>CM042807.1:19219881-24019881 GCA_009982885.2 Hyles vespertilio
TTTATAATTCGTAAGAAGTGTTTTTCACCCTTCTTAAAAAGAGAACAACCAAACTCTGTTCCACGCCTTTGGATCTTTCCCAACAGCGAAGAACGGTGTTAAAAGGCTTGTAGTCTGTATAACAAGGGCTCCTCCGCCTTTAGGAGTTCTGAGGTAATCCGTCTTCTACCGGGTGATTTTCATTCTTAAGTTGCTTCAAAGCCAACACGATTTCCGCCGTTGGATCGATGATCTTGCGCACTCGTCGATAAGGCGTGTCAGGGTGGCTCTAGAATCTTGTTCGCACGCTCAGGGTCGAGGAACCTTTTAGCGTATACACGCCATAAAAGTCCTCGATCTCGGCGAGAATCTCTGGGCCTTGACAAAACGGTTTTTCCCTCCCGGTCGTTAAACTTGTTTTTTGAAGTTGGATACATCGAGCCAAATCACAAAGCTGTCCCGCCGGTACCATGTCAAATGGAATGATAATGGGGAATCCTTTACCCAGCAGTGGGACACAAATCTAGGCTATTTAAAAAAATATATATATACGAATGGAAGCCGCCATCAGGGACTGCAAACCGTTCCGTACATTACGATAATAGTACATCAATGGAAAAGCAAGAATGCTCTTGAGTGTTTTATTTTTTTTATTTCAGTGATAGAGTGCATAGCATAGTTTGTGTCAATTAAACAAAATTAAAAAAACATCATCTGTGCTAGAGTTAACTTGAACTTTACATTGAGCGGGCAGTTGCGGAAATTGGGGGAGGATCGAGGCCCGGGCAGAGGCAGAGCAGAAGCCGAGGCAGAGGCACTGTGCCGGGCTACTATGGCCGGGCCAAATAAAAAAAAAATACTAAATAAATCGGACAATCTTTAATATTAGTTTATAGATTTGAAATTGTCAGTATTATTCCTACATATTTATTCATTGATTGAAATAATAAACTATTGTTTATTTTTATTTTGTTTTAATTTCAACCACCACTTACTACCCTTATTCGTAATTTTTAAATACTATTACAAATTTTTGATTTGTATTGGATTACGCTATACCTACCAGTACCTTTACCTATACAAATCTCGTCGTAATTAAGGATATTTTCTTAAAAATCTACCATAAACTATAAATTTGGTTTTCTAAACCAAACAACTATAAAAAAGGATAACAGCTTTTGCATGTCTCGATCGCCTAAAATTCTCATTAATGCAAAATCAATAAATACATTAAAAAAACTAGGTACTAACAATGTTAACATTGATAGGGACTAAGTCATTTATATTCCATTCATGTTATTACACGTAGATAGTAACTTATTTATTGGCCCCCGCGCTGTTTGTAAACCGGTTCACAATCTGTATCAAATATCGTCTGGACAAGAACTTACATGGGCGGCCATCTTCAAGCTTTTTTCACCAGTGTGGCCAACTTATGGTATTTGCCACAAAATCTGGTAGTTTGGTCCTGGTTGGGAAACATTGCTTTTTAGTGGATTTTAAATGGTTTGGGGGCTGGCGAAAGTTATTGAAAAGCTGCCATTATCAAATCCGACACATCATTGTTTATTGAAACTATGATGTCTATATTGTAATCAAATATCCAAAAATAGACTAGGATGAATTCCCGTGCTTTCCGGCGTTTTTGCCATAACTATTACTGGAATCAAGTATAACAGCTCACACAATAGGTCCATTTAAATGTAATAATGAATTCCGTGGTGCTTTACAGCTGGCTTCTCCGGCTGTAAAGCCTTTTTGGAGGTCATTTACCTCTTTAGTTCAATGTTTTGTCACCCGCTTTGCACCGGAGGGAAGTGGACATTATTTATTTCCAACTCCTCCTATTAATTTAACTTTCTGATTCATTTCGTTGCGGGTAAAGACAAGTTAGACCATTCCCGGAGACTCGCCGAGCTTCAATGCTTGGTGTCATTACATTGGCGTGCCACTGTTGATCCTGGCTTACAAGATTTGCAGTGGCCGGGTGTGAGGGCGGGACAGTCTCCTAAATATCCAAAAATGTAATAAAATAAATAAATAAATACACCCAACAGTCACATTTATAGTCTCGACCCCACACAAATAACTAGTCTTGTGTCGTGGGTATCAGGAACTACAACAGACTTTTCGGTCTCACTAATAGCCAGACCCGAAACAAATACCTCTACTTCACACAGATATTTGTTTCGATGCGGGAATCGAACCCGAACAATATTATGTTAATATATTAATTAGGATATTAATTAGGAAATAGGAATATTAATAATTAGGATTAATGTTTAAAAAATGTTGCAAAAAAAAAAACTGAAATACAAACTGAAAATTTGACTTCCTGACATCTATTGACGAATAATGATGTGTTTAAGCCATTCTATGCATGCCCAGCATTAATTGTGTAACAGCGCCATCTACCGATATATATAGAAGGTACCCAGCGTTAATTGTGTAACAGCGCCTGTCTGCGCCCCGGGCCGATTTTCTTTTAGTGAATTTGCAAATGTAATGACCAGAAAGGATTGCTTTGTGCAGTGATTAATGTGCAGTGAAGACGTGTATTAAACGTGCAGTGTAAGTGACGTCAAGGAAACAATTAAATATTTGGAAAATTATGCTCGTAACTTATAAGAAATCATTACTCATCAATTCGATAATCAAAAATGTAAATATTCTCTCCAAATATTTGTTGATTTCTATGAATGTAACAATCACAAACAGTAGACACTTCGTAATTTTATAAATACATGTATTGTTGTTGCATCCTAATTAATTCAATTGAAAATGTTTATTATTATCTAAATTCATGTTTGTTCGATTTCGTTTTTTGGTGTTTATTTACTACCCCTTCATATTAGTTTCATATAAATATTTAATTAATAATGTGTAAAGTCAATGTACCAGATGTCAGAATTTTAATAATATCTAATTTTATTTATGATGAAAGATTTCTATTACTTATAACATAGTACACATGCTTATGTAAATATAATCTAATATAAGAGGCTTTACATTTTTTCGTCTCTTTGGTACCTCCCATTCAGGTACGCCCAGTTGGGAACCTTGGTAAAATTGTAGCTACGTAAGGCAAAAGTGTACTTTATTTCAACTTAAAATGTCATATTTGTAATAAACACATTTGTATATTTCGACGAATACTTTTGAATGTATAAATGAAATGAAATAAATAGTTGTTTATATCATTTGAAGGGTTTTATTTCTAATCTACACAAATACTAATATCTGAATTTGAAAAAAGTTACATCAATTGCATTATTTTGCTAAAAACTAATCTTTTTATATCACACTAAAATGAACCCTATTTCAATGACAGTAGGCTACGCGCGAGGAACTTGGAACACTATACATAAAATACTTCCATAGAAAAACTATCCTTAACTTAGTATAAATAAGAATCACAACCGTATTCATGAATAGAAAATATTTACAAAGTATTGTTTTTATTTATGCATTTTTGCTCCTTATTTGTTATGAAATAACAATATGAATTGAATTCCTATGCAAGTATTTTATAGACGCTGCGCCGCGGCTGGGACGCGAAGGGTTGCCGACTCAAACTTTTTTTTTTTTTTTTTTTTTTTTTTTTTCCTTCTGGCAATTGTATAACATTATGCCATTTTCAAGTTAGGGAAACGATATTACAAGTTAGGGGAACGAAATTTAAAACAAAATTTGGAAAATAAAGGATCAGTAGGTAATGTAGGAAAGTAATAGGATTATAAGGAAATAGAAAAACTATAATATATACATCAGATTTTTATATCATTTTGGATTATAAACATACATAAAGCCTTATATATATGATAATCATTAGAATATAATAAAACTGGAATAGATGTTGGGAAAGGAATTTTAAGCAATCTAAGATTATGGTATAGGGTAGAGGAATCATTTCTAGAACACGACAGAAATAAATGGTTTACATCTCCAACATCTTCCCCACACTCACACGATTCAGATTGTACAATATTAAGCCTTGAAAGATGATAGGGGGTGCAAACGTGGCCCAATCGCATGCGTATTAAAATCGATGTAGTTCTTTTACAAAATTCCATTTTTGAAAACCAAGGTTTGTTACGGATACATGGTTGTACAAAATAATAAGATTTACCCTTATACTGACTACTGATTGACCACACATTACTCCAGGAGTCCAAAAGATAATGTTTAGGACATGCTAAAATATCATGAGTAAAATTTTTAAATGGAAACATATCACCACCCAATATGGCTAGTTTAGCGAGTTGGTCTGCTTTTTCATTACCACAAATGCCGGAATGACTAGGAATTCGAAGGAAAACAATTTCAATGTTATTATTTAAACATTTTAAAAGCAAATTTCTGCATTCGCTAATAATAGCATTTCCTTTGGACTTAAAGGGATTCTGAGCCAACGCCTCAAGAGCACTCATGCTGTCAGTAATTATTAGGACTTTTTTAATTTTAGAAATTTGAGCATATTCTAATGACTTGAAAATACCATAGCATTCTCCAGTAAACACGGATGTTTCCAAGGGAAGTTTAATTTGTTGCACAATTTTGTACTGGGGGTGATATACTCCTATGCCTACAGAGGATAAACCATTTTTCGAGGCATCACTATATATATGATGCCAATCAGGCCACCTAATGTTCACTATATCGTTGAATTTTTTGTTAGCATTAGGGTCGTTCTTGGTAATACCGATATCAACTATTTTCGGAGTTGTAATCAATGTACAGTAATCGTAAGTAAATATAGGTAGGAGACGTGAGCTGTAAGAAGGGGCACTTATGGATTTATACTTATTAAAGCTTATCACTAAACATGGAGTAGATTTGTGGAGCCAGAAGATGAGGATGATAATTCATTTATTAATATAGGAAGTTTTGACTGCAAGGGATGGTTGGAAAATTGCATTACTCTAAATAAAAATCTATCAGAAAGGTATTGACGCCGTAAATTCAAAGGAGGCTCAGCACACTCAACACCCAAAGCATTTAAAGGACTTGATTTCATTGCACCAGTAATTAGACCGTAAACTTTTAGATTGGATTTTCTCAATTTTTTTAAGACCAGTTAAGTTGCAAGGCTCCAGTAAAAAAGTACCATAATCCAATATTGATCTTATTAATCCATTGTAAAAAAAGTTTTAGTGAAGAAGGATGAGCTCCCCACCAAACCCCTGACAGACATCTCATCATATTGATGACTCGTTCACATTTATCAGAATTATAATTAAAATGTTCTGTTGCGGTCATTCGTGAATCTAAGATAATACCTAAATACTTAACATGGTCTTTGAAAGGAATTATTTGATTATCGTATTTTATTAAGAGGGGATATGATTGTTTTTGTCTTGAAAAAAGCATGATATTGCTTTTGTTTGGGGATAATTGCAAACCATGCTTATCCAACCAAGTTTTAAGCAGAGTAAGTGAAAATGACAAGTTTTAGTTAAATTCAAAATAGATTGATCAGAGCAATACAAAAGTAAATCATCGGCATACTGTAAAATGGAAATGGAATTATCTAGGCTACTTTCTAAATCGTAAGTATATACATTATATAAAATAGGGCTCAGAACAGACCCCTGAGGTAGTCCTTTCGAAATGGATCTTGAAGGTTTGGATTCAGAATCTAATATTACAGTTCTATCTGATAGCATATTTATTATAAATCGGGTTAATAGATATGGAAAATTCAATTTTAATAATTTATTTTTAAGGATTGAAATTATAACATTATCATAGGCTGAAGATATATCTAAAAATGCTGCTATTGTGGAATGATTACGTGATAAGCCTATACGGACGTCAGTCGTAAATATACTAAGACTGTCTGTTGTACTCCTTCCTTTCCGGAAACCATATTGACTATCTGATAAAATATGATTATGTTCAAGAAACCATTCTAGCCTGTTTTTAACCAAGTGTTCGACTATTTTAATTATAACCGGTGATAAGGCAATAGGGCGATACGACAAATAGTCACAGGGGTCTTTGTGGGGTTTCAAAATTGGTAACACTATTTGACGTTTCCAATCAGGAGGTATGTCCCCTGTCTCAATAATCTGGTTTACTAATTTCAAATAATAGTTAAGCGCATCATTGCCCAGATTAGCAAAGAAGGAATACGGAATGCCGTCTTCCCCAGGAGATGAATCTTTCACATTTGTTACAACATATTTTAACTCAGTCAGTGTAAACAAACATTTCTCTGTTTTTGTGTACAAAAAATTGTCAGAAAAGGGAACTAATATTTCTTCTTGTAAGACTGTTGGAGGAGCTAAATTATCTAAAAACATTTCGGACAAGGAAGAAGGTATTGTGGAAGAGTTTGGAATAAAAGATGACCGGAACCGCTTTATGCGATTCCAGACTTCAGAAAAAGGTGTGGCAGGAGAAATTGAGGTACAAAAGTTTCTCCATCCTTCTAATTTTTTACTTTTTAATAAACTACGCGTTTCCTTCATTATTTTAGTTAAGGCATCAAAGTTTTCTGCAGACATGTAATTACGATACGTATATTCCGCCTTTTTCCTATTTTTAACTGCTTCAGAGCATTGTTTATCCCACCATGGGGGAGAAGGGAGTCTGTTTAAGATCTTTTTTGTAACAAATACCTCATCAGCCGAATCTAACAAGGCTTTAGTAAAATCCTCAGCATTTATTAGATAACCTGGAGTCTGAACCAAAGAATTAATTTTTAGTTCAACTAAAGATTTATACTTGTCCCATTTTTCAGATTCTATTTTATATTTTAGTCGTGGAGATTTAGGTTTAGAAATATTAAAAGAAATTTTGTTACAGGGTAATGATATCATGATGGGGAAATGGTCACTACCAAATGTTGATGATAAAGTTTGCCAATTGACAACAGAAGCCAACTCAGTAGAGCATATGGACAAATCTACAGCACTTAATCCTTCGTTAGGTGGAGTGCAACGAGTGGGAGAACCTGTGTTTAATATGCATAAGTTGTGGTGATCTACTATATTCAGTAATTGCTCACCATAAGTGTTTGACAACGAACTTCCCCAAGATCTATGTTGAGAATTGAAGTCCCCCAACATCATAAAAGGTTTAGAAATATAATTAATAATATTGTTAACTTCATTAAAAACATTCAAAGAAGGGTGAGGTATATAAATAGAAACAAATGATATATTATTTACTTTTATACAAATTATGGAAAAATCACTAGAATGAGAAGGTAGGGGTATAAGTTGAAAAGAAACATTCTTTGAGACTAATATGGCTACACCTCCATAGCCATCTTGTCTATCTTCTCTTACACATGTATATTTGGGGATTCTAAATTATAATGGGGTTTTAGCCATGTCTCTGACAAGGCAATTAAAATTGGATTATATTTATTTACAAGATAAATTAAATCACTTTTCTTACTGCTTGCACTCCGGCAGTTCCATTGAATTATGTTTCTGTAATCCATTATTTAGTTCAAATATTGTATTTTCAATTAAAGGTGCTACGTTGGACGGTAAAAGTATATTATTTTGTGACAAAACATTTAACAATGTAGTTATAATTTCTGTAATGGACCATTGAGGATCTTTATTATTCTGAATTCCAGTGGTAATAGCAGAACCATTACCAGATGCAGATATATTATTATAATTATTAAGTAATGTATTGTGGGCTACTTGGTCATACCCAGCTGTTAAAGGAGAATGGGGTTTAACTTTTGAATACACAGTTTTTTTATAAGATAACTTTTGATTTTGTACATTTTGCTTGTTATTTAGGTCAGTCGGATTTTTAGGATAAGAAACAACATCAGCATATGGTTTGGAAATGGGCTTGTGCAATCTAGCTGCTTCCAAATATGAAATACAATTCTCAGCCATTGACACCTTAATATTTTTTTGTCGCAAAAATTCAGGACATGACTTATTGGTAGCAAAATGAGATCCTAAGCACAAACAACAAAAACCCTGTGCATCGTCGGCATTGCAGGAATCACCGGTGTGGTTCTCCCCACATTTGAAACAGCGTGGTTTCCCCCGACATTGAATTTTTGTATGACCGTATCGACAACAGTTGTAGCATTGGACTGTTGGGTAATGGTATAATTCCACTTGTAATGCATTATAGCATGCAAATATACGTTTTGGTAAAATTTGACCGTCAAATGTTACAACTATAGTCTGGGAAGGTTGCCAAGTAGGTTTACCATCAATAAAGGTTTTAAAATTCAACCTTCTGACTTTTATTACTCTACCACACCCAGTTGGAACGGATATATTATTTATAATGTCAGCATCAGACCACTCTGCTGGTATACCCTTAATTATACCCATCCTAGTGACATTATAAGTGGGGATGAATGCCTTGAGGTTGTTGGTCTCTAGTCCTCCATAAGACAAAAAGGAGTTGGCATCATTGTAATTAGAAAAAGACAAGGAAACTCTATTGCGACCAATTCGCTTCACGCTGCCATTAATTATATTTTTAAAATTGTTTCTTTTTAAAAAAATCCCGAACGACAAGGGGTGGAGTACTACATTATCTTCTGGATTTTTTTGATTTTTCTGGACATGTACCGTGTATGGAGCCAAATCAGTAGCCAAGTAGGCTTGCCTGCCAACCTGAATTGTTTCGGGAACTTTAGGAGAAATGTCACCATTTCTTCCCAAAGCTTCCGGAGCTGGAGAAGGTATATCTTTGGAACAATCGCTGTCGGAGCAATTACATGACTCCCTCGACGGGTCTATAGCCATTTTATTGGTTCTCTTTTTCTTATTGCACTCTCGGCAAATACGTTTTCTGGCCTTTAGAGTACGCTTTCGCGGGTTTTTACTATTATTGGAGCAATCAGTATCCATTCCGGATTCTGATTGCTCCACAGTTACGTAGGCTGCAACAGGGATCGAGCCACCCCCCGGGTCGGGGGGCTCGTCCATTTTTAAAGTAATGAACTACTATAAAATGTATACAAAAACTTACCTAATCAAGAAGAAAATATTTACAAACTACTAATAACTAAGCTAAATAAAATGTTTATTAACAAACTGATCCTTTGTGAGATAATATAAATGGAAAAAAATAATTATCAAAATTATACGCTCCCGCCACAATCAAGTTTCCCGCGCTTTTTCCGATATGACCAAAACTCATACTTACAAAATACCACAGACCAATCAGAAACAGACGTATAACTGGCCTATATTGAGGGCCTATATAATCTTTAGCCATAGCCGCTCATTCTTTCGTTCACGAATGTCGGTTGACAGATTATCAAGATTATTCTTTTTAATATAAGGAATACAGGCAAAGGCAGTTGTATTCAGTCTTAGTGCGAGCGCTCCGCGTAGCTGCACAGGATTTTTTTTTTCGTTTTTATTATTTTGTTAAGTCTCTGTGAATCACATTAAAGTGATCCAAAGAAACTTAACAAAATAATAAAGTGAGTGTATCTTTTTAGATGAAAAATATATAGATTGTGAATAAAACACTTAAAAATATTTATTAAATGATTTATTTTTTAATGGTTTTTTTTGTACTTAAATAATACATCTTTTTGCTGAAATTTTTGTAACATAGTAATTTTCAGTACTCTAGAAATGTCAATACTCTTTACAACGAATAATTAAAGAAAATATATTTTTACATGTTATTCTAGATTTCACTTATCAGTTATTTTTTTTATTTTATTTTACAATTTTAAGAAAGCTTACAGACTAATTACCTACAGACATAAATATTTAAATCTTAAGTGTGTTACACATTTGCCGATAACAAGCTTCCACATATACAGTATTTACATAATGTGCACTGATTTTTAAATGCTTGCTAATATAAGTTATTTTAATTTAAGGAATGAACTACTTTTTCTATGACACATATAGAGATATTAATTAAATTATTGACAAATAAAAGAAAACAAAAACAAAAGTAACAATCAAACAATACAATATATAATGTTTAAATATACATTTTGAGCTACAAAAGGTGTACTTTTTGACCTTTCATTATTAAGTTTCAACAAACATATTGCTCATTTTGCGTTTTACTACCGATGTACTAGTGCAAAACAAATCAAAATCTAAATGGCATGACACCTCATTAAATTTACTGGCACTACGTAACAAAAAAGCATTGCGTCTATAATTGGTAGTTGCAAATGGTACGGACAATAATGACCGTAGTCTCAGTGTAGCTAAATGAGCACGGATAAATATCCCACTCAAAAGTTGTTCACAGTCAATGCTACCATTACCAATGTTCACCAAATAACATATGTCATTAATGTCGCGTCGCAAGTATAATGGTAAGAAATGATACTTTTTACAGCGATGAATATAATCATTACAGACCTGTCTAGCCCTGAAGTCCAAATAGTGTAAAAAAATATTTTGTATGGCCTCGATACGGGATTTATAAATCTCATACCGAGGGTTCCACACCTGCGATGCATACTTTAAGTGGCTGCGTACGAAAGAACAATACAGTACTTTAATACATTTAAGTGAACTGAATTCTGATGAAACTCTAATTAAAAATCCTAATGCTTTTGATGCTTTATTAACAATTCTATCTATATGTTTGTCAAATATGAGTTTACGGTCGTGAATAATGCCCAAATCACATATTTCATTAACTCGAATAATTTCGATGTTATCAATTGTGTAAGAAAAATTACGAAAAATATTATTTTCTCTGGAAATGCTTATTTGGTAATATTTAGATATATTTAAATTCATGCTTTTAAATTAAGTTACCAGTATTAGCTTTTAAACAACATCACTGCTCCTTCAAATAGGTACTTATGCCTAATTTTATGAACAATCTCAAATTCTCAAATACTGATCCAACTGTAAATGCCAGGTCTTCCATCTCTCGTTAACTTGTCTTGGCATTCACAACCATTTATGTAACTAATTACTTTCTTTACTAACCACCCAGCAGCATAGGCCCGCAAGTGAGTTTTCGTGCCTTCTCAATGAGCCTGCTTTAGTATATTCCCAATATCACATATTTTCTTTTGATGTTTTGACTGTCCATAAATTCCATTTTCGAATAATTTATTTAAAATTATAGCTATATTTGTCTAATCATCATACCAATTGAAACTATTATTATGAAATTTGATTAATCATGTAACTAATAATGATTTGGAGGTTCAACTGGAGGTGTAGCAGTTAGCATCATTGTATATCATTGTATCTATAATTATACTAATTTGTCTGATTTTCTTTTCAATAGGGTCTGAATTAAAATCTCATCATATTAATTTGATATGATTTTAAACACTTCCACACCCTCATAAACCGTTTTAAACTATACTCCATCGGTTTAGGTACTTAACTAAATGTAAACAAACCATAAAAAAGGTTATTTAACATTGCCATTTTTCATTTCTAAATTAATTGAAGACAAAAAAAATGTTTATGTAAATGTAAAACTACATTGCATGTCCAAATTTATTATAACGATTATAATTATGAATGTGTGGGCTTGGAAACAATTAAATTATGTAAGATCATAATTAAATTATCTAGTTTCACATCAGGCATCCAAAAAATTTTCATAAAAGTTACAAGATATGACTTGAGCGTCTTCAAAACTTTTGTATCAGATTTATATTTGGATTACGCAAATATGATCATGTTTCCGATTTTCGTACAAAGCTCAAGTGGCTACCAATAAGGCTTCGCCGGAATACACACATTCTTTATCTTCTCTATAATATACTTTTTAATCCCCTCACTCCCTCATATCTCAAAAATCGCTTTGAATACCTTCATGATACGCATTCGAGGTCTCTTAGGTCATCGGAGAACTTAAGGCTGAAAATCCCCGCGCATTCCACTTCCTTCATAGAGAGATCTTTCTCCGTACAAGCTGCCAGGTTGTGGAATGCTTTGCCAGTAACGGTGAGACGGGCTAAATCTCTGCCCATCTTTAAAAAATTGGTTAAAGAACACTACTTTCAGGTTCTATGAAGATATTGGACTTGTTCACATTTTCCTTTGTTTATTATTTATTTATATCGCTTTTACATTTATTTTTTTATATTATTTATGTATATATTATATGTGTATTTTGTGTATTTATATGTTTATTCAATATATATGTATGTTTATATATAAACTTAATAATATTATATAAATATTAGTAATATTACTATATAAATTGAATTATTCGTACACCTGAAGCCCCAACGTTACGTTCTTATCGTTTATCCATCCCATGGTTGTCTGGCAGAGATTGCTTCAAGCAATAAGACCGCCACTTGTGCATTTTTTTTTTCATGTTGTTTTGTAATTTTTATGTATATATGGTGTACAATAAAGTGTTAAATAAATAAATAAATAAATAAGATATGCTACAAATTCTAGAAGTACGACTTTACCGTAATGCGACCATTTAAATGAAAGATAATGCGTTAGGTCGCATAACTAAGCATCATCATATGTTATCAATGGTAGCTAATTATTATTCATTGCGTTAATGTACTTACTGTTTTCGTGAAGTGGTGAAGTGTTTGGAAATGTTCATCATTGTTCTTTATTCTGTTTTAGTTATTATTTGTTATAAGCTGCTATTAATTGTTTTTAATAGTTGTTACTTGGTTGGCTAAGAAAATATTCGTAAATTGGACATTGCAATAAAATGTTGAACAACCATGCGTCACATGTGCTGGTTTGTCTACATTTAGTTAAGTACCTAAACCGATGGAGTATAGTAATAGTTATATTTTATAGAGGGTACTGACTTTTCTCTTGTTTTTACTGCTTCTGGCCAAAATGTGTGATGCTCCGGATTTTC
Source organism: Hyles vespertilio (assembly GCA_009982885.2). Lineage (NCBI taxonomy): Eukaryota > Metazoa > Arthropoda > Insecta > Lepidoptera > Sphingidae > Hyles > Hyles vespertilio. The sequence continues at coordinate 19,232,653 of CM042807.1, forward strand.
GATTACTGTATTGATAGAACTTTTTATATAAACAAAGGCCACTATTGCAGTAGTTTTATTTGTCGTCGAGCTGACTGAGTTTTCATTGGTATATATTGCTGGAATAAAAAATATCAATAATTACAAAAAGATATAGTTTGAGTTTGACTTACTAATAGGGTAGTTGATTCTATTTCATTCTATTAAAAAGTTGCAAAATGCACAATCATAAACATAAGAAATCAAAAAATTGTTTCAATTCCTACAATTTTTATATCTGCTTTATATGACACTATACAAAAGCTTAAATCTTCATCAATTTCATGAACACAAACCAAGTCTTTTACCCTGCATTAAATTAGCATTAACTATCAAATAAAACGGACTGATTGTATGATTTTTCAATACTTACAATAATTTGTTGAGCAGCAGATATAGTTCTGCTAAAAACTTTGACACAGCTTTTGAACTGAAATTAAATTAGAGAAATTAATTGACAATGTTGACTTGACAGGTACAATTAGAACTAAAACACACACTTTAAAAGTTCTTTTTTTCATTTTAAAATGATTACTATTTACTGTAATATTTTAGAAAATAATTTTCAGACAACTGATGATTAAAAGGACATTAATTAGTTAATTTCCTTTGATTCCATTTTTATTTTAAAGAACATAAATTATGACAATAAGTTAAGGTAAGGAGAGTGGTTAGGCCATTGACTTATATTCTACCGATAGACGAGGCGCGTCATAGAAACTATTTGTCCCGTATTTGTCAAAAGCTCAATAGCGACATCTAGTACGTTTACTTGAATATTACAAATTATGATCAAAGATTATTAGACAGATAAGACAGTTCATGTCAATAATAGCTTTGCCTAAGATACTGCCTAAGTATAAATACCGTCATAGCAATAATATATTTGCAATGTTTTTTTTTATTTACGTGAATAATTAATGGAAATGATGTAAATGAAATTAAATACTCTTACAAGTGTACAAGTCTGTCAAGCAGTCAATCAGTGTACAATCAGTCTGACATTTATTATAATAACATTTATGAATTTTTAACAAGCTGATACAAAAATGACTACCGCATTTGGAATATCTGAAATCTTCGTGTCGAAAATAAATTGAACAAATATAGGTATGTTCTAATGGCAGCCACTTATATCCATTCCAATAATTCTGGACAAATATTATAGAGATCTCCTTTTTTCGTAACCGACGCGGAAGAATATAAAACAATTTTAAATGGTATTAGTCTTCAATAACAATGGGTTCGAATAGCCCATTAAGTAATTCATATTAAGAAATGGGGTCTAAATACTATCCACTGTTTCAAAACATACATACAACACACATATTTTGAGTTATTAATTAACAACATATGATTAAAATAAAATACTGAAATCAATTTGCAACTACATCCTTCCTACATATTTGTATTTGTAATGTATTCGAATAGTTTATGCCTATTTGGTCCACTGATATGAATGTCCCTTGAATAATCTATATCTTACATAGTTCGTCTCTCTCACTCGACGGGCAATTTTTATGCGCGGAAATGAGATACACGATTAAGGAGCTCACCTTGTATTTTAACGAGCTCTAAAATATATTTAATCCATTAATAAATAAAAGATCTGTATTATCGGCATTATTCTGCAACATTATATCACTTACGTTGTATTCTTTAATTATATTGTAACTTAAGAAAATTTCGCTGTCGGTTTGACGGGGAAAAGTCAAAATAAATATAAACAAAGAGGCATACTATAGCGCGGCCGTCACGCGGCAGACTGATTCGTGTGCGGTGCATGCACCGCACTTGGGTGGGACACGTTTGTTACAAAGAACGTCTTATCTAGTGTAACATTGATATCGATGGGTTAGGCAGTCTCAATCGTACTGTCGATTGTAAAGTAGGCCCGTGCCCTGCAGTGGGCCATATATGGGCTGATACATACACATACAAATTATGACTGATGAATATTCAATGATCAAATACCTTAATCTTCTTTATTGATTCCAAGTTTGACATATTGGTAATTTAATTTATGTAAATCATGTTGGTATGCAGGCAATCGGTTTCATAGACATCAATTATATCTTGCTAATGAGATATGTGTCTATCCAAGACTATATTTTTGCGATATATTTAAATTCGCCCAACTATTTTATTGGTTCCATCTGCAAAAAAAGAAACAGTACACTTAGTTACCATTATCATCAAAATATGAAAACATAAGCTTATAGAGTACTTTGTTTGAATTACTAACCTGGATTTTGATTTAACAAAATATGATGATTTGTTGTCTCTAATTCCAATTTTTTAAAAGCTTATCGGAAGTATGTGCCTTAGTCGTATATTAATGCCGTAAGGCTGTCTTAATATAGCTTTTATTTTTGGTACAGATGTAGCCCCTTGAGAAAAGTAAAATCATATTTTCTGCTGCCACTTTAGGAATCCTCTCAACATGAATATTCACATTTTTTCCAGCACCTTCACAAATCCTTGAATACAATCTTTGTATTTAACAAACAATACGCAGTAATTGAAACCCCGGTAACACAATAAACAACAAAGGTAAACAAATTGACAACTTGTAATGGCGGATCAATGATAAAAGAATTATAAAGGATGACGCACAAATGTAGCTATATATGTCAAGTTATAGTTATGTTAAGAATATCGACGCGGAATGTACATTTATGTATCTGTCTCATTTACACAAAGCTGACTTGTCCCTTAATGAAAGAGACAAATAATAATTCCTTTGTTTCGAATATGGCAATATTTTGTTCACTAACCACACTGGGACCGCCCATAGACCAAAATGACGCCATTTTAGTTATGCTTTCGAAACCACAGACTATTAAACCAAAAACTGCATGAAATGTCAAACTGTGGCGTTATCTGTCAATCGGAGTAAACAAATCTGCACAGTCAAAGAATTTCGGATTATTCATTGGTTAATCTCGTTTGTTAAGTTTGTTTAGTTTGCTTATTAGTTTAGTTGTTAAGTTTTTAAAATGCCTCAGTGTTGTGTTAAAGGATTCGAGTCGAGTTCAAGCAAAAAGGACCCTAACATTTCTTTTCATAGGTTAGTAACTGTTTTTACGAAATACTAACAAATATGTGCTAAATTTACATTTTGGGTTTATTTTTATCATTTATAAATGTATTTGGATCTTGTTGATTAAGTTTTAGACTCTTCTAGGCGTTATTTATACAAGTAGTGTAAATAACAACCTCATTGTTTGTTTACACACAAGTTTAGAGATGAGTGGATTCGATACGAAATTATTCATATCGATATTATCATTTTTAAATATTTTGATCTTTATTTTTCAAAAAAAGAAAAAAATAGTTTATATTTAAATATATATTCAGACCGACAAACAAAGTGAAATTAAAAATTTTTTAGATTCCCTATAAACATATAAACCAGGACAAAATGGATACAAAAAATTGGAAGCTATTGGAACCCTGCAATAAATACATTTATTTGTTCATTACATTTTGAAAAAGAAAACAGCTTTCCAACAATATTCCCGGTAAGTGAAATTGTAGTAATTATGATATTTTACCTAATAATACAACTGTTAATCAATAACAAAGATGACATGCAAGATAATTTGGACAATTGGTAGTCTATTGTCTAATGTTCTGGAGAACCTTTTAATGAACAGAAATAGTTTTATATTTTATTATTAATTATTATAATTGTTTATCTTAACCAACACTTTCATATTCATTGATTGAATTCTAAGTGAGACATAATGATTTTCCTCAGTCAAATAATAGCAATAAAAATCTACCTATGTTATTTTATTTTATTTGGTATGTATTAAATATCCTGATAGTTATTTTTGATTTTAGCAGGGAATGGTGCAACGTAATAATGAACGAAATGTATTAGATGCAACTGGGTGTTTGTCTCGACAGGTATAACCTTGTAACAGTTGTAACATGTAAATTAGTATTAGTTGGTCATATGTTTACATTATGGCGACTAAAAAAGTAACGATAATTGTAAAGTATAAGTATATTTTTAGGAATATCAAGAAATAATTACCTCCAACCGTCACATACATAGTCTGACCCCACACTAAGATCAAAATGTTTAATACATCATATTACTATTGTTTATGTAGCAGTTGCATTTTTATTAGTTTTGTTATTTATCATAATATTAATATTTATACATACATAAACTCACGCCTTTTTCCCAGAATGGGTAGGCAGAGGTGCAACCAGGACACCCACATTTCAGCCTCCGTGGCGCTGGCGGTAAGACGCCGTTTGTGAATCGAGAGGCCGCGGGTTCGATCCCCGCACCGAGAGAAATGTTTGTGCGGCCCACAAATATTTCTCTCGGGTCTGTGTGTTTGTGAGACCGAAAAGTCTCTCGTAGTTCCTGATACCCACGACACAAGACTCGATCTTAATGTGGGGTCAGGACTATGTATGTGACTGTTGGGTGTTATTTATTTATTTATTTATTTCGCCTTGTATGTTCCGTCCTACGATGTTGTGGGTGGCGAGCCTATCGCAATATTGGGCACAAATTCCTGACTGTGCTGATAATGAATAGAAAAATCCGATATCACTTTGCGCGACCCGGGATTCGAACTCGAGACCTCAGCTTTGTAACCGTACCATAATACAACTACGCCACTGAGGCAGTCAATATTTATACATAAATTAAAATCTATAGTCCACATTATTCACCGCTTGTATGTTTATGTATGTACCTTATGTTTTTTTTTGTTTGATTGAATTATTCGAAAAATATTTTTATTCTAGTGCTGATTTCCTGCCTTCGTTCGCGATGTCCGCTACAATTCCTTTATTCAAAATCAAAATCAAAATATTCTTTATAGTTTAAGTTCATTTCATTTGGCGATCTAGTGTTGTTACATAGTTTATTAAGTCTTTTAATTATTTTTACTTTTTTCGAGTTTCATATTTTTTTATATAAAGCAGCTGTTAAATAAATAATTGTCGAAAGAGACTGACTTCTGTTATACAGGGCTTCCTAGTTCAGGAGTCAGGGTGTTATTATGTTGTAAACATGTTGTAATGAAATAAAGATTAATTATTATTATTATTATTTATTCAAATAGTCTTTCAAAAGATCTTTTGGATTGTTCATTTCTGCTACCACTGCTTCGGAACGTGTTGTAGCTGTGAAGAAGAAGTGGCGCAAGAAACTTCGTCAGCAACACGAACTGTCTTCTTTTTTCTTTTTTTTATATCGCCATTTAAAATTACAATAGTTCATGTCACAGAACACAATAATGTCAGTTTATTTAGTTAATTGTGTTTATTTAGTTAATTGTTTAATTTCTATTTTTACATTTTAATTGTTAATTTTGTGTAGATATTTTATTTCTATTTATATATTTAAGTTGTTAGTTTAGTGTACATATTTTCATTGTTGTTTGCTAAATGTCTGTTTTTTTTAGATTTTAGTTATAATTTGGCAAAAGAAATAGTGACATGGTGAAAATTGGTGCTTAAGGAAAAAAGTGTGGTATATTCGAAGTCGCAACCGAATTCTAGCTATTAATAAAGTTGTATTTTATCTCACGTGTGTATTATTTGACAAATCCAATCCAATCATCAGGTAAAACTTACCCATCAAATAAATCATAGCTTGAAAAAAATATCAAAACATTGACCTATTATTATCAGATTTAATTTTTAAAGACTTGACTGTCAAGTCCTAAAATCCCCTGTTTATACTCAATTGACATGTAAAGCAAAAATTAAAAATGTTATATTAATGTTAGTCGTATGCCGCTGTTGATGATCGATATCGATAAAAAAATTTGGTACTAGCGTATCACTATTTTTAGGGGCGGAGCCGCCGCCATGTTTGTGAATCAAAGTGGTACGCGTCACGTGACCTTATGTTTCATCCCCTCTATTCTTTAATCATTGTGGCGGATATATTAAAAATGTACCTATGATGGCGGCGCAGACGCTGGTTACAAGAGAGGCAACCGAGGGGAATGCAGGGCTTACGGGGGGGTGCAAGCTGAATGCAACTGTCAACTTTGTTTTGCAATCAAATTGCGCCACAGATTATACCATGGAAAAATGTTCAATACGGAGTTGTACAGGCATGTACGTCTGTTTCTGATTGGTCTGTGGTCTGTGCTCTACTACCATAGAGTTTGACCGTTGACGTCTTCAGTCAGTTTCTTGTTTTGTAGATCTACATTTTACAATAAAATAAAATACACACACAATCAGTAGCGCACCCACTAGTGCTGTAAAAGTAACGAGAAATAATGTACCCGTATGTATGTTATATATGTTACTTGTATGTATGTTACTTTAACGATCAGTACTCGCTACTATAGTATCGTTACTTTACTCGTTACTTTTGATATCTCATATTTTATTTATAAGAGCGTCGTATTGCGTACGGATACGGAATGACGTTGAAGCCGCGTCGACCGTCGTCGTACGTTCAGTATGGGATACTGCATACTTACTTTTACGTTACTTAAATGCGGAGGTTGCATGTTTTATTATATATTTAATAACTATATTTAAGCTATATTTAATAACACTGCGATCCATTGTGAATCTACTAATTAAAAAGAAACAAATAAGCGTCGAATATATTAATTAATTGTTTCATGCTAACCTCAATTGACAGAAATATAAATCAGATTAAATGTATACAGGAAACAGTTGGTTTGTTATGGTTCAAGTGTATTACGAAGTATGCATAGCGTAAACATTTATTTTAATAGAGGGCCCTGATGCAAAACTGGTAACAAGGAATTACATAGCGGTATTTAACATTTTATGAAATAAACGTAAATTGTTTTATATGGTCCTTTTTTAAAATCACAGCATAACCGCGCGCATGTTTATCATATAACGTACCTACATAGAGTTAGTATTATCGTACCTACCAAAGAACCACCTAGCTACTCGGACACCACACCGTTTCAATTCACGCATCAAGAGTCCTTACGCGAACCAAAATAGTCGTACTTGTTCGCAGAATCAAACTAACATCTTACATCAGTAGATACGAAAAATACGAGTAACGAAATTTATTTGTGAGTAACGATTCGATACCGTATGTCAGACGGAGTACTCGTTACTCAGTACCGAATACATACGATTGGCTACAGCTCTAGCACCCACACATTCAGCATAAAAATGGCCGCAAATCGTCGTAAGCAAGACGACAAAAATTTAGAAATCTTACGTGAACTTATTTCGCTAAATGGAAACAAATATTGCTTAGACTGTAATCAACGAGGGCCTACATACGTAAATACGACAATTGGTTCATTTGTGTGTTCAAAATGTTCGGGAATGTTGTAAGTATTGTTTCTACGTTATTGTTGCTTTTGACTGTTTGAGAACAACAAACCAAGAAATATTGTCTTTCAGGCGTGGCCTCACGCCACCCCATCGAGTGAAGTCAATATCGATGGCCACTTTCACGCCAGAGGAAATAGAATTTATAAAAGCGCGGGGTAATGACTACTGTAGGCGCGTTTGGCTCGGTCTCTATGAGGGTGAAAGTGTGAATTTTACTGATGAACAGAGTGTCAGGGACTTTATGTCGGACAAATATGAGAAAAAGCGATATTATTTGGATCCGCCGGTAAATCATTCCGCAGTCAACGGCAACTCTTCACTGAAAAATAAATCGAAAACGAAAACCGGAAGTAGTTCATCGAATGCGGCTCCTTTGATATCGATTGCACCGCAGACCTTAAAAAGTGCGGCCAATAATAACACGGTAGTGCAAACGGCGAAAGTTGTGAGCAACTTGCTGCCAGCACCCACCGGCAACGACGTCAGTCACAGAATAGCGAGGCCCATAAGCAGTATGGGGCAGCCACTTTTAAATAGTTTAAATGCAGCACCAATGCCCACTGCACCAGTCAATATACCACCACCAGTACCTGAGTAAGTTTAAAGAAACAAAATTTGTGTATCTTATTAAATATTGATAAATGAAAATAATAATTATTTTGTTTTCAGTTTCCCAGTTGATTTTTCTACAGCCAATATATACAACAGCAGTCAGTTCAATAACAATAGTATGAATAGCATGAACAACAACTTTATGTCTCCACCACAGGTTCCTGCACCAGCTTTTAATGCATTCACACCGCCCACAACATCATCAAGTGAGAATACGACAACATTCATATAAATAATATCTTAAAAAAACTCCTGTTTACTCAAAGTAATCATTAATCATTGTTACAGATGATCGTTATGCTGCTTTAGCAGATTTAGATTTAGCTTTAAGACAGCAAAACATGAAACAAATGGGTGAGAGTTTTTGAACCAATAACCAAAGCTTATCCATGTTGTGGGTGGATCAATTATCTTCATCTTTTTTGTTACAGAGGACACAATTCCTGTAAATAATAAAAATCCATTCCAAAGCACAACAACCAATGATATATTCTCCAATAAAAATCCATTTTTCAATGGAGGATGGAGTATTCCTCCTGCACCAGTCCCAGTTAATCCCTTTATGGTAAGTATATTTGATATTTTAGTACTTCAAATATATTACTGTCTCATATTTATACATATAATTTTTTCATTAATTATTTTACACTATTTTGCTTGAAGTTAGGTCCAAAGCATAGCTGTGTATGTTAGTCTATATTGTAACAGGAAATTACTTTATCACATTACATATGAGGTATCTATTTAATATTACATTGTCCTTGAATTTGTTGTTTATATATATTAGCATGTTTATGCTTAGATTTGGAATGATTGGTCCATCAAGCATGCCATTGAAATACATCAACCACTAGGTAGAGGCATGGCCTATCATATAAATGAGTTTATTGCATAAAAGAGTGTAGGATTTTGTTAGTTACTAATACATTGTTTGCATTGTTCTTAAACTAGTGATGACACATAAATTATGCATATCCAATGTACAATGCTGTGGCATTAACTACTGTAGAAGAAAATTTTATGAAGAATATATTTTTCTATAAAGTACATTTTATAAAGTACATTGTTAGTCATAACTTCGCTATCATGATTTTTTTAAACAGAATATGAGTGTAGAATATGCATATAATAGGTTTCTTGCATTGTGTGAAGAGCATTAGCATATTTAAAGCATGTGCTAGATCAGTGGTTAGACTTTTTACTCATGACAGACCATTTGACAAATTTCTATGTAGCCATTGACCACCCAGTTTGTTGTATGTTAATTGAGTACCAAAGTGTAAATAAAGAAACTGTATTTGTAAACATCCATTAATAAAACATGAACATAACATAAAGATCATGTTAGGATGGCTTCTCGGACCACTTGGGATGCTTCCAGGGTCCACTAGTGGTCTACAGACCATGGGTTAAGAAGCACTGTGCTAGGTAGGCAGAATTACTAATTATGGTGGTCGGAGTATTGTCCATTCCTCATGTATTTTTTTTCTGCAACATGGATTCACAGTTGATGCCATTGCAAAATGTTTACTACCAGATTGGAAATTGAAAAATTAAACATGCAGTATAAGTCATATACTGATGATTATTCTACTATTCCAATATAATGTGATATATCCATTAAGTGTAATATTTTCATGAATCCACAATAACTTGTGAGGGCTGAGCCCTCATGTTAATTAAGTCACTAATCCAGAAATGCTTTCCTATTTATCTTGTCAATCTTGTTACTTCTGAATATGGTGAATTATAGCTCAATCCTCACATTTTGAAGAGTAACTTTTTTTTTACTGTAGAGTTGATGTATGGTTATAATATCTATACTTCTCTACTATGCTAATATTATAAAGAGGAAATTATTCATAATTTTGAATGTTATCTGATACCTTGTCTATAGTAAACTTGCATAAATGTCCCTCTGTTGTGGAACTCAAAAGGCATTTGGCAGATAATCATTTGGCCTACTAACCTTTTGCTTGTTCTGCAAATAGCTTTGCATAAGTACTGTTGATAAAGTCTTGTTTTATTGTTTTAGGTACTTGATTTAATGTGATATGTCTATATAAATATGTTTTGCAAATAAGAGAATGTCTACATTTCTCTCTTTTAACATAGATGTATCAAAACATAAGTTCACTTAGTAAGTAGTACTAATGGAACCTATAATAATACATAGAAACCAATTATACAGGCCTATACCATTTTCCTCTCTATGTATGTTTGTCTGGAATATTTTGCACAGTTAATGTATTATGGTGATGACAATTCAATGTTATTATTGAATGAGGTTTCAAAATTATTTATTATGAATTTTTCCTGCCAAAATCTATATTATTGATTCCATGAAAGTTACCCAATACACAACACATTATTCAAACCTTCCCCTAAATACAATATTGATATGTGTGAATATGATGGTATTTTATTTGTGCTACATTAATTAATTAATTATTATTTATTCGTAATTAAGACTTAAAAAGGAAATAGATTGATATCAAAATTTTTGTTCCTGTAATACATTGTTTTGCACAACAGTTCATAGAACCCCTTATCTGGGCACATTTTTATACATACTTGATGACATGGGTGGCACACAGCTAAATGTATGATTCAGTGCAGTTGTTTTTAAATTGATAATGTACCCACAAATTATTTATCTGCCAACTTCTAATAATAAAATTTGTTTCAGCCGTCTACAAACAACGGCAGCTTCGTGAATTCAAAGAATCCATTTCTCTGATTGGTGTTTTTGAAGTGTCACAAACTAAGAAAATCAAAGAACAAAATAAGTAACAAAAAGCACAAACCACGCAACAAATTTTATATTTAAAAATTTGTAAAAGTAGTTAATATAATATTAACATAATGCCATAATAATCCTGCATTATGACCATTACATGAATTGATAGTTCAACACGCTAATGGTTGTTCACTTCAGTGCCTCACTATATGCCTTAAAATCAATATTTATACAGATATATTTCGTAATGTTCTATAGGAGATATAAAAGAGTATTTTGAATGATTATAAGACTGTATAATTTAAACATGAATGGAATATGGATAGAAGTGCTGGTCTTAGCTTTATTCTAAATTATTTAGATAGTATTGTTACAAAAATGGTTGGGCAGTGTCAAGGCTATATGTGATACCGAATTGTAGCCTGTTGCGAAATTGAAACACGACACTCATTGCAGACACATTTTAAGTCACCAAAGATTTTTATTTGAAATTGAATATGTGCATTAAGGCAATTTTTTATTTGTAAATAATATAACATTGTTCGCACAAGTATAGTTTGTTAAACCGGACGTGGTGATTAAACTCATCACTGAATTCATAAATGTGTAGCTAGACTATGCACAACACAATCTTAATGCACATAGATTACTCATTAAGTCTCGGTGGCTATTCTGCTAAATTATGATGTCATCTTTGGACTAGTGGCCTTATTTGATAATTAAATTTCGTGATGCTTGCGCAAGGCACGAACCACTCGAGAAGAGATGTCTGCGACTATATAATAGTATAATAATAGTGTTCATATACAGGGTAATGTATCGCCCCACCCCACAAACTTTACCCTTGTTTCCTGATTTACCATAGTCTTGAACATTTACAAAACTAATTACCTACAGTTAGGAGTATTAAGTATTGTTAAACGTTTATCATGTAGCGATACGGTAAATATTTTTATCACAAAGGGTGATGTTCACACTAGAGGCTCTAATTTAATGTATGTCGTGAAAGTAACATTATATTCAATTCAAGGAATTGGTAAAATATAGCTGTTGACTATGTTTACGCTCGTTATATCGCCACATGAAACACGTTAATGTTACATTTTTATATTTGTCGCGAGAATACCGCACTGAAATTTCCTTGTCAGGGTTTGCATTATAATGTAAGAAGAAACCTTGTATGTTAAATCATGAACTTAGGTTTTTAAAATAAGTAGACAATTAGTAAATGAGCTCTCAAATTTTGCGCTTCATCTGTGATTGTAATCAGTTTTATTTTTTATTTGCAAGCTAACTTGAACAATTTTATTTTCTAATCAATGCACTATACTATTTATTTACTTCTTTAATGTAATTGTTTTTTTACTATTTGAGCACTAAGATCTGTTAATTTGTATAAATAAAAGATGAATCACTATTAATTTTTTAATAAATTATTGTGTTATTTACAAATCTTCCTATTCCAGATTTTAACTATTGCAACAAATATTATGTAGCAGTATAGTCTTGAAGAAACTAGTATTCGTTATTTATTTACGAATGACGGCCTCAAATACATTATGTAGGAATGAGTAATTTACATAAGATTTCATATGCATAGTTAAAAGTTTAATATATGTTTTTATACAATTAAAGTATCTGTCCTATGTACCTGATTAGGGGCCCTACTATATTCATCCGAAACGAAGTTCGAAACTTCGGATGATCGAAGTTTATATACGATACGAATGTACCTACAATCTACATACATTTATGGTCGATATTGACTTATGGTTACGATGTACGTTATACAAATTTGAACTTTTACAGAGTAGATACATTCGTATCGTATAAAAAAATTCGATCATCCGAAGTTTCGAACTTCGTTTCGGATCATTATAGTAGGGCCCTAGACCATGCTATGCAAGTCAAACATGGTCGAAAAAACGAACGATTAACTATGCATAACAAACAATATCTACGCTATTTTATCCACATGCTACGTGTATAAAATGGCGAATTATAGTATGATTTTCATCACGCAACAACTTCACTTATCATCATCTAGGCTCGTTGTTGGCTATATACGAATTGGATTTTAGCCCCACTAACGCCCGACTACTGGACCGCCTTTTAAATAATAAGTTGCTCTTAACAGCGCGCGGCCCACTTAGCCAGTACATTTAAGTGGGACTTACGTAGTTAAGTGGAACATAATATTTAAGTTGCGTTCCAGTATTCGGGCATTAGACTAGATGCTCAGTGCTGGTTGGTAACAAAGTGCCATCATAACATGGTCATGTTATTACAAGTTGTAGTTACGAGAATCCTTTACATTGAATAGTGATCATTAATGACTACAAAAATGTTAATTTATATAGTGTCCATTGATTCACATGATACATTAGCAAAATTACATTTTGCATTTTCGATCTCCTATTTGTCACATTTTGTATTTACTGTTTTTCCTTGTTAACACTGGAGTAGAGAAATTATCTGGTGTCACATTTGGACTAGGTAATGGTGTCTTTGGCGTTTCCTGTGGTATAGATACAGCTGAAACATTTCTAATGGCTTCTGGTAAATCTTCAGGAATATTTGCTGGCTGTGACGATGCTGCTAAACGTTTTTCTGATATAATTTTTAGAATACTTTTGCCTGCTTCTTTTGTCTGAAAATAAATATAGTGAATTAACAATAAACACGAATAAGAATAACTACTACAAGTAGATGTGAGTTTACGTCAGAAAATGTTAGATATTACTACTTATAGAAAATTATGATTAAAAGAAATAAAACCAATCCTACGAAATGAAAAGGTAAATATGGTTTGGATGAAACGAGCAAATATTTTGCGATCTAAACAATCTAATGAATGATAAATTGTCAACTTACACTTTCATGCTCCAAGCATTTGTAAGCATAATGCGCAGCGTGGTCTAATAACGAGAATCTGAGGTAATATTGTGCTAAGTACTGCTGCGCTGTGGGCAATTCCTTACTACCCGAGTTTGCAGGGTCCTGACACGCGGCCGTGTAGGCTGCTGCCGCACTATTTGGCATGTTCAGTTTTTCATACAACCTGGAACCAAGTTAACATAACCCATTATGTAAATGTAGAAAACAATCATTATTTTTAATACCATTGCATATTCTATAGGAGATAAAAAAGAGTATTTTGAATGATTATAAGACTGTATAGGTAATTTAAACATGAATGGAATATGGATGGATGGAAGTGCTGTAAAAAGTAAGTAAATTATTTATTTTGATAGTATTGTTACAAACTATTTATAAATTAACATAACAGGAAAATAAGAGAAACCAATGATTAGTTTTGAATTTGTTTCATATAATATTTTGCTGTTTCTTTATTACTTATTTTGCCAACCCCCATTAGGCAAGCGTGGTGGGCTATGGGCGTAACAACCCTCAATCGTGCTCTCGATTGTAGAGAAAGCCCGTGCGATACAGTGGGACATATATGGGCTAATATACATTCCCATATTGCATTGTCTTCTAGGCCAAAATGTTTAATTCATGTTGGTTTATTTAACTATTTCACAACCCAAGTCTTAGTTACAGATACACACACGGACGAGTCTATCTATTTCGAATTATTAATTTAGTAAACAGTAAATATTACCTATTAACATTACTTACTTAGCTAATTTAAATAATGCCATGCCTTCAATATCACCAGTGCTGTGGGCTTTATAATAACATTTTAAAGCATTAGGAATTTTATCCATCTTTTCATAAGCTTCACCAAGGGAGACCAACATTCTCGAGTCATCTGGTTTTAGTTGTGCTGCTCTGGAGTAATAATATATGCAGTAACCATTTAACCCTAAAATTTCATATGCTTGTCCCAGACCATTCCAAGCGCGATAGTCATTTCTATTCACATCTGAAAAGGAAATCATATTTTTGTCAACATTTTCATAACTATCTTTGTCTCGGCTAGAAAAAAAATTTTTTTTAACTGATAGATGTCTGTACTTGGAATATAAATTGGAATATAAATGACAAAAACTAATAAAGTACTGTATTAACGTAATAGCTAAAATACTAATCTCAGATACGATTGAACTGATTTAGCTGAAATTTGGAATGGAGGTAGCCAACACCTTGGATTAACACATTGGCATAGGCACTTTTTATCTTGAACAAAGTAGTGATCCTGTGAGATGAGCAGGGATTTCTAATATATTTGTTCCTATTTTTAAACTCGAAAGAGATGGGATGGGACAGGATTACAGGCCTTGAGTCAGAATGAGACTGGAAATAATATGGAGTCACTCACATGGATTGAATTCAAAAAGTCTCTGGAACTGGGCCCAACCCTAGTCTATAATATACACTTGTTGCCAGGAGTCCTTGTTACATTTGATATGAGTATACCTACTTATTTAAATGCATACCTATATATACAGGGTATATCAAGACTGCTACCGAAAACGAAGCCGGGTGGTAGTTTAAGTGACTTCAGACACAATGCAACAGAAAAAGTTGCCAAAAAAAGCGACAATTTTTTTTTCATATTTTTTTCCTATGGCCATATTTGGGTGGTAAATACATTTTTTTTCCAAAATAATAGTGTATACCCTCTTATTTATAAATAATCTAAGGTATAAAAGTGTTTAAATTATTATTTTAGCAAAAACTATGGATTTACCACCCAAAATTGACGATTTTTAAAAAATCATAAAATATAATTGTCGCGTTTCTTTGCGAAATTTTTAGTTCATTATGTTTGTAGTCACTAAAACTACCACCCGGCTTCGTTTTCGGTAGCAGTCTTGAGATACCCGGTATATTGCAAAGGGAGTCACAATGCCTGTAATATGTCAAAGTATGCCAAAGTAATTGATTTTCGATATTAGATTGTTTTTTTAGTCCTATGCCATGAGCATAAATAGGAAAACTTGGAGAGGTCTTGCTGTGAGGATCCAATAAAAAATATGGATACATACCTATAGCCTGTCTGTAACAATGTATGGCTGCATTTGAATTTTGTAGTTCAATAAACTCATGCCCCATAAGTATCCATGCCGATAAGTACTGTGGATCTAAAGCCAGAGCTCTTTGGAAATATACAACTGCTTTTTGATGCTCGCCTCGTAAACTATAGTAATTACCTAAAATTAATAAAAAAATATAGCTTCAAAAAACTGGACTACATAAAATTTAAGTACATTTTCGATACTTACAGCGCTATTCATAGCCACTTTAAAAACTAATTTTAGTTTTCGAATGTTTCAATTCTTTCGTGCGACTTTTCAATTCAGTTTGAGCAAAGCAGACAAATAATTCAATAGCTAAATTAGGTTTTAAGACTGTCTACGAATAAAGCTGGTAAATAGTTTCTTGGATTTACGCGAATGTTATAGAAATAAAACATTTATTTACGGATTTTATCGCGAATTTGGTTCAATTTTTACATTTTATAATTTCCCGACTTTTCGATTACTTTACAGTCGTAATGGGAATTACTACTCTTCGAAATTTACATTATCACCTTCTCATTTTTGCAGCCTTAGCATGCTCTATATTTCTGCTATTGCTAATTCCCCCAACAGAATTTATTAACTTTTTGTTAATAATCTGATCAAATATTTTAACCATTTTTCACATTTTAATAAGGTCATATAGAAGAATTATAAAGTATTACCTATAACACAACAAGTTTCTACTCTATACTTGTCAATGGAAACTGCTCTCTGTGCCAAATTCGCAAGTTCCATTCTCTTCTCCTTTAGGTACAATAAGTGAGAGTATACATCCCAATCATCAAGGCGATATGGGTCATTTTGATACAACTCTCTAAACAATGCCAAAGATGAGTCCACATCTGCAAAAAAAATGTTTTTCCATTGCATGTATACGTAAACATTAACTAAACATGAATATTGTTGATGGAATTAGTGGTACTGCCTTCCTATTCAAGGATAAGGCAACACCACAGGAATGTATATTTAATGCAGTTATGTAGTATAATCACAAATACACAAGTATTTCATAATGAACTGGAATAATTTCCAGGCAAAAAAATATATATGGTAAACAACCATTATTAATTTATCTTCATCTGTTAACTTTACTCACCCCGTCTGTCATGATGAGCTATAGCCATTTGTGCTGTTACATAAGTACTTTTATCAAATCCAGCCGCAGCCAACACCATGTATGCCTCCAGTGCTTGCTCCGACAACTTCAGTTCCACAAATGCATGTGCAGCAAAGAAATACATCATCCAATGTTTAGGTAGTTGCAATGAATCCAATGCTTCATATTCATTCGCAAGGCCGGCAAGTTCCACCCATGCTGACCAGAGAGTGGGGGCTGCTGTAACCGCTGCCTGGAGAATGGTCACTGCTTGACTTCGCAAGTCAAGCTTCTTCAGTACAACACCTTCTAAGTACAGTAAATAACCATCAAAGTTATTACGGTTTGCCTGCAAAGTAAAATATTAGCGATTATATTACTATATGTTTTAGTATATTATGGTTTCAGTAAAATCTGGGGGCACGGTCGTACCATCCTTTTCTCGAAGCAATTCAGACCATTTTCTACACCTTATAACTTTGTTGTGGTTAAAACAATAAGCCTGAATTTTCAGTTACTAAGCAGGCATTGGTTAAAACACACAAAATTCTATTACTTTTTTAAATAATTATCCTATTCCTATCCTACTAATACTTTAAAGGTAAAAGTTAGTGCATTTGTTTCTTTCTATGGAGATGCTCATATCTTGGATTAACAAAGAGGCTACTTTATATCCTGAACAAAATGTAGAATTCTTGTAGGATGGTAGATTACTGGTGGTAGGTCTCTCATATGTGAGAAGCCATCTGGGTAGGTACCACCGCAATGTCTATTTCTCCCGTGAAACAATACTGCTTAATGCATTGTTGTGTTTCGGATTGAAGGACATTGTAGCCAGAGCAACTACTGGACATATTGAGACTTAACATCTTATGTCTCAGGATGGCGAGCGCAGTGGAATATTGCTACTGTTCACGAGCGGTCGTATCGCTTACCATCAGGCGAACGGCTTGCTCGTCTTGCCATTCAATGCAATAAAAAAAAAAAAAAAATGAGCAGAGTTCAAACATTTTTTTTTACATTTTCAATCTAAATGGGGATGGGATAGAATAGACTCATAGAGTCAAATCAAAGTCAGAATGATGATATGGGTTAAGATGAGATGGGAGGGGAAAAGCAGTATAGTGGATAGCAGTTACATTAGAGTTTAATAAATAACAGTTAGTGCCTATATGAAGTACTGTTTCTAGTGACTGGATTCAAAAATAATTTGAACCTAGGAGAAGCCAGTCTGGGCCGCTAGTTGTAACTAAATGTTTGTAATAATATATTATTTTAATTTGAAACTTACCTTAAAAAAAGATAGTAAATCCAACAATACTTGAGTGCATTCTATGTTTTCCGTTCCAATATCCGTGGCATTGTCCATGCGTTTCTTTTCACTGGACATGTACTGGGAGTATTTATGCAGAAAGACACATTTAGGACTTGAGCAATTTTCTAAGACATTTGCTGCTCTATCATACTCTTGACAATCAAAATAACTTTTTGCTAATGTATATGCGTCTCGGTCCTCTGGAGGGATGCCATCATCCCTGAGTTCTTGAATATCATCGTAAGTTATTTTATGCTCACGAAGAGCATAGTTTAGCTCAGCTAACCACTTCGTAGTTTGTATTAAACCACGATCGGTGCATTCGCGCATGCCGCGTTTTATATCTATTCTGACTTGGGTCAGGTCGATTTGGATGTCGCCCTTTGGGTTCATTGATAGAGGCTTCATGTTAGCTTAGTATAAATAAGATACTTGCATTGTATTGTTTATTAGTTATAAATAGAAAAAATCTTACACGAATTTACAAATAGCAAGACATTACTAATAGATAATCCACTTATATATAGACACAGACCAATTAGAAATATATAGACAATTGTAACTCAGGAGTGATTAACTAAAAAGATATATATCTAGAGATGTTAAAAAATAATCGATTTTTAATTTAATCGATTATTATTTTCTTATAATCGATTTTTAAAATCCTGTTAATCGATTTTTTATAAATCGAATATATAAATTATCCATAAAAATCGATTTTTATCAACAGCTCCATCTATGCGACGTATGAAAAAACTCGAAGTAAGTTTATACTGTTCAATATTATTATCATGTTATGAGCATGGATGTAGTATATAAACAGGATTGCGCACGAAGAAAATGGTGTCATCCTGAAATAAGACATGTGCACGTAGCATAAGGTTTAATTTACTATAGTAAAGGACATGGAGGAAGGCCGAAACCGAGTGAGACAGTATGAGGGGGTTTTATCCCTTTTCATTTGCAAGCCATACCAAAAAAAATATATTTTATCTAGTAGATTATTTTACATTCGCGAAAAGGTAATTAGTTCGATAAAAAAATAAACACAGAATATCTATAGTAACATATAGAAAAATATTATTATTTAACTTTACTTATGGGTCCATAAACGAATTCATGGCATTACAATGGAAGGTTAAATGCATGATAGGAGAATTTGTAATTATAACTCTGACCACTTGATAATAAAAATAAAATATGTCATGGCTTATACGAAATGTCACAGGTGTATAATTTCAAATTATTTTCGATATTTATTAACGGAAATTGGTTAAAAAGTGTTGCAAAATGATTTGTATAAGTGAATAATATAGTGGTTGTTGTATATCGATTCAAAAGTGAGTGGTTTCATGAGATTTACCATTTTTGTTTACAAATATTCGCTACGGTGACCATAATAAAACCCGCCTTCGAACTTTTCTGATCGACAATTCAAAGTTCGGATGAATTATTGAATAACTTTTAATCTGCTTGAATATTAAAAGTAGTTCTTTTTTCTTTACAATTTTATTATTAAAGTAATGTTTAATTTATACACGTTAATTTGCATCCTACTATGTTTTAAGTGAAAATAAACACGATAAAAGTTTTTCTAATAGAATTGATCATGAATTAAGTATGATTAAAAAATATTTATTTCTTGCGATAGTTTTTATTTACTGAGTGATGTAAGATTTCGGCACGAACGTATTACACTAACTGGTCCACTGTCTGCTACATTTTCACGCCTAAGCCACTGAACCGATTTTGATAGAATTTGATACAGAAATAGATTAGACCTTGGGTAAGGGCAAAAAGTTACCTTTTATTATATAGACAACGCTTGAAGGGGTTGAACAACGAGATGGCAGAATGTATGGAAAAATCTAAACTGTTGAAGTTACAGATGTCAAACTTTACTCATTTATGAACAAAAATAACTGCACACTTTATGTTCTTAAAGTTAACCATAAAGGGGTTGAAATGTTACATAAAAAATTAAGCCGTTACAGTTATGGAAACCTTATTCCAAATGAAAAATAATGGCGTGAGTAATATTAGAAAAATAGTATTATGGGGTCGAAATAAGGGATGAAATATTACACATAAAATCATTTTTTTTTGTAAATATCACTAATAATATGGCAGAAAGGAAGAAACTCTTTTGTTATTGATCCGATTGGTCTGAAATTCGAAATTTAAACCTCCCCTTTATATTGAGATTCAGAATTATAGTTATCGCCGCCATTTTGAACTTTGTTAATGATTCGATTAAGATATTTGTTAGGTATGAGATGGTAGTATTAAAAGTATACGTAATAAACTATGATTTTGAACTTTTTTGCTAGGTCCTAATGGTCCAATATTTTGGATTGGTCAAATATTTTTTTACACGGTTAGACAATATCACGTTTGTTACCTCAAAAACAAAATGCTTTATTCGACTTTATATTAGCCAATTTTACTAAAATTCCTGTATATCCCAAAAAATATGGTCACCCTATAGGAACGGGACACACTCCCCCTTCCTACACCTCTTGCTCGGCTCGTTTTTCCGATGACAGTGCGCAGTCCTGTTTATATACTACGTCCATGGTTATGAGTGAGTTATGACGTAGCCGGTAGCATCTCTATTTAATCTGTCATCTCTGGAGCTTCTCACATATGAGAGACCTACCACCAATATTCGTTTTAGTATTCGTTTTATATTTTAGTTTTTGAGACCATAACGGAGTCGTTAAGTTTGTTATAAGTATTTTATTTCATTACTAGTCAAATGTAAAATAGGAGTGGACATTGGTGACAGTAATTACTTCTAATATTTTCATTGTTTAAACTTAAAGATAATAATATGTTTTAATATTTTTGTTTTTGAGATTACAGACAGCGCAGACGTTTATTTCTTAAAGAATTTTATTTTAAAACTAGTCACATGTAAAATTATTATCATCATATCAGCCTATTGCTGTCCACTGTTGAACGTAGGCCTAAATATGAAATAGTACTGGACATTTATGGCATTTTTTTAAAATTTGTTTAATATTTTAGTTTTTGAGACAATAAAGTTTTTATTTTATTGCAATGCTCATCATTTCATTTTTATTAAATAAATGATTAATTGTACTGGAAATTAGTATCAATAAATAAATTTGGTTTCCTCATTCCTTACCTTGAAAGTTTAAAGGAACATTCACTTTGATTTTTAGTTTTGAATCTGATATTTTTTTTATTCATATCAATTTATTTGATTTTATTTGAATAAATTGTTAATATGAAAATGAGAATTATAATTGGAATATGAAAAGCATTTAGATTTTTGAAATAAGGGAAAAAATCGTTTTTTTCGTAAAAATCGATTATTTTTCTATTATAATCGATTTTTAACAAATCGATTAATATTGAGTAAAGAAAAATCGATTTAAATTTAATCAATTTTTTTCCATTAACCTCACATCTCTATATATATCCGACGTACGGAGTGATAATCAGCCCCGTTTAACTCGGGCTTAAAAGTAACCCAATTTTCTTTCTCGCTTTCTCATATGCCGTTTTCGCCCCATCTCTTTCACTTTTATGAATGTGTGTGTGTGCCGGCGTGCGCTGTCGCCGCCATATTGCCGCCATATTTTTCAACAGTCGATTGCTGTTTAGTTTGGATTTGCTTATTTTATTTTAATTGCATGTTATTTCATCTGTTTTGTAATCAGTAACGTAAATATTTAACAGTACAAACGTGATATAATTTGGTTTGTGTAAATCGTATCTAAAAACTTGTGATTTACGTGATAATTAATAATTTTAGTTATGTGTTTTGTTCCCGAGTGCACAAACGAAAAAAACATAGAAATATCTGTGCAGCCTTCACAAACAACATATACAAACACTTTAATAAGTGAACAGCTATGTTGGCGGAGCAAGAAATACCAAATTATTGAAATTATTGAAAAACATAAATCTAACCTCATCTGACATAATTAAGGTAAATATAATAATATGTTATTCCGCTGTGACCCTATTTCTAGTTTAATCTGCTACAGGAATATAGGAAATAACAATAAGTTGAAATAAATACCCATTAAAATGCAGATTTATTAGATCTCTGAACATGTGATAAGGTTAACTTTTTGTTAGTGTCTAGAGTTGATGGATTATGTACTCTTACTCCTCTCATTCGTACTCTCGACTGTAGAGGAAGCTTGTGTTCTGCAGTGGAAAGTATAAGTCGACCCAGCACAGTACAGTGCAAGATTAAAGCTATTGGTATAGGTATTTCCAAGTTCCTAACATATTAATGTATAATTATCAGTTTTTATGGTTATATGTATCTAAAGTCAGGAAAGCAGTCAACTTCAACAGATTGTGCCCTTATAATATTTATTTTTTTATTAATTGTTTTATAATTTCTAGGCTAGACTCGGGTGAAATTTCCAGTCCAAGCAATTTGCAGGCAAATGTGTTCATCGTTGGAAGTACAAAGAAAGTCTCTACTATGTCTGCAGGATCACTTTTTGTAGACTTATATATTAATATTGGTGAAGGTGAAATCACAACAGAAGTAATTATGTTCATTAATAATCTGTATATAATATTTATACTTCTTGATATAATTAAGATTCTCATAAAAATGCATTTGCTAAAGATTTTGGTTATATTTTCAAATTCAGTGCAATGCAGTTGTTTATAAGATTATATTATAGACCTATATTGTGCATACTATAATAGTAATAGCATTAACATTCTTTAAAATGACTTTATTTTAAACATAACATGTTCTGCCTATTTAATATATTATAATAATTAATCAAAAAGTTTTAGTATAGCTATCATGCATTTAATGCGTTCCATGATTTGACTAATTATTTGTTAATTGATAGCTTATTTTAATTATGTATGTCTTGTTTTTGCTTTTCAATTTCTCCAAAAGTAAGCCAAATCGCTTTGTTATTTACTTAATGTCAATTGTGTCTTAGATAAAATTTGCCAACAAAGTAATCTTGTGCTGTTTCATGGTATTGTAAAATATAATTTGCAATTATTAATGTTTCCATTTAATCTTTTATTTGTCAATGCATATTTCAATTCTGTAGTCATGTTCTTAAATTTGGCATTGTTTTATTGGTCCTAAAATTAAGAGAATTTTAAGTGATAAAATTAAGAGATATTAACAAATTGAAAATGTTTAAATTAATCTGAAGATATATAAAAAAGTATTGGAGGTTATAATATTCATTAGGATAAAAATGTTTAAATAAAAGTGTTTTAATATAAAAATATAACATCAAATAAATCAAAGAATATATTATTGATTAAAGGTTTAGAATTATAACTTGGTTTTATTTGTTATTTTCATTTTGAATCCATAAATTTGAACATAAAAGCATGAAACCCAAATATAAAACCGGTAAATTTCCGGTAGTAAAAATCGGATTACTGAAAGTATAACGTACATCCCTAAATATTTCAAAATCGGTAATTTCGGTAAAGTACCGATTTCAGATCAGCTCTGGTGGGAAACGCATCTAATATCTATACGTATAACGTACGAAAGAGATGGCTCAAATACGATGAACAAAATTCTTTAATACTATTGGTCAGTGACAAAATTATCAATGAAAAGAAAGAAAGAACCGATGAAGATTGAATGAATTATATATGTAGAAAAGCATGTTTGGTTTCGATGTGTGAGTTTTCATAACGTGTTAAAAAATTTGTATGGAGTTGGCCGTCTGTATTTTTAGTCGTCTGTGGTGATAATATCTTGTTTAATAGTCTGTGATTATATCTTTATGACTCGAACTTGTCATTGTGATTGGGATTCGCGCGGGAACCAGTGAAAGGCGCCAAAACCAAAATTGCCTTAAGCTAGTTGCAATTTTCTTTGTATTTTAATAGTATTTCTTGTAACATAACTAATTATTTGTAATCTCGCAAAGTGAGACAATATTGTTTGAAGAAGATGGGAGGCACGAAAAGGCGGAAAAAAGTTCCTCCCGATGGGCTGCCTTCATCGACTTCATCGGACTCCGATGATGACTCCACGAGCAAATTTGAAATCTATAAGGTACCGGGATACTTTAGGAAGTATCCCGAAAATAGCAATAAAAAAGAATTTGTAGTATTTTTAAACCATCAAGAGCAAAAGATGTTCACCGATAAAGACAGACTGTCTATTTCCCGCGCTTTACGCAGATATTGCGTCACGGGTGTACTACATCTTAAATCTATTAATAGATTTAAAATAGGAATAACATTTGATTTGTCCAATAATGCAAATGTATTTCTACAAAATAAAAAAATACTGGGGGAACTCGAGCTAAAAGCATCTATACCTGCTGGTAGGGTTGCCACCCGTACTTTATAATAAAGTATTGTACGTTATCCACTCAAACGTCCCGACCTCCAATTTTGACGTAAGCTGTCATTTTTATAGGAAAATACACTAGTAATGAAAAAGCGTCCTAAATTCAAAATATATTATAAAAAGCGTTATGAAAAAAATATATATAATGCTTGAATAAACTACCTTTAATGTAACATTGGCCAAAAAGACATTAGCAATAGGCATATTTAAAAAAAAAAACAGGCAAACTCGTGTGTTGTTTAAGAACAACGGTGAGTGGTGCGCAGGATTTTTTAAAAATGTAAATATTGATTTTTAACTCTCTTATTGTTGTTATATAGTTTATTAAAAGATACCTTTACATTAATAATTATCAATTATCTAAAAATAAGCCATATTCGACGCGTGATTCGAAGTTTTTTAGACACGAAAGTAAATCACGGTCGTTGTTTGTCGGTTTTCATTAAATATTTCTGTGTTAATTCTATGAAAAAATGATAAATAAAGTGTTAGAGAGAGAAAACATATCATAAAGAATAAATAGGTGCCATTGGATAATTGAAAATATATCAAAACAATTCAATATTTTAACTGATTTCCAGTATTCCGTAGAAAGTCGCGCGCCATTTTTTGTAAGATCAGAGTTTGCGTTCCAAAGTTTTTGTTCAAACTAGAATGTGTGGTATGTTGATGTTGGATGTGATTGTTATAAATTAAGTATGATGAAGCCAATTATATGGTGGTTTAAATTTTCAATATCAAAGAATTAATATATTAATTCAGTTTAAATATTTTAATATTTCCTCTCCAAATATGCATCCAAACCGTGGAAAGACGAGTTGGATACATTCGAGCCAAAATCACAAGAGCTCGCCGAGGACAGGGTCGAATGGAATGATAAAGGGGAAGCCTTTGCCCAGCAGTGGGACACAATCTAGGCTATTAAAAATATATATATATACGGAATGGAAGCCGCCATCAGGGACCGCAAACCGTTACGTACATTACGATAAAGTATAGATGCGCGACTGCGAATAATTCGAACATTGAAATGATCTACTATTAAGCCAAAAACAAATTATAAGACTGCCGGACGCGGCTGAAGAGTGGTACAATATTCAGGGTCTCTTGGACGCGGCGCGGCAGAATCTTCAATTTTCTAAATATCTTCAGCTGCGTTCATCAGCCGCATCTTATAAATTGTACCCGGCTTTACTAACGTAGTTTACTGGTGGTAGGTCTCTCATATGTGAGAGGCTGCCTGGGTGGGTACCACCGCAATGTCTATTTCTCCCGTCAAACAGCAGTTTAAATGCACTGTTGTGTTTCGGATTGAAGGACATTGTAGCCAGAGTAACTACTGGACATATTGAGACTTAACATCTTGTATCTCAGGATGGCGAGCGCAGTGGAATGCCAAGCATTGCTTTGTAAATCAAGGTGTTGTTTGGTTTTGCTACTGTTCATGAGCGGTCGTATCGCTTACCATCAGGCGAACGGCATGCTGGTCTCGCCATTCAATGCAATAAAAAAAAAAGTTATTCTGATACAAACCTAGTATTACAATTGGACAAATTTATTGAAATAAAAAGAAAAATATTAAAATACATTTTCAATTTTAGGTCAATGGAAAAGCAAGAATGCTCGTGAATGTTTTATTTTTTTATTTCAGTGATAGAGTGCATGCATAGTTTGTGTCAATTAAACAAATAAAAAACCATCACTAGTGCTAAGAGTTAACTTTACATTGAGCGGGCAGTGCGGAAATGGGGGAGACCGAGGCCCGGGCAGAGGCAGAGGCAGAAGCCGAGGCAGAGGCAGAGGCAGAGGCAGAGGCACTGTGCCGGGCTACTATGCCGGGCCAAATAAAAAAAAAAACTAAATAAATCGTACAAATCTTTAATTATTAGTTTATAGATATGAAATTGTCAGTATTTATTCCTAAATATTTATTCATTGATTGAAATAATAATAATTGTTTATTTTTATTTTGTTTTTATTTTCAACCACCACTTACCTACCCTTATTCGTAATTTTTAAATACTATTACAATTTTTGATTGTAATGGATTACGCTATACCTACCAGTACCTTTACCTATACAAATCTCGTCGTAATTAAGGATATTTTCTTAAAAATCTACCATAAACTATAATTTCGTTTCTAAACCAAACACTATAAAAAAGGATAACAGCTTTGCATGTCTCGATCGCTAAAATTTCATTAATGCAAAATCAATAAATACATTAATAAACTAGGTATAACAATGTTAACATTTGATAGGACTAAGTCATATATATTCCATTCATGTTATTACACGTAGATAGTAACTTATTTATTGGCCCCCGCGCTGTTTTAAACCGGTTAACATCTGTATCAAATATCGTCTGGACAAGAACTTACATGGGCGGCCATCTTTCAAGTTTTTTTCACCAGTGTTGCCAACTTAGTGGATTTTCCACAAAATCTGGTAGTTTGGTCCTGGTTGGGAAACATTGCTTTTAGTGGATTTTAAATCGTTTGGGGGCTGGCAAAAATTATTGAAAAGCTGCCATTATCAAATCCGACACATCATTGTTTATTGAAAATATGATGTCATATATTGTAATCAAATATCCAAAAATAGACTAGGACGAATTTCCGTGCTTTCCGGCGTTTTTGCCATACCTATTACTGGAATCAAGTATAACAGCTCACACAATAGGTCCCATTTAAATGTAATAATGAATTCCGTGGTGCTTTACAGCTGGCTTCTCCGGCTGTAAAAGTCTTTTTGGGAGGTCATTTACCTCTTTAGTTCAATGTTTTGTCACCCGCTTTGCACGGAGGGAAGTGGACATTATTTATTTCCAACTCCTCCTATTAATTTAACTTTCTGATTCATTTCGTTGCGGGTTAAAGACAAGTTAGACATTCCCGGAGACTCGCCGAGCTTCAATGCTTGGTGTCATTACATAGCGTGCCACTGTTGATCCTGGCTTACAGGAGTTGCAGTGCCGGGTGTGAGGGCGGGACAATCTCCTAAATATCCAAAAATGTAATAAAATAAATAAATAAATACACCCAGCAGTCACATTTATAGTCTCGACCCCACACAAAGAACTAGTCTTGTGTCGTGGGTATCAGGAACTACAACAGACTTTTCGGTCTCACTAATAGCCAGACCCGAAACAAATACTTCACACAGATATTTGTTTCGGTGCGGGAATCGAACCCGAACAATATTATGTTAATATATTAATTAGGATATTAATTAGGAAATAGGAATATTAATAATTAGGATTAATGTTTAAAAAATGTTGCAAAAAAAACTGAAATACAAACTGAAATATGACTTCCTGACATCTATTGGCGAATAATGATGTGTTAAGCCATTCTATGCATGCCCAGCATTAATTGTGTAACAGCGCCATCTACCGATATATATAGAGGTACCCAGCGTTAATTGTGTAATGTAGGCCATACACACTACGGTCTACCGGAGAGGTCATCTGTGCAGGTATACCTGCGCAGGTAGACCGAACACTGATACGTGTATGGGAACGTTACGGTGTACCGGAGCGGTCTTCAGTTCTTTTTGCGATGGCATCGAATGAGGACGACTGTTTCCTTGACGTCATTTACACTGCACGTTTATTACATGTACTCAATGCACAATAATCATGGCACAAAACATAGTTTCTGTTCACTACAGTAGCTCGTAGTAACATCTATCGAGGCATTACACAATACTTGTGAACAGAAGTTGTTGTATACAAGCATGGCGGCCGGCGGCGCAGACGCCACCCCAGAGCGATAGGCGACCGCGGGGTGTGTAAGGTTTGCGCGAGGGGTGCTAATGTCATACAATGGTATAAGCATAGATAGCATAAAGGATCGCAAATGTTTAAAGGGACCGGGGACGTTAATCGGCCATGCTAGAAAACAACTGATGCGACGTGCGCAGGCGACCGGAGTACAGGCACACACGCACAGGTGCGCCCTACGGTGTCACTCGAAAGAATTGATTTTCGATTCTGCGCCGGTCACCTGCACAGGCCCAAAAAACTGCACAGGTATATTCCCACACACATTTCGGTATACCTGCGCAGGCATACCTGCACAGGTGGACCTTTCCGGTCGACCTTAGCATGTATGGCAGCCATAACAGCGCCTGTCTGCGCCCCGGGCCGCCATGTTGTTTACAACAAATGCGTCGATAGGTTTACTTGTATTTTCTTTTAGTGAATTTGCAAATATAATGACCAGTTACTTTGTGCAGTGATTAATGTGCAGTGAATACGTGTATTAAACGCGCAGTGTAAGTGACGTCAAGGAAACAATTGAATATTTGGAAAATAATGCTCGTAACTTATAAGAAATCATTACTCATCAATTCAATAATCAAAAATGTAAATATTATCTCCAAATATTTGTTTGATTTCTATGAATGTAACAATCACAAACAGTAGACACTTCGTAATTTTATAAATACATGTATTGTTGTTGCATCCTAATTAATTCAATTGAAAATGTTTATTATTATCTAAATTCATGTTTGTTCGATTTCGTTTTTTGTGTTTATTTACTACCCCTGCATATAAGTTTCGTATAAATATTTAAATGAATAATGTATAAAGTCAATGTACCAAATGTCAGAATTTTAGTAATATCTAATTTTATTTATGATGAAAGATTTATATTACTTATAACATAGTACACATGCTTATGTAAATATAATCCAATATAAGAGGCTTTACATTTATTCGTATCTTTGGTACCTCCCATTCAGGTACGCCCAGTTGGGAACCTTGGTAAAATTGTAGCTACGTAAGGCAAAAGTGTTATTTATTTCAACTTAAAATGTCATATTTGTAATAAACACATTTGTATAATTCGACGAATACTTTTGAATGTATGAATGAAATGAAATAAATAGTTGTTTATATCATTTGAAGGGTTTTATTTCTAATCTACACAAATACTATCTGAATTTGAAAAAAGTTACATCAATTGAGTTATTTTGCTAATTTTTTTATATCACACTAAAATGAACCCTATTTCAATGACAGTAGGTTACTTTTTGCTTGAATCCGCGCCTGGCGTTTCCGACTGTCTAACCGTCTACAGTCATGACAAACGACAGTCTAGGGTAAAGATGAGACGTATTTACGATACCAGGTTTTAAAACCAGGTATTCACTTCGAATTACGGCGCCCTGGTACGAGCAGAAAATACTTATAAGTATGAAAGTACGTTGATGCGCGGAGAGATCTGGAAACTACACATGAAAGTACTTGCATAGGAAAACGATTCATAATAGAATATTCATAAGAACCACAATCGTATTTGTCAATAACACATACTTTAAACTTCAAAGTATTTTTTATTCATACTTTTTTGCTCTTTATGTGCCTTCAAATACGGGTTGTATTCCTATGCAAGTATTTTCAAATTTAGGCGCCGCTATACGTCGGTGCGCGAGGAACTTGGAACACGATACATAAAAATACTTCCATAGAAAAACTATCCTTAACTTAGTATAAATAAGAATCACAATCGTATTCGTAAATAGAAAATACTTACAAAGTATTTTTTTTATTTATGCGTTTTTGCTCCTTATTTGTTATGAAATACGAATTGAATTCCTATGCAAGTATTTTATAGACGCTGCGCCGCGGCTGGGACGCGAAGGGTTGCCGACTCATACTTACAAAATACTTTTACAATATTTTAGACCCTGGTTTTGAACCCTAGTATTTTTACGTACTCGTACTTAGAAGCCCTGGTACTTGATTTTGCAAGTATATCTCATCCCTAGTCTAGGGGAGTCGGCCGTCTGTAGTACTACTTGGTCTGTGGATACATTATTTTGCAGCGCCGCGCCGTTGTCATTAAATTCCTGGCAAACATAATGTTAGTGTGCTTGCAAATACGTGCTATTTATAAAATATTAGGCGTTTTTATATTATGATATTTTGTTTATTCTTTTGTTTACTATTAATTAAAATTTCACCAGTACGTAATTTGTATTTAAATATGATTTCTAAAACACATAATTAAACAAAAAATGGTTGCCTGTAAAGTCGGTTTTACGGGCGAAGATTTTACGTGACAACGTGTTTTTCTCGGTAGAATATTTATTGATATGAATATAATTAAATTGCACAATAGGAACAAGGAATTGAATGAAAATAAGAATTGCACAAATTTTAACTATAGAAATATATTTTGTTTACTAAAACATTGTACATGTAATGACGAATCTAAGCACTCCATATTTTCACTACAGACACAGCTGACGATACTTTAACCACACGTGTGAACTTGTATTGTGACGCTTTCTTGTTTTTCCAACGCCAAGAACGTTCGAGAAAGACAAAGACAGAGACACAAGCATGCGCCGATTCAATGCGCCTAATTCTCTAGTGCTGCGCGCGCGGCAGACCGATCATAGTTGAGTGGGAGAGAGACGCAAGGCATTCGGCGGGCCTCTCTCTCGTTCGGTGACTCATCGTAACGTTACCGGGCGTTACACTTTTTCATAAGTGACTCCCAGCCGCAACCTAATTTAAGACGTTGTCACGTCAATAAATTTTTTGGAGGTAAAATATTTTTTTTTGGGGGGGTAATTTTTTGCGTAATTTGGGATTTCTGGCGGGGTCAATTTGTAGCCCTCACCAAGACGGTTCCGAGGATACCAAACTCGGTGGGTCTACGATCTATATTGGCCGAGATAGGATTGGGGGGGTGAGGTAAATTTTCGGGGTGGGGGTAAGGGAGGGGGGGGGAGGAAGGTTTCGTGAGGAGGCTAACTTAAATTAATTGTTTTGGAGGTAAAATTTTTTTTTTTGGGGGGGTAATTTTTTGCGTAATTTGGGATTTCTGGCGGGGTCAATTTGTAGCCCTCACCAAGACGGTTCCGAGGATACCAAACTCGGTGGGTCTACGACCTATGTTGGCCGAGATAGGATTGGGGGGGGTGAGGTAAATTTTCGGGCGGGGGTAGGGGAGGGGGGGGGGGGTAGGTTTCGTGGGGAGGCTAATAGGCACTATTTCGGAATAAGGGTGGGGGAAGGCAGGGGGGGGCTATGGGACAATTTTGGAAAAAGTGGGTGAAACTGAAAAATAATTCTCTAGTGCTGCGCGCGCACCGTTACGTTACCGGGCGTTACACTTTTTCATAAGTGACTCGCAGCCGCAACCTAATTTAAGACGTTGTCACGTCAAAAAAAATACCGATCAAAGTTCATCGATCATCCATGTGTTATTTTCTTACATCTCGTTCTTACTTGGCAACATTAAATCGTAACCCGGAACTCGGGAGTCACTAAGCAATAATGGCAAAACGCAAACGTAACAAAAATTGGTTATGTGATTATGGGTATATTTTTTTGTTTTTTTATAAGATAAGAATAACTTTAAGTACTAAAATATGGATATCAAAAGAAAGCTTATAGTATATACTTTATTTACAAATGGATTTTATTGGTATGTAATATGATTTAATGGGTGAAAACATGATTTGAAAATGAAAAGCCATTGAAATTCGATCTGTATAGATTTTTTATTATTTGTTTACAACACATTTTAATTATATTTGTAAAATAATTGTCACATCTAATAATT
Organism: Hyles vespertilio; assembly: GCA_009982885.2. Classification (NCBI taxonomy): domain Eukaryota; kingdom Metazoa; phylum Arthropoda; class Insecta; order Lepidoptera; family Sphingidae; genus Hyles; species Hyles vespertilio. The sequence goes on from CM042807.1 coordinate 19,264,680, forward strand.
CTGCATAGTTTTAGATACTTAAAGGTATTTTTTATTTCCCTGTAGCTAGAATAGGTGCGAGGATATAATGCTTTATGTTTATGAATATTGAAAACGCGGGAATCGGAAGATTTCTGTCAAAATAAGTGACAGTGCAATGATTAAAGAATAGAGGGGATAAAGCATAAGGTCACGTGACGCGTACCACTTTGATTCACAAACATGGCGGCGGCTCCGCCCCTAAAAATACTGATACGCTAGTACCAAATTTTTTATCGATATCGATCATCAACAGTGGCATACGACTAACATTAATATAACTTTTTTAATTTTTGCTTTACATCTCAATTGAGGATAAACAGGGGATTTTAGGACTTGACAGTCAAGTCTTTAAAAATTAAATCCGATAATAATAGGTCAATGTTTTGATATTTTTTTCATGCTATGATTTATTTGATGGGTAAGTTTTACCTGATGATTGGATTGGATTTGTCAAATAATACACACGTGAGATAAAATACAACTTTATTAATAGCTAGAATTTGGTTGCGACTTCGAATATACCACACTTTTTTCCTTAAGCACCAATTTTCACCATGTCAATATTTCTTTTGCCAAATTATAACTAAAATCTAAAAAAAAAACAGACATTTAGCAAACAACTATGAAAATATGTACACTAAACTAACAACTTAAATATATAAATAGAAATAAAATATCTACACAAAATTAACAATTAAAATGTAAAAATAGAAATTAAACAATTAACTAAATAAGCACAATTAACTAAATAAACTGACATTATTGTGTTCTGTGACATGAACCATTGTAATTTTAAATGGCGATATAAAAAAAAGAAAAAAGAAGACAGTTCGTGTTGCTGACGAAGTTTCTTGCGCCACTTCTTCTTCACAGCTACAACACGTTCCGAAGCGGTGGTAGCAGAAATGAACAATCCAAAAGATCTTTTGAAAGACTATTTGAATAAATAATAATAATAATAATTAATCTTTATTTCATTACAACATGTTTACAACATAATAACACCCTGACTCCTGAACTAGGAAGCCCTGTATAACAGAAGTCAGTCTCTTTCGACAATTATTAATTTAACAGCTGCTTTATATAAAAAAATAAGAAACTCGAAAAAAAATAATAATTAAAAGACTTAATAAACTATGTAACAACACTAGATCGCCAAATGAAATGAACTTAAATTATAAAGAATATTTTGATTTTGAATAAAGGAATTGTAGCGGACATCGCGAACGAAGGCAGGAAATCAGCACTAGAATAAAAATATTTTTCGAATAATTCAATCAAACAAAAAAAACATAAGGTACATACATACATAAACATACAAGCGGTGAATAATGTGGACTATAGATTTTAATTTATGTATAAATATTGACTGCCTCAGTAGCGTAGTTGTATTATGGTACGGTTACAAAGCTGAGGTCTCAAGTTCGAATCCCGGGTCGCGCAAAGTGATATCGGATTTTTCTATTCATTATCAGCACAGTCAGGAATTTGTGCCCGATATTGCGATAGGCTCGCCACCCACAACATCGTAGGACGGAACATACAAGGCGAAATAAATAAATAAATAAATAACACCCAACAGTCACATACATAGTCCTGACCCCACATTAAGATCGAGTCTTGTGTCGTGGGTATCAGGAACTACGAGAGACCTTTCGGTCTCACAAACACACAGACCCGAGAGAAATATTTGTGGGCCGCACAAACATTTCTCTCGGTGCGGGGATCGAACCCGCGGTCTCTCTATTCACGAATGGCGTCTTACCGCCTGCGCCACGGAGGCTGAAATGTGGGTGTCCTGGTTGCACCTCTGCCTACCCATTCTGGGAAAAAGGCGTGAGTTTATGTATGTATAAATATTAATATTATGATAAATTTATTTGTAACAAAACTAATAAAAATGCAACTGCTACATAAACAATAGTAATATGATGTATTAAACATTTTGATCTTAGTGTGGGGTCAGACTATGTATGTGACGGTTGGAGGTAATTATTTCTTGATATTCCTAAAAATATACTTATACTTTACAATTATTATCGTTACTTTTTTAGTCGCCATAATGTAAACATATGACCAACTAATACTTATTTACATGTTACAACCGTTACAAGGTTATACCTGTCGAGACAAACACCCAGTTGCATCTAATACATTTCGTTCATTATTATGTTGCACCATTCTTTGCTAAAATCAAAAATACCTATCAGGATATTTAATACATACCAAATAAAATAACATAGGTAGATTTTTATTGCTATTATTTGACTGAGGAAAATCATTATATCTCACTTAGAATTCAATCAATGAATATGAAAGTGAAGATAAACAATTATAATAATTAATAATAAAATATAAAACTATTTCTGTTCATTAAAAGGTTCTCCAGAACATTAGACAATAGACTACCAATTGTCCAAATTATCTTGCATGTCATCTTTGTTATTGATTAACAGTTGTATTATTAATAGGATTATTAGGTAAAATATCATAATGACTACAATTTCACTTACCGGGAATATTGTTGGAAAGCTGTTTTCTTTTTCAAAATGTAATGAACAAATAAATGTATTTATTGCAGGGTTCCAATAGCTTCCAATTTTTTGTATCCATTTTGTCCTGGTTTGTATATTTATAGGGAATCTAAAAAATATTTTAAATTTCACTTTGTTTGTCGGTCTGAATATATATTTAAATACAGGGTATATCAAGACTGCTACCGAAAACGAAGCCGGGTGGTAGTTTAAGCGACTTCAGACACAATGCAACAGAAAAAGTTGCAAAAAGAAGCGAAAAAATTTTTTTTGAATTTTTTTTCCTATTGCCATATTTTGGTGGTAAATAATTTTTGCCCTAAAATAATAGTGTATACCCTTTAATTTATAAATACTCTAAGATATAAGAGAGTTTAAATTATTATTTTAGCAAAAACTATGGATTTACCACCCAAAAATGACGATATTTAAAAAATCATAAAAAATAATTGTCACGTTTCTATGCGAAAATTTTAGTTGCATTGTGTTTGTAGCCACTAAAACTACCACCCGGCTTCGTTTTCGGTAGCAGTCTTGAGATACCCGGTATAAACTATTTTTTTCTTTTTTTGAAAAATAAGGATCAAAATATTTAAAAATGATAATATCGATATGAATAATTTCGTATCGAATCCACTCATCTCTAAACTTGTGTGTAAACAAACAATGAGGTTGTTATTTACACTACTTGTATAAATAACGCCTAGAAGAGTCTAAAACTTAATCAACAAGATCCAAATACATTTATAAATGATAAAAATAAACCCAAAATGTAAATTTAGCACATATTTGTTAGTATTTCGTAAAAACAGTTACTAACCTATGAAAAGAAATGTTAGGGTCCTTTTTGCTTGAACTCGACTCGAATCCTTTAACACAACACTGAGGCATTTTAAAAACTTAACAACTAAACTTAGAGATGTTAAAAAATAATCGATTTTTAATTTAATCGATTATTATTTTCGTATAATCGATTTTTTATAATCGATTTTTAAAATACTGTTAATCGATTTTTTATAAATCGATTATATAAATTATCCATAAAAATCGATTTTTATCAACAGCTCCATCTATGCGACGTACGAACAAACTCGAAGTAAGTTTATACCACAGAGTACATTTTACATACTAAGAGTTTATACCAAGAAGCTTATACCCAAATGGAGATTGCATTCCGTATATAAAAGTGAAGCACAAAAAATTGACCTTGAATGCAGTCGCTGTTGCCTGCTATCTTTTTCTTTAGGGTGACAATGAATCTGTGGAGCTTCTCACATATGAGAGACCTACCACCAATATTCGTTTTATATTTTAGTTTTTGAGACCATAACGGAGTCGTTAAGTTTGTTATAAGTATTTTATTTCATTATTAGTCAAATGTAAAATAGGAGTGGACATTGGTGACAATAATTACTTCTAATATTTTCATTGTTAAAACTTAAAGATTAACAAAAGATAATAATATGTTTTATGTTTTTGTTTTTGAGATTACAACGCATACGTTTATTTCTTAAAGAATTTTATTTTAAAACTAGTCACATGTAAAATTATCATCATCATATCAGCCTATTGCTGTCCACTGTTGAACGTAGGCCTAAATATGAAATAATACTGGACATTTATGGCATTTTTTTTAAATTTGAATTGTTAATATGTAAATGAGAATTATAATTGGAATATGAAAAGCATTTAGATTTTTAAATAGTAGAAAAAAATCGATTTTTTCGCAAAAATCGATTATTTTTCTATTATAATCGATTTTTAACAAATCGATTATTATTGAATAAAGAAAAATCGATTTTAATGTAATCGATTTTTTTTCCAATAACCTCACATCTCTAACTAAACTAATAAGCAAACTAAACAAACTCAACAAACGAGATTAACCAATGAATAATCCGAAATTCTTTGATTGTGCAGATTTGTTTACTCCGATTGACCAATGATAAAAGAATTATAAAGGATGACGCACAAATGTAGCTATATATGTCAAGTTATAGTTATGTTAAGAATATCGACGCGGAATGTACATTTATGTATCTGTGTCATTTACACAAAGCTGACTTGTCCCTTAATGAAAGAGACAAATAATAATTCCTTTGTTTCGAATATGGCAATATTTTGTTCACTAACCACACTGGGACCGCCCATAGACCAAAATGACGCCATTTTAGTTATGCTTTCGAAACCACAGACTATTAAACCAAAAACTGCATGAAATGTCAAACTGTGGCGTTATCTGTCAATCGGAGTAAACAAATCTGCACAGTCAAAGAATTTCGGATTATTCATTGGTTAATCTCGTTTGTTAAGTTTGTTTAGTTTGCTTATTAGTTTAGTTGTTAAGTTTTTAAAATGCCTCAGTGTTGTGTTAAAGGATTCGAGTCGAGTTCAAGCAAAAAGGACCCTAACATTTATTTTCATAGGTTAGTAACTGTTTTTACGAAATACGAACAAATATGTGCTAAATTTACATTTTGGGTTTATTTTTATCATTTATAAATGTATTTGGATCTTGTTGATTAAGTTTTAGACTCTTCTAGGCGTTATTTATACAAGTAGTGTAAATAACAACCTCATTGTTTGTTTACACACAAGTTTAGAGATGAGTGGATTCGATACGAAATTATTCATATCGATATTATCATTTTTAAATATTTTGATCCTTATTTTTCAAAAAAAGAAAAAAATAGTTTATATTTAAATATATATTCAGACCGACAAACAAAGTGAAATTTAAAATATTTTTTAGATTTCCTATAAACATACAAACCAGGACAAAATGGATACAAAAAATTGGAAGCTATTGGAACCCTGCAATAAATACATTTATTTGTTCATTACATTTTGAAAAAGAAAACAGCTTTCCAACAATATTCCCGGTAAGTGAAATTGTAGTAATTATGATATTTTACCTAATAATCCTATTAATAATACAACTGTTAATCAATAACAAAGATGACATGCAAGATAATTTGGACAATTGGTAGTCTATTTTCTAATGTTCTGGAGAACCTTTTAATGAACAGAAATAGTTTTATATTTTATTATTAATTATTATAATTGTTTATCTTAACCAACACTTTCATATTCATTGATTGAATTCTAAGTGAGACATAATGATTTTCCTCAGTCAAATAATAGCAATAAAAATCTACCTATGTTATTTTATTTTATTTGGTATGTATTAAATATCCTGATAGGTATTTTTGATTTTAGCAAAGAATGGTGCAACGTAATAATGAACGAAATGTATTAGATGCAACTGGGTGTTTGTTTCGACAGGTATAACCTTGTAACGGTTGTAACATGTAAATTAGTATTAGTTGGTCATATGTTTACATTATGGCGACTAAAAAAGTAACGATAATTGTAAAGTATAAGTATATTTTTAGGAATATCAAGAAATAATTACCTCCAACCGTCACATACATAGTCTGACCCCACACTAAGATCAAAATGTTTAATACATCATATTACTATTGTTTATGTAGCAGTTGCATTTTTATTAGTTTGTTACAAATAAATTTATCATAATATTAATATTTATACATACATAAACTCACGCCTTTTTCCCAGAATGGGTAGGCAGAGGTGCAACCAGGACACCCACATTTCAGCCTCCGTGGCGCAGGCGGTAAGACGCCGTTTGTGAATCGAGAGGCCGCGGGTTCGATCCCCGCACCGAGAGAAATGTTTGTGCGGCCCACAAATATTTCTCTCGGCTCTGTGTGTTTGTGAGACCGAAAAGTCTCTCGTAGTTCCTGATACCCACGACACAAGACTCGATCTTAATGTGGGGTCAGGACTATGTATGTGACTGTTGGGTGTTATTTATTTATTTATTTATTTATTTCGCCTTGTATGTTCCGTCCTACGATGTTGTGGGTGGCGAGCCTATCGCAATATTGGGCACAAATTCCTGACTGTGCTGATAATGAATAGAAAAATCCGATATCACTTTGCGCGACCCGGGATTCGAACTCGAGACCTCAGCTTTGTAACCGTACCATAATACAACTACGCCTCTGAGGCAGTCAATATTTATACATAAATTAAAATCTATAGTCCACATTATTCACCGCTTGTATGTTTATGTATGTATGTACCTTATGTTTTTTTTGTTTGATTGAATTATTCGAAAAATATTTTTATTCAAGTGCTGATTTCCTGCCTTCGTTCGCGATGTCCGCTACAATTCCTTTATTCAAAATCAAAATCAAAATATTCTTTATAGTTTAAGTTCATTTCATTTGGCGATCTAGTGTTGTTACATAGTTTATTAAGTCTTTTAATTATTTTTATTTTTTTCGAGTTTCATATTTTTTTATATAAAGCAGCTGTTAAATAAATAATTTTCGAAAGAGACTGACTTCTGTTATACAGGGCTTCCTAGTTCAGGAGTCAGGGTGTTATTATGTTGTAAACATGTTGTAATGAAATAAAGATTAATTATTATTATTATTATTTATTCAAATAGTCTTTCAAAAGATCTTTTGGATTGTTCATTTCTGCTACCACTGCTTCGGAACGTGTTGTAGCTGTGAAGAAGAAGTGGCGCAAGAAACTTCGTTAGCAACACGAACTGTCTTCTTTTTTCTTTTTTTATATCGCCATTTAAAATTACAATAGTTCATGTCACAGAACACAATAATGTCAGTTTATTTAGTTAATTGTGTTTATTTAGTTAATTGTTTAATTTCTATTTTTACATTTTAATTGTTAATTTTGTGTAGATATTTTATTTCTATTTATATATTTAAGTTGTTAGTTTAGTGTACATATTTTCATTGTTGTTTGCTAAATGTCTGTTTTTTTTAGATTTTAGTTATAATTTGGCAAAAGAAATATTGACATGGTGAAAATTGGTGCTTAAGGAAAAAAGTGTGGTATATTCGAAGTCGCAACCAAATTCTAGCTATTAATAAAGTTGTATTTTATCTCACGTGTGTATTATTTGACAAATCCAATCCAATCATCAGGTAAAACTTACCCATCAAATAAATCATAGCATGAAAAAAATATCAAAACATTGACCTATTGTTATCAGATTTAATTTTTAAAGACTTCACTGTCAAGTCCTAAAATCCCCTGTTTATACTCAATTGACATGTAAAGCAAAAATTAAAAATGTTATATTAATGTTAGTCGTATGCCACTGTTGATGATCGATATCGATAAAAAATTTGGTACTAGCGTATCAGTATTTTTAGGGGCGGAGCCGCCGCCATGTTTGTGAATCAAAGTGGTACGCGTCACGTGACCTTATGTTTCATCCCCTCTATTCTTTAATCATTGAGATAACGCCACAGTTTGACATTTCATGCAGTTTTTGGTTTAATAGTCTGTGGTTTCGGAGGCATAACTAAAGCTGAAAACACATTGTAGGTTTTTGTCTTACGCATAGAGTAAAGAGTACAAAACTATGGTAAAGAGCACATCTTACATGGTTCGTACGGGTCGTCAGAGGGCCCACGTACGTTTTTATTTTTTTAATTTCATTGACAAAGGACGGTTTTCTCGTCTGCCAATGACTAAGCTTTTAGGGATGGAAGAGTCGATTTTTATGTACTCTTTATCTCATCTCTATATAAACAAATAAATAATATATTTTATTAAATGAAATCAATCCTAGTTGACGCTTATTATAAACAGTTCTAATCTGTGATAACCTATGGTACTATCACATTCGAGTTTGCAACTGTTTTATTGTCAAAAACAATGACTCAATTAACATTAAATCACACATCAATCTTATATATGATACTGTGATTGATTAAATTCTGTACACAAACATAGATTACATATTGAGAATAAATTTACTGTGGAAAAATGTTAAGAACCAATGCCGTGTACACATATTAGAAATACTTATGTATAAAATGTGTGAATTCCAAAGTAGGCAAGATCGTGTTTCGAGCACACGTCTTGTTCAAAAAGACTACAATCTTTTTTTATATATTTCTACTACCAGTGTCATTTTAAAAGAAAACAAAAAAGAGACTACCTGTAGACAAATAACAAGGTTAACTTTTTCCTATTATAATTCCTAAAACTTAATATTTGATTTTATAAAAAATTACTCCGTTATCTTTAGTATGATACTTTATTATCTTTAGTACAAATAGGTACTGACTATTTGTTCCCATACTTCTTACTTTAAGTGAGCATATTTGTATTCTTTACATTTAACATTATAAATAATTTCTCTATTACGCACATACTCTGATCGTTTTTCTTCCATTTTGACGTGACAACGTCTTAAATTAGGTTGCGGCTGGGAGTCACTTATGAAAAAGTGTAACGCCCGGTAACGTAACGGTGCGCGCGCAGCACTAGAGAATTATTTTTCAGTTTCACCCACTTTCCAAAATTGTCCCATAGCCCCCCCCCCTGCCTTCCCCCACCCTTATTCCGAAATAGTGCCTATTAGCCTCCCCACGAAACCTACCCCCCCCCCTCCCCTACCCCCACCCCGAAAATTTACCTCACCCCCCAATCCTATCTCGGCCAACATAGGTCGTAGACCCACCGAGTTTGGTATCCTCGGAACCGTCTTGGTGAGGGCTACAAATTGACCCCGCCAGAAATCCCAAATTACGCAAAAAATTACCCCCCCAAAAAAAAATATTTTACCTCCAAAAAATTAATTTAAGTTAGCCTCCCCACGAAACCTTCCTCCCCCCCCTCCCTTACCCCCACCCCGAAAATTTACCTCACCCCCCCCAATCCTATCTCGGCCAATATAGATCGTAGACCCACCGAGTTTGGTATCTTTGGAACCGGCTCGGTGAGCTCTACAGATTGGCCCCAACCAAATCCCCAAATTCCTCCCTCTCTCCCCTAAAATATTTGTCCAGGCATAACTCCGTCATTTCTTAAAGTAAACCCCCCGTGTTTGGAGTCAGAGGAATCGTCTTGACGAGCTCGACAATCGAGAGCAGGCAAAATACGATTTTTCTCATTGACGTGACAACGTCTTAAATTAGGTTGCGGCTGGGAGTCACTTATGAAAAAGTGTAACGCCCGGTAACGTAACGGTGCGCGCGCAGCACTAGAGAATTAGGCGCATTGAATCGGCGCATGCTTGTGTCTCTGTCTTTGTCTTTCTCGAACGTTCTTGGCGTTGGAAAAACAAGAAAGCGTCACAATACAAGTTCACACGTGTGGTTAAAGTATCGTCAGCTGTGTCTGTAGTGAAAATATGGAGTGCTTAGATTCGTCATTACATGTACAATGTTTTAGTAAACAAAATATATTTCTATAGTTAAAATTTGTGCAATTCTTATTTTCATTCAATTCCTTGTTCCTATTGTGCAATTTAATTATATTCATATCAATAAATATTCTACCGAGAAAAAGACGTTGTCACGTAAAATCTTCGCCCGTAAAACCGACTTTACAGGCAACCATTTTTTTTAAATGAACGCACAGACGAACGTTTGGCTAATTACTGATAATTAAATAAATAAAGAACCAGAAGAATAGAGACCAGGCCCCCAGTCCCCGGCAGCCCCACTATTCCTGGCTATGGTAGCAGTCATGGTTACGGTGGGGCAGGGGGTGCTAAGAATCCCCGGGTTGGCCCCGGCTACCACCCCCGACGACGACTGGCCCTGGTAACACTCAACGTACGCACATTGAGGACAGACGAGAAGATTGTCGAACTGGAAGAAGAATTGAGCAGGTTACACTGGGACATTCTGGGGTTATCGGAAGTCCGAAGAATCGGGGAGGATACGATAACCCTGAAGTCTGGTAACCTGCTCTTCTACCGAGGGGACGACCAACAGTCCCGAGGAGGTGTCGGATTTCTCGTCCACAAGTCTCTCATCAACAACATCGTATCCATCGAAAGTGTGTCGAGCAGGGTAGTATACCTTATACTCAGAATATCTAAAAGATATTCGTTGAAGGTCATACAGGTATACGCGCCGACCTCGACACACCTAGATGAAGAAGTAGAGGAAATGTATGAGGACATAAGTCGGGCCATACATACTTCCAAAACCTACTTCAATGTTGTTATGGGAGACTTCAACGCAAAGTTGGGCAAGGGAAGCGATGCAGAGTTGAAAGTGGGGCAATTTGGACATGGGCAACGGAACCCCAGGGGTCAGAGGCTGGCCGACTTTCTGGAGAAAGAGGGACTCTTTGCGATGAACTCTTTTTTCCAGAAGCCGCCTCACAGGAAATGGACCTAGCTGAGTCCTGACGGTTCCACGAGAAACGAGATAGATTTCATCTTGACGACGAATAGACGGATATTCAGAGATGTCTCTGTGATCAACAGGGTGAAAACCGGCAGTGATCACCGAATGGTTAGGGGCACACTGAATATCAATGTCCAATCGGAAAGGCGTCGCTTGATGAAATCTACGCTCCGACCTACTCGCGCCCATATCCAAAACCCCGAGAGCTTTCAACTCGAGCTGACAAATCGCTTTGATTGTCTAGGAGAAAACCTTGCAGTGGACGAGCTAAACAGCGGTTTGGTAGAAGCTGTCCATACGGTGGGATCTAAGTATTTTAGACGTCGCCGTAGAGATAGACCACAAAAACTCTCGATCCACACTCTTGACCTCATGGTCGAACGTCGATCTTTAGCGCTGCAGTCTTCCGTTGACGCCGAAGCATATCGGCGGCTCAATAGACAGATCTGGAAGTCCTTGCGACACGATGTCCGTGCTCACAATACTGTGAGCATTAAGGAGACAATCGAGCGGAACGGAGGCTCCAAAGTGTTTGCAAGAGACTTGTCTATTGGGCAAAGCCAGTTGTCTAGGCTGAAGACGGAAGACGGCCGCGTAGTATCGACGAGGGCAGAGGTATTAAGGGAGATCGAGAGGTTCTACGGACAGCTTTACACCTCGGTTGCCAAACCTGCTGTTAGCTCGGCCAAAGACCCGAGAGCCGAGTTGATCCGACACTTTAGCGATGATATCCCGGACATCAGCCTGTGTGAGATTGAGATGGCCCTGAAGCAACTTAAAAACAACAAGGCGCCGGGCGAGGACGGAATAACTTCAGAGCTTCTGAAAGCGGGCGGAACGCCGATACTGAAAGTCCTTCAGAGGCTCTTCAATTCCGTTCTCCTCGAGGGCTCAACGCCAGAGGCATGGAGCAGGAGCGTGGTGGTACTGTTCTTCAAAAAAGGTGATAACACTTTGCTGAAGAATTACAGGCCCATCTCGCTCCTGAGCCATGTCTATAAGTTGTTTTCGAGGGTCATCACAAATCGTCTCGAACGCAGGTTTGATGACTTCCAGCCTCCCGAACAAGCCGGTTTCCGAAAAGGCTTTAGTACCATAGACCACATCCATACGCTTCGGCAAGTAATACAAAAAACCGAGGAATATAACTTGCCGCTTTGTTTAGCGTTTGTGGACTATGAGAAAGCCTTTGATTCGATCGAGACTTGGGCTGTGCTACAGTCTCTCCAGCGGTGCCATATAGACTATCGGTACATCGAAGTGTTGAAGTGTATATACAACAACGCCACCATGTCGGTCCGAGTACAAGATCAGAGTACGAAGGCTATTCCACTACAGAGAGGCGTGAGACAGGGAGATGTCATATCTCCGAAACTGTTCACTGCCGCGCTGGAAAACGCCTTCAAGCTCTTGCGATGGAAAGGATTCGGCATCAACATCAACGGCGAGTATATCACTCACCTTCGGTTTGCCGACGATATTGTAGTCTTGGCAGAATCGCTGGAAGACCTTAGCACTATGCTCGAAGACCTCAATCGAGTCTCCCAACAGGTGGGTCTTAAAATGAACATGGACAAAACGAAGATCATGTCGAATGTCCATGTTGTGCCCACCCCCATCGGTGTTGGGGGCTCGACTCTTGAAGTTGTTGACGAATATGTCTATTTAGGACAAGTGGTCCGGTTAGGCAGGTCCAACTTCGAGAGAGAGGTCAATCGTCGAATCCAACTCGGTTGGGCAGCGTTCGGGAAACTACGCGACGTCTTCTCGTCAAAAATACCTCAGTGCCTTAAATCGAAAGTCTTCGATAGTTGTGTGTTGCCAGTGATGACTTACGGCACCGAGACGTGGCCTCTCACTATGGGCCTTATTAGGAAGCTCAAAGTCACTCAACGAGCTATGGAGAGGGCTATGCTCGGGGTTTCCCTACGAGATCGAATCAGAAATGAGGAGATCCGTAGGAGAACTAAAATAACCGACATAGCCCACCGGATTAGCAAGTTGAAGTGGCAATGGGCAGGGCACATAGCGCGGAGATCTGATGACCGATGGGGTCGGAAAGTGCTCGAATGGAGGCCGCGTATCGGAAAGCGCAGCGTAGGACGTCCACCCACACGATGGTCCGACGACCTGGTAAAGGTCGCGGGACGTCGCTGGATGCAGGCTGCCTCCAACAGGTCTCTGTGGAAATCATTGGGGGAGGCCTATGTTCAGCAGTGGACTTCCTTTGGCTGATGGATGGATGATGGATGAAATAAATAAATACACTTAACAGTCACATACATAGTCCTAACCCCACATTAAGATCAATTAAGTGTTGTGTCGTGGGTATCGGGAACTACGAGAGACTTTTCGGCCTCTCAAACATCCAGACCCGAGACCAATACTTACTGGGTCTCACAAACATTTGTCTCGGTGCGGGGCTCGAACCCGTGGCCTCTCGTTTCACAGGCGGCGTCTAACCAACTGCGCCACGGAGGCTGTCAATTACGTCCAGTCTAGTATTTACAAACAACTGGTCAAAGAACTGCGGTGTTTATTTCTGTTAAGTCAAGTTAGATTACCAGCAACACCTCATGTAAATAATTAGAAATGTCCAAATTGTATTCAAATTTTTTAAATTGTATGCAGATTGAATGAAGCAAATTATGCCTTGTATGTATTATAAATTCTAATTTAATTGTAAGTTTAAGAAATGTCATATTAGTTTGGCTTAAAAAGCTGGTAGCCATATTTACAAAACCTATTTTAGTGTAAACTCAAGTTTGTCCACAATCGCAAATCGCTCAAAAGCGCTGTGGTGCACGGAGAAATTGTTATTTTTTTCTCTCTTCAAATTTCATTACATTGGACATTATTATCATTACTACTATTGGACTACTAGTATAAATGTACATTGTATAAATTATGAAAGAATATTTTAATGAAAGCGTTGTAGTATTTTTTACTTTCATTTCTAGTTCCTAATTTCACCACTTGTCAATTTATGTTAGTTGCGCTGTATGTCTCAGACGTTTTTTGTTTTTGAAGGTCATGCCCTCGAATTTCGACCGACAGTGTGCACACAACAAAAGAATCTATTGTTCAGTACTGCGATTCACGTAACTTTTTGACGCGCCGATCAAGTTGCGGTGCGGTTACAATTAAGTTTACGCTTTGGTACAAAATGGTATTCTTGTAAGTGTTTAGCTGCGCGTGAACTGCGCGTGAGCTGCGCGTCAACTGTACGTCAGACGTATGAAATTTGTTTGACATTGACATATACGCGCAGCAGTAGAATACGCTTAAAACGTTTGCGTGACGCGAACTTCACGCGAGCGTATTTGACAGCGGTTGTCAAAATTACGAGAATACGAAAAGGGCTGTTTTGATCGAAACTTAACCGCAACTGCACTACAGCTGAACTTATTATATTACGTGAATCGCCCTACAGATCGCTATAAGACGCGTTGCTCTAGTATTTATGGCCGCTTCTTTACTCTATGCGTAAGACAAAAACCTACAGTTTGTTTTCAGCATAAAGTTGAAAACAAAGACGTCATTTGAAATTGTCGATCTAGCTGCCAGTCGCTGACATATCCGCCATTGGTTGTTTACTCAGTGTATTTATTTTTCCTGCATATTTAAAACCAGTGAAAAATGCCGAAAGCTTTAAAAAATGATGCTAGGAACGTTATACTTCAGGTATTAAATTTTACGTAGGATGAAAGCGTCTTTCAACATCAATAATACCCTTCGAAAAATTGTATTAACGCGTAGCTGCCACCAAAGGTTTGTGTTGTCAGTTTTATAAAATAAATTCCACGAAAACAGAATTATGTACGTACTAGTAGAATATAATATGTATGTACTAGTGGTGGGTCGTTGAAGATTTTACAGTCGACGCAACGAGACTGTTTTTCATAGACAATAGACTAGTTGATAAAACAGTTTAATTTTCGACTAGTTTATGTTGTAGACGCTTAACAAGACGTTTCGTTTATACGCGACGAGCGATGAACGGATCGCGATGCCGTTCATTCGTTAACGTGTTTATCAACGAACTATAAACTAGTTTATTCGTTCACCACAAAGAAACAGTTGAAAAAAACTGTTCGTTCATTCAACGACCACCACTAGTATGTACATATCATAAACTAAAATGTATCTTACTCGTCTCATTTTACGTTACGTGCGTGGTGGCCTGTTGGTAAATGGACCAGACGCGGCGGCCAACTTGTTCACGCTGGTTGCGGGTTGGAATCTCAGGTCACACTTCTGACTTTTCGGAGCCATGCTTGTATTGATAAAAATGCGCTATAACGGTGAAGGAAAATATCGTGAGGAAACCTGCATACCATAGCGATTCATTAGAATTTCTATGGTATGTAAGTCCACCAATCCGCATGAGGCCAGCGTGGTGGGCTATATGGCCTGTGATATGGCCTAACCCCCCGCAATCGTACTCTCGATTGTGGAGGAGAATACAGATACACTTTTTTAAGGGTTTTGGAGAGCGATTTGTTAGAAATCGTGTGAAGGAAAAATAATATGCAGATGAAACTGGTCATTTTCTTGACACTATTGATCGGATTGAAAAATCTTACTTTACCCCATTTATTAGAGTTGTGTTATAACAGGTCAAACTCAATATCTGTTCTTCCTGTTACTGTTCCTTCCAAATAACAGTTCCCATTATCTGTTCTTAAATAACAGCCTGTTATTTTTCAAGTTCAGTTTGGCAGTATGATTGGATACGCGTTGTTATTATTTATGGTTAAAATACTAGGTGCTTCTCGTTCTAGCAAAGGCCTATTCAGATGGTATGAGGGAGACATAGTACGTAATATGTACGTCAACGTATAAAACAGGTAACACGACCTAATTCAAGAAGCATTTTTCAAAGACGATTTCTTCGTACATGACTGCCAATTGCTTTTTTCGCATAAATACTAGGTGTGTCTCGTTTTAACAAGTGACATTCGTGTGTACATTAAAAAGAGACGGGTGATGAGAACAGTTCTGTTAATCACAACTGTTATATTTTTAAGAACAGATCGGGTCTGTGGAACAGATATATGTTAACCGTGAGAACAACTGTTATCTGTTATTTGTCTTCTACCTGTTCTTTTGAACTGTTATGATAAATACGCCTCACTCCTACCATTTATTGCAATATCTATTTTTAATGGCAACACCAAATTCGATTACAGCGACTCTCTCACCGGGTCAGATAACTTTGTGGCTCTATACTTACTTCTGTCCCTCTAGAGATGTCGAATAAAAGAATATTCTCTCTTATTGGTAGTTCCCGTAATGTTATTCAAGTGAGGCGCTTCATGCGAAGAGTACGGGATGATAGTGGTCAAATAAAATACCAGCCTACGCAGACTGTGGCGGTAACTTTTGCCTCCACAGAACTACCTGAATATGTTTACTTGGGCTCCTGGAGGCATGAGGTTAAAACATACATCCCTCCGGTTAAGCAATGCCTCCGCTGCATGAAATTCGGACATATTGCAAAATTCTGCAAAAATGGAGAAGTGTGTTCTATCTGTAGTCGGGAACATAGTTTTAAAAAATGCACTGTAGATAGTAAAAACGCGAAATGCGCTAACTGTGGTGGCAACCACATAGCGATATCCAACACCTGCCCTCAAAAAAAACTTCAATTAGAAGAAAATAAAATAAAAACAAGAAATACTCAATACGCAGGGCTATTTAATGAAAAATCATTCCCACAATTAACTGCATCTAACATAGAATCTCAACTTCAAAATTTAACAAAATCAGATTTTTTCATGAACTTATTGACTCAAGCATTAACTAAAATAATCATCAATCAGAAGCACAATCCTATAAATTCAGCATCGATAAAAGATATACTACATCAAACGCTCCGAAACAGTTCCTTATTGAAAAATGGACCTTAATGTCATGCAGTGGAATGCTCAGAGTATTTTAAGTAATAAGATCTTACTAACTCAATTTTTATATGAGAAGCAAATCCACTTGGCAATCATATCGGAAACTTGGTTGACACCCAAAAAAACATTTGCAATAAGAGGTTACAATGTAGAAAGAAATGATGTTGGCAATGAACATAATGGCGTAGCTATTTTAATTCGTAATAATATTGATTACAAAAGAAATAATACTTATTGTGATAATTCATTGCAAAATATTTGTATAAGAATTAATCTAAATAATAGAGAAATTAGTATCGTTAGCTTTTATTGTCCTACAAATTGTTCTCCATCTTTTGATAAAAATAAATTTGACTCTTTAATAAAGTCTGTCCCGGAACCTATGATATTTGCTGGCGATTTTAATGCCCATCACACCCTGTGGGGTTGTAACTCTGTTAATGCACGAGGTAGAGATATTTTGGATGTCATTGATGGCAATAACTTGATTTTGTTAAATTCTGGTGAAGTAACTACAGTTGGTTCTTTGACGTGGCGTCCAAATGCTCTAGATTTATCTTTGGTCTCTCCATCACTTGCTCTTTCTTCGGACTGGTCTGTACATAATGATCCTCTCGGTAGTTATCATCTTCCTGTAATTATCAAAGTTTTAGTAAATAATAATGTACATAGTTGTGCTACAAATAATAATGGTAGTGTGCATTTGCCCATCTACCCCAATTATAAAATGGTGGATTGGAAAATGTACACACTAAATGTAGATTCGGAATTGTCAAATTTTCAAACTCAAAGTTGCATTGAAACTCCGTTGAAAATGTACACATTATTTTGTGAATTGTTGCATTCTGCGATCAATAAATCCCTTCCGTATTATAATCAACACAATATGATATCTCCTACAAATACACCTAATATTAACTCCCCGAGCAGGAAATTTATTAAACATCCTCCTATTCCTTGGTGGAATAAAAAATGTTCCGAAGCAGTTCAAAATTCAAGGTATGCTTATCTCAATTTTAAAAATAATCCCTCAGATGAAAGCTATGTTGAGTTTAAAAGGTTACAAGCTCAAAAAAAACTTATTTTGAAAACAGAAAGATCAAATAGTTAGATCCAATTATGCAGTTCTTTTAATCGGTGTACTCCTCTTTCAAAGATCTGGAAATATATGCGGAAATTTAACAAAACATTTTCTAGTAATACTAATGATGATAGTTGGGTTAATGATTTCTTACGAAAGTTTACTCCAGATTATGTAAATAATCATCCTAATTTATCATCTGATTCTGCAACAAATTCTGTAAATAGTTTTTTAATCAAACCTTTTTCAATACAAGAGCTATTATCTTCCATTTATTCTAGAAAGGATAGTGCTTTTGGTTTGGATGGAGCTTCTTATATAATGTTGAAACGACTAAGTTGCAAAGCTCTCTGCATTTTACTTCAAATATTCAATAACCTTTGGTTAAACAATGACATACCTCAGTCATGGAAATCTGATTGCTTAGTACCAATTTTAAAACCAGATAAACCTCGTTTGAGTCCTGACTCATATAGACCCATTGCTCTTATGTCGTGTGTAGGCAAGGTATTTGAGCAATTACTCAAACAAAGGCTTGAATATTTTGTTGAGCATAATAATATTCTTCCAGCTAATCAATTTGGGTTCCGAAAGGGAGTGTCGGCCCGTGAAAGCATAGGACTGTTTCAATTAGATGTTCATAATAGTCTTGTTAATAAGGAGTTATTGTTGTCAGTGTTTTTTGATGTTGCTGGAGCTTTTAATAGTGTTAATATTAATGTACTTTGTTCCGAATTACTTTCAATTGGAATGCCAAACAAAATAGTTCACTGGATTAAGAATTTTTTAACAGAAAGAGATGTCTATGCAAAGTATAATGGTAAATATTATGGACCAAGACTTTCATCTGTTGGAGTATGTCAGGGGGGAATACTCTCTCCACTAATTTTTATCTTGTATATACGTCATTTGAATCTTGTTTTGGGCACTGAAGTAAAAAATCTTCAATTTGCTGATGATTTAGTTGTTTACACCACTGGGAACAATTTGAATAATGTTACAAACATTCTCAACAAGTCTTTGGCATCTCTGTGTGCATATTTCTCTTATTTAAATCTGGACATAAATCCATCTAAATCAAAATTGGTTGTTTTTGGTAAAAGTAGATCTGTAAGTCCCTCTGTGTATTTTAATAATGTCTCTATTCCAGTTTCCTATGATGCAAAGTTTTTGGGTGTGACATTTACCCATAATCTTTCCTGGAGAAGGTATATTGAGTTAATAAGTGCTAGAGCTAATAGAGCCTTTAATTTTATGAAAACTTTATGCAGAACATCTTGGGGTGCTGATCCCAAAATATTGTTGTTGCTTTATAAATCTCTAATTCGTAGCCACTTTGAGTATGGGTTCCTGTCTTTTGCTGGTGATAAGAGATTGGTAGACATCTTAGATAATATACAAAACAAAGGCTTGAGGTTAATAACTGGAGCATTTAAAAGCACCCCAATTAACGTAATGCAAGTTGAGTGCAATCTTGCCCCATTAAGTATAAGATTTGGTTATTTGAAAGAAAAGTTTTTATTAAAATTATACAGCAAAACAAATAATCACCTATTTTTAAATTTGAAACATACTGCTCAATCTTCTGCTTGTAGCTCCCTATATATTCTCCAAGGCTTCTTATAATATGTAAATTTTCTTGAAAATCTGCATATCCATAAATCTTCCTCTCTTTCATGTTGTCAGGGAGATTTTAATAGTAAATTTCCTGAAATTGACATCATTATTGATCACAATTTATTCTCTAAAGAAGATGTATACTATAAATTTTCTAAATTTACCAATAATAGATTTGTTTATTCTGATGGGTCCAAAACAGAGTCTGCTGTATCAATTGCTATTTATGATGGATATTTGAATTCTGGCGTTGGTCATAAAATAGACCCTAATGCAAGCATATTCACTGCTGAGGCTGTAGCTATTCTTGCTGCTTTAAGGCATATAAAACATAGTAATGATGGTTGTTATGAATGGGTAATAGTCAGTGACAGCATGAGTGTTCTTGAAAATCTTAAAAACAGTAGATTCAATGCTGACACTAACTATTTAATTCCCCGTATCAGGGAGACTTGTATGGATTTGTTCTTTAATAATATTAAGCTTGTATTTATGTGGGTTCCTTCTCATATGGGAGTGTTGGGAAATGAGAAGGCTGATTTTCTGGCCAGAACTATTACACATTTTTCAACAACTGTTCCTGACTCCAGTAGAAATCTAAATTTTTTTGTACCACACACAGATGTGGTCCCTATCCTTAAAAGAAGATCAATCGACTTGTGGACGAGGCATTGGAAACAAACAGTTGAGATTCAAAATAAAGGTCTATGGTATGCTACTTACAATGTCGCCATTGGCTCAACACCTTGGTTCTGCAAAAGTCGTTTTTATAAAAGTCGAAAATTTTACACTACCGTTTTGCAGCTTTGTTTTTGCATTTGGTGATTATGTACCTCTCAAGTACATATATCAAAGAAAATTCTTAATTCTTCACGCTCAAATTGGTATTTAATATCAAATTATATAAATCCAGTCAAGGGCCAATGTCGGGTAAATTAAAATATTTACAAACGCTCTATGTTAAAATTACCTTCCTTTAAATTATTAATTGTAAACCCATTCAGAGATAAATTGTTATTTTTTTTCTATCATTGTATTAGGATGGTAAATACATAGTTTTTTCTTAAATAATAGTGTACAACCTTTTATTTTTAAAGACGCTATGGTGTGCAAGACTTTAAATTATCATTTTAGCAAAAACTATGGATTTACCACCTAAACTCGATGATATTTAAAAAATAATTTAAAAAAAAATTGTCGCGTTTCGTAGCGAAATTTTTAGTTGCATTGTGTTTGTAGTCACTAAAACTACCACCCGGCTTCGTTTTCGGTAGCACTCTTGATATACCCGGTATGGTATATACTCTAAGACTATCTCTAAGTTCGGCCCATGCTTGTGTATCTGTGTGTCACCTTTTTATCAGTGTGCGTTTCACCACGCAAATTTATGCGATATGTTTAGTCTGCTCCTATAAATTAAAAGTCTGTGGCGCTGTCATACATTCGCGATTTGATAAACGTAGATATTTTCTTGTTCGTAATGTTGGTAGCGCACCTATATTAGTAAAAATTGAATTAATTATTTAGCAATAAATTTCTATAAATTCCTTAATTAGCCGAAATTATATTTAGCTATTATCCTTTTAATACGAGTTTGAGTGGAATTAAATAGACCTAAACTATTTATTTTTAATTTTTTTTCAAATAATTTATGTATGTTGCACAACCTGTTCCAATATTAGCCAATAGGAGGGCAGAAAAAGGTGGCCCGGCACCACCATTTTTATCTACGTTTTTGAAGTACCAGCGCTCCCTCTATATACAGGGTATATCAAGACTGCTACCGAAAACGAAGCCGGGTGGTAGTTTAAGCGACTTCAGACACAATGCAACAGAAAAAGTGGCAAAAAAAGCGACAATTTTTTTTTTGCTTATTTTTTTCCTTTGACCATATTTGGGTGGTAAATGCATTTTTTCCTAAAACAACAGTGTATACCCTTTTATTTATAAATAATCTAAGGTATAAAAGAGTTTAAATTATTATTTTAGCTAAAACTAGGGATTTACCACCAAAAAATGAGGATGTTTAAAAAATCATAAAAAATAACTGTCGCGTTTCTTTGCGAAATTTTTTGTTGCTTTGTGTTTGTAGTCACTAAAACTACCACCCGGCTTCGTTTTCGGTAGCAGTCTTGAGATACCCGGTATATACAACATGTAACAGATTTAAATGTAAAAGCGGAAAGTAGTACGTTTAGAATCAGCTACTGAACCGATATTTACATTTTTTTTGGTAGGTATTTTTTTTCAAAATAATTAGTTAAGACCAAGTAAATTACAGACACTCTTTCATTTAGTACTCCGAACAAACGAAATTGAAACGTAACTTCAGGACATAAGATCATTTTTAAATGAATCACTAAACGAATACTCTAATAACTAAATCATGAACAAAAATGAACTTTATTTCGATAGTCATAAAGTTTATTTAAGCAATCTATCATTAATCAAACGCACACAACGATAGGCCTGAATAAACGTAATAAGCTACCAAAATAAATAACTATCATATTCTCTTTTCCGCACATTTAACTACAACTAGATAGAGCAGGATGCAGCTATTGTTTAATGCAATTTGATCCATCGGACAAACGACGCGACGGCGCGCGCGGCGGTACATCAAAAGGTTATAGGGATGCGCCGCGAAAAAAATTACTCCCGGGATTTGCAAGACCGGGCGATCCAAATCCCGCGCAATACATGCACTTAAATGAAACAAATTAAATTGTAACAAAATCACTATGAAAAGAAACAACAAGTAGGTATTTCTATGAAAAATAATTTCGCGGAACGTTTAAATGGTGATTAAATTCGGTTTATAATTTTGCTACAATGTATGCGGAATCCCGGTGTGTCGGATATCCCGTTATTGCAATCCCTAAATGGGCATTGGGCACCGACAATGTGAAAAAAATCTAGTCGTGCACCGCAGTTATCTGTGTCTACTTGTGTTTAAGTGTTAAGTAGATATTTCGACAACGTTCGCGCACGATGTCTTTTCGGTATTCGAATATTGAATACACTGAAATGGTGAGAACTTCCGCACTCTGTGGTGATAATGTATCATTGGCATGCAGGACATTTAACAACAGGCACGGCACCAGTGTAGTGTCCGACAGTATCTCGATGTTGAGTTCGGAGAGCGCTGGATAGGTCGCGGCGAACCTGTGCAATGGCCTCCTAGGTCACCTGACTTGACGCCTCTTGACTTTTTTTGTGGGGACGTAATAAATCTCTATCGGTATACTGCAGTGAAAGTACTAATGTGGAGGAACTAAAAAGTAGAATAGTGGCAGCCTTCCTAAAAGTGAAAAGTGACACTGAAGTTTTACATAAATTACGTGAACAATTACGCAAATGTGCATCAAAGTGTATCAAAGTGGTGGACATTTCGAACATATTTTAAAAAGAAATCGCCGCATGAGTGCCATGTAACACGTAAGTTAATTTTTTTGTATTTTTTGTGTTGTGATTCCCAATCTAGTCTTCGTTGTTAGATATTGCGTTATCTTATTATCTTATTCATTAGTAATGCAAAATAAATGACGCCCGTATCCTGCCGGCCTGTAGGAACTAAGTTTAGCGGAAGTGAAATTAATAATATTTTATATCCGATTCATGCAAAATATTGTCTTATGTTGAGTTCGTACGCATTATATCTTGTAAGTAAAATATTTAGATTTTATAGTCAAAACACAAATGTTATGCTTACATATTAAATTAATAATAATTTGTTTACCAAGCCACCAAGTAATCAGTTAGATACGTAATTTGTATTTCGTTTATTGTCAGCTGTTTCTGCCGGCGGCGCAGCGTTCGACGTTAGGTACTCGTGTGAATGGGTCTTGTGTACATGTGTGCGTGTCCGCAAGCGTGTGTAGTAGTGCACTCTTATTTGTAACTCGTAAAGTAACCATGTTAAGTGCCTACATTTGGTATAACTAATTTCATAACTAAAAGATTTTGTAATTATGGTAGTACGATTTCAAAGCATAAACTATGATTGCAATAATATTTTAAAGTTGGGGTGTCTGAGGTTGTGAATTAATCCTGTTACACGTTGTATACTCTAAGAGTATACCGGGTATCTCAAGACTGCTACCGAAAACGAAGCCGGGTGGTAGTTTTAGTGGCTACAAACACAATGCAATTAAAAATTTCACATAGAAACGCGACAATTATTTTTTATGATTTTTTAAATATCGTCATTTTTGGGTGGTAAATCCATAGTTTTTGCTAAAATAATAATTTAAACTCTTTTATACCTTAGAGTATTTATAAGTAAAAGGGTATACACTATTATTTTAGGAAAAAATGTATTTACCACCCAAATATGACCATAGGAAAAAAATAACAAAAAAAAAATTGTCGCTTTTTTTTGCAACTTTTTCTGTTGCATTGTGTCTGAAGTCGCTTAGACTACCACCCGGCTTCGTTTTCGGTAGCAGTCTTGATATACCCTGTATATATATATATATACATATACTATATATATATATAGAGGGAGCGCTGGTACTTCAAAAACGTAGATAAAAATGGTGGTGCCGGGCCACCTTTTTCTGCCCTCCTATTGGCTAATATTGGAACAGGTTGTGCAACTTACATAAATTATTTGAAAAAAAAAATAAAAATAAGTAGTTCAGGCATATTTAATTCCACTTAAACTCGTTTTAAAAGGATAATAGCTAAATATAATTTTGGCTAATAAAGGAATTTATAGCAATTTATTGCTAAATAATTAATTAAATTTTTACTAATATAGGTGCGCTACCAACATTACGAACAAGAAAATATCTACGTTTTTCAAATCGCGAATGTATGACAGCGCTCCCTCTATATATAAATACTCTAAGCTTATTACATATTATTAATACACTCTGAGTATATACTTTGTAACGTTAGAATTTTGAATATTTGCACTCTTGGTTACTGTTGTGGTTACTGTCTTGTGATTTGAACTTTCGTATTCACATTTTATATAGGTACTAGTAATGCTAGATATAGTAATTAATTTATCTCTGAATGGGTTTACAATTAATAATTTAAAGGAAGGTAATTTTAACATAGAGCGTTTGTAAATATTTTAATTTACCCGACATTGGCCTTTGACTGGATTTATATAATTTGATATTAAATACCAATTTGAGCGTGAAGAATTAAGAATTTTCTTTGATATATGTACTTGAGAGGTACATAATCACCAATGGAATTGTCCAATATCCACTGCACAGATATCCACTGATGGGAAAACTTATGACATATTAATGAATACCTTTGAGTTTTGACTTTAAAGTCAAGAAATTGAAGCACTACTACTGAAGACATATTTTATCTTATATATTATATCAAGAATAGTCCACAAGTACTATACTTAAGAAACAAGAAATACTTTCGACTTGGCAGCATGGTCTTGGATCTTAGCTACAGACCACAGACCAATCAGAAACAGACGTATAACAGTCTTTAGCCATAGCCGCTCATTCTTTCGTTCACGAATGTCGGTTGACAGATTATCAAGATTATTCTTTTTTAATATAATAAGGAATACAGGCAAAGGCAGTTGTATTCAGTCTCAGTGCGAGCGCTGCGCGTAGCTGCACAGGATATTTTTTTTCGTTTTTATTATTTTGTTAAGTCTCTGTGAATCACATTAAAGTGATCCAAAGAAACTTAACAAAATAATAAAGTGAGTGTATCTTTTTAGATGAAAAATATATAGATTGTGAATAAAACACTTAAAAATATTCATTAAATGATTTATTTTTTAATGTTTTTTTTTGTACTTAAATAATACATCTTTTTGCTGAAATTTTTGTAACATAGTAATTTTCAGTACTCTAGAAATGTCAATACTCTTTACAACGAATATTTTTTTTTTTTTTTGTTGCAATGAATGACGAGACGAGCAAGCCGTTCGCCTGATGGTAAGCGATACGACCGCTCATAAACAGTAGCAAATTTCCACTGCGCTCGCCATCCTGAGACATAAGATGTTAAGTCTCAATATGTCCAGTAGTTACTCTGGCTACAATGTCCTTCAATCCGAAACACAACAGTGCATTTACGCAGTGTTGTTTCACGGGAGAAATAGACATTGCGGTGGTACCTACCCAGATGGCCTCTCACATATGAGAGAATAATTAAAGAAAATATATTTTTACATGTTATTCTAGATTTCACTTATCAGTTATTTTTTTATTTTATTTTACAATTTTAAGAAAGCTTACAGACTAATCACCTACAGGCATAAATATTTAAATCTTAAGTGTGTTACAAATTTGCCGATAACAAGCTTCCACATATACAGTATTTACATAATGTGCACTGATTTTTAAATGCTTGCTAATATAAGTTATTTTAATTTAAGGAATGAACTACTTTTTCTATGACACATAGAGATATTAATTAAATTATTGACAAAGAAAAGAAAACAAAAACAAAAGTAACAATCAAACAATACAATATATAATGTTTAAATATACATTTTGAGCTACAAAACGTGTACTTTTTGACCTTTCATTATTAAGTTTCAACAAACATATTGCTCATTTTGCGTTTTACTACCGATGTACTAGTGCAAAACAAATCAAAATCTAAATGGCATGACACCTCATTAAATTTACTGGCACTACGTAACAAAAAAGCATTGCGTCTATAATTGGTAGTTGCAAATGGTACGGACAATAATGACCGTAGTCTCACCCCCAAATACTGGATAGCTACTCAGCCACCGGACTCATTTGATATGACGTTATTTTGAAGTTCTGTTAAATTTCGAAATGAAATACTGGATAGCCATTTAGCTCATAAATCGGTCTACTCAGGAAACATCCAGCTAAATTTCCACAGATTAACGAAAAGTTTGTTTTCAGTTACAATTTTTATTGTATAAATATAAACGTTCCATTTGACGCAATATTCTTCATACATGATTTCCCTAAATTGGAAATTTAACCCTTTATATTTAATATGAGGAATCATTGTAACGTTTTTACTTTTGTTACGATTATGTTTAAAGCTATATTATATATTGCCATGTTATTATTTTAAAAATCTGTTAATAAAATCATGTGGGTGAAAAAACTTATGTCCCTATATCCGTAGCGAGTTTATTAAAAATATTATGATGTTTGTTTATTTTATTTATTGTTTACAATTGCACTCGGTTTTAAAGTTAGTTTTTGGAATATCTTTTCAATAAATAGGTATATAAAATACCAAACAACGGCTGCAGAACCACCTAAGTACCAAATGGAGAAGACTATGTAAATAAATACGATATGAGAAAGAAGCTGTGCTGGATATTATAAACAGGTAAGTATACACGTATTCCTCTAAGTTTTAACGAATTTATATGATAATTAACTATTTAATATATAATATGAATCGATTATTCACACATTTTAAATCATCATCATCATCTACAGCCTGTAGGATCCCACTGTTGGGTACCTATAGGCTTCTCTCATATTATGCCTCCTATATATTATCTCCTCCTCATATAGTAGTATTATGTAATAAATATGGAAAATAAAGTATGGTACAATGTGTATAACTATAAATAATCCTTTGTTTCAGGAGCTGGAGTGGAGTACATAAATATTCAATGTGTACCTATATAATAAGACCGTCCAAGAAATATGGCTCATATATATAGTGCCATGTATATCAGCTATAGACTAAATAAGTAAGCTCAACAAATATATGTAAAAAATAAAAAGAGATATATAAAATTATGACATACTTTAACTTAAACACTTTTGCAGGTAATGCTACAGAAATTATGCATACAACAAATCATTTGGACAATACACACCCTTTTGAAATGAGTATGTAATATAAAAATATACAAAAAAGAATGAGACAAATTGTGTCAAGGAAGAAATATTTGCATCAGAAAACAGTGTTTTAAATCAAAGTTGAAGAATGTTATGAATTTTAATTAATATGTAATACATAAAATAAATTGTTTATTTCACCTATTTTCATTGTTAAAAAATGTCATATTATATTTCTATTGTACATTTTTAATAGTACATTTATTAATTTAGTTTTAAATTAATGTTAAAATAATTGTTATTATTTTGTGTTTATAAAGGAATATAGATATAAATGTAAGACAGATCTAAAGAAATGTAGATAATTAAAAAAATATAATATGTACTAATGCTGTTATTAAAATAAATATACTACAATAAAACATAACTCATTTTTATTTGTATTCATTCCATGGTAATTCAATAAAATGCAATGTACGGTTTAAAATATGTATTTTATTATATTATTCCTTGTTGCAACATTTTCATTGGTTATACTATGTGGAGCTGGTGGAAATGATTCAGAAAGATCAATCTCCAATATATGATCATTCTGGGAACATGCTATATTATGTAACACAGCACATGCCTCTATAATAGTAAGCTAATTTTCAAAAACTTATAGCCCAACTTGCAGACAAGAAGATCTTTGTTGTAAAACCAAAGACCCTCTCCACTGGGTTTCTTGTTTTAGTATGGTCTTGATTGTAAGCTTCTTCAGTCTCCCCTTTCCAGAAATGCACATAAAGGAGAATCATTGAAATTTTTACTATCATGCACCGCGCCTGGCCATCGGCCTATAATGTTTCTTATCCTCAAGTTAGGGTCGCAGACTGCTTGCACATTTATAGAAAAATGGCCTTTTCTGTTTCTAAATGTTTCTGCTTGTGGTCCTCCTAAAAACAAGATAATAAAAATTAGAGCTCTAGCAAATATTCTTATTTCAAACTACAAATAATTTTATGTAAATTGAAAAAATATATTCATAAAATTGAATTCTTTATAGGAAACTACTATTGTAGTTGAACATTGTTCCAGTATATACTGAATAGCTACAATCAGTACAAATCATTGTATGATTAATTATATTATATTATATATTTAGCCCTACAACTATTTAGAGAGCTTGGTTATATGGGGTACAGTGGGCTGGGGAAGAGCCAATTACCTGCTAAATGTTTTGATTCCAACAAGCATATATATATAAATTATTGTGTAGAAATCATTTAGAGTGTGCCTTTATACTGTGCATAATATATTATTCTATTCTTTGATTAATAATATAATATTATGTACAGTAAAAAGGGATACTCTAAATGATTACTACACAATATAAAATACGCTAGGCATTTTAGAAGCACATTTAGTTAAAATAGGATAAGAAAACATATATTTGTGTACATGTAAAAGCTTAATAGTTATGTATACATTATTATAAGTAGAAATTACCTGGAGATTTGATCCTTATATGTATGAAATTTATAACTTCAATCACTCCTGCGATCGCATAGAAATCATTCGCAATATGGCATTGTTGTTGTTAGTTGGGAATTTTCATGCCACGATTTTGTAGTTTAACTAACTCTGCTGCAACTTTGTGTTGTACAGTCGGCTGTTCCACATGAAATACATCTCCAATAATCTTCTGGTAACTGCCTGTCGTAGAATATCATAAAGCAAGTAACAGTTGGTCGCAAGTTTTTATCAATCGACTTCTATTTGTAGTGGGTTCTATTTTGCCTCCAGCAAGGAACGCAGATGCAGAACAGTTTCTTTCTTCAGGCGGAACCTCACTTTGTTTGAATGTTTTCTTCTTTGTATTTGTCAAAAGCATTGATTTTTTTCTTGATTGACTCGCCTTGATGAAGCTATATCGTCATCAGACAGCGATGAAACCGACGCGAGAGTCATTTTAGTAAATTTTATGTAGAATTGATGAAGTTAAGAGTGGTCGCAGGCGGCCTTAAGACGACGGCTGCTTAAAACTAGAAATTCTTAAAAATTTGACTGTTTGACAGCTGTCAAACTCTTAAGTTGCTTTCGAGAATACGAATCGGATGAATAATGCCCCATTAAATATTTAATTCTTAAGTGGTTTAATCGAAGTTATATTTAACTGGAATCAATTTAACAGGTCATTAGAGCTAGTTAATCGGAGTTAAAAGTTAATTGGCTTTCCAGTATTTGGGCATCAGTGTAGCTAAATGAGCACGGATAAATATCCCACTCAAAAGTTGTTCACAGTCAATGCTACCATTACCAATGTTCACCAAATAACATATGTCATTAATGTCGCGTCGCAAGTATAATGGTAAGAAATGATACTTTTTACAGCGATGAATATAATAATGGGGTATTCCACCCTTTTTTGAAAAGTATTTTAATTTGTTCCTAAGGTAATAACAAACTATTAAAAAATATATCAATTTTTTATTCGATCGGCAAGTCCCATAAAAATCGAATTGAAATTTAAATTTTAAATTTATGCGCGCAAATATATGAAAACGCTAGTCGCTAGTGGTGGGTCGTTGAAGATTTTACAGTCGACGCAACGAGACTGTTTTTCATAGACAATAGACTAGTTGATAAAACAGTTTAATTTTCGACTAGTTTATGTTGTAGACGCTTAACAAGACGTTTCGTTTATACGCGACGAGCGATGAACGGATCGCGATGCCGTTCATTCGTTAACGTGTTTATCAACGAACTATAAACTAGTCTATTCGTCCACCACAAAGAAACAGTTGAAAAAAACTGTTCGTTCATTCAACGACCACCACTACTAGTCGCCATGTTCATACGTCACTCCACAAGTAAACATTTGTGTACCAACAACACTGCACTTAGTAAAGAGCGAATTATTTGCAATAAACATGAGTTACTCTAATTATCATTGGTGTATTGTTCCTGGATGTCGAAATACTAGTATAAAAACACCAAATAAGTTATGGATACAAATACCAACTGATGCTGAAAGAAGAAAAACGTGGTTAACACTTGCGAGAAGGGATCCAAACAAAATGTCTGAGAAATCTCTTCTGTATTTTTGTGACGATCACTTTGATGTAAGTATTTCGTCCGTTATTTACGGTATTTCCAAATATATTAGTTATTTACAAATTCAAAACTGCCATAGATATTTATTTACATGTAAAATATTTTCGGTATCTACTTAAATGTTTAGGTTATTTAACAAAGTTGTTAATTTAGATTTTATGTTTCAGTTGGAAAACGATATGGAAAATTATGTACAATATAAAATAATGGGTTCAGTTAAAAGAATTCGAATGAAACCGCATTGCGTGCCATCCAGATTCGATTGCCAGTCAGATGGAAAACGCCCGTCGACCTCTGATGAACTAGGTTCTGCTGTTAAAAGACAAAGAATGTCTATAATTAGAGAGACTGAAAAGAGCTTTTTAGACGAAGATAACATCAAGAAATTGATATCTTGTACTGAAGGTAACTTAATTTAATTAAACAAATAAGTAATAATGGTCACAAAAGTTAAGTGTAAGATTTCAAGATCTAGCCTCTTTGTCCACAGTCGGCTTCTCAACTACCTAAACACAGCCTTCCAATATTCATTACACATATTCATGATATAGGTATTATATATTACACTCTCACTGTATTCCTAAAGAAAGGGACAGAAGTCCCAAGATTGTTTCTGCCCCAAGGCTAAATATCTTTATATTATTAACAGTTTATTATTCAGTTCAGATATACAAACAGAAATGGATGTTTCTCATCAAGGAAATAAACATCATAAAGCTGTTCAAACATTTCAACAACTGGAACATAAAGCAATGCAAGTAGCTCCAGTCCAGGAACATAAAGTAACTCAAGTTTGCCTGAAAGCAAAATACAGAAGTAGACAAGTGCAGGCTGGTGTAAAAAGTAAAGATAGTATAACATCACCTTTCAAGTTTACTATATCAACTGCAACTTCACCCTTAAAAATATCAGTGGAAAGTGCTTATAAATTACAACCTTCACCAACAGCTGTGCAAAGAAAATTACAATTCTTTGAGGAAAAATATGACAGTAATACATCATCCATCAATACACCATCAATAGCAGGATCTACAGTTGACTATAAACCCTCTCCACATACGCTATCTAGTCAATCCAAATCAACTTCAGAGGATAGCACACAAGAAAATTATAAAAAGGTTGATAAGATAAATCTGCGTAGTACATTAAACAACATAAAAAATAAACCCAAAGTATATATTGGACTTCAAAAAGAACTGTATTTTCTTATTAATTTAATTAAGAAACATACCAACATTTCTGAGGAAAATATTTTACTTTGTTTAATGAAAATAAAATTAAATAAGACATTTACACAACTGGCTGATGATTTTGAATTATCAGTCTCTCAAGTTAGCAACATATTTTTTAACAAGATGCCTATGATTGTGAAAGTCCTTGCACCATTTATTAGGCAATTTTCTACTGAAACAATAAAACTAAATCTGCCTATAGCTTTTCGACATAGGTATAGCCATGTAACACACATCATTGATTGCTTGGAGATTGAAATACAAAAGCCTTCAAAGGCTATTTATCAGGCTTTAACCTGGTCTGAATATAAAAAAACTAATACAATTAAATATTTAATATCATGTACACCAGATGGTCTTGTTAATTTTGTATCTGCTGGCTATGCAGGAAGAATAAGTGATATTAATTTGCTTGAAGACTGTAAATTTTTAGAAAGTTTGCATCCAGGTGCAACTATTTTAGCTGACAGGGGATTTAACCCTTTCACGCTCAAGGGAAATATTTTTCCCTTCTACAAAAATTGTTATAGATTGAACAATCTATTATTGAATCGATTTTTTTTACTGAATGTCAAAATAAAACGTATATCCAAGGCGGCAAATGGGTTTATGAACGAATAAAAATAAAATAACTGTCTAACTTTATAGCGCCAAAACCAAAAAAATCGCGGGCTGAACTAATAATATCTTGAAAGTGATTTGGACTTGAGAAAATAAAATAACTCTATTTTGTCACGTGTTTTATATTATCTGGTAAGTATATTTTTTTATAATAATACAGTAAACTGCAGAATATTAGCACAAGTACCTAAAAATTGCAAATCATCTAAAGGGAAATATTTTTCCCTCTGGTCCATATCTGGTGTATTCGTTGTAGTATTATTAGGTATATTATGTAGTGCTTTATGATAATGTATGGTTTTCTTGTATTTTTATATAATTTACCTTCATGTCTTTTTACTCTGACTGCCTCGGTGGCGTAGTTGTACTAGGGTACGGTTACAAAGCTGTGGTCTCGGGTTCGAATCCCGGGTTGGACAGTGATATTGGATTTGTCTATTCATTATCAACTCAGTCAGGAATTTGTGCCCGATATGGCGATAGGCTCGCCACCTATCACATCGTGGGACGGAACACACAAGGCGAAATGTGGGTGTTCTGGCACCTCAGCCTACCCCTTCTGGGAAAAAGACGTGAGTTTATGTATGTATTCATGGTTGTTTTTTACAAAAATGGCTAAAAGAGGGTGGAGAGAATTTCATATTCAAGATGAAGAAATATTGCAGTTACTTATGGCAGATAATAGACAAATCAAACGTCATTACCCACCTATTCAGATACTTCAGAGACTATTCCTATTTTCAACTGGAGAAATAACTCATATGCTCCTCACACATTCAATGAAAGTGAGAATGATTTTGGGCGCATAAATGCATTATCTGACCGGCATGGCATGTTATTGCCAATGGACATTTTCATGGAGGTGACACAAATGGATCAATACGCACAACAAAATGGAAGACCTTTTACAGTCAGCTTGGATGAAATGAAGGCTTTTTTGGGCATGAATTTTGTAATGAGTTATCATGTTTTACAAACTCTTAGGAATTACTGGTCGACTGATGAAGACATGGGCGTGCCTTTCATTGCTAATGTTATGCCAAAAACAGATTTAGATTAGATAGATTTATTTTACTTTTCTAATATTTTTTATTATGTTTTTTGTATTACAAAGCAATAAATAAAATAATGATATAATAAACCTAACTCTTCGTTTTTTTACTTTTATGGTCCATAGGGAAAAATATTTCCCATGAAATTATAGGAAACCTATACACCCTGCTATGTTTTTCTGGTGATATTCTCTTACTTTACACCCACAATAACTCAAATATTGTGTTGTATTGGCATATTTAGTCTTGGACATCTTATGGTCCTGTAAGGGTTAAACACCTTGAATCTTATATGGCACAGAAAGGGTTTGTATTGATAAGACCTCCAAGTGTACCTGCTGGAAAGAAGCTGACCAAATTTGAAGTTCAACAGACAAAGCAAATAGCCAGTCTACGAATTCATGTTGAGAGAGTAATTCGAAGGCTCAGAGAATTTTCCATATTAAAAATGCATTCAGCAATAAACTCTAATTTAATTGGCATGTTAGATTATTGTATGATAGTAGCATGTGCCCTAATTAATTTACAGGATTCCCTTATAAAATAAATATATATTAATACATTGAAATATTGTTTTATTATATTACACTTCACCTATCTTCCCCCATAAACTATAATGATGAAGTTATCCAATGGTTGCATAAAACTGGCTTGATTTTAAAGTGTATAGATAGTATACAAATATAAGTAAAAAAACCTTTCACATCTGATTCTAGACTGCTTGGTAGGTTGTGTTTTGTTTCCTTGTTTGCATGGCAAGGATAATAAAATTTGCATGTTATTGTAATAGCTCCTTTATAACTGTATCTGTGTATACAACAGGTATTAGAATTAAAAGCCTTTATGACAAAATACAGGTTTTATTTATAAATCAAGCTGTAACACTATTGTAAATACTAGGGTAAATATTTGTTTTCCAAAAAGAAACAACATTGTTTAATAATTGATTAATGTAGTGCTCATCATAATTAACCTTAATAATATTAACTTGAGCATTATTTTCAAAATCACTACTGGCAATGCAGAAGTAACTTTTATCTGCCATAGCACAATACATTTGTAACTGTATTTGTGCATAATATCTTTTGGTAA
Source organism: Hyles vespertilio (assembly GCA_009982885.2). Lineage (NCBI taxonomy): Eukaryota > Metazoa > Arthropoda > Insecta > Lepidoptera > Sphingidae > Hyles > Hyles vespertilio. The sequence goes on from CM042807.1 coordinate 19,298,923, forward strand.
TTTTGCCTTCTTTATTTATATATGATTCAGCAGCTTTTTCAGTGGTTGGACACTTAATTTCAAATACAGTTTTACCATGAATTCCATCTGGTGAAGCAGCTACCATTGGAAATTTCTTGCTTATATATAATCCACAATTTTTTATAATAATTCCCAACTTTTGTTCAACAACTTTTTTTACTTGATTTTCTAATTTTCGGCCTCTAATCATTGCTGGTGTCTCTGGTGTTCTTGCCCCAAGGATAACTGCAACTAATGTGCCATCACCTGTTTGACAACGACTGACTTCGTAACATTTCGAAGCAGTTATTCGGCCATACCTAAGCTCATGCCATAAGCCACTTTTATATTGGTTCCGGGTTTCCCTTTCTGTATTTCTAATGGTATTATGATCAAAAATGTGTGAAATATTTTCTAAAAATTTGTCACAGTTATCAGCTTTATATTTGTAGATAAGGTTACGTAATGATAAATTTATTTTATCCTTAAATTCGGGCTCATGATTTAAATATTGACAAGTATTTATTTTTCTCCTTTTGCATTCTAAAACAAATTCATGCATTAATTCATTCTCTGGAACAACAGTCTCTGGCTTCCTTTTTGCCATATTTAATGCACGTAATATTTTAATTGAAGTCCCAACTTTGGCGAGATTGGACTTTCTCCAATAACACTCCACTGACGTACATGATGGCTCTTCAGTGCGGCGGTGTAACCACATTAGAAATGCCACTCCATGCTTACAGCCACCTTCGCTTGCAGGACAATCATGGCATCGAACGCTTGTTACCAATTCTTCTTCTTCATCCACAACAATTGTTGCTTCATAGGGCTTAGTTCGCACTTTGTGTTCGGGACACACTGTACATTTGATTGTACAAATGTCCCGTTCTCTTTTGAGTTGAACGAACCCTATTGCATCGTCTCCATAAGATTCCCTTCCAGATCTGTAAACAAACAACAAATTTGTAACCACTTATATACCGACACTTAATGGATAATATAAAAAAATAGGACAATACTTACATCGACGTTTTAACATTCCGTAATTCGGCAGAACAAAAGTCTGGATTCAATACAAAGAATCTTGCTATCATTAACGTATTTATCCTGGGTAGGTTCCTACTGTCTGCTTTAACGAAACCGTCGTTCATTTTTATTTGTATAAATAACGTAACGAAGAATACTGTCACAACTTCTGTGTTTACTAATAGGTTAAAATGCTTACAATTGTTGCCTGGGTATTTACTAGTGAAATGACGTAGCGTAATGGCGGCTGCCGTTTCGCATCTTTTGGGACAGATACAAAAATCGAAATTTTCAAAACGGATTATAAAATTTATTCTTTAGAGTTATAAACTGAAATTAACTTAAACTCATTGCTTATTGCTCTACTACATAGATTTATTGTTTTTAGATTTTTTCTCTCTTATAGTAAAATACCCCATTACAGACCTGTCTAGCCCTGAAGTCCAAATAGTGTAAAAAATTCTTTTGTATAGCCTCGATACGGGATTTATAAATCTCATACCGAGGGTTCCACACCTGCGATGCATACTTTAAGTGGCTGCGTACGAAAGAACAATACAGTATTTTAATACATTTAAGTGAACTGAATTCTGATGAAACTCTAATTAAAAATCCTAATGCTTTTGATGCTTTATTAACAATTCTATCTATATGTTTGTCAAATATGAGTTTACGGTCGTGAATAATGCCCAAATCACATATTTCATTAACTCGATTAATTTCGATGTTATCAATTGTGTAAGAAAAATTACGAAAAATATTATTTTTTCTGGAAATGCTTATTTGGTAATATTTAGATATATTTAAATTCATACTTTTAAATTAAGTTACCAGTATTAGCTTTTAAACAACATCACTGCTCCTTCAAATAGGTACTTATGCCTAATTTTATGAACAATCTCAAATTCTCAAATACTGATCCAACTGTAAATGCCAGGACTTCCATCTCTCGTTAACTTGTCTTGGCATTCACAACCATTTATGTAACTAATTACTTTCTTTACTAACCACCCAGCAGCATAGGCCCGCAAGTGAGTTTTCGTGCCTTCTCAATGAGCCTGCTTTAGTATATTCCCAATATCACATATTTTCTTTTGATATTTTGACTGTCCATAAATTCCATTTTCGAATAATTTATTTAAAATTATAGCTATATTTGTCTAATCATCATACCAATTGAAACTATTATTATGAAATTTGATTAATCATGTAACTAATAATGATTGGAGGTTCAACTGGAGGTGTGGCAGTTAGCATCATTGTATCTATAATTATACTAATTTGTCTGATTTTCTTTTCAATAGGGTCTGAATTAAAATCTCATCATATTAATTTGATATGATTTTAAACACTTCCACACCCTCATAAACCGTTTTAAACTATACTCCATCGGTTTAGGTACTTAACTAAATGTAAACAAACCATAAAAAAGGTTATTTAACATTGCCATTTTTCATTTCTAAATTAATTGAGGACAAAAAATGTTTATGTAAATGTAAAACTACATTATAACGATTATAATTAAGAACGTGTGAGCTTGGAAACAATTAAATTATGTAAGATCATAATTAAATTATCCAATTTCACATAATGCAATCTGTCTATAAAAAAGACCCAAACAGTCAGGCATCCAAAACATTTTCATAAAAGTTACAAGATATGCTACAAATTCTAGAAGTACGACTTTACCGTAATGCGACCATTTAAGTGAAAGATAATGCGTTAGGTCGCATAACTAAGCATCATCATATGTTATCAATGGCAGCTAATTATTATTCATTGCGTTAATGTACTTACTGTTTTCGTGAAGTGGTGAAGTGTTTGGAAGTGTTCACCGTTGTTCTTTACTCTGTTTTAGTTATTATTTGTTATAAGCTGCTATTAATTGTTTTAATACTTGTTACTTGGTTGGCTACGAAAATATTCGTAAACTGGACATTGCAATAAAATGTTGAACAACCATGCATCACATGTTCTGCTTTGTCTACATTTAGTTAAGTACCTAAACCAATATGGAGTATAGTAATAGTTATATTTTATAGAGGGTACTGACTTTTCTCTTGTTTTTACTGCTTCTGGCCAAAATGTGTGATGCTCTGGATTTTCTATTACTGCATTGATAGAACTTTTTATATAAACAAAGGCCACTATTGCAGTACTCTTATTTGTCGTCGAGCTGACTGAGTTTTCATTGGTATATATTGCTGGAATAAAAAATATCAATAATTAAAAAAAGATATAGTTTGAGTTTGACTTACTAATGGGGTAGTTGATTCTATTTCATTCTATTAAAAAGTTGTAAAATGCACAATCATAAACATAAGAAATCAAAAAATTGTTTCAATTCCTACAATTTTTATATCTGCTTTATATGACACTATACAAAAGCTTGACGAAGTGCGTGGTGGCCTGTTGGTAAACGGACTAGACGCGACTGCCAACGAATCCCAGGGCACACCTCTGACTTTTCGGAGTCATGTGTGTATTGATAGTCAATTACCACGCACTAAAACAGTGAAGGAAAACATCGTGAGGAAACCTGCATAAAAATTCTATGGTATGTAAGTCCGCCAACCCGCACTAGGCCAGCGTGGTGGACTATATGGCCTAACCACTCTCAATCGGTAGTCGATTGTAGAGGAGGCCCCGTGCCCTGCAGTGGGACGTATATGGGCTGATACATACACATACAAATTATGACTTTGATGAATATTCAATGATCAAATACCTTTATCTTCTTTATTGATTCAAGTATGACATATTGGTAATTTAATTTATGTAAATCATGTTGGTATGCAGGCAATCGGTTTCATAGACATCAATTATATCTTGCTCATGAGATATGTGTCTATCCAAGACTATATTGTTGGCGATATATTTATATTCGCCCACCTATATTATTGGTTCCATCTGCAAAAAAAGAAACAGTACACTTAGTTACCATTATCATCAAAATATGAAAACATAAGCTTATAGAGTACTTTGTTTGAATTACTAACCTGGATTTTGATTTAGCAAAATATGATGATTTGTTGTCTCTAATTCCAATTTTTTAAATGCTTATCGGAAGTATGTGCCTTGATCGCATATTAATGGCTTAAGGCTGTCTTAATATAGCTTTTATTTCTGGTACAGATGTAGCCCCTTGAGAAAAGTAAAATCATATTTTCTGCTGCCACTTTATGAATCCTCTTAACATGAATATTCACATTTTTTCCAGCACCTTCACAAATCTTTGAATACAATCTTTGTATTAAACAAACTATACGCAGTAATTGAAACCCCGGTAACACAATAAACAACAAAGGTAAACAACTTGACAACTTGTAATGGCGGCCATATTATAAATGTAAGATGGCGGCGCAGACGCTGGTTACAAGCTTAGAGTAATTACAATACCCGGCAAACTTCTTGAGCATTAGTTGACGTAGTGGGGGAAAGTTCGCGCATCGTACACTTACGTGCATAAAAAATGTTTACTCTGTGTGATAAGGTATGAAAAACAACATATTTATTTATTTATATATTTATTAGAACATCCACAAAAATACATGTTAATAAATATAGTCTAAGAGCGTTCCGCAGACTTAGAGGAAAGTAACAAACTACATAGTAATTCCAGGTATACTGTGTCACCTGCCATTGGTGAAATAGGGGTTCGCTATTCCCATCGAGGGTTCTTTTGAGCGTGCCTAGAAGTCAAAAGGCTTAAAAATTTACTTTAAAAACGTGATCGCAGCATGTCTGTCCTTTTGATATCTTAAAGTATATATTATGTTTTATAGAAAAAATGAATGGCAAACACTTATTCCGGTTCCTACTATATTTCATATAATTTGAAAGCTATTTTATAAAAAAATAATTTATTTCAGCAAAGCTGAAATTTATATATGTTACTTATATTATTATTTAATTATTAATTAATAGTCAGCAAACAGCAATTACAATAAAGTCAACAAACAGAATAACAATAAAGTCAACAAACAGAATAACAATAAAATCAACAAACAACTATAACAAATAACTTCAACGACTAATGGCGATTTACTTTTCACTGCACGCAAGTGTACTCGGGAGCAAGCGGAACGTGAGCGCGGTGCGGGGCGCAAGGTGCGACTGATCGACCAATAAGGCGATCGATACGATCTCCTCTGCCGTCGCGCCCCGCTCTTCATACCAAAGAGATCTAAAATACGGTTCTGCGCAGTCAAGGTCATTTGCTCAAGAAGTTTGCCGGATATTGTACCTCTAGAGAGATTCACGCTGTAACCAGTGGCGGCGTAAGGTAGGTTGGCACCCGGGGCGGTTTTGTATTGAGCACCTCTACATAAACATAACACCCAATACTAAACAAGCCTACAGCGGATACTCGAGATCGTGCACTTATCAAATCTGACTTTTATCGGAGGAAAGCTATTGTGCTCTTCTTTGGGTGGCACGGAGGCGGCTGGAACTGTATGTTAGTGTCACTGGCCTTCCAGCCTGGCACGTTAGGGATGTTTTGGCCGAGCCGGGTCCCTCACAAAACCTCCGCTAGCATACCGACTAAATTCCTTGGATGACCGTCACACGCATTATGGGCGGCCCCAAACATCACAAGGCGAGAAGCGCATGGCCTCAGCGTCCTATAGAAAATCATTACTGGATGTTTTTTTTTTAATTCTTGCCCGGCATAATAGCCGCATTGCGCCTGATGGTGAGCGCAAATGCCACCCAGGCAGAGTATCTATTGGCATCGGACGGCAGTCCCATGCCAATAGATACAATTATGCCGGCCTGCTAAGATGCCTTCTCACACTATGGCGGAAAGACCCAGGATTATAGGAAGGAGGGAACACGTGAGACGGCAAACAATTCCACAGCCGGACGGTGCGGCACAAAAAAGAATTTCAGAACCGTTTGGTTCGCGCCGGGATGGTGTGGACCATCAAGCTATGGCTTCGCAAGCCAGCACGCGTGGTTCTGGTTAGGAATGGAGTGGAGGGGATCAAGTTGAATAATTCCTCAGAGTATTCACCGTGATACAGGCGGTAGAACACGCTTAGAGAGGCGACATCCCTCCGCAGTTGTAGCGACTCTAAGTTGCTCGTAACGTCTGCATCATTCACATCCATCCAAGGCATCGAGCAGGTACGGGTGGATCCATCCCAGAGGTGCGAACAGTACTCCATACCCGGCCGGACCTGCGCTTTATACAAGCGATAAAGCTGACCGGGCGTGAAAAACCGACACACCCTGTTCAGGACTCCAACCCTGCGTGATGTGGCAGATATTACGCCCTCGATGTGATTCCTTGGATTGAAATCACAGCGGATATCCACACCAAGGATACTCAGGTCATTCCGCACTGAGAGGGGAGCACCCTGAAGAATAGGGAGGGGAGAGAACGGGGATTTTTTTGCACGTGAACGCACACACCTGGGTTTTCTTGGCATTGAACTCAACCATATTCCTGGAACCCCATGTAGAAATGAGATCCAAGGTCCGGTTGAGCTCAATGACAAGATCTTCGCGTCCCTCCACAGTTTCGACTCGGCAACCCGGAGGCCCGCAGTGGTATCGCCCATGGACCGTGCTGTCATCTGCATAGCAATGAATGTTGCCAAGCGACAACATGTCATTGATATGCAGAATAAACAAGGCGGGGGACAGCACCGAGCCCTGTGGAACTCCGGCATTTACCGACATGAGCGCCGAAGCGTGTCCGTCGACGACTACACGTATTCTATGCCCGTGCAGAAAGCCGGAAATCCACGAACACAGGTTGCTGGGCAGACCGTATGCCGGATTTCTTCTTTTGAAGGGTGCGACTGTTTCAAAACGCGGTGCCAGTTAAAGATGTTTAGGTCATCTACGTCAAAGATGAGGCCATGCGCCCTGTCGCTCATATCCAAGTTGCTGTAGGTAAGGGCGCACCGCCCCCTGCACAGTATGCCAAGCCCAGCGTAATGTCGCCTCTTATGACGGTTAGGTAATACCGTGGCGAAATTCTCATACTCTACGACAGGGTAGAGGCGCCGCAGCGGTTCAGTCATTTATTGCCCGGCAACCCTTTTGTGCAGGTGGCAGTGAGCGGGATCGTTCACCTTGCGATCCTGTCTCGTGCTATTCTTCTGCGAGATCACGATCTCGCAGAACGAGAGTTTTGCTTGCCAAGCCTTGCCAATCTCGACCATCGAGGGCATCACGACCGAGAGCGAGAGGTCTACTCTGGCGGCTGCATGAAGTATTCTGCGCTCATCACCCCAGAGTGGGCACTCCGAAAGAGTGTGTTTTTTCACAATGATGGCACACAGCGGAAAGAAACCGTAAAAGGCCATCGATTGCACAACTCCCGCGTACAGCCTCTGGTAAGGGGTGCCAGAATCTTCGAAGTTGAGTTGGTTAGACCTTATGTTTTGTTTCCGAAATGCAGACCTCCCGAAGCTGAACCCTTAAGAAATTAAGTTTTTTTTACGATACCCTCAGACCAGCCCCTAATAATAGATTATCAGAAAAAGTCTTAATTTTAATTAGAAAAGAAAGAAATTTATTTTACTTTTGGTTAACTGATAATGGGAAGAATGTGCTTGCTTTTCTGAGCAAAGCTTCCCAAAACGGGGCTCCAGTTTGGCTCACTCGACTCGATCGCCCCTGGGACAATGCTGCGACGCCCCAGGGCTTCGTGACGCTTAGTTTGGGAAGCCCTAGGCTAGAGAATGCGTCTGCTGCCTTGACTAGTTTCGATCTTAGGCTCATGGCAGGACATGAAAATTCCACCGACTATACAAGACAACTCTAACATACTTCACCAGGAGATGATAGAGACCTCCACGCCATCAACTGTGATGTAGGCCCCTGCAAGTGGCTCCTAGACTCGTGCAAGCGGATAATCTCAAATTTATCAGCTTCGAAGCCCAGCTACCGAATTTTAGAATTCATTATTTTAGAGAATGAGACATTATATTTAAAATACTTCAAAATATACTATTCCATCCATCCATCAGCCAAAGGAAGTCCACTGCTGAACATAGGCCTCCCCCAATGATTTCCACAGAGACCTGTTGGAGGCAGCCTGTGTCCAGCGACGTCCCGCGACCTTTACCAGGTCGTCGGACCATCTTGTTGGTGGACGTCCTACGCTGCGCTTTCCGCTACGCGGCCTCCATTCGAGTACTTTCCGACCCCATCGGTCATCAGATCTCCGCGCTATGTGCCCGGCCCATTGCCACTTCAACTTGCTAATCCGGTGGGCTATGTCGGTTATTTTAGTTCTCCTACGGATCTCCTCATTTCTGATTCGATCTCGTAGGGAAACCCCGAGCATAGCCCTCTCCATAGCTCGTTGAGTGACTTTGAGCTTCCTAATAAGGCCCATAGTGAGAGGCCAAGTCTCGGTGCCGTAAGTCATCACTGGCAACACACAACTATCGAAGACTTTCGATTTAAGGCACTGAGGTATTTTGGACGAGAAGACGTCGCGTAGTTTCCCGAATGCTGCCCAACCGAGTTGGATTCGACGATTGACCTCTCTCTCGAAGTTGGACCTGCCTAACCGGACCACTTGTCCTAAATAGACATATTCGTCAACAACTTCAAGAGTCGAGCCCCCAACACCGATGGGGGTGGGCACAACATGGACATTCGACATGATCTTCGTTTTGTCCATGTTCATTTTAAGACCCACCTGTTGGGAGACTCGATTGAGGTCTTCGAGCATAGTGCTAAGGTCTTCCAGCGATTCAGCCAAGACTACAATATCGTCGGCAAACCGAAGGTGAGTGATATACTCGCCGTTGATGTTGATGCCGAATCCTTTCCACTGCAAGAGCTTGAAGGCATTTTCCAGCGCGGCAGTGAACAGTTTCGGAGATATGACATCTCCCTGTCTCACGCCTCTCTGTAGTGGAATAGCCTTCGTACTCTGATCTTGTACTCGGACCGACATGGTGGCGTTGTTGTATATACACTTCAACACTTCGATGTACCGATAGTCGATATGGCACCGCTGGAGAGACTGTAGCACAGCCCAAGTCTCGATCGAATCAAAGGCTTTCTCATAGTCCACAAACGCTAAACAAAGCGGCAAGTTATATTCCTCGGTTTTTTGTATAACTTGCCGAAGCGTATAATAAATATAACAAATCGTATAACAAATCGTCTCGAACGCAGGTTTGATGACTTCCAGCCTCCCGAACAAGCCGGTTTCCGAAAAGGCTTTAGTACCATAGACCACATCCAAATATAATATACTATTAGTTTTATACAAATAGCTAGATACAAGGGTTGGTAGTTATTTCTGGATACAGGTAGATTTTGTGTGCTTTCTGTGGGTGTCTTTGGCACCCCCTGGTGCTTGGTACCCGGGGCGGACCCCCCCCCCCCCCCCATAAATAAATTCGTATCGGTGTGTCTCATTTTTGCGATGTACAGTACATTTCGGCTCTCTCTAGAGGTAATTACTCTAACCACTCCCACGTCCACGTCACTGTCACTTATTTTGACAGAAATCTTCCGATTCCCGCGCTTTCAATATTCATAAACATAAAGCATTATATCCTAGTACCTATTCTAGCTACAGGGAAATAAAAAATACCTTTAAGTATATTAAACTATGCAGAATTATTAGATGTGACAATTATTGTACAAATATAATTCAAATGTGTTGTAAACAAATAATAAAAAATCTATACAGATCGAATTTCAATGGTTTTTCATTTTCAAATCATGTTTTCACCCATTAAATCATATTACATACCAATAAAATCCATTTGTAAATAAAGTATATACTATAAGCTTTCTTTTGATATCCATATTTTACTACTTAAAGTCATTTTTATCTTATAAAAAACCAAAACAATATACCCATAATCACATAACCAATTTTTGTTACGTTTGCGTTGCTATTATTGCTTAGTGACTCCCGAGTTCCAGGTTACGATTTTTTTTTTTTCTCTCTTCTTGGCAATGCACTATTCGTGCTTCTGCCAGTGTCGATGTCTTTTGATCTTATTAGTTATATAAGGAGACTCGATGAAAGTTAGGGAAACGATAGTTTGTATAAGGTACACGGATATTGGGTAACGGATAATTTTGGGATTATACCAGTGGATTAATTTTAGGATGATAGCAAAACAGAATAGGGGCTAAATTTTAATATTATTATTACATATATAAGTAGATAAAATATTATAAATCTTCAAGTTGTTAGTACATAGAAGAGTGGCTATATTGGTAGGAAAAGGTACAGGAATGGACTGCAATTGGTTGTACAAAGGGGCTGAATCATGGTTGGGACAGGAAAATATGATATGATTTAAATCTCCAACATCACACCCACATGAGCAGGTTGAACTTTCAATAATGCCAAGCTTAGCAAGATGGGCTGGGGTACAGACGTGCCCCAGACGCATCCGTATTAAAATAGATGTAGCCAGCTTACTAAGCGTAAACTTGAAAAACCAGGGTTTTATTGGTATATTGGGTTGTATTCTGTAATAATAATTACCCTTGCTACGGCTACTAACTGCCCACAGTTCATCCCAGGATGCCCAGAGATTAGCCTTGCTTAGAGCAGCTAGGTCAGTATAATAATTTTGATATGGAAAAAGGTCTCCACAATCCACCGCACGCTTGGCTAGCTCATCAGCTCTATCGTTCCCTTTAATACCGCAATGACTTGGTACCCAAGCAAAAGTAACTGAATAGTTATATAAGGTACACTGATATAATTTAGACCTAATTTGCATTATTATATGAGATAATTTTCCTTTAAATGGGTACCTAGCTAATGTCAGTAACGTACTTTTAGCATCTGTAAATATGACAGTGTTAGTTAATTTCATGATAAGTACATATTCAATTGCTCTGAGTAGACCTAAACATTCTCCAGTAAATACAGATGACTCAGGAGGAAGCTTAATTTTCTGGACTATTTTGTACTGGCTATGATATACTCCCACACCCACACATTCACGGGTTGAGAGTTTAGATGCATCTGTGTATATATGATGCCACGAGGACCATTTGTTATCTACTATATTATTAAAACAAATGTTAGCATTTGTTTCGTCTTTGTCTATGCCTAAGTTAAAATAAATCTTCGGTGACAATATTAGAGATTCAAAATTTGTGGAGAATATTGGAAGATGTCGGGAATTGTGAATAGGAGCTTGTATGGTTTGAAATTTTCGTAGGTTTTTATTGATTGAGCAAGGGAGGGATTTATGTGTCCGATATTTAGACAGTCTAACCTGTTCACTGAGCGTCTGTAATTTATTTATAAGCGGAGAGTTGTAAAATTGCAGGTTTCGTAACAAAAAAATATCAGAAATAAATTGTCGTCTAAGAAATAAAGGAGGATCACCACATTCCACTTGCAACGCATTAACAGGACTTGACTTCATAGCTCCAGAGATTATCCTCAAGGCTTTCGTTTGAATCGCATATATTTTTTTAAAACCCGCTCTACTTCCAGGCTCCAGTAAGAAAGTTCCATAATCCAAGACACTTCTTATGACTGCATTATATACCAGTTTCAGAGAGAATGGATGCGCACCCCACCAAACACCCGAAAGACATCTAAGCATGCCTAAATGTCGTTCGCATTTAGCAGTTATATAATCACAATGAGGCAGTCCTGTAAGTTTAGTATCTAGCACAACACCCAAAAACTTTGTATTTGTTTTAGTTGGTATCTGATGACCATCATATTGTATATTGAGGGGCGAAGTAATTCTTTGTCTAGAAAAAAGGACTGCTGTGCTTTTTGAAGCAGATAATTCAAAACCATTTATATTTAACCAATTCTTTAAGTTACATAGTGAAGAGGATATAGTAGAACAAGCGGAATTTATAGATTGGTTGGTTGTATATAAAAGCAAATCATCAGCATATTGAAGTACACAGACAGGCTCGTAAAGTGATGATGCTAAATCATGTGTATAAATGTTGTATAGAAGGGGGCTGAGGACAGATCCTTGGGGAAGCCCCTGCCACACAAGTCTAGATATTCTTGGAGAGTTAGGAGTGTCTAGAGTAATTTTCCTTTCAGTGAGGATATTTATGATAAAATTACTGAGCATTTCTGGGACAGCCAGATTATACAATTTATTTTTGAGAAGGTCTAAGCGAACATTATCATAGGCCGAAGTAATGTCTATAAACACAGCAACTATAGGTCTACCAGAATCTCATGGCATTTTGGGAAATTTGAATTTACGCATTGCAACACTGGGGTAATCGGATTAACATATTTTGATACTTTCAATAATTGTAATTAATTATAATTTCAATTTGACATTATTTTTTTAGTACAACTATGTAAATAAAGTACATAATGTTTTAAGTAAAATGTATAGGTAATTTAAACATTAAAATTACTTCACAATTGTACTTTTAGATTAATAGCCAATTAAAATAGGCAAATAAGATTTTTTTCAGTTTTAAATTATAATATACATACGTGTCTTACGAGTATTTATAATATAGAGGGAGCGCTGGTACTTTCAAAACGTAGATGTAGATAAAAATGGTGGTACGGAGCCACCAGTTTCGTTTTAATTCTCTCTTCTTATTAGTTTTCACTTAATCAAACAACTTTCAATTTCCAAATTGTAAGTAGTTTGATTATGAGTCGGTTTTATTTAAATAATTATTAGATTCGATAAATGTTATACGAAAGATGCAAGATGTAAAATAAAAACGTATAATTTATTTTCAGTCTTCTTTATTTCATTAACACTTTAGTCAAAGCTTACTTCTAAATACTCTTCCTGTACATCTTCTGATGAAGACGATGAAGATAAAGAAATAATAATAAACCGTTCCTTATCTAAAATCTCCGGAAATTCCTGTAAATAAGTATTTAATGCATTACTGTTTAGTTTCAAAAAATGATATCAAAGTATATACGATAAAACACATGCACATATCTAACACTAACCAAAAAAAATGAAGTATCAAAACTATTCACTCCGACTTACATGTTAAAGCGACGTCGATTTTAAAATCGACGATTTTGTTTAAATTTGACCAAATTATTCAAGGATCTGGCGATAAACTTTGTAAACAATGTGTCGCACTTGTGATTGTAGAACTAATTTGTACATTTTCGCTAAGAACGGATAGAAATCTTAAAATATTCACATCGAATGACATAACTCAAGTTTTGAATCAGCTGTTGACCGATGGTATTGCCACATAAGAATCATTGTTTTTTTTTTAATTTTATGCCATGAGATTCTGGTAGACCTATACCGATGCCTTAGTTGAAAAGGCAAGACGAATATCAGTAACGAATATGCTGACACTATCCATAGTACTTCTTCCTTTTCTAAATCCGAATTGACTGACGGATAATAAACCCCTATGCGGAGCAAACACTATTGGCATTTTTATTCGGCTTTAATATTGGCAACACTAAATTATGTTTCCATGAAGGAGGCACTTTTCCACTTGTCATCACCAAATTGATGATGTCTAAATAATACGAAAGAGCTATGTCCCCTAGGTTTACAAGAAACGAATATGTAATGCCATCAATTCCAGGGGCCGTGTCTCTCATACCATTCAGAACTCCCTTTAATTCCACAAGTGAAAAAGGTGAGTTAAGGCCCGTTCGGTTAGAAACTTCAAAAGGGTCTGATAAAACTAAATCTTTCTGTGGCACGTATGGAGGAGCTAAATGATCTATGAAATTGTGTGCTAAATCGTGAGTAATAACACTTGAAAAAACTTTGTCGTCTATACCCAATCTGAATCTCCTGATATTATGCCAGACTATTGTAGGGTGTGATTGTGGGGAAAGGGAGCTACAAAACTTTTTCCATCCTTCAGATTTCTTTTTTTTTTAATGTCTTTTTTGTATATGTAATGGTTTCTTGTAGAGTTTTAAAATTTATATTGGACATATCTCTACGATAGACCCATTCTGCTGCTCTTCTTTTTTTAATAGCTTTTGTACATTCCTCATCCCACCAAGGTGGAGAAGGAAGCTTATTTTTTGGTATTTCTTTTAAAGGGAATGTTTTTCCAGCTGCTTCATGTAATAAATTCAAAAAAGCATCTGAACAAGTAGAAGGTTCATTGAGTGATATACTAGGAAGAGTGGATGTACACTTTTCAACTATTGATCGATATATTTCCCAATCCCCACCATTCAATTTATATTTTAATCGAGGCGCTTTTTGCAGCTTCTTGAATTTTTGGGGTAATTTTATTAGTATTGGAAAATGATCACTCCCAAATGTTGAAAGTAAGGTACACCAAGATAATGAAGAAGCTAAATTAGGGGTACAGATTGACAAATCAATTGCACTATTAATCTCATCAGGACCTGTACGATGAGTTGGACTACCTGTATTTAAGATACATAGATTATGACTATCTAACAATTCTAGTAAAGCTTCTCCATGGGTATTTGACACAGAGCTACCCCAGGATCTGTGGTGTGAATTGAAGTCTCCTAACATAACAAGTGGATGAGGGAGCGAAGAAAGAATACCACTTAATTGATTAAAAATGATTGATGAAGGACGGGGAATATAGATGGATACAAAACATATTTTATTGATGAGCGCTGCAATGATTGAGAAGTCATCACTGTGTTGAGGGAGGGTTATAGAAGAAAATATTTGGGATTTTTCAATAAGTAGGGCAGCACCACCATACCCATCATGTCTATTTTCCCTTAGGCATGTATAATATGGTATTCTGAAGAAAGACTCTGGCTTAAGCCATGTCTCTGAAAGTGCAATAACAAAAGGGTTGTATTTGTTTACCAAATATAATATATCACTCTTCTTGCTGATTGCACTGCGACAATTCCACTGGATTACTTGGTCCATTATTTATATTAGCATGTAATAAATTCAATATTTCTGAGGCAACGTGGGACGCTTCTGTTATATTAGACTGAGTCAAATAATTTATCAAGGCTAAAACAATGTCTATTATTGATTTCTGTTGATGATGGGGTTGTAATGCAGTACCATTAGATGTTTGGGATGGCATGTTATAATCCTTAATAATTGTTTGATGTTTTTCTTTATTATAACCACTAGCAAGCTTAGGAGGGGAGCGAGGTTTTAAAAAAACTGTCTTTTTATGTGATGTGGAAGGCTTATTAAGCGCCTTGTTTAATTGTAAAGGCTGTGTATGTGGTGTTTAATTGTTTAATACATCAGCAAAGGATCTATTAACAGAAGGAAAATTCTTAGCTGCTTCTGCATATGATACACAATTATTAGCCATATACAACTTAATATCTTTTTGTCTATTATATTCAGGGCAACATTTATTTATAGCAAAATGGTTACCAGAACACAAGCAACATGAAGCACAATCCTCCTCTACACTACATGAATCTCCAGAATGTTCTTGGCCACATTTGAAGCATCTAGGCTTCGATCTGCATTGTATTTTCGTGTGACCGAAGCGACAGCAAGAAAAACACTGAATGGTGGGGAAAATATACATTTCTACAGGCAAAGCATTATAACACATAAATATGCGTTTAGGTAGCACCTGTCCATCAAATGTTAAGACGATTGTTTGGGAGGGTTTCCACACTGGGGACTCATCCTCAAAAACTTTATAATTTAGCCTTCTTATTTTTATAATTTTACCGCATCCTATAGGTACTGAAATGTTATCTAGTACTTCTTCTGGTGACCAGTCGGCAGGAACTCCGCGTACCAATCCCATTCGAGTAACATTGAAGGTTGGGATATAGGCTGTAAGATTTTGTGTCATCAAACTATTGTGCGCAAGAAAATTGTTGGCATCAATAAATTTTGAAAATGCCATAGAAATTTTATTTCTGCCAATACGCTTTATACTGCCATTGATAATATTTTTGATGTCGTGCTTTTTAAGAAATTTGCCAAACGTTATAGGGTGGAGAGTGGAGCCATCATTGGGGGAAGATTGAATTTTTTGTACGTGTAGTAAGTAAGGAGCGCTGTCCGTGGCTTCATACATTTTTCTCCCTATTGGATTAGGTGTATGTTGGGGATTTATGGATTCGGGGCCCTGGCCCAAGTCAGTTTGGGTGGTAATTACTGGTGGTACAGGCTGCTCATTGCAATCATTATCGCATTGGCAGCTAATAGATTTGTTGTCATCCGAACCATGACGCGTTCGCCTGCGCTTATTGCAGCGTTTACAAATTTTATTTATGCGACTGCGTTTCAGTGGACGCTGCGAGAGCGAGCCATCCGTGTCCATTCCCGACTCTGATTCTAATTCCGTGGTAACAATTACATTGCATGCTACCGGAGGGACTGTCCCCCCCGGGTCGGGGGGTTCAGCCATCGTCCAACAAGAAAATTAAATGACTTACCGGTGGCCAGAAGTAAACGAGAAAAAAGTAAATAAATTAAATACTTAAACTAAATATATATCTAATAACAGTATTTAATCCCTTAGTCACCAATAAATTACTAATTAATCATCAAATAAAATTCAAAATAAAAAAAGCGCGCCTAACAAGTCGAATGATTCCCGCCCTTTTTCTGCCGGGTTACGATTTAATGTTGCCAAGTAAGAACGAGATGTAAGAAAATAACACCTGGATGATCGATGAACTTGGATCGGTATTTTTTTTTGTTTAATTATTTGTTTTAGAAATCATATTTAAATACAAATTACATACTGGTGAAATGATGAAATATGATTTTATAGACTATGTTTGTAAGGGGCGTGTAGGCAGAAATGCAGTGCTTTACTTGCCATTCACAGATATTTTAATAAAACATTCCTACGTTTTAGATGACTTTAATTAATAGTAAATAAAAGAATAAATAAAATATCATAATTTAAAAACGCCAAATATTTTATAAATAGCACGTATTTGCAAGCACACAAACATTAAGCTTCCTTAAGCATGGGAACTTTTCCGTCGTTATGGTGGAAAGCCTATGTTATTCCTCTTCCCAAGGTCCCTAATCCTACGCTCAATATCCATTATCGTCCTATATCCATTCTTCCCTTTTTATCCAAGGTGCTTGAAGCATGTGCGTATAACAGCTTTCCAGGTTTGTGTATTCTCACAACCTGCTGAGCCCGCTGCAGTCCGGCTTTAGACCTGGCCATAGCACCTTTTCCGCACTCCTTAAGGTAACTGACGACATTAGGGCTGGTATGGAAGACACTCGGATCACTGTTATGGTCCTGGTTGATTTTTCAAACGCCTTTAATGTCGTCAATCATGACATCCTACTGTCCATCCTATCCTATCTTATGGTTTCTCCCGAAGCACTGGATTGGTTCTCTTCTTATCTTCGAGGACGTCAACAGTCGATTCGTATCGGCGAGACTTCGTCTAAATGGTGCGACCTCGACTCTGGCGTTCCTCAAGGCGGTATTCTTTCTCCGTTATTGTTTTCTGTATTTATTAATCTCATTACCAAAGACCTTCGATGCGCGTACCATCTTTATGCCGATGACTTGCAGCTTTACTCTCAGGCAAGTATCGGTAGTGTATCCTCGGCAGTCGACGAAATAAATAGTGACTTTGGAACATATTCGCAGATGGTCCCATAATTATGGTATTAAAGTTAATCCTGCTAAGTGTCAGGCTATTATTGTGGGAAGCCAGCGTTTAACGAGTAGGTTGGATCCAACTACTATTCCACCTGTTGTGTATGATAACACAATTGTAGGATGGTCATCCATAGTTAAGGACCTCAGGCTTCTTATCGACTCCAATTTAAACTGGCGCGCCCAAGTTACTTCTGTTTGCCAGAAAGTCACAGGTATACTTCGATCTTTTTATCGTCTTAAAAACTTCCTTTCGTCTAAAACTAAAATAATGCTAGTGCAAATCTTAATCCTACCCTTAATCGACTACGGTGATGTGTGCTATTTTGACCTGAATGCAGATCTGCTCAACAAACTCGACCGCCTTTTAAATAACTGCATTCGATTCATCTTTAATCTCCGTAAATACGACCACATATCATCTTACCGCTCTGAACTAAAGTGGCTACCTATTCGTCAGCGACGTACATTGCGTGCTCTTACAACACTCTTTTCTCTACTCATTTCCCCCACTCCACCTACATACTTAATATCCCACTTCCGTTTTCTCTGCACCAACCATGATAGGAATCTTCGTTCTTCTACTAATCTTTTGCTTTCATGTCCCTCTCACAGTTCTGATTTTCTCCATTCTTCATTTCACATTCAAGCTATACTTCTATGGAATGCTCTCCCCCTTGAAATCAGGACGTCAACTACCCGTCTCAAATTTAAAATGAAGGTCCGTGAAATGCTGCTCATAGAAGTTGCAGAATCCTCTCTATAGTCTCTTGTATATATATATATATGTATATATATAGTATTTTATTTTATATAGTGTATATGTGTATGTGTATATTTATATGTATATATATATATTTGTAAATCGAATAATAATATATGTAATATAATTTTTAATTACAGTCAAAACCTGATATAACGACATCGAAGGGACCGTATAGTTGCCGACGTTATATCCGATAGTCGTTATAAGCAATACAGCCATATACACAAGTACAGTAGTTATATCATCATAGTTATCTATCTAGTATAAGTATAGGTTAAGTACGTAAACGAGTTAGAAAAGAAATAAAAATATTTATTACGAAATAATTAGAATACAAAATGTATTTAACTGCTTAAAGTTACGAGTTATAAAACTACACTAGTTTTTAAAGTAATCAGTCATTTTGGTCTGTCTTTTTTTTAGCCCAGTCCATTGAGATAATATACTAGAGGGGACACTGCAAACAAAATGTTTGTAACAAAATGAAGGGTACATTCTATTTCTGTCTCTGTCACGCCTACGAAGTAACATATCTTCCCTCTCACTTTAATGTGTACCCTTGTGCACGCACCATATGCACAAATTTTGTTCCTGATGTCCGCTCTAGTATAATACCTCAATGGCCCAGTCACAAATATTTTTTGCATTTTACGTGCGTAGGTAATATGCTCAAATATTCCGTCAATGCTTATCAATAAGATTTAAAATCGTTTGTATTGTTTTGTTTTGCTGAGACAAGGAGCCGTTGGTCGTTATAGCCCATGAATATCGATAAAATTTCGTCGTTGTAAGCGATATGTCGCTGTATCCGATGTTGTTATAAGCGATTTGTTTACTGAATAGTTTACTAGGGATTCGGACGGGACCATACAATCTAGCTGTAATAACCGATAGGTCGTTGTAAACGATGTCGTTATAAACGGTTTTGACTGTACTTGTATTTTTTCTCTTTATCTTTTAATTAAGTATTCGTACACCTACTACAGCTCATCTCTGGATCACCTAAAGGTCGACTGGGAGAAAATGCCACAGGCATTAAGTCCGCCTTGTATACATTTGTATATGAAGCTTAATAAATAAAAAATAAATTATGTTTGCCAGGCGTTAAATGACAAGCAAGCGGCGCGGCGCTGCAAAATAATGTATCCACAGACCAAGAAGTAGTAGTATAGACGGCCGACTCGCCTATCCCCTAGACTGTCGTTTGTTTTTCTGTCAAAAAACTGTCATGACCGTAGACGGTTCGACAGTCGGAAAAGCCAGGCGTGGCTTCAAGCAAAAAGCAACCTACTGTCATTGTAATAGGGTTCATTTTAGTGTGATATAAAAAAAATGCAAAATAATGCAATTGATGCATTGATGTAATTTTTTTCAAGTTCAGATATTAGTGTTTGTGTAGATTAGAAATAAAACCCTTCAAATTATATAAACAACTATTTATTTCATTTCATTCAAAGTATTCGTCGAAATATACAAATGTGTTAATTACAAATATGACATCTTAAGTTGAAATAAAGTACACTTTTGCCTTACGTAGCTAAAATTTTACCAAGGTTCCCAACTGGGCGTACCTGAATGGGAGGTACCAAAGATACGAAAAAAATGTAAAGTATTGGATTATATTTACATAAGCATGTGTACTATGTTATAAGTAATAGAAATCTTTCATCTATAATATAAAAATGAATCGCAAAATGTGTTGGTAACCGCATAATTCAACAACGCCTGGACCAATTTGGCTGATTTTGGTCTTGAAATATTCGTGGAAGTCCTGGGAAGGTTTTAGGGGTGAGAAAAATAGGAAAATTTCTGAGGAAGATACTAATAACCTTTTTTTTGGGTATCGTTTAAGCGTGATGCGTCCAACCAATATAGGATGATCTTTGTTTATTTGACGGGAGACGTAAAAGACGGTCCAGCTTCAACTACCATCCAACGTAAAATGATCTATCTTTCCATTGTCTTTCATTGACAGCTGACGAAATAGAACAAAATTCAAAAAATGTGTACTTCGTGTATATCGTGTATATAATATTATCTAGATACGGCGTCTTGCGCATAATTTTGTTAAATGTAAATTAAAACGATGTCCACATCTACCAAAATCGCCCATTGTTTTTTGAGATTATTGCAACAGTTTTAAACAAAGTATACTCTATCGAAGCGTTTTGCCGGAGTATACCAAAATATATCTAATTATAATTTTTCGTTTTCATAAACGACATTGTTTTTTGAATTTATACTTTTAGATGCGCTGGGGGACATATTTAAATTTCGCATTAGTATTGTTTTCAGACTCAAGAATAAAAAAAATATTTAAATATTATAAAACACCTCTGACTTTTCGGATTAATTTCTACGTGAAATAAAATCCGCCAACTCGCACTAAGCAAGCAGGGTGGACTATAATATCTTCTTCTATAATATAAAAATGAATCACAAAAAGTGTTGGTAAGCGCATAACTCAACAACGCCTGGACCAATTTGGCCAATTCTTTTTTTAAATGGTTATTATTACTTTATTACTAACAAAAAGTAATGGCGTGCAATATTATTAGGAAAAACAGCATTTTGGTGCTGAAATAAGGGACGTAATATTGGATGGACAATAAAAAACGCTAAAGTTTTTAATGTCAAAATTTCATAAGGCAATCTTTATATGTACATGTATATGGAGAGACGGGATATAATAGAGTGGAAGGTACGGGAGAGGGCTGGGATAGCTGACAGATTTGATAGGACGAAATGTAAATGCACGTTATAAGACGGGATGGATAATAAAAGAGAAAGGACGGAACGGATCGGGAAGAGACTGAACAGACGGATGAGACGGGATTGAGCCAGACAGTAGGATAGCTATGTCAAGTTTAGGTATACAAGAGATTAATACGAAAAATAACATGTATTTGGTGTGGAGTGGAATCAAAAAATATATGCACCCAGGCGAAGCTGGGTCGGGCCGCTAGTCATAAATAAAATTAGATATTATTAAAATTCTGACATTTGGTACATTGACTTTACACATTATTCATTTAAATATTTATATGAAACTAATATGAAGGGGTAGTAAATAAACACAAAGAACGAAATCGAACAAACATGAATTTAGATAATAATAAACATTTTCAATTGAATTAATTAGGATGCAACAACAATACATGTATTTATAAAATTACGAAGTGTCTACTGTTTGTGATTGTTACATTCATAGAAATCAAACAAATATTTGGAGAGAATATTTACATTTTTGATTATTGAATTGATGAGTAATGATTTCTTATAAGTTACGAGCATTATTTTCCAAATATTCAATTGTTTCCTTGACGTCACTTACACTGCACGTTTAATACACGTATTCACTGCACATTAATCACTGCACAAAGCAATCCTTTCTGGTCATTACATTTGCAAATTCACTAAAAGAAAATCGGCCCGGGGCGCAGACAGGCGCTGTTACACAATTAACGCTGGGTAACTCTATATATATATCGGTAGATGGCGCTGTTACACAATTAATGCTGGGCATACATAGAATGGCTTAACACATCATTATTCGCCAATAGATGTCAGGAAGTCATATTTTCAGTTTGTATTTTAGTTTTTTTTTGCAACATTTTTTAAACATTAATCCTAATTATTAATATTCCTATTTCCTAATTAATATCCTAATTAATATATTAACATAATATTGTTCGGGTTCGATTCCCGCATCGAAACAAATATCTGTGTGAAGTAGAGGTATTTGTTTCGGGTCTGGCTATTAGTGAGACCGAAAAGTCTGTTGTAGTTCCTGATACCCACGACACAAGACTAGTTCTTTGTGTGGGGTCGAGACTATAAATGTGACTGTTGG
Source organism: Hyles vespertilio (assembly GCA_009982885.2). NCBI lineage: Eukaryota > Metazoa > Arthropoda > Insecta > Lepidoptera > Sphingidae > Hyles > Hyles vespertilio. The sequence continues at coordinate 19,321,092 of CM042807.1, forward strand.
GTGTATTCATTTATTTCTTTATTACATTTTTGGATATTTAGGAGATTGTCCCGCCCTCACACCCGGCACTGCAACTCCTGTAAGCCAGGATCAACAGTGGCACGCAATGTAATGACACCAAGCATTGAAGCTCGGCGAGTCTCCGGGAATGTCTAACTTGTCTTTAACCCGCAACGAAATGAATCAGAAAGTTAAATTCATAGGAGGAGTTGGAAATAAATAATGTCCACTTCCCTCCGTGCAAAGCGGGTGACAAAACATTGACCTAAGGAGGTAAATGACCTCCCAAAAAGACTTTTACAGCCGGAGAAGCCAGCTGTAAAGCACCACGGAATTCATTATTATATTTAAATGGGACCTATTGTGTGAGCTGTTATACTTGATTCCAGTAATAGGTATGGCAAAAACGCCGGAAAGCACGGAAATTCGTCCTAGTCTATTTTTGGAAATTTGATTACAATATATGACATCATATTTTCAATAAACAATGATGTGTCGGATTTGATAATGGCAGCTTTTCAATAATTTTCGCCAGTCCCCAAACCATTTAAAATCCACTAAAAGCAATGTTTCCCAACCAGGACCAAACTACCAGATTTTGTGGAAAATCCACTAAGTTGGCAACACTGGTGAAAAAAAGCTTGAAAGATGGCCGCCCATGTAAGTTCTTGTCCAGACGATATTTGATACAGATGTTAACCGGTTTAAAACAGTGCGGGGGCCAATAAATACGTTACTATCTACGTGTAATAACATGAATGGAATATAAATGACTTAGTCCTATCAAATGTTAACATTGTTATACCTAGTTTTTTAATGTATTTATTGATTTTGCATTAATGAAATTTTAGCGATCGAGACATGCAAAGCTGTTATCCTTTTTTATAGTGTTTGGTTTAGAAACCAAATTATAGTTTATGGTAGATTTTTAAGAAAATATCCTTAATTACGACGAGATTTGTATAGGTAAAGGTACTGGTAGGTATAGCGTAATCCATTACAATCAAAAATTGTAATAGTATTTAAAAATTACGAATAAGGGTAGGTAAGTGGTGGTTGAAAATTAAAACAAAATAAAAATAAACAATTATTATTATTTCAATCAATGAATAAATATTTAGGAATAAATACTGACAATTTCATATCTATAAACTAATAATTAAAGATTTGTACGATTTATTTAGTATTTTTTTTTATTTGGCCCGGCATAGTAGCCCGGCACAGTGCCTCTGCCTCTGCCTCGGCTTCTGCCTCTGCCTCTGCCCGGGCCTCGGTCTCCCCCATTTCCGCACTGCCCGCTCAATGTAATGTTCAAGTTAACTCTTAGCACTAGTGGTGGTTTTTTATTTGTTTAATTGACACAAACTATGCATGCACTCTATCACTGAAATAAAAAATAAAACACTCACGAGCATTCTTGCTTTTCCATTGATGACCTAAAATTGAAAATGTATTTTATTATTTTTCTTTTTTATTTCAAGTTTGTCCAATTGTCATACTAGTTTTGTATCAGAATAACTACGTTAGTAAGGCCGGGTACAATTTATAAGATGCGGCTGATGAACGCAGCTGAAGATATTTAGAAAATTGAAGATTCTGCCGCGCCGCGTCCAAGAGACCCTGAATATTGTACCACTCTTCAGCCGCGTCCGACAGTCTTATAATTTATTTTTGGCTTAATAGTATATCATTTTAATGTTCGGATTATTCGCAATCGCGCATCTATACTTTATCGTAATGTACGTAACGGTTTGCTGTCCCTGATGGCGGCTTCCATTCCGTATATATATATTTTTTTAATAGCCTAGATTGTGTCCCACTGCTGGGCAAAGGCTTCCCCTTTATCATTCCATTTGACCCTGTCCTCGGCGAGCTCTTGTGATTTTGGCTCGAATGTATCCAACTCGTCTTTCCACGGTTTGGATGCATATTTGGAGAGGAAATATTGAAATATTTAAACTGAATTAATATATTAATTCTTTGATATTGAAAATTTAAATCACCATATAATTGGCTTCATCATACTTAATTTATAACAATCACATCCAACATCAAACATACCACACATTCTAGTTTGAACAAAAACTTTGGAACGCAAACTCTGATCTTACAAAAAATGGCGCGCGACTTTCTACGGAATACTGGAAATCAATTAAAATATTGAATTGTTTTGATATATTTTCAATTATCAAATGGCACCTATTTATTCTTTATGATATGTTTTCTCTCTCTAACACTTTATTTATCATTTTTTCATAGAATTAACACAGAAATATTCAATAAAAACCGACAAACAACGACCGTGATTTACTTTCGTGTCTAAAAAACTTCGAATCACGCGTCGAATATGGCTTATTTTTAGATAATTGATAATTATTAATGTAAAGGTATCTTTTAATAAACTATATAACAACAATAAGAGAGTTCAAAATCAATATTTACATTTTTAATAAATCCTGCGCACCACTCGTCGTTGTTCTTAAGCAACACACGAGTTTGCCTGTTTTTTTTTAAATATGCCTATTGCTAATGTCTTTTTGGCCAATGTTACATTAAAGGTACTTTATTCAAGCATTATATATATTTTTTCATAACGCTTTTTATAATATATTTTGAATTTAGGACGCTTTTTCATTACTAGTGTATTTTCCTATAAAAATGACAGCTTACGTCAAAATTGGGGGTCGGGACGTTTGAGTGGCTAAGGTTACAAGAGAGAATGGCAACCGAGGGGAATGCAGGGCTTGCGGGAGGGGTGCAAGCTGAATGCAACTGTCAACTTTGTTTTGCAATCAAATTGCGCCACAGATTATACCATGGAAAAATGTTCAATACGGAGTTGTACAGGCATGGTTGTGTGCACACTGTCGGTCGAAATTCGAGGGCATGACCTTCAAAAACAAAAAACGTCTGAGACATACAGCGCAACTAACATAAATTGACAAGTGGTGAAATTAGGAACTAGAAATGAAAGTAAAAAATATCTTCAACGCTTTCATTAAAATATTCTTTCATAATTTATACAATGTACATTTATACTAGTAGTCCAATAGTAGTAATGATAATAATGTCCAATGTAATTAAATTTGAAGAGAGAAAAAATAATGGTTTCTCCGTGCACCACAGCGCTTTTGAGTGATTTGCGATTGTGGACAAACTTGAGTTTACACAACAATAGGTTTTGTAAATATGGCTACCAGCTTTTTAAGCCAAACTAATATAACTTTTCTTAAAACTTACAATTAAATCTGGGGGCGCGGCCGAGCCCCCTCCAAGTCGAGCTATAGGCCGTAACATCCTTTTCTCGAAGCAATTCAGACCATTTTCAACCCCCTATAACTTCGTTGTGGCTAAAGCATGAAGCCTGAATTTTCAGTTACTAAGCAGGCATTGTGTAAACACGGTATATTTAAAATTTCATTCAATTTGAACAAGTAGTTTAAGAATTATAACTTGTCAAACTTTCGTAATTTTGTCACTCACTGACTGACTGACCGATCATCAAAAGTCTAAGGCACTTCTAGCAGACATAGAACCTTCAAATTTAGAATATAATTAGTGTTTAGTGTCTAAAGTAAGGGAAAATTCAAACATTTCATAATTTGTGTCTAGTTTTCTAGATAGACCAACTGCGTGAATAACTTTGTAATCCCATATAAATGTATAGGATTACAAAGTTACATTTGCAGTTAATGGCTCATTGTACCCGTATATAATGGAATAATAGTTGTGGATAGATATCTATATACATGAGGCATAACAGGAGGGGATATAGAGAGGGAAATGGTGTATTCATCCCATGAAACTGTACAACATTCCTCTAGAAAAACATGACGAAGAAAAACTTGCAAATAAATAGATTAAATAACTCGAAAATATCAATTACAATGAAAGAAAGAACATTAATAATCAAATCCGCTATATTTGTGATAAATTGGTACCTACAAAAATAAGAAAAATCCATAAGACAGAGGCTTTAAGAAAAATCGTTAGTGATATTCTAGAAGTAAGAAGTACCGAAAAGGAAAAAAGTAGGACTCTACAAAAAGAAGTGAGATCCCATCAAAAACATCCAGTAAAAAAATTCCAAGTCTCGCAGCTCAGGTTTTCTACCGCAAAAAGTTGTGAGATGCATGTAATACCAAGTCGATTAATTTATTTAGTCCTTAAGGGACCTTCTATATAAAGTTATTACGTTAGTTATTACCATATCAATATTAAAAATTCTTTACATTTTAAATAAATAGATCGACTTGGCCAGCAGCTTTATGTATAAATTGTACGATACATTATGTTTTCATGCGATGGCCAAGTCGATCCATTTATTTAAAACGTAAAGAATTTTTAATATTGATATGGTAATAACTAACGTAATAACTTTATATAGAAGGTCCCTTAAGGACTAAATAAATTAATCGACTTGGTATTACATGCATCTCACAACTTTTTGCGGTAGAAAACCTGAGCTGCGTGACTTGGAATTTTTTTACAGGATGTTTTTAATGGGATTAGAATTTATAATACGTACAAGGTATAATTTTCTTTATTCAATCTGCATACAAATTAAAATTGTTGAATACAATTTGGACATTTCTAATTATTTACATTAGGTGTATAGGTAGGTATCTAACTTGACTTAATAGAAATAAACACCGCAGTTCTTTGACCAGTTGTTTGTAAATACTAGACTGGACGTAATTGACAGCCTCCGTGACGCAGTTGGTTAGACGCTGCCTGTGAAACGAGAGGCCACGGGTTCGATCCCCGCACCGAGACAAATGTTTGTGAGGCCCACAAGTATTTGTCTCGGGTCTGGATGTTTGTGAGACCGAAAAGTCTCTCGTAGTTCCCGATACCCACGACACAACACTTAATTGATCTTAATGTGGGGTCAGGACTATGTATGTGATTGTTGAGTGTATTTATTTATTTAATTATCAGTAATTAGCCAAAAGTTCGTCTGTGCGTTCATTTAAAAAATGGAAGAAAAACGATTAGAGTATGTGCGTAATAGAGAAATTATTTATAATGTTAAATGTAAAGAATACAAATATGCTTACTTAAAGTAAGAAGTATGGGAACAAATAGTCAGTACCTATTTGTACTAAAGATAATAAAGTATCATACTAAAGATAACGGAGTAATTTTTTAAACAATCAAATATTAAGTTATTGGTGTTACAATTTCAAAATACACGTGCTGTTTTAGGAATTATAATAGGAAAAAGTTTACTTTGTTATTACTTCAGGTAGTCTCTTTTTTGTTTTCTTTTAAAATGACACTGGTAGTAGAAATATATAAAAAAAAGACAACAAAAACAAGACGTGTGCTCAAAACACGATCTTGCCTACTTGGGAATTCACACATTTTATACATAAGTATTTCTACTATGTGTACAAGGCATTGTTGCTAAACATTTTTCCATAATAAATTTATTCTCAATGTGTAATCTATGTTTGCGTACAGAATTTAATCAATCATAGTATAACATTGATTGAATCATTGATTTTGACAATAAAACCGTTGCAAACTCGAATACGATAGTACCATAGGTTACCACAGATTTAGAACTGTTTATAATAAGCGCCAACTAGGATTGATTTCATTTAAAAATATATATTATTTATTTGTTTATATAGAGATGAGATAAAGAGTACATAAAAATCGACTCTTCCATCCCTAAAAGCTTACCCAAATATGGTCATAAGAAAAAAATTACAAAAAAAAAATTGTCGCTTTTTTTTTTGCAACTTTTTCTGTTGCATTGTGTCTGAAGTCGCTTAAACTACCACCCGGCTTCGTTTTCGGTAGCAGTCTTGATATACCCTGTATGATGACGTTACTTGTCGCTGCTTGTCGCCACAGACTAAAGCTGAAAACATATTGTAGGTTTTCGTCATACGCATAGAGTAAAGAAGCGGCCATAAATACTAGAGCAACGTCACAAAAATTTGACCTTGAATGACGTCGCTGTTGCCTGCTATCCTTTTCTTTAGAGTAACAATGAATGAACTTCACGCACAGATCACTTCCAATAGATACCGCATTACGATAATTTTGTTTTGAACCGAAAACGCCAACGAAGGGAACTGCGCGGGGGGTGGGCGGGTTGCAGCGCGGTCACGTGGACTCATGGATGTAGTATATAAACAGGATTGCGCACGAAGAAAATGCTGTCATCCTGAAATAAGACATGTGCATGTAGCATAAGGTTTAATTTACTATAGTAAAGGACATGGAGGAAGGCCGAAACCGAGTGAGACAGTATGAGGGGGTTTTGTCCCTTTTCATTTGCAAGCCAGACCAAAAAAAATATTTTATCTAGTAGATTATTTTACATTCGCGAAAAGGTAATTAGTTCGATAAAAAAATAAACACAGAATATGTATAGTAACATATAGAAAAATATTATTTTATCACTTTATTTATGGGTCCATAAACGAATTCATGGCATTACAATGGAAGGTTAAATGCATGATAGGAGAATTTGATATTATAACTCTGGCCACTTGATAATAAAAATAAAATATGTCATGGCTTATACGAAATGTCACAGGTGTACAATTTCAAATTATTTTCGATATTTACTAACGGAAATTGGTTAAAAAGTGTTGCAAAATGATTTGTATAAGTGAATAATATAGTGGTTGTTGTATATCGATTCAAAGGTGAGTGGTTTCATGAGATTTACCATTTTTGTTTACAAACATTCGCTACGGTGACCATAATAAAACCCGCCTTAGAACTTTTCTGATCGACAATTCAAAGTTCAGATGAATTATTGAATAACTTTTAATCTGCTTGAATATTAAAAGCAGTTCTTTTTTCTTTACAATTTTATTATTAAAGTAATGTTTAATATATACACGTTAATTTGCCTCCTACTATGTTTTATGTGAAAATAAACACGATAAAAGTTTTTCTAATACACCCAGTTTAAATTGAGCTCGCTCGGGACCAAATTAATTTAAAGAATATTAGTTATCGATGAAAACTTATTGCGTTTTTTTAGTTACTTTATTTTTTTTAGTTTTTTGCACATCATTTTATTGAACAAATCATTTTTAACTGTAATATTATGTTCCCAAAATGTAATTTTCGCTAACGTGCGACGACATGTGCGGGTCCACTACTTGGACGTCACTGATGACGCGACATTTGGCATCGGTTTATATCTATCTGATAGCTTATATGTGTTGGGCGTAATCGCTGCCTTGCATTAGGTATCTATTGGGAGTGATCTGTGACTTCACGTGAACTTCATTCACTGTCACTCTAAAGAAAAGGATAGCAGGCAACAGCGACTGCATTCAAAGTAAAATTTTTGTGCTTCAGTGTTTTATACGGAATGCAATCTCCATTTGGGTATAAGCTTCTTGGTGACAACCAATAACAATAATCTGATAACATTTTATTAAAATAAATTATATAAGAAATATAAATATAATATTGTTTTTTAATAGAACATCGTAATATATCAATAAAGCTCCTTAACGAAAAAAATATTGTTCTATAATAATAAGAATTCTGTTTAGTAGAATGTTTAATGGTACGTCTACGTAGATTTATAATTTTCATGTTGAATCTGGTGGGAAGCTAGATTAATTGCTGGCAGCACCGAAAAAAATGAATGAATAGTTATGAACAAAATGGTGTCTATTTACGTTTGTAGTTCGAAGAAGTAGTGTGAGCATATGTTTTTATAATGTGAGATATTCTTTATAATAATACAATTAAATAAGACGACTACCAAAAACTAAAATTAAATAAATATTTTTTTAATGATAATAATATCATCAATTATCTATACATATATTAAAATTTGAGTGTCTGTTCGTAATATTGAAATAACCGTTTTTTACTACATGTATATTGTAAAGTATGTAGGTTTGATGCGGTTCTGTATCTGACATATTAAAAATAATAAATCCGTCTGTCATTACCCGCGTTTGATTGTGCACCACAAATTTACATATCTATACATATAAATAAAATTGAAGTGTCTGTTTTAAGAGGGAAAATAAAAAAAAAATGTCCCACTACATATCGTTATATACACGATACCTGTGCCGAAAATGATATTAAAAAAATTGTCTGTCTGTCTGTCTGTCTGTTTGTTCCGGCTAATCTCTGAAATGGCTGGACCGATTTTGACGGGATATAACAAGGAGTAACTTAGGCTAAATTTATTTTAGAAAAATAAAGTAATGTTGCAATGCCCGCGCGCAGCTCATGCGCACTGGGCCGTCACGTGGAGCGCCTCCTACCACTTCTCCCACCAACGAATCAATATCACATTTACAAAATATTGTATATAAAGAAATTTTTCAATAAAGCTAATACAAAAGACTGAAAATAAATGTGTAACGGGAGTTTATTGCCGCTCGCTAAGAGATGGTGCCACCGTAGAATTAGATCGCGGTATGGTTTCGTTACAAAGGTTGATAATTAAAAATGCAAAAAACCAAAAAAAAAACTAAATAAACTAACTTTTTTGTTAAATTCCACGCAGACGAAGTCGCGGACACAGCTAGTATGAATATATATACGGTACATACACCAAAATAACATTTTTTACAATTTTTGTCTGTCTGTTTGTTCCGGTTAATCTCTGAAATGGCTGGACCGATTTTGACAGGACTCTTATTGTCAGGTAGCTTATATAATAAGGAGTAACTTAGGCTACATTTATTTAAGAAAAATAAAGTAATGTTGCAATGCCCAAGTACTGGACAGTACCGCGCTTAGGTCACGTGCATGCCACCACTGGACTGTCACGTCGGGTGCGTGCCACCACTTCTGCCATCAACGAATCAATATCACAAAGGCTGCCTTCAGGTGTGGAGTGGAGTGAAAGAATATCTCCACCCTGACGAAGCTGGGCCGGGTCGCTAGTATGGAATAAGTACCATGTATTGACTTGTCATAAGAGCACTTTAGTTGCCTACATGATCAATTAACCAATTACATTTCACTAAAGCAATTTCATTTCATTCATTCCCACTTACATTGCGCACCGTTTTACTTGTCATTTAAGAGTTCTTTGATTATCTACATAATATAACACGTGTCATGAAAATACCACAGAAGTAACAATACAACCAATTTTATATTAATTGAACATAGGAATTGAGCGCCCAATACGCGTAGGCAGATCATGTGTGTTGCAGTGTCTCACGGCCGAATACTCAACCGTCATTCATATATTAATTTGCTCTTAACCTACTGGTCTTTTCTTTGCTCTAACTGTGTAAGGCCCAATTATGCAGTACATTAAAACAGGATTTACTTAGTTAAGTGCAACATAATATTTAAGTCGCGTTTGAGCATTCGGGCGTTAGACACGAGTTTGAGAAAGTTTAAGTAATAGAACTGAGGCAATACCGTTTGTAACAAAACTCAATGCTAGATTTTTAACAACGAAGTAATTCCCAAAAAAACCGTCTTACCTACGAAAATATTAGACGGAGCAATGTTTGGAACTGACTGAACAAAAATAAACTGTCGCAAGCACGTGTGTTGTTTTAACATAGGGCTACACAGAAATACTTGAAGTAAAATTTTAATTGATGTACATCTGTATAATTTTGTCCTATAAATAAATTTTATGTGGTCACCGCATTAGACAAGGACACCGCGAACAATATGTTTTCTCTTTCGAGACTGGTTTTTCGGCATTAGACAGCACTCCAGTTGTACTTAATAACTCCATGGACGTAGCATCAAAATAGACTTGACATGCATTTTACATATTATAGTCCATCTCACTTAAGAGCGTATACACCTTGCGCGCAAAGTCAACTATAGGTATTTCTTCGTTAATTTCACGCACACATAAGCGACCAAAGCTGTATGCGTAGAGCTGCCGCGTCGGCTCGCTATACAATCGGCTCAAACAACTTTGATCCGTGCGCTCCAAATATTCAATTGAAATGTAACTGTAATATAATATCATAAAAATATTTTATTTGCATTATAAGTAGACAAATATTACTGTGCAAGCAAAGAATAATACAAATTTTGGATACTAATCATATTTTCGTTATTATTACATTGTTAAGTTGCATTCAAATCAGTGTTCAATCAGTATACACTACGGACGTTTTATTAATCATTTCGTGTTCGAAAACATAAATAGTGTTAGGGGCCTTACAACCCCTTACAATTACGAAATATATTTAATTTTATATTACAATACATAACATAATTTAGCCTCGGAATTACATCCCATTATATTACCTGAAACATAATTTATACTCACTACAAAATCATTGTAGGTAATAAAAATAATTAAATATTTTACTACCAAAGTACTAAGATGTGGTAATCGCATTCCGCGCGTGGCTATTTTTACTACGCGCGGCATAATCGACTGCAGCCAGGCCGGAGCGACGAGCGATACGTCCTCCCTCTAGAAGGCCTTGCGGCGGTCTGATTTGATCCACGTCGGACAGCGTGTTTTATAGTGGTTTTTAAAATATTTGTAGAAAACATGAAACTAATTTTGTTAAAATATAAAAATGGTAATTTATTGATAAGATGTTCTTCTATTGTAATATGCAATTGCTATAAAAAATTATGTACGATAAGTTGGTGAAAAAAATTATGTTCTTGACGAGAGTTTCTGAATAATTTCGCATTGTTTAAATTTTTATTTTTCAGGAACTAAACACAAAAAGATTGTTTTTCTCAGCAAAATCCCTCCATAAGGGTCTTATTAGTCTGATAATATTTTTATTTTCATCTTATATTTAGTGGTTTCGGATATCTTAAGCTTCTAAATTGGCATTTAAAGCCTAAATAACGAAACTTGTGTTCAGTAATCCTTACAGTACTCACAAATTATCCATCAATCTATAATGTTTTCCACCAAAATCCCTAGATGACAACCTTTTCTAGAATTAGTACTAATTATTTTACCTTGAAATTGTTTATTGGTGGCTATTAACTCATTTGAAAAGTCCTGTTTTTAAGCCAAAAAGCGCGTGCAGGGTATAAACGCTCTTAAGACTTATGAATAAACCATAAGAATGAAAGTGACAAAACACAGTTTGTCGTCTTTGTCATAGTTCCACATAATTTTGTAGCGTTCATATTGTACCGGCCAAGCATATAGGACGTGCGGTTTGTTTTGACTTGAATTACTGAGTATTTTACGAATATTTACGGTCAAAAATGTGTGTAAAAGAGTATTGAAAATGATTATAAGACAAAAGGTATGGTGCGCTGCTGTCCTTAGCACATACTATTTGTCGCATTCTCTCCCATGATTTGGCTCATTGGAAAAAAAACAGGCTAAGTATATGATTATGTTTCAGACTCCTTCTATGCATAGTTCTTGTTCTGAGATCATGGATAACAGAGTATCGAAGAAAATAAAACTTCTCCTTTGTATTCCTAAAATATTTATAGTCACCTTATAAGAGCGGGACACAATGCTCCCCTCGTCATTTCTCGCTCGGCTCGTATTTTTCGTCAGAGTGCGCCCATTTTCCTGACTCCTATCACGTACTGTCATGTGCTGTCATGTTCATTCATTGACATGTGTCATTTGTCAATGTCTTACCGAAAAGTGGAAGAGTGCTCACAATTTTTTCTTATTGGTCTGTGTCACAATTTACATTTGCTTGTAATACGTTGTTCATTGTTCACTTGCTTTTTCGATACTATTTAACTACTCTACTAGTAATCTATCCCAATTAGTATCTTCTTACTGTACATCTAAATACTTACAAAACCTTCCATAATGGCTGAGCAAAATACGGAGTCTGTGAAAAATACCAGCGAGGGTGAATATTCTGCACCGGCCAACGATCCTAAAAACATGCAAGAGGTGACACAATATGTAAGATTTTTATGACCCAATGTATTACTTACTTTTTGGTTTATTTTATTAATATTTTGTAAGTTATGGTAAAATAATGTTATTAAGAGGAAACTAAAAAATAGACAGAAATTTTAAATACATAGTTTTAATGTTTGTATTTTTCATGTATTTGCATATACCTAACCTGTTTTTCGGTGATCTTGTTAGCTAGAACATGTAAGCTGTAACTGAATAGGCCTAAATGAAAATTACTTTTATTTTAAACAGAAATACTTAAGTTACAATATAGCTGCCAACAAACCGCAGAGTATAGTATATAGTAGATAATACTTTTACTACATTATACTAGATTTATACTTATGATTCAACTAATGTATGTAAAGTTTGTACCAAAAACTATTTAATTAATTATATTCAAGCTACTTTATAAAAATATCTCAAATTAATATTTTTTTATACACAGACACTAAAAGATTAGTTTAAATAAGTGAATGGTGTTTGACCACACACACATCACCCTATTTTAGATATTCATAATTTTATTTTTTTTGTAAATATTTTTTTATTCCAAAAATATGTAGTATTTAAAAAAAATGTGAATCATGTTGCAGTAAATTTGTTTAATGAGATTATTTTTGAAAATCGAACATTAAATTTTCAGGTGCAGTCACTATTACAAAATATGCAGGACAAGTTTCAAAGTATGTCAGATCAAATAATTAACAGAATAGATGAGATGGGCACTAGAGTTGATGAGCTGGAGAAAAACATTACAGATCTCATGACACAAGCTGGTGTTGAAAATGAAAAGTAGAATAAGTTTACTTGCTTTTTATTAATCTGTTTTGGATACTGGCAATATCACCCAAAGATAGTTTTGTGTTTGAATCTTTACATACAAATAATAATAAAATCAATAGATGTAAACATGTGTACTTCCATATGTGATAAAAATGTATAAAATTAAGAATCAGCTATGGAAATGCTGGAATGTTAATTTCTCTCACTGTACATGATAAATCCATAATGAAGGAATATTGTGGGCATTGAGTTTCTGGTACCTGGTGCAAGGTCCAGAAAATGTTCCAAAATATTCACACTGTACAATATAGTAAGTAATTTGCCAATAATTGCCTTGTAAAACTTACAAATCATACCATAATAGTATAATGAGAAGAAATGCTTTATATAAAAATAAACCTAGTTCTATGCTAATATCTATTGAGGTATACAATACTATATACATTCAGTGAAGCACAATTGTTACGAGTCAAGCTGTAGTTGATTAGCTTTGTAATTTGTTATATTTCAATATGAAAACATTTCAACTAATTAAATTAATTATTGACTGAAATTATGTGAGATAATGTGGCAAATCTTATGAAAAATGAGTCAAATTTAATATTAAGCAGTAATTTTGAATGTCACTATAGAACAGAGATGAGAATCAATTAGGAATGAAATTGTTAAAATAATATGCTTTTGCTCAACACAAAAAGAATTTGGCTTTGTTAAGGAGATATTGAAATTGAAAGGAATAATAATAATAATATAGATACTAGCCACTTAATCGAAATCATGCATGGTCCATATTTTTGTGCTATATATAAAACAATTAACTTGATAGATAATAAGTTTCACACACCAAAATAGTAAGCTAGTGAAGAAATAGTGGATTCAATATTTGGACAAGTCCATTGGAGATCACCTGATTGTATTTGTAAAATGGTTTTTATAATTACATTTTATTATTTGTAGATATTATATGGTGTTTATTTTACAGAAACCTCATTGACGTACATTGCATGCAATTATAACATTATTGTCTGCCAACCCGCACTAGGCCAGTGTGGTTGGCTATATGGCCTAACCACTCTCAATCGTATTCTCGATTTTAGAGTAGGCCCATGCCCTGCAGTGGGACGTATATGGGCTGATGCGATGCGATGCGATAACATTATTAGATGATTCCCAATGCAAGAAATCCCAAAAAGAGTGTGACTAACAAAATATTTTAAGTTGCTATCATTATGTTAAATTTACTTCAAAGAATGAATGTTTTATTTTTGCCATTCATGAATATTTTCCATTATAGAGGGGTGAATACTAATCGTAGTTCGTTCCTGACACCACTTGGTACACTGTGAAATGATGCCTTGCATGTTTCTAATGACAAATCAATAAGTACCATGGAGAGTCTGGCACCAATAAAAGCAATCTTATGTAAAACTGTTATTTGTAGCTTCAAAAAACAAACTGCATTATTTTAGAATGGTACATTATACAATAAACATGTACCTATCTATATATCTATCTTGAAATTATCATTAATTCAGTGGATAATTCAAGCAATGAACTCAAATAACGACCAATGAATACAAAAAATATTTTTATTTAATCTACACACATTTTAATAGCAAATATGAAACTAGAATATAATATGTAGGTATGTATCCTAAGTATTTGAAGTTTGAGAATATGCTTAGCGGGATTCAGTCTCATCGGAAGTGTCTTCTTCGTCAGTTTCTTCAGAGTCCTGAAATATAAAATACATTGCTATCAATGGCGCAAATTAATATAATAATTATACTGACTGCTGTACCTTACTCAAAGAAAAACAACTAGGAGGATTTTGAAATCAAATTGACAGAATCAAAGGACAGAATGGTCCAGTGATTTATGTTTATCAATATGTATACGGTCTTATTCATAGATTTTAAAAGCCTATTTTAGTTATCGTATATTTTGTCCTTTCCGAACGACGCACAGTGATTGGTCTAGAACAAGCTAGCTGGACAAAAACATTTGAGTGCGTATGTTGGTTGTTTTGGCTATGTACAGTAATATTTTAAAGGAAAAATGTGTTTTTAAAAGTTTTTTTTTTTTATTCTGGCCCGGCGAAATTTCCTCATTGCGCCTGATGGTGAGTGCAAATACCGCAGGCAGAGTGTCTACTGGCATCGGCCTGCTACGATGCCTCTTCACACTGACCCAGGATTATAGGAAGGAGGGATGGTGTGGACAGTCAAGCCATGGCTTCGCAAGCCAGCACGCGTGGTTCTGTTTAGGAATGGAGAGGAGGCTTTTAGGATAATAGTAATTAAAACACAAATTACAATCAATGAAAAATGTACATTTTCTTTTTTTTTTTTTGAAGGCGGGACTACCAAAATTAGCACTTCTGATGGTAAACAGTCTTTTTTCTTTTTGGGTAGTTCTCTGAGTGAATTAATTACAGGATCTGATGTTATTAAAAGCATATTCAATAAATCTGTATTCGTGGCAATACGTGACTGTTTCCTGGTATGATGTTCCCAAAATCTACGACAGTCTTTTTTTCGAGCCTCTTGAGCTTCTTCGGATAGTTGCCCTATTGGGCACAATACAAGATTTAACAACCTCTGTACTATGCACAAGAATTCTGAATATTTACGACATCCACGCACCAGTGCGGCCAGTCAAGGTGAAACACCTTCCAGCACCCTGGCTCACAGCCGAAATAAAGGAACTGCTTGCTAGGAAAGCTTCAGCCAAATCTAGGTACAATCACCGTCCTAGCGAGTTAAATTGGGTCAAGTACATAACCATTCGGAATCACTGCAGTAAGGTGTGTAGGAATGCTCAACGCCGACATAATGGAGACCCGGCTAAAGTCTGGAAATTCCTTAAAACGCTGGGAGTGGGTAAAACTCATCAAAATTCTATTCCTAGATCTACAGACTTAAATTCCTTGAATCATCATTTCTCGTCACCAACGTATTTCAATACGATGGTCAAAAATAACACAATAAAAAATCTTTCTACCCGCAAAACTCCTGATTGTCCTGTTTTTGTCTTCAAACAATTTGCTAGTTGTGATGTTAGGAAAGCCATTACGCTCATATCTTTCAATACCGTGGGGAGTGACCATGTTAGCCGTAATATGATTCTCCCTATCCTAGACGAAATCCTTCCCGTCATTACCCACATCCTAAAATTATGTTGGAAATATGTCCGTGTCCACGGGCATATTTCCTACCGCTTGGAAAGAAGCACACATCATTCCTATTCCTAAAAAGCCTAATGCCTCTGTACTTTCTGAATTTCGACCCATTTCAATTCCTTTCCAAAGTTCTTGAACGTTTAATCCATTCCCAACTGAATGATTTCCTTTCCAAGAATAATCTCCTTAGTCCTTTCCAATCGGGATTTCGTACTGGGCATAGCATAACCACCACTCTAACTCATATTACGGATGGCATTAGGTCGGGTATGGAAGAAGGTATGCTGACAGTCCTGGCATTGCTAGACTTCAGCAATGCTTTCAACACCGTCGATTTCGATGTCCTACTGAGCGTAATGTGTTCTCTTAACGTATCTCCAACGGCACTTGAGTGGTTTCAAAGTTACTTGTATGGGCGCCGGCAGCGCATCTTTGTTGAGGATAAGTTTTCCTCCTGGTGTTCCGTGTCCGCTGGCGTACCACAAGGCGGCGTGCTTTCTCCTCTACTTTTCGCTATTTTCATTAATTCCATCACTAATAAACTTCGTTCATCCTACCACCTCTACGCTGATGATCTCCAAATCTACACGCAGGCACCTCTGGACAGAATGGCAGAAGCTATTTCAAAGATTAACCTCGATATCCAAAACATATGCAATTGGAGCAAAGCTCATGGTTTCACGGTTAATCCTTGTAAAACCCAAAACATTATTGTCGGCAGCCCCAGATTAATCTCTAAACTGGACTGGGCCCAATTGCCAAGCGTTGTTTGCGAAGGTGTTATCATCCCTTACAGCGATACCGTGAAAAATTTGGGTCTGTACATAGATAAATGCCTCACATGGGGTCCGCAGATTCGTGAAATCAGTCGGAAACTCTTTACCTCGGCTAAGTCTTTGCGACGGTTACACAACTTTCTACCCGTTGCCACGCAGATTTCGCTTGCGCAAACACTCCTACTCCCCATCCTTTATTATGCCGATGTTAGCTATCTAGATCTCACCGAGGACCAACTAAATAAACTTGAGCGGCTTCAAAATTTCTGCATAAGATTTATATTTGGTTTACGCAAATATGATCATGTTTCTGAGTTTCGTGCTAAGCTCAAGTGGTTACCTATAAGACTTCGTCGGAATACTCATATACTGTCTCTTCTATACAATATTTTATTCAATCCTATCACTCCTTCTTATCTCAAAGAACGTTTTCTTTTTCTTCACGAGTCACATACGAGGTCCTTGAGGTCGTCTGAGAACCTAAAGTTGAGAATGCCCGTCCACACCACGACATTTATGGATAAATCATTCAGTGTTCAAGCTGTTCGTTTGTGGAACGCACTTCCTGTTGTGGTGAGGCAGGCTCAAACACTGTCATCATTTAAAAAACGATTAAAAGAACACTACCTTTCTCTATAAACAGATAATCCGATTAGGACTATATCCTCTTATTGATGATATTGGTAATATATACATATATATGTATATGTATGTGTATGTATGTACGTATGTTTATTTGTCTATAAATGTATATAAATATGTATATGTATATATAATGTATTTATATGTTTTTTATGATTTTATTTGTCTTCATGCTTTCGTTATCTTTATTTTACACTGCCCTATCCTTTTTGCCTGCTCATATATCCATCCCATGGTTGTCGGTAGAAATTGCCTTAGAGCGATAAGACTGCCATTTGTACTTTGTTGTTTTGTATTATCTCTAAACTGTTATTCCTTTTTATTGTGTACAATAAATAATTAAATAAATAAATAAGAATTTTATGCACAGTGACAGGTACCACGAATACAAACTTAGATAGAGGGCCCTAGTCTCTGAACGAAAAAATATAAAATATATTTATATTTATTTCGTAACCCGAAGATAAAGTCGTAACAAAATATCGATTTTTTAATTAAATCAATATGAACTTGAAGCCTACTCTCCTCTGATGACCTGGATGAGCAAGGTCGACACACAGAAATGGTAAAACTTATGTTGTCTCCTTCTAACCAATCTTTATTATTAATTAAAAACCGTCCAATGACTTATATGATGCCGCCCATTTTTTAGTTAATTTTGACGATATACTAGATACTTTCTGTTTAATAGCCCTTAACGAATCACTGGTTATATCACTAACACCAAATTTAAGACTTATATGTTCCAATAAACGAACATTCCGCTCCTCATTGGAATGTTTTCGTCATTCTTCAAAAAAATCACTTTTCGAAATGGAGAAGACACATTCTGAAAAATGAAATAAAATCCTTTAGTGCGGGAATGTATGTTATTATGTTCTACTAACCTGTATTTTTCAACTGTTTTTTGTCCCAATAAATTAAAAAAAAAAAAAATATTTGGGTGGTAAATGCATTTTTTCCTAAAACAACAGTGTATACCCTTTTATTTATAAATAATTTAAGGTATAAAAGAGTTTAAATTATTATTTTAGCTAAAACTAGGGATTTACCACCAAAAAATGACGATGTTTAAAAATCATAAAAATAACTGTCGCGTTTCTTTGCTGACTGACTACAAACATAATGCAACTAAAAATTTCGCAAAGAAACGCGACAATTATTTTTTATGATTTTTAAATAGCGTCATTTTTGTGTGGTAAATCCATAGTTTTTACTAAAATAATAATTTAAACACTATTATACCTTAGATTATTTATAAATAAAAGGGTATACACTATTCTTTTAGGAAAAAATGCATTTACTACCCAAATTGGTCATAGGAAAAGGAATCTCATTTTTTTGCAACTTTTTCTGTTGCATTGTGTCTGAGGTCGCGTAAACTACCACCCGGCTTCGTTTTCGGTAGCAGTCTTGATATACCCTGTATATGGACAGGGCGCGGGCGCTGCGGCAAGCGCGTAGTGTTCCGACGCAAGTGGTGCGCACGCTCCAGTACATCTCTAACTGAAATTAGTTATCGCTCGCAAGGGTTTTGAAAATGGCTTGTATTATTACAAAAAGATCACCGTTTAGATGAAATATATTACAATGATTTAATTCAACATTTCCTTTAGCGTGATATTCATGGTCATCATTTCGTGACTCATAACTGTAGGTACCTATTGAAGGCCCTGTCCTTAGTTTTTAGGGTTCCGTACCTAAAAGGTAAAAATAGTACCCTATTACTGAGACTCCGCTGTCTGTTTATCTGTGACCAGGCTGTATCTCATAAGCCATGATAGCTAGAAAGCTGTCACAAATCATGTATTGCCGTTACCGTTATAACAACAAATACTAAACATAAAAAATATATAATATTTAGGGATCCATCCATCCATCCATTCATCAGCCAAAGGAAGTCCACTGCTGAACATAGGCCTCCCTCAATGATTTTCACAGAGACCTGTTGGAGGCAGCCTGCATCCAGCGACGTCCCGCGAACTTTACCAGGTCGTCTGACCACCTTGTGGATGGACGTCCCACGCTGCGCTTTCCGCTACGTGGCCTATTCGGGCACTTTCCGACCCCATCGGTCATCAGATCTCCGTGCTATGTGCCCTGCCCATTGCCTCTTCAACTTGCTAATCCGGTGGGCTAAATCGGTTATTTTAGTTCTCCTACGGATCTCCTCATTTCTGATTCGATCTCGTAGGGAAACCCCGAGCACAACCCTCTCCATAGTTCGTTGAGTGACTTTGAGCTTCCTAATAAGGCCCATAGTGAGAGGCCACGTCTCGGCGCCGTATGTCATCACTGGCAACACACAACTAAAGAAGACTTTCGATTTAAGGCACTGAGGTATTTTGGACGAGAAGACGTCGCGTAGTTTCCCGAACGCTGCCCAACCGAGTTGGATTCGACGATTGACCTCTCTCTCTAAGTTGGACCTGCCTAACCGGATCATCATCATCATCATATCAGCCACAGGAAGTCCACTGCTGAACATAGGCCTACCCCAATGATCTCCACAATGACCTGTTGGAAGCGGCCTGCATCCAGCGACTTCCTGCGACCTTAGTCAGATCGTCCGTCCACCTTGTAGGCGGGCGTCCGACATTTCGCTTGCCTGTACGTGGCCTCCACTCGAGAACCTTTCGGCCCCAACGGCCATCGTTTCTACGAGCTATGTGCCCGGCCCACTGCCACTTCAACTTGCCAATCCTATGGGCTATGTCGGTAACCTTGGTTCTCCTACGGATCTCCTCATTTCTGATTCGATCTCGTAGGGAAACTCCGAGCATAGCCCGCTCCATGGCTCGTTGAGTGACTTTGAGCCTTTTAATGAGGCCCACAGTGAGAGGCCACGTCTCGGTGCCGTATGTCATCACTGGTAACACACAACTATCGAAGACTTTCGATTGTAGGCACTGAGGTATTTTGGACGAGAAGACGTCGCGAAGTTTCCCGAACGCTGCCCAACCGAGTTGGATTCGACGATTGACCTCTCTCTCGAAGTTGGACCTGCCTAACCGGACCACTTGTCCTAAATAGACATATTCGTCTACAACTTCGAGAGTCGAGCCCCCAACTCCAATGTGGGTGGGCACAACATGGATATTCGACATGATCTTCGTTTTATCCATGTTCATTTTAAGACCCACCTGTTGGGAGACTCGATTAAGGTCTTCGAGCATAGTGCTAAGGTCTTCCAGCGATTCTGCCAAGACTACAATATCGTCGGCAAATCGAAGGTGAGTAATATACTCGCCGTTGATGTTGATGCCGAATCCTTTCCACTGCAAGAGCTTGAAGGCATTTTCCAGCGCGGCAGTGAAGAGTTTCGGAGATATGACATTTCCCTGTCTCACGCCTCTCTGTAGTGGAATAGCCTTCGTGCTCTGATCTTGTACTCGGACCGACATGGTGGCGTTGTTGTATATACACCTCAGCACTTCGATGTACCGACAGTCTATGTGGCACCGCTGAAGAGACTGTAGCACTGCCCAGGTCTCGATCGAATCAAAAGCTTTCTCATAGTCCACAAACGCTAAACAAAGCGGCAAGTTATACTCCTCGGTTTTTTGTATAACCTGCCGTAGCGTATGAATATGGTCTATGGTACTAAAGCCTTTTCGGAAACCGGCTTGTTCGGGAGGCTGGAAGTCATCAAACCTGCGTTCGAGACGATTTGTGATGACCCTCGAAAACAACTTATAGACATGGCTCAGGAGCGAGATGGGCCTGTAGTTCTTCAGCAAAGTGTTATCACCTTTTTTGAAGAACAGTACCACCACGCTCCTGCTCCATGCCTCTGGCGTTGAGCCCTCGAGGAGAACGGAATTGAAGAGCTTCTGAAGGACTTTCAGTATCGGCGTTCCGCCCGCTTTCAGAAGCTCTGAAGTGATTCCATCCTCACCCGGCGCCTTGTTGTTTTCAAGCTGTTTGAGGGCCATCTCAATCTCACACAGGCTGATGTCCGGGATATCATCGCTAAAGTGTCGGATCAACTCGGCTCTCGGGTCTTCGGCCGAGCTAACAGTAGGTTTGGCAACCGAGGTGTAAAGCTGTCCGTAGAACCTCTCGATCTCTCTTACTACCTCTGCTCTCGTCGATACCACGCGGCCTACGTCCGTTTTCAGCCTAGACAACTGGCTTTGCCCAATAGACAAGTCTCTTGCAAACACTGGAGCCTCCGTTCCGCTCAATTGTCTCCTTAATGCTCACAGTATAGTGAGCGCGGACATCGTGTCGCAAGGACTTCCAGATCCGTCTATTGAGCCGCCGATATGTTTCGGCGTCAACGGAAGACTGCAGCGTCAAAGATCGACGTTCGGCCATGAGGTCAAGAGTCTGGATCGAGAGTTTTTGTGGTCTATCTCTACGGCGAGGTCTAAAATACTTAGATCCCACCGTATGGACAGCTTCTACCAAACCGCTGTTTAACTCGTCCACTGCAAGGTTTTCTTTTAGACAATCAAAGCGATTTGTCAAGTCGAGTTGAAAGCTCTCGGGGTTTTGAATATGGGCGCGAGTAGGTCGGAGCGTAGACTTCATCAAGCGACGCCTTTCTAATTGGACGTTGATGTTCAATGTGCCCCTAACCATTCGGTGATCACTTCCGGTTTTCACCCTGTTGATCACAGAGACATCACTGAACATCCGTCTATTCGTCGTCAAGATGAAATCTATCTCATTTCTCGTAGAACCGTCAGGACTCAGCCAGGTCCATTTCCTGAGAGTACCTCTTTTTCCAGAAAGTCAGCCAGTCTCTGACCCCTGAGGTTCCGTTGCCCATGTCCAAATTGCCCCACTTTCAACTCTGCATCGCTTCTCTTGCCCAACTTTGCGTTGAAGTCCCCCATAACAACATTGAAGTAGGTTTTGGAAGTATGTATGGCCCGACTTATGTCCTCATACATCTCCTCTACTTCTTCATCTGGGTGTGTTGAGGTCGGCGCGTATACCACCTGTATGACCTTAAACGAATATCTTTTTGATATTCTGAGTATAAGGTATACTACCCTGCTCGACACACTTTCGATGGATACGATGTTGTTGATGAGAGACCTGTGGACGAGAAATCCGACACCTCCTCGGGACTGTTGGTCGTCCCCCCGGTAGAAAAGCAGGTTACCAGACTTCAGGGTTATCGTATCCTCCCCGATTCTTCGGACTTCCGATAACCCCAGAATGTCCCAGTGTAACCCGCTCAATTCTTCTTCCAGTTCGACAATTTTCTCGTGATTTCTGCCTAACCGGATCGCTTGTCCTAAATATTGTTGACATATTCGTCAACAACTTCAAGAGTCGAGCCCCCAACACCGATGGGGGTGGGCACAACATGGACAATCGACATGATCTTCGTTTTGTCCATGTTCATTTTAAGACCCACCTGTTGGGAGACTCGATTGAGGTCTTCGAGCATAGTGCTAAGGTCTTCCAGCGATTCTGCCAAGACGGACCGACATGGTGGCGTTATTGTATATACACTTCAACACTTCGATGTACCGATAGTCGATATGGCACCGCTGGAGAGACTGTAGCACAGCCCAAGTCTCGATCGAATCAAAGGCTTTCTCATAGTCCACAAACGCTAAAATATTTAGGGATACAATGAAGGATTTTTTTTCGATTTTCCATACAAGTTAGCCTCAAATATTTCCAAACAGAAGAAATTGTTAGACGAATTTACTTCTGCTCGACTGAAAGCAGCCTAGAGTCACACCGGCAGGTACCTGAGAAAATCCGAGTTCATTGACAATCATGTTTTGTGTTCGCTCATATAAAATGCTTGTAGTGTTTGTAACCTCTCTTATAGTCAGTATTCGGTTATCCAATATCAGATTAAACACTTTTTGGAAGTTTTCTTTAGTCATAGAAGTCAAAGGCCGGCCGAGGCGAGGGCCATCTTCAATGCTCTCTCGTGGACGATTAAAATCGGATATTTACCTATTTTTTTACAGTGGTATGCGATTGTCCGAATTCTCCTTATGTTTTAGTTAGATATATACTTATGTTACAGTGGTGATCACTTTTTGAAAAAATATTTGTTCAATGCAAATTGTTAAATTTTTGTCCATTTTTTAAAACCTGCACACTTGGTCTCTAAAAGCTCTCTATAACTTAAAAATCATGAATGCTAAGGCAACAAAATGTTATACTGTGAAAGCCAAAGTATGTATAGACTATGAGTATACCCAATAAAAGTAGAATATAGCAAACATAAAATACACGTTTATATGTCGGGCCGCAAACTGTTCAATCAACCCTCGTGTCATCCAGAGCGCTGTAATCGATTTCCAACGTGATAAACTGTATTAAAAGCAGCAAGTACAATTTACCTACAGGCTGCACGTAAGTCGACACCACTTCTTGTGGTTGTGTAGTGTACTTCTAGTTGTATGTGTATTGCGGTTTGTACTTAATTCCACTTGTTTGCATTGTGTTGAATAAACTTCTTACCGTAGTTTCTTCTTCGTCTTTGGAAGATGACTGATTCATTAGAGCAGCCAGTGAACTGGATCTCGTCATACCAGATTTTTCAGGGCTCTTTATCTTTTTATTTAACTGAAATAAATAATAATTAATTTAAATGGATTAAATTGAGTTAATTTTTTTATTTTCTGAGATAAATTTTTATTTGTAAATCACATAATCTTAGATTATATACTCGTCTAGATGACACATCACACCTCACCGCACGGCTCAAAAAAAGTCTACCAAATTTGGTAGACTCGCTTCTCACGTACGTCAGTGTCATTTGAACTACATATGGATAACGTGCTCCCGAAAAATAATTAATTATGCCGGTTTGTGCTGTCGAATTGTATCGCAATTGTGTGGGAAAACTGTATAATAATACCAATATCACTTTCTATCGGTAACATTATTGTTAAACCACTATTATTTGAAGAAAACATGAACTTTTAATTCATTATTTTGAAGATGAGTTTCATTGGCCAGTGTTGTCAATTTATTACTAGGAAGATTTGTTGAAACTATGGGAGAAACTATAAAACACAAATACCATTACATAATATTTCGATCAGAATAACAACAAGAAGAATGGCATTATTTATTTAATGAGTAAATAATACTTACCTACACGATATTAATGAAACCCACGACGACATGCACTTCATAGTAATTTTATTAATTCTTTGCCTTGCATGTGTATTACCATTCAAAATTTCACAAACGGGGTACTGCTATTGTCATCTTTGAAGAAACAGCGAGAACTTATTCAAGGTCCTAATAATATTTTTAGACTACGGATTCCGTACTGGCAAATTGCTGGAGAGACATTACACAGTGAAAACGAAAAGAAGACCATTCGTAGCCTCACATGACTTCAGTTGTGTGTTCCGAACATTTTACTTATGATGATTTATATTTTACATAAATACAGAAATCAGATAACAGCCCAGGCAATAAATCCAAAGAGTTAATTCTATTCGGAAACAAACACTAGGAGATGGGTTTAGATCTTTATTGTTTTTACTAAAATGCGTTATAAATATAATTAATAGTATGATTACTTTAAATAAAGAAAAAATATTTTATTTAACCTATTTTGTATATCAAATAATGGGGAAAAGTTAAGTTAATAATCTGGAGTAGGCATCCCTAAACACACACACCTTGACAGTTGGATTACAATAATTACACGACCGGTACTCACACATATCAACGAAAGTGAGGACACTTTTAGCGCATCGTTTGTTGACATTGCTCAATCTAGACGAGTATATAATCTAAGCACATAATATTGTAGGTCTCTAGATTGATGAAATATTAGCTTCTCAAATAATTAGTCCATAGAATTAAATATCCTTACCAATACTTCGTCATTGTCTTTGGAAGGTGAATGTGGAGTCATCAACGATGCTAGTGAAGAAGATCTGGCCGATATGCCTGTGTTCACTTGTTTCTCTGGAGACCGCAACTTTCTTCTAAAATTCTGTATGAATACAAGTTTCATGTAACATAAGTAGAACGAAGACGCGCATGCAAATCACAATATATTTACCCCTTGATCCTCGTTATCTGAAAGACCTGTATTTAACCGCTTTAAAAAGAAAAATAATATTAATATGTATGTTTAAAATTTTAGAACATTGCTTTTAATACTTTAATATCGGTCGAAACGCATTTTTTAAAATTATTTTCTGTAGAATGAAATTTCATAACTCATTTACCAATAGATCAATATAATCTGCGTATCTGACTCGAAGGATTAAAAATGAACGTCTTTAAATAATTTAAAATTATATAGTTGGTTTTCGTTGCATGATGGCATTATTAATGTATTCATAGTAATTAATGTTGTTGCAGGTATTTTGATGGCATTTTAGCATGTAGTGTTTGGTACTAGTTTTTGGTAGGCAAGTCCTTTTTTTATTGAGATGAATGGCGAGACGAACATGTCCTTTGCCTGATGGTAAGCGTTACGAGCGTTCATGATCAATACCAAAACCAAAGAAAACTATGAATTACAAAGTAATGCTTTAAACCGGAACACAACAGTGCACTTACACTACGACCCGTCATTGTACTCGTAAAAATAAAATGTACAGCAATAATCTCTGTCAGACCCCATAGCGCTGTAAGCTGTAAAATCGGTCCTGAAGCGACAGGCAGTGACAGGCCGACAGGGTCTATTACCGCACTAATAAAATGTATGAGTACTACTGGAAGTACCTATTGAAACATCTTGAAACATGAAACATCTCTCGTAATTTCTGATAATCAAAAATCAAAATCATTAATTAATAACTAAATGAAGTACAAATAAGTCACAGTTACGTATACATACATCAAGTGCCTTGCAATACAATATACACGAATAAACGAATCTGCATTTGTTTAACTAATGCTCGCATACTATCAATACTCGCATGCTCAGAATCTATATATTAATACGTGATGCAAAAACTTTGGACCCCTTTTTACGAAAATTGCGCGGACGCAGGAGCATAAAATTTGGCACACTTATAGTTTATGTGTAGGAGAATTGCAGAACACTAATATTTTTCGATAATAATGCTTATAAAGTACATTAAATCAAAAAATAAAACATTACACACACTACCATGCATTTCACACACACATACATACACAAGTATTTGTAGAATTTCGACCACTAGGCGACCACTAGTAAAGGATAATTGCGAATGTATCCTGCTTCTGATTTAAAGTACACTCACCTCGAGGTCCGCTTTGTCATTTATATCAGCAACCTGTTGAAACGCCACAGTAAGAAGTTCCACAGCCTTCGCGTGGAATGTCATCTCAATCGTAATGAAGTCTGAAAGAAGACTTTTCAGTTGCTGGAGTTTACGTCTTTCAAAAAATTCCGTTTGTTCGCTGAGCCCTTTAGCAGTGCGAGACATTTCTGCTGAAGCCTTTTGCAATTCCGATTCTGCGTAGGTCTACACAAGTATAAGATTTTAAAATTAGGAAAAAATATGTAAGTAACAGTTTTTGCAAGACGTCTCAACTTACAACTTGTTGCCTGTTGAAGGGTTGTCTTTCTCTTGTCTTATCCAGAACCTTCTTACGCGCTAATTCTTTTTCTCGAACATTCATAGTATGTTTAACTTCTTCCCTTGCATGTTTGCAAATAGACTCATATTGACTTAGTTCTCCGATTACCTAGTAAAAATTAATAGCATATTTAATTTTAAAATAATGAAGAGTTTCTGTTCTGTTCTGTCTGTGGATGCAGGCCGCTTCCAACTGGTCAATGTGGGGAACCTTGGGGGAGGCCTATGTTCAGCAGTGACTTCCTGTGGCTGAGATGATGATGATGATTAAGAGTTTCGAGAATATATCTAATATTAGACATAGAGTTTTCATGCATATTCCCTAATAATTAATCCAATATCACATAATGTTAATAAAATGCAATGATGGTCGTGCCAATGTAGAAATATACACAGTCATGAGTCAGGTCATAAGTATTGTCACACATTAAAATCTTTTCTTTTAGAATGCTGGCCACAAAAAAGTTTATTGAATTCGAATTGCGAATTGTTCATGAAAATAAAAATGTATAATTTTTAGAATTTTTCTCATTTTTAAATATGGAGTGGACGCTTAAAGAAGACCGTGTTGCAGTTATTGCGTTGCATCGTTGCGGTTACGCGCCAATTCAAATTTTTGACATACTGATAAATTTTAATATAACCAAAAGATTCGTTTATCGTACCATCAAACGATACAATGAAGACTCTAGTGTAGATGACAGGTCAAGAAGTGGTCGCCCTCGGTCTGTTATAGGGCATGTAATATCGGATGATTTTCGATTCCAAAAATGAGTTACGATAGTACTGGTTCGATTCCGGAATTCCGGAACCGGTTCCGGAATTTTTAAAAAGTATAGGAATTAAAAAAAAGACAATAAATAGGCATTAAATTGTTTTGTTAAAACATATCTTTATTATAAAAAACTAAATAAATCGACAAAACTCTTGACTGAGAATTAAACAGCTTTCTATCTTTTTTCTTAGTAGGTAAATCTATACATATAAATAAAATTGAAGTGTCTGTTTTAAAAGTGAAAATAAAAGAAATATGTCCAACTACATATCGTTATATACACGATACCTGTGCCGAAAATGATATTTTAATTTTTTTTGTCTGTCTGTCTGTCTGTCTGTTTGTTCCGCCTAATCTCTGAAATGGCTGGACCGATTTTGACGGGACTTTTTTTGTCAGGTAGCTGATATAACAAGGTGTAACTTAGGCTACATTTATTTTAGAAAAATATTTTATTTTAGAAAAATAAAGTAATGTTGCAATGCCCGCGCGCAGCTCATGCGCACTGGGCCGTCACGTCGGGCGCCTCCCACCATTTCTCCCACCAACGAGTCAATGTCACATTTACAAAATATTGTATACTAGCTGTTCCCGCGACTTCATCCGCGTGGAATTTAACAAAAAAGTTAATTAGTTTATTTAGTATTTTTTTTGGTTTTTGCATTTTTATTTTAATTATCAACCTTTGTAACGAAACCATACCGCGATCTAATTCTACGGTGGCGCCATCTCTTAGCGAGCGGCGGTATAAAAGCTGTGAAGGCGCGAATTCAAAGAAATCCCAAACGTAAGCAGAAACTGTTGGCCCTTCAGATGGGGTTAAGCAGAACCATGGTGAAAAGTGTGTTAAATGAAGAAGATTTAAGGCTTCGGGCATATCGAAGAAAAACAGGACATCGTTTGAATGCTCGTCTAATGGACCTGAGACTGAAGAGATGCCGCGCTTTGTTGAAGCAGTACGCGGGAAAAATATATCGGGAAATTCTTTTTTCAGATGAAAAAATTTTCCGTAGAAGAGAGCTCCAACAAACAAAATGATAAGCGAGCAACCGTATTCCGCGTGTCCAACGAGGTCATTTGCCATCCTCGCTCATGGTATGGTTGGGAGTTTCTTATTAGGGCTTAACAGAGATACATTTTTGTGAGAAAGGTGTAATAACGAATACAGTTGTGTATCAAAGTACGGTCCTGACGAACCTTGTGGAACCTGTTTCTCATACCATGCTCAATAACAGGCACTGGGTATTCCAACAAGATTCGGCGCGAGCTCATAGAGCGAAGAGCACACAAGACTGGCTGGCGGAACGTGAAATAGACTTCATCCGGCACGAAGACTGGCCCTCCTCCAGTCCAGATTTGAATCCGTTAGATTACAAGATATGGCAACACTTGGAGGAAAAGGCGTGTTCAAAGCCTCATCCCAATTTGGAGTCATTCAAGACATCCTTGATTAAGGCAGCCGCCGATATTGACATGGACCTCGTTCGTGCTGCGATAGATAACTGGCCGCGCAGATTGAAGGCCTGTATTCAAAATCACGGAGGTCATATTGAATAAACTTTAGTGTCATAAGAATCTATGTTTTGTTAAGTTCATTTTGACATATAAATGGTCACATAATGAATAAACTTGTTTCAATTATTTTATATTAAACATGTGACAGAATTTATGACCTGACTAGGTATTATGTATTTTTATTATAGCAAAACACATAATAAGTTCTTCCAAGTTCCAACAACGTTACCTTAGCTTCCAAACGCTGCACTTCACAATTTCGATATTCTTCTATAGCTGTTAAAGTAATGGATACGTTTTCAAGACCAGCACTTAATGACTTGTTGACTATCTCATTATTAGCATAGTCTTTCAATACTTTTGTAAGTTCATCGCCCATGTCGCGTAACCTGTGCATAACATAAATGAATCTATTAACCTACATTTGTATATCGGGTATATCAAGACTGCTACCGAAAATGAAGCCGGGTGGTAGTTTTAGTGACTATAAATACAATGTAGCTAAAAAATTCGCAAAGAAAAACGTCAATTTTTTTTATTTTTTTTTATATATTGACATTTTTGGGTGGTAAATTCATAGTTATTGCTAAAATAATAATTTAAGACCTTGCGTACCATAGCGTCTTTAAATATAAAAGGGTGTACACTATTAGCACAGACTATTAGTTAAGATGTCCGTGCTCACAATACTGTGAGCATTAAGGA
Organism: Hyles vespertilio; assembly: GCA_009982885.2. NCBI lineage: Eukaryota > Metazoa > Arthropoda > Insecta > Lepidoptera > Sphingidae > Hyles > Hyles vespertilio. Next base: position 19,350,841 of record CM042807.1, read on the forward strand.
GACAATTGAGCAGAACGGAGGCTCCAAAGTGTTTGCAAGAGACTTGTCTATTGGGCAAAGCCAGTTGTCTAGGCTGAAAACGGACGATGGCCGCGTAGTATCGACGAGGGCAGAGGTATTAAGAGAGATCGAGAGGTTCTACGGACAGCTTTACACCTCGGTTGCCAAACCTACTGTTAGCTCAGCCGAAGACCCGAGAGCCGAGTTGATCCGACACTTTAGCGATGATATCCCGGACATCAGCCTGTGTGAGATTGAGATGGCCCTCAAATAACTTAAAAACAACAAGGCGCCGGGTGAGGACGGAATCACTTTAGAGCTTCTGAAAGCGGGCGGAACGCCGATACTGAAAGTCCTTCAGAGGCTCTTCAATTCCGTTCTCCTCGAGGGCTCAACGCCGGAGGCATGGCAGGAGCGTGGTGGTCTTGTTCTTTAAAAAAGGTGATAACACTTTGCTGAAGAACTACAGGGCCATCTCGCTCCTGAGCCATGTCTATAAGTTGTTTTCGAGGGTCATCGCAAATCGTCTCGAACGCAGGTTTGATGACTTCCAGCCTCCCGAACAAGCCGGTTTCCGAAAAGGCTTTAGTACCATATACCATATCCATATGCTTCGGGAAGTTATACAAAAAACCGAGGAATATAACTTGCCGCTTTGTTTAGCGTTTGTGGACTGTGAGAAAGCCTTTGATTCGATCGAGACTTGGGCTGTGCTACAGTCTCTCCAGCGGTGCCATATCGACTATCGGTACATCGAAGTGTTGAAGTGTATATACAACAACGCCACCATGTCGGTCGGAGTACAAGATCAGAGTACGAAGGCTATTCCACTACAGAGAGGCGTGAGACAGGGAAATGTCATATCTCCGAAACTGTTCATTGCCGCGCTGGAAAATGCCTTCAAGCTCTTGCAGTCGAAAGGATTCGGCATGAACATCAACGGCGAGTATATCACTCACCTTCGGTTTGCCGACGATATTGTAGTCTTGGCAGAATCGCTGGAAGACCTTAGCATTATGCTCGAAGACCTCAATCGAGTCTCCCAACAGGTGGGTCTTAAAATGAACATGGACAAAACGAAGATCATGTCGAATGTCCATGTTGTGCCCAACGCCATCGGTGTTGGGAGCTCGACTCTTGAATTTGTTGATGAATATGTCTATTTAGGACAAGTGGTCCGGTTAGGCAGGTCCAACTTCGAGAGAGAGGTCAATCGTCGAATCCAACTCGGTTGTGCAGCGTTCGGGAAACTACGCGACGTCTTCTCGTCCAAAATACCTCAGTGCCTTAAATCGAAAATCTTCGATAGTTGTGTGTTGCCAGTGATGACTTACAGCACCGAGACGTGGCCTCTTACTATGGGCCTTATTAGTAAGCTCAAAGTCACTCAACGAGCTATAGAGAGGGCTATGCTCGGGGTTTCCCTACGAGATCGAATCAGAAATGAGGAGATCCGTAGGAAAACTAAAATAACCGACATAGCTGAAGTGGCAATGGGCAGGGCACATAGCGCGGAGAACTGATGACCGATGGGGTCGGAAAGTACTCGAATGGAGGCCACATAGCGGAAAGCGCAGCGTAGGACGTCCACCCACAAGATGGTCAGACGACCTGGTAAAGGTCGCGGGACGTGGCTGGATGCAGGCTGCCTCCAACAGGTGTCTGTGGAAATCATTGGGGGAGACCTATGTTCAGCAGTGGACTTCCTTTGGCTGATGGATGGATTAGTTAAGAAAAAACTATGTATTTACCACCCTAAGACGATAGAAAAAAATAACAATTTCACAATTTTTTGCACAAAATTTAGTTGCACTGTATTGTGTCTAAAGTCCCTAAAACTACCACCCAACTTCGTCTTCAGTAGCACTCAATGATATACCTTGTATTTCATAACTAATACACGAATTCCTTAACTTATTCATTTCATTTGAAAATTATACCTTTTTTGTAAGGTTAAGGGAAAAAGTTTTTTGGAGATGTCTTTTTTAGGAGGCCTCATCTTAGCACCTTATTTGACAAAGACGACTTTAACCCTCCGTGTACCAGGTGGGGTATCTCACACCCCAGCGAGTGAATTAGCGCAAATAATGTGTAAATCAGAAAAACACCGTAGCTCAGTAGCTGCAAATACACACGCCGGCAGAATTAGAGGAACACGCGTTAAATATTGAATTTCTTAGAAAATATTATAATAACTGAATGTTTTTATTTTTCAATATTTAAAATGGGGAAATATTTATAACAAATTACTATAATTGAGTAAAAAATACTTTAATTAATGACGCAAATGCAATTAAACGGAAATACAGTAAAATGAAATTTCTGTATTGTCAAATGTAATCGTGTATTTTAAAAATTTACAGAAATAATTTAAGAAAATTAATAATGCGTATTGCTACCACGGGCTCTGATAAGAGTCTGGATATGATCTTTCATGCTTTTAATGACGTTCTCAATCATGTTTTGCGACAAATTCTCCCACTCTTGCACTATCATGAATTTTAATCCTTGGACGATCTTAGGGGCTTGGTTTCTTCCATTTATCTTTCTTCCGATAACATCCCATTCGTTCTCTATGAGATTCATGTCTGGTGATCTTGCTGAGCAATCCATTTGCGCGATTTGGGCCTGATTTAAGTAGTCGCGAACCATTTGCGCTGTGTGAGGCCGCGCATTATCATGCATAAATAAAAAAAAATCGCCTTTGGATGGTGCAAAAGACAATACGCAACAATGGAACTCTAAGATCTCTGCGACGTATCTTTGTGCAGCTAAAGACCCATTTTCTATAAGTATTAACTCCGCGCGTGCTTCCAAACATATACCACCCCATACCAAAATTGACCCTCCACCAAAACACACCTCTTTCAGTAAAGTTTCCTCAATTAGCGTTCTCCTCGATACCTCCAGATCCTCTCTCTTCCTTCTATGCAATTCACAACAAAACTGCTTTCATCACTAAACAAAACTCGGCTCCACTCATTTGTCCAGTCGTGGTGTTGATGAGCAAAAGCTTATCTGGCTACTTTATGTACCACCTCGAGTTTTGGAGCTTTTGACGGAACGTAAGACTTCAGTCCAACTTCATTTAAACGTGTTCTCACTGTACGCTCACTGATATTAACATCACGGACTTCTTGTGACATGTTTCGGGTCTGAATAGCCGTTTGACGACGATTTCTTAAAGTTTTCAACCGTATAAAATGACCAACCTGGGTACTGGTCCACCGTTTTCTGCCTTGTCCTGGCATCCGCACATAAGAACCTATGTGCCTCTAACGTTTAACGTTGAGAAAGACGACATATACCGACACACCCAATGCGCGACTTACTGAATCCTACCCTTGACCATTTTCAATCATTGTTACCGCTCTGGCAACTTCAGTGGAAGGTAAGCCACTCATTTTATATCCTACAAGACAGGTACTCTAAAAACAATAACAATAAAAATATCTTAAGTCACATAAAATGTAATTAAACAAAATTTTGTAAAACCACTTGAAAGAAAAAAATCTTAAAAACACTTGAGAGCGTATAATTAACGATAAAACTCTAAATATCTGTGGCGGTAGCAATACGCCAACTTAGATTTAGCTTATAAAATAACACGCTTATTATTTGTAATTTGAACATTATTCAAACACGCATTTCATTTTAAAATATGACTGCAGATGTTTAACCATAAAACATCTGCGAGTCGTTTTATTTAAGTAAGAATTTTTGAGTACCTTATTGTATAATATTAGTTAAAAAGATGCTGTTCTAAATTATTGTTTCCTAATTGTAATGACCCGTTCATGCCGGGGCAATAAAACTGTATTATTATAGTAAAGTTCTTTAGTGGCGGTAATGAATTTTTGTGTACCCTATTGTATAATATTAGTTTAAAAGATGCTGTTCTAAATTATTGTTTCCTAATTGTAATGACCCGTTCATGCCGGGGCAATAAAACTGTATTATTATAGTTAAGTTCTTTAGTGGCGGCAATCCTTTGCAACAAATTTATGTTTTTTAGACAATAGTACACATGTTTGGGTAAACCTTTCTGTTTGGAGAATAGCCCAGATGTTTGGGCCGACCTTAATTTTTAGTTGAAAGGATAGACCCTATTTTATGGCTTAAATATATTTTCTGGAAGATTTATCCCCACCGATCCTCATTCGGGTAGTCCTATAAAAGGGTCGGTTTATTTGGATGAAAGAAGACAGTCTGCCATCTCTCGTCACGAGCACATCTCGCTCCGAGTCGCATAATTATAATTTTACTCTGTCTGTGAATGTATTAAGTGTTAATTTACAAAATATACAATAGTTAGTTCCTGGAAGTGAGTGCTTATTCTAATACCTACACTTATAACCACCAAAATGGTGACCCCGAATCAAAAAGAGTGATTTGAGTGTAGTGTATTAAAGTTTAATTGTAGTACGCGAGTTTTCCGTGGAAGAGATATTGTTTTAGAGTAAAACATAGAAAAAGTGAGCAGTATAATGAACGCCGGAAGCGTTAGCGAACTATCTGCCCCGGAGGTTGCGTCGTGTTCTCCACATATACCAGAGTGCAAATCGAATGATTTAGAAGTTTGGTTCGCCATGGTAGAAGCTGCGTTTGCTGCCGCCCGCATCAACTCGGAGAAATCAAAATACGCACTGATAATACAGAAGATACCAGCTGACATCATAGACACAATGCGTGATGTCATTTTAAGCCCGCCCGACGACGCTCCGTATACAACGTTCAAGGCGATTTTGATAAAGCGTTGTGGTACATCGGAAAGTCAGCGAACACGTCAGTTGCTGGAACGCGAGGAACTTGGAGATGATAAGCCGTCACAGTTTCTTCGACGTCTACGAAACCTAGCTGGTGAGAATATGTCGGAATCTACTGTCCGTACACTTTGGCAAGGACGATTGCCAACGGTCTTACAGCCCATCCTAGCAACTGTTAAGGACCAACCGTTGGAGAAAGCTGCGGAAGTTGCAGATGCAGCTTTAGAATACTTGCCAATGCGTTCAGCTATTGCAGAGGCCGGAATTCGTCCTACTTCCACCAAACAAGAGGAATCGGTATCGGAAGACATGAAAAAGATGTACGTCAGTTTAAAGGACGAGATTGCTTTGCTACGTCGAGAAATCAACGATCCCACTTCACGTGCGCGAGTGCGAGATAGAAACAGATCACGATCTTGCTCACGTCCCAGAAGCCGCGGTCCACGGCCGCGTGATTTATGTTGGTATCACTGGCGGTTTGATACGAAGGCAACAAAATGTGTTCCACCATGCAGCAAGGCTACGGGAAACGCTCCGGGCAGTCGTTAATGACGGCAAACGACTCCTGCCCTAAGAAATCACGCCGTTTATTCGTCTGTGACCGAGCCAGCAAAATCCAATTCCTCGTGGACACCGGAGCTAACATCTGCGTGTTTCCTCGTCATCGTATCCAAGGCCCGCATAAAAAGTCAAACTACGAGCTTTCTGCAGCCAACGGGACAGTGATCGCTACATATGGAATTGCTAATTTAACGTTGGACCTTGGCCTAAGACGAGATTTTACTTGGAGGTTCATAATAGCCGATGTCTCCAAGCCAATCTTAGGTGCTGATTTTTTGGCATATTATGGACTCCTACCAGATCTGCAACGTAGACGTTTGATAGACTCCTCCACCCTGCTTACCTACAAAGCGGAGATAACAGAGTGTCAGGAACCAAGCATCAAAGTCATTAATGGCTCATCACCATACCATGAGCTTCTGCAGGAGTTCCTAGATATTATTCGTCCGGATGGCGCACCTAAAACAGTAAGCCGCAGCACAAAACACCACATCATTACGACACCAGACCCACCAGTTGCGCACAAACCCCGTCGTCTTGCTCCAGACAAGTTGGCCGCCGCTAAAAGGGAATTCGAGGCGATGTTGCGACTAGGATTGTGTCGGCCATCAAAAGTCCATGGGCTTCTCCACTACACATGGTTCCCAAGAAAGGAGATGAGTGGAGACCATGTGGAGACTATCGGGCACTCAATAGTCGGACAGAACCCGATAAATACCCAGTACGTCACATCCAGGACTTTGCACAAAGACTGCACGGGAACAACATTTTCTCCACTCTTGACTTAGTAAGAGCATTCCATCAAATACCAGTCGCAGAGGAAGACATACCTAAGACAGCCATCATTACTCCATTCGGACTCTTCGAATTTATGTACATGACTTTTGGATTACGTAACGCAGCCCAAACCTTCCAGCGCTTCATGGACGAAGTGCTACTGGGATTGGACTTTTGTTACGTGTACATTGATGATATTTTAATTGCATCATCATCACATGAAGAGCACCTCAAGCATTTGAAAATTGTTTTTAATCGTCTTAAGGAATATGGCGTCGTCATCAACCCCAGCAAGTGTATCTTTGGTCAGAAAGAAGTTCGTTTCCTGGGATATATGGTAACTGCAACTGGTACTCGACCATTTCCCGACAGAGTTGTCGATATACAACGGTTTAAATTACCAGACACAGTCAAAAAGCTACGTGGATTTCTCGGTATGATTAATTTCTACCGCAGGTTCATACCAGGTGCAGCCGCAACTCAAGCACCGCTTAACGACCTACTCCAGGGTAACCTTAAAGGAAATGCTCCTGTGCCCTGGACACCAGCTACTACAAAGGCTTTCGAGGCGTGCAAGGAGAGTCTCGCGGAGGCTACCTTGCTTGCTCATCCTAAACCCGACGCACAGTTAGCATTAATGTGTGATGCATCGGACTACGCCGTCGGCGCAGCGCTGCAGCAGTTTGTGGATAATCATTGGCAACCGCTGGGCTTCTTCGCGAAGAAATTGAGCCCCACCGAGCAGAAATATGCAGCTTATGACCGCGAACTCCTAGCTATATATCTTGCTGTTAAACACTTCAGACACATGATAGAAGCGAGAAAGTTCACTATTTACACTGATCATAAGCCCATTACCTTCGCATTTCGGAAGAAATCAGACCAATGCTCACCACGCCAATTTCGACACTTAGATTTCATCAGCCAGTTTTCAACGGATATTCGTCACATTGCTGGAAAAGATAACCCTGTCGCTGATGCATTGTCTCGCGTAGAAGAGCTCGAAACAACTCTAGACTTCAAGGCACTCGCTGACTCGCAGGCGGACGACGAAGAACTTCGAAAATTGCTAAAAGAAAATACGTCTTTGCAATTGAAACGTATACTGATTCCAGGCACGGACATCCCCGTAACCTGTGACGTATCAACACAAACTGTTCGACCATTCATCACCACGCCGTTTAGGAGAATTGCATTCAACACCGTCCATCGACTTTCGTATCCCGGAATCAATGCTACGGTCAAACTTATGACCCAGCGTTATATTTGGCCGTCAATAAACTCCGATTGCAGAAAATGGGCTCGCAGCTGCATCGATTGTCAACGTGCGAAGATCTCCAGACATGTATCTGCCCCTGTTGGATCATTTGCTCCACCGACATCCAGATTTGAGCATATCCATATAGACATAATCGTAATGTCTATATCTGAAGGTTACAGGTACTGTCTCACAATTATAGATCGTTTCATTCGTTGGCCAGAAGCAATACCACTCCAAGACCAGGAAGCAACAACGGTGGCTAAAGCATTCTACAACCATTGGATCTCACGCTTTGGCACACCATTAAGGATCACATCTGACCGTGGTAGACAGTTCGAGTCGCACCTGTTCAGGCACCTCAATCAACTGGCAGGCACGACGCATTTCAAGACTACGGCTTATCATCCGGCGTCCAACGGTATGGTGGAACGTTTTCATCGTCAGCTGAAGGCGGCTATAAAATGTCATCAGGATACACGGTGGACTGAAATTCTCCCTACCGTGCTGCTGGGTATCCGAGCTGCTTGGAAGGAAGATTTAGAGGCTACTGTCGCCGAGATGGTATATGGTCAGCCACTGCGGATTCCAGGAGAGTTTTTGGTGCAACAGACGACAATCACCGACAGTAACAGTGCAACGGACTTTGTGAAACAGCTACGGCAACACTTCCAAGAGCTGCGACCGACTTCAGTATCTCGGCATGGCGAGAAAAGAACTTTCATTTTTAAAGACCTCAGCACCACTGACCAAGTCTTCGTGCGCCGCGAGGGTCCAAAACTGCCCCTGCAGAGTCCTTACGAGGGCCCTTTCAAGGTTGTCATGCGAGGGGAGAAGACGTTTGTTGTTAACGTCCGCGGTCGTGACGTTACAATTTCCATTGACCGTCTTAAACCAGCCTATGTGTTAGCTGACCCTGAAAACACTTCAGCTGACAACGAACATCAAGCACCAAGGCAACGGACAATTCAAGACACTGAAGATGTACATCGCGAAACAGATGAACACCAGCGAACAAGGTCCGGAAGGCGCGTCCGCTTCCCGGACTATTTCCAAAGTGGATTTTCGTGAACTGCCATTCACTGGTAGGGGGGTGCTGTGGCGGTAGCAATACGCCAACTTAGATTTAGCTTATAAAATAACACGCTTATTATTTGTTATTTGAACATTATTCAAACACGCATTTCATTTTAAGATATGACTGCAGATGTTTAACCATAAAACATCTGCGAGTCGTTTTATTAAAGTAAGAATTTTTGTGTACCCTATTGTATAATATTAGTTTAAAAGATGCTGTTCTAAATTATTGTTTCCTAATTGTAATGACCCGTTCATGCCGGGGCAATAAAACTGTATTATTATAGTTAAGTTCTTTAGTGGCGGCAATCCTTTGCAACAAATTTATGTTTTTTAGACAATAGTACACATGTTTGGGTAAACCTTTCTGTTTGGACAATAGCCCAGATGTTTGGGCCGACCTTAATTTTTAGTTGAAAGGATAGACCCTATTTTATGGCTTAAATATATTTTCTGGAAGATTTATCCCCACCGATCCTCATTCGGGTAGTCCTATAAAAGGGTCGGTTTATTTGGATGAAAGAAGAGAATAAACTCTAACCGAGAAGACTTACGAATATCATTTTTTTAGTAATAATATTTTATAGTAAAACTTACATTTTTACGAGGAAATTCAATGCAGCATTTTTTTTTCTGAATTAAATTATGTATGAAATGCGTATACGCTGTACGCATTTTTGGAGATACGAATAAAATCGCTTTCCTGCGTCGATTATGAGGCACAAATTCCCTTTACTACGTAAAATCAAATATCACTTTGCCCGAGACCAAAGCGTTGTAATCGTACCGAAGTACAACTGCGCCACCAAGTTTAAATTATGTTAAAATCTTTAAGCGAGCCATAGGACTGAACATTGGTACAACAGTGTGGACTTCTAGTGACCGGGAGAAAATTATCAAAAATACATAATATTGTATATACCTACTCCAATTGTTGGAGTGACGTGTGACAGGCGACAATGCTATCTATACCTACCATATTTTTGGCAAATTTTAAATATTTCAAACTTGTCTCTAGACTACAGTTAGACAGGATCTCTGGAGTCCGTTATTATGATCAGCGCCGTTAGACCTAACAAAGATTGTAATCTTATTCTAAAAAAGTATTTCGGAAATTATGTAAATCCATGTAAGGTAACCTTGCAGTTTTTCTAGTGTAATCTCCAAACGCCACGCATAATTCCCCAAAATTCTTTTCCACACTTGTAATTCTATCTTGAATGAATTTTGCTTGCTGTTCATAACTTAAAGAGTGAGTATTATCTCCTCTAAACATTGAAACAGATTATTTACTTTTAATAAAAGTACGTAATGATATTTTGTTTACCTCTGCTGGTTACCATGGAGACAATGTAACTTTTTAATAAGGAAGACTTTGAAGTATGCATTGTTCCTTGTAACTTTCTTAATGGTCTGTGGTTGTAACCATGCTTCCATCTGATAATATTAAACATTTTATTATATACAAATTGTTTATTATTTATATAATATAATGTAAAAAATATATGTAGTGCAAAATTTTCCGTCATGATTTTTATTGGATCTAATCAGACCCAATCAGACCTAATCTCAAACACAAACGTCAATGCGAACCTTTGCCTTTCCGATAGCTTATAATTAAAAAATAACAAATGTCAATGTCACATAAAAACAGCTGTTTGTTTTTGTGTACCCATCCTTGATAATAAAATTTTGTCAATTATAAACCCGAAATGAACGAAGAAATAGATGAGTATGACATTTATCATCAAGATTTTACTACTGTGTCCGAATGGGAAGTATTTATTGCACGCATAGAAGAAATATTGGGTGAATGGCGATTAACGAAGTCTGTTATAGGAAAATCTCCTTTGGAGTACTACACAAAGAAATGGACTTCTAAGACTGAAGAAATTCTTTTTCTCGGACAAAAGTATACACTTAGCTATTACATACTTGACCCCATAAAGAATAGTGAAGATTCTGACGGACCTCAAGAGAAATCATTGGTGAATCATATACATAATGGGCTTTGGGAGGCCACGTCTACCTTCATGGATGACGATGACGGCAACCCATTCCCAGTGTCTAATTGGTTTGGTTTAAAAAGATTTCTCATAATTTGCCCAAGTTCTCCACTATTAGATGGAAGTTTAATAAAACTTGTTATGAGCAGTGTGAATATAGCATTTGCAAATGTGGACTGTGGTGTGCCATTCTTCGTTAAGATAAGGGAACACTGGCAACACACATATCTAGGCTTTTATGAAGATAATGAGTACAAGATTAGTTTTGATACAATACATTTAAAGAGGATATCAAACCAGTGCTCACACCTCAGTGGGCTGGTAAGCCTGTTTAAGTCTAAGATAGCTTCTCCTGTAGCCCTTGATGCTGTTGTAGTGTCGACAAAGTTTTCTTATGAATTAAAAGACTTGGAAGCATTTATGTGGAAGAAAACTACTCATTCAAATGAGTTTTTGTCTATAGATGGTTTTGATGTAAAGAAATTGATTGAACTGCCTTTTGGTTCAGAGAAGAATCCTACTAGCAGTGTGTTATTGAATGCCATATGGCCCAGATTTAGAGAGTGTACAATAGTTGAATCATCTACATTTTCTGACATAGATCCTCTAATGGCTCCAACATGGACAATTACACTTAAAATGCGGGACAACATTAATTGTCAATTATCAGAAATCATACGGAAAATAATGAATCTGTTAGATGACAACAACCTTCTAATGGATGTGCTTGGATTAAGTAGAAGTTTAGGCCTTGTAAACCCCCTTCATAAAATTACGGAAGCACCAATAACCATATCAAAATTAGTGAAAGCGGCTATTGGACAAAGTCGTAATATATCTGAATTCAAGGGGCCAATAAGTGATGATTTACTAATGCCTTTATTGTATTATATATTCCCTGATGCTGTTCAAGATGATACTTTTAATTACCCAAAGCAGTTGGAGGTGGAATTCAAACAGGTATATTTTAATTAATAAGTTATCACTAAGTATATTATTGGTTTATCAAATTTATATCTGTACTTAATTTATTGTTATTTTATTTGAAGTTCTGTTTAAATTTATAATTTAAAATTTTTGCTTATTAATTATTGTTGTGTAATTTCTTTGTAGGCAATCATTTTCAATTCTAATTTTATAATCTACCTCCTTTATATATATTTTAAAATTTGAAATATGAAAATAATTTATTCATTATATTATTGTTCAATTACAGGACTCACAGGAGCATAAGCTATGTAGTTATGTGAAGACAAGTCCAGAGGACGGTCTGGTGTGGCGACTGTCAGTGACAGCAGCTCGTTTGTATGATGCCGGTGGATTGCCATACTTAGCACACCTGTGGTACGAGTTTGTACAAGAATTACAGTACCGGTGGGAGCGACGCATTATTGTGCCCGGGTAAGCAGATTATAGTTTTTGTATAATACAGAAAGTTTCACCCTTCTTCATAAATATAACAACACAAGATAGTGAATTTTGTGTGAATGATGAAGAGAAAACATTTGATAACTAAAATAAGTTTTAAAACCGTCTTTGAATAAAACCATTACTAAAATGTATGATAAATAAATAGGCAGTTAATAAGTTGATTAATCATAACTCACATAGTTCTGCCTGAATTCATATTAAGACCTATGCCTTGTGTTGTAGGATTTAAAACCAGACCAGGCTTATCAGTCTCACACTATCAGAATTAAGAACCCAAAATAAATATGTGAGATTCTTATAAACACTTGCCTCTGCAGACTGTAAGGGAATTGAACCCTGTTACTGTTTTACGTTTCATACCCAGCGTATTATCTAATGTTAGAATCATGTCAGCCTGCTTAGTTATTTTTTTCCACGGGAAGGAGCCAGTATTAGAGGAGGGTAGTTTAATGCTGGCAAACCTTAATCACGGCTTGAATTTTGATAGCACGATAGAAGTAATAAGATTTTTACGTTAATGTCGAATCCAGAATCGAGATGGGATACCAAGCAATTGCCCCGTACAAAAGCGTTAAGTATAGCTTTTTAATTCAAAGTGTTGTTCGGTTTTGCTACTGTTCATGTGCAGTCGTAACGCTTGCCATCAGGTGAACGGCATGCTCGACTCGCCATTCGTTGCAATAAAAAAAAGTCGTGCTTCGATCTGTGAGGGAAAATTCCGAGTTATTGTCGTGTCTAAGAAAGAAACACAATATTGTTTTATAATTTAATCGTGAATTAAGTTATAAATTAGATGTAATTATCGAATTTATACAAATATTGCTAGATTTACTAACAGACCAATCCCATTTTAGTGTTTTGATAAGTCTAATCCATTTGTGAAATATAAACAGTCACATGATTGAGTTTTTCTAAGAAACTTCAATTAAAGCTGAACATTATCCATTCTAAAAAAATGGATTATCCGAGAATCTTTTACTTAAAATCATTCATTTGGCAATAAAAAATAAATTAAATTACGTAGCACCATTTGGATTGCGCTATTGGCTTTTGGTCATTATAAAAAACTAGATAATCTATGTTGCATTTTTTTTAAACTACTATATACATCTTATATCTACGTCCAGTAGTTACATACATACACTACATTTCACATACACTATACATGAAACTTATAGGTAAATCAAAGTATAAGACCCGAAAACCCTAAATGCTTTTTAGGTGATCAATTTTTTAAACAAGAATAGTTTGATAATTAGTATAGATGGAAAATAAATCACGTGACTAGTAAATAACCAAAATTCCTTTCTTTTTCAAATTAATCAATTATTTTCGAAGTCGGGTTACTACAGCTCTCAATGATTTGTAGTGTAATTTTATTTTTACGTCATACATTACAAAAGATAAATTAACTTTTCTCTGGCATAGAAATATTAACTAGTATTCATTACTTAATTTAAATCGCTTAACTACTGTACAGAATCGTCATTATGACAAATAATAAAACGCAACACTAGAAAGCATTGGCCTTCCCACGTTTATGTATGTTTGTCGCATCTCATATTTGCATGACTTTTGAGCTTTCCATAATGATGTCGGTGTGGACGTGAATGGCGGTGGTAGCGCGGACCCTTGCAGCCTTCATGAATATACCACGAGGTGCACTCCGCGGCGGCTCTCCGCGAGGGCAAGCAACGCACGTGAGGCATCACTTCTCTCCGCGCTGTGCTCCTTACACGCTATAAAGGAACGAGACCGCTACGTGTGGTCGGGTTTCGCGCCATGTAGATGTCCATATCGTGATCGGTCCAGTTGTCTGACGTGTCACAGTAGCCCATTCCTAAAGAGCCGACACTATACCGACTCGCGGGACGAGAACGAGAGCGCGGTCTTCGGCGAGAGCCTGACGTGCCACCTGTGGCGCCACCTGCAGCGCCGCTCAGAGATAGACGAGATGCCCTTTCCGATGCTCCTCCTAGAGACTGTCGGGACTGTCGTAAATCTAAAAATAAATATAATCGTCGATTATTCTAATGCTTTTCTGGACTGATTAGTATTAACTATCTCCTTATTTTAGGGTTAAGAGCAGAAAAGATAAGAGTGGGATATAGATTAAGCAGAAGCTACTTACCAGCTCTCGATCCTAATAAGCTGCCGGGGTACGCCGGCATTCCATATCGTCCGGAATGAGAGTAGCTATGTTGCGATTGACCATCAGCGAGAGAACGTGCTCGGCCTGGTCGACCTGGTAAGGGATCCGGGGGAGCCGGTTCGTTATAGGTGCGTGCGCGAGGGATCGAACGTGCGCTGTAAGCCGACACTTGATCCCACTCACGCTGTTTTCCAAACGCGCCGAGCGTAGCAAGGGAAGACAAAGGTCCACTAGGGCTCGGCGTGCCAGTGATACCGCCGCAACAGGGGTTGGGCAGTTTTTCGGGCACCTGGGCGTGCAGGCGATGCACGGTGCGCGATCGACGCCGCGATGCAGCGGCGAACACAAGCACTGCCACGACGATTGTGCCGCAAATGGCGGCGCTGGCTGCTATCGTGATCTTGTCCATGTTAGAGGCGGCAGCGGAAACGGTGCGCACTTCACGACACTGCGAATACGGCACCGTTTCTGGACTCACGTGCACCTCCTCCAAGGAGATCACGCAGACCACGATACATTCCTGTCAAATAAATGAAAATGCTTTTGATTGAGTGCTCAGAAGTGAAATAGAGTTTTTTTAACAACTGGAAAATAATACTATAAACAAACCTGAGAGGGAACATTTTTTATTTTAAATTCTCGTTCGCTTGCCTCCAGTGGTGGTCCCTGTTTGAAACTTTTGTCTCCAAATAACCGATAAACTACCCGGAAACCCAATATGTTAGCAACGTCAGAATCCCATTGGATAATAACAGAGTTGTCTTGTCTGTATGCGTTTTTCACTATAACTTCATTGGAGTCGTCTACTTTGGGTTTCTGCTGTGGGAAATTCATAACTAAAGGTGGTCTTTGGTTAGGGGCGTTACGCCATGTCGGTGAGACTGGACGGACGGATGGAATACGTCCTGGTTTGGCGGTACTAAACGTAGGTGGTGGGGCTGTGGTAGCTGGTTTAGTAGGTATATCAATATTGCTTAATGGATCTTGTGGTGTCGTGTGATCGGGAGTCGTCGTGGTGGATGTTGTTGTGCTACTAATTACTGGACGAGAAGTCGTTGTTGCGGACGTAGTAGAAGTAGTAGTACTAATCGTTGTTCGACTTATTCTCCAGTCATTCATTTCTTTATGAGTTGATGATATTTCCGGTACGATTGTGGTTTCGAAATCGCATACTAGTTCATTTGGTTCAAAGCTATAAAAGCCACGTTCCCGGAAATGCGGCGGTTTTCCACAAAATTGGGGATTCCTCTCTCGAGACGTTACTTGTAGTTCTCCGTTACGAATCCACTCAATGATCCAACGTAGTCTACAGTCGCAGTTAAGGAATCTTCCACCCAGACTGAGACCTCGAAGTGACTGATTTAAATGTGTAAATGCTTCCTCTGGCACAGTGGGTAAAGGATTTCCATCCAAAGCTAACAATGTAATTGCTGGATTGTTAAGAAAAGCCTCTTTTGGTAACTTATTCAATAAATTAAAACCTATGTCTAACACTCTTAGTTCGGTTAAGCTTCCTATTGCAGCGGTTGGAAATTCTGGTAATAAATTATTCAGGAGACTTAAAGAGCTCAGAGTAGTCTTAATGCCTTGAAAAGCGTTCTCTCTTAGGTTTACAATAAGGTTTCTTTCTAAATTCAACGCGGTTAGCGAGTTCAAACCATCAAATATACTACTACCGTCGGGTCCAGGTAACTCTCTTATACTATTTTGAGATAAGTCTAAGAAAGCCAAACTATGTAATCCTTTTATACACTCTGGTACTAATTTCAGTCTAGTACCCTTAAGATTAAGATTTTTTAATGAATTTTCTAAACCAGTCAGAGCATTTTTCGCTAATGTTACATTGTTGTCTGAAATCTTGAGTGTAGTTAGCTTGCGAAGGGTTATGAAGGAATTATCTTCAATATATGTTATCCGATTTTTGGATATATCTAACAGAGATAAGTTTGTCAACATTTTCAGTGCTTTCGTCGGTACTTCTGTGAGTTCGTTATCTTGTAAGTTTAAATTTTTAAGATATGTACTTTGACCTATGAATACGTTCTCTTCTATGTGCTTGATTTTACATCCAGATATTTGTAAATTATATATTTTGAGATTGGCGAACATGCCGTCGGTGAGAGTCGATATCGTTGAATTATTTACGTATAAAAGATCTATGATGACATTTGTTGCACTCGAGTTAAGGGCTGTCAGGAGAATTGGGAAATCCACCTGGAATTTAAATGCGTATTGTTAATACATTATGAAGGATTTGATTTCAACTTTGATTGGAATATTACAGAACATACCTGATCGCACTGGACTGACAGATCCCTGGCTAAGTTAAATGCACACACACATGATGTCTGCAAGGTTTGTGTTCCTTCCCAGGGACATTGTCCTGTTGCCTTCGACGACAGAGACATGAGTAACAGCATCAAAACATTGAAGTGCCTCGCATGCTGGAATCCCCCCTGAAATAAATACACAATCCGATATAATAATTATAATATTTATATTATACTTTTTATGCTTAAGTTTAGTTATTTAGTTAGTGAAGATTTATCTATTTGATACAAATAGACACAGAAAAAATACTAACTTATTCGTACCTACTATCAAGAAAGACAACATTCGAAATACTAAAACCAAAATATTAGCTGGGTTACGATCTTTAAACGGCGAAACCCTTATTAGTTTGATCACAACGGAAGTAAAAATATCTACCGGGTATCTCAAGACTGCTACCGAAAACGAAGCCGGATGGTAGTTTTAGTGGCTACAAACACAATGCAATTAAAAATTTCGCCTAGAAACGTGACAATTTTTTTTTATGATTTTTTAAATATCGTCATTTTTGGGTGGTAAATCCATAGTTTTTGCTAAAATAATAATTTAAACTCTTTTATACCTTAGAGTATTTATAAATAAAAGCGTATATACTATTATTTTAGAAAAAAAATTATTTACCACCCAAATATGGCCATAGGAAAAAAATAACAAAAAAAAAATTGACGCTTTTTTTTGCAACTTTTTCTGTTGCATTGTGTCTGAAGTCGCTTAAACTACCACCCGGCTTCGTTTTCGGTAGCAGTCTTGATATACCCTGTATAATCATAAACACTGCACCATGTATTTGCTCATAACGTGTTCATATCATGCACGCATGCAGTGAGATCGCCGGAGATACGTTCGTGTTTAATTAAGATATGTCAACGGTATTATTGTCTCTTTAATTCTCAAGCCTTTTTATGAAAAGTTAATTTTTTTTACTAGAAAATACATTGATCAATGATTAAGCATCGACGGAGTTGTCATCTTTTACGAAAGTTGTGGTTATTGTATCATATATAATTGTTTCAGGCATAAATGTCTCATAACAACAATAAAAGTACATTTAAATGTCTTCTGCTATGACTTGATAATCTTTATATATTTTTACAGCTATATACTGACGTTACTCATGACGATATTTTTAGCCGAGAGTATTTCCACTATCACGGAACAGTCATTCGTAATTATAAATCATCAAACGCATACCACCGATTGCTTCTTAAGCAGACGTATGAGTAAAAAGCTGTGAACGACAATGCGTATGATGTGCTGCAATCATCTGGTGCACGGACCGTTAAAGAGTAGCGCAGCGTGGCCGCCACGGGCTACTAGCCTGGAAAATCTAGCTTTCCCTATAACCACCTAGCCTGTAATCCTAATGTTTCTGCTGGACCTATTAATAAAATAAAGAACTAAACCTTTATCTACAAATTTCCCTTATATTTACATTGCCAGGAATGCTTAAGGCATTGGCATGGATAAATAACCTGAATTTTTGTAAATATTTGTCCCTGATGAAAGTAAATTTGCGGATGTCCACAGACATCGATTATCCGAACGGTGTTGTATTACAAATGGATAATGTTGTCGCAGTTTAAATATGTGGAACGCTGTTGGTCGTGTACGAATGTGCGGTGAAGTTGACATTTACAAATGAAGCTCGGCATATTGAGCTTGCTTTAAGGGACTTTGTACTATGCTTTTCTTATGGAAGATGACTCGAGTAGGAGTCATTAATTACTTTTAAAGTTTCGTCACGATTGAAAACATAGGCAAACATTTTTCTTTCATTGATGTAATACCGTGAGTAACGGTAGAAGTTCAATGTCTCAACTCTCATGAACAATTACCTAGGAAATAGCGTTTGTTTCATCGCCACATTAATGAATTTATAACTCTGCAAGGAAATAATTATTAGATTTTATGATGTCAAGTTATAACTTCGAATGTACAATTTTTTTATTCCTTTATATTATTTAAACATCTAGACGAAGTCGTCATTATGTTAAAAAAGGTAAATGTACATAAAGATTCTGCACGCACTAATTTAAAAAAAATAACAATTAGTAACAAAGTGCATACTAAGATAAGAGAATTAATCTATGTTTGAACTGCATACTTCCGCCTTATAATGATTTAGCGAAAAGTTATAACATTGATATAACAGGAGTAACGTTAAACTACTTTAGACTAGTAAATGATTTGTTTCAATGTTTTATTTCAATGTGTAATATTGACGTAAATATAAGAAATCATTTAGACTAGTTTTTGTAAATCAATGGGGAATGAGGATTAGAGTGTTCGATTTCTTTCTCTTTGAATCAGATATAAAGGACAGCTGAGAAAGTACCAATAGGATGGAATTGTGAAGTTAACCTTTAAGTATTCGTTGTGTGTATATTATATGAAACTACATATGGTGCTTCATATAATACGTATCAAATTAATACATAGAAGAGATCCTAATATCGATAGAAATACATTATTACGGTTGACACTCATAAGTCATACTAGCAATTAGAGCAATATATTATAATATCGATTTGTTCCAACTCTTTTAACATTCGATTACTTCAGTCCTCTTCACACTCATTTGTGCGTTCCAACAATCTCTCCAGACTCCAGCGTAATAACGTTTATACTAGTGCAGATGTTTATGCCCAAAAGATGACAATCTTATACATTATGCAGATCTACCTTGATCACTGGATACAAGCCACACATTATGTGCAATACAAGTGAAAATGACATATTAAAGCAGCATCATTCATTATAACATAGTGGAGTGCGTTCACAAGAGTGCGTTCGTAACACTGGCCCATTTACATGAGTTTACGAGTCATCCGATTTCGCTGTTAACGGTACCCGCGCGCTCGCGACGCGCGGCCACCTCGGCCGACCACTGTCGCGTCGCGTCGGGACGACTCGGATAGATGCTGAATTCACTTTCTCATGGCCTTTGGCTACGTTTCTAGTTTTGTTAGAGTCATTAGCTTCTTAAATTATTTTATATTTAGGTCAAATGTTGCTTTCTTTTAGTAATTTCAATGTTTCTTCAGCTACCTCTTGTTTACTATCCCTACTATTGGTTAAGTATTTATTTACTTTTAATCAACATTTGCCAATATCTACGTGACAGAATAACATGATGAGATAAATGCGGTAATTAACGAAAGTTACTGTTATATCACATTTATGGATTCATAATAGATGCCGATGAAACCAATATAATATTCAATTACATCGCAACATACGCGTAAGCACACGTGATGTCGAGGGGCGGAAGAAAACGATTGATGGAATGTAATTAGTTAAATAATCACGTATCTGTTGTGCAACGTTTAATGACCTAACTACACGTCACAGCTCGTTTAAAATTCACACAAACGTTGAGAGCTAGAATGAATAATCAGTTCATTGTAAATCGGTCCACGCTTCGAACGGAAATGTCGGGTTTCTGTCGTGTTCCTTTCGGAGGTGATAATCTGGAGCGGAATTTTGTAATGCATAAATAATGTAGTTTAACAAAAATTGGAATAAAATATTATAGACGTTCTAATTAGGTTTATTCTAAACTAAACGAGGATATATGCAATAGGATTGTATTTTAATTTCATTTTGTCTTTTTTTAGACAAGCGAAATTAAATTTGAATTAGTAATTTATTTTTGATACCGATACAAATCTGGGGGCACGGCAGTGCCCCCTCCAAGTCGAGCTAAAAAGCGGCACAGTCTTACCATTTACCCTTTTCTCGAAGCAATTCAGACCATTTTCAACCCTCCATAACTTCGTTGTGGGTAAAGCAAGAAGCCTGAATTTTCAGTTACTAATCAAGCATTGCGTAAACACGGTATATTTAAAATTTCATTCAATTTAAACCAGTAGTTTAAGAATTATAACTTGTCAAACTTTCGTAATTTTGTCACTTACTGATTGACTGACCGATCATCAAAAGTCTAAGGCACTTCTAGCAGACAAAGAAACTTCAAATTTAGAATATAATTAGTATTTAGTGTCTAAATTAAGGAAATATTTAAACATTTCATAATTTCTCTCTAGTTTTCTAGATACACCAACTGCTTGAATAACTTTGTAATCTCATATAAATGTATAGGATTACAAAGTTACATTTGCAGTTAATGTTCGTTGTACCCGTATATAATGGAATAATAGTTGTAGATAGGTATCTATATATATGAGGCATAACAGGAGGGGGGTATAGAGAGAGAAAGGGTGTATTCAGCCCATGAAACTGTACAACATTCCTCTAGAAAACATGACGAAAAAATACTTGCAAATAAATAGACTAAATAGCTCGAAAATATCAATTACCATGAAAGAAAGGACACTAATAATCAAATCCACTATATTTGTGATAAATTGATACCTACAAAAATAAGAAAAAATCATAAGACAGAGGCTTTAAGAAAAATCGTTATATATATTCTAGAAATAAAAAGTACCGAAAAGGAAAAAGTAGGACTCTACAAAAAGACGTGAGACCCCATCAAAAACATCCTGTAAAAAAATCCAAGTCTCGCAGCTCAGTTTTTCTACCGCAAAAAGTTGTGAGATCCATGTAATACCAAGTCGATTAATTTATTTAGTCCTTGCTTAAGGGACTTTCTGTATAAAGTTATTATCATATCAATATTAAAAATTATTTACGTTGTAAATAAATAGATCGAGTTGGCCACTAGCATTATGTATAAATTGTACTATACATTAAACATATGTACCCCTACCTCTGTAATCTCAGCACCATCTCAAGGTAGACTGGTAGAGAATGCCTCTGGCATTAAGTCCGCCTATGTACATATTTGTATATAAAGTTAAATAAATAAATAAATAAATGTTTTCATGCGATGGCCAAGTCGATCTATTTATTTACAACGTAAAGAATTTTTAATATTGATATGATAATAACTTTATACTTTCACGAACTTTAATGAGTGCCGATATACAATTTCATAAAAAAATCTGCTCCACTTTTGCATTTTATGTTGCTGTTACCGCGAAAGTTTCTATGAAATTATTTTCGAAAATTGTGGAAACTATAATAATAATAATAACTCTTTATTATAACACCATATACAAAAGATAAACAAAAGACAAAAACAAAAGAAAAAAGAAGAAAACAATAGTTATAGAAAAATAAAGTTGGTGATATAACTGGCGGTCTTATCGCTTTAAGCGATCTCTTCCAGACAACCGGTTGGTAAAGGAAAGATCCAATGGTTATGGACGGTGCTTATTATTAACAATAAACTTACATACAATATAAATATACCGGGTATCTCAAGACTGCTACCGAAAACGAAGCCGGGTGGTAGTTTTAGTGGCTACAAACACAATGCAATTAAAAATTTCGCATAGAAACGCGACAATTATTTTTTATGATTTTTTAAATATCGTCATTTTTGGGTGGTAAATCCATAGTTTTTGCTAAAATAATAATTTAAACTCTTTTATACCTTAGAGTATTTATAAGTAAAAGGGTATACACTATTATTTTAGGAAAAAATGTATTTACCACCCAAATATGGCCATAGGAAAAAAATAACAAAAAAAAAATTGTCGCTTTTTTTTGCAACTTTTTCTGTTGCATTGTGTCTGAAGTCGCTTAGACTACCACCCGGCTTCGTTTTCGGTAGCAGTCTTGATATACCCTGTATAAATACCGATATAAACGAATAAATGCAAGATATGATACACTTAAATACAATATAATACATAAACATACATATATACATAACAATAATAGTGAATGATGATAAATCTATTGCGAAAGGTAGAAAGCTTTCACCCTTGATTTAAATATTTCCAGCGAGGACGATCGCTTAATTGTAAGAGGCAAAGCGTTCCACAGCCGCACTGCCTCAACAGTAAAGGAACGGTCATAAAATGACGTCCTATGTGCTGGAAACTGCAACATCAGATTCTCTGATGACCTAAGACAATGTGAATTAGCAGTATGTAGGAAGTTAAAACGTTCCTGAAGGTAGCGCGGAGAAGAGGGATTAAACAGAACACTGTAGAGAAGAGACAGGATATGAGCATTTCGGCGACGACGTAGCCACTTGAGCCTGTTACGATATTCAGAAACATGGTCATATTTGCGCAAACCAAATATAAACCTGATACAAAAATTTTGAAGGCGCTCAAGCTTATTTAGCTGGGCCTCAGTAAGATCGAGATAGCTGGTATCGGCATAGTCGAGAATAGGGAGCAAGAGAGCTTGTGCAAGCGCAATCTTAGTGGTAGTCGGAAGAAAATTACGCAATCTACGCAACGAACCAGCAGAGGCAAACAATTTACGACTAACTGCCACTATTTGAGGGCCCCAAGTTAAACTGCGATCGAAAATAACACCAAGATTTTTCACAGTGTCGCTAAACGGGACCACAACCCCTTCTAGCAGCACGTGAGGCAAAAGAGACCAGTCGATCTTGCAGATAGTTCTTGGGCTTCCTATAATAATGGCTTGTGTTTTTGTTGGGTTCAATTTAAGGCCATATGCTTTACTCCACTCGGATATTGCATGAAGGTCGCTATTCATCAGACGAATAGAGTCATTCAGCTGGTCGAGCGGAGATTGACGATAAAGTTGAAGGTCGTCTGCATAAAGGTGGTAGGAGGAAGAAAGATTACAAGAAATTGAATTAATAAACACTGAGAAAAGAAGGGGAGATAGGACGCCACCCTGAGGAACACCGGCAGATGTGTTGCACCACGAGGAAACCGAATCCCCTAGGCGAACACACTGACGGCGACCAAACAGGTAACTATGAAACCATTCAATCACACTTGGAGATATGTTGAAGGAGCGAAGTATAGCTATGAGAATGTCAAAATCAACCGTGTTAAATGCATTGCTAAAGTCTAGGAGTGTCAGCACAGTTAACTGACTGTTTTCCATCCCCAGACGAATGTCGTCGGTGATTTGATTGACTATATATAGCTTCCTACTTAATTATACTTGATATTATTTAACTAATTATGCAAGTCTATATACTATTTAAAATAATTTAGTTTTTTTTTTATCCAGTTACGAAGGTTATGGTTATGACGTCTTTTATAATATTTTTTCATCCGGCAGTCCCAATGCTTAGTTAACTTTTATAAACGATGATAAATTGGAAATTAAATTTAGAATTTTCAATTTCCCTTCGATAGATATCCATCATTTCGTTTTGTGGCGTAGATACTATTATTAAAAATACGCCACAAGATGGAATTGCCGTCTTCAATTTAATCTGGGGATATTGGATTGCGATAAATTATATAAGAGAAGATATGGCCTAGCCCCTCTCAATCGTATTGTCGATAGCAGAGGAGGCCCTTGCCCTGCAGTGGAACGTATAAGGACTGATACAGAGACATAATTGTTGTAATCACCACGGAGGACGTCTTGTGGTCAGTTTGCATAACTTGGTTATGATTAAGGTTGACTCCCTAGACGCTGCAATGCTATGAATATCTCTGAATTTTACTTGACTACCAGTAGATGATTTTGTGATCGATAAAGCAAGAGACTTATATAACTTTTTAAAATATCTAATTTGATTTTGCTGCTACGTTTCTGCGTGTTGCGTTTAAATCTTTAAATACTTTTCAGTTAAGCTTCGGAGACAGCTCGATTTAACTTTACATACAGTTGAACAAAGTTTCCGAGTTTCGTGTTAAGCTCAAGTGGTTACCCATACGACTTCGTCGGAATACTCATATCCTTTTTCTTCTCTACAACATCTTGTTTAATCCCTTAACTCCCTCTTATCTTAAAGATCGTTTTATGTTCCTTCATGATTCACATACAAAATCCTTGAGATCGTCGGAGAACCTGAGGTTGAGAATGCCCGTGCACTCTACGACTTTCATGGACAAGTCTTTTACAGTACAAGCAGTCCGATTATGGAATGCACTTCCTGATGCAGTGAGACGGGCACGAACATTGGTGTCCTTTAAGAAAATGGTTAAAGAACACTACCTGTCCCTTTAACTACTACATTACTCAAGTGATTGATTGTTTGTATAATAAGTATGTATTTGTATATATTATTATGATATCTGTGCACTTGTATATGTATATACATGTATTTATATATATATTTATATATCTAGTATATGTTATGTTTGTTAATTTTGTAATTATATTCGAATGTCACGTTTTTTGCATATATGATTTTATTTAATTTATTTTTTCTTTATTCAATTTTTTTTTTTGGTACACTATTGACTGCCCTCTCTTTTTTTCCATCTCTTACTGTCCATCCCAAGGTAGTCGGTAAGAGATTGCCTCGAGCGATACGACCGCCTTTTGTACCACTATGTAATAATATAATGTTCTGTAATTAAGTTAACTTAGTGTACAATAAAGCATTTAAATAAATAAATAAATAAATAAAAGTTCTTAGCGCAGCGCCACTTGAAGGAAATAAAGGATTAATATCATTTTAGATTACCACCTCGGCTTTCTCGTTTTAAAATAGACGTATAATTTTAGATTAAGTATAATCTTGTTGCTTTTTGAATAATCAGAATTTTATATCTTAATCAGAATTTTATTTGGTTTGGTGGAATTGCCCTTCACTACATAGTATAAAACAAAGTCGCTTTCCCTGTCCCTACGTCCCTTTGTATGCTTAAATCTTTAAAACTACGCAACGGATTTTGATGCGGTTTTTTTAATATAGAGTGATTCAAGAGGAAGGTTTATGTGTATAATACGTGCATATTATTGTAGATAAATCTATATGCACCCGGGCGAAGCTGGGCCGGGCCGCTAGTTTATAATAAAATAAGAATTGATATAATATTAATGATATCAAATTAGGCAGCATTCTTTCTATTTATAGACCCAGATATCAGTTGTTACTAGTTAGTGTAAGCAATTGGTCTCTATTTTTATTACTTCGAATGCTTTACAAAAGTTGTTAAGAGATGGCGCCACAGTCGAATTACATCGCGGTATGGTTTCGTTACAAACGCTCCTATATATTCTCGCCGTCGTCCAGTGTATTTCGATCTTTCTAAAGGTTAAACGGGGAGTGATGATCCGATTAATCATGCGTCTGCGTGAAGTCCGTCGTCGATTGTTACGCATTCGACGGGCCAAAATCCATCTGACCCCTACTTTTTGAAAGATCTTTTAAAATATCAAATTGAGTTTAAAATTGTGATTAGTGAGTCTTACTATTAGCGATGGGTCGTCGACGTATTTGACGTCGACGAAACTAGACCGTCCATTTTCGTTCATCGACTAGTTGATAAACTAGTTAAATTTGTCGACTAGTTGACGAGTCAACGGTTTTGCAAACGTCGATAATCCGCATGGACGTAGTGTTTATATACTACATCCATGATAATCCGTCATCGCTTAACCGATATTATGACGTCGCCTATTACTTAAACAGACCGTAGACTGGTTTAAAGTTATTATTTATTACTAATCTACGTTGAAACCGTAAACACTATATTTAAATATAACAATTATTACACGCACACTAACTATTTAAAAAAAAGTATTTACACTTCTTATAATTTTACATTAAAAGCATACAAAATCAGTTAATCATTAAGTTCGTAACGCGCAATAATTATTGTAATGAGCACTGAACTTTTGCATTCAAATCAATTGCAAAACTCAAGTCTCAAAACAATAATAAAATCATTTTCTAAACAAACTATCGCTCGACAACCCGAACGAAAACACACATCTCTTTTGCACACGCCATGTTAATATGACTGCATCCTTTTCTTCTTCTGACTCAATAACAAATGGCCATTTATAACCTTAAACTCATACATTTAGAGTTCAATTTTGCTTACAAAGTTGTGTTCTTTGAACGGAGTATGAAACTACATTACCCGCCACGTTCGCTCGTCGCGGCGTCGATCGTCGCGGTGCATGGCGTTCGTTGCTTTAAGTCGAAATGAACGTATCAACGTAATTTGCCGTTTACGGATTCGACTAGTCGATTTAATGTTCGTCGACCGTCTATTCGTTCACAGGTCGTCGACGGTTGAATTAACTAGTTCGTTTAATCAACACCCATCTCTACTTACTATTGATGACTCAAATTTCAATCATCAATTATTAATATTATCAATGACACTCGTTGTAACGACTAACGAGTTAACGAACGAATCTATACGGCAATTCTAGAGTTCTAAACTCTTGTCTCTAACTAACTTCAACTTTTTGCATAATTTTCTGTTGCGTTGTGTCAGAAGTCGCTTAAACTACCACCCGGCTTCGTTTTCGGTAGCAGTCTTGATATACCCTGTATATAAAATACAGGTTTTTGCCAAACTGAAAATAAAGGTACATAAAGACCAGTTTTTTGTAAATACTAGACTGGACGTAATTGACAGCCTCCATGGCGCAGTTGGTTAGACGCCGCCTGTGAAACAAGAGGCCGCGGGTTCGATCCCCGTACCGAGAGAAATGTTTGTGCGGCCCACAAATATTTCTTCCGGGTCTGGGTGTTTGTGAGACCGAAAAGTCTCTCGTAGTTCCTGATACCCACGACACAAGATTCGATCTAAGTGTGGGGTCAGGACTATGTATGTGACTGTTGGGTGTTATTTATTTATTATTTATTTAAACACTCAAACTCGAGAAAAATATATACTGGATTTTATGTCGACTTTTCATTAGTTTAGTTCTCTGTGTGTATGTATATATGTGACTGTTGGGTGTATTTATTTATTCTGTTTATAATATTAATCTATGAGTTTAGTCAAACATCATCAGTATTGGAGTTCGTACTTGTCTAAAAAAGTTGAATATTTTGAAAGAAAGAAATAAAGAAAAAATATTTATTCTAACAATAACAATAAAGAAAACAAGAAAGTGAAAGAAAAGTATACACAATAATACAGGGTATCTCAAGACTGCTACCGAAAACGAAGCCGGGTGGTAGTTTTAGTGGCTACAAACACAATGCAATTAAAAATTTCGCATAGAAACGCGACAATTATTTTTTATGATTTTTTAAATATCGTCATTTTTGGGTGGTAAATCCATAGTTTTTGCTAAAATAATAATTTAAACTCTTTTATACCTTAGATTACTAATAAATAAAAGGTTATACACTATTATTTTAGGAAAAAATTTATTTACCATCCAAATAAGGCCATAATAAAAAAATAACAAAAAAAAATTGTCGCTTTTTTTATATTTGCGTTATTTGATTCGATGCGCAAGTCGCGAAATTAATTCAGAACACGGATGGTATTACTCGGGTCAATATACACAGGCTTTGTTGGCAGTTAAAATATAACGAGTTATTAAATAAATAAAGATAAATTGTCATATTATTTGAAAACATTTTGTTCGAGATGTTTTGTATGGGTTTCTTTATCTTCCCCTGATCAAAATTATTTTTTTTCATTGTGATGTAGTACATACACCTAATTCAACTGGGAACAAAAAACTCATTTATGGAATAAAACTATTATTTACAAAGTTTTAGCGTTTTCGGTTTATTTTTATCATTTTTAACTTCTCTTCGCGAAGTTTCGATTACTTTACAGCTTTCGTAGTCGCAGGGTGGACTCAGTCTACAACAAAATCCGTGATTATTAGTTTTTTTCAATGAGTAACATTCGCGTAAATCTAAGAAACACATTGGTACAATATGTATACTAGAGTTAAAAAAAATTTGCTTATTTAAGTCAATTGAATTTAACACATTAGGAAGTGTTGGACGCCTGCTAATCCACGTTGAAGGTGGACGGAGGACCTGGTTAAGCTTTTAGGAAGTCATTGGATGCGGACAACTGAGACTGAAGAGAGAGAAAGTTTAATAAACTATGAAGCTTTTCTCGATCACGTCACCTAAACTAATGTTTTTCCTATGATAATTTTAAATTTTAACCTATACCTAATGTTATGATAAATGAATAATGTTGCTTCAAGGTTTGGACAATTATATTGAGCATATTTTATAATAATGTCTAATATGTTCTTGTTTTACTACTATAGATTGACAGCCTCTTGGCAAATATTGAAACAGGCTCTAAATTAAAAAATCACACACATGAAGTGTCATAATAATTATTCCACAAATGTAAAAAATGAGAAAAAGTAAAGTAATAATTAATATTGGAGAATGAATACTATAATAAATATGGCCGGGATAACGCCAGGTAGAAGAAGAATGCACACTATCACAACATACTATAACTGTATAAAAATGTAAGGAAACATGTGTTGTCATCGACTATTTTATCGACAACCTTTTATTGATCGAACCTGTCAGTCAATCCCTAGCAACTTTTGGTTGAAATTATTGTAAATTCACGTATTTGATATTATTTTTTATACGCAATAAATGCTTTTAGCGCATTTGTATAATGAAATACTATATTCTTTTTTACCGATATGTATACACGGATTTCCATTTAATTCTATAAAATCGTCACAAAATAGTATTGTGCAAGTGACCGGTGCCTGTGAAAACTTTGATTTTTTTGTTATTTTTACGCCTGCATGAACCACACCTTGGCACTGCACAATTCACTATAATAAACTACGTTTAATAAATATAACCAAGTACTGTAAAATTAAATAAATAATGAAAATAAGCGAGTTTTGTTGCTCGCTTAGTTTGACATATTTTGACTCTGTGTCACTGCAGGCTACTTCTGTGTAAACGTATGGTCGCATCATGCATCTCGCTTTAACATATGAGTTAAATTATTCTATCTCTTTTACATTGCCGATCTATGTTTTATACTAAATCTATGGTTTTTTCTATCTTTTTGATAAGTGTGGTACGCCTTCCTCAATAAATGACAATCTTTAATCAACTACGTTGTCCCTATAAGCTAGTGGAAGCACTTTGGTGAATACTAATATATCTACTGAGAGATCAATAATGTTGCCGCTGGTAAATGGCAATAAACACACCTGATGGCCAATTATGGTTGGCGATACACAGTATGCAATTACAGTTGTTAAATACCCTCATATTGCCTCTGTTGGATCGAACTTGGTTTCATAAAATATTATATGTTTTCCAAACAATACAATTTCCCTTTCGAATATCGAATGAAGAACTTGTCTAACTTATCTATTGGCGATGCGTAGAAATGAGATTCGTCATAACATTTCAACTTCCTTCTTAAAATTATTTTGATATTCATAAACCGGTTTTACATTGCATTGTATCGACTCTATCTAATCGATTACAAAAATGTTAATTACGAAAGAGGATTATTCAATTGTACGTGGAACTCTTTGGTTAGTATAATTGATTCTTAAGGCAGAATGTATTTTAAACTTGGAATACATTTTGGACTCGAGTGGAATAATAAACGGTTTGTTGTTTACGTTGTTTACGTATGCACTACGCAAAGCTTAACGTGTTCGAATGCAAACTTGACCTCAAGGCAAACTGATGTTAACACAAGAACGTTGGACAGGTAACGTGCACACATTGTGATGTTTATCAAACTATTTATGTTTGTTTGCAACAAGCTTCGCTCTTGTATATGTGAGGTTTTGTGTACTGGTACGTATTTTAGATGAAATGTGTCAATTTTCACAGCGACTTTCACCCATCCAAAGTTATTCTGATGAAAGTCATCAATAAGATCGTAAACGAAAATTATCCTGGTAGTACTTACCTGGTATTAAAAATCACTTTCGATTTCCAGTTAAGTAAATAAAATTATGTCGGTTATGTTTATTAAAGGTTTGATATACTCACGTCACTGAACACGTCGAAATGTTAAAATGTGCAGAAAGTTATCGAAGGTGAAGCATTATCCGCCGGAGCTGCGGCGCGGTGTTGGTATGTTAAGAAAGCGTGGTGCGTGCGTGAGACGTGTGTACATCAAACATTTCACAGCCGACATACACCGGCAGAAAGATCCTCTGCGCTTAAAATTCACAACGATGCCATATTTTCATGTATGCCGTATCCAAGATATGGATAATAACGCCTTTTTCCCTGAAGGGATAGGCGGAAATGCTACCACGACACACACGTTTCGCCTTGTGTATTCCGTTCCGCGAAGTGAGTATGATGATCATATGGGCACAAATTCCTGACTCCGGGCTGATACGAATAGAAAATTCCAATAAGTGTCATTTTGCCCGGTCTGGGATTCGAACCCGGGACCTTGGTGTTGTAATCGTACCATAGTACAACTGCGCCACAGAAGCAGCAGTAAATAAAAATAAACAAGGAAAGCATCCAGTGAAAATACATCTTTTGCTTCTCTTTTGTTATTATATTGTGTTGATTGCTGGCAATAGAGATAATTTAAATTTGGCAGATATTTTGATTACATTTATTTTTTTATATTTACTCCTTGTGTTAAGTGTAGATATATGTAAATGTGTATTTTTTGGTTTCGTATTCATCCGCATTTTCATTAAAAAATAGTTTCGACACTAATTAGACTGACACGTCTAATTGATTTTTCATGTTTTACTTAGCACTTGGAGAAAGAATATGCTGACTGTTTACAGTTCATATTTATACAGCAAAACGATTATTTTAAAAACAATATACCCACAAATTTTAACTACGATCTTTTGATATAGTTTATGAAATATTTTATCGTGTGTTTACAATCGCTGTTCAAGAACAGCGTTTATATTAGCTTTTAACAAAATATTTATGTGATTCATATGTGTGGTGTTTGGCGAAAACATGATAGGCATAAAATAGTAATTTTTCAACATGTCACTTTCAAGATCAGACCGAAATAGTGGAATATTAAAACAGTGTAGAAGAATCATATTTCCATATTATTTTGTATAACTATAAAAAAGAGAATTTGATAGTGTTTAGCAGTGCGATGGGCTCGTCCACTATCACATGTTATCATGGATAAAATCTCTGCGAACTGTGGTTGGCACTCCTCGCTATATCCCTTTCTCCGCACACTTTCAAAGGTCGACCTTTAAACACTGTGGGTATTTATGGGCAGCGCTGATCACTTACCAACAAGAGTCAGCCGACTTGTTTGCTCGCTTCCCGAATTTCTACGGAAAAGAATCAAATTAACAATTAAAATATTTATGAAAGTTTCATCCAATTTATTTGTCCGATTGATTTCAGAAGCCGAGGTGTTTGTTTCATCTCTGGCCGCTCTGTGTTCATTAAAGTTTCATACCCTCGCTGTGGATACGAGTTGTGATTCGTCCATGATACCCGCTAAACTTTAACTGTGTATACTCCCAACTGTTGCGGCATGAATTGATCTGCCCGTATCGCTTCCACTATGCTTTTATACACTATTTGCGTTCGGAAGATAGATATTATTTACTTTAGAACCGAGACGGAAGGAATATTCAATATATTTGAAATTTTCTTCAATAACCTATGCGGAATATTTTTATATCAATTTATTTTTGCTAGTTGTTTTTCAGCGGAGTGTTATTATTATATTACACCAATTAAAATTATATTTGAAATGCCTTAGGTCACTGATCTTTGTGTATGGAGGGAGTATTAAGGTTTGTTAAAACTCTACAGTCTACACTATTAAATCATCGCACAGTATGTACCTACTTGTTCACTAAATCGTAAGCAAATAATTGTCGATTACCTTTAATTCCACGTGTTTTATGGGTAATTACATGCACGCTTGTTGGAAGAGACGTAACTTTAATTTTACGCTCCTAGTAGATATTAAAGTTCTCATTGTCAGCGACATAATGGCACTTCAATGTTACGTTTAAACGAAACGCGCAATAAAGCTAAATAAAGAGAGATTACGATACATTACTCATAATATTACACATGATCGTTCCTTTAACCGTTCATAAAACACTACATATGTAACCGTAATGTATGGTTGTACACGCACATTACCGGCTAATTGACTAGCTTATTTAATATCCTGATTATGTTCGTCAACCTGAGATTGACAGCAGATTAATATCCTTAGTTAATTAGATCGCTTGACATTCGCTCGCAGAAAGGACACCGAGAGCTTGACTCTACTTTGTAATTTAGTAATAATAGAGCATCGTTTTTCAAGAATGCGATAAAAAAAAAGACGTGTGGCACTCGGAGACTGCCGCGGTAAAGCTATTGCATAGCATTTTTTTTATCAACTTATGTAATTATATTTTTTATGCTGTATTTTTTTCCTTTGTTTTTCTTTGATATTAATTATACAGATATTCACTGTTGTACGTGCGAGCTTCGTAGAGTCGTACCATGAATTAAATACAAAGAGGAGGTGCCCTAACTCCGAAACTCTAAGCAGGCATGAGCCAACAGATTGCGGGGCGAAGAGGGGGATTACGCATGCGCATTAACGCCGATACAACCAATGCCACCTAGAGGCGAGTTGCTGAACTAAAGAGACAAGCGTAATATTTCAAAAAGTCATTAAAACTTCTGCTATTCATCGATAGATGGCAAAACTAAATATCGAAAGAGGTTAGATTACAAATAATCACGCAATAGCTTTGCAATTCGCATTTAAAAGTACTGGCACATATTTGAATCAAAATAAAAAACTAAAGAGACAAGCGTGATATTTCAAAAAGTCATTAAAAGTTCTGCTATTCATCGATAGATGGCAATACTAAATGTCGAAAGAGGTTAGATTACAATTAATCACGCAATAGCTTTTCAATTCGCATTTAAAAGTACTGGCATATATTTAAAACAAAATAAAAATATTAAATTTAAATTTCGGTCGGACTTAGGTTATTTTCGTTACGAAATTTTTGGATTCAGTCTCCACGCTCAAGGCCCGCGATAGAAGCTATGCAATAGCTTAAAACTATAGCACAAAGATTTACATGTTACATAATATATAAGTGATAGAGCATAGCAACCAGACCATTAGTTATCATATCTTAATTCCGTCCATGAACATCCACGATTGCCGAACCAGCAGATCGGACATGGAGAAGGAAGGAAAAAGGATGACAAGACGAAAGGGGTATAGGGCTTCCGACAATCACACTCACCGAACCCAATACGACAGCGAAACTTCACGTTGAGTTCAGTCTAACCAATCATGATGAGTCATGATTGACAACAGCGTAGCCTACCACTTCATCGATAATATTAAAAAGCGACTAGCTTAGTAAAGTTCTGGAGTCATAAATTTAATAAATCTAGGCGAATTTATATCCGTACAGAAACACATGTATTGCAGTCTGATGTCTGATTGAGGATCCATGAAACCAGACTATTTATGTTCTCATCTATCATGTGACCTGTGCCACATTCAGCATAAATCTATACATATAAATAAAATTGAAGTGTCTGTTTGTAAAGTGAAAATTAAAGAAAATGTCCAACTAGATATCGTTATATACACGACAACTGTGCCGAAAATGATCTTTAAAAAAATTTTGTCTGTCTGTCTGTTTGTTCCGGCTAATCTGTGAAATGGCTGGACCGATTTTGACGGGACTTTTTTTATCAGGTAGCTGATATAACAAGGAGTAACTTAGGCTACATTTATTTTTGAAAAAATCTTTTATTTTAGAAAAATAAAGTAATGTTGCAATGCCCGCGCGCAGCTCACGCGCATGCCACCACTGGGCCGTCACGTCGGGCGCCTCCCACCACTTCTCACACCAACGAATGAATATGACAAAAAAAAAAACAAAAAAGAAGTAAATAAACTAATTAACTTTTTTGCTAAATTCCACGCGGACGAAGTCGCGGGCACAGCTAGTCTATACATATAAATAAAATTGAAGTGTCTGTTTGTAAAGTGAAAATAAAAAAACTGTCCAACTACATATCGTTATATACACGATACCTATAACAAAAATGACCTTAGTTTTTTTTGTCTGTCTGTCTGTCTGTCTGTTTGTTCCGGCTAATCTCTGAAATGGCTGGACCGATTTTGACGAGACTTTTATTGTCAGGTAGCTGATATAATAAGAAGTAACTCAGGCTACATTTATTTAAGAAAACATCTTTTATAAGAAAAAAATTTTTGTTTGTTAAATTCCACGCGGACTAAGTCGCGGGCACAGCTAGTCTATACACATAAATAAAATTGAAGTGTCTGTTTGTAAAGTGAAAATAAAAAAAAATGTCCAACTAAATATCGTTATATACGCGATAACTATAACGAAAATGACCTTAGATTTTTTTTGTCTGTCTGTCTGTCTGTTTGTTCCGGCTAATATCTGAAATGGCTGGACCGATTTTGACGAGACTTTTATTGTCAGGTAGCTGATATAATAAGGAGTAACTCAGGCTACATTTATTTTAGAAATGTTATTTTATTTTAGAAAAATAAAGTTTTTGTTAAATTCCACGCGGACAAAGTCGCGGGCACAGCTAGTATACAATAATATATGTCGTCTGTAGTTAAAGCTTCACCGGTCACATATTTGAAGGCTCGTCTGTTGTCACATTTATAGGAGAAAGTTGATGAGTCAGCGATGACATCTTTGTGACTTGCGGTTCGGGTTCGCTATCCTTTCTCCATTGAATCATACTTTATTCGGATGTTTAGATAACTTATGAGTCTTAGATTATATACTCGTCTAGATTGAGCAATGTCAACAAACGATGCGCTAAAAGTGTCCTCACTTTCGTTGATATGTGTGAGTACCGGTCGTGTAATTATTGTATTCCAACTGTCAAGGTGTGTGTGTTTAGGGATGCCTACTCCAGATTATTAACTTAACTTTTCCCCATTATTTGATATACAAAATAGGTTAAATAAAATATTTTTTCTTTATTTAAAGTAATCATACTATTAATTATATTTATAACGCATTTTAGTAAAAACAATAAAGATCTAAACCCATCTCCTAGTGTTTGTTTCCGAATAGAATTAACTCTTTGGATTTATTGCCTGGGCTGTTATCTGATTTCTGTATTTATGTAAAATATAAATCATCATAAGTCAAATGTTCGGAACACACAACTGAAGTCATGTGAGGCTACAAATGGTCTTCTTTTCGTTTCCGCTGTGTAATGTCTCTCCACCAATTTGCTAGTACGGAATCCGTAGGAAGTCTAAAAATATTATTAGGACCTTGAATAAGTTCTCGCTGTTTCTTCAAAGATGACAATAGCAGTACCCCGTTTGTGAAATTTTGAATGGTAATACACATGCAAGGCAAAGAATTAATAAAATTACTATGAAGTGCATGTCGTCGTGGGTTTCATTAATATCGTGTAGGCAAGTATTATTTACTCATTAAATAAATAATGCCATTCTTCTTGTTGTTATTCTGATCGAAATATTATGTAATGATATTTGTGTTTTATAGTTTCTCCCATAGTTTCAACAAATCTTCCTAGTAATAAATTGACAACACTGGCCAATGAAACTCATCTTCAAAATAATGAATTAAAAGTTCATGTTTTCTTCAAATAATAGTGGTTTAACAATAATGTTACCGATAGAAAGTGATATTGGTATTATTATACAGTTTTCCCACACAATTGCGATACAATTCAACAGCACAAACCGGCATAATTAATTATTTTTCGGGAGCACGTTATCCATACGTAGTTCAAATGACACTGACGTACGTGAGAAGCGAGTCTACCAAATTTGGTAGACTTTATTTGAGCCGCGCGGTGAGGTGTGATGTGTCATCTAGATGAGTATATAATCTAAGTTATGAGTATTTGCTTTTTTGACACTAACAATCATATTACATGGTCTCAAGACTTAATATAAAACAGTTAAATTCAAAGTAGTTATTTAAAACTTCATATATATATATATATATCTTCTTAATATATATAATTCACGTGTCACGTTGTTTGTCCGCGATGGACTCCTAAACCACTCAACTGATTATAATGAAATTTTGTAGATATGTGTTATTTGTTCCAACTTAAAGGTGGGATAATTTTTATCTCGATTGAATTGACGAAAGTATAAAAAAAAGGAAAAAACATTTTGCCATACAAAATGTTCATGGGTTTGTAACTGTCAAAGATTTAATGTTCATAGCGTCGATACGGTAAACTCTTCCCTAAAATTAAATAACGTATTTAAATAAAGGTTTCGAATCGACAACACATAGCCACAATATTCGATTTATGGCGTATTTTAGATTTTAAAGATGTAAATTAATGACAGTAATGAAAAGTGGTTGACATTTAAATTGATTGTCAAATATTTATGCATACGTTCAGGAATTTATTGTAAACTAAAGAGTATTATGATAGTATTATAAGAGATATTATGATGCTACATAAATATAGGACAATTAAATAAATAATATTCACATGTATTAAGTTTTACTTCTTTTCAAGATAGAATTTCACTTGAAAATGAAAAATCTTTAATAAAATAACACATAAAAATAAAAACTGAACTGAACTGAATAAAATAAAAAATTTATATAATTATGGAGAATATTGCAGGGATTCTCAAATTAGGCGTTGCCTGTGTCTTGAAAAACCAGTTAAATATAATTGTTTCTACGTTAATTGTGTGTGTGTGAGTGCATTTCTACGAAAATTAATATTTCATCTCTTTATTACTAACAAGAGTAATGGCGTAATATTTTTGGAAAAACAGCATAGTGGGGGTGAAATAAGGGATGGGATATTGCATGGATAATCAAAATCGATAAAGTGTTTAGAAAGTAGAGAGAAACTGGATACAATAGAGTGGGAGGTAGGGGAGAAGACTGGGATAGCTGACAGATTTAATAGGACGAAATGTAAATGCACGGTATAAGACGGGATGGTTAATTAAGAGAAAGGACGCGACGTATCGGGAAGTGAATGAACAGACGGGATGGGACGGAATTGAGCTGGACAGTAGGATAGCTAATTCATGTTTAGGTATACAAGAGCTTATACGAAAAATAACACGTATTTGGTGTGGAGTAAAATAAAAAAGTATCTGCACCCAGGCGAAGTCGGGCCGGGCCGCTAGTATATACCGAGTATCTCAAGACTGCTACCGAAAACTAAGCCGGGTGGTAGTTTTAGTGGCTACAAACACAATGCAATTAAAAATTTCGCCTAGAAACGCGACAGTTTTTTTTTATGATTTTTTAAATATAGTCATTTTTGGGTGGTAAATCCATAGTTTTTGCTAAAATAATAATTTAAACTCATTTATACCTTAGAGTATTTATAAATAAAAGGGTATATAATATTATTTTAGGAAAAAATGTATTTACCACCCAAATATGGGCATAGGAAAAAAATAATAAAAAAAAAATTGTCGCTTTTTTTTTGCAACTTTTTCTGTTACATTGTGTCTGAAGTCGCTTAAACTACCACCCGGCTTCGTTTTCGGTAGCAGTCTTGATATACCCTGTATATATACTATATATTTTATTCCTACCCTGTATATATATTTTTTTCCTATGCCCATATTTGGGTGGTAAATACATTTTTTCCTAAAATAATAATATATACCCTTTTATTTATAAATACTCTAAGGTATAAAAGAGTTTAAATTATTATTTAAGCAAAAACTATGGATTTACCACCCAAAAATAACGATATTTAAAAAATCATAAAAAAAAAATGTCGCGTTTCTAGGCGAAATTTTTAATTGCATTGTGTTTGTAGCCACTAAAACTACCACCCGGCTTCGTTTTCGGTAGCAGTCTTGAGATACCCGGTATATATATATATATATATATTTTATTGCATTGAATGGCGAGACGAGCATGCCGTTCGCCTGATGGTAAGCGATACGACCGCTCCTGAACAGTAGCAAAACCAAACAACACCTTGATTTACAAAGCAATGCTTGGCATTCCACTGCGCTCGCCATCCTGAGACACAAGTTGTTAAGTCTCAATATGTCCAGTAGTTACTCTGGCTACAATGTCCTTCAATCCGAAACACAACAGTGCATTTAAACTGCTGTTTGACGGGAGAAATAGACATTGTGGTGGTACCCACCCAGGCAGCCTCTCACATATGAGAGACCTACCACCAGTGAAATATTCATATTAAGCATATAACGTGGTAAGGAGTTTGTTGAATACGTATATCCTCATAGAAAATATTATCACATCCGCATCGACTTGGTTAGTTTCTAATGGAGGTGTTATTTACTCATATTGCAAAACCACTTGCACGTCGTTAAAGAGAATTGCACAGTCATCTGGGGAACTATAGTTGTTTTGAAGAAGGAAACAATTGAAAAAATTAACTGCATTTATACTTTAGTGAGAAAACGAAATTTGTTGCGACGCATCCCTGAAAAATAGCTTGTACACCTGCCAACTGCATAAAGCATAACCAACAATTCCACTTGGCATCCAAGAAACGTCACAAATGAAAGCACAGCACTAATTTCATGAAAATATTTTCTATTACGATATGACATAACGTGTTACACGTATTAAAGATCGTAGAGCATTACAACTCGGAGTAATATTATGGTCTAATAGAGCCTAACGAGTGTGTACCGTTTGTTGACCGGCTTGTGTGGCTGCTCTGGCGGACCGTGCGGTATGTGTGTCCCACTTGCAGCCGCCGGATGATCAGCCGCGCCGGTTATATTCAGATCGTGATGTGCATATGTCTTGCAACCTGTTTTGGTTCATGTCCATTTCGACATAGTTGGTTACAATAGCTAAAAGTAGGATAGAATGTGTTTTCACTCTCGATGAGATAAGACTGAGTGTGTTGAGGTTAGTTATTTAGTCGAGTAAATGTATCATAATCACGGTGCTGTACAACGAAAGAAGTTTTAACTATATTACCATTATTTACTAAGCTGATGATTCTGGGCCATCGTGGTGTGTAATGCAAAACCCTATAATTTTTTCTTCATTTAAACTGACCACTAGAGCTTTCTTAAAAGTACAGCAGACCATAAGATCTTAAAGCAGAGGTACAATTTAAGTGGCTGTTTCTTATACTAAAACATACCGGTGGCCATCCCATGTATTTCGGGCGATACTGGATAGGTATATATTAGCTTAGAACTCATTACTCTATAGCGCATTGTTACAACGAAATTAAATAACTAATTGATAATTGTACACATTTTATTATTTAATTTAAAAAGTACAGTCGGACTTAGTAGGCAAGTTCAAATGTGATCACAATTTATTGACTTGAACCGTTACGTTGTTTATTACGTTATTTCATGTCATATGCTGTCAGTAAAATCCATTTTAATGTAGGTGCAGCAGGTAATTTGCTACCGGATAGTTCATGCAATTTTTATCTGGAATCCTCAATCACAGCCGTACACAGTCGCGATAGAATTATACGAGTACGTGTGACTAATACCTAAACGAGCGCGGTTGGAAAATATCAACGCGCGGCTGTTTGCATAGGATCCGATTGGACTGGTGTTTGCGGTCGATACCATGCAGGCCCGATGCCACCTACAAATTAAATGTTTGCGTACATGTCAAACGCGGTTATTGCCGTCCATGCATGCAGTTAAAACTGTTTGTTACTTTATGCGATCACATTATGAGCCTGCATAGTGCGCCATAATGCTTGTTCTAGTTGGAAATTGTTTCTACTAAAGAATAGTTAGGGTTCGGGCGAATGTAATGAGGTTGCCTTGCTGTGTTCTTCTTTAATGTAGACATTTTGCACTTTAGAAATATGCTGTTAGGTTCCTGTTTAATATGGTTAGTTTACCACATTTAAATAAAATTCGTTATTGTTAAAATATGCTGATTATATCCCCATTTAGCTGTCAACACTCTCCATAAACCATTTAGGTAGTACGAGTACTAGTTTTGAAATGAACCTGAAAAATGCTACTATCAATTTTAATAGATTATAGAGAATACACACAAAAGCGATCTAAAAAAAGATTTGTGAATGGCTAAAACATTTCAGTTCTATAATTGATTTCGCCGTATCGCCGAGAACAAAATTGCCATTTTTATGTTTAGCTTTCAGTTCATTCGGTTATTGTTTTCGTTCTGTTGTTCCCATTTTGTGTACCGAACGAGAAATTTCAAGCTTCGTCTGTTGCCACATGGTTCTGCGTGAGGGCACTTTCTGTTTTCGCAGTTACAATTCTCTTGCTGTTTTCAAAGAGTCATTAGAATTTGATGTTTCTTTTTGGCTTGTTATGACATACGCTCTATTACCATTTATGTCGATAATGAACAAGAAATCCCGTAATGACTATCAGACGCTGTATAACGTTAACCCGTTTGTTACAATCCATTTTGATTGAGTCTCATTATTTATGTGAGTTTGTTCACCAACCATGGAAAATCAGAACCGTGAAGAAATCGAGACATTCTCTTATTTGTTTTGCAAGTGTTTCCTTAATTTCGATCGTGGATTCCAAAGAATGAATACAAAAAAATGAATACGGAAGGATTTAGGGATAAAACATGGTTACATATCGGTTTGGTGTAAAATGTACGATGAATTCAATAAAAGTGCTTTATCCGAGTCGTCGCAAGGGAAGCAAACACTTTTCTCTTTCTTTATATTTGTACTAGCGACCCGGCCCGGCTTCGCCTGGGTATATAAAGGCCTGGCAAATACAGATTCCAGTCCATATTTTATTTAAAATCAATATGACAGCCGTTGTCTAAACTGTTTATCTAATTCCAATCCCATCCTGTACCTATTATTATGTCCCATTTTATCCATTTTATATTCTCTTCTATCCCATCTCTCCAGATTCAAATCATTATTTTGCTACGGAGACATAACACTGTTACTACTCCGACGACATTCATTGAAATCAATTAAAAGATACCATAGCTGACCCGAACACGCTTCGCTATGGCTTAGATATTATATGATTAATTTTATATTCAATTATTTAGCATAGCAAAAAAGCCCGACCCACCTTTGCCTGGATGCAGATATTTTTTTTATTTTACTCCACACCAAATACATGTTATTTTTCGTATAAGCTTTTGTATACCTAAACATGAATTAGCTATCCTACTGTCCTGCTCAATTCCGTCCCATCCCGTCTGTTCAGTCACTTCCCGATACGTCCCGTCCTTTCTCTTCATTAACCATCCCGTCTTATACCGTGCATTTACATTTCGTCCTATCAAATCTGTCAGCTATCCCAGTTCTCTCCCATACCTCCCACTCTATTATATCCCGTTTCTCCATATCCAAATAGTGTGCCTTATAAATTTTTGACATTAAACACTTTAGCGATTTTGATTATCCATGCAATATTTCACCCCTGTGTTTCAAAAATATTACACTCACACTCAAATTATTCTCAAGACACAGGCAAAGCCTAATTTGAGAATCCATGCAATATTCTCCATAATTATATAAATTTTTTACTTTATTCAGTTCAGTTTAGTTTTTATTTTTATGTGTTATTTTATTAAAGATTTTTCATTTTCAAGTGACATTCTATCTTGAAAAGAGGTATAACTTCTTACGTTATTATTTATTTAATTGTGCTATATTTTTGTAGCTTCATAATATATTCTCTTTAGTTTACACAAAATAAATTTCTGAACGCATGCATAAATATTTGACAACCAATTTAAATGTCATCCACTTTTCATTACTGTCATTAATTTACATATTTAAAATCTAAAATACGCCATTAATCGAATACTGTGGCTATATGTTGTCGATTCGAAACCTTTATTTAAATACGTTATTTAATTTGAGGGAAGAGTTTACCGTATCAACGGTATGAAAATTAAATGTTTGACAGTTACAAACCCATGAACATTTTGTATGGCAAAATGTTTTTTTCCTTTATTTTATACTTTCGTCAGTTTAATCGAGATAAAAACTATCTCACCCGTTAAGTTGGAACAAATAACACATATCTACAAAATTTCATTATAATCAGTTGAGTGGTTTAGGAGCCCATTGAGGACAAACAACGTGACACGTGAATTATATATATTAAGATATAATGTAGCGGAAAATGTAAAGCTTTATTGCGCTTTCTCCTTTATTATGGCGTCTTTATCTGAAGCAGTATTTTAATCGCGGCCCTGAATGTTAGTTAATCGTTCGTGAGTGTCTCGATGGCACGTGCCTGATTATTCTCCACTCCCACATCTCTTTGTTTAGTGAATCGCACTAATATTTCGTATTTGCTTCATCTTAATATCATTAAGAAAACATAATTTCTTATTTATTTGTGATAACGCCACTAGTAAGTAGTGTGTTTTATTTGCTTACGCCCTTATTCTCGAATATGTGAGGCCGTGGATGCATGATTTTTATGCGCGTGGCAGTAAAAAGTGACGTAGGTAGGTACTACTTTACGACTGTTCATCTGCCTGATGCCAAACTATATTTGTTATTGGAAATAACTTTTGGGTGTTTGTGAGACACGATAAAAGACTAGATCTTAGTGTGGGGTCAAGACTATGAATGAGACTTTTGGGTGTATTTATTTATTTAACTTAATAAAAGGTAAATTTCTCTAATAACATTAAAAAAATTATATAAAGGATTGGTCAGTCCAGGCATCAATAATAAGACTACACTTCACTACTCAATACCAGCATATAGGGGTTTCTTTAGGAAATCAATGAGGCGATGGGTATTATGGTTCTGGGGAGTCTATTGATTTTGAGCCTGATTCAAGGTATTCATCGAATGCTATCCATTTGCAATTTCTTAGTGAGTTATTATCAAATTAAATCGATGTGATGTGTTCCAAATGTGTCTAATAGTCGTATTGAGGCACACATTCGGTTAGCTTAGCAAGCACTTATACGTATGTGTGATAGTGATTTGGCGCGAATTGATCACTTTATACCGTTATTTGTCGACTCACGGCCAATGTTATTTGGTGCATGTGTACTTTTGTGTATAATTAATGTGTGTTCGCCGAATTATATCATGTCGTGTTGCTATCTTGCTTTAATTAATTTTATCACCTCATTTGGGCAAGGGACTATTTCAAGGTGTTTAATTGTATAGAAAAATTTATGTAGGTTTTGTAAGAAAAAAATATCTGATTTCTTTAAAATAGTTTGTTAAAATACATAGTAAATTCTGGTTTGACCGTGGTATCGAAAGTAGTCTCATTCATAAATAACTTGAATATAAAATATGAATATAAATTGAATATATATATGAATAAATAAAGAAAGTAATTTAAATTTTTTAACAGCTGAAGATGAAGATCACGTCGTGTCGCCACATCACGATCCCTTTATTGCAAAAAGTAAGGTGCGAGTTGCATGAATAATTCCATTGTCACTCGTAAAAGCGCTTGCTTGGCTTGGCTTTAACACTCCGGTCGTTTCAGAAGCTATATGAGTAGTAAAGATAGACAATAAAAGGCCGCGATAGATATCCACCGGCGTGGCGTGGC
Source organism: Hyles vespertilio (assembly GCA_009982885.2). NCBI lineage: Eukaryota > Metazoa > Arthropoda > Insecta > Lepidoptera > Sphingidae > Hyles > Hyles vespertilio. The sequence continues at coordinate 19,394,394 of CM042807.1, forward strand.
GCTGGTAATGGTCGCGGTCCCGGAGACGCGTGTAACGCAGGCGGGGTTCCATTGAGAGCGCTTCGCCGGGAAACTGCCTTCGCTTGCATTGCGGATCTTGTCCATTTGTAAGCCGCGTGTGCCAACATCCTGGGATTTATGTACATTCGCGACGGAATACTGCATTTTGATTCATTATTTTTCCGTTTCGTTTGTTGTGTATCGATAACATAGTAGCCAATTAATTTTGTATTGCCGGTATTATTAAAAACTACCTCTTTAAAAATTACTACATATACGTTTGATCGACGTGGAATGTTCCTCTTTCAGTAAACATATCAGAATTGTTCACGCGAAAAAATTCTATATAAATCGAATCAATGGAAAACTCAAATAGATGAGTCCTAAAACTCGGATAATGCAAACCGTCTGCAGTGAATAACGACAGAAGTTCCGACCGGATTAACATATTTATTGAACAGATATCCGAGCATGGCTCCCGTTTGCGTTTGAATTTAATGCGAGTGAAATCACACGGTGTTTTACATCTTCTTCATATTGAAATGTATAAAAACAAGCGGCATGCGGCGACTGCCGAGCCGTCAACAAGTATATGTGAAGATTCGAATAGATTGCCAGTAAGGCCGGCTGAGTATGGCGGCTGACCGCGATGCCGAATGGTGCGAATCTTATTTCGCCCTGACCACGCTTACGATAAGTAGATCTTCACACAATACGTCAAGTGCCACGAGAATTTTCCCAAAATTCATGAGAATCTGTGACCGAGATTAATACATGAATTTTACATTGAAGGTCCAAATTGGCTTGCATCGGAAACGAGATAGCTAGCAAAACGAGCACAATGAATTTTACGAGGAAATGCTGTTAAAAAACTTGTAGCGTTAGAATTTTCGCTTGTATTTTTTTGTAAGTAGCGCCGGCCTACTTGGGCATTAGATCGAGCGTCGCTAATGGCCGGCAATGGTGGCCAATCCATCTTCACGGCAGGCGACGTCGCCAGCCGTGACTTAGATGAATGTCACCACTGCACCTGTGCGAGTTCACTGAACTCTATCGTTTCGCTATACTACCAGCTCTACCGTCTACGATTTATGAATAATGTAGGAATAGAGCAATTGTTCAATTCGTGTTTAGCATTAGTCAGGTTGTTTGAGCATACACAAGCTAATGTTTTCCCGCCCGCATTGCTACTGTTGCTATTGCTTTCAATAATGTTTTAATACACAATTGGGATTTTCGTAGTTACGGGGATTATCGTTCAGTATAAAATGCATCAGAACTAGGAAGGGTATGTTAATTCAGTATAAGTATAGAAAACGTTACGCTTGATACTACCCTGCATAGTATATTCCGTCATTTAGTTTATACCGTCATCAAATTACGAAACTAATCGCAAACTTGAGTCAAGTAGTAAATTGAGCACGCTTCAGACAGATTCAAGTTTCCTCTCTTATTATACGGCTTATTAGGCTTCTATTTGACACTAGTGGAATGGTTCGCAAGTTGGGCGCTGCGTTCATATGTTACGGTGTTTTGTTTACTTCGTGGTCGTCGTTCCCGTGATGTCTACTCGCTTTGCTTCCTTTCTTTCCTTTAGATAAACTCTTTTCTTTTTAACGGACTTCAAAAAAAGGAAGCAATTCTCAATTCGACTGTATGTTGTTTTTTTGGTTATTGATTTTTTTTTCATATGTTTGAGTTGGCGCGAAAACAATTTTTAAATCAAGGGATCGTTTTAACTGTCTTTCGTTAACGCTTAAAGTTAATATTCCCTATATTTATTTTCATTGGTTCCCACATACTATGCATCTTTAGAAAACTTGACACAAAATTTCTAACTCTATCTCATCAGTTGTCAAAAATTTGCATTATTTCCTTGAATGAGATTAAAGATATTCCAAAAATTGTGACTTGGTAATAAATAAAATAAGAATGTCTATGATTATATGGAAAGTTGAGAACTAGAAACCCATTTGACTCAAGACGAGAATACCTATCATGTTTCATCCACGTTTAATAAAATTATTATAAGAAAATTTATGTATTGGTGATATACGCATTTTCAAAACTGGTATTAGATTTAGAAAGTTATTTCGACCGCGTATCTGGCAACTGATGTCTATCCAACATATCGTCCCCTAATAATGTAATATTTATGTACTGTATATTATGATCTTAATGTTATGTCTCAGTTTTCAATCTACGTTACATTAAATATAGTTCTTTATGCAAGATTACTACTTGACAGCTCTCAAATATTTCCGTCGATACATTTCTGCGGGAAGAACTGCAATATAAAATATGCAATAACCGCTCTTTTCCAGCCAAATGCTTTCATAAATGTGTTTCAAGATGAACATCAAAGGAGTTAGTTCGCCTCTCGATAGCAGACTTAATTATAAAACGTTCCCTAGGAACCGAGTCAGTCGGAAATAAGATAATTATAACACTGATGGCAGCACCGTTTTTCTTCCACTTTCATTAATTCGTCCATATTCATCATGCTCTTTATTCTTGATTGCGCTTTTAATTCGGCCTCAACACGCCGCGGTTTTCAGCGTAGTATTTTTTATTATTATTTTTTATGAGCGTCTCTGCTGGCCAGCAGAGTAGAAATAGTTGTGAACATAAAATTTCAAGAGGCAATTTAATTCAGTTAACTGAAATTCACCGGAGTTTTATGCGAATTCCTCCATCACCGCTGAATGCCAGATAAAATGGAATTTCGAGAATACTTCAAACACTTTCGTCTGTATTGTTGTTCAGTGCTTTTTTGGGTTAATGTTGGATTTTTAAAATGTTTGAGTCTGTACACGTGATGTAGTAATTAACCTACAAGTTGTCGGAACGCGGCCGCCTTACTAATCTCAGCGCCAACCATATACAATCCTCTGGAGTACAAAGACATGTGGCGTCTCCCACGAGAGTGCGTTTGTAACTACCAGTCGTCACAGTTACTCCGGCTATTGTCTCAACTCGTTAGACGCGCTGTTTTTGTCCACTTTAATCTCAAGTGAAAACACTAATGCCTAAAAAACTAGCTATTAGTTGTGACTGCGCGATAATGACCGGTTAACGTTTACTTCCCGCGTCGACGTAGCGCGGAAGCTCTTTTGCCCTATGTTATGTATATTGCTTTAGTAAATCTTATACAATGATATTGGCGACTATCGCATAAAATTGTTTTATGTGTAAAGCGCATTTTTACGAGGATAAAGAGGGGAGGGGCGGCGGCGAGGGCGATCCCTCGTCCGCTCCTCACGGGAGGTGACGTCTCACTCTGACCCTATAAATAGTACCTTTTAACCTAAAAGTTATTTGGGATTTACGGTACACATAAAATATTACACATACACAATAGTATTGCTATATTGAGGGTAATACAATTAAACTCAGGACATTTTGTATTATGTATTAGTATTACATACATATTTACGGTTTAGAATATTAAAAATACAAAACTGCCATTAAAAATAAGGATCCGATTGAAAACAAATGAAATACCAGCTTCGATCAAAAATACTACTAACTGTCTTCGTCTTTAATGTTGTAGTACCTATTATAATTTAATTCTTAGAAACTGAGGAATCACTACATAGTATAAAACAAAGTCGCTTTCTCTGTCCCTATGTCCCTTTGTATGCTTAAATCTTTAAAACTACGCAACGGATTTTGATGCGGTTTTTTTAATAGATAGAGTGATTTAAGAGGAAGGTTTATGTGTATAATACGTGCATATTATTGTAGAGAAATCTATATGCACCCGGGCGAAGCTGGGCTGGGCCGATAGTATCCTAGATTTTACTTTCATTCTGAGTTGGCACGATAAATGGGGTTAACAAAGTGCCGAAATATTCGCATATCCGACGAAAATATTTTTACCAACCAAAAGGTAGCGGATGTTAATTAATAGGAGTGATTTTCCCCACCATCAAAGTTAACTGCTTGAAATGAAGTCCCAGTAAAACTGCACACAGTAGCTTCGCGTTCGGCTTTGAAGTCAAAATTATTACGAGCAGAAGGGAACTCATGGGCGTCAATGTCGAAAATTGCATGAAATCTTTGTTCACTTAGTACTTTTTAATACAAGAAAGTATAAAATGTAGCTAAGAAATTAGATAATTAAGCTTTATTATGATTGTTTGAATAAGATAATATAATTTGTTGCGCCTTAAGAGTGCCAATATCATCATAAGCTTTAATTTTAATAATGTTATTATGTAACGGTAAATGTAATAAAATTACTCCGCGATTACGTACATTTAATAAAGTTGACACGCGATATTTAATAAAAGCAAAAATATTTCGAGAATAAATATACCAAATTATCAATTTTGCCTTACGCTGATGCTGAATTAGTAAAATAAATAATTTTCCACGTATGGCGGCCTATACAGCGTGATATTGACATATTATATTTAATTTAACCATCATGTTTTTCATCACCCCATTTTACCTAAGAGACTTTTTGTTGAAAATCGTGATTTTATTACGAGTGTTTTTGATTTAAACAAACCTATAAGGCAGTTTTTTCAAACTTGGTTCGAGGTTACCTGATGTAGTTAGAAACGTGTGGTTTAAATTAAATACTATATTATGTCAAATCACCCTGTATATTATATTTGTGCCAAAGGCTTCCCCTCTCAACGTTAGCGTGGGTTTTGGTTAATCACGTCGGCCTATTGTGTCATGTCCGAGGATGGATATTATTAATTAGCGGATAGTATAGCGTCCGAATTTTCAGGCAATTTATAAGGTTTCCCGCGCAGCGAATAGTGATTGATATTACCAAATGCCATCAACTATGATTGAAACGTTTTGTTTCGAGACTCAGCCTCGTGATTTTTCCAAACGTCGTCTTCTACACAATCGCAATGCTAGAGGATTTACAATGTCACGTAATGAGTAAAGTTGTACAAAGTATGCTAAGAGCTTTGGAAATAGCTTATCAATTGGATATCTTATTTGTTTGCAACGTCACTAATAATGTAAAGTATAAAATATACACCTAAAACTTATTGGGAGTGGTAGTGTTATTTTTAAATCTTTATAGTAGAATTGAAAATTATAATATTCCTCATTTATTTAGTTTATACAACTATAAAATTGGAAGATTTTGTTTTATGATCTTAGGTATCCTAAATTAAATGATTCTTAATCTAGGGCTTACAGTCGCATCTGGCTTCACCCTGAGATTATTTTGAAGTCGTCGACCCTAGAGGCTGATTGTCAACGCTATTTGTTCATGCCCATTTTTTACCGCTACACTCTCGGAAGCCTTGTCATCGTTTTATTTATTTGATGATTCGACATCGTTTTTATGTGAGGGTTACTGATTTTTTTTTATAATCTTGAATTCCCATAAATGCAATGTGATAATTTTCTTTTTAGTATTTGCTATTGCTTTCAAAAATAAGAATATGGAAGTTTCAAGATAGATATAATTTGAAATAGTTCTGAGTCATTCTTTCAACAATTGGAATTGGCTTAGTAAGAATTTGATTTTGCCTCTAATAATTTAAAGTCAGACTTGAAGTAAGCATTTCGTATCTACCTATTTCAATGAAAGTGCATTCGTTAAGTACGATACAAAATTACAAAATATTGATTTATGCGATTTGATGATGATAATTTTTTTGGTAAATAATTCATTACATGACCCGCAGGAAATAAGGTAATATCAGTAATTCTGTGTTTCCAGTTACCTTTTTTTCCCTTCTGATAGTCCTGTTCCGTTGCGCGGGCTCTTGTGTTTTTTTATTGGCCATTACGTACATTATTACTGGTATTTTGCATTCATCATTAATTTATAATCAATCGTTATTAACGAAAAGTCAAAGGTTGATTTATCTATTAATTATTAATATTCCGGCTATTAATATCAAAAAGTCACCAGTTTATTACTGCCGATCTATCAGGATTCTACTCTGTTTTATTATCTGTTCCGATGGATAAAAAGAAAAATGTTGTTACGCGATGTTAAATATTGACAGAATAACCGATAAATACCAGCTTAATAAGGTTACACACATTTTATATGCTATAACTTTCTCAAAATATAAAGAAATATGTTTGTGACAATTTGCAACTTTCACTCAAATATTTAATTGTTGATTTATTTTGTTTGTGTGAAGTGTGATTCACTTAAATATGTATAAAGAAAGAAAATCTTCAATTTTTAATCCTTCATAATATTATTCATGTCTAAAATGTTATAGGATCGCTTATGTTTATTTTAAAGGCAACTTTTTCTCATGTTTTTGTCCTATCAACGAGAAGATATATATTATGATAAGTATTTCAAAAAACGTTACTATTATCCATAAAATGATATGTTTATGCATCTCGTAGAATGTAATTCGTAATTTACAAAGTTACTATGTAAAATGTACTCTGTGGTTACTTGGGCGCGAGCGATACCGAAGTTAAAGCACGAAAATTATTTTGATGAGCAGCTTACGGCCGCACACGGAGACGTTTAATTTCAATTAAATCGTTCCTTAGTAAACATGCTCTTAGCTAAACTACTCTAAGTAATGATTTAATTGAAATTAAATGTATTTGAGTACGGTTGTTGTGAGTAAGCACTCCCTCTGTCAGAGACCGAATGTCCGGGACGTCACAGTATCAACAAAATCATGCGACCTACTGTAATTCGCTCGTCTTGTTAATGAGAAGCTTTTTAATTATAATAACAGTAACTTATCGAAAGCCGATCTGCTATCTCTTTAAACGATATGTTGCAAATTATCAAATCTAACGGGTAACCTTTGCAACTAAACATTAATAATAAGCTTACTAGTTGTCGGTCAAACGCAGGGAGAGAATTCATCCCAATGAGTTTCAGAAGCAATTAACGAAACTAATGGAATCCTATCGATCGGAGAAAGTATGCGTTTGATACAGACTTACATTATCGAGCCGAGTAATGATGCTACTCGGCGGTATACATACTACGTGTTTATAGTAAAAGTAGTTCTATGCTAGATAATGACGAAGAGATTAAAAAACAAAACCCCATCTTCGATATACATATATAGATATAATTTAGACACCCACTTTCGTCCCAATTTGTTTATTTTATGTATTAAAAATTATATACCAGTTACTAATTTGCATTTGGATAGTTTTATGGTCAAGTTTATGATATGATACGAATCGACAAAGAAACCGTTAGTGACATCGACTCTATGAATAAATTGTTAAATACGGAGGCGTGTTTTGCGTGTGGCTTTTAATTGTGAAGCTCCTTGGTATTTGATAAAGCGACGGTAAAGGTTATGAATATTTATTCGGTACCGCAATCACGTTCTTGTGGTATTTTATGCAAGTTAGTTTCTTATTGTTCGTGCCGGTTGTTGGAGACGCAGCGCGATCATTCGCATAAGTGGGTTAACGTACTCGATGCGATTTTTCTTCCTACATTACTTAAAATTGTCTTTAAATTCATCTAAAAACAAATTATAATTCTCACCATGGTGGAGAAGTATTTTGTTGAATCAGGAAAAAATCCGCCGAACCTTGCTTCACTGTCACACAATCACTTCGAGAAACCCGTTTGTTATCCAAAATCAACAGGAGTTTATCATCATTGAACGTAACAGGGGGCAGAATCACTTTCGTTGGCGACACAGAAGTAGTAGTTGCGGTTAGGGCGGTGGAGGCAGGTCCATGTCTGCGCGATGGTTGCGCTCGCGCCCGTCGTCGGCAACGGACTGGTGGCCGGCATCGAGGCCCCCACCATCGCTTCCTGACCTACACCCACTTGCTGCGGCCGTGGCGACCGTGGCAGCCCTGGTAAACAAACGGTTCACCGACCGATTACAAGACCATCATCGCCAAGAAGCTGATGCGCCGATGCTCGTCCGCCGCGCGCCGAGCGCTGTCTCGACACATTTGTAATTCAATATGATAACGGTTGTGAGAGCGTTCGCGCATTTACTTCTGTTCTCAGCCATTCTGGGTCGCGGCACACATATAGGCACGGAATTCAAATGTTGGCAGGTGTGCGCTATGGCATCCTGCTTAACTTATACCAGTAATGCTCTCCTAGTTGTGCGGATAGTTTACGGAAATCGACGTTTGTTCCGATGCAAAGTTTTCTGAGTTGTACTATGCAATTAACATTATGGTTCTGATCACGCGTGTTTGTCTTCTTAAAATTGATTTAAAAGTGAAAGTTGAGATACTTCGATACGATGGAGCTTGACGCACCTGTGCAATTTACGAAGTATTTGGAATTGACCCGTGTGAATGATGCAAAGCGCTCGAAGATTTTATCACACGATAGTAATTCAAATTGTAAGTATGCTATAAAAGTAAAGCTTAAGAGAATGCTTCGGCACACAAGGTCTAGACTCGTTAAGATTACTTGATGTCAAAGCCAATAAAACAGCTGATGTGTACTCTCACCGGGCTTAAGTTAAACGTAAATACATTTTATATGAACTTAATTCCAATGCTCGCAGTAAAAACAGTCGTTTAGATATTATTGTGTATACTTCTATATATTAAGACGTGTCTGTTGGAACTAAGATTAAAGTTAAACTGATTACATTTGCATAAGTTTAAATGATAAATTAGGTTGCACTGCTGGTTTAGGTCGTCCCTTTACAGATACTCGTTGTAAATAGTGCAGAGATATGTATGTAATAAAAAGCTTGCAATAAAACGTTACGTTGTTTTATGCATGTAGTTGAAACCATATAAAATCCACAAAAATATGAAACGAGCGGGAGAAAGCTTCGCACCGAATGGTTAATACGTGCCGGGCCGGGTGACCTTAGACGAAAGCACGCATAATAAAGCACAAGTTTGAGTGAGAGCGTCATCCGCTAAATGTATAATTAATACGAAACTTATCATAACTATCAATAGCTATAACTATCCATACAAGAAAGTAATTTAGTTAATTTTGAAAGATACGATATTTGGTAATTTCGAATTGAAAAACGCTTATAAAATTATAAACACTTATTTAAATTTTACATTGCAATAAATGGAATATAACCGATAATAGAAACGAAAATCACGTAATGTTATATTTAGAGATCCAGTTATACTTTCTTCAAATAAGTAACAGTCTTGGGTAAGTGAAAGTTTCACTATTACAGTGTTATCATATTGTTAACAGTATCGCCGCTGGGATACCAAACGCGCGAACCTGTTTGTTGCATCAAAAGTTGCAGCTGCTCAACTGTTGCATTAAACGTGCCCTCGAAGGAAGCGGCAGTTTCGCGGGTAACTCCTCCGAGGATGAGTTCTTCGACTGCACGGACGACGAAGACAACGAGGACCAGCCGCTCTGGGACCGCCCCGCGGGCAGACTCAACCGTCTGGGCGATGCGACTCTCAAGAACGGCGCACCTCTTTTTGTCCCTAGAACGCAGGTAACTAGAAAACATTATATAATATTCTATTTCGGTCTTTAATGATAATGATAGCAGATGCAATCTCAATTTTGTTAACTTTAATTGTCACAGTACTATTTTTTTAAATGAGAAAGTTTGCCTCTTTAATAAGATTTGAATTGTATGTGTATGACCTTAAAATGTAAATTTTGCACATATTAGGATCCTGCACCGAAAACTGAAGACCAGTTAGAGGAAGATGCGGAACTGATGGTGCGTCTCGGAGACGACGCGAAGGCGTCGGAGCTCCGTGCCAGAATGATGAGCGCTTCCCTCCTTTCGGACATGGAAGCATTTAAAGCGGCCAATCCAGGAGCTGAGCTCTGCGACTTTGTGCAATGGTATTCGCCACGAGATTGGAAACCCGAAGACGGTGGCTCTCTAGGCGATCGAATGCTTTTACCCGGCAATCCCTGGATAGAGGCGTGGAGTGTAGCGCGACCGGTGCCTGCATCGCGACAAAGAAGGCTTTTCGATGAAACTCGAGAGGCGGAACAGGCTCTACATTTCCTGCGCTCGCGGACGGTAAGCGGGGCTGCTGAGCTCCTTTTGCCGGCTATTTTACGGGCTGGCGCAATCAAGGCTTCAGAGGAGGGTATCACGAGTGGCACAGCGTCAGTGGGTGGCGTTGACCTACGCAGAACGTTCGAGATCGCAGCGAGAGATTTGTACGAAGCGGAGAAAGAGGCGTGCAGATCTTTGTGCATGCGTACAGTGCTGGGTAGCAGTGTTGAAGGGAAGCCTCTGGACTCGTCCGGCAGGGCGAGGATCTTGAACGCGACGGGAGGCTCGCTCCCGCAGCCCGCGCGGAGAGAGTTCACGCTGCGGGTGAGGGACGCGGTGGCGCCGCAGGTGATGCGCGCCGCGCTGGCCGCCGACATGACCATCGTGGGCGCCTTCACGGAGCGCATCGTGTGCTTGTAGCAGGCCTGCTCAAATCCTCCCCCGCCTTCGATGACGCGCCGCGCCAGTGTTATTGTTAATTATGTCGTGCTGTATTGTTAAAGGCTTGTATAAATTGTTGAAATAATTTTAAGTGAATAAGTGAGTATATAAGTTTTGAATATGAAAATTATATTACTTACATTCTTATTTTTGCAATATTGTACTATTGATTTTTGCAACGAAATGCGCAGGTTAGTGGGACTTTACTTTCATATGAATAATGAATTGTTCATATTGTATCAATAATAATTTACCTCTCTATTATGTTTCTTTATATATTTCTACAAATTTCTTTAAATACACCTTTACAAACTAAAATTTAATTTTTGTCCTTGTCGTGACCTCTCCTATTTCTGACACCGCGCAAGTATATTCACCTGAAAACATGTCGGTACATGTATTATTTATTTATTTAAATATATTAATGGATAATTCATGGATACAATGTCGACTAATTGTTAGGCTGAATGTTTCGACCTTGAGAAGATGTGAGAAATATCTTGACAGTTTTATCGCGCTGTTAAAAATATCCTTGTTTTGACACTTTTAACAATACCTGTTCCATTTAGCTCTGCCGTGTTGAAAAATAAGACAATCAGGAATTTGGATTTAGAGTTAATAATATTTTTTTTAATATTATAGGGGGCAAACGAGCATGCGGTATATTATATTTTAAAAGATGCCCTTTTTAGGTTCGCAAATCAGCGATAACGGTTATTTCCATTGCTAATACAATCTATATTATAATGGTTTCTTAGATTTACGCGAATGTTACACATTGAAATAAAACTATTTCAATCTATATTAATCAGATAAATGTCAATTGGCACCTACATTATATCATTCTATATAATTAAAACGCCAACGCAAACATTCCTCCCACCTGGTAATAAAATCTGAGTTTGGATCAGTTTTATTTGCCAATTTATTACTGCCTGGCGCTTATCAAATATGGCATAGTGCGGGAGTGGTGGTCGTGCACCGTGATACCCGTGATAGGTGACGTCATATCGCTGATAGCGCACTCGGAGGAGTACAAGGTGGCGCGGGCTGCGAGTGGCGTGTGGCTAGTGTGGAGTGTGGAGCCGCGCGCCGCTGATAACGGCTCGTGCGATTCCTACAGCTACGTGCACGGAGTGAGTGTGCAACCACATTGTACAGCGCTGGTGTACTGTGTATAAGCACGCAGAGCAGTGGTGGAGCGAGGCGGGCGGGCGGACCGGCGCGCGCACCACGCATGCGCGGCTCCCGCGCTCGCCAGGAACCTCGCGAGATGGCTCAGTGGCACGGCGGGACGCCCGGTCGATTCCTGGGCGCGCGCAAACCGTCCCACCATACCGTATGAAGCGTAGATTATATACAAATATAAATAAAAACCAAGCACGCACGTCAAGGTTATCAATATCCTTGCCGTTCAAGTGAATAATCTCTATCCTAATTATTCAATTGTACAGACATATTGTTGAATTTGATGGAACGCTCGCTGTCATCTTAAAAAATCAAAGGACGAATTCGTGTATCTGTCATGTGATAAGTACGCGGAAAGTACCGCGAGATGATTTAGTGGCTGTTGCTGGCAGCGGGCAGTGTAAAGTCAAGGATGTTCTAGTATTGTTGTGACTTAAAGTAATGATATTTAAAAAGCATGGATGATCGAGTAATGTGCAAACTTGTATAAAGCGTGATGTTTTAACGTGTGTCGAGAGGAATTGTTATGTGGGGGAATATGTCAGCTGTATCGGAGGTGAGCTATATCAATCATCTATTAATTTTCTTTGTGTAAACAAAACATGGTGTATGTTGACACGAGAAATTTGTGTATCGACAGGAATGTATACGGCCATATTCTGCGGTGTAGATAATTTTCTATTGCGTTATATTCAATTAAACATATTTTTATACATAAAGCATGTTATTTTATGCGTGATGGCCTGTTCATTTTTCTGATTGGTGACTTGAATAAAATATCCATTATACCACGTGCGGACGGAAGTAATCAAAACAAAAATATTGCAATCCATTGTGAGATGCTTATGAATATTATTTTACGATCTGCCTTTCAGATGTGAATATGAATCATTTCTAACGTGGGACATGAATATTTTAACCCTTTACAAAGTATCACGAAGATGTGATTGGGGAGTTTAGACCGTATAATTACACATTTTCTAATTCATATTTAAAGTATTGAACATTTAACAAAGAGTTTCTACGATAATATTATATGTAATTAAGCGAATTATCTGTCGACAATTTAAAAGCATTACCTGGGCGAGTAAATCAATACCGCAGCAATCAATCAACACTTGGAAATCCTTCGGAGTTTATGTACAATAATGAAATTCCTGATGATGATAATGTCACGAACAGTTATTTTATAATAAAAACCAACATATTTTAGTTAGTTAATGAAGCAGACTTGCGGGTAATTGTCATTTTCCCATGGATAATTCCTTTAGCATTAATCATTAGATGTTCTCAAGTCTCAATTGAGAGTTTTAATTAAAGCTGTAATTAGACCACAATTCTCATGGTGTAAATTCCGTCATAAAAGCCGGTCGCGTTAGCATCATGGGACGAATAGTTTAGTTTCTTTATAGCATTGCTGTGGCTAAAATACTTTTATTTGATATTTCTAAATATTGTTGTGAAAGAGTAAATATTATTTTCATTAAAAGTATTCCGTTAACTATTTTGGTGGAAGTCGGGTAAGGCAAGAGCTTCGCTTAGCACAATTCAGATTGGCATCTGAAATTATTGTGGCGTGTTGTGCGGCTAATGAAAGATTCCTCAGCTGCCCGTTTTATCTTTTTCCTTTCTTTCTCTCATTCTAATTGGTTTTTATAAAAAAATTGCATCTTGTTGGTGATCTGGTTGATGATTATACTTCTCGAAGTGATTCAGGTGGAACACTATCTGACTTTTCATACCTTTATGACCTTTAAATAATGATAAATGTTGAATCCCAGTTAGCAAATGACTAGTATGAAGCATTTTAATGCCTCATAAAACTCGGAAATAATTTCATCGCTACTTGTATAACTTAAAGGGGACTGAATCAAGGACTAAATAATAAAATCGGATCAGTTACCAGGAAAATATTTGTATGCTATTTAGCTCTACATATTAATTCTCCCAATAGATTTGTTATTTCGCAAAGGACAAAAATATAAAGAAAGTGTTATGTCCATTTCATGTCTAATATTTAAAAAAACTCATCGAATTACAATAAAAATACAACCCTGTTGCTCCCTGACACTCACAGATTTCACCGACTTAAATCGCCCTCGATTAAATTTCCTTAGCTATTATCAGAGTTGATTACACGCGAAGTATACGCGTATGTTAAATGGAGCGATACTGTCGTCCTCCATGACCAGTGAATGGTGGCCCGCGAGCTATGGAGCCTATTATAAATAGGCAGACCATTATACGGTGCTCACTCAACTGGACAATGGACAGAAGACGTAGCCAGTCGCCTTGATAGCTATATAACTTTCAATATGTCCGCTCAATAGGGTCACGGTTATTACCACTTTCTGCATATTCCATAGCACGGTAAGTATATACGGCTGCTGACACTGCCCAGAGAAACGCAGCAGGTAATACAGGACAACTGCTGCGTTTCTCTTGTTATTCATGACACATGTTCACTGCAAGGTGCAATAAAGCAATTGTCCAAGAGTCCCATCAAGTTTGAATTAAAGTCTTAAAAAAATCATAATTATTTGTTGTAAGATTTTGAACCATTTAACTCTAGAAGACTATGGCAAAAAATCAAGACCACTTTCATGGATAATTATGATTGCTTTCCTACAAACGGCTGTAGTACAATGGCGGTGTTCCCTTCAAGAGTTATGCCACAAAACGACACTTATTTCCTGGGTATGACTTGATTTTTCTTAATATTTTTATTTACATTTTCACATTATTGTATCGAAGCGCTGCTGTAATACAATTTTCTGATAACAAAAGGCGTTCGATCGAATCATTTATATTTTATAGCTTCCAATTAATATAGCGTGGGGGAGGGCGAGCACAATCGTCCGCCACCATCGCCAACTTAATGACAATCCACGTGTTTTCTGTCACCTTAAGTTTTACTGCACTAGTTGTGTAGTGAAATTGACACGAAGGCAATTTCTTGACTATTAAGTACAATTACAGTTTAAATAGAAATTAAAATTGTGGTTTTGTTATTAGACTACAAATATTTTTTTATCTACACTAATATTATAAAGAGGAAAACTTTGTTTGTTTGTTTGGTTGTAATGAATAGGCTCAAAAACTACTGGACCGATTTTAAAAATTCTTTCACCATTCGAAAGCTACATTATCCACGAGTAACATAGACTATATTTTATTTTGGAAAAAAAATAGGGTTCCGTAAGATATTTGGATTTTTCGGACACAAACTGAAAAAAATCAACCAAAGAAGTTACTTATTTTGCGTGCCTGCCTAAACTACAAAAGATAGAACCATAAAATGTTATAATTAATTGTAGATCTTATAAATATCTACAAAAAAGTCCGCGACACACTATACCTATCTATGTCGAGTGAGGCACAACAACCACATTTTTATTTAAAAATCTTGAATTTTTTTTGGACTACATTTAAACGCGTTTATTTTACTCATGCTATTAATCCTTATCAAAATAAATTATTTCATCAATAAGTACAGTTTATGTTGATAATATTTGGTCTTTGAATGATTAAAATTGGACGTTTGGTTTTGAAGTTGTGGTGAAATTAAAATATTACGATTTCTGCTGCACAAAAATTTCATAAGGCAATCTTTATATGTACCTGTATATGGAGAGACGGGATATAATAGAGTGGAAGGTACGGGAGAAGGCTGGGATAGCTGACAGATTTGATAGGACGAAATATAAATGCACGTTATAAGACGGGATGGATAATAAAGAGAAAGGACGGGATGGATTGGGAACAGACTGAACAGACGGATGAGACGGGATTGAGCCGGACAGTAGGACAGCTACGTCAAGTTTAGGTATACAAGAGTTTATACGAAAAATAACATGTATTTGGTGTGGAGTGGAATCAAAAAATATATGCACCCACACGAAGGTGGGCCGGGCCGCTAGTTTATAATATACGTTAAGGAAAGTACATTTAAACTGGTACAGGATCCTATTAAATAAGTATCTTCGCCATTTTACTAGACTTAATAATTATTGGTGGTTTGGTGCTAAGATAAAGTCAAGCAAATCCTTTAAGTTCAGGTATATCTATCGTATAAATAGTTGCTAAAATATGTATTCAATTCGATGTAATAATAATATCAAAGCATTAAAGTGGACACAGCACTCACGTTGACCAAGTATTTGTTAAGACCGTTATCATTAATGTTTAATGTTTGTAAATACGGATAACCTAGACAAATGCTCCGTTCTAATTTTATTCAAGGTATTTGTTATATTATTATACGTATTAGTTTTGTTTTCGTGATGTGATGAAATACTTGTAGTCGAAGATTCCAGAGCTGCTACATCAACATAAGTATGGCCAAGCTAAACTATTGCGGATTAGTAGATACTCTGCGATGCGTACTTTTCTATTAGACCTGTTTTTTTATTTTATTATTGGATATGTAAACAATTAGACTCTTCTAGACTACTCTAGAGATGGTAGGTCTCTCAAATGTGAGAGGCAGCCTGGGTAGGTACCACCGCTAAGTATTTCTTCCGCCAAATAGCTGTGTTAATGCACTGTTATGTTCCAGTTTGAAGGAAATTGTAGCCAGAGCAAGCCAGAGCAACTACTGGACAAAATGCAACTTAATATCTTATGTCTCAGAATGGCGAGCACAGTGGAATGCTAAGCACATTCATGTTATTTGATTTTCTTATTGTCCATGAGCGGTTGTACCTAGTGTTGCCAGGTGTCCCGCTTTACGCGGGACGTCCCGCTTTTCAGGGGTTCGGTGACGCGTCCCGATTGAACCTTCGGCGGTACTCCAAATGTCCCGCTTTTTGAGCACCTCTCTCAGAACGAATAAAAAACTAAATCTTACACACTTTTACTTATAATCCGTACTGTATTTCGCGTTTTCCTACAATTATTTACCTACTTAGTATCTATTTCGATTCTAAAGTTGTTTCGATAGGCTGATTCCAAAAAAATATAGGGCTTTGAATAAGTTCTTGCGGTTTGTTCACGAGTTCATTTCTTATTTTAGATGGTAATACATGTGCAACGAAATACTGTTAATGAACTTATGTCTTAGTAGGTAAATATTAGCTAGCTCCAATGAAAATTCCTTCGTAACAATTTCAAGTTTAATACGGCTTAGAGAGCATTTCTGGCGATTTTTGACGTGACAACGTCTTAAATTAGGTTGCGGCTGGGAGTCACTTATGAAAAAGTGTAACGCCCGGTAACGTAACGGTGCGCGCGCAGCACTAGAGAATTAGGCGCATTGAATCGGCGCATGCTTGTGTCTCTGTCTTTGTCTTTCTCGAACGTTCTTGGCGTTGGAAAAACAAGAAAGCGTCACAATACAAGTTCACACGTGTGGTTAAAGTATCGTCAGCTGTGTCTGTAGTGAAAATATGGAGTGCTTAGATTCGTCATTACATGTACAATGTTTTAGTAAACAAAATATATTTCTATAGTTAAAATTTGTGCAATTCTTATTTTCATTCAATTCCTTGTTCCTATTGTGCAATTTAATTATATTCATATCAATAAATATTCTACCGAGAAAAAGACGTTGTCACGTAAAATCTTCGCCCGTAAAACCGACTTTACAGGCAACCATTTTTTTACGACATGTACATGTAGATGTAAATCAAAAGAAAAACGCATGTTAACTTCACATAATTCTCTTCGAGTATTATAGCGAGCATAATTTGTCAGAATTCATGTGCAAAGACGTGTCGGAAAATATAAATTTTCATCTTGGAGATAAAGATCGCTCTGGTAAATCTAATAGTTATAGTTGAGAATTTAAGGAATAACTCGATGTACACCCATAGCAAACGCTAGAGGAAAATGCAAAATAGTTTTGAGTAAATTTTTGAAATATTTGGAGTAAGCTAAGAAAGCTCTGCCTATCCCTTCTGGAAAAAAGGCGTGAGTTTATGTACATATGTATGCATGCTAAGAAACCATAGCGCCTTATGAATTGAAGCCTCGAGAGATATGGTACTTGGTCTGATTGAGCTGCGCTTCCATTATTATACTAATAACCAAAAACGGCTAATGTCTTTGAGAACCTCCAGAGATGCGACGTTTTTCCGTGTGATAAGTATATGCTGCTAGAAAGAGGGACATTAATAATTTGTGAAAGTAAAAAAAAAATTGTCTCTTCTTTAATAGGCGTCCCGCTGAAGAACTCAAAATCCCGCTTATTTTAATGTCCTGCCCCGAAATTTCAAAAACTAAACCTGGCAACACTAGTTGTACCCCTTACCATACACTATCAGGCGTGTGGCAAGCTTGTCTCGCCATACATTCCAATAAAAATAACGTATATTTACTCCGGTTTTCTGTAGTTTGAAAACATAATATATTTATATATTTTATTTTTTATACAAAAAGCATTTTACTGGGAACAATAACATTTGTCTGATGTACTTTTGACAGTAGCTCAAAAACAGCAGATGCATTACCATTTGCGGTTTTCGTGCAGCTACATAATGCAGAGTTTCACGAATCAGGTTAAAAGGGTTTTACGAAGCCGGCAAAGCGCTCTTAGTGTAATAAGAGACTTTGGGCCATGTTCTAGCGAGCATATATACACTCACAGGCACAATTAACCGTCCATCTATATTTTTCGTCATCCTGTTTGTTTATGTTAACTGTAGGATAACTAATGCTTTGTTTTTTGTTAAGTACACACGCCGCCGCGCCGGCAGAATTAGAGGAACACGCGTTAAATATTAAATTTCTTAGAAAATATTATAAAAACTGAATGTTTTTATTTTTCAATATTTAAAATGAGGCAAAGTTTATAACAAATTACTATAATTGAGTAAAAAATACTTTAATTAATGACGCAAATGGAATTAAACGGAAATACAGTAAAATGAAATTTCTGTATTGTCAAATGTAATCGTGTATTTTAAAAACTTACAGAAATAATTTAAGAAAATTAATAATGCGTATTACTACCACGGGCTCTGATAAGAGCCTGGATATGATCCTTCATGCTTTTAATGACGTCATCAATCATTTTTTGCGACAAATTCTCCCACTCTTGCACTAACATGAATTTTAATCCTTGAACGATCTTAGGGGCTTGGTTTCTTCCATTTATCTTTCTTCCGATGACGTCCCATTCGTTCTCTATCGGATTCATGTCTGGTGATCTTGCTGGGCAATCCATTTGCGCGATTCGGGCCTAATTTAAGTAGTCGCGAACCATTTGCGCTGTGTGGGTCCGCGCATTATCATGCATAAATAAAAAATATTCGCCTATGGATGGTGCAAAAGACAATACATGGGACTCTTAAGATCTCTGAGACGGATCTTTGTGCAGCTAAAGACCCATTTTCTATAAGTAATAACTCCGCGCGTGCTTCCAAACATATACCACCCCATACCAAAATTGACCCTCCGCCATAACATACCTCTTTCAGTAAAGTTTCCTCGATTAGCGTTCTCCTCGATACCTCCAGATCCTCCCCCTTCCTTCTATGCAATTCACAACAAAACTGCTTTCATCACTAAACAAAACTCGGCTCCACTCATTTGTCCAGTCGTGGTGTTGATGAGCAAAAGCTTATCTGGCTACTTTATGTACCACCTCAAGTTTTTGAGCTTTGACGGAACGTAAGACTTAGATGACATGATGATGAGACAAGGCTGAGATGAGCAGGCTAAAACGTGAACTTCTGGGTTCAGTTTTGCGTAATTGGCAAGAACGGTGGGTAAAGGAGTCGAAGGGTCGAGAGCTCTATATGTTTTTCCCCGACGTGGCTTGGAGGTTCGGCAAACGCTGGATAGCTCCGGATCATGCAAGCTCACAGATTCTCACGGGTCACGGGTGCTTTAACAAGCGCCTTAGTGACATGCGGCTTAGGGACAACAGTATGTGTGCATGTGGTGAGAGCGAGGAGGACCGGCACCATGTTTTGTGGTGCTGTAGTCTGTATGCTGTGCCCCGTCAGCGTATGTTGGATGGACTCGAGTTGGAGATGCTTGGACCGGCCTGGTATCCCGATCTTGTGCGCACGGAGGTCAACTTTAGTAGGCTGCAGGAGTTCGCGCACGCGTGGTTTCGACTACGGAACCACCCACAGAGCGGCCTGGCACCGGATGGTGCCAACGTTTCGTAACGTGCATGCCCCAGAAAGGGAAGAACTAGCACATAGGGACATGGACGAAGAGATAAATAATTTGTAGGGAGCATGATCGCGCACGCGGCAGAGTGCACACTGCTCAGCAGAAAGCAGGTTCCGCGTGCGTCTCCCGCGATTTGGCCTATATAATCGCAAGATTGGTTAGGTCGTGGGTTGGAGGTGGAACGTAAGACTTCAGTCCACCTTCATTTAAACGTGTTCTCACTGTACGCTCACTGATATTAACATCACGGAGTTCATGTGACATGTTTCGGGTCTGAATAGCTGTTTGACGACGATTTCTCAAAGTTTTCAGCCGTATAAAATGACCATCCTGGGTACTGGTCCACCGTTTTCTACCTTATCCTGGCATCCGCACATAAGAGCCTATGTGCCTCTAACGTTTAACGTTGAGAAAGACGATAGATACCGACACACCCAATGCGCGACTTACTGAATCCTACCCTTGACCATTTTCAATCATTGTTACCGCTCTGGCAACTTCAGTGGAAGGTAAGCCACTCATTTTATATCTTACAAGACAGGTACTCTAAAAACAATAACAATAAAAATATCTAAAGTCACATAAAATGAAATTAAACAAAATTTTGTGAAACCACTTGAAAGTGAAAAAATCTTAAAAACACTTGAGAGCGTATAATTTACGATAAAACTCTAAATATCGAATAATCTTTTTGCATCATTTAATTTTTCAAAGGTACAGAAATATAAAAACAAAGACCATTTAAACAAACAGCAAACAAAATTTAAAAAAAACTAATTTTTGTGCGTGTTTCTCTAATTGTGCCGGCGTGTGTAGTTACTTTAGCAATAAATTAAGAACTTATACCGTCATTTCAATGCCTAAACTTTTATCTCCGAAGCGTTTCTGGAATTTAGTCGCTGTTTGGCATTTTTGCATTCTTCTTTACATTTCTTGTTCTTCTCCGCCATAGTGTGCGCATATTGTTTAATTTGAGTATTTAGTGTATGATTATTCTTTGTGCCTTAAAAAAATGCCAGTCGATGCAACTGGTGCTGTTAGAGCAGTAACTTTAGCTGGCGCGGGGTAGAGCCAATGTCGCATTAGTTTTACGCTTGTATACCTCGAACTACGGTACGGGATGCCATCAGACCCTTTTAGGAGGCTAGTTCATAAACGAGGAGGCCAGGTTAAGGCCGACATTAGTGCACTTCGGCTCTCGATGACCGCTTTGTTGTCAGTAATGTGCTAAGAAATCGCTTTTGCACCGGTGCTGAAGCGCGTATACGTCTGTTTAAGGTAAGAAAGGTCAATGTAAGTGAACGGACCATTAGAAGAAGACTTGTTGAAAGTAATCTGATGGTTTTTTGTCCAGCTCGCGCTCTACAACTATCCACAGCATCGTAGAGCTAGACTTGCCTTTGCATGAAAATATGCTGACTGGACTATGGAGGAATAGAAGGACGTAGTGTCCTCAGATGAGAGTAGAATAGCTTAAAGAGGTCCAGATGGACGTCAGCGTGTTTACAGGTGCCAAAATGAACAGCTTGCTCCATGCGCAATAATCGAAACTGTGGGTTATTAGGGAGAGTCCGTAATGGTTCGGGGAGCTATCATTTACGATGCTCATACCTATCTTGTGGTGTTCGATAGAGGCAGTATGACCATTCAAAGATACGTGGAGGCAGTCTTACAAGACTACGTCATACCTTTCGCACCATTTATTGGTGAGAACTTTAGAATAATGCACGACAATATCGATACCATACTGCAAGATCCGTCACTCAATGCCTCGATGAGGTCGGAATTCAAGTTTTGTCATGGCTGGCACGCAGTCATGATTATAACCCAATTAAACACATTTGAGAAAATCTAGAAAGACGTGTCCGAGCAAGAGTATCAGCCCCTGCGACCTTAGAAGAGCTCAAGGCGGCTGTGATAGAGGGATGGAACAATATCCCTCAGTCGGATATTCAAGACATCATGGATGGATATCCAAACCAGCTACAAGAAGTCGTTAGGGCACGAGGTAGTAACACACATTATCAAAATTAAAATTTAAAAAAAGTGAACGATTTTTTTCAAAATTAAACTCATAACATTTTTACGCAATTTTTTTGCAAAATCGATTTTTGGGATATTCTTTTTTAATAAAAGGTTTTTGAAAGACTTTTATGTTTTTATTTATTCTTAGTGGTTGCTTTTAACATAACTTCCATCAAATGTGGTCTAAATTTGACGACTACTGTATACTGAAAGAAATACAGGGTGGACGGTTAATTGTGCCTTTGAGTGTAGATACATCTAGTAATCATTCAACTTTTACACAGATGCTCTCTCATCCAACCTTTATTTATGAAGTTTCCGATCCAGAAAAAAAAATGTAAAGCATCTAATAAATATGAAACAAGCTTATGTTTATCCACCTCCGTATCACAGATGAAAGAAATTGAGTAGGTCCTCACTGTTTGACAACACAGTTTGACCTCACAGGCAAAAATTCAATAACACTTTGCCCGACTCGGGATTCCAACTCGAGATCTCAGCTTTGTAATATAACTACGCCATCGAGGCAGTCAACAAGTATTCATTAATTACATTTACATTATAAAAATCTCAAACACAACATGCCCATCATATAAGCGGATGTTTTAGAATGAAACACGTAATAGAATGTATTTAAAACACATCCACAAACACGCGGGTGAAATCCACATAGTGTTATGTGTCCATAAGCTTTATTCCCTTTGAAGTTTGAGTTATGGCTGTGAGGAGTAAACATGTAGTGAAATTGTTCAGCGCCGCCCATAGTTCCGACCGCAACGATCATGCGTGGTCTGATGTTTTATTTACGAGCAAATATAAAAACATCAGCTATTACCGTACAGAGAGTTGCATAAAGATAATTGATGTATTTTATTTTACACAGTTAAGCCAATATTGGCATTTTATGATATCAAACTATAATCTATATAAAGAGATGTTTCAAAAATGTTAACGATTAGGGGTAAACGATTAGGGGGATTGTAAATTGCAATTAAATCAATATTGATTTTCTGCATATTGATAGTCTGACTAGTGGTATCGTAAAATTTAAAACTAGGAGGTTCTGATTTCCTTTCCAGATATTGAAACCCATTTTATGTATTTGTTTTATTCAATCGGCTTGAGATACGTTCTCGAAAGAGCCGATGTAAGGCAAGCAGCAGGTAGTAAAATAAAAAGCTAAATTTTTATGAGAGACGAATAAAAATAGCATGTAAACATCACATTCTTTCCGCCAAGTGGGAGACAAAACTCAGCAGAAGTAGATTATCAAATTATATTTGGATAAGATCAAGTAAATGGGAAATGAAATGTAGGTATCTATTTGTATGGGAGAATATTGGTGTAAAACTTCATTTATTTCAAGTTCCCTCACGGGTAAAATATTTTAGACTGACAATTATTATAGGGACAATGACCAGCGTACAGGAATTTGGAAATCAGTCATAGTGATCCAACCATGTTTGTCGTGTTTCAGATTCATCTTGTGAATTCTGATTCCTACAGGCCGGCAAAGTTATTTCCAGGAAATAGTTTGTTTCTATTATACAATCAAGCTTTTACCATCAGGTGAATTGCTGGTATAAGTATAAATACAGATTCCAATGAACTATTCAGAGCTCTCACGAGGTCTCTATTGGAACTGGTAAATGCTATGACCTACTACGGAAACCAGCAAATTATGCATTTTAAATTCCCGCATCCGCCTTTTCGCATAATTACGTACCGGAGTGGTTTCCATGTTCCTTTTGCCTCAATAAGAGCATAATGCAAGATGCTTGCTTCTACCGATACCCTGGGGCTAGTTTCTTACTAGTCTATCCTAGTTGAACTTCGATCAAATATACACTAGATACAACATGAGCGCTTAGAAAATGGCACCAAAAAAGAGTGCTTTAAGCACTCTTTCGCCTTCAGTCACGCACCGACCGTTGCTTCTAAAACGTCGTAGAACTTTAGACAATATTATGTGAAAAGCTACTTTAAGCTCCAGGAATAAGGTGGAATTTGTGTTAATATATTTGGAATATGTGATCTTTTTGTTTACTTTTTTTCATGTCATGCATCGGTGCCACTTTTTAACAGAACTTTTACAGGCAACTGTGTATCTAGTGTATATTTGATCGAAGTAGTTGAAGTATAAACTTTATTTACCATTCCAAACTAACTTTTATTTCCATTTTGTATGAAATTACACCTGGTTTAGTTTAAGGGTAACTTATGACATTTCAGGATTTAAAGAACTCAACATGATGTAATTCATTCCATATGTGGGCAGAAGTCTTTCGACCTGTAGCTGCGACGAGGAAATACCAACTACGACAAACAATGTCGCATACTTATACTTACCTCTTCTTATTTATTTATTTATAATTCTTTATTGAACACCACATACAGTAATAAGATAAAAAATATGACAACACGTTTTAATAAAGGTTACAATTGGCGGTCTTATCGCTAAACGCGATTTCTTCCAGACAACCATTAGATGGATTACTCTTAGTAGGAGAAGGGCGAACAAGATGGAAATCTTTATTTTATGATGCAAAAAATACATAAGTAAACAACACGGTAAAAATGCCCTCACACTGCGGACAAGATGAAATTTAGAGTAAGTATAACTCTATATTTTACAATGGTAATGTAATATACTACGTATATATACCATGTTCTTGTTTTTCTGCAAAGTTCATATTCAAACTTAACACGCTGATTACTGATACCACTCCACTGTACTCAAATTCTTTAAAATCTAGGCAGGTTTCAGTATTTAAGATGTGAAGATTTGAAAGCTTAAAATTATACAGCCTGATTCGTTTCTTCAGTCAAAGAATGTCTATTACTCCACGTTGTGTAAATACACACACATCAAATGATGACCATCTAAAACAAATGCACACTCAAACAAACCATTCCGTCTTACCCTCATATCCAATTTTCCATCTTGTCCATACGCCCATCGGTAACACAAACATTAACAATTTAAAATTCCTGCTATTTGTCTTTTAATATAAATTCGTATTATACATCCCTGAATACATACTAATTATGTACAAAAATAAAATTGAATTTTTTCACATTCTATAAACAATATCACTGCAAAAAATTATTGCTAAGGTAATAATTTGATGCAAAAAGGTAACATGCACAATTTCTATTCTTATTCTTAAATATAAAGGAGCCTTGTGCCTTCGTTTGCTTGAGGAACGGGTGCTCGTCCGATGATTTGGAAAATATACAAAGTTTCCATCTTTCCCGGCCCTTCCATTTTGCCCTCCGTTATCTTAATGTTCAAATAATACTCATAGAAATATCAAAATGAGCGCTGGTAGTATAATATACGGTTCATGACGGCCGAGCTATGATTGCAATTAATATTTTACTTGAGTCCGTCTGAACTATTTGCCTGCCATCTTAAGCCGAACTACCTACTTATAGCCATCTGAGTCTGGAGGCGTTTGGGAATGTCCTTTTGGACATTCTCGAAGTATATACTGATCTTAGAGTATTTATATATAGAGGGAGCGCTGTCATACATTCGCGTTTTGAAAAACGTAGATATTTTCTTGTTCGTAATGTTGGTAGCGCTCCTATATTAGTAAAAATTGAATTAATTATTTAGCAATACATTGCTATTAATTCCTTTGATAGCCGAAATTATATTTAGCTATTATCCTTTTAAAACGAGTTCGAGTGGAATTAATTAGACCTAAACTACATATTTTTAATTTTATTTTCAAATAATTTATGTGTGTTGCACAACCTGTTCAAATATTAGCCAATAGGAGGGCAGAAAAGGTGGCCCGGCACTACCATTTTTATCTACGTTTTTGAAGTATTTATAGCAACTCGGAATGTTGATAAATTGCTTTCAGTTAAACTGAGATGGTGTTTGATACGTCTTTCATGATTCCATTATGTATTATGTCAGACAGCGGTAAGGAATACTGAAAAGCAATATTTTCTACATTATTTTTGAAAGAAACGAAGTTTTTAAAATTATTGAAAATGTCTTGTCGGAGCATGGGTCGGAGCGATAGATGTGTTACTGCCACATAGCCAATATTTTAGGGACATAAGTTTTCAATTTGGGTTCAAGTTTGTGGCAAAAATTGCTTTTGGTATAAATGGTAAGATATGTCACTTTGTCTGTAGAATCATAAAAAATATAAACCAATGTTATATAACATAGGGCCTTATGTGGAATGATTCACGAATAGACAAAGGAAGATAAAGAAAATATAGTGTAGAATCAAATGTAGAATGTATATAGATTATTGTGATATAATATACGAAAGGGTAGTTCGTAATGAGGATTTATTAGGGTATATTTTACGCTGCCATGGCACTCATACTCTGAGTTCTCTGCTAAAAGTAGGTAATATGATAATTTTAATATATGAATTAAGTACGAGTCCATTAAGCCAATACAAATTATTTTGATGTGTATATATTCACATGTATTACATTTCTGCATTATTTATTTATTTCTGTTTTTTTATCAAAGTGGTTTTGTTATTAATTCTGTTATATCATGAGAAAGATAAGAAGAGAAGGGTAGGTCGTATAGTCCACCACGCCACCCTTGTGCGTGTTGGCGGACTATGCATACCATAGCAATCTTTACAATACAAATCCCCACGGTATGGTTTCCTCGCGATGTTTTCTTTCACCGTTATAGTTATTGCGGTGTTTTTAATACAATCAGCGGCTAATGTATGAATGGACGAAAAAATATCCGCAGTGAAAAGTAATTTTAACGTGAACTGTACGTGGCGTATTTTTAACATGTTTTTATTGTTTCGTAGAAGTAGGGCCATTGTGCTCGTTATTGCAAGCGTGGAACATGATGTCTGTTTGAGTTGAAAACTTTTGTTGGTATGGGAAGAATGGCTGTATCAGTCCATTTATTTAATAAATACCTATTATGTGAGGGCTATGTCAAGCGTCACTGAGGACAGTTCGTACTTTCTAAGATTAGTGACCATTCTACTGTCCTGTATTTTAAGTATTTTCTGGTGGTACGTCTCTCATATGTGAGAGGCCATCTGGGTAGGTACAGTCAGCGACATAAGTCGCTACACATTCACGAGATTTGAAATTGTCTTATCATCTAAAATAATAATTATTTTCAATATCGTATGGCACTTCTCGGCATAGATGACTTTACTTGGTTATATTTTACGACTACAGAGTAGTACGTACAAATTTTAACTCATAAAAAGCTTATCAAAAAATGTGAAGTGTTCAGCGACTTATGTCGCTGACTGTACCACCGCAATGTCTATTTCTCCCGTGAAACAACACTGCGTAATTGCACTGTTGTGTTTCGGATTGAAGGACATTGTAGCCAGAGCAACTACTGGACATATTGAGACTTAACATCTTATGTCTCAGGATGGCGAGCGCAGAGAATTTTGCTACTGTTTATGAGCAGTCGTATCGCTTACCATCAGCAGCGAACGAATTGCTCATAGGATTTGGTGCAGGGCTTTAGTGCTCTTATAAAACTCGGATTGAGTTACTTTAAGCTCTTGCGTACCATAGCGCCTTTAAAAATATAAAGGTGAAAATTATTATTACATACGATGATTAAAATCATTCTAATAAATAGTCGTTTTGTTTTGATACATGTTTATTTGCGTTGTGATTATATAAACTACCACAGCTTCGTTTTCGTTCAGAGGCTAGATATACACTATATTTAATATACGTATGCAACTGGGGCACAAACTTGAAATGCGACATTTGATGCATTTTATGTGTAAACACGTTTATAAGCAGCTTTTGAAAATTTCTCCTCCAAATATATAAAGCTTAATATATTTTTAATGGCCATATTTCTAAATTTATTTTGATAATTAAAAAACGTAGTAATGACTTTAGTTTAACTAAAGGCTACTGAACTGTTAGTAGGTGCTTATGGCGTCGATTTCGCAGCTTCTCGCGTGTCTTACGAGTGGCCTTGATTGTTGTGTGGCTGATTGTTTTGTGGCTATTGGTAATGTACTCTCCAGACACGAACTCACATAAATCTTAGATATTTAAATATAATAAATATTAAAACTAGGAAAACCACTGGTGGTAGGTCTCTCATATGTGAGAGGCCATCTGGGTAGGTTCCACCGCAATGTCTATTTCTCCCGTGAAACAACACTGCTTAAATGCACTGTTGTGTTTCGGATTGAAGAACATTGTAGCCAGAGCAACTACTGGACATATTGAGACTTAACATCTTATGTCTCAGGATGGCGAGCGCAGTGGAATGTTGCTACTGTTTATGAGCGGTCGTATCGCTTACCATCAGGCGAACGGCTTGCTCGTCTCGTCATTCATTGCAATAAAAAAAAACCATGCAATATTATATTAATAACAACTACTTTTTCTCACATGCCGGTATTATTTCCTCCATAGTGTGAGTGAAAATTATATTGTCATCGGCCACGGTGGACTCTACTTCTTCCAGGAAAACAATTTGTCGAGTTTATATGGTATTCCCGTATTGGAACGATTTAACTGTATTGTCTTCACGCTTTATGGTATGTTAACTTCTGTTATCTTCTGTGATCGTATTGAATGTAAGGAATATCAAAGCTATGTCATTTATGTGTAACTACACTAACAGTAGTAGTTAGAATTTCAGGCACTTACTAGGTTACTGGACACGACGACTGTTTACACACCTTGAATACGCTATCTCGGTTTTGGCAACCGTCCAGGGATTGTCTTTAGGCGTAAATTATACATTACTACCACGGGCGGAATTAATGAATGCGTGGAAACGGCCTTGTACATCGTTCGCAGGCAAATTCTCCCCGACCATAGAACCATACTTTATCAATATTATTAATGCAAAAGAGCTGTTTATGTTCTTCATCAATTTGTTTGTTTGTGCGAAGGTCGGTGAAGCAGTTCTGGTTTCACGAAGAGATAATGTGGACGTGTTTAATTGTGTTTATATAATCTGTAATGTACTTATACTCATCGGATAGCTAAGCAATGATTGAGCACTTCTGATACGCATTGTTCGCAGGGTTACTGGAACAATAGCGAGGCTTCAGTTTTTAAAGGAATTAACAAGACGCACTTTGGGTTAAGTGGGGCCCTCAAAACCCGGCTTTTTCGACAACGCTGCGAGTCCATTGTCGAACATAATGAGTGGTGGAAAGGTGTAGCCTTTAGGGTGACGTCGACATAAACGTTTGTGGCGGGGCACACCCGCCGAATTGTCAAGGACCTCTCGAGGAAAAATCAAGTAGATCCGACTTGCGTATCAATTTTTTTCCAGAAAAACTATCTTCGGCATTAAGGCAAAAATACTTTTTTGAATTTTGATTAATGTTAGTTAAATATTTAGTAGGTATTGAGAATTTTTATCAGGTTCATTGTTTATTTTTTTATAAATTTCGATGTACAATAAAGTATACATAAATAAAAAAATAGATTAAGAGACAAGTAGAGAAAGATTTCATTTTAACTGCTAAATAAACACGAATTAATTTTAGAAAAATAAAATTAGATTGCAATATAAATATTTTTATATACTATTATAACAATTATAGGTATATCGTATGCACTTACTTACGTTAAAATGTATGTAACTGTATCAAGCCATATGAGTCCCACTGCAGAGCATCTTTCTATAATCGAGAGTAAGATTGAGTGCGATGAGGTATATAGTTCACCACGCGTCGACAGAGTTTATATACCCTACAAATTCTTACAAATGGCTATGGTGTGAAGGTTTCTTCACGATGTTTTCCTTCAACGTTATAGTACGTTACCAACGGGCCACCATGCACTGTTACTAAATTGTTATTTTACTTTAATAGTCTGAAATAATAAAAACAAAATAATAAAAACAAATATTTGTGCCAAATAATAGAGACATCGGTGAAAATGATATGATTTGCTAAATGCAATCGACATTCGTTTCTGTCTTTTATTAGAATGCAATTTAGAAGAACATTTATTGTCATCGGCAACGAGATTTGAGCGTCCACCAAGATTGCAAATGCTGTAGAATCACACCATCTAACCAGTTAGATCCCCGGCAATTCAATATGAGGCCCATGCCAGCGCCGTGTGCAACAAAACAAGAGGAATCCACAGAGGTCTAGATAAACTGGACGCTGTGATAACAGAGCATCCGCAGCGATTGGAATATATATATATAATATTCGCTTCGATTATTGTATCAATCGAATAAAGACTTCAGCCGTACAATACATCATACTTCTTGCCACTGTTAAGGCTTATGAACGTTTTATGTGAACGAAAATATATTCTGTTCTTTAGTGATTTGTTTGGGAAATATTTCGATTCAATTATTGTCAAAAACAAAACTACATACTAATGTAGATTACATCGGCACACTGAAATTAATATATAAACGGATTTCGTGTAACAATTGCATTGGATTACTTGGTACTTATTTATCAATTATAATCTATACATATAAATACAATTGAAGAGTCTGTTTGTAAAGTGAAAATTAAAAAAAATTACCAACTACGTATCGTTATACACGATACCTATAACGAAAATGACATTAGAATTTATTTGTCTGTCTGTCTGTTTGTTCCGGCTAATCTCTGAAATGGCTGGACCGATTTTGACGGGACTTTTATTGTCAGGTAGCTGATATAATAAGGAGTAACTTAGGCTACATTTATTTCAGGAAAAATATTTTGTTTTAGTCAAATAAAGTAATGTTTCAATGCTCAAGTACTGTCCAGTACCGCACGCAGCTTACGCGGATGCCACCACTGGGCCGTCACGTCGGGCGCCTCCCACCACTTCTCCCACCAACGAATCGATATCACAAAGGCTGCCTTCAGGTTTGGAGTGGAGTGAAAGAATATGTCCACCCAGGCGAAGCTACGCCGGGCCGCTAGTTTATCATAAATCCTTAGCATTTCCTAGTCTCGAAACATTTAATTTAATCTGTTAAACGCGGATCCAATAGTTATTACATTCACCAAGACCTATACATCTATACAAGTATAATTTGATGTGTTTTACACATCGATATCTCGGTAGAATATAAGTCCACATAGTAAGTTTATAAAATAAGTTATAAGTTTTACATAAACTGTTGATAATATTGTTGAAAATGCCCATCACAATTTCATATTCAACAATACAAAATATCAAAATACGAATTGAGTCACAGTGGAATATAAGTGGCATCTCCCGTACCGTTGCGTCGTCGCGGAACAAATAAGAATTCTTCCAGCCGACGATGGAGTTATTTCCGCATTTGTCGTGGAACAAACACGGGTAATAACATCGCGTGCCATACGTGCTAGGCTTTTCAACCTTATGTTAGCTTCCAGTGAAATCACCTTGGGATGCAGGCATTGTAATAATGTACTTTAGGGATTAGTACATTTTGCCATTGGGAGTTTTCCTGAAAGCTTGCAAGAAAGGGTGCATTTTTGTAATACAGGTGTATTAGAATGAGGTGCGTTTAATTTAGGAGAGATAAACTTTAGGTTTATTGGTATAAGTCTAACAACTTCGAGCAAGCTCGGTGCATAACTACCCGAATTCTACTCATAATAGAAAGATAAATAATAAGGTATAAACGAAAAGACTGTTGGCATGAACTCATGCAAATATAAAATGATGAAAAAGAATAAAACCCTGCTTCATTCAGCTGGTTTCAAATGCCTGTCAATTTTGAATGTTCTGTTCATACTAAACGTACACAAATTAAGCATTACGAGTATAATAAATGGGATTATGAAATGGCTGTATTCATGGACTAACAAAACGAAAGTGAACGCAGAGATGCGCTGTAGAGAATATAATCGCTACTAATGAAGTAAGCTTCGGACTAAATCAGCCGCCAAATGATGGCCTCATGACGTCATGCAATACCCATTACGTATTAGGTTAACATTTCAAAAGGACATTATCATTTATTTCATTATGGTCAGATTTTAGAATAATATTTTTAGAACCGGAATACCTTATATTCTTTGAATTAAATGCTTTCATTACTTGATTATAGTGTATTTGAGATGGTAAAGTAAATTCTGTCATTTTCGCAACAATTTCCTTAAACGTTTTAGTTCTTGAGCAAAACTTTTTCGATTTACTTAAATAGGAATATAAAACTAAATAACTCTTTAACCAGGACTGGCTACTCGGTTGAAAGCATAAGAATCAACATAAGACGTGTCGCATCTATTGAAAGCCTTATAGGATCTAAGCTAAATAGACAGAGTTGCTCAGAATATCTTTAAAGGAACCCAATAAAAAAGTTATCAAAAATGTATGACATGTAAGTAAAGATATGTGCTTTTAATTAATCTGGTAAGTAATTTACGAACAGCGGTCCACAATTTAATATGGAAGCCAGGGCATTATCCGTGCTATTTGCTCATCGGGCCGGTGTGCCACTATGATTGAGAGCAACCAGTTAATTGGTTTTATCCAGAGTGCTCCCGTTCGAATATCAATAAATAATTGGACGCTAATGAAAGCAAAACATGCGTTCGGCCTGCGCGACACGGAATTTTATTTGAGTTTGCATTGCTCTTCGATGCATTCAGTTCAGATTCAGTTATAAAACGTTTATGTAAACAATTTGACTATTCACTGCGCTCAGCGCTGAAAAAAAATATATTTATTAAACCAGAATTCGACAGTTCAATAGTAAATTAATTACACTTGACATTTGTCCGATACTTCACTATTATAGACTTAAATATGGAGTAAGGGAGGGCAAAATGAAAGAGCCGGGTGGAAACTTTTATATTTTTTAAGCTTAAGGTGACACAAGTCTCTTTTGTATTTAAGAGGCAGAAATTTAGCTCTGCTGGAGCCAGTAAGCGACTTGTCAGTTGGTTCTTGTTTTTGTGTAATAATTACGCTTGCAATTACTTGTTGTAGTGATATTATTTGTAGAATGTAAATAATTTTACCATTTTATTTTATTCATTATAATTGATAGGTCTCTAATATGTGAGAGTCCGCTTGGGTACCATCGTAATGTCTATTTCTCCCGCAAAACAGCAGAACATATGCACTGTTGTGTTCCGGTTTGAAGGACATTTATATTCAGAGTAACAACTGGACATATTGAGACTTAACATAACCAGCGCAGTGGAATGCCAAGCATTGCTTTGTAATCCATGGTGATGTTAGGTTTTGCTTCTATTCATTTCGAATTAATGATTCTATCATCGCTTTGGTAAAGTCTGCCGCCGATGTCGTCATAATACGAAGGAGTGACGTAATATCCGACTACCGATACACCAAATAAGTGGAGTAGTGGTTGAGGCCAAAGAAATCAGAAGTGCCTTTCACGTATTCGATTTCTTCCGGGGTGAATTCCGGCAATCGGGATCGATTAAAACCTTGCTCGGCGCTCTAGGCAGCTACTCTTTGTTTCATAATTTTTTTGCAGGATGCCAAATCTCTGGATTGGAGTCCTGTGATGAAAGCTGAGAATATCGACGATCAAGTTGCCATTTTTAACACAGCGATCATAAAGTTATATGTCACCCATGCACCTTTGAGAGCCGTTAAAATCAAACATCTTCCTGCTCCGTGGATAACGAATGAAATTAAGGAGCTCCAAAGGAAAAAGTCAGCAACTAAATCGAAATATAAAATGCAACTTACAGAGGCGAATAAAATACGTTATGTAAAGGCCAGAAATCGCTGCCATATGGTGTGTAGGGACGCTCAACGACGCTATATTCATAATTCAGTTCAAGTAGAGGATCCAGCTAAAGTGTGGAAGTTCCTCAGGTCATTGGGAGTTGGAAAATCTCGTCAAGAGACTATTCCTAATAACTTAAATATTAACTTATTAAACCAACATTTTACTTCAACGTCTAAAGCGCACACTATTAATCATCTCTCAAAAAATTCTGCTCCTGACCATTTTTCATTTGTCTTTCGTCCTTTCACTGCTAGTGATGTTCGAAGGAGCTTAGTCTCTATAACATCTAATGCAGTTGGGAGGGATAGTATCAGCCGCAACATGCTCCTTCCTATACTTCATCTCATTCTTCCTGTCCTCTGCCATATTTTAAATTTTTCCATTTCCAATGCTGTGTTTCCTTGCTCATGGAAGGAGGCACAGATTATCCCTCTACCCAAGAAACCTTCTTCTAAATCTTTTTCTGATTACCGTCCTATATCCATTCTCCCCTTCCTTTCAAAGCTCCTTAAACGCCTGGTTTATAATCAGGTGAGCTCCTTCCTTACCAGACACAACCTCCTTAATTCTTTTCAATCTGGCTTTCGTCCTGGACACAGCACAGTTACTGCCCTCGTTAAAATTACTGATGACATTCGTCTAGGGATGGAGAACGGTCAGCTAACTGTGATAACGCTTCTTGACTTCAGCAACGCCTTTAACACGGTTGATTTTGATATCCTCCTAGCTATACTTCGCTCCTTCAACATATCTCCAAGCGTGATTGACTGGTTTCAAAGTTACCTGTACGGTCGCCGTCAATGCGTTCGCCTAGGGGAAATGATTTCCTCATGGTGTAC
This sequence comes from Hyles vespertilio, assembly GCA_009982885.2. Classification (NCBI taxonomy): domain Eukaryota; kingdom Metazoa; phylum Arthropoda; class Insecta; order Lepidoptera; family Sphingidae; genus Hyles; species Hyles vespertilio. Next base: position 19,428,605 of record CM042807.1, read on the forward strand.
CATATCTGCCGGCGTACCTCAGGGTGGCGTCCTATCTCCTCTTCTTTTCTCCGTTTTCATTAACCCCATATCTCGTAATCTTTCTTCCTCCTACCACCTATATGCAGACGATTTACAACTGTATTGCCAGTTTCCGCTCAATCAGCTTAGTCACGTTATTCATGTAATGAACAGTGACCTTCATAAAATAACAGAGTGGTCTAAGTCATATGGTCTTAAGCTAAACCCCTTAAAAACACAGGCCATTGTTTTAGGAAGCCAGAGAACTCTCTGCAAAGTCGACTGGACACTTCTGCCGTCGACGGGGTTGTTATTCCGCTCAGTGATTTTGTCTTGGAGACCTCAAATAATGGCTATGAGTCGCAAAATATTTGCCTCTGCAGGGTGTTTAAGTAGGTTGCGTAATTTTCTTCCCACTACCACTAAGATTGCGCTTACACAGTCTCTCTTGCTCCCTATTCTTGATTATGATGACGCCAGCTATCTTGATCTTACCGAGGCCCAGCTAAATAAGCTTGAGCGTCTCCAAAATTTCTGAATCAGGTTTATATTTGGACTGCGCAAATATGACCATGTTTCTGAATATCGTATTAAGCTCAAGTGGCTTCCTATACGCCGCCGCCGGGATGTTCATATCCTATCTCTTCTCTACAATATACTGTTTGATCCCTCGTCTCCGCGTTACCTTCAGGAACGCTTTAGTTTCCTACATATTGCCAATTCGCTTTCTCTTCGATCGTCAGAGAATCTTATGCTTAAGTTTCCAGCACATAGGACATCATTTTATGGCCGCTCTTTTACGGTAGAAGCAGTACGGTTATGGAACGCACTGCCTCTCTCTATTAAACGTTCGTCCTCGCTGGAAACCTTCAAACTACATGTAAAGGCTTACTATCTCTCACAATAGTATAATGTCCATGCACTATTAAGTATATGTATGTATTTGTTATGTATTTTTATGTAAATTTATTAATTTGCTGAATTTAGTAATATAAATATATAATTCTAGAAATATATACTATATATGTAGGTATTCTTTATGTAAGTTTATAACATAAAGCACCGCCAATGTCTCCTGGCATTTTTACCTGCTTTAGTGGTTGTCTGGAAGAGATCGCTTTTAGTGATAAGGCCGCCGATTGTTTCACCAAATGTTCTTCTGTCTCATATTTTTATTTTATGTTTTGTGGTGCAATAATAAAGAGTTTATTATTATTATTTAAGGATACTCCCCGCTTTCTGAGAATATTGGATAGGCGTATTGTTAGCTCTCTAATAATGAAAAACATTCGTTGTATAATTGTTCGATGGGAGATATAGAATTTTTAAACTACACCAACTGTATGCCTCAAGGAACGCGATGAGAGTGTTATATTGGAAAAACATTTTCTCAAATAAATGGTAGTCTATTAATATTAATTATATTTATTAATTTTCATATTACAACCAGAGTCGCGCTATTGGCAGCGTGTTTAGTTGCCTACATAACTACTTTAACTACTAGACCGAATGGTCGATACTCAATTTACAATGTGTATTATTTGACTACATAATACTTCAGAAGTTTTCGCTTCGGCGGCCGCTTTAGCGTGTATACCTTCATATGGGTCGTACGACTGCGCGCTCAACGTTATGAAAATATTTCCGCTTGGCGTGGGCCTGAATTCCTCGTCGTAAATATGATATGCTTTGGTATGTGCCAATAAGAAGTTCTTACTGCACGTATAAATAATCAGCGTAGCCTGAGTACGTTAATGGAGGGATAAGAACCCCGCGGCCTACCGCTGATAACAAAATTCCCTCGGTTCGTTAATCATGATCCAATATTTGACTCTGACTCCGAATAAATCAAAAGCGACACGCGAGTAATCTACGAACCAATCGACCATGTATGCGTTAGTCCATCCTACCATGTCCATTAATTTCTGCGGTAAACCCCAGTGGTTTAATGTGAATATAGGTACGATGTTATATTTGAGCAGTTCGTTGATCAAATTGTTGTAATATTTTCTAGTGGACGCCTCGCCGGTTGGGTTGATCTGGTCTGGGAAGTCTGTGGGCATTATCCACGTCCACGGTCAGGAGAATCTGTAGAAGTCGAGACCAAGTTCCCTGATTAATATAATGTCATGTTCGTACAAATGGTATGAAACACCAGGGGCGTGTAACACGCGGTTTGGCATTCGATAAACGACGTTTTCCCATACACCTTCCAATTTTCCTTCAGAAACCTGGATATAATCAGTCCAATGAAAATATTTGTAAATGAAAAATACTGTCATGATTATTTATACAATAAAGGAATTAAACCAATGGACTTGATTGATTATTCGAATTTCAATTCCTCACATTTCGACCTTTGGGGATCAAGAAGCTGATAAGTTATCCAAACCGCAATTAAATTTAAGTATACTTAATTTTAAAAATCACCATACAAGAATTTAACTAAGGCAGCAAAACTTTACACCTTCGTATTTACCAAAACACATACATGATGCAACACTATCGCACAACACAGTAATCAATTATGATGTGAATTGCCTTCACATAGAGTCCTAGACAAGATGATTGGTGAGTAATGATTTACTTAAGCAGAAATGTCCTATTTTCATAATGGTTTCTTTTTACGCGAAGATTACAGATCTTTCAGCCTCAGTGGCGTAGTTGTACTACGGTATGATTATGAGGTTTCGGGTTCGAATCTCGGGTTGGGCGAAGTGATAGTAGATTTTTCAATTCATTATCAGAAATTTGTGCCCGATATGGCGAAAGGCTCCCTGTCAAATAGTTGGACGGAATGCACGAGGCGAAACGTGGGTGTACTGGTTGGTACCAGCACCTCTACCTACCCCTTTTGGAAAAAAGGCATGAGTTTATCTATGTATCTGTATCAGCCCATATACGTCCCACTGCAGGGCACGGGCCTCCTCTACAATCGAGAGTACGATTGAGAGTGGTTAGGCCATATAGTCCACCACGCTGGCCTAGTGCGGGTTGGCGGACTTACATACCATAGAAATTTTATAAATCGCTATGGTATGCAGGTTTCCTCACGATGTTTTCCTTCACCGTTTTAGTGCGTGGTGATTGACTATCAATACACACATGACTCCGAAAAGTCAGAGGTGTGCCCTGGGATTCGAACCTGCGACCACCGTGAACATGTTTGCAGTCGCGTCTAGTCCGTTTACCAACAGGCCACCACGCACTTATACTTATATATGTATGTATGTATAGTATGTTACATATCTTGAATTAAAACTATTTTATATGGTTTCACCGCGAATTTTCTTAAATTTTTACATTTATTAATAAGTCGGTTAATTTAATTCTCCTACCCAGCGGATTAGCAAATTGAAGTGGCAACGGGCGGGGCACATAACTGTCGCCCGATGGGGCCAAAAAGTTCTCGAATGGAGGCCACGAAGCGGGAAGCGCAGTGTAGGACGGCCACCCACAAGGTGGTCAGACGACCGGTCGCGGGACGTCGCTGGATGCAGGCTGCCTCCAACAGGTCACTGCGGAAATCATTGGGAGAGGCCTATGTTCAGCAGTGGACTTACTTTCGCTGATGGATGGATGATTTATTATTATAAAAGCTGAACTTTACATATTTTTCTGAGGCAACTATTAAAAGGTGATTCCTTGGTAGTCATACAATTTCAATGCATTTTTGATCTTGTCAGATAAATGGAAGCTAATAACATCCAAAGCCACTATCGACCACGATCCAAACTTCATAAATGCGGATCGTGTTATGCCTATGTTAAAGGCATGCGCTGACAAACTTTAAGCTGTTATAACGAAAGTCTGCCGGCTAGGAGCTCTTGGGCAATGTTATTTTGTTATTATCGGTTCGGAAAATAAAAAAATATTTTAAAAAATGTAACCGAATTTAAAATAATTCTCTCTGTTTATTAAAATGTTGGAGGATTTTATTACAATTTGATTTTTTTAATTATTTATATTTAAGTGTGGGTCTTTACGTATAATTTGTATTGATATTAAAATATCATCTGTCAATTCATATCATTATTCACCTAGCTTTTAAAAAAATCCTACACTATTTAATATATTTTGAACATTTTTGACATACGATATGCTGATGTGATTCCCTGTACCTGTTCTTTATATGCCAATTTCAATTAAGGTTGTCAGTTGTCACAGTCCTCCACAAAGTATATAAGTAAATTGACGTGAGGGTCATGTATATTAATAGCATAATGTACTTTCCAGCTTTATTGGGCTTAGCTAAATAGATGTAGGGGGTGGGATGGCAAAGAGTGGGACGGGACACGATAGGGTACCTAAATGGAAATTAATCGGATGAGATTGTAAAGTAAATGGCATGAGATTATACTGTCAGGCCAATGCGGTAAACAAGGGGTTTCTGTTATGAAGTGGAAACACACATTCCAAAATGTAGGCAAATAATTCTATCTCGAATCACTACATAGTATAAAACAAAGTCGCTTTTTCTGTCCCTATTTTTCTTGTTCACTTAAATCTTTAAAACTACGCAACGGATTTTGATGCGGTTTTTTTTAATAGATAGAGTGATTCAATAGAAAGGTTTATATGTATAATATCCATCCATCCATCCATCAGCCAAAGGAAGTCCACTGCTGAACATAGGCCTCCCCCAATGATTTCCACAGAGACCTGTTGGAGGCAGCCTGCATCCAGCGACGTCCCGCGACCTTTACCAGGTCGTCAGACCATCTTGTGGGTGGACGTCCTACGCTGCGCTTTCCGATACGCGGCCTCCATTCGAGCACTTTCCGACCCCATCGGTCATCAGATCTCCACGCTATGTGCCCTGCCCATTGCCACTTCAACTTGCTAATCCGGTGGGCTATGTCGGTTATTTTAGTTCTCCTACGGATCTCCTCATTTCTAATTCGATCTCGTAGGGAAACCCCGAGCATAGCCCTCTCCATAGCTCGTTGAGTGACTTTGAGCTTCCTAATAAGGCCCATAGTGAGAGGCCACGTCTCGGTGCTGTAAGTCATCACTGGCAACACACAACTATCGAAGACTGTTTTGTCCATGTTCATTTTAAGACCCACCTGTTGGGAGACTCGATTGAGCTCTTCGATCATAATGCTAAGTCCTCCAGCGATTCTGCCAAGACTACAATATCGTCGGCAAACCGAAGGTGAGTAATATACTCGCCGTTGATGGTGATGCCGAATCCTTTCCATTGCAAGAGCTTGAAGGCATTTTCCAGCGCGGCAGTGAACCGTTTCGGAGATATGACATCTCCCTGTCTCACGCCTCTCTGTAGTGGAATAGCCTTCGTACTCTGATCTTGTACTCGGACCGACATGGTGGCGTTGTTGTATATACACTTCAACACTTCGATGTACCGATAGTCGATATGGCACCGCTGGAGAGACTGTAGCACAGCCCAAGTCTCGATCGAATCAAAGGCTTTCTCATAGTCCACAAACGCTAAACAAAGCGGCAAGTTATATTCCTCGGTTTTTTGTATAACTTGCCGAAGCGTATGGATGTGGTCTATGGTACTAAAGCCTTTCGGAAACCAGCTTGTTCGGGAGGCTGGAAGTCATCAAACCTGCGTTCGAGACGATTTGTGATGACCCTCGAAAACAACTTATAGACATGGCTCAGGAGCGAGATGGGCCTGTAGTTCTTGAGCCGAAATCATCGAAGAGCCTCTGAAGGAAATCACTAAATATAAGATGAAAATAAATATATTATCAGACTAATAAGACCCTTATGGAGGGATTTTACTGAGAAAAATAATCTTTATGTGTTAAGTTCCTGAAATATAAAAATTTAAACAATGTGAAATTATTCAGAAACTCTCGTCAAGAACATATTTTTTTTCACCAATTTATCGTACATAATTTTTTATAGCAATTGCATATTATAATAGAAGAACATCTTATCAATAAATTATCATTTTTATATTTCAACAAAATTAGTATTCATGTTTTCTACAAATATTTTAAAACCACTATAAAACACGCTGTCCGACCTGCATCAAATCAGACCGCCGCGCCGAGCCGCAAGGCCTTCTAGAGGGAGGACGTATCGCTCGTCGCTCCGGCCTGGCTGCAGTCGATTTTTGCCGTACGTAGTAAAAATAGCCACGCGCGGACTGCGATTACCACATCTTAGTACTTTGGTAGTAATTTTTTTTTATTGCCTACAATGATTTTGTAGTGAGTATAAATTATGTTTCAGATAATATAATGGGATGTAATTCCGAGGCTAAATTATGTTATGTATTGTAATATAAAATTAAATATATTTCGTAATTGTAAGGGGTTGTAAGGCCCTTAAATCTATTCATGTGTTCGAACACGAAATGATTAATAAAACGTCCGTAGTGTCTACTGATTGAACACTGTTTTGAATGCAACTTAACAATGTAATAATAACGAAAATATGATTAGTATCTAAATTTGTATTGTTCATTGCTTGCACAGTAATATTTGTCTACTTATAATGCAAATAAAATATTTTTATTATATTATATTACCAATATATAAATCATAAGTTACATTTCAATATTAGAATTTTGAAGCGTACGGATCAAAGTTGGTTGAGCTGACTGTATAGCGAGCCGACGCGGCAGCTCTACGCACACAGCTTTGGTCGCTTATGTGTGCGTGAAATTAACGACGAAATACCTATAGTTGACTTTGCGCGCAAGGTGTAAACGCTCTTAACAGCGCACGGCGCACTTAGCCAGTACATTTAAGCGGGATTAACGTAGTTAAGCCCAACTTATATTTAAGTTGCGTTCCAGTATTCGGGCGATAATGTTCTAAACAATTAAATATTTCCCTCGTATATCCATCTATTTCATTGCCGATGAACCGCACTAACCCATGCTGACAATTTGCGACCATTTGGCCAGCGGAGCGGATAATGAACAAGGCAATACGCTCGCGACGAGCATAAAGCGTTTAGTAACCAATACCACGTATTGGTTAACGTTAACGTCACTCGCATCCGTAGGCTTTGTGGGGGTTAACGTCACTCGCGTCCGTAGGCTTTGACTCTAGATTCCCTTAACGTGACCCCTGGGTAGTGCCAAATGAGTGACACAGTTAGTGGTGGTAGGACTTATGTGTCCGCCCGGGTAGCGACCACCGTCCACGAGGCGTAAAGACCACCATAGTGATCTCCGTAAGGAGATCGTGTTCCGGGATCAGCCAATAGTTTTCCGGTTTTTTCGAGGGTCTTGAGTCCGGGCATGAGGTTGTACCGTGTGGGTATTTTCGGTCCTTTGTCGAAGGGATGAACGTTGATCCGCCGGCCAGGGAGACCCGTAGAAACGGTTGTCCGCTGGCCGCCCACGCTATAGTACAGGGGCCCAATCGGAGCTAACCACCTCGAGAGGCTGCCTCACCATGCCGCGCATAATCTTGGGTGGGTCCGTTGTGCCGGTTGGTAACCAGAAGTGGGGTCACGGCGGCCCAGCGGCCCTAACGGAGACGCAGATTCGTTGTCCGGCCGATAATTCTTACCTGTTGTATCCCGGTTATTCGCTTGAAGTAAACTTCAAGCCTAAAGCTGGGGTATGCTTGTATGTTCGGTCGGACATCTGCTGTCGCCGTTTGCACTGCATGGAAGACCCCTCCTTCTCCGCTCTGTGGGTGCACGTGGATCTAGGTTGCTTGAGCCGCATCTACGTGTGCCTTTACAAGTCTCACAACGGGGACGATGAGACGACTCGGCTGTTCAGGTATCTTAGCCAGGCGGCTGATGACGCGCAGGCGCAGTTCCCGTCGGCCGAAATAGTGGTCTTGGGGGATTTCAATGCTCATCACAAACTGTGGCTGGGCTCCTCCAAGACTGATCATGCTGGCAGAGCTGCCCATGCATTCGCTCTGACTCATGACTTGACACAACTGGCGAACCAGCCCACCAGGATCCCGAATGTGGCGAGTCATGCGCCTTCTCTGCTGGATCTTCTGCTGGCGAGTCACCCAGCCGGGTATCGTGTGACCGTTAGTGCGCCTCTGGGCACTTCCGATCACTGCCTGGTTGGGTCGTCAGTACCAATCGCATCACCTGTACGTCCCGTGCAGGTTAGGCGAAGGGTCTGGCATTACTCGTCGGCAGATTGGGATGGTATGCGGGAATATTTCGCATCCATCTCTTGGAGGCAGCGCTGCTTTGAGGGTAAAGATCCCTCAGTGAGTGCCAACGCTATTGCTGACGAGATCAGACTTGGAATGGAATATTACATTCCTTCCTCTGAGATCGCCAGTAAGGGCCGTGGACGCTCCTGGTTCAATCGTGCATGCACCGACGCTGTCGGTGACAAACAGGCGGCGTATCGCGCTTGGATCAGGGGTCGCTCCCCCATGAAGGATCCCAATATCAGTTCCCTCAAAGAAGCCTACAGTCGTGCCACCAAGGCCTGCAATAAGGCCTACGTTTGGGCGGATGCCCAGTGCGTTAGCAGGATTGGGCGTGCGTTGGCCGATCACCCAACTAGCAGTCGTGCTTATTGGAGGTTGGCCAGGGCCGTTCAATCTAACTTCTGCCGTCTTGCTGAGGTCAGCGGCGGCAACGCTGGACCTACCCAGAAGGGTCGCTGGCCCACAAGCCGCAAGAGAAGGCTGCCTTGCTGGCAAATCTCTTTGCGGCTAATTCCCGCCTCGAAGACCGTGGTTCCCAGACGCTGCCCACACTGCCTGATTGCGGTTTCTCAATGGCAGATATTCGCATCAGGCAGTGTGATGTGCGGCGTGAGTTACGGTCTCTCGATGTGCGGAAAGCCAGTGGTCCGGATGGGATACCAGCGGTGGTTTTAAGGGCTTGTGCAGCCGAGTTGTCTCCAGCACTGACTCGCCTCTACCGAGCGTCCTACCGCACAGGTGTTGTACCGGAATCTTGGAGGGAGGCCAATGTGCAACCGATCCCCAAAAAGGGTGATCGGTCGGACCCTACCAATTACCGCCCTATCGCTATCACCTCAGTGATGTGTAAGGTCATGGAGCGGATCATAAACGCTCAATTGGTCCGCTACCTGGAGGATCACTCGTTTATCAGTGACCGACAATACGGATTCCGTCATAATCGATCGACGGGTGATCTTCTAGCGTTTGTCCTGCATCGCTGGGGTGAGGCGATTGACCGGCGTGGCGAGGCTCTTGCTGTGAGCCTCGACATTGTCAAGGCGTTTGATAGGGTCTGGCACCGTGGTCTTCTGTCCAAGCTTCCAGCATACGGTCTACCCGGCAACCTGTGTTCATGGATTTCCGGCTTTCTGCATGGGCGTAGAATACGTGTAGTCGTTGACGGACACGCTTCGGCGCTTATGTCGGTAAATGCCGGACTTCCTCAGGGCTCGGTGCTGTCGCCCACCTTGTTTATTCTGCATATCAATGACATGTTGTCGCTGGGCAACATTCATTGCTATGCAGATGACAGCACGGTTCATGGGCGATACCACTGCGGGCCTCCTGGTTGCCGAGTCGAAACTGTGAAGGGACGCGAAGATCTTGTCATTGAGCTCAACCGGACCTTGGATCTCATTTCTACATGGGGTTCCAGGAATATGGTTGAGTTCAATGCCAAGAAAACTCAGGTGTGTGCGTTCACGTGCAAAAAATCCCCGTTCTCTCCCCTCCCCATTCTTCAGGGTGCTCCCCTCTCAATGCGGAATGACCTAAGTATCCTTGGTGTGGATATCCGCTGTGATCTCAATCCAAGGAATCACATCGAGGGCGTAATAACTGCCACATCACGCAGGATTGGAGTCCTGAACAGGGTGCGTCGGTTGTTCATGCCCGGTCAGCTTTGTCGTTTATATAAAGCGCAGGTCCGGCCGGGTATGGAGTACTGCTCGCACCTCTGGGATGGATCCGCCCAGTACCTGCTCGATGCCTTGGATGGATTGCAGCGGCGGGCCATCCGCATTGTGAATTGTGCAGACGTTACGAGCAACTTGGAGTCGCTACAACTCCGGAGAGATGTCGCCTCTCTAAGCGTGTTCTACCGCCTGTATCACGGTGAGTGCTCTGAAGAATTGTTCAACTTGATCCCCTCCTCTCCGTTCCTATCCAGAACCACGCGTGCTGGCTTGCGAAGCCATAGCTTGACGGTCCACACCATCCCGGCGCGAACCAAACGGTTCTCGAATTCGTTTTTGTGCCGCACCGTCAGGCTGTGGAATTGTTTGCCGTCTTACGTGTTCCCTCCTTTCTACAATCCTGGGTCCTTCCGCCGTGGTTTGAAGAGGCACCTTAGCAGGCCGGCATAATTGTTTCCATTGGCATGGGACTGCCGTCCTTCCTATCGCTGTGATATAGTTCCAAATCCGATGTTGAACATTTTAATGGATTCAATAAATTATTTTCATTTCATTTTCATTTCATTTTTCATTTTCATTTGATTTCAAAGACCTTTACATGTATGAGGTTTCAAATAAAACACATTATGTTGCTATAAGTTAGTTATGCTGTTGTTAATCATGACATTGATGAACCAGGTTCATTTTCGGATAAAGACCATAAATGGTGTGATATGCGCTATTACATAATTTAGGAAACAGGACTAGCGTAGCATTTACAAGAATTTACTTACGTAACAGAAGGTAATATTTATAAACAAGTAATTCAAATTAAGAATATAAAATATTCGTGTTCAGTGTCCTTCGCCGATGGTCATGACAGTAGTGTCTGGTTCGTAGTTGAAGTCGAGAGTGCGCGTTCGAATCATCTCTTTGTAGACAAACGCGGACTTGCGTGGCGTGCGCGTGCGAGAATCGCTCTCGTAGTCCACCTCGTACAGACCGTAACGTTCACTGTAAACATTGTCAGATAATACTATAATCACATTAAGAGACAAACACATGGCCAGAGAGACCGAAATGCAATCGAAAGATCTACAGAAAATAAATGATGTAATATGTTTGATTTTCAATCAAGATAATCCACGTGCGGCTTTATTGCGCCGTAGGCTTTGCCAAAGAAAAAAACTGACCGTAATAATTGCCATCAGGGAAGTCTGAGAAAATTTGTTATACTATTCACAGGTTTAACAATCCCAAGGCTCGATTCACAGCTTTAACAATCAAAATGAAGTCAGCTTCTAATTTTAAAAATTCGTGGCTGGTATAGCGATTATCGAAACTCATGATGTAATTACGGGCAAGCTATAGGTGGTGCCAATGTTATCCTACTCCCACAAGTTTACGTATACTAGTTTATTTTTTAAAAATAATTCTATATATTCTTACGTATATCCCAGTCTCCACTCAAAGTTATCCATCATGCTCCAAGCGGTGTAGGCTTTCACATTGGATCCCTCGTCGATGGCATCAAGCATAGCGCCTATGTAGCTCCTCATATAATATATACGGTCGTCATCATCCAGTCCTCCGCTAGTTGAGAAACCATTTTCAGTTATATAGATAGGCGGGTTGTCGTAATCTTCTCTAAGTTTTGTCAGAATTTTGTAGAAGCCCCACGGCACGATCTGCGGATACCAAAACATATCATTTCCGCTGAAATTTAAAAATAAGAGCACATCATAAAAATAATTAAGGTATTTCGTGTGGTGTTTCTTTTTATGGCTTAACTAGCTGTGCCCGCGACTTCGTCCGCGTGGAATTTAACAAAAAAGTTGATTAGTTTATTTCGTTTTTTTTTGGTTTTATCAACCTTTGTAACGAAACCATACTGCGATCTAATTCTACGGTGGCGCCATCTCTTAGCGAGCGGCGGTAAACTCCCGTTACACATTTATTTTCAGTTTTTTGTATTAGCTTTATTGAAAAGTTTCTTTATATACAATATTTTGTAAATGTGATATTGATTCGTTGGTAGGAGAAGTGGTGGGAATCGCCCGACGTAACGGCCCAGTGTTGGCACGGGCATTGCAACATTACTTTATTTTTCTAAAATAAAAGAATTTTTCTAAAATAAATGTACCCTAAGTTACTCCTTGTTATATCAGCTACCTGACAAAAAAAAGTCCCGTCAAAATCGGTCCAGCCATTTCAGAGATTAGCCGGAACAAACAGACAGACAGACAAAAAAATTTTAAAGATCATTTTCGGCACAGGTATCGTGTATACAGGGTATATCAAGACTGCTACCGAAAACGAAGCCGGGTGGTAGTTTAAGCGACTTCAGACACAATGCAACAGAAAAAGTTGCAAAAAAAAGCGACATTTTTTTTTTATTTTTTTTTCCTATATCCATATTTGGGTGGTAAATACATTTTTTCCTAAAATAATTGTGTATACCTTTTATTTATAAATAATCTAAGGTATAAAAGTGTTTAAATTATTATTTTAGCAAAAACTATGGATTTACCACCCAAAAATGATGATATTTAAAAAATCATAAAAAATAATTGTTGCGTTTCTTTTCGAAATTTTTGGTTGCATTGTGTTTGTAGTCACTAAAACTACCACCCGGCTTCGTTTTCGGTAGCAGTCTTGAGATACCCGGTATAACGATATGTAGTAGGATTTTTTTTTATTTTCACTCTTAAAACAAACACTTCAATTTTATTTATATGTATAGATGACTGATCGTGAGGAAACCTGCATACCATAGCGAATTATAAAAATTTCTATGGTATGTAAGTCCGCCAACCCGCACTAGGCCAGCGTGGTGGACTATATGGCCTAACCACTCTCAATCGTACTCGATTGTAGAGGAGGCCCGTGCCCTGCAGTGGGACGTATATGGGCTGATACAGTATAGATGACTAAAATAAATGAACTGTACCCTTAAGAAATACGATGATGCCGCCGGCCAATCAGACGGTTGATATACTACACTGTGCGCGTCATCATCTTTTGATGGTGAATCATATAAATTAACAACTGATTCATTTCTGTAAACCAAATAAGTCGAGTAATGGTTAAGACCCAAAAAGTCAGCACTGCCTTTAACGTATTCCACCTCTTCAGGTGTAAATTCTGGTAGTCTCGAACGAGAAAATCCTTGTTCCGCACTATTAGTCGCTATTCTCTCTTTCATGGCGGTAGGAAAGTCACCAGTCTTAGAAAATATAGGATGAACGTAGTGACCCCACTGAAATTAAAACACAATATTTGAAGTTAGTATTTTATAGTAAAAAACCAGTAACTTAAAATTTTCAATTAGAATTATTACCTCAAATTGGTTACGTTCTTCAGCAGCCTCAATATCTTTTTCGGCCTCTGGTTCGTACCAAAATCCGGACGAGCTAATACCAATATAGCCATTTTGATACGGTTTAAATTCTTCATTATAAATGTGATAAGCCTTCGCGTGAGCCACTAACAAGTTCTTTGCGCACATATAGTCTGCTATTCCGCGTATATTTAACATAGGAGCCATGCCTGATGATCCATATCCGTGATAACAAATTGTTTCTGGTTCGTTTATTGTTGTCCAGTATTTCACTCGGTCTCCAAACAGTTCAAAAACCACCCGAGCATAATCACCGAACCAGTCAACTACTGCAGGATTCGTCCATCCTCCCAAATCTTGGAGTTTTTGCGGCAGATCGAAGTGATATATAGTGACCATTGGATGAATGTTATATTTGAGCATTTCGTTAATCAAATTATTGTAGTATGCCACTCCAGCTTCATTGATGTGATCAGGAAAACTTGTGGGTAAGATTCGGGTCCAGGATAAAGAAAATCTGTAAAAATCGAGTCCCAATTCTCTCATCATCTGTACATCCCTCTCGTACAGATGATATGAGTCATCCGCAATGTCTCCGTTGGATCCGTCTACGATATTTTCTGGGTGGTTGTGAGTGAGATGGTCCCAGATGTTTTCCGATTTGCCTGTAATATTTTTGATATACAATAATTGTAAGATTCTGTGAGTCATGAAGATGGTCTAGAAATTATAATATGTGTAGGGACCAGTATTTGATTGACAAATTAATATATATTACAACAAATAGCGGCAGATGTTTTATTTTTCAGATTATGAGACTAGTGAGATGTATCTTCTAATTGTATAAGCATTGACAGTCTCCGTGGCGCAGTTGGTTTGACGCCGCCTGTGAAACGAGAGGCCGCGGTTTCTATCCCCGTACCGAGAGAAATGTTAGTGCGGCCCACAAATATTTATTTTGGGTCTAGGTGTTTGTGAGACCGAAAAGTCTCTTGTAGTTCCTGATACCCACGACACAAGACTCGATCTTAGTGTGCGGTCAGGACTATGTATGTGACCGTTGGGGGTTATATATTTTTTTTTATTTATTAAATACGAAATTCTACTCACCATCTGCATCCCAGCCACCTTCTATTTGGTACGCAGCTGTAGCTGAACCCAGCAAAAAGCCTTTAGGGAATCTTCTAACAGAACTATTAGTCTTCCCATTTGAAAACGCGACCCCGCCAATCACTATTCTGTGATTTAAAGATGTTTAAATTAAAATTTTCAAAATAGATTTCACTAATGTAAAATAGTGTCATAACGAATATATACAAACTAATATATACAAGGTTGGTTATAAAGGGTATATAAAGCCGATAGAGGGATGCTACAATCATCATAATCAACATCTTTTATTATGGGACCAAACCTGAAATCACGAAAAAACTAACGGTAAAATTTGTTCATTATGATGAGTGTAACATCCCCCTTTCGGCTTTATATACTCTTGTAATTAGTCAACAACTATTGTTAATACTTACAATAAAAATGTCTGTATCATGTTGTGTATCACATATGACTAAATATTTTGGTGTTAACAAAAGTTTTGTTTGAAACATTTATCGCATGATACCGTATGATAACGGAGTATATCTCAAGAGACTAAACTGCTTCAAGTATTGACTCGAAATCTAATCTCCTCACCTTTGTTGTTTCCAGCTAAACGTAAACTTATATTAGCTGTTAGCGCATCGGCCCAGGGGGGTATACTATACTCCGACACGACGACAAATGTTTGAACGTCGTACGTAAAACTGCACGAATAAGCCTATATAAATCACTACATAGTATAAAACAAAGTCGCTTTCTCTGGCCCTATGTCCCTTTGCATGCTTAAATCTTTAAAACTACGCAACGGATTGGATGCGTTTTTTTTAATAGATAGAGTGATTCAAGAGGAAGGTTTATACGTACATAATATTGTACAGAAATCAATTTGTACCCGGGCGAAGCTGGGCCGGGCCGATATACTTTATAAAATGTTCGAATCCTCTATCATACTCGAACCCTTAGACTAAGTTTGTAGTATTTCGTCTTTAGTAGAGAATAGTTGGGATTTTTTAAACTGGAATACTTTTATTTTATACGTGGACGCCGATCGTCCAAATATTCGAGTTTCTTCTCGCATCGCAGGGTAACCCATCAGCTTCGCCCCGGAAATATAACTTAGGAAATATCTTTTTCTTTGTCATCATCATCAATGCTATTTAAATAAGTCATTCCTAAATGGAACCTCGCATGCTTTTCGCCCAAGATATATCGTGTTGAAGATGATAATGGTAATGATAAATCATAAAGTATCGAATATTTAATGCTATTTTTACATGAAGAACATGTGTTGAATATTACAATGATTGATGATGAATATGATTTTCTTAATGTGGATAAAATACACACATATATAAACTGAGGCTTTTTTCCCAGAATGGATAGGCAGAGGTGCTACCAGCACCCATTTTTAGAATTGTGCGTGTTATCATGCGATGTGAAGGCGGCGAGCCTGTAGCAATATCGGGCACATATTCCTGACTCCGGGCTGATAACGAATAAAAAAATCCAATATAATCCACTTTGCCCGACCCAGGATCGAACCCGAGCTCTCAGCAATGTAATCGTACCGAAGTACAAGTGTATCACCGATGTAGTCTAAAAATATGTAGCAGTGAATCAAATATGTAGCATATTATTAGTAAAGCGCATTTTCTTCCGGTACTTATCCCTGACTGAAAGGAAATCGGCAACCAACTGTTGCTTCCCGTTAGTTTCTTTAGAGAACACTTCACTCGGGCCCTTTTATGTTTTTGGACTTCAAGAGGTTTGACTTATTTAACTATTTATAAAATTGGTATTTTCTTTAAAGCAATTTATAGATAATTTGTTTACACCAAAGTGAGTGTATTTTTGATTCTAAAAAATATCTAAAAGTAGGTAAATGATGTGTATTAAATCTTATTTACAACGAAGTGGCCTATGGTAGAAGTCCCCTTAATTGTAAAGGAGACCCGTCCCGTAGCGGGACTTATATAAGTTGATTTATTTATACTGATACTCATTAAGGTGTTCACGTTGTTGCAGCGAGTAGGGTGCGGCAGGTGAGCGATGGCGGCGCGGTGGGCGCGAGGCGTGCGGTGGGCGGCGTGGGCGCTCGCGGCGTGGGCGCTGGCGGCGTGCTGGAGCGCGTCCGCTGCGCCCGCCGAGCCGCTCACCACGCGCGCCGCCGCCGCTCCCTCGCCGCCCGCGCCCGCGCCCGCCTGCGACCCGCTGCTGCTCAGGAACATACCACCGCTACCATCCGTATGTGCATTTCATAGTTTAGCATGGATAATTAATCATAATCGAGCAGTTTTGACCATATTGTGGATGAGAGATAACAGCCAACATTATTTAATCCCAATGCTCCAAAATTAGTAGCCTTTGAAAATGGTAACTGAATAAAAAATAAACAGGGTAAATAGTTTAATTAAACAGTGATCGACCAACCTGTTGGAAACAAGTGTAGGATTCAACATACAAACACAATTTCAATACGTTTGACTGCAGAATGCTCGTGAACACGAAGCGGCTGCCGTGCACACGGCACGAGCACTAGCGGAGCTGGTGGAGCAGGGAGTAGCGGACGAGCCCCGCGCCGCCGCGCTGGCCAGGGCCGCGGCGCGCGCGCCTCTGTCGCCGCCGCCCGCTGCCGTCGCGCTCGGAGCCCCGCAGCTGCACCTCGGAGTACTCTACTTCGCAGATCCACCGCGACTCATCGTTTTCCAACAAAACAATTCCGTGACGCTGCGACAATTCTGGAGGACCTTGGCATCGGCCTGGAACGCCACGTCGGTGGTGTGGTCAAACGGCTGGTTTTCATGCGAGAGCGAAGATGAAGGCTGGTGGGGCGGCGTGGCGGCGGCTCGAGGCCATGGTCCCACTAAAGCAGCTGCCGCGGTGTTCCGACGGTGGCAAGCTTTGCCCTGCGAAGAGAGTATGAACGAGTGGCTCGTTGGATCTCCACGGTGCGATTCTGGCACTACTCTATGTGAGGCATATGCGACATTGGGGCATAGTGAGCGAAAGATTGAGGTAACTAAAGAAGAGTCTTTTCGTTGTGAAAATAAAATATAATACCAACAGCAAACTCATATTCCTAACTTCATTTTATAAGACATGGCTCGTATCGTGGGTATCAGTAACTATGAAAGACGAATTGTTTTCTCAACACTCAGACCTGGAAAAATATTAGTGGTCCACACCTTCTAATTCATGTTTCACAGTCTACGGGCTAACCAACTGCCTCTCAAATATCAGTGTATCCATTAACAAATTGATGAACGGGTTCCAGTACCGGTGTAAGTGCCGCGCGGGGCACTGGAGCGACATGGGCGACGGTTGGGTGAGCGGCACGTCGCTAGAGAGTATGCCAGGCGGGTTCCTGGGCTGCACGCCGTGCGGCGTGGGCAGCGACGTGACGGCGTGCCTCGCCGACGTGTACCGAGTCGCACTACTGGCCGCCAACCTGGCCGGCATGTTGCTCTGTCTTGTTATTGGACTTATTATATTTAGGAAGAGAAAATGTAAGGTGCGTACAAGTTTAGAACAATTACGTGAGTATCATCTCTAAGATATAATAATGCAATGGAAAATTGTGTTGAAAAACTTTATTAAATATTTTTTACATAGGAATTACAAATTGGGTGCTAATATTTATAGCGTGCCGTCTCATCAGGCATTCCGGAAACGGAATACAGATCATTCATAAAGTGTTGGCATTGCATTACAATGATTTTTTCTGTTAGAATTTTAATTAGTGGCCTTATTCATAATTAATGTTAAAACCTATATTTGTTATCAAATATTATGACTTCTTCGCGAAAATTGAATTCAAAAGTCGTTCGAAATGGACAAAACATTCTATAAATAACAAAGATTTTAAAACTCTCTATAAATAAGACTTAAAGAGTACATATAAGTTCCATGGGTATAGAATGAAATTGCTGTTAATGTTTTATAAATTTTAAATGTTTTTATATTAACGTCAAGGAATTTTAAAACATTATGTAATTTTATCTTTGGTCCAGGCTGTCGCGATGGGCATGTGGACGGTGTTAGAAGTGGTTCTTCTGGGGGCTTTACTGCTTTACGCATCTGTAAGTACACTTTTTTGACAGATAATTTAAACAGTTTTAACATAATAAATCATTTCTCGTAAACAGGGTAATTTTTCAAGGTGTGCATATTTTTTTTATGAACGTGAGAATAATTATGAAATGAGAATAATACTGAATAACGTATGTTGTAAAATACTTTAACATGATCACTGGATTTAGTACAAGAATAAGAATTCCATGATGACCGAAAATCTGAACTATTTTTTAGCTTTATTCTAATTTTATTTTGATTGTAATTACACAGGCGGAATCAACTTTATAAGAAAAATAGCGTACGTAACGTCTGCATCATTCACAATGCGGATGGCCCGCCGCTGCAATCCATCCAAGGCATCGAGCAGGTACTGGGCGGATCCATCCCAGAGGTGTGAGCAGTACTCCATACCCGGCCGGACCTGCGCTTTATATAAGCGACAAAGCTGACCAGGCGTGAAAAACCGACGCACCTTGTTTAGGACTCCAACCCGTGGCAGTTATTACGCTCTCGATGTGATTCCTTGGATTGAGATCACAGCGGATATCCACACCAAGGATACTTAGGTCATTCCGCATTGAAAGGGGAGCACCCTGAAGAATGGGGAGGGGAGAGAACGGGGATTTTTTGCACGTGAACGCACACACCTGTGTTTTCTTGGCATTGAACTCAACCATATTCCTGGAACCCCATGTAGAAATGAGATCCAAGGTCCGGTTAAGCTCAATGACAAGATCTTCGCGTCCCTTCACAGTTTCGACTCGGCAACCCGGAGGCTCGCAGTGGTATCGCCCATGAACCGTGCTGTCATCTGCATAGCAATGAATGTTGCCAAGCGACAACATGTCATTGATATGCAGAATAAACAAGGTGGGTGACAGTACCGAGCCCTGAGGAACTCCAGCATTTACCGACATGAGCGCCGAAGCGTGTCCGTCAACGACTACACGTATTCTACGCCCATGCAGAAAGCCGGAAATCCACGAACACAGGTTGCCGGGCAGACCGTATGCCGGAAGCTTGGACAGAACACCACGGTGCCAGACCCTATCAAACGACTTGACAATGTCGAGGCTCACAGCAAGAGCCTCGCCACGCCGGTCAATCGCCTCACCCCAACGATGCAGGACAAACGCTAGAAGATCATCCGTCGATCGATTTTGACGGTATCCGTATTGTCGGTCACTGATCAACGAGTGATCCTCAAGGTAGCGGACCAATTGAGCGTTTATGAACCGCTCCATGACCTTACACATCACTGAGGTGATAGCGATAGGGCGGTAATTGGTAGGGTCCGACCGATCACCCTTTTTGGGGATCGGTTGCACATTGGCCTCCCTCCAAGATTCTGGTACAACACCTGTGCGGTAGGACGCTCGGTAGAGGCGAGTCAGGGCAGGAGACATCTCGGCTGCACAAGCTCTTAAAACTACCGCTGGTATCCCATCCGGACCACTGTCTTTCCGCACATCGAGAGACCGTAACTCACGCCGCACATTACACTGCCTGATGCGAATATCCGCCATTGAGAAACCGCAATCAGGCAGTGTGGGCAGCGTCTGGGAACCACGGTCGAGGCGCGAATTAGCCGCAAAGAGATTTGCCAGCAAGGCAGCCTTCTCTTGTGGCTTGTGGGCCAGCGACCCTTCTGGGTACCTCAGCGGTGGCAACGCTGGACGGCAGAAGTTAGGTTGAACGGCCCTGGCCAAACTCCAATAAGCACGACTGTTAGTTGGGTGATCGGCCAACGCACGCCCAATCCTGCTAACGCGCTGGGCATCCGCCCTAACGTAGGCCTTCTTGCAGGTCTTGGTGGCACGGTTGTAGGCTGCTTTGAGGGAACTGATATTGGGATCCTTCACGGCGCGACCCCTGATCCAAGCGCGATACGCCGCCTGTTTGTCACCGACAGCATCGGCGCATGCACGATTGAACCAGGAGCGTCCACGGCCCTTACTGGCGATCTCAGAGGAAGGAATGTAATATTCCATTCCAAGTCTGATCTCGTCAGCAATAGCGTTGGCACTCGCTGAGGGATCTTTACCCTCAAAGCAGTGCTGCCTCCAAGAGATGGATGCGAAATATTGCCGCATACCATCGTCCATCCCAATCTGCCGACGAGTAATGCCAGACCCTCCGCCTAACCTGCACGGGACGTAGAGGTTTTACGAACGGTACTGACGACCCAACCAGGCAGTGATTGGAAGTGCCCAGATGCGTACTAACGGTCACACGATACCCGGCTAGGTGACTCGCCAGCAGAAGGTCCAGCAGAGAAGGCGCATGACTCGCCACATCCGGGATCCTGGTAGGCTGGTTCACCAGTTGTCTCTCAGTCTACTCTCAAGATAAGTAACGTTAAGCTTGGTATACGCTACAGGTCGAAGTAGGGCTAACCGACTTACGAGCCTGCAACGACACTTGACACCGCGAGGAGACCAGCCCATAAAAATTATAGGAAATACTTAGTTAACTTAGTAAATTTCAATTTTAGTTATTTTAGTAAAACAAGTAACTTTAGTTTCTTGTGAAACAATTATAACCGTGAACATCCATAACGCTTGGATCCTATATGTGATGGCGACCCATCAAATAAGTCGGAAGGATTGGAAGAGGGAAGGGGTATCCGGGGACTTCCGGAAATCTCACTCACCGAACAAAACGCGACAGCAAGTCGTTTCGCGTCGATCTCCTGTGAAACAGTGGTACCGCACCAGACGAGCCTGTCCATTCATACGGATTACCGAGTCATGACTGACAACAGCGTGGCGCTACCACTTTTAATCACTTTTCCATAGCAAGATTCGTCGGATCTCTTTTGCATATAATAGGTAATTATTTCCATTGAAATATAACTATTATTTACGGATTTTATCGCGATTTTAGTTTAATTTTTTACATTTTTGACTTCCAGAGTCCTTAAGTCACACTGTGTATCGGAAAAAGACCCATACAGATAAATATCTGAAAAAAAAAATATAAAATATCTGTAAAAATATCTGTAAAAAATTAAACTAAATTCGCGATAAAATCCGTAAGTAATAGTTTTATTTCAATGTGTAACATTCGCGTAAATCTAAGAAACCATAATTATTTCCATTTCGAAATATTCGAAACAAAGGTCATCCGGTGAACAAATTATACTCAACGTTTACTACAAGCACTGTGAAGTATTTTGTGAGGATGAAAATGATTATGACTACAATTAAAGTTTTTGAAACTTGTTATTCGAATACTCTAAGGAAAGTTGAAGAGTTTGTTTATTTGTAAGCGTTAATCGCAGAAACTACTTATACGAATTGAAAATTATTTAGTGGCTAGATTGCCCATTTATTTAGGAACGCTGAAAGCTATATATCATTAAACTATGAACAATAGGATCAGAGAATTCATAAAGAAATGTTGCAAAAGCGGTTTCCTCTTTATAAAACTATCTGCAAATTGTATGGTTATGTGTTGTGTTGTTAACGTAGCGTGGGACGCCCGCTGGCCAGATGGCGGGATGACTTGCACAAGTGCGCCGGCAGCGACTGGATGCTGCAGACCGGGCTCTGTGGTGTACCTTGGGAGAGGCCTATGTCCAGCAGTGGACTGCAACGAGCTGATGATGATGATGATTATGTTGTGTTGTAGGCGGCGTGTCAATACATATCTGTGGGCAAGTGGCGCTGCGTGGCGGGCGCGTGGCTGCGTGAGCTGGGCTTCGTGGCGTGCTACGGCTCCGTGGTGCTGCGCCTGTGGGTGCTGCTCGCAGAGTTCCGCACCAGGAAGGCGCATCGATGGACGCCTAAAGACTCTGAAGTATGTATCCTCCTATTTACTTCTTGTGCATGTCTTGTGAATGGGGAAGTCACCATGTCGTTGCCTTAGACTACAATGGTAATGTGCCGCCACGACCGGGGTAGTAGTAGTCAGCTGCGTCATAGAAAACCGATATGAAACGACATGTAAATAGATATCAATATCGGCAGGCAAATGAATTCAACTCTAAAATCACTCATCTATATATTAAATACGTGATGCAAAAACTTTGGATCCCTTTTTACGAAAATTGCGCGGACGCAGGAGCATAAAATTTGGCACACTTATAGTTTATGTGTAGGAGAAGTGGAGAATGCTAATATTTTTCAATAATAATGCTTATAAAGTACATTAAATCAAAAAATAAAACATTACGTACACAGCCATGCATTTCACACACACATCCATACACAAGTATACATAGTCTGGTGTCAAATTGTTTCTTTTCTTTTTCATTTTGTTATTCCGACATAGACATATAAAAAAAAAGGTTTTATTTGCCTAATGAGGTAATAATAATATTAATATTAAAAGAGAATATTAATTTAAAATGAGGCAATAATATTAATATTAAGCCTAATATTAAATGTAATATAAAACAAGATTTTAATAATAATGCATAAAAAGTACATTAAATCAATAAATAAACCAACATGCATTTGACACACGCATACACAAGTATTTGTACACGTATACATACTCTTTGGTCAAATTGTTTCTTTGCTTTATTATAGACATATGTAGTTGAATGTCAATCAGAAAAAATTGTTTACTGTGGTTTTGTTGAATATCAAACAGAAAAGATTTATTTGACGAATACTACGTGAAATACTGACCGCTATCATTCATTATATGCATAAAGAAAGTTTTGTAGCAGCAATCTGCAATAACAACATTCAGGTACAAAAAAATATATAATTTACTATTGCTGGTTCAAAGAAATTATTGTAGTTTACGATTTTAGTAATTGCATATACTTCAGGGGAAATAAGTGATTTTGAGAGATACGTACATTTAAATGTGCACGATTTATCAGAATAACAACATCACCATACAGGTAAAAACTTTTTCTCTTCTTGATTTGGTCGAATTTCGTCCGCTAGGCGACCACTAGTTATTATAATTTTTGTTGACTTTGAATGTGAACGAGAAGAGCCACGAGAAAATATGATGAACCAACCAACATTATCAATGTTGAAATCTTAGAGTATTTATATATAGAGGGAGCGCTGTCATACATTCGCGTTTTGAAACACGTAGATATTTTCTTGTTCGCAATGTTGGTAGCGCTCCTATATTAGTAAAAATTGAATTAATTATTTAGCAATAAATTGCTATAAACTCCTTTGATAGCCGAAATTATATTTAGCTATTATCCTTTTAAAACGAGTTTGAGTGAAATTAAATAGACATAAACTATTTATTTTTTAAAAAAATCAAATAATTTATGTATGTTGCACAACATGTTCAAATATCAGCCAATAGGAGGGCAGAAAAAGGTGGCCCGGCACCACCATTTTTATCTACGTTTTTGAAGTACCAGCGCTCCCTCTATATATAAATACTCTAAGGTTGAGATGTGATTCGCGTCTTGTTTCGTGTGGTTTGCAGGTGTTGCGCGTGGTGGGCGCGATGGTGCTGGGCGCGGCGTGCTACCTGGCGGCGTTCACGGCGACGGCGGTGTGCGAGGACGAGGGCGGCGGATGCGCGCGCGCCGCCTGGCACCACGTCACCGCCGCCGCCGAGATCCTACTGCTCGCCGCCGGCATCAGGATCGCGCACGCCGCTCGCAATGCTAACGTTCCTTTCCAAGTATGAATATGACACTATTTGAGGATTCGTCTCATTTGTTTCGTATCTATTTGTGGTCATTGACGGTTACTCTTACTTTAGAAATGGAAGTAACCAAGACATTTTCCACGGAACAAAATATGTTTTTTTTTCTTTATTTCAAAATTAGTAAAAAGTTACTACGTTACTAATATTGGGAATCTACCACAGGAGCGCAGATGGTTATCGGCAGCGTTATGGACGGAAGCAGCCTGTGGTCTGTGGTGGCGAGGATTGGCGTGGGGCGCGAGTGGCGCCGCGCCGGAGCGGTGGCCGGTCACGGCAACAGCGCGGGCACATCTCTCCGCAGGCGCTGCCCTTGCCTGCGTGCTAGCACCGCGCCTCTGGCATGGGTACAGGGCAAGATCACTTGCCCAAGAGGTCGGGGATACTACTACATTACCTGTGTCTTATAAATCAATAGGTCTTAACTCTTAACACACCATATTTACCAGGTTTCCCGTCGCGGCCCGGCAGAAGGTTTCGGCCCTGAAGCCGAGGAAGAACCCACGTCAGAAGAAGTGAGGGCCGAGTTGAAAAGAATTTATATCGAGCTAGAACTGTTGCGAAGCAAAACCATGAGGAGAGACAACCCGCACATCAGCAAGAGGAGAGGCGGACGGAAACCGCACCGAAGATTCTCATTGCAGGTGCGCATCTAACAGATCTTTTATGTATGACGTAATGGTTGTACCATTAACTAAAACTTTTAGTGGAACAAAATTTAATTGAACTATTTGTACCTACCCTCGGGGTTTTGATGACTGTTAGTGGAAATTGTTATTGTTTTTGTGAATTTTACTTCTACCTTCACCTAACCTTTCTTTTAGAATCTAATTTCCTTACAAATGATATATTGTTTGAATAGCCTTAAGCCTATTAAGTACTTTAGTTGTCGTCTAGTTTTAGTTTCCTATGTTTAATGGTTTAAGTAAATTCCCTTAATTTGTATTGGTATTGTTAGTTTTATTAGGAACATTGGCTATGTCACATTAGCATTAATCCGTTAATCCGTTACGGCATCAGAGTTTAAAATTAACATAATGCAGACCTCAACAAAATATTGTCTTCAATGTCATTAATTGAATGTTTCATCTTACATCCTTCTCCGCGTTTAGAAAAAGGGCAGTCGGGAAAAGGTAAGGAGATAACGACATTTATCGCATGTGCACTGATGTGGCTCCCCCGCATGACCCCTGTGGAAGTTCACCCCGGTACTGTAGTGGCTGGGCCCCGTCCCCCGCGCCACTCCCGCGTCACCCCCGCGCCACCCCGCGGCAGAGGCTCTGCACCCACCCTGACGCAAATATTGCAACCTGATCGTGTCAATGTTTCACATGTCCGCTTTCTCTGTATCTACCGAACACGTCTATTGGCGATATGTAGAAAACAAAATGTGTTTTTAAAATTTTCAGCCACCTAGCTAATTTCGGGCCTAGGATTCTACTTCGGTTCTTTATAATGGGTCACGTAATTCGTAATTTATAAATTAGGTCGCTTTTATCCCAGCTAATTTTGGCTATATTGTAACCATAGATTAGTTGACGAAACTTGTTGATCAATATGTATCGATAAACATTTACGACATAAACATCGCATGTTATTAAATACCTACATAATAATATGTTATACGCAATAAAATACACAAATTAAATAAAATGAGAATTCGCAATATCAACAAGTTTCAAATAATTATATTATTTGTGTAAAGTTCTAACAAGAGTGGTAAACATGCAGGCTCTGCAAGCTCGTCGCGGAGGCAAGAAAGCGGGCGGCAGCGCCGGCGCGGTGGAGCCGAGCGAGGCTTGCGACGTGTCGCGCACGCCCGAGGACTCCGTGTGCTCCGCCGAGGGACCCTCCCACTACACTGACGGGGACACACAGGCTTGATTTTTATTATACCCGTCCGACGTAACTGCACCACTCATTCACGAACTCGTTAATGCCAATGCAATCGTTAATAATGATGAATTTATCATTCATCCTGTTGCACCTGCAAAAAAAGTATACTTCGGAGCGAGTGAGGCTAAACCTGTATTATATAAAAAAATAACGCCAGTTGGAATGTTAAATTTGATTGTTCGTTTCTTAATGTCGAGGGCATCAAACTTCAAAGTATAGGTGATGGTTAGGGATTTTTCCAAAGATGATAACGTTAAATAAACTTTTGACCAAGAATATTGGCTCAAAGTGGTAATAGTATAGTTACCTATTAAGTCAGTTTAAATACATTAAGAGTTGAACGTTAAAAATATAAAGAAACCCAGATGTTTCGTAAATGATAGATGTACAGTAGTAGTACATATTGTACAGGCAACAAAGAATCATTGCTTCTGACATTAACTGGTGCATGTTTATTATTGAATAATATCCTACTGAGGTGCGATCATAAAGCAGCGATTTCATCAAAGCATTCACATCAGTACAATTTGTTTTGCTTTGAATTTTAAATGATCTTGTGAATATTAACTTGTAATTATGAAAGAAATTACAACAAAATGGAACTCGAACGATTTAAAGAAATTGGCAATAGATCTTCAATGTTATAATCGAGACATCAGATCTTTGTTAATGGAGCAATTTTAAAATACAAAAGTGGCGAATCGCCACTTGTAAAATTACTTGCATATGTTTGAATGTAAATTTTATATCTTTTCTTGTTGTTAGTTCTATGTCTTTGTAAATGTATTCCGATGTTTGAAGGTGTCCCTGTGGCTTGTCTATGTAGATATTATGAATCAAATTACTTTGTCATGTTTCATGTGTTATCGATAATTTCACTTAATCCAGAGAATCGTTTTAATAAGATTATGTGAGTTATATAGTTTATTACAAATAATAAATGTGACAGAGCAGCTGATATCTGAGATGAACATATTAACATAAAAAGCGACTAGAACTATACTTAATTTCATCGACCTGGTCACAACACTTAAGTATAAAATTTTATTAAACGGGTGTTAGGACTAAGGAATTGTTGTTACCTTAATGAGATCGTACAGATGACGAAGAAAGTTTTAGGCGCATAATATATAGGGATATGTTTAACGAGTTTTTTAAATTTCCCAGTAAATTTTTCAGAGTAATGAGTCAGATCTATGATTTTAGTGCAGTCATGTTTCCTAGTATCACAAATCAAGCACACCACTTTACATTCTGCGAATATCTTCTATCTCCGTCAGCCTGCTTAAATGTTTATTCACTAATACTACTTTTAATCTATAGATATTCTAATTAAGAGTATAACTTAAACTTATCAGTGTTAGGGAACAATAAATATTATCTGGTGTATTATAAATCGCTGTCGTTTATTTGTTCCGTTGAACTTCTTCTACTGTACGATGAGTTGCTTTGTTCTCTAGATGTGTACCATATACTATTGTAATTCTTATGGTTTAAGATGTGTAAATAGAGATATATTTTGTTTCGGCAAAATTCTTTTGTTGATGTTTTGTTTGATATTATTATGTATGTTGAGCTTATCAATCATAGTGGTATGTGCGGTGTTATTGATGCCAAAGGAATATTAACAATATTGTATATTATTTATTGAATACATGACAATATTCATATCTGAAGTTATTTTATTGTTGAATTTGTGCCCTTTCGAATTTCTTCATTAGTATGTACGAAAAAAATTCTTATTATAAATAATATCCTCTTTTATACTCTTTCTATCCGTTAAACGCCGTCCGGAATAGCACAAATACCATTATAGAATTTGTAAGATCCGCCATAGGAATCCACACACGCGGTTGTTTGAGTGAAATTACTTCTACAACTACCCGTAGATTGTTATGGTCTTATTGGGGTTTAAAAAAAACTTTATTTCTCATGAAGAAAGCTTATTTCCAATTGTTTTTACATTTTTTTAACATTTGGGCTTTACATAATGGATGGATTGTTTAAAAAAATTAAATTCGTACATTTTTCTAATTAAACATCCCGAAGATGCTCTTATGCTCTGAGCTTGTTTGAACTCAGTGGGCTAGCTCCGCTGACAAAGCATTGGGTATTGCACAACTTCTTTAAAGTTATCTTAGTGGCAATAAATGACATTGAGGAAAAGGATTTAGGATGTGATATTTTCCCATCCTATAATTGTGTGACAAATGAGAAACAGGAGTGTTACCCAGAAAAAGAAGACATGGCAATAACCAAATCTGAACTAAAACTTAAGCTGCAGTCATTTTTAGATATTACTATTAAAAGATTATTTTAAACATTAGAAACTGATTCTACGAGTTGCAATTTGACTTTTACCACTAAATGGGATTGGATTGGATGGATTTGACGGTGCTTCTGGATATAGCAACTATAAACAAAAAATGGACGGTGACGACTCCAACCGATTCCAACGTATTTATGTGTTCATTTGTTCCATTGAAGTTGACAAGAGATGACACTGCTGAAGCCTGAAGCGGTATGAGAAAATCCGAAAGCTTCTTCAACGTTTTACTGTCGGCCAATATATTTCAAGTTTGCTAAAGTAAATGATTTTAATATTAAGGAAGAAATGGATTCAGTAGAGAGAGAAATTGCTGCTCTACAGCCAACTTAGTTTGAAAATGTAAGCGTTAGCCACAAATTTCACATGACAATGATTGACGGCAAGATACTGACCGATACGTTTACGGCAACATGTGATATTTGCAAAGCAAAACCGACAGCGATGAATAATATCAACATGCTTTCACATTGTCATACTGTATTGTCATCCCGTAGATATGCTTAAGTTTGGTTTGTCTTCTCTCCATACACTTATAAGATGCATGGAATGCATATTGCACATAGATTATCGCCTCGACTTTAAGAAATGGCGAGCTAAAGGTGACGACTTATAACAACTATTGGCAAGTAAGAAAAAAGCAATCCAAGATCAATTTTGAGATGAAATGGGACTTCTCATAGATGTTGTGAAGCAAGGATCAGGGACTACCAATGATGGGAATTTTGCAAGTCATTTTTTTGCCGATCCCGAAACTACTGTGCGCATCACAGGTGTAGATGTACAATTAATTAGCCAGTTTAAAGTCATCATCCAAGTAATTCCATGTGGAGAATTTGTTAATGTTGAAAAATGACGAAGAAAGTGATGGCTTAAATAATGGATTTTACCTTTCTATGATAAAGTAATGTTTTTTTCAAACTCCCTTTAATCCACTATTGACATAAACTTTATACAAAATATGACTACTTCAAACCAGACAACGAGTTTAGGCTATGTATTTCTCGGTCAATGATTCTATATTTTTCATATTCCTGAAATTTTTTATTTGTATGTACCTTTTGAATGGAATTCTTCAAGATTAAGGTCAAAAGTAATAATTTAGGGCCAACATAAAGCTAACATGTTACAATAAATCCTGTTATTTCGGATAGCTATATAATCTAGTTACGAAACCCCATATCCATGTAACAACATACTCAGAAAATGCACTTTTAAATTATTTATATCTGTGGAACGGTGTCGTTCAAGGTCAAGGTTAAGAGTTGCAGGTGTTTTTTAGATATCATATGATATTATTACATAGACACAAATGTAAGAATTTAATTGATTTAAACACATAATATCCCCCAAACGGGACGCGCGTGGCTATTTTTACTACGCGCGGCATAATCGACTGCAGCCAGGCCGGAGCGACGAGCGATACGCCCTCCCTCTAGAAGGCCTTGCGGCGGTCTGATTTGATCCACGTCGGACAGCGTGTTTTATAGTGGTTTTTAAAATATTTGTAGAAAACATGAAAACTAATTTTGTTGAAATATAAAAATGGTAATTTATTGATAAGATGTTCTTCTATTGTAATATGCAATTGCTATAAAAAATTATGTACGATAAGTTGGTGAAAAAAAATATGTTCTTGACGAGAGTTTCTGAATAATTTCGCATTGTTTAAATTTTTATTTTTCAGGAACTAAACACAAAAAGATTTTTTTTTGCAGCAAAATCCCTCCATAAGGGTCTTGTTAGTCTGATAATATTTTTATTTTCATCTTATACTAGCGGCCCGACCCAGCTTCGCCTGGGTGCATATATTTTTTGATTCCACTCCACACCAAATACATGTTGTTTTTCGTATAAACTCTTGTAAACCTAAACTTGACGTAGCTATCCTACTGTCCGGCTCAATCCCGTCTCATCCGCCTGTTCAGTCTCTTCCCGATCCGTCCCGTCCTTTCTCTTTTATTATCCATCCCGTTTTATAACGTGCATTTACATTTCGTCCTATCAAATCTGTCAGCTATCCCAGCCCTCTCCCGTCCATTCCACTCTATTATATCCCGTCTCTCCATATACATGTACATATAAAGATTGCCTTATGAAATTTTGACATTAAAAACTTTAGCGTTTTTTATTGTCCATCCAATATTCCGTCCCTTATTTCAGCACCAAAATTTTCCTAATCATATTGCACGCCATTACTTTTTGTTAGTAATAAAGTAATAATAACAATTTAAAAAAAGAATTGGCCAAATTGGTCCAGGCGTTGTTGAGTTATGCGAAGAAGATATTATAGTCCACCCTGCTGGCTTAGTGCGGGTTGGCGGATTTTATTTCACGTAGAATTTAATCCGAAAAGTCAGAGGTGTGCCCTGGGATTTGAACCCGTGACCATCGTTAACTTGTTGGCAGTCGCGTCTAGTACGTTACCATATACAAATTAATAAAACCTGCATACTCCCTTACCAGGTGACGTAAGTAATAGAACAAATATTTAAAAATATAAAACTGCATATCGTTTCGTTATAATGTCTAGATACGGCATCAACGTACCAATATTCTTTTTATTCTTGAGTCTAAAAACAATATTAATGCGAAATTTAAATATGTCCCCCAGCGCATCTAAAAGTATCAATTCAAAAACAATGTCGTTTATGAAAACGAAAAATTATAATTAGATATATTTTGGTGTACTCCGGCAAAACGCTTCGATAGAGTATACCTTGTTTAAAACTGTTGCAATAATCTCAAAAAATAGTGGGCGATTTTGGTAGATATGGACATGATTTCAATTTACATTTCACAAAATTATGCGCACGACGCCGTATCTAGATAATATTATATACACGATATACACGATGTACACATTTTTTGAATTTTGTTCTATTTCGTCAGCCGTCAATGAAAGACAATGGAAAGATAGATCATTTTACGTTGGATGGTAGTTGAAGCTGGACCGTCTTTTACGTCTCCCGTCAAATAAACAAAGATCATCCTATATTGGCTGGACGCATCACGCTTAAACGATACCCAAAAAAAAGGTTTTTAGTATCTTCCTCAGAAATTTTCCTATTTTTCTCACCCCTAAAACCTTCCCAGGGCTTCCACGAATATTTCAAGACCAAAATCAGCCAAATTGGTCCAGGCGTTGTTGAATTATGCGGTTCCCAACACATTTTGCGATTCATTTTTATATACCTATAAGATTTAGTGGTTTCGGATATCTTAAGCTTCTAAATTGCTATTTAAAGCCTAAATAACGAAACTTGTGTTCAGTAATCCGTATAGTACTCACAAATTATCCATCAATCTATAATGTTTTTCACCAAAATCCCTAGATGACAACCTTTTCTAAAATTAGTAATAATTATTTTTCCTTTAAATTGTTTATTGGTGGCTATTAACTCATTTGAAAAGTCCTGTTTTTAAGCCAAAAAGCGCGTGCAGGGTATAAACGCTCTTAAGGAGAATCGCAATGGTTCTTTTTGCATTACGTTCATTAGAAAAGTTAAGTTACAGTGAGAGAGGGAAAAGGGCTGGGGGTGAGGGGGGTGGGTGATTAAATTAAAATACACGTAAATTCTAATATCATCGGTAGCTTTTAGCCGATTTTAGCGATTTCATTGTCATCGGAAAGAACATATTCCTTGTGGGGACCAAATATTCTTCATTTAAATGCCTATCAACACTAAAAAGATAAAAATAACTAAAATTTTTAATAAAATAATAAAAACCGACTTCAAAACAAAAATCCACAAAAAAACAAAAAATAATAAAATAATTACTACCACTGCAAAGCAAAACAATAATATTTATTTCATGGAACTCGTGCATGTTGATTAATTTCAAATTTGCTTAATGACTTGACTAGCCAACAAATCAAAATATATGCGTAATGGCTGCCATACACGTTACGGTCCATCGGAAAGGTCCACCTGTGCACGTATGCCTGCGCAGGTATACCGAAATGTGTGTGGGAATAGACCTGTGCAGTTTTTTGAGCCTGTGCAGGTGACCGGCGCAGGATCGAAAATCAATTCTTTCGAGTGACACCGTACGGCGTACCTGTGCGTGTGTGCCTGTATTCCGGTCGCCTGCGCAGGTCGCGTCAGTTGTTTTCTAGCATGGCCGATTAACGTCCCTTAAAACATTTTCGATTCTTTATAACCTATGCTTATACCATTACATGACATTAGCACCCCCCATACATACCCGGCTACCTATCGCTCCGGCTACTGGCGCGGCGACTGCGCCGCGGGGCCGATGTTTATTTACAACAACTTCTGTTCACAAGTATTGCGTAATGCGTCGATAGATTTTATTGTATTTTCTTGTAGTGAAGTTCCTAATGTAGTGACCAGAAACTATGTTTTGTGCCGTGATTATAGTGCAGTGAATAAAGTATTAAACGTGCAGTAAAGCAAAAGGAAAATAATGCTCGTAACTTATAAGAAATCATTACTCATCAATCCAATAATTAAATGTAAATATTCTCTCCATATATTTGTTTAATTTCTATCAATGTAACAAACACAAACAGTAGATACTTCGTTATTTTATAAATACATGTATTGTTATTGGAGCCTAATTAATTTAATTGAAAATGTTTATTGTTATCTACATTCATGTTTGTTCCATTTCGTTTTTTATTTATTTATTTTATTTAAACACTTTGTACACATTAATAGTACAGGCGGACTTAATGCCTAAGGGCATTTTGTACCAGCCAACGCCAACCTTAAGGTTGTGCAGAGAGACGGAAGTAGGTGCTTATTAATTTGTAACGAAATAAATGAAAAGAGAATATCTTAATATATATAATTCACGTGTCACGTTGTTTGTCCGCGATGGACTCCTAAACCACTCAACTGATTATAATGAAATTTTGTAGATATGTGTTATTTGTTCCAACTTAAAGGTGGGATAGTTTTTATCTCGATTGAATTGACGAAAGTATAAAAAAAAAGGAAAAAACATTTTGCCATACAAAATGTTCATGGGTTTGTAACTGTCAAAGATTTAATGTTCATAGCGTAGATACGGTAAACTCTTCCCTAAAATTAAATAACGTATTTAAATAAAGGTTTCGAATCGACAACACATAGCCACAATATTCGATTTATGGCGTATTTTAGATTTTAAAGATGTAAATTAATGACAGTAATGAAAAGTGGTTGACATTTAAATTTATTGTCAAATATTTATGCATACGTTCAGGAATTTATTGTAAACTAAAGAGTATATTATGATGCTACATAAATATAGGACAATTAAATAAATCATATTCACATGTATTAAGTTTTACTTCTTTTCAAGATAGAATTTCACTTGAAAATGAAAAATCTTTAATAAAATAACACATAAAAATAAAAACTGAACTGAACTGAATAAAATAAAAATTTTATATAATTATGGAGAATATTGCAGGGATTCTCAAATTAGGCGTTGCCTGTGTCTTGAAAAACCAGTTATATATAATTGTTTCTACGTTAATTGTGTGTGTGTGAGTGCATTTCTACGAAAATTAATATTTCATCTATTTATTACTAACAAGAGTAATGGCGTAATATTTTTGGAAAAACAGCATAGTGGGGGTGAAATAAGGGATGGGATATTGCATGGATAATCAAAATCGATAAAGTGTTTAGAAAGTAGAGAGAAACTGGATATAATAGAGTGGGAGGTAGGGGAGAAGACTGGGATAGCTGACAGATTTAATAGGACGAAATATAAATGCACGGTATAAGACGGGATGGTTAATTAAGAGAAAGGACGCGACGTATCGGGAAGTGAATGAACAGACGGGATGGGACGGAATTGAGCAGGACAGTAGGATAGCTAATTCATGTTTAGGTATACAAGAGCTTATACGAAAAATAACACGTATTTGGTGTGGAGTAAAATAAAAAAGTATCTGCACCCAGGCGAAGCCGGGCCGGGCCGCTAGTATATATATATAAAACATAAATAATAGTATTTATACGAATATATATCAATTTAATTATTAATATACCTACACATACATACATACACATACATATATATACCGGGTATCTCAAGACTGCTACCGAAAACAAAGCCGGGTGGTAGTTTTAGTGACTACAAACACAATGCAAATAAAAACTTCGCAAAGAAACGCGACAATGATTTTTTATGATTTTTTAAATATCGTCATTTTTGGGTGGTAAATCCATAGTTTTTGCTAAAATAATAATTTAAACACTTTTATATCTTAGATTATTTATAAATGAAAGGATATACACTGTTATTTTAGGAAAAAATGTATTTACCACCCAAATATAGTCATAGGAAAAAAATAACAAAAAAAAAATTGTCGCTTTTTTTTGCAACTTTTTCTGTTGCATTGTGTCTGAAGTCGCTTTAACTACCACCCGGCTTCGTTTTCGGTAGCAGTCTTGATATACCCTGTATATATATACAACGTGTAACAGGATTAATTCACAACCTCAGACACCCCAACTTTAAAATATTATTGCAATCATAGTTTATGCTTTAAAATTGTACTACCATAATTACAAAATCTTTTATTTATGAAATTAGTTATACCAAATGTAGGCACTTAAGATGGTCACCTTATGAGTTACAAATAAGAGTGTACTACTTACACACGCTCGCGGACACGCACACATGTACACAAGAGCCATTCACACGAGTAATATATTATACCTAACACCGAACGCTGCGCCGGCAGAAACAGCTGACAATAAACGAAATACAAATTACGTACGTAACTGATTACTGGGTGGTTTGGTAAACAAATTATTAGTAATTTAATCTGTAAGCATAACATTTGTGTTTTAGCTATAAAATCTAAATATTTTACTTACTAGATATAATGCGTACGAACCCAACATAAGACAATATTTTGCATGAATCGGCTATAAAATATTATTAAGTTCACTTCCGCTAAACTTAGTTCCTACAGGCGGGCAGGATACGGGCGTCATTTATTTTGCATTACAAATGAATAAGATAATAAGATAACGCAATATCTAACAACGAAGACTAGATTGGGAATCACAACACAAAAAAATACAACAAAATTAACTTACGTGTTACATGGCACTCATGCGGCGATTTCTTTTTAAAATATGTTCGAAATGTCCACCACCTTGATACACTTTGATGCACATTTGCGTAATTGTTCACGTAATTTATGTAAAACTTCAGTGTCACTCTTCACTTTTAGGAAGGCTGCCACTATTCTACTTTTTAGTTCCTCCACATTAGTACTTTCACTGAAGTATACCGATAGAGATTTATTACGTCCCCAGAAAAAAAGTCAAGAGGCGTCAAGTCAGGTGACCTAGTAGGCCATTGCACAGGTCCGCCGCGTCCTATCCAGCGCTCTCCGAACTCAGCATCGAGATACTCTCGGGCACTACACTGGTGCCGTGCCTGTTGTTAAATATCCTGCACGCCAATGATACATTATCACCACACAGTGCCAAAGTTCTCACCATTTCAGTGTATTCAATATTCGAATACCGAAAAGACATCGCGCGCGAAATTTATCGAAATATCTACTTAACACTTAAACACAAGTAGACACAGATAACTGCGGTGCACGACTAGATTTTTTTCACATAGTCGGTGCCCATTTAGGGATTGCAATAACGGGATATCCGACACACCGGGATTCCGCATACATTGTAGCAAAATTACAAACCGAATTTAATCACCATTTTTACATTCCACGAAATTATTTTTCATAGAAATACCTACTTGTTGTTTCTTTTTATAGTGATTTTGTTACAATTTAATTTGTTTCATTTAAGTGCATGTATTGCGCGGGATTTGGATCGCCCGGTCCTGCGAATACCGGGAGTAATTTTTTTCGCGGCGCATCCCTATACCCACTTGCCAAACCTTTTGATGTACCGCCGCGCCGCGCGCGCCATCGTATGTCGGATGGATCAAATTGCATTAAACAATAGCTGCATCCTGCTCTATCTAGTTGTAGTTAAATGTGCGGAAAAGAGAATATGATAGTTATTTATTTTGGTAGCTCATTACGTTTATTCAGGCCTATCGTTGTGTGCGTTTGATTAATGATAGATTGCTTAAATAAACTTTATGACCATCGAAATAAAGTTCATTTTTGTTCATTATTTAGTTTATTAGAGTATTCGTTTAGTGATTCATTTAAACAAGATCTTATGTCCTGGAGTTACGTTTCAATTTCGTTTGTTCCGAGTACTAAATGAAAGAGTGTCTGTAATTTACTTGTCTTAACTAATTATTTTGAAAAAAAATACCTACCAAAAAAAATATTGATATCGATTCAGAAGCTCATTCTGAACGTACTACTTTCCGCTTTTACATTTAAATCTGTTACATGTTGTATATATACAACATGTAACAGATTTAAATGTAAAAGCGGAAAGTAGTACGTTCAGAATCAGCTACTGAATCGATGATTGTATATATACAACATGTAACAGATTTAAATGTAAAAGCGGAAAGTAGTACGTTCAGAATCAGCTACTGAATCGATATCAACATTTTTTTTGGTAGGTATTTTTTTTCAAAATAATTAGTTAAGACAAGTAAATTACAGACACTCTTTCATTTAGTACTCCGAACAAACGAAATTGAAACGTAACTCGAGGACATAAGATCATTTTTAAATGAATCACTAAACGAATACTCTAATAAACTAAATAATGAACAAAAATGAACTTTATTTCGATGGTCATAAAGTTTATTTAGGCAATTTATCATTAATCAAACGCACACAACGATAGGCCTGAATAAACGTAATAAGCTACCAAAATAAATAACTATCATATTCTCTTTTCCGCACATTTAACTACAACTAGATAGAGCAGGATGCAGCTATTGCCTATTGTTTAATGCAATTTGATCCATCCGACAAACGATGGCGCGCGCGGCGGTACATCACAAGGTTTGGCAAGTCGGTATAGAGATGCGCCGCGAAAAAAATTACTCCCGGTATTTGCAGGACCGGGCGATCCAAATCCCGCGCAATACATGCACTTAAATGAAACAAACTAAATCGTAACAAAATCACTATGAATAGAAACAACAAGTAGGTATTTCTATGAAAAATAATTTCGCGGAACGTTAAAATGGTGATTAAATTCGGTTTGTAATTTTGCTACAATGTATGCGGAATCCCGGTGTGTCGGATACCCCGTTATTGCAATCCCTAAATGGGCACCGTCTATGTGAAAAAAATCTAGTCGTGCACAGCGGTTATCTGTGTCTACTTGTGTTTAAGTGTTAAGTAGATATTTCGATAACTTTCGCGCGCGATGTCTTTTCGGTATTCGAATATTGAATACACTGAAATGGTGAGAACTTTGGCACTGTGTGGTGGTAATGTATCATTGGCATGCAGGACATTTAGCAACAGGCACGCCACCAGTGTAGTGTCCGACAGTATCTCGATGCTGAGTTCGGAGAGCGCTGGATAAGTCGCGGCGAACCTGTGCAATGGCCTCCTAGGTCACCTGACTTGACGCCTCCGGCCTCATGACTTTCTTGTGGGGACGCGACGTAATAAATCTCTGGTATAATTCAGTGAAAG
The DNA here is from genome assembly GCA_009982885.2 of Hyles vespertilio. Classification (NCBI taxonomy): domain Eukaryota; kingdom Metazoa; phylum Arthropoda; class Insecta; order Lepidoptera; family Sphingidae; genus Hyles; species Hyles vespertilio. The sequence goes on from CM042807.1 coordinate 19,466,325, forward strand.
TACTAATGTGGAGGAACTAAAAAGTAGAATAGTGGCAGCCTTCCTAAAAGTGAAGAGTGACACTGAAGTTTTACATAAATTACGTGAACAATTACGCAAATGTGTATCAAAGTGTATCAAGGTGGTGGACATTTCGAACATATTTTAAAAATAAATCGCCGCATGAGTGCCATGTAACACGTAAGTTAATTTTGTTGTATTTTTTTGTGTTGTAATTCCCAATCCAGTCTTCGTTGTTAGATATTGCGTTATCATATTTATTAGTAATGCAAAATAAATGGCCGTATCCCGCCCGCCTGTAGGAACTAAGTTTAGCGGAAGTGAAATTAATAATATTTTATAGCCGATTCATGCAAAATATTGTCTTATGTTGGGTTCGTACGCATTATATCTAGTAAGTAAAATATTTAGATTTTATAGCTAAAACACAAATGTTATGCTTACAGATTAAATTAATAATAATTGGTTTACCGAACCACCCAGTAATCAGTTACGTACGTAATTTGTATTTCGTTTATTGTCAGCTGTTTCTGCCGGCGCGGCGGCGCAGCGTTCGACGTTATGTACTCGTGTGAATGGGTCTTGTGTACACGTGTGCGTGTCCGCGAGCGTGTGTAGTAGTGCACTCTTATTTGTAACTCGTAAGGTAACCATGTTAAGTGCCTACATTTGGTATAACTAATTTCATAAATAAAAGATTTTGTAATTATGGTAGTACGATTTGAAAGCATAAACTATGATCGCAATAATATTTTAAAGTTGGGGTGTCTGAGGTTGTGAATTAATCCTGTTACACGTTGTATATATATAAATACTTTAAATATATATATATATATATATATATATATATATAAATACTTGAAATATATATATATATATATATATATATATAAAACACAAACATCTAAATAAACAAATATCTACATTAGTGGTGAGAATCTGCTACTTTTTTTGTTTTTATTTACTTTCCCTGTTTTACTTATTTCGCTTCCTTTTCACTGTTTTTGTATCTTTTATCTTAAAATTAAACCAAGGCCTAGCAATGCCAGCGCGTCATCGTCCTCATTCGATGCCATCGCAAAAAGAACTGAAGACCGCTCCGGTACATCGTAACATTCCCATACACGGTACCAATGTTCGGTCTACCTGCGCAAGCATACCTGCACAGATTTCCTCTCCGGTAGACCGTAGTGTGTATGGCTTTCATAACATATTGAAGGCGGGTCGCCCAGTACCAAACATATTAGGACCTATGCCTTATATTAATTTAAATATGATCTATGCTTAGAGTATTTATATATAGAGGGAGCGCTGTCATACATTCGCGTTTTGAAAAACGTAGATATTTTCTTGTTCGTAATGTTGGTAGCGCTCCTATATTAGTAAAAATTGAATTAATTATTTAGCAATAAATTGCTGTAAATTCCTTTGATAGCCGAAATTATATTTAGCTATTATCCTCTTAAAATGCTTTTGAGTGGAATTAAATAGACCTAAACAATTTATTTTTAAAAAATGTTTCAATAATTTTATGTATGTTGCAAAACCTGTTCATACATTACCCAATAGGAGGGTAGAAAAAGGTGACCCGGCACCACCATTTTTATCTACGTTTTTGAAGTACCAGCGCTCCCTCTATATACAAATACTCCAAGGATCTATGTTATGTTTTGGTATTTAGTGAATTTTTGTTTAGTACCATAGACCATATCCATACTCTTCGGCAAGTTATACAAAAAACCGAGGAATATAACTTGCCGCTTTGTTTAGCGTTTGTGGACTATGAGAAAGCCTTTGATTCGATCGAGACTTGGGCTGTGCTAGAGTCTCTCCAGCGGTGCCATATCGACTATCGGTACATCGAAGTGTTGAAGTGTATATACAACAACGCCACCATGTCGGTCCGAGTACAAGATCAGAGTACGAAGGCTATTCCACTACAGAGAGGCGTGAGACAGGGAGATGTCATATCTCCGAAACTGTTCACTGCCGCGCTGGAAAATGCCTTCAAACGCTTGCAGTGGAAAGGATTCGGCATCAACATCAACGGCGAGTATATCACTCACCTTCGGTTTGCCGACGATATTGTAGTCTTGGCAGAATCGCTGGAAGACCTTAGAATTATGCTCGAAGACCTCAATCGAGTCTCCCAACAGGTGGGTCTTAAAATGAACATGGACAAAACGAAGATCATGTCGAATGTCCATGTTGTGCCCACCCCCATCGGTGTTGGGGGCTCGACTCTTGAAGTTGTTGACGAATATGTCTATTTAGGACAAGTGGTCCGGTTAGGCAGGTCCAACTTCGAGAGAGAGGTCAATCGTCGAATCCAACTCGGTTGGGCAGCGTTTGGGAAACTACGCGACGTCTTCTCGTCCAAAATACCTCAGTGCCTTAAATCGAAAGTCTTCGATAGTTGTGTGTTGCCAGTGATGACTTAAGGCACCGAGACGTGGCCTCTCACTATGGGCCTTATTAGGAAGCTCAATGTCACTCAACGAGCTATGGAGAGGGCTATGCTCGGGGTTTCCCTATGAGATCGAATCAGAAATGAGGAGATCCGTAGGAGAACTAAAATAACCGACATAGCCCACCGGATTAGCAAGTTGAAGTGGCAATGGGCGGGGCACATAGCGCGGAGATCTGATGACCAATGGGGTCGGAAAGTGCTCGAATGGAAGCCACGTAGCGGAAAGCGCAGTGTAGGACGTCCACCCACAAGATGGTCCGACGACCTGGTAAAGGTCGCGGGACGTCGCTGGATGCAGGCTGCCTCCAACAGGTCTCTGTGGAAATCATTGGAGGAGGCCTATGTTCAGCAGTGGACTTCTTTTGGCTGATGGATGGATGGATGATGAATTTTTGTTTTGAAGTCGATTTTTATTTTTTTTACTTAACTTATACTTTTAAAAAGTACTCTATTTTTGGTGGTGTTTAACTGATAAGGTGAAGTCTTAGAGTATTTATATATAGAGGGAGCGCTGGTACTTCAAAAACGAAGATAAAATGTAAAATAAAATGGTGGTGCCGAGCCACCTTTTTCTGCCCTCCTATTGGCTAATATTTGAAAAGGTTGTGCAACATACATAAATTACTTGATTTTTTTTTAAATAAATTGTTTAGGTCTATTTAATTTCAAAACGCGAATGTATGTCAGCGCTCCCTCTATATATAAATACTTTAAGGGTGAAGTTTATATCAATTAGGAGTAAAACAATCGCATGTTCAATTATTTTAAACTTAGAGTATATATATAGAGGGAGCGCTGGTACTTCAAAAACGTAGATAAAAATGGTGGTGCCGGGCCACCTTTTTCTGCCCTCCTATTTGCTAATATTTGAACAGGTTGTGCAACATACATAAATTATTTGAAAAAAAAATAATTAAAAATAAGTAGTTTAGGTCTATTTAATTTCACTCAAACTCGTTTTAAAAGGATAATAGCTAAATATAATTTTGTTTATCAAAGAATTTAATAGCAATATATTGCTAAATAATTAATTAAATTTTCACTAATGTAGGGGCGCTACCAACATTACGACCAAGAAAATATCTACGTTTTTCAAGACGCGAATGTACGACAGCGCTCCGTCTATATATAAATACTCTAAGATGTTTTTTTTTTATACTGGCCTGGCATAGTGGCGTCATTGCACCTGATGGAAAGTGCCAATGCCGCCCAGGCAGAGTATCGATTGGCATCGGACGGCAGTCCCATGCCAATGGAAACAATTATGCCGGTATGCTAAGGTGCCTCTTCACACCGCGGCGGAAGGACCCAGGATTGTAGGAAGGAGGGAACACGTGCGCCGGCAAACAATTCCACAGCCTGACGGTGCGGCACAAAAACGAATTTGAGAACCGTTTGGTTCGCGCCGGGATGGTGTGGACCGTCAAGCTATGGCTTCGCAAGCCAGCACGTGTGGTTCTGGTTAGGAATCTCTGGGCACTTCCAATCACTGCCTGGTTGGGTCATCAGTACCGATCGCATCACCTTCACGTCCCGTGCAGGTGAGGCGAAGGGTCTGGCATTACTCGTCGGCAGATTGGGGTGGTATGCGGGAATATTTCGCATCCATCTCTTGGAGGCAGCGCTGCTTTGAGGGTAAAGATCCCTCAGCGAGTGCCAACGCTATTGCTGACGAGATCAGACTTGGAATGGAATATTACATTCCTTCCTCTGAGATCGCCAGTAAGGGCCGTGGACGCTCCTGGTTCAATCGTGCATGCGCCGATGCTGTCGGTGACAAACAGGCGGCGTATCGCGCTTGGATCAGGGGTCGCGCCATGAAGGATCCGAATATCAGTTCCCTCAAAGAAGCCTACAACCGTGCCTCCAAGGCCTGCAAGAAGGCCTACGTTAGGGCGGATGCCCAGCGCGTTAGCAGGATTGGGCGTGCGTTGGCCGATCACCCAACTAGCAGTCGTGCTTATTGGAGGTTGGCCAGGGCCGTTCAATCTAACTTCTGCCGTCCAGCGTTGCCGCCGCTGAGGTACCCAGAAGGGTCGCTGGCCCACAAGCCGCAGGAGAAGGCTGCCTTGCTGGCGGGAATTAGCCGCAAATCTCTTTGCGGCTAATTCCCGCCTCGAGGACCGTGGTTCCCAGTCGCTGCCTATGCTGCCTGATTGCGGTTTCTCAATGGCAGATATTCGCATCAGGCAGTGTGAGTTGCGACGTGAGTTACGGTCTCTCGATGTGCGGAAAGCCAGTGGTCCGGATGGGATACCAGCGGTGGTTTTGAGGGCTTGTGCAGCCGAGTTGTCTCCAGCACTGACTCGCCTCTACCGAGCGTCCTACCGCACAGGTGTTGTGCCGGAATCTTGGAGGGAGGCCAATGTGCAACCGATCCCCAAAAAGGGTGATCGGTCGGACCCTACCAATTACCGCCCTATCGCTATCACCTCAGTGATGTGTAAGGTCATGGAGCGGATCATAAACGCTCAATTGATCCGCTACCTGGAGGATCACTCGTTGATCAGTGACCGACAATACGGTTTCCGTCATAATCGATCTACGGGTGATCTTCTAGCGTTTGTCCTGCAACGCTGGGGTGAGGCGATTGACCGGCGTGGCGAGGCTCTTGCTGTGAGCCTCGACATTGCCAAGGCGTTTGAAAGGGTCTGGCACCGTGGTCTCCTGTCCAAGCTTCCGGCGTACGGTCTACCCGGCAACCTGTGTTCGTGGACTTCTGGCTTTCTGCATGGGCGTAGAAGACGTGTAGTCGTTGACGGACACGCTTCGGCGCTCATGTCGGTAAATGCCGGAGTTCCTCAGGGCTCAGTGCTGTCGCCCACCTTGTTTATTCTGCATATCAATGACATATTGTCGCTTGGCAACATTCATTGCTATGCAGATGACAGCACGGTTCATGGGCGATACCACTGCGGGCCTCCAGGTTGCCGTTTCGAAACTGTGGACGCGAAGATCTTGTCATTGAGCTCAACCGGACCTTGGATCTCATTTCTACATGGGGTTCCAGGAACATGGTTGAGTTCAATGCCAAAAAAACCCAGGTGTGTGCGTTCACGTGCAAAAAATCCCCGTTCTCTCCCCTCCCCATTCTTCAGGGTACTCCCCTCTCAGTGCGGAATGACCTGAGTATCCTCGGTGTGGATATCCGCTGTGATCTCAATCCAAGGAATCACATCGAGGGCGTAATATCTGCCACATCACGCAGGGTTGGAGTCCTGAACAGGGTGCGTCGGTTTTTCACGCCCGGTCAGCTTTGTCGCTTATATAAAGCGCAGGTCCGGCCGGGTATGGAGTACTGCTCGCACCTCTGGGATGGATCCGCCCAGTACCTGCTCGATGCCTTGGATGGATTGCAGCGGCGGGCCATCCGCATTGTGAAAGATGCAGACGTTACGAGCAACTTGGAGTCGCTACAACTCCGGAGAGATGTCGCCTCTCTAAGCGTGTTCTACCGCCTGTATCACGGTGAGTGCTCTGAAGAATTGTTCAACTTGATCCCCTCCTCTCCATTCCTAACTCGATTTTATATTAAGAATGATATTTTTTATTCTAAAATATACTTTTTATTCTTAGAGTCATGAATATATATGAGGAGGTGATTTTCAAAAGTGGTCATCTCCAAATTCACTAATTTTGCACTAATAATGATGAATCTGCTGAGAATTCCTGACAATTTAATTGTAGATAAATCCATGAAAATACAATAAAAAGACCCCAAAACGCATTTTAAAAAGTGTTTATTTTCAAAAATGGCCTATTCCATCGATGCTTACTTGATGGCTGATAGGGTTGTCACTTATGACATCGCGCCCGAACGGATTTTTTTGATTTTTTAAATTTTCTTCAGTACTTGTTATTTAATCTTATTTAATATTAAATAAATATTTGTGACTGTATTATGGCGTGTGTGTATATTGTAGCGCACTGTTTGCGTATCACTCGTGTATCAATTAAAACTCTCGAGATCGACACGTCCGTTTATTCGTCAGTCGAACGATACACTGATCTAAGATCTTATTGTAGGCACATATTTTATCTTTTTAAATACAACTAAAATTTCACGATGACGAAAGGTCGTGCTACACGTTCGCTAATATGTTGCTAGCAGTCTCATGTGAGTTTATCTAATTTTATTTAGATTTAAAGCATTTTTTAAAAATAAAATCTATGATGAAACGGATCTTTAAAACAGATCCCAATAATAATAACTGATAAACACCTTCTGTCGATTGGAAAGAGTTTTGTTATGCGAAATCATAAAGACAGGACATAACGAGACGGGGTGGGAAAAGCTGTATAGTGGACGGCTGTCTCGCGGAGAAAGTTAGAACCCGAAATGATAAGTTTCTGATGTGAATTGGATTTCCGACTCAAAAAAGTATCTGAACTCGGGTGGATTCGGGCCGGCCCGTTATTTAAAGATGAAAAATATCCTATGTCCTTTCTCAAAATGCCTTTTTTATCATAAAAATATCATCATCGAAATTAGTATAGCTGCAACGGAGTTTACACGATTTCTCATTGAACATTCAATGATAAATTGATGTTCAATCTTTTAAAATATCAACATAATATTATGTAATTTTATAATAATGTTCTTATCTATACATCTATACATATAAATAAAATTGAAGTGTCTGTTTTAAAAGTGAAAATAAAAAAAAATGTTCTGCTACATATCGTTATATACACGATACCTGTGGCGAAAATGATCTTTAAAATTTTTTGTCTGTCTGTTTGTTCCGGCTAATCTCTGAAATGGCTGGACCGATTTTGACGGGACTTTTTTTGTCAGGTAGCTGATATAACAAGGAGTAACTTAGGCTACATTTATTTTAGAAAAAATCTTGTATTTTAGAAAAATAAAGTAGTACTGTCCAGTACCGCGCACAGCTCACGCGCATGCCACCACTGGGCGGTCACGTCAGGTGCCTCCTATCAACGAATCAATATCACAATTACAAAATATTGAATATAACGAAATTTTTCAATAAAGCTAATACAAAAAACTGATAACAAATGATAATTAAAATTTCATCATGGGACTGAATGATACGGGACATAAACCTGATATAAATGGACGGGAAATATACTCAACGGCGCGCGGGAAATATATGTAGTTAGTACGCGAAATAATATGTTGTTCCCAAATCAATACTGGACTCAAAAGCTATCTATCTGCACCCGGGCGAAGCCGGGTCCGACCGCTAGTTTTTTCCTAAAAAGGACGCACAATAATGAAATCTCTTCCGGTTTCTTCATTGAAATTGCAAGTGGCAACCCTACATAATCAGATATTTTTTTTACTTTCAAAAATGGTCAAATCCAAACACTTTTTTTTTTCAAAATTATCCAAATCCTATTCATTTGTTTTCATAAGTAGTCAAATCCAACACTTACAATCAAAAGTAGTCAAATCCAAACTTCGATGTCGTTTTCCTAATTAAATACACCGTAAACTTTCATTTACATATTAAAATTCTCACCTAAAACCTTAAAACTATCAGAGTAATGCACTTCCAGTTTAATATTAGCTATAAGAAACGCCAGGCAAAAATGTGCAATTTCTCGATTTGTACAAAAGTGGATTTGGCTGGTATTGAAAATTACCTCCTGATATACAGGGTATATCAAAACTGCTACCGAAAACAAAGCCGGGTGGTAGTTAAAGCGACTTCAGACACCATACATCAGAAAAAGTTGCAAAAAAAAAGCGACAATTTTTTTTTGTTATTTTTTTCCTATGGCCATATTTGGGTGGTAAATACATTTTTTTCCTAAAATAATACCCTTTTATTTATAAATACTCTAAGGTATAAAAGAGTTTAAATTATTATTTTAGCAAAAGCTATGGATTTACCACCCAAAAATGACGTTATTTAAAAAATCATAAAAAATAACTGCCGCGTTTCTTTGCGAAATGTTTAGTTGCATTGTGTTTGTTACTTGTTAGTCACTCAAACTACCACCCGGCTTCGTTTTCGGTAGCAGTCTTGAGATACCCGGTATATAGAGGGAGCGCTGGTACTTCAAAAACGTAGATAAAATGTAAGATAAAATGGTGGTGCCGGCCCACCTTTTTCTGCCCTCCTATTTGCTAATATTTGAACAGGTTGTGCAACATACATAAATTATTTGAAATAAAAATTAAAAATAAGTAGTTTAGGTCTATTTAATTCCACTCAAACTCGTTTTAAAAGGATAATAGCTAAATATAATTTCGGCTATCAAAGGAATTTATAGCAATTTATTGCTAAATAATGAAATCAATTTTTACTAATATAGGAGCGCTACCAACATTACGAACAAGAAAATATCTACGGATTTCAAAACGCGAATGTATGACAGCGCTCCCTCTATATATAAATACTCTAAGTTTTTATATTATTTTATAAAAGAACAAAGAAAAATTAGTTGTCAGTCACCACACAAGAATTATTTTTAATAGTGACCAGTATTTTAAAAAATTATAAATTCCCCTTTAGGAATGAGTTTTCTGAAGTTGTTAATTTAATTGTAGCTTTTAAATGAGTAAAATAATCTTGTATTCCAATTAAAACTGTTAATAAAGGAAAAGCTTTTAGCATTTATAATACTGTGAAGTCCAAATCCACGGTAGGGAATAAATAAATAATAATAAATAAATAACACCCAACAGTCACATACATAGTCCTGACCCCACACTAAGATCGAGTCTTGTGTCGTGGGTATCAGGAACTATGAGAGACTTTTCGGTCTCACAAACACCCAGACCCGGAAGAAATATTTGTGGGCCGCACAAACATTTCTTTCGGTGCGGGGATCGAACCCGCGGCCTCTCGTTTCACAGGCGGCGTCAAACCAACTGCGCCACGGAGGCTGTTGGATAAAAGAGTCATACATTTTTTTTATTAAACAAAGTCAAATAGGTTCATAAATCACGATATTAAAATGATTAGTTTATTTTTATTTTCCACTAAGTTTCGACGTACCCTGTTTTTCAGTAGCTTACGTTTTGTTCGAAATTCAAAACTGAAAACTATCGGTAAAATATTTGGAACGTTTTCATATTTTTCAAAAAATATTAAAACTTTCACTTGGTAATTTTTCTTATATTTTTATGACTCAACAGACGTTGTATGTGAGTTCCTTGTTATTAAAAGTATTTTTGTGCTGCAAAAATACGTAAGCCAGTAACAAGAAATAATATTCCAATTAGAAAGTTGAAATATTATTTAAAATAAATAATTAAATGCTGAAAATTAAATGTTCCTGATTTAAAAAATATATTTAGCATTTACCAATTTGATATTAGTGAACAGCCAAGAATCAGGAAAGTGATATCCAGTGAATGGAAGCAAAGATATAGGTACATTTGCATTTATACCTATGTTGCTTGTTTTTACTGGTAGAATTTGATTTCATTGAAGTATCAGGTATGTTTAACAAACAGTACAATTAATTCTCGGTGTGTGGCTCCGTGTTACTAAACTGCGCGTCACTGTTGATACTGGCTTAAAAGAGTTGCAACGGTGGGGTGAAGGCGGGACAGTTTCCAGTAATTTGAACAATAGGAATAAAATATTAGATTGTTTATTTACATCTCATAGCTCTCTGTATCGAACTCTTGGTTGGAAAGAAGTCTCGTACTTGCGGAGCATTAAGGGTTGATACAAGGTAGAGTAGCACTCAATAATCAAAATAGTTATTTTAGAAGAAACTAGCGGCCCGGCCCAGCTTCGTCTGGGTGCATATATTTTTTGATTCCACTCCACACCAAATACATGTTATTTTTCGTATAAACTCTTTTATACCTAAACTTGACGTAGCTGTCCTACTGTCCGGCTCAATCCCGTCTCATCCGTCTGTTCAGTCTCTTCCCAATCCATCCCGTCCTTTCTCTTTATTATCCATCCCGTCTTATAACGTGCTGTGGCGGTTGCAATACGCCAACTTAGATTTAGCTTATAAAATAACACGCTTATTATTTGTAATTTGAACATTATTTAAACACGCATTTCATTTTAAAATATGACTGCAGATGTTTAACCATAAAACATCTGCGTCCTGCGAGTCGTTTTATTAAAATAAGAATTTTTGTGTACCCTATTGTATAATATTAGTTAAAAAATGCTGTTCTAAATTATTGTTTCCTAATTGTAATGACCCGTTCATGCCGGGGCAATAAAACTGTATTATTATAGTTAAGTTCTTTAGTGGCGGTAATCCTTTGCAACAAATTTATGTTTTTTAGACAATAGTACACATGTTTGGGTAAACCTTTCTGTTTGGACAATAGCCCAGATGTTTGGGCCGACCTTAATTTTTAGTTGAAAGGATAGACCCTATTTTATGGCTTAAATATATTTTCTGGAAGATTTATCCCCACCGATCCTCATTCGGGTAGTCCTATAAAAGGGTCGGTTTATTTGGATGAAAGAAGGACAGTCTGCCATCTCTCGTCACGAGCACATCTCGCTCCGAGTCGCATAATTATAATTTTACTCTGTCTCTGAATGTATTAAGTGTTAAATTATAAAATCTACTATTGTTAGTTCCTGGAAGTGAGTGCTTATTCTAATACCTACACTTATAACCACCAAAGTGCATTTATATTTCGTCCTATCAAATCTGTCAGCTATCCCAGCCTTCTCCCGTACCTTCCACTCTATTATATTCCGTCTCTCCATATACATGTACATATAAAGATTGCCTTATGAAATTTTTGTGCAGCAGAAATCGTAATATTTTAATTTCACCACAACTTCAAAACCAAACGTCCAATTTTAATCATTCAAAGACCAAATATTATCAACATAAACTGTACTTATTGATGAAATAATTTATTTTGATAAGGATTAATAGCATAAGTAAAATAAACGCGTTTAAATGTAGTCTAAAAAAAATTCAAGATTTTTAAATAAAAATGTGGTTGTTGTGCCTCACTCGACATAGGTATAGGTCCGCGACACACTTGTCGCGGACTTTTTTGTAGATATTTATAAGATCTACAATTAATTATAACATTTTATGGTTCTATCTTTTGTAGTTTAGGCAGCGTACGCAAAATAAGTAACTTCTTTGGTTGATTTTTTTCAGTTTGTGTCCGAAAAATCCAAATATCTTACGGAACCCTATTTTTTTCTAAAATAAAATATAGTCTATGTTACTCCTGGATAATGTAGCTTTCGAATGGTGAAAGAATTTTTAAAATCGGTCCAGTAGTTTTTGAGCCTATTCATTACAACCAAACAAACAAACAAACAAAGTTTCCCTCTTTATAATATTAGTGTAGATAAATAAACTATATAATTATTTGTCATACATTTTAATATGAAATTTTTTTTGGCTCGGTACCTTCACTGCATTGCACCTGATGGTAAGCACAAATGCGGTACAGACAGAGTATCGAACGGCATTAGACGACGGTCCCATGCCATTCGATACAATAATGCCCGACTGCTATGATGCTTCTTCACGCTACGGTAGGACTCAGGATTAAAAGACGGTGGGAACACGTGTGATGGCAAGCAATTCCGTGAGTAAATCAAGATGAAGTGAAGTGCAGTGAATTCAAAATTGTGGAGTTCAGTGTCCTTCGTCGATGGTCATGGCGGTGGTGTCTGGTTGGTAGTTGTATTTGAGAGAGCGGCTGCGGACCACCTCTTTGTACCAGAAGGCGGACTTGCGTGGCGTGCGCGTGCGTGACTCGCTCTCGTAGTCCACCTCGTAGAGGCCGAAACGCTCCCTGAAAAAGATACAACATTTGTTTTCACCTGCTTTTAGCATACTATTAAACGTTCTTTTGAACAACTTATCTATTTTAGGCAATTTATGTTTTATCCAATAATTAAATTATTGATAACACTTAAAGCCCCGTTCACCACTCTCAAGTAAAGCGTCAAGTAGGCTAGCTATCAGTGAAAGAACGCAATAATACAGGTCAATTTCACTACGCTCAAGTGACAAGTAACACTAATCCTATGATTACACTAATTAGTCCCTTACTGACCGCATCGTCTGGCAATTAGCGTATTTACTTGATAGTTAAAATCTCAACTTTTTTTTTATTTTCGAGGAAGAAAAACTTTCAAACTTCAGCGGGACGCTGGACGCAGAACATTTTACTATGGTATTATTATAAATAAGAACTTATGTACACATTTTGAACGAATGATTTGTTCAATTTCTTAAGTCATTCATTTAAGTAGTTCTTATTATTTTTATAGTTGCTCAGTACTTTGTTTTCACTACATTACGTTTCATCTGTTCTGTGTATTCACTTGTGAAATCGACAGAAGGTACTCGTCACTTTTACTTGGCAATTAACTTTAATCAAAAAGTAACTAATCATCGGTTTACTTGAAGATGGTGAAAGAGGCCCTTAGTATCATATAGCTTGTAAAATAGCTGTTATAAATGAGCATGAGCATGAGTGTGATATAAATGGATAGCGACTTAATAAAGATTTAAAAAGAAAACAAAACATTGTCACGGTACACTTTATCAGTTTGTCCATTATTTCTACAACATTTTCCTTACGTGTATCCTTCCATCCACTCAAAGTTGTCCATAATGCTCCACACAGTATATGCGCCGATGTTGGAGCCCTCGTCGATGGCGTCCAGCATGGCGCCCATGTAATCTGTCAGGTAGGAGATGCGGTCGTCATCCTCAAGCCCGCCGCGGGTCGAGTATCCGTTCTCGGTAATGAAAACCGTGGGGTTGTTGAAATCCTCTCTGATTTTAGTCAGAAGTCCGTAGAAGCCAGATGGGATTGCCTTGAAACAAAAAATATATGAATTTATTGTGCGTATTGAATAATTTCAAATATTTATTTTTTTGTTGGTTCTTTTATTCCTTGTATTTTATTTTTTTTAAACTATTATTGATTTTTTTTTACTAAAAACATCTGTCTACGACTATCTTATCAAAGGAAGATAGCCTAAATTTTAAGTTGGAAAATAAGGTAGGTAAATGTATTAGTGTTTGTGCCCAATCATTCTTAAACAACAGTTTAGCAGCACATTAATTAGGGTAAAATAACTTATAAGGGTGAAGTGACTAATAAAAACAATGAACATGTAGCTTGGGATCATTTAAATACAAAAAAAAAATGACTTACCCTCATCCATACAGATGCACCGCTGGCCCACTCACTGGGCTGGTAGGTGACCACTTGCAAATCGTCGTAGTATGATGGACTATTGTAGTAGCTAACCACTGATTCATTTCTGTAAACTAGGTAAGTAGTGTAGTGGTTCAGTCCAAAGAAGTCTGAGCTCCCCTTCACATATTCTACTTCCTCAGGAGTGAACTCAGGTAATCTGGACCTGAAGAACCCTTGCTCAACGCTCCTGGTGGCGACGCGCTCTCTCAAAGCCGGGGGGAAGTTACCGGTTTCCGAGAAAATTGGATAAGCGTATGTCCCCCACTAGAAAAGAAAAAGCACATAACTAGAGCGTTTGTTGAAAATAAAATGGAACTCTACCAATGTATTCAGGAATTGGAATACAAAAGCTGTGGATAATTTATACACAAGAATTGACCAATTCTAACTATATACCATATTATATAAACCATATAGCATTATATGAATCATTCATTGTCAGTCCTCAATTTTAGATTTTACCTAATAACCAAATGGCGACGAAAAGATCTAAAAGAGTAGAATATTGTTTTCTGTATTTACTTCAATGATTTTCATATAGATAAGTATTACCTCAAACTGGTGAGCTTCTTCAACGGCTTCCACGTCATTTTCCGATTCAGGCATGTAGAATTGAGCACTTATTGAAATGAAAATGTTTCCTGCACGTTGTGGTCTAAATTCTTTATCGTAGATATGGTAAGCCTTAGCGTGAGCGAGTAACAAATTCTTTGCGCACATGTACTCAGCCATACCGCTAATGTTCAGTATGGGAGCTTTCGTTACCGTACCGTATCCTTGGTAGCAGACTTCTCGAGGCTCGTTTATAGTGATCCAGTACTTGACTCTATCACCAAACAATTCAAAGGCAACGCGGGCGTAGTCAGCGAACCAATCCACAATATGAGGGTTTGCCCAGCCACCCATATTCTGCAGTTTTTGCGGCAAGTCCCAGTGGTACAGAGTAACCATGGGTTCAATGTTGTATCGGAGCATTTCATTGATTAAATTATTATAGTATGCTACTCCTGCTTCATTGATTTGGTCCGGGAAGCTGGTGGGCAAAATTCTGGTCCAAGAAAGAGAAAACCTGTAGAAATCAAGACCCAATTCCCGCATCATCTCTACATCCCGTTGGTACAAATGGTATGAATCATCAGCGACATCTCCGTTGGAGTAATCCCTTATAACACTGGGATCGTTGTGAGTCATGTGATCCCAAATGTTTTCGGATTTTCCTGAAACAGAATTACCTTTATTAGTATGTACTTACTATGCTAAAAATAAAGTGTATTTTTGATGATTATAATGGACCGTAAATTACAATATCTTGTAATAATAACAAACTTCAGTTATCCTACATTCCATACCATCTTCATTCCAAGCGCCTTCAATTTGATAGGCTGCAGTTGATGTTCCTAACAAAAATCCTTCTGGGAATGGTCTTGCATCATTCCTTACATTTTTGCTAGCTGACAATCCAAAACATGTCACCAACAAAATTCTGTAACAAAAATAAATAAATCACATATCCATTTATCACAATTTAATTGTTTTGAAATTTAATGGTGTTTTTGGAGTTAATGTTGAATATTTTTTTGTAAAACACCACAACATGCATGGATGATTAATAGCGTCGTTAACTTTAAAATATCCATAACAGAATCATCACCAAACCGATTGTACTCCATAAGAAACAAGTCCCTATGCGATCAAACGCTCAGTAATTTTTAAACTGTTCAATTTGTACTTAGATGAACTAGTATTAAAAATTATTTTCATAGTCGACGTTCAAAACCAACATATATACATATAAATAAAATTGAAGTGTCTGTTTTAAGAGTGAAAATAAAAAAAATGTCCTACTACATATCGTTATATACACGATACCTGTGCCGAAAATGATATTTAAATTTTTTTTGTCTGTCTGTCTGTCTGTTTGTTCCGGCGGCTAATCTCTGAAATGGCTACACCGATTTTGACGGGACTTTTTTTGTCAGGTAGCTGATATAACAAGGAGTAACTTAAGCTACATTTATTTTAGAAAAAATCTTTTATTTTAGAAAAATAAGGTTATGTTGCAAGGCCCGCGCGCAGCTCACGCGCATGCCATCACTGGGCCGTCACGTCAGGCGCCTCCCACCGCTTCTCCCACCAACGAATCAATATCACAATTACAAAATATTGTATGTAAAGAAAATTTTCATTTAAGCTAATACAAACAACTGATAATAAATGATAATTAAAATTTCATCATGGGACTGAATGAGACGAGACATAAACCGGATATAAAGGGACGGGAAATATAGTAAGTACGCGAAATAATATATTGTTGCCAAATCAATACTGGACTCAAAAGCTATCTGCACCCGGGCGAAGCCGGGTCCCACCGCTAGTCTATACATATAAATAAAATTGAAGTGTCTGTTTTAAGAGTGAAAATAAAAAAAAATGTCCAACTACATATCGTTATATACACGATACCTGTGCCGAAAATGATATTTTAAAAATTTTTGTCTGTCTGTTTGTTCCGGCTAATCTCTGAAATGGCTGGACCGATTTTGACGGGACTTTTTTTGTCATGTAGCTGATATAATAAGAAGTAACTTAGGCAACATTTATTTTAGAAAAATACAGTAGTACTGTCCAGTACCGCGCGCAATTCACGCGCATGCCACCACTGAGCCGTCACATCAGGCGCCTCCCACCAGTTCTCCTACCAACGAATCAATATCACATTTACAAAATATTGTATACAAAGAAATGTTTCAATACAGTTAATACAAAAAACTGAAAATAAATGTGTAACGGGAGTTTACCGCCGCTCGCTAAGAGCAGGCGCCACCGTAGAATTAGATCGCGGTATGGTTTCGTTACAAAGTTTGATAATAATTAAAATAAAAATGCAAAAACCAAAAAAAAAAACAAACTAAATAACCTAATTAATCTTTTGTTAAATTCCTTGCAGACGAAGTCGCGGGCACAGCTAGTCAACAATAAAATAAGTGCGGAAATAGTTGATATCATATATTCATAGACCGAGAAGTATATTTCCATGAAGGATTAAGTACGCATGAAAAAGTTTTGAGCAAATGGGTGCCGTATTTTCTCACAGTTTAGCAAAACGCAATCGTGTGCTAGTTTCTTATGTTTCTTTGAGTCGTTTTAAACTGTATTTTTATTGTTGGAATTTAATTGAATTTCGTAGTGTCTGGTGGTCTGTTAGTAATTTACCAGATGCGGCTGCCAACGTGTTCACTGTGGTCTCTGATTCTAACCTCAGGGCAACACCTCTGACTTTTCGGAGTTATGTATATTGATAATAATCAATCACCACTCATATGCATACCACAGTGCGGCGATTAGTAAGAATTACTATGGTATGTAAATTTTAAAGACCACAAACTCGCACTAGGCCAGCGTAGACTATCTATCTATATATCTAGCGTATCTAAATGACACTCCCGATTGTAGAGAAGGCTTTTTGTTTTCGTGGGTGAAAATAATTTATCACTATCGCTGCTTGGGGCAGTGGCGGAGCGGTGGTGTTGGTTTTATCGGTCTTACGACTCAATGTTCCTGGGAAAGATGTTACCATCCGGGCGACAGTTGAGTCGATTTCCTATGAAATTCCTACACCGGCATACCAATAAAAAGCCCCACGGTGGTCCTCTTCAGCGCATTGGGTTGGCTCCGGGATCCTGAGGCAAAAATTCATAACCGGAACCAGAACCGCCCCTCCGCGATGCCGCACTCCACGTATTTATACCTCGTAGTCGCTTTGATGGGCGCTAAGCAGCCACCCGCTGCGTGTCCGCGACTACCATTCCACCCATTAGTCACCTCTAATGATGGGCAGGAGATCCCGTGGTAGTATTCTTTTATATTATATTATTATTTAAATATAGGCTATTATTATGTTCCTTATAATAGCTTCCAGTCCAAGGGATCAGGTAGAGGCTTGTAGTTTGCAGTGCGACATACATAATATGTGGGCTGATACAGTACAGATTTGTAATTGACGATTTAATTTAGTAATATCTTTATACTACACAAAATCATAAAGAACAACAGTAATTTATTCAAACAAAATAATTAATATATTATATTTACATTATAATAATAGAAATTAGGTACTCACAAGGTAACCTTCTGCATTTCGTCCTCTTTCAAATCTATCGGCGACTGGCAGCACTCGAGATCGCATTTTTATATAAATATCCTGAGTACAATATGTCGAAGAATTGACATATAATCTTCATTTATCCATGACTTTGATATGGACCCCCACTTGAATATTTATTGAAATAGCAAACAATGTTATCTTATTACTATTACGATGATATAAGGTTAGTTGATGATATAAAGTTAAGACTGCCGTGAAACATTTGTAGGGATCGAATTGTTTTTCGTTTTTCTATAAATAAAATCGAAAAGTATAACTAAATAAAATAAGAGGCTGTGTTCTAATGGCTGTGTTATATACAGGGAGCGCAAATAAATGGCGCACATGCTCAGTTGGATACAAGGGTATAATATTAATATCATAATAAAAAAATAATATTTGGAAAATACCTATCCGTTTTGAAGTTATGACCGTTTAAAGTTTTAAGTTTAATCACCACTTTTTCGCATAAAACCAGTTGGAATGGATGAAGAACAAGATTTAAACACATACGTATTTTTTCGTTTTGTCGTTAATTGAACGGTTAACGAAATATACCACGAAAACCATTTTTAACAGCATCAAAACTTTCTTAGACATCGCTTTAACCGTTGTTTACAAATGGGTAAGGTGGTGAACTCTTAGCTGTATCATTTATCCTTTTCTAACTTCAAAAAAGGATATTTTTTGTTTCATTTCAAATAAATCAATCAGTTAAACAGGGACGTAGTTAGATTTAAGCGTCAATAAATTAACAACATAATAACTTTAGGTACAGTTGCATCGTGTATGGATTGACCTATTTTGTTTGTCATTATTTTCCTTAGTGTCACAAATCCAAACTGAAAGATACCAAGATAGTGTGATTTCGTCATCGCTTAAATCATGTAAGATTGCGAATTTAATTATAATTAGAAAAGTTTTGGTAATACCTATATAACATTTAAATTATCTAAATAATTAATATTCATCGAAAAAATAATCTGATGACACTTGTACGGGCCACTGCTAGCCATCGTACTATGTTGGTTGATAGATGTTGATTTAAATGATAGTCCGTGATAATGATAAAACTGATATATTATAGAAAGTTAATTATTAAATGATAGATATGATACGGAGCACGCGCGACCTAACACCGTCCGACACGATTTTCGAACTGCCGCATTATACAGGGTATATCAAGACTGCTACCGAAAACGAAGCCGGGTGGTAGTTTAAGCGACTCCAGACAAAATGCAACAGAAAAAGTTCCAAAAAAACGACAATTTTTTTTTGTTATTTTTTTTTCTTGGGCCTTATTTGGGTGGTAAATACATTTTTTCCTGAAATAATAGTGTATACCCTTCTATTTATAAATAATCTAAGGTATAAAAGAGTTTAAATTTTTATTTTAGCAAAAACTATGGATTTACCACCCAAAAATGACGATATTTAAAAAATCATAAAAAATAATTGTCGCGTTTCTATGCAAAATTTTTAATTGCGTTGTGTTTGTAGCTACTAAAACTACCACCCGGCTTCGTTTTCGGTAGCAGTCTTGAGATACCCGGTATATATGATTGTGGTAATATTTGCGGAAACTGCTGACCCAGCAAATATGTTAATTGTACGTGTTAGCTCGTACAACACTGATTAATAAAAAATAAGATTTTTAAAATGATGGCCCAATTCGGCCCTATTAGTCAAAGGAAGCCGCCGGTCATAGTGTACTTCGTCGGATCCAACGCGGCTCGATTATTCTTCCTTTGAGGTTGCCGCCGCCCTTTGTGAGTGCGAGCCGAAAGGCGGCAATTTCTTTGTCGGTAACTTTTAGCATTTTGCAAAGGAAGCCCGACATCTTGAGGTGTGCTCACACTACACACTTGATATAACTAAATATGATTAAGTACTCCGACGTAAAAGTTACGTTAAAACAAAAAGATCTTATTGGACTGATAGAATGGTCCTTACTTGCTCAAGAGCTTATAATATTATTTAAATATGTCATCAACTGACAGTGGCGTAACTACACCATCTAGGGCCAGTGGCATAATCATCAGATGGGGCCCCCCTTTTTTGTATGGAGAGGAAAACTGATAAGCTTATTTTTCGATACCCCAGAGAAGACTGAAAGGAATATATTAGTGTCACTGGCCTGCCAGCAAACAACGGCCGAGGTGGGTCCCTAACAAAAATCTGCGGTAACATACCGAATAAAACTCTATCTTCCGCATTTTGGGCGGTACTGGATATAAACTCAGGACGAGAAGCGCCCTGGTTCCTTCCCAGTGATTGCCCAGCGCAAAACCTGGACGCAGGTCTCTCTCAGTGTGGATGGAAGTTGATCTCCACTTATGTCGAGACCTGGACGCCCCTTTAAGATTTTGTGGGCATCCACGACAAACCAGCCAGGCCACGTGCTTTGTTGTCCATCTCGGAATCACAGATAGTAAGAGTGCGCCCCACAGCAATTACTTATAGGTAGCCTCTTAAGTCTTGCTTGGGAAACCGTGCTGGAATTCTGAGGCCTTCTAACTTTAAGATAGAGGAGTCCTTTAAGAGCCTACCTCGAAAAATATTCGCAGCATTTTGGGGCGTGGTTAACGAAAGTTGCCGCATCACGCCGCGGCACTGCGCTACTGGCGCACATTCCCCGATTAAATATTATCTACTGGTATTATTAACATTAGTAATAACAAATTAATGTAGACCTATGTATATTTATAATCCGTATGATTCTGACAATGTGCCTATATATTGTTTATCATACTTTTGTATTGATAAAAAAATCTATTACAATCTAAGTGTCAAAACACGAACTTTAAACTATTACTATTACTTTACGAAAACCTCAAAAACATTTACAATAATATCTGTATAAATACAAGATAGGTACGAATTGTTTTGCCGGTCACTCACTCTACTAGTGTGAAGCGCTAATCGCCTAGGCGCCCTTTGATAAATGCCGCCAAAGGCATTGCGCCTAGCGATGATTTATTTGTTTCTACTTTCTACTTCATTTGACCTGTGATTTGACCACTGACTTTCGCCTATAAAAGAATGTCATTCTTAGTTCTGCTGTTTAGTGATTTTTGACTTACGATACAACTGTAAATTTAACAAAAATGTGTGAAATAAATTTGAATTTTGTAATAACAACCAAACTAAACTGACTAGGTATTCCTGAAGTATGTACACAGAGCGGAAACGATAAGTAATTACATTAGATTATTGTTTAAATTCCACATAAAATAATAATTATTGATTTTCGAACTGTGCGGTCATACCGGCGCTCACGCTCTTATTATTACTGCTATGCGCTTGGCGCGAGAATGACGGCGATCACACCCGCCCGTTCCAGTTTGAACCTTCTTTACAACCAAATAGGGATAATTTTTGTTTAACAATGTTTCTTTTATTTACGCTAGACAAATTTTTCGGCGAAATTATTTGATATCAATTACAATTATTTTGCTTTTGTTATATGAAAAGCATTGTAAATATTAATTTTATAGTAATACTAGCGATCGGGCCCGGGTCCGCCCGGGTGCATACACGTTTTAAAATGGCGGTCAAAATGTTTAATTCTGACTATCAGTTTAGAATATCGACCAATCGGACCAAGAAAATATCACTACTGCTTTCCTCCTATAGGTCATAGCGTGATGATATATATATAGGCCTATAGCCTTCCTCGATAAATGAACTACCCAAAACTGAAAGAATCATTCAAATCGGACCAGTATTTCCCGAGAGTAGCGCGTTCAAACAAACAAACAAACAAACAAACAATAAAACAAACTCTGCAGCTTTATAATATTAGTATAGATATAGACTTTCAGTGACATATAAAATAGATTCGTATAAAAAATATTCTAAATCTGGGGGCACGGCAATGCCCCCACCAAGTCGAGCTAAAAAGTGGCACAGTCGTACCATCCTTTTCTAGAAGCAATTCAGATCATTTTAAACCCCCCATAACTTCGTTGTGGTTAAACGAAGCAAGAAACCTGAATTTTCAGTTACTAAGCAGGCACTGTGTAAACACGGTATGTTTAAAATTTAATTCAATTTGAACCACTAGTTTAAGAATTGTAACTAGTCAAACTTTCTTAATTTTGTCACTCACTAACTGACTGACCGATCATCAAAAGTCTAAGGCACTTCTAGCAGACATAGAACCTTTAAATTTAAAATATAACTAGCTGTGCCCGCGACTTCGTCCGCGTGGAATTTAACAAAAACTTTATTTTTCTAAAATAAAAGAACTTTTATATAATAAATGTAGCCTAAGTTACTCCTTATTATATCAGCTACCTGACAAAAAAGTCCCGTCAAAATCGGTCCAGTCATTTCAGAGATTAGCCGGAACAAACAGACAGAAAATAACTTTTCTAAAATAAATGTAGCCTAAGTTACTCCTTATATCAGCTACCTGACAAAAAAAGTCCCGTCAAAATCGGTCCAGCCATTTCAGTGATTAGCCGGAACAAACAGACAGACAGACAGACAGACAAAAAAAAATTTAATATCACTTTCGGCACAGGTATCGTGTATATAACGATATGTAGTAGGACATTTTTTTTTATTTTCACTCTTAAAACAGACACTTCGATTTTATTTATATGTATAGATTAGTGTTTAGTGTCTTAAGTAGGGAAAAATTTAAATATTTCGTAATTTCTACCTAGTGTTCTAGATACACCAACTGCGTGAATAACTTTGTAATCCCATATAAATGTATAGGATTACAAAGTTACATTTGCAGTTAATGAATAATTGTACCCGTATATAATGGAATAATAGTTCTAGATAGGTATCACTACATAGTATAAAACAAAGTCGCTTTCTCTGTCCCCTTGTGTGCTTAAATCTTTAAAACAACGCAACTGATTTTGATGCGGTTTTTTTAGTAGATAGAGTGATTCAATAGAAAGGTTTACGTGTATAATAACATCCATTAAATAGTGGAGAAATACTGTTATATTTGAGGTTTCTAATGTGATGTCGTTAATTATCAATTTTTTCCGCTTACATTGCAAACGCAGGCTGAACCCTACGAGATTTATCAAAATAATATAGTAATTATTTGTACACATTGAAAAGGTCTACAGAAAACTCCGCGATGGTATATGTCCATCTCTTATGGCTATCCCACAATAACAGTTTTTTGTCATTTACTTTTTACGACAAATACAGCATTAATCCTTATCCAATTAAAAAGCTTAAATACATTGTTGGTTTAATATAGATCTATATGGTCCTTTACAGCACAAGATTTAAATGAATATTTTCGAAGATATTACAGATTTAAAATTGCAGGACGTAGCGCTTGCGGCGGTACTGGCCGGCCAGGGCGGCAGTAGCGTGCCTGAGTAGAAAGGTTTATATGTATAATAATAATACGTACATATTTTTGTACAGAAATCTATTTGTACCCGGGCGAAGCTGGGCCGGGTTGCTAGTCTATAAAGGGTATATCAAGACTGCTACCGAAAACTAAGCCGGGTGGTAGTTTAAGCGATGTTAGACACAATGCAACAAAAAAAGTTGCAAAAAAAACGTCCATTTTTTTTGTTATTTTTTTCCTATGACCATATTTGTGGTATATATACTTATATGAATGTATACCGGGTATCTCAAGACTGCTACCGAAAACGAAGCCGGGTGGTAGTTTTTGTGACTACAAACACAAAGCAACTAAAAATTTCGCAAAGAAACGCGACAGCAATTTTTTATGATTTTTTAAATATCGTCATTTTTGGGTGGTAAATCCATAGTTTTTGCTAAAATAAAAATTTAAACTCTTTTATACCTTAGATTATTTATAAATAAAAGGGTATACACTGTTATTTTAGGAAAAAAATGCATTTACCACCCAAATATGGTCATAGGAAAAAAATAACAAAAAAAATTGTCGCTTTTTTTTTGAAACTTTTTCTGTTGCATTGTGTCTGAAGTCGCTTAAACTACCACCCGGCTTTGTTTTCGGTAGCACTCTTGATAAGTATAAGTATGTATATGTAAAATACTTATGTATGTGTATATAATATGCATGTATATGTGGTATGTATATATATATATAATGTATTTATATGTTTTTTATGATTTTATTTGTCTCCATGCTTTCGTTATCTTTATTTTACACTGCCCTATCTTTTTTCCTGGTCATATATCCATCCCATGGTTGTCTGGTAGAAATTGCCTTAGAGCGATAAGACCGCCATTTGTACTTTGTTGTTTTGTATTATCTCTAAACTGTTATTCCTTTTTATTGTGTACAATAAAGAATTAAATAAATAAATAAATAAATATTTGGGTGGTAAATACATTTTTTCCTAAAATAATAGTGTATACCCTTTTATTTATAAGTAATCTAAGGTATAAAAGCGTTTAAATTATTATTTTAGCAAAAGCTATGAATTTACCACCCAAAAATGACGATATTTAAAAAATCATAAAACATAATTGTCGCATTTCTTTGCGAAATTTTTAGTTGCATTGTGTTTGTACTCACTAAAACTACCACCCGACTTTGTTTTCGGTAGCAGTTTTGAGATACCTAGTATATAAAAGGCATAACAGGAGAGGGTATTGAGAGGAAAAGGGTGTATTCAGCCCATGAAACTGTACAAAATTCCTCTAGAAAGACATAACGAAGAAAAACTTGCAAATAAATAGACTAAATAGCTCCAAAATATCAATTACCATGAAAGAAAGAATATTAATAATCAAATCCGTGTTATTTGTGATAAATTGACACCTACAAAAATAAGAAAAAACCATAAGACAGAGGCTTTATGGAAAATTGTTGGTGATATTCTAGAAGTAAAAAGTACCGAAAAGAAAAAAAGTAGGACTCTAAAAAAAGACGTGAGATCCCATCAAAAACATCCTGTAAAAAATTCAGCCATCCAGCAGCATTATGTAGGTATGAATTGTACGATACATTATGGTTTCATGCGATGGCCAAGGCGATCCATTTATTTATAACGTAAAGAATTTTTAATATTTATATGATAATAGCTTACGTAATAACTTTATACAGAAGGTCCCTTACGCAAGGACTAAATAAATTAATCGACTTGGTATCGGTATATGCATGTAGCATCTCACAATTTTTTTAGGTAGAAACCCTGAGCTGCGAGACTTGGAATTTTTTTACAGGATGTTTTTGATGGGATTGTGTCTTCATCTGTCTATTGATAGAGGTGCTCCCGAAAGGTACTATTTTTCTTATGGTATTATACTGGATGGTTTTGAAAAATATCACAATATTATGATGGCTAGTTCATGACCAGACACAAAACAGTTCAAAATGGCGGCCTCAACTATCAATTCTGACTTACTCATTCAAATGAAGGAACCATTAGATATCGATTTAGATATCAATCGAATCAAAAGCAAAAAAGTTCAAAATGGCGACCATAATTTTCAATTCTGACTTTGAATTTAGTGAAACGGAATAATATGGTAAAAAGGTTTTTCTATTTAATTCACTATTAATATATTTATTGGGCAAAACCCGATTAAAAGTTATAAGTAAATTCAATTGATTATAAAAGTTGGCGCGACCTTGGTGGGAATATCGCGTAGCCTTCGTATTATAGGAGCTAGCAACAAGAAATATTGTGATATCAGGTGAAAATATTTTTGATGAAAAATAATGATAATATATACTGAAAGAACAACACAACGAGAAACGAATTTATTTTAACCGAATTAATTCGATGACAATGATCGCAATGTCCATATCATAGGGATTACGTTGGATCCCTTATTTTCATATTTCTCGTATGTCGTGGATCTACATACATACATACA
The DNA here is from genome assembly GCA_009982885.2 of Hyles vespertilio. Classification (NCBI taxonomy): domain Eukaryota; kingdom Metazoa; phylum Arthropoda; class Insecta; order Lepidoptera; family Sphingidae; genus Hyles; species Hyles vespertilio. Next base: position 19,491,897 of record CM042807.1, read on the forward strand.
TAAACTCACGCCTTTTTCCCAGAAGGGGTAGGCAGAGGTGCCAAGACTCACATTTCGCCATGTATGTTCCGTCCCACGATGCGATAGGTGGCGAGCCTATCGCCATATCGGGCACAAATTCCTGACTCTGGGCTGATAATGAATAGAAAAATCCAATATCACTTTGCCCGACCCGGGATTCGAACCCGAGACCTCACCTTTGTAACCGTACCTTAGTACAACTACGCCACTGAGGCAGTCTACAAGTCCTGGATCTACAAGCTCAGGTTATAGTTGAAAGTTGAAATTAATCGGCCAATTGCCAATTCAAGTGCGTGGTGGCCTAACTACTCTCAATTGTACTGTCGATTGTAGAGGAGGCCCGTGCCCTGCAGTGGGACATACATATGGGCTGACACAGAATTACCAATTCTGACCTTGAATTTAGTTTATGGAAATGAAGAGTCTCTCAGATATCGAATTAGAAACCAATCAGAACAATAACAAAAAAATCAATAAAAATGCTGACCACATTTTTTTTTGAGAATATTTTCATGTTTTCGGAACGAAGGTTCTTTCAAATATCGATTTGGAATCATTCGGATAAATAACAAAAAAACAAAAATTAAAATGACCCGGACTCGAACCCGAGACTTCAGCGTCGTAATCATATTATGAGGCAAAAATTTATAAAATTTCACGGGAATAATAACAAAAAATCAATGAAAATGCGGATCACATATTCTTTTTTCTGAGAATATTTTCATTTTTTCGGAACGATGGTTCTTTCAAATATCGATTAGGAACATTTCGGATAAATAACAAAAAACAAAAATTAAAATGACCGGGACTCGAACCCGAGACTTCAGCGTCGTAATCATATTATGAGGCAAAATGAATAAAATTTCACGCGAACAATAACAAAAAAATCAATCAAAATGCGGACCACATGTTTTTTTTCTGAGAATATTTTATTTTTTTCGGAACGATGGTTCTTTCAAATATCGATTTAGAACCATTCGGATAAATAAAAAAAAAAAACAAAAAGTAAAATGACCCGGTTTCGAACCCGAGACTTCAGCGTCGTAATTATATTACGAGGCAAAAATGTATAAAATGTTACGCTCCCTTCGACTAATTTCGTTGAGCGCTTATACGTAAGTCAATGACCTTTCTCTTTTATTTTGGTAACTTAGCTAGTTAAAAATGAACTTAAAAATTAATATATACTGCTATTTATTTTTTAAATATATGTAAAAACATTAAAATGTACAAACAAAAAAGAGTACTACCTAAAATAATAAGAATTACGTAAAAAAATAATCGGCGGGCTAGAATTTCGAAACGTCGAGCGCAGATCCGTCATCCACCAAGGCCCGCGGCCGTCTGACGGGAACGCCCCCAATGAGATAGCTTATATGGCCGTAACGTACAAGAATGGGATAGGATGGCCCATGCGCTTCTCAAAATAAAACAACATAAGCGGCAAACCATATTTTATTTTATTGTCATCGTACTATTTACTTTTTTCTTGTTTTTTTCTCGCGAAAAAATAATATTTAAAAATATGTTTATGTCAAATTAATCTTGAGTTTCTACACGGGGTAAGTTAGGAGTTCTGAGTTCTTAAAAAACTTAACAGCTGCTACTTTGGACTGTATTTTTGTTAAGACAAAGTGGCGTAATCATGTATTTTGGTTCATAAAATTGTTAATTATATCATCAATTAAAACATATCTGAAAATGGACTACCTAATCTTAGTAATTTATGATATGTAGGCTTTTAAAAAAGCCAAATTTTTCGAGGTATCCCCTTAAGCAGATCGAGACCTAACGTTTTTTCTTTGCAGTCGGCGGTGAGCGGGATTTTTCCGCTCATAGTCGCGAGCGTTAACTGTGACATTATGTTCTCGCAAAGCCAGGGACTCTTGGCAATGGATAAAATCAGGGCTAACACTCAAAGTAAATCGCCTGCTTTCTGAATGATCGGAGCATAAAAGTCGTATTGGACGGCTTTTGCATCGAGACTAAAACCATCAATTCTGGTGTTCCCCAAGACTCTGTGCTTTCACCGACACTGTTTATCCTGCATATCAATGATATTATGTTGTCTATCACCAGCTGGCATTGCTATATAGATGCTAGTGCAAGTGACGCAAGATACATCAGACTACAGAATCTCTATCGGGGATCCGTTGAGGAAAGATGGACTTTTGTCGGAAGTCGAGACTTCTTTGGGGCGCGCCTCCCAATGGAATGGATTGAACATAGCTCAGTTTAACCCCACGAAGACACAAGTTTGCTCGTTTACAACCAACAAGACCCCTTTTGCAGTGCTGTTTAGGTTTCATTTGGAAGACAAGGGAAAATTGGCCAGCAAAAAGTTAGGGATTCTAAACAGAGCCAAGCCGGTCTTCTCGTCGGACCATCGGTTATTGCTCTTTAAAAGCGATGTTCTGTCACCACGTGGAGTACCTCTGGGTAGAAGCCCCAAAATACTAGCTCGACCCACTTTACTTCTTACAGACCCGAGGTCTTGGAATCGTCGATAAATCCGACCTTACGGAGAATGTGGAGCCGTTAGGATTGCGGTGAAACTTTGAGTCTCTCTGCGTAATCTATCGATTGTCCCACGGAAAGCAAACGTAGCAATGGTGATGGGGCCCGGTCAGAGGCCTGATATTGAAGTTAAATTCTTTTTAAAACCAAATCAGCGCTATAATCTATACATAATAGTTTTATTTCAGTGAGTAAAAATCTAAAGAACCATTACTTTTTTTATTTATCACAAAAATCAAACTTCATTTTCTAAGAAAAATAATTTTTGATTAGCAGTTTAGTTGGTAATGTTGGTTGGTTTGACCTGAGGAGCCGGACCACCGGGGGCCCCTAAGGTCGGGGGCCCGTGGCATTTTGCGCACTTTGCCACCCTATTGTTACGCCACTGTCAACCAGTCAACCAGTCAGTTACAAATTGCCTATTTACTTTGCTTATTATTGTATTTAACATTACTTTAATGTATTTTGAAAATGATGTTACTTTAAAGTGATAAAATTTCTTCTAAATTCTTATACCTAGAGAAATGTCTACCATTATTGCATAGAATTTGCATATGAGACTTCTGTGAGATAAAATTAGTGAAATCAATAAACACTAACTACTAATTTACTGCACTGGAGACCCCATGCCCTGCAGTGGCACGTATATGTGCTGATACAGTACTAATACTAATTGTTCAGATGAATTATTATGAACTCAAATAGGAAAGCTTTGTATCCAATGTGAACAGGCCTTTATCTTTCAAAAATCAAAATAATAATTTATTTTTTATTAGGTGAATTCGGATTGCCATCGCGTGTGCATGTATTAGTCGTGTGCACATTATTGTAAATTTGTTTTCAGATATTTTAAGTAAATTTTATTAATTTCACTATGCTTTGAACATTACCCAATTATGTGAAATGTAAAAGAAAAAGTGATTTGTGCTACCAAACTGTGACAGTGTTTTCGTGCGGGTTTGGCGGATCCTGCGCTTCCATCCTTGCCTATCAAGGTCATTACGGTTTACATTACAAGGTGAGTTAACTATTTTAGTGGTCATTAATGACAACAACAACAGACAACATATGAGTCACCGACGGCCTCCGTGGCGCAGTTGGTAAGAACCGCCTGTGAAATGAGAGACCGCGGGTTCGGTTCCTGCCCCGAGACAAATAATTTCCGTGAAACATAATTATTTTTCTAATACCCGCGACACAAGATTTGTATCTTAGTGTGGGGGTAATACCCATGTATGTGACTGTTGACAGTATTAATTTAATATCTTTTTTATGTACCCTGAGCGTTATGCAAACAATCGCACGACTTATAAGTAAATAATGAGCTCTGCTTATTTATTGTTGAGTGTCTACCGTTCAGTTGTAAGATTCAATCACTTTAGCGTAATATGTTAAGGGGTAGCATATGTAACGTTAGTTTTTTTTTCTCGGCATCTTTCTTAATATTCGCTAGCGCCATGCAAATCCGTCTTAATTAAGATTCCTTCACCATATACTATAATGTATATTAGCAGGTGCGCCGTTTTCTTGTCCACCCTGTGTATATATCATCAATAACCGGTTAAAAAGTTTTTTGCCCGACTATCAGTCTGCCATTCTGTTTGTTCTGACTAATCGTTGGAACGAATGGCTTTCACTATGATAATTTCTGCGGAAGTGACATGCTTTTATATTGAAAAACTGATTAGGGATCCGCGTAAAAAATATTAATATGAACTTTTACATTCAGATAGGTTGTTGAGTTCATTCGGTTTTAAAAATATTTAGGATACCGCACGAAAAGGTCCCAAAAGGGAACCTGATGGCATAATTAAAATCTCGAGAATGAGTTTTGGAATTTAACATTGAAAGGAGGGGGAGAAGATCTAGGCTAGGGGGCTCAACTTCTTATGGGAATATCGCTGTTTTTACGATATGAATTTGAAAATTGGGATTGTTAATAATAAGCACCTACACATATAATAAATTCAATCGTGGATAATGGGCTTTCACGCATTATGTATTAAGGAGGAACGGGAGCTTTTTTAGTATAAAATATAATATGTAGAATAAAGTAAATAACGCCAACGAAGGTTGCGGGCAAAAGTTGTATTTGTATTGGTATAACTCATTTAAATTAAAAGTATATATATGTATACATTAGCATGATAAATACATTTACAAAACCTTTTTTTACATTATGATGACAATAATGAGTCAATTAAACCGTAGTGTATCTATTATCATGGTATTAACTATTTTATTTTATCCCAACTACTTTTCTGTCGCGTTTAGCAGTTCTTTGTGGATTTCATATATTTCTTTTTTACATTAATTTACTTTTTTGACGTAAAATAAATTATGTGGGTGTGAGAATCGAACCTATATCCTCACACTCACCGCGAGGCTCACTCGGGGCGCCAAAATATGGTATTATCTTGATAACTGGAACTTATATAAATAGGTACTTCAAATAACTATTTATGATATTTTATATTACCTACGTAAATGACATATCTCAATATATTTATTTGTAATCGCAACTATATCGTTACTGACAACTGAACTTCATATTGTTATCTAAACATCTATACATATAAATAAAATTGAAGTATCTGTTTGTAAAGTTAAAATAAAAAAAAAAACCAACTACATATTGTTATATATACGATACCTATAACGATAATGACCTTAGTTTTTTTTGTCTGTCTGTCTGTCTGTTTGTTCCGGCTAATCTCTGAAATGGCTATACCGATTTTGACGGGACTTTTATTGTCAGGTAGCTGATATAATAAGGAGTAACTTAGGCTACATTTATTTTAAAACAAATATTTTATTTAAAAAAAATAAAGTTTTTGTTAAATTCCACGCGGCTGAAGTCGCGGGTACAGCTAGTTGAATATAATTATCTGAAGGTCTACTGATGGTAGGGTATGTAGGATGTCCACTCAGTTGTTAAGGAACATAATAAGTTCTCCATGGTATCTCCTGTCTGTTGTGAGAAACACCATGATGACGTACACAATGCACGTACTGCAGTGATGGTAGACCTGCACCACTGTCGCCTCCGAGAAGGACGAAAGAGCTCGTGGCCTCGTCATCATCATCATCAAATCAGCCTGTTGCAATCCACTGCTGGACATAGGCCTGCTCTAAAGTACACCAGAGAGCCCGGTCTGCTGCTTTATGCATCCAGTCGCTGCCGGCTCTCGTGGCCTCGTAACTCGAACACAAAATAAATACATGCATGGACTCCCTAGTTCATTCTATCCCCGTAACAACCGCTGTTGCTTAGCAACCATAACTATGGTGATTTTACGCATCCAAGCATCCAAGCTAATAATTTTTATTTTTGTTATTATTATGAGCAAAATGCCGCATCGACGCGTAACGTGGCAACATTATATTACGGTAGAGGAAACAGGCGAAGTCAAGTTTAGGCGACATTATGCCAGTGAAATAGGCTTCGTGAAAGATGAACTAATTAGCAGTAATCTGCAATGTCCGGTGAGTTAATTATTAATTTCATTATTTCACTAACTGGTATCGCTGTTATGTTAGTAGTAAATGATAGCCGCTTGCTAATGCCGGCCAACTTATAATGTAGGATTGCAAGTGACGCTTTAACTGCTCTCCATATCGACTCAAGCCGTACTATGCGTTCTTTGTGATTTACTTTTTAATAACATAATTGTACCTAATTAAACAAGAAAACACTGGTCTTAATTTTTTATCTTACGCCCCAAACATCGACAACTCAAATATGTACACAAGTACTTTTATACTTGTAGCATCAAAAGCTGTGAATATTTTATATACCCATATGTTTCTTACATTATTTAGAAATAGTTTATTTTTATATGCTTTATTGTACACCAAAATGAAAAATGCTAACAAAATAGTTAAAATATAAAGGCATGGTTACAATAGGCGGCTTTATCGCTAGCTGCGGTCTCTTCCAGGCAACCTTATTATTCTCTGATTCTTCATTATCTTTAGGCTTTATTCTGTCGAATAGCTAGAAATAATTATTGTTCCAGACGATTGATACTCTATGGGTGTATCTGAATGAAACCCTTATCATGAAGTGCAGTGTTAATGCAGATTAATGGTTTGATAATGCAAGCTTGTAATACTTAAAGTAGGGGAGACCAGGGACGAACGTATCGATTTCCATTTTTTTTTGTAATATCTCGCAGACCTTAAATATCTATATATATAAAAGAGGAACCTGATTGACTGACTGACTGACTGACGTATCAACGCACAGCCGAAACTACTGAAGCCAGGAACCTGAAATTTTACACAGGCTTACCTATTGGGACGTAGGGTAGCACTAAGAAGGGATTTTTGGAAAGTCAACCCCTAAGGGGGTGAAAAGGGTTAAAAACGGTTGTATGGAAAATCGAAACCGTTAAAGTTACAAACGTCAAGCTTGGCACTTTGATTAATCATTTAAAACGAAAACTGACTGCATACTTTGTTTATCCAAAATTAGCCTTTAAGGTGTTAAAATAAGGGTTGAAATGTTGCGAGGGTAGGGTGATTTTATGACTGTCTAATCAACGCACAGCCGAAATTACTGTAGCTAGAAACGTCAAATTTTACACGAGGATTTCTATTGTGACGTAGGGTAGCACTAAGAAGGGATTTTTGGAAATTCAACCCCTAAGAGGGTGAAAAGGGTAAAACACGGTTGTATGGAAAATCGAAACTGTTAAAGCTACAATTCTCAAACTTTACAGTTTAGTTAACCAATCAAAAACAAATATTTCTAAAATTAACCCTAAACGGGTAAAAATAAGGGTTGAAATTTTGCAGAACCGAACTATCGGATGAACGCACAGCCGGAACTACTGGAATTAAAAAGGTGAAATTTTGCACAAGGGTTCCTATTATGATGTAGAGTAGCACTAAGAAATATATTTTGGAAATTCAACTCCTAAGGAAGTGAAAAGGGTTAAAAACTGTTGTATGGAAAATTGTAACTGTTGAAATTGCAAATATTAAACTTGACACTTAGGTTACTCATCTACGAACAAGAGTAACTGCATTTTTTTTATAATTAACCCTAAATGAGTTAAATAGGGGTTGAAGTGTTGTATGCGAAATCGAAACACTGAAGTTATTAATATCAAAATTCGTATTTCACGACTTATTTTAAACGAAAAATAATGGCGTGAACTACTTTTAGAAAAATAGCCCTAAAGGGGTGAAATAAGGGATGACATTTTCATATAATGTATTGCTTTTATGTCCGTATTATGATAACATAAACACGCAGACGAAGTCGCGGGAAAAAGCTAGTTAGATCACAAAGTACTATTATTTTTCTTTCAGCTTCATCTATGAACACCAACTTTAATATTATTTAAATTTTTAAGATATAAATAGTGTACTTTGTTGCAAACATCCCAGCCCCTAACAGTGTAAAGGGATGGTTGTGTTCATTTTCAATTAATCTTTTCCCTTATGCTTTCCCCAAATCATTATCATAATCATTTCTTTTCATTGAATAAATAATTTAACACGGCTGGTATTTTTTTCTTTTTGCTTGAAGCTTGGAGCGAGTATCAATGTCTGCTCTATCTTACCTTTCCGCTATTCTTCCTTGAGTCTTGAGGTATCAAAGTTGTTACATTTGAGGCTACATTTCAATTTTCCAGTTTAAAAAAAATCATAACAGATATAAAAAAAAATCGATTGTAATCATCGTTTACGCCGTTAAGGATAGGAATTTAGTTATGTTATTTTACTGTCAGAGGGTACAAGATTATACCTACCTTAATAAAAATAAGCACTGTTGAAATAACGGTGATCAGTTACCCTGGGGGTATTTTGCAGCATTCACTCACTACCACTAAAAACTTATAGCACAGCGCCATGATCGCGACTTACGCCCGAATACTAGAACGCAACTTAAATATAAGTTGCGCTTAACTACGTTAATCCTGCTTAAATGCACTGGCTAAGTGGGCCATGCGCTGTTAAGAGCAACTTATTATTTGAATGGGCGTTAGGTATACAAACGTAGAAATAACTCATATTTGTCATGCAACATATGTGCAGATTTTGTATTTCACAAGTTCATGCATTCATCCCGCGTTTCTTTCTTGCCTGGTCTCCGCTGCTACAAACTATGCGTACTTTTTATCGCATGATTACGGTGTTCTCCTCATCAAATAGTTTATACTACCCTGCGGGTTAGCGTGACTCGAGTGTTCTAAGCTTTAGAAGTTTGATACGCCTTCGAAGTGTGTGTGGAGCAGAAGTGTCGAAGTGCCTACAAACTAATACATCCCTCGAATAGAGCATGCTTATATGTTCTAAAAGTACTTTAATTGTTTTCTTTATGGTTTAATTAGGTACCTCGGAGTAGGTACTCATTTTAGAACGGGACGATGCTCTGAAGATGATTCTCTGAAGTAATGTGGCTCTTAATCAATGAGTAGAGACTACTGAGGATTTTTACTGAAAAAACGTATGTTATAATAAAATTTAATGTTGGGTAGAGGCTGAAGTGCGTGCGTGGTGGCCTGTTGGTAAACGGATAGACGCGGCTGCCAACATGTTCACGGTGGTCGCGGGTTCGAATCCCAGGGCACACCTCTGACTTTTCGGAGTCATGTGTGTATTGATAGTCAATCACCACGCACTAAAACGGTGAAGGAAAACATCGTGAGGAAACCTGCATACCATAGCGATTCATAAGAATTTCTATGGTATGTAAGTCCGCCAACCCGCACTAGGCCAGCGTGGTGGACTATATGGCCTAACCACTCTCAATCGTATTCTCGATTGTAGAGTAGGCCCGTGCCCTGCAGTGGGACGTATATGGGCTGATACAGAATACAGAGGCTGAAGTATGGATATTAGACTCGTACTACCTACTTTAATGAAAATTATTATTTGTCCCAGAAAATGCAGATAAAGTTTTCGTTGTTAGTGTACTCAAAAATCTAAAATTTAATTAAAATCATAACATTATTGCATAAGGGGTAAGCACATAAACTCATATAAAATATAGGAGCTTACGTTCTTACCCTTTCCATCCTTGTATTACGGTGTTACCCCAACGCACCCTACAAGCTTCTGAAATGTTATTGATAAGAAATATCTACATCTCGTAAGATATTTATAATTTTTTTTACAGCTCCGTATCGTAAATCCCGTAAGTTAAAACAATTTCACTTGTCAGTGATATGTTATCTTTGCCGAGCAGCGTGTGGAAAACCGATCTTGCATTATATAATATCAATGAATTCGTGCGGAGTGTTTTTGGCTTAAATCCGAGATATGATATAAAATTCCAAACATTTTCCTTTAGATAACCCGCTTGTTCATGCCTTGTCTTTGCACCTAGAAATTTAATCCTATTAAAACTAAAATACTTTAATTTAAATCATGGCTATTTACCACAAAATATTGGCAACCTATGTACCTACATACCCTAGTTAGATGATATAAAAACGCTGTCTTCCCTGTTTTTGTATTAATTTAGCCAAGAATTATTAAGTAAATACATATGATAACTGCTATAAAAACGATTGCAGTTCTTGTTACTTGTAACTAGACTTTGTCCATAACCACGGTGCATGTGTTATGAACTAGAAATTCTATTAGGTAAAGTGTTTACCAAAATTGCAGCCATAACATGAAACTACATAGGAAATATTTGGCGTTTCAGAATAGTCAGTAAACATTTCAATTGCACGGTTGAATAAGATAAAACCATTCAATAGACCGATAGCGTGAGTCGGTAAACGGTTTTCCTTTATTCGTGCACTCATCGGCTTGGCGTTGCCATCAATCTACGATAATCCATCCAATCTATAGTGCTGGCACCTGCCCACATCAGTGCTGTTAGTGCAACACATTCTGCCGGGAACTTTGTCCAGTGTTCGGGTAGCGATGGATGTGAACACCGACAAACTTGAGCATACCACAATTTATAGGAGAAATATTAATGGTACTCAATAAGTCAAATTAACTTTAGTGTAATTGCTTCTAAATTTGTGTTAATTTTTGAATTAAATTAGGATGTAATTTATGTTTGAACAAATCTTTAACTTCAAAGGCTGGATTGGATTGAACTCATAATTTGACGTATATTTTTGTGCAGTAAGGTGAATTATGTAGCGATAAGTTTGGATATTATCTTTAAACGGTTTTTATTAGTTAGTATACTCGGAAATCGAATTCGAGATCAAAAATGTAAACAAACAAATGTCATTGTAAAAGTGACATTTCAGGGTTATGAAACATTTTCTCAAAAATATATTGGGTATAATTTGATTAGTGAATAGATTCAAATGTTGCGAGTACTATGTTTTATTTATTTATATTTATTTTTGAATTTTGAACATTTTGAATGTTTTATTATGCCTTTCGACATGACCCTTGACTTGGGCCCAAACAAATTCTAACTCACAGTGATTTTCAAAGACCATAGTGCGTTCGGCTAGGAACAAGAGCGCCAGAAATCTTAGGAACAAAATAGAACAAAAACTTAACAGAAAACGTGAAACCAGCTTCACGGCGTTTTAACTTTATCACATGATGCACATTCATCAAGTTAAGCAACTAAATGAACTAAAGGGAGGTGTCGCGGGCGTCAAAGCGACGTATTGGTAGTTAAGGAGACGAAATTTAAAAAAGTTTTATTTCAGTGGCCTAAGGTTACGAATTTCTGCATAATACCTGTAGCATAAAATATTTTCGTACCATTTTTTTCACATACTTAAAAAAGAAGTTGAAATTGTAGTTTATGTAAATATTATACCAAATAATTTTTATTTGGCTTTGTTTTATACTTATTTAACGAATGAAAATAATTCCAGCCTGTTTTTTTATTGGTTGTGAACAAACTACCATGACAAATTATTTTATTGTAGCGGTAACACTTTTGTTTACATTTTTGATCTCGGATTCCATTTCCGAGTATAAATATGTTTATCACTAGATGGCGGTATAAGGTGTATAATCATGCAAATAAATAGTAGATATTACAAAAAACAAAGCGATCTTTTACAAATAATTTTGTAATTATTTTAATTATCACAACCATTTTGAGACACTAGCTTCTAAGTTCTAATACTTCCTCTTGGTTTCCTCATTACATTTTCATTATTTGAATTGTTGGATTTTAATGTGTATTACATGTAGCTGTCATTTGTTTTGTTAACATCATTTTCTATGTCCTATTCCAGATAGTGAAGAAAGTGATGGCGAAGGAGGTCTAGGGAATGTTAACCGTCTAATAGTCCGTCCGCCTGGTCATAGCGGTAAAGCGAAACGCGGTCACCTGTGCTTCGACGCGGCCTTCGAATGCGGGAATTTGGGCCGAGCTGACCACATCACCGAGTTGGAATACGACCTCTTCATCCGACCAGATACCTGCAGGCCAAGGTCCAGGTTCTGGTTCAATTTCACTGTCGAGAATGTCAAGCAAGATCAGGCACGTCACTACTAGTGTATCACCAAAGTTATTGACTACCAACAAACGGATATTTCTTACTAAGGATTTATTGTCTGAAAAAAAAAGTATCTAACTGTAAAATATTTCTGTTTCCAGAGAGTGATATTTAATTTAGTTAATTTAGGCAAAGAAATGACATTGTTTAGTGGAGACATGACGCCTCTGATACGATCTACATCACGCCCCAAATGGTGAGAATCTTATATTTTTTTTGGTAGAGTATAATATTGGCAAATGTTCTTGAATTATTTTTTCATATGAAGTGGGTATCGAACTCGCGACCTTTTAGGTTCCAGGTGTTGGTCCCCTGGACAAGCTTAGATATGAGTACTTATTAGTTGCAATAACTTTGTCAACAAAGGGTAATAATCCCTTGAGTAAGTATTATTATGTATAATCTACAGGTACGCATAATGACATAAGATATTGGAGAATCTTGAAGTATCATGTAACTCTTGTGGTTTAAGTGTGTAAAACAATATCTACATTCTTGTGTTAAATAGTATATTCGTAAGCAATTTATGAACAAATTGTGAATCTTACTGCCCTATTAGAGGCAGGTTGAGCAATCCTACTTTTTTTATTCGTACATATGTGACTATTAGGTGTATTTATTTATTCGAAATAGGCACACGCATTTTTTTATTTTAGCTAATTCATGTAAGGGTAGATTTCGTCAATACCCCGTCTCTTCCTAGTAAGTGAAAAAAATAAAATTAATAATCAATGTTGTCAATTCGTCAGGCAAAGAATTCCAAGGCGACTGATATTCTCCCACCGTTCCCTTGTCCATCGTGGACGGAAAATTGTGAGCATAGCGTTCGCTTTCGATAAGGAAGAAGACGTGTACCAGTTTGCTGCAGCCGCGCCGTATTCTTACTCCCGGCTTCAGAAATACTTAAATTCATGGGAGAAAAGGGCCCAGTCGTTTGCTACACGAGAATCTATCGCTCAAACGACGGTAAGTTGTTTCACTAATGTGTACATGCTTTTTCTTACCTTGTAAATCGTAAAGCAGTGGCATCTAGGTAATACTGGATGAATGAATTCACAATGTCTATTTTAAGAACGTTTTTTTACAAATCATGTGAGGGTTAATATTTTATAGACTGTTTTGTTAATTAACCTACAATTACTGCTTTGGGTCATCATCTAAATATATCTTAGATTTTTAGTATTTACCATACTGGGAATTATAAAACAGAATATTATATTTTTTAATTATAGCAAAAACGAAGAATAGATTTAATCACAATAGGTGATTTAAAAAAAGAAAAGGACCCCGTTGTTGGTGACCATTTATCAAAGGGCAAAGGCGGTGAAATTAAGAAAAGAGTTGTTCTGATTATTGCGAGATCTCATGGAGGGCATCCGCCGGCGTCTTTCATGTGTCAAGGCAATGTAGACATTTATCAGGCACAATACAATAGCTTTTAAGTCACACAACATTGTTTTCACATCTATAGGTATTTACAATGTACATGTACGACACCGAATACGGATTCCTTTAGTAACTTTGACATAAAGTGGTAGCGATTTAACCTTTCATGTTATGAATGATCTTTTGAAATGCCTAGTTAATTATTAGGCCCATATTAAGCAATTCCGGAAACTGAGGCTTGGTTTAAGGAGTTCATATTTTTCGACCTGAGCCTGCGGAAACTAATGATTAACCAATGTTCTTTTTATTAATAGGTTGCCAAGGTCTTAGCAATCTATCCATGAAACGAATGGTTATTTCAAACACAAATATTGACAATCCATTGATTGGCCATCAGTGTAGGTGTATGAATGTTCATTGGCGGCAGTGTTCTTTTTCTATGTAACCGACTGATCTCGCTTACAAAGATTGCGCTTGCATACCATTGAGGTATAATACCTCAATGTTGCATACCGTAAAAATTATGCAACAATATCGACTTAACAAAAATCAGCGTAGCTTAGATAAAATATTCTGTAGTAATATTATCTATAATTGCAGGTTTTCTGGATTACATTGTAAGTTCTTCGGAAAAAGCATTAGCTTTGAGAAATGGGGTTGTTATCCAGGTAAGAAATACTCGTTATTTTAAATAAACACAAGTTCATCATGTTTAACTTGTATATTATTGTAAGGTTAGGTGCCATTAATGGGGATTTTGGGCCAATCTCAGGTATAATGATTTATTATACATTTATAGAGGGATGGTTTATAATAATTACCCATTTAGTATAACTTTAGCAATGTGGGCTTTCTTAATCTTAGATATAAGACATATTTTTTGGAAATATGTATACATAGAAGTTATTCTAAATGAATTTAATATTTTAACCAGATCGGAATAAAGCCAATTCAATTTATTCGTAACCTAATTAAGTTGTTGCTTGTCGTGTATTTCTCTATATATATGGAAATAATAACTTAAGCTCACTGCTCCTCCCAAAAATAAACAAATGAATATTAACCCGATATTGAAATTAGGTTTAATCTTAATATTTTGACAAGCTATTATATAGCTGGTATTTCATAGAATCATTCATAGAATTTCATAGCTGGTATCTCAGACAACCTCGGTCGCACAGTTGGTTAGACTGTGGCAATCTCACTTACTGAACGAAACGCGACAGCGAAGCTGTCACTTTACATCAATTTCGTGTGAGGCAGTAATACCGCCCCAGAACGTAGCTCCTATGGTTCTACCATATGAATGTACCGACCTAAATCATATGTTAAAAAATGAAATAAAATGGCTAAATACATGCAGCTAGTCGTAGGTTATACCGATGCTGAACCCAGACGGGGTATTCCTGGGCAACCATCGATCAGACCTGCTCGGCTCCGACCTCAATCGCAGTTGGAACAGGGCCACCACGTTCGCGCACCCTGCCCTCGTCGCTGTCAATGACCTCGTCAATAAAATCGCCGCTGAAAAGGTCTGATACATGTATACATTATTTGGTAACCGATGTACTATTTTGCTATGTTATTTCGGTCAGTAAAATATTTGAGCACTTTTCCAATTGCAAGATCTGAGACAGTATATTGAAATAAAACTATTATTTACGGATTTTATCGCGGATTTGGTTTAATTTTTACATTTTTTGGGTTCCCGACGTTCGATTACTTTACAGCTTTCATGGTCACTGTGCGGACCCGCCCCGCGATAAAATCCGTAAATAATAGTTTTATTTCAATGTGTAACATTCGCGTAAATATAAGAAACCATTATGAGACAGTATAGTTTATTTCCTTGTGTAATGGAATACTGAAGGAATTTATTGAACTTAAATTGTATTATCTTCATTAAGAAAGATAGGGTTATCTCGCAGCTGTCTTACTAAATATGTCCTACTGTCCGGCTCAATCCCGTCTCATCCGTCTGTTCAGTCTCTTTCCAATCCATCCCGTCCTTTCTCTTTATTATCCATCCCGTCTTATAACGTGCATTTATATTTTTCCTATCAAATCTGTCAGCTATCCCAGCCTTCTCCCGTACCTTCCACTCTATTATATTCCGTCTCTCCATATACATGTACATATAAAGATTGCCTTATGAAATTTTTGTGCAGCAGAAATCGTAATATTTTAATTTCACCACAACTTCAAAACCAAACGTCCAATTTTAATCATTCAAAGACCAAATATTATCAACATAAACTGTACTTATTGATGAAATAATTTATTCTGATAAGGATTAATAGCATGAGTAAAATAAACGCGTTTAAATGTAGTCCAAAAAAAAATCAAGATTTTTAAATAAAAATGTGGTTGTTGTGCCTCACTCGACATAGATAGGTATAGTGTGTCGCGGACTTTTTTGTAGATATTTATAAGATCTACAATTAATTATAACATTTTATGGTTCTATCTTTTGTAGTTTAGGCAGCGTACGCAAAATAAGTAACTTCTTTGGTTGATTTTTTTCAGTTTGTGTCCGAAAAATCCAAATATCTTACGGAACCCTATTTTTTTCCAAAATTAAATATAGTCTATGTTACTCGTGGATAATGTAGCTTTCGAATGGTGAAAGAATTTTTAAAATCGGTCCAGTAGTTTTTGAGCCTATTCATTACAACCAAACAAACAAACAAAGTTTTCCTCTTTATAATATTAGTGAAGAAAAAGGGAAACATTGCGAAGTGTATAAAATCTGTAGCCCGCACATATAATAATTTATTTTGTTGTAATGCTAAGTTTTAACTTATAAAATATTATTTTTCAGGGCGTACAGCTCGATTTTGTAATTGACATACATGCTGACATAAGCCACGAGGGTGTGTTTGTTCGTGGAAACTCGTACGATAATGTATTCAGGTATTTAGATTAATTTAATACCAATAAGATTTGCATAACTTACATTACAGTTAGTATCTACTAAAAATACTGGCGCCATTAAAATAAATTATGGCAAAGATAAAATTCATTCATCGTTCAATGATTTTGCGATTGTTTTTCAATAACTACAGTAAATTAAACAAGAACATTCGTTTTTAAATACATGTTCACAAGATTTTTTAAATCTATTTTGCTACTTCTTCGAAAGTTTCATAGTTGTAAAGAAAAAACAGCGCAAGCAACACTTTTTTTTTCAAATTAGTTAATATTCATGTTGCTTATTCAAAGGTTCGAACGTCATGCAGTGCTACCCAAGTTTCTGGCTACACGTATCGAGGCTTGGCAAGCTGACGTGTGCTTTTACAATGCGGACGCAGGCTTGGCAGGCACTTCGCGCCGATCTCTTGGCACTGGAACTATTGACGCCTACTCATTATTACTATCTCTAGGGGGAAGAAGACTTAACCCAAGAGGGCCTTATTTACACTACAACGAAGATGCGTGTATCCTTTTAAATTACAACATTTGATTTTATGTCTATAAATGCCTTTATATAATCTGTGCCTAAAATCTTGAATCTACGAAAACACGTTTAGAAACGCGTGAATAAGTAGGTTTACCGTAATTTTAGACAAAAGTAGGTTAGAGATTTTTTACGAATCAATATCCATGGTCGTGCCTTTCTCCAAAATCTGCGAATCTCGTGGAAAAGTTATAAGTGGCGCCATCTATCAATATCAAGTTAAATAATTTTAGAATATACATAGGTATTTTGATACCTATTGGCTACTGCTAATTCTATGCATAGTAGGAACCACCAAATTAAAGAAGAGAAAAAAAATTGGCGCATTTTATTTGACTCTAGTCTCTATTGTATTTAAATGAATTTAGTATAAAATGTTTATTCGATATGAAGACTTTATTTGCTTAGATTTTATTAATTCATAACATAGATTTAGTACAGAGGAACCAGTATTACCTAAAGTTTAAATATGTTTTACATAACTCTTAACGCAGATGCTAAAGTGGGTAGGTCTTTAGTAAAGGCGCTTTGCGATTACTATCGACATAAGGGAATCATTCCTCCAAGAGTTGGTCTCACTACGACGAAGAAGGACTCGCGGGGTAGACGTCGACGTAGGCGGCCTGCTATCGAGCGAGATAGGTAATATTTTTTTTATTCCTTTGATCCGGCAAACTTGCAGATACAGACCTGGTGGTAAGTGATCACTGCCATACATGAACAATGCTTGGATCATAGATGTGCTGCCGGACAATCAAATCGCGATCGGAGCGGGAAGGAAAGAAGAACATACTGTAATCTCACTCACCGAAAGAAATGCTACAGTTATGGCTTCACATCTATGTCTTGAGAGACGGTAGTACCGCATGGAGGGGCCTGCCCATTCATGCTAATTGCTACGTCAAGACTGACAACAGCGTGGCTCTACCATACTATAAAATTGATAAACACTCAAATGTCCTTTTAACTTGTTACACATGCTTGGTATAATATGTTTTCAATTTATTGTTCATGTAATAAGCGAGGAGCGATGGAAATAATATAAACGTATTTTATTTGGCTTCTGTTAGGCTGTTTCGAAACTTTTATTATACGAGTTTGGCAACAGCTATTGTCTTTTAGGGTGGTTGATATCGTACAAAGTTTCACAATTTATGAAGTGTTAGGCAAGAGTTTAGAAATAAAGCGTTCAATTCTACAACCTTTAGTACACAATTCTACAATTATTTACCCGCAAAAGTTCAAAGATCTGCTAATAGATTCTTGAATTATTTAAAGACTAGCGGCCCGGCCCAGCTTCGCCCGGGTGCATATAAATTCTTCTACAATAATATGCACGTATTATACACATAAACCTTCCTCTTGAATCACTCTATCTATTAAAAAACACCGCATCAAAATCCGTTGCGTCATTTTAAAGATTTAAGCATACAAAGGGACATAGGAGGACATTCTGGGTCAGAGGGTCATTCTTCTGGCAACCTGTCCGGCTGTCTTACAGAATGGCACGGGCACGCGCTCCCGGCCCCTCGAGCCACCATTGTCGCACTCCACTTCCCAATCCGCGACTTTGGCGTCCCCCTCCCTCCCCACTAATGGTGGGAGGATTTTTGTGTTGAGTCATATTTTTCACTCAATGCTAAATCCGAGCGGGTTGGTACCACCGTCTGGTCTAGTTCTACCACTAAGTAGAAATGCGTTCCGGTAGAAGGGCTGGATAGCCGTTCCCTCATCCATTCCTCCCCCTTCGGTAATAGGTGTTGGTTGTTGCAAGCGATGCTCGTTGATGTGGTTGGGTGTCGGAGTGGGCGCTCGGTTGGGGGTGCTGGTGTGGAGTACAGGGAGACCCGGTGGGAACGGTCACCGCCGGCCGCCTGCTGGTTAATAGGGGCACCTAAACCCGGGTATACACAACTGTCAAACTCCCTCCCCGGGAAGCTGTCCCACCAACCGGCGAAAATCCCGCTGTGCAGTCGTCGTGCCAGAGTGGGAGACTGGAGTGGATCCCGGCGACTGCACGCGGGGGGGCATCGGGGGCCCTTCCGTGCTTCACGCTGGCTCCTGCAATGCCGTGTGTCCGCTTCGCACTATATCCTCCCATCTCGGGTATCGTCTTGGTTCAACCACGCTTGTCCTTACCCTATCCCACTCTCTTTAAAATAAATGAGAAGGCAAATGAAAAGCAGGCTCACCACGGCGGGAAATTTATCCACATTTTCTGTGGACTTCTGTAATGTCAGGGGTCTACATAGCAACCTCGACGCCGTCCACCACCATCTTGAGACGGCGCGGCCTGCCCTGCTCTTTTTAACGGAGACGCAAATATCCGCCCCTGACGATGTATCGTACTTAAATTACCCCGGTTACGTATTGGAACATCGATTCCTACGTAAAGCCGGGGTATGCGTCTTCGTCAGGGGTGATATCTGTTGTCACCGCTTTCGGGGCCTCGACCGTCGGGACCTGTCCTTATTGTGGCTACGGGTGGAACTCAGGGGTAGGACCCGAGTCTACGCATGCCTGTACTGGTCCCACGCCAGTGATACGGGATCTACTCAATCATTTGAGAGCGTCCAAGTGGGGACCGACCAGATTCTCGAGCAGTTCCCTTCCGCGGAGGTGGTGGTCCTCGGTGATTTCAACGCTCATCACAAAGAGTGGTTGGGATCCAGGACCACTGATCTCCCCGGTCGGGCTGTCTATGAGATGGCCTTGGCTTATGGTGTCTCGCAGCTGGTAACACAGACCACCCGTGTTCCAGACTTTGAGAGCCATGAGCCCTCTTTGTTGGATCTTCTGACGACCCACCCGGACGGATACAGGATAGCGGTTGATGCTCCCCTTGGATCATCTGACCACTGCCTGGTCCGTTCATGGGCTCCTGGAGCGGGTCCTAGCCGCTCTTCGACGACTGGAACTCGCACAGTTTGGCGGTACATGTTTTTTTTTTTTCCTTTTTTTTATTGCCGTGAATGGCAAGACGAGCGTGCCGTTCGCCTGATGGTAAGCGATACGACCGCTCATGAACAGTAGCAAAGCCAAACAACACCTTGAATTACAAAACAATGCTTGACACTCCACTGCGCTCGCCATCCTGAGACATAAGATGTTAAGTCTCAATATGTCCAGTAGTTACTCTGGCTACAATGTCCTTCGATCCGAAACACAACAGTGCATTTAAACTGTTGTTTGACGGGAGAAATAGACATTGCGGTGGTACCCATGGATGTACTGCGAGAATTCTTTGCGTCCTACCCTTGGGGGCGGCTTTGTTTCTCCTCTGATGATCCTGACGCCTGTGCGGACTGCGTCGCGTATACGATTAGCTTGAGTATGGAGACTTTCATACCCAGATCATAAATACCCAAGGGGCGTCGCAGCCGGCCTTGGTACAATCGTGCCTGTGCTGTTGCTGCGCGCCTTAAGCAGTCCGCATACGCAGCGCGGCAAGACGCAAGAAGGCGTCGGGATCCAAATTCAAAAGAAAAGAAACGGAGATTCAACGCTGCCTCTAGATCCAAGAACACACCGCACATCCGCAGAATTGACGAGCGACTCCAGAGCTATCCCTCTGGGAGTCGTGCTTTTTGGTCGCTTGCTAAGGCTGTGGAGGGTAATTTCTGCCTGTCCAGTCAACCACTGCGTAAGCCCGATAGCAGTTTGGTCCACAGTGCAAAGGAGAAGGCCGATTTCTTGGCCCAATTCTTTGCCTCGAACTCGACTTTGGATGACGGGGGCTCCACACCGCCGAACATCCCGCGTTGTGAGAGCCTCCTATCTGACATAAAAATCACCCAGCGTGCTGTCAGACGGGAGCTCAGGCGTCTAGAGTCTAGACGTATGGACTATGGACTTCTAGACGCCTAGAAGTCGAGTGGGCCAGACGGTATCCCCGCAGTGGTTCTTAAAACGTGCGCCCCTGAGTTGACACCCGTGCTCACGCGCCTCTACCGTCTTTCCTATAAAGCCAACCGAGTTTCGGCTTCATGGAAGGTCGCCAATGTACACCCTGTCCCCAAAAAGGGTGACCGTTCGGACCCTTCGAGTTACAGGCCGATTGCTGTCACATCTCTACTCTCCAAGGTCTTGGAGCGAGTTATAAACACTCAGCTCCTGAGGTATCTTGAGGATCGCCAGTTGATTAGTGACCGCCAGTACGGTTTCCATCACGGTCGCTCGGCTGGTGATCTTCTTGTGTACCTCACGCACCGTTGGGCGGAGGCTTTGGAGAGTGGGGGTGAGGCGATTGCGGTCGGCCTTGACATTGCGAAGGCGTTCGACCGAGTGTGGCATCGCGTCCTTCTGGCGAAGCTACCTGCGTATGGAATTCCTGAGGGGCTCTGCAAATGGGTCGCCAGCTTTTTGGATGGTTGGAGCATAAAAGTCGTAGTGAACGGCTGTTGCTCCGAGACCAAGACCATTAATGCTGGTGTTCCACAAGGCTCGGTGCTATGGCCGACACTCTTTATCCTGCATATCAATGACATGTTGTCTATTGATAGCATGCATTGTTATGCAGATGATAGTACGAGTGACGCGCGGTACATCGGCCAATGGAGCCACTCTCGGGATTCCATTATGGAAAGACGGTTTCAACTTGTGTCTGAAGTCGAGAGCTCTCTGGGGCGGGCCTCCGAATGGGGTGAATTGAACCTAGTTCAATTTAACCCTTCGAAGATACAAGTTTGCGTGTTCACTGCGAAGAACGACCCCTTTGTCATGGCGCCGAAATTCCAAGGAGTTACTCTCCAAGGATCCGAGAGTATTAAGCAAGGTCGAGTTTAGGAGTCATTTGGAGGACAAAGCCAAACTGGCGAGCAAGAAGTTGGGAATCCTGAACAGAGCCAAGCGGTACTTTACGTCGGGTCATAGATTGACGCTTTACAAAGCGCAAATCCGGCCCCACGTGGAGTACTGCTCTCACCTCTGGGCAGGTGCCCCAAAATACCAGCTTGACCCACTTGACTCCTTGCAGCGACGAGCTTGTCGAATAGTCAATGATCCTGATCTCACGGACAAATTGGAACCGTTAGGACTGCGGAGAGACTTCGGATCTCTCTGTGTATTCTATCGTTTGTTCCATGGGGAGTGCTCCGAAGAGTTGTTTGAGATGGTACCACCGTCGCCTATGTACCATCGCACCACACGTTTCCGCAGTAGAGTAGAGTTCATTCCCACCACCTGGAGGCGTACCGCTCCCGAACGGTACGTTTCCAGCGTTCTTTTCTACAACGTACGTGCAAGCTCTGGAATGAACTCCCTGCATCGGTGTTTCCTCAGCGCTATGACCTGTCCTTCTTCAAACGAGGTTTAAGGAGAGTACTCTCCTCGAGGTAGGCAGCGACTTTGTTGTGGTGGTCCCCTGGCACTACGGAGGTCCATGAGCAGCGGTAGCCGCTTACCATCAGGCAGGCTGCTAGCTAGTCTGCCAATAAATACAAGGCAATAAAAAAAAAAACATAGGGACAGAGAAAGCGACTTTGTTTTATACTATGTAGTGATATGAAATTATATCCTGATATTAGCGTGCTTTTTTATATTGTGAGGTTTGATATTAACTGACGCAATACCGTGAATGCTATTCCTAAATTTATGATGGTAAACGCAATGCATTTTTGAGCAGTTTTTATTTTCGCCAGAATACAACCTGGATACCAGCAAACGCGAAAACGCAACGAACACATACCTATGCTATTATGGCAGGTTATCTGCCTTTACTTTGTGTACTGTGGTGGCTCTAAAACTAGCTGAATATATATTTTTAACATCCGAGATCTCCGAGCTCGTCCCCCGAGCGGCGAGTGTTGGCCGCGCGCGTGTTGTCGCCGCCGCTGCCCGCCGCGTCGCCGCCGGCGCTGCGGGCGCTCCCGCCCCGGACCTCGCGCCACGTCTCGCTGCGGGCCCGCCCGCGCACTGTGCCCGACACAGACCACGTGCTGCCCCTTATTACAGGTACAATAGTAAACATGATACATCATGTGAACATGCTATTTTCTTCTCTTCTGTGGAAATCGCCTAGCGATAAGATCGCCACTTACTTGATTGTTTATTTCTGTGTATTATTATTTCTTTATTTGAAATTTATGAGAAAAAAAAGAATGGGGTACCACTAATATATTTGGAACCACTTTTCACAAGTCACCATATGACATAATTCGTGTAGGCTGGCAATATAAGTACATTAAAATAACTAGTAAACATTGCACAACTTTATGCTGAATGAAATCTGTGATATCACATATCACATACCTGAGTCTAATGTGTCTCTTATGAGAAGTATTATTATTTTTCTCGAGTCATCATTCGTTGAGCTAGTCGAGTCAAATTACAGACAATATTATGAAAAGTGAATACTTCCCAAACGTTTGAATATATAAATGCAACACAAAATTGTAACCCAAAACTTGCACAGTGCATTATTTCAATGTAGGTATTTTTTCCACCAGGTACAGCAGTAAGAACCCCGCGGTTGTCTGTAGTGGATATGAGTGCATACATCCGCACGGCGCCGGGCATGGCCGCCCAGCGTAGTGTTAAGTCGCAAATGAGACTTGCGCGGCCTCCGCGACCGACCCACGCAAGGTTCACTAGCGACGAGTACGAAACACACGAATCCGACTCTTAATATAGCTGTTTTGCGATGAAGGTTGTGCTTATTTATAAATCGCTCAAACTCAGACTACAACTTGTATTTCCTGTTTTGTTTTATACTCAATTAACATTAATAATATAATGAAACAAACATGACTTTTACTGAAACATTATAATGTCCAAGCTTTTATATTTACAATCACTAACATCTAATCATTCAGTCATCTCTTTCTTAGAACAAATCTTATTGAACACTATTATCACTACAAAATCATTATAGCGGCAAATGAAAAACGAGACTGAGTATCGTCATCGAGATTTATTATACAAACATTATTATTATTAGTTTTACGACAATTTTGGTTTCAACGTAAACGATCAGACTTCATCTACGCACACTAAAGAGGTCACGGGAGCATCACAAAAACGATACAATCGTAGAGACGACGGTCGAAGAAGCGCGGGCGCTCCGCGAAACGTTCAACGAAGCGGCCCCGGCCAGTCGCGCCGGGGCCGAGCGCAAAGCACCTCCCCTAATAAATATCTTTGGCATGAACCGAACAGCTCGCCGACAATTCACACGATACACGCGATCGCACTAACAACCGAAAGTTATTGCTTCGATGCCAAACAGAGTTCGTTTCTTTCTCGCAAGACGTCGCATCGGGAGCGTCACTGGGCGGCGGAGGCGCGCGAGGGCGCGGCGCGGCCGCGTCATTCCCACTCGTCCGCGTCGCCGTCCTCGTCGTACGAGAGCGTCACCAAGTGCATGGAGTCGTCGGCCATGTCGGCGTCGGGCGCGCTGGCCACGGGCGCGCAGGGCCCGCGCGCCGCCGCCGCTCCCCCGCCGCCCCCGCCCCCGCGCGCCGCGCGCTTCTGCCGCAGCGCCTCCTCGTCGGCCGCCGAGCGCGGCTTGCGGAACTCGTATACGAGCGGGAAAATGCGCTCCACCGCAGACTGCACGTCATTCACCGACCGGGCTGAAACCAAAACCACTCATCCCGTACTGTTTCCAATAATTATATCAAACGATCCACGCGTCACAAGCGCGGCCTGCTCTCATAACATACGTACTCATGACATGCGAGTGCACATCAAGCGATATAATAAGTAGATGCGTAAACTGTTCATGACAGACACCAAGCATAATACCGAAATCGTGGTTACATGGGCCACAAGGGAAGGACGACCTTTGAACTAATTCAAATCAGACCTACACAAACTACGATTTAGACTTAAATAACACCAATTTTTAAAAACTCTGTTCGGGTGACAATATGAAATACTTCAAATATGGAATAAAAATGTTAAAATAGTGCACAAACCTGTGATAGTCACTCCGCCAGTGGAGAATATCTTTAATGTTGCTTTAGGATTATATAGCTTATAAGTAACACCTGGATGGAGCTCAGGTTCATAGCTGAAATGAATGACATTACATTGTAATGCTAATGTATAATTACATATTAGCCAAAATATCTTGGGCGGACATATTACATTATTATGAGTAGTTTATTAAATGTAAACTAAATAAGTGACGGCGATAAACTATCTGATGAAAGGTACTTCTCACATAAAGAAATCGTTCGGTTTGCACTGTAACCGGGCTACTATTCAAAAAATATATCATAAGATATCATATTTTCATTATTTATGACTAACAATTGATTTGAATTCAATTGAACAATTGAACTAGCCGATCTAACATCTTTACTTCAATCTCAAACATAAATGATATCGAGATTTCAATACAGACATGATTCAGCTTTTTTAGGTTTCATATGGCCCGGTGCCAATTATCAAAACATAGTAAAAGTATATCAGACGCAACCACACAAGATGTGAGTTTACAGTGCAAAAGGTAAACGAACTAACAATAATCTTTCATAGTTATAAAATTTAAGCGATGCGTGCATTTATTTCGGGGTAAATGAACTAAAGTTTATCTCATGTTTAATTATACGCAATGTGCTAGTGGTCAACATTTTTGCTACGCTAATTGTCATAACACATGTAAACAAAAACATTAGCGGCTATTTCTGATATAACTTAGGTATACAAAGTTTTACACGGAATACGGAACCTCAGCGGTTACAGAATTGTGTGTAAGGAGAAAGATGTCTTAAACTAATATTAAAATAAATAGAGCTGTCAACTTACTCTGCTTCTTTATATTTCTTTGAGAAGGATATGATGCGTATTCCGAACGGCATTCGGCACGTTCCTAATACATTGACTACTCGGAAATTCTGGAAGCGTACTTGGAAGCCGAGTTTCTGTAAGGCACGTGCGTACCGCCTTGCCGCCACTTTGGCTTGCTCCTCGCTGGTGGCGCCGGTGCACGTCACGCGGCCCGACGACCAGATGGACGCCGTGGTGTAGGGACGCCGCAGCTTCATGGTGACCATGCCATTTTCGCGACGGAACTCAACATTAACACCGTTCAAAGCTATTTGTCTCAAGTTCAGGTGGCACTTAACACTAAAACTACACACGACATTGTTTATCATTATGTCAATTTCTGGCGTCTCCTCCTCTTCGGTGGCGGCGGGCGCGGGTATCACGCCGTCCTGGTCGCCGCAGGCGGGCTGCGGCTCAGGCGCCGCGCTCGCCTCGCAGTACTCGTGGTCCGGGACCATATGGCTGGCAACTGTGTGATTCGATAGTCCATGGTTCGTGACGACCCCGTGGGTGCCTTTGCTTAGCTCTTTGATACCATTCTCTTGGATGAGCGTAGCCATGACCACCACGGCGAACTGAAACCACAATTTCACCATTTAGATTATAGCCAAATTCTTTATAGACTTCAAATATAAACTTATGTTTGTTTAATAAGGACAAAGTAATACTTGTACAGATAACTATTAATAAAACATACTAAACATTAATTGGTTTGTTATGGATCATACTGCTGGATAATTTACTAACTTGTACTTCTTGTATTACACGTAAATTGCAGTATAAATTTGTTTATGTAAAACTTCGAAAGAGAAAAATAATGTTCATCAAAATTATACAGAAAAATATACTTTTGTACAAGCATCCATACTTACAACAGGAAATGAATCAACAGTTTTAATCAAACATTGATTAAGTTGTACATTGAGAGAACAAGTAGGCAGAGCGAAATTGTGGTTGTTATCGCCAGCTTCCAACTAGCAGTAAACCATAAAGAGGACTTTATTGAAAATTGCCGATTGCACAACAATGGCCAGTACAACACATACATGAAACAAAACATGCATTATGGTTAGCCATAATTATGCAACTGTACACTTTTCTTTCATTCACATATTTATATTTCTTACAAATTGTGTAGTGAATTAGTCAGGTAGTTAGACTTGTAATTAAGACAGTGTTTAATTACTGTTTATTATAATCAAAATTATTGTTACATCAAAAATCATGTAGTGTACTCAAGAACTTAATAATATTGGACTATTTTGCTAGTGATTTAAAATAAATAATGTAATATGTAATGACTTCTTAGATTTACGCGAATGTTACACATTGAAATAAGACTATTATTTACGGATCGCAAATACAGACTAGCTATTTAAATTAATATTTAAATTAATAATTGAAAAATAAGGGTAGTTGAATTGTAACAGTCACAGAGCGGACGTCTAATACCTCAGTCCGCCCCGTGACCACGAAAGCTGTAAAGTAATCGAAACGTCGGGAACTCAAAAAAT
Organism: Hyles vespertilio; assembly: GCA_009982885.2. Lineage (NCBI taxonomy): Eukaryota > Metazoa > Arthropoda > Insecta > Lepidoptera > Sphingidae > Hyles > Hyles vespertilio. The sequence goes on from CM042807.1 coordinate 19,519,016, forward strand.
GTAAAAATTAAACCGCGATAAAATCCGTAAATAATAGTCTTATTTCAATTGGTGCATTAATTTCATTATTTCACTATATATTGCAGAACTAATGTTATTCTTACCTAAAGTCCACTAGTCTCATCAAATGTTACCGGAATAAGCTTTGATGATTTTTCCATTGTAAAGCTATAATAGTTGTTCCAAAATCAATATTCTATATTTTTTGTAGATCAAGCCTATTTATTTACCATTAAAAATATATGTCTATGTTGCAATAAACAAAATAAAATGATTTCCTAACTTTTAAAAATAACTGTGTTAACAGTCGTTTTATTTAGTAATTTATTTCACAGGTATGGAATATCAATTTAAAAAAAACCATAGCCCTGGAACCAAAATTCAAGAATAAAACAATAATTGTTTGTAACTCATGAAACATACAACCTATCCTAGCCTATGTATCAGCAGTAATTCAAATAATGATTCTTATTTCAGAATTCAATAAAAACAGTATTATGTTGTCTCACCAAATACTAAGATAAATTACTTCTTTATAATACAGAGAATGTCACCTTCACTTTTGTTATCATAAGGATAATCCCAAAAATGCCAAAATGAGCATTCATCTGAATCCTCAAGATACTTCCAATGTTAGAAGCATGAGGATGAGTAACTGTAACTGATGTGTACCACCCTTTTATCGATTGAAATTGATTATGCAATTACCTTGCAATAATTTTATCCTAGTGTTGAATAGAGCCAAGAACATTAAACTGCCAGTAAAAACACTATTGTAATATTTAGACTAATTTATTGTCTTTTCACTGGTTTTATGCAACAGTAGAACATATTTTAAAAAATGTGTTTGTTTTCCAGGTATTTCAAAGACTAAAAATATGATATAACAGAACAATTATAGACAAAATAATTATTTCACCAAAACTAACTATAATGGTACTCTTTGTTTAACATATAAAATATAAGCAAAATGCTGCTAGATAAGGTAATACAAACTGATTGCCAATAAATTATATTAGGGTGATGGGATACATTAATTTCCCTCAGACATAAACACCCCAGCGAGTTTGTTACACAAAATAACATTTAATTAACTATTGGCTTACTAGGTGCTGCATGTGTTAAAATATACAATTGCATTTAGTCTTACTGCATTACCTCATAATCTATTTAACAAACAACTATAATGTCTTTTGCATTCATGTAGCTTTTGTTTAAATAACTTGTGCCCATCTCAAAAACCCTTGCTATTTTAATTTTGCATAATGCAGCCTAGAAAATTATGATGTTAAAACTAGAAATATGAATAAATATATTCTATCTATTGTCAATGATTTACAAAATTGTAAAACAAAGATTTTGTGTCCAAGAGATTTTTTTACGAATGTAGAAAGGAATCTAACTCCTTTAATCTAGAGCATTGATCATAAAATGTCAATTCAATGTTAGATCTATATAGATAAGATATCATCTGTGTAACTGGATCAATTTACTTGCAGGTAAACATTTAGATATAGTAAAAATCTCATACCCACTACCCTGAAACAAAGACAATGGGTATCTTGACTTTTAACCACTCATAAACCTGATACTCACTGCTCAACTCAAGTGTAATCGTTTTTTTCTCAATATAAAAGAAGATATGAACATTAATTCATAGACACTATAACCAAAATTTATAAAATTCGAATAGAGGGGCACAATTTAGGACACTTCCCACGACACGGAGCGGCGCGACATGACACTTCGCACAGCTGACTGCCGGACGGGTCTCCGCCCGCGACCCGCGCACCGCGCCGCGCGCCTCCCCACCCTCCGTGCACCCACCCTACATCCTGCGCCCTGCGCCCTGCGCCCAGGCTCGCAGTGCACATGCACTATCGCACATGTCCAACGTTACACCCACTGGACATATACTACGCATTTTATACCCCTGAATGCAACTAACTGGAATGGACCTATTATGTACTTGTTAATTTCATCTATCCACCTGCGTAACTGTGCTCGACAAAGCTTTATTGTAATCACGGAGATAGCAGTTTAGTACTCACTAAGGATGGTAAATTAAATATTTCGTAGTCAGCAGTTATTGACCCCGTAACGACCCGAACCACACGTGATTTTGGATCACAAAGCAAAGACACAACATGCTGAATAGAACAAAGCGTTACTTTAATTACCATTTAAAAATGTGCTTCTAGAAATAAATTTCGGAACTAAAAATAAGTAAAATAACACGAGAATGAACTTGAACCAAAATGGGGCACGGAATTATTCTCCTTGCGATTTTTATTAATTAATCAAGGGGTGGCAAGCATGTTTTGATCTGAGGTTACGAAGAATATGTCCTATGTTAAGAGATATTACACAAAACAACAAATTACCTGATATAAAGTTATATATTTGTCACAATTATTTTTACACTTGGAACGAAGTAATAATTTTCATTGCAATACTATAGAGTCCAGGTAGAAGTTTGCTGGAACGTGACTTCTTCTACACTATGTCAATTGTTACAACGTACAAATTAAACAAATACAATCAAAAGAAGCTGGTTTTATTTGTAACTCGATAAAGCAAAAAATGAAAAACTTATGCACATCTTAGCACCGCCATATTCCTCACGAACGAATGACTGAAATTGAAATTGAACGATGAATTTAGCAAGGAATGAACTTTTCCTTTTTGTCTATCATTACGTCTAGTGTCTATGTTTCTCTGTCTATGATTTTTTTACACCCGTTTTTGAGGTGTCCTGCATACGGTATGCTGGATATGCTAATGAATACTGAAACAGAAAGCGCTTACATAGATCATATGTAGGGCTTTTGTCTTGAACCTTTTTTTAGGCAAGTAACACTATTGTAAGCTGTTTAGCGGCAACAGCAGCGCCATTGCCATTGCGGTTGCAAATGTAACCAACTTCAGATTATTGTTCGATCATCTATCGCACATCAATCCAGCGGTTAATATTTCGTTATTTTGCGTTATATTTCCAATGTTGTGCCAATTCTTATCGTAATTTAGTGTCGAATTAACATTAAATGTAACAAGATATCTACAAATGTAATCAATCAGTCGGTTGTGTTTGCAAACGTGCATATGCTTTGTTGTGAGAACCACCTTTATCTGCTGTCATTCTGAGCTGTAAGCAACTTAATTTTTCAATAATGAAACATAAGTTGCTTGTTCAATGGTAGGATCTAGAGTGGAACACGGTATCGGAGCAGCGTAAAAGCATACAATTGTTGATGTGTCGTGATGCGAGTGTTATTTTCACACGGGGCAGTTATCAGGAGAATGTGCGGTGGCGTTTAGGCTCAGCTATAGCAGACGTCAGACACGGGGTTCGGGATGGAGCAAGTAAAGGACGAAGATCGCATGCGGCGACTACGCGCACTGGAGGAGCGCCTGTGCGACCCGCGCTCCACCGGCAATGCGGACTGCCTGTTGGACACGGTGACGGCACTCGTCGCCGACTGCGACCACCCCGCAATACGACGCATGAAGAACGTCGAGGCTTACACCAGCAGATGTGAGTATCCCTTATATTTACATAATAATACACTCTTCACGAAATTTCCCTACACTCACATACATGTACTTTTCGCTGCTAGCTTTTAACGGGAGACTGATTCATAATTTTAGTCGAAACAGCTACATCATAAATAATTTTGTAGTGGTTTGGTGACAAATATAAATATATCTAAGGTTGTTTCAATTTACAGTTTTACAGTTTTTCCTTGAGCTTTTGGCATCATATAGTCAGTAAAGACATCCATTAGCCAAATTACCTTTTAATGTCATCTGTACATGTTCATGTTACACTTAAGGAAGCTCTACTTACAATTACATAAATAATCTATTTGTATAGTATTATTCTATTATCTTTATATTTTTTATTAATAGCTGCTTTAAAATAATACAGTGAAAAGTTAAACATACTTATGATGAACCAAGAAAAGACCACTATCAGTATTATACAAATGACTTATTTTGTAATTGCTTTATTATTTTCCTCTATACATTTTTGTGTATCAATAAAATATAACAATACTGTGTAAGGAATATACCAATTTTCTGCAAACATACCTTTGACTGCTATTTTATCATTTTGTTCATGACAAATACAACTACTTCATATAAAAAATAAGTTCAGGATATAGATATATTGCATTACCTGTATAGATATAGAATACATGTTTCATAGTAACTATCTTTTATAATGTTTACTTTATATTAATTGAACATTTTGGAATAAAACCGTTGTAGATTTACAGTTATTTGTATAGGAATACTAGGGGTGCTTTTAACAACTTATATATTTTGAATTATGATTAAAATGTATATGATTATTGGGAAAACAAACCAATAACAAAAATATATTTTATGCCCAGTAGCAGTACCTGTATATCAGTGTATAATGCAATTTAGTTCATAGTTATGATAATATTTGTTTTGATTGTTTATATCAATTTGATATACATATCATGTTTATTGTTGTTTCCCTGTATTGTAATTCGGTAAAATAAAGTAGCTGTACTAAACATTGGTTAATGTGACAAGTTTATAGAACAAGACCATAACAATCATTTTATTTACAGAGTTAATAAATATAGTAATAGTTAAAAAATTCTGTGTTTTTATGTTTTAGTAAGTAGTGATAATATCACCAAATTAGAATAGGTGTTTGTAATATTCTATATCGACACAGGAAAGCAAGTTTGTCGTATCTCGAAACAAGCAATTTTACACCAGAATGAAAAAAATATATTTACAAAATGAATAACCTCTAAACTAGAAAACTTAGGAATACCATATCTTTAATCATAACATTTTAAAATAAAACCTTACATTTTCATAAGGAAATTCAATACGGTATTTTTTATGAATTAAATCATATACAACACACATATATGCATTTTTTGAGATACGACAAAATCGCTTTACTGCGTCAATATGTATCTGATAATCAAAATATTTACAACTATCAATCTTCTTTCCAAGTTAATGGAGTATATGCAAAATTAAATGTTCAATAACTCATAAGTAATTTTTTTAATGATCATGCAAGATTTTGCACTAGGGATGTGATAACAAAATTATGAGTGTTTTGTATTATTTTAAAATATTGTGTGTATTAGTTGCTTGAAGTAGGCCATAGTTTTAAATTGAGTAATCAAACATTGATAGTTAAATATTTTTATGTTTCTAGCCACCAGTTTCTTTAAGTAGTATCTAAATAGTGCACTTCATTAAATAGTACTTGCACGCTTGCAAGTTTTAATTTAGCAAACTTGTTTTAAAGGTATTCAGTTATTCATATGCACCTGTATAGAAGTAATAATAAAAATTGCTCATGCATTTAGGTCAATAATATCCTTCTGTTTGTTATAGATGAAGAGTTTGCTTCAGAAATTGTCAATCTACGTATGAAAGCAGCTGATTTTGACTTAATCAAGGTGATTGGTCGAGGAGCATTTGGTGAGGTACAACTAGTCAGACAAAAATCTACTAATCATGTATATGCCATGAAACTACTAAGTAAAGTAGAAATGATCAAAAGGTCTGACTCCACTTTCTTTTGGGAGGAAAGGCACATCATGGCACATGCTAACTCAGAATGGATCTTAAAGTTACATTTTGCTTTTCAAGATCAAAAATATTTGTACATGGTGATGGATTATATGCCGGGTGGTGATCTAGTTAGTCTTATGTCAAATTATGATATACCTGAAAAATGGGCCAAGTTCTATACTATGGAAATTGTGTTAGCCTTAGATGTCATTCATGGAATGGGCTTTGTCCATCGAGATGTTAAACCTGACAATATGTTGATAGATAAATATGGGCACTTAAAATTAGCTGATTTTGGAACTTGTATGAGAATGGGACCTGATGGTCTTGTCCGGGCCAGTAATGCTGTGGGTACTCCTGACTATATTTCACCTGAAGTGTTGCAATCACAAAATGGAGAGGGAGTTTATGGTCGGGAATGTGATTGGTGGGCGGTGGGAATATTTCTATATGAAATGCTAATAGGTGATCCACCATTTTATGCAGACAGTTTAGTAGGAACTTATGGGAAGATCATGGACCATAGAAACTCCTTGCAGTTTCCTGATGATATTGAAATTTCTAAAGAAGCCAAGTCTTTAATAAGAGGACTATTGACCGATAGAACTAAAAGATTAGGCAGAAGCAGTGTTGATGAAATTAAACAACATCCTTTTTTTATTAATGACCAATGGAGTTTTGAAAACCTCAGGGATTCTGTACCTCCTGTGGTGCCTGAACTATCTAGTGATGATGACACTAGGAACTTTGATGACATAGAAAAATCTGATGCTTTAGATGAATCTTTCCCTGTACCAAAAGCTTTTGTTGGTAATCATCTTCCATTTGTTGGATTCACATATAATGGTGATTATCAGTTATGCAGTCGTCATAAGAAACCTGCAGATGTGGTAGACACTATATCTAATAATCACATAAACAGCGTGGGTTCCGAAGCAATATTGCAGCTAGAGAAATTGTTAGAAAGGGAAAGAGACGGCCGGCGTAAACTAGAAGATACGCAGGTCGCACTTTGTGCTCAATTAGAAGACTTGTCTCAAAGAGAAGCTCGTAGTAAAAAAATTATAGCTGAAACTGATAAAGAACTGGCATTGCTAAGACATGATCTCAAAGAAATACAGCGAAAAGCGGAATTAGAAGTTGAGTCGAGGAGGAAAGCCGAAGCAAACTTGAACGAAGCAAAACGACGTCTCGAAGAAGAGCAAACTAAACGAGCCAAGGAAATTAGTAATTTACAATCATACAACGAAAAAATTAATGCTTTAGAAAAACAATTAGAAGAACTTAGGGAAAAACTGAAACAGGAGTCTGAGGCAGCAGCTAAGTCTAGAAAACAAGCAGCTGAGCTATCAGCAGCACAGGCAGCCGCGGCTGCAGTTAATGACGGAACCATGGCTAGCCTGCGTGCTCAACGCGATGCTCTGGAGAGAGAACGATGCGCTCTGTCCGAGGAGCTCGGCGAGGTCAAGGCAGCTAAACAACGATCCGATGCTGCAGTGGCAGAAGCCACAAGTAGGTTAAATGCGGCACACGCAGAACTGGACCGGTCTTCCACGAGATTGAGTCAGATTATGGCAGACAATCGGCAACTGTCGGAGCGTGTGTCCACCTTAGAAAAAGAGTGCACGTCATTGGCTCACGAGCTCCGAGCTTCGCAACATCTGTACCAGCAGGAGGTGCGCGCCCACCAGGACACGCAGAGGTCGCAACTGCTCTCTAAACAAGAAGCCAACTTGGAGCTAGTCAAGGGTAAGAATGTCACGTATTACAAAACTTTTTACGTTAACTAGAATTCATGCTATTATCCTGTCATGTTGTTTTGAGCTAATTGTTATAAATCCCAAAGAACGTACATTTGAAACCTTCACTTTTTGCATGCCTCAGGAACATTGGAAAAGATATTCAAAGGTATTGTTCAGTTTGCTAATATAATTCCTTTTATCTGTGTTGTGCGTAGAAACATCAGAAAGTTCCCCAGACTTTTATCCATCCTATTACCTTCTCCGTAAAAGTGATGTCATCCTCGCGGAATGCACCGTGTAATGTTAATGTTTTCTCACTTTTCTGTACAATTATGTATTCTAATATAGTTCATATTATGATTCATATGACACTGTTCACACTAATGATTTGTGAAATTTTAACGGAACTCAATAGCCTTACAAGCCAAGCTCAATGAAGAGAAGTCAGCTAGACAAAAATCCGAGTCGGCATGTCAAGAAAAAGAACGGCAAATGTCGATGCTCAGCGTCGATTACCGACAGATGCAGCAGCGCCTGCAGAAACTCGAGGGGGAACATCGACAAGAGAGCGAGAAGGTATGCACCTCATACATCAGAACTACTCTAACATTAAATTATATCGAGATACTATATTATAGTTCATTATTAAGGGAGTGTGAATGCCTTTGTTCTTCGTAGGCAGTTATAGTTACATCAATCATGTTCCCACCACAGTTCCGAATTTATTCATTGCCAGGTTTTAGAAGCTTATTTAAATTATAAGCACGACATTTCGCTTTTCATTGTCTGTAGGTTCAGAATTTACTGTGTAGATTAAATGTCGACGGCTACTTTAAATTCGTCAGCAAAGATGCAGGTATTTGTCTTAGGGTTCGAGCTAGTAGCCACTGCTTACAGGAAGCCAATAATATAATGAAAAAGTGAATTAAGTCTTAGTGTGAACAATGAGTAGTAGAAGAATAAAAGTTGTAGTGGCACAATGTTCTCCATGAACATATTTTTTTGATGAGCTGGTTTATGCTGTCGGTTTAGGTTTGTTGGTGTGTGTATGTATATGTAAGGACACTTTCCCGCCCTCACATCCACTACTGTAACTCCTGTAGGCATGGATAAACAGTGGCATGCATTTTAATTACACCGAACATTGAAGCTCGACGAGTCTTCGGGAATGTCTAACTTGTCTTTAACTCGCAACGAAATCTATCAGAAATGTGAATGGTATACTCAATGGCTTAATTACCAGACATTGTAACTCCATTTAACCAAATTTTACAAGAGGACAATAAAACTGTAATTTTTTTCAGGAAATATTTTGTTTTTTTAAATTATTATAGTGGTTTGATTGCAATTTGAGTAGGAGTTGGTGATATATGATTGTACACCTCTCTTCATGCAAAGCGGGTATGTATGTAAGTATGTATGTGTATGTATGTATATGTGTGTGTGTGTGTGTGTGCAGGTGTGCGGGTTGTCGGCGGCGCTGGAGCAGGAGCGCGCGGCGCACGCGCGGGCGGCGGGCGAGGCGGCGGCGGCGGAGGCGGCGGCGCGCGCGGCGCATGCGGAGCGGGACGCGCGCGCGCGCGACGTGCTGGCCGTGCGCGCCGCGCTGCACGACACCGCCGAGAAACTCGCCGCCGCCAGCGCGGAGAGAGACATGCACTATGCCAGGGTGAGAACACGTCTACACTACTATTCCTTTGAGTCCCAAGTAGAACTTACCTAACTACCTTACGGCCTCAGTAAAAATTTTGTTTGCAAAATCAACACTAAGTAATGATTTAATTGACATTACATGTCTCTGAGTACGGCAGTTAGAGTATTAATAATATAAAAGGAACGCTGTCATACATTCGCGTTTTGAAAAACGTAGATATTTTATTGTTCGTAATGTTGGTAACTATATTAGTGAAAATTGAATTATTTATTTAGCAGTAAATTGCTATAAATTTCTTTGATAACCTAAATTATATTTAACTATTTATTTACTCTAAACTATTTATTTGTACTTTTCTTTTCCAAGTAATTCATGTTTGTTGGACAACCTGTCAAACATCAGCCAATTGGAGGGCAGAAAAAGGTGGCTGGTACCACCATTTTTATCTACGTTTTAGAAGTACCAGCGCTCCCTCTATATTATAGATACTCTAAGGAAATAATATTTCAATTAGAAAGTTTGCTCGTTGTTTGTTCGCTCCCTCTGTAATATAGATACTCTAAGCTACCTATAAATTACGCTCATGTAGCGGAGGCAGTGGACATTTGTGTGCGAGCACGGCCCGTAGGATATTACGGCATTTGCAAAGGATCTAATATCACTATTTTCTAGCAAATGGTCTGTCCACTGTCCTCTTGACCTATACTTGTTCTCTCATCGGTTAAGTCTTTTATATCATCCAGCTTCCATATTATTGGAGTAACATACCTATGTATTGAAAACTATTCCCAATATTGCTATATCCAGCTTTCAGAATTTAAATTACTATACTACGATGTTCGTCACAGCATTAGATTTTAATATTTTCGTTCGCAATTTGCTTCAAAGGTATGCTATGTCGATATCCAAACTCTTAAATGAGTATAAACATGAATGTACCACACGCGACCATTTTTATATATCTATTTTAGCTCAAACAAGATTTCAAGTCATTGTATAATGCTGCACCGTATGTGGACGGAACATCTTCATAAGCCTTTGAAGTAATTATAAATAATTTTATTGCTTTATTTGTATTCTATTATTATTATGGAAGCGACCACAGTATAAAACAACAATACCGCATCTAAATCAAACACACAACAGAGGAATTAATTTCCATAATAAAATAACTATGTATGCAACAATCGATGAAGTTAACGAGGCTCTATGACCGTTTCTCGTGAATTAATCATAATCTCATCGCGCCGAAATAGACTGTCCTCTGACATTACGACACAGTGAGTCATTGTCGTCGGCAAACATGCTCGGATACTCGCGCACACCATTTGCCTTATAAGAGTTATAAGCGGTACCTGCCGCTGCGACTTCCCCAAATAAATAAACAACGTGTTACGTGCACTGCGGTTTGCGAGTGTGCGCATCACGCCTCGATTATTATGATTTTCGCAATTAATAGAATATTTATTCATCAATGTTCGCGGAATGTTTATCTCCTCTGGCTACGTGTTTGACGGCTATGGTCATATGTTATGACGAGCACGGTGCTACTGCGGCTGATTATTACTCTGTAAACTGTCCCCGGTTTTGTATCTGCGTCACTAAAATTCAAGTAATTTGGTTCCGGGAACACTGTTCACCTGATAGTTATTTTAAATCATGAGATAAATAATAGGGATATTTCGAAAAAGGCTACGATTTAGTACGAGGCATTAGGAGATAAAACCGTTACGTAATATTCACGCATTTCGAGACCACACTAAACAGTTAACTCTAGCGATTACATTTTGAGACACACAAAAATAATAATTTTATTAGAATGACACCTGAATGCGTGTTAAAAACACTCTCACACATATATTTTATTGCAACGAGGTTATTTTTGTCATTGTGTTCAGAGTTATAATTCACACAAAAATAGAAACACAAACTAGAGTACGCACTATTTAGAAATTAAATAGACTAATGTAATAATCACTGTGTTAAAAGCCACACTGATGACGACAAAAATAAATTCTTTATCAAATCGAAACAGCAATACCGGCTGTCTCAAAGTACACAAACATAAATTAATATATTGCTATAGCTGTCTGCTGTGGTATGTTTCCAGATAGAGCATGATAAACACATTATTACACTACGCTCTCATACATCTTGACTCGCGATGAAAACTATTTGTTGACCTTGATATTTATGACAAAACTTTTTAGTTAACCTCTATCTATAAATTTATTTTTCGTTTTTATTTTACATTGTATTTAACGTGTACATAAGAGGAAAACCATTGTAATGTGATTTGTACAAAAACACAACTTATTTAACAATTGTATGCATATTTCGAAGAAGCGCTTAGATGCCCCGTAAATATGTAGATAAATTCCTAGAACCGAAGTTGATTTAGATATCTCGCCGCGACCTGCCGCTGCGAAGCTTTAGCATTTTTACCGAACTTGTTGGTATTTAAATAATGGGAACTCAAGGTCTTGGCTTTGTACTGTATAAAAATTGAGAAACAATAACTCAGCCTTGGGGCGAAACAAACCACAACGCAACGCCAGTTCACGGTGGCGAGCAATCTGGACTCGCAACGATCCTTGGCAATGAAAACAGGCTCATAAAACATAGCCATTATGAAGTTGACAAACGTTAATGTGCAGGAATGTAACGGCGTATTAATTTAATTTCCTGATCATCTTCAAGCGAGTCTGATATTGTTGCAAAATAAAATAATCGTAACCGCGGCGTCAATTACGATTAATATTGTGCTAAGTGAATGCATTATGTCAATTAGTGGCCTGTGAAACAAGGAAAATAATTGAATACATTGCTTTTTTATGGTCAAGAATTTTATGAAACGTTTAATATTATCTGATGAATTATCATTAAAGGAATGTCGTTATATCACGAAATCACTGTTTATTTACAAAATCTCTTTGTGTCTATAGATATATGTGCGTCGTCACGTCTATGCATTATAGATAAGTTGAGCGAACTCGACGCAGTAACTCCAGATGCAATGATGCGCTCGTCTGGGATGTTAGTGACGAGCGATGTTTGCACGTGTGGTAATGTCGGCAGAGCGAGGAGTTGCGGTCGCAGCTGGAGAACGAGCAGCACTACTGCCACGTGTACCGCAGCCAGGTGAACGACATCCGCGGCCAGCTGGAGGAGAGCTCGCGGGCGGCGCGCGACCTGGAGCAGGAGCGCGCCAGCCTGCTGCACCAGCTGCAGCTCGCCATCGCCAGGGCCGACTCCGAGGCCATCGCCAGGTCCGACTCACCACCAGCAATATACAAATTACAAACAACATACTCAAAAACAAACATTCTAATCAATGATCAAATTCTAAAAAATGTTTTACGGCACTTATCCTTCATGTGGCCCATGTAATAGGATTTCTCTCTCATCTCATAACTCATCACCTAACTGAGGTTAATCGTTCCCACATTTACAGTCTGTAAAAATTACCACTGTACCTTTAGTATCATGTACTTAGGTTTTTCACACTACATTTTTCGATGTAATTTCTTTTTAAATATGTCTAGTGTGACAAAATAATTTAAATTTAATCTCATCAATAAACTAAGGAAACATATTGTGTGATTGAAATTGCATGTTAAACAGTCATCGGTCGTGATAAAGACTTCTAAATTATAGATTTAATTATACTTATCTGTTATCCAAACCCATGCAAAAAACAAAATAACAAGATAATTTGAAAAGTGGTAGAGCTACGATGTTAGTCATATCTCAGTATGAATGGGTAGTTTAGGCTCGTCAGGGGTGGTATTACTATCTCACAGGAGATCGACGTGAAGCGACAGGGTTCGTTCAGTGGGTGTGTTTGCCGCATGCCCAATACTTCTTATCTGTTCCTATCGTTTTTCTTCATCATCCGATTTGACGGATCGGCAACAAATCTTAGCTCAAAGGGTTGTGAATGGTCATGTTGTGGGCGGCAGTTATCACTTACCGTCAGGTGACCTGTTTGTTCGTTTGCCGTATACTGGGCGGCTATTCGTCCACATTTGATTTCAGTGCTTTAATAATAATGTGGTTACTGATGCATTGAATGATGTGAACGGTATATGAATACAGAGATTAGGTGCTGTGTGTGTGTGCGTGCAGGTCGATAGCGGAGGAGACGGTGGGCGAGCTGGAGAAGGAGAAGACGATGAAGGAGCTGGAGATGCGCGAGGCGGCGGCGCAGCACCGCGCCGAGCTGGGCGCGCGCGACGCGCTGCTGCAGGGCCTGCGCGACCGCGACCACGAGCACCGCGCCACCATCGACCTGCAGCGGAAGGTAGCGCACGCCACGCCACATCACACCACATTACTATTCATCTATATACATACATACATAAACTCACGCCTTTTTCCCAGAAGGGGTAGTCAGAGGTGCCAGGACACGCACATTTCGCCTTGTATGTTCCGTCCCACGATGTGATAGGTGGCGAGCCTATCGCCATATCGGGCACAAACTCCTGACTCTGGGCTGATAATGAATAGAAAAATCCAATATCACTTTGCACAACCCGGGATTCGAACCCGAGACCTCAGCTTTGTACCCGTACTCTAGTACAACTACGCCACCGAGGCAGTCACTACTCATCTATTAGTAGTAGATAGTAGTTTCATGTACAACACAACCTACATTTTATAAGCATGCTGTCTTCACGCTTCTTCTGTATCAGCCCATATACGTCCCACTGCAGGGCATGGGCCTCCGACATAATCGAGAGTACGATTGAGATTGTAAAGTGCGTGGTGGCCTGTTGGTAAACAGACTAGACGCGACTGCCAACATGTTCACGATGGTTGCAGGCTCGAATCCCAGGGCACACGTCTGACTTTTCGGAGTCATGTGTGTATTGATAGTCAATCACCACGCACTAAAACGGTGAAAGAAAAAATCGTGAGGAAACCTTCATACCATAGTGATTTATAAGAATTTCTATGGTATGTAAGTCCGCGAGCCCGCACTAGGCCAGCGTGGTGGATATAGTGGATATATACATATATATATATATATATACAGGGTATATCAAGACTGCTACCGAAAACGAAGCTGGGTGGTAGTTTAAGCGACTTCAGACACAATGCAACAGAAAAAGTTGCAAAAAAAAGCGACAATTTTTTTTTGTTATTTTTTTCCTATGGCCATATTTGGGTGGTAAATACATTTTTTCCTAAAATAATAGTATATACCCTTTTATTTATAAATACTCTAAGGTATAAAAGAGTTTAAATTATTATTAAAATTATTAGCAAAAACTATGGATTTACCACCCAAAAATGACGATATTTAAAAAATCATAAAAAATAATTGTCGCGTTTCTAGGCGAAATTTTTAATTGCATTGTGTTTGTAGCCACTAAAACTACCACCCGGCTTCGTTTTCGGTAGCAGTCTTGAGATACCCGGTATATGTATGTATATATATATATATATATATATATATATATATATCGTTCACTATATGACCTAACCACTCTCAATCTTACTCTCGATTATAGAGCAGGCCCGTGCCCTGCAGTGCACGTATTTGGGCTGATACAAACACCAAATTACTATTCATCTAATTGAGATAGTAATTTAATGTACAACACAACCTCCATTCTCATTAAGCATGCTGTGTTCACACTTAGGTAGGATGCAATCTATAGTTTTAATTTCTAATGATAGTTACATAAGTTTATAGCTTGTAAGATTGTATCCAGTTCTGTGAACCAAATTTAAAACAAAAAAGTTGGCCCGAAACATACTACTCAAACGCCATGCGATCCCACTCGACACGACACGAGTTGAATCAAATCAAATCGTAGTATTTTTATGACCAGAATCGCACTAACACGACAAACTAACAACATTGCATCTAATAATAAATGCAATGCATTTAAATAAAGTATCCACTTGGCCAGTAAACGTCATCTCTCACCAATAGGTACAATTATGTCGGCCTGTGAGAAACCGGATATTCAAAGGCTCATCCCTGTAACGCGACACACATGTGTCGATACACACAATATTACTTCACTACAAATAATGTTGTGACTTGCTATTTTAATCACTTATTCTACCATGTCTAGTAGAAATTTGAATCAGCATATATTGTAAACATTGCACGTAATATGTTTATTTTTTTTTTTATTTATTATACTTCATATACATTGTATACAAGGCGGACTTAATGCCAGAGGCATTATCTACCAGTCTACCTTTGGGTGATGCAGAGATGAGATCAAGTGGGCGTATAAATATGTTATGTTATGTCCTGTCAAAAATCACACAAAAACCTTGAGTTCAACATACAATATGATAAAACGTATTTTCTGAAAAAATCACCATACATTATTTATATTAAGTAAGTCTTAGACTTATCTGGTGATTCTGCTATTTAAAATATGTTTATAGTAAATACATTAAAGATAATTCATGATAATAGGCTATTTGACTAGTTTCTGGAAACTATACCACATTATGAAGTGGGGTCTCTAGACCTTACAAATAAAGGTTATTTTTAACTAGCGGCCCGACCCAGCTTCGCCTGGGTGCATATATTTCTTGATTCCACTCCACACTAAATACATGTTGTTTTTCGTATAAACTCTTGTATACCTAAACTTGACGTAGCTATCCTACTGTCCGGCACAATCCCGTCTCATCCGCCTGTTCAGTCTCTTCCCAGTCCGTCCCATCCCTTCTCTTTATTATCCATCCCGTTTTATAACGTGCATTTACATTTCGTCAACTCTGTCATCTATGCCAGCCCTCTCCCGTACCTTCCATTCTATTTTACTTTATGTCCCTTCTCTCCATATACATCCATATACATATACATACAGGGTATATCAAGACTGCTACCGAAAATGAAGGCAGGTGGTAGTTTAAGCGACTTCAGACACAATGCAACAGAAAAAGTTGCGAAAAAAAGCGACAATTTTTTTTGTAATTTTTTCCAATGACCATATTTGGGTGGTAAATGCATTTTTTTCCTAAAATAATAGTGTATATACCCTTTTATTTATAAATAATCTAAGGTATGAAAGAGTTTAAATTATTACTTAAGCAAAAACTATGGATTTACCACCCAAAAATGACGATATTTAAAAAATTATATAAAATAACTGTCGCGTTTCTTTGCGAAATTTTTAGTTGCATTGTGTTTGTAGTCACTAAAACTACCACCCGGCTTCGTTTTCGGTAGCAGTCTTGAGATACCCGGTATAAAGATTGCCTTATGAATTTTTGACATTAAAAACTTTTGCGTTTTTTATTGTCCATCCAATATTCCTTCCCTTACTTCAGCACCAAAATGCTGTTTTTCCAAAAAATATTGCACGCCATTACTTTTTGTTAGTAACAAAGAGTTGAAATATAAAATTTCATAGACATAACTTCAGTGGTTTCGATTTTCTTAGACATAACATTTCAACCCTTAGATTATATACTCGTCTAGATCACACATCACCGCACGGCTCAAAAAAAGTCTACCAAATTTGGTAGACTCGCTTCTCACGTACGTCAGTGTTATTTGAACTACATATGGATAACGTGCTCCTGAAAAATAATTAATTATGCCGGTTTGTGCTGTCGAATTGTATCGCAATTGTGTGGGAAAACTGTATAATAATACCAATATCACTTTCTATCGGTAACATTATTGTTAAACCACTATTATTTGAAGAAAACATGAACTTTTAATTCATTATTTTGAAGATGAGTTTCATTGGCCAGTGTTGTCAATTTATTACTAGGAAGATTTGTTGAAACTATGGGAGAAACTATAAAACACAAATATCATTACATAATATTTCGATCAGAATAACAACAAGAAGAATGACATTATTTATTTAATGAGTAAATAATACTTACCTACACGATATTAATGAAACCCACGACGACATGCACTTCATAGTAATTTTATTAATTCTTTGCCTTGCATGTGTATTACCATTCAAAATTTCACAAACGGGGTACTGCTATTGTCATCTTTGAAGAAACAGCAAGAACTTATTCAAGGTCTTAATAATATTTTTAGACTACGGATTCCGTACTAGCAAATTGCTGGAGAGACATTACACAGCGGAAACGAAAAGAAGACCATTCGTAGCCTCACATGACTTCAGTTGTGTGTTCCGAACATTTTACTTATGATGATTTATTATTTACATAAATACAGAAATCAGATAACAGCCCAGGAAATAAATCCAAAGAGTTAATTCTATTCGGAAACAAACACTAGGAGATGGGTTTAGATCTTTATTGTTTTTACTAAAATGCGTTATAAATATAATTAATAGTATGATTACTTTAAATAAAGAAAAATATTTTATTTAACCTATTTTGTATATCAAATAATGGGGAAAAGTTAAGTTAATAATCTGGAGTAGGCATCCCTAAACACACACACCTTGACAGTTGGATTACAATAATTACACGACCGGTACTCACACATATCAACGAAAGTGAGGACACTTTTAGCGCATCGTTTGTTGACATTGCTCAATCTAGACGAGTATATAATCTAAGATTTCAACCCTTTTTTACC
Organism: Hyles vespertilio; assembly: GCA_009982885.2. Lineage (NCBI taxonomy): Eukaryota > Metazoa > Arthropoda > Insecta > Lepidoptera > Sphingidae > Hyles > Hyles vespertilio. Next base: position 19,536,540 of record CM042807.1, read on the forward strand.
CCCTTTAGGTATAATATAACCTATCTCACTCCGATACGATGTACATTTCTATCAGTGAATTATAGCGAAGGAAAGGCCACTGTAAAAATTCGTGATAAAAATGGCATTCAATCTTGAAAAGGAGTAAGTATAACTTCTTATGCTGCATTTACACGCTTGGCCAACCTCAGCCAGCCTCGACCAACGGCAGCGTGTAAACGGAGTGTTTGGCTCGGCTGGCATTATGTTTTTCATAGTTAATAGCTTGGAGTTGGTAGATGTTGACCCAGCCTCAGTCAACATGTAAATCCACCATTACGTGTGAACATTATTTATTTCACTGTCCTATATTAATGTAGCTAGATATATTCTCCTTAGTTTATACATAAATAAATTTCTGAACGCATGCATAAACAATTAAAATCAATTAAAATGTCAATCCATTTTCACTACTGCCAATATTTTACTTCTTTAAAATCTAAAATACGCCATTAATCGAATATTGTGGATATATGTTTTCGATTCGAAACCTTTATTTAAATACGTTCTTTAATTTGAGGGCAGAGTTTACCATATCGACAGGGTGAAAATTAAATGTTTGACAGTTACAAACCCATGAACATATTGTATGGGAAAATCACACACATTGTTTTGATAGATATGATTGAATTTGAATTTTGTATAGCGGTAATAAAGTGCAAATTGACTCTTTGACGTTAGGAACATACCTACATTGTTTTAACAACAGTGAGTGCTTGTAATTTAATTTGAACTTTATACAATAGCAATAAAGCTCAAATTGACTCAACGTTTTAGTTAGAAAACGTTTGTATGGGGTAAAGAAAAGGGCTGTTTTTAGGGCTTTTCTGGCAATTATTCGAAATTTTCTCGCCGTAAAAACCATCCTTGGACTTCCACAAACATTTTAAAAAAAGAATTATTCAAATCGGTTCAGCCGTTCACACGTGATGCCGTGACAACGCGAAACGGGTTTCATTTTGATATATATAGATTACTATATCTATGTCATTTAAAAATAAATTTACAAAATACACTGAATAATTACTCTGTCAAAACGCTCTGTCGGACAATGTGGCGTCCAGTTTCTAAATATCCGCTCCACAGATTCGTTCGCATATGTCAAAGAGAATTTAAAACACTACGTTAAGAGACGGGACTCCATACATATTTTTTTTATCCATTTACATGGCATTCTGTTACAAACATTAGGCCAGCAACGTCTGTCATTACGTCAAAAGTGCCAAACTAACGGAGCAAATAGTGCTGGTCTGCTCGTGCGTGCAGAGCGCCTGATTTTATCGATATCGATAAAATTTACAGAATCTAATGAAGCCTATTTTTAAACATTTTTTTATGAATTACTAAATTCCACATTATAACCACAAATTTGTACATTGGAGAGTCCTAATACAATATTATGCCTAATAGTACCCGAAACAAAATAAAAACGACCTTTATGAAATGTTTATTTTTATTTAATATTTTTTTTATTAGTCTTTGGGAAACAAACATAACAATAGTAACTATCAACACGTTTAAAATATTAATACTAAATCCAACGAAGTTTCGGGCGGACAGAGTCCGAGGTCCGAAGTCCGAATCCGCGATATCCGTAAATAATAGTTTTGTTTCAGTAATTGAAACAAAGCGATTTCTTACAGAAGTGGAATGAATGAACAAAGGAAGCGGATCAGCTTTTAAGTTTTGTAATGGTACTGCAGATTTCTTAAGGCGATTTTGTTTCCAATTAAAAGATGTCCTCTCAAAGTAGTTTCCACATACATATTTCAAAGTATGAATTATGAAGTAAAGTATTTTCAATAAACACTTCTTCTTCTTGTTCTTTTAACACAAATTTAACCCACTGCTTGCATCTGTAAAACAAAGAACAATAACGACCGAGTTCGATAATACTGTACCGTGATGGTACATAGGGAATAAGCAATACGCGTGATGGAGACAAATGTAAAAGCGTACTCACATTGCCGCCTGCAGGTCCGCCTGGGTGAAGATAGTCCGTTCCAGGATCCGAGAAACTCAATGAGACTTCCTAAATTGTTCTGTCGACGCCTTTTGTCTGTTATTGAACGATTATGAACGCCACAGGAATAATTCTATGGCGACCGCGTGCGCGCCGGTTACGATTTTTGTTAGTTGTTGCACTCGCGGCCCGTGGAGAAGTTGTAGCGCGTCCTCCGTATGGGGGCGCTAGTTGCACGACGCGTGATTGGCGCGTCGACGAAATGCCTCGACGGCATTGGCGAATTGGCTAGTTGGCGGCAATGCGCGCGAGTTTGAAGATCCTCGCCATCTCACATGTGCCACCATCACGCATTATATCGAAGAAAAACGGTTACGAAACAAATACAGTGATTATACAAGAGTCGCAGCTTGGTTTAATTCAGAGCAGTTCATAAATGATTTATAATTTAGACATATTATGCAAAAACCTGTGCAGAAATGAGTTGGCAAGGAATTAACTTAAAAATATGGGATTTATTTAAATTAATTATGTTTTTAAAGTTATCGACAATAACAGTATGTAACATCCCTAGTTTATAGTAAACAACATAAAATTTTAAAATTTTGGTTGAATACAGCCTGGTCTCCCTACCTAACAGTAAATATTATCATGTAATTTGCTTACCAAGCCTCATTCAAAGGAAATGTAGCCATAAACTTCCTATTTTCTTGTTTTTTTTTTTGCTACTAGTACGATCTCCACAAATTTCACATGTTATAAACCGTTTTTTCGTTGAAATTTTAAGAAAAATCTATCAAGGAACTGTATTAAGCACTTCACACTTCTTTTATAATTATTTTATGGAATAAACACAAACTCGTACAAAAATAAATATTACAAACAGAATTGCTGACAACAAAGAGTGACAACTGACAAGTGTCGACATCTGCAATCAGAAAGAGAAGCGCGCCGAATGAATGCAATCCATAGATATTACACTTATTTATGACAATAATCCACCATTATTTGCCATGCCGACTCCATACAAAATGGTTTTTCTTCTAAGTTGCGTCAGGCTGTATGTCACTCATTCTCAAATCAACCATAGATCAATCAATCAATCAATCGTCCGAATGAGTTTTTGTCAAAAAAATTAGAATTATTTTTCTTTCTTCACAATTTATTACATTATATATCATATACATTGAACATGATAATATTATTAATTCACGGGAATCACGTGTATAAATGACAAATAATGCGTTTTAAAGGTATTTTTAATATTTAATTTGCATCTATGCCGTTATCAATCCCATTCATTTCCGGTACGTGAGTAGTTCATACTAATGCATGACGTCATAGCCAATCAAAATCGTTTACGATCACGTGGCGCGAACTCAAAATAAATTAAATTGTAATTGTGGTTTTTAGCTAAAATATACAATATTTTTAATGTACGATAATGAAATATGTTTTAAAATTAAATTATCTACACGGATGGAAATAAATGTCAAATAAGTCAATATTTTTTATACAGTCAAATAGCCTATTATGCAAGTACAAAGTATTGTGACATAAAATATTTACTTTCTTCAGATTTTAAATGGGTTTTTGACAGTCATATTTCTACTTGTTTTAGAAAATTAAGGAATAAATCCATGTATACATAATATAAAGACGTGGTTTTATTATTAAGTCAGTATAAAGATTGATACATAGAAAATTAATATAAATTTTAAATCAAAACTTCTTCGTCGATCATTCACTCTTTGTTAATGCGTTTGTGTAAGCGTATCATGTTATTGTAATAAAATTAATTTTGGGCTTAAAATTTACCGATGTTTGATGACTACAGCTTTGGTGGTAATTGAACGGACTTACATTTAATTTTGATTGTCTTTGGAAAATTGGAAATTTTAAATACGCGATAAAATGATCATTTCAATGTATATAATTCGCGTAAAACACAACAATTCCGTGTGATATAATTGGAGAGTACGATGTGGCAGGAGGTGGACGAGTTGCGTCGCAGCGGCACGGCGCTGGCGGAGCGCGTGGCCTCGCTGCAGCGCCTGCAGGACGACCTCGACAGGCTCAACAAGAAACTCAACTCGGAGATCATGCTCAAGCAGCAGGCTGTCAACAAACTCGCCGAGATCATGAACAGGTACGCCTTACATCACACTTCATCATCCAGTGTAAACAATATCGTGAAATATCTAGTCTTGTACACGGGAGGGGCAATTATGTATGAGAGCAGAAGAAGCAACAATGGCTTACAATTGCTAAGATTTTGAGATTAAAGATATTTTGAGTTGTATGTTTTAAAATATAAATGATAAAGTAACAATTACGAACACACATTATATTGCATTAGAACTTAATGTAAACGAACACTATTTTTTGTCCAAGTATGTATTAGACAAATGCGCTTATTCCTCCAACCGAATCTCACATAATCTCCATAAAACTTCCAAATCTATATGAAACATGTCAAATTGGCTTCCAGGAAAGACATGAACCCCGCGTCTACAAAGAACAAGAGCAAGATGTCTGTGCGCAAGGACAAAGACTACCGAAAGCTGCAGCAGGAGTTGACTCGCGAGAAGGAGAAGTTCGACCAACACATATCCAAGCTGCAGCGCGACCTGCAGGACTGCCAGCAGCAGCTGCTCGACGAGCAGTCCACCAGGCTGCGCCTCGCCATGGAGGTACAGTATACTCCGCTGTGTACCAACACAATAGTGCCATTTCCACTCATTACAGCACTAAGCAATAGCAATAATGCTTGCTCTTCTGAAGCAGGGAACTATATTGTTGAATAGTTTACCAAGATCATTGCATTAAAAAAATTATTATAAGTTTTAAAAAGGTTTAGATTTAAAAGAATAAAACAATCAAAATAAAGAAAATAAAATGTATAGCATTGTTTGACAATTACACATTGATTTATTGATAGGTTTTGCAATAGGTATTTGAATTAATAAAATTGACTATAAATACAAATTGACATTGGTTTAAAAATACTACGAAAAAATTCCAGGTCGACAGCAAAGACGCGGAAATAGAGCAGCTGAAAGAGAAGCTGGCAGCACTAACATCAGAGACGGCATCTCAATCGTCCGCCGACGCGGAGGACGGCGAGACGGAGCAGACGCTGGAGGGCTGGCTCTCCGTGCCCTTCAAGCAGAACATACGCCGCCACGGATGGAAGAAGCAGTACGTCGTCGTCTCCTCCAAGAAGATCATATTCTACAACACAGAGAGCGACAAACAGAACACCACCGACCCAGTCATGATATTAGATCTCAGGTAACTGCATTTTTTAAATCCAAAGTCTGTAAAAACAGAATGTGGTTCATCTAATGTTAAGTGAATGATATCATCCCTCTTAAAAACCCACATTTGAGGAACGTGGACGCAAAATGATTTCATAGACTCCGGGTTTACGAAAACTGCAAAGCAATCTAAATGTGAGGAAGTTAAATAATGTAAAAATTAAACCAAATCTGATATAAATCTTCGATAGTTGTGTGTTACCAGTGATGACATACGGCACCGAGACGTGGCCTCTCACTGTGGGCCTCATTAAAAGGCTCAAAGTCACTCAACGAGCCATGGAGCGGGCTATGCTCGGCGTCTCCCTACGATATCGAATCAGAAATGAGGAGATCCGTAGGAGAACCAAGGTTACCGACATAGCCCATAGGATTGGCAAGTTGAAGTGGCAGTGGGCCGGGCACATAGTTCGTAGCAGGGATCGAAACCGGTTGCAAATAACGGTACCGGTATCGACCAATTTCGGTTACCTTTAAGATTTGGGGACCCGTTATGACGGTAACCAATGCAAATTATAAAGGTTACCCTTATATACGGGAACCGATTTAATACCGATAACCTAAAAAAGACCTTGACGGCAAAAGAGAGCGCATTGGAGAATAGTTACTCATTTCCATATTGCATACCAAGTGAAACATATACTTGGCGTGTTGTTTACCCAATATCCCTGGAATCGGTTCATTTTACTTGCGATGTAATAGTGTTGAAAATAAAAGGAAATGAGTAAAGGCAAGGATTTGATGTAATGTACTGTATAGTAAAGACATTTTTATATCTCAGTATATTTAATTAAATAAATAAATAGATAGATACCTAAATTCACATAAATAATATTATTTAGTACAAAAACCCTATATTTTTAAATTATAAAACATTAAAATAAGATAAGCCACGTCCCGAGCAAATGACCTTGAGCATTTATGTCTTTCTAATGCCTACTATACACGACGTCGTATTCAGTTGCGTCCGCCGACGTATAAAGGAGGTGATTTGTGCGTCTGTTATAGGTATTTAACGTCCACAGATGCGTCCGCCTCGAATCCGATTGTTGTCGGTTTTTGTGGCACGGATCAAAGGGTTTTGTTGCGAACGTCCGACTTCTGTCCACAAGTCTTCGCTTTTTTTACCATCGCACCACACTTTACCGCAGTAGAGTTCATTCGAGGGGGTTAACGTCACTCGCGTCCGTAGGTTTTGACCCTAGATTCCCTACACTTGACCCTTGGGTAGTGCCAAGTGAGTGATACAGTTCGTGGTGGTAGGACTTGAGTGTCCGCCCGGGTAGCGACCACCGTCCACAAAGGCGTAAAGGCCGTCATAGTGATCTCCATAAGGGGATCGCGTTCCGGGATCAGCTCATGGTTTTCCGTTTTTTTCGAGGGGCTTGAGTCCAGGCATGAGGTTGTACCGTGTGGGTATTTTCGGTCGTTTGTCGAAAGGAGGAATGTTGATCCGCCGGCCAGGGAGACCCGTAGAAATGGTTGACCGTTGGCCGCCCGCGGTATAGTACAGGGGCTAACCACCTCAAGAGGCTGCCTCACCATGCGGCGCATAATCTTGGGTGGGTCCATCATGCCGGTTGGTGACCGGAAGTGGGGTCTCGGCGGCCCATCCCGGGAGGGTACGGGGGCCTTTCCGTCCGGCGGATCAATTCGCTTCCTGCTGACCCTTTCGTGCCGGTGCCCATTCGGCTTTCTTAGTGCCCGAACTTAAGCCCTTCGTTGCCTCTGCACCAATCCCATCCTTTCAACCATGACAGTGCAATTAAACAGAGCAGGTCCTACAGCGGTGCATAACCCCACCACTGCGTTCACTATGGAGTTAACTAATATCCGCGGACCCCATACGAACCTCAATGCCGTCCATCACCATCTCGAGACGGCCCAGCCTGCTTTGTTCTTCCTAACGGAGACGCAGATTCGTTGTCCGGCCTATGATTCTTACCTGTTGTATCCCGGTTATTCGCTTGAAGTAAACTTCAAGCCTAAAGCCGGGGTATGCTTGTGTGTTCGGTCGGACATCTGCTGTCGCCATTTGCACTGCATGGAGGACCCCTCGTTCTCCGCTCTGTGGGTGCACGTGGATCTAGGTTCCCTGAGCCGCATCTACGTGTGGCTTTACAGCTCTCACCACGGGAACGATGAGGCGACTCGACTGTTCAGGTATCTTAGCCAGGCAGCTAATGACGCGCAGGCGCAGTTCCCGTTAGCCGAAATGGTGGTCTTGGGGGATTTCAATGCTCATCATGAACTGTGGCTGGGATTCTCCAAGACTGATCATGCTGACAGAGCTGCCCATGCATTCGCTCTGACTCATGACGTGACACAACTGCTGAATCAGCTCACCAGGATTCCGGATGTGGCGAGTCATGCGCCTTCTCTGCTGGAACTTCTGCTGGCAGGTCACCCCGCCGGGTATCGTGTGACCGTTAGTGCGCCTCTGGGCACTTTTGATAACTGCCTGGTTGGGTCGTCATTACCGTTCGCACCACCACCACGTTCCGTGCAGGTTAAGCGGAGGGTCTGGCATTACTCGTGGCAGATTGGGATGGTATGCGGGAATATTTCGCATTCATCTCTTGGAGGCGGCGCTGCTTTGAAGGTAAAGATCCCTCAGCAGGTGTCAACGCTATTGCTGACGAGATCAGACTTGGAATGGAATATTACATTCCTTCCTTTGAGATCGCCAGTAAGGGCCGTGGACGCTCCTGGTTCGATCGTGCATGCGCCGATGATGTCGGTGACAAACAGGCGGCGTACCGCGCTTGGATCAGGAGTCGCGCCATGAAGGATCCCAATATCAGTTCCCACAAAGAAGCCTACAACCATGGCTTGCAAGAAGGCCTACGTTAGGGCGGATGCCCAGCGCGTTAGCAGGATTGGGCGTGCGTTGGCCTGATTGGCCCAACTAGCAGTCGTGCTTATTGGAGTTTGGCCGGGGCCGTTCAATCTAACTTCTGCCGTCCAGCGTTCTCGGTAGAGGCGAGTCAGTGCAGGAGACAATTTGGCTGCACAAGCTCTTAAAACCACGGCTGGTATTATATCCCATCCAGACCACTGGCTTTCCAAACATCGAGAGACCGTAACTCACGTTGCACATCAGACATGAGAAACCGCAATCAGGCAGTGTGAGCAGTGTCTGGGAACCACGGTCTTCGACGCGGGAATTAGCCGCAAAGAGATTTGCCAGCAAGGCAGCCTTCTCTTGCGCCTTGTGGGCCAGCGACCCTTCTGGGTACCTCAGCGGTGGCTACGCTGGACGGCAGAAGTTAGATTGAACGGCCCCGGCCAAACTCCAATAAGCACGACTGCTAGTTGGGTGATTGGCCAACGCACGCCCAATCCTGCTAACGCGCTGGGCATCCGCCCTAACGTAGGCCTTCTTGCAAGCCATGGTTGTAGGCTTCTTTGAGGGAACTGATATTGGGATCCTTCATGGCGCGACTCCTGATCCAAGCGCGGTACGCTACCTGTTTGTCACCGACATCATCGGCGCATGCACGATCGAACCAGGAGCGTCCACGGCCCTTACTGGCGATCTCAAAGGAAGGAATGTAATATTCCATTCCAAGTCTGATCTCGTCAGCAATAGCGTTGACACTTGCTGAGGGATCTTTACCCTCAAAGCAGCGCCGCCTCCAAGAGATGAATGCGAAATATTACCGCATACCATCCCAATCTGCCACGAGTAATGCCAGACCCTCCGCTTAATCTGCACGGAACGTGGTGGTGATGCGAACGGTAATGACGACCCAACCAGGCAGTTATCAAAAGTGCCCAGAGGCGCACTAACGGTCACACGATACCCGGCGGGGTGACCTGCCAGCAGATATTCCAGCAGAGAAGGCGCATGACTCGCCACATCCGGGATCCTGGTGAGCTGATTCAGCAGTTATGTCACGTCATGAGTCAGAGCGAATGCATGGGCAGCTCTGTCAGCATGATCAGTCTTGGAGAATCCCAGCCACAGTTCATGATGAGCATTGAAATCCCCCAAGACCACCATTTCGGCTAACGGGAACTGCGCCTGCGCGTCATTAGCTGCCTGGCTAAGATACCTGAACAGTCGAGTCGCCTCATCGTCCCCGTGGTGAGAGCTGTAAAGCCACACGTAGATGCGGCTCAGGGAACCTAGATCCACGTGCACCCACAGAGCGGAGAACGAGGGGTCCTCCATGGAGTGCAAACGGCGACAGCAGATGTCCGACCGAACACACAAGCATACCCCGGCTTTAGGCTTGAAGTTTACTTCAAGCGAATAACCGGGACACAACAGGTAAGAATCATCGGCCAGAAAACGAATCTGCGTCTCCGTTAGGAAGAACAAAGCAGGCTGGGCCGTCTCGAGATGGTGATGGACGGCATTGAGGTTCGTATGGGGTCCGCGGATATTAGTTAACTCCATAGTGAACGCAGTGGTGGGGTTATGCACCGCTGAAGGATCTGCTCTGTTTAATTGCACTGTCATGGTTGAAAGGATGGGATTGGTGCAGAGGCAACGAAGGGCTTAAGTTCGGGCACTAAGAAGGCCGAATGGGCACCGGCACGAAAGGGTCAGCAGGAAGCGAATTGATCCGCCGGACGGAAGGTCCCCCGTACCCTCCCGGGATGGGCCGCCGAGACCCCACTTCCGGTCACCAACCGGCATGATGGACCCACCCAAGATTATGCGCGGCCTGGTGAGGCAGCCTCTTGAGGTGGTTAGCCCCTGTACTATACCGCGGGCGGCCAGCGGTCAACCGTTTCTACGGGTCTCCCTGGCCGGCGGATCAACATTCCTCCTTTCGACAAACGACCGAAAATACCCACACGGTACAACCTCATGCCTGGACTCAAGCCCCTCGAAAAAAAAAACGAAAAACCATGAGCTGATCCCGGAACGCGATCCCCTTATGGAGATCACTATGACGGCCTTTACGCCTTTGTGGACGGTGGTCGCTACCCGGGCGGACACTCAAGTCCTACCACCACGAACTGTATCACTCATTTGGCACTACCCAGTGGTCAAGTGTAGGGAATCTAGGGTCAAAGCCTACGGACGCGAGTGACGTTAACCCCCTCGAATGAACTCTACTGCGGTAAAGTGTGGTGCGATGGTAAAAAAAGCGAAGACTTGTGGACAGAAGTCGGACGTTCGCAACAAAACCCTTTGATCCGTGCCACAAAAACCGACAACAATCGGATTCGAGGCGGACGCATGTGTGAACGTTAAATACCTATAACAGACGCACAAATCACCCCCTTTATCCGTCGGCGGACGCAACCGAATACGACGTCGTGTATAGTAGGCATTAGAAAGACATAAATGCTCAAGGTCATTTGCTCGGGACGTGGCTTATCTTATTTTTTTCAAAGTATATAGGTATTCCGATTCCAAACCAAACAAATGATTCAACACTCTCGTGCGACGTGCGTACTGAATGAAATATCAATTAAGAGTCTCAAAATTCAAACATCGCAAAGAACGCGTTTGCGTCGAATTAGTGCAAGTTACAATATGCACCAACCGGGGCGACGGCCTTGAGGTCGTGTTTGGTCGACACACGGCGCATCGACGCTTTGACTTTTGCCGACGACGCTTGAAACATAGAGGTAATCCTTATTTCGGTTACCGGTATGATACCGGTTAAATTCTAGGAATCTAATAAAATCGGCGTATAGGGGTTACCTTTAAAAATACCTGTATTATTTTTTTCGGTTGATACCAAAAAATACCGGTATTTCCGGAACCGTTTTCGGTCCCTGGTTCGTAGAACCGATGGCCATTGGGGCCGATAGGTTCTTGAGTGGAGGCCACTTACAGGCAAGCGAAATGTCGGACGCCCGCCTACAAGGTGGACGGACGATCTGACTAAGGTTGCAGGAAGTCGCTGGATGCAGGCCGCTTCCAACAGGTCATTGTGGAGATCCTTGGGGGAGGCCTATGTTCAGCAGTGGACTTCCTGTGGCTGATATGATGATGATGATGAGATAAATCTCGTAAAAAATAGTTTTGTTGAACATGGATGCATTGCTATCCTTCGGAAATTAACGTTAGATATGATTGTGGCTTTGGTGATGTCATTGTCACTGAAATAAATATGTCAAATGATGGAGTAGTGTACCAGGTCATGATATTTATTTTCTCCGAGCTCTCTTATATTGTTAAATCCAAAATAGCATCAGCTGTTATCTTTGTACACCTACCACTCGGCAAGCCGCCAAATATTCCAGATATTATGAAGATTCAAGTGATTTTCGCATTAAAATATTTTATATATTTCTTGACATTGAATACGTAAGACTGCGGTTGTAATTAAAGTTTTCATCTATGAATGAGAATTACTAACATAGACTGTGTCGTCAAAACAAGGAATTCTTGTGTATCAGTGCATCTTTGGCGCATTATGTATAGAAATATTACGCGTTTGCTAGTCAGTTTGTTGAGTAAAACGTCCAAACATTTTAATATCTAAACTACAGGGGGGTTACTCTATATTCCGATACGATGACCAATGTTCGAACGTTCTACGTAAAACTAAAAGAATATGCCTAAATACTTTACAAAATATCCCAATTCTTTATCGTAAATCTTAACCTAAGACTAGACAATTATTAGGTAAAATAGGTACGTAGGTCTTTTTGTTGTCTGTATCTGGTTCCTGGACATTATAGCTTGCTAGATTTGTCAATATTTTTGACTTAGTTAATTAATTATATATTTCCGGGGTATTTTGTATCACTTTGTGCAGAAACTCTTCGGGTCGCACACTATTTGTTTCCATAAAGATCGCATACATAAATAACCAACTGAATGACACTTAGGCTCAGTTGCACCAAGTAACTTTGCCAATACCTTTGCATATGAAAATGTCATCGCCATACAGATACATGTTGTAGTTACTCGGTGTGTCTGAGTCAGGTAGATATTACGTTGAAGTTATAAAGTGTTTGAGTGTTTGTTGTTGGCCGCAGCAAGGTGTTCCACGTTCGCTCGGTGACGCAGGGCGACGTGATCCGCGCCGACGCCAAGGACATCCCGCGCATCTTCCAGCTGCTGTACGCGGGCGAGGGCGAGGCGCGCCGCCCCGGGGACGCGCAGGACCAGCCGCAGGACGCCGCCGACCACGCCGGTACACATCACTATACATTCATCATAAATACCGGGTATCACAAGACTGCTACCGAAAACGAAGCCGGGTGGTAGTTTTAGTGACTACAAACACAATGCAACCAAAAATTTCGAAATGAAACGCGACTATTATTTTTTATGATTTTTTAAATATCTTCATTTTCGGGTGGTAAATCCATAGTTTTTGCTAAAATAATAATTTAAACTCTTTTACACCTTAGATTATTTATAAATAAAAGGGTATACACCATTATTTTAGGAAAAAATGTATTTACCACCCAAATAGGGTCATAAGAAGAAAATTACAAAAAAAAATGTCGCTATTTTTTGCAACTTTTTCTGTTGCATTGTGTCTGAAGTCGCTTAAACTACCACCCGGCTTCGTTTTCGGTAGCAGTCTTGATATACCCTGTATATATCGCACAAAAGTCACATACATACTGACACTACACTACACACTAACGCCCGAATACTCGCACGCCATTCAAATAATAAGTTGCTCTTAACAGCGCACGGCCAAAAGTTGCGTTCCAGTATTTGGGCGTTAATTACTTTTTTCTAGACTGATTCTTAACTATCAATACTAATATTATAAAGCTGCAGAGTTTGTTTGTTTGTTTGTTTGTTTGAACGCGCTAATCTCTGGAACTACTGGTCCGATTTGGATGATTCTTTCAGTGTTGGGTAGTCCATTTATCGAGAAAGGCTATAGGCTATATATCATCACGCTATGACATATAGGAGGAAAGCAGTAGTGATATTTCTAGCAAATACGAGGAAATTTTGTTCGTTTTTCGAGGTCCGATTGGTCGATATTCTAAACTGATAGTCAGAATTAAATATTTTGACCGCCATTTGAAAACGTGTATGCACCCGGGCGGAGCCGGGCCCGACCGCTAGTATTGAAATATATTTAAGAATTTTTGAAAGTCTCTGTGGCGCAGTTGGTAAGACGCTGACTGACACGAGAGGCCGCGGGTTCGATCCCCGCACTGAGGCAAGTAATTGTGAGCTTCCAAGTATTTGTCTCAGGTCTGGGTGTTTGTGAAACCGAAAAGTTTCTCGTAGTTCCTGATACCCACAACACAAAACTCAATTGATCTTAATGTGGGAACAGGACTATGCATGTGACTGTTAGGGGGTGTGTTTAAAATCTACAGACATTGAAATGTGTTTGTAATTTTGAAAACTATCACCTGGCTTGATTTCTATAGTAGTCTTGATATATCCTGTATACCATCCTGAATTTTTTACTGGCATGACTTAATATTTTGTTATTATTTTATACAAATATAGTATTCAGAAGCAATCAGATCAAACCAAATCTGTAATCTGGATGTCTACCAGCTAAATTATATACCTACGTTGAACCTGGAACATGGTATATTTAACTTGTGTGGGTTTATAACGAAAAGATTTCCTGAATTTTGTACTACTTGCCAACTGAAAGTATGCGATAATGTTATATCAGAACAATGTTTTGACTTATGTGTCCGCCTGCAGGTAACACGGTGCAGTACAAGGGTCACGACCTGGTGAGCATCTCGTACCACATCCCCACGGCGTGCGAGGTGTGCACGCGCCCACTGTGGCACATGTTCCGTCCGCCGCAGGCTTACGAGTGCAGAAGTGAGTTTACCATTCATTTTTAACCGACTTCCAAAAACGGAGGAGTTTCTCACATTGACTGTGTTGTTTTTATAATTGTCTCATTATGTTTTTTTCTCAATCTGATGGTGAAGTGAGTGTATTGCACTTGTTGGTGAGTGCAATGTCATTCAGACAGAGTATTGACCAGAATATAAATTATATTTTGTCATTTCATAGCTTGGCTGTTTGCTTAGTGGCTGCTGCCTTGATATTATTTAAATGCCCGTAAATATTGATAATGATTGGGACCAATAAGAAAGTTAATCATTATTTATGTGCGTCGTATAAACCTTGCGGGAAGTTATTCAGTTCAGGTAGATTTCAACTACCTATCTGGCACTGGATGATTTCGGCGTGGACTTTATTTCTAGCATTGGTATTTCTGTGCTTTTTGACAGCCTAAGTTTTCAATGTTAGGGAACCCAGCTTTAGCAGAAGTTTGTGACGGACTTACTCGTCCTACCCCCTGGTCCAGGGCGAATGGAGATGTTGATATGTGCAGTGTAATGAGTGTTGGTTATCGCAGGGTGTCGCATGAAGATCCACGCGGAGCACGTGTGCGAGGGCGAGGGCGGCGTGGCGGCGTGCAAGCTGCACGCGGACCGCGCGCGCGAGCTGCTGCTGCTGGCGCCCGGCGCGCACGAGCAGCGCCGCTGGGTGGCGCGCCTGGCCCGCCGCGTGCAGCGACACGGGTACCGCGCGCACCACCACAACCACGACCACACCAAGCTGTCGCCCAGGTACCGCCGCCTCGCCGCACAACGACACGACTACACATCACACGCAGCTCTTATACTCATCACTTTATTAAATCATATTAGACGGATGCCACTTGACAACATACATGTGTTGAACCCATGCGATTGAATGATTTATACGTATCTCCGCCCCACAGTGCTTATATTATTTTCATTGCCACAAATTATTATGTCGTTATTGAAGTTGATTCAAATCCAGTATTCAATCAGGCCAAGGAAGCTGTGTTTACATATTACTTACTTGCCAGGCATGCAGGAAACTAGTCTAGCGAGAACATTATAGCTGTATATGAGCGACATTTATAAAAACTGAAATAGCAATACGGAACTGTTATTTTTGTAATATAATGTTTAGATTACATTGTCCTTTTTAAAATTAAAATAAATAAATAACACCCAACAATCACAAATCACAAATGAACTCGTTGTATGTTTGCAGGGACTCGATGCGCTCGAGCATGAAGCCGGCGGCGCACCTGAACGTGTCGCAGCGCAGCTCCACGCTGCCCGCCAACGCGTCGCTGCCGCGCCAGTAGCACACACACACACACACACACACACACTACTAGTTGTCGCTCGTCGCGTCTCTTTATACTAACAATTTGGGCTTTTCGTTCTGTAACGTGTGGAATTTCGGCTCGGCTCGATATGAGCCCGAGTCTCGTTACGTCGGTCGATGTACTTTAAGTCGGTACGTGGGAAAATGCAGTTAACGAACCTCGACGCATTTTGATCTGGCATTTGAAATTCGTGTTGTTTTTTTTTCTGAATGTGTAAATTGTTCACCTAGTCTTATGTAAATTTAAGAATTTTGTCCAAAATTAATACTAAATGATCGGCGTTGGTGTCGCGATCATTGACACTTTAATATTTGTACTTATGTAAGTGAACATCCGTTTTCCCATTTATCTCATAAAAAAGACATAATATGGAGGAAGAACCCGAGGCGGTGGTGCTAATTGTTAACTCATAATTTCAACTGCATCACGTACGTAGCGGTCGCGTCTGTGGCGCGCAGCTTCCGTGATCAGTTCTAAATTGTTGTTGGATCGCGTGGTGTAAATATGGTAAAATATTAGTTGCATTGTATTGATATTATTATAGAAGTTTCGCTTGTACCATGCCTTACCGCGTTGTTTGAATCGATACTGTTGTTGTGGTGATCGCTTTATTTTGGAACTAAATATATATTTGTGCAAGCTTTATGATCCAGTCGGATGTTTGTAATACCAGTTGTCACCGACGCAGTGAAACGTCACGCCTAATAGTTTGAAAACATATTTGTTCAAATTTGAGTGAAAATTTGCATATATTGTATATTATTTCAAACATAGATTAGAATATATACTCTTTAATATTTTTGTTACGTTTTGTTTACACACCAAACTGCAACTATGCATTAAATTATGAATAACATAACGCTTTATCGAAGTTATTTGTTTATGTCCGTGAGAGAAGGCGTAATGTTGAAACGTAATTAAGTGAAAATAATATTAACGTGCACTAAATAAAGTCGAACGGGTAATGTCGATGTGATTGCAATCAAACAGGAATTGATTTTACGGTAGCAACTTATATTTGTACTGTGCACTGTTTATTGGCCTCTTGTAGTAATATGGATGGGTTACAGGTTATTATGAATAAGTACAGCGGGCGTATTGTTTCGTGATGCATTTGCAAGTTAACGAATAAACAGTGCCATAAAACATTATTTTTGTGTAGTGAACCCCTCATGTATTTGCTCAAATCAAATAGTTCTTTTAACAAAATTTTACATTCTACTTGTTACTTAATTATCGTGAAACGGACGGGCTTCCTTGGATCACTCGATCAATTTATATATTGAGTAGCGGAGAATTCGGCCTATAGTATAGTTTACTCAAAGTACTGCCTTTACTGTTCGTATTAATAATTTTGTGTAATATTATTACGGATTTGCAATTATTTTTGCTCCAGTACACTGCGATGGATACTTGAAAGCAATAATTTTGGATCGTTGTCTCGATGGAAATTATACTTGATGTTAGTGTTGACTGTTTTTAATGAAAACATTTTTCATCTGAGTTTAAATCGACAAAATTCACTCGCTACCAGTTACGTCGTCAGTGAATATAAGCTTTGACATACTTATTGATTCATTTAAAAGTAGTGAATTATATTTAAAGTGGCAATTTATTAGAGGGCCTTGTAAATTGTTATGTTTATGTAGTCCTCGTTAGTTGTGATTTATAAAAGTACAAACCGAGTTGGGAGTTTGCAAGTACACGAGTACAGCGCGACACACGCCACGTGGTCGGTGGTGCTAGACGGAAGCCTCCAACGCCTATTGTTACTAGTGGTTCTTGTTGAAACGTGATAATTATAAAATGCTCTTTATTATTGCATAACACTGTTTACATTCCGCAAACCAATCTATGTTGAATTTGTTTACGTTAGTTGTATATCTACGTGTCTACATATCGAAGCAAGTTGTTTTCAATCACTTATCCTCGTAACGCATTGCGATTTATTGTTAGTAGTAAGTTGGAAACAATCTCTGTCGTGATGACATACGAATTTCATGTAACGTACTTAAGTGTTTGATTAATTGCAATTCATTGTAGTTTTTACGCTTATTTTTTATATGAATTTTTGAATTGTATTTTATTAGGGCAGCTATTGCATAGTTCGCGTCGTTTCATTCCATATGTGTATGTGTATCTCGCGGTCGGAAATGGTATTTGTTGCCAAAGAAATGTTGAAAGTTTCCAAATTAACAAAATTGTTGCATTATGCATTGAGTTCTTGTCCACGTTTACTCTCTCTTCACGCTTATCATGTTTATTAATGAAATATAATAATATTGTTACGTACTATGCATAATTATTATAAGCCTGTTTTTAAATGGCATTTTTCGGGAGTATTTTTTATAAAGAATCGCCCGGCCCGTGCGCATGCGTCGCGGTCGCGATACAAGAAATACTTCCAAATTGTCTCTATGTAACAATAATGGACATAAAACCATTGTGTAAATTATTTATTTTTCAATACATCTTTAACTATAACATTTATTTATCGCGCTAAAAGTGTAAGTTCCTAACTGCCTAGTGCCTAGCCTGTCAGTTTGTAAAGCACTCGTCAACTGCTTCTCGCTGATACATTTCATTTACTACTGTAGCAAATGTTATCGTTTAATGGGTGTATTTTATACTATCGATATATAGCTTTGGAGAATGAACTGTTTGGAACTGGACAGAGTAGTTAGTCGCTGTAGCGCGCGCGGTGACGTCACCGCTGACGTCACTGCGCGTCATGCAATATACTAATATCACGTGCCTTGGCTACGGCCCACTCCCATATCTACTAGAAATAATATGTTATAATGTATCAATAGTTTTGTAATGTACATATGTTTGCAAATAAATGAATATTTTATAGATTTTTTATGAAATTTGTATATTGTAAAGATTTTTAATTTTATCTTAGAAATAATGCCTAACTGACAATGCTAAATTTGTGAGAAATAAATAACATTTTAAAACTCATTGTTTTATTTATCTAGGCTCTATGCTTGTTTATTTCACTACGTTTGGTTCATAGACGTTATGTCTGGTGCACAGTAGAGTGGCAAATGAATATCATACAAGTAACTTGCACTGTGAGTGCTATAACGGGTGTGAACAAACTACAATACAAACATGCTTACAAACATAAATACAACAATATAAATAACAAATAATTTTAAAATCAAAATAAATTCCATTTCATATCGCTTCTATAAGTAAATGCTTTTATTGTTCTAGTTTGATTCGTAAGTAGCAAGCTCTTTTAATGTTTCATGTTTTAGAGATAAAACTATGAAAACACGCACATCTTGTAAAATTAAATTAATCTTAGAAGAGTGACATTATTATCATAAAATCTTCAAGGGTTAATTCCAAAAATACATCTCAAATGAGGTGAATTGATACCAACAATTTGAACTGCAAGCCGATATCATGTTTCTTCCAAATCCGATAAACAACGACAACCATCTCTTTCTATAAACAAATATAAAATATGTATCATTCAACAACTGCTCGTTTGGCGCCAATTCACCTCATCTGACTTCACATAGGTCATAGACAGGCTTTTATGATAAGCTTCGGCGTGACTTGAGTAAATATCGCAGTTTATGCATTTAATATGAGTTCAGAAGAGACCGACGGCTTTCTTTAGATCCTTCTGCTTCCATCCAGGCAGTGCTCGGAACTCGGAGTATGTGAGGCCAAATGTAGACACGAAGTCGTCGTGTGTCAAATATAACTGAAATCATAAAAAAACTGTTACATACATACACAAACTTTTTTCGATGTAGGGGTAGGCACAGGTTCTCCTGGTACCAACTAGGCACCCATGTTTCGCCTTGCGTGTTTCAACCCACGATGTGAAAGGGGGCGAGCCTATCGCCATACCGGGTACAAATTCCGAATTCTGTATCAGCCCATATACGTCCCACTGCAGGGCACGGGCCTCCTCTACAATCGAGAGTACGATTGAGAGTGGTTAGGCCATATAGTCCACCACGCTGGCCTAGTGCGGGTTGGCGGACTTACATACCATATAATTTTTTATAAATCGCTACGGTATGCAGGTTTCCTCACGATGTTTTCCTTCACCGTTTTAGTGCGTGGTTATTGACTATCAATACACACATGACTCCGAAAAGTCAGAGGTGTGCCCTGGGATTCGAACCCGCGACCACCGTGAACATGTTGGCAGTCGCGTCTGGTCCGTTTACCAACAGGCCACCACGCACTAAAACAAATTCCGAATTGCGGGCTGATAATTAATAGAAAAATTCAATATCAATATGCCCGACCCGGAATCGGAACTCGGGACCTCAGTTTTGCAATCAAATTGAAGTCCAACTGCACCACCGAGACAGGCAAAGTGAGTATCACAGTAATCTCGCTAGGGCCATTGCTAAAATGAGAACTTGATTTTGTTAGTATTAAAACTAGATCTGAACTAGACAAAATTTCTAGTAATAAAATTTAAGGAACTATATATTATTTATTTTAGATAATACGACTTGCAATTTTATTATATTATGTACCTATAGCGATGTATAGAAAAGGTGTTATCATCTTTTGCTGTTTTCCCTGGTCCTACAACGTGCATTACAAACAGAAACAAAAACAAAAAGAAGTTTCTTCGTCTACGTAAAAAAAAGGGGAGGATATTAATAGATAAAAATGACATTGTAGCCAGAGTAACTACTGGACATATTGAGACTTAAATTTTATGTCTCAGGATGGCGAGCGCAATGCCAAGCATTGCTTTGTAATTCAAGGCGTTGTTTGGTTTCCCTACTGTTCATAAGTCATATCGCTTACCACCAGGCGAACGACATTTTCGTCTCGCCGTTCATTGCAAAAAAAAAGTGTACTGCATAAGTTTACTTCTTTAACAAGCGGGTCGACGTCCGGCGGCAGATGTTCCTTGGGCCCCCGCAGCAGCGCCAGCGTGTACTTCTCGTACTGGTCGAAGTGGTTGGCCGTGTTGCCGCTCTGCAGCGCGCAGTTGCCGCCGTGCGCGATCGCCTTGCCTTCCAACGCGCTGATTATCGCGCTGAATGTCTTGTGACCCTGAGTGGGGAATTCAAATACAGAATACTTGTAGATACACATACTACTCGGTACTGTAAATCCGAAATATTCTGAAGGCTAAATTCATAGACTGTTTTAAAACTTAGACATTTAAAAAAATACGGGTGGTAGATTAAGTAATGACTGAATGATTAATCTAAATGATGTAGAACATCGTAATTGATGCAATAAATTATTTTCATTATAGCTATTGAATGTTTTGTCTTCTTCGCACAAACTGAATTTATACCTAAGACTTTCGAAACGGATAAAACATTTGATAACGAAAAAAAGGTTTTAAAATTGTCTATGAATAAGGCCGTGGGATATAAGATGTTTAAAACTTGTAATCATTCTACAATAGGTATAAAGTAATATCCCGACCATAAAGTTTATGCAATACGAAAAATAAAACCTTGTCTTTTTATTTCACACCTCATTTATAAACCATTTTCCTCAAAAAATTTGTTGTACAATTTGTTTTCTACCTAAAGGTAATTGGATCTACGGATATTTATAGGTATACCTTCCACAAAGATAGCTTCCAGTGAGAGAACAAGTTCCTAAACCATATTCCGCAACAAAAAAAATCGTTGTTTATTTTATTTGTACCTAAAGATATTTAGACCAACTGATAGTTTGTAGGCATACCTTCCACATAGATAGCTTCCAGTGCGGGAAAAAGCCCGTGAAGTGCGGCGGCTCGCGGCCCTGGCTGACCGTGATTATGGGAGTCTCGAGATCGCGCGCGGCCGGATCTAAGAGGAACAGTCACGAAACAATAACAATACAATACAAGAACTCTTTATTGTAACCAAAACAAAGGAATACAATCAATTAAATATATAACAAAAGCAATAACAATAGTGTTACTACAATGGACGGTCATTCGGACCAGAATCGTATGCCATTATCGCATACGATAATCTCTTCAAGATAGACGTATTCTAATTCAGAGCAATTAAAGTTCACAAGTTTACAAGGTCTTCGAAGGTGGGGGCGAGAATCTATCCTCGTATAAATAGGGCTAAGCAAATGGTATGGTACGATGCCACGGCTGTAACAAATGCAAACGTGAACGACGATTACGAAAACTGCTACACCTAATTTTGGCAGAAGTTGTGATCTGAGGACAAATTACTGGCTAACAAGGAGCTATACGGGTGTTAGTTTGCGAATTCCCAGTAACTAAAGTATAGTGTGAATTTCTATGGTGTGTAAGTCCACCAACATGCATTAAGCCAGCATGGTGAGCTACATGGCCTGACCAATCTCAATCGTAGATTGTAGACTAGACCCGTGCCCTGCAGTGGGATGTGTATGGGCTGATACAGAAAGTATAGTAACAGTATTTCCAGGGAGTTTAGGTGACCTTGTTCGAGGTAGGCGAGCGCGATGTTCCTGGCGTCGTCCTTGGCGCGCGGGCAGCAGTGCATGCCGAGCCACACGAACACTGAGCTGTGCGCGTCCATGATGCCCGCCATCTCCGGGACCAAGTCGTACTGGTTGAATGACACGATCTCTTCGACTACGACAAATGGAGTATAAAATAAATTATCATTTGGGACTACTAAAACGGATCCTAATGAAAGATGTTGTGGCTATCAATATATGTTTTCAAATATCGTAAAATATTTTTTCTTCAATATGCGATAAATAATAGGCTGTAAAAGCATATAAAATACTTCTTTTCTTGGTCTAATTAGTAAGGTTAAGCAGGAGGCTGGACGAAAAAGCATAAGTTTCTACATTCTGTCATATGTGAACCCAAAATTCTACATACACACATAGCTAACTATAATGCTATTTTGGTGGTTGAAATCCAGGTGTATATAACATTTTTTAAGAATACTTTATACTTACACGAGTACTGTCCCGGTGCCCCAGCCGACACGTAGAAGAGGCGCGGCGGCAGCGGGCGCTCCACTTCCTTCAACGGAGTAGGAGTTAACAGCTGGCGCCTCTCTCCCAGCGTTGCCCAGAAGTCCGGTTTCTCTTTACCTGATACAATAAGCATTCGTATCTCAAAGTATTAGTATTGCAGAATATGTCAAATCGTTTGAGATCTAAGATTTAATTGTTCTCATGTCCTCACTGCTATCATATCAATGTTAAGAGGTCGTTGGTCATTATTTTTTGGTACAGTTAGATTACCTTAACTTAAGTCCTAATCGTTTGTTAAGGATTATAAGTTGGTTACAATTCTTGTGAAAGCAACCTACATATTGCCCAACATGTTATCAGACGGGGAATCAGTCGTGAAAGTTCAAAACTTGACTAGAGGGGCTCTGTACTTAATGTTATAAAAACTACATTATAAGGTACATATAAGAAATGGTTAACGGATTAAAATAAAATTCCTCTCAAAAATAAAGGTTTTCCATTTCAAAAGTCAGATCTGGCATGCTATATCGATACCACCAATAGTGAGATCGTTTTAAGATATGTTTCATATTTATAGACATAACATCTTGACTAACTACACGGGCCCTTATTTAAGCGCCGTCCACTATTCAGATTGTGTACCGATGGGTGACGATAATCTCTTACCCATCGACCAATTTATAACTGTAATCCAAGTCTTTTTCGTGGAGTACCTTGCATAACGAGCGTGTGTTCAGCGGCGGCCATGTTCTTGGCGACCTCGCGCTCGTCCCCGGTGGCGGCGGCGGCGCACCACACCCACACGCGCGCGCCCTCGCGCACCACGTAGCACGCGCCGCGCCCGCCCCCCGCGCCCGCGCCCGCACCCGCACCGCCGCACACACCCGCGCGCACCTCCACGCCGCGGGCCTCGCGCGCGTACTGACCTGACACGCGGATCAGAACGCGTGAGGGAGGGATCACGCGGCGACCTCTGTCTGTGAAGGAATTAGAAGGAATAATAGCACAATGTCTATATGAACTAGGCGATAATAGGCGACCTCTGACTGTAAAGGAAAAAGACGGAGTAAGAGCACAATTTCTACATGTACTAGGCAATAGTAACACAAATGATAAATCATTTTAATATTTGGTGAGATAATACACTTGCCAACCCGCAATAGGCCAGCGTGGTGGACTATATAGTCTAACCACTCTCAATCGAATTCTCGATTGTAGAGAAGACCCGTGTCCTGCAGTGGGACTTATAAGGGCTGATACAAAATACACTTGCCGAAAGCAGAAGTTGAAGTAGCTAAATCACCATATATCAAATATCTATATTACCATTGGAGACCATTCAGTGATGGTTTGTCTGACAATCGACTTAAAGAAACATAATGTACCAAATTTTTTTTTCAGAGTTAATTGTTTGAGTGAATATAGTACTACGTACGATCATAATCGGTTGCACTTCCGACGTAAGTCACCATACGTCCTTTGAATATTTGTAAGAAATGCGCCGGTTCCTTTCCTTGGTATACCCAAGCCTGAAATTACAGAACAGCATAATATACCCATTAGATTCTTACAATACAATGACCAAACCTAGAGTTCTAGATTAATTCAATACCTGTACTGGTAGACGTCCGAGTTTTACATAGAGGTCTTTGGCTTCTTTTGCACCCAAATTCCTCAGATCATTTGGCGAAGAGCCTCCCTGCGAAAATAACTTATCTTGAATATATCACATTTATTATTTTGTGTATACCACGTCAACGTCGCGTCGTGACGAAACCTGCTTACCCATGAGTTAATCACATGAGAAGACACGCACAGTTCGCCTTGTCGCGATGTGATAGGGGTGGGAAATGAACAAATGTGCATGCCAAGCATTGCTTTGTAATTCAAGGTGTTATTTGGTTTTGCTAATGTTCATGAGCAGTCATATCGCTTACCATCAGAAGAACGGCATGCTCGTCTTGCCATTTATTGCAATAAAAAGGTAAATAATTCTGCAACATGAAATTCTGATCTCGAGCAGTCGGATGAAGTCCAACCAAACAGTCAATTGATTTACTTGCGTACCATCCAATAGTATATGATGGTCTGGTCGCCGGTGGGCGCGTGGTAGGTGTAGAGCGCGATGTAGGCGTCCTGGTCGTAGAAGGCGGCGGCCTGCGGGCGCTCCACCTCGGCCAGCGCGCCGCCGTCCTCGGGCTCCGGCGCGTCCGTCACGCCGCAGCGCCGCACGCGCCACACGCGCAGCGAACCAGAACCGTCGTCTGGCAACTGCGCCTGAACACACGAATCTTTAATAGCATACCTACTACTTAGTCTAGAGCAATCGTTTTATGAGGGCAGTAGGCGAAATTCATACTTAGCCCAGAGCCATAATGAGGGCAGTAGAAGACATTATCCGAGATTTACGATATTACGCGAGATCCCCTGACCAGCAACCCACGAGGAAACACAAAATAAAATAAATAAATAGATACACCCAATAGTCACGTAGTCCTGAACCTACACAAGATCGAGTCTTGTGCTGTGGGTGTCAGAAACTAAGAGAGATTTTTCGGTTCACAAACAACCAGAGCCGAAACGAATACAAGTGGATGACACAAATATTTGTGTTGGCGCGGGGATCGAGCCCGCGGCCTCACGTTTCACAGCCGGCGGCAACTGCACCACGGAGGCTATTAGAATTAGCTAGAATAGGCTGTTGATTCATTGTTGTTAGACATTACCTATGTAGCATCGCCTATGAGCTTACGGAACAATATGCCGGGGCAAAACCTAATAAAAGGTGAAATTTTGTAAAAGCAAAACAATCATGTTCTTTAACCAAAAACTTTATGTACAATCTTTGTTGGCATATGAAAAATGAGTGGGTTAGGGTGTGGAGTACCAGATTAATTGGACTGCCGGCTTATGCTCGGCATTGCTTCTATGAATACTGCAGTCATTTCTATCCCTGTTCTGTGAAACAATGGTGCCACCTCCTTCCATTCATATTGTGATTCATGATGAGGTACAACGACTATCATTTTAAAGAATCACTTCAGTTAGTTGTATGTTTGTAATTTAATTGAATACCAAAGAATTGTTATTACGTAGTTATTTATTATTGTTGGTTTACACCTGTTACAAATCCGATGACAAAAAGGAAAAAATATTAAAATAAATGTGTTTTTTCTCAACTCAGCTACATATAAGTTCCCACAATGACGCAGTTATTATCTTTTCTATATTTGTGACCGCTTATGCTAGTGAACGGTAGTAATTAGTCATTAATTTGTTTACAATACATAATGAACGATATGAATAGAACTATCAGAATTATTCCGCATATACAACAATTGTGGGAACTAGGACACTTTGTATGATGTACCATTTCATGTGAAGTCGTTACTTACCAAATTTTTTTTGTTGCAAGAGATAAAGCTATTAAGCTGCTCTTTTAGCTCCCCGGAAAGGCCGAAAGGGTTATGCGCAGCGACCCTGGGTTCCTTACGACAGACTGGGAATACCGTTTTGGAATTTTGGCAACCTCGGACCCCAGGGAAAAAGTCATTACTTACCATGCTACAAATTCATAATTTAATCAAGGTCTTTTCAATATTTACCTCTGCAGCGAGCCAAGCATTAGAGGCAAGGTTGACTGCATCAAGTTTAGTAGTGGCGGAGCGGGCGGCGCGCAGCCTCACATCTCTCCGCGCGTCACACCAGCGCCAGTTGCGGAACAGAGCCGCAAACTCTAGAGGTTCCCTCCCTGCTGCGGTGACGCACACAGCCCCCGTGTAGCGCTTGGCCCGAGCCAGGCCGCGGGCTGCAGCTAGTGCGCCGCGCTTGGTCGGACCTGTCGCTTGCTGTCCGATCCACGCCCAGACACCGCGGCTGCCGCTGTCTACTATGTATACGCCCTGGATGTATAAAGAGTTAAGGTTGAATGTATGTCGTTTAGTTGATGTTAGTACTACTTCATATGGCCACGCAGCTCTGGCGCTAGAGTAATGTTAGGGCATCATACGCGATTTCTGTCATTGCAGGTCTAGTTTTACTGATTTTGTATTGGTTTGCATGATACTCATGTACATGCAGCTCTATTACTCTTATAATCTTTAGCTAAAAAAAAATTCCACAGTCATTGATTAAAATTAAATATTTACTTATTATTCTAAATTTATTTACTTATTCAACAATTTCTTTCAATCTTTCCCACGATCTTTATAATCAATTCAACTTTATTTTCGTGAGGTCATAAAAAACGAGACATGTTATAACCAGCGTTATGGCGTGTTTAACTGTTTCGAGCAATTCATTGTTTTAAAACGTATGTGGGACATCGTGTCACTAACTCACTCACATTAAGTTGCAAATAACGGTTGATGTCATTGGGTTGATAATTTAGGAATTATTAGCATCTGAGCCGAAATTGTCTCATTTAACTAAACTTTAAAGATAATGATCAATATTTGTAAGTAATGTATTGTTGTCATGTGAGGATGTTCTTTCGTTTTTTGTTATGTATCAACTATGACACAGAAACTAAATTTTTCCATATTTGCTGAACTTTCATACTTCAATTTAGACCTCAATGGGTGTTAAATATTGAAAAATCTCATCATAATAATATCTTAATCTATATATTAATACGTGATGTAAAAACTTTGGACCCCTTTTTACGAAAATTGCGCGGACGCAGGAGCATAAAATTTGGCACACTTATAGTTTATGTGTAGGAGAAGTGCAGAACGCTAATATTTTTCGATAATAATGCTTATTAAGTACATTAAATCAAAAAATAAAACATTACACACACTACCATACATTTCACACACACATACACATACACAAGTATTTGTATACGCATACATACTCTGGTGTCCTTGCTGGTGTCAAATTGTTTCTTTTCTTTTTCATTTTGTTCTTCTGACATACACATATCAAAAAAAGGTTTTATTTGCCTCATTTAATATAAAAAAATATTTTAATAATAATGCATAAAAAGTACATTATATCAATAAATAAAACATTACACAAATATGTACACAAACCAGCATGCATTTGACACACGCATACACAATAAGAAAGATCTGTAGCAGCAATCTGCAATAACAACATAATTTATTATATAATTTGCTATTACTGGTTCAAAGCAATTATTGTAGTTAACGATTTCAGTAATTGTATATACTATACTTCAGGATAAATAAGTGATTTTGAGAGATATGTACATTTAAATGTGCACGAATTATCAGAATAACAACATTATCATACAGGTAAAAACTTTTCTCTTCTTGATTTGGTCGAATTTCGACCACTAGGCGACCACTAGTATAGTAATAATAAACAAAACGGGTAGGTTAAGACCCACATTAGTTACATTTATTAGTTGTTTTTATTTAGAGCCTCCTATTTGTTACTCTGTAAACTTACATCATCAGCCAAGTCCTGCCTAAACAGCGGCGCCCTTTTGACCTCCTCAAGCCTTGCAGTAGGTCTCTGAGACGGCACAGTGACAGGCGCCACTCGTTGCGGCTGCGTGACCTTGTACAGGCGAGCTGGCCGCGAGGTGTCTGCCAGCGGAGTAGCAGGACGCACCGACCGCGCGCGTAACTCTAGCAGGGCGTCCAGCAAGGCGCGGTCGGAGGCCGGCAACGTCTGCTCGTAGCCGTCGTGGGCGATGGCGATGCGGCGAGATGTCATGCCCTTGTCTGCGCCGCGAGCCATTCGGTATGCGATCTGGAATGGATGATTTATATTTTACAATAGAGTATTTTATAGTTGTGTTGTGGCACTTGGCTGATTTGACAACTATCAGTCACTGCTGCGACCAGCCATTTTTTGTAGAAAGTCATTTGCCGGACAGATAATGCAGCTGTTTATCACTTTGAACATCTATTAAATATTATAAATAAAAGTATCTATTTTAAAGTAAATAACAATATTTTTGTTAAACCTTATCGTAATTTAATTACAACTAGCAATTTACTTGCAGATATTACTTCTGCATGAAGTACTCATTAAGATTCACATATTAGAACTCTCATAGTTAAGAGCGATTTCATCCAGGCAGAGTATTTTCTATTCATGTTTTGTTATAGTTTGAATATGCATGACCAAATTGTATAGTAATTTGACAGGAGACCATTAAATAGAGGCTTTAATGATAATTTAATATTTCAAAAATACGATTGTTAGTCACGTGATCGGTGGAATATTTTACTTTACACTGTGCGCATTGTTATTAGTAATTCACACTATTATGCAAAACAAAACATGCAAATTGATGCATCTCGTGCGATATCGGTCGATGCCATTCTGATTTGGAATTATGTGCCACGCGCGATAGGATATTATCATTGCTATCACTTCTTCAAACTATAATTTCGAAGAAAACAGCTTTTACCATTAGGTAACTTACCTAGGTTGACTGGTGGTAGGTCTCTCATATGTGAGAGGCCATGTGGGTAGGTACCACCGCAATGTCTATTTCTCCCGTGAAACAACACTGCGTAAATGCACTGTTGTGTTTCGGATTGAAGGACATTATAGCCAGAGTAACTACTGGACATATTGAGACTTAACATCTTATGTCTCAGGATGGCGAGCGCAGTGGAATGTTGCTACTGTTTATGAGCGGTCGTATCGCTTACCATCAGGCGAACGGCTTGCTCGTCTCGTCATTCATTGCAATAAAAAAAAAAAGGTAAGATCTGTTTTCTAGTAAATTTACTTGTAGGCACATCGTCTGTCGATTGGTAGAGTTTAAATAATCTAATGAAGTTCTTTCCTCTACATGATTATTATGATAACGTCACAATTGGTTCGTGTGGTTGAACGATGACTAATGGACAAAGTTTCATCTTAAAAAATATTCAGAATGGCCCAAAATATCTTCTTCACCATATTGGCCGCCGTGCCATGCCAAAACACTAGTAGCGCGGATGTGCTCAGCAGGAACGCGCCGTCCGCTGCCCGATGCGCAACTGTTACAGGCCAACTCAAACAGAATACACACCTTGGCTCCAAATATCTTCTCGACCAAGTTGGCCGCCCTGCCAAGCCACAGCACGAGCAGCGCGGGAGTGTCCAGCACGAACACACCGTCCGCCGCCAGCTGCGCCCACGACACCGGCTCCAGCTGTACCAGCACCGGCCGGCGCCCACGCACGCGGTACAGACGAGCGCCGCCGTTCAGAGTCTCTGAACCGCTGCGGAGGATCCTGCGAAAAGTTGGGGATTCAATAACATGGAGAACCAAACTAATTCTAACAGATGGGAACCAACATTTATAAACGTACAGAATTCTGGAAATTCTAGACAAGAATTCTCATTCTTTCAAGACAACGTACATGTCCGAAAGAGAACATCACATTTTAGGTAATCCACAACATTACATTAGTAGATCACTTAACTTTTAGTAACACCATGATAGGTTTTACGACCCTCAAATTTTGTAGCATCGATATACCTACTTCAAGGTACGCCGCACATGGTACAGTCCTCAGAAATATATCAAGAGTCCAGTCTATAATAACAAATGAAAAATTATTAGGGCGGTCTTCCTGCCTAATCGGTCTGTAATAACAAATGTATAACCTTATCCCGTCCCTGAAGTAGGACAGCAGCCGGGGCGTCTCCTTGGTGGCGGCCTCCCTGTGCATGACGACGGGCGCGGCGAGGTGCGCGGCGAGCTGTGTGCCGCGCCGCAGGGCGGTCGCGCTCAGGGCCGCGTTGCGCTCGCCCGACCACGCGTGAATGTGACGCTCGGCGTACACTCCATTGCCGTTTTCTTTGATTTCCCGACGCTGTGTAAGGGATGATAAAGATTTATATTGTTTTTGTGTGCGACTGGGTAATTACCAACACAGAGTGGAACGATCGACCACGACGTCAATAGTTAAAGGCGTGTAAAATCACACTAATTTATATGGTATGTAAGTCCAACCCCGCATCAGGCCACCACGCGGTGGACTATATGGCCTAACTCTCAATCGTACTTTCGATTGTAGAGTAGGCCCGTGCCCTCCAGTGGGACGTATATGGGCTTGTAAAGAAGAAGAAGAAGAAAATCACTGGATGCAAACAAACTTCTGTTTATTATCCAATGATTACCTTTTTTGGGTTGATATCCAAAATAAATGTTCAGATAATTTACGTATCCTAAGGGTATGCAATTTAAAAAGCCAAATAGATAATCTTCATAAGCTACCTAGATGACAATATTATGATAGAATATATTGTGATATGCGAAAAGAGCTCTCTGTCTCAGATTCCCAGGGAGACCTGTTCGAAATTGTAAACCTTCGGCAACCTACGCGACCTTACGCCAGGTTTGTCCACCTTGAGAGTGGATGTCTAATGCTACGCTTGACGGTACGTGACCCCAACGCGTAAGAATAAAAAACTAATAAAGCATTGTTATATTTTAAACATCGTAGAACGTATTATAGTACAGGCAACGAAGCAACGAGTTACTCTTGTCCGCAATGCATAATTTGCCAGGAGTTTTTTGTTTTCATGAAGAGGTGGCATATGACCCCACTAAGTTAAAAACCCAAAATACTTACAAAAATGGCGTCCGCTAGAGCCGCCATTTTGGAAAACGCGTTTGAAGCCATATCTCCGGAACCGTCCACTTTAGGCCCATCATGCTAAGGACCTTTCTTGTAGATAATTAAATTTCCCATCTTTTTAGTTCAATAATTTTTTTGTACCATTAACCGTTCACGATTTACAATGTTATTAATTTTCATTTTATACCTTTTTTACAATAAATTTTACATGGATTTTAAACAAAATTTACTATTTCCTCATTGCTTTGTTCCCTTATGCCATCAGTATTTAATTAATTACGTGATAATCATGGAGAAATCATTGGATTTCATAATTACGCTATGCATCCTTCGTTTCCATTGACCTTGATTCGGTAGTACACCATTCAACGCGCGATAAATTCTAAAATATTGATGTTAGAGAAAAAAAGTATGGGTGAAAAGAAGTTAAGAATTTATTGATTTAAAAGTTTAGTCATTAACAATTTTTTGTTTAAACAATTATTAACAAAGATATCGGCAAAAAGGCATGAAACGAATATTAATAACATTTTAAATCGCGAACGGTTAATGGTACAAAAAAAATTACCGAACAAAAAAGATGGGAAATTTAATTATCTACAAGAAAGGTCCTTAGCATGATGGGCCTAAAGTGGACGGTTCCGGAGATATGGCTTCAAACGCGTTTTCCAAAATGGCGGCTCTAGCGGACGCCATTTTTGTAAGTATTTTGGGTTTTTAACTTAGTGGGGTCATATGCCACCTCTTCATGAAAACGAAAAACTCCTGGCAAATTATGCAGGAAAAAATGCTTCGTTGCCTGTACTATTACGCATAATTTTAATTACTCATGAATAATATCAGCATAATCATATAAAACTTTATGTTTTGTTTTTAGTTTAAAGTACATACAATAACATCTGGGCCTGCAGGTTGTCCCGGCAGAGAGGCGGAGTACACCAGGTAAGCCTCGGCGTCATAGAATGTTCCGTAGTGCGTGCGAGGTAGTAACTCTGTGCATGATTCCTGAAAATACATAAGTATTTAGGTACATAAGCTCACGTCTTTTTTCAAAAGGGCTATTTTTTTATTTTATTTTTAGACTGGTACGGCACAATGACTGCACTGCATCTGACGGTTAGAGCAAATGCCGTCCGGGCAAAGTATCAGTCTGTATTTCTATGCCATTCGATACAATTATGACTGCCTGCTAGGATGCCTCTTCACACTACGGCGGAAGGACCCAGGATTATAGGAAGAGGGGACACGCGTGACGGCAAACACAATTGACGGTGCGGCACAAAAAACAATTTGCGAAACTTCTGGTTCGTGCCGAGATGGTTTGAACCATCAAGTTATGGCTTCGCGAACGAACATGCGTGGTTCTATTTAGGAATGGAGAGGACGGGATCTTATTGATCATTTTTTCTAAGCATTCACCGTGATACAGACGTTAGAACACGCTTACGCTTGTAACGACACTAAGTTGTTCATAACGTCTGAAACATTCACAATGCGGATGGCGCGCCGCTGCAATCCTTCCAAGGCATCGAGCAGGCGGGTTGGGCGGATCCATCCTAGTGATGCGAGCAGTATTCCATACCCGGCCGGACCTGCGCTTTATAAAAGCGATATAATTGACCGGGCGTGAAAAACCGACGCACCTTGTGTAAGACTCCAACCCCGCGTGATGTGGTAGGTAGAGGTGCTGCACACCTACGTTTCGACTTTGGCCTGTTGTGTTCCGTCCCATTATGTGATGGGGGGCGATCCTATCACCACATCGGGCACAAATTCTTGAGTTCAGCCTGTTAAATGTTAATGAGTAGAAAAATTAGAGATGTTAAAAAATAATCGATTTTAATTTAATCGATTATTATTTTCTTATAATCGATTTTTACAACCGATTTTTAAAATACTATTAATCGTTTTTTTATAAATCGATTATATAAATTATCCGTAAAAAATCGATTATTATTAACAGTGCTATCTATGCGACGTATGAATAAACTCGGAGTCAGTTTATACTGTTCAATATTATTGCAATGCTCATCATTTCATTTTTATTAAAATAATCGTTTAAAGGTACTGAAAATTTGTATCAATAAATAAATTTGGTTTCCTTATTCCTTACCTTGAAAGTTTAAAGGAACATTCACTTTGATTTTTAGTTTTGAAAATGATATTTTTTTATTCATATCAATTTATTTGATTTTTATTTAAATAAATTGTTAATATGAATTTCTGAGGATTATTTTTGGAATATGAAAAGCATTTAGATTCTTAAATGATAGAAAAAAATAGATTTTTCGCAAAAATCGATTATTTTTAATAATAATCGATTAATATTAAATAAAGAAAAATCGATTTTTATTTAATCGATTTTTTCCATAAACTCACATCTCTAAGAAAAATACAATATGACATTGCTCGACACAGCGTTGTGACCGTACCGTATTACAATTACCTACGCCATTGAGGCAGTGAAATAAGATTCCTGAAAATAAGACATTTATTTTTATTTACGCTCCATACGAGGACAACTTATTTATTGTAGCTAAGTCCATTTTAAAATAAGTATTTGTAAATTAAATATAACGGATAAAATATGTATGAAGCCAGACAAAATACATGTGTGGACGAACCTTAGCTCAGAAAGCCGATATCTGCTTTACCAATATATTATTATTGCTTCTGTATAAACAATTGTAATACTTCTCTTTGTATTATTGAGTACTTTATAGAATAATGACGTGAAAGTATAAGTGATCTTCTGTAGGAATGCGAGATTAGACGTAGATTATTTCTACGATAAAGTCGAGGAAATATGCTAATGAATGGTTAGTGGTTATATATTATGCATCGTTGAATTAATGCGATTGCTTTAAATAGGAAAATCTCAATTACTGCATTTGCTATGCTCCCTAAATAGATTAATAGAATCTTACGAAAATTTAAAGAGAACGTTAAGTGCATACCATGATGCAATATACGTGTCTAATACATTTTATTTGGAGAAAATGTAGCGTGATTATAGTAAAAATTTGAATAATAAACGTTTATAAAAACTGTACAATTACGCATTGCACTTACGCAATGCATTACCAAATGCGAATGTCGTGCAAAAAGTTGAGTATAATTGTCAAACCGCTTTTAATTAGCTGTTGTGTTTCTGTAATCAATGGAATTAATACAGTTTAATTTTTTAATCAAACAAACGCAAGGTAGACGTTCTGAAATTCGCAGCAGGCTGTTGCAAAATTAATAGAAATCACCATCGAATGACTACTGGCCATTCATCTCGATACTAGATGACCGCGCGAGCGCATCCACCGTTATCGACGAATATACGCTGTACCCATTGTTACTTGCAGACTTCCTTCACGATTGCTACCTTCGGAAATTGTAGTAAATTTGAAAGAAAAAAATTGGATACAAAATTGGAATATCAGTTATGGGAAATAGAATATTCTAGTTTGGTCTCCAGGTCAAAGTAAAGAAAATATCGGA
The DNA here is from genome assembly GCA_009982885.2 of Hyles vespertilio. Taxonomy (NCBI): domain Eukaryota; kingdom Metazoa; phylum Arthropoda; class Insecta; order Lepidoptera; family Sphingidae; genus Hyles; species Hyles vespertilio. The sequence goes on from CM042807.1 coordinate 19,570,903, forward strand.
AAGTTTTTAATGTTTTTATTTGTAACCCGAGCTACCCGGAACAAATTGAGCGATCGTATATACTCTAGTGATATCAAAATATCGTAACAATAGCGGCAGGCCATCGTCAAGTGCAACACCATTATTGAAATCAGGACAGTGGAAAATCTGATTACTACGAAGTAGGGATGTTGCGGATGTCGATTTTTTCACATCCGCGGATGCGGATGCGGATGCGGATGTTCAAAGACTCACATCCGCGGATGCGGATGCGGATGCGGATGTTTAACATCTTATATAAATATAGTATATGAATGAATATTGAAATTAAACTATTATTTACGGATTTTATCGCTTACTAATATTTATCGATTTATCTATGTTATTTTTTTATATTTTTTAACTTACCTGATATTTCGATTACTTTAAAGGATTCATGGTCACAGGGCGGAATTTAATTACCCGTAATTTACAATTATTAAATTATCTATTTTATTTGGTGACTGCTATAAAATTAAATTTGAAAATATAGCTTGTTTAAAATTATAATATTCGTATAGGTATGGACTTTTGTTTAAAATTGTAAGTTATTGTATGGACCAGTTAAGTGTTTCTGTTATTATTTATGTAGAATTTGAATGTTATAATGAAAATAAAAATATTTAATTTTACATTATAAAAGTTAATTTAAAACGTTAATCTGTTTTTGCATTTCAGTCTACGCAGACGAAGCTGTGTCTTGATGTCGGGCAGTTGGTCTTTTGGGTTCCGATATAATTAAGTGTAGAATTCGATCCCATGCTTGTGAAAGGTTTTAGCCATCTTGTCTATTGATAATCATATGCATTACCTTCGTTTTGAGTAGCCCCAAGAGCTCGCAAAAGAACACTGTTTCATTTATTAAATATAACGCCAGTCCGCCTTTTCTGATAACAAGGCGTTTAGGAAGAGGTTGGTAAATTAAACCCACGCTGCAAATAATTGTTTGCTAGGATTACTACTTAGTGGAGTGGATAAAAATCTTTGTGCTATCGGCAATAATATCTTTAATTCCTCTCGATAAACGCCACTTAAGAGGATTTTCATCCACGTAGACTCTTTTTTTATTGGGGTAAGAAAGAAGTGTTTTTGGAGTATAGCTTCAGTGCTACCATTTTCTGGTATTTCTCGACTCTCATTTTTACTAGAAGAATCTATTACCATAGCAACAACAAACGCGTCGGATCAAGTCACTCTTTATTTCGCTCCCATTGGTCAATGTCACGTCCGAATGGCGTTGCCAGGTTTAGTTTTTGAAAATTCGGGACAGGACATTCAAATAAGCGGGATTTTGAGTTCTTCAGCGCGACGCCTATTAAAGAAGAGAGTTATATTTTTTTTTTGCTTTCACAAATTATTACTCCCCCTATTTCTAGCAGCATATACTTATTACATAGAAAAACGTCGCGTCTTTGGAGGCTCTCAAAGACAATAGCCGATTTATGGTTATTATTATAATAATGAAAGCGCACCTCAATCAGACCAAGTACTATATCTCTCGAGGCTTCAATTCATAAGGCGCCATGGTTTCTTAGCATGCATACATACATAAACTCATGCCTTTTTTCCAGAAGGGATAGGCAGAGGTTTCTTACCTTACTCCAAATATTTTAAAAATTTACACAAAACGATTTTAATTTTTCCTCTAGTGTTTACTATGGGTGTACATCAAGTTATTCCTTAAATTCTCAGACTAAAACTATTCGATTTACCAGAGCGATCTTTATCGCCAAGATGAAAATGTCTTTGCACATGAATTTTGACAAATTATGCTCGCTATAATGCTCGAAGAGAATTATGTGAAGTTAAGATGCGTTTTTCTTTTGAATTACATCTACATATACATGTCGTAAAAAAACATCGCCAGTAATGCTCTCTAAGCCGTAAGAAACTTGAAATTGTTACTAAGGAATTTTCATTGGAGCTAGCTAATATTCACTAACACATAAGTTCACTAACAGTATTTCCTTGCACATTACCATCTAAAATAAGAAAGGAATTCGTGAACAAACCGCAAGAACTTATTCAAAGCCATATATTTTATTGGAATCAGCCTAGCGAAACTACTTTAGAATCGAAATAGATACTTAGTAGGTAAATAATTGTAGGAAAACGCGAAATACAGTACGGATTATAAATAAAAGTGTGTAAGATTTCGTTTTTTATTCGTTCTGAGAACGGTGGTCAAAAAGCGGGATATGTGGCGTCCCGCCGAAGGTTTAATCGGGACGCGTTACCAAACCCCTGAAAAGCGGGACACCTGGCAACACTATTTCCGAACGACACGCGCCATTAGCCGGCACCGCCAAATTTCTGTCTTGTCTCATTTTGTATTACATCCGCATCCGCATAAAACATCCGCATCGATTATTGCGGATGCGGATGCGGATGCAGATGTCAAAATTTATGCGGAAGTTCCGCATTTGCGGATGCGGATGCGAATATTCGCATCATCCCTGCTACGAAGTACCTGTTTACAAATAATGAAAACAGTGATTTAGCTTTTTTAATTTGTCGCTTCATTAGCCTCGTAACAGTTTTCATTATTACCATGAAGTTTTATCTTCAGGACGAATACTTCTATAAAGTAAATGTTCCTTTATTCTACAAAATCGCTTTACTTTGCTTGCAAAAATACGAATTGATGGTAGGTAATGCTGCCATTACGAATCGGAAATACCTTTGACGCATTGTGGGAGCATCCGTAGATTGGTATCCGATCCGTATCACATCAAAGATTTGGGTGTGACGATAACATCGCATTATATGTGAACAATTGTAAGGTCTTTAGAAACTTTAACAAAATCGAAGCATGGCTTGTACGAAGCAGAAGGCGTCCGATTAATAAGGTGCAACATACTGCAAAAATTACACTTCTTTAAATGTCCAATAGTGATCGTGTAGTGGAAATTTGTTGGGCATTTAGCAAACACGTGTGAAATTATGGTTAATGACGAGATTCCCCGTACTATGATAGCATTTGTAAACATAAAAGTATTAACCACTGTACATTTCCAGTGGTACATGACACATGCATACAGAGATGTTGTGTCGAATTGTATACTTAATGGAAAAGTTGTATTGTTTGGATAAACAGTCTTTGAGGGCTTTATTCATAAACTGTCTTAAAACTATTATAATTATCGATTTTTTCGTCCCTTTCGAACTATTTTTAATATCAGTTTTTCATGTTTTTTTCCGAAAAAAAAAACACAAAATTTTAGAAAATATTTAAAATTATAATGTATCTGTTTGGTTCTTCTGCTTGGTTGTTTGGTTAACCATATAAATGAAGAAAAAAATGATATCTAAGAAATTGATGTTACAGTAATTTTTAATTTTGTTTACGGTGTTTATTAAGAAAACATGCAATTACGTAAAATGGCACTGTATTGAAAATCCATCAATACCAATTATCTTCACATTTCCCGACAAGTTCAACAAAAACTTAGCTCTTAAATCATAAGTCTCACTAATCGTGATTTCTACAGCGGTGCATCATATTTATCTAACGTTGATTGGTGCTGAGACAAATTATTCAATGAAAAACTTATTGTGAACACCGCTAATTCGTAGTCTACCAGATGCCTATGTAATCGTGCATATACATGTACAATTACTTCGGCGTGCGACTATATCTCGCCTTTATTTAATCACTGTATCAGATCATCCCCTACCATGCCACTTTTAATCTTAAATATAGTAAGATCTGGAGAAACGAGAAACTACGATATGATACACATACCTAACAAATATATGATCAGTTAAATTCAGCCCTGCAGTGGGACGTATATGGGCTGATACATACAGTTAAAGTCAAAGAAAAAGTTAATTAAAGAGCAACAGAAATTCACAATTATGTTGCACAATGAAGTAAATTCGAATTCACATTAACATAGCCTAGGGATTTAAGTCTTTTTACCACAAAAGTAAATTTCTTGCTGTTTGGTAATTCTGGCGATAGGTATTATTTAAGTTGCTCTAAGCAAAAAACATTTACATAGCCTGTTAATATAATAAAACTAGCGGCCCGACCCAGCTTCGCCTGGGTGCATATATTTTTTGATTCCACTCCACACCAAATACATGTTATTTTTCGTATTAATCTCTTGTATACCTAAACTTGACATAGCTATCCTACTGTCTGGCTCAATCCCGTCTCATCCGTCTGTTCAGTCTCTTCCCGATCCGTCTCGTCCTTTTTCTTTTATTATCCATCCCGTCTTATAACGTGCATTTACATTTCGTCCTATCAAATCTGTCAGCTATCCCAGCCCTCTCCCGTACCTTCCACTCTATTATATCCCGTCTCTCCATATACATGTACATACAGGGTATCTCAAGACTGCTACCGAAAACGAAGCCGGGTGGTAGTTTTAGTGGCTACAAACACAATGCAATTAAAAATTTCGCATAGAAACGCGACAATTATTTTTTATGATTTTTTAAATATCGTCAATTTTGGGTGATAAATCCATAGTTTTTGCTAAAATAATAATTTAAACTCTTTTATACCTTAGAGTATTTATAAATAAAAGGATATACACTATTATTTTATGAAAAAATGTATTTACCACCCAAATATGGCCATAGAAAAAAAAATAACAAAAAAAATTTGTCGCTTTTTTTTGCAACTTTTTCTGTTGCATTGTGTCTGAAGTCGCTTAAACTATCACCTGGCTTCGTTTTCGGTAGCAGTCTTGATATACCCGGTATAAAGATTGCCTTATGAAATGTTGACATTAAAAACTTTAGCGTTTTTTATTGTCCATCCAATATTCCGTCCCTTATTTCAGCACCAAAATGCTGTTTTTCCTAATAATATTGCACGCCATTACTTTTTGTTAATAATAAAGTAATAATAACAATTTAAAAAAAGAATTGGCCAAATTGGTCCAGGCGTTGTTGAGTTATGCGCTTACCAACACATTTTGCGATTCATTTTTATATTATAGAAGAAGATATTATAGTCCACCCTGCTGGCTTAGTGCGGGTTTGCGGATTTTATTTCACGTAGAATTTAATCCGAAAAGTCAGAGGTGTGCCCTGGGATTTGAACCCGTGACCATCGTTAACTTGTTGGCAGTCGCGTCTAGTACGTTACCATATACAAATTAATAAAACCTTCATACTGCCTTACCAGGTGACGTAAGTAATAGAACAAATATTTAAAAATATAAAACTGCATATCGTTTCGTTATAATGTCTAGATACGGCATCAACGTACCAATATTCTTTTTATTCTTGAGTCTAAAAACAATATTAATGCGAAATTTAAATATGTCCCCCAGCGCATCTAAAAGTATCAATTCAAAAACAATGTCGTTTATGAAAACGAAAAATTATAATTAGATATATTTTGGTGTACTCCGGCAAAACGCTTCGATAGAGTATACCTTGTTTAAAACTGTTGCAATAATCTCAAAAAACAATGGGCGATTTTGGTAGATATGGACATGATTTCAATTTACATTTCACAAAATTATGCGCAAGACGCCGTATCTAGATAATATTATATACACGATATACACTATGTACACATTTTTTGAATTTTGTTCTATTTCGTCAGCCGTCAATGAAAGACAATGGAAAGATAGATCATTTTACGTTGGATGGTAGTTGAAGCTGGACCGTCTTTTACGTCTCCCGTCAAATAAACAAAGATCATCCTATATTGGCTGGTCGCATCACGCTTAAACGATACCCAAAAAAAAGGTTTTTAGTATCTTCCTCAGAAATTTTCCTATTTTTCTCACCCTTAAAACCTTCCCAGGACTTCCACGAATATTTCAAGACCAAAATCAGCCAAATTGGTCCAGGCGTTGTTGAATTATGCGGTTACCAACACATTTTGCGATTCATTTTTATATATAAGATAAACGTACATTAATGTGTACAAAACGTGGCAAGATCATCCGTTCCGTATTATAAAAGGTACATTATCAAATAGGGACGCAACGGAGCATGTCGGACGAAGGCTCATATACATATATACCATATTCATACATATCCGTCACGGAAATAAAAACTACATTTGGATTATTTAAACCGTTTCCACTCCGTGTGATTTTTATTGTCATGTGAATACAGTGTTGCAATGGTAACCGATTGTTTTACCTCTGTAATCTGCTGTGAATTAATTGCAAATTGCGCTTTGGTCGGGTGTGCATCCAGGTTTACTTTGTTTAGGCTGTTCTTTGGATTGTATAGTTAAATCCTGCTTGTTTTTATTTAAATGAAATCCATTCATGATAGAAAACACATAAGCAAGGAAATCATAATGACCACAGGATATAATGACTGACGGACTTGAAAAATGATCTAATACCGATGTAAAAAATGCAATTTGAAATTTTGAATGAGTCTTGAATTATAACAAAATGAGATTATTTGCGCCCATTTGCGCCTAAGCTCACCACCATCAGTTAGGTTGGACTTCCTTCAGAAAGCTTAGGGATGTCTTCCATTCGCGCAAAATATCCCAAAGTCTGAAAACTAAAGTTTTTAACCAATGTGTCCTGCCAACCCTCACTTATGCAGCTGAAACTTGGACGCTCACACAAGAACATGTGCACAACATAAAAGTGGCTAAACGTGTCATGGAGTGATCCATGTTAGGTATATCGCTAAGAGATAGACTCCGCAACGAGAAGATCCGACAGCAAACAGGAGTTTTTGACGTCGGTCAACGCATCAGTCCAGCAGGACTCAAGTGGAGGTGGGCAGGCCACTTGGCCAGACGAAGCAATAGTCGGTGGACTAAGACAGTTACGGAGTGGTGGCCAAGAGAAAGGTAGGCAGACCGTCCGCCAGATGGATGGATGACATCGTTAGGTTTCAAGGGAAACGGTGGATGAGACAAGCACAGGACCGGGAGAAGTGGTGTAATGAAGAAGAGGCCTATGTCCAACAGTGGATTAATTTGGGCTGATATGATGGTGATGATGATGAAGCTCACCACGCTGGCCTGATGACAATATTTACACCGACTTAAATAAATTCCTGGATAAAATGTAAAAGTTGCATTTCCAAGACTTTACAAGGGTCACAGCGGTCAGTTTTTACTTTCAAACATTAATGATTTTCTTGCGTGTCTTACTGACCATAAAAATAATTGTACGTATAAATGACCGTGTATGCCAAATGTTTCATTCAGCGAAAGCGAATACTTTCATGTCATAACATTTTGTTCAGTAGCCTGCTGGATGCTTGCGTGATGCTGTCATGTGATTATAGATATTTTGTATTTTCTAACGTGATGGCATTCGTTTCACTTTGTTTTACTAAGAACTTTATGACGGCATCATGCGGGGGACTAGTGGCTCAGGCCTCAGATAGATCGTTGAGCCGCGTCATAAAGTATATTGGTTGACTATAATAAGATGTACATATCTATCCATTAATGGTCACTACTGGTGTTTATGGTGATTAAAGTTTTGAGTAGTAAGCCTAGCGGTTGGATCCGTATAGGCTAATCTAGGTTTTATTACAATGACGTTAACTTATTCATAATGCGTAATGTGAGTCAATTTATTGACCAGTGGGAAGAAAATTACAAAAATGTGCTCTAAATTGTAACGTTGAAGTAACGTTTTAGCTATAGTTTTACTTTATATTTCTAATTCTGCAGTAATTATGTTCCATACGTGTTGTTGTCCAAACTACTTGTGTATCTCAACGACATTTGTAGGAGATGAGGGTATGTGAAGGTAAGTGCCATTTTTGTCAAAGCGCGCTTTGATAGTCAAATATTTGTTAAGAATAAAAATTGCATCATCAATGATGGCGTTATGAATAGCCATGATAATCCAAAAGACTTCCTCCCACATTTGAACAAGTGATCTGTGATTAATACAGACCCAATTATCGTGTTAAGTGCAATTTAATCACGGATCTAAACGGATTTTTAAACATTAATTCCTCGAGACTAATTATTTTTTGTTGGAGATTACAACTTCGCGGTCTGTCGACGCGCCGCGCCGCGTTGTCCGCGCCGCAGCGTCTCGTTGCGTTTGGTTAGCGGTACATGCAGTCTACAGTGAGTCAGCCTTCCGCTTGATCTTATTATCTGACCGACTAAAGATGTAGGTATTTATTTGTAAACACTTCATTATTTTTAATGATAAGTATTTGGTGTTAAGCTATTTTAAAAAAATGTAGGTATGAAACTGTTAAAAGTGGCCATAAATACCAGCTCATTTAATTTAAAAGCCGCATTATTAGTCAAGCGGCTTCAACACATTAACAATCGACAATAATCTTTGATTACTTGAAATGCAATTTATTGTAAATTGAGCGGAAATTACCGCAGAAAGTAGGCGACGCCGGCAACTTGTTGCCTGTCACAAGTTTGTAAATCATCCGCGAGCAGTTTCTAATGCGTTGAACTGATAGTTGATACCGCTTGATGAATAAGGAGTTTATCTCTGTATTCATTCAATATACTATCAGATTTTTACAAGTATCAATTTTTTATTTAACTCGATTCTAGGTCATATCATTGTCATCATGTTTATTGTTTACTCCGAAATATATGACTTACATCAGCCTTGAATTGGCGTTTCCGTTGATGAAAGAAAGAAAGAGAAAGAAAGAAAATTATTTATTTGTAACAAGTAGCAGTAACAAACCAAAATATTAAAACAAAGATAGTGATACAAATAATGCTTGTTACAATATCGGACGGATATGTATTTTATACTGCTAGTTTATTTACTTTATTTTTATGCATAAGTCCGGTGAGCGAGCATACGGGTCACACGATGACAAAGGACTAACCAGTGACCACTAACCACCGCTCATAAATATCTATAGCTTTTGGTATTGTAGGTGTGGTGCCAACATCACAAAGACAGTGAAGAATTGAGAAAAGGGGATTTGGGCCTCCGACAATCAACGCTTATATTGTGTTGTCTTTGTTTCTAAATGTGAACTTTTTAGTTTTCGAGGTAAATAACAGTGAAACACTTTTTATGATCATGCAGCGGAGTGGCATGGCCGATAGCGTAGTAATTGTTTAACTCAGCAAAGTGGATGGGTAATGAGTGTGGCCCGTACCGGCCGCTGTTTAACATATCTCGCTGCAATTTATTGCTCTACGCACAACTAAATACACACTTTCTCCCGTCACATTGTTTCTGTGCGAGGCTTGTAGTTCGCCGGTGTGAAGGTACAATTGTACGTTTAATGTCTTGTTGCCACAATAAATGTCTTTTATGTCTTTGTTAAACTAAATTATTTTTATCTCCGACGCAATTTTCATTTTACGTGTGTTATGTGTGGCTGTGTTTATATTATATCATTAGCGTAGATCATGGAAGGTGCCAAATCTTTAAATAAATTATCACGTAAAGAGACCATGCGATTATATTATGGTCCATATCCAGTCGCATTGGATAATTAGAATTTTTTCTCCCATATTCTCGATCTTTTTTTATCAGATAGTTGGATATAAATGGATAGTTTAATGTCTTCAAAGGTAATACGTGGACTTCATAATGTATCAGATCAGTTGAATCGACCGTAATTTCCATAATTATCGGATATCAAAATCTAGTCACTAGACTACCTCGGCTAGACTACGGACTAGACTGCCTCGGTGGCGTAGTTGTACTAAGGTACGGTTACAAAGCTGAGGTCTCGGGTTCGAATCCCGGGTTGGGAAAAGTGATATTGGATTTTTCTATTAATTATCAGGCCAGAGTCAGGAATTTGTGCCCGATATGGCGATAGGCTCGCCACCACATTATGGGACGGAACATACAAGGCGAAATGTGGGTGTCCTGGCGCCTCTGCCTACCCTTTCTGGGATATAGGCGTGAGTTTATGTATGTATGTATGCAAAATCTAGTCATATGATGTCATGTTTACAAAATTTCGAACTCAATATGATAACAATGGCCAAAGAGATTTTCGATGTGATTGCACATCGAATTTGAAAAGGTGTCATGAAATATTCTCAGTGGTGCCATGTATTTTGACATTGCTTGAGAAATCTGCATCGTTACATTCACGTTGCGTTTCATGGGAACCAAGTAACAAAGGTTAGAGTTTACCGTTTTAATACTTTTGAAATGTTCTTTTTATTGCTTTCCAGAATACGATGGATAATATTTTCTGTATATGTTCCTTCTGGATAATGTAGGTGTTGTACTAAGCTATGTTACCTTAAGATTCCAAGGTATATTAAAGAGGCCGGTCATCTTTATATTACTGCTTTAAAAACAATTTGTCTCCCGCAATATATGCGTGGTGACTTTAAGTATTTCAGATTAGATGCGGAGACTACCAATCGTCTGTTGTTTATTGCATAATAGCTTTCTTGAAGCTAAGTGATTACCACCAACCGTGAACTCCCAGCCGCAACTCGGAGTCTACTTTAGCTGAATATATGGGCAGATGTCAAAAAATGAAAGGAGGGCAGGAGTAGCATTGAGAGTCCTAAATACTGAGCCCCTGGTGACCACTGGTTATCTTAGTGAATGAATCTATTGACTTGCTTGAATCATTGGTGTCCCACCAATGTTGAGTGTTCAATCAGTTAGATTTTCTAAGATTTTAATGCGTACCAGTTTCATACAATATGTTGATTTATGTATTTTAAACCATATTCATGAATCATGATCACGACATTTTAATGATTAAATCATCTAACTGCCGATGGTGATATTCCGTGGTATGTAAGTAATTGTTTTACTTAGTTAAAAACCAAACAACACGTTAAATATAAAAACTTAATATATTTCTACGCCCTAACCTGTCTTACATTGATCAAACTAAAAATCTCTTAGGTATATATGTATATCAAAGTCTGTTTCAAGTATTTGAGGATGATATCCACGTCTAGTTTTAAAGTTCAGTGAGTGTTTAATGGAGCTGAACACTTAGCTCTTTTATGTGCTATTGAAGCGCGCAGGCAAGATGGAACGGACTTGAAAACTATCAGACTTAGATATACCTACATCAAAGAGAGTGACACAAATGTAGTTAAGTACTTAGCAAAAAATATTACAGGCTAAGTTAGGGTAGATATTTTAAAAGGGCTTAACGCGGGCTATTCTTATTCTGCAAATTGCAGCAGAAAGTTTACTTTATTATTATTTTGATTACTTACAGATACTTTTTTTTTCTCTTTATTGGTTAGGGGTTTTTATCCACACCATTGTACCTTATCAACTGTACACTACATAATTGTCTTAAGAACTAAATAATATTAAGGTATACAATAAAAGTAAAAATAAATATAAGTAGAGATGGATGACAATATAAGTAGACAAGGTATTTAATTACACAGGTTAGCTAGATTACAAAATTGTTTGGCAATGTCAGATTTAGGGGATGCTAAAATATTTTGAATAAGTCCAACATTTAGAATGTTCGTGTCAAATTTTTTAAACAAGGCGTCCCTTTCTTTTTTGTTCTAACACACTCCAGCAAAAGATGTTGTACATCTTCAGTTTTATTGCATGTCTCACAATTGGGTGATGCAGTCTTTTTCATTAAGAAAGCGAATTTTGCTGTTGGGTAGTGCCCAGAGCGAAGTCTTAGTGCTAATTTAACATACCCTCTACTTAAACCGACATCATCATACTTACAGATACTTCGAAATTAACAATCCGAGTGACTTCATTCTTATCAGAGATAATATAAAACGTTATACAATTGCAAAAAGCAGAACAATAGCTAAATGTTGTTACTGCTCGACTTAACAGATGATCAAACAATTTATCCAATAGGCATAGCTTAAACTACGATCACTGTCACATGTGATGTTATTTAATTCAAAAAATTGATTTCATTTCTCTTTTCTTATTGGATTGAAAGCATGTTTAATACCTCATAGGTATTAAACATATTATATTTAGAACGTGTTTGTGTTGCGGCTCTTCATGCTCATAGTAGATTAGCTAGATATACCAAAAGATTATGTCATCGCCACTGAGCACATTGTTGTGAACCAGCCAATCGCAACCAATGTCATCAAGCCTATTGGAGTTTGCACGGATGTTTGTCAACGATTTGGAAATATCGATTTGTTAGAACCAAGCTATATTTATTTTGCAAACAAATTGAATTACTCAAAGACAGAATAAGTGCGTGGTGGCCTGTTGGCAAACGGACTAGACGCGGCTGCCAACATGTTCACGGTGGTCGCGGGTTCGAATCCCAGGGCACACCTCTGACTTTATGGTGGACTGGTACTGGTGGACTATATAGCCTAACCACTCTCAATCGTACTCTCGATTGTAGAGTAGGCCGGTGCCCTGCAGTGGGACGTATATGGGCTGATACAGATACAGATACAGAATGATAGAATTGGACAAACACTATTTGTACAGGAAAGTCTGGTTAGAATTGCAATGGTTCATTTGTAGGAAGTTTAGATTTCTATTATTGCTTTTATTGGCGTTTCCAAGTCAATTTGGACGCATATAAAAGTCAGCTATGAAAGAGTGTCGTTGTTGCATTATAGTATTGGATATACAGTTAATTCGACATCTCAGCTGGGATCTATCGCTTGTCACGCTACCTAAGCATCTGTTCGATCGGAACGTCTAGAGTCTAGACGAAATAGCTTTTTTTTATCATCACGGGTCGTAAATTCAGAATTTGCTTTTGTACCTACTCAGAATATTAATACGGATTAGGTTATATTAATCTGATAAAAGAAACTTATTTGGGATTTACTGATTAAGAATAATTAAGTTCAGAATTACGAGTTTCGTAGACACAGCACAATATGTTGTAAAATAACACTTACTTAATAAGGAGCCATCCATTAATCACGTGAGGCTTGAAGGGGGCGGGGCGTTGGACAAAAATCACGAAATATCACAAGGGGGGAGGGCTATTTTTATGCTAAATAAAAGATCACGTGATTAATGAAGGCAAAGTGATATTGTATGTTTCTAGCTATAATTTATAAGCTAGGAGCCAATAATAATTATTGCCCGATATAGCGATAGGCTCGTCCCATATCACATGGTGAGACGGAACAAGCAAGGCGAAACGTGGGTGTCCTCGTAAAATCTCTCCCTACCTTCTGGGAAAAGGCGTGAGCTTATGTATGTGCATACGTATGACTAAATTATTCATATTTATATGTTCTGATATTGTTAGTATTATATGATTATATAATATAATACAAAATAAGAATGAATTCATGGCTTTTCTGTACAGTTATTCAAAGATTTTTATATCGATTCGTCCCCTCGACTGTCTCGGAAGCCGTACTGTGGCTTTTCGGCTTTCAAACAATAAAGCAGCCTAATGTCATTGAAATAGGGCCTATTTTAAATCAAGGCCACAATATGGCGCTTATGACAGTCGAGGGGATTTTGTTTTACACTATGAAAACAAATATCACTAGTACAGATGATTTTCCTTACAATGTATTGATATAACCATAACAATAAATCACGAAGAAAATGATTTTACTGGAATAAGAATACGTGCGAAACATTTATAAGTAGAGTTTCGTGATAGGTCGTTTAGAGTTCATTGTTACGAAGTGAAAATCGTGATACATTCAGATTTTGTGCGAATATCAAGGACTTGTTGATTACAGTGTCCGTAATCGTTTTCTTATACAATAAATCATATAAATGTACCATTTCTTAACTCTTTCGAATAAGGTATTTTAGCACGCTCCTGTATTTTAATGTTCTTTCGAACGTGCTAATACATTAAGGAATTCTAAATTCTAAGTTTCTTGGATCATCACAAAGAACAGTTGAATATGTTGTTCATCAAATGACTTTTTTCAACGTTTAATTATTGATTATCAAGCAATTTGTACCAGCTTAATATATTCATTAAGCATGACAATTTACCTAATACCTTTATTTTAGTATTGTATCGTCTTTTTGTGGCCGCACCAATAGAGTTATTTACGTCAACAACATTTGCTTATGTGGAAATATATGGATGGGTTAAGCAGTCGGTAATAATATATTCTAGTCAACGCGTGCGTGATCTGTGAATCGTTAGATCCTTGGTAGCATATCTGTTTTGACAACCTATAGGAGTTACATTAAAATAAAATACAACTTCCCGGATTTCGGTACTTCGCAAAACCGTTGCTTGCAGACGGCTTGCTGTAGTATCGGAAATCAATATTTTGCAGCAGCACAAAAACGACGTGACCTCACGCCACTCGGAAGGGGCATGTCTACTACGAATTTGGTGATTCTGATTAAGTTAATGTAGTAGATCTTTTTTCAAGACACATAAATATCGAAGTAGTTTCATTATACCCTACCACTGTATCAGGGATAGTGCATTTATAATATCGTGTATTATAATCTAATACTCACTGTGACTCTCCAAACGAGAAAGGTGGTGTGATCGCGTGGAACGGTACGAAACGCAGCCTCAGCCGCGCGTGCACTCCCGCTCTCGTCTTCCTACGGCAAAAAATGTAGGTTAACGAACGCTAATTCAAACTTAATCTGTAGGTGTGACTAGATAATATGCGTTGTTTATGAGAAGTTCATACATCTGAATAGCATTGTCGATATTTAGAAGCAATCGTGTAAGCATCCTCAAGAGTCTAGGGTGTAAAGTAAACAAAAACAGTAAGTTATAAAAAAATATCGTAGCGTATGTGTGTGTGTTCGCGGCATTTATAACTCTTTCATATACATTAGATATTAGATCGATAGATATTTATTATCAAAACTCAAACAGCAAACAACCTAACGCATGCTATCCCTTGTATAAGTAAGCAAACTTTATTGAATCACAAAAAATATATTAAAGTGTGGTCATAACAATCATCACAAACCTGGGACACTAACACAGCACGAGTTCATTTTTCTATTCATTCATAAGAATAACCGACAGTTTTGTTTTGCACTAGTTATATAGTTGGGGTAGGCTAGTTTATACGCGGTAGGAGTGGTCCAAGGCCGAAGGTGTGCTCGCTGCAAGTAGATTAAACAAATGGCTGAAAGTCAACGGGTTTTTGGGCCACGAGCACAATAGACCCAGGGGTGCGCCCACATTACATTGGCTTAATGGGATCCTACACACTGATTTATAATGTTGGGTATAGCTTAACTTCAATATAAATATTCATTACATAGGTGATTCATGGTTTAAATAGAGCTGTTTTTGCAAATGTTATTTGCATATTCGGCAATTGCGTAACCATAACAATGTCAGTAAAACGCGGTGTAAGGAGTTAGGTAAATATTTTAAATGGTAACTACCTACTCTTGTTAATAAATAATGAACAATTAATGTGTTGCATTGCAAGAAACGCATATGTGTATGCAGCAATAATATTCTTGCCTGAATGATGTGCGTTTAGTGTTCAATTAGAAACAGTGCAGATAGTGAACAAAACAGGCATCAGCAGTCATGCGATCTGTCACATAATTACTAGTTCTCGTAACTAGAACCACACTCGTGACACTTTCCATTTCTTTCACTGTTTGTTTACAAAAAAAAAAACACGCAACATGATATTACTTGATCGGCTCCGATTTCCAGAATGTGCATTTTGGTGTTTCTACTGTGTGACTGGTCCCATCACCGCGCGCGCTCCCAGTGTCGATTCACCCGCGGCTCGCCGTAAGAAAACAAATACGCCACAAGACGACCGTAACGGCCATGCACTGCTCACAAACTAACCACTGTCCGACGAACGAAGCAGAAAAAAAGAAAATTGTTTCACGCTTCTTGCACAAACATATTTTAATCAAACTTAGAGAGGAATAAATTATTTCCCGCGAAAGTCTGGACGGCACCGTGCGTAGATTGATGTGTGCCGTTGCGGCGAGTGCGACTATCGCGTTTTCATCTATGCTTCGGCAGCTGATTCTAAACATCACAATTATTTACGCCAATTAATTGATGCAGCGGAATAAATCATATTTCATAAGTTGACTGATCGGTAGCTGTGTGAGTGAAATTTTCGCGATACTGTTAATTGTTTATAAATTGTTTTCTATTTTATGCAAAATTCCGCCTACAAAATCAATCAAATCTGTTGAAGGCTTTGTGTTTTTATTTAAGCTAATGAAAAAAATGTTTCAAATAAACTAAAAACAGTCGGATATATTAATTTACTCATATTTGATGGACGAAATTATAAATAAAATATGTTTTATGTATTCTTTATTATGTAATAGGTCAGTTTTAGTAGAAATTATATAAAAAATAATATACCAAAGCTACCAATGATAAAATTTTGTTGGGATTATAGTGTGGGCTGGGAAAGCCAACCCATAAAAACAACATTGCTAATAAGTAGTTAATCTATTCGCTGAATCTACTTAATCCTTACTCCATTCATGGCGACTATTCTGATGTACATTATATGTTTGAAATTGAAAAAAAAAACACACCTGATAATCGTCCATGAGTTTCTACGTCCTCCTTCGCTAGTTACATTGTAGCCGCAATAATTTCATGGAACCAAGGAGTGACCAGTCATACGCCGACATTGGCGACACTGCGTGGAAATATTCGCCCATGGTGTGGACTGTGGATTTACCACAGGATCCATGCTCGGGTGCGCTTTTTGTTCATTTCCACATGATTTTCGCGATCCCTTTCGTTACGCTGTTGTTTAGTTGTTAGTACTCACACCATATACACATAAAAAATGTTTTATTCGTAATAAGATAAATAATTGAATTAAAGACACAAGTTTGCGCGTTCAGGCTAAGGAAATTTTAGTGATGGCGCCACAGTTCCAAGTAGTCACTCTCTAAACATCTGACAGCATTGGGATTTTCGACGTCGAAATATCGAGCAAATTGCAGCATAAAAGCCATTTGGAAAACCAGGCCAAATTCGCCAATAACAGTTGGGGATCCTTAACAGAATTAAGCGGTACTTGACGTCGGTCTTGCTCTATAAAGCGAAAATCCAGCTCCACGTGGAGTACTGCTCCCACCCCTGGGCAGGAGCCTCAAAATACAAGTTTGACCCACTTGACTCTTTACAGCGACGAGTTCTTCGAACCCTCAATAATCCCGATCACACGGAGAATGTGGAACCGTAAGGACAGCGGAGAGCTTTCGGGTCTCTCTGTGTCTATCGTTTGTTTCACGGGGAGTGCCCCGATGCTTAACATGGTACCACTGTCGCTCTTCTACCATCGCACCACCCGTCACGACAGTTGAACTCATTCCTGCAACTTGGAAACTATCCGTTACCAAATGGTACGAAAACGTGTACGTGACCAGCGCTCTTTTTTACCAAGCAAGTGCAAGGTCTGGAATAAACTATCTGGTTCGTTGTTTTCTGAGCGCTATGACTTATATTTCTTTAAACGAGGCTTAAAGAGAGTAGGTATTATTAAGGTAGGCAGCGAGCTGGTTTTGCTGGACCCTTGGCACTGAAATCTCCATGAGTGACCGCATGTTCGTGTACCTACGAATGCAAGAATAAAAAACCGGCCAAGTGCGAGTCGGACTCGCGCACCAAGGATTCCGTGCCATCATCTATAAAAGACACTCTAAAAATCACGTTTGTTCCTGTTTATTAAGTTCGAGTTTAAAATTGCTTAAAAATTACGTTTGTTGTATGGGAGCCCACCATTAATATTTACTTTATTTTATTATTTATTTTGAAAGCTAATACAACAAAATATTCTGTGAAAATTTTAAGCGCGTACCTGTTACCGTAAACAAAAATACGAAAAAAACACATTCATTGTATGGGAGCCCCCCTTAATATTGTCATTTTTGAAGTGAAAACTTCTTTAGCGGCGTTGAGCACTTTTTCTGTAATGGGTATAAAATCTTAAACTCGCGTCAGGACACGTGACCTGATCGAAAAAGCGTAAGACGGATGGAGAGTAGACAGCTGTCAGTTAGCTGTCAGTTTATAAAGCTTTGATGAATTGCCAATGATTTTGAGTGGAGATTTCAACATAAACTTCGCAGACGATAAAAATCAACTATTAATTGAATTTTTAAATAATGAATTTGGTTTAACTATGTCGAATGATCGCAATCTTAGCACAACGAAATACAAAACTACTATTGATGCGGTCTTTATTAGACATTTAAATAGGTTCGAATCAAAACTGTTCGTTTCTTACTTCAGCTACCATAAACCTATCGTATCAGTTTTAGAGATTGGCGATGATAGTTCTGGTAATGATGATGGTGAAAAAGTCGTTGAAATTATGGATGAAAGTTGATTTTTCGGAGAGATAAACTTTTTAATGTAAAATAATTGTAATAGTTTTAGTGTTAAATTTTAATGTAATATAAATTGTCATGTTTGTGTACGATAGCGCAATAAATGAATATTGTATTCTACCACATAAATGATAGTACTTTTATACTGATAAAGCAATTGGTGCAAAATTATTCCCTAACCATTCCAAAATATCAAACATGCTCAACGTTATTTTATTTTTAATATTCGTTGTTATAGCGGCAATTGAAATACTTTTTTCAGCTCATTTGTGAAAATTTCAGCTTTCTAGCTATCGGATTATGAGATACCGCCTAGTCACAGACAGACTGACAGTGGAGTCTCAGTAATTGGGTTCCTTTTTTACCTTTTAGGTACGAAACCCTAAAAAGACATTGTAAATATTCGCAAATACTGTAATACTGAAAATAAAGTAGGTACGAATTTGAAAAATATGAACATGAAAAACAAAATGTATTGAAGAATGGAAAACCTTTAAAAGAATCCTTGATATACCTAACAAATTAACAACTAAAAGCCTCGTTGTGTAATTGGTTATGAAACCGACTCAGTATAAGAGATCACGGGTTCGATCCCTATACCAAAGCAAAAATGAGTGGGACCACAAATTTTGGTTTTAGTTCGGGGTGTTGCGGCCAAAACGTATTTTTGTATAAATACTGACGGTACGATATTTAAGTACTACAGGATCAGGACTATTAATGTAACTGTTCGATGTTTAAAAATATAAACACAAGTTGAACGATTTTTTGAATTGTTGAACAATTTCCAAAATAGTCGAGATAGTCCAATTACATACAATTCACTTATTTGCGCGTCAAGTTTAAAACAATAGCCGAGCGCCGGTGGTTCTGAAAAAATATTTTCGCAACATCGGAAGCCGGCGTCCCAGATTCATTCACCGTTATACGAGTATCTGCGTATAATACCTATCTGTAACACTACGTGCGCCACTGGCCCAGCGGTACATGACGCGATAGATATAATCAATTGGCCCTGCTCGAGTGCCTACAAAAATGTGTTGTATTGTTATTTACAATTCCCATGAAACCAATTGATTTTTAGCATTTTTTGTAATAAATGAATGAAGAAATCGAAATTGAAATCTAATAATACCTAATTAGGCTATAAACTTCGATCAGCTTTTTATTTAGATCCAGCGTACCACTTACAGATTTTTAAATTTATTTTAAATTGAAACGAACTTTAAATAACTTAAGTAAGGCATTGTTAAAGAAAATGGAAAAACCATGATAGAAAATTAATGTAATCAATTACTTCTTTTACTGAACTTTTCCAATCATCACATCTAATTTGTGTAAAAATATTTTGCTTTGAAATAAAATCTAATATTATTCTGATATTAAGTATTTTGAAAATAGATTAAAATAGGTTATATGTACAATCGTACCAATGCGTTAAAATATTCCTGAACTATACGTGTTTTATGACGAGGGAAACAAACGAACGTATTTGTCATAGCAAAACCGTGTTGTGTAAATTATTAACTTGGATATTATTATTATAATCATGTATACCGATGATAATTCAGACAAGGAGAGCGAGTATGAAGAGCGAAGTCCAGAAGATAGTCCTAATAATATCACTAAGAAGTCTCTGTCATCAGTTGGGTTTAGGAACAACCCAGAGAATCAGAATGCAAGACCACTGGCTTTACGCGCAACGCAGTCGTTCACGGGTGCCGTCGAAGAACTACGTTTATGTGGCAATTTCCAGAGGATAAACTTGTGCAATAGGATGAATGTGATGTCAACGCCAAAGATAGCCACCATTTGCCCATGTGGTTGCCTCCTAAGACCAGCTACTATGGGACCATTCAGAACTAGAGAACAGAACACATTGGCTCTACATATTGTCTCACCAGAAGTCCTCAACTACCATGGTTACAATTACGAACCGTGTCAGATCGCTATGTTCTGGAAGAAGGACTGCAGAATGTTCTTATGGAAAGGGAAAGCAAAAATGAAGAATGTGATCCATGCAGATTCGTACAAAAAATAATATTTAATGTCTATACGATGTTTTATAGTTTTTATTCATATTTATACTGTTATACAGAAACAAACGAAATGTTTTAAGTAATTTATTCCTTAAAATTTAAATAAATAACTATGTATTTTAGTGCAAATAAATTCATACAATGTGTGTTTCAACAGATTGTAACGCTATTTCCCAATAGAATCTATTGGTATCTACTGCAATGTTTGGACTGTGTCCAATGGCTGCTTTTCTACTCCGGGCATGCTAGATTCGACAGCTTCTCCACACGAAAATCTGACATAGTCGATGATCTCAACTTTGTTCTGTTCTAACATCTCTTCGACAGTGTAGGAAGGATCTAGCAGGTATTCTTGGAATATGAGGCAAGTTTCGTCATCAGAATTCTTAGCAGGTTTGTCTTTCTCCTTGTCGCCGATCTTGACTGGAGCGCAGCCGACGATGTGTTGGCAAAGTTGTTTGCCGAAGTCTGGCAGATCATTAGGTTGTCTGTACGCGAGTAGGGCGCCGTATTTTCCCGCGGAGTAGTCGCCAGGGGTGGCGGGTGCAGGATGCGTGTAGGCCGCAATTTTGACGTCATCTTTGTTAGCTTTCCAGCATTCTGCTCGCCTTAATACAGCATTTTCCCCAACAGTCCCAATAAATAACGCCAGAGTTTCCGATAATTTTTTGCCTCCCTCCACAGATAAGTTGCCGAGCTGCTCAGTATCTAGTTCCATCTGGAAAATGAGAATAAAAATATCTGTTTAGGTTTATAAAACATCAAGTTAATCTCAATCTTTGGTATTTGGAGACATAATTCACCGTCGCCTATAGACTTTTTTTATTGCTTACGACCCGCAAACGAGCAAACAAATCACCTGATGGTAAAAGAACACTGCCGCCAATGAAAATCTACAACTTTGGATCATAGATTTGATGCTGGGCCGTCAAATCGGGAGACAGCACGAGCATGCTCATTCATGCTCATTTGATGAGTCATGTCAATGACAACAGCGTGGCTCTACCAAGTTTAATGACTCACTATCATGGGTACTTTTATGCTATTTATAGGCTTTGAAAATGGACGGGTAGAGGCAGGTAAAACCAAAAGATACGCGGTAGGATAAATATTATAGTGATAACCCTCAATGGTCATAAGAAATACCTAAATCATAAATACGTTACGAGTATTGAATTATAACATTCTTTAGCCTAATGAAAATGAAACTAATTTGTGGAATCCAATAAGATGTTCAACATCATTAAATGTCAATAATTTAGATTGTAATTTTTTTGTTTACCACCCGTTTCGGAAAGCGGTTTTCATTAGAGGAGAAGTGCAAGAAACTCTAGTGCTGCTCTTTTCAAAACCAGTTTACAATGATGATACAGTATCATAATTTCTTTATTTGACAGCCTCCGTGGCGCAGTTGGTTAGACGCCGCCTGTGAAACGAGAGGCCGCGGGTTCGATCCCCGCACCGAGAGAAATGTTTGTGCGACCCACAAATATTTCTTCCGGGTCTGGGTGTTTGTGAGACCGAAAAGTCTCTCGTAGTTCCTGATACCCACGACACAAGATTCGATCTTACTGTGGGGTCAGGACTATGTATGTGACTGTTGGGTGTTATTTATTATTTATTATTATTTATTATTCTTACCTTTGTGACTGGTCCTTTAGCTTGCAAGTGCGTATGGGCGAATTTGAAGCAAGCCATTGTGGCATCCTCCATCATCTTGTGGAACTTATCGTTCTTAGCAACGAAGTCTGTCTCACAGTTCAACTCGACTAAAGTTCCATGGCCCCTATCGAATTTGACGGCAACGAGGCCCTGCAAAGCCGTCCTGCCGGCTAGTTTAGTTGCCTTCGCCCAACCCATCGCCTGGGCTTGTTCGTTCAACCATGCTTCAGCCTGTAAATAGACAATATTTAAATATACATACACCTACTAGTAGTACTGTAAGTGGCATTCCGCTATTGTTATGAAGACCTTTAAAAACATAACAGATTTCAATTCAGTTGCATTCAGTACACATACAACAATTCAAGGGGAAAGTTTAACGTATAGATTTATTCATTGTATAGTTGAGTGTTTCTGATGTGGAGCGAAGACAAAGAAAATCTGCAGCCGGGCGAAGCTGATCCAGGCCGCAGGTGATTGATAATTTTGATAATAAGCGTTTATAAATAAAGAACTGATCTGCCCACTCAGCCTCTACTATATCTATCTATTTTGAGATTGGCAATGATTCACAGTTATGATATTTGCGTGTCCGAAATCTAATTTTAGGGGGGTCTAAGATGTAAAAGCTTCTATCGTTAATAAATAATTCATAATAAATAATAGTTTATCATCAGTAACAACCAATAGATTTCTTAAAGTAATTTAATATTTTTACAATATTTTAAAAAGCATATTTGGAAAAATACGAGGGAATTTACCATAAAAGCAATAAATGTAAATCTAATTGTGACGTATTGGGTTTATTAATCGAATGCAATTCATTCAGGAAATTCTCTGGACTCTGGGAACTATTGATATAGTATGATTCATAAAATGTGACATCAATTTCCCCTATATAACTCAGAAGAATGAAACATTTGTAGGCGTATCTTCCCTATTTATTTTTGTTTTAGTGATGCTGTTTTATTCTGCTTGTGGCTATCTTATCGCTAATAAGGGAATCATGCTGTATTTTTGTACGAATAAACTCCAAAGAGTTATTTGAATTGGTAGAAATTATTCTGCTTACACACTTTTATACTATTCAAAATTTTCTAATAACGAGTTGTAGAAGACATGCTCCATCATAAATCTATTATTCAAATCAAATAATAAATTTTACATTTATCACATATTTCTGAAAGTGATAGAGCCATGCTGTTTACAGTCATGACTCAGTATAAATGGGGCAGGTTTGTCCGGATTGATACCACTGCCTCACAGGAGATTGTTGTGAAGTGGCAGGTTTGCTGTCCCGTTTCATTCAGCGAGGAAGACTACCCAATACACCTTTCCCCTCCCATTCTTTTTCTTTCTCACTTTTCTCCCAGTTAGATAGATGAAGCATTGTGGATGTTCATGAGCAGCAATGATTACTTAACATTACATGACCTGTTTATAGTTCGCTGGAGCAATGGAATAAAAGAAAGTAATTGAAACCTTCCTATGTAAACTACTGGAATTGAAAAGTTAGATTTTTGTTATAATGCATCAACTGCAAGTAGGTATAAAGATTTATAATTCTTTACAATAAAATATTATGTACAAATATACCTTCAACTGTTTTTCAATCAAATAAATTTTAAAGTGTATAAATATGAACATAATAAAATATTTAATTTGCCACATACAATGTTATTGGCGTAAAGTAGCAAATTAACAGTTTCAATAGTTCACATATCTGTATCTGTATCAGCCCATATACGTTCTACTGCAGGGCACGGGCCTCCTCTATAATCGACTCCCGATTGAGAGTGGTTAGGCCATATAGTCCACCACGCTGGCCTAGTGCGGGTTGGCGGACTTACATACCATAGAATTTTTATAAATCACTATGGTATGCAGGTTTCTTCACGATGTTTTCCTTCACCGTTTTTGGTGCGTGGTGATTGACTATCAATACACACATGACTCCGAAGTCAGAGGTGTGCCCTGGGATTCGAACCCGCGACCACCGTGAACATGTTGGCAGTCGCGTCTAGTCCGTTTACCAACAGGCCATCACGCACTATTCACATAGGGACTGTCAAATTATTAACTACTATGTCATATACCTTATCTGAATCATTATTGTGCATCTCCAAAGCTTTTTTGCAATTAGCTATGGTGTATCCAGTCTTTTTTCTGAGCTTGGCTAGCAGAGATGACTCGGCAGCTTTGCACACTGGACTCGTGTGGAGCCGTCTCACCAACTGGAATATCATCTGAAAATAAGTTAATATCACTCCTTTTATACACTATCCTAAATATTGCCAAGGCTTTTTAAGGGTTCATATTTTGATTAAAATGTTGACAAGTTATTAATGGTTTCATGTTAAATGGTACATATCCTTGAATAAAAAATACATGGGTTTAAATTTGCTATTTTTTTTATTATTCATAATAATAACAAAAAAATTAGTCATTGTTGAGATTGGATGTCTCTGAGAAAAACATTGCTTGTTGTGGTTTACTGATTCTATTTATGACGCATATGTCTCTTTTCTGGGTATAAGTATGTTCTTTACTTTCAAACATTATAATATAATTTATATTGAATGAAAAATGAGTCACAGTTCTGCCTATAATACTTTATAGGCCATAAATTTTTCATTTTTCTATTTGTTTAATAGGAGTAACAATTTTATTTACTTATAATACAAAGCATTTATGGTAAGTGCAGTGGACTCTTTATAGAGTATTGACCATCAAGAGATTATTATATTATATTTCTATTTAGTTATATATATGTGTTATTAGTATTACATATTATAGAACATTCAAAAGCCAGCAAGTAAGAATAGTTCCTGCATATTTGTGCATGCATTCATGCATATTAAACACACTATAATAGATTAATAAGTATAAATAAATATATTTATGTAGACAAAATAATTTATTTAAAAAAAATTACAAGCAATTCTTCATGTAGTTATGCAAATATTAAATCCAAGCTCATTAAGAAAATGTTTTTAACCTCCATTGACTTACTCTAGACAACTTTTTTAAGGACCAAGGCATTATGACCTTAACATTAACACCACAACACTGTTTTAACCGTAAATTAAACTTATTTAGAACACTTACAAAATATTGTTAAACCAGTAGCAAAAGACCACAAGCTGTATGTTATACAAGTTGTAATTAACTCACTACACAGTCACACAGTAATTGACTGTGCAAGCTGTTATATTCAATTAAATATTTATTGTATAAACAAGTTATAGTCATTCAATAAAACAATGTATCTACTTTAGAGTCATGACATCATATGAGAGAGACAGATATAATTTTGTTATTGTAACCCAAGCAGTATAATCAAGAAGCTTATACCCAAATGGAGATTGTATTCCGTATATAAAAGTGAAGCACAAAAATTTGACCTTGAATGACGTCGCTGTTGCCTGCTATCCTTTTCTTTAGGGTGAAAATGATCAAACTACAAATCATGTTCATTCATTGTCACTCACACACAAAGAAAAGGATAGCAGGCAACAGCGGCTGTATTCAAGGTCAAATTTTTGTGCTTCAGTGTTTTATACAGAATGCAATCTCCATTTGGGTATAAGATTCTTGGGTATAATCAAGGCCATTCAGTTGTATAGCATTGTGTTTGTTATGTATAATGGATTGGTACTGAATGAAATACAACCATGATTCAGTAGTGTTAAGAGTTACCTTTG
Organism: Hyles vespertilio; assembly: GCA_009982885.2. Lineage (NCBI taxonomy): Eukaryota > Metazoa > Arthropoda > Insecta > Lepidoptera > Sphingidae > Hyles > Hyles vespertilio. Next base: position 19,596,487 of record CM042807.1, read on the forward strand.
AGTATGCTTTTGCTCTCAACTTCATTAACCAACAACCTAAAAAATAATGTCAATGTAATTTGGAATTTTGTCAACTATAGCATAAAACCTATTTGTTTATACTAATAAGAGAGGTTGAATTACTTTTAAATCGAGTTATTTTGTACTGGTTGTATACAAGCCAACTAGAAAAAAGAAAAAATATCTGAAGGATTCATGTTGCCATGGAGAAATCAATATATTGACAATAACACTTTTTCACAAGTTGTAAACGTGGCAAGTTCTATTTTATTTATTGGTTTCATTAATGTTATTTATTTATTTATTTCGAATAAATAAATGTTAAGTAATAACATATTCGTATAACTGAGCTGAAGTGCATTTGTGCTTACCTTCCAATGTGATTAGTAGGATCAGGTAATGAACAACCCCTATGTTAATTAAATAAGTTTGGGAAAAGATCTAAAACAGTTTTTATTGGTTTTTTGATACCGGAAAATTAAAATAACCACAAAATTCAACACCTGATTGATGTATCTGTCAGAAATTTGAACGTTTAGAAATCGCTTTTCATAAGTAAGAATTATAAATTGCACAATATAATATGAATTAAAATATTTTTTGATTTATGGTATTTATAAATATATATATGTATTTAAAAATCTTATCATAATTAAAGATATTAGTAATGTACGTACTTTGTATGCAGAAATAAAACGTCAAAGCAATAGCTTCTTTCAAGTTTCAAAATGAGTTTCAACGATCTTCTGGCACAATATTCTGGTATGGCGCGCGCCCGAATGTAGTTTAAAAAATAAGAACAGTTTAACTCTCTTCTCATTTCAATACATTGAACATGATAATATAATTATTTTATTACGAGTATACATTTATACTCGTAATAGCAAGCATTCTTGTTGTTTATGCCAGAAGACATACCTGTCGTCTGTCTTGTATTGGTATTAAAAAAAACAATATAGTAAAAACACAGACGAGTAAAAGGTAAAAATTAATGAATTCGATGTAACATACTACAAGTTACAAAATTACATATTTTATGAATAATTGCTGGAGCTCATTCCAGCGTATCAATACTTTTAAAACTTAAATGACATTAATCTTCCAATATGCATTAAGGTCGGATCATAATATTTACGATGAATCATGTGTTTTAGAATTTTGCGATAAAATGCAGTCGAATCGGCATGGTCGCAAGAAAAGTCAGCCTTCAACGTCCAACTCAGATGTGAAATTACCTAAACTACCTAGAATAAAGTTACCTGAAGATTTTAAAATACGAACACAACCCTTATTTTCCCTCCCGGAGGAAGTATTAAAATTACCACCACCGCCTTCCAAAAATGCTAAAGCAAAAGCTACAAAAGCCGCACCACGGAAAAGGTCTAGTGGTGAGTACTGAGAAAAGTTTACATTGAGTATCCAATCAATATTTTTGTTACGATATTAATAGGCATTAAAATAATATTAGGTATATAAGTAAGTGGCACTTTGGCAAATATTAAATGAAAACCTATAGTAATTTTTGCCTGCCACAGTTTAATAGCAAATGTATTATGAATTTTTGCATTGCATTCCAGTAATGCAGAGCTTTACAGCAATGAGAAAGGCTCGTGAGGATTTCAGAGCGAAGTTAATGACGTTGATCTGTCAGTCAAGTCCGGAGGAAGAAGGCGACGGCGACGCCATACCGTCTGCTGAAGAGAAGAACATGCTCCGATACTATTATTACTTGCGGTATGGAATAGACACTATCCATGTCGCGCCTTTGGACAATAAGATTATATTACGGTAAATATTCTTTTGATTTAAACTTGATGTTAAGGCTGTTGCTGTGTTGTTTATTTTTGAATTTAGTAAAGTTAAATCTCCCATGCATATAATCACACCCTTTCCCCAAAAGGGGTAGGCAGATGTGCCGGTACAAACCATGATGTGATAGGGGGCGAGTCTATCGCCATATCGGGCATAATTTTCTGCCTTAGAGTTAATAATCAATTGAAAAATCTACTATCACTTCATCCGACCCGGGATTCGGACCCGAGACCTTAGCTTTGTAATCATACCATAGTACAACTACGCCACCGAGGCAGTAGTTAAATCTTTATTGGACAACAAAACACATGCCTGTACGCGAAAAAATCCACCTATCTTGTTTTGACATCTACGCTTTTTGCTCCATGCACCATGAGTTGTATTAGGAAGCTTTGTCTGCGTTGCAATAGACGGTGTTTCAACATTTGCATTTGTGTATATTTACAGAGTGCATAATTTAATATCTCCGAAGCTGAAGAAATGGAAGGATACACTGTTCGTATGTACGGATGAAATGCGCGAGGATTTTATGATGAGCATGAAGAAGGCCATCGTCGATTTTGTTCTAAAGGATCCTAATACGGTGCTGATATTTGTTAATGATTGAAACGGACATAACCAGTCTCTTTTCCTTAGCTCAACAATTTTTTGCTATATGGCATGGTATCTCATGTCAAGATCAACCCATGCCTGTCGCAGAAAGCCACTAAATGGGCCTTTTGGGAGCACAAGGTGCACTTGGGGGACATCTTCACCGAAAGTTTAGAGGCGAAGGCCTGAAAAGTGCTACTAATGCCTGCGTGATAGTACCTCGCGAGTCTAGTTAGCACGAACTGCAGTCATCTTGATGTGTGAGAAAAGGGCCGTTGAGGGGTTTTGGTCGGTGTGCCGGTGTAGTATTTTGTGTTAGGGACTCAGCTCGGCATTAACTTACGCATTGCTAGTTGGAAGACCGGTTACCCCGACATATCCTTCCTGCTCCTTCTCCCAGGGCTTGTGAGAAGGGAGCCTTAAAATTCTTAGAAAATTGACCACATTCCACATTCTCTTGTTCAGAGAAATGACTGGTATGATCATTTATTTATGTCAGATGGTTTTGACATTAATTAAACCGAAACTTAACCTAATAAAACTTAAGGTATAAAAACGATAGTGTTCATTTAGTGAGCAATTTCCTTTTTTAAAGATATGCGATAGAACATAACATTGTCTTTATAGCCTAATATCACTTTTATAACAAGCATTCATGTTTATTAGGAAGAATCTATGGAAGAAGAAGACACCCCGTTAAAACAGGAGCTTGCTAAAAAGGACGACGCGTGGAGAAATCGATACGCACTCGCCAAGAAAACTTTAACTAAGAATTTGCATAGCGTTAACCCTTGTATTGCACAAGTGTTGCAGATATGGTGGAAACAGTTCAAGTATGTAACTTTAGGCTTTATTACTGGAATAAAACCCTTTGCAAATTCTTCAAATAATATCGTGTTAGTCTTGAAACGTGGAACTTGGCCGAAACGAATTTCATAACCGACTTTTAAACCAACTGCGCCACTTAGAATGTTAAAATTACCAAGGAGCAAACTGCGTAGTTTGATCTTGTTTTACATTTTCAGCGATTTAAGGTTGATTAGTATGAAAGACATTATGACCACGAACGAGGCGTACGAACTTCAAGACTTTTGCTTTGTTTGCAAAAGACACATCGAGGCAGCTGGTAATGTGCTCACCCATCAGTGGATACCTACTGTACAAGCTGTGTTTCTGCAGGTAGGAATGTCTTTTGTAATGATTAATTTAAAATTTTAGTTCTCTTCTACATAGTTTGTGGAAGATCTTCAGACAGTGTTGGTAGATGTCATTAGAGTGATTGAGATGATTCATGATTAAAATAAAGTAGAAAACAAGTTTAGACCAATTGATGTGACCAATGACCAATGAGTGAATGACCAAATGATCACGGGCGTTTTCTTTCAACTTACATAAAAATTAAAACATTCATGTCTAAAGGTATAAGTATTCATCAATAGTACAAATCATAAAGTATACTTCATGAAAACTATCTGCGTTCTATTTAAGGGAAGTAAAAAGAAGCTAATACCTGAACCCAAGCAGACGGCGAAAATGAAGAAGTTCTACAACTGTTTGGCGTGCATCATGACGTACAATTTGCAGACGCTGTGTCTGAAATCGATGCAGGAATATACGGATTATATTCTTGACGTTGGGGTACGTGCTTTATGCCCAGCATTCAAGGCTTAATAAAGGAATAAGGTGGAATAATGACGTCTTATTTTAAGAAATAATTGGATGGTGTACACGGTAAATCTCAGATAGACTATTATAGGAGGGGATCCACTCGAATCAAGTGTTATTACTGTCTTTAAAAATAAGAAAGAAGGAACCGCTTTACTGTCCTATTGCATTCTCTCAGATTACCGGAAACCCATTGCCCTTTTAATCCCTCTGTTCCCCATCTATATTGAGATTTATGCAACGCAGTTATCACCCATGTATTTTGAATGGAGGTGGCAGTAATGCCTTATCTTGTGAGCCATTTGCAGAAGTGGACTGCTCTTGTTTACTTTGCTTACTTAGGAGGGTACAGTACATTGAATAAGTGGCCCGAAACATTACCAATTGGAATTCACTATTATGTCGATAAATTCTCCTGCTGCGGTGATTCCTCGCAGAGGATTTTTAATATAGTTACGGCAAAACATAACGCATGAAAGAAAAGACTAATAAACTAAAATAATTAATTTTCAGGGTAAAAATCAGGGCTTCGTAATTAACCTGGCGTTCCAAAACGATGCAATAGAATTTGAACCATCGTTCAAACAGTTTAGAGATCAACTTTGCTTGCTGTATGATTTTCTGATCGATGCGACCAGACAGTCTCCTCGCTTGGAGAACATGCTGTATCAGGATTACGTGTGTACCGGCAGGGCAACATTGAAGGTAAAATTATCAACTAGATTACATAAATATTACCAAGATTAATGTTCGTTTCTGTAAGTTAAGCTAAGTTGAATTCTGTTGACTTGCTATTTTTTATAGATATTATAGGGACGACAGGAAGTCACTAGATTCAACTCACTGCCCAAAGATAGCTATTGAAATCCTTGGTGAAGGTCTATATTCAACAGGTACCAGTCCATTTGTTGGTGTAAACGCGTCCAGTTTTCTATAATAAAGATTTTGAACAAAATATTCTCAATCAACTACATAAAAATCAAAACCGAAATATTGATTTTAAATAAAATACGCTGATATTTTTGTTACAGCCAGTGATAGACAACGATCTTGTGGATGAATACAAGGCGATAATCGCCAACCTGATCAGTGAACAGAGAATTGGACCGGAACTTAGGGTCCAGGACTTTGATGACTACGTTTGTTTGCTTAATGGCGAAGTAAGTTCAAATATTAGTCTTTAAAGTAGTCGTAGAGTTCATTCAAATACATAAAGTTACACTAAAGGATGGCTAGTGCCTAGTAATTAGTTACAGACTCTTTTGCTCGCATTTTTTGTTGTTCCGTTCGTTTGTTCCTTTCAGCCACAGGAAGTCCACTTCTGAACATAGGCCTCCCCCAATGACCTAAAGATCGAGCCATTGGAAGCGGCCTGCGTCCAGTGACTTACTGCACCTTAGTCAGGTCTCGTAGGGAAATACTGAGCATTGCCCTCTCCACAGCTCGTTGAGGGATATTGATCCTTCTTATGAGACCCATAGTGTGAGGCCAGGTTTCGGTGTCGTATATCATCCCTGGCAGCATAACGTTGTACATTAAGGCGAAATAAAATTAGAATAGTTCTTCCTTTCAGAGGATAAAACATTATGTATCACATTGTATAACCGCAGGCGCTGTCCCGAGTAGAAAGGTTCATAAACGCCCGTCCCGAGAAGACCTTCGAAGAGTATTGCGAGGAGGCGGTGAAATTTGTGGAGTTGGCCCGCGAGATCCCGTCCAAGCTGGAGGGCACCATCAACATCGGCATGTACCGCATGCAGCGCAGTGACCTCATCAACTCTTTGCGGGGAGCTGCCACCAGGATGGCCAATACTCTGCTCCGGAGGATGACTGAAGATTACCAGACTATGATCAGAACGTATGTGCTTGGTATTGATGTTGGAGGTTCATTGTATGTAGAGTTGTAAGGTGATCTTGTGGCAATGACTATGTTTTAACAGTGTACCTAAAAGAACAGAATTAGATTCCTGCCTGGTATAATAGGCCCCGCCTTCCGTCACTAAACTTGAAACGTGTCTTTTACTTTTACGCACTGTAAAATATTTAGCTTTCATAATTTAAATGTGATGGAGAAGTTGTCATTTGTGTGATTTTAAATTATAATCTTTGCTAGTATTCTTCAATGTTTATAAACAAGAAAATGTAACGAGGGAACTATTAATCAACTCGTGGAGGACAATATTGATGTTTTGATATGAATAACAGAATCTATGAGGAGTACTCCTCGATGGCAAACACTTTGCTGACTCCACCGCCAGACACAGCAGCTTTAATGGATCTAATAGCATTCATCAAGAAGGTGGAGGACGTTCTGCTGTCGGAAATGGAGGATAAACTTCGTAATATGCTGAGATACATAATGTTTCTCGGAGATTACACCACCTTCTCTCCTTTAGAGATGAAGGCAAACAATCAGTCCTTTCATTGGTATGTATATAACATGATTACAATTGAGTTAACCTACTAAGTATTCATCAAAGTGATGTTGAAAAAAAAAAAACAGGTACAGATAGAGTTTGAGGTTTTAATTCTTCGATAAATCAATAATATCTTGCTTGCCGAGTTTCAACCAATAAACAATATCGCCTTAGAATCAGCTCCAAGTTTTCAATTCAAGTCGGTTTTTTACTCAAATCCTGTTTCGGTTCTAATGACTTGGGGAAATCCTTATTATGTTTGATTACAACTAACCTTTATTTTTAATTAAAGGTATGCTCGTATGGCTGGCATAATAGACGAGAGTAAAGCGATATGTGATCAGAAGAAGATAGAATATCAGGAACTGTTGAAGGTTAATTAGAAAATTTTAATTTTCATTCGTATATAAGAGACATATGTATGCTTATATTGTTTGCGTTTATACTTATGGACATTTACGTTGCTATAATTATTTAGTGAGACAAAAAATACACAACCCATGATTGGTTGTGAAAGATTTAGTTGTAATAATGGTATTTTTTCCTGTGAAACAGTAGTACCGCCCGGACAAGGCTGCCCATTCAAATTAGTCATGAGTGACAACTGCATCGTTCTGTCACTTCTTTTGCTTTTTTCTATGGTATCAAGGTATCTTATGCTGTCAATGTAATGCAGGTTCGCATCGCTAAGTTCATCGATGACTTGGACGTGTATGAAACCCAGTGCAACGAGTTGCAGTACTGGGGTGATATCGATGATTTGACCAAATACGTCACGCGAGCCAGACATTTGGATGAAAAGTTAGTAACTTGGTTTATATATATTTTTACGAGTCTGCTGTCCGTTTGTCTATGTTTAAAGTGTGTACTTTCACAAAGGTTTGTTTACGTGTACGTAATTATTGTCTTACTGTCCATGGCACCGTCATATTTTGTAGGTTGCATGCAATCTGCAAATGAAGCTAGTTTAGCAGTTTCACAGGTACATATTACCTATATAGTGTATTATCTATGGGTACATATATCATTTAACGCAATGTAAAAGTATGTTTTGAATTGAAGATTAGCCTTTGATTCTTTTATTGGTCAAATAGCATAAAGAAAAAGAAAGACGAGGAACCGGAATCGAAATTTATTCTATTTATTTAATAAAGAAAATAAAATAAACTGCATACTATTTGCTACTTTTTTTTTTATTGCTTTGAATGGCGAGACGAGCAAGCCGTTCGCCTGATGGTAAGCGATACGACCGCTCATAAACAGTAGCAACATTCCACTGCGCTCGCCATCCTGAGACATAAGATGTTAAGTCTCAATATGTCCAGTAGTTGCTCTAGCTACAATGTTCTTCAATCCGAAACACAACAGTGCATTTAAGCAGTGTTGTTTCACGGGAGAAATAGACATTGCGGTGGAACCTACACAGATGGCCTCTCACATATGAGAGACCTACCACCAGTATACTTTATGGAAGTTGTCTGAAGATAATTTAGTATTTCCATAAATATTCCAATTACCACCATCTATTGACAAATACTTAGTCTCTGTGGTTGAGCCATTAATACAAAAACCGAATATTTTAATATGGGAATGCATCAGCTCTGACGAAATATTAGTATGAAAAATAAACATCATGTTATATTAAATTTAAAAATATATTTTTATTATAAAAATACATTATTTTTTCTTTACAAAACTCGTGCTGACGAATGTTCACTTTATAAAGATGGTTGAACTTTAATGTTCCATATTGCTATTACATCTTCAGAAGTAGAATCATTTGATAGAAACTTTGTGAATCACTAGCACGTTGAAGAACATTCTATAGAAGTATATTGGAGGATCTTAGCCTTGTTGTAGATTCCACTGTTACGTTGTCTCCGTCTGTAGTTCTTCCAGTAATAATAACATCTTAATTCTAAATTGGCGCATTTGTTCCTCTGTCAATTTTTCTACATCTGGCAATAGACTTAGCAAGAACATTTTCCTAGGACTTTCATCTTTAGGTTCTCTTTTCTTAATCCAATCGATTAATTCTTTGTCCGCTTCTGTTGTGACCTTTCTGACCTTTGCTTTTCTACGAGTGTTTGATGTAGACTCGGAACATGAATCTTCGTTGTCCTGATGTTCATCTGTATGTATCGCAGCTTTTATAAACGGTAGGATGAACTGTAATTCTTCGTGTAGATAATATAACTTTTTTTGCTTTGTGGCTGATTTTAGGCTGCGAACAAATCCATTCCTTATGTTCTTCCATTTGAGTTGACAATCACTCACTACAAAGAAACAAGAAATACATCATCGTGATTAAATCATATTTTGATGTTTTTTTACTTTTTTCAGATGTGTGATGTGCTAGGACTTTACGCGATAAATGTTCGTTTGTAGCCAACGTTGCAATTGTCTGCATTTGTGGCAAAAACTATACCGGGTATATCAAGACTGCTACCGAAAACGAAGCCGGGTGGTAGTTTTAGTGACTACAAACACAATACAACTAAAAATGTCGTTAAGAAACGCGACATGTATTTACCACCCAAATATGGCCATAGGAAAAAATTACAAAAAAAAATGTCGCTTTTTTTTTGCAAAATTTTCTATTGCATTGGGTCTGAAGTCGCTTAAACAACCACTCGGCTTCGTTTTCGGTAGCAGTCTTGATATACCCTGTAGAAGTTATTTGTTAAAGATACAATGACTGTATTTAAGGGTCAAAAATGTGTTTTTTTTTTATTTTTTATTTATTTAAGGTACGCCAGCAGCTTACACACTGAAACTTACAACATAATAACAGAAAAAATATAATTATACAAATATGCAAGCCAACTTCAGGTATACACAGCATGCATCAAAACAAGTAAAAGACACTAGAGACTACTGAGATTGTTAATTACATTAATACTAATAAAGAAGTTAGTAAGCATAAGAAAAATCAAAATGGCTAAACAATTCATACTATAATACAATAAAAAAGCTAAAATAACATTAACTTAAAACACAATTTCGACTTTGTATAAATTATGGACTAAATTTATGGACTAATGTCATAATTCTTTTTCGGAATGATTGAAACGAATCATGGTTAATGTCTAGCCCGAGTTTTGACTGTAAGGTATTGTGGGACCTACACAATCTGGAAAAAGGAGAGGGGACCCCTACGTTCATTCTGGATAACGGAATATACAATAATTTAGTAATTGGTTTTTGCGGTAGTTTATGAGGAACAACAATAGGAACCGCCTGAACTAAATGATTGCATCCAGTGGTGCCATTAACAATTTTGTGCAACATTAGTAGGTCATGTGCTATTCGGCGATCTTTAAGTGCCGCAATTTTCAAAAAAAACATTTGGATATGTTAGTAAAATATTTTACGGAGATACATATAACAGGTACATATGCATCAGCCCATATACATACGTCCAACTACAGAGCATGGGCCTTCTCTACAATCGAAAGTACGATTGGGACTGGTTTAGCCATATAGTCCACCACGCTGGTTTTCTCACGATATCTTCCTATACCGTTATAGTACGTGGTGATTGACTATCAAATCACACATGACTCCGAAAAGTAATAGGTGTGCCCTGGGATTATTTGAACCCGCTTACCATGAACATATTGTTATTATTATGTTATTACATTTTTTTTTTTATTGCATTGAATGGCGAGACGAGCAAGCCGTTCGCCTGATGGTAAGCGATACGACCGCTCATGAACAGTAGCAATATTCCACTGCGCTCGCCATCCTGAGACATAAGATGTTAAGTCTCAATATGTCCAGTAGTTGCTCTGGCTACAATGTCCTTCAATCCGAAACACAACAGTGCATTTAAGCAGTGTTGTTTCACGGGAGAAATAGACATTGCGGTGGTACCTACCCAGATGGCCTCTCACATATGAGAGACCTACCACCAGTAAACATATTACATATTATGTACATACATATTATGTAAAGATTTTATATTGAAGTCAATAATTCATGAAAATTATCTAAATTAAACTAAAAACTCTTATAAGTGTACAAGTTTATCACAACTATACAATAAGATAATGAAACAACAGAGAAATATGAAATGAAATGAAATGAAATGAAAATGAAATGAAAATGAAATGAAAATGAAATGAAAATGAAATGAAAATGAAATGAAAATGAAATGAAAATAATTTATTGAATCCATTAAAATGTTCAACATCATTATTTAGATTCAGTCATTTTTTATCTACCACCCGGTTCGGAAAGCGGTTTTCACTAGAGAAGAACGGGCAAGAAACTCTAGTGTTGCTCTTTTCAAAACCAGTTTACAATGTAGGAATTATTACAAAATTTACAAGTTGGTTTAATCAGAGTAGTTCATTAATAATTTGTTGTAAATTTACAAAAAAATATTTTTATATGAATATGTTTATGTTATAATTACTACGGCCGAAAGTAGCGAAGTCACCCAGAACGAAGAATCAGTATACTCTTTTTCGCCAAAGCAGCGAATAATTGCGAAAGCCTTATGTAATCCATTAATTAATCCGTTACAATGTAAGCAAATCGGATAGACCAGTCTACGCAAGCAGCACCCGTTCACGAGTATGACGCATGTGCCAGCCATCGGCCTCCTCAACCATGCTATAGGGAAGTGACCGACCCGGCACACGAGATATTATATTATAGAGATCTCCCTCTTTCGTAACGACGCGTAAGAATCTAAAACAATTTAAGTGATATTAGTCTTTAATAACATTCAATGGGTTCAAAATTCGGTAGAATATAAGTCAATGTTTATGCCTATTTGGTCGACTGATATGAATGTCCCATGAATAATCTATATCTACTCGTAATATAGTTCGTCTCTCACTCGACGGGCAATTTTTGTGCGCGGAAATGAGACATACGATTAAGAAGCTCACCTTGTATTTCAAATGACCTATACAAATATTTAATCCATTAATAAATAAAATATCTGTATTAACGGCATTATACTGCAAAATTTTAAGTTGTATGCTTCAATTACATTGTCTGTCCGCTGTCGGTTTGACGGGGAAAAGTCAAAATAAATTACTTATAAATATAAGCAAAGAGGCGTGCTGCTGCGTAGATTAAGTTTAAGTTTTGGTACAAAATGGTATTCTTGTAAATGTTTAGCTGCGCGTGAGCTGCGCAACAACTGTACGTCAGACGTATGAAATTTGTTTGACATTCACATATACGCGCAGCAGTAGAATACACTAAAGAGCTCGCGTGACGCGAACTTGATGCGAGCGTATTACGAGAATACGAAAAGGGCTGTTTTGATCGAAACGTAACTGCAATTGCGCCGTTACGTGAATTGCCCTACTGATCGTATACCTAAGTAATTTCAAAACTTACTATTTTTTGCAACCAGTTTTTCTGTCCCGCCAAAGGATTTGCTGTGTGCCTAATTGAATATTACACAAATGAATACCTAAGTAGGTATATTTAAACTTACCAGATGTGTTTGCTTTTTTTGCCACCTCACTCCAAGCTTCGTCCGTGAAATCCTTTCTTGAGTATTCCGCTAGTTTGTTGTTGTATAAACAGGGATATTGCTGAATAATATGAACTAAATTGAGAGCCGAGGCCGTCATTTTAATAACAAAAACGTGTATGCGTCGCGCAGTACGCTTGGTTAATAACATGTTGCCGCTCAGCTACAATCTGCATGACGTTTGCTTGCCGCCACGTCAATGCGGCGTTGCCGCTTCGTGCACAGTTACACTGGCAACCTGTGTTTGCACAAGCAAGCTGCAAGACAGCAGCTATAAATGGCAAATAATGATAGCGTGTGAATGAAGTGACGCTAGATGGACACTGGACTGAGTGCTTATCTATGTCAGAAGTAAATACATATAAGTAGGTATAGTACCTAATTATGCAAAATTGTAGCGACTATAAACGAAGAATCCATACTTACAGTACCTAATAAATAATATTAATACGAGTATACCCGAGTGACATAGGTACTTGCATTGTTCTGTCCCCAGACAGATACCAAGTTCAATGTCGTGGGTACCTATTAGAAAGGCTACGAGAGACTTTTCGGTCTCGGGAACATCTACACCCAAAACAAATACCTGTGAATCACACAAATATTCATCTCGGTGCAGAGATCGAAGGCGCGGCCTGTCGTTTAACAGCCGGCATATAACCAACAGCGACATGCAGACTTGCCATGCTCACTGTTATCCTTATGTCATACCTATTTTATTTATTGGTGTTATTGATAGTTAAATAGTTTTTTGCAGTAGATATACTGTTAGCGACGATGATGTTGAACATTATATAGGTACTTATTATTTTGTGTTGTAACAGCCTTATACGTCCCACTGAATATCACGGACCTGATCTACAATTGAAAGTATATTGAGAGAGTACCACTATCAAAAATTATAACACTAAGACATATTGTGTAGCATATATGCTTACATGCATCAATAAAAAAAATGTGTGATAACTGATAACTGTTTTGGCGTATATTACCCAGCGTAAATCAACGTTAGATTTACCTATTCAAGACTTTATTCATAGACGATGATATTTAAATCGACCATGAAGAAGTCCTAACCTAAACGTGGCCCTACTGCTAGGACGTTTTACCGTACAGATTGTAAACTATAACATGGTTTTTTATCTGAAATTCAGATTAGCAATGGCGTTAGTAAAAATAGATCAATTCAACGAGGAGGAAGCGGCGTTCGGATGGGAGTTGTCGCAGTACCCGAAGCGCAAGTCAATTTACGACAAGCTCGTTCCCTTCAAGAAACTCTTTGACGCTGGATTTGAATTCCTCGAGAAGCATAATAATTGGATGAAATCGAAGGTATCTTATCTAAATCTAGACATTTGATCCTCTTCAATCATTTAAGTAATTGAAGGATTGGATTGAAGAAGATCAAATTATGAATTAATGGTTGATTAATGTAAATGATGTATTTGCATATACAAATCAGAGTTAATCATGATAATAAGCTGTTATGTTTCACAGGTTGGCAGTTTTGATCCTGAAGATATTGAGGGTGACGTTAGTTATTTCTACAAAATAGTTTATAAGTTGGAAAAGTCCTTTCAAGATTTTCCAGAGACATTCCGCCTTGCTGTTTCAATTAGGTAGTAAATATTTTTAAATGACGCAAATTATATTAACATACCTACATTCATACATACATAAACTCACGCCTTTTTCCTAGAAGGCGTAGGCACCCACATTCGCCTTGTGTGTTCCGTCCCACGATGTGATAGGTGACGACCCTATCGCCATATCGGACACAAATTTCTGACACTAGGCTGTTAATGAATAGAAAAATCAAATATCACTTTGCCCAACCTGGGATTCGAATCCGAGACTTCAGCTTTGTAACCGTACCCTAGTACAACTACGCCACCGAGGCAGAAGTATATTAACGTACAACATATGATAATTGATTTTATAAAAAGATACTATTTAAATATAATTTTGTTTATTACACCGATAATACAATAGGATAGAAATATAGGTCCTGAATTTAATTTCAGACACAAGATGGATGAATTCAAAACCAATTTGCCCATCATTCAGACTTTGGGTAATCCAGGCATGAAGCTTCGGCATTGGGAAAAGATATCAGACATTGTCGGCTTCCCAATCGTGGTGGACGACGAGCTGTCTTTAGAAAAAGTTATAGATTTCAACTTAGTGGACTACATTGAAAAGTTCGAATCCATATCTGAGGCGGCCACCAAAGAAAATAACCTGGAGAAGGCTCTGGATAAGATGATGAAGGAATGGGTAGATCTCAGATTCGATATTTTACCTTACAAGTAAGTTACGCTTAATATCTAGTATGTGTGTAATTTTACAGGAATTTTAAGATTTGTGATGCTCAGTTAAAGTATAGGATGATTCTATAGCTCCGTGCATTTAAACTTATGACTCGGTGTTACCACCACGTTGGATGGCAAAAGTTTCGAGTTGAGATACGGAAGTCCTTGATACTGGCTTGATTGCTGTCAACATCGTTGATGATATGAATGGAAGTAACGAGGCTTTAGATTTCCACTGGTCGTATATTATAATCTATTACAAAATTGGTCACTATTGAATTAATTACTTATCCATCCATCCTTTAAGCTGTAGAAATGACCCAAGATGGTACGGATCATTCTCGGTAATATAATGAATACACACAATTGATAGAAGAATAAAAATATCTTATTGTCAACAGAGACACCGGGTCTTACATCTTGTCGAGTGTCGATGAAATACAACTGCTTTTGGACGACCACATTGTCAAAACGCAGACGATGAAGAATTCACCCTACATTAAACCATTCGAGGATGTTATTTAGTAAGTGATGTATTGTTAAAATTAGATAATTGATACATTTCTACAGTACGATTGAGATCATAGAAATTCAGCTCTCATAAACTCAAATCTGATTTGTTAAAATTTATTTATTTTTGTCATTCAGTGATTGGGAAGGCAAGTTAATCCTCCTACAAGAGATTCTAGACGAATGGTTGAAGGTGCAGGCCACTTGGATGTACTTGGAGCCTATTTTTTCGTCTCCTGATATTCAACAACAGATTCCCGAAGAAGGGCGGCGATTCAGTGCTGTTGACAAGGTATTTCCACTAATTTGTTTACGTTTAGAAATGATGAAAATATATTGTTTGTGGGTCAATCCATGTTAACATGTAGGTCTTCCGAGTTTATTTTATTTTCTGTAGTTTCATTACTTACCACAATTAAACGACCTATTGGTTATTCAATCAAAAGTCTAGTTATAAGTGTAACATCTCCAGTTTTATCTGATCTCTCAAACTCCCACGTGGAATATTGCTCCCATCTTTGGGCAGGGGTACCCCAGTACCAGCTTCTTCCTTTCGATCGCATTCAACGTCGGGCTGCTCGAATCATTGACAACCAGGTTCTCTCCGACCGGCTTGATCCTTTGGCTTTGCGTAGAGATGTAGCTTCGCTCTGAATTCTCTATCGCTTTTACCACGGGGAGTGTTCTCGAGAATTGTTCGAACTTATCCCTGCTGCTAAGTTCCGCCACCGTACAACACGACAAACCTCCAAATACCACCCACATCACCTTGGAGGTTGGAAATCTACCACAGTACGTTTTTCCCGGCACTTTCTCCCACATACTAAAAATCTGTGGAACCAGTTGCCAGCGTCATCATTCCCGGACAGATACGACCTGGCGACCTTCAAAAAACGAGCGTATTCCCACCTCAAAGCCGGCAACGCATCTCCATGCCCTATGGTGTTGCAGATGTCCATGGGCAGCGGTGTTCACTTACCATCAGATGAACCGCATACTCGTTTGCCCACTATAATATAAAAAAAAAATCTCTCCAACTCTTCACAATCTACATGTATTTACAGTCCTTATTCACAAAAATATATTACTCGACCAAGTCAGTGTATTCCAGATGTGGCGTGAGATAATGAAGGCCGGCTTCGCTGAGCCGCGGGTGCTGGACGTGATAATGATCGAGAAGATGCTGGACCGCCTGCGCAAGTCCAACAACCTGCTCGAGATGGTGCAGCGAGGTCTCAACGCCTATCTGGAGAAGAAGAGGCTGTACTTCCCTCGCTTCTTCTTCTTGTCCAACGACGAGTTGCTCGAGATCTTGTCCGAGACGAAGGATCCTATGCGGTATTATCAAATTGGGCGTAAAAAGCTCATCAAGATTTTTGATACGTCATAGTTTTACGTATAACGTATTCATAAAGTTAAGTCGAGTTATAAAGTGACGCTACAAAACCCTTCCGATAATCATATAGCTTCGGGAATATGGTCTGTTAATAGCCTGTAATTAAGTATAGTCCAAGAACGTCTTTTGCAAGTGCAAGCAGTAGTATTCATATTCCAATAACTTTTTAGCGTACAGCCTCATCTCAAGAAGTGTTTCGAGGGTATCGCGAAATTGGCGTTTACTGAAGACATGGTAGTCACTCATATGAGATCGTCAGAAGGGGAGCTTGTACTTCTTACCATAACCATTAATACTGTTGCTGCTAGAGGCCAGGTAATATTTTTTCAAGTATTTTGATTCTTTTATATACGAATATGGCTGTAATTGTAGATGTGTTTTCGAGTTCTTTTAAATCAGGTTATTTTTTCGGCAATGGCTTTAAACTTTACATGGTTACTATGTATATGGATTTTCTGGATTTATCTTATATATAAAATTCTCGTGTCACAATGTTCGTTCCCGTACTCCTCCGAAACGGCTTGACCGATTCTCATGAAATTTTGTGAGCATATTGAGTAGGTTTGAGAATCGGAACATTTTTCATACCCTTTAGTGATAAGGGTTGTCCACCCTTAACATTTTTCTTTAATTTTTAGACATTTTTTAATTTCTTTGTTTTTTTTTTTATTATGTCGCATTAAAAATACATACAACCCTAAATTTTTACCCTTTTATCACCAACCCCTATTTTTTAATAGCCATTTTAGTAATTTAATCATTTTTTATCCCCGGTCGATAACTGATCAATCGTCATTTAATTAATAATCCCCGCTAGTTGTCTACAGGTATCACTTCTAACTCAGTAAACACCACGGAGTAGGGATGAGAACGAAGCCGGTCTCCTGTTTCTCTCACACAATAAGACTTCTCTCACTCCCTACACAGTTGTCGGCCATCATTATTGTTTATGCATCAAGTGTAGTAGTAACGTTGACAATTATTATTTTGCTATCTCAGTGTAACTCTCATATTAACTATATCAAGCTACATTAATATAGGACAATGAAATAAATAATGTTCACACGTAATGGTGGATTAACATGTTGGCTGAGGCTGGGCCAACGTCTACCAACTCCAAGCTATTAACTATGAAAAACATAAGGCCTGCCGAGCAAAACACTCCGTTTATTTTTTTATTTATTTATTAGGAAAACAAACAAGTGTACAGATATATTACAACTTAAAAGATCTTAAGATTAAGATAGAGTACACTCCATTACGTTTTCACGGATTACTTAAAGTAATAATGTAATTAACAAAGGTACAGTAGGGACAATTACATATTTAATATACAATCACTTTACGTGTTTTGGCGCATCAATAGGGCATATATAATTTGTTTTTTAAATACATCTTTTTAAGGGCAAATATATCTATGTTAATAAAATTATCATTATAAATTTTAACTAGTCTATGAAGAGGCGCCCGTTCTCCCGCATTTGTACGACTCGTAGTTGTAGCAAAAAGCGGATAGACGCGCACCTCTCGCCTAATTACAGTTCTAGGTACAACATAAAATATGTCATTAATTAGTTCTGGACAATCAAAATTATTGTGTATTAACCCATGTAACATCATGGCCTGTAACAGCAAGCGTCTCGACTTCAGTGTCAGTATCTCGTATTTAGCCAGAAATTCATCATACGGCAAAATAGGTTGTCTCTTGTTGTGGCATTTATATTGCAAGGTCTTAACAAACTTCCGTTGAATTTTCTCTATCTTCTGATCATATTTAGCATAGTATGGATCCCATATCATACAGGCGTATTCAACCTGTGGGCGTATCAAAGAGTTGAAAAGATAACGATATGTGCTTTTGAGTTTAAAATCAGATGATGTTCTCATAACAATCCTGATAATCATCATATTGGTTCGAAATAAACTGAGTCGATGATTTAATTTCAGTTACTATATCCGATAATTGGATAAAGCTCTTTTTCATAGCTACATTCTCAGAACGGAGACAATCTATTTCCTTTTTTAAGTTCATTGTATAACGTTGTACGTGTAACGTTTACACGTTGGCGTCGGTGGAGGCTGGCTGAAGTTGGCAAAGCGTGTAAATGCAGTATAAGACGTTATGCTTACTCCTTTTCAAGATCGAATGCCATTTTTATCAGGAATTTTTACAATGGCCTTTCCTTCGCTATAATTCACTGATAAAAATGTACCTACATCGTATCGGAGTGACATAGGTTATATTGTACCTAAAGGGGGTAAAAAAGGGTTGAAATTTTATGTCTAAAAAAATCGAAACCACTGAAGTTATGTCTATGAAATTTTATATTGTAACTCTTTATGACTAACAAAAAGTAATAGTGTGCAATATTTTTTGAAAAAACAGCATTTTGGTGCTGAAATAAGGGAAGGAATATTGGATAGACAATAAAAAACGCTAAAGTTTTTAATGTCAAAAATTCATAAGGCAATCTTTATATGTTTATGTATATGGATGCATATGGAGAGAAGGGACATAAAGTAAAATAGGTACGGGAGAGGGGTGGGATAGCTGACAGATTTGTTAGGACGAAATGTAAATGCACGTTATAAAACGGGATGGATAATAAAGAGAAGGGACGGGATGGATTGGGAAGAGACTGAACTGGCGGATGAGACGGGATTGAGCCGGACAGTAGGATAGCTCCTTTAAGTTTAGGTATACAAGAGTTCATACGAAAAACAACATGTATTTGGTGTGGAGTGGAATCAAAAAATATATGCACCCAGGCGAAGCTGGGTCGGGCCGCTAGTTATTGTATATATTTATCATTTTGCATGTAAAAACTTCAGGTGATTAAACTATGTCGTATAATTTTGAACAGGTTGAAAAATGGCTGCTGGAATTGGAAATATCTATGAAGGATTCAGTACATAATGTGGTCCATCTTTCCTTTGATGACTACACCGTAATCCCAAGAGAGAGATGGGTGCTCGTGTGGCCCGGACAAGCTGTGAGCAAATTATCTATTTTATTACCATACGAATGAATTGAATCGTATGATTCATGCATATTTTTTTTACAATAAACTTATTAAAAGATCGGAATTCTCTGATCTCTCAAATAAAAGTACTGTAGCAGGGATGTCATTTCTATATTTACAAATGTTGTCTTCAGGTGCAATGTATTGCGATGACCTACTGGACATTAGAAGTGACAGAAGCGATTCACATCAGCGTCGTCGCCATGAGAGCTTACTGGGACAAGTGCAACTTCCAAATATCCAAGATCGTAGACTTGGTACGAGGAGACCTTAGCTTACAGAACAGGATAACGCTTGGTGAGTTTTACTTGTTTAGAAAAAGAATTAGAGCAAAGAAAAGCATGAATCTTTCCGTGTTTTTGAGGATATCTAAAGCAGCCTGTCTTAGTTTTTTTTTTTTAATTAGTCCGGTGAACATTTGTCCTGATGGAAGTGATCACTGCCGCCCATGAACATCCACAACGCTTGGATAGTAGATGAGTTGCCGGCCCATCAAATTGGGAGGGGAGCGCAAAACAAAGAAGGATGGAAAGAGGTAAGGCGCATTGGACATCTGGCAATTTGTTTCTTTCTGGACATTGATAATATTTAGTTCGGAAAACTTTAACATCACTTTAGCTAGTCGCCTAATGAGCTGCTATGGTTCACGACTCTACAAAAGCAGATTTTCAGACAATTAGAAAACAAAACGTTGCAGCATGTTTTTTTTAACATTCAAGCAATTTGTTTTAGTTACAGATATAAAAAATATTATTTTTCCAGGAGCTCTCGTGGTGCTGGACGTTCACGCGAGAGATGTGCTCATGCTTCTGATTGAGTGTAACGTAATGCAGGATAATGACTTTAACTGGCTGTCACAAATACGATACTACTGGGAGGTGAGGATGGACATTGGTACTAATTATGGTCCATACAGCTACAGCTAATACGAATTGACTTCATGATATAACATGTTTTACGTTTCATTATTGAATGTAAAATCGAAGAAAATGACAATTTAAATGTCTCGTATTTTTTTTTATTGATTATTGATATTTCGGGCACAAAATAAATAATAATAAATACATTATATTATGTATTTATTATTATTTATTTTGTGCCCGATGTGGCGATCACGTCGTGAGACGGAAAATATACGGTGAAACGTGGGTGTCTTGGTTGCACTTTTGCCTACCCCTTTTGGGAATAAGGCTTGTGTTTGTATGTACTATGTATTTAGGTGCCTAAACTATTATCTCATCGTATAGCAATCACCGTACAATGCACTGGTAGGCAACTCATCATAGGGACCCTTATAATCGGGAAATAAACAAATGTTTTTATCGGTTATTGTTACCAGTTACAAGAAGACGAAACAATGCAGATTGCGACGCGTATGATCAACTCGCAGCTGATGTACGGATACGAGTATCTTGGAAATACTGGTCGGCTGGTGGTCACCCCGCTCACTGACAGGTGCTTCAGGACCCTGTTTGGAGCCTTGCATCTGAATTTAGGTATAATATGATTACCTTTTGCGGTTGTAGGCTTTCCTATTGCGATTTTTCTTTTGCTGTGGGTTTTGTTCTATTTTTAATAGGATTTCTTGTTTAAATGACGTTGCTTTGTAACTCCATATTTGAAATAGTTTAAAGAATCAAGGAATTATCGATCGCTTACAATAAAACAAATATATTCCTCTACGTTTAAATTAGTATGGAAAATAACTAAAAGTAATGTACGGAATAATACGCCGAGTCTTTTCAACACTGTACCGTAGAAAACCCACAACTTCATTTAAAACACAACAATATTTTTAGTTTTTTTTTGCGCTGAAAATCATGTATAAGTAATATAAAATTCAACCGAAACTTCGACCGATGAATATTGATGATAGATGAGGTTAAGGATTACTAGTATTAGCAAGTGTACATTTCGTTAAAATATATTATACAGGGTATATCAAGACTGCTACCAAAAACGAAGCCGGGTGGTAGTTTAAGCGACTTCAGACACAATCAACAGAAAAAGTAGCAAAAAAAAGTGACAATTTTTTTTTGTTATTTTATTCCTATGGCCATATTTGGGTGGTAATGCATTTTTTTTTCCTAAAATAATAGTGTATTCCCTTTTATTTATAAATAGTCTAAGGTATAAAAGAGTTTAAATTATTATTTTAGCAAAAACTATGGATTTACTACCCAAAAATGACGATATTTAAAAAATCATAAAAATAATTGTCGCGTTTCTTAGCGAAATTTTAAGTTGCATTGTGTTTGTAGTAGGGATGTTGCGGATGTCGATTTTTTCACATCCGCGGATGCGGATGCGGATGCGGATGCGGATTTTCAAAGGCTCACATCCGCGGATGCGGATGCGGATGCGGATGTTTAACATCTTATATAAATATAGTATATAAATTAAATTTGAAATTAAACTATTATTTACGGATTTTATCGCTTACTAATATTTATCGATTTATCTATGTAAATTTTTTATATTTTGTAACTTCCCGATATTTCGATTACTTTAAAGGATTCATGGTCACAGGGCGGAATTTAATTACCCGTCATTTACAATTATTAAATTAAAAAGTTAATTTAAAACGTTAATCTGTTTTTGCATTTCAGTCTACGCAGAAGAAGCTGTGTCTTGATTTCGGGCAGTTGGTCTTTTGGGTTCCGATATAATTAAGTGTAGAATTCGATCCCATGCTTGTGCAAGGTTTTAGCCATCTTCTCTATTGATAATTAAATGCATTACCTTCGTTTTGAGTAGCCCCAAGAAACAAAAGCAAAAGAACACCGTTTCATTTATTAAGTATAACGCCGCCTTTTCTGATAACAAGGCGTTTAGGAATAGGTTGGTAAATTAAACCCACGCTGCAAATAATTGTTCGCTAGGATTACTACTTAGTGGAGTGGATAAAAATATTTGTGTTATCGGCAATAATATCTTTAATTCCTCTCGATAAACATCACTTAAGAGGATTTTCATCTACATAGACTCTTTTTTTATTGGGGTAAGAAAGACATTTTTTTGGAGTACAGCTTCGGTGCTACCATTTTCTGGTATTTCTAGACTCTCATTTTCACTAGAAGAATCTATTATCATAGCAACAACAAACGCGTTGGATAATGTCACTATTTATTTCGCTCCCATTGGTCAATGTCACGTCCGAATAGCGTTGCCAGGTTTCGTTTTTGAAAATTCGGGACAGGACATTCAAATAAGCGGGATTTTGAGTTCTTCAGCGGGACGCCTATTAAAGAAGAGACAATTATATTTTTTTTGCTTTCACCAATTATTGCTCTCCCTCTTTCTAGCAGCATATACTTATTACGTAGAAAAACGTTGCGTCTTTGGAGGCTGTCAAAGATAATAGCCGTTTTTGGTTATTAGTATAATAATGAAAGCGCAGCTCAATCAGACCAAGTACTATATCTCTCGAGGCTTCAATTCATAAGGCGCCATAGTTTCTTAGCATGCATACATACATAAACTCACGCCTTTTTTCCAGAAGGGATAGGCAGAGGTTTCTTACCTTACTCCAAATATTTCATAAATTAATACAAAACGATTTTAATTTTTCCTCTAGCGTTTACTATGGGTGTACATCAAGTTATTCCTTAAATTCTCAGACTATTCGATTTACCAGAGCGATCTTTATCGCCAAGATGAAAATTTATCTATATTTTCCGACAAGTCTTTGCACATGAATTTTGACAAATTATGCTCGCTATAATGCTCGAAGAGAATTATGTGAAGTTAAGATGCGTTTTTCTTTTGAATTACATCTACATATACATGTCGTAAAAAAATCGCCAGTAATGCTCTCTAATCCGTATGAAACTTGAAATTGTTACTAAGGAATTTTCATTGGAGCTAGCTAATATTCACATAAGACGTAAGTTCACTAACAGTATTTCCTTACACATGTTTTACCATCTAAAATAAGAAAGGAATTCGTGAACAAACCGCAAGAACTTATTCAAAGCCCTATATTTTTTTGGAATCAGCCTATCGAAACTACTTTAGAATCGAAATAGATACTAAGTAGGTAAATAATTGTAGGAAAACGCGAAATACAGTACGGATTATAAATAAAAGTGTGTAAGATTTCGTTTTTTATTCGTTCTGGGAACGGTGGTCAAAAAGCGGGACATTTTGCGTCCCGCCGAAGGTTCAATCGGGACACGTTACCAAACCCCTGAAAAGCGGAACACCTGGCAACACTACTTCCGAACGGCACGCGCCATTAGCCGGCACCGCCAAATTTCTGTCTTGTCTCATTTTGTATTACATCCGCATCCGCATAAAACATCCGCATCGATTATTGCGGATGCGGATGCGGATGCAGATGTCCAAATTTATGTGGAAGTTCCGCATTTGCGGATGCGGATGCGAATATTCGCAACATCCCTGGTTTGTAGTCACTAAAACTACCACCCGGCTTCGTTTTCGGTAGCAGTCTTGAGATACCCAGTATACTGAGGTTTTCAGTCAGGTATTACATGATCATAATATTTCCATCAGGCACGTCCTCACTCAAAACTAAAGTCGTCATTGATGAAATTACAACGAGAGGCAAAATTGAGTTATGAGTTGAAAGGCATCATTTGCGCTGCGTTCGGTAGGGAAGCGGTCAGCGCCGGAGGCTGGATCGATATTCGATACATGCACAGCTTTTTTACACTGTTATGTTTTATTTCAAACAAATGTATGAATACTTGGTAGAGTTTTACATTGGTTTCATTTGAGTCTTCACCTTCTTTACTGAGCCTCGAATAAAATCATGTTACTAGGATTCTTCGAAACACCATTTGTTCATTAAATTACTTTTCTTAGTCTAAGGGTGTGATATTATAAGGCAAGTTACTCGCATGCAAGTTGCAATTTGAATGCAACTTGAATAAAACCTGCATAAGAGCTACAATTTATGTTGATTGTTTACACTTGTATATTTTTATTCAAGTGACGCGCAAATGGAACGCGCGAAGGTAAGTTGCATGATTTCGTCCTCTACCCATGATTTCCAACTCAATTTTGAACGTCTCCACTAGTATTCTTGTTAAACTTCCATGCGAATTGCAAACTCTCGAAAATATGTTTCCAATGTAAGCAATTTGTACGCAAATGAGAAGGCAAACTTGCATACAAAACTTGCATAATAGAATCGCGAACTCAGTGCAAACATTTCAGCAATAAAGAATATACAAAAAGTTACGAGTTTTTCTATCCGCCCTTACTGATTATCTCACAGGTGGAGCACCAGAAGGTCCCGCTGGTACTGGTAAAACAGAAACTACAAAGGATTTAGCAAAAGCTGTTGCCAAGCAGTGTGTTGTGTTCAACTGTTCTGACGGTCTCGATTACCTAGCTCTTGGAAAGTTCTTTAAGGTAATTCGGTTTCTGGTTATTCCTGAATAATTATAATCGGCTATGAAAACTTTTAACTTAATTTAATAAAGTAGAATGCTCATCCCATAGAATTAAAAGTCTTTGTTCGATCTGGCTATCGCCCTGGATATTTCGGTTCATTTTATTGACTATTCGATGTCATCATAGTATAAATTCACATGATGATAGTTACTAGTATATTATGCTCTCATTACCCAGGGTCTAGCGTCTTGTGGCGCTTGGTCGTGTTTTGACGAGTTCAACCGCATCGACCTGGAGGTGTTGTCTGTAGTGGCGCAGCAGATCCTGTCTATCCAGCGCGGCATCAACTCGGGATGCAAGGAGCTGTTGTTCGAAGGAACCTTACTGCAGCTGGATCCTGCATGTGCTGTCTTCATCACCATGAACCCTGGGTATGCTGGGCGATCGGAATTGCCCGATAACTTGAAGGTAGGTATGGCGATGTAATCGAAACTTTCTTCTTTTGTTTTGTGTTGGATAAAGCCATAGCTTTATTAAATTAAATTCATATATGTTATATGCGAATATAGAACTTAGATATGCCATTAAAGATGTAAAAATTAGTAACGCATATCTTATTTAGGTTTGGTTAAAGTTCAATAGAAATAAAACTAGACTTAATTTCCTTATTGAGAGTAGACCGGGCAACACAATATCGCAAAACCCAGATCCGATGTCTTGTTTACTCTCGTTTAAATAAATCTTTACGCCGATAGGCGATCCCAATATAGTTTCTCGTTTCAGAAGGGATGTTTCCACTATTCAATTTATTTTAATATGCTACTTACTTTCGACCCACCCATTTATATAGGAATGTGTGCATCCTAAATGTAATAATACTGGTTGTAGTCTTAAGACTTGGATCACATGGAATGTATATATATTGCATTTGGTATATTCGGTATCTTAGCGAATGGTTAAATATAATAAAAAATAATGCTTGCAACAAGAGTTATAAATTGCTTATAACTTTTGTTGCAAGCAGGCATCACAAGTTAAATGAATTGTGCGAAAATCAGGCATATATGTCATATATTTATTTAATGTAATGCTATTCCCATGCAATATGCATATTGCGTTAGCGTGGGTTCTAAGCACAGCCTCTATCTTGATATCCTGCATAATTGTTTCGAGATCTGTAGTACATATCAATATGCTAATAGATATTCCGACATATAGATAGTTGTTGAATAGGCCCCAATCTAGAATTACAATCAGCGATGACGTGACGTTGCAGGCCTTATTCCGTTCAGTGGCCATGATGGTGCCAGATTACGTGTTAATTTCCGAGATTGAACTATACGCGTTCGGTTATCTGAACGCTAAGCCGCTCGCCGTGAAGATTGTGGCCACGTACAGGTTGTGCTCCGAGCAGCTATCTTCGCAGAGCCACTACGATTATGGTACGTGATTCTACTTTTATACTATGCTTTGTGTGTTACATTTTGATAGGAGTATCGTGCTAGAAATGTTGAAAAATACCGCGCTTTTGTATTGAAATTGCCTTTAAAATAAATTTAGGTTTGTTCAAAGCTAGCTGTGAAATCAAGAGCTGTTTGATCGGTGTCCGTAACGAGCCAAATTTTTCATGATACACAAATATTTGTTTTGGTTCCAGTATGAGACCGAAAAATGTATCTTAGTCTTTAATGACCACGAAATAAGACTTGCATCTCAGTGTGGGATCAAGAGTCAAGACTATGTATGTATGTCACTGTTGGTGATTTTATTATTCAATTGGTTCAGGTATGCGGGCAGTAAAGTCAGTGCTCCGTGCCGCCGGCGCGTTGAAGCTGCGGTATCCTGACGAGAATGAGGACGTCATTCTACTTCGCTCCATCAAAGACGTGAATCTGCCCAAATTTTTGGAACACGATGTACCACTGTTCATGGTGAGTTTATCACTGCTCGTCTATTCAATACAATGTGCGATGTTAAAGCTTGCAATATTGTTGTCCTTGCCTGTTGACGAACTATGATTTTGGCATCTAGATTAGAATTAGTAGATACATACATATTTATATGGCTTTACATTTCTTCCGGTTATAGTTATCGCTGAAAATTATGTTTCTAGACGCACAAATTGATATTGCATACATTTTAATGCCAGATAACAAGTTTGAGAAAAGAATAACAATATTAATCAATTATCACCTAAATGAACTGAATTATTTTTTTAAAGAAGCCAGTCAATTATACCGGGATTATAAAAAGTACCAATATGTAATAAAATATATTAGTAAATGTAAATCAAGCTTACCTTGCTGACGTCATTTGTTGTTTTGTAGGGCATTATCGGAGATCTGTTCCCTGGCCTGCCGTTGCCACTCGCCGGGCTACCACATCTAGTTTCATGTCTGAAAGAAGTGTGTGTACCGCTCAATTTACAAGCGAACGATTTCTTTGTCGAAAAGGTATGATAATCACAATGGTTATTTTCTGTTTATGCAGTCATCGGAATTTATACATAATTGCAACTGATTGTATAGGGGTGAGTAGCTATGCAGCATTATGGTACGGGTTTAGTACGCATATGGTATTTGACGTTGGAGTAATCGTGACGTGGGCTCCACCTGTAATATTGAGGATCTATATATTATATTTTTACTAGCGGCCCGGCACGGCTTCGCCTGGGTGCAGATACTTTTTTATTTTACTCCACACCAAATACGTGTTATTTTTCGTATAAGCTCTTGTATACCTAAACATGAATTAGCTATCCTACTGTCCTGCTCAATTCCGTCCCATCCCGTCTGTTCATTCACTTCCCGATACGTCGTGTCCTTTCTCTTAATTAACCATCCCGTCTTATACCGTGCATTTACATTTCGTCCTATTAAATCTGTCAGCTATCCCAGTCTTCTCCCCTACCTTCCACTCTATTATATCCAGTTTCTCTCTACTTTCTAAACACTTTATCGATTTTGATTATCCATGCAATATCCCATTCCTTATTTCACCCCCACTATGCTGTTTTTCCAAAAATATTACGCCATTACTCTTGTTAGTAATAAAGAGATGAAATATTAATTTTCGTAGAAATGCACTCACACACACACAATTAACGTAGAAACAATTATATTTAACTGGTTTTTCAAGACACAGGCAACGCCTAATTTGAGAATCCCTGCAATATTCTCCATAATTATATAAAATTTTTATTTTATTCAGTTCAGTTCAGTTTTTATTTTTATGTGTTATTTTATTAAAGATTTTTCATTTTCAAGTGAAATTCTATCTTGAAAAGAAGAAGTAAAACTTAATACATGTGAATATTATTTATTTAATTGTCCTATATTTATGTAGCATCATAATATACTCTTTAGTTTACAATAAATTCCTGAACGTATGCATAAATATTTGACAATCAATTTAAATGTCAACCACTTTTCATTACTGTCATTAATTTACATCTTTAAAATCTAAAATACGCCATAAATCGAATATTGTGGCTATGTGTTGTCGATTCGAAACCTTTATTTAAATACGTTATTTAATTTTAGGGAAGAGTTTACCGTATCGACGCTATGAACATTAAATCTTTGACAGTTACAAACCCATGAACACTTTGTATGGCAAAATGTTTTTTCCTTTTTTTTATACTTTCGTCAATTCAATCGAGATAAAAACTATCCCACCTTTAAGTTGGAACAAATAACACATATCTACAAAATTTCATTATAATCAGTTGAGTGGTTTAGGAGTCCATCGCGGACAAACAACGTGACACGTGAATTATATATATTAAGATAGTATCAGCCCAAATACGTCCCATTGCAGGGCACGGGCGTCTTCCACAATCGAGAGTACGATATAGAGTGGGTAGGCCATATAGTATAAATTCTTAGAAATTGCTATGGTATGCAAGTTTCCTCACGACGTTTTCCATCACTGTTATATAGTATTTTTCTCTCAGCCATTTCCTTCAAATTTCTATGTTTTCGAAGTAAAATTGAATACCAAAGATCCTTAATACTGCTTAGCGTAACAAGTTCTGTCAAAATAATCCAGCACCCATACAAGGTCCGAGATAGCCTTTGAGGAAATTGCTACCGAAATTAGTTTCAAATTTTAATTCGGCTAGAGCGCCAAAATCGCTCGCCAACTTTCCCGGCGAAGCTGTAAAAGCTATCAGAAGTTCAGTATTGGTTGGGAGTAAAAAATACATGATTTTGTATTAGACTGTAGTTACTTTTTTAGATATTTTCTGGGGGCACGGCAGTGCCCCCTCCAAGTCGAGCTATAAAGCGGCACAGTCGTACCATCCTTTTCTCGAAGCAATTCAGACCATTTTCAACCCCCCATAACTTCATTGTGGTTAAAGCAAGAAGCCTGAATTTTCAGTTACTAAGCAGGCATTGTGTAAACACGGTATATTTAAAATTTCATTCAATTTGAACCAGTAGTTTAAGAATTATTACTTGTCAAACTTTCTTAATTTTGTCACTCATTGACTGACTGACCGATCATCAAGTCTAAGGCACTTCTAGTAGACATAAAATCTTCAAATTTAGAATAAAATTAGTTTTTAGAGTCTAAAGTAAGGGAAAATTCAAACATTTCATAATTTCTGCCTAGATTTTTAGATACACTAACTGCGTGAATAACTTTGTAATCCCATATAAATGTATAGGATTCAAAGTTACATTTGCAGTTAATGAATAATTGTACCCGAATATAATGGAATAATAGTTCTAGATAGGTATCTATATATATGAGGCATAACAGGAGGGGGTATAGAGAGGGATAGGGTGTATTCATCCCATGAAACTGTACAACATTCCTCTAGAAAAACACGACGAAGAAAAACTTGAAAATAAATAGACTAAATAATTTACAGGATGTTTTTGTTGGGATCTTGTTTTACCAAGACATACAATACTCGAATGTTTTTTTTTTTCGTGAAATAAGGCGACAAATATAATAAAAACATATGATCCATAAATTGTGTAATCGATTTAAGTTTTGCAACTACCAGTCCTGATGTAATGATCCTGAAAATACCCTTTGTGTCAGACAATGACTATTTAGTGGAGTGACGGCAAAAGTTTTTTTTACAAGCGGGATAAAATGACTAAAATGCAATGGTAAATCCAAATAGCCACATATGTGGTAATTATCCCTCACACGGTTTCACTTTAGTGAAATCCGGATATTAAGAGATTAAACCCGTAACACATTTGGTTAGATCACTCCGGACGGTTTTTCATTGACTTGTAGTTACTATTTAATGAATATATCCGAGTTGTCCCTTTCTTATTAATAAATTGTTTACGCACCTACCTCTTCTCATCTTTACATCACATTAGATTCATTTGTTAAAGAGTGTCTCAGGAATTAAGTCATCTGGACTTGATAGGGGAGGCCTTTGTCCAGTAGTGCACGCGGAGGGGCTGTTGATGATGATGATGATAATACATAATGTGTGAAATGTGATAAATAAATAAGTATTTTGCTCTTAGATTATATACTCGTCTAGATGAAACATCACACCTCACCGCACGGCTCAAAAAAGTCTACCAAATTTGGTAGACTCGCTTCTCACGTACGTCAGTGTCATTTGAACTACATATGGATAACGTGCTCCCGAAAAATAATTAATTATGCCGGTTTGTGCTGTCGAATTGTATCGCAATTGTGTGGGAAAACTGTATAATAATACCAATATCACTTTCTATCGGTAACATTATTGTTAAACCACTATTATTTGAAGAAAACATGAACTTTTAATTCATTATTTTGAAGATGAGTTTCATTGGCCAGTGTTGTCAATTTATTACTAGGAAGATTTGTTGAAACTATGGGAGAAACTATAAAACACAAATATCATTACATAATATTTCGATCAGAATAACAACAAGAAGAATGGTATTATTTATTTAATGAGTAAATAATACTTACCTACACGATGAATTAATGAAACCCACGACGACATGCACTTCATAGTAATTTTATTAATTCTTTGCCTTGCATGTGTATTACCATTCAAAATTTCACAAACGGGGTACTGCTATTATCATCTTTGAAGAAACAGCGAGAACTTATTCAAGGTCCTAATAATATTTTTAGACTACGGATTCCGTACTAGCAAATTGCTGGAGAGACATTACACAGCGGAAACGAAAAGAAGACCATTCGTAGCCTCACATGACTTCAGTTGTGTGTTCCGAACATTTTACTTATGATGATTTATATTTTACAAAAATACAGAAATCAGATAACAGCCCAGGCAATAAATCCAAAGAGTTAATTCTATTCGGAAACAAACACTAGGAGATGGGTTTAGATCTTTATTGTTTTTACTAAAATGCGTTATAAATATAATTAATAGTATGATTACTTTAAATACAGAAAAAATATTTGATTTAACCTATTTTGTATATCAAATAATGGGGAAAAGTTAAGCTAATAATCTGGAGTAGGCATCCCTAAACACACACACCTTGACAGTTGGATTACAATAATTACACGACCGGTACTCACACATATCAACGAAAGTGAGGACACTTTTAGCGCATCGTTTGTTGACATTGCTCAATCTAGACGAGTATATAATCTAAGTATTTTGCTATTTGTTGATGCATTTATTCCAGGTGCTACAACTATACGAGATGATTCTAGTGCGGCACGGTCTCATGTTGGTGGGATTCCCATTTTCAGGGAAGACGAAATGCTATCATGCGTTGGGTCATGCTTTGGGACTGGTCGCTGAAAAGGTTTGTTTGGTTTTATATTCTTCGTTTGTATGGGGTAAAAAATTAAGATGGATAATTCACCCACTTGAATTAACATATCAGTTGAGTTGCTGAATCATTAAAAATCGTTTGCAAAATGCAAACAAGTAAAAGATTTACTGTAACTCGCCTAGTGTTGTTACGTACCTTGATCTAAATTAAATTAAGTCCCTCGTTAATGATTATGGCATATCATGTTTTACCATCCCAAATTATACCGATCTGGTCTACTCCGTCTTTAAGCTAGTTATTTCGTCATTACCAACTTGTAGGGTTTGATGGATGAGAACGCTGTGGAGTGGACGGTGATAAACCCCAAGTCGATCACTATGGGCCAGCTGTACGGGCAGTTCGACCCGGTGTCGCACGAGTGGTCTGATGGTATCCTCGCTGTTAGTTACCGAGCGTTTGCTGTTTCGCCGAATAATAACAGGTGATATAATATTATATTTATTGTGTTTATGGTGCTGTTCTGGCGATCAGCTGTTAACCTTAAATTCTGGCTATATTATGGAGAGAAGGTATATGGTGCTATTACGCACAATCTAAAGAGGACAGTTTAATTAAACCGAAATACGAGTATGAAGTTCAAACCAGCTGATAATAAACTGATAAGTGACCGATAGTACTTGTAATTAATACTTACCGTAATTCAAAACCATATGAAATTAAACTGTATTTTGTAGAAAATGGTTAGTATTCGACGGTCCTGTAGACGCCATATGGATTGAGAACTTGAACACCGTGCTGGATGATAACAAGAAGCTGTGTCTCATGAGCGGTGAGATCATTCAGCTGGCCCCCACCACCAATCTTGTGTTCGAACCTATGGACCTAGAAGCTGCTTCTCCTGCAACGGTGGGTATTGCTTCTTATGTATGACTCTCTCTCTCTATATTTCTCCTTCCCTTTTCTTTAAGCTACTGTAAAGAAGAAAATAGATTATTTCCGATAATATCAATGGTTGAATAAAATTAAACGAAGTGGTGGAGCGTGACTTTTGAATAGTATAGCTTTGTAGTTAGCTTGGTGTTCAACCGGAGTGAGCCGGTTCGGCAGGGTTGCCAACATTGTATTATGTAAATATTATTGAGATTATCCTGTCCTTTTTTCTTTACTTTCTCTTACAATTTTGAGAAATGAGCATCCACTTGCTCATTTCTCAGGGCGGTTGTAATTAGATATAATCTGGACTTATGATTATTACAATTTACTTATCCTATACGACTGCCTCGGTGGCGTAGTTGTACTAGGGTTCGAATCCCGAGTTCGGCAAAGTGATATTGGATTTGTCTATTCATTATCAGCACCGAGACCGGAATTTGTGCCCGATATGGCGGTAGACTCGCCTATTAACGTCGTGGGACGGAACATACAATGCGAAATTTGGGTGACCTGGCACCTCTGCCTACCCCTTCTGGGATAAAGGCGTGAGTGTATGTATGTATGTATTGACTTATCATCTCTAATCATTATTTCCTAGACCAATACTAATAATATAAACGCATTTATAAAACAACGAATGTACTTGTTGTACACAGGTGTCTCGCTGCGGCATGATCTACCTGGAGCCGAAGGGCCTCGGCTGGAAGTGCGTGCTGGAGTCGTGGCTGAACACGCTGCCGGCCACGCTGCACAGCGTCAACAGGAACCTCGTCAGGACGCTGTTCAACCGGTTCATGTCGCCGCTGCTGTGGCTCGTTGAGTACTCTGGACAGACCAAGGTTATTATTGAGATGTGTGCAATCTATGATAATCATCGATATCAATGTTACACTAGATAAGACGTTTTTTGTAAAAAACGTGTCCCACCCAAGTGCGGTGCATGCACCGCACACGAATCAGTCTGCCGCGTGACAGCTACGCAGCAGTACGCTTTTTTGTATAAACTTTTATGTCATTTATTTTGATGTTTCCCCGTCAAACAGACAGCAAAATTTTCTGACATTACAATTTAATTAAAGAATACAACGTAAGTAATATAATATTGAAGAATAATGCCGATAATACAGATCTTTTATTTATTAATGGATTAAATATATTTTAGAGCTCGTTAAAATACAAGGTGAGCTCCTTAATCGTATGTCTCATTTCCGCGCATAAAGATTGCCCGTCGAGTGAGAGAGACGAACTATATAAGATATAGATTATTCAAGGGACATTCATATCAGTCGACCATAAACTATTCGAATACATTACAAATACAAATATTATGTAGGAAGAATGTAGTTGCAAATCGATGTCAGTATTTTACTTTAATTATATGTTGTTAATTAATAACACAAAATATGTGTGTTGTATGTATATTTTGAAACAGTGGATAGTATTTAGACCCCATTTCTTAATATGAATTACTTAATGGACTATTCGAACCCATTGATTGTTATTGAAGACTAATATCATTTAAAATTGTTTTATATTCTTACGCGTCGGTTACGAAAAAAGGAGATCTCTATAATATTTGTCCAGAATTATTGGAACGGATATAAGTGGCTATCAAGAGAACATACCTCTATTTGTTCAATTCATTTTCGACACGAAGATTTCTGATATTCCAAATGCGGTAGTCATTTTTGAAAACTTCTTCTAGTTTATCAGCTTGTTAAAAATTCATAAATGTTATTATAATAAATGTCAGACTGATTGTACACTGATTGACTGATTATCAGAATTGTAAACTTTTAAGAGTATTTAATTTCATTTACATCATTTCCATTAATTATTACCGTAAATAAAAAAAAACATTACAAAAATTACTATTGCTATGACGGTATTGATACGTTGGCAGTATCTTAGGAAAAGCTATTATTGACATGAACTGTCGTGTCTGTCTAATAATCTTTGGTCATAATTTGTAATATTCAAGTAAACGTACTAGATGTCGCTACTGAGTTTTTGACAAATACGGGACAAATAGTTTCTATGGCGCGCCTCGTCTATCGGTAGAATTTAAGTCAATGATGATAATACTATATGTCTAAGATTTGGTACTATGTTTTGTGATTTGTGGATATGTCTGTCATTGTTAATATTGCTTATATTTCGAGAGGAAATTTTATATCAACTATTAATTCTGTGTAAATTGTTATGAATTGTTGAACTTAGTTTGTTACTACACGAAACTGATTTTCAGAGAATTGATCTAAACCTGGGGGTCTACTATCAAATTCTATATCAAATTGTGTGATTCTTAAATTCCAAGAAAATGAAATGAAAATACTTTATTGTATCTTTGAAATGTTACAAATTATTTAGATTCAGTCACTTTTTGTTCTCTTCCACCCGGATCATAATTCTCTTTTCGCCAGAGAATGGGCAAGAAAAAAGCATTGGTCGTATCAAACCAACTTTGCAATACAGTAACGAGTCGCGGCTTAGTAGAATTGGTAATAAATGATTTACATAAATTAATTATTAGTTAGGTTATTTTGTACGGCCTAGTAAAGTGAAGTCGCTCAAACCACGGAATCGGTATACTCACTGTTCTGCCAAAGCATTGAATGTAATAAATGTTGAGTAATAGAAAAATATCATTATGAGCAAATCGAGCAGACCAGTCCACACAAGTGACTTCGTTTTTACTAAGGTGTCGATGAGTAGTGTCTATGCGCCACTTGTCAACTCTGATAAATAGTTCAACAATTGATATGAGTCAAAATGTAGGCTCAAATATCGTTATTTGTAGCAGCCCCACAGACATGCAGAGATACTTTTTAAAATTGCAATTAATGGCGATTTAAAATTGCAATTGATGGTAAGCCGCGACAGCAACCGCTCATGGACAGCAGCACAAACGATCAATACAAGGAATTACAAAGCAAAGCTTGGCATTCCACTGCGTTCGCCATTCTGAGACAGTATACTGAGAACTTTATATGCACCCGAATAACATAACTAAACACAATATTATTTTCTTATCTTCTGTCTTGTAGCAAATGTACGTGACGTCTCGGACCAACCTGGTGGTGGCGTGCATGAACCTCTTCGACACTTTCATGGACGACTTCCACGACGAGAAGTACGTCGAGCAGATATCGGACCTGGACATCCGCGCGCAACTCGAGGTCCGTCACTAATCACATTATTTTTCATTATTTCCATACTTTTGCCTTTTCAGTTCCATATTCGTGTATTATGTATGCGTGTATTATTCCATATTCGTGTGCAATGTATGGCGTGACGAGCATGCCGTTCGCCTGATAGTAAGTGATACGACCTCTCGTATACAGTGGTAGAATCAAACAACACCTTTAATTACAAAGCAGTGCTTGACATTCCACTCCGCTCGCCATCCTGAGACATAAGATGTTGAGTCTCAATATGTCCAGTAGTTACTCTGGTTACAATGTCCTTCAATCCGAAACACAACAGTGCAATTACACTGTTGTTTGATGGGAGAAATAGACAATGCGGTGGTACCCACCCAGGCGGCCCCTCACATATGAGAGACCTACCACCAGTATCGGGCGCAGCTATCGGCTATGGTAGATATCGACGCAAAACTGGAGGTCAGTCGCATGTCAATATTCGTGATTATTCTTATACTGTCGCTCTTTAATTTCCTTTTTTTAATTGTATATCGGCCGATGAGAAATGTACCCGAGATTTGCTATTAGGGAGAGGAAAGAGAAAATTATTGTGTGCCATTTCATTCCGGTCCTATGTCTCCTGGGTGGGAAAAGTGCACCTACAGCGACTCTTCATCTCATTGTGTGATATGTGATCTTATTAAATTTGCGGGCTTATCTTTGTATTATAAACTTTATTTACTGCCTTCGTTTTTCAAAGTATTGATAGGTTACCTAAAAATTTAAATAATTTACGTTGGATTTTAGTACTTCGATCGAGTAATAGGTATAATTTAAAAGTATATCATGCACCTATTTATGTATCCTTGTTATTGGAGTGGTTTTTGATGGTTTACAAACCATTTTTATGAGCTATTATAAAATTTTACATACATACTTAAGCTCACGCCTTATTCCCAGAAACGGTAGGCAGAGGTGCAACCACCATATTTCGCCTTAAAATGTTAATAAATCGTATTTCCATTAAAAACATAATTCAAATGATACCTGTATACACAGGGCGTGTTCTTTTTCTCGTGCATCTGGTCGATCGGCGCGACGCTGGAGGCGGACGGCCGGTACAAGTTCGACATGCTGTTCAGAGGATTATTGGAAAAGGAGTTTCCGGAAAAAGTATGCCCAATATTGTTTATTTCTAATATTATTAGCTTGTTGTTGAATAATGTGTGAAATAAAACATATCTTCAGTTTACAGTTCAACAATTTTATCAAATTGTGATCTTGTAATATTTCGGAAATTGATTTATTTTTTTATTTATTTATGCTTTGTATATAAAATATATAGTCGCGGACCTAATGCCCAAGGCATTTTTTCATTCAGTCGACTATTGGAGGGCGCAAATTTTTTTTTTGTAGGATTAAGAATTAACGGCATATGATGATGATAGTAAATTACCCCCTTGTATAGGTTAATGCGTAAGTATTGAAAATTAGAAGTTAAATAAATAAGAAGGAACTAATAAAAAGAAAATTACGTCTTCATAAAAATATTGATTAGTAAATATTGTTTTCATGAAATTTATCCCGATTTCAAACTACACCGATAATTAATTTCTATCGATTGTTGAGTCATAAATCAGCTCAGTTAAGTATGGATGCATTTTGCCTAATGCTGCTGTGTAATTAGATTGAACTTACATATACTTTAGTCTATACTAAAATAAGACCTTTTGTACTTCTACGCACGTACAATACCGTTCGTATAAACCAAGAGCATTACTAATTTAATATTTATTCATTGTATTCTCGTTGTTTCCTTAAAAGGTTATAGAGGTGCTGCGTTACCCCCGAGAGATATCCAAACCTGAGAAGCAATACATTTTCACCATCCCCAAGGACGGATACGTTTACGATTATCGATTTATTAAAGAGGTTTGTTGTGTATTTTTTATTATCTCTTTAGGTAAAAATAGACGTACTGCCTACACTAAATAAGTATCTAAATATGTATATTAATATAAATATGGGAATAGTTCAGTCTCGGGTCAAATGAAACAAAGATTGGTCAGAAAATCTTCGTTCTATTATCGTCTTCTCTATTTAGTTTTAAAATCGTCTTCATCCGTTTTCACGTCTTCCGTCGTCTACCAGACTCTTCTTTTTCTTCTTCTTCTACCTGGCGTTATCCCGGCCGGTGCCAGGGTCCGCCTTCCGGCAAATTCTCCTCCATTTCGCCCGATCTTCGGCATCCTCAATAGTAAGGCCATTGACCCTCATATCTTTCTTGACGACATCGAGCCAGCGCTTCTTGGGTCTACCCCGCGGTCGAGGTCCGGGAATATTGAGGCTCAGGCACACATTACCGACGTACTCCTGCGGTTTCCTTAGGACGTGACCATACCATCTCAAGCGGGATTCCTGGAGTTTATCAGCCACATCGCGGACACCAAGACTGCCACGGATGTGCTCGTTACGGATTTTGTCCAAACGCGTAACGTTGCACATCCACCGCAGCATCTTCATCTCCGCGACGTGAACCTCCTGGACGTGCCGCTTGAGGGCAGGCCACGTCTCAGAACCATACAGGAGCACCGGCCGCACGATGCTTTTATAGATGAGACCCTTGAGCCTCATCGTCCTCATCGTCGTCTACCAGACTATTTTCCCTTATTCCGTCAATTCCTTATTCAAATCCTATATAAATGCAGATACAGGGTATATCAAGACTGCTACCGAAAACGAAGCCGGGTGGTAGTTTACGCGACTTCAGACACAATGCAACAGAAAAAGTTGCAAAAAAAGCGACATTTTTTTTCAATGACCATATTTGGGTGGTAAATGCATTTTTTCCTAAAATAATAGTGTATACCCTTTTATTTATAAATAATCTAAGGTATAAAAGAGTTTAAATTATTATTTTAGCAAAAACTATGGATTTACCACCCAAAAATGACGATATTTAAAAAATCATAAAAAATAACTGTCGCGTTTCTTTGCGAAATTTTTAGTTGCTTTGTGTTTGTAGTCACAAAAACTACCACCCGGCTTCGTTTTCGGTAGCAGTCTTGAGATACCCGGTATGTATGTTTAGTTAGAGTAGATTTATTTCTTTTAAGTGTTATAAAATGAAGCGTATTTCATTTTATAAGTAAAGATGTAACAATAGTTTTAAGTATTGAATCTGTTATTGTTCCTTTTTTATGGTTTACAATAAAGTATATAAATAAATATTTATCAGCCTATATCTAAGTAATATTTCATAATGTATTTTGAATTAAATTTTGTTGTTGGGACCAAACGTTTTATTTAATTATTGTCATAGTCACAGGAACTATAACCAACAACAAAACTACCTAGTATGGTTGAATGAAATTGGTGAAACGAAATTGATATTCAGGATTAAGCAAAGTACACATCCATAGTCTCTACCTACCTCTACATACATCCATGACCACTATGTATAGATAGCCATTTATAGGATAGAATACATTTATAGGGTAAAGGTAAGTGGAAGCCCTGGCAAGACGACGTGGCCACCGCTCCTCCCATAAGCCGGGACACCCCTCCCAACCAGATCCTGGTCACCACCCTGGACAGTGTCCGGTATCTGGCGCTGTTCAAACTCCTCGTGATGCACCACAAAGCTGTAATGATGGTCGGACCCACTGGCACTGGGAAGTCTTCTTATATTATTGTGAGTGTTGTAGGTAGTCGGTAAGAGATTGCCTTGAGCGATACCACTGCCATTGGTACTCTTATGTTAAATACATATTTATTTAGTTTAAAATTGATTTGGTGTACAAAAAAGAATGAAAATAAATAAATAGGAACAAATTATGTTAATTTGTGTGGCAGTATTTGTAAATAGTAATACAATCAACTATCACATATGTACATAGACCACCACCTATCACATATGACCACCTCAAGTTCAATTAAGTTTTATGTAGTGGCTATTAGAAGCTATAAGAGACTTTTCGGTCTCAAAAACACCCAGATTCGAGACAAATACCATAGTATTTGAAACCGGTGTATCTAACTATATAAATAACTATTCTAGTGTATCTAACTATATACTAGTTTTTGGTATGCGATTTTTTTATTGATAGTCATCACTATGACATCTCTACGATTTAATAAGGCATATAATCGTTATTTACCGTTGAAATATCATGAAAATATATTTATTTTGCTTTTAGTCTTTTTTAGGCACCGCGCCCTCGGCAGTAAGCTACTATTACTAGATACTCCGCGTACAGATTACCAACGCAACTTATTAAAATTTAATAGATAAAAAAATATGAATGATACTACGACAAGTTTCATAGCAAACATTTACTATTTTTAAGTTTCCAAGCGTGAACGAAGTCTTCATACTTGTAAATATGAATAACAGGATTTCCTGGTGAAGAGGGTCGACACGCGCGTGTACAAAGCGCTCATTATGGCCTTCTCCGCGCAAACTAATTGCAATCAAACACAAGATATCATCATGGGAAAGCTGGATAAGAGGCGGAAAGGTTTGTAACGCATCACATGTTTTTCTTTAATATAACTGTGTTTATATATACGCACAAACACAGCATAAAAATATTTCGAATTTTTATGCCCATTGACTTATTTTATAACCACATGATAGTTATTTTCCTATCTCTTGGAAACATACTTGTTTCCTGAATAAATGCTAGTTAAATACTTTGACATAAATGTATGGGTAGGGCGGAAAGCGCGTAAAATGTTCCGACGTAAATGTGCGTTACTGAAATTAGTCATCGCTCGCAACTATTTTGATAATGTTTGCTTGTATTATGACAAAAAGATGACTAAAATTAAATACAACAATTCTTATCACCGTTTAGACAAAATCTATTAAATTAAGTTAATTTAACATTTTACTTCAGCGTGATTTTCACGGTCATCGTTTTGTATCTCCAAATATACTGAAGTGCCTATCCTTAGTTTTCAAATAAATGTTAGATAGCTCTATGGCCCTTCGTTGAAAATATGTATGGAAGACGTCCTCATAATCGGTTGAGTAATTAAGGTGTGACAGCGTTACAAACAAG
Organism: Hyles vespertilio; assembly: GCA_009982885.2. Lineage (NCBI taxonomy): Eukaryota > Metazoa > Arthropoda > Insecta > Lepidoptera > Sphingidae > Hyles > Hyles vespertilio. The sequence goes on from CM042807.1 coordinate 19,636,941, forward strand.
CACACTCCCTGTTTCATACTATTATCAAGATTTATTCACGGTTTTTTATTTAACTTATCTACGATCTAAAGCCTTTTCAGCCACACGAACAGTCTTAATAACCTTACCATTTGTTCGACGATTCGAGTCCTCCACAGGCGTTGTGGTGACGAAGACTTGAATAGTAACATACTATTGATGTCCTTACCACTGAATGCAGGCGTGTTCGGCCCTCCGATAGGCTGCTACACGAAGAGTCTTGAGACTTTATTACCATTTACTCGACGATTGGAATACTCCACATGCCTTGTGGTGATGAAGACTTGTTACTGTTCATACCATTGGTGTACATACTATGACCGCAGGCGTGTTCGGCCCTCCGATCGGCAACTACACGAAGAGTCTTGATACTTTATTACCATTTACTTGACAATTCGAATCCTCCACATGCCTTGTGGTGACGAAGACTCGTCATTGTTACTATGTAGAGTATTGACCGCAGGCGTGTTCGGCCCCCCGATCGGCTGCTACAGCGTGGTGTTCGTGGACGACGTGAGCATGCCGCAGGCGGAGACGTACGGCGCGCAGCCGCCCATCGAGGTGCTGCGGCAGGGGATCGACCTCGGACTGTGGTACGACAGGAAGACCAATGTCGCCATGCATCTCATTGATGTACAGGTAAGTACAGGGTGATTCATTATAATATGTTGTTGTTTTCAGGGTTATACAAGTTTTTTGAAGACACTTGTAGCTGCACTAAAAATCGCTTAATGTAGATGAATTAGAACTTACTTTGTATAGAATTTATGCGCAGAATGTGCACTTAGTATATAATTAATTGATGTCAACAAAATAATATACGTACAAGTATCACGCAACTAGACAAGCAAATATGAATATCAGCAACTGTAGAATTTTGTATGTAAAGTATTCACAGAATAAGCGTATCTTTCTTAGGATATTTTTAATAAGAAAAATAAAACTGCTTTCAAAGAATTATAAATCTGTTATTAGAAGGTAGATTGTATTTTATTCTACTTTAATGAATGCTTTTGAAGAACTTTTACACTTATAAAGCATTTCGTTTCGCAGTCGCGCTAAATGAAAACAGCGTTCCAAAGCTTTGTGCTCTTAAATTCCTAGATATTAGTGATCTCAAAAGTATTTTTAATTTCGTACGGTAGTAATACAGCAAAGGCATTCCTAGTACATTTTTTTGTTCGGAGTAGCCGGCGATGCAATACGAACTGTGCTCGCTTGTTATCCGACTGTATCACTAGGTTTTTCAATTCAATAAAAGCTAGAGAATTTTCATCGCGCTGTAGCTAAAACCTGTCTATACGCGTCATATATTGCATTTCACCGAACCAGTCATGTGGTTCGCCCTTTGAGAGCGCGCGCCGAATTGCAATGTCTATGTGTGTACATTATGTACGTGGCCCTCGGCACATGCTCTTATGTACCGAATGGAAACAATTACGCTGAAATTGTGGCGTAATATGGAAATTAATAACGTTCTGTATTCGTGTTTGTATCATTAGCAGTTGCTCTGTGAGGGATCTTTGAATTTGCCTCGCATGGCTTCGTTCATTATGATCTATGTGGAGTTATTTAATTAGGCTTGCGGTTTAATTTGGAGCTAGACTTGTGGTGTTCCTTTAACAAAGAGTTAGATCTAATTACATGGTACTTGTACACGCGTGTAGACGATAATTTAAGCTATTAATTGGGACAATTGTTATGCAATAAGGGAACATTTATCAGTATTTTTGTTAAGGAAATTTGAAGAGTCTTGGATGTTTTGTAACTATGAAGATTTGTGACTTTCCAACATTTACTTACCATATTATGCAATAAACATTACCCTGATCATTATTTTTATACCTAATTATTCAAATGAAGGAGCTTACCATATAAACACGCTGAATCATAGCTTTATACTGTATAAATTCTTCAAACTCATAGAATAATATAGGTGACTACTAGATAATTTTTTGCCAACAATCAGTCCGTCACAATATTATACTCAAAAAGAAATCCATTGGAAAATATATTTCCCTCGCAATTGAACCGTGGACAGGATTCGCAAGTGGCGATGCATATTGCTTATCGCACGAGATATTTTGATTACAGTTCATGTGCGCGATGGGCAAGCCGACGCCCGGGGCGAAACTCGTTACGCCGAGGTTTTCCAGACATTTCTCGTTTTTTTGCATCGACGAGTTCGACGATGACACGCTACGTGTCATATTCAGCCGGATCATGCTGTGGCATTTGGATACCAGGTGCATATAATGCCTTTGCAATGATTACATTCGGAGGGGAGGTTTTGGTTATTAATTACAATGCCGGATGAAGCCAAAAAACTTATAATACGATTGGTTATTACTGATCAGTGATCTTTAACATCTACAACAGTTCAAAATCATGATGTTGCATTTGGATACAGGGAGCTTATAAAGCTTATGCAATGATTAAATATGGGAGCTGTGGTTGTTAATTACTTAACCTGATGATGTATGTAACTATAATTTTAGATATATTTCATAACTATCTATTAATGTTATTTAATATCCACAACAATTCAAAAATTAAATCAAATATTTGGAGACAATATAATGTTCATTTCTCATTGCGGAGATAAATCACAAGTCTTACATGTACTGATACATGGAACAGATAGTTACATGATACATCATAAACGTAGCATGTTTTATAAGCTTGAACAAATATTTACGGCATTAAAGTCTGTACACTCTCATTGAATTTCAGAGGTTTCTCCAAAGATTTTGATCCATGTATCGACGAGATAGTTAACGGAACGCTGGAGGTGTACAAACAATGTAGATTGAATTTGTTGCCCACGCCTTCAAAATCACATTATACATTTAATCTGCGAGACTTCTCCAGAGTTATTTTGGTAAGTGTTTGTTGCGTACATTGAAATTAATTATGTTTTGCTTGAATATTTGTATACTATAATATTGAACTAATTTGACTGGAAATATTAATGAAACTGTGCTTGGACTTGCTAACACAAATCTTTTTGGGAACTTTAACTAAGCTGACTGTTCTTGCTTAATTACAATTTTTCAAACCGGTCTGTCGGCAACCTTTTCAGCCACAGGCTCTTTACTGGTAAATGAATGTCTTCCCCGAAAAGTCCAACAGCGATTTGCTGCAAGCGGCCAAATATTTTTTGAAATAATAATGTCCTTTTTTCTAAGGGTGTACTCCTATCAGTGCCTGAAGTGACTCCAGACTTACAATCAATAAAGCGTCTGTGGGTGCATGAGTGTTTGCGCGTGTTCTCTGATCGGCTGGTTGAGGACGGAGATCGACAGTGGCTGGTCACTTGTCTCAGGGAGGCTACGGCGTTGCATCTCAACGAAGACTTCGATAAGATGCTTTCTAGATTACTTGCCCCCAAAGAAAAGGTATGTTTTGGCTCCTGCTCTTTAAAAAATACTCGAACGTATTTAAAATATTGATCGATCGTGTGTTGTGACTTTTCCCGTAATATGTGTGTCGAAAAATAAATATTCATATTATTTTTGTAGATCACGGATCTCCACCTCCGAAGTTTGATTTACTGTGACTTTGCCAATCCAAAAGCGGACACTCGTTTCTACATGGAGACCACCAATATGGAACATCTCAACTCCACTGTGGACGCTTATCTCGTGGAGTTCAACAACATGTCCAAGAAACCCATGAACTTGGTGCTTTTCAGGTTTGTATAAAACTGCTAACTGTTGAAATATTCTTGACTATTTTAAGTATTTATTAGAGCCTAATTATAGGGTTTGGTATAGGAGATGTCTGCGTTGGGGTTGCATTCTATCGTCTTTTTCTTTAAAAGGATTGACTTTGAAACAACCTTGAGGTGAATCCAAATTAAAATATAGATAACATTAATCCTTATTTTTTAAATAATTTTATTTATTTAGGACAGCCAGTGGTTGTTATAATATAACTTAGACTAATAAAATATACATGAAATAACTTAAGAGTCCCTCCCAAGTTTCCTTTGAAGGAAAAATAACCGCATAACATTTTGCGAAAATGTTTGTTATGGCTTCCTTAGTAAAAGCTTGATCCATATCCCATATGCTCCCATTTACACCCTTCCCCATGTCATGAGATGGAACAGTAGTATCATTTTGTTGGATATTCGTGTTAGTTATTTCGTCGTATGGTGTAGGTTCGCCATAGAGCACGTGTCGCGCATCTGCCGCGTGCTGACGCAGCCGCGCTCGCACGCGCTGCTGGTGGGGCTCGGCGGCTCGGGCCGGCAGTCACTCACGCGGCTCGCCGCGCACATCAACGAGTATGATCTGTTTCAGGTATGCCATGCGTTCCTTATGTGTATTATTGCATAGCTGTGAAGTTTTGTATGTATTTTCAGGTTCTAAATTTATTGTATAGGTATATGAAGTACATTTTCACATAATCTACGCCATAAATAGGGTTGTCATACAAGCTACTTGAAAAAGAAGTAAGACGTAGGTAAAGTCTTTTTTGTAACAAAAGGTGAGAATGGTGCAGCTGCACAACTAGGAGACTTATAGACTTATACCGGGTATCTCAAGACTGCTACCGAAAACGAAGCCGGGTGGTAGTTTTAGTGGCTACAAACACAATGCAATTAAAATTCGCCTAGAAACGCGACAATTTTTTTTTATGATTTTTTAAATATCGTCATTTTTGGGTGGTAAATCCATAGTTTTTGCTAAAATAATAATTTAAACTCTTTTATACCTTAGAGTATTTATAAATAAAAGGGTATATACTATTATTTTAGGAAAAAAAATATTTACCACCCAAATATGGCCATAGGAAAAAAAAAGCAAAAAAAAAATTGTCGCTTTTTTTTGCAACTTTTTCTATTGCATTGTGTCTGAAGTCGCTTAAACTACCACCCGGCTTCGTTTTCGGTAGCAGTCTTGATATACCCTGTATAAATCTAAAAAATATTTTGAATATGGCACCTCCAAAACCACGTCAAGTTTAGACTACAATGTGAAAGGTTTCATGACTATTGCTTTAGGTGGAAATGAGTCGAACTTACGGCAAGACTGAGTGGCGTGAAGACTTGAAAACGCTACTAAGAAAGTCAAGCACACCCGAACAGCACATGGTATTCCTCTTCGTCGAGTCACAGGTAATAAAATACCTTTTAAAATTTAATCACGAGTCCGTTGAATCAGATCTGCATCAAGTTGAATATTGTTTGGATTCTGCTCACTGTACCGATCGGTTAGGAAATCTAATACCCTCTGAACTATGAGCAAGAAACTCTCAGGTTTTGTATTACGTGTCTGTGAAAATGATTGCTTTCAGATCAAAGAAGAAGGCTTCTTGGAAGATGTAAACAATATGTTGAACTCAGGAGAGGTACCTAATATATTTGGCGCCGATGAGAAAGCAGAGCTGTGTGAGAAAATGAGAGTGGTACGTATGGTGCATAAAAAAGAATCTTGATTATCTCAACGATCGTAATTTAAAAAACCTGCTTATGATATTTTTTATGTACAGAGAAATTACACTGTTGTATTTAAAACTCCTGGTTTTAAAATATATCTTAAAGATTTATAATTAGTGAATAATCTACGGTGGTTTCAAGTTAAATGAAAATAAAAGTATAAAAAAGTAGAAACCTAGGGACATAGTCACAGGCCAATTAAATGTGTGACAATGGGGAATATAATTGTTTGTTTCTCATAGATTGATCGCCAGCGAGACAAGTCGCTGCAAACTGACGGTACTCCAACAGCATTGTACGCTTACTTCGTGTCAATAGTGCGTGATCAGCTGCATATAGTCCTGGCTATGTCCCCTGCAGGAACGTCCTTACGTACACGCATCCGCAAGTTCCCATCACTTGTCAATTGTTGTACTATTGATTGGTTCCAGGTAATTACATAATGATCTTGAGTTTTACAGCCTTTTATTGCAGAATTATATTATGCTTTCATTTTGAAACATACTTTTAGCTTGGCTACTAGGAAATAACTGGACGTGTACCTTGTTTAGTATTCCAAACCGAGATACGTGTCCGTATTGAATTTATTGGCCTTTAAATCCCACATAGAATTGCATCGCCATTGTCATCGCTTATTAGCAGCATCACATAATTATGTGTTTTTGTATTTGTAATTACCGAAAGCAGCAAATCTATATGCCTATAACTCCTTTTTGTATAAACAGGAGTGGCCACCAGACGCGTTACTAGCTGTGGCAACTCGCTTCCTAAAGGACGTAGAACTGACAGACCTAGAAAGAGACACCGCCATCAAGTTATGCCAGGTGTTCCACACGGACACACAGGAGCTGTCGAGGCAGTTCTTGTTGAGGCTGAAGAGATACAACTACGTGACGCCCACCGCGTACCTGGAGTTGATCAATATGTTCAAATCACTTTTGGGGAAGAAGAGAACGTGAGTTTCAAATAAAATATGTATTTTTATTGTTATATATGGATTAATTTTGTCATCGCCACCTACAATAATACTTATGAATATTCCGTTAATGTCCTTAATTGTTACTTATCTGAAAATACCAAAAAACATGTATGCACATGGTGCTCGTATTTATGTATATACATTCATGTCTGGCATCCACGATGGGGTAGAAAGAGCGACACACATACATTTTCTATCCCTAGTTGTGATACCGGGCGAGTCAATATCCATTGTGGAGGTAATGAAGGAAAACCTGCATACCATAAGGGTATTTAAGGATTTCTATGGTATGCAAAGTCCGCCAACCCGCACTAGGTCATCGTGGTGGGCTATATGGCTTAAGAGCGTATACACCTTGCGCGCAAAGTCAACTATAGGTATTTCTTCGTTAATTTCACGCACACATAAGCGACCAAAGCTGTGTGCGTAGAGCTGCCGCGTCGGCTCGCTATACAATCGGCTCAAACAACTTTGATCCGTGCGCTTCAAATATTCAATTGAAATGTAACTGTAATATAATATCATAAAAATATTTTATTTGCATTATAAGTAGACAAATATTACTGTGCAAGCAAAGAATAATACAAATTTTGGATACTAATCATATTTTCGTTATTATTACATTGTTAAGTTGCATTCAAATCAGTGTTCAATCAGTATACACTACGGACGTTTTATTAATCATTTCGTGTTTGAACACATAAATAGTGTTAGGGGCCTTACAACTCCTTACAATTACGAAATATATTTAATTTTATATTACAATACATAACATAATTTAGCCTCGGAATTACATCCCATTATATTACCTGAAACATAATTTATACTCACTACAAAATCATTGTAGGTAATAAAAATAATTAAATATTTTACTACCAAAGTACTAAGATGTGGTAATCGCATTCCGCGCGTGGCTATTTTTACTACGCGCGGCATAATCGACTGCAGCCAGGCCGGAGCGACGAGCGATACGTCCTCCCTCTAGAAGGCCTTGCGGCGCGGCGGTCTGATTTGATCCACGTCGGACAGCGTGTTTTATAGTGGTTTTTAAAATATTTGTAGAAAACATGAAAAATAATTTTGTTGAAATATAAAAATGGTAATTTATTGATAAGATATTTTTCTATTGTAATATGCAATTGCTATAAAAAATTATGTACGATAAGTTGGTGAAAAAAAATATGTTCTTGACGAGAGTTTCTGAATAATTTCGCATTGTTAAAATTTTTATTTTTCAGGAACTAAACACAAAAAGATAATTTTTCTCAGCAAAATCCCTCCATAAGGGTCTTATTAGTCTGATAATATTTTTATTTTCATCTTATATTTAGTGGTTTCGGATATCTTAAGCTTCTAAATTGTCATTTAAAGCCTAAATAACGAAACTTGTGTTCAGTAATCCGTATAGTACTCACAAATTATCCATCAATCCATAATGTTTTCCACCAAAATCCCTAGATGACAACCTTTTCTAAAGTTAGTACTAATTATTTTTCCTTTAAATTGTTTATTGGTGGCTATTAACTCATTTGAAAAGTCCTGTTTTTAAGCCAAAAAGCGCGTGCAGGGTATAAACGCTCTTAACCACTCTCAGTCGTACTGTAGGAGGCTCGTGCCCTGTAGTGGGACGTTAATGGGCTGATACAGTACAGTATAATACCTATTGTGCTGCCATTCAAGTCCTGAACAACTCGTGTAATACTAAAAACACATGATGCAATAGTGAAAATTATACATAAACAATGCGTCGTAAATTATAGATGGCGATGATCGAATTTCGTTACGGGTTGTGTTGTAGATAGTGAAATTCAGCAGCTGGCATTAATCCAAACACTTTCTCGGAACACTCTCGATGATGAATATGATAAAATATGCAAAGGCATACAACGTCTGCTCGTGTTACCCCGAACCGTATAGTAAGCTGAGTTGATTGGAACGGACTTGTAAAACTGAATGAATGACGAATGTTGTTTTGGTCGTTACTATTTTGATTTACGGAGTAAATTGTAATGTGATTACATTATTATAAAAAATCCCATAAATATGTTTTTTTCATTGTGGATGGTTTTCAAGTGAAAAAATGATAACCTTAAACTACAAAATACGATTCTGGGTCGATATCACTTTGAGTCAATCAAACCTATTCAATTACATTTGAAACCAAAACTAAAAGTCAACATACTGTAGAATAAAATTCAATGAATTTTGGTGTACAAACTTCTGACGCGTTACCCTGTGATTTCAGCAATTAATTATTGTCTTTGTTTTCACACCACCCGATAGGCTGATAAAATGATTGCGTTACAAAACGCTGTAAAAACTTCCTCATTTTAGGGAGCTATTATTGAGTGAAAAACGTTACATCACCGGTCTGGATCAGTTGGCAATAGCGGCCAAGTCAGTCGCAGCGCTACAGCAGGCTTTGGAAATCCTCCAACCGAAATTGGCTGCGGGCGCGGCTGCCGTCGCCGAAACAACTGCCAAGGTCGAGAAAGAGAAGGAAGGGGTCGCTTTAGTCGAAGCTGAAGTATTAGCCGATCAGGCGGCTGCTGAAGAACAGGTAAAAATATCTCTAAATGAAATGCATTTACATAATTCGAACATATACGATATTTTGAAATGTTAAAAAACACTTGCGAGAAATTATTGCACACCAAATTAATATTTTAGCAGTATACCCATTGTTTTAAGATTTTAAGCATGTCATAAGGTCAGACTATCGATACATTTAGACCTGGTACGTATTTTTTTTGGATTTAATCGATAATATTACAAATAGGTTTGGCGCTTCAGAGATATAAATCTAGAGTTTCCCAATTCGATATTTATATTCGACTAGTTCTTCCGGTCTCTCTCATAAATATTGACTGTATCTTTTTGAACAATTTAGCCATATAAACCCAATTTGACACATAGGCTCAAGAAGCCCAAGCTATAAAAGATGAGTGCGATGCGGATCTAGCAGAGGCTATGCCCATATTGAACTCTGCGTTGGCCGCCCTGGATACCCTCACTCCTCAGGACATCACCTTCATCAAGACCATGAAGAGTCCGCCCAGAGGCATCAAACTCGTCATGGAGGCCATTTGTATATTGAAGGTAAGAAAATTTATTTACACGAGTATAGAGATAAAGTTGTCAACTAACTCATAAATCACTTAGTTATATGAAATCAATCTGGTTCATATTGGATAATATTTAAATTCATAAGTTAGTGTTTTAGTACTGATGATTTAAATTAGACACCAAAAGAAAGGTCTACGATAGATATTTAATGGTTCAGTTGTGGTTTCGAAATTGTAATTACTCGTAGGTCCAATTTTCTAGCAAGTTCTACCTAAAGAGCACAGTACAGAATAAATAACATTACGCTACATTCTACAATCCCCCGTATATAACATAGCATACGTACTTTCTTTAATATTATTCAAATGTTACTGCTAGCAGTTTGACTAGACGACTACTTCAGAAGATAGCAGAGCTAGCAATAATAGTTTACATATTATATTTGTATTGTTATTGCAAATGAATGCGTGGCGAATATTAACATTTTTTATTTCCGTGATCATAATACGGGTGGGGATTCTCTTACGATGAAAGACCACATCATTATTATGTATGCAGCCGAACTACGCTCGGTGCATGTTTGCCTTATAAATATTTTATATCGCTTATTGCTTTTAATGCTTCCCAAAAGGATGACCCGGTGAGTGCCAACATTCAGCTTGTTTAAAAAATATTTTACTAAAGAAAAATGTTCATTCAGTTTCATAAAAATATGAAATATGCCTTATATATAAATATTAATGTTGATTACAACAAGTTTAGGCATAACTTATTGTGACTGTTGAAAATATAATCATTTGTAAAAATATGATGATTTATAAAACCACATATCTTTTTTGTAACTGCTTATAGTAATATTTTATATAGGAAGTGAAGCCGGACAAAGTACCGAATCCATCCGGCGTAGGAACTATAGAGGATTATTGGGGACCGTCCAAGAAGCTGCTCAATGACATCCGATTCTTGGAGTCGTTGCAGAACTATGACAAGGACAATATTCCTCCGCCTGTCATGAAGAAGTTGATGACTACAGTGATGCAGGACGATGGATTCGTACCTGAGAAGATAAGGGCCGTGTCTGTCGCCGCTGAAGGTAGATATCAATTTAGGTACAAGGATTGCTTGATTTTTATGAAATAGTTCTATTCTCGGACAGTTCATAAAAATAAAACACAGCAATATACCTAATCTTATGAATGTAAGCGATGATTGCTGTCAATAAATCACCACAATTCTTAATAAATAAAAAATAAATAATGAAATTATAAATTTTGGTAATTATGTTTAATAATGCGCAGGAATGAAAGAGAAGGTAAGAGTCAAGGGTAATGTGTCTGGACCAAATTATTATTCTTATTGGTTTAAACAGGTATGTGCAAATGGGTAATCGCAATGACTAAATACGACAAAGTGGCAAAAGTGGTGGCACCAAAGAAACAAAGGTTGGCTGCCGCTCAAGCAGTCTATGACAAGGCGATGGCCGCTTTGGCTGTTAAACAAGCACAATTGAAAGAGGTAAGCGCACCAATCCCAAAATTAAATCCAATAACGATTTAACCCTGCGATATATTTAAAAATATGAACCAAACATTTTAATTTTAAGGTTTATTTAAGAGCAAATTTAAATTAAAAGTTGAATGTGCAAAAACTGCGATGTAGGTGATTATAAGAATGTGGATTTAGCAGTATTTTCAGTTAAAATATAAATCGTCTTCGTCTTCTTAAAAAATAAGTCGTAGCTTTAATATTTGAATTAGAATTAACGTTTAATCCGCTTCAGTTGAGTTATTATGTTTGAAAGAAATTTATTTCAGTCTAGGATATCACCATAATAAGGGCTTACGATTGTTTAAGGTTAGATTTTCTGTTGGCATTTTTGTTATTCTCTAATGATTCTTAAGAATAGAATACACATAGTATCATCAAGCATACACATTCTAAGCAATATTTTTAGTTAAATTTGTATTTCTCAGCCTAAAAGAACTTGGCAATTTTGCTTATTGTTAACAGGTACAAGACAAATTATGTAAATTAGAAGAAGCATTAGCCGAACAGAGTCGTCAACAGAAGATGTTGGATGATGAAGTTATGGACTGCAGCAACAAGTTGAAGCGAGCTGAGATGCTCATCTCAGGCCTTGGCGGAGAAAAGACCAGGTGGACTCAGATAGCCAAGATGTTGCGAGAGACTTATAATTCTTTAACAGGTTACTTATATTTGCTATATTTGCCATATTATTGGTAAAATACCATAATTTATGGCACCATTACCTTGTTGTCGTACCGAATTTAGCCGTTGTGATAAGTTGCCGTAGTTATTTTTTTAGTAATTTAAAACATCGGAGTTGATACCCCACGTTATGCATGTATGATTTATAGCTGGCCTGTAAAGACCTTCTAAGAAGTAGTAAATGTACCGCGTATATACATCATTTAGTGTACAGAATCTTTGCATTTTAAACAACATCTATAAATATTGTTTGAACTGTCACATCCAATTTAATTCATTAGCTTGTAGAAACAAAAGTAGACTTCACAAACGAGGCCTCGTCGGCTGACCAGATTTACAAAAATACCTTACCAATTTTAGGTGACATATTGATCGCGGCTGGAATCATCGCATATCTGGGGCCTTTCACCGCCATCTTTAGGAACGGCCAGGTATGTAACTGTGTCACCAAGAATAATTAAGTCAAAGAATATTCTGGAAACTAATTAGATGTTATTTCATCTGTTGAAACCAGGTCAAGAGCTGGGCGCAAGCTTGTCATGACTGCGGTATTGTATGTACTTTAAACTTCAGTTTGATCAAATCCCTCGGAGAACCGGTGCAGATTCAACAATGGAATATTGATGGCTTGCCTTCCGATGACTTCAGCGTGGAAAGTGCTATTATTATTATGTGAGTTGATAATTACGTGAATATTGTATTGTTTTATTAGGCTGGAAACAAGTTCATTTAAAATATTTTCTTAGACTTGTGAAATGATTTGCTTTTGCATTATACTTACACATGATCTACTTCTGGTTGTAAAATTAAGAAATTAATATATAAAGCTTACAAATAACAGGACTGCCCGTCGTTGGCCATTGATGATTGACCCTCAAGGTCAGGCTAACCGGTGGATCAAAAACATGGAAAAACCTAACAATCTATGCGTGGTGCGCATGACACAAGCGGACCTTGGGCGAGTTTTGGAAAATGCCGTGCAATTCGGACAACCGGTAATAGATGCATTTATAATATTTGTATGAAAATTGTACTTTCGATAATTTTAATTTCAATAATCAATGAAACCGTGTACTAGTTTGTCTCTTATAACACTGGGAAAATGGGTTTTTGATGTCTCAGGTTTTGTTGGAGAATGTTTTAGAAGAGTTGGACCCAATGTTGGAACCATTGCTACAGCAGCAAACATTCCGTCAAGGTGGCGCGTTATGTATTAAAATTGGTGACACGATTGTAGAATACAGCAAAGATTTCAAGTAAGTCTACACAACATCAGATTTCCTTATATACATTTTAATATTAGCCTAGATGAATACGACGTAGGTACAATAACTGACAAATAAAAAACTATTAAAGGTTAGTGGAAGCTCATTTCATTTTCAACAGGTCTCTGCAGTAATATTTGGAAACCTAGTTTCAGCAATGAACTTACTGTAGTAAAATAAGAAGAAAACAACAGTAAAAACATTTTTGTAAAATTGTAGGTTATACATAAGTACAAAACTGGCGAACCCCCATTATCTCCCCGAAGTAGGAGTACGCGTCACTCTAGTCAACTTCATGTTGGCAAAAGACGGTCTCCAAGCTCAACTATTATCTCGTGTCGTGGCTCGAGAGAGACCTGATCTGCAACAAGCGAAGGCAGATCTTACAACTCAGGGAGCAGAACATAGGAGGCTGCTGCAGGAGATTGAGAAGAAGATCCTGAATGTACTGTCTACTTCTGAACATTTGTTGGAGGATGAAGAGGCCGTACAGGTGAAGTAGTGGAATGAAAAAAATATTTATTAGCGGCCCGGCCCGTTTGCGCCCAAGTGCAGATACACTTTTTTTTATTTTTTTTTATTTTTATTGCATTGAATGGCGAGACGAGCAAGCCGTTCGCCTGATGGTAAGCGATACGACCGCTCATAAACAGTAGCAATATTCCACTGCGCTCGCCATCCTGAGACATAAGATGTTAAGTCTCAATATGTCCAGTAGTTGCTCTGGCTACAATGTCCTTCAATCCGAAACACAACAGTGCATTTAAGCAGTGTTGTTTCACGGGAGAAATAGACATTGCGGTGGTACCTACCCAGATGGCTTCTCACATATGAGAGACCTACCACCAGTACACTTTTTTGAAAATATTCTAGCGCCTATGCTCATCAGGAATAATATGGAGATCCTAATTATGAAATATTTTTTGAAATCCATCCAGTAGTTTCACGAATCTATGAATGTAAACAAACAAATATTTTCTTTTTATAATATTAGTTTAGATCAGGTAGATCTTACACATGATTGTAATTTAGTTACTATAAATCTTGATATGCTTTAGTTTGACCTATTTCTGTGCAAAACAATGCATAAACAGGGAACTTAATAATGGCGTATTAATCCGATTCCATTATAACAATATTATATATGCATATTTGATATCTATGCATTACCTTAATTAGATGTAACAAGATCTCGATTGTGAAAATGTCTAATATATTCTCATTTTCCACTCATAGATATTGAATTCAGCGAAGGACACTTCAAACGAGATCAAAGAGAAGCAAGAGGTTGCAATGGTCACGGAAAAGGCTATTGATACCGCTCGAGACGACTACGTGCCAATTGCGGTGCATTCTACCAACTTGTTCTTCCTTATTGGTAAATATTTATTTGTATAAATATTACATATTTTATTGATAGTGAAATTATGATATATTGCTATGGTATTTAGATATATGTGTTGGGATTAATTTATTGCTGGAAAATCAGATATAGTTTATTTTTAGTTAAAGGAATAAATTTAGGAATACAAGGTTTAATTCTTGTAACAAGAAAAAATAGTCACTTATAATACCACAAGAGCTTCAAAATTATCGGGTATTTCCCGATAGGTTCGTTGCAAACAAATGAAGGAGTCAAAACTTGACGACTTTATTTGTTTGCAGGGAACCTTGAGGGAAATGCCAGATAATTTTGAAGCTCGTGTGGTATTCGGGGGATTATTTTTCCGTCCCAAATTTTAATTTCAAACTCATTTTCATGCAAAATCTCCAATTTTCACAATTGAATTCAACGTCAGTTTGACGTGTGGTTAATTTGACTGGATCATGTTTTTTTTTTTATATATAGCAACTACCAGAGAAATTTTTCAAAAAATTATCAGTATAATACCATGTAGGTTGTACCACGTGACGTCGAATAGTGCAATTCTATTGGTCGATATTTGTGTCGGAAAAATAATCAATATAAAACCAACATTATGTAAAAAATATTGCAAATTAAAAAAATATTATATAAGTTTGTCAATACTCCAAAATGTAAAGTAATTAGCATTTTATATAGAAAATATTTCTTTCATAGAGAAAATCAATGATAGAAAAAGAGTTATATAGTTATGAGACTACGAAAGGTTGGTAATATGCTATGTTGGTAATCAGCTTCTCTAGCGAACATCGACCCGATGTACCAGTACTCGTTGGGCTGGTTCGAGGGTCTGTTCACGGCCGCCATCGACAACACGGAGAAGGTGGACGAGATTCCCGAGCGGCTCGCCATACTGCGCGCCTACTTCACGTACTCGCTGTACGCTAATATCTGCAGGAGCTTGTTTGAAAAGGTAAGGACTTTCAGGAAATCCGTAAATATTGGTTTTATTTCAGTATGTTACATTTGTGTAAATATAGGAAATTGTTAAGATTCGGAATGGTTGTTAATTTAGTCAAGAGTATGCTCTGAGTATCCGGCAGTATCAAGGAGGATGCTGGATTATTGGAATGTTTGAATTACCGGATTTTTGTAATTAATTTATTGTGGTGAATGGCGATATACGGCAACGAATACGGCATTCGCCTGATGGTAAACGATAGGACCGCCCATGAACAGTAGCAAAAACCACTAATCCAATTACAATGCAATGCTTGGGCATTTCAGTGCGCTCGTCATCCTGAGTCATAAGACGTTAAGTCTCATGTAGACTCTGGCTACAATGTCCTTTAAATCGAAACACAACAGTGCATTTACACTGCTGTATGGTAGGAGAAAAAGACATTGCTGTGATACCTATCTGGGTGGTCTCTCACATATGCGAGACCTACCATTAGTAAAAGTGAACCGAACCTGAATAAGTATGCAAAATTTCAAGTCAATCTGACCTTTTGAAGGGGGTCAAAATCATTTTCAAAGATTCCCTTACATGCTAACAAGCTAATACAAGTGTATTAGTAACGACTAAATTGTTTGACAGATTTTTTTCCATACATATGTAAATATACTCACTTTTACTTCATTTATCGAAATGTTTTACCCAACGTTTTAAAGGTTTCCCAATTTTCATATTCTTTGTGTCAATGTAATCGATAGCACAAAGGATAAGTTGAGTTCCACTGGTTCGGAAATTTCGTAACAATGTTAACTGGCGACGCGTGAGTTAAGCCCGCTATTGAATTCAGAAAGTCGCCACAGAAAAGTTGACACGCTTGAAATAAGCTTGCAAAAAATATTCAACATTTAATTTAAATACGTCTAACTGAAAATTTATTCGCGTGTGTAAAAGATTATTATGTACTAAGAGGTTACAAACATAGGAGATATGTATTGCATTCCACATTAGGATAAGATGGGAGTAATGTTTTTCAAAGTCAAAAGTCGCAGACTAATGTGGCAGTACGCTGACTACATCTGTCAAAGAACAGACAACCGCTTGGATAAACGGGTTCTTGAGTGAAGACTGCGCCTGGCAAGCGTAGTTTAGGACGCCCTCCAACTAGGTGGAGTGACGATCTACGAAAGGTTGCTGGCAGATGCTGGATGCAAGAAGCTAAAGACATAGTGGAATGGCGCGATTTGGGGGAGGCCTATGTCCTGCAGTGGGTAACAGTATAGGCTGATGATGATGAATATTTTTCAACCTGACTTGTTAAAAATAACTGCTCCTCATGCTACGTGTAATGCCGTCTCGATCGATTGAAGAAAGGCAATATTCTCAGGTTATTCGACAAAATAATACCAGCTGAATAGTTTATTAAATACTTACTATACTATACTAATAGACAATTTACAACGAATACTACTCACATTCATTGACACTATTTCAACGGTTGTTTTCTTCAAAGGACAAGTTGGTGTTCTCCTTACTCCTGACCATCACCATAATGGTGGCGGAGGGTCGCCTGGAGCAGTCTTCAGTGCTGTTTCTACTGGGCGGCGCGCAGGCTCGCAACATACCTCCAAACCCTGTGCACTTCCTCACACCGCAAGCCTGGGCCGAGTTCAATGGGTAAGCAATGAGGCAAAAAATATACATTTTTAAATATTTCATTTTAAGGTGTAATCTTTTTATGCTTCTGAAATACAAACTTGCTTGTCATCTGATAAGGTAGTGATTACGATTCTGAAGAAATACGGATGGTGCTCCGCCAATTCATATTTTCCACAATCTTTCCTTAAACTTGACTAAAGATAACAACATAATTTTGGAGTAAATTAAATTTAATAAATTACCTCAATTCCTTGTGCTGTAATTGTTGGCTCATTAAAATATATAAAACCTTCGCCTATAGCATAAGACGGGTATAGGCGAATAGGCTGACCCAGAAAGCAATGGTGAGATGATTTCGACACATTTAACAGGGACTGAACAAAAATTGCTCTCAATGGAAATACGTGGAAGAACTTAAAGACCTTTGCCCAGAAATGGGATCTTTTAGCCTATTATAATAATAGCATTGAAATATTAACAGTAACATACGTAATCCTAACCCCACACTAAGATCGAGTCTTGTGTCGTGGGTATCAGGAACTACAAGAGACATTTCGGTCTCGCCCACATTTAAGAAAAGAAAATTCAGTTTTTATGATACAACGTCGATATTTCGTCCTATCTATACAAATTGATACTCCACTACAACTATCATCTAATATTTCGACCCTATGTGATAGTAAAAGATGTGACACTCGTATCTATACTGAGATCACGTCTACATCCGTGTGCGCGACTCGAGCCGTGTCTTAACGACGCCTATTGTGATCGTAATGGGCCACGGCGATGTCTATGATTAGCCTATTGTTACGCTGTTGCTCTTACAGATACTGAATAGTGAATACAGGCTTGAATTACATTACTGTTTTGTGTGGAATATTACAGAATATTGTAGTTTATTATTTAAAATTACATTGTCTATTGCACATCGATTCTGAGCTTTTGATGTAAGAATGGTTAAGGTCAATTGACTTGGTAAAGAACATTTACATAGGACAAAAAAATGGCGGTCTTATCGCTTACCGCGATTTCTTCCAGACAACCAATGGACTATTTTGAAAAGAAGCTAGGAAGAGAAGGGTGGTCACAACGAAGGCAAAAGCATGATTTCTTTCTAGTTAGAACAACAATTATATTTATACATTGAAATTTTATCATCGTCATCAAAGTTAAAATTGGGCGTAATGATTGACTTGTTTTGATGATTTCCTATGAGACAGTTGTACCATCCTGGACGAGCCTGCCCATATATACTAAATCATAATTAAACAAAAGCATGGCTTTTGAAACACAGAGCTCGTAAAATCACCATCAAATAAAAATAAAAAAATCAAAATTGCTTGATTTATTTAGGAGCACAACGCCACAAGTCAAAATAACATCCTTCGTATCGCATCGAGGATAAATAATTATCTGTAAGGCATGTTTCAACTCTATTTTATAATCATTATATTATGTAATACAGATTAAACGAATATGAACGTTTTCACGGGATATTGGACCACTTCATGTCGAATATTCCTGCGTGGGAGGCGTACTGTGATACCCCCGAACCACATAACCAGCCGCTGCCGGAGCCTTGGGATAAAAAACTCAGCCCCTTCGAGGTATTCTAATAATATATTTACTTCATATCAGTAAGTTCCTCTGTATATAAATAAATAATAACAAATAAATACTGCCAACAGTCAAAAAATATGTATATGTATGGTGTGGAGTAAAGACCATGGTCCTGTAGTTACACTAGGATCGAGTCTTGTATCGGGGGTATCAGAAACTACAACACACTTTACAGTCCCACAAACACCCTACCCCGAAAATGCCTGTGAATCACACAAATATTTGTCTCGGCCTTACGTTTTACAGCCGGCGTCTAACCAACAGTGCCACGGAGGCTGTTATGAGTACTACTTATATTGTTTTGTGTAGGTGTAATTACGGTGAATCTGATATCGTCTCTGATGCTGAGGCTTATGTAAATACATGGCTACATGGCTTATGTAAATACACACAAATATTTTTATTTGTAGAAAATGATGGTACTCCGTTGTATGCGGTTGGACATGATGGTTCCAGCTGTACAGAACTTCGTGGAAGGTATTGTTTTGTGATATCATTGCTTTGAATTTTAATTAACGTTAACGTTAAGTCAAATAAATTTATTATTTAGTATAGAATTTACGAAGAGAATCTTTACTAAGGGCATAATTAATATTAAGCGTCGCTGAGTCTAACGTTACACATTTTTAGACACATCATCAATAATAATGACTTTTATGTCCGCGGTGATGTGAAATATATTAATGTAAAACATAAATAATACAATACTGCCAATATAAACGTGGAATTGCTATACCAAGCAATGATTTATAACGTCAGGTGGTTATATCGAGTAATTTTGATTACGACCAGCTAATGTGTCTATGGTCATCCGTGCCCTATGACACTATCCTGCCAGTTTTTAAAATTTAATAGTTAACGTAAAATAATAATAAACCCTGATTCCCTATAATAAAACCCCAATAAATCTCCAATCCAGGCATGCTTACTGGGGCACCACAGTAAAAATATTTAGAAGTAAACGAGGTACTTATGTATTATTAACTGTTTAGAAGTAAACAAGGTAGTAATAATTGTACGATCTCTTATTGTATAAGAGTTAATTTGTATTTTTTTATTCCATTTTTAAGTGAAGGGTTCCTTAATAAAATATAACATGTATATTACTAGCACAAATGGGCAGAATGTTTGTGGAGCCGCCGCTGTTCGACCTGCCGTCGTCGTACGCCGACTCTCACTGCTGCATTCCGCTACTGTTTGTGTTGACACCCGGCTCGGATCCCATGGGCACTCTGCTCAAATTCGCTGACGATCAGGTCATTATTGCAAACTTTTAAAAATATCTGGCTCTAGCATTTTATGATAGTTGGTTTCTTGACTCCAATACGTAATGACAAAAGAATGTTACGATGGTAAGGTCTTGTAGAAGTTGGATGAAAGGAGACTAACCAAGCAAATTAACAAGACGAGTGTGGATAGAACAGTCGGTAGGGGTCAACCTTACCGAACCTATAGGTTCAAATCAGTCACACGTCCAACTCGGTGATATTCTCAACAAGATTTAGGTCAAAAGTATCCTGAACAGACAAGAGTGCGTGAAGAGGTTGATGAAAGTGGATGAAGCGAAAGTAATCTGGTAGCGTCGAGCAAAGTGGCGGTCTATAATCGGCGGTCTGTAAATTATTATCCGTTTTCACAAACTTCGATTTCTTTAGATATCATGACGGATTTCACAGAATTGCGAGAATATATTGTTTTTATGACAATAATCAAATAGAAATTAAGCTGCATATTTTCTGTCTTTATTGACGGAAAGCATACACATATAGAGGGTATATCAAGACTGCTACCGAAAACGAAACCGGGTGGTAGTTTAAGCGAGTTCAGACACAATGCAACAGAAAATGTTGCTAAAAAAGCGACGATTTTTTTTCGTTAATTTTTTGGTATGATCGTATTTGGGTAAAAAAAATTATTTACACATTTTTTTCCTAAAATAATAGTACATACCCTTTTATTTATAAATACTCTAAGGTATAAAAGAGTTTAAATTATTATTTTAGCAAAAACTATGGATTTACCACCCAAAAATGTCCATACGAAAAAATACATATTTAAAAAATCATAACAAATAATTGTCGCCTTTCTTTGCGAAATTTTTAGTTGCATTCTGTTTGTAGTCACTAAAACTACCACCCGGCTTCGTTTTCGGTAGCAGTCTTGATATACCCGGTATGAATATACTGATTTCTTGTTTCCCGCCCAGGGCTTTGGTTCCTCTCGCCTCTTCTCACTATCCCTGGGCCAGGGTCAGGGTCCGATCGCGGTGAAGCTGATCGACGAGGGCGTGCGCAGCGGCACGTGGGTGGTGCTGCAGAACTGCCACCTGGCCAAGAGCTGGATGCCCATGCTTGAGAAGGTGGGTTGAGATAAAAAATACCCTGAAAACAATTATATAGGGAAATAATAAAACAACAAGGTACTTGTGGCTGCCTATGTTCGAGAAGGTGGGTTGATTTGCTTATTTTTATTACTTTATTGTACACAATAAATGCAACAATATACAGGAATAAAGCTCGAGAAGGTGGATTGATTAGCTTATTTTTGTTCTTTATTGTAAAACAAAAACAACAATATGATATAGAAATAATAAAACAACAATGGACATATGGCGGTCTTTCCGCACCGAGTCAATCTACCAGAAAATTATGGGATGAATTTAAGGACAAACAAGCGTAGATTTTGTTGATTGTGTATGCAATTTTTTTGCAGTTATTAAATATGTTTTTTAAGTAGCTGAAGAGTTTAGAATTCTTATGAAGTTTGCATCGGACAATATAATTGTCAATACGGTAGAGTTGAAGAGCTACAATATGATTACCTAAGACTACTTTTTAATGGACCCACTCCCTTCCATTTCCCCTCCTTTTCCTTTCATTTTCTATTTTACGAGGGTTGCAACGCACCTACGTTATAAATGTAGCGGTGCTAATTACTGGGAAGTGACTACTAGATTCTCTGATTTGTTGTGAAAAAAATACAACATGATATGAAATACAATCTCCGTTATATGTAAATGTGGATTTTGTTACAAATAATAAAAATGATGCCAGAAATCAAATAACAAATGTTAAAGCAAACAGAGTACAATATTAAATTTCGACATCAACAATACGCAAAACATTTTGCTTTTAATATAATTAATTAATACGACCTGTTTGATTGTCGTGTTTTAAATATGTACTGCTAATGAGCTGTTATTTGGGAAAATAAAAATAAATAATTATTACAGAAGTTGATCGTTGTATACAGTTACAAAGGGTATTAAATAAAATTTAATGTTCAAAATACAAGTGATATAGTTATAGTTTAAAATGACAGATTTAAAATGGCAGTCTCTCTAAAGATCAATAAAGCTGCTGTGCCCGTGGATCGGCTTAACCAGAGTGGTACCGTAGTTTCACAAAAAAACGACGAAATAACAGCATTGCTGTTGCTTTTCGTTCTGTGAGTGAGATTCTGTGTTGCATGTAGAATATTCGGATTCTACCGGTTGGCAATCATACATGGATCACGCAACTGTATCTCGTATGTAAGGGATCAAAATTAATTGTGTTTACTTACAGCCGTTCTCTATAATCTATATATCTTTAACTAGAAATTTCATTAGATATTTCGATGTAATTTATGATTTTAAGAAAGATAGAAGACAACAAAGATAGTGAGGTATAGATATGGGGCATATATTTATAGATAGCTAGATTAGATAAATATAATTGTTTAATGAAGCGACAAAGTCATAATAGCTCTTCTTAAAGATAGGTAGGATATAGAGAACGGCCGTTAATCATTTCCCACCAACATAGATGGTTTGAACTGTACTTATAATTAAAAATAATATTTAATTTAAGTAGTTTTTATTTGTATACAGATTTGCGAGGGTCTGACTCCTGACAACACACACCCGGACTTCAGGCTGTGGCTGACGTCATATCCGGCGGATCACTTCCCAGTGTACGTGTTGCAGAACGGAGTCAAAATGACCAATGAGCCGCCTCAAGGTAATTTCACCCGACTAGAGTTTGAAATAACGGTACAAAGAACAGCAATGATTCAGCGGTGGACTTTCTGTGTTCTTTATATGATGATGAGGACGATATTTGTGTATGTTTCATGAAGTTCATTTGATGCAAACTACTCAATCGATTTAACCTTTACCATCAGAAGAATGTCATAGGAAAGTTGTTATCTTTAGATACCTCGATACCCATCAGCTTACCTTACTAATAATTTATCTAATAAGTTTTTATATCTTTACAATAAAATGAAACTTCGCCACGGAAAATGAGGAAATGGTAAACGGTAAAAAGCTAGTTATATCTTCATTATCATCAATCAAAAATCAAACCAAATCAAGCAAATAACCATCAATAATGTTACGAAAAGGTTTGCGGGCGAATATAGCCCGCTCATACCAAAGCGATCCCATCAACAACCCGGAATGGTTCGAGGGCAACAAGCAGCCGGAGAACTTCAAGAAGCTGTTGTTTGCGCTGTGCTTCTTCCACGCGGTGGTGCAGGAGCGGCGGCAGTTCGGCCCGCTGGGGTGGAACATTCGGTACGAGTTCAACGAGACCGATCTGAGGATCAGCGTCACGCAGCTGTACATGTTCCTCAATGAGTATGAGGTACGTGTGTTTAAACTGTAGTGCTGTAGTTTTTTCAGAAATAGATGTTAAATAGTTTGATAGTATAATACAATAGACCAATGATCTTTATGTGAATCAGCAATAGTATAGTGCCACTAAAACTCTAGGTATGTGTCGAGTGTTAGAAATTATCAGAGAATGATGAATACAAAATGTACATTTCGTGGAGGTACTTTGTCGAGTTTTACAATATATTTACTGTGGTTGCTATTCGTATCAATAAGATAATTCTACCACCAATAATTTGCCACCTTCTGCTTTCAAAACGCCAAAGTCTTTTGAAAGCTACTAAATTCAACAAGTTAACATCATATTTCGTTTATATTACAGTCCAAATTCGTTTAAATATTTCACAAGAACCTTTCCGATGACACAAAGGGAAACAGTAAAGAGTTACTCAGTGAATGACAAAAGCAAAATGTGACTGTAGCCCGGAGTGACATAATGAATTCTGTGTGTAGGACGTTCAGTTTGTGGCGCTGCGGTATTTGACTGGCGAGTGTAACTACGGAGGTCGCGTCACCGACGACTGGGACAGGAGGTGTCTCAACACTATACTGTTCAAGTTCTACAACCCGAGGACTATCTACGAGGATAAGTATCCGCTGGAACCCAGTGGTGAGTGTCGTTTGGTGTCTGATGTTAAATTCAATGAGCTTCAAGGATAATGTGTTAAAGCGTGGTGGCTCGTATTTTTTTAATGTGATAGACTATTCATATTATATTATACTTATATTATAAGTTGAATCTAGAAATCACAAGTCCAGACATTAACTTAAAGCTTTTTTTTTCATAACACAAGTATTATTTGTCTCTTAAACTAGATTAATAATAAACCTAACCTCTAGATTAATAATGTCTATTTCTCCCGTGAAACAACACTGCGTAAATGCACTGTTGTGTTTCGGATTGAAGGACATTGTAGCCAGAGTAACTACTGGACATATTGAGACTTAACATCTTATGTCTCAGGATGGCGAGCGCAGTGGAATGTTGCTACTGTTTATGAGCGGTCGTATCGCTTACCATCACGCGAACGGCTTGCTCGTCTCGTCATTCATTGCAATAAAAAAAAAAACCTTTGAAAATTTATTTCCATACTCTCTCTCATTCCCTAAACATAATCATACAATAGCAATACTGTTCTTATGAGTGCTGCCAGACTATTTTTATGGGATTAACCTTAAAAAAATACTTCGAGCAATACTACTTTGAGCAGGTGGTCATTCGTCAAATCCCAGTTTTTACGGGTAAAAAATAATGTACAGACATAATTTGCATGTTTTATTAAGTCGTCGCCCCATCACAAAATTTGATACGATGAAAATGAAGTCCCGCCGTCTTCAATACTACCCTTTGATGTCGGATGTCCCCTAAACATGAATCATTTAGCTGCGTTTTATTTAAAGAGGGTTGGATCTGTCTGCTACACGGAAACAGGTCTGCAGTTGATGTGTAATATAAACGAATAATTATTACAAGTTTAATGGGTATTTTATTACTTGATGTTTGTCGAAAATATTTATTATTTTGTTAAAAAAATATGTTCGTATTTTTGTGCTGCAGGAGAATAAATGTTAATATCACAATTGCTACTTTGATTGAGGTTATATGAATTAAACCGAAAATGTTGTGGTTGATGACTCTTTGCTCTATTTCATTTTCATTATGATTTCAACAGAAATCCATAGCGTTTTCTATTTATTTCCATATGTATATCAATAGTTAAAACAAAATCGACAAGCAAAAAAATCGACATAGAAATGAAACAAATGTCATACCACAAAAATTGAAACAATATATTCGACAAAGGCGCGATACCCTTTGTCCGTCAGACAAACGATATCTCACGGTTCGATTAGCACGTGGTGTTTGTATTCGGCAGGCGTGTACTACATCCCCAGCCTGAGGGAGCACGCGGATTTCATCTCGTTCGCGAGATCGTTGCCCGTGGCGACGCCGCCGGGGGTGTTCGGTTTCCATCCCAACGCGGACATCACCAAGCACTTCAGGGAGGCGGAGGAGCTACTAAACACGGCGATACTCACGCAGGTGAGCTAAATACTACTACAAACCAATCAAAACAAACACTAATAAAAATTGAAGAGGCATCTTAACATGAAGAGGCATCTTAGCAGGCCGGCATAATTGTATCTATTGGCATGGGACTGCCGTCTGATGCCAATGGATACTCTGCATGGGCGGCATTTGCGCTCACCGTGCATCATCAGGTGCAATGTGGCCACTATACCGGGCCAGAATAAAAAAAAAAAAGAAATGGGCTACCTACAGCTTTACACAGGTGAGCTACTAACTAAATCGATATAGCCATCCGATCCGGGGGATACGAGAGCCAATTATACAAGTTGTTGATGATCAACTCGGAGTTGGTATCAATTTGACTTCGTTATATTGTTTGTTGTTTATAGTACTTGTTGTTTTTGTTTAAATGTAGTTAGAAACAGGTAGTAAAATAAATAAAGTACCTACATTTCTTTAATGAGATTTCATTAAATAATTAATGAGCAAGTAAAATCATATTTTGACATTAATTATAATACATTGATGTTTTTAAACAATCGTTGTAATTTGTGATTTTTGTAGTAACTGTAATTTAATTTACTGTTTCATTGATCATCACGCGGACCCACAGGATCGTATGGTAAGATATTCATTAAACATATAATAATATAAAATTTCTTGAAAGTAATATTAAAATTAATGTTGTTTATTTTGTCATTGGTTAAAGGATCTGTTGAGGGATTATCTGGTAAGTTAAAAAAGGAATCTTTAGTGAATGTTTTGCTTCTGCACATACTTATTACTTGACAACCGAAGTCGTAATAAATGGTCTCCAATTGTATAGTTTTATAATCTTGTACAAATCTATAACGCTCTAGATTTCAAGAGTTGTTATAACCTTCTAATTGAACCTATGGTATAAGTATATTTTTTATATGAACTTTTTTTATGGTGGAATGGTTGAGGCACAAAAATAATTAGATTGAAATCCATTCGTTGGTATATCCATGTTGTAGAATATC
The DNA here is from genome assembly GCA_009982885.2 of Hyles vespertilio. NCBI lineage: Eukaryota > Metazoa > Arthropoda > Insecta > Lepidoptera > Sphingidae > Hyles > Hyles vespertilio. The sequence goes on from CM042807.1 coordinate 19,663,234, forward strand.
GCTGTACTGCTATATTTATAAAACAACATAGAAAAAAAATGCTATTATAATTGCATTTGTTACATTCTAAGTTGAAACACAGTAGCACTATTCCTCGCATTTCCACACGAGAAAGTTGTGCTGTTATATAAAATGTGTCACGTGCGCGGCGTGCGGGCGACAAGCAGAAATAACTAGAACATAGCGACACTTTTTATTCTGTTTGTTTATATAATTCCGTGAAGAAACTTCCACTGAGACTTAGTCGGGGCGAATACAGTTTCACAATAAGTCCTTTTCTTCACTTGAGCTTCTTATTTTTGTATTCATGTTTTCTTTTATATTATCTCTTTGTATTTTTTATTGTACTTTATCAATGCTTTGTGTGGGAACTATCTTGTCCCGAGACACAGCACTAGCTGTCCGCATTAATAAAACGGTAAGAATTACCACAAAGCACTGAATATTAACAAATCGCTTAAACCCAAAATTAATAAACGATCGCAGTCTCTATGTAACAATTTATACGTTGAATAATTTATAATTATTTGACCTGATTGGTATATTTTAGAGAATAATGTTTAGATAAATATTGCTATCGTTTATAAAACCGAGCGCTATGTACACTAGCTTGTTTTCTATTTTCTAGTAACTAAGTATTCAGTTAATTTTACAAAAAAATTCTGTCACTAAAAGGACACAATGGCAGCCGGTGGCGCGGGCGCAACACCCGAGCAGCAAGCGATGGCGATCGCAGAGGACGTTCTAGCTCGTCTTCCCGCCAAGATTCTGTCTGGACCGTCCCACGAGGGCGACATCAAGCCGGCGGACATGACGCCCATGTCCATCGTGGTGATACAGGAAGCGGCCAGATACGAGAGGCTCGTGTCTGTCGTCAGGTCCAGCGCTAGAGCTGTTATCGGAGCTGTGCAAGGTTAATGGATATTTCAAGTCAAAAGTGTAATATGGTATTAAAGTTAACAATATGCAATTAACATATGCAATTGGAGCAAAGCACATGGTTTGACGGTTAATCCCAGTAAAACCCAAAACATTATTGTTGGCAGCCCCAGATTAATCTCTAAACTGGACTGGGCCCAATTGCCGAGCGTTGTTTGCGAAGGTGTTATCATCCCTTACAGCGATACTGTGAAAAATTTGGGTCTGTACATAGATAAATGCCTCACATGGGGTCCGCAGATTCGAGAAGTCAGTCGGAAACTCTTTACCTCAGCTAAGTCCTTGCGACGGTTACACAACTTTCTACCCGTTGCCACGAAGATTTCGCTTGCGCAAACACTCCTACTCCCCATCCTTGATTATGCCGATGTTAGCTATCTGAATCTCACCGAGGACCAACTAAATAAACTTGAGCGCCTTCAAAATTTCTGCATAAGATTTATATTTGGTTTACGCAAATATGATCATGTTTCTGAGTTTCGTGCTAAGCTCAAGTGGTTACCTATACGACTTCGTCGGAATACTCATATACTGTCTCTTCTATACAATATTTTGTTCAATCCTGTCACTCCTTCTTACCTCAAAGAACGATTTCTTTTTCTTCACAAGTCACATACGAGGTCCTTGACGTCGTCTGAGAACCTGAAGTTGAGAATGCCCGTCCACACCACGACATTTATGGATAAATCATTCAGTGTTCAAGCTGTTCGTTTGTGGAACGCACTTCCTGTTGTAGTGAGGCAGGCTCAAACACTGTCATCACATTAAAAAACGATTAAAAGAACACTACCTTTCTCTATAAACAGATAATCCGATTAGGACTATTTCCTCTTATTGATGATATTGGTAATATATATGTATGTATATGTATAATACTTATGTATGTATATATAATATGTATGTATAATTGGTATGTATTTATATATAATGTATTTATATGTTTTTTTTATTTAATGTTTTTACTTATGTCTCCATGCTTTCGTTATCTTTATTTTACACTGCCCTATCTTTTTTCCTGCTCATATATCCATCCCATGGTTGTCTGGTAGAAATTGCCTTAGAGCGATAAGACCGCCATTTGTACTTTGTTGTTTTGTATTATGTCTAAACTGTTATTCCTTTTTATTGTGTACAATAAAGAATTAAATAAATAAATAAATAAGTTAACAATTTTGATGGTTGAGAAAAATATGGCTGGTTATGAAAGAAACGTGATTTCGTATTTAGGTAAAATGACATCTAATGATGACTTATTGTGATTTCTCCAAAAACGAGTAATATGTAATTGTAATGGTGTGTTGTAATGTAACTTAACATATTATTATCACGATAATCGTAAACTGATAGTCTTTTGATATCTCTCAACCTTACATCGCTTTGAAATGAAGAATGAGACACATGATTTTCGAAAGCCACCTTAAAGCTGAAATCAAACTATCGTATTCCGTCTTACGCATAGAGTAAAGAAGCGGCCATAAAAACCGGATAATTTGACGATCTTTACGGACTGCATGGGGACTGTAAGTAATGATTATGAATTTGATCCTATTTTTGTTTTAGGGGATTTTAATGCTCATCCTGGTGAATTATTTTATAAAGAATTAATTAGTTTATGTGAGGAATTTAAATGGGTAGCTATAGATATATATACACTGGGGTTGTCTTCTGACACATTTACTTACTTAGATCAAGCGTGTGGTTCTAAGCGCTGGTTAGACCATTGTGTGGTGTCACAAATAGCGGCTACATCTGTTTGCAATGTTTATGTTAATTATGACGTAGTATGGTCCGATCATTTTCCTGTTATATGCGAATGTAAATTGAATTGTTTCCGTTACGTATTATTTCGAATTTAATAAATAATAGAATTAAGTGGGGAGAAAAAACCCTGGATCAGATTACGCAATATGGCTTAAAATGTAACAAACTTCTCAGACTTATTGATTTTCCCAATGAGTTTCGACAGTGTTGTGACCATTATTGTAATGACTCTACTCACAGAATAATCATCGATAAAATGTATTCCGACATCGTTTTAGTATTAGCACAGGCGTCGGTGGAGAGTGGAGGAGGCAAGCGTAACCAGACTAAATGTCCAAATATTGTTGTGGGATGGAATGAATTGGTCAGCGACAGCCATGGGGCGGCCAGGGCGAGTTTTCGTGATTGGTTACTGTGTGGTAGTCCTACCACTGGTGATATGTACACGAAAATGCGCGAGACCAAAAAAATATTCAAATCACGTTTGAAATGGTGTTTAAATAATCAAGAAAAATTAAAAATGGATATTCTTGCAGTAAAGCATCGCGCAAAAGATTTTACCGGTTTCTGGAAGAATACAAATCGTTTGAGAAGTCGTCCTGGTCTTCCCGTGTCTGTAGACGGTACAAACGACTTTAAATGCATCGCAAATAAGTTTAAAAATAATTTTGTTGTCAGATCACCTTTAGGGCCATCTTCTTCACAGGAGAGGGGTGGGGTAAGTAGTGGTTACATTGATACCAGAATCACGGCAAGTGATGTATTAAGGGCCATAAAATCAATATCAACTGGAAAATCCCCTGGTCATGATGATTTAAGTGTGGAACATGTACAGCGGGCCGGACCACATATGTGCAGAGTGTTGGCTATGTTCTACAACTTTTGCATTTCACACTCCTACTTGCCTTCCGATATGATGAGAACTATTGTTGTGCCTGTGGTTAAAAATAAAGCAGGAGATTTATCAGACATATCGAACTACAGACCTATTTCCCTGGCAACAATAATTGCAAAGGTGTTTGACAGCGTTCTTGATACACAATTAAAAAATCACATTAAGTTACATGATAATCAGTTCGGATTTAGACCGGGATTGTCAACAGAAACAGCAATATTGTGTCTTAAGAGTGCTGTTAAGTACTATACTGTTAGAAAAACCTCTGTTTACGCTTGTTTTCTCGACCTCTCCAAGGCCTTTGACCTGGTCTCATATGACATCTTATGGAATAAAATGAGATCATCCCATATACCAAACGAACTTATTGAAATATTTAAGTACTGGTATGGGAACCAAATTAACAACGTTAAATGGGCAGGCACGTTGTCGGACCCATATAGGTTGGAATGTGGTGTGAGGCAAGGAGGTCTGAGCTCTCCTACCATTTTCAACCTGTACATTAATGGGTTGATCGAGGCGCTCAGTAGACAACATATAGGTTGTTACATAGATGGCGTGTGTTTTAACAACATAAGCTACGCGGACGATATGGTGCTGCTGAGCGCCTCGGTCTGCGGACTTAGAAAACTGGTGACTATCTGTGAGAGCTATGCGGCTGAACATGGCTTGATGTATAATGCCAAGAAAAGCAAATGCATGGTTTTTCAGGGTGGTTCAAGAAAAGTATTAGAAATGGAAATTATAAAACTTAAAGATACGCAGTTAGAAAGAGTAGATCGTTTTAAATACTTGGGTCATTTGGTTACACCTGATCTAAGGGATGATGATGATGTTGAACGGGAGCGAAGGGCGTTGTGTATCAGAGCCAACATGTTGATTCGCAGGTTTGCGCAGTGCTCTACTGATGTTAAAATAACTCTTTTTAGAGCCTATTGCACTACGTTTTACACATGCAATCTGTGGACAACATACACTAAAAAATCGCTCAACGCCCTTCGGGTCCAGTTTAACAACGCATTCAGGATGTTGTTGGGGCTGCCACGCTACTGCAGTGCTTCAACAATGTTTGCGGAAGCGCGAGTGGATTGCTTCCACACGATAATACGCAAGAGAGGCGCTTCTTTAGTACGCAGAGTGCGTGAAAGCGCCAACAGCATGCTAGCGGTGCTTGCAGGTAGGCTTGACTGCCCCATCATTAATCACTGCTGTGCTACATGTTGCATGATGTTGACAATTTAAGCGTATTTTGTTATTGTATGTTTATCTATTATTATTCTGATTTTATTTCATTTGTAATGTGACTAATTTTTGTTATTGTAAAAAGCTATGAGTCTTTGGTACTTGAAATAAAGATTATATTATTATTATTATTATAAATACTAGAGAAACGCGTTTTACACTGATCTGAGCAATGGATCCTTTGTTGTGTGCACATTATCAGTCGTACGCATAAGTCGTTACCTTGTATGTTCCATTGTCCTGATTGGCCAGTTAGCCGCTTCTTCACTCTATGCATAAGACGGAATTCCATAGTTTAATTTCAGCTTAAAGTCCCGTAGCACATGATGGTAAGTTAGTGTCCCTCGCTGACGTCAGGCGTGAGCGTGCTGACGGACGCGACGGAGGAGGTGCTGACGTCGATGGTGCGCGGCCGCATCCCCGCGCTGTGGGCCGCCAAGAGCTACCCCTCGCTCAAGCCGCTCAGCTCCTACTTCAACGACCTGCTCGCCAGGCTCGAATTCTTGCAGGTATCCAACAACCAACCCTCGTCTGTATTTATGCTAAGGAATAAAATATTTACTAGGCTGTCTAAATAGTGTGCCGATAAAACATCTTCTTAGATCTCGATAGGCCATTTTTAGCCACTTTAGCTAAGCTGGGTAGCTTGGCTGCAACATCTACGCGGCGCACCAGTCTAGAAGGCCGGAGACCCCGGGTCCCCCTTCCGATCTCCATCGAGGTATCGGAAGGAAGGCTTAAGGAGCTTTAACGTTACCACTCACTAGACCCACCAGGCACCGCCTCGCCTCGCGCGATCAACTCCGTAACGTCACCGGATCACCGCTGTCCACGCGTGGACCACTCGGTGACAACTCGTTGTTCACATGCTTGTCTTGTGTTGTTGCGCATTGACAATTCACAAGCCCCGAATGAAAATGAGGCCCACCCGGGGCCCACGCGAGGTCCACCTGCGACAACGAGTGGGCCGCGAGCGATGAGGCGGTGCTGGGTAAGTCTAATGAGCATTAACCTTTATTCTCGTTAAAAACAGAGGGTGTCTAAAATAATCTGTCTGTAAAATAATCCGCGGCACTAATCGTATGAGAAGCATATTGGAATGTACTAATATACTTTTTATTGTATGTATATGTATTATACTAATATACTTTTCATTCGATTTTATCAGAATTACAATTATTTTTCAATGTACCATAAAAAAGTAATATAGGAAGTAGAAGCAAGCAATTAGCAAATAATATTTTGTGTTTCGTGTAAAAGTTGTACAATGTACTTCGTCAGTAATTAAATGAACAAGCTTAGATATAATTGGCTGCTTCATTCCAAAATTGAACTGATAGCCCATACACCCTTGTAAGTGGCTTATCGACTATTAGGCGGATCCCGTCCCGGCAAATTGAAGGGCTCTTCAAGTCGCTGAGGGTTTGAGATTGTTGCCGCTGAGCACGATCCACCAAACAAGGCCCGATCGTACCTAACGCGACTTGATCCTACTCGATATGTACTTGTGTTTTGGCAGCTAATGTTAGTTTCTCTATTACAACCTGATTCATAGTGAGTAAGTGCAGTTCAATTGTTCTTAGTTCTTCAAATACTTGACCTTTTACTAAGTCTTCTTCAAATAATTGGCTGTGCACTAAGTCAACGGCTTTTCCGGGATTTATAATGTGAATTATATTGAGTTGAGGAAATTCAACATGTCATGTTCATCAGTTGAATTATCCATCGTATATTTTCTTGTTTTTCATCTATTCGTAGAAATTCAGTTTAGTCATATTATATTATGCATGTTTTAAGTACCACTACCAAACAAGTAGTAATCGTACCTAACGCGGCTTGATCCTATTCGATACGTACATGTTCTTTGGGAGCTAATATTGGTTTCATTGTTGTAAAAAGAGCATTTTATATGTTGTCTTAAGTCGTTATATACTTGGCACTGTGCCAAAAATCTAAATCTAAATCCAAGACTTTTGAGATGAGATATATTGAGTTACAGAAAAATCATTTATGGAATCAATAAATCAGTTGAGATCGTAGTCAAATGCTTTATTATTTGTACGTCTGTTGGTAGAAATTCAGTCTCTATCAGTCTAGTGTGTTTCGCGTCTTATAAATGCAACATTTAAGGCCTGTGCAGACCGGCCGGCCAGAAGGACTCATCTAAACAATATTATTTGTTTTTTGACAGCAATGGCATTCAAACGGTCCGCCGATAGTATTCTGGCTGTCTGGATTTTACTTCCCTCAAGCCTTCCTTACCGCCGCCCAACAGAGCTATGCCAGAAAGTACAAGATACCAATTGATCAACTCGCCTTCCACTATGAGGTAACTACACTTCCAGGATTTTGAATAAATATCTTTCCTCCACGCTAATTTACTAATTCGATTTAAGTGTGTGTATTTAGTTTCTTCGCGCTATATTGACGTCAATGAAATTAGGAAATAAGATAGCCTATAACTAACGTGACCATACGTCCCGCTTTAGGCGGGACAGTCCCGCTTTCAGGAAGTCTGTCCTAGTGTTCCCAGCAAGGCCGACATCGTCCCGCTTTTGCAAACAGACCAAACAACAATTTAAAATGTATTTCTCGCTCGAAATGCTTTACCGAAATACTACTGAAAGCCGCGTGGTCGTATTATACAAACACTTTCGTAAAAACATCAAATAAAAATTACGATTTTGATTAATATTTTATGTTATTCAATTTTCTATGATAAAAACATGTAAAACACTAAACGCTTCATTATTATTATTATTTAATTCCACTGATGTCCCGCTCTGGCACAAAAATAAATGGTCACGTTACCTATAACCTAACAAAAAAAATATAAAAGTACGTTAGTAGATTTGATACTCTACCTATCGGTATCAGCCTTTATAGGTCTCACTGCAAGGCACGAGCCTGTACAATCAATTGAGAGTGGTTAGGCCATATGGACTATATAACCATGCTGGTCTAATGCGTGTTGGCGGACTTTACATTCCATACAAATTCTTACAAATCGCTATGATATGCAGGTTTTCTCGTGATATTTTCCTTTACTGTTGGACATTTGATACAACGTTGATACGACCGATGGGCGTTTCTTCAAACTGCATATACTAGGTACCATTTGAAGCTCTGTACTAAAAGTCAATTAAATAGTTGCAGTAGTTTAGTCATAAATGAGTTTTTAAGTTTTTGCCCCATTTGAACACGATGTAGCTTTTCTAACAGCTGATTACGTCTAATGCATGGTCATTCACCTTAAAACGATAGATCGTACTAAAATCTGCGCGTTGTTGCCGCTCTTACACAAGTCACATAATAATAAGTACAACTAAATTACTTACAAAGTTGTCGATGCAAATAAGAATGCAATAAATACACACACGCCTACACTTTCATTACGAGAGAGACATAGCAAAAAATCACGCGCGTAAAAGAAATAGAAATAGGTCAGTGTGTGTGACCCGTACGTAATTGACCTCTAAAAAAATAGTTTTTAGTGTGCCGCCGCTATCCCTTCAGAACGGATGTAACACGGAAGCTCCTGCGCCGCCGAGCCGCGCCGCTTTGATCTTGCCAATCTCGCGCCGACAATTATGATTTGTCTTGTTATTGACATTAAAGATATTTTAACGCATTATTAATTATTTTTGACGTGACAGGATACGTAACTTCGGATAATTATTATTTAGTGTTAGTTTTCTGTATTGTTGACTCTTGGCCAACAATGAATCGGTCGATTAGGACCTGTACGGTGGCCACCACGATCCCTGGACCTAACCCCCTTGGTTTTTTTTGCTGGGCTACATTAAGGGGGAAGTGTATGCCTCAGAAGTAAACACAATTAGTAAAGAACTATAAATAGGGTTATTTAAGCATTTGAAAAACTAAAGTGCCTAGACTCGGACACAGACTTAATTAGAATTTAAACAATAATAATATTGTCCGTCGCTATAACTTGTGCGTTCATGTAAATGGAGGACATATTGAAAATTTAAAAATGTAGTGTAATTTTAGTAATGTGTTGTGCGCGTATTTCAAAAGTAACTATGCATGGTGCGCACACGCGGCGGCGGCGGCTGCGCGGCACAACAACACACGCCGCGTGCGACGTTGCCAATTTGTTATCTATTCGTATCTACAGGTCAGTGAAATTTATTTACACAGGGTGGTTGCGTTTTACTCTTCTTTGGAGGCTATTTAGTTTGTTTGAAACAAACAAAAGCTAATTTTTGGTCATATTAATTTTTGTGCAGTGTCAAATTAACACCAAGGACGTATAATATGCAAAGTGTAAATTAATGCCCATCGGTCGCATCAACGTTGTATATGAGTAAATGGTAATTAAGAGGTGTAAGAAGTAAGCTTTCTTATATAATGCCCGTTGCTATTAAAAGTTTAATCACCATTAAATAAATCTATAGTAATGATAATATGAATGCGTAATTTATTCCCAAATTACGCAATCCAAGACCAAATTACATTACTGCCTCACCAATACGACATCCGTACAATCAAGCAAAGGTATTTGCGAATGCTAATGCCTCGGAATTGGATATCAGGTGCAATCTGTGTTCGAAATCAACGAGCCCCCGGACGAGGGCGTATACATACGCGGTCTGTTCATGGAGGGCGCCAGGTGGAACATCGAGGAACATTATATTGATGAGTCGTACCCGAAGGTACTTTATGACGAGTTCCCGCCGGTAAGTCACGAGATTTAATTTGACTTAGAGTTTTAGAGACAGGTCTTTATGAAATAGTTGGTGTTTTTTTTTTAATAGTGAACTTCTTGTGGCTGGAATCTTAAACCTATTTTGAAATCAGAATTGAAAGCAATAAAAATGTTTTATATTTTCAACTTTTTCATGTTCTCGAATTCAGTGTTATAATTCTAATTTGCAATATAAGCATTTATACTATATATTATGCATAATATCTATTAAGCATTTGAAATGCCAAATGTATGTATAACCTCATCATCGCCAACGGTTAAACTATAATGAAAGTTACTTGATGCCTTATTTAAAAATTGTACCATTCAGATCTTAAAATCTGAACGAAATTTCAAAATAATGAAATCTTCAAAGGTCTGGCTGATCCCTCTCAAGCGTGACGACATACCACAAGACGTGTTCTACAACTGCCCTCTATACAAGACGGGCGACCGACGCGGCGTGCTGTCCACCACCGGACACTCCACCAACTACATACTCTTCATGCGCCTGCCCACGCCCAAGGACCCCGACCACTGGATCATGAGGGGAGTCGCTCTACTCACACAACTGCCTTTCTAGAATATTTGTCTTATTTTGTTATACCACAGAATTGGCAGCAAATTTTGATGTTTAAACCAGTATGTGCCTTGTCTTGTCTTATCATCAGAATGTTATTCAGGGATCCACACTACTAGATAATGCGGGAGTTGCTCTACTCACACAACTGCCTTTCTAAAATATCCTTCTTATCTTGTAATACTACAGAAAAAGCAGCACATTTTGATGTTTGAAATAATATGTGCATTGTCTTCTAATATAACAGAATCCGCATATTATTTAAGGATCCCCACTACTGGATCATCTCCACAACTGCTTTTCCAGAATAATTCGCACCCCCAGTGCAACAATATCACTTATACAAAATTGGAAAGGTTGGATGTTATAAAGAAATAATCTTATACTTTTTAGATTATGACGTGGTCATAATTTTTTTAACGGTAAATTAAAAGTTGATATTTTGATAGAAGCTGTTCAACTTCTCTATGTCTTGAAATATCATATTTTTATACGATGTCAAAGTTTCAAATGTTTTTCCTGAAAAGTTGTATTTTTCCAAAAGTGACATTGTTGCATCGGGCGTGCGAATTGTCTTATCTTGTAATACCTCAAAATCAGCAGCAACTTTAGATGCTTGAAACAGTATGTGTCTTGTCATCTAACATGACAGCATCAGCATATCATTGAGGGGTTCAATGGTCGGGGTGACCATTGAACCATGAGGGGAGTCGCTTTGCGTACACAACTACCTTGATTATCATATGTGCCTTGTCTCAGTGTCTTAATCCCTATATACCTATATACCGGGTATCTCAAGACTGCTACCGAAAACGAAGCCGGGTGGTAGTTTTAGTGGCTACAAACACAATGCAATTAAAAATTTCACATAGAAACGCGACAATTATTTTTTATGATTTTTTAAATATCGTCATTTTTGGGTGGTAAATCCATAGTTTTTGCTAAAATAATAATTTAAACTCTTTTATACCTTAGAGTATTTATAAGTAAAAGGGTATACACTATTATTTTAGGAAAAAATGTATTTACCACCCAAATATGACCATAGGAAAAAAAAAATTGTCGCTTTTTTTTGCAACTTTTTCTGTTGCATTGTGTCTGAAGTCGCTTAGACTACCACCCGGCTTCGTTTTCGGTAGCAGTCTTGATATACCCTGTATAATTTAATTTCACGTCAGAAAACATTTACTTTATTATTTTAAATACCAATACCACCAAGACTTTTCTGCATGAGTTTAAACTGTTCTTAATTAAAGGCTTTTCATGATTACCTCAGTTTTTGAAGAACTCCAAACCCAGAAAAAACATTGTAATGTAAAATGCTTTGACATTCACTTGAAGAGGGTATCATAAAAATCAATATTTAATATTTATGCTTTTTTTTATAATCATGATTTGTTGTAGTTTTATTACCCAACTTGTTTGTATTCTAGTCACATTGTGATATACCTTTCCTATTATGTGCTATTGTTAGTTTATTTTTAATTAATTACGATAATAAACGATTTATGAAATATGTTATTTTGTTTTAATTATAAGGATGTCAATGAATGTTATTGGAACAGTTTTAAAGTCTTAAGATGAAATATGTTTTCTTAGTGATGACCACAGAGTACATTTTACATATAGAGCCACAAAGTTATCTGGCCCGGTGGCCAAAAGTGGAAACAATAACGTCATTTGAAATGTCAGTCTATCTGCCAGTCGCTGACATATCTGCCATTGGTTGTTTACTCAATGTATTTATTTTTCCTGCATTATTTAAAACTAGTGAAATATGCCGAGAACTTGATAAAGTGACGCAAGGAACGTTAGACTTCAGGTATTACATTTTATGAAGGAAGAAAAGCATCTCAAGCACCAATAATACCCTTTGAAAAATTGTATCAACGCGTAGTTGCCGCCACAGGTCTGTGTTGTCAGCTTTTCAAAATAAATACCACATAAGCAAAATTTTGTACGTAGGTACTAGTACAATACATGTAAGTACATATAATAAACTAGAATTTATCGTTACATTCGTGGGGGCCTGTTGATGAATGGACCAGACGCGACTGCCAACATGTTCACGGTGGTCGTAGGCTCGAATCCCAGGTCACAAATCTGACTTTTCGGAGTCATGTGGGTATTGATAGTCAATAAACACGCACTAAAATGGTGGAGGAATACATAGTGAGGAAATCTACATAACAGAGCGATTTATAAGAATATCTATGGTATGTAAGTCCACCAACCCGCATTAGGCCAGCATGGTGGACTATATGGCCTATGATATGGCCTAACCACCCTCAATGGCACTCTCGAATGTAGAATTGGGCAATTCCCAATAGTGGGACATATAGTATATGGGCTGATACAGATACACTTGTTTAAGGGTATGGGGAGCGATTTGTTAGAAATCTTGGGAAGGAAATATAACATGCAAAGGAAACTGGTCCACTCATTTTCCTGACACTATTGATCGAATTGAATAATCTTACTTCACCCACTTTATTGCTATATCTATTTTTAATGGCAACACCAAATTCGACAACAGCGACTCTCTCACCGGGTCAGATAAGTTGTGGGACAGTACTAAGATAGAGACGTCACTCAATCAATTCAAGGCGCCCTCTGGCGTTAAGTAAGAAAAACAATCCAGTAATAGATATATTACTTACTTTCATTACGTTTATATACGAAAAGAAAAGATTTAGGGAGGTTTGGACCTGAATAAGATCTAACAGAATCGATTTGAATTTTGTCTATTTGAAACAAATTATTCTGTATAGAAATGTGAACATAACAATTCTCATTTCCGAATGTGTATGCATTTTAATAAATTTAATAATTGTTTTAAAATTAACTCATCAGCAAATAAGCTAATCAATGCTGTTAAAAGTAATTTAGGGCCAATAATATCCGCGTATAATACAATCTACGTAAAATGGAGAAACCCGTACAAACCAACAATTTTTTCGCCCTCTGGTGTTAAGTTAGTCCAAACGATGATTATAATTCGTCGTTGTTTGTTCTAAGTTAAACCACCGTGGTAATGACAATACAAGAACATTCTTTCTGAAATAATTGATTAGATTATTCAAATTTTATTTTAGTCTTGTAATAATCAAGTCACGTTTTCTTACGGTCGCCTAAATTATGCTATGAAATAACCGCATTAATCAAGAATTGTTACAAAAAATATCGGCTACTATTCTTTTATTTGAATACAAATTTTGAAGGACCTTATAAGGGACTGAATTGTTAGTTTTAAAAGCTACTTGAAATACGCTGATTGTTCGTTGTTAGTGTTTCGTCCGACGGCAAAATCTTCCCGTCGTTAAATGCGCTTAAAATATTCCCATGATGAAACCACCCCACATTTATATCCTAGGTTATTGTTATGGATTGTAACATTTAATTGTTACTACACAATTCACCGTAATTAAAAATGTTACAATAAAACAGTACACATCAATAAAATTATTTAAATGAACTAAAAAAAAATATCACTGAGATTTTTTGATACGACGCTAAATTCATACGTCGTATTAAATATCGTTCTTTCTTTCAATACATAACGTAAAAGGAAGGACGGACAAAGGGCGTCATCCATAGGATAAAAAAAAGAATCTTAAAACAATTTTAATCTCCTCAATTGAGAACACGAACTGAACGAATTCGACTAAGATTTGAATTGTTAACAGAAAATTGTAAGAACGGTATAAAGAAATTTGTCGAAATCCATTATATATTTTGGTGGCATCTGCATGTCACAGACATAGGGAAGAAAACGTAAGTTTTCTCAGTGGATGGAGGTCAATGTCATGTTAATCGTTAGGCGGTTTGATGTGGTGGCAGGGGGCCCGCGCTGCGGCCAGCCGGGGAATATTATGAGAGCGGTGACTCGGTGCTTTGGCGTGTTACGTTGCCCTGTCATTTAGCACGTAAAAGCTCGCATCCCAGATACGGCATGTATTAAATAAGCGAGTAGTGGGCAGAGTGGGGCCGCCGGGTCGAGGGGGGCGTAGTACGGGAGGCACTCGGTCTGGCGCTCCGTCGCCCCGGCAACGCGAGATATTGATCTGCGCGCCCCTGCCCCGCGCAGCATCCCGCCCGGGCGAGCTCCCCCGCGCCCCGCACCCCGCGCCCCGCCCCCGCCTGCCGGCGCTCGCCACCCGGCAACCCCCGCACCCGCCCGCCCCGCACCCCTCGCCACGCGGCGCCCTTGATTCTGCCGCTCGACCACCGCCACCACCATCCCACACGCCGCGCCACCCCCTACAAATACTTATTACATTTCGCACTACATACTCCACGTAATCCGATGAAGAAATTTCACTTATGCTTTATAATCTCGTGACAAGTTTGACACTTGTGACCTCAGAATGTGCTCGGCTGACGGCTCTGGGCGGCGTCGTATAGTATATACTCGGTTGTGTGTGAAAATTGAAATGATATAGGTAGACGCACACTCGAATTAATGAACATTTTTGAGCGCACGGCACGCACGAGCGCTACAGTTTGGTATCACAGGAGGCTGCGTCACTAATTGGATCTGTGGGAGTGCATTATTCTGTGTGCACTATGTGGCACATGTGAATAATATAATTTGTAGCGAGATCTGCCCCGCGGGCCCGAACGCCGAACGGCATGGGGAAATTTGTAGGTATTCGCTCATCGGCATTGTTCAAATTGAATACCTCAAATTATGTTCATCCTTGTCAGATATTTTAAAACGGTATGCTTAATTTTGTGCATAGTTAATGAACGTTAGTATCGAGTATGAATTTATGAAAACGTTCACTGTGTGTTGAATAAAATAGGTTGATACCAAAAATACGAGCGAAATGGTTTTATAAACTAATCTTAATGTTTTTCAACAATGCTTTGTATATAATTTCTCTCGTAACTCGAACACAATGCTAGGGTATATTCCCGGAGGAGATCAAAAAGCTTTTAGACTTAAGATATTATATACGCGCTATGAAAACGTAGACCGCGATGGAAACTCGATCTGTGTATGCCTTGAAACTTCCAAATAAATAAAAAAAAATAAACAACTTATGTAAACAGATCCTAATGTAATTTTCCATTAAGCCGAATATATTCCTAATTAGCCCTTCTAAATGTAACATCTCCAATTGATATTATCCGTCCGCTCGTAGTCGGAGCTCGGCGCCCCTGTTAACGCTCTCCTGGCGCATTGTCTGCGTCTCCGCCGGCGTTGCTATGACGAGAGACGTGCCTTTCAACTCACCTCCAATACCTGTCAATAGCTTCTATTAGCAGTCCAGCTCCCCTCGTCTGCGTTTTTTTATTTTTATTCTCAATGATACACTCTATTTTTTATACCAGTCAAGTGCTTTATTGTTTTTCAGCCTTTGACGGCTCCTGTTTTGCTGCTTAATGAATATTTTATTAGCCCGATGTTTTCTTTCGCTGCAGGGATTTCATTACAGATGTCTAGGAATCTTAATTAGATTTTTGTGCATCGAGAGTTGGGCTTTGAGTGAAAATGTATATTTTATGAGTGATTGCCCGTCTGTGTAATTTGTGTTTAAATGCCAGATGGAGTGTATTTTTAGATATTTTTTATGATTAGTAGTAAATATTTTTAATGTTTAGGTGAAATTTAGTTTCCGTGTCTTTATATAAAGTATTTTACTTAGATTATATATTCGTCTAGATGACACATCATACCTCACCGCACGGCTCAAATAAAGTCTACCAAATTTGGTAGACTCGCTTCTCACGTACGTCAGTGTCATTTGAAATACATATATGGATAACGTGCTCCCGAAAAATAATTAATTATGTCGGTTTGTGCTGTCAAATTGTATCGCAATTATGTGGGAAAACTGTATAACGTCTATGCTGTATAGTAATACCAATATCACTTTCTATCGGTAACGTTATTGTTAAACCTTATTTTGAAGATGAGTTTCATTGGCCAGTGTTGTCAATTTATTACTAGGAAGATTTGTTGAAACTATGGGAGATAAAACACAAATATCATTACATCATATTTCGATCAGAAGGACAACAAGAAGAATGGCATTATTTATTTAATGAGTAAATAATAACTTACCTACACAATATGAATGAAACCCACGACGTAATGCACTTCATAGTAATTTTGTTAATTCTTTCTAATATTTTTTAGACTTCCTACGGATTCCGTACTAACAAATTACTGGAGAGACATTACACAGCGGAAACAAAAAGAAGACCATTCGTAGCCTCACAAGACGTCAGTCACGTGTTCTGAACATTTTACTGATGATAATTTATATTTTACATAAATACAGAAATCAGATAACAGCCCAGGCAATAAATCCAAAGAGTTAATTATATTCGGAAACAAACACTAGGAGATGGGTTTAGATCTTTATTGACACACACACCTTGACAGTTGGATTACAATAATTACACGACCGGTACTCACACATATCAAAGAAAGTGAGGACAGTTTTAGCGCATCGTTTGTTGGCATTGCTCAATCTAGACGAGTATATAATCTAAGGTATTTTGGTACACATCCGGCATGCACCGATATGCTAATCGAACAAACTTTGGAAAGCCTCAAGAACTTGACAACACGGTTTACATATACTTTGTAGATTTCTTGAAAGCGTTTGATTGAGTTTAATTGCTAAAATTTTGAGTAACTCTTTAGACTATCCGTATATCGAAGCACCTAATTTGTTTTTTTTTTAAGTCTGTATGAGTAAAAAACAGCGTCTATTAGAACAGAAGCCGTATTATCTCGACATTTCCATCCCACGCAGGAGTCCGTCAAGTACATAATATCTCCGCTACTGCTCACCATATACGCCGAACATATAATGAGTACTACCCTAGAGAACTGGATGGAGAGAATCAATATTGGAGGCCAGAAAATGTCAATATACACACAATACCACGACTATTACCGAGCGTATGGAATATCTTCTCAGATACATCGAAAAAATCAGTCTTGTATTTGGTCTTAACATAAACCGCAGCAAGACGAAAATTATGATTGTCGATCGAGCTAATAGGCTAGTTTCATACATTTTTATTTTTGTTTATAACGGAAGGTTACGTTACGCATAATCATAATCAGAAATATTTTTTAAAATCCGTTAAGTAAAGCATAAGCAATAATATAATAGTAACAATATAATAGTATAAGCAAGTTACAAATAAAAATATAAAAATGAAAGTTGGTGGAAGGAGTGATAGAAAAGGATGCAACGTTGGACGTCATCTTCCATAAGGTGCACGTGTGCGAAAGAGACAACGAGTGTCCCCACCAAACTATTAAATGTATTAATATCTCAGTGATTTTACATTCAATTTGGATGCTGTTTTCAAATTCGTTTGTTTTTATAAACGATGCTTTTAAGGAATGATTACTTACTGCTCAAATAAAATCTTGGACACAACCCTATTAGCCTGATGTATTATAACAAGCGTTAAGAATTATTATGATGCCTGTCATACGTCTACCTGGGTGCACTGCTCCAAACAATTGAAGAGATCAAACGGCGTATGATATTTGGAGACCAGCCTTGGAATTTGTATAAGCCCATATACGTCCCACTGCAGGGCACGGGCCTAGTCTACAATCGAGAATACGATTGAGAGTGGTTAGGCCATATAGTCCACCACGCTGGCCTAGTGCGGGTTGGCCAGCCTTGGAATAGCTGAAGAAAATATGGGCTAACAGGAACATTACCAAAACCACTTAATCAGACTTATAAAGGCATTCGTGTTTCCTGTATTTCTCTACGCTGCTGGGAATAGTCCCAATGACGCTGAGAACAAGTGAGAAGAAGTTGTCAGAATGTGGTGTTGTCGAAGACTATTGATGGCGACCTGTAATGATGACCACAACCTCTGCAAAGAGTGATAACGACTGTTAAGATTTTTTTTTTCATTTATGTTCAAATACACCATCAGTCCTTTGTAATTTGAATGGAACACCCTTACATTATGTAAATGTACCGCCGTTGTTCGTATTCATGGTAATTTCCAATACCAAATATCAAACACGTAAAATTCAATAAAAAAATAATAAAATTCCCGTGGAGTTAACTCTCGGCCAACAGAAGTGACGAGAGGCTGTTGTATTAAAATGCAGGCGTAGCGAGCATTATCATTATCATGGGAGGCGCTTTGGCTCGCTGCGAGCTTTAAACTCCGCTTCAATTTTTCACGGCGCTGGCAAACCGCTGGGTAAAAAAACAAAAAGGTTCACTCACAGCGTGCTATCTCCGGCAATGAGGATTTAATTAAAACGCCGCAGTTACATGTGCCCGGGGCTCTCTGCACACTTGTACTTTACTACACAAAGTCAATAAGTGCAATAATGTTACCTGCACGCCCGGCGTCGAGCTGCACTTTGTTGGCGAAACCGACCGCTTTTAGCAATCCTTTTTATTGTATATTTATTTTCTAAGCGCTTGATATTCCGCTTTTAATACAAATACAAAGCTAATACAACGCCCCGTGCAAATCGCGGTGGCGTCGTAAAAGGGGAGGCTAACTGAAGTTAGACTGTCTGATCCGATAAAAGCCCATGGACCCGATCTGTATTTAAACGAGCTATTTTAGAAAGGTTGTGGCGTAGGCATGGCGGTCGGCGGGAACAGACCTGGAGTCGATCGTTTATTGGGATTGGAAGCAAAACCTTTCGAGCTGCGGTCGCGCGGCGGCTTCCAATTTTAATTTTATGTAACTGAGGCGAATTAATTCCCGGAGCGTTTGCCGCCAGTTCAAACACCAGCCCTCCGAGCCGTTTGTATAAATTTTGCTTTTTAAGCGCACCAATAAAGAATTATAGGCGATATGGCGAAATCGAGTTGCTCTTTGAAATAGTAAATGTAATATTTTGTATGGTAAAGCGGCTTGCGGTCTAGAATTTGTTTTAAAACTTAATTAAGCAATAAATAATGCTGAGATAAATAATAGGATTCAATTTTTTTTTCAATTAACTAAGTAAATATTTTTTCGCAATTTTTGTATAATTTTCTTTAATAGCTAAATTAGAAAAATTAACAGTATAAGATTAATTTCTCAAATACTTACAATACAATTTCCCAAAACTTAATATCATACACGTGCAAAATAGAAATAACAATCTAAATGAATGCCCACATTACTTTTTTCTCGTTAAACACGTACTAAAACGAAAATGATATTTTCCACCAGAATAGCTTGATAAAAAATCGTTTCATGTTCGTCATTCATTTAATTTGGAATCGGTAAATACTGATCAAACCAAAAGGAGGGAAATGTGATAATATAATCGTGAATCTGCTTCTCAACTCAATAAATATCTTGTGACTGCGAATAAACGTACTACTAACTTGTTTGGAAACTTGAAATTATTCCAAGCAAATTTTAAGATCGTATAGACCATAATTTTTGGCACTTAAACATTTCTAGGTAATACTTGGGTAGTACTTCATTGGTCACATTTAAAATTGCTCAAGTTTTAATTCACTTGTTATAATAATTATTGCCTTTAAAATCTTTACAAATGGTATAGTATGGGGATGCTACAGATCTAAATGATTTTATCGCTTCGTGAATTCTACGAATAATTATTCCTGAGTTTTGTCTCAAACAAACGACCTTCTTTAAAGATAGGTATTAAATAATATTAACCTAGCTTAGGATTTAGTTCTAAACATGAAACAATTTTTAATTAGCGACAGATAAATGAGTCACAAGGCACTAAAAATAAGTAAAAATATCAAAGCGGTTCAAATATGACACTTTCCCCACAATTCTAAACGTACCAACTACAAAAGGAGCTATTTTCCTAACCTACAATCTGAGAGTACATCACAAAGAAAGAGATTTTAAAAATGGAAGCTGCAGAAAGTTGCTCGCCTATTAAGATTTCAATATTGCACTCCGCTGCACATTAGCGGTAGACGCTCCAACTAATTGCGAACTGCGACTCTATTACCAACTTGCTAAATGCCGTCGAGCACTTTTGTTTCCCCGTGTTTTCAATTAGCGCGATCGGGAAATATCAACGTCATTGGATAATTTAATAGTTTGATACATGCAGTAAATAATAATTCGGTGTTCGTGATATATTTAGTTCTATGCTAAGTACATACAACAAAACATTTGGAATAGGTCGTTTTATCTGTGATTGATTTATTATGGAGATTTTATTGAGCCTGATGAGATTTTACTGAGTAATTATAGCGTATATGTTTTAAATGTGTTCATTGTCATCTAAGAAACTTGTAGTGTAATAGTAATTTCAAATTGTGTTAGGTAACACAGGCCTCCGAGATTCGCTTCAAGCGTAAAATCATCATTCATCCTGTGAAAACGAATCCGTTCGTTGACCATTACAAACTCGGTGCGAGCCGTCCGCTCCCTCGGGTGCCACACTCCGACGATTTTTCCACCAACAACCATTCTGATTCGTACATGACATTATGCGTGTGCGTTCGTCATCACTTAACGTGTGAATCATTGTTTAATTGAGGGGCCTGTGGAGCGCGGGCGGAGCTCATCGATCGTCTCGCGTCGCCATGGCAACCGCTCCCTCCCCCTCCGCGCACCCGCCACCCGCCACCCGCGCGGCCCGATTCATTTGTAATCATTTGTTTCGCGGCCGTCGAATAATGGTGGTCGTCACTCGATGCGAGAATTTGATAGATTACCTCTGAGTACATGGCGCTCGCAGACACAATCGTGTATCATATGTACTCGCTTTGTGTTACTATTGCTGTCGAAATGTAATTAACAATCGGTGTCGTATTAGGTTAAACACGACGCCGTTTTATTCAATTAGAAGGATGGTATTTGATGGTCGTTGAGCGTATTAATTGCTTTGTAATAGAGGAAACAATTCGTACGGATATAGATCTGTATCAATCTATCTATATTATGTATGATGTATCAATCTATATTGATATATGTTGATATGTATGAAAAAGAGGCGAGGGCATGATACCTGTTTAAATATGCGTACGCTAGAAATATATAATACTAAACAAATCCATATCCCACACATACTTTTATCCAAACAATTTCATCCGATCATTTTTGTCCAACTGAAAACAAGCCTTTAGCTACTTTTTCATTACGCCTATATATATAGAACTAAGGTATGATATGAACATGTCCAGATGCAATGTGAAGCGTAATTTTTCACGGTTCTCCGTGGATGTCGTTTTACAACAGCGCTACAGGTAGTAAAGTCATTATTTACTGTCTAGTTGCAGCGCAGCCTCTGCGACGCAAATCGAGTGATTGATCGCGCTAGTTGAATTAAGACGTAGTGGAATATGGCTTTTTATTATTTTTTATATATACATTATTTCTAGTTAACAATATGGCATTTTTATGTACAATATATGTACTTAAAATCATTTATGCGAATGGAAAAAAGTTAATTTTATATTCCAATGTTTCTTATGGTAACCACGTTAAGTAAAACGTTTAAGCCAGCATTATCAAGTGACTACGTGGGACATTGAGTAGATACTAAGTTTCCATTCTTATATTTCCTACACTATTAATTACTGTGGACATTTGCACCACGTCACTTTTTCCCTAAAACAAATAAAGATTAACGTTAATATTACTTAAAATGAATGTACTTTTTTAGTTCTCAAATATTGTATCGCTACAGAAAAGTAAACACGAAATATTAAACAAAACAAAGCGCGTGACCTCAGCGTTAAACGTTATTGCAAAAATAGGCTCGTATTTACTAAAAAGGTGTAGCACTCTCTGGCTACATTTCAGTACGCATATACTAAAATAACATTTCCATTTCGGAATTACTTCAGCGCAGAACTAATTGAATGTGCAGCGGAGCGCAAACGTACGAGTGCTACGGATCTACGCCGTAGCTCTCGTAGTAGCATTATGAGAACTAATGTTGGTATAGCAAACAAATGTAATTCTTTTATCGCATTGTTCGAAATGTTTTTGTTTTGACTGAAACTCGTCCGGAAAATTGTGGATCGTTTGAGATTGTTTTAAAATTCAGTCGGGGTTTTCTTGCGAAGTACTAATAGTCTAAGATCCCGCCATACATCGACCTTCACCGAGATGTTTATTTGATGAAACGTATTTTATATTCAATTTAATATGTCAATAAATATATTGTATAGGGGTTGCCTAGCAAATTTCAGTCCAGAATACGATTAATTAATAATTAAAAAAAAATTTTTTTTAAACATTTCACCTGTTTGATTATTAAACAAATTCTATACCAGTCGAAAGTATGAAGCCCATAGAATATGCAAACGTTAGGTTGCCTATTTTTTTCCGGTCACAACCCTCAGGTTGCCAGGTATAAACAGGTAAATCGCTACTAGCATTTTGCACCGGTCTGATTATTGAATGGAAATTAAATGAAAATAAAGATCATTTTATTACGAACACGGTGGTATAGGGTTGCCTGCGAAAAATCAGTCCCGAATTGCGGTTGTCGAATTTAGAAAAGTGAAATATTGCTCCGAGTGACCATCCCATGCCATAGAAGAGGACACAGCATAGAAGCTGTTCGAAGTCCGCTCATAAAGAAAGAGGGTGCCCATGCTATTTATTCTTGAGAATGAAAAGGACAGCGATAGACTCGTATATGCTGTGTTTTGGAGTAGTTTATTAGTAAAATAGAGGAAGAGTTATTTAATTTTGGTTAATCAATTAATTATTTATGTGTGTATATATTTTATGTGACACCAAAGTATATACTGCCTCGGTGGCGTAGTTGTACTAAGGTACGGTAACAAAGCTGAGGTCTCGGGTTCGAATCCCGGGTTGGGCAAAGTGATATTGGATATTTCTATTCATTATCAGCCCAGAGTCAGGAATTTGTGCCCGATATGGCGATAGGCTCGCCACCTATCACATCGTGAGACGGAACATACAAGGCGAAATGTGAGTGTCCTGGCACCTCTGCCTACCCCTTCTGGGAAAAAGGCGTGAGTTTATGTATGTATGTATGTACATTTTTAGTATATATACATTTTTAGCAAAAAAGAAGGTTATATTATTACATATATAATAATAATCTTGCAAATTGTAACTTTATTATTAAAAGACAAAATAAAAAACAACAATTAAAAATACTTCTGTTTATTGTAAAAAATTGTAAAAACAAAAAAAAAATAGTCAGATTCCGAGTCATTTCTTTTGGATTATTGTTACCAAATGGTCGTTTTCCCAATAATCAACCAGAAACCGCACCAGAGCCAACAGCTTTTAAAAATTTCATCATTAAAATTAATTAAATCAACATCCGAATCACACAAAAAACACTTTTTCGCCATTTTTTTAACAATAAATAGTAGCACGTTTTTTCAATTGCAACTATAACCACAATCTACTCCAAAATGATGCACAGCATATACGAGTCTATCGCTGTCCTTTTCATTCTCAACAATAAATAGCATGCGCACCCTCTTTCTTTAAATGGGCGGACTTCGAACAGCTTCTATGCTGTGTCCTCTTCTATCGCATGGGATGGTCACTCGGAGCAATATTTCACTTTTCTAAATTCGACAACCGCAATTCGGGACTGATTTTTCGCAGGCAACCCTATACCACCGTGTTCGTAATAAAATGATCTTTATTTTCATTTAATTTTCATTCAATAATCAGATCGGTGCAAAATGCTAGTAGCGATTTACCTGTTTATACCTGGCAACCTGAGGGTTGTGACCGGAAAAAAATAGGCAACCTAACGTTTACATATTCTATGGGTTTCATACTTTCGATTGGTATAGACTTTGTTTAATAATCAAACAGGTGAAATGTGTAAACATTTTTTTTTTTAATAATCAATTAATCGTATTCTGGACTGAAATTTGCAAAGCAACCCATATACAATATATTTATTGACATATTAAATTGAATATAAAATACGTTTCATCAAATAAACATCTCGGTGAAGGTCGATGTATGGCGGGATCCTATACTATAATGTACTAGAAAACTTTGGGGTGTTTGTGTATTTTTTATTTTTTGTATGAACCTTACATTCTAATAAAATAGTGTCTCATCTTGTCTCAACATTTGTAACGCCGTATTTTTATGTCACCTTTTGGTACTATTGTGTGCCAACTACGTGCCATAAATATGAATACCTATTTTATTCGAATCTCTCAATGGAATTGAGATAATGAAAAAGAAATAAAATATGGAGTTGTTTGGAACTATAGTTCTATTAAAAACAAATATAAATACTAATATAATAATATATACAAAATCTATCCCTGTTTGATTTTAACACCACGACAATTATCGATGCCGGCCAAAATTAATTGCGTTTCAGAAGCAACATAAATTGAAGCACGCATACAAGATGATTAATATTTGGCAGCCGGACACCCGCCTGCATAATATACGGCAAATGATGACAAACGGAATCATGCAACATTACGAAACATTTATAGTTCCCATTGGATTATCTATACCAATAAAAACGTATCGCCAAATATGTGGCTAATGATGAATAGACGGGATGACAGAGAAAGAGAAGGAACCGGACAGGACGGGATAAGATGGAATGGAGTTGAACAGGATAGGTACTTAAGTTGAGTTCTAGAACATAACAATTTGAAAGGAAATAAGATATATCTGATGTGGAATGGAGTCAAAAAATATTTACACCTTGAAGAATACACATTCTAGCCTCCTGTTGAATTATTAAGTATAATTTGAAGTACGTTTATCGACAAAGTGTTTTTTAAAGCATGTAAAAGTATTGTATAAGCAGCTCTAAAAAAAATAATTGTTAAAATTGAACAGTGGATACAGTAATAACCAATAGATGATAATAGTAATACAGTATATTTATATCATTCACCGGAACGCACCAATTTAGACTCATTGTCAGCCCCACAAGCGCGTCATCACAGCGTGGCTACAACGCAATGCAACGTTTCTACGACGCAGCGGTGACGCAGGTACAGCGTGCATTTGTTGTGAAATGCAATTTTCGACGCATAAAACAACTGAACTCCGACGAAGCAACGCAATAAGTCTCATACTTCCTCTACACTTCATCACATGCATCTGCTGAAGTCGTCTTCGAATGAATGTTGCGATCGTCATGTGGAACGCATGGTTTGTGTCAATTAATAGATTTTAATTATTAAATATTTCACTTTGTTTTATACATACATATATTACAAAATAATAAAACACATATAAAAATACAAAACAAAATAATCGACCCTTTGGTAGTGAGGCTCAGGACCCAAGCCGCCGGTGGTTAGGATCCCAAAGTGAGGAACCTCCTCACTATACGTGCCGTATTAAGCAATACTACCTTCTGAATCTGGCTTTTGACCCAACTGCCTATTGAGCGCCTCTGGAGATGTTGGTCGAGTCTCTTTTGTATTACTTATTATCCTTATTAATTTATTTGAAGCGTGCGTTCCACTTGATGATCGCAACCAAATCGCAACACACATCTGAAGATGACATCTGCAGATGCATCTGTGGACGTGTAGAGGAAACATCAGAACATAAGTACATCCCTCCCTCCTCTCGGCAGATGCCGTCCATCGTGCATAGGCTGTGTTTACGCTACGTTTATTTGTATGTAAAACAAAGCAGTGAGCGGTGCGTCGAGGCAACGGGACGCGTGGACCAAATCTGAAGCAGTCAGCTTCGGACGACGCCGATAAAAACGATAATCATTGTAGCACTCAACGTCATTTGTACAATTTTTTTTTACATTAGTGAAAAAGTTAAGCGCAGTAATAAAGCACGCGTCTTGATTTTGCAAGCGTACACGAGACACTAAAATATGGGTCCAACACAATGACAGAAGATAACAACAATAACTACCCTCTACTATATTTTTTTAATAAAAATACAATTTGAGAATATGACTATCAAAACGAAATCTTCTGTTTTTAATAAATTCTTTATTTTATTCTTTTAATAAAAAATATTTATATAGGTTTTTGTTTGTCTTGTTTAATTAGCATTTCGTAAAGTTAATGAGATTAAAGAGTTAAATTAATTACGTCCCACGTGAAAATGCATCTTTAATTCTTTAAGTTCGGGAACACAACATATTGAACGGGAATAAGATGTTTCACCAAGGTCAAGATAGGCCGGACAGGTAAAATAATTTATTCTGTAGTCTTTTTGGATGCAGTACAACTGCGTTAGAGGTGTAAGATACAATACAGAGAAGGTTTTACATATTTATTAAAGACCTTGTAATCAACCATGGCTAGTTCCTATACGATAACCAATTTGCATCACTGTATCAGTACTATTTCAGTTCATATAGTCCAGCACCATGGCCTGGTGCGGATTGGCGGACTTTACATACCATAGAAATCCTTATAAATCGCTATGGTATACAGGCTTCCTTACGATGTTTTCGTTCACCGTCCACTATTGCATTACTGCTGTGCTATAAATATAAAAAGGAAAAACATGTTATTTTTCATATTTATAGCAAATGATGCGCTTTCGTATCTTTCGTCGAGGGACAAAAATCTTCGAACCGATATCCTTTCGTATCTTGCAATGAAGCTCAAACTTAAGTTCTAATTCTTTTCTTTGACATCATACAGTTCACCCTAGGTGTAATCATTCTAAAATATCAACAATGATCAATGCTATAGGTAATAAATATGGTAATAAACCTACGCGTGTATATAATATGGCACTTTCAAGTCACCTTTCCTTTGTCTATTGCAGAGCGTGGCCGAAGCCCCGCCCGTAACATAATACCCAGACGGAAAATAAAAACACAAAGAATAATTAAGCAAAAAATAAACACAATTTCAATAGCGTTTTCCAATTATTCCGTCGATATCGAACAATAGAGCTATGAAGTATAAAACATGAAATCGGAGCGGCGCTCGCCCGGGCGAGCTCGGTGTTGCCCGCTCAAACCAAACAACCCACGTCCTTTTTTAACGCACAAAATTAATTTAAAACTTCAATTTGTTCCTTTTCAGTGTCGGACGCTGCGCTTGCAAGCCCGACGTCGTTTTTGTGTGGAAATTAATTTGTTGCATCATTTAATTGTGATTCAGAATGTTCTTTATTCAAATAGCCTTTTGAGTCTGCATGTATTATTTAAGTCGATATTAGTCTGGTCATAGATAATATTTTTAGTAGATGTTTCTAGCGGATGTTTTAAATTAGGATTAACAAGAGCTGGTGTCTAAATTAGTTGATATTTTACTGCATATTTTACTATAACTACACTTATATACTGTTTTCTTACCTATATCTTTCTATATGGAACGTTGTGCTATGACTGATCCAAAAGCGAAATAGTTGCTTAAATTTCTAAAAAAATGCTTGTTTTAAACACACTTGAATAAATGAGACAGTTAACGAAACAACTTTTTAGAAATTGTAAATGGCTAGCCAAGTTGCAGAAACTCGGTGGTAGCAGTTTATCCTGACATTATTCCTTACGGCTGAAAAGATAATAATTATGAATATATTAGAAGATTGCATATTGACTCTCTAACATTTTAATTTTTAATGAGAATCTGCGAAAGTACTAGAGGCGTTACTCTAAGTTCAGATAGAAAGTGGTAAGTCATCTTTCCGGCCAATACCATTCACAATAGCTTGATTGATTTAAATATTCCAATGATTACCAGTATTTTTAGAAAAGGTAGTTAGAGGTTGGAGGGATGCTTTTGGACTGCAACATTAATATTTCCAAATGAGAATCTCGTTGAAGTCGTACAACTAGCATACTATCGTTGAGTACTGGAAATTCCATACAATGCAAATAGTTTGAACTTGAGATCACTCCGGGATATATTATGTAAGCTGCTCTAAAATTAAAGAAAGAAAAATATATATTTTAGTATAGTGAAATTAGAATGTAGATAACATATTACTATTAACTTATTAAGTTATTGTAACATAACAGTATGCAATAAAAGACAAAGAGAAGAAAACGGGTACGGGATTATCATCTCAGATTGGTGGTGTATGATAACAGAACCTATCCCACTGCACTAATTTTTAGGTATAACCTTTAGTAACGTATGATTTACGACCATATTATTTTAACTCATACCTACAAACATCAAAGAAACCTCCATACACACGCACCCAAAAAAATCATACAAAAAATACTCATCTGCACGATATTTAATCTAACGACTTCTCAAATAATTTTAATAGATGTCCACCCCGCGGCTGTGCGGGTAACTACGGGGGTGTTCGGGAGGAGGAGACGGGGGATGTACAGCGGTCGAGGGGAGCTCGCGAAATCAGATTTCCTTTGAGCCACAGCGCCGCTGACCGCGACACCCAGCTTCGCTTGAATCATGTCCCTCATATATCATGCAACTCGCCGCCGCGGACTGCCTACGTGCCTTGTATTTTTAGCGAAGCTTTATCCCTTTGCGTAGTGCGGGGTGTTACTGCTTCTTTGATATTGTCATTGACGTTTAGGTAGTATTATTAGAATTAATAGCAGTGGCTCTGAGTTAGAGTTTAATGGCGTCGAATTTGAGAGTTATAAATCTAGCAGTACATTGCTATGGTAACTAGAAAAAAATGGTATTATGGTGTATGATTTACATCGATTCAAGATCAGCACTAAATTTAAATGTCATGCATATCGCCAAATCTTATGAATTTGCGACAGGTCATGTTAACCTTTCGTGAAATAATTTAACCTCCGGAAAATTGATAACATATTGGAACTAATATACACACACAAAGAATATATAACTAGCGTTTCACACCGGGTAAAGTATATACTACAGAAAGATATATGCCATCAACCTATTTAACCAACAAAAATATACACACTGCAATCTCCGCTATAACAAGGAATGTTTGTTAAACTGGCATAATCGCGCAGCTCTTGACTTTAATTTGCTGGAAGAACAAAACGCGCGCCTTATTGTGCGATGTTGTCAAAGCTTTTATCCGAAGCGGCGTGCAAACTGTACGATGCAATATGGGATACTAAAGAAAGCAACTATTGCTTGGAATATACCGATTTATTAACATCGATAAATTAATAAATACACCTAATAGTCACATACATAACGTTGATTCAGAGATTAATATCAATTAAGTCTTATGTCGGGGGTTTCGGAAACTACGATAGACTTTTCGGAATCACAAACACCCAGACCCGAGACAACTATTTGTGAGCCTCACAAACCTTTGCGTTGGAGCGAAATTGAACCCGTATCCTCTCATTTCACAGCTGATTAATGTATGGATACAGCCCGCCCATTCAAACCTACAGCTGGCTTTTAATTACACGTTAAAAACTGGGCCATTTAAGTAGCTTCACACAATGAAATCAAAGGCAAGTTTGTACGGCTAAGAAATATATGGTATACTACTAATAGCCCCAGAAATACTAGAAATACGACCGAATTAAAATAGTTCAATCTACGATATAACCGGCACTGTTCTTAAAACTGGCATAGACTCGGAGCTCTTGAATTAATTTGGTGTAGGAATAAAACGCGCGGCTTCATTGTGAGATGTTCTCAAAACTTTTAGGGACGGGGAGTGGTATGCAAGCTGTTATGTATTTGATACGGGAATAAGATAAACTAACAGTTGCTTATATCACTATTTATTGGTACCTAATGATTGTGTGGATACACTATGCCACGCTTATTCTAATGACCATATACATACACAACAGCTGACTTTCAATTTGCGCTTCAAAGCGGCTAAAGCCTGAATAAAATGATTCAAGCTATAATCAAATACAATTTTATATTCTAAGAAATTTATAGTAAAAATCACAATTTCTCCAAAATTTCTAGAAAACTGGACAATAAAATGGTTTTGCTATCGCCGGTATAACAGGCAATGTTCTCAAAACTGGCATAGTCGCAGGGCTCTCGACTTTAATTTGGTGAGGAACAAAACGCGCGGCTTTATTGTGCGATCTCAAAGCCTTACCTGCGAGGAGCGAGGAGCAGACCGAATTACTCACATCGCTGCACTGCATACGGCGACATACGACAGCGCAACACTTTATTACATTTTGATGTGAATAATGTGAATTTCTATCTATGGTGGTAGGGCTGCAAGGAGATACTGTTGTATATTGTATTGTATCAGTCCATACACGCCCCACTGCAGGGCACGAGCCTCCTTTATAATAGAGAGTACGATTGAGAGTGGTGCGGTTGGGCAGACATTACACGCCATAGAAATTCTTATAAATCGCTATAGTATGCAGGTTTCTTCACGATGTTTTTCTTAAACCGTTTAAGTGAATGTGCAAAAAAAATTGTTTTGGTTTAAAAAAATAAAAATATGCAAAATAATTTGTTTTAGTTCGTGCGGAAAATAATATCCTACTCTATTTTAGCAATATTTCACGTCGGTTATCACACATGCACATAAAAATGTCGCGTCTAGAACGTTTAGTAACGTAAAACACAATATAAGATCCTGAGAGTGAAGCTTTGTGTTTGAAAAGAATTTATTGCGACAAAACAGCGAGTGAAAGCAGGCACGCAAATTTCTCCGTCGAGTACAATGTATTCTTATTTCTCAAAACATTTATAAGTATGAGAAAGCGAGTGTGCGACTTGGAATAAATAAAATTCTTTTGAATACAAAGGTTACGTCACTCTTAGATTTTCTTTTTATTGGTACAAAGGTAAGGTAAGAATTTTTCTTTATATAAAGCATTAGGTTTAATAAAACTGTTTTCATAATTTAGTTTACTATCGCTTAAACTATCAGTTAAATGTTAGGGGTAACATTACTTTTATACAAATTAATATATATTAATTGAAACATACATGTATATGTTTCAATTCATTCATTCTGATATTAGATAAAGTAAAATAAACTTCTATCAAAAATACCTATTTCACTCCACTATCGCTGACTATAGTATACAGGGTATAATCAATACTGCTACCGAAAACGGAAGCCGGGTAGTAGTTATGTGATTACAAATAAAATATATCTTAAGAAATTCGACAATTTTGTTTTTAAATACCGTGTTTGGGTGGTAAATAAATAGACCATAGGTATTGCTAAAATAATAATTTAAACCCTTTAATAGCGTCTTTAAAAAAAAGAGTGTTCATTATTAGTTTAGGAAAAACTATTTTTTTACCACCCAAAAACGACAATAGAAAAAAATTATAAAAACAAATTCGAACTTTCGTAAAATGTTTAATTGCATTGTGTCTAAAAGTCGCTGTTTCTACCACCTAGTTTAGTTTTCGGTTGCAGTCCGGATATACCCATTATATCGTAATCAGCATTGTAAATTAGCAATGACTAACATATACACATTTTTTTTCCCTGCCTAAACTAAAATCACCTATCATTGACTTAAAAAAATCAAAACTCGTTTTAACATTATCCTTCTAGAGCCAAAGAAGTTAAAGACACCTCAGCTGTCGAGGAGGCCCTTATCGAGAGCAGATTTCGCGTCCCGGCACGAGCCACGTGCCGGTGGAGAACTAACCAGCATAAACACCGTAGGGTCTGCGCTTTTGTTCATCGACGTTTTGGAGAAAATGGTGGCGAAATTTATTAAATGTGACGTGACAATTTCGGATCCTCAAATCCGAAATTAAGCAAATACAATAATGCATGGAGTATTGCCACAATTAAATTATGTATGGAGAAAGTGTGCACACAAAGTAAATTAAAATATTCTAATTTGTGTCAAATTGCCGTCATCATCCTCAATTACAAGATGGCTTTTGCTCAACGATAAACAGAACAAAACAATCCTGAGATTTTACGATGACCTGATTCACCTTCTTGTTGTAACCTTGCTTAAGTCGATATACGCGCTATTCTCTCAATTACACAAATAAATACAACCAATAGTCACATAGTTCTTACCCCACTCTAAGAGTCTTGTATCGTAGGTACCAAAAACTACGAGAGACTTCATTCTCACAAATATCGAGACCCAACACAAATACTTGTGGATCACACAAACATATTTCATCTCGGTGCGGAGATCGAACCCGCGGCCTGTCTTTTCACAGCCAGCGCCTATTCAACTGCGCCAAGGAGGCTGTCGTTTTTGTTATGTAAACTTATTTCAAATCTAACGACATAGACAAAGGCGCGGGCATGGCTACTACCTACTTTCTTTCTTATATTAATGTTGCCAAGTATTGATAATTGGCATTCAATTTCGCTTAGCACGACGTTACATACAGTAAGCATGCTATTCGGAGTTTTCATAAATTCTTTTTATATGGCTGCATGCGTTCGATATGAAATACTTTAAACTACATGTCGAATATTTTTCATCGGTGGGGGTTGCATCAGAATTCTTTAAAGTATATTGTTTCCTTTTTGGATCATACATATTTTATAAATATTATAAATATCGATGAGCTATATAAATAAATTACGTAAATTCTTTATCATATTGTTGCTCGTTGAAGAAGGAAATTTTAATATGACTTTATGGACCAGCATCACTAAAAAACCCTCTTAAATAGAAAAAACCGCCCAAGTGCGAGTCGGACTCGTGCACCGAAGGTTCCGTACAAACTTATGTAATGTAATTAAAAATTCAAGGTTTCCAATTATTTCCTTTATGTGTGCTATAAAACTTTGCTTCATGCGAAATTTCTCCATTCTACGTCGACTGGAAGTATGCTTTGGGTTATAATTCCCTTGCGAGTAGCTGCGAGTTTCCAAAAACGCGACTAAAATGATGCTTCTTTTGATTGTGTTTACATAAAAGTTTGAAGAATTTTGTTACACCTTAGAAGAATTATAGACCAAAGTATTTTATATGAATTTCAATTTAATAACTTTACATGTTCGTGACGACAGGGGTAGTAAGTAAGGTAGTAAGTAAGTAAGATATTATTAAAATATTTTTATTTTATAATGTAAATAGAAATGTTTGATTTTCACATATTATCCTATATTTCTGTGTTATAAGAAGTTGATTCGTACAAAATTTGAAGATTCTCAGTGCACGGAAAGTACCCTGTGGGTTTTGTTTCCCATATGAAATGCCTTTTCCAATCTCATGATATTCAACATACACGGCTATTTCTTTTGATTCCGCTGGCTTAGAAGTTAAATTTTTTCACAGCTCTAAGGGACAGTAGACTTGAGTATTTGATATAAATTTCAGCTTGATACCTCCACGCGTTCCTGACAAAAAGGGTCTTAATATACAGACAGATGGACAACTAAGTGATCCTACAAGGGTTCGGATTTTTCTATTTGAGGTCGGAACCCTAAAAAGTATCAAATATATATTTTTCTAATGAAATGAACACTGTCGTTGTGGACTACAAATGGATTTTATTTTAGCACCAAGTTTCATTTGCTCTAGATCATAAATATCTATACAATACCAAAAGCCTGTCGACCTTTAGGTTACAATGTACTTATATAAACTCTATTCTCTTGCCAAAGTTATATAACAACAACAGTTATGAAAATACCCTATAACAAATACTCAAGCATAAAACTGAATTTAAGTTAATATTACGACAAAATAACGCTCCGATATCTTACAAGCTAACAAAGTTCAGTTAATATCGCAATCAGTACATCCCCAGGCGCCAGTTACAGGAAGCTCCTCGCCTTACGCAATGGTCCATCGGTCCAACCCCCCCCCCCTACCCCCCACCCCAGCCCCATCACCTCACCGCTCGGTCCATCGAGAGACCCATTAGAGGCTGTATCGAGGGATCCCACTCAATCACAGCGGATGTCCGTCAACTTTTGTATGCGTCTGCCGGCCGTAGCGCCGCCCTTTTGATATTGCGCCCGTGCCCCCGGCGTTCGGCCTTTGATTAATTTATACAATGAACGCAATATAATGTGCGTATAGGTATAAAATGGATGGTTATTTATTGGTACATAAGTGGGATGATGATGGCTATTGAATATTTATTTTTGGGATGAAATTAATAACAAAAATCAATCATCAATGAATTCTCACAAAGTCATTAATACTTATAACACAATTTTACCTCACAAAGATAACATACGAAAACACGTTCGACACAAAGTTAACGCCCTTATAAGGCAAAAGTTGGGGGTGGAAAAGTTATCCTGCGCACCATCCGAAGGATTCGCCTCAGTCGGAGTTATACTCAACTAAAGCCGTGTTCAGGGTAACTTTACACTGAGTTTTATATACAGCGTGTCTGGCACCTGACACCGCCGATCCCTGCACAAAGAACTTCCGTCTTGTTGGAAACGGTACATAACCTTATATACCGGCCCGATAAATAAACTCCGGCTACGATTTTTGCTACGTCTCGCGCTACGGGGCGTAGCACTTGCTACGCCAAAGGATGCTTTCTACGGATTTCATTTGTAGAGGTTAAAGGCGATTGCAATCACTCTGTACGTTTTAATACTTTAATGGTTTTTGTATTTTATTAATTTTATTCATATATAAACAGTTTCAAATAAATATATTGAAGCGAACTTTAAGGCTTTCGACCAATGTTGATTATAAAAAGTAATTCGATTTTTATTCACCCTGAAAATATATTAATAAGACTATAAAAATAATTGAAACTTATTTTTTCGCAAAAAAAAGGTACGTACAAAACGCATTATTGGATACAATAAATCTAAGGTTTCAGAGTTCTTCGCTTAAACAATACTGGAAATTTTTCTTAGATCCTTAAAGATTATAATGACTACACATGAGGTAGTATTGTGTTTAGAAATTATTTAATTTATTTTCAATGATTACTTACAAGAATCAACAACAGATACTTATATAGTCATATATTATGTAAATTTCTGTGTACACATCAATCTTGACAATAATCATCAAATACAAATAAACAACCATCTGAAAACATATCTAAAACTCATCAACCATAATGACTACTATGTAAACAACCCCAATCCCGCGTACCAGTTCAAACTGAAATTAGTTTCGCAATATCAGAAAACACTTGCAGAATTCGCATATACTCGTAGTTTCACGCTCCAACAAATTTTTAACTAACCAGTGATTGCACGGACGTTTCAACAGTAGAGGCGACTATACGAGCCCAGCTATGACATAAACAGTAAATACACGGTAGTGGGGGGTGGGGAGAGGCAGGGAGAAGGGGAGGGGGGAGAAAACCACCCTCGCCAAATCCTCTATGTACCACATATTGAAATGTAATAGCTGATGTTATAATTAAAGCACGGGGAGTTGTTTTTGACAGATTTCATTTTGCCGATAGAGACGCCGTCTGGCGAGAGTTTGATAATTGATTCGAACGTGCGTTGATGGGCGTGGCTCTGGTGAATGTACTCGCCCAGGCAACTAGGTTTTTGTTGGCTAAACTTTGTTTGCGTGGCTACCTATTACATTGTGTAAATATTGTTTAAGCTGTACATTAGTTTTTTTAGGAATATCTATGTATTTACCAGCGAAAGACAAAAAGAAACATACAGGAAAAAAAGTCCAAATAGTTTTTAGTTTCGTTGTGACTGAAGGCACAAAAACTACCACCCGACTTTGTTTTCGGTTGCAGTCTTGATAAATCCTGTATCTGATATACTCGGTATATCCATCTATCCATCCATCAGCCAAAGGAAGTCCACTGCTGAACATAGGCCTCCCCCAATGATTTCCACAGAGACCTGTTGGAGGCAGCCTGTGTCCAGCGACGTCCCGCGACCTTTACCAGGTCGTCGGACCATCTTGTTGGTGGACGTCCTACGCTGCGCTTTCCGCTATATAGTGGGACTAGAAAAACAATTTTAAATTTCAATTGACAGTTAAACATAAACGAATTTAAATATCACTATTTACATAACTTAGCAGTGCTTAATTATTTTTATTTATTTATTTAACTTTACATATAACCATATTGTCTATAAGCGGACTTAATGCCAAATCCATTCTCTTCCATTCTACCTTGTGATGACGCAGAGATGACAGAAGGAAGGATACATGATACATGTGTATGTGATATAGTCATTTGATTTGTAATATTACTTGTTACTTTTGTCTCTTCTGATTATTTTTCAAATATGAATGCTTTATTTATCAGCCTTATGTTCTTCAACTTAATTTAGCCTATTATTTTTACGTTCTTATTGTATTTAAATTATCTATAACCAAATAAGCCATAAAGAGCCAACCACAATGGACTAAAACCTCACATAATTTCAGCCAATCAAGTGTATTATTCGCTGCTAACCAGGCTTGCAATTTCAGCGAGCTAATGTTTAACCCCGCCCATATTCCATCATCGGACAGCCTCGGGCGGTGATTACTGGAGCTCGCAATATATTTACCGATCGCAAACACCAAAAACTACAGCGTAGAGTTAATTTCGTGCTGTTTGCTTATTATTTACTGGATATGGAAATTATGTTTGCCACGTCTGTGCATTCAGCTGCTCACATGATGACATAATATTTATTGTTAAGTATTTTATTTGTAGGTCACCTGAGTTCAACTTTCTTTAGTCGTCAAAACATATAAAAATGTAATAATTTTTGTTTTCAAAAATACTGATAATTATTTGCCTTGTCAAGGAGATTTAATATAATTATTTGTCAATACCTAGTCCTAGTGTGCTTGTATGTATAATTTTCTATTTACATGATAACTCTAGTAAACGACAATTTTAAACAAATACACAGGTAAAATTAAATATAAGCAGAGCCCCTTAATTATTCATAATTATTAAATTATGAAATAATTAGGTTAAGTTACATATAAGTTATATAATTTTAGTATACTTCTTTAAAAATTTCACCATATCTCGTATCTTTCCAAAATATACAATGAATTTCTACCATTTAAAAATATAGAAAAGTAAATAAAGAAAATTACCCCCATAATAATTAGTACTCATCACATTAAAACAACAGTACTACGCACATCGATTTCACAAACTGACTCATTCCAAATTCAGTTGCATAAAGCTCTTACCATCTGATAAATAAATCGGTGTGTTTATAAATAAGCGAGCCTCGCCGTCGGCCCAGCGCACCGAAATAGAGAAACGGCTGAAATATGCAGAAGCATCCGTCTGTCTGTAAATCTATACATGGACAGAATTAGCACCATGTATCGATTCTCTTCATTGGAGAGTTTTGGCAGGAAACATAGCTAGTGTTAATTTTATGCTTTAGTCAAAGGATCGTTCAGCTGATGACACACGACAAGATGCAAATCATCATATATTTAAAGTCTTACATTTTTAACATTTGTGTGTTACCAGTGATGACATACGGCACCGAGACGTGGCCTCTCACTGTGGGCCTCATTAAAAGGCTCAAAGTCACTCAACGAGCCATGGAGCGGGCTATGCTCGGTGTTTCCCTACGAGATCGAATCAGACATGAGGAGATCCGTAGGAGAACCAAGGTTACCGACATAGCCCATAGGATTGGCAAGTTGAAGTGGCAGTGGGCCGGGCACATAGCTCGTAGAACCGATGGCCGTTGGGGCCGAAAGGTTCTCGAGTGGAGGCCACGTACAGGCAAGCGAAGTGTTGGACGCCCGCCTACAAGGTGGACGGACGATCTGACTAAAGTCGCAGGAAGTCGCTGGATGCAGGCCGCTTCCAACAGGTCATTGTGGAGATCATTGGGGGAGGCCTATGTTCAGCAGTGGACTTCCTGTGGCTGATATGATGATGATGATGATGATTTTTAACATTTGACAGCCTCCATGGCGCAAGTGATTAGATGCCATCTGCGGCCCACAATTATTACTTTCAGGTCTAGGTGTGTGTGAGACTGAAACGTCTCTTGTCCTGATACCCACGACACAATATTCGATCTTAGTGTGGGGTCCGGAATATATAGGGTATATCAAGACTGCTTCCGAAAATAAAGCCGGGTGTTAGTTTAAGCGTCTTCAGACACAATGCAACAAAAAATATTGCAAAAAAAAACGATTTATTTTTATAATTTTTTTCATATATTCGTATTTGGGTGGAAAATACTATTATAATTTGTTTTAAATAATAGTGTTTACCTTTTTATTTATAAAGACTCTAAGGTATAAAAGAATATCAACTATTATTTTAGCAAAATCTATGGATTTACCACCCAAAAATGATAATATTTAAAAAAGGATAAAAAAATGTCGCGTTTCTTTGCGAAATTTTTAGTGGCTTTGTGTTTGAAGTCATAAAAACTACCAACCAACTTCTTTTTCGGTAACAGTCTTGATACACCCGGTATATGTACATATATGACTGTCGGGTGTTATTTATTATTAATCATCAGGACGTATAGTTTTAGCTGTCAAAAAGAAACAGGACAAGAAACTTTCTCTACAACACCAATAGTCTTTACATCTATTCTTTTTTTTCCTTATGTTTTTTTCCACAAGTTATTGAATAAATGATCAATTAATATTACAATGAATTAACTATCAAAATTTAACAATGAATTGATCAGAAACAAACAGCATTTGGTTCCGATATAGCCAAGTATCTATGTTAGTATCTAGAAACGCACATTAAATCGCCGAGCTCGGTTATTGCTGTTAGACAATGGCAGCAATGGCCTGATGACGTAAATTATGACACCATGCTGGCCGTTAGTCCATTACGCTCCATCCAGATTTCAGAACAATCATTTCAGTAATCTGCCGTCATTAGTAGGCAAGTTTATGGCTTACATTTTCGATGTAAGACGAATAAATATTTTTAGAGTGAGATTCTCTATTACGGTCGTACTCAAAGACGTTTAATGTCAATTAAATTGTTAATTTGTAAAGATTCTCTTCGTAAAATATACACTAAGTAATGATTTAATTGAAATCCGTCGTTGTCCGTTGGAGATTTAATCATTATGGTACTTCGCGGAATATCATAGACCTCTAACTGAGTTTAAAATAAAACCAGCATTTATTCAAGACCAAATATAAAATATCTTTTTTACTTAGCAATTTATTATGCTGCAAAATAAAATTAAGTTCAATTAGATATTCTTTTATTTTTACCACTATATCAATCACTTTTATAAACATTAGATCTCCAATTCTTAAAATTTCAAATATCGTAATTGCAGATAGGACTCAGTAGGACTCACATAAAAACATTAGTATCAAACAACGTGTGAAATACGTGAATTTCTTTCTTTGAAGGCTTGAGTTGCAATCAAATCGGCAATTATCGACGAATCCGACGCTGTCTGATCGCGGCTACACGTATAAAATTGCAACCGATGCGAAAAACGCATTCGCTCCACCGGATTACATTTTTAACACGTTCGTTTTCTCACACTCGTGCTATCTCCGTTTTTTACTTAGTCTGTGCTGACTAGACAATATTGAACTGATGGTGAATTTGAGGCCAAAAACGGAGAATCAGAGAGAGAAAAATTCAGCTGTTTGTATTCACGGAAAAATGAAATTGGTTATGTGAGGTGTGAGTTAAGTAGGATTTTCATTATTATTTATTACTGAGAACGATTACTCCGTCTATATACAAGTGGTAGATCTATCCTAAAGACATTTAATTCTGAAGAACCCATTTGAAGGAGTTCGTTTTCGATAAAATAAGTCGTATGTTATATGTCTATTCTCTGATCAAAATAGTACATATAACCGGTCTGTATCGACCAGCACCATTTACAAAAGTTCCTTCAATATAATATTTTTATTGTTATATTCCAAACCCTTCCTTCCAAATCACATCTGACCAAACAGAAAAACTCCGTGCTTACACGCGCAACAAGATGTCCATTCAGGCTTACAAAACGATGTTTACGCAAAAGCAGGTTACATTTGGGTAATTTTTACAGGGGCTAATTATAATTTTTAGCGGGTGGGTGTAAGGCGGGCCGGTGGGAGCGCTGCGGGCCGGCGGGGGTCGGGGGGTCAGGGGGTCACTGGGCGGCGGTGGCTGCTACTGCGCCGCTCGCTTGCGGTGCCTGGCTTTTGGCGTTTGCTTATCGAATGAACACACGCATTTCACGGTCTATCACTCGCTGAATAACAAAACAGCCCGTCCTTTATGTACGCAGCTTTATAGGGGTGTATATTGTAAAAAGCAACGTGGTTGTGTAAAGGATTTACATTGTGATTGACATTAATTACTTTCTTTGTTTCCGTAGACTGCGTCGAATTACATATAATACATGGTAATAAAAAAAAATAGAAAAGTTAAAAATGAAGACGGCTAGTTTTTCTGTCATTATTGTTTCAGTCGCAGTAGAAAATAAAACGTTTTCCACAAAATTATTCCTTCATACTTGATTATTGTAGCTTAATCTGAAGCACTTGGTCCCAGAGATTCAATAAGTGGACGAAAATGTGGGAAGAAAGGTACTGTTCTGAATTTCAAACGTCCGAGGTGATGTGGACGGTATGAAGAGGACTGACTATTTCTTTACATAATATTCTGATATACTGAACAGAATAAGATTTAAAGAATGTACCAAATACAGATAAATTATAAAATAAAGGACTATTTTCTCTTTTGTTTTGTATACGCTATCATATTTCGAAAAAATGCTACATTATAAAGTTTAAATATTAACGACAACCTGAATCCCGCGAATAAAAACGAATTTTTTCAAAGTGCATAAAATGTGACGTGGAGATTGTATCGTTTCGCAACGTGATTGAACATGAAAATTGTGCGTGCATGAACAAAAATAACAAAACTCTGCATGCGTAAATTTGGCAGGCTCTCAATAACCAATATTTAAGTAATGTTTCAATAACACGAATATTATTATAATTGCGAATATATACAATTATAGTATATTTATGCTATAAAAATATACGACGTACATAATGTCGATGGATCCCTATGTCTCTTACTCCATTTCTTCTTTTTATTTCTATTACATTTTGTTTGTTAGTTGTAAGTCAAATATTTAATCTTTTATTTTAATCGTTATTATTTTGTAAAATAGTGTAATTGTTGTGACCGTACTAATTTAATAAATAAATAAATAATTTAATTATGGCTTATTTATTGACCTCTACACAAGATATTTATTATTTCATGTTGTATAAATGGCCGCGAGTGGCTTGTCATGCCGAGCAGCTCGTTCATTTATCAATCCCATGTCGTAGAAATGACACTGATTGGACCACCGATATTATACATGTGAGATTCCAAATAATATGTGAGTATCAGTTTTAATAACGACTGTCAAATTATTTCTGACCGTCTAATAGTTCTAGATAGTGTAAGTGATGGATACATGGATATTTAATTATTTTCATAAATAGATTTTCTTTTTGAATATCCGCTCGTTTCGTATTCTTGACTCCATAATTATGATCACTGGATTCGACCAACTACTACAGTCCCCTTTTGATTTTGTTTCATTTACCTTTTGGTGATACACGTGTGTAACTAAAATATGAATTCCAATTGGACTACAAACCAAAAAAACAAATTAAACTTTCCAAAAGCCCGCATAATCCTCTTCAAATATTTTTAGCGGGAGAAATTCATTCTATTATGGTCATACATTTATGAAATATCATTAAGAGACTCCCGCCGTCTGTCAATAATCGGCTTATATCCTCGCCTCTTTCATTTATTGAAAAATCCCTTTGAAAATACTCTTTTATTTTAACTTTCACGAGGACGGGAATTAATTACGTTAGAGTAAAAAATCTGACGGCGACATTTTTACTTAATTCTGCTTTTAAGTCGGCACTCGCTTGAAAAAACATTAATATCAGCTGCTAATATAAACGTATATTTAATTAAAAGATGTCTTATTGGTACAGTAGCGATGTGAAAAGAGCAAAAGCTCCTTATCGGCGAGAGAACCGTGGACGCGAATATGAAATGATATATCTCTTGGATATGTTTAAAAATTATACTTTTAAGATGTGGGGTCAACATATGTGACTGTTGGATGCATTTGATTATTTATTTATTTATATACTAGACTAGCAATCCGGCCAGATCTGCCCGAGTGCAGATAAACCTTTTAAAATGGCGGCCAAAATGTTCAATTCCGACTATCAATTTAGAATATCTACCAATCAGACCACGAAAATCGAGTAAGATTTCCTTGTATTTGCTAGATTTTGCACTACTGCTTCCCTCCTATAGGTCATATCACGATGATATATAGCCTATAGCATTCCTCGATAAATGACCTAACCAACACAAAAATAATTTTTCATTCGAACCAGTAGTTCCTGAGATTAGAGGTAACAAACAAACAAATAAACTCTTCAGCTTTATACAGGTGCCCAAAGAAATGGCGCACTCGCTGATTTATATTTTAGTAAATCGTGATTGCCTCTAAATTAAGATAAAATTTACGTAGTTTACTCTGATAATAACAAAGATGCTGAGAAATCAAGAATTTACGTTACACGTGCTTCTCTTACCATATCCCGCCAAAATTCTGAGAGTTTATGACCTCGCCTATTTGTCAAAAATGTTAAGGGGAAGTGTATGAAAGTTTTGTTGCTTATAAAAATGGTTTTCCCAGTATATTCCGTTAACCATTTCATTACCAACAAAACGAAAAAATATGTATATGTACCGCGTGATATTGACATATTGTAAATAACTTCGTCCACATGTTTGTAACCACCCCAGGAAACATTGTACCAAGTTAGATAAAAATCCACCTGATAGTTTTGTCAAAAATCACGATTTTGTATTTCGTAATTTTCGATCACTCTGTACATGCACGAGTAGTTTTGCCGCTCAGCTGACAAAGGACTTTGACCCCGCAAACATAAAACTTGGCGAAATAGAGATCCCTCAATATGTTCTACACTACAATAATTATTATTAATGTAGCCTAGAACATGATCGTTATTTTATAAGTAAGTAATAATGATTAACTGGTGTATTTTTTAGTAAGCATTTACTCAAATACATACACTAATTACTAGGCACTCTCAAAATCCAATATACACATTAAAAGGTTTCTTGAATATTGGAAATACTTACACGGCATTTTAATTGCACAATACATAAACTTTAATTGTAATCATAATCATAGGCCACCAAAAAAAAAAAAATTCGGTCACGTGACAATCGATCCAAATAAGTATACATGAATAAAACTATGCATCAAGAATAAAATTTCTTTCAGCTTTGTTTTTACACAGTTTGCAGTCAATTTTAAGTATTGTTTGAATCCAACACGCAATATTTCAATTTAACATTTCCAAAACAATTTTACGTAAACGTATCCTAGCGCGCCATGTTCCTTCTGTACTTTGCATTTACTATAATCACTTGTTGCCAGATCATACATCTTGTTATTATTATGTCATAATATGCAACTGTCCCTTTTTCGCCCTTGGATTGAGTATAATTATAAGAAAGTGACAGCATACGAAACATTGTTGAAGTAGTGTTGTGAAATTATTCGAGGACACTTAATCGATATTTTTTTATCTCAATATTATTTAATATTATAAATATGGATCTAAATCAAGCTTTACTATAGTGTGAGTTGACTGGAAACTTAATATTATGTCAGAAATATGGTAATTCGTTTTTGTCGCTTACGGTTGATTTTAATAATTTGGAACATCTTCAATAATTAAAACCCAACGTAAGGAAAAAAAATCAAACCGTATTCAATTCTTTTTTAAGAATCCTTGTCGTAAAGGGTGGTAGAAAGTTCACCTAACGTCAAGTAATATTGCCATTGACGAAATTATTAAAAATAAGAATTTAAGTAATTCCAGCAAATGAGCAAGCAGAACATTTTATGGTAAATGGTCACTGCCGCCCATGAACAGCCTCGACTCATGTATCATGAATGTGTTACCGGACCATGACATTGCGAAGGGAGCGGGAAGGAAAAAGCCGGCAATCTTACTCACCGATCGAAACGCGACAGCGAAGCTGTCGCTTCAAATCATTCGCCTGTGAGACAGCGGTACCTCCCCAGACGAGCCTGTCCATTCATGCTGAGTATCGGGGTGCCCTTCGCTCTGGGATATCCGGTGCCGTCCATAATGCGTGTGACGTTCATTGAGGGGTTTTTAGCATACGGATATTCTGGAGTAGATATTGTTAGGGACCGATCTCGGCCACAATATTCGCTTTTATACCGGGCTGGAAGGCCAGAGACACTGATATACCCCTTTCGATCCCCCGATACCCCCCCGAGGTATCGAAAGGGGAGCTTAAAGCTTTTTCTCTTGAACAAAAAAAAAGTGCACAAAGTTATTTGACTAATCTCGAAAAATGACAATAACTTGACAATATTTAATGTTTCGAAAGTAAACTTTGTGAAATCTTAATTTTATACAAAATACACCTATGTATTCGCAGCTGTAGATTGTTTTATTAATTAACTACTTACGGGTAAAATTGCTTAGAAAAGCAAAGTTGACACATTCGACTAAACTACAAATAATCGATATCGATTTCGAGATATTTTAATCACGGCCCTTATTTTAAATTACCAATCACATAAAGATTTTTTTACGCCAATCAGAGTATCTCATTT
This sequence comes from Hyles vespertilio, assembly GCA_009982885.2. NCBI lineage: Eukaryota > Metazoa > Arthropoda > Insecta > Lepidoptera > Sphingidae > Hyles > Hyles vespertilio. Next base: position 19,707,709 of record CM042807.1, read on the forward strand.
GAAATACTATTATCCAATCCAGTTACGTAATTACTGAATCAACCAATGCATCCAATCAATCCATAGGGATCTTACATTTTTTAGCAAATCCTAATGTATGGTGGCGCGGGCGGCGGCGGCGCGGCGGTAAGCTCAGTGTTCGGTGTACTGCGGTACAATTGGTAATGTAAACAAAGACGCGCGCGCGCAGAACTCGCCATTTTGATAGTTTTTAAATTCTGTTGTTATTAGTATTTAGTGTTAAGTAAGTGAATAGTTATGAGTGTTTAAGTGAAAGAGACACATATTATTGGAATTAAGTACGTTATCATTAGGTGTTAGTTTTAGTGTTTTAAGTGTTCTTTTTATTGTTAAAGTTTTAGTATTTGTGTTTATAAGTACATTTTAGTTAGTATTATTTTGTTTTTTTTTATTATTAACCCCTTGCGCGCCCGCGCGATTTTTTACGACCACGCGAAATGACTGGCCCTTCCCGCGTTTGCTACTCAAATACTCGCTGGCAATAATGTAAACACCCCCACCTTGCACCGCCGTTTTATGCTGCGCGACCGCGCGTCGCCGCACGCGTCTTATTTCAAACAATCGTTTCTGAGAACTAAAGTGCTTTGTATGACTATCAAGTGTTTATGTTGAATACAAGTTAAGCTAAACAATGGTATTTTTTGTTTGTCAAATAATGACACTGGTATAGAGTTAAGTTGCGTTGAACTTTGAGTGAGCGCGATTTTTGCACGTCTTGCATTTAAAGGATCATACCTCAAAAATAAAAGCGATGACATAGGGTTTTTATTTTAAAATTACGTTACATATGTAATAAACAATAAGATGAGGAATAAAAACATACAAAAATATTTATTTATAGCTCTTTGATTTCAAATATTCAACTGTGACGAAACTTGACGACGCGAACACAGTGAACTGTCAAACGTTTTTTTTTTACGATCCGTCTCGTTTCGGGTACGATTGTTGGTATATTTCCATAGATGTAGTATAGAACATAGATCGGCAATGTGTCATTTTGAGCGCGACCAAAACTGATTTACGATTGTGTGCGTGAATTTTACATGTGTGCTTGACAAATAGTGGTGTACCATGCACTTTCGATACTATCATATCGATATAGCTGTCGGCCTGTAGTTGTGAAATAAAATGTTATGGATATATGCGACATTTTATTATATATTAACAGAAACTTATTGATGTGTTTATTTAAATACAGATTGATAAACACAGAAATAAATAAAGATAAATTGTCATATTATTTGAAAACATTTTGTTTGAGATGTTTTGTATGGGTCTTTATTTTCACCCATATTCACCTGAACAAAATTATTTTTTTCATTGTGATATATACATAGTACATACACCTAATTAAACTGAGAACAATAAACACTTTTATAAAATAAAACTATAATTTACAAAGTTTTAGCGTTTTCGGTTTATTTTTTTCATTTTTAATTTCCCGTCGCGAAGTTTCGATTACTTTACACCTTTCGTAGTCACAGGGTGGACTCAGTCTGCAACAAAATCCATGATTATTAGTTTCTTTCAATGAGTAACATTCGCGTAAGTCTAAGAAACATATTTTTACTATATGTATACTAGAGTTAAAAAAATATGCTTATTTAAGTCAATTAATTGACTTGTAACACATCGGGAAGTGTTGGACGCCTGCTAGGCCGCGTTGGAGGTGTACGGAGGAGCTTGTAGGAAGTCGTTGGATGCAGGCAGCTTACAACAAACTGATGTAGACATTCTTGTGGAAGGCCTATGTTCATTAGTCGCATTCCTGTGGCTGAAGAAAGAGACAGTTTAATAAACTATGAAGGTTTTCTCGATCAAGTCACCTAAACTAGTGTTTTTACTATGAGAATTATAAATTTTTAAACCTATACCTAATGTTATGATAAATGAATAATGTTGCTTCAAGGTTTGGACGATGATACTGTGATTATTTATAATAATATCGAATATGTTCTTGTTTTATTATTATAAATTGACAGCCTCTTGGCAGAGATTGAAACAGGTTCTTAATTTATAAATCACACACATGAAGTGTTATAATAATTATTCCACAAATATACTCGTAAAAAATGAGAAAAAGTAAAGTAATAAGTAATATTGTAGAATGAATACTATAATAATGGCCGGGGAAACATGGCCGGGATAACGCCAGGTAGAAGAAGAAGAAGAATGCACACTATCACAACATAGTATAGCTTCATAAAAATGTAGGAAAACATGTGTTGTCATCGACTATTTTATCGACAACCTTTTATTGATCGAACCTGTCAGTCAATCCCTAGCAACTTTTGGTTGAAATTATTATAAATTCACGTGTTTCATATTATTTTTTATACGCAATGGATGCTTTCAGCGTATTTATATAATGAAATACTATATTCTTTTCTACCGATACGTATACACGGATTTCTATTTAATTCTATAATATCGTCACAAAATAGTATTGTGCAAAAGTGGCCGGTACCTGTGAAAACTTTAATTATTTCGGAATTTTACGCCTGCATGAACCACACCTTGACACTGCACAATGCACTATAATAAACTACGTTTAATAAATATAACTAAGTACTGTAAAATTAAATAAATTATGAAAATAAGCGAATTTTGTTGCTCGCTTAGTTTGACATATTTTGACTCTGGGTCACTGCAGGCTACTTCTGTGTAAACGTATGGTCGCATCATGCGTCTCGCTTTAACATATGAGTTAAATTATTCTATCTCTTTCACATTGCCGATCTATGTTTTATACTAAATCTATGTATATTTCGAAGTATAAATTAACTGAGAAGCGAGACAGACAATACGTTTTGTTCTTACAGCACACGAAACGGCTATATTTCGAGTAATTCGAAAGCGAATGCCTTTTCAACTGTTTGTTGACACATTCAATTTATGGTACGAAACGCGTGTAATCAAATTGTTGACAAGGGTAAAAAAATGTGCAAAGTCATGTCAACAAAAACATGCCAAGTTCAAGGTACGATTTGGAAACTTTAAACTATTTATTGACTTTGACAAGCAAAGGGTTATTTTATTTTACGCGTATTCTTAATACAATGACGAATACTTCTAGTACTGTGGAATACACAGATATGGTGTTATTGTATGGCGAGTGTAATCAAAACGCCGCGCCGCCCTGGCCCTCAGAACATATTGCGAGAGATTTGGTGTAGCTGTACAAAGATTAAGGTACAGTGGTCAGTACTCAGTTGTTGCCCTAGACGCACGAAGATGTTCCTCCCCGTCGTATTCGAATTAACATAGAGCAGCGGATTTTGAATTGCTTCCGGGACAACCCAAACATGAGCATAAGGCAGGCTGCACGGCAATTCCGTGTGAGTTATTTTTCTGTGCACGGGATATTAAAAACAATTTAATTTGTTCTATGATTACTATGAACAATTTGTGACATGGGAAGATAGTTCTCGCGATCGCAGCGCCGCGCTGCATGTACTAGCAGGTCGGCTGTTTTCATAAACGCGGGAATATTGCGATGTTGCCGCTCCGCTCCGTACGGACGCTGTTAATAAGGTAAGTGTAATTATAGGACGTTCAAATTAAATGCCATTATTTTGACTTATAATTTGTTTGAAAAATCTTCTTTTTTGTTTCTTCTTCGACGACAACTCCTATGCGTGCAAATAATATAACTTACTACGCGATGCACATGGTTTAATTTATTGTAGGGGGTGTCAAAATCACGCTGTATATTAAAATCTTGAGGTTTTATGCTAAAAAGTGGTGATAATACTTAAAACTTTAAATGATCATAACTCCAAAACAGATTGATATTTTCCGAATATATATCCGTATATTATCATATTAATATTATCTCAGTAGTGCTACATCTTTTTGCACTTCCGGTTTATTAGTATAGATATATGTATATTAGTATAGATATAGATTACAATCATTAATAGCCGGCATGATTTATTTAACAAGTCGGTTCCATAGAGATCCTAACATTTTGTTTATTCCGTGCTCAGATGGTAGCGTTATAAGTTTCAGTGAAGGCGGGTAGTGGGCAGCGTGCGGCGGTGGGGCCGCCAGCTCGAGATACAGCACGACCTCTGTATAATCTCTAATTTATTGCACTGCCCACCCTCTCAATACTAGGATTGCTTTTTTGCAGTGGGTGATACAGATAGTGGTTTTGTGGTACTAGAAGAAATAGACTTTTTGTTAGAATGTATGATGTATGTAAGTGAGCAAGCTTTATCAATGTCTAGTTAGGTAGGATAAATACTTTAATAAATAGATGCTTTTTTTTGTCACCGTAAATAGTATTCAAATATATTAATGCCTACTTAGGCGATTATTAAACCATCTTTGGTTATCGTACATTATACTGCCTTAAATACCTACTTCAGAAACAAATCAAAGCAGAAATAAATTATATAAAAGGTGAACGAGCAATAGGGAGCCTCACAACATTTAAAACATTTCCTCGTACCGTTCACAAAGAAGTTTTATTTGTGCTGTAGTCTCGCGAACGTTCTGTATTATTTTTGCTTTTATTTGCGAACATCTAGGTATATTAGATACCGGCTGTCGCCATGACAACGAGGTCGGCGCGCTGGGCTCGCTCTGCCCGGGCCGGGCCGGGTGTCGGCGGTGTCGGTGGTGTCGGACGCGCGCCGCCCCGGGAAGCCAGTTCGCGCACTAATTCACCTGTCTCCCGCACGCACACATGCACACCTCACCTGGCTGAATCACGATGCACCACGCACACCGACGATATTACACGCTTGTATGCACACGACACAGCCTCTTGCATCTGTGTGCCAGTTCACATCGAACCTTATTACGACGGCGGAAAAGTTCCGTATTTAACTGCCGCCGTGATAGCTATCAGCCGCGTAGCATTTCATTTTGGCATGCAATATAGCGGAGTGACAGCGTCCCGGGCATCGGGCCGGGAAACACTCGTTAAACCCGTCCGCAGCCAACTGTAACTGCATCGGAAGCGAAGCAGTCACCTCAGGGATCGCGTCGGCCACGCAGCGCACACTTTCACCACATTTTAGCATTCGCTCGGCGCCAGCTTCCGCCCGCGTCGACACCGGTGCAGCGTGCAAATTACATTCAAATAAGTTCGAGTGTCGCGGCTGCTGTCGGCGCTGCAGCCGAGCCCAACTTCCATGTGCAGGTTGGTGGAAATTTCCTTTATACGGTCGAGTAACTACGAACGCAGTTATCGGGAAATGTTAAGACGATCCGCGCCAAACATTGGCACCGTTCCATATCACCCGAACGTAAAACTAAGTTGGCTCGGAGCGGGGCGAGACAGCCTCAACTCACGTGCGCTCACAATAAGACAGAAAATTCCCAACTTGCGTGAAATTATACAATGTGGACATTTACATAATTTGTGAGACAATTACAACCGCGGCGCAGTAAATAGAAGACGAAAGTGATTATAATATACATGCCGGATTTTAAATATTACACGGGAGAGATGTTACTTTTCCTCTTAAAATAAAGGCTCGTGGGAAAGTTATTCATGTGTACAGTAGCACATATTCTTTGTTTTTTTGTTCCAAATAGTATCCGCATAACAGTAACCTAAACAATAGTTTAGCAACAATGAATATTTGTGTGTCGCCGGCGGGATAACAGTTCGCAACGGAATGGAAATAGGCGTTTTCATACTCGTTTGTGCACCTTCACGGAATAAATAATAAAGTGGTAGTTGCGTTCCTGAAGGGAGCCCTTCTGTTTGTCTATTTATTATAAACTTATAATACCTATTATATAATAAGAAGACTCAAGACGGTTTAGCTTTTCTTACAAGTATTTGCGATATGGGTTCTTTATAATTTCGATTTCTTAGTTGATATCTTACGATATATTCAACTTAAACGTAAATTTCTAACAAGGAACTCACCGCTATATTGTAAGTTCATTCAAGACAAAGAAGATGCAAGATTTATGAAGTGCTGAAGTAAGCAGTATATATAAACCATCGATGTATCTCCACATTTTTATGATAAAACATATAGCTGATTAACATGTATTATTCAAATATAAGTGTGTATTGATATATATAATGAACACTTTGAATGTAATAAAGAATTGAAATTTGTGAAAATATAACGTTGTTTTATTTATATTTGTTTTATATCCTACATTTGGACGAAGAAACAATTTGTTTTATTAAACATAACTATGAGTACTACCTTTTTTCCCTTTTCCACTTTTTTGTAGCATACATTATTTATTTACCACGCTATTATCTCATAAAATCATCTAAATATTTGCTCCTTTCGAAGAGCAATATGACATTCTTGCTACGTATTTGATACAATAATAAGTACACAAAAACAGCAAAATATATGCAGTAGAGATGTTGATAAATATTTGGAATAGCTTTTATTTTATAGATAGACTCTATATAAACACGAAATAATAAATTTATTAAAATATGGAACAATATCTAATTAAAAATGCTCAAACACTGTTTGCAGTCATTTGAAAATAGGTAATGACAAAAAATAATTTCAAGAATTTTTATTTAATTTATTGCCCACAATTAGGTGAAAACTTTATATTAGGTTTAAAATACTGTCTTTGATGTGTAAAAAAATTTAAGAATTGTTAAGCTAAGTCAACATACCTATTAATTGTTCCCCAGCACGAACTTATAAGATTCCAATAAGATAAAGTAACAAGGCGTCCGAATTTCGTCCAAAGAACATAAATACAATAAAACGTGCCAGTAAGTCAGTAGTGCCATCGCGGCGAGTTGGAAAGTTTCTCTTTATAGACCATTTCGAAGCGTTACTGGCGTCTAAGATAACTCGTTATTCGGGGGATACCGTGTGGAACATTACAAGAGTTGGCTTATTGTCCTACTATTTTAAGCATTTTTTTAACGTACCTAATGGCTGCACTGCACCTGATGGTATGCCGTCCAGAATAACGAATGGCATCAGATGGCGATCCCATGCCATTTAATACAATAATGCCGACCTACAAAGATGCTTCTTCACCCTTCGGTGGAAGGACCCAAGCTAATAAGAAGAAGGCAACGTGTATGACGGCTAACAATTCACAGTTTAAGGCACGGAAAATAATTTAGAAATATTTACATTCAAAACCCTAACATAATTGGCTCTGGGGCAGTTGGTTAAGGCGGCTTTGAAAAGAGAGGTATGGTTTAGATCCTCACAACTAATTTTGTTCAAACATATTTTTGTGTCCAAAAATTATATCTTTTATTCTGATAATTCCGGGGTCGGGCTCGGCTTCGCCCTAATTTTTGAGACCAGGAATATCATTTCCCGTTTCTAAAAAAAATAACTACTGCTCCGCTCCTATGGGTCATATCGTGATGTTGTTTAGCCTTTAACCTCACTGGATTAATGGGATATCCAGCACAAGAATAATTTTCTAATTCGAAACCGTAGTTCATAAGATTATGGTACAAACTCTTCAACTTTATATATTAGTATTAATCTAGAAATGGCATTTTACTGTAGGGTCAGAATTACTCATGTATGTTGGGGTTGCCTTTATTAATTTATATTTCTTATTGGTTTATTTAGTTTGCAATGAGATTAGATGCGATTTTTTGCATTAAATCTGGCGTTTTTGGCATAATTGCGAAATATATTGCAAATAATGGTGTGATATACTGTAACGTAACTTTACGTAATATATAATATTGTTGTTTGTTAGAAAACAATCTAAAAATCGGTGCGAGGGACGACTAATTTCAGTAACGCCCTAATAGAGACTCACTGGAGCGCCGCACCACTTACATCGTAATACTTTACGCGCTTTCCGGTCCGTTTTCCGGAGCGTTACTGAAATTAGTCGTCTCTCGCGCCGATTTTTTTATTGTTTTCTAACAAACAACAATATTAAATCACATATGTCAATGATTACGCCCCAGTCTCTTAAACCATATTTACATTCTAATAAGTATTTGAAATCAGTAATAATGCTAACACAATCGAAAGAGAACTAAAAACTTAAACTCTCATCTTAAATGTAAAATTAAATGTAAGATATATATTATTCAATATATACTATTTCAGTCAATATGGCCAGACTTTATCAGACCAAAGTAAAAAAAAATATACCTACCCCATTATGGCCAGATATAAGTTTAATTCTAATATCTTCTATTTAAGTACGTCTTACACGTAGCTATAAAAAAGTCTAAACTTACTGGTCTCATATGAAGTCCGTATTTTAAAATAATTAAGTAATAAGTAATTAATTATTATATTCAGTAATTCAAAATAACAAAGAGTACTAACATGTGTTTTAAAGGTTTTGATTTTCTTTATTTTTATGGCATAGGAAAAGATTTCTCTCAGATAACCATAAAATAGACTTTTTTCTTGTATCCATTTGAGAGTGCGAATCTTAGGTATTGTAAATAAAATACAAGAATACTTCTATACTTGGCGACAAAGATATTATTGTTAAAATACACACAATTATTAAATTAAATCAATTGAATTAATGACAATTTGATTTAAGCAGAATGCCCATTCGTGCTATCGGTAAAAAATATCGATGATCCCGATATAGATATTGATTAAAATTGATTAGAGCATTTTGTATGGATTGTCATTAAACGTTTTCCTATCCGGATGATATATTTTTATTAAATAGTAAAGTAAATATCATCACATTGCACATTGTGTTAGCAGAGCCGAAGGCATGTATTTTATTAATTGGATTTCTAGTTAATTTCTCCAAGAAGTCCGGGTCCGACCCAGGGTCGCAATTTTGTTTACATTTCTAGAAAATATAATTTCCTTACACAATAAAGTATTTATTTATTTATTTAAATCTTTATTGTACACAAACTTAACAACAACATAGCTAAACAGAAATAATAATAACAAAGAGTACAACAGCAATATCTTACAGACAACCATGGGATGGATTTAAATGAAGGAGAGGGAGAGAGGGCAGTGTAACAAATAAAGAATTACTTAAAGCTAAATAATACTAATTAAACATAACTACTAGTATACATATACATATCCGTATAAATACATATATATACATATAAACATACATACATAAAAATAAATAATACAAAATAATACATAAATTATAATATACTACAATTTCCAAATGATTTAATGAAAGGAAGTAATAGTGAAGTCTGCTTTAAAGGGAAAGGTAGTGCTCTTTAATCAGTTTTTTAAATGACGACAGCGTTTGCGCCTGTCTCACCACAACAGGAAGCGCGTTCCACAATCAAACTGCTTTGACAGTAAAATAATTATCCATTGCTGTCGTGGTATGCACAGGCATTCTCAGCTTAAGATTCTCAGACGACCTCAAGGATCTCGAATGGGAGTCATGAAGAAAATGAATCGTTCTTTAAGATAAGATGGGGTGAGAGGATTAAACAAAATATTATAAAGAAGAGAGAGAATGTGAGTATTCCGACGAAGCCGAATAGGTAACCACTTGAGCTTAGCACGAAACTCAGAAACATGGTCATATTTGCGAAGACCAAATATGAATCTTATGCAGAAATTTTGAAGATGCTCAAGTTTATTTAGTTGTTGCATCGAGGTACATAAATCTTCGTACCGATACTAAGTTTCATAGTAAAATGGGCATTCTCCTTAAATCAAATTGAAATAAATTCATTGAAATCATTTGCTTATTTAATGGCATAGTTTTTAAGAAAATTGTGCAAGATTTTCTATAAAAGTACTCCATAATATTATTTAAACAAATCACTTTAATAATGATAAGTTGAAGTGATCTTTTATCTTTTATTTGAAACGGGGATACCATAGTTTATACAATGTTTATATACTGCAATATTGCAATTTTGGAGTTACTTATGGTTCCTTTGTACTTATTTTTAACTCAATATTTCCGTCTAGTATTAAAGCGGCAAGCCAACACAAAACTCCGTCCTTGTTAATCTTCCCTACTTAATATTTTTTTTCTTTCAATACACCAATTCAACGGCCCGGCAACACAGGCCGCCGTCACAACCAAAATAAGAAAAGAATTGTTTCAGCGACAAGCACCCGCACGAGTTTCCCGCCGACATGTTGGCGGCATGTGCTCTGCTCAATTGCCTGGCGATACTCAACAACGTGACGTCATAAAAATATTCATTTCATGTCTGGCCATTGACACATTTTTGAAAATTCACGCAAACAAAACTTGTCGATTTGAAACGGGTAAAGCCGCCGACTAGTCCGACGACAAAATGTTGTCGACATGTACCGGAGTTTAGTGCGCTTAAAACACTTGCATGAGGTTGGCGCAACATAACTTTTCAACCATTTTACCAATGAATAAAACAAATATACAATAATATTATACCATTGGCTATATTTAAACTATCAAATATAATATAAACCAATAAATTTTAAACAAAATTATAACATCTTTTGGCAGGCCGATGGAACGTTTCTCGCAATGATCCAATATTTGGCAAAGAGTCAGCTCTAAAACCAATAAGACAAAATTTTATTCTGAACGTTTACGAAATGTTTAACAACCTCGATACTGAAACTAGAAATAGAAATTAAAAGAAAAAGATGAGAAGAGGGAAGGGCATCCAGCAATTTCACTCATCGACATCATTCATTCATCATTGTTCAACTTGCTCCCCTCCTCTCCATTCCTAACCAGAACCACGCGTGCTGGCTTGCGAAGCCATAGCTTGACGGTCCACGCCATCCCGGCGCGAACCAAACGGTTCTCAAATTCGTTTCTGTGCCGCACCGTCAGGCTGTGGAATTGTTTGCCGGCGCACGTGTTCCCTCCTTCCTACAATCCTGGGTCCTTCCGCCGTGGTGTGAAGAGGCACCTAAGCAGGTTGGCATAATTGTTTCCATTGGCATGGGACTGCCGTCCGATGCCAATGGATACTCTGCCTGGGCGGCATTGGCACTTTCCATCAGGTGCAATGCCGCCACTATGCCAGGCCATTATAAAAAAAAAAAATCGAACGAAACGCGAAAGCAAATCTGCCGCGACATCACGTCGACCTCCTGTGAGACATTGGCACCATCCCGAACGAGCCTCACATTAATGCTGATATGCCCTGAAAACAGCGTGACCCTACCACATTATAAAAATACTGTGGTACAGCCTAATTTAAAGTCATATACAAAATACATGATCCTCCTTCTTAATAAACAATACACATGTATACTGGTGTACGATTTTCTAAAATCTCCGAGCATATAAATTACATGTTCTCTCCGACCGGCTTGATCCTTTGGCTTTGCGTAGAGATGTAGCTTCGCTCTGCATTCTCTATCGCATTTACCACGGGAAGTGTTCTCAAGAATTGTTTGGATTTATCCCTGCTGCTGAGTTCCGCCACCGTACAACACGACAAACCTCCAAATACCATCCACATCACCTTGGAGGTTGGATATCTACCACAGTACGTTTTTCCCGGCATTTTTTCTCACGTACTACAAATATGTGGAACCAGTTGCCAGCGGCATCATTCCCGGACAGATACGACCTGGCGACCTTCAAAAAACGAGCGTATTCCCACCTCAAAGGTCGGCAACGCATCTGCCCTATAGTGTTGCAGATGTCCATGGGCGGCGGTGTTCACTTACCATCAGGTGAACCGCATGCTCGTTTGCCCCCTATAATATAAATATAAATATATATGTTGCAGATTTATGAATGTTTAAGAAAGTACTTTAAATATAGCTATAAGTTTTAACAAAAATTTGAGACAGAGTTGATAGCTAATATCATCATGTTTTTTATGGCTGTAGCTGCGCGCACATCATAAAAAGGAAAATCTATTCTTATACATATATTCCAAACTAGCGGCCCGGCCCAGCTTCGCCCGGGTACAAATAGATTTCTGTCCAATAATATGTACGTATTATACATATAAACCTTCCTCTTGAATCACTCTATCTATTAAAAATAACCGCATCAAAATCCGTTGCGTAATTTTAAAGATTTAAGCATACAAATGTACATAGATACTTATCGCTCTGGAACGCTTATTTATAATATTGCCGGAACCTGCAACGCCTAAGTTCTCCATAAGAATTTAATGATATGCGAATGCCACCAGCTCATTAGGATTGTGATAGTCTAAAGATTCCTTTCTAAAAAGAGGCAGGCAGTCAGCTAGTTCTAAAATTAAGACCTACATCATCCACAAACTTTGCTATAAATTCAATCTTTAATTTCATCTAAAAAATAAAATAAAACTGAGTATTTAATCAAACGTAGAATGAAGTAATTTTGTAGCAGTAATTAGAAAGAGTGATGAAGGAAGTTGCGTCATTGGTGCAGACAGCAGCGGGATAATTAAGAACCGGCGGAGTTTACCCTTAACGGGCTGTTTATGGCCTTTTATGGGTCGTCGCTGCGCCGCGCTGCAACTTGTTCACACAACTTTGTCAAAGCGGCAGTGTCAGGGCGACGTTAGTTTCCAACAATACAACCATTGTTGCTCTAAGGCCGAGAACGAATGTAAATTGTATAGGATTTATCCGTTTTGTTTGTTTGGCTAAGGAGGTCTATCCTGACATTCTTGGTGTTAAAGTTTATCTTATCTATTTTACGTCTATCATGTCGATAGACGAGTATTTTTACATTTCATGTTAATGGGATTACAAAGCGTTTCATACAAAATTGCTTTGTGTTACAATTCACCGTGCCCGAGATTTCTATATGAAGTTTTTAATGTAGACATTTATTTCAGTCGCTCCAATTACGAGCCCGTAAGATAAAGTGGAATCTTTTGTTGATTCGAGCAAATAGCAGCCTCGAGACGAACGTTCTATATTTGTACGGAATTCGTTTGACAATGTATAAAAAAGCGCTTTAAAATGTTCATTTCACTATAGTATTTCGATATTCTACTGCGCGTAATATAAATAAATAAATCGTATAAAGATAAATGTTCTAGCCCAGATATAACAGAAAATATCCCTCAACCTGATAACTCTAATAATAACCTTTTTGAAGAAAAAGCAACTCGGCAATCCATAAATAAATTTTCCGACAAGTAATAATTGTGTGTCTTTGTCAGGGAAATTCAAATTTTGAGGTATCGGCCGGGCGCCGTGAGCCGGGAGCGGCCCGGGGGCCCAATAAGAATAACGGTGATAGAGAGGTAGTAATGAAGAGCACTCAAAGGCGGCATCGGTCCGGGCGGGCTGGAGCTCGGCGCCCGGGCGCGCGGCCGGGGAGCTCGCCGATGCACCGAACAACCCTTAATTGAATAGCCCGGCCGGGGGCTAATCAGGGCTCAGCTGAGCGGTGCAGGCGCAGGGGGTGGCGGGTGTCGGCGGGGCGGCGGCGGGGCCGGGGGTGCGGCGGGGAGGTAGGAGCCACGCGGGCTGGCCGCGCCCCCTGCGCGCGCCGCTCCGCCCCGGGGCCTCATTCAAGTAGCGAGCGCGCCCCGTGCCAGCCGCCACCCTCAGGTATGTCCATTTTGCTTTTGGTGTTCGCACGTACCGGTCGCCGTGCGCGCCTCCGCGAGTGTCAGTCGTGCTGTGAGTGAACCGTGAGCTGCTGTGCCGCCGCTGCCGCTTGCTGCCCTCTGCCTGCCATCTGCTGCCTGTCGCCTGCCGCCTGCTGCCAACACAATATCTCCAAGGTAGGTACGCATGCACCGCACACGCCGCCGACACCACAACTTATCTGATCTGTGCCGCCTCTGTTCAACTATATGTGCTCTTTGAACTCTACCACTCGTGGAACTTTGCAATTTTTCGTGGTCAAAATAATGCAAGTGGAAAATGTTGCCGTGCGATCGACTTTATAATATTCTGTGCAGTAAATATTAGAATATACGGTTTATTTTAAAAACTAAGCACGCGTTTTACAATAAGAAATATTTAGGTGATTTGAATTTTAAAATAATGAAATAATTTAAAATTTATCTACGATCAATGAAAGAATTCATCTGACGCGGACTTCAAGCTGAGATAAAACCGGACTTTCATAAATTGACAAAATGCTTTATATGTGCTTTCTATGTTGTGATCTTTTTTAATTTCTTATCCCTCCGAAGCATCTACGGGCACCATCGAGACTTCATTAAACCGACATATTTGTTGACTGAATGTTAGTCCAACGTTCAAATATCTGGCGCGGTGAGCGTGTTATTAAGATTTATTCTGGAGTTAGTGAGATAGGTTTTTATGGTACCAAAATTGCCTTTTGTCTCAACAATGAGATGTAATAAAAATTTGATATCTTAGAAATAATAGGACATCCTGATTTTAATTGCAAATAATTTGATTGTCAAAAAATTCTTTAAAGACATCCTCCACTTTCATAGTCAAGAAACAGCGATTTGTCTTAAACATTGGCCTTTAGAAAATCCTACACTTTTCTACAAATCATTCTGTTAGAAACCATAATGCGATTTCAAAGTAGGTATCAATAGATATGATCTCGTCGCTATAAAGCCAGACATTAAATCAGCAGACATGTTCAGTATGTAAAACAAGCGATGCATGTATAATCCGCTTGTGGAGCGGAAACCCGACTTCTACATACATACATATATATATATATATATATACAGACTCGAGGCAACGTCGAGATGGTCGACAGAGGGCGAGGACTTTCACTGGCGCCGCTACTTCACCTTGTCGCCTGGCTGTGTGCCAGCCTCCTCACAAGCCCCCCTCCCCCTGCTGTCTCCCCGCCGCCCCCGCACCGCTCACCCCATCTCTAACCACTCTGCTCCCCAAGCACATCCGACTTACGATATAACGCATTTCATGTTCAGCTTTATGTTGTTGGCCTACTTGTGTTTTATCGCAATTAGATTATTCATAAGCTGTCGTAAATCTACGTATTGATTTGTTATACGAAATAAATTCCGTTTGCGATTCGATAAAAAAACGGAATTATAAAAATAATTTTGCAAAACTATTCTTATATTATGTTGCGTTTCATCAATGAATAGAAAATGAGCTTTTTCATGCACACGAGTGCACTTTGTTCTATAGATAGTATGGGTAGATGTAGGTACGACGGTGTATGTAGATAGGGCGAGCGTATCTCGTAGCGCGTAGAGCGTAGCAGTCGCTACGACAAGCGCGCCGCGGCCGGCCGCCTGTCGCGTCTCTCAGTCGCGTCCGCGTGCACTGACCTGCCGCGGAACATCAAACATTATACCACGTTTTCGGGTTAACTACATGTTAATTATATGTATCGATAATAAAATAAACATTAACCGTATCACAAATAAAAATAAAACAAATAATGCAATAGCAATTACAAATTATCATTGCAAACAAAGGAAATATTAATGGCTCGTTCGAATTTCAAATACAACTTTGAAAAAATATGTGGGTAGGTGACCAACTTAATTTAAAAAAATTGAATATTTGAAATTTAGAATCATTTTAATAGACGAATAAAGATCTTAAAATAAATAAAACCTTAACATTTTTAAATAAATACGCAATTTAGTCGTGAAATGATTAAATATTTAACAGTACATACATAATAATAGATCTAGCTTTACTACGCGTGAAGATTTGAAATCGTTCGAAATTTAAATTTAAATTGCTGTTAGTTACATACAAAGTTTCATACATTCCATCCCAATCGATTACCGAGTTATAAAATAACATACAAGATAAGTTAACGATTATTTGCTCGGTGGTAATTATAGTAATTTTCTTATACCGTGGAATATTGATTAGTCGGCCTATTTAGTGTAGACGTGTTATCAGAACCAGCCGATAGCCGTAGATGCATAGTCAATTGTCCACTTTTTGAAAATGGATATCGATTATTCAATTGACTAGCATACTCATTACTCAGCGGATATTCAGGCTTCAATGAAATTGTAATGCTACATATGCAATTGAATAGTAATTGCCTTGATCTTTGATAGCCGATGGAAATTGGCACGAAGACATGTTATACGCTGTAATATTTATTGAGGTCGTACAGTTATAGTTGAGTAGTAGGTTGAAAAGGTTTCAAGTAAATTATTCGTATTTTTATCGATAAGATACACTTAAATTTTCTTCCTGATTTTATAATTGTTCAAAATTGATTTAATTTTATTAGGTTTTCATACAATTTAATTAAAAGACATATTTTAGAACAACACTATAAGAAACTATCACATACCTTCATATATTTGTTAAAAGCTCTTAGGCATTCAAATAAAACAAAAAATATAGTACAAATTAACTTTTAAAGTCAATTATATTCATAACTAAATATCTAAAAAATACTATATAAAACTAAATACTGCGCTTGCGCATCCAAACGTGTTTAGATCAACAGTTAGTGTCAGGAGTTCACAGCGACAGGACGGTGTACAGGTAAAGGTGCGACATTGACAGCTGATTACAAATGTATTACGATATCGATCGCGCTGATAACACGCGTGCACACCCCTACACTCGGAAATTATCACCGGCGCGCCGTCGGAACAATAAACTTTAAATTGTTTATCAAAAACATCCTGTAAAAAAATTCCAAGTCTCGCAGCTCAGGTTTTCTACCGCAAAAAGTTGTGAGATGCATGTAATACCAAGTCGATTAATTTATTTAGTCCTTAAGGGACCTTCTATATAAAGTTATTACGTTAGTTATTACCATATCAATATTAAAAATTCTTTACGTTTTAAATAAATGGATCGACTTGGCCATCGCATGAAAACATAATGTATCGTACAATTTATATATAATGCTGCTGGCCAAGTCGATCTATTTATTTAAAACGTAAAGAATTTTTAATATTGATATGGTAATAACTAACTTAATAACTTTATATAGATGATCCCTTAAGGACTAAATAAATTAATCGACTTGGTATTACATGCATCTCACAACTTTTTGCGGTTGAAAACCTGAGCTGCGAGACTTGGAATTTTTTACAGGATGTTTTTGATGGGATCTCACGTCTTTTTGTAGAGTCCTACTTATTTCCTTTTCAGTACTTCTTACTTCTAGAATATTTTTCTTAAAGCCTCTGTCTTATGGATTTTTCTTATTTTTGTAGGTATCAATTTATCACAAATATAGCGGATTTGATTATTAATGTTCTTTCTTTCATTGTAATTGATATTTTCGAGTTATTTAATCTATTTATTTGCAAGTTTTTCTTCGTCATGTTTTTCTAGAGGAATATTGTACAGTTTCATGGGCTGAATACACCATTTCCCTCTCTATATCCCCTCCTGTTATGCCTCATGTATATAGATATCTATCTACAACTATTGTTCCATTATATACGGGTACAATGATCCATTAACTGCAAATGTAACGTTGTAATCCTATACATTTATATGGGATTACAAAGTTATTCACGCAGTTGGTCTATCTAGAAAACTAGACACAAATTATGAAATGTTTGAATTTTCCCTTACTTTAGACACTAAACACTAATTATATTCTAAATTTGAAGGTTCTATGTCTGCTAGAAGTGCCTTAGACTTTTGATGATCGGTCAGTCAGTCAGTGAGTGACAAAATTAAGAAAGTTTGACATGCTACAATTCTTAAACTACTGGTTCAAATTGAATGAAATTTTAAATATACCGTGTTTACACAATGCCTGCTTAGTAACTGAAAATGCAGGCTTCATGCTTTAGCCGCAACGAAGTTATAGGGGGTTGAAAATGGTCTGAATTGCTTCGAGAAAAGGATGTTACGGCCTATAGCTCGACTTGGAGGGGGCTCGGCCGCGCCCCCAGATTTTACATTTGACTTTAACTATTTTTAAATACGATAGAGATAATACGATTCATTATGCGTTTAACAGTTTTTGTTTTGTTCAAAGACATTGTTTTACAAAATATTAAATAAAGTATGAATGTTTATTTTTATAAATACTCATGGGTGATGGTTGAGTAATAGTAATTGTTGGCTTTAAATAAAAAAACTTAATACTAGAATTCATTTCTTACAAATAATTCGAAATATTATTTACATTGGTGTAACTATTTTTTCACTTAAAAAAATAATCGGTTTTTTTCTTCGCCATAAATAACACTCCACCACATCTAATATTAATGAATAAAATATCAAAGTAGACAGACCGTGTCGCGGCGCACGCGCCCCGGCCGCCGCCCGCCACCCTCGACATATGCACCGTATCAATTAGATCCGCGCCCGCGCAGCTGCCGCCGACCCCACACCACCAAAAACACCCTATTCCCTATAATTAAACCAACCGGCTTTGTCTAGGATTAAAAATTCTGCACGCGCGTATCTGCATAATTTAACAGTGCATTAACTGGGGTCTATAGACGGTCAAGCGGTACTCAATCCGGCAAACCGGTCCGAATGCAAATGCTGTTAAAATTGTTCGAGTAGTATTATTCCGTCTTTTGTTTGGTACATCAATTCTGGTCCGGTAATAGGGGTTGGCTAGTTTTAATAGAAGTTGACGGACACAGTATGTGAATACATAAAATGCGTCTATTTGTCATTATTATTTTTGGCCCATAGGAGACCACTAAATAATTTCACAGCGACCTGTTGAAACCGGTCTATGTATTCATCTTTGAGTCAACCCTCTCTCTCTCTCTATCTTTAGCCTCAGGAAGTCCACTGCTGCACAAAGGTCTCCTCAATAGATCATGAATTTCCCATAGATTGAATCTACTACTTAGGTATAACAGGAAGTCTTACTAAAGAATCACAGTATTCCATAATTGAAAGTGAATTATTTTTTAGACATCTTTTCTTTGGATATTTGTTGTTCCAAATGGACCCACTTGTTTATAACGGTCATATCTAAATGTCAGATATGAAATTTATTACACGGATTCATCCAATTCGTCGCAGCGGCTTATACAACGGTTTAATCTTCCACCATTACCGTCCGAGTAATAATAGCAGATACGGTATACGACTCAAGCATCACGCTCGGCGATAAAGCCTCGGATCGTCAAACAATCGAATATGAACAATAAATCGAACAATCGATTACTCGTGGAATCCGACATGATCGCGACAGCTGTTCGGGGTGGGGTCTTGAAATTATGACGGGGTCCCGTGTCCCACGGTCTCCCCTGCTCTATTGTGACTCCGTGACCAAAATTTGGAACTAGGATTGAATTGAAACGGCTAGAGACCAGTTCGCATTGTTTGCGAGAGGAATAACCGTTAACTAATTATACAAGTCTATGGAAAATAAACATGAATAAACGTCAACATTTAAATAAAAAAACAATGAGTCATGAATTTAATTTCAAAGAAATTTAATATAATACAACTACTACTTCTTAAAATAGGCATTCAACAGGAATATTTTTGTTCCAATTTTAAAAATGTGGCGTACATCTTTTTTTATTTATTCATTGTTACGTATGAACCCTTTGGTCCATAGTTATTAATTATACAAATTTAAAAATAGCATTCAATTCAAGTTTAAGAATAATATCCTTTTTTCGTTGATTAGAAATAGATTTTTTTCAGTCTCTCCCAATAAGTCGTGTCACTTACTTTTAGTGAATTGTCCCACATTGTAAATTGTAATTAATACTTATAAGTTCATTTAAATAAGAGCGCTAGTTTTAAACACGTTATAAAAATAATCTAAAATTGGATAAACAATTGACTAGCAACTATTCCATTTTAATAACTCCTTTCAGCAGGACCATTTAAGTTTATACATTGAAATTCATGATAAATAAAAGTTTATAATAAACTCTAAATATACTCTGCACCATCGTATAGAATAACAATTCTATCGCATGTAGCTAATATCTCAAATTGAAAAGTGCCAGGTTCAACGTCCTGCGCCACGCGACAACCCACCCCTTCGATTCAAAACCATTATTATTACTAGTACTGAGAAAAAAATAAAACGGTGTTTTAAAGTGTGCTAAGGTCGTCCCTTTTTTCACAAAGGGTTCCATACAATTTGGCATTAAAATAGCTCGCATGTGTACGATTTTATTGGGTGGCAATCCGATAAGGGGTGATTTAGAAGAGGGTGACGCGGATAAAAGAACGAGATGTTGTTTTAAATCTGTATGGTCTTTTTGAGTTTTGAATTTGGAACAATAATTTTGTTTGCGATTTTATTCAGTTTTGAATATAGAACATGAATTGATTAAATGGAATATCAAAACACGTTTGATTAAATCCGATGTCACATAAATTATCACATAAAGATTCAGTAATTTATGAAGATTATTTACTATCGATTGAAAATACTGCCAATCTGAATATAAAATTATTATTAAAAAAAATTAAGTCACAACAAATAAACAAAATCACCAAAATCTTCCAATCCTTCCCATGGTTAAATTTTCTTACGGATTTACAAATTAAATAGCTAAGGCCAACGATCTATCAAGCGGCGAGGAGGGTACTTAGTGACGTCAGCGGAAGCGGCCGCCAGGGGCTTCCCTCTCGTCCTCACACACCCTCGCACTTACCGGCGCGGCGTTTGTTAAATGACACGACACTTGTTACAACTGCCACTCCGGCCCGCGATTAACTACTTGCATATTCATAGCTACGCATAGACGACGTTCTTCTAAGTGGCTGAGAAAAAAAATTGTCTATGAGCACACAATATTTAAATTTAGAATTAGGTACATGTTCGAAATTCTGGTTGAGAGGTGGCATTATTATTGTAATTGGCCGTATATAACAATATTTAAAAAAAATATGCGAGCGTCGTGATAAAAAAAAATATTACCATCAAATTCTTAATGTCTTAATTTTATTTATTTGATAGTTTTCAAATCTCAATGAATTTTTTTTTATCTCGGATGCGTTTTTGAAATATTAAAATTCTGGCGTCTTGTGTCTTCAAATAAGCGGTGAGTCATAAGATTTTATAGCTTAATATTTTATAGTACACGAATTCCGTGCATGTTTACAGTACAAGTTGGTTTCCTTGGCTACACTGCACACACTGAACTAGGAACATTAGCTAACGATTAGAATTGGACAATAAACTATATTTAACATACATTTTCAAAGAATGAAAGTGAATGAACTTTGAAAGTTTGACTTACTATATGGTATTGTATTTTAAAGATACTATTCTAATTTGAATTTCAATACTATTCTATTTTTAATATAAGATAGTCTGTTCGGTAATTTAACCTTAAAAACATACCAAACAATCATAGAGTATTTATATATAGAGGGAGCGCTGTCATGCATTCGCGTTTTGAAAAACGTAGATATTTTCTTGTTCGTAATGTTCGCTCCTATATTAGTAAAAAATGAATTAATTATTTAGCAATAAATTGCTATAAATTCCTTTGATAGCCGAAATTATATTAAGCAATTATCCTTTTAAAACGAGTTTGAGTAAAATTAAATAGACATAAACTATTTATTTTTAACTTTATTTTCAAGTAATTTATGTATGTTGCACAACCTGTTCAAATATTAGCCAATAGGAGGGCAGAAAAAGGTGGCCCGGCACCACCATTTTTATCTACGTTTTTGAAGTACCAGCGCTCCCTCTATATATAAATACTCTAAGCAAACAATATTATATCGCCATAGCATACTTTTGAATAACAGCTGTGAAGTAAATCTTTGATAAAAGTTAGACATTGGAAAATAATTGTATTTACAAACAGCCAAATTCATAAGTTGTGGTTTATTATTTAGTACTAGCTGTGCCCGCGACTTCATCCGCGTGGAATTTAACAAAAAAGTTAATTACCTAGCTTTTATAATAAAAGAATTTTTCTAAAATAAATGTACCCTAAGTTACTTCTTGTTATATCAGCTACCTGACAAAAAAAGTCCCGTCAAATTCGGTCCAGCCATTTCAGAGATTAGCCGGAACAAACAGACAGACAGACAGACAGACAAAAAAAATTAATATCATTTTCGGCACAGGTATCGTGTATATGACGATATGTAGTTGGACATTTTTTTTTTATTTTCACTTTTAAAACAGACACTTCAATTTTATTTATAAACTTGGTTTAAAAGAGCAGCGTTAGAATTTCTTGGTCAATCTTGTCTGGTGAATACAGCCTAGTAAACCGGGAGGTAGAGAAAACCGGTAATAGAGAAAACAATGACTGAATCTAATACATTACATATTAAAAATTCAATAAAGTATTACCATTTTAATCATCAGAATGTCTTTGAAATCATATCACTTCATTTACAAATAAAATTCTTTTGATGTAATATTTAAAAATACAAAGCACAAAGCATTAGATTGGTGGTTTATTAGTGTGAATAGATTAGGCGGCAGGTGACCGACGCGGCCCCTCCGCACTCCGCAATGTTTACATTCCTTCACCATGGAGAGTGCACTACACAACCGAGGAGTTAGGGCTGCCACTGACTAATATCACTAATCTATTAATTTAATTATAAAGAATAATAAATACACCCAACAGTCACGTACATAGTCCTGACCCCACAATAAGATCGAGTCTTGTGTCGTGAGTATCAGGACCTACGAGAGATATTTCGCGGCCTCTCTTTTCACAGCCGGCATCTAACCAAATGGGCCACGGAGGCTGCAAGAATGTCCGTCACCGATGAGTATGCTGTCCGGACGGCACCATATTTATCATTAAACTAGCTGTGCCCGCGATTTCGTCCGCGTGGAATTTAACAAAAAAGTCAATTAGATTTTTATTTAAAAGAACTTTTCTAAAATAAATGTAACCCAAGTTACTCCTTATTATATCAGCTGCCTGACAATAAAAGTCCCGTCAAAATCGATCGATTTTCGTTATAGGTATCGTGTATATAACGATATGTAGTTGGACATTTTTTTTTATGTTCACTTTACAGACACTTCAATTTTATTTATATGTATAGATGTGGCAGACCACATTGCGGACCCACCAGTTCCTATTATTTTTTTCTATTTCTGGATATCCTCGGTAGCATAGATAATTAATAAACAAATGAGAGAGGACCTATAAACATTAAATATAACATGCATTTTTTATTTCGGTTTAAGATGTTGTGGTCAGTCTTCGTCGTACTCGTCTTTTAAAAGCATATTAGGCATTCTTAAAACCTCTCTGATATTCAGACCTGTGTGTCATTAAGCTGTGTGACATTGTTGACCCTGGCTTACAAAATTTGTAGTAATGGGCGAGTGGGTGGGATAGTCTCTAACACTAGCACGAAAACATTAACAAATAATATATACTAAGCGTGGGGTAATCCACCTAAAGATATAGAAAAGGTCAAACAATCACAGGCTGCTAGCACTTGATATCTATTCTTTCTATATCGGTTCAGATCACGTTTAATTTGTGATCTATAGCACCATATATGCCTTCTAAAGGGTACGGGTCTCTTTCACTATCGAGAGTACGTTTGAAGGGGGGGGGGGGGGGGGGGTTAGGTTATATAATCCACTATGCTATATTTATTTATTTAATCGTTTTTTGCACTATACAGAGATGTTATCAAGGTATTAAACAATAAAAAATATAGTACAAGTGGCGGCCTTATCACAATAGGTAATTTCTTACAGGCATCCAGATTACAGGCAGGCAGGCTACATTATATTCACATCATATAAATTTAATTAGTAGGGTTCTTGAGTATACACATCATATACATTGGAAATAATCATTTTTGTTATGGCACAGCCCTAGCTCGCCACACGTTCCGATTAATAGGTAGGAGTGTCACCTACAAGTTAATATTCTAGACCACCCAATAAGTCGATCAATCAAATCACATATACAATTCCTTCCTTCATTGCTGTTCATTTGTGAAAAATATTACCGGGGATTTAATGGAATAGGTCAGTTATGAGAATACCGAACTAGTAAAGTAGTGGTTAAGGGTTCACCCGCAAATATTTTTAGAAGTTAAGAGTGCTTTCCTGGTTAATTATTGCTTACCTTATGAATGAATTAAACA
Organism: Hyles vespertilio; assembly: GCA_009982885.2. NCBI lineage: Eukaryota > Metazoa > Arthropoda > Insecta > Lepidoptera > Sphingidae > Hyles > Hyles vespertilio. The sequence goes on from CM042807.1 coordinate 19,731,540, forward strand.
CGGTGAAGAAACTTGTAAATCTAACTTGAAATACTTACTACCGAAAAGGTCAATATTGACAAGTGATTGTTAATTTATAAGTCAAATCATTAGGCAATGTGGGTAGAGAGTCGTGTTGCCCTGTAAAGGTTGGCAGAAAAGCATTAGTAAAGATTTATCAAATAAATTGTAGCGGGAACTTGTCGAATAATAATTAGCTAGGTAGCTCTAAAGCTGAGTAAGGGAGACCTGGGACAAACGTAACTATTTTAAATTTTTTGGTATTATCTCACAAAAAATAATAAGTACACATGGTAAATGTCTTTTCAATATTTATTAACGCCAACTTGTTTTCTATAATTATTACGGATTTTGAGAAAAATGTCCACATACAAACAATCTCAACACAACATATTACAATCATCCCTACCGATAGGGCTGTTGTAACAGTGTGCAGTGATAAAAACAAAAATGTGTTTTGTTTATCAATATATTTATTTTCAACCTGTATTTTAAATTTTCAACTCAACGAGCTCAACGAGCCATGGAGCGGACTATGCTCGATGTTTCCCTACGAGATCGAATCAGAAATGAGGAGATACGTAGGAGAACCAAGGTTACCGACATAGCCCATAGGATTGGCAAGTTGAAGTTGGCAGTGGGCCGGGCACATAGCTCGTAGAACCGATGGCTGTTGGGGCCGAAAGGTTCTTGAGTGGAGGCCAGGTACAGGCAAGCAAAATTTCGGACGCCCGCCTACAAGGTAGACGGACGATCTGGCTAAGGTTGCAGGAAGTCGCTGGATGCAGGCCGCTTCCAACAGGTCATTGTGGAGATCCTTGGGGGAGGCCTATGTTCAGCAGTGGACTTCCTTTGGCCGATATGATGATGATGATGATGATTTTAAATTTTACTTTACCCAAATCATCATAAACAAAATCAACATTTTTTTTCAATAAGCAAACAATTTAACATTTCTGAAACTTTTTGTGACTATTTATTTCTTCTTGTTTTTTCAAATCTCAAGCTTGTAAGGAGCAACAATCTTTTTGGTGTCCGACTTATTTTACCTTTCGAGGAAGTTAGAAAAGAGGGGGTTCGAAATGGCTTATGTCCGTCATACAGTGTATCAATTTTTTTTCCCCGCGTTACCTTGGTCCTTAGTTGTCCTCTATCGCTAACCCAGACTTACAAAATCCAGTCTTGATACTTAGCAATTTTCTAAGACTTATTAAAAAATACAACGATATTAATCCGAAAAATATATGAACTGAATAAAAATTTAAAAGCTTCTAATCTATGTTTAAAAGTAAAGATCCACTAGGCTACCTTTAAATTTAAAAAAAATATTTGATGAAAAATTTAAATTCTATACATATTTTCCAAATCAATTTTATAAATGAAAATATCCGTATCAAATATAAAACAGAAAACAAAAGTCTCGACGATAAGAAAGCTTTTAGTTCGAGGCATATTCAAGCCATTGAGTTCAAGGTGAACAGCAGGATGTCAGTTGCCAGCGATACTGAGTGTAGGACACGCAGCGACGCAACCCGGCGGTAGGCACCAACGTCAGCACTGGTGCTTCTCTGACACGAACTTAACTAACTTGTATAAAAGAACACCAATGAACGTAAATAGGCGCCTGTTAGGAATTTCGTCAGAAACGTGTAATGGAAACTTAACTTGCGTGACGTTATTTTGTACCAATATAATACGTCTATAAGCAAAAACACAAATAGTGTATTGCCAAGAAGAAAAAATAACGTTTATAAGATCAAAAATATTATATATTGACAGCCTCCGTGGCGCAGTTAGTTAGACGCCGCCTGTGAAACCAGAGGCCGCGAGTTCGATCCCCGCAGTCCGCACTGAGAGAAATATTTGTGCGGCCCACAAATATTATTTGACAGCCTCCGTGGCGCAGGCGGTTAGACGCCGCCTGTGAAACGAGAGGCCGCGGGTTCGATCCCCGCACCGAGAGAAATGTTTGTGCGGCCCACAAATATTTCTCTCGGGTCTGGGTGTTTGTGAGACCGAAAAGTCTCTCGTAGTTCCTGATACCCACGACACAAGACTCGATCTTAATGTGGAGTCAGGACTATGTATGTGACTGTTGGGTGTTATTATTATTTCTCTTTATTTTAAATATTTTTTTTTTACATTTTTATATATATAGTAAAAAACAAAATACATATAAAAATATAAAAAGTTATCCAACGATGGCGAGGCTCGAAACCCAAGCCACCGGTGGTTAGGAGCCCAAAGTGAGGAACCGCCTCACAATACGTGCCGTGTCAAGCAATACTGCCTTCTGAATCTGACTTCTGACCCAACAGCCGATTGAGAGCCTCTGTAGATGTTGGTCGAGGCTCTTTGGTATCAACCCATGGGCAGAAACGACAATCGGGACAATAATTGTTGAGTCGACATCCCACATGTCGGTAACCTCGTGTGCCAAATCTAAATATTTAGACATTTTGTCTTTTTCAGCTTTGACAAGGTTATCGTCATGCGGGATGGTGACGTCAACAAGTATAGCCCGGCGCGCCAATCGATCTATTATCACAATGTCAGGCTTATTGGCTAGAATAGTCCTGTCTGTGATAATAGATCGATCCCAATACAGCGTTGCATGACCATTTTCGAGAACTGGTTGGGGCACATACTGGTAATATGGCACTTCAGGAGTCACAAGTCCATATCGAAGGGCAATTTGCTGGTGTATGATCTTGGCTACTAGGTTATGTCTATGCAAATACTCGCCGTTAGCAAGATACGAACAACCGGAAATAACATGCCTGATAGACTCACCAGGACGGTGGCATGCCCGACAGATGTCGACCGTACCGTCCTTCAGGATGTATTTCCTATAGTTGTTCGTCTTAATAACTTCGTCCATAATTGCAAAGACAAAACCCTCGGTTTCCCCAAAGAGGTTACCGAAGCGCAGCCAAGACACAGACGCTAGTCGGTCCACATCAGGCCCATGAAGGGCTCGATAGAACCGACCGTGCAGCTCTTTGCTCTTCCATATGTCCTCGCGATCCTTAATGCCTACCACCAGAGGTTTTCCAGGGCTGTTCTCAATCGCCAAAGAGAGCGGGGTAAATCCTTTATCTACCATAACTACAACCCTATGCATATCCACATCACTGTGAAGGAAATAATCCCTGAGATTGCACACCTCGCGATTATACAAGTCCTTAGCATTAAGAATACCTCGGCCCCCACATCTCCGCGGGATGTACAATCTCATCACTGATGATCGTGGATGATGCATACGATGTGCAGTCAGGAGAGTTCGGACTTTACGATCCAGGGCGTCCAATTCGGTCTGAGTCCATTTGAGTATGCCAAAAGAGTATATGAGTACAGGCATAACCCAACCGTTAAAAGCGCGAATCTTGTTTCCACCGGACAAAAAACTGTTAAGTACTTTTGTCAGGCGGCTAAAAAAACGCTCTTTCAACGATCGTTTTACATCTGCACCCATGATACCTAGAGCCTCAGGCATACCCAAATATTTGTAGGTTTCCGTCACAGAGAGGGATCTGAGCCTTACAGTCTCTGAGACTAGTATGTCATCAGAGACCGCAACCTCCCCTCGCTTCACATGGATAACCGCACATTTATCTACACCAAAATCCATATTGATTGAATTGCTAAATCTTTCCGTTATTTTTAACAACTCAATCAATTCGGTTTGTTTCGATGCAAATAACTTGAGGTCATCCATATAGAGCAAGTGAGATATAGGCTCAGAGCCTCTCCGTAGACGGTAGCCTAACCCTGAATCCAACAACAGAGTGCTGAGGGGATTCAGGGCCATGCAAAACCACAGTGGACTCAGACTGTCGCCCTGGAATATACCCCGCTTGATTCTAATCGGCTCGTCACAATCAGGAGGAACCGTACCACCTGGATATCTGAGGACAGTGGTCCACTGCCCCATACAAGACCCAAGGAAGTTGCATAAATTTGTATTAATTTTATACAAATTTAACACCCTTATTATTATTATTATTATTATTATTTCTTTAGGGTCTGGGTGTTTGTGAGACCGAAATGTCTCTCGTAGTTCCTGATACCCACGACACAAGACTCGATCTTAGTGTGGGGTCAAGACTATGTATGTGACTGTAAGGTGTTACTTACTGATCTGAAAATCTAAATTAAATATTCTCAGTTTCTAGTACTGTTTTATTTTCCTGGTGGTAGGTCTCTCATATGTGAGAGGCCGCCTGGGTAGGTACCACCGCAATGTCTATTTCTCCCGTTAAAAACAGTGTAAATGCACTGTTGTGTTCCGGTCTGAAGGATATTGTAGCCATAGCTGTTACTATTGGAAATATTGAGACTTAACATCATATGTCTCATGATGGCTAGCGCAGTGGAGTGCCAAGTATTACTTTGTAATTCACGGTGTTGTTTGATTTTGATACAGTTCATGATCGGTCATAACGCTTATCATCAGGCGAATGGCAATGTTTTGCTCTACATAGGCTCTACTAACTTTTTTTCTCTTTGTCGCTCGTGATCTCTATTTGTGCCGAGTTCCGCTTATCTGCTTAGTCTTAGTTATTTCGCCTGGTGTTCGGCATCATCAGTTGTAAGACTATTGACACCCATATGCTCCTTGACATCAAACCGCTGCATGAACTGATATCTTGAAATAGCTAGCGTATATAGTTAACGCTCTCTTTTGATTTTCCTAGGACATAACCAAATCATTTCAAGTGACTTTCTTTGAGTTTATCCGGCACAGTTTAACATCAAGGCTTTGATTAGTTCCGACTATCGAGTGCGGCTATATACTACTAATGGCTAAACCAACCTAAAAACTATATGACTAAATAACCGCTGAAAACCTAACTAAAATCTAGCTGCATGCCAAAATTATCGTACCAACATTATGCAACAAGGTACACCAACTACTCACCTAACCGTGTATACGTATTTTCTATAGATTGTACAATGAATGAATGTAAACGACCTGAGTGGCGAATTCAGATGTTATCGGCCACGCTCCGATCGATACGTGATTCACTCGAATAAATTTGATAGACAACTGTCGGTTATTTGTGTATACACATTGTGTAGCTATGCATATAATAAAAGCTCTAATGAGCTTTTACACAATTGGAGTTATGTACCTTTGTGTGTAAAAAATATGATTTTGTAAGATATACATAATTCTAGTTGAAGAATCACTACAAGATGAAAAATAAGATACATACATTGATAAAACACGTTAAATTAAATTGTAAAATTGTTTTCGGAGAAATTGTGTGATATCTTTCGTGGGAAAAATCTATAAGTACAATAAACAAAGTTTAATCAAAACAAGTACGTATACGCGTAGACGTATTTAAACTTTTAACGTCAGAACATATTAAGAATTATCCACAAGCTATCTCATAATTGCAATTCATCAAAGTGTTCTCTTCTTTCTCTCTAGAGTTCATCCCGCTGACCCCACATATAAATTTAATTTCACAAATATACTGTACCCCGGGGCGACAATAGTCTCGACAGCTGCAGCCTCGTCTATTGTGCGCGCACAATACTCCCCCTGATCCATGCTTGTAGCAAATGCGATGTTAGAGAAACAATGCCGCATATTTTATAACTTTCATCCTATTTGAATCGGAGTTCAGTGTGTTTTTGACGCATAAAAGTTTTATTGTGTGGTGACTAGGTCGTTAGACTTATTGGTATTTAGGTGGAAGACATAATATTTAATATTAAAATATGATAGATTACATAGAATAAAAAATAGGAATGTTTGAATCCCATTTATTTTTATTAAGACTAAATTCGAAACGAACACATCAATGTGTACATCTGTGTTTGACATACAATACAATACCGACGTAAATTGTTTATCACAAAGTATTAAAGGTTTTTTTCAATTTACGTCAATGTCACACATTGGAATAAAACTAATTTTTACGAATTTTATCGCGGATTTGGTTTAAGTTTTACATTTTTTGAGTTACCGACGTTTCGATTATTTTACAGCTTTCGTGGTTCAGGGCGGAACCGTCGTCCGCCGTAGCTTTATTTCAATATCACAATTTAGTAAAATTACAACGTTCAATAAAGGGCTTAACAATGTGAGTTTTCGTTCATACTTTTCGCATATATGTAGCATGCAGGGAGTTCTATCGTCACGCTATTTGTAATCGATAGATGTGCCTTATCATACTTTAGGTACCAGAATTGCGATGTAATTATCATGTTTAGGTCCTTTCGCTTATTCAAAAAAAATATAAAGCATACATACATACATAATCGTCACGCCTGTATCCCATAGGGTAGGTAGAGACTATAGATCACCACTTTACTCGATCCTGACATACTACTTTCGCTTCCTCCACTTTCATCAACATCTTCATGCATTTTCATTGCTGCAGGGTACTTTTAATCTGTTTTAAGTTACAATGCATTTTATTTTAATAATTATTCGACAAAGCAGATAGCAATCAGGACAATAATAATTTATATTTTTTAAACTGATCACTAACTTACTAAATCAATTCTAATTTCATATTTACAGTAACAAAAGTGATTAGTGGCATATAAATACCTTATTTTCAGAGTACACCCATATAATTACTGGTATACGTGTTTATTTCCTATCCCCAAGTATTCCAGAGTTTATATAACATAATTTTACGAAAATATATCAGGATCTTTCGCTTATTAACTAGTTATACTTATTATCAATAATATAATAGCAATGTACCCTCATAAACTTTGCATGTTTCTCTTAGATCGTAGCGCCTGCAACATTTTACATAGCAATATTTTGTTATTGTAAAATTGCTTGCAACATTACACCAGTGTTAATATGTACACGCTTATCGTAAACCGTAAGCAATTTAACAACGCTTAAAAATGCTTTAATTGGAACATTGTAAATTACATATTTTAATACGAAAAAGACATGCAATACCGCGTAAAAATAACTTTAGGTAAATTGTTTGATAACATGTATTTTAAACACCTTGTATTCAACAACATTTTTACAAATAAAATGTGAAGTAAATTGCCTAATACTTGGCATTATGCTGTATCTAGGAAGTGATGATGAAGTAACTAAGAAGGAACTAAGAAGTACTAAGAAGATTAAAGTCAGAAAGCAGTCCTCCTCCTCGCGTTCACTGCCGGTGCCATTATGTATAATTATGATTCATAAGGCACGCGGTGAATGCCAAGAGCGGACTCATTCGTCTGACAGAAGAAATTAAGAACGAGAAAGAAGATTTGAAGAAAGTGTAATTCTAATAAACTTATATGTGTGTATTCATTTACGTGTGACATCCATTTTTTCCGACACTACAACTTTGGTGAGTATTCGTTTTTATAATTTTGATAAATATTTTTTAACTGGGACCGGCATAGTCACAGAGTGGCTAAGACCCTAAAAAATAAAGATAATAAAAAATAATTACATTAGAGAAACAAAGGTATAATAAGTACATATTTCAACTATTCTGTCATTTTGACAGCCTCCGTGGCGCAGTTGGTTAAAAGCCGGCTGTAGAACGCGAGGCCGCGGGTTCCACCCGTGCACCGAGATAAATATTTGTGTGATGCACAGGTATTTGTCTCTGGTCTGGGTTTTCGTGAGACCGAAATTCTCTCGTAGTTCCTGCTACCCACGAAACAAAACTCGATCTTAGTGTGGGGTCTGGACGATGTATGTGACTGTTGAGTGTATTTATTTATTTATTTTATTTATTCAGTCACTAATCAAGTTATTCCAAAACAATGCTTAATCAAGAACAAAAAATATAATATTAAAGTAGCATTCCCAAGTCCTACACTATTACATTCACGCGGGCTTTCACGTTTTACAACTCATCATGCGAGTCTTATACGATAGTATCTCAAAAAGGGATGACTGAAATCATGTTTAAATTGTAAAGACGAGATGCTACCTTGGAGTAGCAGTATTAAACTTAGATTTTATATCAGGTATTAACTATATTTTGAAAGGTGTAGTTGCCTAATTAGCGACGATAATAGATATGATATACGTTTAACTAATATTTGTACATTTGGTTGTACAAATATTAGTTAAACGAAACAGAATACGTGACTTACAAATTATTCACACCCAGTCAATGTTAAGGTTACAAAAAATATACCTTTGGTATGATTTATTCATTGGCGTTGTAAACAACTCCAAAAATAGGTCAATATATTTTTGGTACAGACTGGACCTTCGAAAAAACAACATGATTGCGTTTTTTTTTGCATTGAATGGCAAGGCAACCACGCTGTTCGCCTATTGGTAAACTGTTGATGAACAGTAGCAAAACCAAAGAACACTGTGAATTAGCTGACTTGGCTCCATCCGGATACTTTTTGACTCTACTCCAAATGAGAAACAATATTGTTTCTCGTAGGTACAATTTTTTTTAATTTTTCATCTGAATGTGCCTGCCATCCTCGATACAGCTTCTCCCATCACGTACCGGTACGACCCGTCCTGGCCTATCCATTTCATTCCGATTAAATTCAAGCTTCTTACTATGTTCTTTGGGGTGGTTAGGAATATGTGGATTAAATGAAATACCATAATAATGAATACCTAGCCATGCTGACCTATATTGCTCACTTTGATAAATGTGAACCCGGCTGCGCAATTTGAGTGAACATAGCAAAAGAACGGCTCAATGACGTCACATGTATACCTACAAGCTCAGATACGGAAGTTTCTTAAACAAGTAGTATATTCGTACCCGTCGTCGGCAAAACCAGAGGTATTAATCCACACAATTTTGAGTGTTCCGGGACTAATATACTGAGTATATCAAAAGTGCTACCGAAAACGAAGCCGGGAGTTAGTTTTAATGACTACAAACACAATGTAATAAAAAATTTCACAAAGAAACGCGACAATTGTTTTTTATTATTTTTTAAATATCGTCGAGTTTGGGTGGTAAATCCATAGCTTTTGCTATAATTTAAAGCCTTTTGTGCCATAGCGTCTTTAAAAATAAAAGGGTGTACACTATTATTAAAGAAAACACTACGTATTTACCACCCTAATTCGACGATAGAATAAAAATAACTAAAAAAATTCGTCACAATATTTTGCATAAAATTTAGTTGCATTGTGTCTGAAGTCACTAAAACTACCACCCAGCTACGTTTTCGGTAGCACTCTTGATATACCCTGTATGTTATGGAGACTGACCTCACACCCACCACTGTAACTCCAGTGAGCCAGGATCAACAGTGTCATGCAATGTAATGACACCGAGCATTGAAGTTCAGCGAGTCTCCGGGAATGTAACTTGTCTTGGACTACTATATTTATAGTATATTTCACTTTTGAGAAGATCGAGGTAGTTTGTGAGGTATATGTCATACTTTGTGCTACCCCATTATTCGATATTATAATCCAATCCATCCAAAGATTTCCTGGAAGAGATTGCAGGTAACGTTAACGCCATTGTTGACATTGACAGCCTCCATGGCCCAGGCGGTTAGACGCTGCCTGTGTAACGAGACACCGCGGGTTCGATCCCCGCACCGAGAGAAATGTTTGTGCGGCCCACAAATATTTCTTTTGGGTCTGGGTGTTTGTGAGACCGAAAAGTATCTCGGAGTTCCTGATACCCACGACACAAGACTCGATCTTAGTGTGGGGTCACGACTATGTATGTGACTTTTGGGGGCTATTTATATTTATTGTAACCAAGCCTTTATTTTTTAAGTGTCTTCTTTGTTTTACAAGTTTAGTTAATTTTGGTGCAGAATCAAGCATATAAGGTTTCACCACTCTCATCTCTCGTTGTCTTGATTGTAGTAGAGACCCGAGCCCCGCAGAGGGAAATATATGGGCTGATACAGATACAGAAAATAAATAAATTAATACACTCAACAGTCACATACATAGCCCTGACCCCAATAATATCGGAGTCTTGTGTCGTGGGTATCAAAAACTACTAGAGACTTATTAGTCTCACAAATACAATAATAATAAAAATAATATAGTTGTCTTGGTCCGGGGTCCGAGCCCGCGGTCTCACGTTTCACAGCCGGCGTCTAATTCTGCGACATTACATAAACATAAACATAACACAATAAATCAAATCAAAATCATCATTACAATGTCAAAACGTAAATGAGTTTTATAATAACAAAATATTAATCAAAATCACAATCAATCACTCTTGGTGACGTCAGTGAGACCTTAAACCTCAGTGCATACAGTTACTTTCAAAATAAATACGTATATGTATATACATATATGCGAAGTATGTATAGTAATGTTTATAAAATACCATGTTATTACATACATCAGTCTCCACTGTCCCACTGCAGGGCAAAGGTCTGCCTACTCTCCTCCATGTAAAAAATACTAAAATACATTACAATATAAATACAATTGCATTACCTTGTGAGAGGCCGCCTGAGTAGGTACCATCGCAATGTCTTTTTCTCCCGCCAAACAGCAGTGTAAATGAACTATTGTATTTCGCATTGAAGGTCATTATAGCCAGACTACCTACTGGAAATATTGAGACTTACCATCTTATGTCTTAGGATGGCGAGCGCAGTGGAATGCCAAGAATTGCTTTGTAATTCAAGGTTTTTAGTTTTGTTACTGTTTATGAGCGAGTTGTATCGCTTTCCTCGCCTCATCTCGCCATTAGCGCAATAAGAAAACCTTCATCATAAAAAACACAATAATGTCATGTTATTATGAACTCTTAAATTAAATAGGCATTGGAGAACCTTTGTCCGTATTTTTTACCAAAAGGCTAATGCCTCAAGCGCGAAAATTTGTAATAAAATGATTCATTAAATTATCATGAATTAATTACATACTTACATAAAGTTTATGACTTAAATGAGTATTCGTAGGTGTAGGTACTATATAAACTCATTTGCAAAAAAAACGGGCACCTAAGCAATGAACCATTTCAAATGTTTCTATTGGTTTGTTTGATAATCATAGGTAGCTTTACTTTCACAATTTTGTAAATTAATAAGCAAATAATCGTTTTCGTCAGTATTATCATAAAATTTTGATAAAATTTATGGGTTTTAATGCTAAAGTTCACTAGTAGTGTATGCTCGCTAGTAGTGCATATGCTCGTGAAGTAAAAGTTAACAAAGATTTTTGTTTGTTTTTTCTTTAATAAAGTAAAAGTAGATAAATGTTTAGTAGCGAGTGTGACCCCCTCTAGCTGAAATCACAGCTTGAATTCGTCTGGGTATGCTAGCGAGGATATCCCGGATACTTGCTTGCGGAATACGTTCCCACTCCGCGGTAATCACATTCTTCAGCTCTCTGATGGTCTGCGGAGCCGGTTGTACTGATCTCACGCGTCGTTTCAGAACGTCCCAGACATGCTCTATAAGATTGAGCCTGGTTCTGGAAGAAAACCATGTACCCAACCACGGGATGATCGTTTTCTTGTGAGTCGCGCATTGAGAAATCGCAAGTCTTCGTATGTGGACCTTAAGAACAACCTCGAAGAAGTAAGAAATGTGCATATTAGTCTATGGACGGTCAGGAGGAAGCTTATCGCGGCCAATATACGCAGTCATCGCCCGGCCCGCGGCCCTAAGTTACTCCGTGAGCACAGAGTTGCCAGGCTTAGGTTTGCTCGAAATTGTGAGTTATGGACTCAAGAAGACTGGAATAGGGTATTGTTCTCCGATGAAGCCAGGATATCTCTGTTCGGTGAAGATCGACGTCGGCGAGTGCTACGAAGACGAGGAGAACGCTTTGCAGAGGCTTGTTTTGAAGAAATCACACCTTATGGTGGGGGCTCTGTTATGTTTTGGGCAGGAATAAATTCAATGGATCGTACAGAGTTAGTCTTCATTGAAAACGGCTCACTGACTGGACATCGATACATAACGGAAGTTCTAATTCCTCATGCACAACCCGCATTGGCCGCTTTAGGCGAAGACTCAATTTTTATGGACGACAACGCTCGCGCCCACCGGTCTGGTGATGTGGAAGCGTATGTGCAAGAGGTCGGCATTCGTCGTTTGGATTGGCCAGCTCGAAGTCCCGACCTCAATCCTATAGAGCATGTCTGGGACGTTCTGAAACGACGCGTGAGATCAGTACAATCGGCTCTGCAGACCATCAGAGAGCTGAAGAATGTGATTACCGCGGAGTGGGAACGTATTCCGCAAGCAAGTATCCGGGATATCCTCGCTAGCATACCCAGACGAATTCAAGCTGTGATTTCAGCTAGAGGGGGTCACACTCGATACTAAACATTTATCTGCTTTTACTTTATTAAAGAAAAAACAAACAAAAATCTTTGTTAACTTTTACTTAGCGAGCATACACTACTAGTGAACTTTAGCATTAAAACCCATAAATTTTATCAAAATTTTATGATAATACTGATGAAAACCATTATTTGCTTATTAATTTACAAAATTGTGAAAGTAAAACTACCTATAATTATCAAACAAACCAATAGTAATATTTGAAATAGTTCATTGCTTAAGTGCCCGTTTTTTTTGGAAATAAGTTTATTTCATAGAAATAAAACAATAATATAATAAAAACAACCTTCCTTACATTTGCGCAGACATAAGTAATAGAACATAGAATTATTATGATAAACTGTTTGAGGTTCCACAAATATGATAAATAAACAAATGATGACAATTATAATTTGGCCCCTGAACCATAAAAAAATATTTCTTGTTCATAAATAACGTTCATATATAATAGTATATCTATATTAATATAAAAAGTATTGAAGTGCGTGGTGGCCTGTTGGTAAACGGACAGACGCGGCTGCCCACATAATCACGGTGGTCGCGGGTTCGAATCCCAGGGCACACCTCTGACTTTTCGGAGTCATGTGTGTATTGATAGTCAATCACCACGCACTAAAACGGTGAAGGAAAACATCGTGAGGAAACCTGCATACCATAGCGATTTATAAGAATTTCTATGGTATGTAAGTCCGCCAACCCGCACTAGGCCAGCGTGGTGGACTATATGGCCTAACCACTCTCAATCGCACTGTCGATTGTGGAGGAGGCCCGTGCCCTGCAGTGGGACGTATATGGGCTGATACAGATTAATATAAAATATTAAACAAATACCTTGGACCTACATTTCAAATATATTGGTAATCTTAACGGCCGAATACTGGATCGCTATTCAAATAATAAGTTGCTCTTGCAGAAATTAACATTTTTTATGTACGGCTCCTAAAGTGACTCACCTATTTGCTAATATGTGGTAACAAATAGGACAAACAGTTTAAAGTGTTTACCAAGCTAAGAAAAAGAGGGTCAAAGGTCATATTACGCATAAACACTCCAAAACGTTTATCCATAATTTGTTATTTTCGTGTTTTAAAACTTATTTTGAGTTTTACCATAGCTAGTAAATTAATAAAACTTAATGAATGTTGCTTTAAAAATAGAAACAATAATAATATTAATAATTCCTTAGAAAAATTACAATTTTATTCGTTAACAAAAATATTAGTGTACTAGGTCAGGACTATCGCATTTTGCTCTCTATACGGGGTGTATCAAGACTGCTACCGAAAACGAAGCCTGGTGGTAGTTTTAGTGACTTCAGACACAATGCAACCAAACTTTGTGCGAATAATTATGACGATATATTTTTGTTATTTTTTTTCTATCGTCCTATTAGTGTGGTACATACATAGTATTTTCTTAAATAATAGTGTACACCCTTTAATTTTGAAAGACGCAATGGTACGCAATGCTTTAAATTATTTTTTTAGCAAAAACTATGGATTTACCACCCAAACTCGACGTTATTTAAAAAATAATAAAAAAGAATTGTCGCGTTTCTTTGCAAAATATTTAGTTATATTGTGTTTGTAGTCACTAAAACTACCACCAGGTTTCGTTTTCGGTAGCGCTCTTGATATACCCGGTATGTTATGTGAGCTACTTAATATTTTTAAATATCATTGTCAGTAATATAAAAGTGTTTATTAAAAAATATAAAAGTATTTGGTAGCCTCCGTAGCGCAGTTAGACGCCGGTTGAGAAACGAGAGGCCGAGGGTTCGATCTGAGACAAATATTATCCTAGGGTCTTGGTGTTTGTGAAACTGAAAACATTCTCATAATTTCTTATATCCACAACACAAGACTTAATTGATCTTGATCAAAGGTCAGGACCATGTGTGTGACTGTTGGGTGTATTACCGACTCGTAATAGGTGTGGATTTTAGAATATTTATGATATGGGTATTCATAATTAATTTACAGCAATTAAATTATAAATTTGGCTGTCTTAAAAAAATTAATGTCATATTTAGGAACTGAACATTGAATTTACGAGAACACAATGTCATAATTTATTTGTAAATGTAGAAAATATGATGTACAAATTCATGTTTTAGTCAAAAAATACAAAAAAGGCACGGAAACAGTGATTCAAGAGAGAAAGTTGACAAATCGAGCATGTAAATTTAAATCATATTAAACTTTTTATTCGAAATTCTTCACAATTTCTAGCACACTCCATAAGTTGACATCGTAAATATTTAATACAACAAGTCATTAGGATAATCGAATAACGATCATACCTACTTAACACATCAAGTAGAATATTAGTCATGTAACAAATTGATGACATAAGCAAAACACAGTGGACAATTCTATATGTCGGTCAGTGTGTCCGCTACTCATCAATATTCGCTTGTTTATAAAATTGTTTTGCATAAAGCATGCCTACTGTTCAAAGGTAAAATAAATTGAAACGTCGACGTTTACGAGTATAACTCATTTGCATATGCTGTTTAAATCCTGTAAATCATTTTTATGCAAAAATTCGCGGTGCAGGAAAATGTATAATCTTTTTTTAAGTTATGAATTCAAATGTGGCTAAATTACATCACTTAGTAACATTTTTGGGAATAATTTTATGTCTTGTATTTTCTGTTTATAAAAAACCCTTAGGTGTTCGCTAATTTGACTTACTTATACAAATCTTTCCTTATATCTTTGGAAATCACTTCGCGCAGCAGCATATCATTTCCGTTGGGTTTTCGTAATAGCCAGTCACATATGCATGCATAACGAACAATATAAAAATTAATGAATATTCAAATACAATATAACGAACATACAAAAATTATGTAATAATTATATTATAGCTCAAACATGTATGTATTTACGAATATTTATTAACTTTTTTCAACCTTCATATACATACATATGAGCATATAAAGGCAAATATAATCCTAGAAGCATTTTAAATATTCCAATAGTATTATTTTCGACAACTTTTACATTAACGCCCGAATACTGGAACGCAACTTAAATATAAGTTGCGCTTAACTACGTTACTCCCGATTAAATGTACGGGCTAAGTGGGCCATGCGCTGTTAAGAGCAACTTATTATTTGAATGGCGTTCCAGTATTCGGGCGTAAGTTAATTCTTTAGTAGAGCACTTAGTTCTAATTAAGAAATAAGGTAATCCAATGAGGAGATACGGTGATAGTTCTACGTACCATACTATATATTGTTATATGTCTTGTAGGAAATCCATTTAATAAACCAATAATAACTTGTGTGTGTTTTTAAATGAAACGTATATTTTCTGGGTCTGTAATATTTGATAAGGATAATTTGCTGCTTCCTATATTAACCCACGCAAAAATAATTTATAAATGGATCATATTATGGACCAATATTCTTCTTAGATTGAATTTGTGATACCTCCAACTACGCAAGTTATCTGGGGGCACGGTAGTGCCCCCTCCAAGTCGAGCTAAAAAGCGACACAGTCGTACTATCCTTTTCTCGAAGCAATTCAGACCATTTTCAACCCCCCATAACTTCATTGTGGTTAAAGCAAGAAGCCTGAATTTTCAGTTACTAAGCAGGCATTGTGTAAACACGGTATATTTAAAATTTCATTCAATTTGAACCAGTAGTTTAATAATTGTAACTTGTCAAACTTTCTTAATTTTGTCACTCACTGACTGACTGACCGATCATCAAAAGTCTAAGGCACTTCTGGCAGACATAGAACCTTCAAATTTAAAAGATAATTAGTGTTTAGTGTTTGAAGTAAGGGAAAATTTCGACATTTCATAATTTCTGTCTAGTTTTCTAGATACACTAACTGCATGAATAATGTAATGTAATCCCATATAATGTATAAGATTACAAAGTTACATTTGCAGTTAATGTATCATTCATTGTACGCGTATATAATGGAATAATAGTTGTAGATAGGTATCTATATATATGAGACATAACAGGAGGATGCTATAGAGAGGGAACGAGTGTATTCAGTCCATAAAACTGTACAACATTAACATGTTGTAGGAAAACATGACAAAGAAAATCTTGCAAATAAATAGACTTGCAAATAGCCCGAAATTATCAATTACCATGAAAGAAAGAGCACTAATAATCAAATCCGCTATATTTGTGATAAATTGATACCTACAAAAATAAGAAGAAACCACAAGACAGAGGCTGTAAGAAAAATCGTTTTATATGTTCTAGAAGTAAAAAGTCCCGAAAAGGAAAAAAGTAGGACTCTACAAAAAGACGTGAGATCCCATCAAAAACATCCTGTAAAAGAATTCCAAGTCTCGCAGCTCAGTTTTATTACCGTAAAAAGTTGTGAGGTCCATATAATACCAAGTCGATTAATTTATTTAGTCCTTGCATAAGGGACCTTCTGTATAAAGTTATTACGTAAGTTATTATCATATCAATATTAAAAATTCTTTACGTTTTAAATAAATAGATCGACTTGGCCAGCAGCATTATGTATAAATTGTACGATACATTATGTTTTTTACAGGATGTTTTTGATGGGATCATTTTTACAATTAAGGTAAAACAACTATCATAATTTGGCAATGACTGTGGTTTTGAAGACTTTCTAAAGTTCTTACATATACAACATGTAACAGATTTAAATGTAAAAGCGGAAAGTAGTACGTTCAGAATCAGCTACTGAACCGATATCAACATTTTTTTGGTAGGTATTTTTTTTCAAAATAATTAGTTAAGACCAAGTAAATTACAGACACTCCTTCGTTTAGTACTCCGAACAAACGAAATTGAAACGTAACTCCAGCACATAAGATCATTTTTAAATGAATCACTAAACGAATACTCTAATAAACTAAATAATGAACAAAAATGAACTTTATTTCGATAGTCATAAAGTTTATTTAAGCAATCTATCATTAATCAAACGCACACAACGATAGGCCTGAATAAACGTAATAAGCTACCAAAATAAATAACTATCATATTCTCTTTTCCGCACATTTAACTACAACTAGATAGAGCAGGATGCAGCTATTGTTTAATGCAATTTGATCCATCCGACAAACGATGGCGCGCGCGGCGGTATAGGGATGCGCCGCGAAAAAAATTACTCCCGGTATTTGCAAGACCGGGCGATCCAAATTCCAAATCCCGCGCAATACATGCACTTAAATGAAACAAATTAAATTGTAACAAAATCAATATGAAAAGAAACAACAAATAGGTATTTCTATGAAAAATAATTTCGGGGAACGTTAAAATGGTGATTAAATTCGGTTTGTAATTTTGCTACAATGTATGCGGAATCCCGGTGTGTCGGATATCCTGTTATTGCAATCCCTAAATGGGCACCGAATATGTGAAAAAAATCTAGTCGTGCACCGCAGTTATCTGTGTCTACTTGTGTTTAAGTGTTAAGTAGATATGTATTTCGATAACTTTCGCGCGCGATGTCTTTTCGGTATTCGAATATTCAAATACACTGAAATGATGAGAACTTTGGCACTGTGTGGTGATAATGTATCATTGGCATGTCTGACGGTATCTCGATGCTGAGTTCGGAGAGCGCTGGATAGGTCGCGGCGAACCTGTGCAATGGCCTCCTAGGTCACCTGACTTGACTTGACGCCTCTTGACTTTTTTTGTGGGGACGTAATAAATCTCTGGTATCCTTCAGTGAAAGTACTAATGTGGAGGATCCAGGATGAGGAGGATAATGTGGAGCAAATTCCTAAAAGTGAAGAGTGACACTGAAGTTTTACATAAATTACGTGAACAATTACGCAAATGTGCATCAAAGTGTATCAAGGTGGTGGACATGTCGAACATATTTTAAAAAGAAATCGCCTCATTAGTGCCATGTAACACGTAAGTTAATTTTGTTGTATTTTTTTGTGTTGTGATTCCCAATCTAGTATTCGTTGTTAGATATTGCGTTATATTATTATCTTATTCAATAATAATGCAAAATAAATGACGCCCGTATCCTGCCCGCCTGTAGGAACTAAGTTTAGCGGAAGTGAAATTAATAATATTTTATAGCCGATTCATGCAAAATATTGTCTTATGTTGGGTTCGTACGCATTATATCTAGTAAGTAAAATATTTAGATTTTATAGTTAAAACACAAATGTTATGCTTACAGATTAAATAAATAATAATTTGTTTACCAAACCACCCAGTAATCAGTTACGTACGTAATTTGTATTTCGTTTATTGTCAGCTGTTTCTGCCGGCGCGGCGCAGCGGTCGGCGACCGGCGTTAGGTACTCGTGTGAATGTGTCTTGTGTACATGTGTGCGTGTCCGGCGAGCGTGTGTAGTAGTACACTCTTATTTGTAACTCGTAAGGTGACCATGTTAAGTGCCTACATTTGGTATAACTAATTTCATAAATAAAAGATTTTGTAATTATGATAGTACGATTTCAAAGCATAAACTATGATTGCAATAATATTTTAAAGTTGGGGTGTCTGAGGTTGTGAATTAATCCTGTTACACGTTGTATACAAGGTTTAAGTCGCCTGAGTTTATAACTATTGACTAAGGACAGTACCGTCTTTACACTAAGGGCACACGGGGCCCGTGCCCAGGGCCCCCATCCTCAGGGGGGCCCCGAAAAAGAGCCAGTGTAAAAAAAAAGACAAACCAAAAATTTTCCTCACCCATTTAATCACACGTTTCACGACTCCTACAACATATGTACGTATATTTACAAAATTGTAAGAAGTAATAATCATCTATGTCAGTAGATTAGTGATAATATAACTCCACATCCTAAAAGTGATCCCTCCAAACTAAAAGTGAAATGCTATAAATGTGTTCTCTGTCACAGAAATAGTAATTATACTATATAGGTAGTATGTTTGCATCATAAAAACATTTGTATAACACCAAGGTAGGGCCCCCGGTCCAAGGGGGCCCCGAGCTTCAAAGGCCTCAGGCCCGAAGGGGTCCTCGGCCCGAGATGCCGAAAGCAGAGAAAGAATGTAACATCTATATATATAAATAAAAATAAAAAAAATGTTCAACTACATATCATTATATACACGATACCTATAACGAAAATGACCTTAAATTTTTTTTGTCCTTCTGTCTGTCTGTTTGTTCCGGCTAATCTCTGAAATGACTTGACCGATTTTGACGGGATTGTCAGGTAGCTGATATAATAAGTAGTATAAGGATTAGCTTAGGCTACATTTATTTTAGAAAAATTGCAATGCCCAAGTACTCCTCATGGAACAAACGATAGAACACACAGAGAGATCCGAAGTCTCTCCGCAGTCCTAACGGTTCCAATTTGTCCGTGAGATCGGGATCATTGACTATTCGACAAGCTCGTCACTGCAAGGAGTCAAGTGGGTCGAGCTGGTATTTTAGGGCACCTGTCCAGAGGTTTGAGCAGTAGGTACTCCATGTGAGGCCGGATTTGCGCTTTGTAAAGCGTCAATCTATGACCCGACGTAAAGTACCGCTTGGCCCTCTTCAGAATTCCCAACTTCTTGCTCGCCAGTTTGGCTTTGTCCTCCAAATGACTCCTAAACTCGACCTTGCTTAATATTTCGACGCCAAAGATCCCAATACTCTTGGATTCTTGGAGAGTAAGAGTTATTGTAGCGCCATGACAAAGGGGTCCTTCTTCGCAGTGAACACGCAAACTTGTGTCTTCGAAGGGTTAAATTGAACTAAGTTCAATTCACCCCATTCGGAGGCCCGCCCCAGAGAGCTCTCGACTTCAGACACAAGTTGAAACCGTCTTTCCATAATGAAATCCCGAGAGTGGCTCCGTTGGCCGATGTACCGCGCGTCACTCGTACTATCATCTGCATAACAATGCATGCTATCAATAGACAAAATAACATTGATATGCAAGATAAAGAGTGTCGGCGATTGCACCGAGCCTTGTGGAACACCAGCATCAATGGTCTTGGTCTCGGAGCAACAGCCGTCCACTACGACTTTTATGCTCCGACCATACAAAAAGCTGGCGATCCATTTGCAGAGCCCCTCAGGAATTCCATACGCAGGTAGCTTCGCCAGAAGGGCGCGATGCCACACTCGGTCGAACGCCTTCGCAATGTCAAGGCCGATCGCAATTGCCTCACCCCCACTCTCCAAAGCCTCCGCCCAACGGTGCGTGAGGTACACCAGAAGATCACCAGCCGAGCGACCGTGACGAAAACCGTACTGGCGGTCACTAATCAGCTGGCGATCCTCAAGATACCTCAAGAGCTGAGTGTTTATAACTCGCTCCAAGACCTTGGAGAGTAGGGATGTGACAGCAATCTGGGTAGCACGCTGGGTTATTTTTATGTCAGATAGGAGACTCTCACAACGCGGGATGTTCGGCGGTGTGGCTCCCCCGTCACCCAAAATCGAGTTCGAGGCAAAGAATTAGGTCAAGAGATCGGCCTTCTCCTTTGCACTGTGGGCCAAATTGTTATCGGGCATACGCAGTGGTGGGAGACTGGACAGGCAGAAATTAACCTCCACAGCCTTAGCGAGCGACCAAAAAGACCGACAAGATTGATACATAACTTCGATATGAAATGATCTTAGTAGACATTAATGTTAGATTTTTTTTCTCTTTGTTTTTCAGAAGGGCCCCAAATTCTTTTGTGCCCAGGGCCCCATCATAGTTAAAGATGGCCCTGACTAAAGATTCTGTTTTAAAAAGACGATAAGACCGCTTTTTGAGCGTTTTTTTTTCTTTTATTATTTCTTTACTGTTAGTTTCAGGTGTACAATAAAGTTTTAAATAAATAAATACATCCAACAGTCACATACTTAGTCCAGACCCCACATTAAGATAGAGTCTTATATCGTGGGAATCAGTAACTACTAGAGCCTTTTCAGTCTCACGAATACCCAGACTTGAGACAAATACCCATGGATTACACAAATATTTGTCTCGGTGCGGGTATCGAACCCGCGGCCTCGCGTTTCACAGCCAGAGTCCAACCAACTGCACCACGGAGGCTGTCAATCATTCAAGAGATCTGGTGGTGGAAATATAACTTTAATTAAAACTACATAAATGTTATTTGTTTTCACGTAAGAAGCTCTGACACTAAAGCTCAGGGTAATTGGATAAAAATAAATTTATGAGATCGAAAAGTATATCGTAGTTCCTGATACGCACGACCCTAGACTATACCTTTGTTTAGTGTCAGGGTTTTGTATGTGCCTTATATTGCAATGAATGACGAAACGAACATACCATTCGCTTGATAATAAGCGATATGATCGCTCATGGACAGTAGGAAAACAAAACAACACCATGTATTATAAAGCAATGCTTGGCATCCTACTGCATGTCATTCTGAGACATAAGATATCAAGTCACAATATGTCCAGTTCTAATTCTGGCTACAATTTCCTTAAAACTGAAATACTACAATACTGCTGTTTGGGGTAGAAATAGACATTGCAGTTATACCTACCCAAGCGGCCTCACATTTGAGAGACCTACCACTACTGCCTGTTGAATATATTTATTTTGTACTTAGACTATCAAGTGTAGTACAGAAAAAGTTTATACCAGTTAGAAATATACGTTATTGCTACACTTAAATGACTCACTGCAGAATACGGGCATCATGTACAATCAAGATTATGATTAAGAGTGGTTACGTTGTATAGTCCACCACGCTAATCTAGTGCGGGTTGGCGAACACATCATAATAATTCTTCCGAATCGCTTTCGTATGGAGGTTTCCCCACGATGTTTTCCTTTAACGTTATAATGATGGTGATTGACTATCAATACACACATGACTCTGAAAAGTTCGTGATGTACATATTCAAGCTAAATCTGACTAATATTATAGATACGAAAGTTTGTGTGTTTATTAACTCTTTATGCTCAAACCACTTGATCAATTGTCCTGAAATTTGGCGTGGAGCTAGCTGACAGCCTGGATTAACACATAGCCAACTTTTTGTACTGACAAAATGAAGTGTTCCCGTGGGATGTGCAAGGTTTTCAAATATATTCGACACTCTTTTACTCAAAGGAATGGGATGGGCAGTTTAGGGTCAGTAACATTGAGTTTAAATATGTTTATTATCACCCGAAATAGTTCCTATGTTTCTAAAGTGGACTAAATAAGTATCTGCATCCGAGCTAAGCCGGGCCGGTCCGCTAGTCAATAATGGATTTAAAGGAACCAACCTTTTAAAATCTAAAGGGAATTCAGAAAGTTTCTGCGCTATATGAAATAATTTATCCGCTGCATGGGAATAGAGAGTATCGTGCTTAATATGTGGGTAGTGGTCGGTGACAGTCACGTTCCGTACGTGATCCAACTGCAGGGTTTTATCTCGCACTCGGCATTGCAAGGCCTTCCGATACTGCAATACATATGCTGTACTCTAACGTCCCGGCCTCTTTAGAGGATTGTCAATATAATAATGTAATGTCAACTTAATGTTATTTATAATAAGGTTTATTTTAACTAGCAATGTCCATATAATGACAGGCTTGAAGTTAATAGATATAGGTTTAACATTAAAAAAAATGACATTTGCCCGTCGGTATATAAGTGGATTTTTAAGTATAGAGCCACAAAGTTATCTGGCCCGGTGGCCAAAACTGGAAACAAAGACGTCATTTGAAATTGACAATCTAGCTGCCAGTCGCTGACATATCCGCCATTGGTTGTTTACTCAATGTATTTATTTTTCCTGCATTATTTAAACCTAGTGAAAAATGCCGAAAGCTTTAAAAGGTGATGCTAGGAACGTTATACTTCAGGTATTAAATTTTACGTAGGATGAAAAGCATCTTCCGACATCAATAATTTTAATTAATAATAATTAATAATTAATAATTTTAATTAATAATAATTTATCAATATTATTAATAATTTTCCCTTCGAAAGATTGTATTAACGCGTAGCTGCCACCAAAGGTTTGTGTTGTCAGCTTTATAAAATAAATTCCACGAAAACAGAATTATGTACGTACTAGTAGAATATAATGTAAGTACATATCATAAACTAATATGTATCTTACTCGTCTCATTTTACGTTACGTGCGTGGTGGCCTGTTGGTAAATGGACCAGACGCGGCAGCCAACTTGTTCACGATGGTTGCGGGTTGGAACCTCAGGTCACACTTCTGACTTTTCGGAGCCATGCTAGTATTGATAAAAACGCGCTATAATGGTGAAGGAAAATATCGTGAGGAAACCTGCATACCATAGCGATTTATTAGAATTTCTATGGTATGTAAGTCCACCAACCCGCATGAGGCCAGCGTGGTGGGCTATATGGCCTGTGATATGGCCTAACCCCCCGCAATCGTACTCTCGATTGTGGAGGAGAATACAGATACACTTTTTTAAGGGTTTTGGGGAGCGATTTGTTAGAAATCGTGTGAAGGAAAAATAATATGCAGATGAAACTGGTCATTTTCTCGACACTATTGATCGGATTGAAAAATCTTACTTTACCCCATTTATTGCAATATCGATTTTTAATGGCAACACCAAATTCGATTACAGCGACTCTCTCACCGGGTAAGATAACTTTGTGGCTCTATAGTTATGTCTATACCATGGTCTATACTTTATACTTGTACCAAAAAAATTGCGAAATTCATTGATACGCCCACAGAGGGCGCTTAAAGAGGTTCATGTGGGCGACGGCCTACGGGTCAAGTGCTGATCACTTCTAACTTTAAAATGTAATATTTTTGCAACCGTACAATTAAAGTAAACATATGCAATTCAAACTTATTATGGCTCAGAAAATTATCGATAAATGTATAATTACCTTAACACTTCGTCAACTGTATACAAATTAATAATGTGAATATAAAATGAAAAAAATACATGAGAATGTATAATTAGCATATAATAAGAACAATACAAAACCACATTTTAGTGGATTGTATACAGCGGAATTCGGAAAGGTTTCGAGAATTAGATTAAAATAATGGAACACGTTGCTATCAACTATCCATAGATAGATTGTATTTATGATGCAGATTGGACGGGAAAACATGAAAGGTTTCAACTAATGCATTATCTACATATTTTGAACAAGGTCGACATTGTTGTATATTTTAATCTGTTTCCGAAAAAGGAGTTAATAATAATAAAATAAATAAATAACACCCAACAGTCACATACATAGTCCTGACCCCACATTAAGATCGAGTCTTGTGTCGTGGGTATCAGGAACTACGAGAGACTTTTCGGTCTCACAAACACCCAGACCCGAGAGAAATATTTGTGGGCCGCACAAACATTTCTCTCGGTGCGGGGATCGAACCCGCGGCCTCTCGTTTCACAGGCGGCGTCTAACCGCCTGCGCCACGGAGACTGAGTTATTCTATATTGTGTTTCCTGTGTTGTTAGTACACGCAATGATTTGTTACATCCGGATCGTTTCTAATGATTATTACAGAATATAATCCAAATAACAAAAAAAGATTATAAGTGAGAATAGTCAGACAATTTTTTTTTATTGCATGAATGGCGAGACGAGCATGCCGTTCGCCTGATGGTAAGCGATGCGACCGCTCATGAACAGTAGCAAAACCAAACAACACCTTGAATTACAAAGCAATGCTTGGCACTCTACTACGCTCGCCATCCTGAGACACAAGATGTTAAGTCTCAATGTGTCCAGTAGTTACAATGGCTACAATGTCCTTCAATCCGAAACACACCAGGGCATTTAAACTAAACAGTAGTTTAAATGCACTGGACTGGACGGGAGAAATAGATATTGCGGTGGTACCCACCCAGGCAGCCTCTCACATATGAGAGACCTACCACCAGTAAAATAAGTGTCAATTTTGGCGAAATTTCTTATGTGAATTTTTCCGCGTGCTATAGTGCCATCATATTAAACTGACCAAATAAAGATTGCATTTAACGGTCCCTTTCATGAATATGTAGAGAATGCATCACTTTGAGAGGAATGGCGACGGGTTGTAAAGCAGGCCACCATCTGAAAGGATGACCACTCCGCTAAAACTGTGACTGAGAAGAAATGTGGGAAGGTAAAAACAATATTTTTTAGAAATGCATGTTTATAATTAAAGAAATGTTTTATGAAACATTAATTAAAATTTTATCTCATTCCAGTAGTGTCCAAATAAAGCTGTATTTAAAATTCTTATTCAAGTAACAATATTTAAATTTGAAGACAATAATTTTTATTATGTACGGATATTTATAGTAGCAATTAAAATAATTATTTCAACACGCATAAAAACAAAATATGTTAAAAAATATAATAATATTGGTCATTAAACTTACATACATACAGTTGTTTTTGTTTATCGTGGAAGTTAAAACATGCAGTCTTAAATGTTGAAGTTTCTAGACATTTATAAAGTCATTTGTAAAAACATTATAATAAAATAAAATAAATACGTCTTCCTGACCCCACATTAAGATCAAGTAAGTCTAATGTCGCGGGTATACGAAACTAATAAATAAATAATAATAAATAACACCCAACAGTCACATACTTAGTCCTGACCCCGCACTAAGATAGAGTCTTGTATCGCAGGTATCAGGAACTACGAGAGACTTTTCGGTCTCACAAACACCCAGTACCGGAAGAAATATTTGTGGACCGCACAAACATTTCTATCGGTGCGGGGATCGAACCCGCGGCCACTCGTTTCACAGGCGGCGTCTAACCAACTGCGCCACGGAGGCTGTCAATTTATAACATAATCTATTTTTATGTTCTACATAATAAATGAGATCAATTTAATATGTCCATCAGACCGAATTCATTAAATGAAAACCTTTGCACAGTTCCGCTAACTCCATTAAATGTATTAATTGAAATTGCTTGTACTCGGGTTTCAATAGAAAATAAATCTGAAATTGTTTTTACTTCCACAGAAAAAGAAATCAAATACCTCCAAAGAAAAATGTTGAGTGCAGAAACAGGAAGGAAAACCTCAGACTTGTTGAGCTTCCCAATAGGTATTCATTGTATACTTGATTATTTCCTTTAGTAATTTTCCTGTCGCAACAGATAACGTAATATATCAACAACAGCAAGATACTGATATTTCTTGATAATAGCCCACTGGTGTAGGCTCTCGGTCGCCATATTATCCTGTTATATGAATCATTACAGATACAAAACTCTTCTTTCTAAAAAAGAAAAAGAAAACCCAAAAAGGAACAACAATCGATCACTGTTCTGCAGTGATCTTCGAGACAAACTAGCTGAAAAGTATTCTTTATTATAAAATTCAGAATTCAAATAATATAATCCTAATAATGCAAAATAGAAAAAAAATCTAATAATTACAACTTCGTTTATATCCTTGTCCATAGCTGGTAACGTTATAAACAAGAAAATTAATAAGTAAGAAAGGTTGGAAAGAAAATAATTACTGTTTCTTTCCGTCCGTAGGAAAACAAGAAACAAAATTAAAGTATTTAGTTTAGAGCTATTATACTTCGATTTTAAGATATGCAACTGACATTTTAAGAAATCTAACATAAACTGATAGAGGATCTTCTTCAGTAGTGCCCCTAAAAGCCTCGCCGAGTTTCAGTACTTGTGTCAATATATTACGCGCCGCTATCATTTCTGGCAGATAGGAGTTGTACTGATGTGAGTATGTCAGTGGAACCATTCCTCGAAAAAGTCCCATGCTTCATAATAGTCTATTTCCCATAGTTTCGTTAAGCCCCTATTAAGAATATACCTATATTATATATATATATATATATATATATATATATATTATATATACAGGGTATATCAAGACTGCTACCGAAAACGAAGCCGGGTGGTAGTTTAAGCGACTTCAGACACAATGCAACAGAAAAAGTTGCAAAAAAAAGCGCAAATTTTTTTTTGTTATTTTTTTCCTATGACCATATTTGGGTGGTAGATACATTTTTTCCTAAAATAATAGTATATACTCTTTTATTTATAAATAATCTAAGGTATAAAAGAGCTTAAATTATTATTTTAGCTAAAACTATGGATTTACAACCCAAAAATGACGATATTTAAAAAATCATAAAAAATAATTGTCGCGTTTCTTTGCGAAAATGTTAATTGCATTCTGTTTGTAGTCACTAAAACTACCACCCGGCTTCGTTTTCGGTAGCAGTCTTGAGATACCCGGTATATGTATAAACAACTGCGGGGATTTTTTAATAATCCATAGATGATGAATGAAAGATGAACGCTTAATTTTCACACATCGTTGGGCTCTTTGCTATCTATGATAAATCGGAACAAGCGTTTTATACCTAAGGACATGGTATTTTAACTCAGAACCGTATGGTTCCTAGTCTTATTTCATTGCTACTTGGTTATTAAGAGAAAAAAATAAAACAGATTAGGTACCGAAAAATTATAAACACAATTTATTTGATAAAACTTTTCGTTCAAAAACTGCAAAGCATAGATAACAAATATAGCTGTGAAGTAAGTAAGGGGTACATTCGCTGCGCTTATCAGTGCATTATCACCTGACCACAACCGCGTATAAATATAAATATATTTCTATAAAATGAATAAAATAACGGTATTAAACTATTAGTAACATTGTACTCGTGAAGTTTCCGAACGAAACGGCACTCAATTTTATTGTAATCGCCTGTATAGTCCTACAAACTTATCTGACCCGGTGAGAGAGTCGCTGTTGTCGAATTTGGTGTTGCCATTAAAAATAAATAAAGCAATAAAGTGGGTGAAGTAAGATTTTTCAGGAAAATGAGTAGACCAGTTTCATCTGCATGTTATTTTTCCTTCCCAAGATTTCTAACAAATCGCTCCCCATACCTTTAAACAAGTGTATCTGTATCAGCCCATATACTTTATGTACCACTGCTGGGAACTGCCCTATTCTACAATCGAGAGTGCTATTGAGGGTGGTTAGGCCATATCATAGGCCATATAGTCCACCATGCTGTTCTAATGCGGGTTGGTGGACTTACATACCATAGATATTCTTATAAATCGCTATGATATGCAGATTTCCTCACTATGTATTCCTCCACCGTTTTAGTGCGTGTGTATTGACTATCAGTATTGATATACAGGGTATATCAAGACTGCTACCGAAAACAAAGCCGGGTGGTAGTTTAAGCAACTTCAGACACAATGCAACAGAAAAAATTGCAAAAAAAAGCGACAATATTTTTTTTGTTATTTTTTTCCTATGACCATATTTGGGTGGTAAATAATTTTTTTCCTAAAATAATAGTGTATACCCTTTTATTTATAAATAATCTAAGGTATAAAAGTGTTTAAATTATTATTTTAGCAAAAACTATGAATTTACCACCCAAAAATGACGATATTTAAAAAATCATAAAAAATAATTGTCGCGTTTCTTTGCGAAATTTTTAGTTGCAATGTGTTTGTAGTCACTAAAACTACCACCCGTCTTCGTTTTCGGTAGCAGTCTTGAGATACCCGGTATAGTCACAAATCTCACTTTACGGAGTCATGTGTATACACACATGACTCCGTAAAGTCAGATTTGTGACCTGGGATTCGAGCCCACGACCACCGTGAACATGTTGGCAGACATGTCTGGTCCATTTACCAACAGGCCACCACGCAAGTAACGATACATTTTAGTTTATGATATGTGCTTACATCTAACTTATTAGTACGTACAAAATTCTGTTTACGTGGAATTTATTTTGAAAAGCTGACAACACAAGCCTTTGGTGGCAGCTACGCGTTGATACAATTTTTCGAAGGGTATTATTGGTGTCTGAAGACGCTTATCTTCCTTCGTAAAATTGAAAACCTGGAGTCTAACGTTCCTAGCGTCACTTTTTAAAGTATTTAAAAAGTGACGCTAGGAACTTTTTAAAGTTTACAAGATTTTTAATAATGCAGGAAAAATAAATACATTGAGTAAACAACAAGAAGCTTATACCCAAATGGAGATTGCATTCCGTATATAAAAGTGAAGCACAAAAATTTGACCTCGAATGACGTTGCGACTGATTGCTATCCTTTTCTTTCGAGTGACAATGAATGAAAATGACTTTTTGTTTATTCATTGTCACTCGAAAGAAAAGGATAGCAATCAGTCGCAACGTCATTCGAGGTCAAAGGACAATGGCAGATTTCCAATATTAACTTTAAATATAGTATATTTTATAAGTTGAAAAATCTTTGTCGATCTAGCTATTGTTTAATTTAGGTCTTTACTCTATATACTATAAACAGGCTGTCGCGCCATTTTTGTTAATATTTCTTGTGGATCCTTCGATATTGAAAAAAAAATCATTGATTTTATTTTTTGCTACACTTCAAAATAAGAAAAATAGACGTATTTTTATTCGTAATCTTTGTGTGTCTGATTAATAAGATATTAGGAATGATGTCTTTGTTGAATACTCAAACTTGGCTTATCTATCGACATGATTGTTCGAGTGTCGAGTACATCTATGATAAGATAATGTGTAATATATACATCTTTACTAGGGAATAAACGGAGTTAGCCTTAGACAAAGACTGCGGAGTACTGTGCTGCTGTTATAAATGGGATGATGGTGTAAAAGTGACGTAGTAGATTTTTCTCGTTCTAGTGTTTACAATCTTCGCAATAGGTATTTAACACTTTAACAGCTGATCACGTACAGGGTGCGGATGGAAATGAGCGTTTAAAGAATAGTCGGGTGTTAAAGTATTAAAATAACTTTTTATTTTAATTTCTCCGTCAAGTATGGACCCTCCGAAATCATGGAACGAATCTATTAATATCAACTATATTGGACCAATATTATTAAACTGAAATACACATAAATATTAGTAAACAAGCGGAGCAGCAAACGTACCAAATTGTTGAATCTGGGATATTTAAACGCAGAATTATTTTTTAAATAACATTATGGCCACTATTAGCATTAGTTATAGAGTCACAAAGTTATCTGGCCCGGTGGCCAAAAGTGGAAACAACAACGTCATTTGGAATTGACAATTTACCTGCCACTCACTGACATAACCGCCATTGGTTGTTTACCAAGAAGCTTATACCCAAATGGAGATTGCATTCCGTATATAAAAGTGAAGCACAAAAAGGACAATGGCGAAATCGTATTTCCATGAACAACGCGTTCAGAAATGTCATACTTGCTAATAATAATATTATTATTTTTCGTGACTTTTCAGCATACTAATTATAGTTGTGTAACGATGTTTAAGTTTCACAATAAAATAAAAAGCTATATTGACTATTTTGTATGGGAGTGAGTTTTTTTTCAGCAATGGCGTAAGGTCTTTTAAGCCGACAAAAAATATTTTTCATTGAATCTCGCAAAATCTGTTATAAAAAATAGCTTAATTTGGTAAAACAAGTGCCTTAAAGATTTATATCATAGCCCTAGTTCACCAAATAACATTTTTAAGAAAATAATAATATTTCAATTGAAAATGACAAATAGAACATAACCTCAATATCTATAAATTAAAAACGTTTAGTAAGTAATGTAGACTTTTTCATCAGTATTTCTCAACACATTATTGTTTAGGAACGGCAGCGGAATTCACTTATATTTTTTTCACCAATAAACGCTCTAAATTTACATCAACTAAAATCATGTATGGAAATCTGCCATTGTCCTTTGACCTCGAATGACGTTGCGACTGATTGCTATCCTTTTCTTTCGAGTGACAATGAATGAACAAAAAGTCATTTTCATTCATTGTCACTCGAAAGAAAAGGATAGCAATCAGTCGCAACGTCATTCGAGGTCAAATTTTTGTGCTTCACTTTTATATACGGAATGCAATCTCCATTTGGGTATAAGCTTCTTGTTGTTTACTCAATGTATTTATTTTTCCTGCATTATTAAAAATCTTGTAAACTTTAAAAAGTTCCTAGCGTCACTTTTTAAATACTTTAAAAAGAAAACATGATTTTAGTTGATGTAAATTTAGAGCGTTTATTGGTGAAAAAAATATAAGTGAATTCCGCTGCCGTTCCTAAACAATAATGTGTTGAGAAATACTGATGAAAAAGTCTACATTACTTACTAAACGTTTTTAATTTATAGATATTGAGGTTATGTTCTATTTGTCATTTTCAATTGAAATATTATTATTTTCTTAAAAATGTTATTTGGTGAACTAGGGCTATGATATAAATCTTTAAGGCACTTGTTTTACCAAATTAAGCTATTTTTTATAACAGATTTTGCGAGATTCAATGAAAAATATTTTTTGTCGGCTTAAAAGACCTTACGCCATTGCTGAAAAAAAACTCACTCCCATACAAAATAGTCAATATAGCTTTTTATTTTATTGTGAAACTTAAACATCGTTACACAACTATAATTAGTATGCTGAAAAGTCACGAAAAATAATAATATTATTATTAGCAAGTATGACATTTCTGAACGCGTTGTTCATGGAAATACGATTTCGCCATTGTCCTTTTTGTGCTTCACTTTTATATACGGAATGCAATCTCCATTTGGGTATAAGCTTCTTGGTAAACAACCAATGGCGGTTATGTCAGTGAGTGGCAGGTAAATTGTCAATTCCAAATAACGTTGTTGTTTCCACTTTTGGCCACCGGGCCAGATAACTTTGTGACTCTATAACTAATGCTAATAGTGGCCATAATGTTATTTAAAAAATAATTCTGCGTTTAAATATCCCAGCCCAGATTCAACAATTTGGTACGTTTGCTGCTCCGCTTGTTTACTAATATTTATGTGTATTTCAGTTTAATAATATTGGTCCAATATAGTTGATATTAATAGATTCGTTCCATGATTTCGGAGGGTCCATACTTGACGGAGAAATTAAAATAAAAAGTTATTTTAATACTTTAACACCCGACTATTCTTTAAACGCTCATTTCCACCCGCACCCTGTACGTGATCAGCTGTTAAAGTGTTAAATACCTATTGCGAAGATTGTAAACACTAGAACGAGAAAAATCTACTACGTCACTTTTACACCATCATCCCATTTATAACAGCAGCACAGTACTCCGCAGTCTTTGTCTAAGGCTAACTCCGTTTATTCCCTAGTAAAGATGTATATATTACACATTATCTTATCATAGATGTACTCGACACTCGAACAATCATGTCGATAGATAAGCCAAGTTTGAGTATTCAACAAAGACATCATTCCTAATATCTTATTAATCAGACACACAAAGATTACGAATAAAAATACGTCTATTTTTCTTATTTTGAAGTGTAGCAAAAAATAAAATCAATGATTTTTTTTTCAATATCGAAGGATCCACATGAAATATTAACAAAAATGGCGCGACAGCCTGTTTATAGTATATAGAGTAAAGACCTAAATTAAACAATAGCTAGATTGACAAAGATTTTTCAACTTATAAAATATACTATATTTAAAGTTAATATTATAGAGAATATGGAAAATTGGTCATAATGACTTATTTTAGTGGATAAACTAGTTATATTATTATTTCATTTACAATCAGTTGCTACTTAATAAACTAAATAATAAAAAATAAAAGATTTCAGTAAAAAGTACAATGCAAGTACATGACGCTTCAATCTAAATTAAAATTCATGAAATTAAAGAAATCCGTCTGGTGATTCACAAATCTTGAAGACAAAGGAAAATGAATATGGGAAAGTTTGTTTCTAGATATTACAGATAATTCCTGTGAATAATATTAAATATAAAAATAAATACTATACATCTTTTGACTATGCAAAATTTGGCATCAGATAGAAAGACAAAATAATGTATCCATCATCCATCCATCAGCCAAAGGAAGTCCACTGCTGAACATAGGCCTCCCCCAATGATTTCCACAGAGACCTGTTGGAGGCAGCCTGCATCTAGCGACATCCCGAAAAATAATGTATACATCGCCCCATAATAGTTGGCAAAATTAGGAAATATAAATAAATGTAAAATTTATTACGCTTTCATAATATAAATAACGAGTATATATATTATAATCGTATGGCCTTATTCACACACAATTTTAAAACCTGTTTTAGTTATTGGTTTATCTTCTTCGCTCAAGCTGAACTCAACAGTCGTTGGAAAGGGACAAAGCTATCGATAATTAAAATAGGTAAATAAAGTGGCTATGAATAAACCCTATATCATTTGAGTCACTCATAGCTCTCAATCGTAAGTTTGAAAGAGCTCAGGCGCCCTACTATATAAATCCGAAGTTCGAATCTTCGTGACGTTTTTCGTTTCGAAACCTACTCTGTAACACGAAATTCGAAACTTCGGATCGAAGAATGAATGATTCGAATATATCGGCAATCCGAACATTTACAGAGCAGGTACATTCGTATCGTCACAAACTTCGTTCGTCCGAAGTTTCGAACTTCGTTTCGGATGAATATAGTAGGGCCCCAGGCTATCGTCTGGCCCATCGCGGGTTGGCCGACTTCACATATCTATAGGTATGCAGGTTTCCTCGTGATTTTTTCCTTCGCCAATAAAGTGTGAGGTATTTTATTACTCAGATACTAGCGGTCCAGCTTGGCTCCGAGCAGGTGCAGATACACTTTTCAAAATGGCCAAAATGTTCAATTCCAAATATCAATTTAGGATATCGACCAATCGACCACGAAAAACGAATAAAATTTGCTAGATTTTCCACTAGTCCTTGCCTCCTATAAGTCATAGCGTGATGATATATAACATATGGCATTCCTCGATTCGATGGACTCGATTCAGTAGTTCCAGAGATTAGAGATAACAAACAAACAAACTCTTAAGCTTTTTAAACTAGTATAGTTAGGCAGGTATATGACCATATTCAGCAGCTCTGCCATCATTACTCTGAAAGTAAATGTTACATTCGCAAGCCATAACGGCTTTACCGGTCATAAGTTAGTTTTACATAAACGTAGTCAGGCTAACAAAAAGGACAGAGGGAATTTAAACCCAAAACAATAATAGCAGTTAAATATTCCGGGAAAAAAAAACGTTATTCCAGCGTAAAAAGAAGTCTGTCATATTAATAAATTGCAACTCAATGCGTAATTTACAGAAATAACACTGTTCCAAAGCCATCTTTACCACGCAGACAAAGCCGCAAGTTAAATCTAGCCAGGAATAAAATATTTACTCTCTCACAATGGATTGTCCATATCGGGATTTCTTATAATGTATTTTGTAAATACCGAACTGCTAATTATCCTGCAATATTTGTGAATTCTTTCTGGGAAATTATTTTCCTCGAAAATGAAATTCTTAAAAGTACGTATTTCAGTGTGATTGTTTATTTGAAAATTCGTTTTGTATTAAATAATAATTTAATAAATGACGTATTTTCAATTGTAGTCTTGTATGGCGCTATATAGAACGAAAAAAGTACTACTTTGACCAAAAGGTAAATATTGCTATGTAATATTTTACCCGAAATGGACCTGGCCAACAAAAAAAAAATTTGTGAAGAGCTTGGAAGAACTGGAGTTTTATGTGCCAATTAATGTTTAAGGAATTATTATTAAGATAATATTTTTCTTATTAATTATAAGCAATCATGAAAGTACTTTATAAATAAGGATGTCATTTTATAAAGATGCGTCGTTTTTTTAATAAAACTGGATCATAATTATTCCACGGATGCACCTTCATAAATGAATCAGAGATATCAACATAGAGGTTACATTGTATCTTATGTAAAACTTTTTTCATATATCATAACAAGACATATTTGCGACAGAACAAATAACCTATTAATTCCAGTGATTAATGTGTCAAGCTATGGTGTCAAGTATCATTTATACGCATTTATGGGATTCCTAGAAAAGTTATTACATTTCTGGATAATTCATAAATTACTGCTTATAGCTAATTACATGGTATTTATCCACAAAGTACGAATAAATTAGGAAAATCGTTTAAAAGGCAGCAAGGTACGTACTTTATAAAGATTTTAGATAAACAGCTAATTTTTACTGGTAATTATAATTTTACGATAGTAATGAAGCGTGACGGAAACCTTTAACTACATCTCTGTAGTTAAGTGATATTCTTTAATGTAGGTTTTTTATCTAGACTAAACTTTAAAGACAAGATTGCAAGTTGAAAAATATACTATTGCTCTATGACAGCCTCCGTGGCGCAGTCGGTTAGACGCCGCCTGTGAAACGTTAGGCCGCGGGTTCGATCCCGCACCGAGAGATATGTTTGTGCGGCCCACAAATATTTTTTTCGGTTCTGGGTGTTTGTGAGACCGAAAAAGTCTCTCGTAGTTCCTGATAACCACGACACAAGACTCGATCTTAGTGTGGAGTCAGGACTATGTATGTGACTGTTGGGTGTTATTTATTATTATTTTATACATATTATATCCATCAACTCACGCCTCTTTCACGTTCAGGGAGGTTAGTTTATACTCCGACACGAAATTCGAATGTTCGGACGATGAACGTCAACATATTATAACATGCTAAGTTTTCCACTTCTAAAAATCAATACTATTCTCTATGAATTATTCATTTCAAACTTACTCTAAGATTACAACGCACGATACGATTCGAACATTTTGTAAAGTATTTACGGATTTTTGTTCAATTTTACGTGCTATGTTCGAACATTCTTCATTGTGTCGGATTACAGAGTAACCCCCCAGGCATCCACGTTTCGCCTCGTGTGTTCTGTCCCACGTTGTAATAGGAGGCGAGCCCTCGCAAACTTGTCGCGGTTCGGATTCAACTGGCCTTATATCCTGGTTCGAGCAGCCAGCGTGTCAATCCTGTGTGGACTGTCTAACTTTTACCATCAGGTGCATCGTGTTCGGGCCTGTATTAAAAATTACTTTCCCTGGATGAAAGCAGCTTCCAACAGGTTTATATGAAGATTCTTGGAGGAGACCTTATCTTCAGCAATGGACTTCCTGTGAAGTGTGTGTTGAAGAGATATAGAGGCTGTTGGCAATATAGACACAATTTCAGTGGATTTTATGTGTTCATTATAGGTTAACACTTTTCCCTTGATAAGCCGCATTTATTTTCCTTCTTTCTTTCTTCTTTCTTCCTTCCTTCCTTCTAAAAAAAGATCTTAGCAAAGTATAACCCAGTTAAAGTTACATTTTCTACACTTATACGTAATCAGCCCAATAATTTAACGTTTTATTAAATAATGATTTAACATGTACTTTAGGACAATACATTTGTAT
The DNA here is from genome assembly GCA_009982885.2 of Hyles vespertilio. Classification (NCBI taxonomy): domain Eukaryota; kingdom Metazoa; phylum Arthropoda; class Insecta; order Lepidoptera; family Sphingidae; genus Hyles; species Hyles vespertilio. The sequence continues at coordinate 19,767,933 of CM042807.1, forward strand.
CTATAAAATATTTTTAATACAAATATTTAAAGAATATGACCAATTAGATCCACCCACTGTATACTATTCACTCAAATTACTAATGATTTACTAATACACTTTAATATTGTATTCTTGACAAACCACATATTTTTGACTCTTTTTCTCTCGCGTCTCATGTCATTAAACAAAAGAAAACAGAACATTATAAACTGGTAATGCTGCAGTTATAACTGGTAACGGAATAGTATAAATCAAGTAATATAAATTGCATAAGAAACCGAGAAACGAGTAGTGACGTCACAAATTGATCTAAGGAGAAACATGTAAGCTGATTTATGTCGACAACAATGTAAACCTTGTAACACAACTAAGATGGGATGGTCATTGCAATAACTTATATTGATTAATGAAATGTTAGTATGTTAGTTCCTTTATCACTTGACTACTTGACCGATTTTGATATAATGTTACAGAGAGACAGCGCGAACCCAGGAGAAAAAAAATCATTGATCCAAAAAGTATGACTGGTAAATAGCAATCAAAGAATAATAAATAAAGTAAATCAAGCGATAGAAGTCGCGTGAATTGCCTACTTATGAATGTTTATGCGTGATTGCAAAAAGATATATGTCGATGATTTCCGATGAGAATCTGCTTGATATATGTGGCAATTATGCTGACCAGGAAAATAGAGACGGCTGACATATTGTGGATATTAACGCAATCAGTATTTTTACCACCAACAATGATGTTTAGGAGGAGCTTACTAAATAATTTTACTAAATGTAATTCGATCCATTTCTATCCACAAGCTATTAATGTTTCTATGTCTAGATATCTTTAGATCCCTCGTATACAAGGGCCTGTCTATGTAGATATACTAGGCACCACCACTTTGTCTTTTTTGTCACCAAACAGCCATATGCAACATTTCAATCAGTGGTCCCCGGGGTTAGGATTTTGTCCTCTAATATCAAGGGTAGATAAAGTACAATTTCATACTTACATATGTAGTAACAAGTCCTGAATACTTAATCATTCCATTCGATGATTGCTGGTCCCATCATTTAAAAAGAAGATAGCGTCTAATTTGACATAAAAATATTCAAAGAATTGCATGGATTATACTATAATATAGTGAATTTAATCAACAGTATGAATGTACTAGTTGGCATACAAGGTCCACGAGCGGCGTCAAAATTGTTTTTCCTGGTCAAACTACATTAAATTCCTTTATTTGTATCGACATTGGCTGTGATAATACATTCAATAACGACTGTACCAACTTCACGCCTAAAAATAGGAGTATTGATACCAATTTAATAATTTCATGACAACATGAGGTATGACCTAATAATGAAAGGTGTGAAGTAGTGAAATCAACATTATAAAATGATGAAATAGTCATATTTAAACATATCAAGCAATATAGAGACATCATCAATGCCTTAACGAGGATGCACCGAGTTGCAGGCAAATCATAATTTCTCATAAAACATTAGTATGTTTTCTATAGTTAGTTGATGATCTCATTATCCTCATGTCGGGATGCGAGTGTTGATTACAACTAAGTAATCGCATAGGAACACGGTAGACGGTATCAACACTGATATCCGTATCGTCCCATATGTTTTAAACTAAATTGAAACTAGATACGTTGTACATTGAGATCATTGATAAGATTTGAATGACAGTATTTGGGTGCACTGTATCCTCAAAGACTGCCGTACACAAAGACCTCAAGATGAAGCAATTACGAACACTTGCGCAAGACTGAGAGAGAGATTTTTTTAATATAGGAAGGCAGTACTAATGACGTCTGCAAACGACGCAAAGACGTCACGGAGCATCGAAAATAATTCAGTGACATATATATTGACGACACAGCATATTACAAGGGCTGTTGTGGAGATATTGATGCTAAGGGCGAGATTGATCCAGTGGTGAATCTAAGCTGTGTACACGTCGCATAAGAATGAATAGGTAATGACGTAACGTGGGCATTTAGGCCAGTGTTATGCGCAGTGTGGCCCAGTTAACCGCACTGGGATATACAGCAGCGACATGCGAGGACAAACCCGGGTGACTCATTAAATGTTGGCCGCAGTTTTATCTCCGGGGAATTTCTCCTTTGTTACGAGCACAGCTAGCGTTTTGGCGTCAGTTCAACAATGTGCTTAAAAATGAGAACTGTATATAAATTTGTTTAAAAGGAGAAGATTAGGGGGAAGCGTTTTCCGTGTTTGAATTTGTGCACGGCTTTTGTGTAATGTACGTTGTTTATCATCAGTTGTAATGTCACGTTGTAATTGTACAATCAGCTGCCGTGTGCTGGAAATGCATCGGATTGTTTGATCATTCGGTGTTGATGAATATAAAAGTAATTTATTTATATATGAGTTTCTATATACACGTGTAAAGAATATAAAATAATATGGATGAAAAAATGACTTAAATAAATAATTAATCAGTATTGTCACAAACTCATCTAGTATTTTATGTTGCTATGTTAATTCTAATATATATTTTGGTTATTTTTGAATATTTTAGTATCCTATTTCGTATTAAGTAAACTTTATTTACATACTTAAACAAATCGAAAACAATTTACACATACAATATATTTTTTTCGTGCTAATTAATTATATATTCGTTTGTCTATTATTATTGATAGCATACATGTATACGCATATATTAATTTCGAGTGCAATGACTCACAAAGCAAATAAGATATGACGACTAACAAATAAAGTAGCGCGTTACGTACGCATAAATAATTGGCTATCGACAGAGAGTGCAACAAGTATCGAGTTTTTAGATAAAACCCAGGTTTCCCCTACAGTGGCTAGTGACCGGGCAAAGGCAGGATCTAGATAATTAGTTGTGGACAAAAATAGTCGTCGCCGCCGGGCCCTGGGCCAGGTGACGTCAGCGCGCCAGGGCCGGCGGCGGGGCAAGACGGGCCCCGCGCCAGTGTCGCGCGCGCCGTCAGCCCGGTCGCACGCTACCCACCGAGCCTGCACGCAGCAGCCACCAGCCGCCAGCCAGACGATAGCCGCCTCACGCCGCGCCGCCGCCTGCTCACCGCCCCGCGCCGCGCGGCCAACACGCCACCACCACTTGTGAGTACGGACGAGCCATGCGACGCCAACATATCGCACCTACAACACTCGCATGCATGTTGCAACCTATTGTCCGACGGCAAATATGCACCGCGTTATCGGCCGATGCAGATTTCACTTCTGCACTCATACTGTATTCGCAACGCCTTTTGTTGAACGACAACAACGTAGGTGCCCATTAAATATTACGATTAATTATTAATTTATAGATTCTAATTTATATCGGTACAGAGAAGCGAGCCAACCTTGGCGCATCGGGCATTGCAGCGGGGACCTTGCAAGTCACGCGTCAGAGTAACCTCGACTCACGCCGTACTCGCGCCGGTACTAAAGTTTCCTTTGATATTATCGTGTTCGACGTTTCGCCGGCGTTCGCTTTCCATTGCTACTCGCAGCGACCTCGATTGTAGGCTCGTTCGAACTGGTGGGGCGTTGTATACAATGTTTGTTTTACGGTCGCGTAGTAAGATTAAACTCTGTACTGAGTGTTGTTGATAGACGCGTTATGGAATTAACACAAACAGCTGACCGCTTACGACGTACTTCTTTTTTGGCTGATAAAACATACGACGCGGTCATTCAAGGACGTTTGAGTGTCGAGATGTATTTCCCGTTGCCGAGGCGCTAAGGCGTCGCGTAAGTGATGCTCAAATGACATTATTCATTAACGTAGACAATGTTAATTGGAGTTTGTTAATTTGTGAAGGTGTAAATGTCAAGTTAACAATGTGGTTGTGCTGCAACCGAACAAGGGGCCTCGTCGCTTCCCCGATTTATCGCATTGGAAAAACACGCCATATGTTATCGCGTGGTGTGTTCGCTATCAGCTGTGCCAGCCTTACTCGTGTCGTGCTCCTATAGGTATATGTATGTAAATAGGTATACACATGTCACTACGTCAAGGGGCTCGGCTTCAATGACAAAACTAGTTTTGATGCCACTAAACACTGCGCTTGCACGTCGCTCGCATTCATTTAACATCGCGCTAATTTTATGCTATTTAATAACAAAGACCAAGTAAACGTAACGTGTAAACGTTGCTTTTGTTTATGACAAAGTAAAAACTAAAAACCCAGTCGATTGTAACAAAGCCTCGTAATTAAATACTTTTAAGGCAATGATAAGGTCACTTTTAAGATCGTTGCGAAATTGAAAGTGATTTCGATACGTGAACCACTTTTCTTGTTGAAAACTTGTCTTCCTTTACAACGCGGGGGCCTATTTGTAACCGTTTCTTATTCTTGCATATTTTTTTACTTTGCTGCATTATAAAATTATAAAGACTGAATAATGTTTCAATACACCAACCCGCACTAGGCCAGCGTGGTGGACTTATATGGCCTAACCACTCTCAATCGTATTCTCGATTGTAGAGTAGGCCCGTGCCTTGCAGTGGGACGTATATGGTCTGATACAGAATGTTTCAATACAAATGCCTGTATAACTCTCATGGAATAACGAATGTTGTTAATACAATGTTCGAAGAGTATTTTGTTTGCCAGTCGTTACCTTCTAGAACGTCTTGAGCCACACGTATTTTTTTCACCTCGGATTGACATTGATCATGGTCCACAGAACCGGTACAACTATGGTTACCCTTCGCCAAACATTCGACCACGTCTGAATACAAATTATTTTGTTAAAGTAAACTTCTTTGCTCAGTGAGAATTAATAACGCTTTTTTGTAATGATAAAATTATCGGCGCCTCTCTCGTCTATAGATTTTTTATCGTTCACATTTGTGCCTTTGAGTATTTCTAAATGATATTGGCTGACTTTGTTTTGACTTTAATATATTCGAGTTTTACATTATTAATGAGTACACTAACTTCATTTGCAGATAACAATGGTTCGAAAATACGAAAGAATGAGCGGCAGACAATCTTGGAGTGAAGAAGACATGGCTAAGGCCGTCGCAGCAGTGGTGTCAGGTAAGATGGGGTACAAACTGGCAGCCAGGACCTACCACATACCCCGCTCCACCCTGCAGCGTCGAGCCAGCAAGATACGTTACCAGCAACCCGACGAGCCCAAACCTCTCATGGGACATTACAGACGAGTCTTTACCGATAGCCAAGAGAAAGACTTGGTGGGCTACATAAAAAGTATGGAGAAGTATTTTATGGGCGTGTCCAGACGTGATATTAGGGAGCTGGCTTTCCAATACGCGGAAGACAACAATTTGAACCATCCCTTCGATGTTAACAGCAGAATGGCTGGCGAAGACTGGGTCAGGAACTTCCTCAAACGGAATCCAGAACTGTTGGACAGGTCAGAGAGCGACATTGGCCTGGAGCCGGTGAACTTCGATCAGTTCTACCATTTCATGTGTCAACTATCGTGATGATTCGTTCTTCTGCAACAATTATGTATAAGTAAAGGTCAAAATCGTGGTGCGCATAATAGAGCCCCACTTACTTTTAACAAATCCAACCTGTGTAAAAAAACAAATACGCCATTTCGAGAAAAAATAATAGACTTTTCTATGATTCAAAATGCTCAACCATCACTAGAATAGGATTCCAAACGTAACAATTTAAACATTTTTTATGCACGAGTTGCATATGTATGCAAAATTGTTGGACCACGTGGAGATTTTATTATGATATTGTCAAATTAGATGGAGCCGAGCTCAAGTCGGAATGATGTTACCTTGATTTTATTTTGATGTTACTAAGTACTTTATTTGTTGATTTGCTTACTTGTGACGTAATCATAGGGCAAGACGGTGGCTTCGAGCCCCTGACCTCCGCACCGCTGACTGCGGCCCTGTACGTATTTTAAATAAGTACTTACATTGTGTATGGCTCTAAGTTATTCTAAATATTTTTTTCAAGTTTTGTTTGTTAATTCTATTATATATTAAAAAAAACTAAATTTAAGGGCTGTGATAAGAGAGAAAGGTGTATTTTTATGGAACATATCTTAGGGTTTGAAATATTTGTAGTGAAATGATTATGTTTACGATGAAAATCAGATCCTCGAATGCAATGTTGGATACATATAGTGACGTCTTGCTGTCGGGACATAGTCGAAATATTTTATTCAACATTTTTTTTTTACTTTAATAAAAAAGGCAATATTATAACTAATTTTTTTAACCGTAATGTATCATTCGGTACAAAACTATTGTTGACATTTTAGGTAGAATAACAAATTTAAAAAATATATTTGCTTATGTTATTATTTTATAGTTTTAGACGCCAATGATCAAAAATGTACTAAATAACTGCGTCTTCTATATATTACAAATGTGGATATGTACTTGTTTGCAGAATATATGATACTTTCCTGAATAGTATAGACGTTACTATAACAAATTATATTACACATATACGATGTTTTAAATTTTTATCTTTATTTAGATTTATATTCCACTTCCCTTTTATAAATAATTTTTACTAAAATCGTAAACACATATTTCCTAAAACAATAAATGGACTAAAAATATGAATTCATCTTAACAGACATAGGTAATATAGTCTATTTGAGAAACTTTTTAAAATAATAGACAATAACAACTTTTATACAAAGATTCCGTCAATTAAAGTGCAATTGGACCATTTGGGATAGTGGAGTATAGTCTATATTTTATCCTTTAAGTAAGTTATTTCAATAAAAAAATCAAAACTATATGTGATAAAGGTGATTGGTGATATTAGTGGGAAAAGGTTTATCTACGGTTACCTATAGATACTTAATTTCAATTTCTTATTTTTTTTTTCTAAAAATTAAAGCGAAAGTATATTTTCTATTGTGGATTTAAATGTAACAAATGTGCACTTTAGCTAATTAATTTTTTTGTTACCTGATAAAAGCGTTGATCTCTTTAATTTAGTTCAAAATAGCAAAATGTTTATTTATTTAAGGCTCGAATTAATAGTCGTTGGATTTGAAGAAATTTAAACATTATAAACAATTTATGCCAAAATATGTTATTATTATGAGATTTATTTTAATATAGAAATTACTTAGAGTATTTATATAAAGAGGGAGCGCTGTCGTACATTCGCGTCTTGAAAAACGTAGATATTTTCTTGGTCGTAATGTTGGTAGCGCCCCTACATTAGTGACAATTTAATTAATTATTTAGCAATATATTGCTATTAAATTCTTTGATAAACGAAATTATATCTAGCTATTATCCTTTTAAAACGAGTTTGAGTGAAATTAAATAGACCTAAACTACTTATTTTTTGTTTTTTTTTTTCAAATAATTTATGTATGTTGCACAACCAGTTCAAATATTAGCCAATAGGAGGGCAGGAAAAGGTGACCCGGCACCACCATTTTTATCTACGTTTTTGAAGTACCAGCGCTCCCTCTATATATATATATATATATACTCTAAGAGAAATTAATATATTCCTAAGTACTTAGTTGATATAACCGTAAGTATTTCAATAAATTCAGTTAAAAACTCGTGTTTTTATTTTGCTTTTTGAACCATCCTAGTTAACCACATTAGGAAATTTGGAAATACCAATATTGGATTACAATTGGTTGTTTCTCAAAAACTATTTTGCTCATGGCCATTATTTTTTATTTGCATATCTCTTGTTACTATTGTTAGATAGTTACTAGATCTATCGTCTAGTTTTACAACCTGGGGCCCTACTCTGAAAATCTGAAACGAAGTTCGAATCTTCGGACGATCGAAGTTTAATATGACAATACGAATGGACCTACATAGAATTATGGTCGTAATTGACTTTATTTATAATAAATGTCGATATTTATTGAATGAAGCTGCACTTTATGAAAATATAAGACTACACAAACAACCGTCACGCCTACATTCTTTGAGGGTAGGTAGAGACTATGGATCTCCAATTTGGTGAACCATAACATAACTTACTCTTCGTTACTTTTGTCTCTATCTTCATGCTTCTGCTTCAGAGTAGTTGTGACCTGATCATTGTTTAGAGTGTCATCTATATTTTTTTATATCAGCATTATAAACTGACCACCATGGATCTGATACTAATGCTGCATTCTAATCAGAATATCCTCCCATTAGACAGGGTGTTCTGTCACCAGTAGACACAATAATATCAAGCTGATTTGTTATTTGAATAGAATAAGCACTTATCACAGTTGTGTAGCCGACTTTAGCTCATTTAAACCAACTAATGCCATCTAGTGGTTACTTATATAAATAATTGAACTTAGAAATAAAAGTTATCAATCATCAAACTCATTAAGTATGTAATTTTAATACTTTAAATAAACCGTCGCTATATAAATATCGCTATATAATAAAACAAATTATTAAAAAATAAATCAAAAATATTAAATAAAGGCGTAGAAAAATTTTATAAAACCAAAAGGTCGCATCAAGTCGAATAAAAATTAGAACGATTAGAAACAGGTACCTTAAACAAATATATTTAAAAATACTTCGGTAACTATATTATTTTAAAATAATTTTAATATTTTCAGCGTAGGAACTGCTCACGCAAGATTATGTATGTGGTAATAATTATTACCAACTACAGAAAAAAATAAAAATCAGCACATATACGTCTCACTGTTGGGTATACACACAGGCATACACCACCTGTTTATTACCTCAAAATGCATATAAAATAATGATTAAAAGAGAATGCCCATTTATTATTAAACTTAGTATCAGTGCGAAGATTTTTGTGTCTCGATGAAACCTTTTTTTTGTGTAGCGAAAAATAGATATTTTCTATAAATATAAACATAATTGCGACCCAGGCCCGGAGAAATTAACTTAAAGTCCAATAAAAAATATTATTTGTCGTTGGCTCTGCGAATAAAATGTAAAATGTCACGATATTTAATTTATTTTATAAAATCTGTCGCCCAGGATAAAATAGGAAAACGTTTAAGGACAAACCATAAGAAATATTATAATGAACTTAAAGCAGTAAAATCGGTATCAACGATATTTCTACAGTACTATAAATGGACATTCTCCTTTATGAACACCCCAGCTCACAAAGAAATATTTCGGTAATTATACATAAATAAAAATACAAAATCCTAGTAGAAATATAAGCGCAGTTTCCACTTCTCCATCACGCTCGGCATAAACGAAAAACAAAAGTAACCTGACGTGATGGGAATTTTTATGCAAATGCATGCACGTGCACATTTCCATTTGCGTCATGTATTTTATAAAGTTCTGTGACGGTACTCACGGATATACAGAGTAAATCAAGACTGCTACCCAAAACGAAGCCGAGTGCTAGTTTTAGTCTATGGAACACAATGGAACTAAAAATTTCGCGACAATTTTTTTCGTGATTTTTTTTAATCATTGTGTTTGGGTGATTAATCCATAGTTTGCTAAAATATATATTAATGGAAGGCCTTGCGTACCGCGTCTTTAAAAATAAAAGGGTGTAGACAATTATTTTAGAAAAAACTATGTATTTACCACCTAAATACGACGACAGGAAAAAAATCGTTGCCTTATTTTGGCTAAAATTTTATTTGCCTTGCGTCTGAACCTACCTCTTCGTTTTCGGCAGCAGTCTTGACATACCCTGTATGTACTACTAGTGGCTCGGGCCGGTTTCAGATACTTTTGAGTCCAGTCCACAGCAACATCAATTGTTTTCGTAGCGCACGTGATGCAAAGAATATTTTAGGTACTTTTTTACACCTTGGGTTATGCAATTGGAGTTTTAGTGAGGATCACTAATTTTCTGAAAATATAATATAGCTTAAGTCACTTTAGCATGGTGTAGCTTCCCAACAGTGAAATAATTTTTCAAATCAATTCAGTAGTTAATTTAAACCAAACCAACAAACAATGAAATCTTTTCTCTTTATAATATGAGTATAGATAAATTACTTGCGCTGTAATAGACGACCACAATACAAGAGAATACGAAATCATTGTATCTATACCAGGTCGTATTCATCCCACTGCAGGGCACGAGCCTACTCTATAATTGAGAGTACAATTGAGAGGGATTGAGCTATAGTCCACCACACTGGCCTAGTGCGGGTTTGCGGACTTTACATACCATAGATTTTTTTACAAATCGCTATGGTATGCAGGTTTCTTCAAGATGTTTTCCTTCACCGTTAGAGTGGGTGGTGATTGACTATAAATAATCACATGCCTCCGAAAAGTCAGAGGTGTGCCCTGGAATTTGAACACTAAATGAGACCATTCATCATCATTATCATCATCTCAGCCACAGGAAGTCCACTGCTGAACATAGGCCTCCCCCAAGGATCTCCACATTGACCTGTTGGAAGCGACCTGCATCCAGCGACTTCCTGCAACTTTAACCAGGTCGTCCGTCCACCTTTCGGCCATGATAAATAGAGAGAGAACCTATAATATACTATAATGAGACCATGACATTATAAAAATTTAGTCGCTTAATGAAAAATTACTTCAGTCCTAACGTCCCACGCCCTTCCGTCGCAGCGCAAAAAAAAACCGAGTTCACCGGCATAATTCTGTCTCTTCTTAAGATATGATTGAGTTTTGCACATCAGCACTCTTTCTGGACGGCATTATTTCAACTCAACATGACTGCCGTTCTCGATAATGCTTATCCAATCTCGTCCTGTATTCTTCTGTCTCCTTTTATCCACCTTAATACGGGTATTCCATTCCATTCCATCTCTCTAGGATGAAAATCGGAATTTATTTTTTAATTTATTCATGTTGCTACCGGTATATTATTAAACTTTTACTACTCCGGGGATATTCATTGAAATCAAAAGATAAAATTTATATTTAAAATACACATCGGATTAAATCTACTACCAAAATATGCTTACAATGCGCTTACAAAGGGCGAAAAATGAATACTCAAATTTGAATACGGCTTATTATTTGATTGGACGTTTATATTGACAATCCTTGCATTATGTATAAAATATAGCTTTTTTTGCTATTACATTTTTTTTTATTGCTGTGAATGGCGAGACGAGCAAGCCGTTCGCCTGATGGTAAGCGATACGACCGCTCATAAACAGTAGCAACATCCCACTGCGCTCGCCATCCTGAGACATAAGATGTTAAGTCTCAATATGTCCAGTAGTTGCTCTGGCTACAATGTCCTCCAATCCGAAACACAACAGTGCATTTAAGCAGTGTTGTTTCACGGGAGAAATAGACATTGCGGTGGTACCTACCCAGATGGCCTCTCACATATGAGAGACCTACCACCAGTACATTCGCGTTGAATAGTTTTTTTATACATAATGCAAGGATACACTGCTTAAATGCACTGTTGTGTTTCGGATTGAAGGACATTGTAGCCAGAGCAACTACTGGACATATTGAGACTTAACATCTTATGTCTCAGGATGGCGAGCGCAGTGGAATGTTGCTACTGTTTATGAGCGGTCGTATCGCTTACCATCAGGCGAACGGCATGCTCGTCTCGCCATTCACTGCAATAAAAAAAAAACTTATTTTGCAATTTATACCCAGATAAAACATTGTAGTTTACTACGAATGGTTTAATATGAATTAAAAAGTTCAAGATGGCCGTCAAGTACCCATTCAATTTCTACGTAATTTCTTTAAGGGTGCCGGCCTCATATATCGGTTTGGAGACCAATTGTACCAATAACATAAAAGTTCAAAATGGCGGCCATAATTTTGGATTCTGAGTCCAAATTAAGTTTATTCGGACAAAGGGTGGTTCAGATATCAATTTCGAGACCAACGTATCAATAACAAAAAAGTTTAAAATGGCGGCCAAAATTTCCGATTCCGACTATGAATTTGGATTATTAACACAAAGAGTTTCTCAGATATCGATTTTGACACCTATTGGATCAATAACTAAAAAGTTCAACATTTCATCCCTTATTTCAACCGTTTAGGCAAATATATCACCTATGTTACTCGTGGATAATGTTGTTTTCGATTGGTGAAAGAATTTTTAAAATTGGTATAGTAGTTTTTGAGCCTATTCATTACAAACAAACAAACAAAGTTTTCCTCTTTATAATATTAGTGTATACTATGGCGGCTAAAATATTCAGTTCCGACTATCGATTTAGAATATCGACTAATCGGACCCAAAACGAATAAAATTTTCTCGTATTTGCTAGATGTTTCACAACTGCTTGCCTCATATGGATATATAGCGTGATGATATAGCCTATAGCAATAAATGACGTATCCGACAAAACAATATTTTTTCAATTCGAACATTTAGTTCCTGAGATTAGAGGTAACAAACAAACTATTAGTATAAATATACAGGTACAATATCTCTTTATAACCGGTAATTTTCAAAAGTTAATTGATGCATGGCTAATCCATATGCAAAGTTTCAGTTTACAGCGAAATAAATACATAAATTTGTATATAGATTCAGTAATGGTAATATTTTAAAGAGTAATAAACAAGGAACCGCCCTGTAAGGACTAATACAATTTAACGTCAATGCCATAGCCGATTCTAACTGGTCCAAAATGAAATGCCCGGGCTGACACACCTAGACAGCGAAAAATGTGAGGAAATTGCATTCAGCGTAGCGAGTACCCGTGACAAGTGTCAGGAGTCTCCGAGATTGCTCGGAAATTTGCTTCGTTAGTTCTCGGGAGACGTCGCAAGAAGAAAACTAATTCGTGAATTATACCGCTTGGAATATCTCTGAATATAAATTCTCGATGATAATTATGTTTATGTTAGATATTTTATTTTTTCAGGATAGTTTATTTAATGTTAATAAATATTTTTGTTATAAAACTTCACTTAAAATGGTTCTAGAAAACTTTAACGCCCGAATACTGGAACGCCATTTAAATAATAAGTTGCTGTTAAAAGCGCACGGCCCACTTAGCCAGTACATTTAATGGGGATTAACGTAGTTAAGCGCAACTTATTTTTAAGATGCGTTCCAATATTCGGGCGTAACCCTCTTATTCATAAAAAAACGTTAGTCATCCACATTAACGTAAATTAGTTAAATCATGCTAAGAGGAAATAAAACGTTAATTAAATTTTGTTATTCATTATGGTTTTTTCTATGATTCACTTAACTGTAGTCTTAACTGTACTAATAATATCAAACGTCAAATAGACAGATATCCACAATTTTTCTACGTCGCATTAACAAGGGCCATTTGCAATTTAATTAGCTCTTAAATAGATAAATAATTAGTGATTTTTGACGTCTATGAATAACGTTTTTGAGTCAGCTCATATTATAGGGATTTGAATACTGCGTTATGTCATTATGAATAAGGGAGTAAGAATGTCTAATCGTACGGTGAACCAGTAGTTTACTTTGCATGGTTTACCAGCATCGTCTCTGTCAGATCTGATACGAATATTCTACACTTACCAGTGTTTATTTTATAGTTATAACACTTACAAAGGTTACAACATCACATTCGTATGCACCTTCTTACTTTATATAATTAAAGATTCAGGAAACATAATTTTATACACAACAAGGCAATTAAACTTGACCTGCAGTCGATTTCTTGCGCTGAAATAATAAACCTACCTTTTATTTTTATTTGCTAAGGTACTCTAAAAATAACAGATGCTTAATTGATTTGCATGAAATTTTTTTCTTGCATAGCTCCGGCAATCGAGCAAACAGGTCACCTAATGGTAAGTGATCACCGCCGCCCATGAAAATCTATAACGCTTGTATCATGAATGTGTTGGCATCAAATCAGGAGGCGAGCGGTACAGAAAAAAGATGAGAATAGAGAACTGGAGACCCGGCCTCATACCCACCACTGCAACTCCTGTAACCAGAATCCATAGATTAGAATTATATACAGAGATAGATGCGCAACGCCACTTTTTTTAATTTTCCGACATGATTTCGCCATCAGAGAGCGCGCTATTCAAATGCGCGAAATTTCATATTTGTTATTCCAATATTTCAAAATGTGTATCTTTCGTAACCTCTTGTAATTTTAACTAATATTAAGTTGAAATTATTTTTAATATCAAGAGAGTTCATAATATCAACATACAAAACATATTTCTTGGTTTACTGATACACTTCCGCCATTTAACAATTAGATATACCTAATTACAACCTAATTTCCCGTTCTCGCCAGAGCGGGGCGCTAGAATCGAAATAATCGATTTTAATATTTTTCATATACGAAGTCGCACCCATATGCCTGAATCAGCAGTGGCACTTATTCTAATGACACCGAGCATTGAAGCTCGGCGAGTCTCCGGGAAAGTCTAGCTTGTATTTGACCCGTAACGAAATCAAGCAGAAAGTAAAATTATTAAAAAAAGGGAAGTGGTATTGAGCATCCAGCAATCTTACTCACCAACCGAAACGCAACACCACAGCTGTCGTTTCACGTCAATCTCCTGCAAGACAGTGGTACCGCGCCGGAGGGACCTGCCCAATTACACTGAGTCTTGACTGACAAGAGCGTAGCTCTACCACTTTTCAAGTTATAGTCTGCCTGCCCTGCCCTACCCTGTCACGGGGACCACAAAAGCTATAAAGTAATCGAAACGTCGGAAAGTTTAAAATTTATTCACTGTTATGACCGATATTAGTCTTTAAACTGTGGCCCGGGTAAATCTCTATCCCTATCAATATGTATAATCCTAGGATAAAATTAGCATTTGCAACTCTCCGATTACCTATCCGTTAAGGAACGTATACTCTAAGTACAAGTTCCTTGCTATGTGTATGCAAAAAAGGCATATCTAACCTCTCTGGAACGTGAGAGAAGAAATGAACTGTATAATAGGAAATGAAAATTATATATTAGTAAAAGGATAACCGAGAGCCATCTAATAAAAAGCGACTTCAGTTTTTTTAGCAAAAAATCTGTATGTTGGCAAATAATAAGTTAATAAGTAAAACTTCCACCACTTAACTTAATTAAAGTTTTTCAAACATTATTCCGAATCGAGCAGTGTTTATTAGCCCGGATTCAGGAATTTGTGCCCAAAATGGCGATAAGCTCGCCCCTATCACGTCGTGGGACGGAACGTACAAGGCGAAATGTGGGTATACTGGTACCTCTGCCTTCTTCTTCTGAAAAAATGTGTGAGCTTATGTATGTATGTACGTATTACAAAAAAAATCCACTGCAATCAATGAAGTGTCTGGTTCTTGATGTAATTGCTTTTTATATTTCTTGTTTTATAAATGTCATTACATCTACAAATACCTACCAAAAATATTCCCAATGTAATAAATATTAGAAAGGATGATTAATTACAATATGGAACATAATATCACATAATTCGACAATACCGCTAGCAGACGGAGGAAAATAACATCATATTATCCTTATATCCGACAAATTTATTTGGTATTACTTATTCAACCAATAATAGGATAATATCATCTATAGTATAACCATATATGTATGCCTACTGTATTGTAATAGTCTACCTGTTTATTGGCATATACAGTTTTTTTTTTTATCTAGTTACTTAACACACTCTTTCACTTATTTTTCATATACTTAATACAAATGGAATCTATATCTAGTTTATTCTCAGGAATTTTCGATTTCGATTTGGTTTGAATCACTAACTACCGTACTCAGAGACATTTAATGTCAATAAAATTGTCACTTAGTGTAGATTTTACGAACAAAATCTTTACTAAGGAACGATTTAATTGACATTAAACGTCTCTGAGTGCAGCCGTAAGAATTCGTTTTAAGCGCCTGTTAATGTATATTGCATTTCATTTGCCTTACTACACTTTAAACATAAAATCCTACACAGGAATTCAAGTTGGCACCTTTTCTCCTGACTCCGGATATTAACAAGTTAATTTTGAAAAAAAAATTTGTTCCCCTTTTCTTTACATAGGCACAGATACATACGGAATATTAAAAACGATATAATCTAGTGGTACGTTAAAATACATATCCTCTCCAATAACACACAAATATTCAACTTTATCAGTAATTTCGCCTCTTTTTACTTCATACCTAGCCCCGAAAGACATGAACGGACCATTTAAAGAGAATATTACAGTATTCCAAATATGTAGTTTCATCCAAAGTCTTAGGCTTCTTGCCAAAAACTTGTCTTGAACTTAATTAAAAACTAAATTCACTGGCTTGATCAGACCTATTTAACAAAGGAAATTATGAGAAGTGAAGTAACTTGGACTATAAATTTATTATTTATATTTTATATCAAAATGGTGATTGGAATGAACGGTATTAAGGATCTGACGATCCGCTCCAAAATAGCTCTTATTAAAATATAGCTACATTCTTTACTCCACAACTAAGGATTGCTTCTTGATTTTTATAACAGCTATATATATCTTTATCATATTCGCCTATAAGAAGTCCATTGTGAAACATAGATCTGCCTTAAAGAATTTTATAGCAACTTTTTAAAGCCAAACTATATACAGCAGCTACCAAGAACCTTAGGTTTTCTGTTTACTTTGTGGTGCACTTGCCAGAAAAATAAAACTAAAACCTTCTCGGATTTTTCCGCGCAAAATTACTTACATATAAAATAAAGAATAAACTAACAAGTTCACGAAAACCTAAGTGGTATGAGAAACAGTTTAAAACCTTGCCAACTTAAGAAAGAGGGCTTAACCAACCGGTCCGGCGCGGCTTATAAAACGAAACAATTCAACCAAAAGAACTCGAAATAAGCACCGCCGACCGGGTACTTACTACTTTCTTTTCGAAAGTTATAATATTGCAATTTGCTGGAGCGTGCAACTCAAAGCTACATTTCTAGAAAGTTTCCAAGGAGACCGTTTTCAGTTGAGAAACGTATTTCATTCGGTCTGTACTATAGCAAAGTCAATTTACGAGATGTGAAGGCGGCGGCGCGGGGAGCAAAAACATTTTCGATGCCTGTCTAAAGAAAATATCCTTTTCAGAACGCCATTAGGGGCGAGCGTCAAGCGTGAAAAATATTTGAGATATAACCATTGTGCGGCGTGCTGTTCGCTTTTATATTCTAGTCTTTCATTAATACCGGCGTGCAGCCGCCCTTACAGACTTACGCGAGGAGGTTTTATATTTTTATGTATTGCATGTTGTTATAAATAATAACAACGGTGAAGCACTTATTGCGAAAGGTATCCCCTTTCGCAATAAGTGCTATAGGGTTGACATTGTGATAACATGTTCTTCCTTATTATTTTTTAGGATGCTATGCGCTGGTAAGCAGGACCGGGTTCGATAGTCGAGTCGAAGTTTAACTTTTTGGAAGTTTCGTTTTATAACTGAATTTCATATGAGTTGCCAAGGCTGTTATATTATTAGAATTTTTTTGTCTGATGATGATCTCAAGCTTTCTTTGATATCTTGAACCTCATGGGGCTAACTTTGTGTTATCTATCGGGGATAAATGTAAGTGTGAGTTTAATACTTGCCTTATGTATGTATTATCTTTATATGCCACAAATTTTTCAAAAATCTTACATTCAATTATTAGAAAACTTGTACAAATTTGTTGTGCAAATTTCTCATAACACAGGTTTTTTTCAAAACGACGGATGTTTCAATATTAGGAAATATTTCAGGCATCATGTTGACCTTTAAAATTACATTGACGCGAGTATAGGTTTGTAGGTCAATCTCGCTGACCAGCGACGTGACTGCAAAGCTATTACGATGCTATTCTGTATGACAGCTGGCCTATTGAGCTCGCCTATTCACGGACTAGACAAAACTAGCTTCAGCGCGGCTCTACCAATTAAAATCGTTTGTTTTTGCACGCTCATTTGTTTCTTTGTCCTTTGATATGTTTTAGTAGGTTATATGAGATGTTGCTTATCTTATACTATACAGGGGATATATATATTTGTAAAAATACGTCAATTTTTTTTCATTTTTTTTGCCTTCGAAGCTATGGTACACAAGGGTGAAACAAAACGAAGATATTTAAAACATCACATAAAAAACTGTAATTTTTTTTATTCACATTGTGTCTGTAGTTACTAAAACTACCAGCTGGCTTTATTTTAAGTAGCAGTCTTGATATACCCTACATATTTTTGAAGATTGTTCTTTTTGCACAAACAAGGCATAATGACTAAACTATATTTGTTAAGTAATAGACCCAATACTGTCCAAACGAAGTTCCAAACGGAAATATACGATATAATATTACCATATTTTTAAACCTGTATCTTTCTGCTAGACGTGACTGGGGCCTTCTGTCATAATTCTCCATCCAAATGAACAATGGGCTGATTAAGTAACATATTTCGCCTAACGATCAGGATACCCAGAAACAGCAGACCTAAAGCTTTGGTTGTGTTACTGGAACGCACAACACAGCATCATAAATGTCTTTTATCGGCAACCATAGTATGCAACGCATACTATGATGGAACAAAAGACGATTCATGACGTTTTCGCATAGTCTCCGACACTGAATGCACCGAGAACATAGATTGCTTAAAATTCCACCTGAGCATCTTCATTTTTCATGTAAAATATATGAACCGTATTAAATATATATTTAAATAAAATATAAGTATGCAGAAGTAGCATTTTGCGAGCTGTAAATTATACTAAAGTTTACAGTCTACACCAAGAGTCTACACACTAAAGTATTCTAAACGTTCAAATAACTCGAAAACTTCTCGACGTGCTTTGACGAGTTTCGCGTCAACGGAATGTTCCCGAAATAATTAGGAACATTGATACTACGCTGGGAAGCGGGATTCCAGGGGTGAACAACATTTTTTGCTAATCCTACGTGACAAAACAATTCTATTGCAATAAAAATAACGCGGAAAATGTAATATTCAAAATAACACAAATATAAACGGCTTTACCTACAAATAATGAGTGATGCGTTTAAAAAATATAGGATTAAAAGAAAGAAGAAAGAAAGGAACATTTATCTATTACAAGCAGGGATTTACAGCTTTAAATAACATCAGTAACAGTACACGTTATCTGCCCAGATGTGGGTATATGAAATATAGAAATTACGCAATTGTATTCGTTAATTAGATTTTTAATACACTGGTATTAAAAATTCCGGATGCCACCGACCATCCATTGAAAATCAGCGCTGCAGTACAGCTACGTTGCATGGCATATAGCTGAATGGGGAATCTTTGTTTCTGGTCATACACGTATTAGCATGTTAATGGTTGCTTTGTATGTCTATACATATAATTGTTTTTGGTGGCAATGCAACAATAAATGTTCTTTCTTTTTTAATTATTTATACTAACAGCTCTAAAACAAACATAGTGATCTATGACTATAATTTAAGGCTTCTCAATTGAGCTGCCGTCTGTACAGAAGTTACTTTCTCAGCAGTGACGTATGTGAAATAATGTACTATAATAATTGGTCTCTGTCGAGAAAGTTGTTACCTCAATCCCACCTTACGTCAAGGCGGTGGTAAAGTAATAAAACTTGCGACGTGTAGTACATTTTGCAACATTTTGTTAGCCAACGCTGTTACCGCGGAACTCTGTTATATTTCAAACGCACTGAAAATATATCGAGAGTCAACTGGATTTCATTCACATATCCGCTGCCAAAGCGAACTATTCAGATGCTTTTCGCTTTTCCGCTACATCGATAAGGCTCCGCAAAAACTTTTGGCGCATTTGAAATTTTACGCCGACGAATCTTGGCACCAGACTGTGAATGACTATTGGATAGCTTAGGAGTTGAAAAATTGTGTTTTTGTCAGGTGAAGACTATGTGGGGCGGTTCGCGGACATAAATCAGGCCGCCCTTCGCCCTGGGATGTCCGCTGCTGTCCAAAATGCGTGTGACGGCTATCGAGAGGTTTTTAGTCAGTATGCTGGCGTAGGTATTGCTAGGGACCCAGCTCGGCCACAATATCCGCATTTGTACCGGGCTGGAAGGCCAGAGACACAGACATACCCTTTTCGGCCTCCCCCGAGGTACCGAAAGGGGAGCTTAATAGCTTTTCATCTTGAAAAAAAAAAGACTATGCGGATTTGGGGAAAAAATTTCAATATACTAACATATTAACATGTTGAATGCAGCTACAGCTTATTATGGAATGTATTTAACCCGCCACGCGAGTAGTTGTTGTGTTAGTTATAAATTGAAATTTCATAGGCTAGAAAGAAAATCTTAGTTTAATTATGATAGCCACATTATGAAAAGTTGTAGTATAATTTGATTTCGATGCTGCGTTCCAATTACATTACATTCTCCTCCTCTCATTTCCTCATCTCATCTAATGCCGTGGGAAGTGACTGTGTCAGCCGTAATATGATTCTTCCTGTATGAGACGAAACTCTTCCTACAATCACGCACATCCTAAACTATTCCATTTCCGCAGGCATCTTTCCAACTACTTGGAAAGAAGCCCATATTATCCCAATTCCCAAAAAACCCAATGCCTCTCTACTTTCTGAATTCCGACCTATTTCCATACTTCCTTTCCTTTCCAAAGTCCTAGAACGTCTAATCCATTCTCAGCTATATGATTTCCTTTCCAAAAATAAACTCCTTAATCCTTTCCAATCAGGGTTTCGTCCTGGTCATAGCACCACTACTACTTTGATTCATATTACGGAAGGCATCAGATCTGGCATGGAGGAAGGCAAGCTGACTATTCTTGCTCTGCTGGACTTCAGTAATGCTTTTAACACCGTTGATTACGATGTGTTACTTTGTATGCTACTTTCTCTTAACATATCTCCAATGGCAGTTGATTGGTTTCATAGTTACCTGTATGGACGCCGGCAACGCATCAGTGTGGAGGAAAGCTTTTCCTCCTGGGTCCCTGTATCTGCTGGCGTTCCTCAGGGTGGCGTGCTATCTCCTCTTCTCTTTGCTCTCTTTATTAATTCTATAACTAATCAACTTCAATCTTCCTACCACCTCTACGCTGATGATCTCCAGATTTACGCTCAGGCTACTTTAGACAAGATGGTTGACGCGATTGCAGCAATAAACATTGATATCCAACACATCTGTCAATGGAGTAAAGCTCACGGCTTGAAGATTAATCCCTCGAAAACCCAGATCATTGTTGTTGGCAGCCCCAGGATGTCCTCAAAGCTAGATTGGACTAAACTTCCTCCTGTCTTTTGTGATGGTATCACCATCCCATACGACTCCGTTCGCAATCTAGGTCTACTTATAGACAAGTCCTTCACTTGGGGTCCTCAGCTTCGAGAATTAAGTCGAAGGCTGTTTGCTTCAGCAAGGTCCCTGCGAAGGTTACGCAATTTTCTACCCGTTGCCACGAAAATTTCGCTTGCGCAAACACTCCTACTCCCCATCCTTGATTATGCCGATGTCAGCTATCTTGATCTCACCGAAGACCAACTTAATAAACTTGAGCGTCTCCAAATTTTTGCATAAGGTTCATATTTGGTTTACGCAAATATGACCATGTTTCTGAGTTTCGTCTTAAGCTCAAGTGGTTACCCATACGGCTTCGTCGGAATACTCACACTCTTTCACTTTTATACAATATATTATTTAACCCTCTCACCTCCTCTTATCTCAAAGACCGTTTTATATTTCTTCATGATTCCCATGAAAGATCCCTGAGGTCGTCGGAGAACATGAAACTGAGAATGCCCGTACACACCACGACATTTATGGACAAATCATTCTCCGTACTAGCTGTTCGATTGTGGAACTCACTTCCAGATGTCGTGAGACGGGCTAGAACATTGTCATCTTTTAAGTCACTAGTCAAGGAACACTATCTCTCTCACTGAATTTACACATTAATGTGCTTTTATTATTTCCATTAGCATTTATTATGTATATATTTATTATATTTTATGTTTATTTTGTATATGTATATACAGGGTATATCAAGACTGCTACCGAAAACGAAGCCGGGTGGTAGTTTAAGCGACTTCAGACACAATGCAACAGAAAAAGTTGCAAAAAAAAGCGACAATTTTTTTTTTGTAATTTTTTCCCTATTGCCATATTTTGGTGGTAAATACATTTTTTCCTAAAATAATAGTGTATACCCTTTAATTTATAAATACTCTAAGATATAAGAGAGTTTAAATTATTATTTTAGCAAAATCTATGGATTTACCACCCAAAAATGACGATATTTAAAAAATCATAAAAAATAATTGTCGCGTTTCTAAGCGAAATTTTTAATTGCATTGTGTTTGTAGCCACTAAAACTACCACCCGGCTTCGTTTTCGGTAGCAGTCTTGAGATACCCGGTATGTATGTATGTTATACATATTTATATGAATGATTTACTTTTTATTTTGTGTTTTTAATTTGTTTATTTGTTGGTATATACTTTTTTTTTTTTTCATTATACACCTTAGACTGCCCTTTCTCTCTCCTGTGTCTTATCTCCATCCAAAGGTTGCCTGGAAGAGATTGCCTAGTGCAATAAGGCCGCCGATTGTACTTATTTTTAATATTGTTTTAATTTCTGTAATTGTATTTTATTTCTGGTGTACAATAAAGTTTATAAATAAATAAATACATTTTTAGTTCATCATATAAAATAAAACTTACCTAATCCCAACACCACGCTTAGATTAGTTTCATCCTAGATATAAAAAATAATGCTGGAATACAAATCTCGGCCACGCTTCCGTAGCCACAGCATAGATGTTAGATTGCACATTAGGTCGGCGAATATTAACACTGCACCCACATAGCACACTCAAAACAAACAAAACAACCCACAGATTGCTTTGAGAAAAACGGCATGGTATAAAAATACACAATGAAGATTTTTATAGCAGAGAAAATATTTATTATAGAATAATATATTTTTAAGCTTGCATGACATTATGTATTTTATAGAGTTACAAGTTAAAAACAGTGTTATTCGAAGAAATTAATTAAATACCTTAGCCTTTGACTTTGATAGACTATAAATGGCACAAAATAGGACTAATAAGACTTGTACTAAATATATAAAAAAAAAAATTAGAACACTGTTAAACCTTGCTTTAGTGTAAAAACAACATTGTTTTTATTTTTATTTCAATGAACGGCACGACTATCATGCCATTCACGTGCTGGTAAGCGCTACGACCGCATATGGACAGTAGCAAAACCAAACAACACCATAGATTACAAAGCAATGCCTGGCATTCTACTGCGCTCGCCATCCTAAGACATAAGATGTTAAGTCTCACTATGTCCAGTAGTTACTCTGGCAACAATAGGAGAAGCCAATGTCCATAACAAATTCCCCGAGCTTCTAGTTCCAATGCTAGGTGTCAATTCTTTACATACTGATGATCCTACCTGACAAGAGTAGCAATGTAGGTCTCCAAAATCAAATTCATTAATTTACCCCGTCTTTTACCATACAAACAAGCGCAAGAGGTTCAATTATAGCGTGCTCTTAGAATTCATTTGGTTGTTGGTAAGAAATTGTGAGGCAATCCAATTATATCGATGTTTGCTCTCAAAGGAGCTGGAGCTCCGACTTCCGCTCCGCTGCGTCGTGCGATTTCGACAGCGACACGCCAGGGAGGGAATCAGGTGGGTGGTGGGGGTCATAATATTGTAATCATTTTTAAAAACTAAGGACAGGCTCTTCAGTACATTTGGAGTTTCAAAAAGATGACCGTGAAAATTGTTCTATAATAAGTAAATATTAAATGAATATAATAGATTTATGTCCATGCCCTGTCCATGTATTTATCTCAATAATTGTAACATAGGACAAAATAGGGAAAAACACGTATAGAAACAGCATTCAATTTAATATTTGTTTTTTTTTTTAATATCTTCTTTAAAATCTATCCCCACAAAGTTAAACTATTTACTAGTTATATAAATGGAGAAACGAGCTGGCCATTCGCTTGAAGATAAGCGAGACGCCCGCTCTTAGACAGTACCAAACCAACCAACCAAACCAAACCAAACGACACCAAAAATAAAAAAGCAAAGCTTGGCATTTCATTGCGCGTGCTATCCTGAAACATAAGATGTTAAGTCTCAATATATCCAGTAGTTACTCTGGCTACAATGTCCTTCAATCTGGAACACAATAGTGCATTTACAATGCTCACTAACGGGCTATGCTGACGATGGCCTCTTACTTATACAGTCTAATAGTAGGTCGGGACTAGAAAGTATGGCTGAGACGTGTTTAAAATTAATATCTGAATGGGGTGACCGAAATCGCTTAAAGTTTGCACCACAAAAAACGTTCCAATTACTTCTTAAAGGGATCTTAAAATCGCCACCACGTATCAAGTTTAATAATACAACTGTCAAGCGAAGGGAATCTTTTTGCTATCTTGGCTTATTTTTGGAAAGGAATTTTTCTTTTCTTGAGCATATTAAGAACGTCGGGGAAAAATCAAAAAGGAACTTTTTCGCTTTGACAATAATATCGACATCAACGTGGGGATTATCTTTTAATACATTAAAAATCATCTATGGAGCAACTTACTTAGGGTGTATATGTTATGGATCCCCCGTATGGGCTGATAGGGCTACTATCGGTGCTGTGCGAAGAAAACTGCTCCAGAGCCAACGTTTGGCGTTGATATTCTTGTGTAAGGCATATAGAACTGTTAGTACCGAAGCATTGCCTGTCCTGGCGGGTGTACTTCCAGTCGATCTGGAGGTGCAACGTCGCGCCGCCATGTATTACTCTACTAGGGAGAATATGGATAAAAGATTTTTAACTCCACGTGAACTTTTAAAAGTTGACAGATTATTTAAACCGCTTTCAGTAGTATATAGCGAACTATTAGATGAATGGCAAAATAGATGGGAGGTATCTTTGAAGGGACGTCATTTATATCAATATTTTCCTTGCGTGCGTGATCGTTTGACAAAGACTTGGCTAAATGTCGATTATTGCGTATCACAGTTCCTTACGGGCCATGGTAACTTTAAGTCTAAACTGTACTCTTTTAAGCTCGTTGATTCGCCTGCATGCCCATGTTCAACACCTAATTGCGAGTATGAACAGTCCGCGCATCATATACTTTGGGAGTGTAGTATTTGGCAAAATGAGCGTAAAATCATGTTTGATAATATGCAGATATCATCCGGAGTCGTATACTACATGGACCTAGTGGAGACTAGGACGAATTTCCGTGCTTTCCGGCGTTTTTGCCATACCTATTACTGGAATCAAGTTTAATAGCTCACACAATAGGTCCCATTTAAATGTAATAATGAATTCCGTGGTGCTTTACAGCTGGCTTCTCCGGCTGTAAAAGTCTTTTTGTGAGGTTATTTACCTCTTTAGTTCAATATTTTGTCACCCGCTTTGCACGGAGGGAAGTGGACATTATTTATTTCCAACTCCTCCTATTAATTTAACTTTCTGATTAATTTCGTTGCGGGTTAAAGACAAGTTAGACATTCCCGGAGACTCGCCGAGCTTCAATGCTTGGTGTCATTACATTGCGTGCCACTGTTGATCCTGGCTTACAGGAGTTGCAGTGGCGGGTGTGAGGGCGGGACAGTCTCCTGCTACTTGGCGGAAGAAATAGACATTGCATCCAACAATTTCAGTTTGTTTTTAAACGTTTTTTCTATATTGCGACGGCATAGTGATTCCACTAATACCTGGTGATAAGTGAAAGCGGTCCAAGATTATCAACTATAGGGAGTTTCAGTAACTATTTCCACCGGTTGACACAAATATGCTGGCATTCATATTGCTTCTTAAAGAATTCTTCTGTAAAATACAATTTTCCGAAAAGTCATAAAATATCACATTTCAATTTATCGTTTTTTGTAAAAATCAACACTACTCTCTATTCTCTAATAGCTAATGGCAAGTGTAAGTGGTCCTAGCATATTATAATCTGTAGGAAGTTTCTTCAACTATAACAGTCGAAATATGCCGGCATTCGGAATTGCTTCTTAAAGAATTCTGCTGTTAGATTTAATATCCGAAAATCAATAAAAACTCACATCTCAATTTATCGTTTTTCAATTACCGTTTATGTGGGACGCTGGGTCATAAAGGATAGTTGGATCGAATGTGGGGTAAACGCCGCCGAGGCCCAACGGCTTCGATTTCCGCTGCCCTGTATTTACAAATATTGGCTTGGAGTCTGCTGCTGTAACACTGAAGGTCTCGACGGATTTATTGAAATTCTGTGAGTTGATATATAAATACTTACTAAACAATTCATGTCTGGTATACTGACAAGTAATCTCAGCTGAGAATAAGGGCAGTGCAAATCCAATTAAATAAGTTGGTTGGTTAAAAAAGTATTCTAAGCTATGTTTTTTTTTATATATTTTCCTCATCATCATCAGCCCGTTGGAGTCCACTGCTGGACACAGGCCTCTCCCAAGGTACAACACGGAGCCGGTCTGATATTCTATGCATCCAGTCGCTGCTGGTCCTCTTGTGTAAGTAATCCTACCATCTGGCTATAGGACGTCTCACGCTACGTTTTGTTTTCTTAATTTAATGTATTTGTATGTGATTGTTAATAGACCTATTAAATAATTAAAAAAAATATCTGGATCGATAAAAATATCCTTCTTCCTTGATAAAATTCGTGGATGAAATCCCTAAGGTACATATTCACGTTATCGTTTTAGGGTCGATGAGAGTCCAGGACTATCACTCCCTATAATGTATTTAATTTGACATTATTATGTCTGCCTATTGTTTTTTTTTTACAAGTTATACTTCTTTTATCCTCATGAACTAGCCAAATTTATATGACACCACTTGGCACACAAAAAAATTACCAACATTCAATGATTGGGGTCACAGCCTACCCTTTAAAACACCAAGCCAATGCCCCTAATATAAAGTAACAAGAACCAACGTTTTTTATTTACGTTACACTCTATTACTACCGCGACTCTGCTCTCCGAATGAATGGTACGGAGTTTTCCGCTCTCCGTCAAAGGCAATGAAATGGACGTAAATAGACGCCCTTAAAAACATTCCCGCACGAGATATTCGTATTTGGAACGTGGTGACGCTTGCCCATCACGGATAATCACGGCAGCGCGCCGCTAAAGAAATAACTAAAAGAAAAATATGTTTTTCGAGCGGATTATGTCGGATTGCGGGAGCTGCGTCGCGAACGTGGCTTTAAAATGCAGAATATTATTTCGGCAGCAAGTTTTTATTCGCGCTTCCACGGAATTATGCAGGCGTGCTGTGGATGTACCGAAATGTGAATAGAGAAAATCAGTTTATATTTTGCGTATGATTTTGGTGGTTGAATTAAAAATATTCAGAATGATGATTTAGAACCTACCTTGTAGATAAAAAACTCGATACGTTCAAGTGATAGGTCTCTCAAATGTGAGAGACCGGCTGGGTAGATACCACTGCAATGTCTATTTACCCCGCCAAACAGCAGAGTAAATGCACTTTTTACACGCTTTATATTAGCTTCACTTGTATGTTTGTTTGTAACCGACTCCTTAAGACGCGATTTTGACCCACTTTAAACGGACAGATTTCATTCAAATTTTGCACACCTGTCAAAGACCGATGACAATACAATAATTTAAAAAAAATAGATTTTTTGAAAAAAAAATTTGATATTTTGCACGCCGCTAACTTCCTCTGGAAATACAGCCGTAGATGGATGTTTTTCGTCAAAACAATTAAATAATAGGGTGCAGGAGGATAAGTAATTGTTGTAAACACCCCACGCTTTGTAACAATAAAATATATGTATTTTACTCCATTCTCTTATCTTAAATTCAGTATCAATTATTTTTACTTTTTTAGTTGTATATCTTATTAAAGCGTGTATTTTAATTTTTTTTAACTATTATTTATTTTTTATTGCATTGAATGGCGAGACGAGCATGCCGTTCGCCTGATGGTAAGCGATGCGACCGCTCATGAACAGTAGCAAAACCAAACAACACCTTGATTTACAAAGCAATGCTTGGCATTCCACTGCGCTCGCCATCCTGAGACACAAGATGTTATGTCTCAATATGTCCAGTAGTTACTCTGGCTACAATGTCCTTCAATCCGAAACACAACAGTGCATTTAAACTGCTGTTTGACGGGTGAAATAGACATTGCGGTGGTACCCACCCAGGCAGCCTCTCACATATGAGAAACCTACCATCCATCATCCATCCATCAGCCAAAGGAAGTCCACTGCTGAACATAGGCCTCCCCCAAGTAATTACCTACCACCGCTAAGATAAATTTATGGGCCGCTTCACGTGGAGCTCCTGTTAGGCAGTGGTACCGCCCCGGATGAGTCTGCCCATTCATGCTGAGTCATGACCATAAACAGCGTGACTCCTCCACATACAAAACAAATATTATAGGTGTTATAAAATATTATAAATAAAAACAGCTTTCTAAATGCATAATTGCAAGCAATTCATTTTCAATAAACTCTGATTAGTTATACTTATATAATCTGTTATTCTAAAACTAGCACTGATTAGTTATACTTGTATAGTGCGCAATATTAAAATTATTTGACAAAACAGAACACACAGTAGATTCAAAATGATGTTCGGCCGCAATAAATATATGCTGAGTTGCAAATACGATGCGATGTATTATATCGCTTCAATGCATACTGATTACGAATCGAAACTAAATTTACTGCAGTGTTCATTTTAAATATTGGGAACATCTACGGTACCATCAATATTTTGCATGTAGTCGTGTTTAGGTACAAAAGTTTATCATTAGCATGATGAAAATAAATACACACATGACTCCCGAAAAGTCAGATTTCAGAGTTTGCCCGTGACCACCATGAACCTGTTGGTAGCCGCGTCTGGTCCATTTCCATCAGGCAACCACGCTTTATAACTGTGAAGAAAAGCATAGTGAGAAAACCTGGGTACCATAGGGATTTGTAAAAAATTCTATGGTATGTAAAGTCCGCCAACCCGCACCACTATTCTCAATCTTACTCTTGATTGTAGAGGAGGCCCGTACCCTGCAGTGGGATATTTAAGGGCTGATACACTATAAATTGAAAATAACGCTCACAAAGGGTAACACTACAATGCAGTATAATAATGAAAAAGTTGTACAGTCATACTTGGACAACCGTGGGAAAGTTCGGCTCTATTAAAATCTCAAAGAAAACCAACGAAATATGAGGGCTTTGCGGTGGTGTTTTCTTCGGCGAGTGAGAGCCACACCTATAAAAAATCAAATACACACTTGCAGTGAGACATATACACTGAAACACTGTAAAATATTCACGAAATATTATAATATCCATAATTCACGTCGATATACCTACTAGTACATACTCTAATATTTTTTTATGATCATATCAACAGGTAGAACAACAATATTCAGAAACAATTCAACCACATACAACTTAACCATTATTATTATTAATCAATTATTGTTATGTATTATTCATGAACTGCTCTGAATTAATCTAAGCTGCGACTCCTGTGTAATCACTGTATTGTAAACTTGTTTTGAAAAGAGTCTCTTGCCCGTTGTTCTCTGGCGGAAACAGCCTTGTTAACCGGGTGGTAGAGAAAAAAAGTGATAGTCTAAATAATGTATAATATATTAAAGTTTCATTAAAGTACTTTCATTAGATTTCACATTAAATTTTAAGAAGCATTATGCAAACAAGCAAACTTATTAAATGCTACAAATTCTCGTTTATTCTACACGAAGTATCAAAGTGGGTCAAAACAACTTCGAAAGAGAAGCCAATAGAAGGATACATGTTTGAGCAACAATTGCAAAACTCCGTTTAAGAAAAACAGCGGATATTAATTATACATTTCTACATGTAGAATGTGCAATACCTAAGTAAGAAAATAATTTGGGAGATCATAAAATATGTACAGGGTATATCAAGACTGCTACTGAAAACGAAGCTGGGTGGTAGTTTAAGCGATTTCAGACACAATGCAACAGAAAATTTTGCCACAAAATCGTCAATTTTTTTTGTTTTTTTTTCCTATGGCCATATTTGGGTGGTAAATAATTGTTTTCCTAAAATAATAGTGTATACCCTTTTATTTATAAATACTCTAAGGTATAAAACAGTTTAAATTATTATTTTATCAAAAACTATGGAAAATTAATGTCGCGTTTCTTTGCGAAATTTTTAGTTGCATTGTGTTTGTAGTCACTAAAACTACCACCCGGCTTTGTTTTCGGTAGTAGTCTTGATATACCCGGTATAAGTAGAAAATGCGAACACAAATTATATATATAAATTATATTAGTATTCTCTATATTTTATTTTAAAACGAACGATCACTCATTCACGTGCAGAATTAACATTTAAATAAAATTATGTAAAGTACCTAGAGAATGTAGAAATACTTGTGCTATGATTTTCACTCAAACTTGTCTAGTTTTTCAAGTGCCTTTTCGTCACCTTTATCACGACTCCTCAAGTTCCTTTAACACGACCCCTGCTTTCATTATGAAAAAAACCGTAGACAACTTCATAAGAAAGCATAAAAGAAAATTATTTGATTCTTATATATTATATTTTAAAAATATATACTTAATAACGCATTCAGAATCAGCCGGCGAGAGAATCGCACGATGGCGTTCATAACGAGAGCTCAGGGCGTCGCGTCGCGTCACTAGCTTTCAATACCACTCAAATACAGACTACGCTTTACTAAAACTCACTAATATTAAAAATGCGAAAGTTTCTGTGTTTGTTACCTTTTCACACTCAAACCGCTGTACTAATTTCGGTGAAACTTGGCATGGAGCTAGCTGACACCCTGGATTAACTTATAGGTTATTTTCTATCCCAACAACATGTAGTGTTCCCGTGGGATGTGCTTGGAATTCAAATATATTCGATACTCTTTCAAACTTAAATGGGATGGACTGATTAAAGTACGACACTAACTTTGAGTTTAAACAGATTAATTAATTATCACGCTAAATAGTTCCTATGTTTCTAAAGTGGACTCAAATAGTGTGACCAAGGCGAAGCCGGGCCGGACCGCTAGTATATTTACATAAATAAGTAATGAATGGATAAAAAAAGGGAAATGTTAATTTAGAGGCATCCTTTTTAAATAAAAATATCTTCATAAGCTTCCTGCATTTGAAATGTTACAAAATATCTTCAGAGAGTTGCTATTAATGCCCGTCATTACTTTAAATAGTGGAGGAAATATCAAATAAAAGTACAAACTTCATTAATGTTCACGCTACGTGGAGCTGTATGAATTTGAGGCACATTTATCTAATTAAAATAACATACATTTTGTTAATTAAGTACGTTGACAACATAAAAGCAAAAGCTTGAACACCGCCTTTGAATCAGTCTTATTTTGAAACTAATATTCTCTGAGCTATGTTATTAAATGTGTGTATCTTTAGATGATTTCTGAATGCCCGCAGGCTTAATAAAAATAATCTGTTTCCTTTTTAATTATAAGTTTGATAAGGTGGTAAATAACTATTGCATACTAATTGTGAAATTGTACAAAAAAAATCTTACGCTCTAATACTGGAACGCCATTCAAATAATAAGTTGCTCTTAACAGCGCACGGCCCACTTAGACAGTACATTTAAGCGGGATTAACGTAGTTAAGCACAACTTATATTTAAGTTGCGTTCCAGTATTCGGGCGTTATACTTTTATAATTCATTAAATTCATGTTATTTAAACCAACTATTAAAATTTAGAATACTTATGTAATGAGAACAAAATATTGCTTTTTCAATTAAATTTCTGGAATTTTCCGTTTAAAAATTTCCAAGAATATCAGTCTTCTCCGCGTCCGAAACACATATCTCCACAATAATCTCACAAACGGCGCAGCTCACAATGAAATGTATTAAAAAGTGAGTATATTTGTTCTCGAGAACAACAGAACAATGGAACGTCAGCGTCACCTGTCGGCGGCGGCACAAAAACTTAAACAGCGACAATGGGAAGCATCAGATCAGCGGACACACTCCGCAGGAAACTGCGACGTCGCCGGCAAACCAGCGAAAACAATTATATTTCCATCCCTCATGTTTGCAGACGCTTAATGTACTCGTAAGTGGGCATAGTTAGTGCCAAATCAAATGTAGATTGAATCGAATTTCTTCATCGTAAAATTATAGCTTTATTTCGTCTTCAAATTCGTCTTTCATGCAGTTCTCTTTTATTCCGTCTTTCAGTATTTTTATCGTTATATAGTATTTTAAAATGCCCAAGACTATCATTTATAAATCACATAAATAAAATACAAACACAACAACAAACATATTCTTAGTATCGCGTTATGCGATTCAGCATTGAAATACACAATACATGAATATTCAATTCGTGTGTTGTGGATTTCATAAAATTTTAGCAAAACTCGGAATAGGAATTTAAAATTAAAATGTCCTACAACCACTCTTTTTACGCAGCACACGGTCGGTATGATTCTATGCATATTGCAGATTTGACTGATAAACTTAGACGGTAATGGTACTTAGTTTCTGTGCCTCCTTCGGAAATATTTTTTTTATTGCTATAAATGACGGGACGAGCGTGCTGTTCGCTTGATGGTAAGCGATACAACCGCTCATAACAGTAGCAAAACCAAACAACGCCTTAAATTACAAAGAAATGCTTGGCATACTACTGCGCTCGCCATCCTGAGACCTAAGATGTTAATTCTCAATATGTCCAGTAGTAACTCTGGCTACAAAGTCCTTCAATCCGAAATACAACAGTGCATTTAAACTGCGGTGGTACCCACCCAGGCGGCCTCTCACATATGTATAAGAGACCTACCACCAGTCTTGCAAATAGAATCAAATTAAAATTCTGAATGGTTAAGATTAATTATATATTTTAGTACGTTGTCTACATAAAAGTAAAAGCTCAAACATCGCTTTTGAAGTAGTCTTACTTTGAAATTAATATTCTTAGAGATATGTTATAAAATGTGTCTATCTTTAGATACCTAACTTTTTAAAGGCCACATGTTAAAATAAGACGAATCTGTTTCCTTCTTAAATATTTTATTAAATATCTAACAATGTGTTTTACTAATTGATAAATCATGTTGTAGATACCTATCCATTCAAATCACTTACATTACGCGACTCAAAACATCATGGCTCATTAATTTCAATCACCAATAATAGCAATTATGAACCCTTTACCCTACATATACTCTGATACATCCACACCGTTCATAAGCGGAGTAATATCAATTTGTGTGGAGATTTCATCTAGAGTATCACGTATCGATTGGACTGCCGGATGACGCAAGTCTGGAGCCAACGCAACCGATTCTAAAATAAGTAGAACGCGTTTATGAACTACTAACTATAATATTAAGAGCAATTCTACTCCGTGGCTTTTGAAATAAGTACCTACACGAATTGTGGTAACTTTATCGTGATAATATTCAAAGAGACTACTTGTATATTTATCTCAAGAACTGCAAGGCTAAGTATATGCTTTCTCTAAGAATTTTCATAGTTGTCTATAAAATCATTTTAATTAATTAAAACACAATACAGCACCCGCTGAAAGACTAAAGGAATTTGTTAGAATGTGTGTCTATTTTGAGTCAAGTTAGGTAAATAGTAATATTTAAATGAATTTGATTGCTCCTATGTCCTCGGCTTTTAAAGTATAAAGCTGTATTCAAAGACAGAGGGAAAAATTAATAGAAGAGTAAAAAATTAATGAAAATGGAAACTAACTCAAAGGGACGTTGTGAAAAAGAAAATCCTGCGTACAAAAAGAAACGAGCGCTATATTAAAATGCATTTTTTATGGACGAGTGTTCTGAGCAGCGTTCGCCGCAAATACAATGCGACTTATTAAAACAACATATTAAATAAGTATGTTTATACAGGGTATATCAAGACTGCTACCGAAAACGAAGCCGGGTGGTAGTTTAAGCGACTTCAGACCCAATGCAACAGAAAAAATTGCAAAAAAAAAGCATCAAATTTTTTTTGGTAATTTTTTCCTATGACCATATTTGGGGGGTAAATAATTTTTTTGCTAAAATAATAGTGTATACCCTTTTATTTATAAATAATTTACGGTATAAAAGAGTTTAAATTATTATTTTAGCAAAAACTATGGATTTACCACCCAAAAATGACAATATTTAAAAAATCATAAAAAATAATTGTCGCGTTTCTTTGCGAATTTTTTTGTTGCATTGTGTTTGTAGTCACTAAAACTACCACCCGGCTTCGTTTTCGGTAGCAGTCTTGAGATACCCAGTATATATGTCTAACGATAATCTTTATTTTTCTTTTTGTTTTCGAGATTATGTCAATGTCGATGTTGAATTAAAATTATCGTGTCTCTACCCTCTACGTCTCTTTCTTTCTATCTCAATCTCTCTTTTTCTGGTTAAAGATAATCTCTAGTTTTGTTAAAGTTTCTTTTGACAATCAGTTATTATTTTTTCAGTATTCAGTAACACAAATTAATAATAATATTCACGTTCTTTGCGTCTAAACGCATTTATTTTAGCATAGAACAAGCTGAACTATGGATACTTAATTTCTCGTCTTAAAATCATTGTCAAGGCAGACTTTCAATATATATAAAAAAAAAATTATTGCAATGAATGGCGAGACGAGCATGCCGTTCGCCTGATGGTAAGCGATACGACCGCTCATGAACAGTAGCAAAACCAAACAACACCTTGAATTACGAAGCAATGCTTGGCATTCCACTGTGCTCGCCATCCTGAGACATAAGATGTTAAGTCTCAATATGTCCAGTAGTTACTCTGGCTACAATGTCCTTCAATCCGAAACACAACAGTGCATTTAAACTGCTGTTTGACGGGAGAAGTAGACATTGCGGTGGTACCCACCCAGGCCGCCTCTCACATATGAGAGACCTACCACCAGTAATATTTCAACAAATCATACAACTAACGCACCTGACGGCTCCTTCGCTTACAAAATTTTATTGGAACGAAGTTCCTTATCGCGCGTTGCGAAAGGGGGATAGGCGGAAGAAATTAAGACCCAAAGTTGTAACTACACTTTAAAACATTTGACAATCGTTTTTTACAATTTTAGTTTGTTACCCTGCTGTCAATCTTTAACCCTTCATTTGACTATGTAACTTTGCCAATTATTACTAAAGTTGAGCCTACTGATTATATTACATTATATTTGTTAATAATAATAAAAAAAATGTATTACAATTCCTTCACTAATTAATCGAAAGGAACTTCGTTCCATCCGGGTGTCCCTTGACACCTCTCAAGTTTTTTAATGAGTCTTTAACATACTATATAATTTCGTTAATTATAGGAAAAAACATTTATTTACCACCCAAATACGAAATTAGCAAAAACAGAAAAAAAAAAATGGTCGCTTGTTTTTGCAAAAAATTTAGTTGCATTGTCACTAAAACTACCACCCGACTTCGTTTTCGGTCGCAGTTTTTATATACCCTGTATATCCAATATCTATATATCCAAAATGAACAAAGTAATGCTCGCATTATAAAACATCAGTCTACCACAATTACCAAGAGAGAAGGGTAACACCTTATTTAATATTAACAAACCTAGTGGGTACACGGTACCACTGTCGGGTTTTTGCAAGTCATTCCACTCTCATATTTCTCTTCCCCACATGTTGCTTTATCAGATTATCTAGCTCTTTATTTGTAAGACGCTATAACGTAGGGAAAATATTATTTTTAACGTTTGGATAATTTAAATATAGTTTGGAATATTTTCGAGAAGTGGGCAATTAGATTCAACAATATTGTCGTAACGATTTTTATAAATTTTAAGTTAGTAAATTATTTTAAAAGTCATGATGTGTAAAATCTGTACTTTTTCTGGTTCCTAAATCACCACATATCTATGCAATGTCTTAACATAATCAAAGTTAGAAACTTAATTTGTAACTTAAATAATTTGAAATAGTTGCAATACCTATTTACATTACATTGAATACTGTACCAAGCAACTGTAAATTAAAACAGCATTTTTGCAAAACAATTCAAGGCTTTCAACGCGTACCACAGGTGCATAAACACTTGTATGTTTTCAATTTATTATTTAATTTTCTAAAAGCTGTTTACGGGGGCCTATATCAAAGCGTAGCTCTAAACAACATTAACGAAAAGATCTTCAATGAGTTGGCGAGACAAACTTGATACTTAACGACATTTTTCACGTGAAATACGAGTACAAAGTTCAACACAAAGACGGCACGAAACTATCACGTACACCTCCGATCATTAGCGAACGGAACGGTTTCATTTTAGTTTTTATTGAAAATTAAAGTGTCGAACTGCTATCTATCAAATGCGCCGTACTCCGGCTCTTTGTGACGCCTCCGTTCTCAGTGGCTTCGTATATTAAAATCATGACGCTTGACTCGGCATTAAAGTAAACGTAATTTATTTTTTTTGCGCGAGTTTTTACATTCTGCATTCATATCGAGAATACTGTAGTTACTAGGACAGGTCCCTTGAAACGTGGAAGCGAAAATGTATTTACGTTCTGTTCTAGTCTTTATCTCTCGCCTGGGACTGAGGAATCACACAAAACTTCCACAAAAATAGATCTATGATATTATCTGTTTCGACCTAAATAAGCCCCGCTGTCTTTTCCAAACCGATTAACAACATTCTCTTTGTCCTCACCAGCGCGCTAGGTACATTCGATGTTAATTTGTATAAATCATACGAAGCAAATCATGCATTCGAAACAGCAAATATTTATCTAAAACAAACCGAGGCGAGCGAACGCCAGGGAAAGGCAGTAATGAAAAAAATAAATGTTGTCGTCAAAGCAAACATTCGCACAAAGCGAAAAATATATGAATTTGAATTCTATCATTCGATATTTAAATCCGCCGGTGCGGTTGGGCGGGCGGCGCGAAGTTTCCCCGGGCGGGGTGGTGCGCGGCGCGCGGGCGGGGGGGCGCGGGCGGGAGCGCACGGCGTGGCGCGGGGCGGAGCGCGGGGGGTAATTAGGCGGCCCGGCGGAGGCTGTATTGATCGGCGCGTCTCCTAGCAACACGCGAGATGGCAGCACAGCCTGCCCTCGCAGCTCCGGTGAGTTTTTTGTTTGAGCTCGTTCTAGGTGCGACCGTTTTGATGTAATCTCCTAGGAGATGATTCAATTCGATTCGTGCTCTATACCTGTTCGACGTTGAATATAATGGCATTATTAGTCCTGTTGTACGGAATTAAGGGTAGATGTTCGGAGGAGGGGCAGGCTTTATTTTCTTTGTAGTGCTTTTGAGAGTGTTCTCAAAGGAAACATGGCGGATTTAATATCGTTTTAGTCGGCATCTGTCTGGGGGAGAAGGCTGTGTACACATAATTACGGATAATAATATTTAAGATGTACATATCTAGTTCATCCGAGGCGAGCGCCGCGGGGCACGGTCGATTGTTTATACTAGATTCCGTCTATTATTCGCAGGATGGAAATTTTCAACAATATTGCAGAACTAATAATTTTGTTGTGATATTATATTATCTTATGCTCATCGTATTAAAGCTATTTTAAACTATACAAGCAAGCAAGACGGTTACATAAAACAATCTTTAGTACGTAGAAACTAGACAAAGCACACAATGGATCATCAGTTATTTTCATGCCAACACTTTACTCCTATTTTTCCGTTTTTATACAGGGTATATAAAGATTGCTACCGAAAACGAAGCCGGGTGGTAGTTGAAGCGACTTCAGACACAATGCAACAGAAAAAGTTTAAAAAAATAGCAAGAATTTTTTTATTTCAATGATAATTTTTTTATTTTTCCTATTTATATATATATATATATATATATATATATATATATATATATATTTCCTAAAATAATAGTGTAAAAGAGTTTAAATTATTATTTTAGCAAAAACTATGAATTTACCACCCTAAAATGACGATATTTAAAAAATCATAAAAAGTAATTGTCGCGTTTCTTGGCGAAATTATTAGTTGCATTGTGTTTGTAGTCACTGAAACTACCACCCAGCTTCGTTTTCGGTGGCAGTCTTGAGATACCCGGTATTTAATATAATAATTATTCATTATGCATGTTTTCATTGTTTTGGTTGGTTTACAAATATTGGTTTTAAAATTACGAAAAAATTATGTTTTCCAATCAAAAACCTAATACAAATTTGATGCCTATAGTCACGCAAAATTTTAATTGTTGACCGCAAAATTTTAATAAAACGAATAATTAAACCAGACCTGCGCTTATAATGTTAGTACTCCTGTGCTGTTATATCGCCTAAATTCACCGAAGGTTAAAAGAAGATTCAATAAGATAACATGCCTCTTCTGTCGCTTCTTCTTTGTCCATTCTTGCAGAGACGATTGAGTAATAATATTACGAATCTACCCAACGTCAAGTCATTCATAAAATCGGGAAATTACAAAACCATCATAAAGTTATTCAGTATTTCCCATCGATAAACGCACACAAAATAGATTTTCGACTCTAGAATCGAGTCGTTACAAGTCACATCAGGGCAACAAGAAAGGCACACTACATAATGCCAAAACTATTACTTACTTCAGTTTTAGATTTATAATTACATAGTGTGTATGTATTAAGTGTTTTGTTATCTTTGTTATCTAATAACATATGTACGACGAGCAATAAAGAATTATAATCGTTCTCTATTCAATTTAACTACCAAAATCAGGCAATGCAAACTAATAAAAATTTCAAAACTAATCAAAACGAAAATAAACTATATAAATCGTGAAAATCTAAAATAACTTATAGACGCAACAACAGCTTCCAATGATTGAAATGCGTTATCATTATTTTCAGCCCACACAATGAAATATGAGAGGAAGCCTCCGCAAGACCAAACATAACATTCCTTTTCTACCTGCAAAGTGGGCGCAATAAACTACTCAACACGAAATATGTCGTCATAAACGTGACACAGGATTCTCCAATAACTGTGAGAGGAATACTTTCCGCGTCAGATAACTTATCGCGGTACATATTTTGCGAATACCATCGTCCGCGAAATGTAATAAACTAGCACATAACGGTACAAAGCGGGCTGGCTCGGAAAGAGCCACACTGCCTCGAATATTGCACTGAAAATGCGCCCTACATTCGAGCCACGTTTGACACTAACTAAATGGGAACTCTTTTTGGAGAAGCACGTACTAATATAAAAATATAAAAACTCAGCAGTGTGTGGAGTCTTTGTTCGTTTTATATTTAATAGAAGTGTCTAGTTTTATACCCGTGCTAGTTATAACTTCATAAAATTGAATTTTAAGGCAATTGTGTAGGATGTGATAAGAGCAAACAGAACGTTACGACATGGCAGATGCAATTCTAACAATGGGAATATTATATTTGTTATAGTAAACAGAAACAGAATTGATGGAACGTAGAATTAAACTTAGTTCGTGGCGTTTAGCAACTGACTGATGTCTGTTCTGTTCTGTTGCGTGAACAGACTAAGGCTATGACTGATATGAAAATTTCCCAAAACATTTAATATTAGACACTCGATCTGCCGGTGATAACATCAGATGCATATCTATCTGCAACATTCATTCATTCAAGTCATAGTCTACAATCGCAGAAAAATGCAGAATGAACTAAAGTAAAAGATTAATTATTTCTCACTCAAGAGAAACAACCTATTACGCAACGCTGAAAACACAGCACTCAATCACTGGTGGTAGGTCTCTCATATGTGAGAAGCCATCTGGGTAGGTACCACCGCAATGTCTATTTCTCCCGTGAAACAACACTGCTTAAATGCACTGTTGTATTTCGGATTGAAGGACATTGTAGCCAGAGCAACTACTGGACATATTGAGACTTAACATCTTATGTCTCAGGATGGCGAGCGCAGTGGAATATTGCTACTGTTCATGAGCGGTCGTATCGCTTACCATCAGGCGAACGGCTTGCTCGTCTCGCCATTCAATGCAATAAAAAAAAAAAAAAAAAAAAACTCAAAACAATCTTCACCACGCTACAACACTTAAAACGATACATTAATACAAAAATGTTAAAACTTTTTTAATATAGAAAAGCGTAAACAGAATGCAAATTACTGTAGAGTCTGTGATATTCTCAAAACACAAGTTTTGTAATGAAGTTAACTGGAGCGCACCGCGTCGCGTCGTGTCGCCTTCTACGAAGTTGCCACACTCCTGAAAGGATGTACTGAAACTAGCAATTTTGTCAATAAGCCCCGCGCGTAATGCAATTTGAATTGTAGTGAAATGTCTTGCAGAGCGCTTCTGAATGTCTCTGTAGGAACGACATCTTGTGTTGTGTCATCATGTCATCACATTTTGCGTTGCATAGTTCCGACAAACGAGCAAACAGGTCAGTCACCTAATGGTAAGTGATTATAGCCGCCCATGGACATTCACAACGCTGGAATCATAGATGGGTTGCCGGCACATCACATCGGAAGAGGAGTGGGTAGGATAAAAGATGGAAAGAGCGTATTGGACATATGGTAATCTCACCATAGTCATCTGTTATGAGGTAATCTCACTCACCGAACGAAATACGACAGTAATGCAGTCGCTTCACGTAGATCTCCTATGAGACAGTGGTACTGCCTCAGACGAGCCTGCCCGTACATGCTGATTCATGGCTAACTACAGATTTCATTAATTCTTTAATCATAACTATTTTCTTTGAGAAAAGCTTTATAGTTTCATTTGTGGCAAATGGCCATAAATTAGGCCATAAGAAAAAGATATCCCAAAAATATGGTTACCAATGAGTAGCTGTAATTTTTTACGTGTTCTTTTCATCACGCGTAGAAGTAAAAAAACAGCCTACAATTTGTATGCCATTGTAATTTAATTTTAATAATAGTATTAAAATTATAGTGTTACTGAATAACAACGCTAACAACATGATTGATAAATTGGCGACTAAAAAATAATGTTTCACTCAAACCTTTGCGGCATCTGTTTAATACTTTTTTGAAGAAATGTAGCACAGATATTGTTTTGTGGGCTGGATGCCAAATTTTTTAATGCCTACAGGCTAAGTTCATTTGAGCGAGCCAATCATTTACCGTTGGTAAACTTATGTCAAAACTTTGTCTGAGACCCAAACATGATAATTAATTGTTTAATGGATTCTTAGCTTTACGCGAATGGTACGCATCGAAATAAAACTATTGTTTCGGATTTTATTGCGGGATTGGTTCAATTTTTAAATTTCTTAACTTCCCCACATTTCAATTACTTTACAGCTATCGTGGTCAAAGGGCGGACTAACCGTCCCTTTACCAAAGTCGCGATAAAAACCGTAAAAAATAGCTTTATTTCGATTACTTTTTTTATTGCCATGAATGGCGGGACTAGTATGCCGATTGCCTGGTGGTAAGCGTAACGACTGCTCATTAACAGTAGAAAAACCAAACACCTTGAATTACATAGCAATGCTTGGCATTAAACTGCGCTCGCTACCCTGAGACATCAGATGTTAAGTCTCAATATGTCTAGTAGTTATTCTGGCTACAATATCCTTCCAGCCGAAACACAACAGCGCATTTACACCGTTGTTTGACGGTAGAAATTGACATTGCGATGGTACCTACCCAGGCGGCCTGTCACATATGAGAGAGCTACCAGTGAAGTGAGTTTGTTTGTAGATGGAAATTATTATTCATCATTCTAACACTATGAAAGCGGAAGTGTTCATTTTTGCTTTGTTTTCTATAATGGAACAAGTTCGAAATGATTTTGGAAAGGCATAATAAATATAACTTTTATTGAGATATTTCCATACACACGATGTCACAGTTGACAATAATAACCTTGGAAAATGAAAGAGACAAAAAAACGCGTAAGTATACGAGTATTAAACTTATGAAATGATATGTTATAGATTTGTTTGAGAGGAAAGAAGTAACAAACAAAAGCTTTACTCTTTACAATATTAATACGATATACAGACATTACACGAGTAAACATCACACAATACTAAGTGTCACGTGATGAAATATTATAGGCTGTTACAACACGAGCCGCGAATTGTAAAATATTATATAGTGCTCTCACTCCGGGCTTCGGCGCAAATGATGACGTATCAAACTTTCAAATAAATTTATTTTTTGGGGATTCTTCAGGCTTTGTAGCTTTATAGAGTTAACGATGTCCGGATATTCATATTAGGCTTTGTATATATTTCGTTAAGTTTAATTTTTATGTCTATAGAGACTACAAAAGCTAGCAGCGGATATTATTAAAGAAATTGTGCCTAATATTATGTAAAATTTAATAAATTATCGATATATGTATTATATTAACTATTTTTTATTTTACGTGAAACAATGTATAGTTATACTTATAACATAGAATTATTATTTAATATAGCAGAGATAAAATACAATTTTGCCCCTATATTAATTGAGAGACCAAAATGAACAGTTAGTAAAGGACTTGATTCTTTTGAACAATTTATTTATCTTAAACTTAAAAGTAGTTTAAAAAGGAATTATTAATTATTATCAATGTTATTACAGAGTTTGGAAACTATGATCAATATTATTAAGGGAAACATGTAATTGGTGCTTTGTTTTTGTTATGGATTATACTTTGTAACACTGTATGTTCCCAAACAAAATAAATCATTATTTATCATTTAGGCACTTATAAATTATTCAGTGTATTTGCCTTGTAATCTCAAATCGATACTAATAAAAACTTTCATCAAACTCACTTAAGCTGTTTTTGCTGCATAAATTCGAGTTGCTCAGAGTCTAAATTAGATTTTAGCTCGGTCTATCTGGGTACCGACGGTTATGAAAATCGCTTTAGTCGCTTTCCGGTTAATCGAGTTACTAGCATCAGGGAAACGGATAAGTAGGGGCGCTGTTCACCAACTCTAAACCTGCCTTGAAACTAGATTACGGCTTTGATAAATGGATTCCGTGAATAATCATAATCTTCAGCTTGTGCGGAACACAAGCATCCTCCAAAGACTTCCACCAGGTTTAATTGGAATCGGCATGTGTCCAGTAAAACATAAAATTTCTGCTACATTTATTAGGTCGTCGTCCACCTTATGCTTGGATTTACGACGGTGTGTGCCAGTAGGTGGCAAATAAAACATTGATACCAAAAATCATATTTTTTTGTACAAGCAATTAATTATGTTTTAGGTTACTTTGTCGTAGGCAAAGCAGACATAGAAGACGTAATAATTAGTCCATTTCTATAAGAGCACTTTTACATAAAGATCTAAAATAATAAGATTTATAAAAAGCGCCACGCAGACATTTTAAAAATAAAGAACTTATCTTAATGAAAGATGTTCAAAGCCTAATTGGAATACGCAAGGTAGAAAATTGCATGGCATTTTTAATCTTAAATTAAACTGCCATTTTCAACCCTCTTTATTCAAACACAAATCGAAAGCATTTTCTAAATCCCTTAATTAGTAGCCGGCTCGTCCATCAATGGCGGCCCGGCCGATGTGAAATGCGAAATGCCCATCACAAAGGTAGTATTAATTAACGAATCCAATATCGAGTCTCGATACAAGTATCCCTAGTATTGAATGTAATTAAGGGACGTCAGCTCTGTCGTGTGCACGCGGTATCCACCCGCCTATATTATTCGGCGCACACAAAGCGGTGACGAGCGGCAAACAGGACCCTCTCCCGGGAGCGCTGCCGAGAGTCAGGTGCCCGGGAGGTGATGCAATTTACCTACAAACAACAGAATCGCACAACCACGCCGTTTCGGCTCTTACATACACCAATACTAGAGCCAAAATGGCATTCACCACGCCGAGCCCCGGGCAGCGTGCAGTGCACAGGCGCCGGTTGCCAACGGTTACATTCGGACCGCGATAGTCTGTCTACATGCGTTATATTGAGTTAATATTTGACTGGGGATGTTCGACGAATATTTGTATAGCACACGCTGCTTCCGAGAATCCCCGGGGATGAAAAATCGATACACCTGTCTATAGCGCGCCGGGCCGCGCATGTATTTATACGAACTCGCTTCCGCGTTATGAAAACCATTAACTGTCTCATGCTGTACTCGCATCGTAATTTTAAGAATATTTAAATATGCCCCCAGAACTAGCGACGACCGGCAGAATATGCAAAGAATCCGCTTTATAAAGTTTACGTATCCTTTTGTGCGGAGATTGATTGGAGCCCACAATGGCACTTAAATAGCCAAGAATGTACAAAGTAAAAGCGTACATTAAATTATAATAAAGGTACGGTGCAGCGTTTGTATCAAACTCTCATTACGCGTAGCCCGCAGCCTGTCTCGGCAATATTTCTCTCGACTTCCATATTCAAGGCGGAAATTACATTTTTGTAGCGGGTTTAACCCCCGAGATGATGGTGAGGCTGCGGTTGGTTACAGAACGTGCCCAGCGCCATTACAGCGGGCCAAATGGGCCTTGAAGCGGTTGGTCGAGATAAAACGCCGCCGCACCGCGCCGCCGACCCGCTCGGAAGAATTGACGCAATAAACTTTTTTGAATATTTTTCTTGTGCGCATTACCTTTACCCTAGTATGT
This sequence comes from Hyles vespertilio, assembly GCA_009982885.2. Taxonomy (NCBI): domain Eukaryota; kingdom Metazoa; phylum Arthropoda; class Insecta; order Lepidoptera; family Sphingidae; genus Hyles; species Hyles vespertilio. The sequence continues at coordinate 19,812,351 of CM042807.1, forward strand.
ATGTTAGTACTCGCGATTTCTAGCAAATAAAATGACTTAATTTTCTGAATGACAATAATCAACACTTACACTAATACATATTTATTGCTAAAAATTGTTCGCACGTGCTATCACACTCCGGCCTGCTACTACTGTCCACCAGTATTGCTATAAGACTTCAATAGTACCAATCAGTTAAGTTCAGCAATAATTTAGGATTACTTTGATTATCTTTAATCCGCAAAGAACCACATCATAAAATGAGCGATAATGAAACGTGCTACAGACCGTCCCATATTACGCAAATAGTTCAGAGATACAATTCGGAATGAACAGGCGACAATAAACAGGTGTATTTGACTTCAAACAAAACGCTGGACTTAAAATGATAAGGGCAGGACTCTTGGAGAGACGAAACCATACTAGATTGATTATAGTAGCAACAAAAAGAACAAGAGAAAGGCAGGCAGACCTAAAGCAAGATGAAATGCTATTTTAAAACTTCAGCGCACGAGAATCTTGAGAGAACACAGAAAGAGAGAGAGCCACAGAGCTGAGATTCGTGCAAGACCGAATTGTCATGTGCTGTGATAAAGAATATTCCTAAGTCCATAAGATGAAACGGAAATGATGATGAGTGAAATGAACAGGAATTGTAAAGTCGTAGTTAGTCGGTGTCGCGCCAATGCGTGCCGGAGCTAATTCTCTCGCGTATCTCGAAGTGCGCATAACTTCGAAGCCCTGCCAACACGACCATTACACGCCAAGCGTTTTATATTGATTCCTTTAGTTGAGTTAAACAAAATAAGTTCATTACGGTAACGCAAATTATTTTTGTATGGTAATGCAAGTTTTACATTATTCCACTAACGGCATTAATTATTAATTTTTATTCTTTAATGCACACCAAAACAAGTATAAATAAGTTGGCGGTGTCACCGCCCTAATTATTATTATTATTACGACACAAATAGTGATTGTGATATTTTTCTTCAATTTACTATCAAAATATTGTTTGTGCTTGGGTCATTATTAATTGAAACTATTGAGCGTGTTTACATAAGACCGTAAGACTAAAACATGTTTGCATATAAACTTAATATTAAAAAAGCATAATGTCAAAACGCCCGCCATTGAGACGATCACTTCGCGCCAGAGAAAATCCTAAAATCATTGTTTATGTATTTGGATTTTATGAAATTAATATAAAAAAAATTATAGCAAATTCAAGACATACAGGCGTTTCATTCTTGATTCCAACCACAAAGAAAACTCTATCAACCTTGTAAACCATCCAACGCGTTGTAAAAACTTCAAGTATACATAATTAATGGTGTGAAACAAAAAGGGTTGTTTTCGGGTGGTTTGTTATTCCCGGATGTCTTGTCTTCCCTGAGAAGATATAATCCACGGCTCAAGTCATTGCGGTGGCGATGACAGGCGATCTGTCTTTATTCCCTTTGCTCTCGGTGGGTTAAATTCTACCTAGATTTGTGCTGCAGTTTTGTGTGGATGGTACTGTGTCGTGTTGAAGATTTGGTTTATGAACTAGGAAAGTATATAATATAGCGTAGTCTTAGAAAATATTCTAAGAGCGTAGTATAGGACGCCCTCCAACTAGGTGGACTGAGGATATTCGGAAAATGGTTGGTAGCGGTTGGAGACGATGAGCTGAACAATCGAACCCACTGGCGTACCGTAGGAGGGACCTAATTCCAGCAGTGGACGCCGATGGGCTTATGATAATGATGATGATATGATGTATTAATTTATTTTAAATTGTCAATTCTTTTAGGAACTTTTGGGATATCAGGTAGGTATTTTGTAAGGAAGCTGGAAGAGTGACATAGGTAGACAAATCCATGATTTCATGTAGAGACTAACGGCTTCCAAATTGTTCCAAAAATATGTTTAAAAATAATTGACGGCATCAAGATACATATTATTTTGACTTGATTGTAGTTTTCTTTCGTAACGCCTTCAGAAGCATCTCTGTGCTACTGATATCATAAAGAAAATTGTAACCAACGAGCACCTAGCCACAACTCTTTTACCATAGGCAAAAAAAAAACAATTTGATCTTATCCTCTCATTAATTTGAAAAGTAAGGATAGTTGTAAGCCTTCAGTATATTTGCAGTATCAATAGGATAGCCGTGAAAATCGCGCCGTCTAATAGATGTTTTCATAGCTTAAATGAACTTATTGTAATCATCGATATCATAAGTCAATGATTGTTATAGAATTTGTTTTAACTGCGATAAGAATTATCTTGTTTTTACTAAACTTTCTGAAATAATACAAACAATCATTTTCAAAACCATTGCGAGCCAAAACTAATTTCACTAATGCTCCATTGTAGATACACTGGAGCGCCGCACCACTTACGTCGGAACACTTTACGCGCTCTTCGTCCTGTTCAAATGGACAGGACATTGACATAAAATTATGTCAATGTATCCTCCCGTAGTTGTTTCAGCTATAAATTTCATTTAAACTAAATCCAAATATCTCTGAAAAGGAGATTCCTGGCTTAAGTTTTACGAGCGACAGTGACTTCCAAAGCCCGGAGTCTAGAAATTGTCCATAATTCGTATTCCTTTAGGAAAGATAGGTGAAAAGATTTTATGAAATTTTAATTCTGACATTAATCACATGATTTGAATAAACTTTTAGATAAACTATTATGAGGTCTTGTATTTGATTAAAATATATTTTTTATTAAAGAGCTCGCCATCAAAACTTGGAATGTATTAAGATATCGAAACTATTACTTTTATGGGCGTATTAAAAGAACGGATGCAAATAAAACTACATTTTTAACCAATATGTTCAACTTACGAAAACTATTTATCTCCAATACAATTAGAAAATAATTTTCAAAAGTTCTACTATTCAAGTAACTGCAAATACTAATGTTGGGACTAGAAATGTTAATTTTCATACATATTTTCTAAAACTCAAGTTAAACCTACGCAGTATCTACTACGTTATACATTTTCCCGCAAATATGCTCACACTAAACTGGGATATGAATACGGACATCCTTACAAACTTCATCCATGCAAATTTCGTTCTTTTTATTTTAGTTTAGCCTCGTTGCGAAGTTATGGCCGGCGGGAATCGCGATCTGCCCCCGCCTCACCCCTCTACCCGCCCCGATAAATCACCAATAAGATTCATGGCTTCTTATTACGTCACAACGTAGCAATCTTTTTACGGTTCCGTACTAAAAAGAGGAAACCTTTTGGGATCACTTTATTGTATGGCTGTCAGTCAGTCTGTTAAGAAAACCTTTAGAATATTTCTCATTGTCTTATAATTGTAAAATTGGGCAGGAACTTTGTTGATTTATGAATTATTTTTTTATTGAAATGAACGACGAGACGAGCATGCTGTTCGCCTGATGGTAAGCGATACGACCGCTCATGAACAGTAGCAAAAACAAACAAAAACTGGAATTACAAAGCAAAGCTTACCACCCCACTGCGCTCGCCATCCTGATACATAAGATTTAACATCTTATGTCTTAATATGTCCAGTAGTTATCCTGGCTACAATGTCCTTCAAACCGAAACACAACAGTGCGTTTATAATTTAACTATTTGGTGGGAGAAATAGACATTGCAGTGGTAACTACCCAGGCGGCCCCTTCACCTATGAGAGATCTACCACCAGTAAAGAACGTATGAGAATATTGGGTGTACCTATATTACTGAGAAACAAAGTACCAGCTACTAGTTAGTCCTTTACTAACGCCCGAATACTGGACACAACTTAAATATAAGTTGTACTTAACTACGTAAATCCCGCTTAAATGTACTGGCTAAAAGGGCCGTGCGCTGTTAAGGCCAACTTATTATTTGAATGGCGTTCGAGTATTCGGGCGTTAGTCTGAATATTCGAAAATAACAAACTGGCAATTGCAATTATCTGGTATAGAACGGTATTGTATGGTACGGAACTCAAGATAAGTAAGTGCAACTTACGTTTGGTGGATTTTTCTTACTTTATCATGTATCTGTATCAGCCCATATACGTCCCACTGCAGGGCACGGGCCTCCTCTACAATCGATAGTACGATTGAGAGTGGTTAGGCCATATAGTCCAACACGCTGGCCTAGTGCGGGTTGGCCGACTTACATACCATAGAAATTTTTATAAATCGCTATGGTATGCAGGTTTCCTCACGATGTTTTCCTTCACCGTTTTAGTGCGTGGTGATTGACTATCAATACACACATGACTCCGAAAAGTCAGAGGTGTGCCCTGGGATTTGAACCCGCAACCACCGTGAACATGTTGGCAGTCGCGTCTAGTCGTTACTTTATCATGAAAGTATAAAAATTCTATCCTGATTCTAGAAACAGGATTAATATTTTCATGTTAACAACACTCGCCACCCTATAAATCTGTTTTGAATGTGTACCTGAAAATTATTGCAAGCGAGTCAGAACCTGAATCGGATAAATGGAACATTGGAAGTACGGCAATGAATTTTAAACGAAAATATTATCCTAAAACCTTTTTTGTTTCTCATTTTGTTTAAATGTATAATACTTCAAAGCAGGTAAATAAATTAATTTATCATTATATCTAAGAAACTTAAACACAGAATTAAAAAATTACGTACTTCGACGTAAACCTCCACGACATTTTTTTATCCCTTATGATTGATGGAAGTGGTGAAAATCTCCTCGTCCTAAGCAACTCTTACTTTGACTATTTTCCAAAGTAATTTATTGTTAAGAACGTTTTTATCTGTATTCAATATTCATCATTATCATTTTCTTCACTCCATCACTGGGATGAAGAAGCCCTATAAGGATTTGAATATAGGTATGTATTGCAATACACATACAGTATACATTATATTATACAGTCATGCGCTTTAGTAATATTACCTTCGCTGTTAATCACTTATCATCATGTAAGTATACATAATCGTGATAGTAAATATAAATGCCTAACTAGACACCTAGTCCTAAAATGCAATATCGAAGGAAACTCAGCGATATTAACATGTTATTTGAATCGTGACTCTCAATCCTAAATAACACATTAAAATGCTAATAGGAAATATATTGTCAAAGCACAGCAAGGCACCAGTTTAGGTAAAAGCGAGCTATACGTTAATAAAGCAACAAAGGCCTGTGTGTAACGCCGCTGAAAGTGGCATTAAAGGAAATAATTAAAAACCTTGTTAGTCTTAGCTCAGAGCAATAAGAGAGCTCGGCAAAGGAACGTGTAGCGAACAAAATAAAGCACGAGCGCTGCAGCGGCGAGCGTCGGCCGGCGTCGGCAGCGTCGGCACCGTCGGCGCTCAGCTCTATATATGCAGCACATTTACAGCCGTCTACCTCTTTATTGCCCACTCCGTGCAAGACAAAAGAACTAAAACTCCGCCTCGGGAATATTAATAAGGATTTATCTCATGCCAAGAGAATCTGCAGCCCGCCAGCTTTTTAAAATTCATAAAGCTACACTAGCCATAAACGACGTGATCAACGAATTCATCTGATATTGTATTTATGCACGTTCATTTAACGTATTCATGAAACAAAATGTTGAGTCGGACAAATACAAGTTTTAGGGTAGAAAAAAGTTTGCACACCCACGTTGCGGTCGCTTGAAAAAGTAACCCCAACCCAACGGCCGGGGTTCGAGACACGGCGCGCGCGTGATGCGGCCCACATTAGTGACGTGACACTGCTTACTGCCTGCTGCCTCGTGCCGACTGATACAACGAACAATCGTGTCACCAACTTAATTAGTTAATCCTACGCTCTGTACGCCTCTCGCTTTATTTCTAATTTCCTCTAGCAATTTCTCATGCTAATGCGCAAAATGTTACTCGTGTCTAATGCGTTCTAATTTAAATAATCGACGTCGCTGAAATCCTAGCAATGCCGAACACGCGTAAAGTTGACAATCGACGAACGCATTCAATTTGTAATGGCGTCACGCGGTCTGGCAAGATGGCGACACTCACACCAACAGAATGTTGGCTATTATTTGCAGACACCCGCTTCCCATTTGAGACGAGACACCCAACGGCAGGAATTATATTCTAAATCTATTTACATTTATTTATTCATAATTGAAAGTTCGGTAAGAACACGAATAAATACTCAGATAAAGGAGTAAAGGGTTTTAAGGTAGTCGTGTCTGTAGGTAACACGAAAGTAACATAAAACCATTAATAAGCCTCTTACCCTATCCGTCTAAGTCAACATCGGTGTTCTCGGAGATGCGGCGGGGTGGGTCGGAGGGGCACGGAGCGTCGCCATGGCAACGCACGGGGGCGCGGACCCGAATTTTATCGATTCGGGTACAGACAGCTCGCAGCAGCCCGGCGAGCTCTCGCCCACACAAACACGATTCAACGCCTGTGTTTGCAGATCTCGTAGATTTATAAGGGCTTTGACACTTAGAAACACGTTCAGTAATTAAACTGCAATCTACTCGTACCTACTGGCGGGATAAACTGCACATCCGCCGCAAATTACTTCTACACGTGAGGCGTCCTATACAAAGTAACTTTGTTCGTTTATACATGTTTATTTATATGCTACAATATATATGTTTCATGATTGATTTATTATATTTACTTTTTATATTGAAGATGATTCAGTCGAAATATAGTAAAACAATGAGAGGGCAATAAAATGACGTAAAAAAACTTGGGTGATGCATTGCAATATGTGTTTGGCAAGGTCCCAGCAATGGCTGACCTACACTCAGCCTGCCATGATGTGAACAAAATTGATACAGATTATACGAGTGTGATTCTAGAACAAAGAACTTTTGTTCATACGCTGTTTTTGCTATTCCCACAACTATATACTGGGAAACAAAAGAATGCGAAGATCATACTTTTTATTGGTACCAATCTAATGGCAAATAAGCTCGCATTTTAGCTTAAGAATTCAATCCCTCTCTAAACTTTTCTAAACACTAATTTGAAATTAAGGAAAGACTAAATAAATAAATTAAAAAGGCTATACGGTAGGTTATAGATATACCTACATATGTTTGAAAGTATGAAACAGTAATTAAGATAATAGGTAGGAATATTAATGTTGATTAAAAGAATCATAATGATGAGCAATTAAACCAAGGTACCTAGTTATGCAGTGAAGCGCATTATGAAGCCTATTTATTAAGAATTTGTTGGCATTATAAATCTGTTGAAAATATTATAAATCGAAATATTGTCAAATGTATTTTATTTCTGAGATTAGAAAAAAATAAACGTTTACATTACATGTTTAATCACAATTGCATTACCCCTATTGTATTCTCAGACCAAAATATGAATATAAAACCTACAAAATGTTTGATTCCATTACTGACTTAATTGAGATTATATCCTGCTTCGGCATTATACCGGGTATATCAAGACTGCTACCGAAAACGAAGCCGGGTGGTAGTTTTAGTAACTACATACACAATGTAACTGAAAATTTCGCAAAAAAAAAACGCGACTTTATTAAGCTATTGCATAGCTTCTATCGCGGGACTTGAGCGTGGAGACCTTGGTGGAGACCGAATCCAGAAATTCCGTAACGAGTTAACCTAAATCCGACCGAAACTTAAAATTAAAAATTTTATTTTGATTCAAATATGTGCCAGTACTTTTAAATGCGAATTGCAAAGCTATTGCGTGATTAATTGTAATCTAACCTCTTTCGATATTTAGTTTTGCCATCTATCGATGAATAGCAGAACTTTTAATAACTTTTTGAAATATCACGCTTGTCTCTTTAGTTTTTTATTTTGATTCAAATATGTGCCAGTACTTTTAAATGCGAATTGCAAAGCTATTGCGTGATTAATTGTAATCTAACCTCTTACGATATATTTTTTTATTTATTTTTTAAATATCGTCGAGTTTGGGTGGTAAATCCATAGTTTTTGCTAAAATAATAATTTAAAGCCTTGCGTACCAAAGCGTTTTTAAAAATGAAAAGGTGTACACTACTATTTAAGAAAAACTATGTATTGACCACCTTAATAAGACGATATAAAAAAATAACAATATAATTCGTCACACTTTTTTGCACAAAATTTAGTTGCATTGTGTCTGAAGTCACTAAAACTACCACCCAGCTTCGTTTTCGGTAGCACTCATGATATACCCTGTATATGCAAAATACAATATTTATTATATTCCACAAATATTAACCACAATAAAATTATTTTTGAATGAAAACACAAACAACCGTAACAAAAACACATATTTTGACCGTTAATTTGCCGAAAACGGGAGCAGTAGTCTCCACAGCGAAAACACGGGTTTCGGAACGATTTTTGAGTAGGGACAAAAGGAACGGGGGTCGATAGGGTGCTCCAAGCGAGATATGAACTATTGCACCCTTTTCGCCGCTACCCCTATCAATTGTTACCAGTTGCGCATATTTTTACCCACAAAAACAACCCGTGAGACCGTTTCCATCTACGCCGATCACGTGAGAAATACTAATGAGTGATGAATGTAATTTAAATATACAGCATTTTAGAGGAAATATAATGAAAGTTTGTTTGAATTGTAATTCCAATTACATGGAATAATTAGGTAGCTAATATTGCAAAGATTATTTCGAAACTGATCTAATATTACAATTAAACGAAATATATAGTAATATACATAAGTACTAATAATTCAACTGGACATAGCAAATAGTCAAATGAATACAAGCAAAATCATTATATTCAAAATAAACAACATTTTAGAAGAAAATACGACGGATTTGGTTTGAATTATTATATTGAATAGGTACCGAAAAATACCAAAAATAAATCTAATCCCTTGGAAGTGACCCACAGCCCACAGGCAACGGCAAGCAATCATAAGCAAACAAGGCTGGCAGAATAAAAGAAATAAACAGTTTTTCCAGTCGACTTCCGTAGGCGGAATTCACAAAAAGTATTGCAGGGTCCGATTAACACAGTATCCTTGAAGATGTCGCTCGCAAAAAGGGGCATAAGGGGACAAAAGGCCCTGAAACATTTCTCATTGAAGCGAAGGGCGGCGAGCGGTCGTGGGGTGGCCTGCCCCCAGCATCCCCTCCCCGCGCGTCACCCGCTACGTGGCAGACTCAAGCCACGGTGTCCATAATTTATGCTTTCGAGCGGACCACGAAAAATAAATGAGCACCAGTAACAAGAGAAAATGGAAAAGTAACTTATGCTCTGTGGAAAGTGTTCGTACGTAATTGGAAGCCAGTGGAAAAGGTAAAAGTTAAGAAAGTTTCCACGAACGCCACGAATTATACGTGATATGTGCGCTTCATATCTCAAGGATGTGGCGTGCCAGACGACGACTTGTAACGCTGAAGTTGTCCAGCGCCCGAACAAATGTAAGAGGGAGAATATATTTTCTGATAAATAGCTAAAGTTATGCAAACGTTACCTGCTGGACTGTGACTCTCGGCTTCGGGCAGCGCAACATTCGTAGCAACTTCAATGATAGATCTACTTATACTTTTGACGCTTCTGCTTATTTGTCAATAATATACTTATTGTTAACAGAGATAAACAAATAGTCATTGGTCTGTAACATACAATTACTTGTACTTACACAATAAACGTAGACTACTTAGTAAGTAAAGGGTCTGTAAGTGTACCCAGTTTAGAGAGGGGAAAATACGAACAGAAAGGACATTGTTCCGGCTCCATACATGTTCTGCCTAAGAACCGTTCGAATCGAAAGTGACTAATATAAACTCTTAAAATTATATGGAATCCTATGAAATAAGTTTTCACGAACGGACACTTCAGAAAACTAAAATAATTACGAAAAAAGTCAATATTTTGAGGTTATAAATAAAAAATAACCAAGCTTGCGTGAAATATTAGAGTAGTAATATCAAAGTAATATTAACAATACTATGTACAGCTATATATGTTCTCTTCTAGAACTAGGAAAGGACTACTCTACTAGATACTAGGAAAAGAGATAGTACCTAGTCAAGTTTAAGATAATTCTTTGACAATTATCATTTTACAAAGTTGCATTTTCTATCTGTCCCTATGAATACTTAGATCTTTAAAACTACGCAACGGATTTGGGTGCGATTTTTGTTAATAGATAGAGTTAATAGATACAACTAAATTCGATCACAGACAGAGCAACATCCGAAAATGCCTATGGAAAATCCAGTCCTTTACACACAGTCGAGTCTACTAAGTACGCAATCTAATCGGAGTCCGTAATCAAGCCAAAGTTGTTAGAATAAAACCATGAAACGCATAGAAAATCACAAAAGAAACGATAGTCGCCACAGACCAATTAGAAAATAGTCGCAAAGCAATCAAAAATTGAATGGTATGAAGTACACCAGTGTTGTCAATTACGAAAACTAGAATACTCGAATGCCAAGCTAGAAATTAGCGATTTCGCTCAAAAAAATATAGAATACTAGTTTTTTTCTAGCTAGTCAATTTAGGTATTTAAATGAATAAAGTGTTATCAACTAATTTTAATAACCGACTTCAAAAAGGAGGAGGTTCTCAATTCGATCCGTATTTACCGAAATCGCGAAAACTTCCGAAACTGGCAGCACTGGCTGACGGAAAACATTTTAAACGGCATCAATAATTGTGACCCAACTTTTTATTTGGAATGGTGTCCGTGGAATATTAAAATATGTTTCAAACAATATAAAAATAAATGAAAATTATAGTATAATTTATATTCACTTCGGTTCTTAGGCCAAAATTGAACAATGTCCTTTGTTATGCAGGCCCTTAGCAAAACCAAGCTGTAAAAAAACATAAAAGTCTTAGTTCAATTTGATGTCGAATTAGAAAGCGACAAAATATTGGATAGAACTAGTCATAGTACTTTTAGATTAAATAGTTTGATGGAGCCGATGTGTAATTTGGATTTTGACGTTGCCTATTCCGCTTACTATACAGGGTATATCAAAACTGCTACCGAAAACGAAGCCATTAAATTTTGCGCAAAAAACTGTGCCGATTTTTTTTTGTTATTTTTTTTCTATCGTCGAATAAGGGTGGTACACACATAGTTTTTTCTTTAATAATAGTGTATACCCCTTTATTTATCAAGACTCTAAGGTATAAAAGAGTTTGAGAAACTATGGATTTTCCACCCAAACTCGACGATATTTAAAAAATAATAAAAACTACCACCCGGCTTCTTTTTCGGTAGCAGTCTTGATATACCCGGTATAACAAGGATAAGCAACCTTTTGATTCGAAAGTCGAAATAACAATTAACATTTGTAACGGCCGCACTCAGAGACATTTAATGTCAATTAAATTGTTTCTTAGTAATGATTTTGTTCGTAAAATCTACACTAAGTAATGATTTAATTGACATTAAATGTCTCTGAGTGCGGCAGTAAGTTTTCAAAGAGTCTCAATTGTTATTATGATCTGGTGACAGTGACGACGCGTTTCACGGGGGCGTTCCATCCTTGTGAAAGATTCAAAATAATTAAATAAATGATATTGGCGTATGGAACTAAAGAGCCGCTGCTTAACGTCTAAAGAACCGCATTTGGTTTGCGAGCCGCGGGTTGCCGACCCCTACCCATGGCACAAGCCAACCCTTGAAGTATGTAGTCCCGTGTTGTCCCTTGGTTATTGCCACTGTATCAGTTCTAACCCGTCCACTGCTGAGCACAAGAATCACACCGAAAATTCATTTGAGAGAGCTTTGGTCATTGCCTCGCATGCTTTCCTAAAGCGGGCTGGTGGACATCACATATATACATGAATGACCCCTTTTAAATATTTCAGCAGTTGCGCACAATACTGTGATTTTCGACAAGTTGTTAGCCCGGATTCATGATAAGATGCCAAAATTGTGAATATATCTTGCCGTTAAAGAGCATGGTAATTGACTAATAATGAACACATGAGCACAACATGGCAGAGGTTTTCCTGATATTTAATCCTCCGACTAACGTCTCAGTATAAGCCTTCAGTCCATCAACAAACCGCCACGCCATCCACGGTCCACCAAGAGATATTATGTGTTGTAAGATTTCGTGTTTTATTTCGTGGCTATATTTATATCTGGTAATCAAGATATGAGAATATGAATTGAAATTTGAAACCATGTGTTCTATAAAGGTGTCACGTCAGTAGAACATACACTAAAAATTATAAAATTATTCAATGTCGTAGTCTCTGAATATTTTTTCTTATTTTCTGAAGTTACTTCCTGGTTGTGAAACAATAGGCCAAGTGTTCGCACATTGAGTTGTGGCAATTGTGGAAGAAGAAACTATTTACTAATGTATTCCGTAGAACAAAAATATTGACATATTAGCCAATACCCCTACTATGTAACCTCATGTCGACAGGACTTCATAGCAATTGGGTATTTACAAGAATAGAAATGAGGTAAATTAATTTAAATTAAAGACTTGTTGCAAGTTTCTCATTATACCTATGAACAATCGGTATAATTATCCGAGTAGCGAAAGACTAATATTGGACGCCATCACTGCACTTACCATTGAGTGCAGTCTGGAGGCCACTTTGCAACGCCGGATTATAAAAAAAAAGTGATGAATCCATTAGTTAACGTCAAGGTTAACGTCCTTCTGTTACGTTCTTATGCCTTCCTGCTACGAAATATAATATTATTTTTGAGGCGGAGTTATTTGGCACATACAGGGTAAATCCAGAGGGATTACTCTATGGTCCGACATGAAGATCGAATGTTCGGATGTTCGACGTCCGATGTCCGAAATATTATACAAGCTTTTCATTTCTAAAAATCAATACAAATACCTATGATACTTATAATTTTCTCCGAACTCAGTCTGGGGTTACGATGTACGATGGATTATTTAAGCACATTAGTGAAGTTTTACGTACGACGTCCGAACATTCGAACTTGGTATCAAATCATAGAGTAACCCCTCAGACTGCAACCGAAAACGAAGCCGGGTTGAAATTTTAGTCACTACACAATGCAACAAAAATTTCGCAATAAAACACGCCATTTCTTGTGGCATTTTAAATATCATCGTGTTTAGGTGACAAATCCATAATTTTTACCTAAAATATTTATTTATAGGCCTGCGTGTCTTAATAGCGTCTTTAAAAATATAAGGGGATACATTAATATTTTAGAGCTATGTAGTTACCACCAAAATACAATGATGGGTTTATTTTTAAATGTCCCATTTTGCGAACAAAATTAGTTCCATTGTGTCTGAAGTAGATATCATATATTCAGAGGTAGTCTTGAAGCAGCATACGCTTATGTCTAGGCAATTAACATGACGTTTAAATTCGACTTAACAACTGTTAAAACACTAAAGTAAAGTATGCAAAACAACAATTACCAAATTGTTTAGTAGTTAATATTTAAGAGCTTCCGTGGCGTGGTTGGCTAGACGCCGATTATTTATTTATTTATTTAACACTATATTGTACACCAAATACATAAAAATGACAAAACAACATGAAAACAAAAAAATATATGCACAAGGGGCGGTCTTATTGCTTGAAGCAATCTCTGCCAGACAACCATGGGATGGATAAACGATAAGAACGTAACGTTGGGGCTTCAGGTGTACGAATAATTCAATTTTTATAATAATATTACTAATACTTATATAATATTATTAAGTTTATATATAAACATACCATACATACAAATATATGTTGAATAAACATACAAATACACAAAATACACATATAATATATATACCCATATATATATACATAGATATAAAAGCGATATAAATAAATAATAAACAGAGGAAAATGTGAACAACTCCAATATCTTCATAGAACCTGAAAGTAGTGTTCTTTAACCAATTTTTTAAAGATGGGCAGAGATTTAGCCCGTCTCACTGTTACTGGCAAAGCATTCCACAACCTGGCAGCTTGTACGGTAAAAGATCTGTCTATGAAGGAAGTGGAATGCGCGGGGATTTTCAGCCTTAAGTTCTCCGATGACCTAAGAGACCTCGAATGCGTATCATGAAAGAATTCAAAGCGATTTTTGAGATATGAGGGAGTGAGAGGATTGAAAATATATTATAGAGAAGATAAAGAATATGTGTATTCCGGCGAAGCCTTATTGGTAGCCACTTGAGCTTTGTACGAAAATCAGAAACATGATCATATTTGCGTAATCCAAATATAAATCTGATACAAAAGTTTTAAAGACGCTCAAGTTTATTGAGTTGCTCCTCAGTGATATCAAGATAACTGACATCCGCATAATCAAGGATGGGGAGAAGAAGGCATTGAGCGAGCGATATTTTCGTGGAAATTGGTAGAAAATTACGCAATCTTCGCAAGAACCCAGCTGAGGCGAATAGCTTCCTACTCAACTCTCGGAGTTGCGGACCCCAGGTGAAATTTTGATCAATGTCAATGCCAAGACGCTTTTTGACGCTGTCACTGTAGGGAATAGTTACTCCATTACAGATAACAGGAGAAATGAGCGACCAGTTGATTTTAGAAATCAACCTGGGGCTGCCAACTACAATGACCTGCGTTTTGGATGGATTTATCATAAGTCCATATTATTAGATTTGGAGATCATCTGCATAAAGGTGGTAGAAAGATCGAAGTTTGTTTGTAATAGAGTTGATAAAAACTGCGAAGAGTAGGGGAGATAACACGCCGCCCTGTGGCACGCCAGCAGACATCGTGTGCCATGACGATACGTTATCGTCGACATAGATCCGCTGCCGGCGTCCAAACAGGTAACTACGAAACCAAACAAGCGCTGTTGGAGATATGTTAAACGAACCTAATACGCTCAGTAGCACATCAAAATCGACCGTATTAAAAGCATTGCTGAAGTCGAGAAGTGCTAAAACTGTCAGCTTGCCTCCTTCACTGGCCGATCTGATGTCCTCCGTAATATGAACTAGGGTTGTAGTGGTGCTGTGACCAGGACGGAAACCGGATTGGAATGGGTTAAGGAGTTGGTTTCTATAAAGGAAATCAGCGAGTTGGGCGTAAATTAGGCGCTCGAGGACTTTGGATAGGAATGGTAGGATAGAGATAGGGCGGAATTCGGAAAAGGTAGTAGGATTACTTTTTTTAGGTAGAGGAATTATGTGGGCCTCTTTCCAAACTGCTGGAAAAGTCCCACTGGTAATGGAATAGTTGAGGATATGGGTGATGATGGGAAGAATTTCATCAAGGATAGGGATAATCATATTACGTCCGAGGCAATCGCTACCAACAGCATTGGAAGCGATCAGCGAAACGAGAGGCCACGGCTTCGATACAAGCACAAAAATGTTGGTGTAATTTACAAGTATTTATTTCGGGTCTTGGTGTTTGTGAGGGCGAAAAATCTCTCGTAGTTTCTGATACCCACGACTCAAGACCCGAACTTAGTATGGCGTCAGAACAATGTATGTCACTGTTCGGTCCAATTCAAAATCATTTGTCTCGGTACGGCGATCGAACCCTCGGCTTCTCTATTCACGGAGCGTCTTATGAACCAAACCACAGAAGCTCTCAAATATTTCAATGTTATTAAAAAAATAAAATAATGTTATCAACGTTGAGGATTCCATGAATAAACTGACCCAGGATCAAAAATCTTGATATTATTGTCTCATCCTTAGTAACATTATAAACACAAAAGTTTATGTGTATGGATGTGTGGATGTTTGTTGCTCTTTCACGCAAAAACGGCTCGTCCGATTTTGATTTGGTATAGCCATCACATAGGTTTCATTGCATCCTGAAAAAAAAAATTATTCGCGGGGGATGAGTCAAGAATTCATTTACGCTCTTTTACGCAGAATCAGCTCGACTAATTTTGGACTATATGGCCTAACCACTCTCAATCGTACTCTCGATTGTAGAGGAGGCCCGTGCCCTGCAGTGGGACGTATATGGGCTGATACAGAATTTTGGTGAAATTTGGTATAGCGAGAGCCGTCACCCTGGATTAACATATAACCTACATTTAATCCCAAAAAGAGTAGTGTTCCCGTAGGATGGGTCAGGATTTTAAAAATATATATTTGCTACTATTTCAAATTTGAATGGGTGGCACGAGACGGTAGAGGCCAGGAGAAAATGCTTTTTGGCAAAGGACAGAATAAAACGGAAGGGAATGTTACGGGACAGGGCGGAAAATCATTAAAATCGACGGCGCACTAAGGGGTATTTGAGTAATCTAGCTATCCAAAATTACAATTTCTAGAATTACCTTCAGGTAAAAAAAGAATGGGTTTCTAGAAAAGCCAGGTATTTGGGCGACCCAACCCTATTATTATTTTTTCATCCACTTCAAACCCCCGAGGATAAGGTCAATCGGAACTCAGACATTGCTCGTAGTGGTTTTTCGTTTGCGATATTTCTGGTTTAAAACTCATATTTCAACATTTTGTTATCATATGTTGTGTTGTGAATAATATAATTTTAACAATGGATTCTCAAACTGCAGGTAAGTGAGTTATTTTACATGTTTTAAGTATTTCATTTTCTTAGATTATAACATTATTTTTCGCCATTTTGAAAAATAGCGTTTTTATTCATTTATTTCTTGTGAAAAATAAGTTTTGAGAGGCTTTTTGTTATGGTGCCCGGCGTTACCCGGCTATGATTCTTATATATTCTTAAAATATAGATTTTATATTTCCTTTAAGTGTAAAACTTGGTTCCTACTAACTCCTACTCCGCCATCTGGAGCGATTTCTAACTTAAAATTGTGAAAAAAATATAACTTATGATTCATTTACTTTTATTATTTCAGGTCCTTCTAGAAGTAATATAATGACTCGCAAAGAAGTATTTGATCTTATGAGATCACAAAATGATCTAAATTTTAACGATTAATTAGAATAATTTGAAAATTACTTAATTTCACATAAACATTATTCTAAATACGAATTAAAAGACATAAAGCGTAATGTATACGTCTAAAATCAGAAATGAAGAATCGGTGGGTAGGAGTGAAATATAGAAGTGATCTGTATCTAAAAAACAATGAATAGTAGTTAAACGCAGTGCTTGAATTATCCGAAATACCGACAAGAGCAGGTAGACCTACAAAATCTTTTGAAGAAGCTAATGAACGAAGAGAACAGCAACCTACATAGTTCCCCGACTTATTGATAATTTGCCTATCGACTTGGTTAATAATACCACACCGTCGAATATAAAATTAAAGTTGAAAAATTTATATCTAAGCAATCAATAACGTAACATTCCAATATCCCTGTATTATGTTAATTGTAAGATCGATAATAAGATTAATGATTAAGTATTACAATACTGTCGTTAACTCATGTCAGCTCTGGTATAAACCTTAGTGTGTGTGCATCAAAATTGCATCAAATATTTTTAAAGAGATTTTGGAGAATAGAGATCGTACTAAAGAGAACCAGAAGTCAGAAGAACATGATAAGGCCTTATGCCTTAGCAAGTGCCTTCCTAGTGTATCCTTGTGCCTTTAAGCAAGTTCACCCAGAGAAAGCGCTTTTTGTAGATGCAAAACATTTGTGGATGCAAATCTGTCAAGGTTGCAATATGAGAGAATCAGACAAACCACAATAACCTTCCATACTATTTAGATTTTTTTTTTTAATTAATAATTTCATTTTAAAAAAATAATTTATGAAAGAAACGTTAGAAATTTTAATATGTGAAGAATATTATATTTTAAGTATTTAAATGTTATTGCGATAGTTATTTATTATTTTGAATATTAATCTGTGTTAAAAGAAAAAATTTGTTAATAAAATGTTGTTTTTTTTTACCTAAACGGGTTTAGGTTGGTTATTTGGTATACCCCTTGCACTATAAATTGATATTAGCAGTTAGCGAACACTTGAATTTAAGGTTTTATAAGTTACTGAGACATTACCTAATGAATAAGAGGGATAAATAATTTTGGCCAGCTAGATTAGTCAAATACCCCTATGTGCGGCGGTCACATTTAATTTAAATATAAGATAGTCAAAATCTACGCGAAATAATAAGTTGTTGACGTAGACTGGACTCAAAAACTGTCTGCACCAGGGCAAAGCCGGGCTCAAGGGTTATTTTATAAGTTAAAGAATTAAAAACCAGGTTGCATAATACTAATGTTTATTACAAGTAAAAAAATAGAAATAGCACAATATCTTAATTTTACTCACTTCGCAATTCCACAACTATCCAAAACGTTTTATTCTGAAACCATATTTGATATAAGCCAAATAAGGCTGACGTCCCTTTCATGTCAAACTTAAAAATATAAAACTAATTATTTATTATTAACATACAAACAGTAAAACATTACCACATTATTCAATACAATAATACGTTAAAAAAATATTTAGTACAAAAATCTTATATTTATTTAATTATAATAGGCGGGCTGGTGACATTTATTACTCATAAACGCATCACTACGTTTTTAAGTAATTAATAAACACTTGAGTTTAACCAGATCTGAAAAATACGCAATTTTTTCTTAAGACAATTTTTTATTTATACTTGATAACTTTTTCCTGCAATATTTTATTTCATGAACTTATTATAAGTATTATTAGTAACTAATCTATACTAAAAATATGCATTGTATTGTATATGTCAACTTGAAATCAAGTTTGGTCCCAATGTTTATATCTAAAGTTAAAATTTGTACTGTAATCAGGAAAGTTATGCATATGAGATAACCAATATCGATGTCAAATCTTACTAATATATGCTTTACAGGTTTCGGATCACCTCTTAGCTTCTGGCAGTTTATTTCTATTAAAACCTACACAAATAAAATAAAACACAATCAATCACGCAACTCCGACACAGCTTTTCTCAAAAACCTATCCAAGTTAGGAAAATCTGTTTGCAAAAGTTTATCACACCACAATTTATTCGTAGCGTCTCTATCATCGACCGCATTCAATAATGCATAAGTATAAGGTGCAAAGGCGAGATGATTCTTGATACTGAGTATGTCGTCGAGTTGTGGGTTGATGTTGCGCAGTTTGTCCGCTAGATGGAGCGGTAAGTGATTGGCGACTGCCTGCGACATGTACAGCCAACTTAACATGTCGCCGGTGTAGCTCTGTAGGGTTTGTATGTGTCGTGAATACGTCTCGTCTCTTTGTTTGAGTTGGGACTTCATGCGGGTGAAGATTTTCTTGTATCTGTAAGTGTATTTATATTGAAGTATTTAATAAGGATTATTAATTTTTTGTCATTTAATGTTCCAAGTGACGATACAGTTACAATAAAGATACAAAGATACTTAATAAAAAAGGCTTAATTGATGAGGTTCATCCCAGCCAATTTCTAATCAAAACATGAATATAGATGCTAAGAAAAAACTATAATATCTTGCAATCATTCAATTAAATACCCTACAATATCAATATTATTATGTAAACAATAAAAAAATCTCTAACTCATTGTTTACTTAATTTAATTACTGTATCATTTGTTGGTGAATCATATAAACTGTACAAATAAAATAAACATATTATATTATACTTACACCATCATAAGTGCCGCCATTTTGTCGATGAGCGCGGCAGACATACTAAGCAGAGGTAAGTATAGCGATAATTTTGTGGGCAACGCTCCTAATGATACTCCATACAGAAGCTCTGCTTCTGATTGACACTCCGCTGACCACATACTACTGAATATCACGCGCATATCATCTGGAATTAATTAGAAATACTAATTATTGTACTTTGCTATTGTTAGTGGTAAGATATTCATGTCATCCCATAACAATAATCATATAAGAACGGTGAAAATAGAGGTGAATCACGGATCCTCGAGTCCGGAGGTTTCAGAAGTTTATTTTTAAAGTGCGTAAAATATTTTGGAAATATAATGTACGTAACACAATACATAATTACTTAGCTTTAATAGCTTTAAATGCATCATTTATAAAAATACCTACTACTTTATTATTGATATTAAATAATGGGGAATATGCACGTAACTTAAATATGGACAAAATATATTTTTTGGAATCTTTATTGCTACTGAAAACACACTATACAATAATTTTTAAAATTTATTTTAATTTAATAGTGAAATTTAATCATCAATAAGTGGCCAAAACACTATTGGTGGATGAAAACGTGACGTCAGATTTACACGAGAGGTCTGCTGTCAGCAAGCTATTTGTATGGTTTATTTTCTGAGGAATAATTGTTTTTGTATTGTGTCTCTGTTTTTTTTTTTTTATATTAAGTGAATAATTTTATGTGTTCACAGTATTAATTCATTGTGAAGAGAATTAATGCCATTATTTTATATTCAATATAATTTTCTGTATCCTCTTTGATGTGAAACCCGGAAATAATAGAAAGATTAATAAAACTAATAATAATAATAATAATAATAATCTTTATTGACATAAATAAATAAAAACAAAAACATTGACGCTACTGTCTCCTGAACTAGGTAGAAAACAACCTGTATGTCAGGAGTCAGGGCCATTCTCCTGGCCTGATTTTGTATAGTAACAATATTTATGCCAACTTAACATAAACAGATTACAGAGTGAGTGCGTTTCACAGATTTAAGGTAAAATTAATATTAATTCATATGTAAGAAAGACAATAACTAATAATACTAAAAACAAAAAACAAAAAGCTTAAGATATAAATAAAATGAAATCTAATGATATAAAAATGAAATATAATAAATAGTAATAAAACGTAAACTGAAAAGGGTGCATGCAAAAAAAACCCTAACAATTTATTTTATTTTATTTTGAATCGCCATGTACATGAGAGCGCGTGTATAGACTGTTTATAAATATAAATTATGTGTGTGCATGTGTGTGTATAAGTGTCAGTGTGTGTATGTGTAAATGTGTGTGTGTATGCATTCGTTTATTGTAACAATTTTTCTGTGTCGTTATAATTTAACGTAAGGAGCCAGTTTTTCAATATTGATTGGCATTTGAGAAGCGGTAGGTGATAAAAATTATTTATTTTATTTAGTTTATTGTATAAAAATGCGGATAAGAAAAGGGTTTGACGTCTTGCAAATGCTGTGCGACATATTGGTGTATCAATAACGTTTATAATAGTACGTCTGTGTCTTAACTTATTTGGATTATACGTTGTTGTAGAATGTTTTTTCGTAACAATTTGATAAACAAAGAGCTGTCTAACTGTCAATACTTGGCATAATTCGTATAAGCTATTTGTAGGATATCGAAATGGCTTGGACGTCATTGTTTTGAGAAGGGAACGTTGTGCTCTTTCAAGAAGTAGAATATGTGTTTTTGCTGCACCACCCCAAACACTGATACAGTAACCAATGACTGATTGAACAAGTGCATAGTATATTTTACGCAAAAGTTCCAAGTCAGCCACATACCTTAAGTTTCTAAAAACCCATGTTAGTTTTCTGACTCTAGCAGTAATCATATCAATGTGCGGCTTCCAGGTTATTTTCTCATCTAGCATAACACCGAGATATTTAACAGAGGAGACCTTATTAACAGCTTGACATCTACATTTTATGTTATCAAGAAGTTCACAAGTGTGAATTCGAATATCCAGAACAGGTTGAACATTACGGGAATTTGTAAATTGTAAAAATGAGGTTTTCGCTATATTTAGGGTTAACAAGTTTTGTTTAAGCCATAATTGAGTTTGGTGTAGGCCCTTTTCCACATTTTGATGGACTTCATCCCAAGTCGAACCGTGAAACACCAGAGCTGTATCATCAGCGTAAGTAAACATTTTACCATTTGTGAGAGACAATTCACATAATTCATTTATGTAAATAAGAAAAAGACTGGGGCCTAGAATACTTCCCTGTGGAACTCCAAAAGTAACATTAGCATCTGAAATGAAATGAAATGAAATGAAATGTATTTATTGATCACGTAGGCAATTAAGGAGCTCTTATGACAAGTCAATACACATAGAACTTAATCTCTATTTACAATATATTTCCTATGCTTATTATTACTTATTTTAATTTCTTGCTTTTATCAATTTATTTATTAATTTTATTTATTTTTAAATTAATTTTATTTTTATTTATAATTTATGATTAGTTTTTTTAATTTATTTAGTTTTTATTTATATTTTATTTAAAGTATTAGTTTTTACTTTATAGTAATTTATTTGTCAAAGAAATACATTATTTACGTTAGTCAAATTAAATTATATTATTTGTGGACCATAAATATTACAACGGTGCGTAGCGGTTTATAGTTACCACCGGATCCAACGCGGCCCTTCCTGAGAAGACCCGGCGAAACAAACTCAGTGGGCTTACACTACCACTGGAACTACGCGACGCGACCCAGTCCTGAGTATATCCAGCGACTAAGACTCAGTGGGCTTGTTTTGGGTCCAACTTAAGACAACGACCATAAGTATTTCCGATACGTCCCGTATGTTTAGGCTTACTGCCGGATCCAACGCGGCCCTGACTGAGAAGACCCGGCGAACAAACTCAGCGGGCTTTACTTTACCACTGGATACTACGCGGCGCGACCCATTTCTGAGTAGATCCAGCGAGTCAAACTCAGTGGGCTTGGTTTTGGTCAATTTACTAAAATAAGTATTTGTGACTTGTCTTACAAGGATTTGCCATATTAATTATTATTTTTATATGATTTTTTCGATCGGTCGTCATATAATTTAATTGATTTATTTGATTGTATATAGCTTAATTTTTGAGTTCACAATTTTAGATATTTTTAATTATTTAAATTAGGTGGTGTAATAAGCGAATAGTTCAGGGCCCCAGGAGGTCGCAATGTGCAAGAGAACACCTAATCCCAGGCTTTTTTATCCTCAATATATTCCTTAATATTATAATAACCCCTAGTCATAAGTTTGTTTTTAATATGGACCCTAAATAGTTTGTCCGGTAGCTGCGTTATCCTATTGGGAAGTTTATTATAAAATTTAATACAACTACCCAAGAAAGATTTTTTTGACTTTTCTAGTCTAAACGAGGGTATTGCTAGTTTATTTTTATTCCGCGTATTAATGGTGTGGGTGTCACTGACCTTATAAAACTTATTAATATTTTTACGAACGTGCATTATATTCTGAAAGATGTATTCAGATGACACGGTTAGTATATTGCTTTCTTTAAAAACAGATCGCAAAGAATCGCGGCTTCCTAGATTATAAATAGCACGGACTGCTCTTTTTTGTAAGATGAATATCGATTCGATATCAGCCGCTGATCCCCATAAAATAATGCCGTATGACATTATACTATGAAAATAAGCAAAATATACCAATCTAGCCGTTGCAACGTCAGTTAGTTGTCTTATTTTTCGGACCGCGAACGCTGCGCTGCTAAGTTTAGCTGATAATCTCTCAATTTGTGGACCCCATTGTAATTTTTTATCTAGAGTGATCCCTAAAAAAATTGTGGAATTAGCTAAATTTAGAATTTCTGAATTTAATTCGATACGCGTGTTTACGCTTGCCACGTTCGGTAAAGCAAAACGGACGCATTTAGTCTTACTAGCATTTAATAGTAGATTATTAGCAGAAAACCAATCCGAAATTAAATTAAGAATATTGTTAGGTGTATCTAGATTATCGTCTTTCCGATTAACTTTAAATATTATAGAGGTGTCGTCAGCGAATAAAACTATGTCTGACCACTTCTGAACCATGCAAGGAAGATCATTTATGTAGACTAAGAATAAAAAGGGGCCCAGAATGGAGCCCTGCGGAACCCCAATTTTAACTTTTGATCCTACCGAAGTGAGCCCGTCCAAAGAAACCTTTTGTTCACGACCCGACAAGTAAGACATTACGAGATCAAGTGACGTATCACTGATTCCGTAGTACCTTAGCTTCATAATAAGTGTTTGGTGGTCAACACAGTCGAAAGCCTTGGAGAGATCACAAAAAACTCCTAGAGCATCTTGAGATGCCTCCCAGGCTTCTAAAACCGACGTGATTAGTGATGTCCCGGCATCTTGAGTTGAGCGACCCTTTGTGAAACCAAATTGATTCCTATGTATTAACTTATTTTCATCAAAATGTGCTAGCATTTGATTAAGTAAAAGCTTTTCGAAGATTTTGCTAAGAGCCGGTAGTACAGAAATGGGTCTATAATTCGACGGATTGTTCGAACATCCTGACTTAAAAATGGGTACGACTTTACTAATTTTCATTAAGTCGGGAAAGATACCGTCACTTAGGCAGGAATTAAAAATAGTAGCTAATAACGGTGCAATGTTAACAATAATAGCTTCTATAGCTTTAACAGACAGTCCCCATATATCTTCTGTAGTTTTTATTTTAATTTGCTTGAAAGCCTTTATTATTTGACAACTGGTTACCTTTTGAAAGTTAAACTTAGACATATTTCCAGGAACATTTTCCTTTAAAAAAGATTCCGCTAAATCTACTGATGAATCTAAATGTTTAGTTAAGTCTAATGGTATGTTAGTGAAAAAATTATCAAGATAATTGGCAATAGTAGATTTATCTGAAATAAGGTCGTCATTTATGCGGAGAGCAATTTTGTTGTCATTTTTTTTATTTTTCCCAGTTTCAGTATTAATAATTTGCCAGGTAGTTTTTATTTTATTATCTGACAATCTAAGCTTTTCACTTATATAATTTGATTTAGCCTGCATACATACTTTTTTAAATAATTTTGAATATAATCCGACATATTTTTTAAAGTTGACATCAGGTGTATAGGACCTTTTGTCATATAACTCATACAAAATTTCCCTACTACGTCTAATGCCTTTAGTGGCCCAAGCACTAAATTTTATTTTAGAGTTAATTTTAATAGTTTTAATTTTACATACTTGGTCAAACTCTTTACGTATAATTTTAAATAATGATGAGTACATGTCGTTTGGACTGCCATCAAGTGTAAAAGTATCTATTTTTGATTGTACATTACTGTTAAATTGACCGAGGATTTTCTTAGATAACGGCCTAAAAGTTATTAATCTACTGGTTTTGTCTACAGCATGTTCTAATTTCACTAATTGGCATTTATGGTCAGATCTAACCCCTATCTTTATACCTTTTTCAAGTACTTCGAAGTTTGTTATGATATTGTCAATACAACTCGAAGTTTCAGACGTAATTCTAGTAGGCTCCGAGAACAAACATGTAAAATTAAATGAGCCGAATAAAGACACAAACCTACACTTATCAACCGAATCAACTAGTAAATTAATATTAAAGTCCCCACAGACTAGAACTTTTTTATTACTTTTAATTTTATTTAAAATATCCTCCATTGTTGATAAAAATAGCGAAATATTTGATGAAGGAGGTCTATAGACACACAATATGACATAGGAATTTGTTTCCGCACATGCGACCTCACACACTCGTTCAACCGAGAGGCAAGAGATATCCTTTCTTTCCCTAAATGTGATATGATCACGAACTAGAATTAAATAATCTGAGCTAATATACTTGTCTATTTTGACTTTCTGTTTCCTATCTGTGAGAAATTGCTTAAATATGTTAAGAGCCATACCCCGTATGCCATACGTCTCCAATTTGTTAAGTAAGATGGGTATTGAAACAGTGTCAAACGCTTTTGCCAAGTCTATGAAGACACCAATACATTTTTGTTTGTTATCTAGATTATTTGTGACGTAGTTCAATAGGGAACTAACAGCTCCATCGGTGCTTTTTTTTGCTCTGAAACCGAATTGTGAATCTGACAGAATATGATTTTTCTCCAAAAAGTCGATCAAACGACTATTCAAAACTCTCTCCAATACCTTTGAGAGTGCAGGAAGTACAGATATCGGCCTATAGTTAGTTAAACTATCTAGTGACCCGCCCTTGTGAACTGGAGTTATAAGTGACCTTTTAAACACTTTCGGGAAGATTCCTTGTTCAATGCATAACTTAACAATAGTGGTAAACAAAGGCACGATCACATGTTTTCCTGATTTCAAGAATTTATTTGGAATTGAATCCCACCCAACAGCTGATTCGTTCTTAAGATTCATTATTAAAGACTCGATTTCTTTTTCATCTGGTGGTAGTAGTACTATGGAGTTCAATACCTGAGGAACATAATTACGATCATATACAAATTTTTTATTTTTCCCGCCATCATTTATAGCCTCCGCGAGTAGTTTACCAGCATTTGCAAAATATTCATTTACTTTCTTTACTGCTTTATCAGGGTTTTCGTGCACAGTTAACAAATGATCTGCAGTACCTTTTGGTTTGATTGTCCCTATAATAGATTTAATAGCCGACCAAGTTTCTTTGGTAGATTTGGATTTTTTTAGAATACTTTGTTCGTGATTTCTTTTCAGCTTTCTTAACAATGCATTACAAAAATTTCTGTAGCGTTTGTAAGTTATGGATAAATTTGAATTATCTGGGTTTTTACGGAATTTGCTATGCAGCTTATCTCGATGGCGGATACAACGGAGAAGACCTGGTGTAATCCATGGTTTTAGTATCCTTTTTCGGCCAGAAACGGTAATGATCTTAGTATTAATTTTAATTGCGTTTGAAAGAGTGTCAATAAATAGTGTGGCAGATTTTTCAGCATCAGCTGCTACAGAGATAAAAGAGAAATCTGCAGCTTCTAATAGATTTAGAGCTGCAACAAAATTAGTTTTCGTTATATAATTATTTTTTAATTTATTACGGTTATAAATCAAACTGAGAATGACTGAATCGTGATCAGTAACTGATGCTTCTACAACACTAACAACTGCAGACATCGAGGTTTTAATCATTACGTGATCTAGACAGTTTTTTAGTCTAGTTGGAAACGTGTGACCGGGAAGTAATCCAAGTTCTGATGTAAGATTTAGATATGCTGATCTATTTCTGTCAGAACTGTTGGGTTTTATGTCAATATTTATGTCTCCAATCAAAATAAGATTTTTTATATTACTAGAACGATAAAGCTTATCAATGGCATCTAAAAACTTGTCGATGGAATAAAATGACGGCGACCGATAAATAGCTAAAATAATGAAATCCGGATTTATAGAAATCTGCATAAAGTTAGCATCCATTGAATCCGGCTCATTTACCACACAATTAATATCATTTTTTATGTAGATGACTATTCCATCATTTTGATTTAAACATTTTGTTGAGTAAAAATAGTTGAAATTTTTTAAGGCTGGTGGCAATTTTCCCTCCATTAACCAGCATTCAGTCAGAATTATTATGTCAGGGTTTAAACATAACCTACTTAAATGTGCAATAAAGCTATCAAAATTCTTATATATACTCCGTATGTTTTGTGAAATAATGTTAATTGATTTAGGTGCACAATGAATTTTGCTGGAAAAAGAGTTCGCGTCGTATTTAAAAGATTTGGTCATAGATATATTGTCAATATCTTTAGTTATGTTGTCAATAATAGCCATCATAAGGAAAAATACTTAAGCCCGATAAAATTATGACACCCGTGTGGTTTTGTAAATTTATACTTAATTTTGAAAGACTAAAAGGGAATCTGCAGCCATGAGAAATGTGATTGAAATATTTTCCGACACAGGTTAGTTTTAATTGTATTGTTTTGTGTTTGTATAGTATAGTATATAAAAATAATATGTAGTGTGGTTTTTTAAATGTTAGGTGAGTGTACAAGTAATGCAAATGTGTTTTAACATAATTTAAAAAAGTTTTATAAGTAAAAATATAACATGCCCTAAACAAATTATGAAGATATTGAATGAATTGAACTATAGAATATTTTAGTCATATAGTACGTAATCTAATTTTTTCTAGGTCTTCTTCCGAGTTGATCCTAATTTGGGGATCACCGGTTTTTTTCCTTAAATATACTACTCCGTTTGAAGTCCAGCAGAAATTATATCCAAGGTTTTTGTGTTGCGTTCTTGCTAGGTAATATAATTTTTGAGTTCTATACGTAAGTCGTTCTGATACGTATATTGATTGTTTTAGATTTTGCATCTTTAAGTGGGTAGTATTTAGCTTTTCTTCACTCTCTTTAGTTTTGTTAAAAGTCTTAACACATTTTAATATTTTGTCTCTTAACAAAATTGAATTAAAATCAACAACTATTGTTTGTGTCTTTCCTTTGGAGTTTATTCTATGAACGTCTTTTAGATCAGTCTGGTTAATTTGCAAGTTTAGGCTTTGACCCATATTGACAACTAAATCACTGAGAAATTCTTTTGTCTCATCTTTCATTTTTGGAACATTTCGTATCTCTATTCCTGATGCCCGGGAAGTGCGCTCAAGTTGCTCAATCTTATCTTCTAATTGACGAATCAGCCTTTTATCTTCCTTTTTTTCAGTCTCAAGAATGTTTATACGATTTAAAAAATCATCATACTTGTCAGACATCATTTCAACACTCCTTTTTAATTCTATATTTTGTTCGATTATGTTATTTATCTTTTCCAAAATATCTTCATTTTGACTTTCCTGTTTTTTTGTATATTTATTGAACATGGCCTTAGTAAATTCCGCCGTAGCCGCAGCATCATCACCATCAAACTTCCTTTTTTTGCGTTCCATTATGCTCAAATCAATGGAAAGGTCTGGGGCTGACGCGCTTTGGTGCAGTGATAAGTCGTCCGCACTGGAGGCGCGGGGCTTTGTGGTGAGGTTCTCTCCGCCGGTAACAGATATCAGGGGGTGTAGATGCGGCGAGGCGGGAGGGGAGCGGTTGACCGGCATTATTACGTTGACAGAACCAATATACCAGGGAAACAGGATCGGTGTGAAGCAAATTTCGTGGCTTGTCTAGTCGAGGTCAGTCTAAAATGGACGCGATCGACGAATACGAACAATATGAGTATCCGTCCAGTCTATTTGGAGCTTCACATGTAAACGCCCAGCGGGAGCTGTCTTCAATGCCACTGTCTCTTTCTATATAATGGTACAGCAGATTGCTATCTTTGTTTTATTTAATAACTGGTAGGATACAACTCACTAGTGAAGTACTGTTGTGTGCGTTGAATGTCGATGTGATTTTTCTTACATCTCCTAGACTTTATGCACTCCTATTTTATTGCAATGAATTTAATTTATAAATCCTTCAAAATTTTGAATTTTTATCTTATTAATATTAAATTGAATAAATACAACACACACGTCTGCACTTGTCGGCAGTCCAAGGAGAAGGGGGAGAACTAGTCTCGAACTTGCCTCTTACTCTAATACTTATTAATTCTTCTTTACTGGTGGTAGGTCTCTCATATATGATATACCATCTGGGTTGGTACCACCGCAATGTCTATTTCGCCCGTCAAACAGCAGTGTAAATGCACTTTTATGTTTTGGATTGAAAGACATTGTAGCCAGAGTAACTACTCGATGGCTCCAATGAACACTGCTCTAACTTAAAAATTTTAAATTTTCGTTTTTCGCTTGAAATGCTTTACTATTTAGCAATGCATGGTGGGAGGTTTTCAGATTTGCGTAACGCTAACTATAAGTACATATAGTTAGCGTTATGTAAATCTAAAAACTTTTTTGTTATGCATTGCTGAATAGTAAAGCATATTACGCGAAGAACGAAAATTTAAAAATTTAATTTAGAGGAGTGTTCATTGGAGCCATCGTACTGGACATATTGAGACTTAACATGTTTGTTAAAGTTTTCCCCCTTGTCGCGGACAATACGACTACTCAACTTGATCTCGGAACATGTTGATATATGTCATTGCAGCCTGCCGAAATTTACAGTAGTGGCCCAAAAATGCATTGAAGATTTTAAAATGTAATGTTTGTTGTTATATTGGTAAAATTTTAATGTTTTGTTTTATTTTTATTGTTTATTCTATGTGATATTTAGAATAGTTTAGTGTAATGCCGCCTTAGTTTTAAAACTGTTATGGTATTATATTTAAGGTGATACATAAATAAATAAATAAAAGTAAATGTTACGTCTCAGGATGGCGAGCGTAGTGGAATGCCAAGCATTGCTTTGTAATTCAAGGTGTTGTTTGGTTTTACTACTGTTTATGAGCAGTCCTATCGCTTACCATTAGGCGAACGGCTTGCTCCTCTAGAAGTTCAATGCAATAAAAAAATAGATGATTTTATTCATCAGTAATACTTATACTCATACATACATAAGTATATAAGAATTCTTAATATCTTTACGACTTTTCGTAAACTAGTTAATGTTTTTGTAGAGATTTGTAAACAAAACAAGTTGGTAGGTAAACGTAAGAATGATATTTATATGTATTTTATCTAATTTTAATATCCTAACTTACATCGAAATGGTCTTCACAACAATATAAACAGCTCAAACTCGATACATTGTCTCTTCTCATAGCCTTGCACCACTTTATTCTTAGATTTTCACCTTTCGGCATAAGGAAATATTCTTTGTCAGGTGCAGTGTTTTTGTGTTTTTTGGGCATATAGGAACGACACAATATTTGTAATATGGTTTTTTTGTGCTTTTCCGTAGTAATTAAGTCGATATTCACTCACTTTCTTTATTTTCTGGTAATAATATATTGAACCAAACACTGCTGTTGACATCGAACTTGTGTAATCGTGACGTCACGAACAAGCGCGCCAATATGGCCGCCTTTATATCGCCCAAAATTGATAGCGATTTTAATATTTAATTTTTTGCATAATAGTTTATATTTTGAACGTGATATTTGTATGTTTGGTAATGTAATGACTAGTAGAATCGTATAAAAATATTAAAAAAAATCATGCATATTCCCCATTACCAGAGATTTTATTCAATAAATGATCATGGCTATCCTTTGCGGAAATCATTAAGAAATAAAAACTTTTTTTTATTGCTGTGAATGGCGACCCGAATATGCCATTCGCCTGATTGTAAGCGTTACGACCACTCATGAACGGTGGCAAAACCTAACAATACCTTGAATTACGAATGTATTGCTTGGCTTTCCACTGCGCTCGCCAACCTGAGCCATAATACATTAAGACTCAATATGTTCAGCTGCTACTCTGGCTTAACTGTGGTGTTTGCACTCACTAAAACTACCACCCGGCTTCGTTTTCGGTAGCAGTCTTGATATACCCGGTATACTCAAAAGTTATAAAGTTAGACTTACCAGGATTTGCTTGCACACCCTTCCCGCACATGTCGCTGATCTCATTAGCTAGTTTCGGCAACACTAGAGAGTAATTCATTTGCGGTGGTCCGGCTCCCATGAAATGCTGTCGACTGCGCGTACTTGTGTATACCTAAATCATTAAATTTTAATATATACCTAAACTCACGCTTTTTCCCAGAAAGGGTAGGCAGAGGTGCCAGGACACCCACATTTCGCCTTGTATGTTCCGTCCCACGATGGGTTAGGGGCGAGCCTATCGCCATATCGAGCACTTCCTGACTCCCGGCAGATAATGAATTGAAAAATTCAATATCACTTTGCCCGACCCGGGATTTGAACCAGACCTCAGCAGCACGTATTAACGTACGAACGTAGGCGCGCACGCACTTATAAATATGCCGTAAGTATAGCCACGCTTACGCTTGTAACCCCGAAAGGGTAGGCAGATATGGCACTTGTATCATATTGCTTTAATTTGCAAAGCTACACTTCTTTTACATCTTTTTATTATAGTAATATTAGTCATACTATGTGACTAGGTGTTCGGTAATTTTATCCGTCTAAAGGGCAAATGGTTATATAGCGTATTATTATTTGAACAAAATATAAATTGTTTTAATAATTATATTTATTTATTTATAATTCTTTATTGTACACAAAAAATATTAAAATAATTTTACAACTAAGTAACTTATAACATAAGTACGTACAAACGGCGGTCTTATCGCTAACGGCGATCTCTTCCAAACAACCTTTGGATGGATAATTATACTCTAAATTCTAGCCCTCGTATAGTGTTAAATTCATGCGGTACTTACCAAATTGGTGTACATGTTTGTAAGGCTCCTCAGTATAGCACATTGCTCTATGGGCTGCGCTCGGTGGTATATTCTTGTGAGTGGTCCCACGATGTAATTGATATGATCAGGACAGTCGATACTAATCCATTCTACCAATTCCAATATCTGTAAAATTTAAGTAAAATTTACTTAATAATAGAACCAAGCGAAAACATTTGAGTAGTTAAAAGATAGAAAGTTAGAAAGATATTCACCGAAAGGTACATATAACTATCAACCTAAATATCAACAGCAACACAAAGCAATATAATGAAAAAATATATTTAAATATCAGAAAACTATGATCATGAATGTACGCGTATTACTATACATACATACCATATACACACATACATACACTGACTGCTTTTTCACACAAGTGGTTATAAGAGGAGCTACCATAACTATCGCATTTCGCCTTGTTAGTTCGTCGTCCCACGATATGATAGGGGCGAGTCTCTCGCCATATCGAACACAAATTCTTACTCCGGGTAGACAAGAAATAGAAAAATCCAATATCACTTTTCCCGACCCGGGATTCGAACCCGAGATATGTTTTGTAATCGTATCATAGTATAACTAGGCCTTGGAGGCAGTAGAATAGTAAATATAATAAAATACCTCAGCAAAATAATCCCTCTCATTCCAAAGAGGCAGATACTGCGCTAGAAACCTGGTGATGACCGGTATTCCTTGCATGAACGATCGCTGGAGCAACGCCAGGCGGTGCAGCAAGTCTTGCTTCTCTATGTAACTGTGAGGCGACACGTCCAGGAAACCTGCATGTTTATAAAATAAATAAATAATACACCCAACAGTCACATACGTAGACCTGACCCCCACACTAAGATCCAGTATTGTGTCGTGGGTATCAGAAACTGCGAGGGACTTTACGGTCTCACAAACACTCAGTATCGAAAATAAAATTGCGGTTCAAACATTTGTCTCGGTGCGGGGATCGAACCCGCGCGCTCTTGTTTCATTGCTGGCGTCTCACCAACCGCGCCACAGAGACTGTCAATATAATAATTATACTGTTATAACTCGGTCAAAATATCTGTGCACCCGGCGTTGATGACGTCACGTCGGCGCTCAGGTACGGAGTGTAAAATAACCATCCAAATACCAACCCATTACTTTTTTTGTGTAATGATTGAATTAATGTTTGTGTTAAATGTTACGTAATTCAATGATAGAACGAAAGTTAAACATTTTTTTTAAATCTTATTTAGTTTATAAGCCGTACATCATGATTTCAGAAAATATTAATTTATAACATCAATATGTTCAAAAATTAAAACTTTATTGAGACGCATATCGGCAACGAAAGTGCTAACCGTACTGTCGTGTTCGGACGAGCGCGGGAAGGAGAAAAGGGCAACCCTCCACCAGCCCATGGCCTAACCAATCTTACGATTATATAGGCCCAATCGCGGGAGACGCACGCGGAACCTGCTATCTGCTAGGCAGTGTGCACTCTTATTCACACAGATAAAAACTTACATAATATACTAATTATGGAATTTTGGGGCCCCTTTTGAATTACATACTTTTGAATTCAGTTTGAGCGAAGAAGACAAAATATTCGATATAATCAAAGAGAAGAGTTGCATCAATTCAAAGTAAATAATAAAAGAAAGGAAATTATGATGTACCTGTATCTATTATCTACTTGTCCACCTACCGATGAGCACAGATGTAATTTTTTTACAATATACCCTATTTATTTTACACTAGCGCTCCGACCCGGCTTCGCCCGGGTGCAGATAGCTTTTGAGCCCAGTATTGAATTGGCAACAACATATTATTTCGCGTACTAACTATATTTCCCGCGCGCCGTCGACTATATTTCCCGTCCCTTTATATCCAGTTTATGTCCCGTCTCATTCAGTCCCATGATTAAATTTTAATTATCATTTATTATCAGTTGTTTGTATTAGCTTTAATGAAAAATTTCTTTATGTACAATATTTTGTAATTGTGATATTGATTCGTTGGTGGGAGAAGTGGTGGGAGGCGCCCGACGTGACGGCCCAGTGGTGGCATGTGCGTGAGCTGCGCGCGGGCATTGCAACATTACTTTATTTTTCTAAAATAAAAGATTTTTTCTAAAATAAATGTAGCCTAAGTTACTCCTTGTTATATCAGCTACCTGACAAAAAAAGTCTCGTCAAAATCGGTCCAGCCATTTCAATTTTATTTATATGTAATGTAAAGATTAACACTTTCATCACATTACATTGAAAGTTAAAATATACCTTATTACAATTGACATTAAGTTGTCATTACACTGACAAGCCTCCTAAGAGGCCGGGACGCTAGAATACTTAAGAGCGTTTATACCCTGCACGCGCTTTTTGGCTTAAAAACAGGACTTTTCAAATGAGTTAATAGCCACCAATAAACAATTTCAAGGTAAAATAATTAGTACTAATTTTAGAAAAGGTTGTCATCTAGGGATTTTGGTAGAAAACATTATAGATTGATGGATAATTTGTGAGTACTGTAACGATTACTGAACACAAGTTTCGTTATTTAGGCTTTAAATGCCAATTTAGAAGCTTAAGATATCCGAAACCACTAAATATAAGATGAAAATAAAAATATTATCAGACTAATAAGACCCTTATGGAGGGATTTTGCTGAGAAAAATAATCTTTTTGTGTTTAGTTCCTGAAAAATAAAAATTGAAACAATGCGAAAATATTCAGAAACTCTCGTCAAGAACATATTTTTTTTCACCAACTTATCGTACATAATTTTTTATAGCAATTGGATATTACAATAGAAGAACATCTTATCAATAAATTACCATTTTTATATTTCAACAAAATTAGTTTCATGTTTTCTACAAATATTTTAAAAACCACTATAAAACACGCTGTCCGACGTGGATCAAATCAGACCGCCGCAAGGCCTTCTAGAGGGAGGACGTATCGCTCGTCGCTCCGGCCTGGCTGCAGTCGATTATGCCGCGCGTAGTAAAAATAGCCACGCGCGGAATGCGATTACCACATCTTAGTACTTTGGTAGTAAAATATTTAATTATTTTTATTACCTACAATGATTTTGTAGTGAGTATAAATTGTTTCAGGTAATACAGGGAGCGCAAATAAATGGCGCACTTGCTCAGTTGGGTACAAGGGCATAATATTAATATCGTAACAAAAAAATAATATTTGGAAAATACCTATCCGTTTTGAAGTTATGACCGTTTAAAGTTTTAAGTTTAATCACCACTTTTTCGCATAAAATCAGTTGGAATGGATGAAGAACAAGATTTAAACACATACGTATTTTTTCATTTCGTCGTTAATTTAACGGTTAACGAAATATACCACGAAAACCATTTTTAACAGCATCAAAACTTTCTTAAACTTCGCTTTAACCGCTGTTTACACATGGGTAAGGTCATGAACTCTTAGCTGTATAATTTATCCTTCTCTAACTTCAAAAAACTTCAAAGGATATTTTTCGTTTCATTTCTAATAAATCAATCAGTTAAACAGGGACGTACTTAGATTTAAGCGTCAATAAATTAACAACATAATAACTTTAGGTGCAGTTGCATAGTGAATGGATTGACTATTTTGTTTGTCATTATTTTCCTTAGTGTCACAAATCCAAACTGAAAGATACCAAGAAATCACACTGGTCATCGCTTAAATCATGTAAGATTGCGAATTTAATTATAATTAGAAAAGTTTTGATAATACCTACATAACATTTAAATTTTCTAAATAATTTAGATTCATTGAAAAAATAATCATTAATAAAAAATAATATTTTTAAAATGATGGCCCAATTCGGCCCTATTAGTCAAAGGAAGCCGCCGGTCATAGTGTACTTTGTCGGATCCAACGCGGCTCGATTATTCTTCCTTTGAGGTCGCCGCCGCCGTTTGTGAGTGCGTGCCGAAAGGCGGCAATTTCTTTGTCGGTAACTTTTAGCATTTTGCAAAAGAAGCCCGACATCTTGAGGTGTGTTCACACTACACACTTGATATAACTTAATTAGATTAAGTATTCCGATATAAAAGTTACGTTAAAAAAAAATTAAAAAATTATTGGACTGATACTGATACTTGCTCAATAGCTTATAATATTATTTAAATATGTCATCAGCCGATCCAGTCAATTACAAATTGCCTATTTACTTTGCTTATTATTGTATTTAACATTATTTTAATGTATTTTGAAAATAATGTTACTTAAACACTAACTAATTTACTGCACTGAAGACCCCGTGCCCTGCAGTGGCACGTATATGGGCTGATACAGTAGTAATACTAATTGTTCAGATGAATTATTATGAACTCAAATAGGAAAGCTTTGTATCTAATGTGAACAGGCCTTTATCTTTCAAGAATCAAAATAATAATTTATTTTTTATTAGTTGAATTCGGATTGCGATCGCGTGTGCATGTATTAGTCGTGTGCATATTATTGTAAATTCGTTTTCAGTTATTTTGAGTAAATTTTATTGATTTAACTATGCTTTGAACATTACCCAATTTGATAGCTTTTGATGTAACTTGTGTTATGTGAAATGTAAAAGAAAAAGTGATTTGTGCTACCAAACTGTGACAGTGTTTTCGTGCGGGTTTTGGCGGATCCTGCGCTTCCAGCTTTGCCTATCAAGGTCATTACGGTTTACATTACAAGGTCAGTTAACTATTTTAGTGGTCATTAATGACAACTAACCAGCCCATATGAGTCACCGACGGCCTCCGTGGCGCAGTTGGTAAGAACCGCCTGTGAAATGAGAGACCGCGGGTTCGGTTCCCGCCCCGAGACAAATAATTTCCGTGAACCATAATTATTTTTCTAATACCTGCGACATAAGATTTGTATCTTAGTGTGGGGTTAGTACCCATGTATGTGACTGTTGGCAGTATTAATTTAATATCTTTTTTATGTACCCTGAGCGTGATGTACACAATCGCACGACTTATAAGTAAATAATGAGCTCTGCTTATTTATTGTTGAATGTCTACCGTTCAGTTGTAAGGTTCAATCACTTTAGCTTAACATGTTAAGGGGTAGCATGTGTAACGTTAGTTTTTTTTTCTCGGCATCTTTCTTAATATTCGCTAGCGCCATACAAATCCGTCTTAATTAAGATTCCTTCACCATATACTATAATGTATATTGGTAGGTGCGCCGTTTTCTTGTCCACCCTGTATAATGGGATGTAATTCCGAGGCTAAATTATGTTATGTATTGTAATATAAAATTAAATATATTTCGTAATTGTAAGGGGTTGTAAGGCCCCTAACACTATTTATGTGTTCGAACACGAAATGATTAATAAAACGTCCGTAGTGTATACTGATTGAACACTGATTTGAATGCAACTTAACAATGTAATAATAACGAAAATATGATTAGTATCCAAAATTTGTATTATTCTTTGCTTGCACAGTAATATTTGTCTACTTATAATGCAAATAAAATATTTTTATGATATTATATTACAGTTACATTTCAATTGAATATTTGAAGCGCACGGATCAAAGTTGTTTGAGCCGATTGTATAGGGAGCCGACGCGGCAGCTCTACGCACACAGCTTTGGTCGCTTATGTGTGCGTGAAATTAACGAAGAAATACCTATAGTTGACTTTGCGCGCAAGGTGTATACGCTCTTAAACAATACTCACAGAAATTGAGCAGATGGTGCAGATCATGCGACAGGAACGCGTGTTCCGTTGTCTCGGCGACGGCCAGCAGCAGCAGCCCCGCGTCGGTGGCGAGCAGCGCGCGCAGCCGCGCCGGCCGGCACATGCGCCGCTGCAGGCTGTACTGCATCAGCGACACTGGACTGAGGACATACAGCCACACTTAACTACTCCTTCTTTTTTTTTCAATGATTAGCGAGACGAATGTAAGCGATACGACCGCTCATAAACAGTAGCAAAATTCCACTGCCCTCGCCATCCTGAGACATAAGATGTTAAGTCTCAATATGTCCAGTAGTTGCTCTGGCTACAATGTCCTTCAATCCGAAACACAACAGTGCATTTACACTGCTGTTTCACGGGAGAAATAGACATACCCAGATGACCTCTCACATATGAGAGACCTACCACCAGTAATACCAACCGATGGGAAGGTTTTTTTTTAAATATACCCTATTTCCCTATACCCTATTATTATTTTATTTGATAGCCTCCATGGCGCAGTTGGTTAGATGCCACCTGTGAAACGAGAGGCCGCGGGTTCGTTCCCCGCACCGAGAGAAATTTTTATGCGACCCGCAAATATTTCTTTCGGGTCTGGGTGTTTGTGAGACCGAAAAGCCTCTCGTAGTCCCTGATACCCACCACACAAGACTCGATCTTACTGTGGGGTCAGGACAATGTATGTAACTGTTGGGTATAATTTAATTTAATTCTATTCTATTCTATTAGCATTAAGGCTGACATTACATTGACAGTTAAAGTATACCCTAAATATCATTAAGATCCCATTCGCACGGACGCTATTTCAACACCGTTAAAAAACGTTGCAATGAAATAAATATAAAACCTTTAATTTGTTCACACGAAGGCGATTTACAACGCGTCGCTTTTTTACCGTGTGCCGTCGGATTTTCGACGTTTAGCGTTGGAAGTTAAATTATCATTTCATATGAACATAAATATAAAAATTAATAACATAAATAATATAGTAACATAAATATTGGGAGCGGTAAAAAACCGTCAAGATTGAAACTTTTTAAGAGCCTGTGCGGATGGGG
The DNA here is from genome assembly GCA_009982885.2 of Hyles vespertilio. Classification (NCBI taxonomy): domain Eukaryota; kingdom Metazoa; phylum Arthropoda; class Insecta; order Lepidoptera; family Sphingidae; genus Hyles; species Hyles vespertilio. The sequence goes on from CM042807.1 coordinate 19,850,877, forward strand.
CTTAAGTTGACATTACATTGACAAGCCTCTAAAGAGGTCGGGACTTTAGAGTACTTATTATTGTATGTCTAAAATTAATATATATTTTTCTGTGGCTGTGAATGGTTAGACGAACTTACCTTTCATCTTATGGCAAGAGATACTAACACTGATAAACTGTAGCAAAACATACACCATGAATTCTAAAGCAATGATTGGCATTTCAGTGTCCTCGCCATCCTGAGAGATGTTTTTTTTTATTGCAGTGAATGGCGAGACGAGCATGCCGTTCGCCTGATGGTAAGCGATGCGACCGCTCATGAACAGTAAAAAACCAAACAACACCTTGAATTACAAAGGAATGCTTGGCATTCCACTGCCAAACTTGGCTTTCCAATGACATGATGTCAAAAAGTCTCATAGTCCCTGATTACTTACTTGTCAGTTAAAAATGGTTTTTTTTGTTAGACTACTAAGACTAGAAACCTGACAGTGTTACAAATTAAAAAGTTATAATAACTACTCACTCAGAGAAATCTAAATAATTCTTGGTTGGTTCTTTGTCAGCATATTGTTTTGCTCCAATATTGAAAAACTCCATATTTGGTACCAAGGGATCAGCCTTCCTGTTTCTTCCGCGTTCCTATAACACAAAATTGAAACATATATGTATTTAATTACTTTTTCAAACAGAAAATTAACCAAAACCACCAACCAATAAAGTACAAGATAGTTGTGTACGTGTGCGTAATAAAATAAAGAAATTAATTATTCAACTGTTATATTATAAAAAACTTACAGCAATAATAGGATTGGTCCAAATTAGATGCTGTTTCTCCTTACTTGTGTGGTTTCTTCGAGCCTGAAACAAGTAAATATACAATATAAATAAATTAATTAATTAATACACCCAACAGTCAAATACATCGTTCTGACCCCACAATAAGATCGAGTCTTGAGTCGTGGGAATCAGAAACTACGAGAGACTTTACGAGAAACACCCAGTTACAAATACTTGTGGCTCACACAAACATTTGTCTCGGTGCAGAGATAGAACTCACGGCCTCACGTTTCACAGCCGACTGCGCCACGAAGGCTGTCAAAAGCCAATAATAAAATAGTTTTCTTGCAAATTTTTAGTTGAATTGTGTCACTGAAGTCTTAAGCTACAACCTTGCCTAATTTTCCTTCCCAGTATGGATTTATCCGGTATACTTGGCTTCTAAATTTTTGCATATTTCGTACTGACAGGAATATAATAAGTATAAGTGGACGTAGTTATGCAAAATGGATCCAACCCACAAAAACTACTTTTTGAGTTACTGTCATAAATGGCATCTACACAACAAACTTTGTATATGCAAATAACATCCAAGCTGCAAAGTATCTTTTTTCTAATAAAAAACACAAACGTTAATGATACCAACAGAATATTGTGCATTATTGCAGAGTTAAAATAGAACCATGTGTCATGGTGACCTAGATAATTGTTTAAAAGAATAGAAAAAAAGATCCAAACTACATTGAGTAAACTTCAAATAAAAAGATCCATAATGGTTTCTTAGATTTACGCAAATGTTACACATTGAAATAGAACTATTGTTTACGGATTTCATCGCGGATTTGGTTTAATTTTTACATTTTTTGAGTTCCCGACGTTTCGAGTCCGCCCCGTGACCACGAAAGCTGTAAAGTAATCGAAACGTCGGCAACTCAAATAATGTAAAAAATTAACCAAATCCGCGATAAAATCCGTAAATAATAGTTTTATTTCAAAAAGATCCATCCCACATTTTTAATATTGTAAAAAAGATCCAAAGACAATTGTTCTAAAAAAAAGTATATTAAATAACATAAAACTTATTAAAACAATACTATATGGGAAGCAATAACAATACCCAATATTTAAGATGCATTCGAAAACAAACTACAGTCTTGTTATTTTGCTATATCAATTTTACTAAAACTCCTGTTTTCTCAAAAGTAAGTTTTTGTGGTTGGATCCATTTTGCATAACTACGTCCAAGTCAAAATATAAAGAATTGCCCAGTAATCCTACTATGGCAATATCCCAAAATCTTATTACTCTGAAATATGTTTTGAAGGCACAGCAGGCTGTTTGCACCTCTGGGAAAATTCTGCTAATGCTAAAAGCTACCGCCGCCACCTGAGTGGAGTAATGAGAAAATAAAGTCTTATTTTACGACAGCGTCTTCTGTTACTTTGTTGTATTTTTAAAATTTTCTTATAGTTGTATATATAATGAGGTCACCGCAACAACCTCGACGTCATTGAGTGTTGCGAGTAGTTTGGTGAAAGAGTGTCGGGGCTGAGTGAGTGAGTGAACACTCACTCACGTCGATATTGCAACAGATGTATTTAGGGAAATATTTCCGACAGCGGCAGGAGTGGCATTAGTATTGTTATACATAATAATGAGACTATTTTATTCACCTGACACTTTCTGAACTTGTTTACAAGTGAAGCGTTTAATTTCTTAAATGCTGTGTGTATGGAGATGGCAGGCACATCCTCTGGCACACACTCCGGTTTGTAAGACTTGAACAAGCCCACAAGCACTTGCAGTTGGCGAAACATATTCTGAAAATAATTAGATAAAATCTATGACAATCTCCTATTTATGGGCGTTGGAAACTATTTTTCTTCTTAATTCTTAGATGCATATTTCATCTGTTGGTGTGCTAAATTGTTATCAATAGACATATTTAATACGTATGGCTTTATTCAGTCATTGTTTTGTCTTCTTTGCTCAAACTGAATTCAAAAGTTGTTTGAAAGCTACAAAACTTTGTATAACTAAGATGGTTTTAAAATGTTGTATGAATAAAGCCCATAATGTATATTCTAGATATGTTATAATATAAAATACATGTACCTTCTTTGCTTCCCTCTTTTTGGCATAATCAAATAATTCTGTAACCCTTCTTCTTGTCACATCAGATGGTTTTGTTAAAGTATACATCAATTTCATTACATGAGGAGTCTGAAAACATGGCATATTCTTTTATTTTAATATACGTACATTTATGTTGTATTTTTAAGAATTATGAACCAACCTCAACCAATGTATTCCTTCAGAATGAAAGCATAAAAAAACACATTGAATGAAAAATGCAATTTTGATAATTTAATTGTTAAATGAATGTTAATGCACTTACCAAAGCCTCATATGCCAGCATAGAGTAGAACAACTCGTATCCCAAGTCCAAGGCAGCCATGTCAACACAATCACAATCCATTGCAGCTAAAAATAATATTATTACTCATAAACTTCAGTTGATTTATATATAATTGACTCAGTGGTGCAGATGTACTATGGTATGATTACAAAGCTGAGGTCATAGGTTCGAATCTCAAGTCTGACAAAGTGATGTTCCATTTTTCTATTCAGTATCAGCCCAGTATCAGTAATTGTTGCCATCCAGTATGAGGATCGGCTCACCCCGTCACCTTGTGGGATGTAACACACATGGCGAAACATGGGTGTCCTGGTTGCAACTCTATCCCTTCTGGGAAAAAGGCTCACACTTTTTATTATTAACAATGCCACATTAACTATGGTTCATACTTTTTTTTCTATTTATAACATGATTATTTAAATTATAATATGCCTGCTCAGGACGGTAGGTAATCAAACAACACAAATTTCAGCAATGCTTGGCATTCCACTGCCCTTACCATAGTGAGAAATAACATATGTGTCAATATGTCCAGAAGTCATTCTGGCTACAATTTCCTTCAAACTGGAACACTACAGATCATTTAAACTAGAGAAATAGAAATTGCACTGTTGCCTATCTAGTCGGTGTTTTACATATTAGAGACCTACCACCACTGAATGAAAGAAATGGAAGTAATTAGAAGGGGTCTTAATTCAATTCTTTTCCTGGCCTAATATAATGGGCATCACATATTACAATTAACAATTCAATCTTGTGTAAGGCACATAAGGCATAATAGGAGGTGTATAACATAATTTTGATCCCATGATAAATGTGTAGTCAAATTTCTAACAAATTAATTCCGATACAAAAATATTGTATAATATAGTAATAGGAATTATAACACAGTTTGGTGGTTATAAGTGTAGGTATCGACTCGGAGCGAGATGTGCTCGTGACGAGAGATGGCAGACTGTCTTCTTCATCCAAATAAACCGACCCTTTTATAGGACTACCCGAATGAGGATCGGTGGGGATAAATCTTACAGAAAATATATTTAAGCCATAAAATAGGGTCTATCCTTTCAACTAAAAATTAAGGTCGGCCCAAACATCTGGGCTATTGTCCAAACAGAAAGGTTTACAAAACATGTTTACTATTGTCTAAAAAACATAAATTTGTTGCAAAGGATTGCCGCCACTAAAGAACTTAACTATAATAATACAGTTTTATTGCCCCGGTATGAATGGGCCATTACAATTAGGAAACAATAATTTAGCACAGCATCTTTTTAACTAATATTATACAATAAGGTACACAAAAATTCTTACTGTAATAAAACGACTCGCAGATGTTTTATGGTCTAACATTTGCAGTCATATCTTAAAATGAAATGCGTGTTTAAATAATGTTAAAATTACAAATAATAAGCATGTTAATTTATAAGCTAAATCTAAGTTGGCGTATTGCTACCGCCACAACAGATTAAACAAACACACAATATATAGTTAAACTTTGATTACCAGTAAGCCAGTCAAGAACAAAACCAATTTTGGAAAAGTTGTTCTGGTTTCCATAATTGGCGAGTATCCATTGGAACACATAGTCTACCGTCCTTTCTTCTATTGTCTCTTGGGGCACCAGACATGCACCAAGACTCATCCATTTTGTTATAGCTGGGAACATTTAAGTAAAGTGTTATGTGAGCTGTAGAAAAAGTTTTGTGTTATTATTTATCAGTCCATGGCACAGCAATTTTCTTATACGCCAGCAGGGAGCTTCAATAAATATTAAACAAATATTCAAACAGTTGCAAACAGCCACCAAAATAAAAAAGCACGCTTTGAATTCAGGGGATGGCCGATGGGTTCAACCCAAATCATACTTCTCGTTACTGAAAATCTGTTTACACATTTTGTAAACAAGTACATAACTAATTTAGAACAGTTGTTCACAGGCATTTTATCTGAATCTGCATGCCATAATATTAAATATGTTGCAATGAAAATGCTTATTTTACTCACGTATGGTTAAATTTAACCAAATCTTCAAGAGAGTGTGGAATTCACGATAGTCCAAGCCCGTCGTATCGGCGAAATATGATAACTCATCTATTTTGCTTTGAAACAAATCCTTGTCGAACCCTTTCTTCAATGTTTTTATATAATCAATTATATCTCCAACATCTGCCATTATTGGTTTGCTTATTTACACAATAATAAATATTGTAAAAAACATTTACCTCACCGAAACAAACCAAATTCAAATCGTTAAAATACGTTAGACCACAGCGTAAAACGCTTTCTCAAATATTCTCATAGATAATACATAATGTTCTCAAATCACATGCAAATGACACCACCACAGACATCACAATGACCACAACGGTACAACTAGTGTTGAGTAGGACATACAAGAGGCAGTACATTTGTCCCGTACATGACGTCAAAATGTAAGAGCGGCTCAACTTTTTAACGTGTACTACTTCATATTTGGTGTACTACTTGGTCTGTAATGTCATTTCATTGGCGTGAGCCGGCCGCCTAGCCGTGAGGCAATGTTATGACACACAAATAAGCATCAGTACGCCTCACTTCAATTGAAGTGGGACATTGTAATGGCTCAGTACAAAAATGACGCAACTCTTACAAACTCTTTTTCATGTCATGTCCTACTCAACACTAGGTACAACCAATCTCAGCAATCTGCACATGCACAGACCAATGATTATAGAATAGAGACTAGAGAGGATAAAGCATAAGGTCACGTGACGCGGGTCACTTTGGTATACAAACATGGCGGCGGCTCCGCCCCTAAAAATAGTGATACGCTAGTACCGAATTTTCTATCAATATCGATCATCAACAGTGGCATACGACTAACATTAATATAACATTTTTAATTTTCGCTTTACATGTCAATTGAGTATAAACAGGGGATTTTAGGATTTGAAAGTAAAGTCATTAAAAATTAAATCCGATAAAAATAGGTCAATGTTTTGATATTTTTTTCATGCTGTGATTTATTTCATGGGTAAGTTTTACCTGATGATTGGATTGGATGTGTCAAATAATACACACGTGAGATAAAATACAACTTTATTAACACCTAGAATTTGCTTGCGACTTCGAATAGTACCACACTTTTTTCCATAAGCACCAATTTTCACCATGTCAATATTTTTTTATGCCAAATTATAACTAAAATCTAAAAAGAAAACAGACATTTAGCAAACAACAATGAAAATATGTACACTAAACTAACAACTTAAATATATAAATAGAAAAAATTGAGAGGTGTCAAGGGACACCCGAATGGAACAAAGTTTTTTTTCCATTAATTGGTGAAAGAATAGGCTATTTGACTAATTTCTGAAAACCATACCACATTATGAAGCGGGGTCTATAGACCTTACAAATGAAGGTTATTTTTAATTACTATATCTATATCATTTGAAAATAAATTTACAAAATACACTGAAAAATTACACTGTCAAAACGCTCTGTCTGACAATGTGGCGTTTAGTTCGTAAACATCCGTTCCACAGATTCGTTCGTATATATCACTCATTCTTAAATCATCCATAGATCAATCAATCAGTCAATCGTCCGAATGAGTTTTTGCATTGAGGTATTACAACTGGAGCGGATTATATTATAGATCAAGTCGGCATTGCTGCAGATACGACACTTCATATATTTGTTACATTTTTTACCTAATGTTTCAGAATAAAGTAAAACGAAATATAAAAGCCCAATATAATCATACATTTTTAATAACTTATAAAGCTACATTATTATATAGATTTTAAAAACAACAAAACCTATAATAGGCTATTTGACTGTATAAAAATATTGACTTATTTGTTTCCATCCGTGTAAATAATTTAATTTTAAACATATTTCATTATCATACATTAAAAATATTGTATATTTTGTCTAAAAACCACAATAATAATTTAATTTATTTTGAGTTCGCGCCACGTGATCGTAAACGATTTTGATTGGCTATGACGTCATGCATTAGTATGAACTACTCACGTACAGGAAATGAATGGGATTGATAACGGCATAGATGCAAATTAAATATTAAAAATACCTTTAAAACGCGTTATTTGTCATTTGTACCCGTGAATTAATAATATTATCATGTCCAATGTAATAAAATGTGAAGAAAGAAAAAAAAACTAATTTTTTTAACAAAACCTCATTCGGACTATTGATTGATTGATTAATCTATGGTTGATTCTTACACCCGTATTCACAAACAATACTATGAGGACGCATAGTGTAGCCAAACGCACAGAATTGTCAATTTTGATTCATAAACAATACTTGAGTGATGAGTGTCACTATGCGTTCACTTAAGGAGACCCTCAGGTAAAGAAACTCAACAGCTATTTTACGCAACGCATAGTGTCGATTGAAAACGTAAAAGTGACAGCTGTGAATGTATATATGCCATTTCATTTTATGTATTTTGCACTAAGGTTTTGTATTAAATTTTTTCCATTTTCAATAGAATGGATTACAGCATCGAGGAGAAGTTCGACAATTATATTGATGATACTTATTGTCCTGCGTACGGTAAGGACACCGAACGCAGGACGATAAGTACAAGAAATATTATTCGAGATTTACAAAATCCTTTTGATTTTTACAATGACAAACAATTAGGAGACGCTATCGATTTACTAGGGATATTGTTCTTCATGCACTTTTGCCACTAGTCTAAAAGAGACCTTTCAATACCGCCTATTTACCCATTACTTGTGGCCTTAAGATTTTATCCATCTGGGAGTTTTCTGTTGGTAAACGGACTAGATGCGACTGCCAACATTTTCACGGTGGTCACGGGCTAGAATCCCAGTGCACACCTCTGACTATTTGGAGTCATGTGTGTATTGATTCTTTGATAGTCAATCACTACGCACTAAAACGCTGAACGAAGACATCGTTACGAAACCTGTATACCATACCGATGTATAAAAATGTTTATGGTACGTTAGTCCGCCAACCCGCATTAGGCCAGCGTGGGGGACTATATGGCCTAACCACTCTCAATCAATCTCTCGATAGTAGAGGAGGCCGTGCTCTGCAGTGGGGACGTATATGGGCTGATACAGATACGGGAGTTTTTAGGTTAGTAATCATCTACGTATTTGGATGCAGGCTGCCTCCAACAGGTCACTGTTGAAATCATTGGGGAGGGGGGAGGCCTATGTATGTTAACACCCACAATTTACCGCTCAAAAATGTGGGAAATAAATTTTATTAAATATTTGGAACGTAAATATTTGAAGTTGTCAAAGACGTCACACACGAGTAATTCGCGGGACATGCGCGGACACCAATTGTCAAACACCAAAGAGAAATTAGCAACAGTAATTGACCAATCACTGATCCGCATTAGACACTGTGCGTTCCCCTAGTAAAAGGGTGACTCAAGTATTGTTTATGAATAAAAAGGCTGAGCGGAACGATCACTATGAGAAATGTCTTACTTAGCATAGGGTTACTTCAACACCGAGTAAAGTATTGTTTGTGAATACGGGCCTTAGAGTATTTATATATAGAGGGAGCGCTGTCATACATTCGCGATTTGAAAAACGTAGATATTTTCTTGTTCGTAATGTTGGTAGCGCACCTATATTAGTAAAAATTGAATTAACAATGTAGCAATAAATTTCTATAAATTCCTTTATTAGCCGAAATTATATTTAACTATTATCCTTTTAAAACGAGTTTGAGTGGAATTAAATAGACCTAAACTATTTATTTTTAATTATTTTTTCAAATAATTTGTGTATGTTGCACAACCTGTTCCAATAAGCGGTACACACTCTAAGGGTTGATTAGAGAGTGGGTGACATGCGAACGAATCTCTGGAATGGATGTTTACGAACTGAATGCCACATTGCCAGACAGAGCGTTTTGACAATGTAATTATTCAGTGTATTTTGTAAATTTATTTTTAAATGATATATATATAGTAATTAAAAATAACCTTTATCTGTAAGGTCTATAGACTCCACTTCATAATGTGTTATGGTTTTCAGAAAATAGTCAAATAGCGTATTGAGTTATCCTACTAAAAAATACTTTTGTGTCAAAAATATGGATAGTGAAAAAATATATTTACAATATCCAATGTATCTGATAATAAATATATTAAATAAAATAAATAACCGAATTTTTCAATATTTACCTATTTGTCCGTAACATTAATCTTATTCTATAATTTTGTTAAAATATGACATTTGTCAAAACGGCTTTGGTACATAATCTAATTTATTAATATTTTTGCTACTTTATTCAAATTATCGTTAATTTACGTATGGAATTAAATTCTACATTTTTTTTCAAGTGAACTGGAATGGTTTTTATATGTCTTCAGTTGGGAGTACGGTATTTTTAAAGCAATTAGAATAAATAGCATAAATGACAACTGTCATAGCCAACTGTCAGCGTAAGGGTACATGTACCCTTGCAAATGTTCCAAATTATTTGGTCTAGATCCCCTCCAGTTGTATACCTCAACGAGTTTTTGTCAAAAAAAAATAGAATGATATTTCTTTCTTCACATTTTATTACATTGGACATGATAATATTATTAATTCACGGGTATTAATGTCAAATAACTCGTTTTAAAGGTATTTTTAATATTTTATTTGCATCTATGCCGTTATCAATCCCATTCATTTCCTGTAGGTGAGTAGTTCATACAAACGCATGACGTCATAGCCAATCAAAATCGTTTACGATCACGTGGCGCGAACTCAAAATAAATTAAATTATAATTGTGTTTTTTAGCCAAAATAAACAATATTTTTAATGTATGATAATGAAATATGTTTCAAAATTAAATTATGTACACGGATGGAAACAAATAAGTCAATATTTTTTATACAGTCAAATAGCCTATTGTAATAAAAATTTAATTCTCTTAAGTTATAAAAATAATACCTTTCATTATTAACAAATATAATGTTATATAAACTTAATCAGTAAGCTAAATTTTAGTAATAATTGGCAAGGATACATAGTCAAATGAAGGGTTAATGATTGACCGCAGGATAACAAACTAAAATTGTAAATAATAATAAATTTATTAAGGAGGATCGAAAATCAATGTATTACGGTTTTATTATGTAATTTTAATTATATGTCACCATCTAAAGAATCATTTGGGTATCACCATCATTATGTTTTTTTTTTTTCACATATTTATGCAATTTGTTTCTTTTGTACCAATTTTATTTATGACATTTGATGAAAATTAGAAATTGTCGCAACGTTTCCCACTTAATTTTGGGCTTCAGCGTATTCTTAGTTTATACTATAGCCTTTAACATATTAATATGTATTTGGATATTTTATTGCCTCTATTAGAGTTAAATAAAATGTAGGACATCATTTTCAAATAAAGCAATAAAAAACGATTGTCAAATGTTTTTAAGTGTCGTTACAACTTTTCGTGATATTTTTTTTCCGTCTAGCCCATTTTCACAACGCGCGATAAGGAACTTCGTTCCAATAAAATATCTACACAAAATTAACAATTAAAATGTAAAAATAGAAATTAAACAATCAACTAAATAAACTGACATTATTGTGTTCTGTGACATGAACCATTGTAATTTTAAATGGCGATATAAAAAAAGAAAAAAGAACAAGTTTCTTGCGCCACTCCTTCTTCACAGCTACAACACGTTCCGAAGCGGTGGTAGCAGAAATGATCAATCCAAAAGATCTTTTGAAAGACTATTTGAATAAAGAATATTTTGATTTTGATTTTTAATAAAGGAATCGCGAATAAAGGAATCGCGAACGAAGGCAGGAAATCAGCACTAGAAAAAAAATATTTTTCAAATAAAACAATCAAACAAAAAATACATGAGGTAACAAGCGGTGAATAATGTGTACTATAGATTTTAATTTATGTATAAATATTAACTGCCTCGGAGGCGTAGTTTTACTATGGTACGGTTACGAAGCTGAGGTCTCGAGTTCGAATCCCGGGTCGCGCAAAGTGATATCGGATTTTTCTATTCATTATCAGCACAGTCAGGAATTTGTGCCCGATATAGTGATAGTGAACATACAAGGTGAAATGTGGGTGTCCTGGTTGCACCTCTGCCTACCCCTTCTGGGAAAAAGGCGTGAGTTTATGTATGTATAAATATTAAAATTATGATAAATGTATTTGTAACAAAACTAATATTTTTTTTTTTTTTGAGAATTATTATTTGTCTCTTTCATTAAGGGACAAGTCAGCTTTATGTAAATGAGACAGATACATAAATGTACATTCTGCGTCGATATTCCCAACATAACTATAACTTGACATATACCGGGTATCTCAAGACTGCTACCGAAAACGAAGCCGGGTGGTAGTTTTAGTGGCTACAAACACAATGCAATTAAAAATTTCGCTTAGAAACGCGACAATTATTTTTTATGATTTTTTAAATATCGTCATTTTTGGGTGGTAAATCCATAGATTTTGCTAAAATAATAATTTAAACTCTCTTATATCTTAGAGTATTTATAAATTAAAGGGTATACACTATTATTTTAGGAAAAAATGTATTTACCACCAAAATATGGCAATAGGAAAAAAATTACAAAAAAAAAATTGTCGCTTTTTTTTGCAACTTTTTCTGTTGCATTGTGTCTGAAGTCGCTTAAACTACCACCCGGCTTCGTTTTCGGTAGCAGTCTTGATATACCCTGTATAGCTAATTTTGTGCGTAATCCTTTATATTCTTTAATCATTGGCACAGACTAACAAGTAACAAGCAAGAGTTTGACACTACGCGACAGTCCAACTTATGCCCAAATACTGGAAAGCCAATTAACTTTTAACTCCGATTAACTAGCTCTAATGACCTGTTAAATTGATTCCAGTTAAATATAACTTCGATTAAACCACTTAAGAATTAAATATTTAATGGGGCATTATTCATCCGATTCGTATTCTCGAAAGCAACTTAAGAGTTTGACAGCTGTCAAACAGTCAAATTTTTAAGAATTTCTAGTTTTAAGCAGCCGTCGTCTTAAGGCCGCCTGCGACCACTCTTAACTTCATCAATTCTACATAAAATTTACTAAAATGACTCTCGCGTCGGTTTCATCGCTGTCTGATGACGATAGAGCTTCATCAAGGCGAGTCAATCAAGAAAAAAATCAATGCTTTTGACAAATAAAAAGAAGAAAACATTCAAACAAAGTGAGGTTCCGCCTGAAGAAAGAAACTGTTCTGCATCTGCGTTCCTTGCTGGAGGCAAAATAGAACCCACTACAAATAGAAGTCGATTGATAAAAACTTGCGACCAACTGTTACTTGCTTTATGATATTCTACGACAGGCAGTTACCAGAAGATTATTGGAGATGTATTTCATGTGGAACAGCCGACTGTACAACACAAAGTTGCAGCAGAGTTAGTTAAACTACAAAATCGTGGCATGAAAATTCCCAACTAACAACAATGCCATATTGCGAATGATTTCTATGCGATCGCAGGAGTGATTGAAGTTATAAATTTCATACATATAAGGATCAAATCTCCAGGTAATTTCTACTTATAATAATGTATACATAACTATTAAGCTTTTACATGTACACAAATATATGTTTTCTTATCCTATTTTAACTAAATGTGCTTCTAAAATGCCTAGCGTATTTTATATTGTGTAGTAATAATTTAGAGTATCCCTTTTTACTGTACATAATATTATATTATTAATCATAGAATAGAATAATATATTATGCACAGTATAAAGGCACAATCTAAATGATTTCTACACAATAATTTATATATATATGCTTGTTGGAATCAAAACATTTAGCAGGTAATTGGCTCTTCCCCAGCCCACTGTACCCCATATAACCAAGCTCTCTAAATAGTTGTAGGGCTAAATATATAATATAATATAATTAATCATACAATGATTTGTACTGATTGTAGCTATTCAGTATATACTGGAACAATGTTCAACTACAATAGTAGTTTTCTATAAAGAATTCAATTTTATGAATATATTTTTTCAATTTACATAAAATTATTTGTATTTTGAAATAAGAATATTTGCTAGAGCTCTAATTTTTATTATCTTGTTTTTAGGAGGACCACAAGCAGAAACATTTAGAAACAGAAAAGGCCATTTTTCTATAAATGTGCAAGCAGTCTGCGACCCTAACTTGAGGATAAGAAACATTATAGGCCGATGGCCAGGCGCGGTGCATGATAGTAAAAATTTCAATGATTCTCCTTTATGTGCATTTCTGGAAAGGGGAGACTGAAGAAGCTTACTATCAAGACCATACTAAAACAAGAAACCCAGTGGAGAGGGTCTTTGGTTTTACAACAAAGATCTTCTTGTCTGCAAGTTGGGCTATAAGTTTTTGAAAATTAGCTTACTATTATAGAGGCATGTGCTGTGTTACATAATATAGCATGTTCCCAGAATGATCATATATTGGAGATTGATCTTTCTGAATCATTTCCACCAGCTCCACATAACCAATGAAAATGTTGCAACAAGGAATAATATAATAAAATACATATTTTAAACCGTACAGTGCATTTTATTGAATTACCATGGAATGAATACAAATAAAAATGAGTTATGTTTTATTGTAGTATATTTATTTTAATAACAGCATTAGTACATATTATATTTTTTTAATTATCTACATTTCTTTAGATCTGTCTTACATTTATATCTATATTCCTTTATAAACACAAAATAATAACAATTATTTTAACATTAATTTAAAACTAAATTAATAAATGTACTATTAAAAATGTACAATAGAAATATAATATGACATTTTTTAACAATGAAAATAAGTGAAATAAACAATTTATTTTATGTATTACATATTAATTAAAATTCATAACATTCTTCAACTTTGATTTAAAACACTGTTTTCTGATGCTAATATTTCTTCCTTGACACAATTTGTCTCATTCTTTTTTGTATATTTTTATATTACATACTCATTTCAAAAGGGTGTGTATTGTCCAAATGATTTGTTGTATGCATGATTTCTATAGCGTTACCTGCAAAAGTGTTTAAGTTAAAGTATGTCATAATTTTATATATCTCTTTTTATTTTTTATATATATTTGTTGAGCTTACTTATTTAGTCTATAGCTGATATACATGGCACTATATATATGAGCCATATTTCTTGGACGGTCTTATTATATAGGTACACCTTAGATTATATACTCGTCTAGATGACACATCACACCTCACCGCGCGGCTCAAATAAAGTCTACCAAATTTGGTAGACTCGCTTCTCACGTACGTCAGTGTCATTTGAACTACATATGGATAACGTGCTCCCGAAAAATAATTAATTATGCCGGTTTGTGCTGTCGAATTGTATCGCAATTGTGTGGGAAAACTGTATAATAATACCAATATCACTTTCTATCGGTAACATTATTGTTAAACCACTATTATTTGAAGAAAACATGAACTTTTAATTCATTATTTTGAAGATGAGTTTCATTGGCCAGTGTTGTCAATTTATTACTAGGAAGATTTGTTGAAACTATGGGAGAAACTATAAAACACAAATATCATTACATAATATTTCGATCAGAATAACAACAAGAAGAATGGCATTATTTATTTAATGAGTAAATAATACTTACCTACACGATATTAATGAAACCCACGACGACATGCACCTCATAGTAATTTTATTAATTATTTGGCTTGCATATGTATTACCATTCAAAATTTCACAAACGGGGTACTGCTATTGTCATCTTTGAAGAAACAGCGCGAACTTATTCAAGGTCCTAATAATATTTTTAGACTTCCTACGGATTCCGTACTAGCAAATTGCTGGAGAGACATTACACAGCGGAAACGAAAAGAAGACCATTCGTAGCCTCACATGACTTCAGTTGTGTGTTCCGAACATTTTACTTATGATGATTTATATTTTACATAAATACAGAAATCAGATAACAGCCCAGGCAATAAATCCAAAGAGTTAATTCTATTCGGAAACAAACACTAGGAGATGGGTTTAGATCTTTATTGTTTTTACTAAAATGCGTTATAAATATAATTAATAGTTTGATTACTTTAAATAAAGAAAAAATATTTTATTTAACCTATTTTGTATATCAAATAATGGGGAAAAGTTAAGTTAATAATCTGGAGTAGGCATCCCTAAACACACACACCTTGACAGTTGGATTACAATAATTACACGACCGGTACTCACACATATCAACGAAAGTGAGGACACTTTTAGCGCATCGTTTGTTGACATTGCTCAATCTAGACGAGTATATAATCTAAGAGGTACACATTGAATATTTATGTACTCCACTCCAGCTCCTGAAACAAAGGATTATTTATAGTTATACACATTGTACCATACTTTATTTTCCATATTTATTACATAATACTACTATATGAGGAGGAGATAATATATAGGAGGCATAATATGAGAGAAGCCTATAGGTACCCAGCAGTGGGATCCTACAGGCTGTAGATGATGATGATGATTTAAAATGTGTGAATAATCGATTCATATTATATATTAAATAGTTAATTATCATATAAATTCGTTAAAACTTAGAAGAATACGTGTATACTTACCTGTTTATAATATCCAGCACAGCTTCTTTCTCATATCGTATTTATTTACATAGTCTTCTCCATTTGGTACTTAGGTGGTTCTGCAGCCGTTGTTTGGTATTTTATATACCTATTTATTGAAAAGATATTCCAAAAACTAACTTTAAAACCGAGTGCAATAATTGTAAACAATAAATAAAATAAACAAACATCATAATATTTTTAATAAACTCGCTACGGATATAGGCACATAAGTTTTTTCACCCACATGATTTTATTAACAGATTTTTAAAATAATAACATGGCAATATATAATGTAGCTTTAAACATAATCGTAACAAAAGTAAAAACGTTACAATGATTCCTCATATTAAATATAAAGGGTTAAATTTCCAATTTAGGGAAATCATGTATGAAGAATATTGCGTCAAATGGAACGTTTATATTTATACAATAAAAATTGTAACTGAAAACAAACTTTTCGTTAATCTGTGGAAATTTAGCTGGATGTTTGCTGAGTAGACCGATTTATGAGCTAAATGGCTATCCAGTATTTCATTTCGAAATTTAACAGAACCTCAAAATAACGTCATATCAAATGAGTCCGGTGGCTGAGTAGCTATCCAGTATTTGGGGGTTAAGTGCTAAAACGTCCCGACCTCCGATTTTGACAGTTGATGTTTGTCAAATTCAATTTGTCAGCCTAATGTAAATAAAAATAGGGTATATTTTAAAAATTTGAAATTTGACATTGACAGTGGACGTGCAAGTAGTTATATAAGTTTTTCGATGTTTTCTTGAAAATAGTGACATTTAGAGTCGTTAAATGTATGCGTTTTTGACGATTTTTTTAAATGGCATCGTATAAACACCATTATAATGTTCACATTCGTTTTGAAAAATTTATATAACATCGCGCACATCATTGTTGTTTTCGTTCATTGTGTTAATTTTGTCAGTCATAAATTTACCATCCGATTTCCAATCTATTAAATTTTTCAGAACAACTTATTGTTATAGATATTTTCATTAGGGCGATAAAGATGGTTATTTGTTTTAATGGTTTTTATCCTAGTCTACTTAGAGTATTTATATAAATGATAAAAGAATTATAAAGGATTACGGACAAAAGTAGCTATATATATCAAATTATAGTTATGTTAGGAATATCGACGCGGAATGTACGTTTATCTATCTGTCTCCTTTACACAAAGCTGACTTTTCCCTTAATGAAAGAGACAAATAATAATTCCTTTGTTTCGAATATGGCAATATTTTGTTCGCTAACCACACTGAGACCGCCCCTAGACCAAAATGACGCCATTTTATTTAGCTCATCCGAAACCACAGACTAGTAAAACAAAAACTCCATGAAATGTCAAACTGTGGCGTTATCTGTCAATCGAAGTAAACAAATCTGCAAAATCAAAGAATTTCGAATTATTCATTGTTTAATCTCGTTTGTTAAGTTTGCTAATTAGTTTAATTGTTAAGTTTTTAAAGTGCCTCAGTGTTGTGTTAGAGGATTCAAGTCGAGTTCAAGCAAAAAGGACTCAACACAACTTTTCATAGGTTAGTAACTGTTTTTACGAAATACTAACAAATATGTGCTAAGTTTACATTTTGGGTTTATTTTTATCATTTATAAATGTATTTGGATCTTGTTGATTAAGTTTTAGACTCTTCTAGGCGTTATTTATACAAGTAGTGTAAATAACAACCTCATTGTTTGTTTACACACAAGTTTAGAGATGAGTGGATTCGATACGAAATTATTCATATCGATATTATCATTTTTAAATATTTTGATCTTTATTTTTCAAAAAAAGAAAAAAATAGTTTATATTTAAATATATATTCAGACCGACAAACAAATTTACAAACAAATTTTGAAATTAAAAATATTTTTTAGATTCCCTATAAACATACAAACCAGGACAAAATGGATACAAAAAATTGGAAGCTATTGGAACCCTGCAATAAATACATTTATTTGTTCATTACATTTTGAAAAAGAAAACAGCTTTCCAACAATATTCCCGGTAAGTGAAATTGTAGTAATTATGATATTTTACCTAATAATCCTATTAATAATACAACTGTTAATCAATAACAAAGATGACATGCAAGATAATTTGGACAATTGGTAGTCTATTGTCTAATGTTCTAGAGAACCTTTTAATGAACAGAAATAGTTTTATATTTTATTATTAATTATTATAATTGTTTATCTTAACCAACACTTTCATATTCATTGGTTGAATTCTAAGTGAGACATAATGATTTTCCTCAGTCAAATAATAGCAATAAAAATCTACCTATGTTATTTTATTTTATTTGGTATGTATTAAATATCCTGATACGTATTTTTGATTTTAGCAAAGAATGGTGCAACGTAATAATGAACGAAATGTATTAGATGCAACTGGGTGTTTGTCGCGACAGGTATAACCTTGTAACGGTTGTAACATGTAAATTAGTATTAGTTGGTCATATGTTTACATTATGGCGACTAAAAAAGTAACGATAATTGTAAAGTATAAGTATATTTTTAGGAATATCAAGAAATAATTACCTCCAACCGTCACATACATAGTCTGACCCCACACTAAGATCAAAATGTTTAATACATCATATTACTATTGTTTATGTAGCAGTTGCATTTTTATTAGTTTTGTTACAAATAAATTTATCATAATATTAATATTTATACATACATAAACTCACGCCTTTTTCCCAGAATGGGTAGGCAGAGGTGCAACCAGGACACCCACATTTCAGCCTCCGTGGCGCAGGCGGTAAGACGCCGTTTGTGAATCGAGAGGCCGCGGGTTCGATCCCCGCACCGAGAGAAATGTTTGTGCGGCCCACAAATATTTCTCTCGGGTCTGTGTGTTTGTGAGACCGAAAAGTCTCTCGTAGTTCCTGATACCCACGACACAAGACTCGATCTTAATGTGGGGTCAGGACTATGTATGTGACTGTTGGGTGTTATTTATTTATTTATTTATTTCGCCTTGTATGTTCCGTCCTACGATGTTGTGGGTGGCGAGCCTATCGCAATATCGGGCACAAATTCCTGACTGTGCTGATAATGAATAGAAAAATCCGATATCACTTTGCGCGACCCGGGATTCGAACTTGAGACCTCAGCTTTGTAACCGTACCATAATACAACTACGCCACTGAGGCAGTCAATATTTATACATAAATTAAAATCTATAGTCCACATTATTCACCGCTTGTATGTTTATGTATGTATGTACCTTATGTTTTTTTTGTTTGATTGAATTATTCGAAAAATATTTTTATTCTAGTGCTGATTTCCTGCCTTCGTTCGCGATGTCCGCTACAATTCCTTTATTCAAAATCAAAATCAAAATATTCTTTATAATTTAAGTTCATTTCATTTGGCGATCTAGTGTTGTTACATAGTTTATTAAGTCTTTTAATTTTTTTTTTTTCGAGTTTCTTATTTTTTTATATAAAGCAGCTGTTAAATAAATAATTGTCGAAAGAGACTGACTTCTATTATACAGGGCTTCCTAGTTCAGGAGTCAGGGTGTTATTATGTTGTAAACATGTTGTAATGAAATAAAGATTAATTATTATTATTATTATTTATTCAAATAGTCTTTCAAAAGATCTTTTGGATTGTTCATTTCTGCTACCACCGCTTCGGAACGTGTTGTAGCTGTGAAGAAGAAGTGGCGCAAGAAACTTCGTCAGCAACATGAACTGTCTTCTTTTTTCTTTTTTTTATATCGCCATTTAAAATTACAATGGTTCATGTCACAGAACACAATAATGTCAGTTTATTTAGTTAATTGTGTTTATTTAGTTAATTGTTTAATTTCTATTTTTACATTTTAATTGTTAATTTTGTGTAGATATCTTATTTCTATTTATATATTTAAGTTGTTAGTGTAGTGTACATATTTTCATTGTTGTTTGCTAAATGTCTGTTTTTTTTTAGATTTTAGTTATAATAATTTGGCAAAAGAAATATTGACATGGTGAAAATTGGTGCTTAAGCAAAAAGTGTGGTATATTCGAAGTCGCAACCAAATTCTAGCTATTAATAAAGTTGTATTTTATCTCACGTGTGTATTATTTGACAAATCCAATCCAATCATCAGGTAAAACTTACCCATCAAATAAATCATAGCATGAAAAAAATATCAAAACATTGACCTATTATTATCGGATTTAATTTTTAAAGACTTGACTGTCAAGTCCTAAAATCCCCTGTTTATACTCAATTGATATGTAAAGCAAAAATTAAAATCGTATTATACAGTAGTATATAGTCGTATGCCACTGTTGATGATCGATATCGATAAAAAATTTGGTACTAGCGTATCACTATTTTTAGGGGCGGAGCCGCCGCCATGTTTGTGAATCAAAGTGGTACGCGTCACGTGACCTTATGCTTTATCCCCCTCTATTCTATAATCATTGATTTATATATCCACTCAAACGTCCCGACCCCCAAATTTGACGTAAGCTGTCATTTTTATAGGAAAATACACTAGTAATGAAAAAGCGTCCTAAATTCAAAATATATTATAAAAAGCGTTATGAAAAAAATATATATAATGCTTGAATAAAGTACCTTTAATGTAACATTGGCCAAAAAGACATTAGCAATAGGCATATTTAAAAAAAAAAACAGGCAAACTCGTGTGTTGTTTAAGAACAACGACGAGTGGTGCGCAGGATTTTTTAAAAATGTAAATATTGATTTTTAACTCTCTTATTGTTGTTATATAGTTTATTAAAAGATACCTTTATATTAATAATTATCAATTATCTAAAAATAAGCCATATTCGACGCGTGATTCGAAGTTTTTTAGACACGAAAGTAAATCACGGTCGTTGTTTGTCGGTTTTCATTAAATATTTCTGTATTAATTCTATGAAAAAATGATAAATAAAGTGTTAGAGAGAGAAAACATATCATAAAGAATAAATAGGTGCCATTTGATAATTGAAAATATATCAAAACAATTCAATATTTTAATTGATTTCCAGTATTCCGTAGAAAGTCGCGCGCCATTTTTTGTAAGATCAGAGTTTGCGTTCCAAAGTTTTTGTTCAAACTAGAATGTGTGGTATGTTTGATGTTGGATGTGATTGTTATAAATTAAGTATCATGAAGCCAATTATATGGTGATTTAAATTTTCAATATCAAAGGATTAATATATTAATTCAGTTTAAATATTTCAATATTTCCTCTCCAAATATGCATCCAAACCGTGGAAAGACGAGTTGGATACATTCGAGCCAAAATCACAAGAGCTCGCCGAGGACAGGGTCAAATGGAATGATAAAGGGGAAGCCTTTGCCCAGCAGTGGGACACAATCTAGGCTATTAAAAAAATATATATATACGGAATGGAAGCCGCCATCAGGGACCGCAAACCGTTACGTACATTACGATAAAGTATAGATGCGCGATTGCGAATAATCCGAACATTAAAATGATCTACTATTAAGCCAAAAATAAATTATAAGACTGTCGGACGCGGTTGAAGAGTGGTACAATATTCAGGGTCTCTTGGACGCGGCGCGGCAGAATCTTCAATTTTCTAAATATCTTCAGCTGCGTTCATCAGCCGCATCTTATAAATTGTACCCGGCTTTACCAACGTAGTTATTCTGATACAAAACTAGTATTACAATTGGACAAATTTATTGAAATAAAAAAGAAAAATAATTAAATACATTTTCAATTTTAGGTCATCAATGGAAAAGCAAGAATGCTCGTGAGTGTTTTATTTTTTTATTTCAGTGATAGAGTGCATGCATAGTTTGTGTCAATTAAACAAATAAAAAACTATCACTAGTGCTAAGAGTTAACTTGAACTTTACATTGAGCAGGCAGTGCGGAAATGGGGGAGACCGAGGCCCGGGCAGAGGCAGAGACAGAAGCCGAGGCAGAGGCAGAGGCACTGTGCCGGGCTACTATGCCGGGCCAAATAAAAAAAAAATACTACATAAATCGTACAAATCTTTAATTATTAGTTTATAGATTTGAAATTGTCAGTATTTATTCCTACATATTTATTCATTGATTGAAATAATAATAATTGTTTATTTTTATTTTGTTTTAATTTTCAACCACCACTTACCTACCCTTATTCGTAATTTTTAAATACTATTACAATTTTTGATTGTAATGGATTACGCTATACCTACCAGTACCTTTACCTATACAAATCTCGTCGTAATTAAGGATATTTTCTTAAAAATCTACCATAAACTATAATTTCGTTTCTAAACCAAACACTATAATAAAGGATAACAGCTTTGCATGTCTCGATCGCTAAAATTTCATTAATGCAAAATCAATAAATACATTAAAAAACTAGGTATAACAATGTTAACATTTGATAGGACTAAGTCATTTATATTCCATTCATGTTATTACACGTAGATAGTAACTTATTTATTGGCCCCCGCGCTGTTTTAAACCGGCTAACATCTGTATCAAATATCGTCTGGACAAGAACTTACATGGGCGGCCATCTTTCAAGCTTTTTTTCACCAGTGTTGCCAACTTAGTGGATTTTCCACAAAATCTGGTAGTTTGGTCCTGGTTGGGAAACATTGCTTTTAGTGGATTTTAAATGGTTTGGGGGCTGGCGAAAATTATTGAAAAGCTGCCATTATCAAATCCGACACATCATTGTTTATTGAAAATATGATGTCATATATTGTAATCAAATATCCAAAAATAGACTAGGACGAATTTCCGTGCATTCCGGCGTT
The DNA here is from genome assembly GCA_009982885.2 of Hyles vespertilio. NCBI lineage: Eukaryota > Metazoa > Arthropoda > Insecta > Lepidoptera > Sphingidae > Hyles > Hyles vespertilio. The sequence goes on from CM042807.1 coordinate 19,873,428, forward strand.
TTTGCCATACCTATTACTGGAATCAAGTATAACAGCTCACACAATACGTCCCATTTAAATATAATAATGAATTCCGTGGTGCTTTACAGCTGGCTTCTCCGGCTGTAAAAGTCTTTTTGGGAGGTCATTTACCTCCTTAGGTCAATGTTTTGTCACCCGCTTTGCACGGAGGGAAGTGGACATTATTTATTTCCAACTCCTCCTATTAATTTAACTTTCTGATTCATTTTGTCGCGGGTTAAAGACAAGTTAGACATTCCCGGAGACTCGCCGAGCTTCAATGCTTGGTGTCATTACATTGCGTGCCACTGTTGATCCTGGCTTACAGGAGTTGCAGTGCCGGGTGTGAGGGCGGGACAGTCTCCTAAATATCCAAAAATGTAATAAAATAAATAAATAAATACACTTTATTTATTTTATTACATTATACGATTTTCTTTTAGTGAATTTTTACTGGTGGTAGGTCTCTCATATGTGAGAGGCCATCTGGGTAGGTACCACCGCAATGTCTATTTCTCCCGTGAAACAACACTGCTTAAATGCACTGTTGTGTTTCGGATTGAAGGACATTGTAGCCAGAGCAACTACTGGACATATTGAGACTTAACATCTTATGTCTCAGGATGGCGAGCGCAGTGGAATATTGCTACTGTTTATGAGCGGTCGTATCGCTTACCATCAGGCGAACGGCTTGCTCGTCTCGCCATTCAATGCAATAAAAAAAAAAAAAAAAAAAAAGAATTTGCAAATGTAATGACCAGAAAGGATTGCTTTATGCAGTGATTAATGTGCAGTGAATACGTGTATTAAACGTGCAGTGTAAGTGACGTCAAGGAAACAATTGAATATTTGGAAAATAATGCTCGTAACTTATAAGAAATCATTACTCATCAATTCAATAATCAAAAATGTAAATATTCTCTCCAAATATTTCTTTGATTTCTATGAATGTAACAATCACAAACAGTAGACACTTCGTAATTTTATAAATACATGTATTGTTGTTGCATCCTAATTAATTCAATTGAAAATGTTTATTATTATCTAAATTCATGTTTGTTCGATTTCGTTTTTTGTGTTTATTTACTACCCCTTCATATTAGTTTCATATAAATATTTAAATGAATAATGTGTAAAGTCAATGTACCAAATGTCAGAATTTTAATAATATCTAATTTTATTTATTATGAAAGATTTCTATTACTTATAACATAGTACACATGCTTATGTAAATATAATCCAATATAAGAGGCTTTACATTTTTTCGTATCTTTGGTACCTCCCATTCAGGTACGCCCAGTTGGGAACCTTGATAAAATTGTAGCTACGTAAGGCAAAAGTGTACTTTATTTCAACTTAAAATGTCATATTTGTAATAAACACATTTGTATATTTCGACGAATACTTTTGAATGTATAAATGAAATGAAATAAATAGTTGTTTATATCATTTGAAGGGTTTTATTTCTAATCTACACAAATACTAATATCTGAATTTGAAAAAAATTACATCAATTGCATTATTTTGCTAATTTTTTTATATCACACTAAAATGAACCCTATTTCAATGATAGTAGGTTACTTTTTGCTTGAAGCCGCGCCTTGCGTTTCCGACTGTCTAACCGTCTACAGTCATGACAAACGACAGTCTAGGGTAAAGATGAGACGTATTTACGATACCAGGTTTTAAAACCAGGTATTCACTTCGAATTACAGCGCCCTGGTACGAGCAGAAAATACTTATAAGTATGAAAGTACGTCGATGCGCGGAGAGATCTGGAAACTACACATGAAAATACTTGCATAGGAAAATGATTCATAATAGAATATTAATAAGAACCACAATCGTATCTGTCAATAACACATCCTTTAAACTTCAAAGTATTTTTTTATTCATACTATTTTGCTCTTTATGTGCCTTCAAATACGGGTTGAATTCCTATGCAAGTATTTTATAGACGCTGCGCCGCGGCTGGGACGCGAAGGGTTGCCGACTCATACTTACAAAATACTTTTACAATATTTTAGACCCTGGTTTTGAACCCTAGTATTTTTACGTACTCGTACTTAGAAGCCCTGGTACTTGATTTTGCAAGTATATCTCATCCCTAGTCTAGGGGTTAAGCGAGTCGGCCGTCTGTAGTACTACTTGGTCTGTGGATACATTATTTTGCAGCGCCGTTGTCGTTAAATTCCTGGCAAACATAATGTTAGTGTGCTTGCAAATACGTGCTATTTATAAAATATTAGGCGTTTTTATATTATGATATTTTGTTTATTCTTTTATTTACTATTAATTAAAGTCATCTAAAACGTACGAATGTTTTATTAAAATATCTGTGTATGGCAAGTAAAGCACTGCATTTCTGCCTACAAGGAGCGCACGCCCCTTACATACATAGTCTATAAAATCATATTTCATCATTTCACCAGTATGTAATTTGTATTTAAATATGATCTCTAAAACACATAATTAAACAAAAAAAAAATACCGATCAAAGTTCATCGATCATCCAGGTGTTATTTTCTTACATCTCGTTCTTACTTGGCAACATTAAATCGTAACCCGAAACTCGGGAGTCACTAAGCAATAATGGCAAAACGCAAACGTAACAAAAATTGGTTATGTGATTATGGGTATATTTTTTTTGTTTTTTATAAGATAAGAATAACTTTAAGTACTAAAATATGGATATCAATAGAAAGCTTATAGTATATACTTTATTTACAAATGGATTTTATTGGTATGTAATATGATTTAATGGGTGAAAACATGATTTGAAAATGAAAAACCATTGAAATTCGATCTGTATAGAATTTTTATTATTTGTTTACAATACATTTTAATTATATTTGTAAAATAATTGTCACATCTAATAATTCTGCATAGTTTTAGATACTTAAAGGTATTTTTTATTTCCCTGTAGCTAGAATAGGTACTTGGATATATTGCTTTATGTTTATGAATATTGAAAACGCGGGAATCGGAAGATTTCTGTCAAAATAAGTGACAGTGACGTGGACGTGTGAGTGGCTAATTGGCATATAATTGGTCTGTGATGAGAAGCCATTTTTTCATAACTGTTTACTTGTCTGTGTTAACTAACGTTTTATGACTATATAGCAGAACTTATGTAATCAATGTAATAATTATTACAGTTGGCTTTTTATATACCCGTAAAGTATTGTATTATAAACACCTACATGTTCAATAAATTTAGTTTTTAGTCAATCTATAATTTTAATTAACCTTATCTTTTCAACGTTTTATGACGTTTCATTACGCTTGAAGTAATTATGAAATAAAACGTAATAAAAAGATATTCGTTATTATAAATATATCCGAAATATTTATTAAAACTTTGTATTCTAATTCTCGTAAATGTTGTTACTTATACTTATTATTAAAAAACATAATCTTAGATAATTAACTGTCAAGTCAAACCACTTTTACAAGCGCTTAATTTTTTCGTCTACCAAACGCTTCCTTGTCTTTGGTCGGAATGAGGAGTGTTGTCAAAATTAAATAATGTCCATGATATTATGTAACATGATGTTAAGATAACAATAATGAAACTTGAGAATCCACAAATTATAAAATTAGGATATCCCATGAAACTCAATTTCCTATCGATTGCAATCTAAATATTGCAATTTGAGTTGCTTTTAAGTTATTAGCAAAAATTATCGAATAATAAGTGTATTTTAATTCACAAATCACAAATACGTGATCAGTATCCTGGAATAAATTTCTCTCAATAAAAGCAATTTTGTGTGAGCTTCGAATTTTTATGCCAATTTGATTTTTTTAGTATCTTATAGTCGATAAGCAATACGCTTACTGGTGGTAGGTCTCTCATATGTGAGAGGCTGCCTGGGTGGGTACCACCGCAATGCCTATTTCTCCCGTCAAACAGCAGTTTAAATGCACTGTTGTGTTTGGGATTGAAGGACATTGTAGCCAGAGTAACTACTGGACATATTGAGACTGAACATCTTATGTCTCAGGATGCTCGCCATCCTGAGACATAAGATGTGCAGTGGAATGCCAAGCATTCCTTTGTAATTCAAGGTGTTGTTTGGTTTTGCTACTGTTCATGAGCGGTCGCATCACTTACCATCAGGCGAATGGCATGCTAGCCATTCACTGCAATAAAAAAAAAACAACTTAGACGTGATACTGACAATTAAAACTACTTAGGAGTAATGCATACAATATTACTTGTCAATGCAATGTCTGAATGGAGTCATCATTGTTTTAGTTACATTATTGTGGAATGTAATTTCAGATCAATAAGGAAATGAAGACATTCTGGGGCCTAATTACACAAGGCATACTCTACCAGGCAGCATTTGGATGGAGGTAAGACAAAGAATACAATGTACATGGTGTATCAAAATAATTAACACCAGCACAGCAACTCGCACATACATCCATAAACGCACGCCTTTTCCAAGAAAGGGTAGGCAGAGGTGCAACCATGACACATACAAGTAACTCAACAATGTATTTAACCAGCTTCAAGAGACATAGTGTAAGAACAAGTACAATAAAACTTTCAAATAGTCAAACTGTTTTTCTGTCTTTCTTGATCGATTTACACACTAATCAAGTTATTACATGGATATTTTGGTCGCTAAAAACTTTCAATATTATGCTTGTCACGAAAACCACAATTCCATAAAGCTGCACTGCAGGATATTCACATATTAACGTTAACGACGATTGTAGCATACTAAATTGAAATAAGACCATACTTCTTTATGTGGTCTTATTTTACCAGTCGTATTCAATCCATCCATCCATCCATCAGCCAAAGAAAGTCCACTGCTGAACATAGGCCTCCCCAATGATTTCCACAGAGACCTGTTGGAGGCAGCCTGCATCCAGCGACGTCCTGCGACCTTTACCAGGTCGTCTGACCACCTTGTGGGTGGACGTCCTACGCTGCGCTTTCCGCTACGTGGTCTCCATTCGAGCACTTTCCGATCCCATCGGTCATCAGTTCTCCGCGCTATGTGCCCTGCCCATTGCCACTTCAACTTGCTAATCCGGTGGGCGATGTCGGTTATTTTAGTTCTCCTACGGATCTCTTCATTTCTGATTCGATCTCGTAGGGAAACCCCGAGCATAGCCCTCTCCATAGCTCGTTGAGTGACTTTGAGCTTCCTAATAAGGCCCATAGTGAGAGGCCACGTCTCGGTGCCGTAAGTCATCACTAGCAACACAAAACTATCGAAACAAAAAAAAAAAACAACTTCGAGAGTCGAGCCCCCAACACCGATGGGGGTGGGCACAACATGGACATTCAACATGATCTTCGTTTTGTCCATGTTCATTTTAAGACCTACCTGTTGGGAGACTCGATTGAGGTCTTCGAGCATAGTGCTAAGGTCTTCCAGCGATTCTGCCAAGACTACAATATCGTCGGCAAACCGAAGGTGAGTGATATACTCGCCGTTGATGTTGATGCCGAATCCTTTCCACTGCAAGAGCGTGAAGGCATTTTTCAGCGCGGCAGTGAACAGTTTCGGAGATATGACATCTCCCTGTCTCACGCCTCTCTGTATTGGAATAGCCTTCGTACTCTGATCATGTACTCGGACCGACATGGTGGCGTTGTTGTATATACACTTCAACACTTCGATGTACCGATAGTCTATGTGGCACCGCGGGAGAGACTGTAGCACAGCCCAGGTCTCGATCGAATCAAAGGATATGGTCTATGGTACTAAAGACTTTTCGGAAACTGGCTTGTTCGGGAGGCTGGAAGTCATCAAACCTGTTTTTGTTGATTTGTGATGACTCTCGAAAACAACTTATAGACATGGCTCAGGAGCGATATGGGCCTGTAGTTCTTCAGCAAAGTGTTATCACCTTTTTTGAGGAACAAGACCACCACGCTCCTGCTCCATGCCTCCGGCGTTGAGCCCTCGAGGAGAACGGAATTGAAGAGCCTCTGAAGGACTTTCAGTATCGGCGTTCCGCCCGCTTTCAGAAGCTCTGATGTGATTTCGTCCTCGCCCGGCGCCTTGTTGTTTTTAAGTTGCTTCAGGGCCATCTCAATCTCACACAGGCTGATGTCCGGGATATCATCGCTAAAGTGTCGGATCAACTCGGCTCTCGGGTCTTCGGCCGAGCTAACAGCAGGTTGGGCAACCGAGGTGTAAAGCTGTCCGTAGAACCTTTCGATCTCCCTTAATACCTCTGCCCTCGTCGATACCACGCGACCATCGTCCGTCTTCAGCCTAGAAAACTGGCTTTGCCCAATAGACAAGTCTCTTGCAAACACTTTGGAGCCTCCGTTCCGCTCAATGGTCTCCTTAATGGTCACAGTATTGTGAGCACGGACATCGTGTCGCAAGGACTTCCAGATCCGTCTATTGAGCTGCCGATATGCTTCGGCGTCATCGGAAGACTGCAGCGTTAAAGATCGACGTTCGGCCATTAGGCAAGAGTGTGGATCGAAGAGTTTTGTGGTCTATCTCTAAAAAAAAAAGTCGTATTCAAAGTGCTAATCTAACATCATATGATAACTTTGACGATAACTTAGTTTAATAATATCAGCATCATACTGTTGTGATTACAAATGTATAGCTGTGAGATTGTAAAATTCAAAGTTTTCAAAGTTAGTTTAAGAAACTGGTTCTTAATATATCTTATAGAAAATCAACCTAAGACCCTTATCACAACAATTTTGTATTAATTTTTAAGCTATTGCATAGCTTCTATCGCGGGCCTTGAGCGTGGAGACCGAATCCAGAAATTCCGTAACGAAAATAACCTAAGTCTGACCGAAATTTAAATTTAATATTTTTATTTTGATTCAAATATGTGCCAGTACTTTTAAAAGCGAATTTCAAAGCTATTGCGTGATTAATTGTAATCTAACCTCTTTCGATATTTAGTTTTGCCATCTATCGATGAATAGCAGAACTTTTAATGACTTTTTGAAATATCACGCTTGTCTCTTTAGTTCAGCAACTCGCCTCTAGGTGGCATTGGTTGTATCGGCGTTACTGCACATGCGTTATCCCCTTCTTCGCCCCGCAATCTGGTGACTAATGCCTGCTTAGAGTTTCGGCGTTAGGGCACCTCCTCTTTGTATTTACGTCATGGTACGACTCTACGAAGCTCGCACGTACAACAGTGAATATCTGTACAATTAATATCAAAGAAAAACAAAGGAAAAAAACTGCATAAATAAAAAAATAATAATAATAATTATAATTACATAAGTTGATAAAAAATGCTATGCAATAGCTTAACCACGGCAGTCTCCGAGTGCCACACGACTTTTTCCTAATAAAAATGTTTATTTACTGCACAAAAACGATCGAAATATAGGTACGAGTATAACAAAACTATAAATATTACACTTAATAATATTTGGCATATCTGTGTTGAGCATTACAAAAATTATCAGGGGTCCCCAAACTAGGTCGTGCTTGATCTTGGGGTACCTAAATAAAGGATTTGTATTTGTAGCCGTAAGTCCTTAAAATCAAGAAAGTATTTGTAGATCCGGTGTACAACTAGGCAAAACAAAAATTATGTCTTACACTAAACATAAAACAAACAACAACTTAACAATTATTTGTTTTATAATAGCATCCACTATGCACAATGAGAACATTCGTTCTAATGTTGAACTAATATAGGATTTAAATATAAAAGAGATGTAGTACAAGGGTTTCTGGAGGTCAGGAGAGAATTGAAAATCATAATAATATTATTTGCGAAAAATTTAATTTAACCAGTAAAAATAAAAAATATGCAAAATAATAAATTCAGCCTAATTCTGTATTAATACTAATTTATCAATAAATCTAATGAGATCATATTCATTAGTTATGAGGGTGTCCCTTATAGTTATGAGTAGTTATTTATTCACGAGGAGTCACCAGGCACCAAATGTTTAAGAAAGTACAGATTCTGTGTCTTTATAGTCTAGTGTTTTAACCAGTTAGTTAGTTTGATTTTGGCTTCGCGTACTGAGCAGTGTTTAATGATGCAGAGTCTGACTACTGCATTGTAAGTGTGTGCTCTATTGAAAAGCCCGAATCTGCGTGCGAAAGAGGTGTGTATGTGAGGTAGATTGACTTAAACACTCTGTCTTTAAGCATAGTTTTGTAGTTATCGGAGCCTATTAAGTTTTTGTGGGTCAATAGAGTTACCCTAAGTATGAATAGTTGTCTGACTGTGAGGACTTGAGTTTGTTAGTAAAGGTCAGAAGTGGGGAATCTGAAAGGCTTTTTAAGCATTATCTTTAATACCGACCTTTGAGCTCTTTCAACTTCCAGTGGGGAAGTTTTTGCTGCGCTACCCCAGGCTGTTAAGCATTAACTTAGAAGCGGTTGACATTGAGCAAGGTAAATGCGTTTAAGTTTTTCAGTCAGTCTCAGTCAATTCAGTTATCTCTTATTTTTGTAAGACCCATTTCTATAATAACTTTGTACTATACTATAATACTATGTCATTTTTTTGGCTGTAGCTCAAGACAAACCCGGAAGAAAGAAGAACGGGAAATTTGAAGATTGTCATGGTATCTCCAAAAACCATAGACAAAAGTTTTCATATTTTTAATTCATCTATTTGAAGTGTCAAAATGAACGAATTGTCGTTTGAAGTAAACAGTATGGATATTTGCCAATTGAGTATTTTATAAAATATGGTTTAAATCGTATAATCAGAGTTAAGTTTTGGTGTTCAATATAAACTACTGAAAATGTGGCCCATGCTGCTTAATATGACACGCGACGAATGTCGCCTCACGCTCCGTAGACTCGGTATATATTTAGTATTATAAATGGCTTTCATTTTCCCTCCTATGGTTTTCTTAAATTATATCCAAGATGCGGAAGCTAATTTGTAAGTAAGAGTGGTGTTATCGTACACTATTTTAAAGTGAATTCATTTGTTTATAGAACTGGAAGCCTACTCGAATATGATAAGTGTGTTTAGAGCACAAGGGGCACTGGAAGACAACAGAAAAAAGCTATTGGAAGAACTGCGCGCCGTTTTGCATATAAGCAACGATCGGCACAGCGCCGAGGCACGCCGCGTGTCCAATGACGAGTTATTAGCCACAATTGCTGAGAAGTAAGATGGTTTTTAATATTTTTTGTGTAGTATACTTGATTTATTTTTAAACACTGTTGGACAAAGTCAAAGATGGCTGTGAGTGATTGAAAGTTGAAGCTGCTTTATTGTTTCGCTTTTCCATTTGCAAACTTATTCAATATATGTGTAGTATTTCAATGTGATTGGTGTAAATGTTGACAACTTGGTAATATTTAGAACAATTTTTTTTTTAATGTAGTGTGTGTTGGCTCTATAGATGTTGCTTTCATGTGACAGTGAACTGGACGGGTAATGGTTTGCAAGTGTTTTTGTGATTTTATAATCAGATTTATATCCAAATCAAACTTTGTTTGAACATATCATTTTTGACAGATAACCTATATGATTTGAAATGTCAAATATTATTTCTTTCTGATCTGAAAAAAGTTTGTTCTACAAATGTGAATGGGAGTGGAAAGTTTTACTGAAAGCTGAGTTTGTTTAAAGGTGATTGTTTATTAAATACATGAAATAATATGATCTATGCACATTATATTCAATTATGACTCAGTTATTTAAAATGAAAATTAAATGTTATGAATACACTCATTACTCAATACATAAATACACATAAAATTCATGCAAAACAATTATAATATTATTTATTTTTATTTTCATACTTTATAACCAATGCCAACCAATTTATAATTAATAAAAATATAAAAAATGCATCAATCTTAAAATAAAATAGCCTGTAGAGTTAAGCAGTAGTTGTCCAAAGAGAAATAAAAATTCATGGAATAAAATTGGCTTGTCAGGCTATCAGGACCCAATACAGGATTGGGATGGATCAGAGAAGGCAGGAGGCGTGTACCCCTCTTGCCTCGTGGTATTGCACAGACCATGTACACAGAGATAGCGGATAAGGCTGCTGAGGCAGCCGCCGCTGAGAACAGAGAGCTCCAAAAAAGACTTGAGGCAGAGAAACTTGTTGCTCCCAAGTCCAGTGAGGAAGAAGTCACTGATGCCGAGGGGCAGACAGCGGAAGGTGGTCTCACCTCAAATGAAAATGCAGATGAGATAATGTACCCTCCTATAGCTATGGAAGATCAGACAACAAAAGTTAGTCTTTTATTTTTCGAATTTATTTTTTATTTTTTGAGAATGATATTGTTAACAATAGTTTTTTGTGTAACCCCGTCCCTTTGCTTTAAATATCGATAATAAATATTTTCTGCTGTTTGGAAATGCTTTTCTGTGTTACATTTTTCAGACTTATAGTAACTACAAAGGAATATAAATGTACCTTTTAATTATGGTTTTAAACACCTATGCACTGACACTATATAAAGAAGTTCTTATTTCAGATTTGGGAGACAGAACTTATAAATGAAAGAAAAAGGAAGATTCCGGAAGGTGGTTCAATACCAGATGACAGTACCACACCAGTTAAGAACATGAGGAATATAACCATGAATACAAATCAGAAACATCTCAATCTATCACAAATATACTCAAAATTTTCACAACCATCACCAACAGAGCACATCAGAGGTCAGTTTTCAAATTACTTAGATCAATTTGTAATTTATTAAGTGTGATTTTTAAATATACTCATCATAAAATGTGTATTGTGTAGGTAAACTGCCAGGACAATCGAAACATTCATACAATCAAGTCAGTAAAGTATCAACAAGCAAATCAAGTCAATCACATACTCCAAGATCAGCACCACACAAGCCGAGAGCACACAAAGGCTCTAAACAGCAATCAGCAACAAAATCCCAAAAGAAACTGCAAGAAGCACCAATGTCCCCAAATAAACAGTACAACCCAGTGCCCATACAATTAGAATTTTCTGGCCCACCTAGCACTTTCCAAGCAAGTTATGCTCAATCTATATTAGGGACTAAAACTAAACCTGACTACATAGACGAGATGAAGCCCAAAGTTATGTCTTCGCCGGGCATGATGACGGACTCGCCCACGATGCAGCTGCTCACTCAACCCGCGACTGTTCCTCACGAGCTCGAAGTGTCAGACAACTCTCATCCTGACGACCCCTCATCTTTACAAGCACAAAGTACCCCTGTAAACCAAACAATATCCGGGAAACCTTGTCAACTCATAATAAAAAATAGAGGCGACTTGGTAGCTGATAAAAAAGTACAAATGGGTGAACTCAAAATATTACAAAAATCTTCGGATAATATCAAATTATTGTCAAGTAGACAAGTGGTCGTAGCTCCTAGCTCCGCGCAAAAAGCCTTGAATACTCCGGGCAGACTCGTCACCACCAAAGTGATAGGATCAATACCGAAAGCGCGCACCAGCAATCCTCCCGCCCCGAGCGAAAAAATGATCGTCGTTTCAAAATCCTCTGTAGATAATAAATTACCGCCGTCTAAAGTAATATTAACATCAAGTACTCCAAATAAAGAAATCACCCAAGTTACAGTTAACAGTGCAGCTAATAAAACTGTCGAAACTCTTACACCAAAAGGAATCCCGACCACAGACTTAAAAGTATCTGCTAAGGCTGTTGTGTTAAACCCGAAATCCGGTCAAAAAATGGTTGTGTTACCCGCAAAAGGGCGAACGAAACCCAATGAGGCTCAAATTCCGTTGATACACTTCAAAGGTATCCCCACTGCCATGAAATTAGTGCCTGTGAGTTCACAATCGTTATCACAAACCAGCAAGGCGCCAGCCATGACCGTCATATCTAAACCTGCGTCTACCACCTCTATGCCTTCTAATACCAAAATAGTTGGTTTGGAGCCAATAAAAACTGCCAATTTAGCAGACATAGTTCCTGTCAAAGGACTGCCCCCAGTCACCACTCCTAAAATAACCAATCCCATTGTTCGACCTTCAAGTACAAAAGGCAGTGTAATAGTGGTCCAAAAAGGTACACCGCTCGGAAAAGCGTTAACTTTTGCTAAAAATGGTAATGATATGTCTAAAATAATTATGGGTAAAAACGTAAATCAATTACTGCAAGCTTCAAAAACTGATCAAACTGATGCAGCTAAATGCTCTGGCAACGTTATTGTCCTAGAGCTAAATAATGATCAGAGTGGAAGAACGACCACTATGTCTGAGATATTAGATAGTCGCAGTAACCCAGCCCGGGTGGTAGAAGAACCCAAGAAATTAACTCAGATCACACCAGACACTCCAGTGTTGTTTGACAGCCAAATGACAGAGGAAAGTTGTAATGCGAGTAGTTTAGATTCTACGAGCGATAGTATAGGCGGCATTGTACCAATGGAAGAAACAGTACTACCTATGATTGAAAAGGAAGAAGATGTCAAAGCGATTTACAGTAAAGATGAAGTCGTGAAAGACTCGTCGAGTGTCACAGACTGGGAAATGGAACTGGACACGGTGTCGAGAAAAAATAAAGACGACGACGACAAACTCAATTCACTCCATTTAGATCTGGGCATGTCGAGCGATAGCGACAGTGAGTACATGGCCTCCAGTCACAAAGCAAAGAGCAAGCATTCGTCCCAAGAGAGTATTCAGAAATCGACGCCAGGCGGTAAGACACCAATCTGACGTACATTGCTATGCTAGTTTGTACTTTCCCCGTTAATTTTTGTTTATTTATTTTTTTATTCAGGGGAAAATCGCGAATTGTACAGCAGTACGAGCGCCATGTCGCTAGCGACGCGAACATTGCTCAGTCAGCTGCAGGACGACGGCTCGTCCAGTAACGATTCCTCGTTCGCGCTCAAAACTAAAATGGAGAAGGTGAAAGAGAGCTACACCAAGCTGGACAAATCGGAGACGGACGCACTCACGAAAGCGAAGGAGAAGCTCTCGGAGAAAGTGGCCGAGGCGAAATCTCAGCAGAAGAGGATAGACATATACAGCACGGCAATAACGACGGCGGACATGAACCTGGACTCGTTCTCGTATCTGGACGAGGCCATGATGGCGGGCGACGACGTGTTCGCGGGCGAGGACAAGCGCGCGCGCCTGCTCGACGACAACAACGACTCCGCCGCCTCCGCAGACTCGCACACTCTTAGTGAACACTTGCCTTTAAACAAATGAGCAATACCTTTAGGTTTAATTGATGACAGTGAATATCTTAATTTTAATGAAATAAGAGTAAGCTTGGACATATGATGTGAAGTGTGAAGTGAACGGACGGTATTGTGGGGTGCGAACGTTGTGTTGTTTCGTTTGGCCTGATCGATTTGTATGTTTTTTGAAACATTTTTTGTATACAATCTACATATCGCTGTTCTCAGAAAGTATAGAGGCTAAATAGTTTTGAATGGTTTAGTGAGTTAGATACTTTTTTCTTATATTAACGGCACTTCCATTATGCTAGATTCGATTGTTTTATTGGATTATTAAAATAAAATACAGCACATTTATCATCAATTAATGAGTCATCCACAATTTTACTGCTGGCAGGTCTGTTACAATGCATTGGAAATGTTAACAGTTATTTGAATTGAATATGTAATGTATGAACTGGTACATATTCATGTGTAACAAAGACTCATGTCTGCATTGAATTAGGAAGTTGTTAATATTACAATTAACGTGTTAAGGCAAGGCGAAGCAGCTAGTAAAGTGCCAGAGTGATTTCAGTTTTGAAGAATATTCAATATGCCACTGATTTTAAATAATGATTCAATCTATATATTATACATATATTTGACATTCTACATATTTTATACTCAATAGGAATCCCACAAAAATGACTTGGGACCCTGACCAAGGAGGTTACTCTATGACCCGAGACGCAGTTTGAATGTTGGCATGTCGTACGTAAAACTGTACGAATATACCTACGTCCTCTACAAAATGATCGAATTCTCTATCGTACATCGTAACCATAGACTAAGTTGGGAGGGAATGATTAATGTCATATAGAATAGTATTTTTGGAAGTGGAAAAACTTTGGACATCGAACATTCGAACATTCCAATTTCGTATAGGGTCATAGAGTTAGTCCCCTGGACAGTACAGTTATAGCCTTCGCTAGCTACCATTAGACCAATCAGGTAATGAAATCTCATATGAGTTGCCCAGGACTGAAAATTCTGGCTACGCTGGCGATAAGCTCCCTCCCTGATAAATCTGGTTGGTACAGGAATAAGCTTAATGGCCCATTGGTATCTATTTTGGAACTTCTGGCTTAATATCAGAGGTATAAAGTCAGAAGTTTGTAAATTAATATTATATTCAGTTACTTGATTGCGGACCCATAATTTTATCACATTTATTACTTTCGTCAAATGTGCCAACAGGACACAATACATAAACTTTCAACTGACGTTTCAAGTTAAAAGTCCGTGGAATCACATGGGTATATTTTATAAGTTTTAAATATTAGATGGCGCTAATCAAGATATTTTCTGCAAAATATAGCAACAGACAGAAGGACAAAAATTATGTATACAGCATCTCCCCATAAGCATTTGGTGTAACTAGGAAATACAAATAAAAGTATAACACATTGTATGACACATGCTTTCATAATACCGGGTATATCAAGAGTGCTACCGAAAACGAAGCCGGGTGGTAGTTTAACACGTTGAACGCCACGCGGCCCACCGGTGGGCGATTCAAGCAAACCCGTTCGGGCCAAGTGGAAATCATCAATTCCATCATTTTTCGCTAAAGTTAATATCAACACAAAACAATAAAAAATTACTACATTTGCATATTTAATTTGACTAAAACAATTTTTCGTGATATTTTCTTAAGGAAACATGTAATCGGTCACCGGTGACCCCCGTGGCCCAAATGACTAACTGCCATTTTTTGCTCGGCGTTTAACGTGTTTAGTGACTACAAACACAATGTAACTAAAAAAATCACAAAGAAACGCGACATATTTTTTATTATTTTTTAAATATCGTCGAGTTGGGATGGTAAATCCATATTTTTTGCTAAAATAATAATTTTGAACCTTGCGTATTATAGCGTGTTTAAAAATAAAAGGTTGTATATAGAATATATCAAGACTGCTACCGAAAACTAAGCCGGGTGGTAGTTTAAGCGACTTCAGACACAATGCAACAGAAAAAGTTGCAAAAAAAAGCGACAAATTTTTTTTTGTTATTTTTTTCCTATGGCCATATTTGGGTGGTAAATAATTTTTTTCCTAAAATAATAGTGTATACCCTTTTATTTATAAATAATCTAAGGTATAAAAGCGTTTAAATTATTATTTTAGCAAAAACTATGGATTTAGCACCCAAAAATGACGATATTTAAAAAATCATAAAAAATAATTGTCGCATTTCTTTGCGAAATTTTTAGTTGCATTGTGTTTGTAGTCACTAAAACTACTACCCGGCTTCGTTTTCGGTAGCAGTCTTGAGATACCCGGTATATAGATGTTGGGTATGATCCTAGCGATGTTAACTCAACTTATATCATACCGAAACACTGACATTATGCAAAATGGTAAACGGAAACATTTTTTTAAAATCCGTTTAATAACAAACAAATTACACCTATGACAAGTTTCGTTGTAAGAGGAATAGAAAATGATGCAAATACCAGATTTGACGTCATCTTCCATAAGACGCATGCGAGCGTTCCCACTGAATTACTCTCTGTAATTTTACGATCAATTTTGATGCTGTTTTTAATTAATGTTTGTCATATTGGGCATTTTGCAGTGTTCTAAATTAAACATTGGAAAAATCCCTAATGATAGGAAATACAGCCTTGGAACACAACTGTTGTCTACTGTAATGTAGGTATAGTTAGTGGAAATTGAGAGAAATGGGGTAAAAAATAATAATATTGAATCACTATTTTTATAAACCAGCCATAATTATATTGTATCCGGATATTTTCATTATTGCTAGTTATTTTTTTTACTCAAATGAAATTAAAAGATGAATCTGTTCTTGTGTGGTGTTTCAACGTTATTTTCAATTTAATCACTACCGGCTTCATTCATAGACAGGTTATGTACCTATTTTACTTAGTTATCAGATCTTTTGTCTTCTTCGCTCCAACTGAATTCAATAAGCGTTCGAACGGGACAAAAAATTCGATAGCTAAAATTGGTTTTAAAACTGCCTATGAATAACTTGTGGTGCATATTATTAGTTAGAAACTTATGTTATACTTAAGACTGGTGTTAAACTTGTAAGTTATGTGTGAAAGTCGCAAATGTAATGCTGGAGTAAGGTATATTCCGTGTTATCTCGAACTACTCAGTAATTTATTTGAATATATCTGATATAAGTTTGTTAATAAATAAATGTTTGCATACGTGACGCACAAATAGTTTTAACATTTCATTTTGATGTTACTTTGCTTACAATGTTGCAATAATTTTAATTTTATTTGCATAAGTTAGTGTTGTGCTTCAAACGCCATCTGTTTGTGTAATTTGTAAATTATGTTGTCTACCTTCTTTTCACAAATGAATAATTATTATGTTTGTGAAATCCTATGCATTGTATTATACATAAATACAAAATGGTGTGTTTGCGATTATTGTAATCATACTAAACCTTTTCCAAGCTGACAAT
Source organism: Hyles vespertilio (assembly GCA_009982885.2). Classification (NCBI taxonomy): domain Eukaryota; kingdom Metazoa; phylum Arthropoda; class Insecta; order Lepidoptera; family Sphingidae; genus Hyles; species Hyles vespertilio. The sequence goes on from CM042807.1 coordinate 19,890,017, forward strand.
TTAAAGCAATAATTTAGTGAAATTGTGATTGTTATAACAATAGCGATAGTGGATAAATGAAGCTTTTGATACATGACTACTGTAACGTAATCGCGTTATGAAAATGTCAGGGGCCCTACTATATACATCCGAAATTCGAATCTTCGTTTCGAAACCTACTCTGTAACACGAAATTGAATCTTCGGATCGAAGAATGAATGATTCGAATATATCAGCAATCCGAACATTTACAGAGTAGGTACATTCGTATCGTCACTAACTTCGTTCGTCCGAAGTTTCGAACTTCCTTTCGGATGAATATAGTAGGGCCCCAGAGTACATAGCAATTAACATATGTTCATTAAAATTGTGATTTTTCAATGATTGGCATATAGATAAGGATAAATTGTAATGTATGTTTTGATGAAGTCCCTTATGAGTGAGATGATACTACTTTTAAATATTACCTGTGAAGGCCTAACATTGGGATTTTACAGTAAAATAAATGTAATTTTTCACAAAATGTTAGATTCCTGATTTAAAAGAAAACTATGTCAACATACCTAGATAAATAGACAAAATACAGTTGAATATATTTTGTATGAGCAAATACCGCCTACAGACTATCAATGTTATTTGTTTCAGAGTGGGTACCATGTTTTCTAGTTGAGAAATTGGCATGTTATATGGACCACATGCCTCGTATAAATAATTGAAAAGTCGGGTACCTACATACGGAATCTCGAGAGCATGATATAGTGTCCATGGTAGCAAAATGGGTGACTGCATGCAATGGACTACTTTAGGAAGAATGCACACGTTTTGCGACCATAAGCTTGAATCACATCTATTAACATCTATTTACATTAAGTTATTTAAAAATAATTATTTGGTATGAAGTTAAGTAGTTAGCAATTCTAATTTAAAATCGCCTACACATCTTTATAAAACACTTTTCAATTGGTTTCTTAATTACGCGAATGTTACACATTGAAATAAAACTATACGGATTTCATCGCGGATTTGGTTTATTTTTTTAATTTCCTAACGCGACGTTTAGATTACTTTACAGTTTTCGTGGTCACAAGGCGGACTGAGGTATTATTCATCCGCTTAGTGACTGTTGCAATTTAACTACCCTTATTTGCAATAAATTAATTTAAAAAATAGTTGGTTTTGCGATCCAATCTACGCAGGAGCTCAATGTGATGTGAGGTGTGACAATTTTCAATTGATAAAATGCCAACCGATGGTGATAAATGTGATTCAGGCTATATTCCTTAGTCGAGGGTTGCGTGAGGATTCCTCTAGTCTGGATTCAACACCGCATATCTCCTACAAAATAGTGGCAATAATGTAATGTGTTACTAGGAATTCATAATAGCAATACTTATTTACATCATAGTACATTTATAGGACCGTAATATATCGCATTGTATCACATAATACTTGGTGCTGAGTAAATGGTTAGGTTCATAGTACTAATGAGCAGTTTGGTAATCACGTGTTAGAAGCGGATCCGAGTGTGTGTGCCCTCCGGTGGAGGCGAGTGGAAAATATATTTCTGGATGGAGGAATGGCGGTACATTGTAAAGAGTGAGTGCCATCGTTACGTATAGTTCGTATTATGACAAATTTGTACATATTATTTTTATTGATATATCAATGACAACCCTCAAGTTATAGAATGTATTAGTATATTTTGTATCATAATAATTATTTTATGAAACGTCGCATTTTTTGGATGTGTAAGTTCTAAATTCTATTTAGTTTAGCAAAATGTTATTAGGTTTTCGATTTTTAACGATGCAGGTGAATATATGTAATGTTGCCGCCGCGTCGTCGCGGACACGATGTGTTCTGATAAGGTTTTAGGACCCTGTAAGGGTCGCTATCTTTGTACAATATATTTACTTTATAAATGTTAGTGCAATGTTAATTATTCGCCTGCATAAGTTCATCATTTTATAAAGGATTAAGATGTTCATTTGTTTTGTGAGCTGTAAATATTTTGCGTAGACGTAATACCGCCGTATGATCAACACAAACAAAAAATGTTAATACAATTTCTGCGTTTTTTGCATCAAGTTTATTTTATCTACTTATTTTAACAAATAAAAGTTTAATCATAATTTATGTTTTTTCGTTATTCTCAATAGGTGAGTGAAATAAAATTATATTTATAAAAATGTATGATTTAATATTACACTAGATCTGATACATTGTGTACAACTATACAGGGTATAACACAATCACGACTTTGCTTACTCATTATAATTACACCAAAAATATTTCGTGCAACTTAAAATCAATTATTTCGAATAAATACTGTGTTTCCATCAATACGGAGTGATGGAGACGGGCTGGTGTAATGCAAACGGCAGTAAGTGAGTTGATGGCGGCTTAGGCCGTCACCTTGTGGATGGCTTCGGCGATGTAATTGACGTTCTTGGAGGAGATGCCGGCCACAGAGATGCGTCCGTCCTTGGTCAGGTAGATGTGGAAGTCCTTGGTGAGACGCTCCACCTGTGGAGTCAAAATAATATATTTTTTTTTTTTATTGCATTGAATGGCGAGACGAGCAAGCCGTTCGCCTGATGGTAAGCGATACAACCGCTCATGAACAGTAGCAATATTCCACTGCGCTCGCCATCCTGAGACATAAGATGTTAAGTCTCAATATGTCCAGTAGTTGCTCTGGCTACAATGTCCTTCAATCCGAAACACAACAGTGCATTTAAGCAGTGTTGTTTCACGGGAGAAATAGACATTGCGGTGGTACCTACCCAGATGGCTTCTCACATATGAGAGACCTACCACCAGTAAATAATAATATGGTTAAGAATTAAGTTTTGAAAGCGATAGAGCCTAGGTTGACACCAGAGTAAATATAGTAACCTCTTAAATCTTGCAGTGCGACGAAAGGGTATAAAATAAAACCAGTGACGTTAGCCGTAACCAGTAGTCTTAAAATGCATTACAGTTTGCACGTGTGAAATAGAGGGTATAATGATACCACTACGCTCCCACTCATTTATAAAATATTATTATTTCCCTTATGTTACAAACTACTTTACAGGCTTTAGAGGCTGTTAACAGAAATGTTTTATTTAAATTGTTTAGGTTTGTCCGCAAAAAAGAAGGTGATAGCCAAATACCCTACCTAGACTACACATACCATCAGGTGAATTAAACATGGTAATGTAAAAGAGCTATAAACAGAAATAAAGAAAAATAAAAACTATTTATTAGTCACAGCCGAAGCGTATAGTACGTGGTTCATATTAAAAATAAAACAATAAAGGCTGGGGCCCTACTATACCGGGTATCTCAAGACTGCTACCGAAAACGAAGCCGGGTGGTAGTTTTAGTGGCTACAAACACAATGCAACAAAAATTTTCGCATAGAAACGCGACAATTATTTTTTATGATTTTTTAAATATCGTCATTTTTGGGTGGTAAATCCATAGTTTTTGCTAAAATAATAATTTAAACTCTCTTATATCTTAGAGTATTTATAAATTAAAGGGTATACACTATTATTTTAGGAAAAATATTATTTACCACCCAAATATGGCCATAGGAAAAAAATTAAAAAAAAAATATTGTCGCTTATTTTTGCAACTTTTTCTGTTGCATTGTGTCTGAAGTCGCTTAAACTACCACCCGGCTTCGTTTTCGGTAGCAGTCTTGATATACCCTGTATAAATCTGAAATTCGAATCTTCGTGACGTTTTTCGTTTCGAAACCTACTCTGTAACACGAAATTCGAATCTTCATAACGAAGAATGAATGATTCGAATATATCGGCAATCCGAATATTTACAGGGGCCCTACTATATTCATCCGAAATGAAGTTCGAAACTTCGGACGAACGAAGTTTGTGACGATACGAATGTACCTACCTACTCTGTAAATGTTCGTATTGCCGATATATTGGAATCATTTATTCTTCGATCCGAAGATTCGAATTTCGTGTTACAGAGTAGGTTTCGAAACGAAAAACGTCACGAAGTTTCGAACTTCGTTTCGGATTTATATAGTAGGGCCCCTGGTTCCGGCTGTGACCGATAAGTAGATCCACTCAGCTAAATGTTATGACGCGAACCACAATACAACGCTGATTTTGACTGGACAAATAACGTGCGTTCCCACAAGACGTTAGAGTACTCAAGGTTAGTCCGATTTAATTATTGTTTATTTTAGTTTGCCTGAAGTCTTTAAAGGTATGTACGCAGATGAATGTCCTTTGGCTAATGGAAGACGATGATGATTATAATAAATAAATAAATACACCCAACAGTCACATACATAGTCCTGACCCCACACTAAGATCGAGTCTTTTCTCGTGAGTATCAGGAACTACGGTGGTCGCGGGTTCGAATCCCAGGGCACACCTTTGACTTTTTGGAATCATGTGTGTATTGATAGTCAATCACCACGCACTAAAACGGTGAAGGAAAACATCGTGAGGAAACCTGCATACCATAGCGATTCATAAGAATTTCTATGGTATGTAAGTTCGCCAACCCGCACTAGGCCAGCGTGGTGGACTATATGGCCTAACCACTCTCAATCGTATCCTCGATTGTAGAGTAGGCCCGTGCCCTGCAGTGGGACGTATATGGGCTGATAAAATACAATACAAATCAGGAACTACAAGAGACTTCGGTCTCACAAACACCCAGATCCGAAACAAATTCCTGTGATTCACACAAAGTGTTTCGGTGATCGAACAGATCCCCCCCCCCTCTTCCCTCCTTTCGTTTCACAGCCGGCGTCTAACCAACTCTGCCACGAAGGCTGTCCGAAATACCAGTGATGTATTGTATAAGACGCGTACCTGTTCAGGTTTGAGTCCTGTGTAGCAGAACATGCCGATCTGGTCGGTGATGTGTTGCCAGCGGTGCGGGTTGCCGGCGCCCTCGATGCCGGCGCGCAACTGGTTACGCATCGAGATGATGCGGTCCGCCATCAACTTTACGTCCGTCAGCCTGCAACACAAGTCACAACGCTCAAGTTCACTTCATACTCATCATCTTCGGGCTTCGGCTATGACTTGGATGTTGAACTATATGGCCTAACCACTCTATATTGTACTCTCGATTGTACAGGACGCCCGTGCCCTGTTAGTGAGACGTATATGGGCTGATACAGTACAGGATACAACAGGATAGCTCCTAGCTAACAAATCTCGATGGCCAACAGATAACTAAGCCCCATTTACACGGAGAGATATTCTCACCTCGAAATATTATGTGCTGTATTTTTTTTAAATTATTATTTTTGATTTTTTTCAATGGCAAATGAAGTTAAATATTCTGTTCGTACTGTACATATTTCGGGACGATATGTAATTGTTGACTTTTTTAAGAAATCTGTATTGCCATATATGTTTTCTAGATATCAACTTCTAGATGACACGTAATGTTGAGTTACGTCTTTAAAATTCATTTAGCAACATAACATTTCGCTTCCATAGTGACCTAATAGTTGGCCGTGAACCAAATATTTTGGAAGTCAGCCTAGGCAGCCAGCTTCTTCTACAATTAGTGCATGCAAAATCTGTCATAACCTTGAAAAACTACTTATTTAGTTTGGCATATTGAATAAAATATTTACACATAAATCATAATTCATGATGTGACATATTTTATACCACTTTTCCATGACTCTTATCTTTTGTTTACGTAATGCAATGTAATTCGTGACTCAGCAAGCGATATTTTTCTGATATTATCACTAATCAGCTTTACAGAAAACTTGACAAATAGACAAACAGATAAGGGTTGTAGGAGGCCACTGGAGGTACCCCTTTAAAGAGGATCATCCGAAATCCATGATGACTTATGACTAAAAGCAAGTGTGTTGGTAACGGACCGGCCACGGTTGCTGACTCAGTGGTCGCGTGTTTGAATCCCAGGGCACACTTGAGTTATAGAAGTCATGCGTGTTATGTGTATTGATGGGCAATTAGCACGCACTTTAACGGTGAAAGAAAATTTCTTAAGGTAACCTGTACAGCACTGAGTTTTATAAGAGTTTCTGTGCTGTGTGGAGTTCGCCAACCCGCAATTGGCCAGCATGATGGACTATATCCTAACCACCCTCAATCGAATTCTCGGTTTTAGAGGAGTCCCATGTGCAGCAGTGGGCACTAATGGGTCGACTAAAAAATAATAGATTGTATTATATAACTAGCGGCCCGGACTGGCTCCGCTCAATTCCGATATATTCCGTCCGATCCCATCTTATTCTATTCCATCACTCAAGGTATGAAATCCTATCCTATTTCAACCGCCCTATATTCTATTTCATCCCATCTCTTCGACTATGAAAGAGTAGCAAATATAAATACTTATCATAATATCTAAATTCAGTGCTAATACCAAGGGCACACTATAGATAAAAGTAGCCTATAGCTACGTTAATCCAAGATGTTAGTTATCTCCACACTAAATATCATAAAAATTGGTCCAGCCGTTTCAGCGTGAAGTAGAAACAAACACACCAACTTTCGCCTGTACAACAACAGTAGTAAGTAATAAGTGACTTACCACTGCTTCCTGAGTTCAGGCGTGGTGAGGATCTCCTGCACCAGACGCGAGCCGTACAGCGGCGGGTTGGAGTACATGGTGCGCACCATGATCTTCACCTGAGACATCACCTTGGCGGCCGACTCCGCGTCACCACACAGGAACGTCAAGGCACCAGCACGCTCACCGTACAGACCTTAAAATTAAAGTATTTATTGATAAAACGATGTGTATTAATTGAAAGTTATATTAGCCTCATGTAGTGCCGAAACTACTAGTAGTAAGTGCGTGGTGCGTGACTTTTCGGAGTCATGTGTGTATTGATAGTCAATCTGCATTCCGTAGCGATTCATAGTAGTAGTAGCCCTGCAGTGGGACGTATATGGGCTGATAAAAAGAAGTGGCGAAATTATTACGGTACGAGTGGTACCCGTGCACAGAGCGCAGTCCCAGATCGGGCGTAGGACTAGACCAGACCTAGATTGGGTTGATTAGGGGCGCAGTTATAGAAAATGAACCGGGCTTGTAAAAAAAATACGATACTGGCTCCGTGTGGCGTGTAATTGTAAGCAGAAACATACTGAAGAGATTTTAGGGTCTTACTAGTTTCTAAACGGAATAACAAATGAATCTTGATGAAATTCGTCGATCACTTAACATGTGTATTTTTTTATTTTCGTTGCACTGTTCCTAATCATTCCGACAAGAGGTAACAAATACAAATAAAATGATTGATTGGAATCTTCCATGATGTTGCTTTTAATAGAAAATCTAAGCCGTTGCGTAATAATCACGTAACCAAAATAACTAACTATTTCAAGTTTTGAGCATATTGAGTAAATAATTAAAATGTTTTATGAAAGTATCTTTAAACAAATACTGACACGTAAGGTGTTATTTGCAACAATTATTTATTTAACTTTCTTTAAAGGTTGTCTGATATAAACACAACCGCGGCTTTGCCATTTAAACAATGATAATATCTCAAGAATATTAGCATAAAATTCAAAATATTTGCAAATTAAGTAATAGGGATTAGGATCTGTGGAAGCCTTTGTATGTCCAAAAAGGCCACATCTTAATTTTATTTGGTGAATCATAATCCCGGGTATTATGGTGAGCTTTTATCATCATCAAGTATTTTGATAAAAATAGTAACTCTTTACAAGTGGTATCAATATACCGGGTATCTCAAGACTGCTACCGAAAACGAAGCCGGGTGGTAGTTTTAGTGACTACAAACACAATGCAAACAAAAATTTCGAAAAGAAACGCGACAATTATTTTTTATGATTTTTTAAATATTGTCATTTTTGGGTGGTAAATCCATAGTTTTTGCTAAAATAATAATTTAAACACTTTCATACCTTAGCTTATTTATAAATAAAAGGGTATACACTATTATTTTAGGAAAAAATGTATTTACCACCCAAATATGGTCATAGGAAAAAAATAACAAAAATAATGTCGCTTTTTTTTGCAACTTTTTCTGTTGCATTGTGTCTGAAGTCGCTTAAACTACCAACCGGCTTCGTTTTCGGTAGCAGTCTTGATATACCCTGTATTTCCCCGCACCGATACAAATGTTTGTGTGAACCACAAGTTCCTAGTCTGAGTGTTTGTGAGACCGATAAGAAAAATAAAAACTGACTTTTTTTATTAAACATTTTAGTTACTTTTATCTTTTTAGTGTTGATAGGCATTTAAAATGAAGGAGTTTGGTCCCCACAAGGAATATGTTCTTTCCGATGTCAATGAAACCGCTAAAATCGGTTATAAGCTGCTGAAGATATTAAAGTATTTACGTGTATTTTAATTTTATTTTTTTGGCTAATCAAGTCATTAAGCAAATTAATTAACAAGCACAAGTTCAATGAAATAAATATTATTTTTTTACTTTGCAGTGGTACTTATTATTTTATTATTTTTTGGTTTTTAGTGGTTTTTTGTTTTGAAGTCAGTTTTTATTTTTTTATTATCATTCGAAGATATGTTCAAGTTTAATGAACAACTGATTGCGTGTAAATAAACTAATCATATTTTATTTTTTCTGTTATATGTAGTATGTATTTTTTAAACTTATTATTATGGCTTATCAATCCAGTTGGAACTAATTATGGTGTTTTTTTACATAAGGCAAAGGTTAGAATATGAGATCATAAACAACGTCAGAAAAAAACATATCCAAATTGTAACCAGTTAAAATCATCGAGTTGACGCAATACGATAAGATATAGAGGTTAGCAAGTAAACATGTTTGTGACGACAATACCTACTGTAAACATAGATACAGCTATTTCCATAAAACTAATCTGTATCAGCCCATAGACGTCCCATTGCAAGGCAATGGCCTGCTCCACAATCGAGAGTACGATTAAGAGTGGCTAGCACATATAGTCCACCATGCTGGCCTAGTGCGGATTGGCGGACATTATACCATAGAAATCTATATATTAATACGTGATACAAAAACTTTGGACCCCTTTTTACGAAAATTGCACGGACGCAGGAGCATAAAATTTGGCACACTTATAGTTTATGTGTAGGAGAAGTGCAGAACGCTAATATTTTTTGATAATAATGCTTATAAAGTACATTAAATCAAAAAATAAAACGTTACACACACTACCTTGTATTTCACACACACATACATACACAAGTATTTGTATACGCATACAATGACGCATACATACTCAGGTGTCAAATTGCTTAGAGTAATTACCTCTAGAGAGAGCCGAAATGTACTGTACATCGCAAAAATGAGACACACCGATAGGAATTTCTTTATGTCAGAATGAGATGCAAAATAATGTTCTATTTCATGTGACGTGCCGCGTTTAGTTGTTGGGCGAAAAAAGAATTTCGCCAGACAAAGCGACGTCGTTCAAGCAATAAAGCAACCTAATGTCATTGAAATAGGGTCTATTTTAAATCAAGGCCACAATATGGCGCTTATTTTCTTGTGTTGCTAGATATAGCTATTGATGTCTCATGTGCGGTTACAGCGTGAATCTCTCTAGAGGTAATTACTCTAAGTCAAATTGTTTCTTTTCTTTTTCATTTTGTTCTTCTGACATAGACATACCAAAAAAAAAGTTTTATTTGCCTCATTTAATATAAAAAAAGGTTTTAATAAAAATGCATAAAAAGTACATTAAATCAATAATTAAAGCATTACACAAACCAGCATGCATTTGACACACGCATTTGTACATACTCTTTGGTCAAATTGTTTCTTTTTTTTTATTATAGACATAGTCGAATGTCAAACAGAAAAGTTTGTTTACTGTGGTTTTATTCAATGTCAAACAGAAAAGTTATATTTGACGAATACTACGTGAGATACTGAGCGCTTATACAAATTTTGTAGCAGTAAGATACATTGAAATGGATACGGGCTATCATTATATGCATAAAGAAAGTTCTGTAGCAGCAATCTGCAATAACAACATTCAGGTACAAAAAAAATATAATTTGCTATTGCTGGTTAAAAGCAATTATTTTGTAGTTTACGATTTCAGTAATTGCATATACTTCAGGATAAATAAGTGATTTTGAGAGATACGTACATTTAAATGTGCACGAATTATCAGAATAACATCATCATTATACAGGTAACAACTTTTCTCTTCTTGATTTGGTCGAATTTCGACCACTAGGCGACCACTAGTTATTTTAAATTGCTATGGTATGCAGGTTTCCTCACGATGTTTTCCTTCACCGTTTTAGTGTGTGGTCATTGATTATAATCAAAGATAATTATCAATATAAACATGACTCCAAAAAGTCAGAGGTGTGCCCTGGGATTCGAACCCACGGCCACCGTGAACATTTTGGGAATGGGAGCAGCAAACACAACAAATCCACCACGCACTTATATTACATATAACATTCAGTACCGTAAAATAGTGTATTTAGGAATTTCTAAACCTTTTTTAGTTATCCGAAAGTCGATTCAGTGTTCACTGTGCATTATAGCTCTCATTATTACCCGTACTAGACCATACTACTTTCTATTCACAATTTAAGCGATTTGATAAGCATAATGTAATATGCAGGCGTAATCATATTCAAATAACTTATGTTCTACCTGCTGTGTTCTGGTTTTAAATTACATATAAAATAAAATTGTCTTATAATTTCACAATTGGCAACTTGCCTGAACCATTCGAGTAAAAACTGGCTTCCTATAATGGCTGTACTGATAATCATCATCATCATCATATCAGCCACAGGAAGTCCACTGCTGAACATAGGCCTCCCCCAAGGATCTCCACAATGACCTGTTGGAAGCGGCCTGCATTTAGCGACTTCCTGCAACCTTAGCCAGATCGTCCGTCCACATTATAGCCGGGCGTCCGACATTTCGCTTGCCTGTACGTGGCCTCCACTCAAGAACCTTTCGGCCCCAACGGCCATCGGTTCTACGAGCTATGTGCCCGGCCCACTGCCACTTCAACTTGCCAATCCTATGGGCTATGTCGGTAACCTTGGTTCTCCTACGGATCTCCTCATTTCTGATTCGATATCCGCTCCATGACTCGTTGAGTGACTTTGAGTTTTTTAATGAGGCCCACAGTGAGAGGCCACGTCTCGGTGCCGTACAAAAAAAAATACACAACACTTTATTGAACCACCAGATAATATAAAAAAACAAAAAAAATAATAATAGAAAAACTTACAAATAGTGAACAACTGGCGGTCTTATCGCTAATAGCGATCTCTTCCAGACAACCATATAGCAATATAATAGGACATTAAAGAAAAAATAATAGTGGGTGTTTATTGTGTGTGCGTAACTTATAACAATAATGATTAGGAGGAAAAAAAAATATTTATATATATATATAATCAAAGCATATAAATACATACACATATATGATACAAATATTAAACTAATACATACGTTATAGCATGTTATATAACACAAGATCGATAAAATAAAACCCAGACTAGGAACTATGTATGAGATAATTTTAAAGAAAATGATTTTTTAATTTATTTTTAAGACGTTCAGCGAAGGCGCCTGTCGAATTGTCAATGGCAGCGCGTTCCACAAGCGAACAGCCTGAACGGTAAAAGATCCGTCAAAGAAAACACTGCCGTGTTTAGGAGTCTTTAATTTCAGATTCTCTGACGATCTTAAAGCACGAGAATGAGAGTAATGAAGGTAATCAAAACGTTCTTTAAGATAAAGGGGTTAAATAAAATGTTAAAAGGAAGACAAAGAATATGAGTAGTCCGGCGAAGGCGGGTAGGGAGCCACATGAGCTTAGAGCGAAATGCAGATATGTGGTCATATCTGCGCAAACCAAATATAAACCGTATACAAATGTTTTGGAGCCGCTCAAGTTTATCAAGTTGAACTTGGGTTAGGTCAAGATAGCAGACGTCTGCGTAATCTAGCACAGAAAGAAGTAGCGATTGTGCGAGCCGTATGTCATCACTGGTAACACACAACTAACGAAGGCTTTCGATTTTAGGCACTGAGGTATTTTGGACGAGAAGACGTCGCGAAGTTTCCCGAACGCTGCCAACCGAGTTGGATTCGACGATTGACCTCCCTCTCGAAGTTGGACCTGCCTAACCGGACTACTTGTCCTAAATAGACATATTCGTCGACAACTTCGAGAGTCGAGCCCCCAACTCCAATGGGGGTGGGCACAACATGGATATTCGACATGATCTTCGTTTTATCCATGTTCATTTTAAGACCTACCTATTGGGAGACTCGATTCAGGTCTTCGAGCATAGTGCTAAGGTCTTCCAGAGATTCTGCCAAGACTACAATATCGTCAGCAAACTGAAGGTGAGTGATATACTCGCCGTTGATGTTGTTGCCGAATCCTTTCCACTGCAAGAGCTTGAAGGCATTTTTCAGCGCGGCAGTGAACAGTTTCGGAGATATGACATCTCCCTGTCTCACGCCTCTCTGTAGTGGAATAGCCTTCGTGCTCTGATCTTGCACTCGGACCAACATGGTGGCGTTGTTGTATATACATCTCAACACTTCGATGTACCGATAGTCTATGTCGCACCGCTGAAGAGACTGTAGCACAGCCTAGGTCTCGATCGAATCAAAGGCTTTCTCATAGTCCACAAACGCTAAACAAAGCGGCAAGTTATATTCCTCGTTTTTTTGCATCACCTGCCGTAGCGTATGAATATGGTCTATGGTACTAAAGCCTTTTCGGAAACCGGCTTGTTCGGGAGGCTGGAAGTCATCAAACCTGCGTTCGAGACGATTTGTGATGACCCTCGAAAACAACTTATAGACATGGCTCAGGAGCGTGAAGGAGGATTCTTCAGCAAGGTGTTATCACCTTTTTTGAAGAACAGTACCACCACGCCCCTGCTCCATGCCTCTGGCGTTGAGCCCTCGAGGAAAACGAAATTGAAGAGCCTCTGAAGGACTTTCAGTATCGGCGTTCCGCCCGCTTCCAGAAGCTCTGAAGTGATTCCGTCCTCACCCGGCGCCTTGTTGTTTTTAAGTTGTTTGAGGGCCATCTCAATCTCACACAGGCTGATGTCCGGGATATCATCGCTAAAGTGTCGGATCAACTCGGCTCTCTGGTCTTCGGCCGAGCTAACAGTAGGTTCGGCAACCGAGGTGTAAAGTTGTCCGTAGAACCTCTCGATCTCTCTAAATACCTCTGCCCTCGTCGATACCACGCGGCCATCGTCCGTTTTCAGCCTAGAAAACTGGCTTTGCCCAATAGACAAGTCTTTTGCAAACACTTTTGAGCCGTTCCGCTCAATTGTCTCCTTAATGCTCACAGTATTGTGAGCACGGACATCGTGTCGCAAGGACTTCCAGATCCGTCTATTGAGCCGCCGATATGCTTCGGCGTCAACGGAAGACTGCAGCGTCAAAGATCGACGTTCGGCCATGAGGTCAAGAGTGTGGATCGAGAGTTTTTGTGGTCTATCTCTACGGCGAGGTCTAATACTTAAATCCCACCGTATGGACAGCTTCTACCAAACCGCTGTTTAACTCGTCCACTGCAAGGTTTTCTTTTAGACAATGAAAGCTATTTGTCAACTCGAGTTGAAAGCTCTCGGGGTTTTGGGTATGGGCGCGAGTAGGTCGGAGCGTAGACTTCATCAAGTGACGCCTTTCTAATTGGACGTTGATATTCATGTGCCCCTAACCATTCGGTGATCACTGCCGGTTTTCACCCTGTTGATCACAGGGACATCACTGAACATCCGTCTATTCGTCGTCAAGATGAAATCTATCTCATTTCTCGTAGAACCGTCAGGACTCAGCCAGGCCCATTTCCTGTAAAAAAAGAGTTTATCGCAAAGAGTTCCTCTTTTTCCAGAAAGTCGGCCAGCATCTGACCCCTGAGGTTCCGTTGCCCATGTCCAAATTGCCCCACTTTCAACTCTGCATCGCTTCTCTTGCCCAACTTTGCATTGAAGTCCCCCCTAACAACATTGAAGTAGGTTTTGGAAGTATGTATGGCCCGACTTATGTCCTCATACATCTCCTCTACTTCTTCATCTGGGTGTGTCGAGGTCGGCGCGTATACCTGTATGACCTTCAACGAATATCTTTTTGATATTCTGAGTATAAGGTACACTACCCTGCTTGACACACTTTCGATGGATACGATGTTGTTGATGATAGAGACCTGTGGACGAGAAATCCGACACCTCCTCTGGACTTTTGGTCGTCCCCCCGGTAGAAGAGCAGGTTACCAGACTCCAGGGTTATCGTATCCTCCCCGATTCTTCGGACTTCCGATAACCCCAGAATGTCCCAGTGTAACTTGCTCAATTTTTCTTCCAGTTCGACAATCTTCTCGTCTGTCCTCAATGTGCGTATGTTGTGTGTTACCAGGGCCAGTCGTACAGTGTACTGATAATATTATGAAGTCGAAAATATCATTCGTATCAACGGCTTCAAGAATCCAGTTATCCAGGCATGGACCGTGACCTCAAAAGGTCACGAGAGTAGTCTCTCAATCAAACCGATAATATTGTCACGTACGAATATGGTATGAGAAAGTTTAAAGATAATTATTGAATTTAACTAACTAGATATAGAAACTAATATTTTGCTAGAAATACATATTTAAGAAAAATAATTTATGAGCAAACAAATGATAAAGATCCCTTGGGGGAGACATATGTTCAGCGGTGGACTTCCTATGGATGAAAAAAGAGAGAGACGGATAAATCAGATAAATTAACATCCTTTCCGTGGCAAAAGTAATAGTTCAACCAGTTCAACAAATACCACATTCTAACACCCAACACACATTTTTTAAATTTCTATGCGATCCCTAGATGCATTTTGTTCGTCTCCAGCAAGCTCACTGTAGTAACTGTCTATATAATTTCTACTTGCTTTTAACTGTCCAAAATGTATTTGCCGCGCACGAATCGGTCTAATCACCAGCGTAAGTGTACTTTCCAATTGCAACATTTCCAATAGGCGCTATTTAATCATCTCAGGTAGATATCAATTGCCGATGATGATACTTCATTTCTCATATCACTCAAGGTGCTATCATATAAATAAGATACGGAGTAGTAAATATTTGACTAATCACATTTTTTTTTAATTTGCCGGGCGGCATAGTGTCAACGCCTGATGGTAAACGCGAGTGATGTCCAGGCAGAGTATCGAATGGCATCAGACGACAGTTCCAAGACATTCGATACAAGTATGCCGGCCTGCTGAAATTCCTCTTCACACTATTTATTTATTTAAATGCTTTATTGTACACTAAGTTAACTTAATTACAGAACATTATATTACATAGTGGTACAAAAGGCGGTCGTATCGCTCGAGGCAATCTCTTACCGACTACCTTGGGATGGACAGTAAGAGATGGAAAAAAAGAGACACTACGGCGGAAGGACCCGGGATCATAGGAAGGAGGGAACACGCGTGACGGGAAACAATTCCACAGCTTTATGGTGCGGCATATAAAAGAATTTGCAAATCGTTTGGTTCGTGCCGAGATGGTTTGGACCATCAAGCTATGGCTTCGCAAGCCAGCACGCGTGGTTCTGTTAGCGAATGGAGAGGAGGGGATTGAATTAAACAATTCTCATTCAGAGCATTCACCGTGATACAGGCGGTAGAACACGCTTAGAGAGGCGACATCCCTCCGGAGTTGTAGCGACTCTAAGTTGCTCGTAACGTCTGCATCATTCACAATGCGGATGGCACTTACCCATGTTCTTGGCGAAGCTCTGAGCCAGCATGACCTGGTGTCCTTCCTTGACGAAGTAACGGACCGCGAAGGCGTCGTTGTCGACATTACCGGTGGCGAAACCTTGATACGCCATGTCGAAGAATGGGAATAGTTTCCTTTCTTTGATTACCTGATAGGAAAAAATAGGAAATATTTGAAAAAAATTCTTGTGAATACTAAAGGATTTAGTATTGATCGTGTATGCCTCGAATCGAAGAAGTTAGTTCTGAATCTGTGTAAGTATTTATCTAAATAAAATATTATCTTCTTGCCCTTTCTTAGGGCAGTTTAATCTTATATTTTGTGCATGAAAACTATAGATACTACCGCATTATCTGTATTAAGTCACTCATCGTGCAATAGACGCAGTAAAAAGATAGTCTTGACAAATGTAACAATGTTTGAATGTTACCTTGGACAATTGTTCCCAGTCGCTTTGTTTGGGGTCGACGCCGGTGGGGTTGTGGGCGCACGCGTGCAGCAAAATAATAGAACCTTCGGGAATTTTCTGAAAAAGTATGAAACAGCTTAGTAAAAATATTAGGGCTAATAATTCTGTTTTCAACAGAAAGGAGACTGCCCATTCTACTATGAAACTTAGTATAGGTGCGAAGATTTTTGTCCCTCAATGAAACCTACTTTTTTGTGAAGAGAAAAATACATACCGGGTATCTCAAGACTGCTACCGAAAACGAAGCCGGGTGGTAGTTTTAGTGGCTACAAACACAATGCAATTAAAATTTTCGCATAGAAACGCGACAATTATTTTTTATGATTTTTTTAAATATCGTCATTTTTGGGTGGTAAATCCATAGTTTTTGCTAAAATAATAATTTAAACTCTCTTATATCTTAGAGTATTTATAAATTAAAGGGTATACACTATTATTTTAGGAAAAAATGTATTTACCACCAAAATATGGCAATAGGAAAAAAATTACAAAAAAAAAATTGTCGCTTTTTTTTGCAACTTTTTCTGTTGCATTGTGTCTGAAGTCGCTTAAACTACCACCCGGCTTCGTTTTCGGTAGCAGTCTTGATATACCCTGTATATGTATATTTTCAATAAATATTTTTGTCTTCGGCTATGGTAAAAAAATGTAAAACGTGATGATAATTTCTTTCTTTTATAAAAATCTGTCGTAAGGAACAAAACAGGACAAACCATAAAAAATGCTATAATGAATTTTAAGCAGTATTGGTATCGGGGTCAACGATATTTTTACCGATACCATGAATGGGCATTCTCCTTTAGTTGAAGTTACGGCTTTGTATTATTTATCATTTTGTTTCCCTTCCATTTTAAGTAGCTAGAAATGCTCTTAATAATTTTCAGATGTTCATGAGCGGTGGTTATCATTTGGCACCTGACTCATTTACATTCTCTCTTTCTTCAGCCACTGCTCAACATAATATGCTTCCGTAAGAATCTCCACATAGAGCTGTTGGAATCGGCCTACATCCAGCGATTTCCTTCAACCATAACCAGGTCGTCCTTTAGTCGTCATCAGCACGTTTTTTAGGTTATTAAAGACTATTCCAAAACAGTCCTAGTGTGTTTTAAAATAGTTTTCTTATTTCATTTCATTCCAACTATAGGGACACTTCGAGCGGGCTAGCCCCTGTAATCCCGTCCATAATAAGTTTTCGATTGAACTGTCTTTATTTTTCATTTTTATTTAAAAGAGATATGTAAGCCAATACAGTGTTCGTATTATCGTCATCGTCAGATCATTATAAACTGCCAGCAATAAATCAAATCTATTGAGTACATACAGACCATGACTTCACCTACTTTCATCATGTTTAGAAGCACGTTTACTATCATTAGATAAAATCAATATAATATTAGCATTATCAGTACCTTTTTAGATAACGTACTTTTCATTAAGTAACATCCAAAACGATGATAAATGCAATTTTATCTCTGAATGATTGTTCAACGTAATTTTCCACTTGAATTAATTTCGTATCTATTTATCAATTAATCACTTAATAGTTACTTATTTCCCACGATACACTTGAGTTTAAGGTTAAGTGAAAGTTGTATTATAGTATGTTATATTTCTTTCTCTAATTTCTCCTTATATGTTTTGAAATCATCGTCGCATTGGTTATACGGCATAATGTTTAAAAAAAGATTTACGGATAAAAAAAAAGTTTTGGATACTGCATGCCACGTGGCATATTATATTGTAACGGTTTTATTAGACTGTGTCGCCCTCACACCTGAAACTGCAACTCCTGTGAGCCAGGATCAACAGTGAGATTCATGCTGCGTTCTAATGACACCGAACATGTCTCCGGGAATGTCTAACTTGTATTTAGACCGCAACGAAATCAAACACAAATTTAAATTAAGAGGAGTTGGATTAAATTATTGCTTACTTCCTAACAAAGTAGCAAAAATATTGTAACGTATGTCATAAGTACTGCTGAGTATGCATTTTCATTTCCCTTCCAAACAGGAAAATCCCTTTCTATCAAAGCTGTCAAAGCGCCGTGCCTGCCGCAAACCGAAGTATCGCTAGAATTAAATTCATTGACACGCACAATGACGTAAAATAAGCTAGCTCCAACAAATCGCTAATACACGCGTATTCTAGTGTTGTGGGACTTTACTAAAGTCTGTTTAAAATGTTTCAGTCCCAATTGATCTGCAATCGCACATTATATTTAAATCTTACTAATAACCGTTGCGGGAGGCCTATGTTCAGCATTGGACTTCCTGTGGCTGAGATGATGATCATCATGATGATGAATAATCTTTACTTTTTTTAAAGTGGCATAGACCAAAATAACAAATAAGATTAAGTTGTATCTTTAGTGATACTATTTGTCACGTTAGGTACAACCACGCCCAGAGACCGTGATCGCATATCGCTATCTACTATCAAATACGGGTACAAAATTGTGTTTTTTATGAATATACAACAATGAACTAACTTTATCAGCTCGTGATGTAATATAGTATGCAATAAATTGTTTAATTAGGAAATAAACATGACGCTTGTTATGATTAGCTTTCAAATAATATATGATCTGACGAATCTACTGATTTAATCTCAAGAATAATGTTTTGTGTCAGCAAAATATGATTGATACACAATACGATATGTTTAAAGTATCATGGAAAAACAAAAATCTTTTTTTTTTATTGTTGGATACGTATGTTATTCTTAGTAACATTAGGTTAGTTGGATATATTATGTAGTAACTAATCATTCTTGTAAATAATGGTTACTTAGATTTACGCGAATGTTATTAGTTGTACATTGAAATAAAACTATGTATTATTTCCGGATTTCATCAAGACTCAAGTCCCAGTTTCAGTCCGCCCCGTGACCACGAATGCTGTAAAGTAATCGAAACGTCGCGTTGGGAAGTCAGAAATGTGAAAATTAAATCAAATCCGTAAATAATAGTTTTATTTCAATCTTGTAAATAACTCAATGTAAAGCTTAAATATCATATGATGGTAGTAGTCAACGATACACTCGACAAGAATTTAGATTTCAGCTTTTGTGCGAAACAAACTAATTGAATACCTTGGATTTAACAGTTTTCTCCTTAATCATAGGACATATTCTGATAACTGTACATTTTATACCTACTTTTAATATCAAGATAATAATGCAGCGATACAAGCGATAGACAACTGCAGTATTTCAGTTTTTAATCAATTATACCTGTATAAAAATTTCCCACCTTTCCGAGACAAAGGCTATGAAAGTAATCTTTACAGAAAGCATCATTTGCATCACCCCACATACTTTCCACTGCTGGGGACGAGCCTCTACAATCGAGGATAATATTGAGAAGGGTAGCTCACTACACTGGCCTATTGTGAGTTGGCAGACTTTACATACCATAGAAAGTATTAAAAGTATTTTATACTAATGGCTTCTTAGATTTAGGCGAATGTTACACATTGAAATATGACTAATACCCCAGTCCGCCCCGCGACCACGAAAGCTGTAAAGTAATCGAAACGTCGGGAAGTCAAAAATGTAAATCATTAAAAAATCCGTAAATAATAATTTTATTTCATAGTATTTTGTACTCACGGAAATGTCTTCAAGAGCGCCCTGGAGATCGAAGCCGTTAGTCTTGGGGTCGAAGTAGCGGTACTTCTTGTGTGGCAGGTTGAGCATGTTGCAGATCTGCGGGTGGTTGCCCCAGGTGGGCGTGGGCATCCAAATCTCCTTCGTTTTGGCATAATGTTTCGTGATAAACTCCAAACCTAGACGCAAAGCGCCAGTGCCGGACAGAGTCTACGAGAAAAAAGTGTAAGAATTAATTGTTTATTTATTGCAGAAAAGAGTACTAGCCTATAGTGTCTTGGAAGATACGAGAGCCGATAGTTTTATGATCGATAATGCTAAGTATTGGGAACTATGATTGGGAAGAATAATATTACTAGAATAATATTACTTGGCAGTAAACTGGAGCAAGGCACAGGGAAGACTAATGCTAAATCAAAAGAAAGACAATCACTCAAATTCTACAATATTTAGAGTTAATAGTGTACCCTAATTTTATGTCCTAATTAAAATTATTCAATGGAACAGTGACAAGGATTTAAAAAAAATTATCAACGTAATATCAGTTCCTAAGTAAGGATTACCATTAGAATAAATAGCATTAGGTTTGATATCAAGCACTTTATTTTAAGAGCATGAATGACCGAGATAAGCTAAACACCATAAAGGTGAACCCAATCAATAACAATGCTGTTTTAATGTAAAAAGTATATTACCATAACCATGAACTCTTAATAAACTCACGCCTCTTCCCCTAAGGTAAGCAGATGCTACTAGGGCACCCACGTTTCTCTTTTTATGTGCCATAACCAAATACAAGAACAAACATAATTAGCCATAAAATGAATTAATTAGAACCCCGAAACTGTAGAAAAACATAAATGTTTGTAATAAATAAGACACTGATGAAGTAGATGTAACAACTAGATGAAAAGAGCAGTTGTATATGCATGCTATTTGCAGAGGTAAATACAGGCTTAATGAGTTCCAATCAACCAATTAATGTATGCATGAAACAGACCAAACATAGTTCACTGTTTCAGAGTGAAATGATTACAGAATAATTGTATGTTTGCAACGGACTTACATTGACATACTTTGATATCTTTTGAACTAGATTGAAAAGAAATTTTATTTCAGTAACAGTTACTGTATGAAATATATATGATTATTATTTCTCTGTGCAGTGCAAAAAAAAGAATTAAATAAATAAATAAATGATTAAATATAAGTTTACCTGTACTGTGCAGTTTGATTTGTTCTTTATGACAGGGCTGTCTTCACCAAAAGCGAGCTTGGCAACGGCATCGGTGTATGTGGCTTCACCACCTATAGGGGCATACTCGTGATTCAAGGCTTTTTTGTGGAGGATCTCCTCAGCCTGTGAGAAAAAAAAACATTTCAACAATAGTTGATTTATCACTTGGAAATGTTACATAAAAATTACAATACTGCACTGCAGACTTTTTGCAAGTTTTGAACTGAATATTTATGTGAATTGTGAACTGTTTTGACTCAATGCCAAAAGATATTTCCCAAGTTTTGCTATATATCTAATAAGATCCATAGGAAGGTGTCGCTTTTCCTAAAAAAATATGTTACATTTAATTTTTGACAGCCACCGTGGCGCAGTTGGTTAGACGCCGCCTGTGAAACGAGAGGCCGCGGGTTCGATCCCCGCACCGAGAGAAATGTTTGTGCGGCCCACAAATATTTCTTCCGGGTCTGGGTGTTTGTGAGACCGAAAAGTCTCTCGTAGTTCCTGATACCCACGACACAAGACTCGATCTTATTGTGGGGTCAGGACTATGTATGTGACTGTTGGGTGTTATTTATTTATTTATTTTATTAATGTATTTGCTGACTTATTTGCAAATATATGGGGTCAATACAACATCTGCATTATGCATTTTGAAGTAGTTAAATACAAAGACAATAATCATATTTGTTTTTATACATATTACATTAATTTAATAGTAATTAATTACTAATTATACAATTAACACACCTTTCTGACAGAAGGCAGTACAAAGGGTTTCCCTTCATCATCTCTGTAGGCTCCTACACCAAGATTAACCTTTTTGGGGTCAGTATCCCTTTTGTAAGCTTCAGTGATGCCTAGAATAACATCTGGTGGTCCCATCTGCACATTGCTCCACCAGGTGCTACAAAAAATGTATTTCCTAGTTGATTAACCATTTTCCATAATCCACCTACTTTTAAATCCAGACTTCTTTACAAAATGAATGGTCCACAAAGTTTTCCTTATTCTTTTGCAATTTGCATAGAGGACAAAATCTAAAAGATACATCTACTTCTAAATTCAAATAATATATTAGTTATTCTATTTTCAAATATGGTCTACTTTTCTAAGTAATTTGAGCAATGGAAGTCAAGATTGTAAATTTTTGCTTTTCATATTACTTAAAGGTACATATATTTTTTAAATATTTTGAAATTTGATCCAATAAGATTCTTATGAGATAACCTAACATGTTAAATTTGTACATTGATGTTAATAAATAGTACAATTTAACTATTGCATTATCTTGTGAGTGCAGTTTTATTACAGGATTGATCTCCCTTTTTAGAAAAAATCTTGTGATCACATTTTTTTTTTTTTTAATTTTAAATCAAACTTCTTTGATATATCTGATCTACAAAATATGTATCTTACTGTGCAAATTACACGTACATATGTACAATCTTCTTATAAATAGCACACATAATATAAACAAACTAAAAAGGATTCAATGTCAGAATTACAACCTCAACATTTGAAAATGGAACACTTACTTATCGCTTTTTTTTTGCTTTTGAACTCAGAACATTTTTCTCACATTTTGCTACGTGGCTCATTAAAATTAAATGCATTATTTTTTGGAACATATTACGTAAAAAGAAATGTGCAGCCGGTACCTTACCTGCTGGCCCTGAGCGCCGTGCAGCCGATTAGTGTTTCCACATTGTTGTTTTTTAAAACTTGTGTGGTTAATTTTTTGAGCGCTTGAGCCATGATCACTTCACTGTCTGACACCGACGACTAATTAATTACTTTAGACGGCAATTTTATCCGGCACCCGGCGGCTCTTATCTCTTTGATAAATTAGCAAGTTTAAGGGATACCAGTGTAAAAAGTTAAAATTACCAAATATCTCACATTAACAATATTGCTTACGACTTGTAACTCGTAAAACATTTTTAACGTTACTTTTACACAAAAAAAATTGTAACCAATAATATAAAATGTGTAATAATAAATAATTTTATAAGTTACAATTCTAAATCCTAATTAATAAAAATTGTAATAAAAAAATCAAAACTATTAAAACAGCTTGTTTTATTAATAATCAGTTTCTTTTTGTATTCCAGTGTATAATATATACTATCAACTAAATTCCGTACGTACCAATCAAGTAAAATATATACAGTTTTCCATATATAAAAGGAAATTCACTTAAGTGGTAACATTATCCATATTTGCGTAATATTACGTCAAATGTCATTTTGTGCCAATGTCATAGAAGGTCATAGACCCGCGTCTATAGTACCTATCACAACCTAAATGTGCTTTTAGCTTTTCTGAATATTTACCAAGTTTAATGATGGAGATTCTAATAAAGATGAATATTAAACTGAATTACACCCACCTATACTTGAAAATATGATTACCTACATCGTCATTCGTTAGGCGTGGCAAACATCTGAAAGTAGGTACATATATCAAATTCACACTAACACAAATAATTATATTTTGGAGCATTTTTTAAACTTGAGAGGCTGCCTGGGTGGGTACCACCGCAATGTCTATTTCTCCCGTCAAACAGCAGTTTAAATGCACTGTTGTGTTTCGGATTGAAGGACATTGTATCCAGAGTAACTACTGGACATATTGAGACTTAACATCTTATGTCTCAGGATGGCGAGCGCAGTGGAATGCCAAGCATTGCTTTATAGTTCAAGATGTTGTTTGGTTTTGCTACTGTTCATGAGCGGTCGCATCGCTTACCATCAGGCGAACGGCATGCTCGTCTCGCCAATCACTGCAATAAAAAAAATTAAACCAAATTCATTATTTAAAAATTCAATTAATAGTTGATTTTTATCGTCTGCGAAGTTTATGTTGAAATCTCCACCACAGACGACTAAAAATACAGACGGGCAACTCCATACAAAATTTTTAACACGTTATGAAAACTCACACATCGAAACCAAACATGCTTTTCTACATATATAATTCATTCAATCTTCATCGGATCTTTCTTTCATTTCATTGATAATTTTGTCACTGACCAATAGTATTATAGAATTTTGTTCATCGTATTTGACCCATCTCATTCGTACGTTATACGTATATATATTTAGATGCGTTTCCGACCAGGGCTGGAAATCGGTACTTTACCGAAATTACCGATTTTGAAATATTTAGGGATGTACGTTATACTTTCAGTATACCGATTTTTACTACCGGAAATTTACCGGTTTTTTATTTGGGTTTCATGCTTATATTTTCAAATTTATGGATTTAAAATAACAAATAAAACCAAGTTAAAATTCTAAACCTTTACTCAACAATATATTCTTTGATTTATTTTTATATTACAACACTTTTATTTTAACATTTTTATCCTAATGAATATTATAACCTACAATACTTTTTTATACATCTTCAGATTAATTTAAACATTTTCAATTTGTTAATATAGGTCTACCAGAATCTCATGGCATTTTGGGAAATTTGAATTTACGCATTGCAACACTGGGGTAATTGGATGAACATATTTTGATACTTTCAATAATTGTAATTTATTATAATTTGAAATTGACATTATTTTTTAGTACAAATTTGTAAATAAAGAATATAATGTTTTAAGTATACATATATAGGTTATTTAAACATCAAAATGTCTTCGAAATTGTACTTTCAGATTAATAGCCAATTAAAATAGATAATTAAGATTTTTTTCAGTTTTAAATTATAATATACATACGTGCCTTACGAGTATTTATAATATAGAGGGAGCGCTGGTAATCCAAAACGTAGATAACAATGGTGGTACCGAGCTACCAGTTTCGTTTTCATTCTCTCTTCTTATTAGTGCTCACGTGATCATGTGTCGGTTTTATTTAAGTAATTATCTACTTGCACGTCCCGACCTCCGATTTTGACAGTTGACGTTTGTCAAATTCAATTTGTCAGCCTAATGTAAATAGAAACAGGGAGTATTTTAAAAATTCGAAATTTGACATTGACAGTGGACGTGCAGGTAGTTAGTTATTAGATTCAAAAAATGTTATACGAAAGATGCAAAATTGTAAGATAAAAAAACGTGTAATTTTATTTTATTTTCAGTCTTCTTTATTTCATTAGCACTTTAGTCAGAGCTTACTTCTAAATACTCTTCGTCAGTGGCGTGCCTAGGGTTGTGGACTAGGGCAAGCCCAATATTTTTTTAGTAACAATATGTATTGGTTCAAGAGCAAAATGGTATTAAGAAAGAAGAACGTGTTCATCATGCGATAGGGGGCGAGCCTATGCGATGTAATTAACTAAAAACTCAACTTTGCGCCATCGAGGCAGTCCTAGACCTACCACACGATCTATATAAGATTAGGATAAAAACCAATAAAATAATAACTATCTTTATCACCGTTATGAAAAAATCTATTACAACAAGTTGTTTCGAAAAAATCTAATAGATGGCGCGATTTCCGCGGCCATCTATTGCAAAAATACTGAAGGGCCCATCATTCGTTTTAAATAGATGAATAAATCAAATGTGTAAGTTAAATTACTTTTGGGCATGCATACGTAACTTTATATTGTAATTATTTTGTAAATTAATAAACGGCACTACAATAGCACAAGTACGGCGTCGTGTTTAACTTCGCGGCCACAAATTATTGTTAGTATATTCATGTTATGTTTTTGTGTATGCATGTGATTTTTTGATTCATCATGAGCTCTGAAAGGAAGCTAAGGAATATCTGAAAAACACCACGATTACTGTCTACGCGATCATAATGTTTTGAAATCTCATCACATATTATGTATATGACGCTTATAGAGGTTTCTATACGCTGTTTACCGGAATTATGAAAATATATTAATGCATTCACATGTTTTTGTCAATTACTATAAAAGTTTCAGTTAAATTATTTAAATCACTATAGCCGGAACAATTCCAAAAATTTAAATACATCGTTGGAAAAAAATATACAACACCGACAGTATAACTTATTAGTATGAGAACATCCAGCAATCTATGTAGTTATGTGCACTGATCTATAAAATTGAAATACACAACAAATCAGGCGTAGGTTTTCGACCAGATACGAGTAGTTGTTTGTCTACGAAATGTAATGAATTTACCTTTTCCTCGCCGATCAACACTTGCACACACTTCAGTATGAGAACATCCAGCAATCTATGTAGTTATGTGCACTGATCTATAAAATTGAAATACACAACAAATCAGGCGTAGGTTTTCGACCAGATACGAGTAGTTGTTTGTCTACGAAATGTAATGAATTTACCTTTTCCTCGCCGATCAACACTTGCACACACTTCAAACCATCACAAGGCACATTTTCACCCATTATTATACATAATAAACGTAAAATACTATAATGAAAAAAAATCTAAACGTATATGTTCAGTTGTTACTGGTTAATCGTTGATCGTCCGCTCGAAAGACATAATAATAAGCGTGAAGCTAGCCACAGGTCCTAAATTATGGACAATTCCAAATTAAGTATTCTAATTCTAATATATTAAAAATATTTAAAACATCATAATACGGTTTCAAAAAATATCTATTTATTTTATATATTATCCAATATAACTTGTAGCAAAACATAAATATTTTTCGATAAATTTGGATCTTAATATGACATGTCAAGTGCACAACTTCACTCCGCGAAGCCGGGCATTTTGCTTGGTACAAATTGCATAAAAAATAGCTATATGTATAGGTACGTAGTGTCATGGTAATAGCATTTCACCCAGAGGTGCGACTGAGAGGGCAGTATACGCCAGAAGCCAGGTAAAAGCACACGAGAGAGAAAAAGATAGATAATACTTTGGTGTGTTCCATCTTTTTAAGATATTGCGTCACGCGTTGATTTTGAATGAAATTATTTTATATTAGTTTTAGACCGCAGCGCTCGCTTAGGCGAGTTGCCGGGCGGGGCGCGGGTGCTCCGTCGCAGGCGCGGGGCTCCATTATAGCGCGGTAAATTTAAAAATGATAGACGTTTTGCATTAAACGAATATATTTTATTTAAAGTACTGATTTGTCTTTAGGATTGAGTATATGCGTATTAAGTAAGGCAAGCCGGGCTTTTGGGCTTGTATGGAAGTACCGCCACTGCTCTTCGTGTACATCTTTTGATGAAGACGATGAAGATAAAGATATAATAATAAACCGTTCCTTATCTAAAATCTCTGGAAAGTCCTGTAAGTAGGTATTTAATGCATTACTGTTTCGTATCAAAAAATGATATCAAAGTATATACGATAAAACACATGCACATATCTAACACTAACCAAAAAAATGAAGTATCAAAACTATTCACTCCGACTTATTTGTTAAAACGACGTCGATTTTAAAATCGATGATTTTGTCTAAATTTGACCAAATTATTCATGGATATGGCTATAAACCTTGTTAACATTGTGTCGCACATGTGATCGTAGAACTAATTTGTATATTTACGCTAAGGAAGTACAGAAATCTTAAAATATTCACATCGAATGACATAACTCAAGTTTTGAATCAGCTGTTGGCCGATGGTATTGCCACATAAAAATCATTATGTTTGTTTTTAATTTTATGCCATGAGATTCTGGTAGACCTATATCGCTTAATTTTATCTCTTAAAATTCTCTTAATTTTAGGACCAATAAAACAATGCCAAATGTAAGAACATGACTACAGAATTGAAATATGCATTAACAAATAAAAATTTTAATGGAAACATTAATTGTTGCAAACTATATTTTACAGTACCATGAAGCAGCACAAGATTGCTTTGATTGTAAATTTTATCTAAGAGACAATTAACATAAAGTAAATAACAAACAAAACGATTTAGCTTACTTTTGGAGAAATTGAAAAGCAAAAACAAGACATACATAATTAAAATAAGCTATCAATTAACAAATAATTATTTAAGTCATTGAAAACATTAAATGCATCATGCATTACTAAATACTAAAAATTTTTTGATTCATTATTATAATATATTAAAGGAATAGGCAAAACATATGTTTGTAAGGTGCGGATCAGGGAGACGTAAATAAGACATCCGATTGCTAGGAGATACAATTTATTACTGCCTGTTAATATACTTACATTCCGTTATATTACTATACACTACACGCCCCATAAAAAAGAAAAAGAAAATTAAACTAAATAAAGATTAATTTTCTTTTATTACATGTCAAATACAATTGAAAAAAAATACAAGATATAGTATAATTCATTAAAGTAAACAATTTGTATAAAATAATATATTATAATGTATAAAGTCAGTTATGATAACGTTTTGTACGGTTCTTATGTAAAATTTCCTCTTTATCATTCTTCAAAATTCTCACATTAGGTGACATATCTTCTACAACTTTATAAGGTCCTGCATATATAGGACTTGTTAACTTACTACCTGTTTCATTTTTTACCAATATTAAATCATTTTTATTATAGGTAACAGGGTTTACATACTTGTCATAAATACATTTTCTAATGTGTTTGCTTTTAATTAAATTATGTCTGGCATCAATTTGAGATTTTTGCAAGCGATATTTCAACTCCAATGGATAACTTTCCACATTATATAGAGGTTCTACGAAATTATTATTTAATAAATTGCTTGGCAAATTACATTTTCTGCCAAAAACTAATTCATAGGGTGTATATTTTGTTTCACTATGTACTGTGGTGTTGAATGAAAAACTCCAATATGGTAATCAATTGCTCCAAAATCTCGAATTATTGTCTGTTTGAATTCTTAAAAATGAATTAAGTGACTTATGCGTATTTTCTAATGATGCTAATGATTCATGGTGATACGCTGTCGATGACATATGTGTGATATGCAATAATTTACATACCTCTTTCATAGTACAACTCATAAATTCAGTACCGCGATCACTTCCAATTTCTCGTGGTATACCATATCTAAGTATAAAATTTTCTACAAAAGCTCTGGCTACACTAATACTGTTCTTAGTTTCTAAAGGGTAAGCTTCCACATACTTGCTTAATTCGCATTGAACAGTCAATATATATGAAAAGTTATTATAATCTTTCTCTAAAGGTCCTACTATGTCTAGATATATTTTATCAAAAGCGCCTTTGGCTGTAGTTGTTATTTCCATAGGTTGTTTAGTTGGTAAGGAGTGCTTTTGCTTTTGACAGCTATCGCATCTTCTTACGAACTTTTTGACATCCTCGCTCATGTTTGGCCAAAAATAATATCGTTTAATATTATTTAGCATACGCCTAACGCCTGCATGTCCACTTGTAGGCAACAAGTGAAAATCATTCAAAATCACTCTTCTATCATCGGTATCATCTATTTTCATAACTCCTTTAATAATACGAATGTGTGGTCCGGACCACTTTTATTATTCTTTATCTCCTTGGTTAACCATTCAACTAATGAATTATTTTTATAATTTTTTACGATATATAACTCATCTAAGTTTATCTTCTTACAAAATGATTCTAAACCTCTCACGAACGCGACTCGCGCAGAACATGATCGGGTATCGATATCACAATAGATTGTATATTTTGAAGGCAAATATATAAACTGGTCGTCATGTATAGATATTTCATCCTGACACACAGCCTTATATTTTCCGTTTATGAGTTCAACTCCAGAATTTGGTTTTTTAAGCAATTCCACGATATTGGGGTGATCAGTCCTGCAATCTGTGGGATTGTTATCGACCAAACCTGTCTCTTTACAGACTTCGCCTTGTATTCGTCTCATTCGTCTAGTCATTACAGTCATTATATGTTTATTCATCTCTTTTAACTCATCCGATGTTACAATTATGCGAGATAATGCGTCTGCAGCTACATTATTCGCCCCTTTCAAATACTCAATCTTATAGTCATATTCTTCCAAACTCAACCTAAATTTTAATAAACGACTACTGGGACTATTAATATTGAATAAATATACTAACGGTCTGTGGTCTGTCCTAATAACAAACTTTTTCCCAAACAAATAAGGCCGAAAGTAACGTACTGACCACACTATTGACAACAATTCTTTTTCTATTGTGGGATAGTTGAGTTCAGATTTGTTAAGTGTACGACTTGCATAAGCTATAGGTAAATCATTTTTATTGCATAACATTGAACCTATTGCTACTCCAGATGCGTCAGTATGTAGAATAAATTCACTGTCTTTTGAGAAATCTGGGTATTGTAATATAGGTGGAGACGCGAGACATTTTTTCAGTTGTAGAAATGAGTTTTCACATTCATCCGTCCATTCAAACACAACTCCTTTGCGGTTTAATCTATTAAGAGGTATAGTAATTTCAGCAAAATTAGGGATAAATTTTCTGTAGTAATTGGCAAACGCAACAAACCGTTTTACCTCATCACTATTAGATGGCCTAGGGTAATTTTGTATAACAGTTGTTTTACTGGGGTCGGGACTTATACCTTTTGCAGAAACTACATGTCCTAAATACAATAATTCTTTTTTTAAAAACATGCATTTTTGTGGATTGAGTTTATGATTCACTTTACGCAGTCTTTCTAGAATATCGATTAAATTTTTGTTGTGTTGGCCTATATTACGACCAAAACACACAAGGTCATCTAAATATATAAGACACTTCTCATAGTTTAATCCTGACATGGCCACTGTCATTGCCCGACTAAAGGCACTAGGACTAGTTTTGAGTCCCATGGGCAATCTTTTTAGCTGATATTGTTTATTGGTTGTAAATGCGGTTACTTTTCGACTATCTGGATGAAGGCCAAGTTGATAATAAGATTGTGTTAAGTCGAGATGACTAAAATAGACGGAACCTGACAAAGCATCTAATATGTCGTTTATGTTTGGCAAAGGGAATTTGTCGTCTTGCACTCTTTCATTCAACTTCCTATAATCAATCACTATGCGCCACTTCTTTTCGCCTGAAGTTTCACTTTTCTTCGGTACGAGAAGAAGAGGGCTAGACCATTCGCTTTGACATTCTTCAATTATATCTTCTTCCAACATTTTACTAATCTGTCTATCTACCTCGGGTTTTAATGACTTTGGTATCCTATATGGTTTAGTATAAACTGGCATAACGTTATCTTTAAGATGTATGGATTGTTTGTATATATTAGTCACTCCTAACTTGTCTCCCTCAATGTAAAACACATCTGAGTATTTTGCACAAATATT
Organism: Hyles vespertilio; assembly: GCA_009982885.2. NCBI lineage: Eukaryota > Metazoa > Arthropoda > Insecta > Lepidoptera > Sphingidae > Hyles > Hyles vespertilio. The sequence continues at coordinate 19,921,211 of CM042807.1, forward strand.
CTCTATAGATATTCTTTCTTCCGTGTTTAAATGATTTAATTGTAAGAGTTTAAATAACTTCTTTACACGATTCGCGTCAACAATGTTCTGGCCAAAACTACAAATTTCATAATTACTTAAATAGTCAAATCTTGGCATAAAAAAACTTAATTTTACGACATCATCCCTAGTGTTTAAAATTTTTAATGGAATTTTTCCTTGATTAGGCGTCACTATAGCACTAGCTAAATAAATGCCGTCACATAATTCTTGCGGAAATATGACGCAATCCCTGTGTATAACTGTATCAACGTCAACGTAATGCATGGATTCACATCGAGGAGGTAGTGTTAGGTAGTTATTGTAACCAATATTTCCCATCTGTAACTCTACAACAGTATTACCGGTATTCGTGTTAATTTTTAAAGTATTTAATTCAAAATTCAAGATACAATTATATTTACTCAAAAAATCCTGTCCTAAAATTCCGTCAGTTCGACAAGGTAAACTTTTAAATACGTAAAATTTGTGGGTAAATTCAATGTTATTTACGTTTAATTTTAAATAAACATATCCCTCGGAATCTATGTTGCCACCTATGCCTCTGATGCAAATTCTCTCAATATGGAATGGAATGTCAAGCGCGATCATATTCTCATACTTCACAGCGGACAACGAAGCGCCGGTGTCAATTAACAAATTCTGAGGAACGCCAAATACGCTCATAGTAACAGAGCTAATGTTGTTAATTATTTTACTACTTTTGTTATGGACGAAAAAAATTATCTAAGTCACTGGTATTCTGCATATTTTCTTGTGGGTTTTCCACTGTTGGATGAATCGCGTTCATGTGATTCTCGCGAACTTGATTCCTATTTCCTCTGTTAAAATTAGTTGCATTACCTCGACTTCTACGAAAAGAGTATGTACGACCCCTATTATTGGTACCATATCTTGAAAAATTTGAATGAGTACCGCGTACTATCGGCGTCGTGGAAGATACAGTGGGACGTCTGTTATAACCATTTGAATGGGTCCGTTTACACCCACGACTATTGTGCGCATTATATAACCATCTACCTCTAACACGCCCATAATTAAAAACTGTACCTTCGGGTTGTGTTGATAACTCCTCATCCATAGCGCCTCTGATCGCATCATTCAATGCAATATAATTACGCGCCGCTACTATGGTGCTTATTCGGCTATTTCGCAGGCCGTTCGAAAATATTTTAATAGCATTTTTCTCATTAATGGTTTTCAAAATATCATATTTTTGTGAATCACCATCGGCCTGAGAAATATAGGTCTACCAGAATCTCATGGCATAAAATTAAAAAAAAACATAATGATTTTTATGTGGCAATACCATCGGTCAACAGCTGATTCAAAACTTGAGTTATGTCATTCGATATGAATATTTTAAGATTTCCATCCTTTCTTAGCGAAAATGTACAAATTTGTTTTACAATCACAAGTGAGACACATTGTTTACAAGGTTTATTGCCAGATCCATGAATAATTTGGTCAAATTTAAACAAAATCGACGATTTTAAAATCGACGTCGTTTTAACAAGTAAGTCGGAGTGAATAGTTTTGATACTTCATTTTTTTTTTTGTTAGTGTTAGATATTTGCATGTGTATTATCGTATATACTTTGATATCATTTTTTGAAACTAAACAGTAATGCATTAAATACCTATTTACAGTAATTTCCAGAGATTTTAGATAAGGAACGGTTTATTATTATTCCTTTATCTTCATCGTCTTCATCAGAAGATGTTCAGGAAGAGTATTTAGAAATAAGCTCTGACTAAAGTGTTAATGAAATAAAAAAGACTGAAAATAAAATTATAAGTTTTTATTTTACTATCTTGCATCTTTCGTATAACATTTATCGAATCTAATAATTATTTAAATAAATAATTATTAGACATTTACATTGATTTTACAATTTGAAAATTGAAAGTTGCTTGATTAAGTGAGAACTAATAAGAAGAGAGAATTAAAACGAAACTGGTGGCTCGGTACCACCATTTTTATCTACGTTTTGATAGTACTAGCGCTCCCTCTATATTATAAATACTCGTAAGGCACGTATGTATATTATAATTCAAAATTGAAAAAATCTTATTTGTCTATTTTAATTGGTTATTAATCTAAAAGTACAATTTAAAAGTAATTTTAATGTTTAAATAACCTATATATTTTAACTTAAAACATTATATACTTTATTTACAAAGTTATACTAAAAAAATAATGTCAATTTGAAATAATAATTACTTACAATTATTGAAAGTATCAAAATATGTTCATCCAATTACCCCAGTGTTGCAATGCGTAAATTCAAATTTCCCAAAATGCCATGAGATTCTGGTAGACCTATAGTCAAATCAACAAACATAGATTCAATATCCTTACCGAAATCCTCTATAGTTTTCCCACCTTGCTTTGCTCGTTGCAATTGCGACTGGATCGCCGTATCTGATTTCTTTGATAACAAAAAATTTTTCATATCCTTTATCAAATCTGTAACGAATGAATATTTTTGAGACATACGCAATTTAGCACTTTCTGACAACCTAGACTTTAAAACAAAATTAATTAGAGAGGTTTTCCCGTTTTCATCTAGCATATCTGAATACATTTCTATATTACTAATTAATTGCTTTGTGACATTTTCGTCACCTGTCATTACAGGAAGCAAAGATATCGCCACTTTCAAATCAAAATGTTCCATATTGCTTGTGGTGTTTTTCGATTCAACAACAATACAATCAGGAGAAATGGAACAAAGTTCCTTTATTCTTGTAAAAATATTATTTATCTTATCATATATTTCCTCAAATTTTTTTAAATCGGACAATTTAATATCTCCCTTAGCTACCTTTGCTTCTATATTTTTCACAATACTCAAAAATAAATCGTATAATTGATTAGCTTGTTTATATTTTCCACTAACATCTTGTGTTGATCTTCTGGAAGGACCTATTTTAATTAAATATTGTTTTATAGATTTAAGTTCATTCAAAACATAATTAAGATCTTCAGCCATCAACAAGAAACAATATATAAAAGACTATCATATGAATATAAGGGCATAATAAAACATTATTGATGCATATTATATAAGTACTAAATAATAAAAAAAATAATTAAAGTCCAATAAATATCTTCATTCCTCTATAGACCATTATGCACGCAAAACTACATACGGTTAAAATACGCTCACGAACTATCACTTAACCGCACTTTCACTTGACACCATCACTGCTCAGCCGCCATCGATGTCTGCTTACTCGGGTCATAGGTTCGCATACACGGGATGGGCCTATCCTGTCTGCCCAACATCCTCGAACTCCGGAACGTCGTGTGAAATAACTCCTGTCTTATCCAACGCTTGTGGCATTTTTTGTATGTGGTGTATACGAAGTATGCCAATATGATTACTCCCAAAATCACCAAAATCGACAAAATGATGGAGTTGTATCCTAGACTCCAGCTAAGTTTTTGCAGGTCTGCACTATTGCCATTGGAACCGGCCGCGTTCTGGTTCAGGAACACCTCCTCCTTATTTTGGGTTGATTGGCACATCTTTGGAGTTTAACACCGAACAATAATGAATAATGTTTCTGCACTTTGACACGAGCATTTTTTTTGTAGATACTGATGCGGCATATAAGGTTAGGTATGCGGTGCCCGAGCGCGTCGATCTCCCGTTACAGGCAGGGTCGCCATGTAAGGTGCGGATCAGGGAGACGTAAAGACATCCGATTGCTAGGAGATACAATTTATTACTGCCTGTTAATATACTTACATTCCGTTATATTACTATACACTACAATAGTCATTTTAAAGAATGTTAATGCTATTACTATTATAGTATGCACAATATAGGTCTATAATATACTTTTATAAACTACTGCATTGCGCTGGATTTGAAAATATAACCAAAATCTTTAGCAAATGCATTTTTATGAGAATCTTAATTATATCAAGAAGTATAAATATTATAAACAGATTATTAATGAACATAATTACTTCTGTTGTGATTTAATCTTCGCCAATATTAACATATAAGTCTACAGTGTAGTGATCCTGCAGACGCAGTAGAGACTTTCTTTGTGCTTCCAATGATGAACCCATTTGCCTGCGAATTGCTTGGACTGGAAATTTGACCCGAGTCTAGCCTAGAAATTATAAAACAATTAATAAAGGAATAAATACTATAAGGGCTCAATCTGTTGAAGTTGACTGCTTCCTGACTTTACATACATATAACCATAAAACATTGGATAGTTATAAATGAATATGTTATGAACTTGGAAATACCTATACCAAAAAATGGCTTTAATCTTATACTGTACTGTGCTGGGACGACTCATTTACTTTTCACTGCAGAGCACAAGCCTCCTGTACAGTCGAAAGTACGAATGAAAGGAGTAAGGCTACATAATTCATCAACTCGACACCAACAAAAAGTTAACCTTATCATATGTTCAGAGATCTAATAAATCTGTATTTTAATGGGTATTTATTTCAACTATTTCAACTTATTGTTATTTCTTATATTCCTGTAGCAGATTAAACTAGAAATAGGGTCACAGCGGAATAACATATTATTATATTTACCTTAATTATGTCAGATGAGGTTAGATTTATGTTTTTCAATAATTTGGTATTTCTTGCTCCGCCAACGTAGCTGTTCACTTATTAAAGTGTTTGTATATTTTGTTTGTGAAGGCTGCATATATATTTCTATGTTTTTTTCGTTTGTGCACTCGGGAACAAAACACATAACTAAAATTAATAATTATCACGTAAATCACAAGTCTTTAGATACGAGTTACACAAACAAAACTATATCATGTTTGTACTGCTAAATATTTACGTTACTGATTACAAAACAGATGAGTAACATGCAATTAAAAATAAAATAAGCAAATCCAAACTAAACAACAATCGACTGTTGAAAAATATGGCAGCAATATGGCGGCGACAGCGCACGCCGGCACACGCACACATTCATAAAAGTGGCGGAGCGTGAAAGAGATGGGGCGAAAACGGCATATGAGAAAGCGAGATAGAAATTTGCGTCACTTTTTAAGCCTGAGTTAAACCGGCCTGATCTCCACTCAAAATCATTGGCAATTCATCAAAGCTTTATAAACTGACAGCTGTCTACTCTCCATCCGTCTTTCGCTTTTTCGATCAGTAGTGCGATTCACGTATTTTAATAAGTTCAGCTGCAGTGCAGTTGCGGTTATGTTTCGATCAAAACAGCCCTTTTCGTATTCTCGTAATTTTGACAACCGCTGTCAAATACGCTCGCGTGAAGTTCGCGTCACGCAAACGTTTTAGCGTATTCTACTGCTGCGCGTATATGTCAATCTCAAACAAATTTCATACATCTGACGTACAGTTGAAGCGCAGCTCACGCGCAGTTCACGCGCAGCTAAACACTTACAAGAATACCATTTTGTACCAAAGCGTAAACTTAATTGTAACCGCACCGCAACTTGATCGGCGCGTCAAAAAGTTACGTGAATCGCACTGCAGGTCACGTGTCCTGACGCGAGTTTAAGATTTTATACCCATTACAGAAAAAGTGCTCAACGCCGCTAAAGAAGTTTTCACTTCAAAAAGCAAAAACGTGTTTCTTATTATTTATCTATCGCTCATACATTTTAATTGAGTATTAATTTTATTTCAAACTGCAATATGATTCGAGAAATTATTAATAGTCACGTATTTAAAAACGTTTATTTTAATACGTAGAATGATCCCATATAGTATAGTAAAATATACTGGGTAACCGGTCCTTAAAAAAATTACGAGTAAGAAATACTATTAAACGTCATGTAAAAGTATCCGCTCATGTGCATATTTATTCGTTTCGTCACTGCAATATCATCATTCAGCAAGTAGATAATAGGTAAACGTGATATTCAAAATATCCTCGTATACAGAACTACTTTCTACTTAGTACTTAGCCCTATGCATAAAGTGTACCGTGTTCTGGTATTTGCCATAATATTTTTATTTAAACATATTATTTGTGTTCCGTATAATGCTTTGCTTGTTTGACGCAGATTGCTATGGCTTGAGTAAAAGGCATTTTTCTAATCTAAACACGTTTTTTTAAATACGTAGGTACCCAAGTTACGTAATAAATAAATAAATGACACCCAACCGTCACATACATAGTCTTGACCCCAACACTAACACTGTCTGACATTAAGGCCCCTCGCCCACGGCGACTTTTTGCAGCGATGCAGTCGCGCGTTTAGCAAATGCGCGACAGCATCGCTTCTAAGTCTTCTAACGCCTGTTAGTCGCATTTGCAACGCGTTACAATAGCGATGCCAACGCGCTACTAACGCGCTACTGCATCGCGATTGTATCGATACAAACGCGCGACCGCGGCGCGGCGTCGGACGACATCGAAGAGAGAATAGAGGAGGGAGGAAAAGCATGCAATATTGATGCTACTTCCGTTGCCTACGCGTCGGCTGCTTACGTAAAAGCAGCACTAAAGACAACGTGACTAATGTTGCCTCAACGGAGTCCATCTTGCAACTGTACTAATCCAAGGTATTTTTGTGTCGTAACTGCATCGCGACCGAATCGCGTTTGCATCGCGACTGAATCTGGTCCCGTGGGCGAGGGCACACAGCTAGCCACCGCTTCGCGTCTGCATCGATGCTACGCGCGACAGCATCGCGACTGCATCGCTACATAAAGTCGCCGTGGGCGAGGGGCCTAAGATCGAGTCTTGTGTCGTGGTTATCAGGAACTACGAGAGACTTTACGGTCTCACAACACCCAGACCCGAAAGAAATATTTGTGGACCGCAATATAACATTTCTCTCAATATAGAGAAAGAGAAGAGAAGAGAAATAACATTTCTTTCCTTGCGAGCATCGAACCTGCGGCCTCTCGTTTCACAAGCGGCGTTTAACCACAGACCTAAGCCACAGACCAAGTACGTCTAACCGACTGCCATATATAAGACTGTACTCTGTGCCGACTGCGTCTTGGAGGCTGTCATTATATGTATTTGAAACTTATTTGAAACTTCATGTATATTATATCAACCAAGGGCTGATCCAGGGGGGAGGTCATAGGGGTCATGACCCCCTCCTGGTCTGGCCCCAGATTGACAAAATTTATTAATTATCTTGTTGATAAAATTTATAAGCACATTTAATTATTTGTAAGTCGATAAATAAAGTAAAAAAGTATGTATGTGTTCACAAATCAAGTCTGTAATAAAATTTGAAAAGTCATTATTATGAATTGGAGTATTGAAATCGGACCCAGTGTTCTGACATGAACTATATGAACCCCCCCTGGCGTAAAATTTGACATGAAGTATAATGTTACCCCCCCCCCCCCCCTCCCTGGCGTAAAAGTTGGATCCACCCTTGATTTAAACCTATTTTCTATAATGGCTCTTATATCTCGATATGATAGAAACACTAATCAATGGATAGAAGTATTCTGTTAAGAGCGTATACACCTTGCGCGCAAAGTCAACTATACTGTTTCCATTCGTTTATTTTATTTTTGACACATCGAGTACTGAATCAAATAGTGATGGCCTGATGCGTTATCGAATCAATTTTTTATAACAAACGATTTTATTTTTGAACAAGTTTTAATCGATTTAATACATATTTTATTTTTTGCTCCATGCATTGTTTTATAAAACTTCAGGGATATTTAAGTTACTTGATTTAATAATTATATTAAAATAAACCATTTACTCATGTTAAGTTAATATTCTTATCACTTCCGTCGGCAATAGTAATGTTGTTAAAAACAAATTGTGAAACGGCAACACTGGGCAGACAGGTGACTCGCGCCGCCATTTTGTGGTCACTCACAACGAGACGCCCGCGCCCGTGCTAGTGTTTTCCGTTCGCTGAATTTTAATTCACATTTTTCATACGTCGAGTTGAGTATTTATATTCCTCCGTATTGTTTTACCCGTGAATTCCTACATTTGGTTGAATTGAGAACATCGTACCTGCCTTCATCACTTTCAAAATGCCTAAAGGAAAGGTGCTTAAAGGACAAACAAGGGAGTTTGTGTTGCGACTTCATGAGTACTTTGAAAGGGAAAGCCGTAATGGTGGACCTCTTATACCAGTGACTCAAATCAGAGACCGTGTTTCAGCAGCATTAGGTATTACTGCTCCAACAGTTTCAAAAATAATTAAAGAAGGCTACGGCAGTAGTGGCATGGAACAAAACAAGCCATCTACACCTAAGAAAAAACGTCAGCCCTTTAAAGTGACAGCAATTGACAGTTTTGATGGTGATGCTATTCGTCGTCATATATACGATTATTACCAAAGAAAAGAGATTCCTACTTTACATAACCTAGTACAATCTCTGAAAACTAGTGGCTTGTTCCGTGGTCAAAAGTCTTCTTTGGCCTAAAAATGTGACAAAAGAAAAATATTGATGGAACGCAATGATGTTGCTTTGTATCGATGCGAATTTTTAAGACAAGCTAAAAAAATAGAAGACAGGTCGAATGTTGTTTTCACCGATGAAACTTGGCTCAATGCGAATCACACGGTATCAAAAACTTGGACTGACAACACTGCTAGCTCCTCGACCGCAGTGCCAATGGGAAAAGGTGAAAGAATTATAATTTGTCATGCAGGAACCGCAAAAGGATTTGTGCAAGATGCTATGTTAGCTTTTAAATCAAAGAAAACAGGGGATTACCACGAAGAAATGAATTCCGAAGTATATGAAAAATGGTTTCGGGAAATGTTATTGTCACTCGAACAGCCATCAACAATATTTATTGATAATGCGTCCTATCACTCTCGGCAAATTAACAAAATGCCAACGCAAGCCAGTAAAAAAAATGAAATAATAAACTGGCTCCGTAACAATGGCGAGGAGGTGGACGAGTCCCTATTAAAAGTAGAGTTACTTAAAATATTAAAAATGAGGAAGCAGCCTAAACGATACGTTATAGATGAAATGGCTGCAGAACATGGGCACACCGTCCTTAGAATTCCTCCATATCATTGCCAGTATAATGCCATAGAGCTAATATGGGCGCAAGTGAAAGGATATGCTGCGAGAATAAATACAACTCCTCCTTTCACCGCAAACAAAATGCTGGAGTTGCTTAAAAATGCGTGTGAAAATGTGACGCCTCATAACTGGGCGAGTGTCGTAGATAAGACGAAGAAAGAAATAATGTCTGATTGGGATCGCGATGTCGCATTTGACAACTTACCCATACACTCATTAATAATTAGTGTTACTGGGGATACGAGTGACGACGACGCCGATTCCGACGAAACAGACGATTGTTTATAAATAAAAATATTAACAAATTACCTTTTAGTTGTTTTAATTATTTAATCCTTAAAGTACTATGAATTCCAACATGGTTTAACTGTTTATTACAAGTAGGTACTAAACATTTATTTTCGTTGTAATCATTGTAATTATTTTAAATTAAACTCTTATTAAAAGTCACTTCAATACGTATACCTTTATTCATATTAATTAATTTGCAGCAAATACATTCGATCCTAATATTGGGTACTATATTACGTTTAACTGTTTTCATTAGCATTTTAATGTAATTTTATTTCAAATGATTCCGATTGATTGATTCTATTCAAAATCGTTTTTGTTATCTGTGGTCATTCGTTACGAATGGCACAACTCTAAGTGGGCGTTACCCGTCAAGAAAGTATCTACTTTTATTTCAAAATATTGTTCTACTGTAATGTCGTACTTTATAGGCGTGAACTGTCAAAAATAAAATAAACGAATGGAAACAGTATATAGGTATTTCTTCGTTAATTTCACGCACACATAAGCGACCAAAGCTGTGTGCGTAGAGCTGCCGCGTCGGCTCGCTATACAATCGGCTCAAACAACTTTGATCCGTGCGCTTCAAATATTCATTTGAAATGTAACTGTAATATAATATCATAAAAATATTTTATTTGCATTATAAGTAGACAAATATTACTGTGCAAGCAAAGAATAATACAAATTTAGATACTAATTATATTTTCGTTATTGACGTGACAACGTCTTAAATTAGGTTGCGGCTAGGAGTCACTTATGAAAAAGTGTAACGCCCGGTAACGTAACGGTGCGCGCGCAGCACTAGAGAATTATTTTCAGTTTCACCCACTTTTTCCAAAATTGTCCCATAGCCCCCCCCCTGCCTTCCCCCACCCTTATTCCGAAATAGTGCCTATTAGCCTCCCCACGAAACCTACCCCCCCCCCTCCCCTACCCCCACCCCGAAAATTTACCTCACCCCCCCCCAATCCTATCTCGGCCAACATAGGTCGTAGACCCACCGAGTTTGGTATCCTCGGAACCGTCTTGGTGAGGGCTACAAATTGACCCCGCCAGAAATCCCAAATTACGCAAAAAATTACCCCCCCAAAAAAAATATTTTACCTCCAAAAAATTAATTTAAGTTAGCCTCCCCACGAAACCTTCCTCCCCCCCCCCCCTCCCTTACCCCCACCCCGAAAATTTACCTCACCCCCCCCAATCCTATCTCGGCCAATATAGATCGTAGACCCACCGAGTTTGGTATCCTCGGAACCGTCTTGGTGAGGGCTACAAATTGACCCCGCCAGAAATCCCAAATTACGCAAAAAATTACCCCCCCAAAAAAAAATATTTTACCTCCAAAAAATTTATTGACGTGACAACGTCTTAAATTAGGTTGCGGCTGGGAGTCACTTATGAAAAAGTGTAACGCCCGGTAACGTTACGATGAGTCACCGAACGAGAGAGAGGCCCGCCGAATGCCTTGCGTCTCTCTCCCACTCAACTATGATCGGTCTGCCGCGCGCGCAGCACTAGAGAATTAGGCGCATTGAATCGGCGCATGCTTGTGTCTCTGTCTTTGTCTTTCTCGAACGTTCTTGGCGTTGGAAAAACAAGAAAGCGTCACAATACAAGTTCACACGTGTGGTTAAAGTATCGTCAGCTGTGTCTGTAGTGAAAATATGGAGTGCTTAGATTCGTCATTACATGTACAATGTTTTAGTAAACAAAATATATTTCTATAGTTAAAATTTGTGCAATTCTTATTTTCATTCAATTCCTTGTTCCTATTGTGCAATTTAATTATATTCATATCAATAAATATTCTACCGAGAAAATGACGTTGTCACGTAAAATCTTCGCCCGTAAAACCGACTTTACAGGCAACCATTTTTATTACATTGTTAAGTTGCATTCAAATCAGTGTTCAATCAGCAGATACTACGGACGTTTTATTAATAATTTCGTGTTCGAACACATAAATAGTGTTAGGGGCCTTACAATTCCTTACAATTACGAAATATATTGAATTTTATATTACAATACATAACATAATTTAGCCTCGGAATTACATCTCATTATATTACCTGAAACATAATTTATACTCACTACAAAATCATTGTAGGTAATAAAAATAATTAAATATTTTACTACCAAAGTACTAAGATGTGGTAATCGCAGTCCGCGCGTGGCTATTTTCACTATGCGCGGCAATAATCGACTGCAGCCAGGCCGGAGCGACGAGCGATACGTCCTCCCTCTAGAAGGCCTTGCGGCGGTCTGATTTGGTCCACGTCGGACAGCGTGTTTTATAGTGGTTTTTAAAATATTTGTAGAAAACATGAAAACTAATTTTGTTGAAATATAAAAATTGTAATTTATTGATAAGATGTTCTTCTATTATAATATGCAATGGCTATAAAAAATTATGTACGATAAGTTGGTGAAAAAAAATATGTTCTTGACGAGAGTTTCTGAATAATTTCGTATTGTTTAAATTTTTATTTTTCAGGAACTAAACACAAAAAGATTATTTTTCTCAGCAAAATCCCTCCATAAGGGTCTTATTAGTCTGATAATATTTTTATTTTCATCTTATATTTAGTGGTTTCGGATATCTTAAGCTTCTAAATTGCCATTTAAAGCCTAAATAACGAAACTTGTGTTCAGTAATCCTTATAGTACTCACAAATTATCCATCAATCTATAATGTTTTCCACCAAAATCCCTAGATGACAATCTTTTCTAAAGTAAGTACTAATTATTTTTCCTTTAAATTGTTTATTGGTCGTTATTAACTCATTTGAAAAGTCCTGTTTTTAAGCCAAAAAGCGCTTGCAGGGTATAAACGCTCTTAAGAATTCCATGCAAATTGTTGAAATATTTTCCCATGGGTGTGTTCATTCCCCTTTTTGTGATTTGTTTCATGGACTAAACAAGGAAAATTAATTTCTCAACAAATGAACAAATATAAAAACGAATAATGATTTGAAGTACTTACTCACTAAATGATAATATTAATCCTGGAATCGAACCGATATTCGTATTTTATGATACCCAGCTGAAATTTGTGCCACATAGTCAATATTTAACCACTTATGTAGATATCATGACAATAATAAAATCCCGAGAAGAATAATTATATTATGTATACAATGTCCATTAAAAATAAATGTAATATGGCAAAATACATTTTTCAGGAACTCCCCCAAAAAATAACATGATATTGGACAATGTACAACTCGCACTAGGCCAGCGTGGTAGACTATATGGCCTAACCACTCTCAATCGTACTCTCGATTGTAGAGGAGGCCCGTGCCCTGCAGTGGGACGTATATGGGCTGATACATAATTGTGCAATGTTGTATAAAAAAGTTGCGTGGAACGGAACGAGATTTCGATACAATTTTCATATCGTAAGAACAAAATAATATTAATTTATTAAAATAAATTAAATTCGAAGGATTTACTTTGTTTGCAGCAGTCAAGTAAGCAAAAGTTCCAATGGATATATGATTATAAAGTAACATTTTATCAGTTATTTTTATTTTCAGTTCCCTGATAAGGATTGACAACTGTATTTTAGAATAGCACCCCAAAGGCGACATGTCAAAATTATTATGACGTTTCGTTTTTCGCTGAACGTAGTATCGGAGTACCGTGTTTATTTGCTGGAAACGTGAAAACTTAATAATATGGCTGCTGAAATAAAACCTGCGCCTCGAACACCCAACGATAGGTTCTCTACAACGAAAAAACCGGCGCTTCTTAGCAAATTGGAAGGTTGTACAGACGATGTGAATGCTGCTGTGGTGATACCTGGAGAGGACGGTGTAATTAGCGTTTGCGATGATAAGTAAGAGTTCTGACTCATAATTAGCTTATTGTTTGATAACGGAGATCGAATACCACCTTTTATCGCCAAAATATGTTTTCAGTTTGCTTGTAAACTGATGCCCTTACGTGGGTGTATAAACGGCTTTAGTTCGTTACATTGCTGGTTCTTGGCAGCTGTTGATAGTACATTGAATGTTATATTGCCGTATTCTTTATTTGTATTTGTATAATCATTTTCTGGTATTTTATTAACATATTTAATGACCATATGTGGCTGTTTTTTATCTGGTATAGTACTTTCAAGGAATACAAGGCTCTTTATAAAATTTTGTTTTTATTTAATAATGAGGGTTTATGAGACAAGCAAGTCATGTTTTAAGATTAATTAGTACAGCCTCTGGCGTACAAAAATCAAAGTAAGATTAAGTACTAAAGGAATTGTAATTAGTATAATCCATATTTAAGCTAATCTAGGATACAAGGAAACTGTAGTGCAAGTAATCATAAATGTAACTACAATGTGTATTTTTAAATAACAATTATTTATTTTGCATTCTAATAAAGTGAATTTTGTATGAAAACAAAAGCACTCATTTAAATCTCTAAACCCAATCACATTCAATATCAGATAATGAGCTCTGTCCAGTACAAAACCATGTACTATTTACTGGACTATTTACATATTTTTGGTTAATATTTTCATTCTCAGCTACAAAAATTTTACTGCTAAATGGAGTGCCTGGTCAAGATTTTTTCAACAACTACATTATTAAAGTTAAATGATCCAACTTTGTTGATAAATTGCTTTTGCAACCAGGATGTCCTATTTCATCACAAATCAATATTATTCCACTTTAACTATGCATTGTTCCCCATACCATCCATAAAAGTGGCAATGCACATAAGAATCTTTTAAAACAATGTAAATCTATTATTGATTATTACTTGTATCCTTCCAGAAGCTTTATACTGCTTTCTGTGGCATACAATACAAAATAAGAAATATAGTCTGATAATTTATTTTCAGGACAGTACGAGTATGGTTGAAACGCGACTCGGGTCAATATTGGCCCAGCATTTGTCAGTACATGCCATCAGGCTGCACGTCAATGTTTTACACACCGGAGACAAGACAGTTGTTTATAGGACAGGAGAACGGCACAGTCTCGGAGTTCACACTTGCAACAGATTGTAATAGGATAAATCCGGTGAGTGATACAAAATGTCTCTTAAACAGGTGCCATGAAGTTAGAACACTGTAATCAATGAAATGCTTATTTAATAGAGTTTATCTCAGCATAGAAAATAATTTCTTACTGGTCAGCAAAATGTATGTGTCTGCTAAAAATTATAATAGTTGTAGTTATTAGTTTTGTTTATAATTAATACTTATTCCATAATGTTTTGGTACTTTAGTAATCATTTTAAATAGTATAGAAAGTCATTGCATTTATGAAATGTACCCTACATTTCATTGTGATGCTTATTTTTGTAATTAATATTTTGTGTTTGTGTATGTTGATGGGTCTAGATATTTTGAATTACTAAACTAATTAAAATACACTGAAAATTTGGAATAAAACTATTTATTATGGATTTTATCACAGATTAGAATTAATTTTAACATTGTTTAATTTCCTAACAATTCTATTACTTTACATTTTTTGTGGTCACAGAGCAGACTGAGATATAGGCATCTGCTCAGTGCACATTACAATTTCACCACCCTTATTTTATAATTATTAAATTATAAAGTTAATTCAAAAAGTTGGTTGGTTTTTGTTGAAACTTTTAAAAAGTTCCCACTAACAGCTACCATTCATTTTTAAATGACCTGGCATTTTTCAGGAAACAATTCATTAGCATAATAATTTATTGTTTGTTTTACTTTTAACTAAATGTCCAGGGAATATTCACAAAGAGAATGTTAGATAGGGCTGTTGCTATGTGATATTCCAAATTGTGGTGATTTAGGTGTGGCACTCACACCTTTACTTAGTAAGGTAGTGATGTAATGAATTAGCATACATAAGTATGTATGACACAATCCTTTATTGTGTGTGTGTGTGTGTGTTAATTGAAAGCAAGTGCAAATACATGATTTGTCTCAGCCTGTTAACATTAAAATGATGTTCAATACAATACTGTACAGTGTACTCTTTATATTTTTTATATTAAACAACCACTTGGTTTGACAGTTAACAATAAATAAAGAAACCACAGTAATCTGTTCTGTAAAGTTATATACATA
The DNA here is from genome assembly GCA_009982885.2 of Hyles vespertilio. Classification (NCBI taxonomy): domain Eukaryota; kingdom Metazoa; phylum Arthropoda; class Insecta; order Lepidoptera; family Sphingidae; genus Hyles; species Hyles vespertilio. The sequence goes on from CM042807.1 coordinate 19,936,618, forward strand.
TATATTTTAGGAAAAAGGTATGATTCATTCAAACTGACTAACTTAACAGTACATCACATAATACATTGTTGTCATAAATACATTTATGACTCCTCCATTTCATAAAATCTAAATTAGCCATGTCTTGTAGAATTTGTCACATATTACTTATGGATTAGTTGTCTACTAATGCCCTTTGTCATAATTATTCCAGGGTATATAAATTAGTCAATGTGTATATATTTATTTGAAATTATACAAACATATTATAATAAAATCATTATGCAGAAACTTAATGATGTGACCAAGAAAATGAGGTTCATTAATATAATTCGTGCATTCATCTTTGCCTCTAAAACATAAAACATTCATTAACTAAACTTGACACTATGCAGTAACAACATACATATGATATTACGCATATTTTTATTTTAACCCATGGCCCAATTTTTGTGAAAATATCGTTTTTGAGATTTGAAATGTTTAATTGCACACCTATTTTTTTTAAAGATTTTGTTGTTTTTCAATAATCGCTTTTGCCATGCTGTGTACTACATGTTTATATTTATTTACTGCTATAAGATCAATACCTATATATTTTGTGTTCTATTAATGTAGCCCAAGTAGTAAATCCACACATAGTTAACACATACATTGTGTTCCATCAACACCATGATTTACAATGTATGTGCTAACAACACTTTAATTTGGTGTGTTTGTTTTTATAGTCTAAATGTTTATCGATAAATACTTTCAAGCATAATTTCCATCTGTTTGCTAAAAAATCGGGACAGTCGGTCGCTAATTGGAAATCATCCAAATCTGGTCTACAGTTACAGACGAAGTAGCAAAATTACGTTACCAATCTGTTTCATTATGCAGAATAATTTTCATTCCTTTTTATACCCAATTCCCAACGGCTTACCCGGAATAAATTCAGCGATTATGGGTACGCGGGATAATACGTCAAAATAGTAAAATTTGTTCAATCAGATTCCACATTATGTATCGTCTTTATGCCAGACCACACAAACGACTTAATTTGTATTCCCTTCTCAATAAGCGATATGTTACATTGAAACTTGACCTTTATTTGTAATGTGTTGTGTATACCATCGCCCTGATGATGTCATTTTGTTAATGAGACCTTGTTTGAGGTTTCAGAAAGTATACATTTGTGTTAAAGGTAAATTAATGCTAAGTGTCAGTAAGTCAACCCGCACTAGGCCCGCGTAGTGGACTATATGGCCTAACCACTCTCAATCGTACTCTAGGTTGTAGAGGAGCCTCGTGACCTACAGTGGCACGTATATGAGCTGATAAAGAAGACAAAGATGCTTTACGGTACCTATTATCTTCTCTTCAACATCGTAAATTAAACAGCTAGATAGATGCGAAAGAGTCGACGTGTCTGGCGACAAGTGGCGCAACACTTGCAGTTTCGTACAAGATCATCGACCAGAGCAAAGCGTTGTATCGACAACGGCACAATTGTGACAAACGTAGTTCCCAGATCCTTGTTGGTTGCTATGAAAATCCTTTAGGGAGGCCTTTGTTCAGCACTGGATTTTTGTGGCTGGAGAGAGAGAGAGAATAGAGAGAAAGGATAGATGATGATGTGGTTGTTATCAGACGCGCGAGTACCTGGCGCACACGGCGCGCGTGACTGCGGTGGTTTTCTCTCTGAGTTGCGAGTGGGTGCTGTCGGTCAGCCGGGACAAGCTGTTCGCTTACCACTGCAGCGAGACGGGACGCAGGATCGGCGACTACTCCTTCGAGGCCTGGTGCACCGCTTTGCAGTATCCTTTTATAATATCGTTTATTTCGTGTTTTTAAGTATGTTTGTCTAGACTTTAGAGATATATAAAGTTCGTATGAGAAAGGCTCTTAAATAATTTAGTGGAAGGCATTGCCTATATTAGGCTAATGTTGCCTAATTAACACGGTAAATGTATTACGTCAAATATGAAAACAAAATTATTTTGTATAGATAATAAACACAGGAAAATAAATGTTAAGTGCCGAGATAATGCCATAGGAAATCGTACATGTGTATTTCCTGAACTGACCGTCAATCAGATATGATTCCCAGTCGAAATACGCGTTTGTAGGCGATTACAGTGGTCAGATAACGATGCTGAAGCTGGACAACAACGGAGCCACCCTAGTCACTACACTTAAAGGACACACTGGGTAAGATCTCTGCTCTGATTTAAACCACTTATCACTTTTGTAACACCATTTTCATCTATGTACAAAAAAATATTTTAAATTTGAATTTTTAATAATCACTAAATTGTAAACTGGTTTTTAAAAGAGCAACACTGGAGTTTCTTGTCCCTTCTTTTCTAGTGAAAACCGCTTTCCGAATCGGGTGGTAGATAAAAAAAATTACGGAATCTAAAATCTTAATTAATTCAATAAATTATTTTCATTTCATTATTATTTTCAAGAAAAATTGTTGTTTTAAATGTTATCTGGAATTACTGCTAAAAAAATATAGCTAAAGAACGTGTAAATTCTTTATCCTTATCGAATGAAAAAGTTTCATTCATTTTTTTTTGAATTAACTGTGAGACGGGCATGCCTTTCACCTGATGGTTAGCGATATGGCCGTTCATGGATAGTAGGAAAACCAAACAACACCATAAATTACAAAGCAATACTTGGTATTCTACTGCGCTCGCCATATGAGGCATATAATGTTAAGTTTCAATATGTCCTGTAGTTACCCTGGCTACAATGTCCTTCAAATTGTTCTTAATTCGCCTGTATCACGGTGAGTGCTCTGAGGAATTGTTCAACTTGCTCCCCTCCTCTCCATTCCTAACCAGAACCACGCGTGCTGGCTTGCGAAGCCATAGCTTGACGGTCCACACCATGCTTATCGCTCTATATAAGTAAATTTCAAATGAATAGGTGGTACAAGAATTGTTGAAACTATTGTTTGACCTTACTCAACAATAAAAAAAAAACTTAATCTTGCACGAAGTAGTTTGCCACATAAAATCAAACCAACAAAGCCTTTATGATCCAGGAATATTTTTCGTAAAATCAAACTAAATACTGACGTCATATAGTCTTATAACGCAGTTGGTTAGCGTCGGTTGTAAAACAAGATTTCGCGGGTTCGATCCCCGCAACAAATGTTTGTGTGATCTTCAGGCATTTGTTTCGGGTCTGGGTGTTTGTGAGACCGAAAGGTCTTGTAGTTTCTGATACCCACGATATTTCTGACACAAGACGCGATCTTAGTGTGGGGTCAGGACACAGGACTATACCGGGTATATCAAGAGTGCCGAAAATGAAGCAGAGTGGTAGTTTAAGTGACTACAAACACAATGTAACAAAAACACGACAATTTTTTTAAATAATTTTTTATAGGTCGTCGAATGTGGGTGGTAAATCCAAAGTATTTGCTAAAATAATAATTTAAAGCGTTGCGTACTATAACGTGTTTAAAAATAAAAGGGTTTACACTATTGTTTAAGAAAAAACTATGTATTAACCACCCTAATACGACGATAGAAAAAACATAACAAAAAAAAAATCGTCGCAATTTTTTACACAAATTTTGTTGCATTGAGTCTGAAGTCACTAAAACTACCACCCAGCTTCGTTATCGGTAGCAGTCTTGATATACCCTGTATGTATCTGTCTGTTGGGTGTATTTATATTATTGAATAAGATTCGCCCAAGATAATTAATATTTATTCGATATGTTTCAGATCTGTGCGTGTGTTGAACTGGGCTCCGCTACCTCAGCTGCTGTTCAGCGGGTCGTTTGATCAAACTATCATAGTGTGGGACATTGGAGGTCAAAAGGGGACTGCGTATGAATTACAAGGTCACAGGTAATGTGAATGGAACTTTACATTACTTCCTATAACATTCGGTATTGTCATGTCAAAGTGTAATTTCATTACATTTATACGTAAAAAAATAATCATTTAATGTTAATTGAGTATATGCTTAATCGAGTTTGCATTAGTTACTATAAAGTTTAAATAGTTTGGTACACCACATTTATAGGGATGGGTCCATCAGTAATACTGTGGCTAGTTATTTTTGTTACACAAAGAAGTTCTAGCGGATGTTTAGAAAGAATGAAACACAATATTAATGTATTGAAGTGCGTGGTGGGTGGCCTGTTGGTAAACGGACTAGACGCGACTGCCAACATGTTCACGGTGGTCGCGGGTTTGAATCCCAGGGCACACCTCTGACTTCGGAGTCATGTGTGTATAGATAGTCAATCACCACGCCCTAAAACGGTGAAGGAAAACATCGTGAGGAAACCTGCATACCATAGCGGTTTATAAAAATTTATATGGTATGTAAGTCCGCCAACCCGCACTAGGCCAGCGTGGTGGACTATATGGCCTAACCACTCTCGATCGGACTCTCGATTGTAGAGGAGGCCCGTGCCCTGCAGTGGGACGTATATGGGCTGATACAGTTTTTTTTTGTGAGATTAGTTTGTGAGACCGAAGTCTCTCAAAACTATATAAAACAAGACTTAATCTTAGTGTGGGGTGAGGACTATGTATGTGACAGTTTGGTGTTATTTTTTTTTACCCATTTCCAGTAACAAAGTGACAGGGCTATGGTACGTGGGATCGTGCGAGCGGCTCATGTCCGCGGGCGAGGACGGCGCGCTGGGCGTGTGGGAGATGGGAGTCAAGAGGAGGGAGACGCCCGCCTGGAAGGAGGCCGACCTGTGCCAACTGTGTCGCGCGCCGTTCATATGGAACGTCAGGGCTATGATGGAGAAGAAACAGCTTGGTCAGTTGTAGCCTTTTGTATATTTTAATTATAATAATAAAATATTAATTAAAAAACATGAGCTAGCCGAGTATTACAGTATTTTTAAGCGAACAACAAGAAACGAAAATATCTGATGGATAAACAAAATACACACATACAAAAAAAAAATGAAAAATAGAAAAATAATAAACAATAGAAAGCAATCCATCAGTTTTCATGTTTTGATTTACAATTATAAAATAAAAGTTAATACCACTGGCATTACGTCTGCCTTGTATACTTTCTTATATGGAGCGTAAAAAAAGTAAAAAAAAAACAAAGTAAAGTCTTGCGGCGTTGATATCAGAAACTACGAGAGATATTTCGATCTCACAAACTGCCCAATATCTGAAATAAACACTTGGGATTGAACAATATTTGTCTCGTGGTTTTTCAACCTGCGGCATCTCGTTCAACAGTGGTACTCTTACGAACTGCGCCAACGCTTTTTTTTTTATTGCAATGAATGGCGAGACGAGCATGCCGTTCGCCTGATGGTAAGCGATGCGACCGCTCATGAACAGTAGCAAAACCAAACATTGCATTGCAAACATTGCAACATAGTATAAGTTCAAGAGTTATAGCGATAAACTAGTTTCTTGTGTTTTTTTTGGTTCGCTGAGTCACGAATTTTGTAGTAATTTGATAGTTTATAACGTGTAATGTAACGTGACATGACAGTTTGTGTTCAGAAATCTATTATTCATCAGCCAGTTATCATCATTACGTAGCATATTTTTTTGGAGATAGCGTTTTTTTTTATATATCATATATCGAATAAAAAAGTAGTGACATATTTTAGTGTCTTGTGTATGGTGATGATTAATACTAGCTCTTGTGTTTTCTCGACACATTTGTAAACATCCTGCAGGTCAGGCGCAGGTCTGCGGCAGTACCACTGTCGCTGGTTACCATCATCTGTATTTTGCCGAACAAGTCTTTAAGACGTCCTGTATAGTAATGATATTCGCCGTCGAGCAGGTCTGCGGCAGCACCACTGTCGCTGGTTACCATCATCTGTATTTTGCCGAACAAGTCTTTAAGACGTCCTGTATAGTAATGATATTCGCCGTCGAGCAGGTCTGCGGCAGCACCACTGTCGCTGGTTACCATAATCTGTATTTTGCCGAACAAGTCTTTAAGACGTCCTGTATAGTAATGATATTCGCCGTCGAGCAGGTCTGCGGCAGCACCACTGTCGCTGGTTACCATCATCTGTATTTTGCCGAACAAGTCTTTAAGACGTCCTGTATAGTAATGATATTCGCCGTCGAGCAGGTCTGCGGCAGCACCACTGTCGCTGGTTACCATAATCTGTATTTTGCCGAACAAGTCTTTAAGACGTCCTGTATAGTAATGATATTCGCCGTCGAGCAGGTCTGCGGCAGCACCACTGTCGCTGGTTACCATCATCTGTATTTTGCCGAACAAGTCTTTAAGACGTCCTGTATAGTAATGATATTCGCCGTCGAGCAGGTCCGCGGCAGCACTACTGTCGCTAGTTACCATCACCTATATTTCCCCGACCAACTATTAGACACTTTGTATAGTAATTATATTCGCCGTCGTGTAAGTCTGCGGCAGCACCACTGTCGCTGGTTACCATCACCTGTATATTGTCGACCAATTCTCAAACACCCAGTATACTGATGATATTCCCCTTCTAGCAGTCAGACTGTGTACTGATGATATACCCCCTCGAGCAGTCAAACAGCCCGTGTACTGATGGTATACCCCCTCGAGCAGTCAAACAGCCTGTGTACTGATGGGTGATGTTATATCCCCCGTGGAGGTCGGCGGCAGCTTTACCGTCGCTGGTTATTATCACCTGTATTTCTGTTATATCGGTGAACAATGAAACAACCTTATCGCTCCGTAGCTGATTTATTACTGAGGGTGTACCCCCCACTTACATCCATACATATCATCTCTCCCACCTTTATTAGGAAACCAACTCTTACACACCCTGTATAGTAATGATATTTTCGACCAATTTTTGACACCCTGTGTAGTAATGATATTCGTCCCCGTGCAGGTCTGCGACAGCACCACTGTCGCTGGTGCGGCGCGGCGGTGTGCGCGGCGTGCTCGCCGCACCGGCTGCCGCTGCCGGTCATGGGGTTCGAGTTCCCGCAGCGCGTCTGCACCGCATGCTACGACACGCTCAGGCACGAGCCGTACGTATACACACTCAATGACGTTTTACAAATAGACACGTCATACACTAGCATAATGGCACAAAAAAATGGCGCGATGCGTATTGTAATTTCAAATTGGTTCGAAGAAATAGTAAAAAAGCAAGAGAGATAAGTTAGAAGAAGATGAATAGACATCGCTAGTTACGTACAATAAGTGCCGCACGGTTATTGGCTAAAGCGCGTGTGACGTAGCACCAAGCATGAAGTACGGGATGACGTGGCGAGAGCTGTCAAACGTCGCCATGAGAGCGAATTTATTAATTTTATTTAATAAAAAATTAAATTAGTGTGTACTTGCGCACAAAATAAAGTATTTTTTTGTTTCACAGTTTCAGAATCATTTGTACATTATTTTAAATCACTCTAATCTATTTTTCCGCATTTGGTTTCGAGAATGCAAATAGTCAGAGAAACGTGTATCCGCGACACTGGTTGAAGCGTGACTAATTGCAAGGGAGGCAATTACCTCCCAAACGTCTTGCCATTATAAAGCTCGGACAACGCATCTATGCTTTATAAACATCTTAGTACACACTACACTATTTTATACTAATATGGTTGTCTCCAAGCATTTAGATAATATACTAGAGGGGACACTGCAAACAAAATGAACGGTACTGCTTCTTCTATTTCTGTTTCTGTCACGCCTACGAAGTAACATTATCTTCCCTCTCGCTTCACTGTGTACCCGTGTGCACGCACCATACGCTGAGATTTTGTTCCCGATGTCCGCTCTAGTATAATACCTCAATGTCTCCAAGGTTTGATTTTATAGCCTATAAAGTATCGCTAATAAAAATCATGAATTTGAAAACGGCATCAAAATTGTAAACTAACTGAAATATTAACATTTTTAATTGTGCGATGTGGGCACTCTTTTTGTCTGTCGCACTCATGCACCTTATGAAAAATGACGTGACATGTGTGCACGGTGCATGCTCTTTTAGGTCTGATTTGTGTGTATGGATATCGATTCTGATAAAACAGTTAATGCAAATAATCTTGTTTTTCTAAAGGAGAGTAAAAGATTTTTTTAATGAATTTCCAATCATTTTGAAGAATTAAGTAAATTCATGATGATATTGTGTGTTTTGTGTGTGTTCTTCTGTGTTGGTGACATATTAGTTTTGGTTGTTAGTCGCGAGTCGCTGGCGTCATTTCACGACATGAAGCACGCGGTGGCGTCGCTGTACATGGACGAGGCGACGGGGCGCATGTGCACGGCGGGCAAGGACCGCGTCATCAAGGTGTGGGACGTGTCCGTGCTGCTGGCGCCCGCGCCGCCCGCGCCCGCCGCGCCCCGCGCGCACGCCAGCGACCAGTAGCAAGCACACGCTACATCGATTATAATCGATTATCTATAATCGACTAATCGTTCATGTTTTAAACTATGTGTACATACGTTACAGTCTTATGTTCCAAATTAAATGGTGGCATGTGAAAAATGTTCCATTTCTGCTAAACACATTACGGTTACAGCGATTTGTAAAGTTAAAACATGAACCCATGCGAATTACTAAATGGAACATTACGACTGTTATCAAAAGTAAGATCGATGTACGGAAACTATAATCATTCATAGCGTTATTATAATGTTTCTAATGAATTTGTTATTGAAGGTCCAACGAATGTTTTTTTGCGATTTGTCAGTTTGTCGTTAACTAAGACTGAATGTCCTTTCAGAAAAAGAGATAACCTATAAATGTATTATCGGGTAGGTGAACTGTATAAATCATTAAAAAAATTATAAAAAAATGAATACTTAATTATTATGTATAAAACGTAGAACAAGATCTTCAATTAGGGTCTATATATGCTGATATAAATGAAATAAAAAGTAAAGAGATTGTGTAGTGAACACATTGTATCGAGTGGCTTCGGGCAAAATGAAGTGATAATGCTAATAGCTTTCATTATTATCTTTATTTCAAGCACTTATATTTATGGATACAAAAGCATTCTTTAGCTTTTTATCTGCGGACCGCTGGTGACATTGACAAGTGACAGCTGCCATTTTTGACAACCTACTGTCAAATGTTTTAGGGAAAGAACATAAGTAAATCTTTAAATGCAGCAAAATAATGTAATATTTATCTACCCAATCTCTTTAATAGTTGTTATTGAATTATGTAACTTGAAATATATGTTGGAATGCTGTATGTATAAACTGCAAGTGTCGTACGACTGATTCGTATAGGTTTAACTGTGTTCACATGATTTGTGTATAATGGCTGTTCTCTGTATTGTCAAATTATTAACATAATCTTGGGTATGCGTCGGCAGTTAATTATTGTTTACCCGTTTATGCGTTGTATTTTCACCGTGGCTTCTCTGTGTATTATAACACATTATTATTGTAGATATTTTTTAATGATTTTATAATGCTATAATATTCTTGTTAAAATTCTAACATTTGGTATATTCGGGGAATCTTTTAAAATACAGAGTTTTTTTACTGCTGGAAATTAAAACTGTGTTCTAAAAATATAAAAATATTTTTTCAATATTTGGAAACTATTCTTGTGATATTTTTCAGTGGTATCCAATATGGCGTTGTATGCCGATTTTGCTACAGTTTTGCTTGCTTTGTGGTTAGTTCGTACTTTAATGTTTTTCCCTATTTGGCTATAAGCATGCTATATATAACTAAATTGGTGATATGATAATTGACCGTTCCTACATCCTGTAAACGTGTCTAAGCCAAATATTTCCGTCGGTGAGAGTCCAATGTTATATTCGAGCCATTATATGAGTCATTATGTTACGCGTATAATTAAAGTTATTAATAGTTTATTATTGAAATATATAAATAAATAATTTAAAGTAAGCTCTTGATGTTCATTTAAGATTTATTGGTATTATTTATTAAAGCTTGGGTATAACTTGCAAATATCAATTCTTGGAGTATCTTATGCGTTTGCAGGTGCTGGAAATATGGTAACATGAAAACTGAAACTCTATCTCGCGTAAGCAGGTCGTAAAAGAATACAAATTTTACATAGTGGATTTTCAAACTATGTAGATTTTTTTCTCATCTATATATTAATACGTGATGCAAAAACTTTGGATCCCTTTTTACGAAAATTGCGCGGACGCAGGAGCATAAAATTTGGCACACTTATAGTTTATGTGTAGGAGAAGTGGAGAATGCTAATATTTTTCAATAATAATGCTTATAAAGTACATTAAATAAAAAAATAAAACATTACACACACTGCCATGCATTTCACACACACATCCATACACAAGTATACATACTCTGGTGTCAAATTGTTTCTTTTCTTTTTCATTTTGTTCTTCTGACATAGACATAAAAAAAAAGGTTTTATTTGCCTAATGAGGTAATAATATTAATATTAAAAGAGAATATTAATTTTAAATGAGGCAATAATATTAATATTAAGCCTAATATTAAATGTAATATAAAACAAGATTTTAATAATAATGCATAAAAAGTACATTAAATCAATAAATAAACCAGCATGCATTTGACACACGCATACACAAGTATTTGTACACGTACTCTTTGGTCAAATTGTTTCTTTGCTTTATTATAGACATATGTAGTTGCATGTCAATCAGAAAAAATTGTTTACTGTGGTTTTGTTGAATATCAAACAGAAAAGATTTATTTGACGAATACTACGTGAAATACTGAGCGCTATCATTCATTATATGCATAAAGAAAGTTTTGTAGCAGCAATCTGCAATAACAACATTCAGGTACAAAAAAAATATATAATTTACTATTGCTGGTTCAAAGAAATTATTGTAGTTTACGATTTTAGTAATTGCATATACTTCAGGGGAAATAAGTGATTTTGAGAGATACGTAGGTACATTTAAATGTGCACGATTTATCAGAATAACAACATCATCATACAGGTAAAAACTTTTTCTCTTCTTGATTTGGTCGAATTTCGACCGCTAGGCGACCACTAGTTTAATTTAAACGAAAATACTAATTTTTGAATATTTGTACTCAATTTTTGAAATATTTAATTTGACTTGTAGCGATTTTTTTAAGGTTGAAAAATGCCATGTTTCCACCACCCTGCCTTATAAAATATGAAGCTTATTTTGGGGATGGAACGTCGAGCATCTCTCAAACATTTTGCCACTACTTTTATGACAATAAATTTTAGTAATGAAGGTAGCCGTCTGCTTAAGGTAGCTTGTTCTAAATAGTCGCCGATCTGTTGCCAGTAAGATAGGAATCTGTACACAGTTGAGGCATTATACAAGAAGGGCTGCCGCAAACGAAATAAAAAAAAAGAGCTGTACCGTACCGTAATCGGTATCCATCTCTTTCACTCTTAAGCAGTCCCACTATCATCCCTCTTATTTTACCCGCGTATAATGCTCGCGCTCATATTTGGTTTGCGCTGTCCGTTCCGGTATAATACCTCATTGTCCAGTTATCTATTCGCTCTACTGGTGCTGCATGCCTCGGGCACTTGACGTATTTTTTTCTATAAATATAATTGTTTCATTGAAAATTCTATATAGAGTTTGGCCGCGCCCGCACGTTGTACCAAAAAGTTCTCGATTTTAGTAATTTGTTGTTCATCGAGATATGTCAATGTTGACTATACGGCGTGGACCGCGTGGACCAATGAATTTATTGTAATTATATGTAAAGTTGTAGTTGTGAGTGCAAAATGTTGGAAATATATATGCAGATACAAGTTGGGACTGGTTAAAAAATAAAAACACCCGCCATTTTCCCGCCATTATATCTAGATGACAGGCAATTTGGCGGGAAATCTGACAGTTTGACGTTAATAGTTTTATGAGGATAGTTGAATGCATTTATTGTAACCACATTGTAACTCTAAATAAAAAGTATAAAATGTCTAAGTATCGATTAAATATATTATTTATTTTTGTACAATTAATGTGAATCGAAGAAATGCCTTTATTCCAATAATATATTAAAATTAAACACTAAAGTGCAGGATTGGTTACACGGCCACCCTTATGGGGCCGACGGGCCACCTTTTATATAATTGTTGAAGGTATGTAATATTATTTTCTTTTCCGGTGTTTTATGTCATGCCGGTTTAATAAACTACATGCAATGAACTAGTTTACATGAGAAAATAACGTAAAACAATTTTAATTTGTAAATCGACAGTCCTCACTTGTATCAAATAGATATTGGATCTTGATATGTATAAAAATGTATAAACTTTTGTAGAATTAAACGAAATATACATGGAATTAATATTTATTTAATACGTAATAGAATAAATTATTGTTTAGGCATCGTGTCATGCTTTATATTCTATTTAAAAGTTATTGCCAAAATTTTACATTGTATAATGTGTATGTGACTTTAAATTACTTTATCGTATTATGCACTTTATTTTAAGATCACTTCGCTTTTCGTACAGACAAGGTTATTTATAAATTATCTCCGGCTAGAGGATATTTAGCTTACGACGAGTTTAGTCGCATGTGTTGAAACATACGATTGCTTCACACAAACGAATTTTTGATATTTATAATTTAACCTTGTTGGTCACATCTCCGTTAAATATTTTGATCTTACCTAGTTTATCTTTAAATCTTTAAAAATGTAATTTATCTTCATTGTTTTGTTATCGTAAGGTTGGGTTTAAACTATATAAATAAATAAATTAACTATTCTTTTATATCATTAAAAGAGATTTTATTTTTCTATTCATGGAGCTTACACTTTATTTGTGAAGAAAAAATTTAAATTATAGTTATTGTGTAATTCCTGATAGAAATAAATGCTACATAGGTCGCTTAAAGTTTCTATGCAAATAAATAAAGTGACAAGAAACCGTGTATTATTACGGAGCGGATGCCATCGGTTCCCGATTTAACTAAACGAAGAACAAATCGGTGCAATCAATCCTTCTGTCCGAGCTAGATTAGAGTTCACAGCCAGTGTAAGTGTGTTCAGGTACGAGTGTCTCCGCGGCGCGCGCGGCGCGGGGCGCGGGGTTGGCGCGGGGGGCGGGGGCGGCGGCGCCGTGCAGCGAGTCCGGGCGGCGCGGCGGGCCCTCAGCCCGGGCACGAGTACTGGTCGGCCGCCACGCACACCTGCCCGTTGAACACCTGCCCCGCGCCGCACCACAGGGACGTGCGCGAGCCCGACACGCAGAAGTAGTACTTCTTGCAGTCGGTGCCGGCCTGCACGAAGAACCCGTCGCGCTCGCAGTGCCGCCCGCCGTACTCGATCGAGTTCCGCGGCGGCGCGCCGCACTCGTGGTGCGACCGACTCACGCAACTGTGACCGTCGAAAATCTTGCCACCCAGGCACGATAGTGTCGCGAGACGGTCCCCGCCTTCGCAGTAAAAATATCTGAAAACGAAAACAATACAACGATTGAAGGAGATTGTAATGAGAATTAAAATTCAAATGCTTACTGGTGTCTTTTATGATAGCTGACCTGCGACATCCGGACTCCAGCTCTGCGTGGTAGCCGTCGGCGAGCCCGTCGCATGAGTAATCTTCGCGAAGACAACCGCCCAGGTGGGCGGGCACACAAGCTTCGCCGTCGAATATGCGACCCACTGCACAAGCGTAAACGGCTTTTTCTCCATTGACACAGGTGTAATATCCCCGACATCCGGCGCCCACTGCGCGATAGCGGCCGTCCGGTCGACCGTAACAAGAATCCTGCTCCAAGCTCGGGCACAAGTAGCGTTCTATAGGCGAACAACGCGCTCCGTCGAAGGCGAGCCCCGGACCGCACGCGAGCATTGTGCGGAGAGCTCCTTCGCAGTGAAAGTAGCGCGTGCAGTTCGATTCTAAGTCTTGATAAGAGCCACTGGGTAATCCTTCACATACGCGCGCCGGTTCGGGACCTTGGCAATAAAATTGCGATTTTGGCACGCACCCGGCGCCGTCGAACACTAGTCCGGGCCCGCATGAGCCTCGAGCGACGACACGCTCCCGTCGGCAGTCGTACCAGGATGAACACGAGTGCCAGTCTCTATGCACGCCGTCCGGCCGGTTGAAGCAGGGACTGAGCGCCGGCGGCGGACAGGTGACCCGGCCGGCCGGCTCGCAGCCGCCGTTCACGAACAACATGCCCGGCTCGCACACACCGCGCCGGATGACTCGGCGAGCTTCGCACACGAAGTATTCGCGACAGCCGGCGGTGCGGTCGGGATACGCTCCGTCGGGTTGATTTTCACACAGCGAAGAGCACGCTTCATCGGAACAAAAGTCTGCGTCCCCTGCCGGTAGCGCTGCCGCAGCGGATCGTGGAGGTGGGCACGGATTTGCACAAATTCCTTTCGCACACGATGACACGGTGCGGAGGTCGCCTCCGGAGCAGTGAAGCATACGGCGGCACTCGTGTGACGAATCTGGATATTCTCCGTCGGGCAGGCCTGCGCATACTGGTTCGTAGCAAGTGCCGGCGCCGCGAGCGCAAGCCTGGCGGTCCAGATCGAACCAGGAGCCGGAGGGACACGTCCGGTCTACTGCAGTTCCGTTTTCACAGCGGTAGTAATGTCTGCATGCGGTGCCTGGCGTGGCGTATGCCAGGGTGTCCTGGGCGGCGCACACGCGGCGCACGCAGGGCTGGCGGCGGCGCGGCACGCACGCGCCGGACACCTCGCTGAACGTGCGGCCGCCTGCACAGCTGTAGCGACCCGTCACCGCGCCCGCGCTGCACCGCACGTACACCTTGCACTCCTGCTCGTAGTCCGCGTATAGACCGTCCCTGACACACTTGATGTTTTCTCCGTCTGAAATGCAACACATCACCCCATTTATAGTCCCTTAATGACATACAGTAATTGCTTTCTTACATCACCAATATAAAATTAATGTTCTTAAATTATGATGAAGGTAATGGAAAGTGGCTCGTGGTGCCGGGACATAGATACCGAGCCACGGTGGTTTTCAGCCGATATCATTATGGTCATATTTTTATGATGTACACATAATGTTATGATAATGCAGCAAGACAGAATTAAAAATGGAGACGTAAAAGTGATAAATTTTAAATCGCATTAGCGGAGTAGAGGAGTCCGGGTTGATGTGTGATCGTGTTACTCACTGGCGAGTTGCGCGAGGAGCACGGCGTGCACGGCGAGTGCGGCGAGCGCGGCGCGGGTGAGGCAGGCGAGCGCGCGCGCAGACATGTCGGCTGCGACTGACAGTAGCGACGCGACGAGCGTGACGCGGCCCTCGCGCCGCCGCACTGCGAGCCGGGGTTCCTTGACATTCGCGCGCCCGCCTCGTAACTCGATCCCTGCGGTGGCCCGGATGCAGCCTCTGAGTTAGGAATCTAGACGCGCCTTGTTTGTCAAGAGCCCGCTGTTCGAGTGAAAATGACCGACGATGAAGCTCGTCGGCCGTGAACTTTGTCTTCTTGCGTAACGACAATGAGAAAATATATTCGATGAATCAAACGAAAATTTACCGCAAATTAATATACAGGCATTGATAGTCTCCGTGACTGAACTGGTTTTGAGAGGCTGTTTCTAATTTAAGAACACCCATTTTTTCTGCAAATTACCACCAGAATTACCTACGTTTGCGGGTTGTACCTACGTGCGTTCGGAAGACCCTTCGAAAACTGTTGCAATTGCGATACGCTCAGCCGATGCATGTTATGTGCATTGAGTCGCTCAGCTGCTGCGCCGTCACGACACCCGTGGGAAATATTTGTAAAAAGTAAATAAAACCGTTATGTCGAAACGTAATAAATTCTCGGTACTGAAGCGGAATCTCCGAGAATCCACGTAGGCATACGAATGAGGTTCTATCGAGATGCAATAACTAAAACATATTTACGTAAGGCAGATTAAGTGCACACACTGATATTTGACATTGACTCCGCTCTTCGCGTACAAACCGTAGCAATATTTTACTATTATAGTTATTATTTTATTCATTTCGGTTTTATGACCGCTTTGTCACGGAGTTTGTTTCGATGACGTCGTCGTCTTGACCTCTTGAAGACATCCGTGTTATATCAATACGTGACCATCAGCGGAACATCATGTTGTTGACATCGAAAACTTTGTAATATTGTCGGCAAAGGCAATAGCTGTCACAAGTATGTGTGGAATGTGATCTATGAGTGTTCGCGGATCGCTCGCAACGGGGGGCGATCATCAGCATTCCCTGTAAAGTTACGTACACATTTTCCGACTTAATATCCTGGTTTTCAGCTAGATAAAATGACCACATAAAAATTATTGCAACACAAGTTGTTTTGATAATTTCTACGTCGTACAAACTACACCAAATAGAGCTAAAATTACATTTTGTTTTGGTCCTTACAGCCGGATATGCGTCATAGTTTTATTGACTCACTGCGTATTAATTACCACAAAATATTATGACATTTTACCATAGAATAAATGGAAATCTTTATCAGTCGTGCAGTATTTACGAGCGATGAGAAGTTTCTCGTTAATCGTAGTAATCTCGTGGTCAGAAACCGCATTTACACATGGTATGTTTATAGTGGCGTCGGCAAACGTTTGTAGATATTTCCCGTTACATCAATAACTCGAGTTTTTTATGAATATATTTTATGTACTCTAACTGTGCATAATAGAATAGAGCTTAGTGTTTTTTGCCTTTTAAAACAACTGGATGAGTGGTTAGTGAATTATTTTTATGACTATTATTATCCAATGAAATTTATTAATAACAGGTCAGCGAAAAAAAAAATTGAAAAGATTTTTTGTTAAAACATTAATATTTGTTTTAATTGACTTAAAAGTAATAGAAAACGGTATTCATATTATATATATCACGCCACATTTATTATATTTATATGATATAATACTTCAATACGAATAAAAACCGAGTTTAAAACTTACACTACTAAAAAGTAAAAAATAATAATGAAAATACCACTGCAAAGCAAAAAATATTATTTATTTCATTGTACTTGTACCCGCTGATTAATTTCCTTATTGACTTGACTAACCAATAAATCGAAATAACATTTCACAACTAATATGTATAAATAAGCAAATTTTGCGACTTGCAATAGTTATTCACAAACCTGACCAGCTAACATTTTTATAAGATTTCGTGTCGTCTATGAAAGATTGAGTTTTTTATGAACCTATTTGAAGAAGCCACTAAACAATCAATTTTGTGTGTTTAATTTTAGTTGTGATAAATGGTTATAATATATGGTAAGTTTTTATGCTTACAAATTCTGGTGGAGGGTAATTAGCAATAGCAGAAATGTAGAGCATTCTAAGGCTTCAAAAATAACAAAGTGGTGATATTAATTGGAAATGGCGATATTTCCTAGTAATACAGGTAAGTAACAATAGATTAAAATGGTCATAGAGTATAGAATAAAAATATAGATCCTGGAATCAAGTATGTAAAAAAAACGATTTTACGAACTAAATATTTATATGCAAAAAAAATGTGACGTGATACGGTAAAACAAAGTATAAATTTACTATATACAGACCAATATCTACATGTTTGCGATGAATTTCTTTAAAAAACTTTTTCATCGCAGGCCTGTGTAATGTATAATTAACGATAATGGTAGCCCATTGTAGTATGAAAGCATGGAAACGGAAAATTTATTTCCTAGACAATCCTAATGCAGCTTAATTCACTATAATACTCGTACTAAATTAATTGAAACGATCACTCAAACATTGCGGTTAAAGCGACGACATTCGAAAATCTATTTACACATGGCCACTTAGTCATAAAAGACGGGCGAATGTGCATGCTCTCTGTTTTAATCGATTGCCTTTCGATCATTATCTCGTGTTAAACCTCGATTACAATAACCGTAGCCTCGACTTTAGTTCCGCGTCACTCTTCGGCGCTCTACTGACCATTTGATCTAGCCATGCAATTCAATGTAATCTCAGTTGTTTTCTTTCTTGCTACGTCACAAATTAACACATCTGGACTGGGTTTTATTGAATAAACTGTGTATTTGTGACGAAGTCCATTAAATAACTATGGAATCGGCAAGAAATATGTATATACTTTGGTGATAGCGTAGAATTATTAAGAGCTATATTTAATTTTATTTGGCAAAGGAGACGCTTAGGGGAAGCTTATGTCCAGCAGTCAGTGGCGTAACTACACCATCTGGGGCCCGTGGCAAAATCATCGGCTGGGGCCCCCTATTTTTTATGGAGAGGAAAACTGTTAAGTTTATTTTCGGTACCCCGGACGAGATCGAAAGGAATATATCAGAATATATATTCTGATATCAGTGTCACTGGCCTACCAGCACATTGCGATCGAGGCGGGTCCCTAACAAAAACCTGCGCTAGCATACCGAAAAGACCCTGTCTTCCGCATTTCGGGCGGTACTGGATATAATCTCAGGACGAGAAGCGCCCCGATTCCATTCCAGTGATCGCCCGGCGCAAAGCCAGGACGCAGGTCTCTCTCAGTGGAGAGCAAAGTTGATAATGTCCACTTATGTCTAGATCTGGACGCCCCTTTAAGATTTTGTGGGCGAGATCACGTGCTCTGTCGTCCATCTCGGAATCAGAGTTAGTAAGAGTGCACCGCAGAGCAGTTACTCCGGTGGTCCCTTTAGGTAGCTTTATAAGTCTTGCGTGGGAGATCGTGCTGGAATTCTTACACCCGTATTCTAAGACGTTTCCTCGAATATTCCTCAACCTTATCCTTGTCGAGGTGAAGTTTAAAATGAATTCAAGGAATCCTCGAATATGGTATGCTTAGTTAAAAATAAACCTTTCCTAGAGGATCCTCGAGTGAGGTTGAGTTGAGGAAATACATCATCTGATCTTCTCATGTATCCCACACACCATCAGGCGGAGGCATTGGATAGTAGGGGTGAGGCAATTACGGTAGGCCTTGAAATTTTTATCGAGTGCGGCATGGCGTCGTTCTGGTGAAGCTCCTGCCTGATATTTCAACTCGAGGAGCTCTGAAAGTACATCGACAGCTTTCTGAATGCTCGGAGCATAAAAGTCGTATTGGACGCCTTTTGTATCGAGACCAAGACCATTAATTCTGGTGTTCCATAAGGCTCGATGCTTCCACCGACTGTTGGGTGTATTTAGGAGTATGTATATATTTATTTGGAAGACAAGGGCAGATTGGCCAGCAAAAAGTTAGGGATTCTCAACAGAGCCAAGCGATACTGCACCACCTGGAGACTGGCACCACGTGGAGTACTGCTTTCACCTCAGGGTAGAAGCCCCAAAATACCAGCTCGGCCCATTGGACTCCTTACAGCGCCGAGCTCTTTGAATCGTCGATAATCCCGATCTCACGGAGAAAGTGGAGCCGTTAGGATTGCAGCGGGACTTCGGGTCTGTGTAATCTATCGATTGTTCCACGGAAATTGCTCTGAGGAAGATGACGCCACTATCGCTAATCTTCCATCACACTTCCCGCACCGCACCGCAATAGAGTTCAATCTTACTTCCTGGAAACTATCCTTTCCCGGAAAGTACATACGTTTTCAGTGATCTTTTCTACCACGCACGTACAAGCTCTGGAATTAACTCCCTGCTTCGGAATTCCCTGGGCGCTATAACCTATCTGTGTGAGTGCTCTCCTTACGGAAGGAAGTGACTTCATTTTGCTGGATCCCTGGATTTGCGAAAATCCATGAGCGGCGGTACGCGCTGACCGTCAGGCAGGCTGTATGCTCGTATGCCTGCAGGCCATAAAAGAATCTCCACAACGAGACCAATCAGTCATCGTAATATCTAGGTGTACTCGGTACTAGGTGGCCGAAGCCCAAACGCAGCAATGGTGATGGGGCCCCTCAGAAGCCTAATATTGAAGTTTTATTCTTTTTTAAACCAAATCTGCTCTATACAAAATAGTTTTATTTCAATGCGTAAAATTCGCGTAAATCTAAAAAACCATTATTATTTTTATGTATCACAAATAAACCTTGGTATCTTTAATAACAATTAAGAAAATAGTTTTTGATTATCAATTTTGTTGGTAATCAATTAGTTAGGTTCTTTCTCTGCTTACGGTCTCTTGGGCCTGAGGGGCCCGGCTGGGCCGCCGCGCCGCGCCGGGGGCCCCTTAGGCCGGGGGCCCGTGGCATTTTGCGCACTCTGCCACCCTATTGTTACGCCACTGCCAGCAGTGGACTTCTAGTCGAAGAGAAAGAGCCTGAGAGAGTTTAACATAAGGTTTTTTAGACGGATCTGTTGGAAAAGTTCTAGTCCTGAATATAATCAGTCTACTTTTCTACTTATGACTCTTGCGGGATATTCGACTCCAAATAGCTATGAAATTATTGTTAATTGTGCAAAACTCTCAGGCGGGTTTCCTAGTAACTGCGGTAACACTCATATCTCGTAAAAAGTTGATATGTTTGCCTTGGTTACGAACCTCCGCCCTCTGAATGATATCAATAGAAATAAATGATTAAGAAGACTAGTGGTCGCCTAGTGGTCGAAATTAGACCAAATCAATAAGAGAAAAAGTTTTTACCAGTATAATGATGTTGTTATTCTGATAATTCGTGCACATTTAAATGTACGTATCTCTCAAAATCACTTATTTATCTTGAAGTATATGCAATTACTGAAATCGTAAACTACAATAATTGCTTTGAACCAGCCATAGTAAATTATATTTTTTTTGTACCTGATTGTTGTTATTGCAGATTGCTGCTACAGAACTTTCTTTATGCATATAATGATAGTACGTGTACATTTAAATGTATCTTACTGATACACAATTTGTATAAGCGCTCAGTATTTGACGTAGTATTCGTCAAATAAAACTTTTCTGGTTGAGATTGAACTATGTCTATAATAAATAAAAGAAACAATTTGACCAAAGAGTATGTCTACGTGTACAAATGCGTGTGTCAAATGCATGCTGGTTTGTTTAATGTTGTATTTATTGATTTAATGTATTTTTTATGCATTATTATTAAAAAAAAATTTATATTAAATGAGGCAAATAAAACCTTTTTTTTATATGTCTATGTCAGAAGAACAAAATGAAAAAGAAAAGAAACAATTTGACACCAGAGTATGAATGCGTGTACAAATACTTGTGTATGTATGTGTGTGTGAAATGCATGGTAGTGTGTGTAATGTTTTATTTTTTGATTTAATGTACTTTATAAGCATTATTATCGTAAAATATTAGCGTTTTGCACTTCTCCTACACATAAACTATAAGTGTGCCAAATTTTATGCTCCTGCGTCCGCGCAATTTTCGTAAAAAGGGGTCCAAAGTTTCTGCATCACGTATTAATATATAGATAACTATTGGTTATAAGTAAAATCATATTTATTCTCCACGCCGCGCTACCTAAATATTCTATGTCAACTTCATAATTAATATAAATGATATAGCTATCTTGATTCTCATTACAATATTTTATTATACGTGAATAAGACTTGTCTATTCATCTAAACCGAATATCTCTGGCACCTGGTCTAATATATTTACCTCTGCTTAATTATTACGACGTTGGAGATTTTTATGAATGTTTAATATTAACATTATGAAAACAATTTGCTAATTAATCTAATATTTCTAAATACAGAATTGATATTCAATAAATACATATTTAATGCAAAGTCTAATTTAGTCCATCGCGTGAAAAAAAAAATTTAGTCAGATGATAATAATCGTAACATTAACAACACCATATAAAACGGATGTTTCGAAAAAAAAAATTCTATAATGTGAAAAATGTTTATAATTTACATTATTTGATGAGTCTCTTATTATTTGCATATGTCAACAGAAGGGCCAAGGGAATTTATCTTTAAAATGTTTTTTTAGAAATAACTTATTGCCCTGCTTTTGTAATTGTTCTAAAATTTTCTTGAATTTCATCAGCATTTAAGTGGTTCTATATTTAGGATTACACTTACAGCCTTTATCATAGACATGTTTGAAACCTAGTAATTCTAATTATCGTATGTTTTGTCCCTTTAAAATGACTTTCAAATTCAGTTTGAGCTTAGAAGACAAAAAATTCGATAATTACAATGGGTTTTAAAACTGTATTAATAAGGCTTTTAAATCTTAGTGTATCATAAACTCATCAAAATTACGTAGACGAAATATTACGTCAATGGAAAAATGAACAGGTATAATATGTTGAAGACTCATGATTTTAGTCAGTAACTGAAACCATTTTCTTTGTAGTAATTACACTTAATTACTGATTCCATGTAAACGACGTCGATTTTTAGCTGGCCAATAATAAAGGTAGCAAAAATTAATCAATTTAATTATCCGATTTTATTCGCAATTTTTTATACAAGTGACGATAATTTGTTCACGGAATAAACGTGTGGTGTAAATAGCCTTAAGGCTGAGTCGGATTTTACATTAGTTTTTTATAAATATCGTGAATCATTTTCGATTGGTATAATAAGTAATTAATCACATTGTGGAATAAATTATACGTCGAAGGTAACAAGAATTTATTTATTTTTTAAATCGTGGTGGGAGATAATTGCCTTAGCATTAACATACTTGTTATAAAATTATTTATTATTTTATCCGTTCTATTTTTTATAAATTGGCAAAATAAATATGTAATAAGGTCAAATAAATTACAACATATCCGTGACAAATATCAGAACTTTAAGCACAATAGGAACAATTAAAATACGAAATAGTAATAAACATTTTTCAGTACCTACGTACCTATGTATCTAGTACAGAAATAATTTTAATAGAGGTCTTAAAAAGCTTAATATGAAGATTATTATTAAACACGTTATCTTATCAATTCTGCCTAAGATATTTTAATTGGGTTTGTGGTGAATAAAATTGAAAATCATGGATTGTATGTTACCGCCAGAGGCGGCTCATCCGAAAGAGCGCTGGTGCAGTGCACTCCCACGAAAATTACATACTTAGCTAATTTAATAATTTATATATATTTATAAAACATAAATCCTTACATTACATTCTTTATATTTTACTACGCCTATAATAAGTCTATTATATTACCTATATAGGTACATGTAGCGTCAATTTGTAACGAGTGGAGCGACAGCGATTGTGCTCCTATGAAACGAAGTTTAGTACGACTCTTAGTACTGTATTCAATGAGTGCGAAAGAGAGCTACGACTCGCGCTGACGCGTGAAACAAAAGATATCGTATGAGAAATTAGCGTAATCTGGAGCGCCGCTCACGCGTCACTCAGTTAATTCGCAGTTTTTTTTAAAAATAAGTATTAAAAAATAGTTTGTACGCTTAATCAATTCCATTTCTGATTTTCACAAGAAAGAAATAGATATCTTCGCACGCCAAAAAGACCAGCGAATGGATTTTGTATACAAATATAATAAATAGTAAGCTCTAGTTTTTTAATTAGTTTTTTTGTGAACCCCCATCAAAAAATATTACGAGCCGCCTCTGGTTACCGCTGGGAATATCATACCAAGTATGCCTAAGATTTATAAGGACCTATGATTAGTTTTCCGAAGTATGTACGGAAACTTTCCTCCATTACTTACAGTACGTAGTATTGTTTTTGTTGTCTAACGTAGATCTAAAATGTTAAATCATCGCACTTGGCGGGAAAGACCGAACTTGTTACGCCATGATGTACGTCATGCACAACGTCATGTAAGTAAGTATTCGGCAGGACATTGGCTTTGCAATAAGAACTGTTAATGAGATTCATTGTTTGGTTTATTCTAAAAAACATTGCTAAAACTTTGGAATCGTCGCGTAAATGTGTGCCATGCTTTAGAGAAATTAAATGTTAAATTCTTGGGATATTGGACAAGTTAAATTATAGACTTTATGATAACTATATTAGATGAATATTTATTGTTATGGAATGCTTGATCTGACTAGTCAAGTAGCGGATAGGAAATGATGCAACGCCATTTATTTTTATTTTCAGTATAATAGATGTTTTCCTAAAAGTTGAGTAATAAAACAGTAGTGAACACTAGATAATATGTGGAAGCTATATTATTATGTGACAAAAAGATTTTTGACAACAATATTTTGTTTACGTAGGTATGTGTGATTAAAGCAGACATATCTGAGATTGTCTTACAGCCGTTCTCTATATATTATCTATCTTTAACAAAGGGTTAAAATAGCTATCTTGACTATGTATATATCGGTACAATTCGCGATTCATTAAACAAAAAAAATAGACATATATAATTATCGAATCTAGCTATCTATAAATATATGCACCGTATTTATACCTCTCTATCTTAGTTAACTAAAACATAAATTGCATCGAAATATCTAAAGAAATCTCTTGTTAAAGATAGATAGATTATAGAGAACGGCTGTTAGAGATATAAGGTATCGTAAGTTATGTAGTTGGCCGCCGTCTACCACTATTCCCGATACTATCCATCCCACGGTTGTCTGGCAGATATCGCTTTAAGCGATAAGACCGCCCATTGTAACACTAGTGTTTTTTTTTATTTCTTATTTGTTGTATTTCCTTGTTTTGGTTACAATAAAGAGTTCTTGTATTGTATTGTATTGTAGTTGGGCTAGACAGCCTTAATATGTGATTCAAATAATAATGTGTCAAGGATAGACAATATTTTAATATTTATTTGTCTAATCATGTGTTTTGGTTACTCATTTCTTTGTTCCTCTACTTATGTATGTATGTATGTAACAAATCATAACTTTTACAAACACGTATATATCTATCATAAAGTTAAGATGCACGTCTAGAAAGTATCTAATTTGGTAAAATATAATATTGAGATTACCGATTAAGTATTGAATTGAATGATTATGTAAGTAATTATTTGATAATTTCTCATGATTAAAAAATATTATAAGAAGTGGGTAAACAGAACAATTTTCACTATGTTTAAATTCTAATTCGTCCATTCCAATACAATAACTGTAGGATGTTAGCCTAATTCTTCAATCCAATACTTTATGATTTCTCTGTAAAATAACATCTTCCACGAGAAAGAGCATACTTTACATACATATAAAAAATAACAATGGCAAGCAAAAGATCAATAGTTTACCATATAAGATTGTTGTAAATTGCTTGATTATAGATTTAAATAAAGTCAATTATCTCGCGCATTGCAGTGTCAAGCCAGGTAGTCGTCCGTTTTTGCATAGTAATTACGTTACATCCATGATATAAGAGTCCATTTATCCGCCACAGACTATCTTAAGAGCTTCCTCAATTACACAATAATCAGAATTCTAACAAGTGCTTTAATGAAGTTTAGCCGGGAAAACCAAGCTTGGGAAAACCTGCACTAAGCTGAATGAGAATATAAAGGTGGGACCATATTGTTTATTTAAATATACATATATACATGTTTATGAAGAATAAATGTCACATTTCAAATAGCTATAAACTCGTAGAGTTTTACTGTGGGTCATAAAATCATAGTACCTATGGATAGGTGGAATCGACCAGAAACGAAGTAAAGGTTTATCTGTTGAGTTTTCTTTGGCGTGTGGGAAAGAACGCTATTTTCATTGACAAGAATATCTTACATATTCGTATTAGCGTTAGCGACCACTGTTTTATATGACGGTGACGTTGCCGTTAGCAGTAAAAATAAAATAAATACCTACAATTAGACAGTCTCTCGGTTAAACGCCGCCTGTGAAGCGAAAGGCCGCAGGTTCGATCCCCGCACCGAATGAAATGTTTGTACAGCCCACAAATATTTCCTTCGGGTTTGGGTGGGTGAGACTGAAACGGTTATCGTAGTTCCGCAACATAAGACTCGGTCTTGGTGTGGGGTCAGGACTATGTATGTGACTGTTGGATGTTATTTATTATTTATTTATTGCGTTTTTACGGAAAGGTTTTGGAAACTCGTATCTCATTAAAAATTACGACTATTTTATAAATACTACACATTAGAAGTATCTATACCAGCTTCTTACATCAATTTTCTTGGCGACAGTACCACTTTTGTCAAGCCCTCTCATTACTATGGTAGTTTGGGATGCCTGCTGTATGCTTCTACCATTCTGCACCCTCATTCAGCTTGTGTTAAGTACAACTGTCGTACTCTTTTGATCTGTTGTGTCTAGCCTCTGATTCAGCAAATATATGAGAATGAGTATTGAAATAAAAAGTGGACACGGAGCGGACTGTTCATAAAAGCAAAAAGCAATCAAGAAAATCCGTAAAAATAGTTTTATTTCAATATGTTACACATTGTATGTTACACATCGTGTACATCTAACAAACCGATATAAGATCGGGCGTTTATTGTGACGTTAAGTTCGGGTTAGATGTTGCTAATTCGATTGATTTAGCAAAGTAAATTAAGAGCAATGGTGTGGAATTTCCTTTAGCACGCTTAATGGGTTACGGCGGTAAATTACCAATGTCAGGTCACCATTATACAGGGGTACACTGACCGGGTTTTTAATACTACAAATAGTTTCATAACTGCCGCGATGTTGTAACTATTAACATATTTAAATTATTACATTCCCCAAATATTATTAACACGTTAACATGCCTAAAAGAATTTTATTGTGAATAAATAATTTTACATTTATAAAAATATACTCGACACTGACTTAGTACGGTTTTATAATTGTTTTCTGTAGGGGATAATTAAAAAAAAAACTTTATTTAAAATAAAACTTAATTACTTACTTAATATCTATTACCAGGGGTTCCCAAACTAGGCACAGCCTGTGTCTTGATATACCAACTTATAATGTAATTACACAATTATACCATACAAGTAGAAGAAAAGCAATACATAATATATATCATAAAGTTAATCAAGCAAATTAAAAATATAAATATATTCTAGTAAATAATGAAATCAAGTTCGGAATTTAATACATGTTTTAACGTATTCTATCCAAAAGTGCTTCAGTATCTCCGTAATTTAGACTTTGAACCAGTCACGAAATTTTTTTTTAATTTGTTTATTGGACACTTTTTTATATCTATTACTTTTGAGACCCGATTATAGATAGACAAGAAGGCATAAAACGGAAATCGTGAGGCAAAACAAGAGTATACTCTCGGTAAATTTTATTTTTTAATTCGTTGATTGGACACTTTTTTATATCTATTACTTTTGAGACCCGATTATAGATAGACAAGAAGGCATAAAACGGAAATCTTGAGGCAAAACAAAAGTATATTTTCGGTAAATCTAAGCTATACACTCTTCTCTTCAATAGATCATTATAAATATTAGAGTTAATTACTGTTTTGTGAGTGGAGAGACAAGCCTTTAGAATGTAAAGTTGACGTGCACTTAGTACCTTAGCTTCGCAATAGTTAGGTCGTGGAAAATTTAAATGGTTTTAGCAGCATAACCTTAAGTACACCACGCTGAGCTCTTTCAATATTTAGCATATGTGTCTTAGCGGCATTTCCCCACACTTTAATGCAATATGTGATTAATGATTGACACAGAGCGGAGTAAACAAGCTTACGAGTGTCCACACTCGCAGACCTGCGTAAGATCTTCATTATGCCAATGTTTTTGCGTACTCTGTTTGCTATAGCATTAATGTGGTTTACAAAGGTAAGTGTATCATCCAAATAATTGTTTATATAGAACACCAAGCATTAATAGATTATGTGTTCATAATTATCATTATTATCTTGGTTCTAGAGTGGAGGCCACGTACAGGCAAGCGAAATGTCGGACCCCCGCCAACAAGGTGGACGGACGACCTGGCTAAAGTTGTAGGAAGTCGCTGGATGCAGGCCGCTTCCAAAAGGTCAATGTGGAGATCCTTCGGGGAGGCCTATGTTCAGCAGTGGACTTTTGAAATATTTCTTTCGTTGCGGGGATCGAACCCGCGGCCTCGCGTTTCACATCCCGCGTCAAACCAACTGCGAGGAGGCAGTGAAATATGTGCGTGTATAGCCAGACCAGACCATAATATTTTTAATCTATTACCAGTTTATTGAAAACCGCATCACTTTTTTAACAATTTCGGTGGAACCTACGTAATAAGAACTGATAATTATTTAATTAATTATCCTTCCTTTCAGGGTTTTGCAGCACTTGGGTAAATTAACATCCTATATGTAGGACTGCAATCTGTATTTCTGATTAGGCCATATATAATTTTATTATAAGAACATGACATAGTTAATTTCCTTGCACAGCGCGTGAATATAATGACAAATGACTCACGCTTGGTTCCGTATTTACTTTGTCTGTAATATGAAAAGATATAGTGATCTATAAAATATTAATGTATTAGCAACATGTGCCTTATATTACATAAGATCAAAATTATAGTTTTCGCAGCAAAATATAATATATTTAATTTGAATTAAACGTAAGACGATTAGATATGAATCGTTCAATTGTAATTATGCATTTTGTAAATGGAATAAAACGGCCTAAAATAATAACATAGGTAGGTAACACTAGATTAATTATCGTTCTGTATCAGCCCATATACGTCCCACTGCAGGGCACGGGCCTACTCTACAATCGAGAATACGATTGAGAGTGGTTAGGCCATATAGTCCACCACGCTGGCCTAGTGCGGGTTAGCGGGCTAATTATCGTTGTTACAAGTTAATGATTGTTTGGCTCAAAATGATGAAGGATAGCTAATTCGGTAAAATTAAATACTTACGTACGTTTTTGTATAATTTAGTTGAAAATTGTTAAGGTATCACTAATTTCAGGTAAAATATGCAACGATTAAAATCTTCAGCGAATAATTATCTCAAGCAAAACAGCGCCCTAAGGTTGTGAGATATTAATATTTAATTAATATCCTGTACCTAATAACACGGTGTCGTGCGTGCGTGAAGCACATTATAGCATAATTAGATAGTACGGCAAGATGTTCCAAATGTTGCGGATCTCGAGGGTTTTTGTACGCATTCCGAACGCATAATTAATGCCAACTGATGCCCAACGGTTCCGTACTCGCAACAACATTACTGTTACTAGCTATCCGGGTTAAATTTACGAGTAAAAGCGTTCAAGGTCCACCAAATATCAACTTGGTCTATTTGTCTGCTTTTAAATTTTTATTGGGAAGTTTTAAAATTAATTGCCAATAATTTGCAGGGTTGTTTTAAGACTGCCTCGGTGGCTTGGTCTCGGTTCGAATCCCGAGACGGGCAAAGTGATATACCTATCAGCCTGGAGTTAGGAATTTGAGCCCGAAATAGCGATAGTCTCGCCCCCAATCACATAGTGGGACGGAACATACAAGGCGAAATGAGAGTGTCCTGGTAGCACCTGCAGTGAAGTGAAGCAGTGAATCTAGGTTGTAAAATTATTTTTAGGCAAACAAATTAAATGTCATAGACTGACTGTAAAATCATAATCTAAGACAGACAAATATTATGCCTATCAAACCTAATGCAATTTGAAAGTAAGCAGTCACTTTTTTGCTTTGCGGATTTTGCAAATGACAAATTATATGGGTATATGTGACAGACATTAATTGTCTTGCTGCTTAATGATTAATTATCATATCCTGGTTTCCGAGCGCAGCCGGATATGACGTTAAAAGGTAAACATCCATTGGATACTTGACGGTAGCACACCGCACTCGTATGTAAAATATTGAACATTTTGTTCGTTTTATCTTAATTAGGAACTCACTGCTAGCCGGAACTTGACTCGCACAGTCAAACAACTAAAGACGTGTGCACAATATTGACCGTGTGAGAATTTATGTTCATTTGTATGTACGTCGTCTCATGTCAGTATTTACGATACGTGGAAACGTCCATTGAATTTTAATTCACTTTGAACTCTCGCTCATAAAGTAAACAAAAGGCATGTAGTACGATTGATCTTTGGTGGTAATTTGTTTTAGTAATTTATTGCTGGCAATAACTTATTTTTCTAATTAAAACAAATGTGAATAAAACAAAGTAAACAGAACCAAATATAAATAAAACAAAGTAATGCCTTTTGGATATTTATAGACTATATCGAATGAGCCTTTGGTATTACGATAAGGTACTAATGTTCGTATTGATGAAAACGATACTAAGATAACAATATGATATTATTTCCCTCAGATGGTCTTAATTAGGTTGAGTAGGTAGGTTCAAGGCTTGTGTAAAATTTAACTAAAAATCTGAATTTAGAGTGATAGAGCCACGCTCTGTATTTGAACAATGCGTGCATGCCATCTCTGAGTTGTATACAAGATCTTGAATTCACGAAGTTGCCATTGCATTTTATTTTCTATAATTCATGTATAAACATGAAGGATAAAAAGGATTCGTAGGACCTATATATCGTGTGCCGGGTCGGTCACTTCCCTATAACACGGTTGAGGAGACCGATGGCTGGCACATGGGTCATACTCGTGAACGGGTGCTGCTTGTGTAGACTGGTCTGCTCAATTTGCTTATAATGATAATATTAATTACTTTGTTTTTCTTTTTTAATTTTTTTATTGCCTTTCATTGCTTTTGCTGAACAGTGTATACCGATTCCGCGGTCAGGGCGACCACACTTAACTCAGCCGTACAATATAATTATTATTATTAATGATTTATGAACTGCTCTGAATTTCAACTCCTGTATGATCACTGTATTGTAAACTTATTTTGAAAAGAGCAACGCTAGAGTTTCTTGCCCGTTCTTCTCTGGCGAAAACAGCCTTGTGAACTGGGTGGTAGTGGAAAAAAAAATGACTGAATCTAAATAGTGTATGACATTTTATGGATTCAATAAATATTTTCATTTCATTTCATTTCATATAAACGCCTGAAAAATAAGTATAATTCTTCCGATTTGGTGGTTGTTTTCAGGCGCGTTTAAGTTTCTTATCAAATCATAATACTTGAACATCCTGTTACAATGACTGCTTTTCTTAAATTAACAAGTAATATCGTTCGAATTGATTTCACGTAAGATCCATAATAAGACTACCTTTATAAATACGCATGCACACGTGCCAGAGAACTATAGTAAAGACAATGCAACGCAGTACCTAAATAAACAGGTTTGTTCTTGACACTGTTATGTGGCCTCAGCCTAGTATATCCCCCACACAATAAAACCTCATCGTTCGATTATTATTATTGCATAAATAATGCTTTTTTTAGCTATCGAGACTTATTTGTGGACCGTACACCTGTAACAGACACAGCTCAGTCTTACAACATAATTTTTAATTTGACCAGAATTTATTAACGCCAATGACTAAGCCCCAGCTGTGTTTATGGTAAATTTTAGTGCGTTTTATTTTTAATTGCTTCTAAATAACCTTTCGTTTTGGTGTTAATGATGTTGTTTCCCTTTTTTAGATGTAAAAAACGCCACTACCTGTTGCCAATTTTTATTGGCCTTTTATTTTGGGCGATTTTGTGAGTCACATGATTTGTTTTGAATTAAGTGGTTTATAATTTATAGATAATTAATTATTATTTGAGATATCTGCTAAGTTTAAATAACGTAGATGATGCTTAGATGCATACGAACATCTTTTTTCGTGACACAAAATAATCTTCGCATTAACCCGGAATATAAATATTCAAACACATTTTGTAAATTATAATTATAGCAGGAAGGATTACGTAAAAATAATTAATTCTGATGTATCGGTATTATTATTAGGCGGATTTCATTTGCATTAAATGTTGTAGAAACGCGTGTAAACTAAGGTGTTCAGTGCCCCAAGCAGGAACATTTGGCTCTATAGTATAGTAATCGTAATAGTAAAATTTTGTATGAGAATTTGAACAGCGCCATTGTGAGCGTATTTGGAACTAAATTATGGCAGCGGGAAACGTTTACGACACTATAGTATGGTAATCGTATAGTCTAGCGATAGTTCAAAATGTTTAACATTTTGAAGTATCGTATAGTAATAATATGGTAACAACGATTACTATACTATTACTACAACGATACTATACGTCAAAAATTATTCGTGCTACCACTTTTCATACATTTGTATAGTAAAACTATCGCTAGACTATACGATTACCATACTATAGTGTCGTAAACGTTTCCCGCTGCCATAATTTAGTTCCAAATACGCTCACAATGGCGCTGTTCAAATTTCCATACAAAATTTTACTATTACGATTACTATACTATAGAGCCAAATGTTCCTGCTTGGGGCACTGATGCATGTTTTAAAACGATTTAACTATGTAAAGTGCGTTTAATTCTTTGGATGTCATTAGTATATTTCGTATTATTTGCAAAGAATTAATATCAATTATTCGGTTGTGGTCAGTGGGGACTTTATTACGAGTACCATAAGTGCCACAACAGACGTGATTTTTCCGCGGCTTGGGAAAATTATATTCTATGGAGCCGTCGTCTTTTAAGGCCTACCTTAACATATCGTAGTGGGAAATTCTCTGTTTTCCTTATATTTAAAAAGGGGTAGGTAGATAGTCCATAATTTCAGATCGGCTGGGTGGAGATGGATTGAAAGCTCCGACGCTCAAGTTCAGTCGCTGTACTATGGAATTAGATGATGATTCTACAATTTCCTCATTTTATTACCTTTTTCTGGCACTCATTTTACAAACTTTGATCAACGGTAGTTTAAATGCACTGTTGTGTTTCGGATTGAAGGACATTGTAGCCAGAGTAACTACTGGACATATTGAAACTTAACATCTTATGTCTCAGGATGGCGAGCGCAGTGGAATGCCAGGCATTGCTTTGTAATTCAAGGTGTTGTATGGTTTTGCTTCTGTTCATGAGCGGTCGCATCGCTTACCATCAGGCGAACGGCACGCTAGTCTCGCCATTCATAGCAATAAAAAAAAAACGGTTACCCTTTAGCCAATGCCAGAACACTCACCCGGATTTGGCATAAACATTAAGCCTAGTAACACTGTTATTTATACTGCTCGGTTCACATACCATCGAAATGTCTAACACCAACCTTGTATTTACTACTTGACTTGCAAAACGCATGTGCAATACCATACTGTGAGCTATGAATTTCTTAGATACAGATCATTTACAATATATTAATGAGTGGCGAAATTTGGAACTACAAATTAAAAAGATATCTATTCAATGATTTTTTTTGAGATTCTTTTTCCGCCGCCTGGGTTGGTACTACCGCAATGTATATATCTCCCACCAAATAGCAGGGTAAACGCACTGTTGTTTTCCGGTTTGAAGGATATAGTAGCCAGAGGAACTACTGGACATCAGGATGGTGAGTAGCGCAGTGGAATGCCATGCATTGCTGCTGTCCATGAGCGGTAGTCTGTATATTTTTTAGGTTAAATCTAGGTAAAGGTCTGAGGTTTGAGGATACTGTTGGATTCTGATAAATACCGAAAACTAGCTCAGAATTCTTTAGCAGGTGGAATGTTCTGTCATTGTTGATTCTGAGGGTATGCTTGCGGTCGGCCTTGACATTGCGAAGGCGTTCGACCGAGTGTGGCATCGCGCCCTTCTGGCGAAGCTACCTGCGTATGGAATTCCTGAGGGGCTCTGCAAATGGATCGCCAGCTTTTTGGATGGTCGGAGCATAACAGTCGTAGTGGACGGCTGTTGCTCCGAGACCAAGACCATTAATGCTGGTGTTCCACAAGGCTCGGTGCTATCGCCGACACTCTTTATCCTGCATATCAATGACATGTTGTCTATTGATGGCATGCATTGTTATGCAGATGATAGTACGAGTGACGCGCGGTACATCGGCCAACGGAGCCACTCTCGAGATTCCATTATGGAAAGACGGTTTCAACTTGTGTCTGAAGTCGAGAGCTCTCTGGGGCGGGCCTCCGAATGGGGTGAATTGAACCTAGTTCAATTTAACCCTTCGAAGACACAAGTTTGCGTGTTCACTGCGAAGAAGGACCCCTTTGTCATGGCGCCGCAATTCCAAGGAGTTACTCTCCAAGGATCCGAGAGTATTGGAATCCTTGGCATCGAAATATCAAGCAAGGTCGAGTTTAGGAGTCATTTGGAGGACAAAGCCAAACTGGCGAGCAAGAAGTTGGGAATCCTGAACAGAGCCAAGCGGTACTTTACGTCGGGTCATAGATTGACACTTTACAAAGCGCAAATCCGGCCCCACGTGGAGTACTGCTCCCACCTCTGGGCAGGTGCCCCAAAATACCAGCTCGACCCACTTGACTCCTTGCAGCGACGAGCTTGTCGAATTGTCAATGATCCCGATCTCACGGACAAATTGGAACCGTTAGGACTGCGGAGAGACTTCGGATCTCTCTGTGTGTTCTATCGTTTGTTCCATGGGGAGTGCTCCGAAGAGTTGTTTGAGATGGTACCACCGTCGCCTATGTTCCATCGCACCACACGTTTCCGCAGTAGAGTTCATTCCCACCACCTGGAGGCGTACCGCTCCCGAACGGTACGTTTCCAGCGTTCTTTTCTACCACGTACGTGCAAGCTCTGGAATGAACTCCCTGCATCGGTGTTTCCTCAGCGCTATGACCTGTCCTTCTTCAAACGAGGTTTAAGGAGAGTACTATCCTTGAGGTAGGCAGCGACTTTGTTGTGCTGGTCCCCTGGCACTACGGAGGTCCATGAGCAGCGGTAGCCGCTTACCATCAGGCGGGCCGCTTGATCGTCTGCCTACTAGGCAATAAAAAAAAAAAAAATGCTACCCCTTAAAGATTACCGTATTATAATCAAAATGAAACGTATTGTGATAGCCGCTGGATGGATTTGATCATAGACTAGATGAGTGACCTATCAAGATCATTGTTTTTTAAATACGTCATTGCTTGTTTGGTCTTAGTTCCATGCATCGACGAAGTTAAGGATTGACTAGGTTTACGCATAGCAATTTTGATTTGGGTGTTAAAACAAAAAATATATGTGCTTTACTTTAGGTTTGAAAAGCGCGGCATCAAATACGCGAATAAAAACATCGTTTCAAAATAAATCAAAATCATTAGTTGCAATTAAAACTGCAATAGTGACATTTATGCCATACATAAATACATCATCTCACACCTTTTTTTTCCCTTTTTAAGGGGTAGGCAGAGGTACAACCAGGATATCCACGATTCGCCTTGTATTTTCCGTCTCACGATGTGATAGGATGTGAGCCTATCGCCATAATTTATGTCTTCATATAACATTTACGTCAAAATATTTATGTATTCATGTTCTTATCCTGGTACATCACTCATATTCGACACATTAATGTTAGCATTATTTCAAACACTAAAATAGCTGTAATAAAACATTTTACGACGTAGTCTTAATAATATATTCCTTGCCATCACTGAAGTAAAATAAATGGAATCTGTGAGGCGAAACTTACGCTACTACTAATAGTGTGCACATAAATATTATTCAAATGTTGTTTGAAGTTCCGTTTTGATTACAATATTAAGATAATTCACATGGCCTCAACACACGGACCCAGGTGGACATATTCGTTAAAATTATGTAAAATTATTAACGTAAAATAGAGATATTTTTATTAAGAAGTAACGTGGTAATAATAATGTGCCTTTTTGTGGTGCAGAACTTGCGATTGTCCAAGTTACTGTTTGCCTGTCAGAGTAGCTCATGATCCCCAAGGATTTAAAGCAAGGGAGCGGCAACAAAGTATCTACGATGTTTCTGAGGTACAGGGGAATATATGAGACCGCTTTGATCTGACCGGTCCGACTAACTGATCCTACAATAAAAACCAGCTTCAATGTGTTTCCATCACGCGTAGAGATAGTGAAAAGATTTTCAAGTCTAATTGGTGTGCCCCACCAATTTCCTAATTTGTAATGTGAAACCAAACTCTCCCCTTCGCGAATCGTAGTGTTAATGTTTTTCACAAAAAAACATCAAGCGCAATGAAACGTAGCTAACGTGTGTAAATAAGTATTATTCATATTAAAAATAACAGTCTCCTCTCTCTTGGCAGGCATACTAGCATACAATTTTATGAAAATATGGACTGTATAAAACCATGTTATATTAGGATGGTTTTCCGCAGTATCGTGTGTATAAAAGTAGCAGACGCGAAGACAAAACAGAAAAATATGTTTGAATAGGATGTTTTCCGCAGTATCCTGTATATAAAAATAGCAGACGCAAAGACAAAATATTAAATAATATGTGTTCAACAAACATGACAGCGAAATTATATACCTATTCAAGATTACGTTACAACTAAAAATTTTAGTAAATATTTTAAGTATTAAAATAATTAATTCATGGTATATTCACACATTATTCATAAACACATCACATATTTTTCATTTTTTAATTACATTAATTATGTAATGTATTTTACATTTGTTATTTTTTTAATGGGAAGATTAACCTCCACGGTTCATGTTCACCTAATTTGGAGGTTAGTGACACTTCCGTATATAACTCTAAATATATTTTAAGCACTGTTATTACCCAGTCGCATTTTCAGCAACAACATTATAAATTATAAAATGTACTATGAGTCCGCGTTCATATTAATAACTTATCGGGTTTTTTTTCGGACAACTTTGCTTGTAATTTCCATATCTTCGGGTAAATTATTGATAGGTCACTAAAACCTTGTTTTGTGTATGAGATAAGTCCCTAAAAAAGGGTACATTTGCCACCAATATTTTGAATTATTGTGATTATTATTATGAAAACTACTAACTTCTCTACAATGGGTTTTGTAACAATAATGATTTCTTAGGTTTACGCGAATGTTACTCATTGAAATAAAACTTTATTATTAAAATCCGTAAATAATTTACGGATTTTAATAATAATAATTGTAAAATAAGGGTAGTTGAATTGTAACAGTCACAGAGCGGACGTCTAATACCTCAGTCCGCCCCGTGACCACGAAAGCTGAAAAGTAATCGAAACGTCGGGAAGTCAAAAATGTAAAAATTAAACCAAATCCGCGATAAAATCCGTAAATAATAGTTTTATTTCAATTTTGTAACAATGTTATAAGCTCGTTCGATTCAGTTATTTGATGTTTAAACTTACCGTAGCAAAGTTCTACCACTTATAATTGATTAAATATATAAATTATTATTTCCCATTAGATCGGTCTTACACATAGTTCTAGGTAAAATCCTGGAGTTAAGTATAATTGTTGCAAAATAACTCATCGTGCTACGTCAATTATATTATATTAATGCCTTCTGATTATTTTATTGTAAAAGAGATAAAAATCCGGTTTCATAATACGATAGGACATCGTAAATAATAAATAATGTATACAGTTTGCGCTGATGTGTTTATGTAGCGGCTATCGCGAAATCATTGTCGATCGTTTATTTCGGTCACGTTCCTGTTTTTGTTGTTTATTAGTCCAATAAAAGGATTTGGCATCGACTGTAAATAAATCTTTTAGTACTAAACAAACATTTCATATTTAAGTTCTACCTTTGCCAATGTTTGTATGTTTTAAATTTTAAAAGTGACTAACTGACCATATATATTTTATAATAACATTACGCACAATATGCTTTCCTTGTAAATATCTATTAAGTAAGCTGTTTGCACGTTTCATGATTGAATAAAAAGTCATAAATGAAACTATATTACTACGTCCTACATTGCAATAGTCAATATGAAATATATTTTATTGACATTGGACGCGGTCGGGTGAATTATGTGCGACACTATGAATATTGATTGGTTCAATTTATTTCAAACTAGCCAAGAGTTCCTTGGGAACTAGTTACGGTTATGAAAGAGACAGTCTAGTTAGTTTATCGTGTACCAAGACGTAGATTAAACTTAAATTCTTGTCTAGATGTAAAAAAATCACTGATTACCATAAATCTAACATACAACATAAAGCTAACATCAATTACTAATGTGTAGGTATTTCATCATTATCGTTTCCTTCAGCCATAGAAATTCTGCTGCCGACAACAGACATCCAGGTTTCCACAATAACCTAGCAGCTTTCTATGTTCTTTATCCTGACGTTTGTCCGCCTGGGTGGACAGTTTTTTCATCATCGTAACGGCGCGGTGTTTGGTATCCGAAAAATATCAAATATTTCCCACTAGAAAAGGCAGGAGCACCTAAAGCTGTTCTTTAAAATCATTTGTTTAAGAGCCATTTCTGAGGTAGATCAGATTATTCTTACCGTAGTTTTTGCCAGCTAGATCAAGGTAGAAGCTCAATTTTTTTTTGCTCTGTACATAAATTAAAAACATGTAGAAACGAGAAATATGCATAAATGAATAGTAGCCGATTCATATTTTGTTCTTGAATTAAATGTGACATATTAGTGGTGTCCCTACGAACCAATACGCGTGGTATGACCGTAAAACAATATTTCGTATTTTAGTTTATTATTCGTATTAGAGTAAAACATACTCATACAACATTTATTCAGTAATTAGATCAATGAGTTGAGGTTACTGCGGTTTCAGATTTCAAAAGAATTTATCGAGAAGCTTCAAAAGGATTTTTCAAACTATTAGTATTAGCAATGTCATCTTAACTTTCTCTCACACTGTTCCTCAGCTGCAGAACGTCCACTGCAGGACATAGGTCTTCCTCAATGAATTTTAAAACGACTTTTTCAATACGTGTTGCATCCAGCGACTTCATGCAACATTTATTACATTAGTATTACTACCCACAAATATTTCCTTAAAATTATAAAAAAAGTGTATCACACAACTCTTTACCGAATTTTGGAGCTAAATCTAAAACTCAATTAGGTATAGGAGATTAATTAATATGTAAATAAATTAAGCCAAATGCAGAGACGTAATTAAAAGTTAAGATAATGTTGCAGTCTAAATTCAAATCACGTTGTAATTGATTAAGCCGACTGTGTTCTTGGTAAAGAAATTAGTAAACATCCGCATTGAGACAAATGCGATACAAGTCAGGTTAAACGTAGTCCTGCGCATTGTTTACTTGATTTATTTATTATATTTATATATCTTACACGTGTACATGATCGATCACTCGTGTATATAAATTACATGCCGTTTAATACAATTAGTGAATCCATAAATAATCTGCAAACTATCTGCAAATAGTAGAAGAAAGAAGTGTGTGACATTATGTTGCCTTTATGTTTTGTTTAAACGATCAATTTACTAGAAAATTATATAAACAGAATTATGATGATCCCTATTTAAATGTTATATTTTTCATGAATAAACAAGATTGTCAAACCTTTCAAGTGCGAGGCCTCTTCGTCCTCTCAAGACTTGTTTACTTCTTTTAAGAAATATTTTGTTAAGTTAGGCGATGTATATATGTAAATGTAGACACAGATTATGTCCACAGAATTTCACAGAATGTTAGTTTTTTACGTTCGTGTTATAGTCCCACAAACTTATCTGACCCGGTGAGAGAGTCGCTGTAATCGAATTTGGTGTTGCCATTAAAAATAGATATTGATATAAATGGGGTAAAGTAAGATTTTTCAATCCGATCAATAGTGTCGAGAAAATGACCAGTTTCATCTGCATATTATTTTTCCTTCACACAATTTCTAACAAATCGCTCCCCAAAACCCTTAAAAAAGTGTATCTGTATTCTCCTCCACAATCGAGAGTACGATTGCGGGGGGTTAGGCCATATCACAGGCCATATAGCCCACCACGCTGGTCTCATGTGAGTTGGTGGACTTACATATCATAGAAATTCTAATAAATCGCTATGGTATGCAGGTTTCCTCACGATGTTTTCCTTCACCGTTATAGTGCGTTTTTATCAATACAAGCATGGCTCCGAAAAGTCAGAAGTGTGACCTGAGATTCCAACACGCAACCAGCGTGAACAAGTTAGCTGCCGCGTCTGGTCCATTTACCAACAGGCCACCACGCACGTAACGTAAAATGAGACGAGTAAGATACATTTTAGTTTATGATATGTACTTAAATATTATATTCTACTAGTACGTACATAATTCTGTTTTCGTGGAATTTATTTTGTAAAGCTGACAACACAAACCTTTGGTGGCAGCTACGCGTTAATACAATTTTTCGAAGGGTATTATTGATGTCGGAAGACGCTTTTCATCCTACGTAAAATTTAATACCTGAAGTATAACGTTCCTAGCATCACTTTTTAAAGGTTTTGGCATTTTTCACTAGTTTTAAATAATGCAGGAAAAATAAATAAATTGAGTAAACAACCAATGGCGGATATGTCAGCGACTGGCAGCTAGATTGACAATTTCAAATGACGTCTTTGTTTCCAGTTTTGGCCACCGGGCCAGATAACTTTGTGGCTCTATACTGTTGTGTAACACCTCTTGTAGTGATTTGACACTTGGATAGATTTTTTGTAACATATCATTAATCAGAATTCGTCCAAAAATATGGTTTAATGTACGGATTGACTAAAAGACAGAATTCAGGGAATTACTAACGAATATTGAAGCATTGGATACAACATTGTTCTGGCTGGTACTCCCAAGTAAAATAAGTAAATTTGATGCTGCATTGGACAGTCACGGGTAAGGAATATAAGGCGCTTCGGGCTTTCGAACAACCAAAGCCGCCTCTAGTTGGTATATTATAACTTACCTACATCTTTAGTTGGTAGGCTAAGGTTTTTGTTAAGAACTCGACCTAATTACAATATCTAGATATTCATATCATTGTATTGAGCTGGATGATCAAAAACACAATACAACTTCCTCTCTTCCTTGAAATATTGAAACAACGTGTTAATTTTTTTCTCTTAATATAGATCACAAAACCAAATGCATCGGCCAGTAAGTCAACTGACTCTTGCTATCCACTAGCTGCTCTATTATGATTACAAGTTACTTATTTTCAGGAGAAGTGATTTTGTCACGTTACTATTATAAATGATCTTAAGGGCAACGGTTTTCCTTCAAGGTTCACAAAATTCTAGAATTTTGTATGTTAAATAGTGATCTATTTAACACATTG
This sequence comes from Hyles vespertilio, assembly GCA_009982885.2. Classification (NCBI taxonomy): domain Eukaryota; kingdom Metazoa; phylum Arthropoda; class Insecta; order Lepidoptera; family Sphingidae; genus Hyles; species Hyles vespertilio. The sequence continues at coordinate 19,977,319 of CM042807.1, forward strand.
ATTGTGTAAATTTTTCGCTTCAGCTTTGAAATATTTAATCAGCTGTGCATTGGCTTTATGATTGATTACTTTACGTTATAAGACATTGAAATAAAACTTATAATAAAAAAATAGCACATTAATATTAATTATGAAAAACGGCAAAATCTAACACACATTTTGATATGTAAATGTAAACGAATAATAAGGTTTGAATCTTTACAACGAAATAAAAGGATTTGTTAATTAGCTAATGATATTATGATATGCTCATTTTACGTAATGTTACCTACATAATATTATTAAAGATCCGTATTTATGAAAGGTTTTAATAAGGCTTTGATTCTATACTAGCTCCATCTATAGTAACTGCTACGAATCATTTGTATCTCTAAATCAATAAGAGCCTTTAGTTTAAGTCTGCCGCCATGGTATTCAATATTTCTACATAACATTATTACGTGTTCTTACTGTTTTATTAGCATACAAGTGTAACAGGTATATCAACAAGTATTTAATAAACAAAAACATCTTAATACATCTTTATTTTGCAAGTAATTGAAATTTCAATAGTGTAAAACAAAGTTTTACAGTTTATTGACAGATTTAAACTTTGTCAAAGCGAACGATAGATGGCACTGTAGATGTCGGTAAAACAGTTGAAGGCTTTCGCGCTTATCTCATTACTATTCACGTTATATTAGGCAAAGTAAACCATTATATTACTATTTATTTAAAGAATAGATTGTAATTTAGCAAGTTTCACAATAGTTTTGATGTTGGTGACGAGATGGTAGTAATTATGGAGAGGTTGTGTTGATAATGGCGGCGGTGGCGTCGGCAAAGCAGTCGTCCCGGGCCGGTGGGCGACGACAGGCGAGACGACGGGCGACACGCAAGCGCAACAGGTAGGTTAACGTTCACGCTCCGCCGCATTTGCTGGTCCCGTGCGCACTCGCGGCCCTCGCGTTCAACCACCGACGAAATGTTCGAACACCATCGGTGACCGTGTGAAGTGATCGTTACAGTGTTTATATAATCGGTACAAAGTGCATGTGCCTGTGATATGACGAGGAGCGCAGCCTGAAGGAGCCACTCACTGCAGCGGATTAACGGTAAATTTCGTCAGCCGTGACACTATGAACCGCGAATGTTTACCTGTCAGGTGATGCGGGATCTGAGTATACCTGCATCTTGTTTGGACACCTTATCTGTTCACCACAGACGCGCATTGTTCCACATTCAGTTGCTGTAACTCGTCAAGTCATCCACGTAGTTGGCAACGGTGTTTACTCGTGAATTATGGCACTTCAATATTCGATGTGTTCGTGTGACTGATGTTAAACATTTAATAATTCTTGTACACATGTAAACTCTTTGAAGAAAGTCGTTTTAGCTAAAACGTTATGGAATTAGCGGGTGTACCGTTCGAAGAAAGTAGACTTCGTTAAATATGTAGGTAAAAATTTATCTCGGGTACGCGTGTGTATGTCTTATTGGATTTTAATTGACACCTTGCTCACGCAGTTAATGACGTTAATTGCATTTTTATGCATTTCATGATGCATCCGTATTGATTAATTAATTAGTGTCATGTTCCATTCCGTTAATTATGCACTGGGTTTGTGTAGTTTACTTGTTGTAAGTGGTACGGAGATAGTGACCGCTACTTTACTTGCTTTTTATACTACGGTAGTTATTGTGAAATAAGTTAACTCAGCTCACATTTTTGTGTGATGAGTTATCATTTTTGTCTGTAGTTAGTCTCATTTCTTAAAAGAAATCTTCGTGTTTTTCCTAAGCATAATTTAGTTTTTGAAAAATTGCACCGGTAATATCAATTGAAGCATCATCGATTCAACAAAATTCTTCAAATCCTAGACATCTTCACATTATTTACTTAAGTAACCTTTGTTTCACGGAAAAGTTTTGGTACATAACATTTCTATGTATAATTTCTCTCTACATTACTATTTTCTGTACTATTCCACGAATACTAATAAAACATACAAGCTCCTCAGTGAACAGTATGTCCAAATATGATCGTAAAATATAACAGTAAATTCCCACATACATTGAAACAAATTCCTTACTTCCATGCTTGAAGAGTTTCTAAAAACAATCCCGAACCAGACATCTTCCTTATAAGGAAGTGTCCGGAGAACCGGATAGGTGACGAGTGTACCTACGTGTGTACACAACTAATCACTTACCACGTATCATAACAAAATCGACGTGTTTTCCATTTTGATATGAAGTGTCGAATCGTTTTTGTACATTTTGTCGATGATTCACATTTATAAATATATTCACTCGACAGTCATATACATATTCGTCTTCTGTCGTGGGTAACAGAAATTGCGAGAGACTTTTCGGTCTCACAAACACTCAGACTTGAGACAACAACTTGTGGGCCTCACAAAAATCGGTGCGGGGATCGAACCGGTGGCCTCTCGTTTCATATCCAGCGTAAATCCAACGGCGCCGTTAAATTCTAGTTAATATACTTGCTATAGACCCAGGCTTTTTCCAAAAGGTTACTGTGAAGATCCCAGGGGGGGGGGGGGCTGCGTTTAGGAATGCCTTTCGTGTGGTTGAAAACTATTATTATTGTATGTGTAATAATGCCATGAAGCAGTGTCCCGGCCTATAGCGTGCAAATGCAGTCAGGTAAAATAGTATAATTAGGTCGAATGTCTAGTGGTAATTACTCTTGTTGTAAATTTATACCGTATGATGCAGGACAGTCCCGTTGCGTACCATAACAAGTAAATAATATGAATCCTTGGATATGGTCATTTACATCGTCATAAATTGGTATAAGCAATGTAGTACATAAACTCTAAATAAGATTCTATCTACCTCGCCCTCCGCACTATGAAGTGTATGAGTGTCATAATCCAATGTAACTTAGTAATTATTTGGTAACAGGATAATTATATGCGTCAGATAACAAACACAATATATGATGGCTGAGGACTTTTCATAAGTTGTGGTCCACGCAAGCGCGCAGCATTGCTTCGCGCTTACCATCAAGTGCATGGTGATTTAACTCTTCTCCTTCCACCTGGCGTTATCTCGGCAGCTGCCAGTGTCCGCCTTCCGGCTAATTATCCCCCATTTCGCCTTATTCTCGGTTTAATAAATAGTAAAGCTTTTGAACCTCATATCTTACATCACGACATCTAGCCAGCGCTACTTTGGTCGGCAATATTGAGGCTCAGGTACACAATGAAGACTTACTCCAAGTCGGCCGCGGATGTGGTCTTTACGGATTCTGTCCAAACGAGTAGCGTTGCACCGCTGCATCTTTTTATGCTATTTTGTATGCAAAATATCTATGAATGCAGCAGATCCAGGCTCACAGTAATTAAAAAGTTCTTACGAGCTAATGAGTTAACGTTTGATCATAGAAAGGCTGACGATGATGACGTCATATTAGGTGAACCTTAAATAGACAGTCATAAACTCACAAGGAAAATCATTTTAGAATAAGGATAAAAGGAAACAATTCCATGCATTGTGGGATTCTCCCACTTAAGAGCAGGCTGAAAGAAAAAGAAAAGTAAACGGACAGCACCACGGAAAGTTACTAGTATTGAAGCTTTAAATAAGTTGTCATACACGTTATAAGCATGCGCGTACGAAAAAGAAATTAAAGTGGAGTGAGTAAACGCTCTCGCGAACACAATGAGACGTAATTGTCTGCAGTTCCCATGGAAAGTTGTAAACAAGAGCGTTCTCTATGGCGGCCGGGACCAGTGTCATGGTAACACAATACCGAGCTACAATTATGCTCGTGTCATCATTGATGCATAGTTTTTTTTGCAATGAAAGTGCGGGGATCTAGCTGGATCGACTCTTCCTTAAATTACCTTTGGATGTGTGTTGTTGACACGAGGATTTTCCCAATTAATTTCAAAAATATAGAATTTTAAGAAATAATAACAAAAGCTTCTTGGTGTGGTCAATTTGACCTAAAATAATTTCACCGACTACACAATATCGCCATATGATGTTTTGGAAAACAAAGCATTTTGGAAGTTATAAATATTCGACATATAAATGAGGCAAGTAACTCATTTGTTTTATCTCAATAATTGACACCAAAATACCTACATGAAATTATAAATTATGAGCAGTAAATTGCAAATAGAAGTATATGTACTCAGAGGTCATGAAACAGTAAACATTTTAAATTATTCATAATATAAAGCAAGTTAATTATTTCATTGGAAGAATAAAACTTTAAAATGCTAAGCTAAAACGGAATTGCTGCAGCAATACTTAAATATACTTCATTAATGTTATAACACATCTTATCTGTTTTATTTACACATAAAACAAGTTAAATAAATGACTATATTATACAAACAATAAATTGATCGTAATTGTAAAATAACCTTTATAACCGCTGCACTGTTTATAGACTTCGAATAAATAAAATACCCATTTTAGTGTGAGGTAAAAACTGGACATGAAGTGAGATACACGTTTGTTCTGCACGTAATGTTAATGCCCTTATTTGAACTCAGTCTACATGGTTTATTACATTGATATTTACGCAATAAAAACTGTTACTTTGTTCTATTTATTTCTCCAGACATTTGTATCTAATAGTTACGTGAAAATTACTTGTAATTGCCTTCTGACGTTGATTGCTTAGCAGTAGAATTAACAAGTGTATTTTCAACATGGTTGATAAGTTAAATAATCATTTGTTAATAGCAGTAACCTAATGAAAAGGGCCTTTATAATATACTACAAGCTATTGAGCACAATCCTAGATTCATCTGTATTTCTGTATCTGAATGAGCCCATATACGGCCCAATACAGGGCACGGGCCTCATCTACGGTCGAGAGTACGATTGAGATTCATAATTTTGCTTGGAGCACTAATTAAGAAGCGTTGTCCAGATGCAGGACAAATCACTTGAATGGAATAAAACCTCCTGCTGCAAAGATAAACCTCCTTTTTCTTACGGTTCTATGCTAGTGATATCATCAAGATCTATGATTTGGAAATACATAACACGAAATAAGTATTACTAATTCAACAGATTCAGTTTACGTCAATTGATAAAGTTAATACCTTCATCGTACATTATACTTTAAGCAATAAAAATCAATATAAAAAATAAATCGCCTTGGTATGCGCCTTTGCCTAATATGCATAAATTATTTAGCTGTTATGATGAAAGATTTGCGTCACCGAGCAAGAAATTGTATGGAAATTGTGTGGAATCAAGATTGGGAAACACGAGTTTATTTGACGTCAGACATGTGTTAATCCAAAAGCTATAATCTCTTAGTTATCTCTTACTTGATGCAACACTGGTCTTTCATATGTGAGAGATCGCCTGGGTTTGGTACCACCGCAATGTTTATTTATCCCGCCAAATAGCAGTGGATGACACTATTTTGTTCCGGTGTGAAGGACGTAATGGGACTTAACATCTTATGTCTCAGGATCAAGCTTTGTAATTAATGGTGTTGTTTGGTTCTGATACTGTCCATGAATGGTCATATCGCTAACCATTAGGCAATTTCGATTCATCGTTGCTTGCTCTTCTCGCCATCCATTGCAAGAAAGAAAGGCAATAACTTGACGGCACCCCATGGCAAAATCCTCGAACGGTGGTAACACAAAAGTGAAGCATATAATAGTGATTTTTATAAGTGTATTTTTAACCCAGCTGTGTTATCATTATACGAAAATGATATAAAGAGTTCTTGGTATTTCTGTGTCTTATTTGTTAATGAAATCATGTGCCAATATTATATTTAAGGAATATAACTAATCGAATTATTTTATGCCAAAAACGAATGACTTGACTTTATTACCTACAAAAGACTTCAACGACTCGTGGTAGAGTTTCTTGAAAAAAGTATTTTTCTATTTTTAGTATTTCTTTCTTTAGTTCTCATGTGTGCTTACTTACTACGTACTTTTTGTAAAAGAAAACGTTCTAAATTAACAATATTTTTTCTTAGGACAGCTTCACTATAACTGTTATATTTGCACAGACTACAAATATTTGTGTTCAGTGTGGTGTCATAAATATTCGTCCGACATTGCAGTTTATTTACATAATAATGAGTTATATTAATGAGAATTTTGTTTCTATATACAATTAAATTCTCGAATACAATTTAAATTAAAAGTTGCTGAAATGCCTAGACGGAGGTACAAGCGTAGAATTGTCGATTATAATTAATGCATTGAAATAAAACTATTATTTACAGATTTTATCGCGGATTTGGTTTAATTTTTACATTTTTTTGAGTTCCCGACGTTTCGATTACTTTACAGCTTTCGTGGTCACGGGGCGGATAATATAGTTTTATTTCAATGTGTAACATTCGCGTAAATCTAAATAAATAATAAAATATATAATTAATGCAGTTTTAAATAAAATATAAAAAAACTGGGTGTGTTCAGAATGAAAGCCAGTCGGGTGGCCTTTTTTCATTTACTGTAAATGAGCTAAAACAGCAATATGGGTACGCAATGTTTGACTCCGCCGTTGTACCTAAATAATGAAAGTATGGCTGATTTATTGGTTTTCTAACGAATACTGAATTATTTATATACTAGGATTAAGAATAGACATAGGAACCAGAACCTTATTTATTTTACTTTAAAAGGAAATATACTATAAAAATAAAAACTTAGATATATTTTAGTATGGTACAGTATATTCTTATTTTTTATTCAAAACATTATGTTTAGGTAAACTACAATGGTGAAGAGAAAAGCTACAAAAAGAACATAGATAGATTTAGAAAACAAAACCTAAAGTGTACGAAATAATGTGTATCAACTTTCATTAGATGACACCCTCTGCGGCGCATTTGGGTAAACGCCGGCTTTGAAACGAGAGGCCAGGGGTCTTAGTGTGGGGTCAGGACTATATATATAACTGTTGAATGTATATATATCTACTCATTTATATGTAGATAAGCTTAAACAAACACTCAACGAGATTACTATTCGTTTCTGTCTACAACATTTTCACCTAATTTCACCACGCAAAGATGTGCACTTACCAATGTACAATATATAGAATATAATTTATTTACTTCATCAAAATTCCTTGAACACAGTCATGTGATAAACCAATTATAAGAAGCGGATACGAAATGTTTTTCAAATGACGTAATGAAGTGCAGTAGGCAGTAGTACCTATATTCGGTATGTTATTCATTAAGTTATTCGGATAAGTCCTTGAAAACTAAATGTTACGACCTATGCCGTATCCATATTTTTTGTTTTTTTTTTTGCCAGGTATATAGAAGTCATGTTATTCGTTTATTTGAATTCAAACCAGAAATAAATAATTTATCAGATATTTTTTTGTTGCCATGAATGGCGAGACTACTATGCCGTTCGCCTGATGGTAAGCGATATGACCGCTCATGAACACTAGCAAAACCAAACATTGTCTTGAACTACAAAGCAATGCTCAAGGCATTTCACTGCGCTCGCCATCCTGAATCATAAGATGTTAAGTCTCAATATGTCCAGTAGTTACATCCGCTATCTTTTAAAATTTAATTATCTTTCATATAAAATGTAAAAAAGTATTTTAATAATTTCGCTTAAAGACATAATCTTAATATTTATTTTGATATCTAAATGATTTGTTTTTGTTTAAATGTTACGACTTACGACATACACATATAGTTTGCGTTATATAAGCTACATTGAACTAGCTTATTGCTTGTGCCATTGAGTTAATATCAATGTTATTACAAGAATTAAATACAATTATAACGAACAACGTAGAATCTTGTCCACTTCAATAATGGGTATTTTTTATCCTGTTAATAATTATCAAAAATGATTGATAATTAATTTTATTTCCATGCAATTAAGTACAATTTCCAGTAATTTCTGTTGTTTTATGATACATTCGTACTTGAGTTGTGCGAGAAACCATGACATATTGAAATTAAAAAGCTTACTTCTGTCCAGTTGATCGAACATTTTATCATCGAATATTCTTTTGTATTCTTTACGTAAGTGTTCGTTGTTTAGTAAGGAAAATTATACTCTATTTTAAACAAATAAAGTATGAAATGGAAAGTGGAAGATTTTATATCAGATTGATCAAGTGAACCTCGACTTTTGATCGCGACCGTGCTCACTGTGAACTTGACAGAAGCAACATTAAAATATGAATAAGGTAGATAATTCGTATTTCGTGATTATATTATTAAGTATAAGGTAATAACTACCAAATACATCAAAAGATTCACTCAGTATTTCGACCCCTAAGACAAATTGTGTCTTTTTCCACATTATCAAAAGTACTAGGGAATATGATTACATCATATCTAGATCTGAAAAAAATATTTATTTACTGCACAAACTTGTCTAATGCTGGAATTTAGCCTGCGGACTCCCTTTAAGGTCGGTTATTTCTTCTCTACAATAGTCTACATTTCTTTCATTAGATAAAAATAAACAACGAAAATGCTCATAATAAGTAATATCTGTAATACTATAGTACTCACATTATCTGAGGAACAATTAATCAGAAACATCGAGTATTCAGAGTATTATTAGTATTTGTTAAAAGAAGTGTTTAAAGTATATGAATAATACCACATGATAAGTATCTCTCGAATTTCTAGTGCATCATACATCATGTTTATATTTTTACTTTAGGAACGTTGCTTTAATTTTTTTGAAAAAGAGTTCTGATTTGAATTAAAATAATCTGACAAAACAATTTAAATTTGGAACGATAAATCGTTTCTCAAAATGTCGGACACAGGAAGCGGCGTGCCTGAAAGAATGCCGATCGATAAAGTCCCGATCACAATACGAGAAATGAATTGTAAAACAGTTTTTATTTACAATGCGTTTCGACTTTCACTAGACAGTGCACGGGTGCGGCCGAGGTCAACATTTTAAAGCATTTGTTCGACTCTGCCCCTCAGTACGTGACTGGGGTATAACGTCTCCATGGACGATACTCGTTTATTTATAGTTATTTTACTTAAAAACACATTTAACACTTGTCGATAGCATCGTAGTAAAGCGGTATTAGTTCGCACGGACTTGTTCCATGCGAATGGTCAAATCTATTGTCATTTGTTCGCTTAGGGATAACTTAAGTGATTTTTACTTAACTGACTAAAAAATGTTTTGTTCTAAACGCAGAGATGGAAAAACTACTTGAAAAACTCTTTGATAACTAAAATCACACCAGCTGCTTACATTAAGTAAAATTAAACTTGATACTCATTCCTTTATTCCTGCCAGTATTCTTAATAAGATTTTCCACTTTACATGCTTCAACTGAATAATCTTTGCTTAATGGTTTAACGACAATGTAAACAAATGAACACACGTCAATAGTCCTTACATAAATCTCATTTTTTTTTGCAAATTTCTCACAATACTCAAGAGTCAAGACTGTTGACAACAGTATTATGTATTATTGCACAATACAATGTCATCTTATTATTAACGCATAGAAAGTAAGAAAATATGTTAACATTGGCACCTGCTACTACTGTTACATTACTACGAGCTATCACGAAGTCATAGGGAATCCGTACAAGTACGTTGGTTGGTAATGCTCATTGATCGACATAATCTCACGTATACTACGTGTGTTTATCTTTCTACATCACATGAATATTGTTTTCGAATGCTAAATTCTATTGGTTTTTTATTGCCATGAATGGCAAGATGAGCATGCCATTTGCTTGCTGATAAGCGATACGACTGCCCATGGACAGTAGCAAAACCAAACACCACTGTGAATTACAAGTCCATTGCCCTTATTTACTGATAGAGATTTGTTACGTTCAGCCGTTTCCTAACTAATAACTATGACAATAAAATGTAAGACATCGGAGTTTATATTACTCGTAGTAGTTACCTAGGTATACCTATGCATATGATAGAAATAGACACCATTAAGCAGATCTGCGAAGCAATTAGTAATTACTCGCAAAATGTATTAAAATACAGATGGTTATTTATTCTTCTATTGTTAGATGGCTGATTATCCATATAAACTTCCATACTAAATATATTTTATATGAATAAATACATGTCCTCCATAACACAGCACAATAAATACGATGCGATATTCCTTTACAGAATTTTATATACGTGATAAATCCCATTTAGCACTTATCACATCAGTACATACATTTAAAAACACAAGCACAAACATAACAGAAATTGGACCATCACGAAAGCGGTATCACGTCACAGCGACATTCTAAAGCGATAATTAACCCAGCAATGTAACCGTCATCCTGTCAACTCAAGCTATTTTATACAGAATGGATGGAATAGCCTTAATTGGAATATACTTATGCATGGGATGTGTGGAAATAGCTCCATCCGCAATAAAATTATGGGTTTTGAGACTGCGAATTACAGGAATTCCTGGTACCAGTCTGTGTTAAATGTGTTTGCGTATTTTTAACCGACTTCAAAAAAAGGAGGAGGTTCTCAATTCGACTGTATGTTGCTTTTTTTTTTTTTATGTTTGTTACCTCGTTTCTCTGTACTGTGTGAACCGATTTCGATCATTCTTTCTTTGATTGAAAGCTGATGCTTGTCGTTTGGTCCCATAAAAATTTGGTGAAGATCTGATGAATATCTTCGGACCTGGAGAGGGGAACTCCTTAAAATTAAGGAGAATTGCAATGGTTCTTTTTGCATTACGTTCACTAGAAAAGTTAAGATACAGTAAGAGAGGGAAAAAGGGGTGGGGGTGAGGGGGGGGTGGGGGATAAAATTAAAATACACGTAAATTCTAATATCTTCGGCAGCTTTTAAGCGATTATAGTGATTTCTTTTTCATTGGAAAAAACGTATTGACAGGTTGATCCCAGGAACACAACATTAAGATCTTATTATCATGTTCGGACCTGGAGAGTAGAACTCCTCAAAATTTAATAGGATTCTTTTTGCATTGAGTTGAATATAAAAGCTAGGCTACAGTAGTTGAGGGACAAATAATAAACATGTGAATATTCCAATATCTTTGGCAGCTTTTAGCCGATTTTAGCGATTTTATTGTCATCGGAAAGAACATATTCCTTGTGGAGACCAAATCTTTTTCATTTAAATGCCTATCAACACTAAAAAGATAAAAATAACTAAAATTTTTAATAAAAAAAATAAAAACCGACTTCAAAACAAAAATCCACTAAAAACCAAAAATAAATAAAATAATAACTACCACTCCAAAGCAAAAAAATAATATTTATTTCATGGAGCTCGTGCATGTTGATTAATTTGCTTAATGACTTGACTAGCCAACAATTCAAAATATATGCGTAACATATTGAAACCCGCCTTCAACCACCCGCCCAGTACCAAACATATAGATATTTAAATTAATATAAGGCATAGGTCCTATACCTTATATTAATTTAAATATCTATATAAATAGTATCTATATAAGTGCGTGGTGGCCTGTTGGTAAACGGACTAGACGCGACTGCCAATATGTTCACGGTGGTCGCGGGTTCGAATCCCAGGGCACACCTCTGACTTTTCGGAGTCATGTGTGTATTGATAGTCAATCACCACGCACTAAAACGGTGAAGGAAAACATCGTGAGGAAACCTGCATACCATAGCGATTTATAAAAATTTCTATGGTATGTAAGTCCGCCAACCCGCACTAGGCCAGCGTGGTGGACTATATGGCCTAACCACTCTCAATCGTACTGTCGATTGTAGAGGAGGCCCGTGCCCTGCAGTGGGACGTATATGGGCTGATACATACATACATATAGGTCCTATATGTTTGGTACTGGGCGGCCCGCCTTCAATATGTTACGCATATATTTTGATTTGTTGGCTAGTCAAGTCATTAAGCAAATTAATCAACATGCACGAGCTCCATGAAATAAATATTATTTTTTTGCTTTGGAGTGGTAGTTATTATTTTATTTATTTTTGGTTTTTAGTGGATTTTTGTTTTGAAGTCGGTTTTTATTTTTTTTATTAAAAATTTTAGTTATTTATTTATCTTATTGGAAGTGAATTTCTTGGTACACGCAATTTTAGGATGAAATTATTTAAATGTGATCTTTTCATCAGAAAAATCCTTTCTTTTTCATTATCTCATACGCGCCTCTGCAAGTTCTGTAAGCCATTAAACTTTTAACTGCAGATGGCACCGTAAAATTGTAATTTACTTTTGTAAGATTGTTTAACTAAAGATTATTATTATTTATTGATAATGGCACTCGAGCACTGAAATAGGCACAGTGAATCTTTGAGCTTATTGAATTTATTTTTAACCACAAAACAAATTCACAAAACTGTAAATTAATGAGACGAATTGAAAATAATTAATCAACTTCCTTCAGAAGCAAAGCTGCAAACAATTGTCGGAACTAGAGCAGCAAGAACCCCATAAAAAGATACCAATCCTTCTACAAACTTCACAAAAAGAAAAGGGTTTCATAGGAAGCACATTAAACATTTTTTAAGGTAACTTATTGTCGATAACCCATCTCAGGCAGTTTGATCTATAAAACAACGGTGCCTTTGTATATCTTATCTTGTTGAGTGGTTCAGGTAGATGAGAGTATCGTCACGATGTCGCAATGTTGACTCAACCCATACTCTTCAGAGATAAGGCTAGGCGCCTCGGATGTCGCATGTTGGCAATTCTCATTTAGTTTATTTGTATGTTAGCTGGTGTTATGGATGACGTAGATTGTGAATATGATAATATATATACTATGTCAAGGATATTCAGATGTAAAATATTTACTGCAGGCTTTTTCTTAAATAATTTAGGTAGGTCATCAAATATAGAGTGATCGTTTAACGTACCTATTTATTATTACGCTCACAAGTATAGGAAAGACTTTAACATACATACATACATACATACATACATAAACTCACGCCTTTTTCCCAGAAGGGGTAGGCAGAGGTGCCAGGGCACCCACATTTCGCCTTGTATGTTCCGTCCCACGATGTGATAGGTGGCGAGCCTATCGCCATATCGGGCACGAATTCCTGACTCTGGGCTGATAATTAATAGAAAAATCCAATATCACTTTGCCCAACCCGGGATTCGAACCCGAGACCTCAGCTTTGTAGCTGTATCGTAGTACAACTACGCCACCGAGGCAGTCGAAAGACTTTAAGTTGAATATATTTTTAAGGTTTACCATCTGTTAATACGTTTTACTCCTGATACTTCCCAAAGCTGATGATGTCATCACTTTGACGACGTTCCACTAAAAGGCGCCGTTTATTTTTAGTTTTCGCAATGTTTAATAATAAAATTAATTCTGTGTTGCATTAATAAATTATTCCGAGGCGTGCTATGTAAAATAAAAACTAGAAAAAGCCTTAAAATTGTATAAAACAGGTTTTTACATTCAGGTCAGGCGTTTGGTCGGATGTTTTAAACAAGATGCGTCACTTTGCGCAACTGATGCCAAGTATTTCCGTATTTAAAACAAATTTCTAAGAAACAATTTCACTTTTCCGACTTAAATTATTGATTGCGTATTCTAATATATACTTCCCGCAGCTTTGTTTACATTTTAAGGTTTATCGTGTTGGGTTAGGTCAGGTTTACCTGTAGGTAAGCCACAGTACAGTTTCATTAAAATTAATTTGGTAGTCGTTCCGAGAAAGAGTAACAAACATCGATACGGCCTTTATACCGGGTGCATTTAAACTGCGACCAAAAATAAGTTTTAGTGACACTCGGGTTTGAGCAATGTCCTCGTCTATCCCTTACAAATAAAATTGAGAATATTATCTTAAGGAAATAAGGTTTTTCGATTTGAACTCCGATATACATAATACAGAAATCTTCATGGGAATACCCATATTCAACTTACAGAAGTTTAGTTCAACTGGATAAGTTTCAGCATCACAAGCGAGCTAGACAAAGATACATTTATTTTGTTTATAGATTTAAAATGTCTATTTTATTACATAGGCGCTCGTCAAGTACAACAGTTTATGTTTACATACGACAATTCTCTGTATTTATTTGTTATGTGTACATTTCACAATGAGACAGACACGCAGTGCATATAATATGTAGATATTGTTGTTGCTAATTGTTTTCTAGCATTTGTAACTTCCCTTCAGTATTTTGTGGAAAGTTTACAGGAAGACCTATCTCTTTTATGATGTTTTGAACACCAGAATTACCATGATCTCGCACAAAATCGGTTTAAATACCTGTGTCACTTTTACGATAAATAATGCTAAGCATTGCTTGGTTATTCATGCTATTGTTTTGTTTTGCTACTGTCCATTAGCGGTCGTATCGCTTGCTATCATGCTATTGCTGGTCTGGCCAAAGATTGAATTGCATTTAAAACATTCCATTTCAAACGTAAAAAAAAATCACGAACTGCGCCTATTTGTGTGACTATGTTTGGCGACCGCCATTTATTTTTTACACCGCGGATTCGATGCGGGCGGAATCTGTGATTAGACTGAATCGGAATTAGTGCTTTCTATACATAAATTAGATAGCCCGTATAGCTATTACAAGAGAAACAGTAAAATAAAACAGATATCATTTTAAAATTCAAACAATACTCTCCATGATATTCTATTTTATCCTTCATTCTGTTTTATTCTGAGTCTTAAAAGGAATTTTAGTGCACAGGATATCGAAATGGTTAATTTTCTCTTTCGTTTAATCGATTTACCAGTTCAAAGTATATTGCCATGTTAAAATATCCTTACATTTATTGTTACTAGTTCGTAAATCAAGCATATTTGCAGCAAGGGCGGATCCAGGGGGGAGGTCATGGGGATCATAACCTCCCCCTGGGCTGGCCTCAGATTGACAAAATTTATTAATTATCTTGTTGATTAAATTTATAAGCACATTTAATTCTTTTTATGTGGATGACTAAAGTAAAAAAGTATGTGTATGTTCACAAATCACGCCTGTAACAAACTTTAAAAAGTCATTATTACGAATTGGAGTATTGAAATTGGACCCAGTGTTCTGACATGAACTATTATGTGACGCCCCTCTGGCGTAAAAGCTGGACCCGCCCTTGATTTGCAGTGACACTTTTGTTGTTATACCTAAATCATGATGTGTGTATGTTTGTTTTTTGATATGATTATGATTGTCCTAGCATTGAATATGATAGTTGACGCTGTTCTACAGCGTTTATTTAAATAAAATATTGTTTTTGTATTGCCAACCCGTATTAGGCCAGCGTGGGGAACTATAGGTACGGCCTAACCACTCCCAATCGTTCTCTCGATTGCAGTAAGACTTATATGGGCTGATACAGAAAATAATTGTTTTATTATGCATTTAGCTTGTTTCGGAGATCCAACTCAAAAGTAAATTGATTGCCCTATTTAAACACATCTGTTTAAGTAAAATCTATATAAACTTCGATATTGCTTTATCCACCATTTCTGTATAATCCTGTTTAATACACAATAGGCAACAAACTTATTTCAATGTCGACTACAATATAATAATTTACAGGCGAATGTAAATTGCGCACGAGAGCAAAGTATCTGAATATGGAGATATGCAAATTATCGGCAATGCAGGGACGCCACCGGAGTTGCTAGCGACCACCAGTGTCATAAACTAGATTTAGGAGCTTTATTAACAAACTCGGATGAGCGAGGGATTAACTTTAACCCAAAGATTTACGAGGGTTACTCTATAAAAACGATACGAACTTTGAACGTTCGGATGTTAGACGTTACGATTTCCACTTGTAAAATTAATACAATTCTCTATTATACTTATAATTTACTTCGAACTTAGTCTATGGTTGCGACATACGATAGAGGAATCCAACATTTTGTGGAGTATCTAGGCACATTACTGAAGTTTTACGTACGGGGTCAAATAGAGAAATTCTTCCCCTAATATTTTGGCAATATGAAAACTACTGGTGGTAGGTCTCTCATATGTGAGAGGCCATCTGGGTAGGTACCACCGCAATGTCTATTTCTCCCGTGAAACAACACTGCTTAAATGCACTGTTGTGTTTCGGATTGAAGGACATTGTAGCCAGAGCAACTACTGGACATATTGAGACTTAACATCTTATGTCTCAGGATGGCGAGCGCAGTGGAATGTTGCTACTGTTTATGAGCCGTCGTATCGCTTACCATCAGGCGAACGGCATGCTCGTCTCGCCATTCAATGCAATAAAAAAAAAAAAAAAAAAACTAATTCGCACGCGACAAAACGATATTTATGAAATTTATGGACCAAAGATTTATGTCAGCTATTTCATTATACAGGACATACCGGGTATCTCAAGACTGCTAAGGAAAACGAAGCCGGGTGGTAGTTTTAGTGACTACAAACACAATGCAACTAAAAATTTCGCGTAGAAACGCGACAACTATTTTTTATGATTTTTTAAACATCGTCATTTTTAGGTGGTAAATTCTTAGTTTTTGCTAAAATAATAATTTAAACACTTTTATACCTTAGATTAGTTATAAATAAAAGGGTATACACTATTATTTTAGGAAAAAATGTATTTACCACCCAAATATGGCCATAGGAAAAAAATAACAAAAAAAAAATCGTCGCTTTTTTTTGCAACATTTCTGTTGCATTGTGTCTGAAGTAGCTTAAACTACCACCCGGCTTCGTTTTCGGTAGCAGTCTTGATATACCCTGTATAACTTATAAATTATAATTGACTATATTCACCCATCTTCGCTCCGCTCCGCTCCACTTCAGTGGAAACGCAGCCTTATATTGAAATGATAATATAAACCTGGCAACCCTGTCAGTGCACCAAGCCAATACAAATAAAGCAGAATCAGGGAGTATCTCTTACGTCCGCGATTCTCATCAGCAGTATGCTAATAAGTTAATTATTTAAAAAGTAATTAAATTATATACATTATGTCCGTTTCCTTTTTTAATTACTCTTGTTGGAGTCATAGTAAATTTCGTTAACTATCTTAGCTTGAATTTATATGAGCCGTGATTTATTACTTTTTTCTTTCATTATAGAAAATTGATACACATATTGTTATACACTCTTGGTTGAAATTATATTTACATATTAATGTTTCCATTTGGATGTTATACTAAAAAGTTTATATATACGGTCAGTAAGATTGTTAGTAACCCAGCCCTTACAATTTCATTTAAGTCCCTTTGCCATCGATATCGTAAAGCCAGAAACGCACCTTGATACCCAAGATTGTAAGTACGTATTTTGAAGCTGTGATGACGACTTATTATTATCCAAGCCTCTCAGGGCTGAAACTGAGTTAAGCGGGCGCCGGCGACGGGCAACCGTCGCGCGTCTCCTCGCGTGGACACGCGGGCGGGCTCCGTGAGAACTCGACGGTCCCCGTCGCGGGTACCCGTCGCGTCGCGGAGACCGGATTTACGCAGTGTCGCTACTCGCTAGTTTAATTTTAAAGGTGTGCATGTACAGCCGTGTCGATTGAGAACTTAATATATTATTACATAGCAAAACTACGACTACGACAACGAAGTGCGTGGTGGCCTGTTGGTAAACGGACTAGACGCGACTGCCAACATGTTCACGGTGGTCGCGGGTTCGAATCCCAGGGCACACCTCTGACTTTTCGAAGCCATGTGTGTATTGACAGTCAATCACCACGCACTAATACGGTGAAGGAAAACATCGTGAGGAAACCTGCATACCATAGTGTAAGGTTTAATAAATTTTACATTAGAAAGAAGCATTTAAAATTGTGTTTCCGGAAATTGTAAGTAAAATAAATATAAAAAGGAAGTTGTTTTGACTATTGAACGATCGATGGCGCTCGAGAATGAGTGATGAAAATAGGAGGGAGTAATAATTGCTGGCCAAGAGAGACATTCTAGTTGGAGACGCCGAGGAAGTCAGTTGTACTCATAACAAGAAATAAATACTGTGCTATATAATCAGTGTGTTTATATCTACAAGCCGGTCGTCCAACATTTCAGAAGTGGGATTTGGTGCAAGTATTGCGTAAGTACACGCCTAAGTATTTTGTTATTTATAAATGCGTTAGATATATTGTGAATAAAACAAACCAACTAGAGTAATTGCTGGTGATTTCTATTTCGTAATACTATGATTTCTGCCTATGAGTTGTTGAATGAATAAAATAATTTTATATTTAAATTTATTAATTTAATTAGACCTATAAAATGTCGTATTTTACATAATCAAGTTTGCTTGGATATTTGAAAGTACTTGATTTACAAGAGTTTAAAAATATGTAATTAGTGAATAATCACTTAGCTTTATCTACCCACCCACATTAAACTCTTTATTTTTAAAGATATTTTCAATGTAAAATGTAAATGTTCTTGCAACCGTTTATAACAAAAAACTTGAATTTTACCGATTTATACAACTACAATGCGCTTGATATATGCATACATTTATGACGAGCTAAATAAATAATTGAAATGAAATGAAATGAAATGAAATTCGTTTATTGATTGGCAATTAAATAGCTCTTATGACAAGTAAATACATGGTACTTATTCTATATTCCCAAATTAATAGATATAATATTATATAAATTAAATTTATTTACTTTTAGTTTTTGGTAGTCGCCTTATTTATCATTTTTATTGTCCTTATATTCAAATACTAATCAGTATATTTTTGCTGTGTGCAAGCTCATACGCGATGGAGCAAAGTGCTGACGTGGCCAATGAAGCTGACGGCAAAAGACGCAAGTTACAAACTCCGCAGCCGTCCACGTCGCAACGGCGGCTGAGCAACATGCACTGTGCCGGTAGTCGCAGTCATAGCCGCACCCGCAGTCGTAGCCGCACCCGCAGTCAATGCCTCGAAGAAAGGAAGAGAGACCTGGAACGAGAGCGACAAAGACTGCGACGCCTGGAGCAGGAACTGCAAAAAGAACGTGACGACAGCCGACATCGAAGACGAAGTACCTTCAGCCAGCGCGACACCGAGCCATCGCGCCACAGGCCTTCGCGTAGCCAGCGCAAGACATCGTTGCGCTCTATCGCGGATGGCCACCGGAGCCGTTCACCGATTCTTCGTGAGAGCCTTCGCCAGGGACCAATAAGATCTACGGTCCCCAACCAGAATGGAGCCGACGAGGTGCCGGCAGAGCATGGGAACGCAGTTACCAGTCATCATTCTCGGAGGTCAGACAGTCCTACTTTTTCTACTACCGAAGTTTTGAAACTAATAAATTCTCTTAGAAATGAGCCTTTATCGTCACCATTAATAAATCAAGGCGCACAATCACATAAGCATTTCGATTTTAAAAATATATTGCCAGAATTTGATCCTTCCACTAAAAACCAACGCATGGATGTGTGGATAAGAAAGGTTAATGAGTGCGCCTCGGTTTATTGCTGGGACGATAAAACAACTGTTCACTTTGCGATGCAGAAATTACAGGGATTGTCGAAAACTTGGTACGAAAGTTTAAGTTCTATATTATTCACGTGGAGTGAATGGCAGGAGAAGTTGTTAAATGCCTTTCCTTGCGAACAAAATTATGGTCAGTCTCTTGAAGATATGCTAAAACGCAAAAGTAGGTGGGGTGAGCCGATAGAAATATATTATTATGAAAAGCTCGCGCTATTGAATCAATGTGAAATATTTGGGAAAAGAGCAGTAGATTGTATAATTCATGGGATTGTTGACAAAACAACAAAGTCTAGTGCTTTAGCTTTACGTTGTTCCGCGCCAGAACAGTTGCTGCAGTTTTTGCTTAGTAATAAAGATCCTTATACGTCTCAACATAATCCAATTAGGCGTAAAAGCTTTACCAATCATATAGATAACGGTCAACAAACTAAATCGCATCCGAAATCGGGGCCCAGCTCTATTTATTGCTTTAATTGTAAAGATAGGGGTCACCCATATTTACAATGCCCTAAGCCTCTTATGAAGTGTGATCAATGCCATAAGATAGGACATAGGTCTGAAACCTGTAGGCTGAAGCAAGAGAAGGGACCTGTAAACATTGAAGTAGTGAAAAATACGATGTGTATAAGTAGTGCCAAGCCTAATGCGAAGTTTATCAAAACTGTTATGGCTAACGGTAATAGTTTCGAAGCGTTTATTGATCTAGGAAGTGAAGTGACATTAATAAAAGAATCCTCGTTCTCAAAATTAGGCATTCCACATAATGGAATCAAAAGCACCATGCAAGGTTTCGGAAATAGTTTAGTTCAATCCTTAGGATCTGCCCTCTTAGATTTGTCTGTAGATGATGTTAGAGCCACTGTCTCATGTAGAGTAGTGGGTGATCACCTTCTTGACAAACCCTTACTTATAGGGCAATCTTTTTCCGAGCAGCCTCATGTTGTAATTCACAAAGATTCAAGTAAACTACAGTTTCTTAACATAGGCTCAGAAGTACCCGACCTCATAGGAGAAGATGTGAACGAGGCGTTAAGTAAGGTCAAAATTTTAAGTGACCAGATCCTATATGGAGCTGCTAGTGTTAAGGCTGTCACGGAGTCTGTTTTTACCGGAGACTTACTTTTAAGAACAAAGATGGTGGGGTCGCCAATGAATAGGTACATTGTTAACGGTGGGTTACATGAAGTTAGGGGCGGAACCTTAGTAATAACCCTCACACCATGTTCAATTCCATGCGAACTCTATAGTGGAGTTGTAATATCAAGAGGAGAAAGAGTACAGATTGTTAGCAAAATTTGTGAGAAGTTTTTTGTGACGCCGATATCTGGAGACAATGTTAGACAAATAGATGAGAATCAGGTATTACTGGGTAACACAGTTTCTGAAAGCGATAAATGTGATTTAATTTCTTTACTCCGTCGTTATGCACATTGTTTTGCGCACAAACTAGAAGATTTACAAGGTACTAATGTTACTGAAATGAAAATTGAATTGAATAGTGATCGTTCAGTAGTGTATAGACCGTATAGGCTATCTCACCATGAAAGGGGTAAAGTTAGAGAACTAGTGACGGACATGCTTCAGGCTGGCGTAATTAGAGAATCTGTGTCTAATTATGCTAGCCCTATTATCTTGGTACGTAAAAAGGATGGTAAGATTCGAATGTGTGTGGATTATAGATTATTAAATTCCATTACAGTAAAAGAGAGATATCCAATGCCGATTATAGAAGATGAGATTGCTCGATTATCAGGGCAGGGCTGGTTCATTACTCTGGATTTAATGTCCGGGTATTACCAAGTGCCCATTGCAGAAAAATCTAAGCATTTAACTGCATTCGTCACGCCCGACGGCCAATACGAATTCAATCGTATGCCGTTCGGGTTAGCGAATGCACCAGCAGTATTTCAGAGATTAATGAACCAGGTATTAGGTGCTGCACGTTTTCAAAATGCTATGGTATACATAGACGACTTGCTCATTTTCGGTACAACTCCTAAAGAGTGCTTGTATACTTTAGAAACAATTTTACAACTAATAGATCGCGCTAATTTGAAACTGAATCTTGCCAAGTGTCGTTTTTTACAAACCGAAATAGACTACCTAGGTTACGAAATATCGTCTGCAGGAATGCGACCAGGTCAGTCAAAGATTCATAGCGTTACAAATTTTCCCCGTCCTGAAAATATTCATGGAGTCAGGCAGTTCTTGGGTTTAGTGAGTTATTTTAGAAAGTTTGTTCAGGGTTTTGCACAAATTGCTTTTCCTTTGACAAAATTATTGAAGAAAGATGTAACCTGGCAATGGATGGAAGATCAGGAACGTGCATTTAATACTTTAAAAAATAAATTAGTCGACAGGCCTGTGTTAGCGATTTTCGATCCCGTTGCAGACACAGAATTACATACTGATGCCAGTCGTGTTGGTATTGGGGGTATCCTTTTACAACGGCCAAAAGGGCAAGGCCCTTTTAAGCCCGTGGCATTTTATAGTCGCCAAACATCTCCAGAGGAGAAAAATTTCCATGCTTACGAACTTGAAACTTTAGCGGTTGTTTGTTCTTTACAAAAATTTAGAGTCTACGTGCTGGGGTTAAAGTTTAAAGTTGTTAGTGATTGTAGTGCTCTTAGATCTACATTTCTAAAACGAGACCTCATACCCCGTATCGCGCGATGGTGGATAACGCTACAGGAATTCGATTGCTGTATAGAATATCGGGCAGGCAGGAAAATGTCTCACGTAGACGCTTTATCTAGAAATCCGATCTTCGATACAGACTCTAAGGACGACGAACATTCGTCGGTAATGACTATTAGCTCTAACGACTGGTTGCTTACTTTACAAATGGGAGATTCAGAACTAACACGAATAAGAAATATACTTAGTAATAACTTGGACTCTAAAGAACTCGCGTATATAAAAGAGAATTATATCCTACGTGATAACAAACTTTTTAGGTGCCTAGAAGGAAACAAGGAAAACGTTCGGTGGGTAGTTCCAAAGGGTGCTAGATGGCAGGTGTGTAGGCTTAATCATGACGAAATAGGCCACTTAGGCAGGGAGAAGACTTTGGAGAAAATAAAAAAGAATTACTGGTTCCCTAAGATGACACGTTTTATAAAAAAATATGTTGAAGCATGTCTGGAGTGTGCATATGCAAAAAATAAATCTAATAACAGTGAAGGGCTGTTACATCCCATAACAAAAATCGAAACGCCCTTTCATACTCTCCACATAGATCATATAGGACCCTTTGTAAAATCAAAAAGAGGTCATACACATGTATTAGTCGTAGTTGATGCTTTCACAAAATTTTGCTTCATCAAGTCTGTTCGAAATACAAACACGCAAAACGTTCTAAGAGTTTTAGATGACATTTTTTATACTTTTAGAACCCCCGATAGACTAATAAGTGACCGTGGAAGCTGTTTCACTTCCCATCTATTTACAAGATACTGCATAAATAGAGGTATTAAGCACGTGTTGAACGCCGTAGCAAGCCCACGATCAAATGGGCAAGTAGAGCGGTATAACCGCACTATTCTGGACGCATTAACTGCGCAAAACATTAATAATGATGAGAGGGATTGGGATTGTAAATTAGGTAAGATTCAATGGGGCCTAAATAATAGTATCCAAAAAACAATAGGCAAGGTGCCAGCAGAAGTAATGTTTGCGATGTCAATGAATGGGGAAATCAAATCATCGCTTAACGAAATCATACAAAATAATTTTAAAGACTCCGATATTGCGGCAGTTCGTATGGAGGTAAAAGAAAAGACAGACAAGCAACAGCAGTATCAAAAACAATACTATGATAAGAATAGAAAACCAGCTCGAATATATAATGAAGGGGATCTTGTAAAAATTACCAAAATTAACTTTCAAAACAAGGGTAACAGTTCGAAACTCTTACCAGCTTATGAAGGACCATATCGTGTTGGTAAGGTCTTAGGAAATGATCGATACAGAGTAGTTCCAATACCGGGTTTTGAAGGGTCAAAAAATAAACGTGGTACGACTGTGGCTGCAGACCGAATGCAACCATGGATTCATTTGAAAGCATTGGAACTTGATGAGTGTAGCACTGGTGACATGAGTGAGGAAAGTAATGAGCTGTAAAAGTGAACATTGTGCTTATTTGCAGATTTGTATCAAGGTGGCAATCATTTTTAATTAGAAGCTAATTCAGATGTGTGTATTTGATAAGATATAGTTTTCTTTAGCCCAAGAATTGATTGGTTTGGGCTTAAGCCTTGAATACTGATAAATTGAACTTTACCATATTCATTTTTCGAATCATTCTTCGGCTTGATTGCTGGTCTATCCCAAGAATGGATCGGTTTGGAGATAGAAAGCGATGAGAGCGGAAAGCCCTGAGAATTGATTGGTTCAGGACTCATAACGAATATTTCGAAAATGATTGGTCCGAAACTTTATTAAACTGGATCCGCAAGAGTGGAGGCTATTTAATAAAGAATACTTAATGATATTATAGATTGTAAGAATATGTAATTTTTGATTGTAAGAAAACGTAATTTTGATTGTAAGTAAATGTAATTTTGTGATGAATGTCTCTTTTGGCGAGTGTAAGGTTTCACCGGAAGCGTGTATGAGGACATACACGTCGTCAGGATGGACGAGTGTAAGGTTTAATAAATTTTACATTAGAAAGAAGCATTTAAAATTGTGTTTCCGGAAATTGTAAGTAAAATAAATATAAAAAGGAAGTTGTTTTGACTATTGAACGATCGATGGCGCTCGAGAATGAGTGATGAAAATAGGAGGGAGTAATAATTGCTGGCCAAGAGAGACATTCTAGTTGGAGACGCCGAGGAAGTCAGTTGTACTCATAACAAGAAATAAATACTGTGCTATATAATCAGTGTGTTTATATCTACAAGCCGGTCGTCCAACAATAGCGATTTATAAAAATTTCTATGGTATGTAAGTCCGCCAACCCGCACTAGGCCAGCGTGGTGGACTATATGGCCTAACCACTCTCAATCGATTACAATTGTAGAGTAGGCCCGTGCCCTGCAGTGGGACGTATATGGGCTGATACAAAACTACGACTAGCAAAAAAAAAAACGACAGCCAGTAAGATCGTTTATTGAATCTAGGTTAATCTTGCTGTGCGGAGAATTTGTTGTAAAGTTCAGTAAATTAAGAGAAAATGAAAACTCATTTTACAAATATTTTAAAGTTTCAATACCGGTCTATGACGAATTATTTTCGAAACTGGAACCATATTTGAAGGTCAACAATTTAAGAGTAAAATCTGTATTAGTCATATCACCCTATGTAAAGGCTGGCAATAACAACGATCTCCACATCGACCTGTTGGAAGCGGCCTGCCTCCAGCGACTTCCTGCAAATTTAGCCAGGTCGTCCGTCCACCTTGTAGGCGGGCGTCCGACATTTCGCTTGCCTGTACGTGGCCTCCACTCTAGAACCTTTCGGCCCCAACGGCCATCGGTTCTGCGAGCTATGTGCCCGGCCCACTGCCACTTCAACTTGCTAATCCTTTGGGCTATGTCAGTAACCATTGTTCTCCTACGGATCTCCTAATTTCTGAGTAGATCTCGTAGGGAAATACCGAGCATAGCCCGCTCCGTGGCTCGTTGAGTGACTTTGAGCCTTCTAATGAGGCCCACAGTGAGAGGCCACGTCTTGGTGCCGTATGTCATCACCGTCATGTTGCCGCTGGCGGACACCACGCGCTTTACCGCCCGTGCCCCCGCGACGGGTTCCAACGCACGGAGGCGGGCCCCACCGCGCGGGTTCGGGACGCGTCTCCCCGTGCCGGACGCCCGCGCGGATCCCCGCGACGGAGCACTTTTGTATGAAACCACGCGAGTGCCTGCTTAACGCAGTTTTAGCCCTTACTCATTTATCAAATTTACGCACAAAAAATGTTACAGCACGTTTAATTGGTTAAAAAAAGTTTACTATTAAAATATTTATAACCGCTATAACGTATATTTTACGGATTTCCATAGAGTAAGCGTAGAGGGAGCGCCGTATAATATGAAATAATAAATTTTACTAACTGGTTTTAAATATGACTTTGGATAGCGGCATTTTTATACGTGCGTAAATATTATTTTGCGCCTATAATGTGAAAAGCAAGCTCGATTGGATAATTAGCCCCATAAGAAACTTACGTATTTTTACAACGTTATTGCCTCGTTAAGGTTACCGACATAGCCCATAGGATTAGCAAGTTGAAGTGGCAGTGGGCCGGGCACATAGCTCGTAGAACCGATGGCCGTTGGGGCCGAAAGGTTCTCGAGTGGAGGCCACGTACAGGCAAGCGAAGTGTCGGACGCCCGCCTACAAGGTGGACGGACGATCTGACTAAGGTCGCAGGAAGTCGCTGGATGCAGGCCGCTTCCAACAGGCCATTGTGGAGATCATTGGGGGAGGCCTATGTTCAGCAGTGGACTTCCTGTGGCTGATATGATGATGATGATGATGATTGCCTCGTTTGGTTTTGTGAGCGACTAACAGGCCTCTCTACATTTATCCATTCATTTTCAAAGTCCCTCAACGATATACACGCATCTATAGGCCGACCGTTTAACTCGCGTATCGCCTGCGCGGTAAGAAGGGAGCGGGGGCAGGTAACGCTACACACGGAGTCAATAATCCAAAGATTTGTCTCGAGATAGACATTGTTGGTAAAGAATAAAATAATAGGTATCTATTTTTTAAGTATTTATTTTTAAGTTTTACAAATATTTTATTAATAGCTTTTTAGGTAGGTTCTTTTAGAAGCAACTGTTTTGTTTGTGTGTACATGCTTATAATGTTCCAGGAGTTTGAAAACTGCACAATTTTTTTATTTATTTATTCTTTACTGCGCTCATATTACTAAGCTAAATTTGTCAGATACTACAATTATATATAAAAAGTACAGATGGCGGTCTTATCTCTCTTGGAAATTTCTTACAGAAAACCTTGGGATTTTATCGTTTAGAATCCCTTGCGTTTCCTTCTATGCTCGTGACTATTAAAAAATAAACAACCTACAATTGTTACAAAAACTAAAATTGGTGGGATATTCGCTACCCAGTCATACAGGTATCAAAACAGCGTCACCACTATCATTAATATATTACAGCATATTGCGTGGTTACTGAACGCTGCGCACGCATGATTGCGCGTTTCCCTGGCTGCGCGGACGGTGCTCGGTCGATCACAGGAAGCGACCGACGCCGTCCCACCGTGACCACACACCTTTTCGTCATCAACCACCTGCTGCTTGTTTTAGAACTTTGGAATTCTTGTTATTCGATTATACAGTTTATACACGGCTAATGTAATTTAAATAAGAGGTTGGAGGTGTTTATCTATGCCGAGATGAGCAGGATTTAGCAAAAATATGCTGTTGACACGTTACAAGCTTATTATGAATGATTCACACATGTAAACAAAGGTAGATATTAAAAACAGATGTAAATCTGACCTTTCGTAGAATTTAGCGCAGGTATTATTCGATAAGTGCGTGGTGGCCTGTTGGTTAACGGACTAGACGCGGCTGCCTACATGTTCACGGTGGTCGCGGGATCGAATCCCAGGGCACACCTCTGACTTTTCGGAGTCATGTGTGTATTGATAATCAATCACCACGCACTAAAACGGTGAAGGAAAACATCGTGAGGAAACCTGCATGCCATAGCGATTTATAAAAATTTCTATGGTATGTAAGTCCGCCAACCCGCACTAGGCCAGCGTGGTGGACTATATGGCTTAACCACTCTCAATCGTATTCTCGATTGTAGAGTAGGCCCGTGCCCTGCAGTGGGACGTATATGGGCTGATACAGATACAGTTTATTCAATACACAAACCGAAAAAAGGTTTGGGTTATGATGATCAAGTTTATTGCTTATTTATTCCTATTTGATGAAGTTAATTATACGTCCAACTGCAAGGGAACTACTCTTCAATCGAGAATACAATTGAAACGTAGTTAGGCCATATAGTCCAGCTAATTAATACTTGACATGAATATGCACAAAAAACACCTGAACTTAAATATTCAAGTATGAAGTTTTTTTTATGATTCCAATTTAATAACCTAACTTACGAATTAAAACACTACTTATTATTGATTTCGTTCTTCATATTTATTCAAGTAACACATAGCAAAGATATCCGTTCGGTTGATGTTAGAATATCTTATAGATATGATTCCTCAGGGATGAATGTCATCACGCACGTCTCGCCGGGAAACAATGGCTCATAAAATTATGTAACAGATATTATCTGTCGCTTCTCGTAACTCTATTGTACTAAGCAGTGCTCATTTCGGCTCTCACTTACACCTTTCGTCATCCAAGGCTCGTTGCCCAACATAATTTTAATAATCAATTTGTATACGGTGTCCCAAAAATATATGATAGAAAAAGTTTAATATTATAGACGGTTGATATAATTACATATTGATTTCATTCGTTTTAGCGTAATACAAAAGTTGAAGATTTTGGATATTTACATATTGAATTCATTCACTTAGATATTTTATTTTAACTAGCAATCTGACACGGCTTCGCTTGGGCGTGGAAACTTTACAGTTTTATATTTAAACTCGATGTGACTGCCATCCATTATACTCATTTTCCCGTTCTGTCTCGTTACATCCCCTCTCAATCTAAGGCATGCATTTTTCTTTTCTTATATCCTATTTCATCCGTTTATATTCTTTCCCATCTCTCTGAGTTTGAAAGAGTAGCTAATACATATTTGAATGCCTCGTTTATTCTACTCCAGAAACACTTCATTTTTTCGGGATAAAAGGCCATATGTTAGTACAGAGTTACAACTACATCCATACCAAATTTCATCAAAATTGGTCCAGCCGTTTGAGCGTGAAGAAGTAACAAACATACACATTTGCGCTTACAATATTAGTATGGTATGAAGTGTGATGAATGTTCTAGGGTTATGGATATCGTCCATCACACTGACCTATTACGGATTGGCAGACTGATATTATTATGTTAGAATTAGTTTACATGTCAATTAGCTTAATGATATGCAAGGAGATTAAATTCTCGCATAAAATTATTCATTTGTTTGTAAACAGGATTTTGCGGACCATATTTCCGCGATGTAAGATGTTATAAGGCATTAAAATGATACAAATTGAGTAATTTACCACAGTATTAAAATCTAATTTGATTAATTGGATTTTTACAATTAAATAAAAGCTAATGTATGCTATATTAGCAAACATGATGCAGAGTTCACTATAAAATACATGTTATCTTTCGTGGATATGAGGAACTTTATACATAAAATGCATATTACATTTTGTAATTTCACAACACGCAAACATACAACAAATGAATTTTGATTGACTCATACATAATCTCTTTGGATTCGGGTGGATTCTGGATTAGAACTGCAACCGTTAGTATCACAGTTTGCTTTTTTATACGGTACTATGGCGCTATCGTCGACCTTCATTTGTTTTAAAGGTAAAAAATAATTTTGTATTTTTTTTCTCGTTTAACAAACTAAATTTAATTATACAATTTTATTGGTTACTCCGTGCCATTTATTTGTACTATACAAGTAGATATTTCTATTCGGTGTTACAAACTTGGCCGGTCTTCCTTAGTGTCGGGTTAAAAAAAACAGACGTATATTTCCAAACATTGAGCATTTCTTCAAACAAACGCTTGTGTTTTCTATTTCGTTTCCTTTCGTTGTTATTTAAAAGTTGTGTTTGTGTTACGGGAAACTTGTTACAAATCTCGTTGATTAGTAATTATTTAAGTTTTTTATTATTGGGACACTAAATAAAGAATGCATTTTGATTAGAAAATTTCATACAGGTCCTTCAAGTACTAGTTTGGAAATAAAACATACATACGTTATACTCAATCTTCTCTAATACATTAATTTTCCTGGGTAAAAATAACCTATATACTAACCTAATGAACGATTTCTATGCCAATAATTGTTATAAGCCGTTGATCTATGACTTCTGAAAAAAGACAAATAAAAAATACCTTTATTCATCTTAAGAGTCGGGATGAAGGATTTATTATAAAATAATATAACCTTAACTTTCTTCATTCTAGTACTGGCAACACCAAATGTAGATGCAAGTTAGTTGTTTGCATAGATTTAGTATAAAACAGATCGGCAATGGAAAGAGATAGAATAATTTAACTCATATGTTAAAGCGAGATGCATGATGCGAACATACGTTTACACAGAAGTAGCCTGCAGTGACCCAGAGTCAAAATATGTCAAACTAAGCGAGCAACAAAATTCGCTTATTTTCATAATTTATTTAATTTTACAGTGTTTGGTCATATTTATTAAACGTAGTTTATTATAGTGCATTGCGCAGTGCCAAGGTGTGGTTCATTCAGGCGTAAAAATCCGAAATAATTAAAGTTTTCTCAGGTACCGGCCACTTTTGCACAATACTATTTTGTGACGATATTATAGAATTAAATGGAAATCTGTGTATACACATCGGTAGAAAAGAATATAGTATTTCATTGTATAAATACGCTGAAAGCATCCATTGCGTATAAAAAATAATATCAAATACGTGAATTCACAATAATTTCAACCAAAAGTTGCTAGGGATTGCCTGACAGGTTCGATCAATAAAAGGTTGTCGATAAAATAGTCGATGACAAGACATGTTGCCCTACATTTTTATGGAGCTATAGTATGTTGTGATAGTGTGCATTTTTCTTCTTTTTCTACCTGGCGTTATCTCGGCCATATTTCCCTGGCCATTATTATAGTATTCATTCTACAATATTACTTATTACTTTACTTTTTCTCATTTTTTTATACTTATTTGTGGAATAATTATTATAGCACTTCATGTGTGTGATTTATGAATTAAGAACCTGTTTCAATCTCTGCCAAAAGGCTGTCTATTTATAATAGTAAAACAAGAACATATTCGACATTATTATAAAATATGCGACACTTCTATGCACAGTATCATCGTCCAAACCTTAAAGCAACATTATTCATTTATCATAACATTAGGTATAGGTTAAAAATTTATAATTCTCATAGGAAAAACATTAGTTTAGGTGACGAGATCGAGAAAACCTTTGTAGTTTATTAAACTGTCTCCTTCTTCAGCCACAGGAATGCGACTAATGAACATAGGCCTTCCACAAGAATGTCTACATCAGTTTGTTGTAAGCTGCCTGCATCCAACGACTTCCTATAAGCTCCTCCGTACACCTCCAACGCGGCCTAGCAGGCGTCCAACACTTCCCAATGTGTTACAAGTCAATTAATTGACTTAAATAAGCATATATTTTTTTAACTCTAGTATCATGAATGAATCATCCTGATCTCACCGAGGACCAACTAAATAAACTTGAGCGCCTTCAAAACTTTATTATTAGATTCATATTTGGATTACGCAAATATGATCATGTTTCTGAGTTTCGTACTAAGCTCAAGTGGTTGCCCATACGGCTTCGTCGGAATGCTCATATTCTTTCTCTTCTTTACAATATATTGTTTAATCCTGTCACCCCATCTTATCTCAAAGATCGTTTTGTATTTCTCGATGACTCCCATTTAAGATCCCTAAGGTCGTCAGAGAGACTGGAATTTAGAATGCCTGTGCACTCCACTAATTTTATGGACGGGTCGTTCACCGTCAAAGCTGTCCGATTGTGGAACGCCCTACCAGTTGTGGTAAGACGAGCGAGGTCACTATCATCGTTTAAAAAAATTATCAAAGTTCACTACCTGTCTCCTACATTTACACATTGATGTGGATAACTTTCCTGTTTGTATGTACTGATACTCTTATATTATATATAAATATGTATTTATTTATGTATATATATTAGTTATATATGTATGTATTGATTGATTTATATATATTATATATTATTATTATTTAGTAACTATTTGTTGTTCTTATATATTTTTTTCCCGTCTTAACTCCTATTCTTTACACTTTACGACTGCCCTCTAATTATCCTTTTGTCAAATCCATCCCATGGTTGTCTGTATGACATTGCCTTTGAGCGATAAGACCGCCAATTGTACTTTTATGATTGTAGTTTTCATTTTATTTGTATTTTTTTTTGTGCAATAAAGTGTATAAATAAATAAATATAAATATACTTACGCGAATGTTAGTCATTGAAAAAAAAAACTAATAATCATGGATTTTGTTGCAGACTGAGTCCACCCTGTGACTACGAAAGTTGTAAAGTAATCGAAATTTCGCGACGGGAAATTAAAAAAATAAGCCGAATACGCTAAAACTTTGTAAATTATAGTTTTATTTTATAAAAGTGTTTTTGTTCTCATTTTAATTAGGTGTACGTACTGTATATACATCACAATGAAAAAAATAATTTTGTTCAGGTAAACATAAAGATCCATACAAAACATCTCAAACAAAATGTTTTCAAATAATATGACAATTTATCTTTATTTATTTGTGTGTTTATCAATCTGTATCGAAATAAACACATCAATAAGTTTCTGTTAATATATAATAAAATGTCGCATATTATATCCATAACATTTTATTTCACAACTACAGGCCGACAGCTATATCGATATCGATATGATAGTATCGAAAGTGCATGGTACACCACTATATGTCAAGCACACATGTAAACTTCACGCACAAAATCGTAAATCAGTTTTGGTCGCGCTCAAAATGACACATTGCCGATCTATGTTCTATACTACATCTATGGTTGTTTGTGACTGTGGTACCACTTCTGTCAAAAGTTACCTTAGAGGCTTTAACGAAGGAGCAAGACTCTACCGCATGTTAAGGCTATACGTCGGTTAAGAATATATCATAAGGCTATTTTCACAAACACGTTTTTCGGCGTGAAAATCTAAGGTTGATTCGCCGTGTAGGTACGGTTGTCAGTGTTTTATGGATGATCATGAATGCTTGTAGACGTACACGGTGAATACGGCGACCAGAAGACTAAATCCTTATCACATTATACGCTTTAACACACGTTCATCTCATGACAGATGAACGGCGTTCAAATAAAAAGCTTCCGGCGCGATTATTTCCGCTGTACTCTTGCCAGGGACGTACTAAGACAGGCCTTATTATGATGTGAGATCAATCATACTAAAATTATCATATCCATTAGAGATGTAGTTTGTACATAGTATATTAATTTATTACTTACCGCATGGATTGTAAATCTATACTCACAAACATAGATACATAAGCTGACGCCTTTTTACCAGAAGGGGTAGGCAGAGGTTCACCTGGTAGCAACTAGGACACCCACGTTTCGCCGTCCAACGATGTGAAAGGCATAGGCGATAATAGGCGAGTCTATCGTCATACCGGGCACAAATTCTTGGCTTTGGGCTCATAATGAATAGAAAAATCCAATATCACTTTACTCGACCTGAGATTCAAACCCGATACCTCAGCTTTGTAATTATACATGCCTGAATGTGCATGTTTCCGACACACCACTAGGGAATTTTATCGACATAATTTTGCATAGACAATTTTTTGTTGCAGAAATATATGTAGGCTTTTCTGTATTCTGGGAAAAATCTTGGCCCTGTTATATATTTAGATTATGACATTAAGAGTTATTCGAAGTGTAAATATACTGCATTTACATTACGAATTAGGATCTCTGCCAACTACAATATAATACACGCTTTTCACTGGTCCGTGACCTCATCGACCGGTAGCTATAGTGGAAAAAGGACTCTTGTTGAAAAATCGCAATGCAATGTCCTTTAACCCTCCATTAAACGCCCCTCTATGTCAGTTCCTTGCAACAAAAGCGGTTAAAACTAGTAATACCTCAAGCCCAGATGTTCGTAGTGTGTTACGGCCCTGTGAACACGTGCGTCATTGACAAAGCCGGGGCGCACGCACGGCGATCGCGCGGCAACCGATTCATGCGCACGACTCACCTATTAAAATGTCATCTTCATGCATTC
This sequence comes from Hyles vespertilio, assembly GCA_009982885.2. Classification (NCBI taxonomy): domain Eukaryota; kingdom Metazoa; phylum Arthropoda; class Insecta; order Lepidoptera; family Sphingidae; genus Hyles; species Hyles vespertilio. The sequence continues at coordinate 20,010,630 of CM042807.1, forward strand.
GTTGTTTCTTGCACTTTATTTTAAATAACGGTTACATCCAGCTTCAGTTGAAGGCGATTAGTTTTTTGTTCCCTTCCCTTTCTGTTTGGTTAGTTTCAATCTAAACCACTGTAGAGGATAGAAACCGTCAAAGTTAACAAATACGTTGCATTTCTGTTTTTTATCTGTACTGTATATATATTTGATTTCTGCCCGATACCCCTTCCTATTCCTATATTTTTCCTTCCCGCTCCCTTCCTAATTTGACGGCCCAGCAACATATGTATCTATGACCCATCGTGGAAGATCTTCATGGCCGGTTGGACTTACCATGAGTTGACCTGTTATTTCGTTTGCCAGAATTATGTTAAAAAATATATTACTACGGCATGGTCACTGCACTGCACCTGATAGTTAACATAATGCTGTCCAGACAGAGTGTCGAATGGTATCAGAGGGCGGGCCCATGACATTCGATAGAATTATATATGTCGGTCTACGAACCAGCTTCTTTACACTACGGCGGAAAGTCTATTTCGATCATGTCAGATCAACACATCTTCACTGCATCGATAAGCAAGAATTAATTATCTCTCTTGCTGCTTTTGGAACGCACTGGACGTATTTACCTTCAGATGCAGTGTAGAACCCATAAAGCGCCAGTATAAAATAATACCACAAATTAATTGAAAGACATATTTATTGCAAATATAATGAGACATAACACCTGATGACGTCAATGTATTGGTTTTCTAACATAATTTGGATACATATAACTCGTTTTAAATTAAGAAAAATATAAGAGTGGGCACTAATATAATACTATTCTATTTGTAGATTTTATTAGCTTTTTGGTCGCGTTTGTGCTGTGTGTTATGCATATTATTATTTTTTTTATTTATTCCAAATTTTGAATTTGCCTTTATTCTTATTGGTAAATATTTTGGTAGATGGTATGCATGGTATTCAGTAGAAAAAAATATGTTAAATAACAAAAATAAAGTAATCATTTTTAACTGGCGGTAGGTCTCTCATATGTGAGAGACTGCCTGGGTGGGTACCACCGCAATGTCTATTTCTCCCGTTAAATAGCAGTTTAAATGCACTGTTGTGTTTCGGATTGAAGGACATTGTAGCCAGAGTAATTACTGGACATATTGAGACCTAACATCTTATGTCTCAGGATGGCGGGCGCAGTGGAATGCCAAGCATTGCTTTGTAATTCAAGGTGTTGTTTGGTTTTGCTACTGCTCATGAGCGGTCGCATCGCTTACCATCAGGCGAACGGCATGCTCGTCATTGCAATAAAAAAAAAAATTTGCACCTGATGGTTGTCAACTTTTATCGCTCGCTGCTTTTAATAGACAATAAATAAAAAATAATTTTATCTTATTTCTAATTCTATCTTAACTTAATCTAAATACAATTTGTCAACATTGGAGCACTCTTTTCAAGCATAACGATACCTGTGTTAGGAGACTCCGCTCTTCTAAAAGTACCTACAGTACGGTTAAATATCAAACAAATATACATTTTAAAATACTAGAAAAGCATTGGAACAATAATCGGCAACTCGGTGTATTATTTTGAAATGCCAAGCAATAATAGTTGTCTTAATCATCTAAAGTCAGAGGCAAACTGACCTGCAACGGGAAATGCCACTGGAATGTTTACTTTTCAATACACTCATTCTCTACAAATTGTGCTCTGTTAGAACTAGTTATTCCATATGATATTATCAAAGATTGGAAGAAACCATTGCCTGGAAAACAACCTTCTATGTTTTTAGATCATTTTGTAGATCATCACTGATATCAACAACCCAAAGCCATCCCCACTTGAAGATATGTACATTCCTTCTAACCAATGGCTACAATTTATCTTCTCTTTACAAACATTCTCAAAAGGCGATCACCACCCAAGGTGACCCACAATCCAAGCATTTAAACCGTCACATTTACTAACAAATCAGCCACTATCCATAATAGCACGGTATTATGCCAAATTGCAACGTTGGAAAACAATGGCAACAATTATTTGTTGCTCAATAACCGATCATTATGAAACGAGCGGAGTTCCACTGCAGTGACCAGCGTATTGTTTGACACCAGTGGCGGAGTAAGAGTAAGATGTGGGCAAGATATTTGGAGAGGGTATTTAGTATTTATTATGGGTTTTAAAAGTATGGATCTATAACTATATGTGATTATTGCAAGGTTTATCTTTTTAACGCAAATAATATAATTAGAGAGTGCTAGCCATCTCTGGTATTGTGCTCATTAATCTTTGCCATGCAGTATGAATATAAGCGAATTTGATGAAAGGAATAAAACGATAAATTTTGATCTGAGGACATTACGACTCCAACTAATGTTTTAAGAGTTATGACCTAAACGTTTCAAAATACAAGAACCCGTAGTGCTTGAAGCCGTAGGCTGTCGTCCACGTCGCACACGCCTTGCGCCGGTTCTGTTAGCTACCAATGATTGTTTGATCGAATGTGTTTGTGCAATGGTAGCTTTTTCAACGAAGCGTTTCGCAGGATACCTCGGCCACATATGGAAACCTTGAGGACTTGTATTTTGCTTTATTTCGATAATTCAGCCCAAATAGAGGTTCTATAGGTCGTGTGACTCCAAGAGTGGGGGCATTGGCTTAAATTCAACGGACGCGAAGTATCACATTAGTTAACAATAACTGTCGTAAACTAGCGGACATCCGTGTTCACACTCCGCAATCTATATGTTACAGGCCTGTTTGTATATAATGTATTATTAGCAATCTCCACTGTATTCTTGACACTTTGATTCTCCTTCCCCTGCAGTAAACATTGATTTTATCGTATTTTTGTTTGTTTGCCTATCACTTCTGATTTATACATGATTGCATATATTTTATGCAGCTTGGAAGGCATCGACCTGCTTGTGCTGGACACTGCAAAGGTCCAAGAGCAGCGGTAACCGCTTAACATTAGGCGGGCCTCAAGCTCATATACCAGCAAAAACAATAAAAAAATGTATTTCATAAGCGTTTTCGTTAGGCATTACCTATATACGTATTAATATGCATGACAACAGCCCCACATGTGAGTAATGTCAAGTGTATTTGCCGTGAGGTAATCAACACAATAGGTGCTTACTTCAATATTTCCTTGCGGAGACTCCAATGACAATTATATTCCAATGCAGGATCGCACAAATATTGCACAATAAATGCTTACATGCGTACAAATATGAATTAAAGTTGTATTAATTTTTCTGCTTTTTGTAACGAGCATTCTTGGGTAAAAATATTAGGTGATTATATCAAACGATAAATCATTTCTATTAAGACTGTTACTTATTAACTGTTAAATGACTTTTTTATACTATCTATGTTATGAGGCTTGTAATTTATACGCTTTCCACGTTTGATACCTTTAAAAAATAATTAACATTAGATGAAATAGAAGAAAATTAGAAAACCGCTTATAATAATGATACCCATTAACAAGTTGAAACCTTAATAGCAACCGATCAATAAAAGTCATTACTTATGCAAAAACATGCCGTTTGGCAGTTTGTTTAATTTCTTAATATTGTTTCATCAGCATTAATAGCGTGAACGGTATGAATATGTAATAAGTAAAAGATTTATTAGTTCGGGAATGATAAGTAGAAAAAGGTTTTTTTGAATAATTTTATGATATGGGTTCGATGCCCGCACCAAAACAAATATTGTTTGAACCACAGGTATCGAGTCTGGGTGTTTATGAGACCGAAAAGTCCCTCGCATCCTCTGATATCCACGGGCCACAACACTAGACTCGGTCTTAGTGTGGGGACAGGACTATGTATGTGATTGTTGGGTGTAATTATTGTTTTTATGATGCATAGAGGTTATTGAAACTTTTAATTTACTTAGGCCAATTATGGTTATAAAAGGTGACTAAAGGTTAATTACGGGCCTGACGTGGTTGTCAACATGTTCAATATGGTCCCAGCCTAAAATCCCAAGGTACACCTATGATGTTTTGGAGTCATATGTGTATTGATAGTCAATCAGAGCAACTACTGGACATATTACATTTATTTATTTATTTATTATCTTATGTCTCAGGATGGCGAGCACAGTGGAATGTTGCTACTGTTTATGAGCGGTCGTATCGCTTACCATCAGGCGAACGGCTAGCTCGTATCGCCATTCACTGCTATAAAAAAAATAAAAAAATCGCTAAGTACCATAACGGTGAAGGAAAACATTGTGAGGACACCTGCATATAAAAAAAAACTATGATATATAAAGTTTTCCAACCCGCACCAGCCCAGCTTGGGTGGACTATATGTCCTAAGCCTTCTCAATCCAAACTCTCGATTGTGGAGGAGGCCCGTGCCCTGCAGTGGGACGTATATGGGCTGATAACATTTTTCTTCTTCTTCTGATACGAAAAATTCACTACAATTCAGTATAATATCCACCGGTGAAAAATGAATATTTCTTGCTAACCAACAAAATAATGCTAGCTTGGTCGCAAACGGATATACGCAGGCTGAAACACAAACAGAAGTACGATAGTCAGCATTCGGAAGGATATAATATCCTGCTAATATTTTTGGGCCCGCGGCGATTTCACTTTCGTAATGATACGCAACAGCGAACTCTTACTTCCCGTGAGTTTTCTATGTCACAGTGGTACCACTTTGGTTGGACCAACTAATTTTAATTGTAGTTTTAACGAACTACAACAAGATTCCACCATCTACGTATTTAATTTTGTTGGCCTAGGTAATTGCTTATCATTAGGCATGCGGTTTAATCTCCTACCGGTTTGAGGCTATTACAAAAATTATAATATGGTCAACTCCAAGAACATACGATACGCATAGCACATTCTTCACCAGACAAATGAGGGAAATATTAACAAATTCCAAGTTTTTACAATGTATGTGTCATCTGAAACAAGTTTGCGGTGCAGGACCCATTAAACGTATTAGTATGAAAAGAAGCGTGCATTACGAAGGCTCACGTGTTTCTTTTGATTGCAGATCGGGTGGTGACCACATGCCGCCATTATGGTGATCGTTACCAGGGTAAGTTGTTTTCATACATTATACTTAGTTCTTACCGACATAGTTGTCTCTGTAGCTATGCTAGACAGTTGAACTTTTGCTGTGTTGCTCGAAAACATTGTAGATTCAATATGAGTATGTATTTTTTTGTTTCAAGTTTTTGGATGAGGCCACAATGAATATTTTCTGCCATCCGTCTTTAAGTTACAGTTACTTAAGACGAAAAAAATTTCACCACGATGCAAATCAATTTGGCTTCTAATTCTTATCTGACATCAGGCCCTTAACATTAAACCTCATTAGTTTACCAAACTTGTAGTATGATAGTCAAGATGTAACCTTTCTTAATTGTTTATGAAATTGATGCCTAATATTGTAATACAGAACTAATGTATCATTAATATAATCATACTTTACGCATACATTTTGTATGTGAAGTTCTTGATGTGTAGATAATAAGTATTATAATATAGTGCGAGCGCTAATGTCACGGTTGAGTGGTGCGTATCCGTTCTTTACGCCTTGTTCGATCCCGGAACGATTATAATAATCATATAATTTATCTTAGAAAATGTACTTGATGATGAAATGTTGTATTTGTATTGTAAGCAGTTAGTAAGTCGACTTAATTATTGAGAAATATGCCCAGTTATTTTATAGTTTATTACGTTGCATTTAAGTTACGTTGCATTAAAGTGCGTGGTGGCCTGTTGGTAAACGGACTAGACGCGACTGCCAACATGTTCACGGTGGTCGCGGGTTCGAATCCCAGGGCACACCTCTGACTTTTCGGAGTCATGTGTGTATTGATAGTCAATCACCACGCACTAAAACGGTGAAGGAAAACATCGTGAGGATACCTGCATACCATAGGGATTCATAAGAATTTCTATGGTGTGTAAGTCCGCCAACCCGCACTAGGCCAGCGTGGTGGACTATATGGCCTAACCACTCTCAATCGTATTCTCGATTGTAGAGTAGGCCCGTGCGCTGCAGTGGGACGTATATGGGCTGATACAGATTTAAGTTTCGATTCTCACGCAAAGTTTGCCTGTAGTAAAGTGTGCCTGTGTTGTTGTAAGCAGATTTGGTGTAGCTGGAAGCAAACGCTGTATCGGTACTGAGTTGTCGAATCTCACGGGAATTTATTCGAAGCAATGTTGGTGTCAGAATTTTTCTACAATACGCAAAGGAATAAATAAGCAAAATTATTTTTGTGAATTTCTGGAGAAAGTAAAATATATTTTATAGTAATTGAAGGAATTAATAAACAACAAGCAAACAAAAATATTTTTGGGAATTTATGATTAAAATAAAATAAATTTTATAGTAATTGAAACAATGGATAATATTACAATTAAATGATTGTCTTCAATGCGCATACAATCATGTTTGGCCTCTCCTTCCTCCAGAGGATAGAATTGCCAAAAACATGATTACTAGTGTAATCTTTTTGCCACGTTTACTTGTTTTTATATGACTTAAAGACTTTATTTTACTAAAATCACATATTTTTATTACTCACTTCCTGAATATTATACTTGGCGCCTCTTTATATGCATAGATTTTATCTCTCTGGCGCGAATTAATTTATTTTTCATAGATAATTACGACGAATATTCCATCATAGAGTAGCAGATATGTAGATATGTACAAAATGTATAGTTTTTACTATGTTAGGTAGTGTTTGGAGCTATTTCATGTAGTTTTAACACATAAAAATACAGTTGGATAAGAAGCTATTTGCGAAACAACAGACTGTGGATACTATTCCCTCACATAAATGTTTTTCTCCCAACAGTTAAAACTAAATAAAATACAAATATCCACGAGAAATTATTTCACAAAAAATTCTACGTTATTGGATCTAAGAATTAAAAAAAATTGTATTGTTTCTACCCATCCCTTCAGCAAAAGTCATGACAATATAATTCACCAGCAATTTGACGACTATTTAAACTGGCTTTCGATCATTCTATTATGTCGAAGAGAGTTGCAGTTGACAGAGAAAATATTAGAAAGTAAGATGATAATACAACATCCAGTTTTATCAACGTAAACGTATGGTGTGTTTGTAGTCGGATACCGCTTCGTGACGCGACTGCATAAATTTAACGCGGAGCCAAGTTCAAGGGTGTTGACTTAATAACATAATGAACTTATCGACACACCGAATACGAGTATAAGAGTATGCAGTTTCATCAAGATAAGTAAGATTGCGTTTTAAATTAATGACACGTTTTTTTCTTTGTTGGACCACAACACAATGCAAATTAAACATTAATATACTTTGCATTATTTTCTTAATTTAATTATTAGAATATTTTATACACTGTTGCTAGTACCTTTAAGAATTTTCTGTAGATAAAGATCATAAACAAGAATTTTTAGGTGGCTTAATTTTTAATCCAATTTCAATGAAAACAAAAGAGAGTTCGTATTCTTCAATGCAAGAGGGATCTAGAAATTCGTATCAATAAGCATAGATATTCGATTTATACTTTATATGGTTTTGGAACTATAGCTATTAGCTTTATTTCTCGTATTACATTCCAACCTTACCCAACAAAACAGTAATTGAAAGTGAAATGGTCTTCAAAATTTAAAATATGTGTGTCACAAAAGAAATTGTTTGTTATAATGCCTTTCTACATTGTGCGTATATTTGTATGAGTAACGACGCGGTAGTTAAACTGAGGTGGGCGACAGTGCCGAGTCATCACTTCTCCACATTAACATTTGTAAGTTAAATGTTGCGTTGCCGTTAAAATATTTGTAGAATATTATACTTTATAAAATATAGAATATGCTTCATGATTCGTAAGCGTTGAATGCTATTTTCGCTGAATTTCATTGGTTCAATCCTGGTAAAAAATGGATAAAATTAATGAAAATAATGATTGCTTAATGCTAACTAGTCTAAAATTTCTAATCAATAGAAAAATATGAAATATGAATGTGTAAGAACATGTGTCGATTATGTAATATTTGCATGCATACAGGCGATTAAGAACATACACGTACGCAAACAACAACAAGACTCGAAGGAAATCCAATTTTGTTACGTTGTGCAAAAAGCTGTGAAACACGGTCACCGTAATTTACGCAAACTTGGGTGTAAAGAGGTCGGCATATATCCGCGTACAAAGTAAAATTCGCCGGCAAATATTTTACGTTTATGACGCGTTGTGAGCCTACTTATTCCCCAAAGCGGTACATTTTCTCGCCAAGTTCCGATCAATGCGTTTGGCAACACATTCCATCAGCCAGCCACAGAATCCAGCACTCGGTTCGGGGGCATTCACCTCTCTGACCAATACATACGTGAATACGTACCAACACCTGTGCAAATGTGAGAGTGAGGTATTAATTAAAATGAATCCAAACCTTGACTAAGAAAACAATTATGTTGAGTCTTTTTTAATTTATCTTTGCGTAATCGTGCAACAATCTATAGACTATAATTACTGTTAGTATAGCCTCCTCGGTGCATGTGATGAACTATAGATTTTTTATCTGTGCTGTCATGATATATGGTTCGATGACGATTGTTTTACTGATGCTACTACGTAAGCAAAGAAACAAGTGTGTACTTTGTTTTTTTTGCTTTTGTTCGATTTTCGATTGTTGTAATCTTTAATTCTGATAAATTACTAGTTGAATGTATCACTTTGAAATAAAGTTCCTTTATCTAAAATTAAATAAATCGGTTCTTTATTCCTTTGCATTTTTTGGCAATTCTTTGGTGGTGTGTAGCTTTCATTGGTAGGACAACAAATTAAGTCTTAATTAAACTAATGGGAATTTATTAAGCCAGGTTATTTTTTCGTAATAGTTAATATAACTTGAGTACTAAGAATTAATATAATTAATTAAATAGTTATAAAGAAAATAAGCTTTTGTCATTATATGAACGAACAACGTTTTTCGTGATCCCGCCTTAATAGAGGATACTTCGTTGGCTTCAACTTAATATTAATCTGCAAACAATTCCCTCCAAATATTTCTAACTCAATATACAAATTAGGGCATTGCCAAAACTAGAGTGAGAGTGGAACACCAAGTCTAAGGCCCACTCGGTCGTGTAGGAGGGCGACTAGGATCAAACCAGTTTCATAACTCCGATTGACGAAATATCAAAACTGGTACGTATAAAAAACATTGCGTTACAAATTGAGACCAGGTTAAACGCCGCTTTAGTTGCCAATTAATTTTATAGATTGTTCTTGTAGGTATTATAAGCTTGATAAAACCGATTCATAGTTTTAATAGAGTCTATAGCTTGTTTGTTAAGTGCGTGGTGGCCTGTTGGTAAACGGACTAGACGCGACTGCCAACATGTTCACGGTGGTCGCGGGTTCGAATCCCAGGGCACACCTCTGACTTTTCGGAGTCATGTGTGTATTGATAGTCAATCACCACGCACTAAAACGGTGAAGGAAAACATCGTGAGGAAACCTGCATACCATAGCGATTTATAAAAAAATTCTATGGTATGTAAGTCCGCCAACCCGCACTAGGCCAGCGTGGTGGACTATATGGCCTAACCACTCTCAATCGTACTCTCGATTGTAGAGGAGGCCCGTGCCCTGCAGTGGGACGTATATGGGCTGATACAGACAGATAGCTTGTTTACTGTGTTGTAGATCCAATTACAGAGTCGAAATATCGTGGTTTGCTTAAACAAAATTGCCGTTTTTCCTTAAAGACTTGGTGAGACGTTACGTTCTTTTGCAAAATACTAAGTAAAATATTTGTAGAAAATTGCAAAATTGTGGAAGGCAGATGAACAGGATATATCTGGATATATGTATCCAGACTGCGGCCGAAAACGTAGCCGGGTGGTAGTTTTAGTGACTATAGACAATTGTGTCTGTGTTGCATTGGCAACTAAAAATTGTGCAATAGTGTGTGTGTGTTTTTTTTTGGTGTGACCTTACCTTTGATAAAATGTACACGCAACAATTATAACCACTGGTGGTAGGTCTCTCATATGTGCGAGTCCATCTGGGTAGGTACCACCGCAATGTCTATTTCTCCCGTGAAACAACACTGCTTAAATGCACTGTTGTGTTTCGGATTGTAGGACATTGTAGCCAGAGCAACTACTGGACATATTGAGACTTAAAATCTTATGTCTCAGGATGGCGAGCGCAGTGGAATGTTGCTACTGTTTATGAGCGGTCGTATCGCTTACCATCAGGCGAACGGCTTGCTCGTCTCGCCATTCACTGCAATAAAAAAAAAATTATATAGTAGCGTTTAAGTAATTCGAACAAAAAATACTTGATTTCCATACTTGCACATACACTTTCCTTACATTTGACATGGTAACATACAATTTTCTTATAAAGTGCGTTTCAACAAATAGTTCCTATGTTATAAGGTTGGCTCTCCTGTGTGTCAAGAGAGTACATGTGTGAAGACGACTTTGCAGATTTTGTTAACAAATTATAAGTTTCTGTGTGAAATCATGCCCAAAACACTAAGAAGTGGTGAAAGACAGATGGTGTTAAAAGTAAAGGTTTTTTGTGAGCGTGAAAAATGCAACGAGGCCCCACTTATTCCATTCAGATGTGTTCAGGCTCGTGTTGCCGCCATTACAGGTTAGTGAAATAGGGTTACCACAGGTATTGTTAAATCCCCGACCCTTCATTGAATATCAGACTGATGTCATAAATTCTTAATTAAATAATTATTTATCTTAAGGAAGAATAATATATGTTCACATGATATTTCGAAAAGTAGGTTATTTAGGTATAGTTTTAGATGGATATTTTATGATAATTATTATGGTCTTTATTTTAGGTATATCTGAAAAGACAGTGTCAAAGATAACCAAGGAAGGCGAGATAGCAGCTGGTACGTCGACAAAAATTTCCACTCCACGCAAAAGTGGTCCTAAACATAAAACTATCGAATTAGACGATTTTGAGCGATGTGCTATAAGACATAAAATACACGAATTTTATTCAGTAAGAAAAGAATTGCGTACTTTAACTAAATTATTGCATGAAATGCGACGTGATATAGATTTTAAAGGCAGTCGCACGACTTAATGGAGAATAACTAAAGAGATGGGATTTTATTTTAAAAAGTGCCGATCCAAACGAACACTATTAATGGAGCGATTTGACATTGTCTCCTGGCGTTATTGATATCTCGAGGAACTAAGAAACAATCGTCTTAGAAATCAGCGGCCGGTTATACAGGGTATATCAAGACTGCTACCGAAAACGAAGCCGGGTGGTAGTTTAAGCGACTTCAGACACAATGCAACAGAAAAAGATGCAAAAAAAAGCGACAATTTTTTTTTGTAATTTTTTTCCTATTGCCATATTTTGGTGGTAAATACATTTTTTCCTAAAATAATAGTGTATACCCTTTAATTTATAAATACTCTAAGATATAAGAGAGTTTAAATTATTATTTTAGCAAAATCTATGGATTTACCACCCAAAAATGACGATATTTACAAAATCATAAAAAATAATTGTCGCGTTTCTAAGCGAAATTTTTAATTGCATTGTGTTTGTAGCCACTAAAACTACCACCCGGCTTCGTTTTCGGTAGCAGTCTTGAGATACCCGGTATATTTAGACGAAATGGACAGATTTATAATTGAAGTTGGAGATGAAAGTGACTCTTCTGATAGTAATTTTATGTCTGATATGGATGTAGATGATGATGATCATGGTACCATTTCTGGTGTAAGTCCCTTAGATGAGCACGATTACTGTAAAAAAATATACTTGGACGACCATAATTATAATAAAACATGATTTGAACTATTTGGTTTTATTTAAGTCTGAGGTACGATCCAGTTCAAATAACAATTGGTGTTGAAAAACTATCTTTATTTAAATATTTATACATTGCTGTTTTAAAAATCTTCTCATATTGTCATGCCGAAAATCTTATTTTAAAATTTCCCTAATATTATGGATTACACATGTTGTATGATCTAGTAACACTTGTGTACATTGCTACCAATATGACGGCAAAGGAACTATTTGTTGAAACGCATTCTACGAAAGATTTTCCATATTAATGCACGATAAGTGCACACTTTAGACTTTCTATCAATCAACATTCGCGTTATTTGATTATGAATTACCGGAAAAAACCGGTGACAACCGCCAAAAACCGGTACTTGCTGCCTAATCGAATAAATCGAATGGCTCGTGTGATTTTGTGTAAACTTGCGTTTAATGGACATTGCACGTTTCTCATTGAGGTCTTAATGACTTGGTTACTTAATACATAGTTTGATAGTGTACACGACTGTTATATGATTTGTTCTAAGAATTTGTATGTACTTGGAAGAGCAACTGTTATGCCTTTATTAAAACAGTTATTGTGAAGTTCTTTTACCTCTATTTTGTACTGGTACAATATAGTCAAAACAATGCATATGATGATAGCTGTAAACACTGGATATATCGATACTTAACATGTTATGTCTCAGAATGGCGAACGCAGTGGAATTCCAAGCATTGCTTTGTAATTCTTGGTGTTTGGTTTGCTACTGTCCATGACCGGTCGTCACCCTTACCATCATGCGAATGGCAAGCTCATCTCGCTATTGATTGCAATAACAATCACTATTTTGGTTGATAGAATTAAACCACCCTGCTCAAAACGGTTATCCCGTTAGATACAACATAGGAACCCAAAATGCGAAGTATATTTTGTACCTATGTGATACAATTGCGTAATGCGTTTACCACTATGTTAGGGTATCTATAGCTTTTCCTATATTGTGTAAGGAGGTCGTTTATCGGAGAGGACGCGAATATAACTACTACTACAGTCCAAACAGCAATGACCATGATTGACATCATATTATTGCAGATTCTCTTTCTCGTTTGAAATTCTTGCAGAAAACTCAAGATATGCATTTTTCAATCTGATGTCTCAACTCCGTAGCACTTTTATAAAAATATCTCGTGCTGTGGGTATCTGGAACTACGAGTCTTTTCGGTCCCACCCAGACCCGAAACAAATACCCGCGAATCACAGAAATCTTTGTTCCGTGCGAGGATCGAACCCCCGGCCCCTCGGTTATTAGCCGGCATCTAACCAACTGCGCCACGGACGCTGGTGGATATTTTAAACAATACATGTATAATATTTAAATGTAAAATATAGATTGGTTTTTATAAAACGCGTACATACAAAATGATTTATGAACAATACTCCCTGCGCAAGAATTAGACTCCGAATTTGTTAGCAAAAAATATGAGTGTTCTTATAAGTCTGCGTGCCAACAATGTATTGGGAACGAGAAAGCTACATGAATATGAATGAAGTTATCTGACATGACATTGAACGAGTTAGGTGATACGCGGTCAGCTTTTGTGATAAAACTATAGATTATTGACTTTAGTCTTCGCGTCGCCACGATTATGTCGTGTTGTGCATCCATTTAGTGCTGTGTATTATCATTATGTCATGGATTGCATATTTTTCGACGTAAGTAGGTCGTTCTCGTATTGATTTTTGTTGCTTAATACTAAAGTTTTTGGGAATAAAAGTATTTCTCTGTATTACAATAATATTTTGTTATCATAGTGGTAAATGTGCAACGCATATAAACGGTTTTTTGTTCGATTTTATTTTATTTTTGGATTCCGTTTAAGTTTTTTTAGAGCTAAAGCCTGTAAAATGTTGCCGATATATGTTATTAAATAAAAGTTAGACTTCAGAATAATAGGCTTTAATTTTCTTCCGGCATTTTCCGCGGGAAAACGTAATTAGTAAATGGTTTATAACTTTATATTATATTAATTTTATATTTCTGGGCCTCGTTACATAGTTAATTATACTTAATAGTGATTTGGTGAAATAACGGATTTTATTTGATTAACTTTCATAGTAGTAAAAAGAAATAGGTAATGTTTCTAAACATCATTTGTTACCTTTTGTTACACAATTCTATTAATAACGTGACCATAAACTTTGACAATATGGAATTAGCATCATTTGATTATTTAAATGAATCTATTTAATATTTGTATTATGAAACGATAATAGTGTGGCAACAACCTTTGGCACACCGGTTCAGTAGCCAGACGAGGACCGTATTTTGCGGCCTAGTTGAGACTAGATCAGATTAATTTTGAATGCCATTTAGTATTGTAGTTTTTATTATTGACTGGAGTGACAAGAAGGATAGATCTATCGCCTGATATGTCCGTAAAGAAATACAACACTATTCAGATTAATAACACCACATGAAATTGCAGCGTCTATCCCCCAAGACATAAATTGTTAAGACTTCATTATTGCCCAATAATCTTAATTGTACCCGGTTTCAATCAGACATAATTTTGTTGACTTGTGAAATAACAATATTATTATGGAAGACACAGAGATCATGATAGAAAAATAAGAGTCCTCTCATAACAGCTTTTAACATAGATATATATGATGAGATCATGAGGTACATAATATAATATGTAACTATAAGACATGTGTTTATTTCTTTGCCGGGTGAGACGGAATCTTATATAAATATTATGTAAGGCATGTCTAACATGTATGTTACATTAAACGGCTTCTATTGCGCATTCAGTTCGTATGAAAACCATTGACGATCACTTTCACGAAATTTATAAGATAATGATCGGCAGACGACTATGGGCTGCACAAACATGGATGCTATAACTTTCTTTATTTCACCATTTACCCACTATTGTTTTAAGAACCGGTACATGACATTCAATGCATTTTGATACTGACTGTCGCGCTGTATACACGAGCCATGTTATTTCTTCTTCTTCTACTTGGCGTTATCCCGACAGGTGCCAGGGTCCGGCTAAGTCTTGAGAGTCTTGAGAAAACCGGACGAAATGGAGAACCATTTCGCCCGGTTTTCGGCATCCTCAATAGTAAGGTCATTGCCTCAGGTCTAATTTCTCCCTTGACGATATCTAGACAACGTTTCTTTGGTTCACCTCCCGTTCGAGGTCCTGGAATATTGAGGCTTAGGCACCCATAGCCGTCGTCCTGCTGCTTTCTAAGGACCATGCCAACAAATCAACAATAAATCAACAGGAGTACTACTTGTTTTTCTATATATTTACATAGGTATTAGAAAATGTAGTGCCTACGATTTAGGTATAAATAGTATTTATAAGTATATGAGATTCAAATGTTATCTTGGGCAGCATTAGCATAATTTAAAGTTTCGTATTGAAATACAATTAATAAAGTAGATAATATAATTGTATCTAACTGCTTTTGCCTGGTAAATTAAAAATACGCGCTTGTGACACTGTTAATGCTTATTGCTAGGTAATATGGGAAAAGGCAAATTACCCATATCGTACAACGTACATGTAACATGATGAATGAACAACGAATGACCGACAAAATGAATGACAACGCAATGAATGTATGAATAAATTATAATATAACAGACAGTTCCACTGAATAATTTTAAATAACGAATCGTGATTCGTGATTGTTTTATGAGAATAGAAATTAAATTAATATTGTAATGGATTATGTATCTCTAATTGATTGCACTTTTAATATCGGAATGAGACATTAATGCCGGAATATCCTTTAGCTATTTATCACTTTCTTTTCGGTTACGTATTGCAATTTGTACTGCAGGTATTAAATACTAATGCAATTAGATACGTGGTATTATTGCATACTGGTTATTTTATTGGGCATTTAGATAGGCGGATAGTAGAAAGCGGACGTCCTCATTGATTATATTTGGTGAAGATTTGGCTGAGTGATAAATTGTATTAATTAATTTTGATGCTAATTGGGTAGATTAATACATTAACTATATTATAGTATAATTATAGTAGAAACTTGCATAGTTTTTGCTACAGCTATAGTTACCGGTATTAAAGTCACTAGAGAAAAACATTTTTTCTGGTATTTTGTATGTTTTTATCGTATTTTTTACTCTCATTTTTAACCTAAATTGAGCATCCAAATATCCCATATTTTGATACCTTGGCGTTTAAACATTTTCTTTTTAAATTATTTAGTAAAAAGATTGCCTTGAAAATCATCAAATGCGTGATCTATAAATAGACCTCAATATTTACTTATATTTAAGCAGAATATGTATTATGTACCTACTTATAATAAAATGCTATATGATTTATTTTGGCTTTTTTTAGAATTAAAATATTGGGCAACTATTACAGCGTTCACGGGCTTTGAAATATGCAATTTATAATTGTTTTTTTGTTATCATTTCATCAGTTCATTAGTTTTAGGGGGGTTACTCTATGAAACGATACGAACTTCTAATGTTCGGATGCTCGACGAGCGGAATAAGATATATTTTCCTACTTCTAAAAATCAATACTATTATCTATTATACTCCACTACCACTCTCAATCGTATTCTCGATTGTAGAGTAGGCCCGTGCCCTGCAGTGGGACGTATATGGGCTGATACAGATACAGATACAGATCTATTATACTTATCATTTTCTCTGAACTCTGTCTATGATTACGAAGTGCGATAGAGTATACCAACACTTTGTGGAGTATCTAGGCATATTAGTGAAGTTTTACGTACCGCGTCCGAACATTCGAAATTCGTATCCCCAGACCCCCAAGTAACTTCATCCCAGCCGATGCAAAGGGTTGCTACGTAAATTTAATATTTTTTATCTTTTTTTATTCCAGGGCGATTACATATGGATCGAACCGGTGTCGGGGCGGGAGTTCGATGTGGCGATAGGCGCGCGGGTGCTGGCGGCCGAGGGTCGCCGCATCAGAGTGCGGGATGACGACGGCCAGGAGCAGTGGCTGCCGCCGGAGCGCCGCATCAAGGCCATGCACGCCACCTCCGTGCACGGCGTCGAGGATATGATCTCGCTGGGGGACCTCCACGAAGCCGGCATACTGAGGAACCTGCTCATACGGTACAACGAGAATCTCATATATGTGAGTATTTTGGTTGTTTTTTAAGTAAGTCGTACATACAGGGTATCTCAAGACTGCTAACAAAAACGAAGCCGGGTGGTAGTTTAAGCGACTTCAGACACAATGCAACAGAAAAAGTTGCAAAAAAAAGCAACAATTTTTTTTTATTATTTTTTTCCTACTACCATATCTGTTTCTGTTTCTGTATCAGCCCGAAGTGATCTGTGATCAGCCCATATACGTCCCACTGCAGGGCACGGGCCTCCTCTACAATCGAGACTACGATTGAGAGTGGTTAGGCCATATAGTCCACCACGCTGGCCTAGTGCGGGTTGGCGCACTTACATACCATTGAAATTTTATAAATCGCTATGGTATGCAGGTTTCCTCACGATGTTTTCCTTCACCGTTTTAGTGCGTGGTGATTGACTATCAATACATACATGACTCCGAAAAGTCAGAGGTGTGCCCTGGGATTGTGGGTGGTAAATACATTTTTTCCTAAAATAATAGTGTATACCCTTTTAATTATAAATAATCTAAGGTATAAAAAAGTTAAAATTATTATTTTAGCAAAAACTATGGATTTACCACTCAAAAATGACGATATTTAAAAAAACATAAAAAATAATTGCCGCGTTTCTTTGCGAAATTTTTAGTTGCATTGTGTTTGTAGTCACTAAAACTACCAGTATATCAATAAAGCTAATTGGATAGTGCAAGGGAAGGACCAAGAATGTTGTAAAGTCTTCAGACGGTCGGGAAATGAAAAACTAAAAACTGCAAAGATATCCGTAATATTTTATTGCCGAAACAGGGATTACGACACCTGATGGTTATTGCTGAATGCTGTGCCATATAAACCATAGAGTGTCGATATACCAAAAGGGCTCGTTAAAATAATCGGGGTTTTAGTAGGCAGTACGTAGTTGTGAAGGTATTTATTGAAATCTCTCATTCACTTGTCTTTAATTAAGTATAGCAGCGAGTGGTGTTGAGGAAAACACAGGGCTTCAGTGCTCAGAATTGTTGAATTTGGTGTCCATTACCGATGACAAATATTTGTTTGATGAAGATGAAAATCGCAATAGTTTTAATAGTCCTTCATTTCCAACAAACTGGGAGGTATTTTCTGAAATATTTTTGACTAATTAATTTCACCGCAGACTATTACAAAATTCGCATCTTGAGATTTCGGAATTAAATTATAACAAATAAAATTATGCATATTGCTAAAATTGTATTCTCTTTGTTTTTATGTTGTATGTGACTAGGCTGAAAGACTTTAAATAAATTATAATAATTAATTAGAAACCAAACTTTAATGTTCCAGACATACACCGGCTCAATATTAGTAGCAGTGAACCCGTACCAAATCCTGCCGATATACACAGCGGACCAGATCAAGTTGTACAAGGAGAGGAAGATAGGAGAGCTGCCGCCTCATATATTCGCTATAGGTGACAATGCGTACGCCCACATGCGTCGGTACGGGCAGGACCAATGCATAGTAATCAGTGGAGAGTCGGGAGCTGGGAAGACCGAGTCCACTAAACTGATCCTGCAGTACTTGGCTGCGATTAGCGGGAAACACTCTTGGATAGAACAACAGGTTCGTTACTGGTTTCTTAGATTTACGCGAATGTTACAAATTGAAATTAAACTATTATTTACGGATGGAATCCGCCCCGTGACCAAAAAAGCTATGATGTAATCGAAACGTCGAGAAGTTAAAAAATATAGAAATAAAACTAAATCCGCGCGCTTATTGTAGCTATCAAAAGTTTTGTCTTCTTCAAACTGAATTAAAAATTCGTTCCAAAGTGACAATTAATTCGATAACTAGAATAGGATAGATATAGATTCTTAGAACTATCTATGAACGCTGCTTGAATATAATCTTGAGAAGCTGTAATCAACATCAGCGAGTGTTATACAAACTCCATGGTCCATTATGAATTACTTGAAATAGTATTTCGTCTGCACAAGGATTAATAGCACCGAGATAATAAAGGAAAAAAAATAGTTTAGGTATTACAAATTATTATTATTAACCGCAATGATTCTTGTTCCTTCAGATTTTAGAAGCAAATCCAATTCTAGAAGCATTCGGCAACGCGAAAACAGTACGGAACGACAACTCGTCGCGTTTCGGCAAATACATCGACATCCACTTCAGCGCCTCCGGGGTGATCGAAGGAGCTAAGATCGAACAATATCTTCTGGAAAAGTCTAGAATAGTCTCCCAAGGAACTGAGGAAAGGAACTACCACGTGTTTTACTGTTTACTTGCCGGACTGTCTAAGGAAGAAAAGAAAAAGTTGGAGCTAGGCGACCCATCGGAATACAGATATTTATCTGCGGTAAGTATTCTAATTGTTAATTAATTTTGTACAAAATTCGTAGATATGCACGTAAACTCAATATGGACATTTATTGACATTATTGTTTTATGAAGGAAAAATAGATTTCGTTATAGAAAGTTGTTTTCGGAGTGGTATTTTTTTTAAATAAAACGTGCCTTCGTTTCTAGCATTACGTTAAACACATCTAAGTTTGTAACATTGGATCATCTTCAGGGCAAAAAAAATATATTTCTAGTCCCAAATGCATCAATTCATCATATTGGTCATTCTGATTTTGCTCACAGATGTATTGATTAAAGTTTATCCAAAATAGACGCTTAAGAATATTCTAAATTTCTAAATAATTTTCGATCGTTCTGCTCTCCAACTAGAATTTATTTTCAAAAATAAACATCATACAGCGAGAAATAAAAAAAAAATATTGTAAAAAAAATTAGGCTAAAATTTTTGACATGAGATCATAATATATGAAAAACTGGTAAATAGCGTTTCATATATGATATTATGCGGACATAGTGAAAATCTATACTCCATCGGTTTAGGTACTTTACTAAATGTAAACAAACCATAAAAAAGGTTATTTAACATTGCTATTTCTCATTTCTAAATTAATTGAAGTCAAAAAAATGTTTACGTAAATGTTAAACTACATTGCATGTTCAAATTTATTATAACGATTATAATTATGAATGTGTGAGCTTGGAAACAATTAAATTATGTAAGATCATAATTAAATTATATAATTTTACATAACGCAATCTGTCTATAAAAAAGACCCAAACAGTTAGGCATCCAAAACATTTTCATAAAAGTTACAAGAAATATTATGCTACAAAATCTAGAAGTACGACTTTACCGTAATGCGACCATTTAAATGAAAGATAATGCGTTAGGTCGGATAACTAAGCATCATCATATTATGTTATCTATGGCAGCCAATTATTATTCATTGCGTTAATGTACTTACTGTTTTCATGAAGTGGTGAAGTGTTTGGAAGTGTTCATCGTTGTTCTTTACTCTGTTTTAGTTATTATTTGTTATAAGCTACTGTTAATTGTTGTTAATAATTGTTACTTGGTTGACTAAGAAAATATTCGTAAATTGGACATTGCAATAAAATGTTGAACAACCATTCGTCACGTGTTCTGGTTTGTTGTTTACATTTAGTTAAGTACCTAAACCGATGGAGTATAGTTGTAGAGAGTCTTTAATTATAATATTAAATTAATTTATTATTTAATATATCTGAATGCTTAGCACCACTTATGGCAAATCCGAATGATGGAGTATAGTTGTAGAGAGTCTTTAATTATAATATTAAATTAATTTATTATTTAATATATCTGAATGCTTAGCACCACTTATGGCAAATCCTCTAAAGTATCATCCATTGATAAATGATGATAAGATTATAAGAGAAGATTATAATCTTATCATATTCCAAATGATCTCATAAAATATAACTTCAACAAATCTATTGAATGTGAAATTATATTATTGTAGAATCAATTTTATTACTTTTATGTTCCCGTCACTCTGATCGGCGTGTCATGAGCATAGCATTTTTGTAAATAAATTTAGTCTGTTTTAAATATCCCAAAATGCTTCTAACTTTTATATATACTATAACGAATGTTTAATAATCTAATTTCTTGTTACAGGGCGGCAGTTTCTCATGCGAAGGGCGAGATGACGCAGCAGAATTCGCGGACATACGATCTGCCATGAAAGTATTGCTTTTCACCGAGCCAGAGATATGGGAAATATTAAAACTACTGGCAGCTGTATTACACTGTGGTAATATAAAGTATGAAGCAACAGTCGTTGATAATCTAGACGCTACTGAAATAAAAGAAGAAGTTAATGTTAGAAGAGTTGCTACTTTACTGGGCGTTCCGTTGCAGTCTTTAATAGGCGCTCTGACAAGAAAGACCCTTTTTGCCCATGGAGAAACAGTAATATCAACGCTGAGTAGAGACCAGTCCGTCGATATTCGAGATGCTTTCGTCAAAGGAATCTACGGAAGGTTATTCGTAACCATTGTAAGGAAGATCAACGCTGCCATTTACAAACCCAAATCAACTATGCGGACTGCAATCGGCGTACTAGATATATTTGGCTTCGAAAATTTCGACCACAACAGCTTTGAACAGTTTTGTATTAACTTTGCAAACGAAAACCTACAACAATTTTTCGTGAGACACATTTTTAAACTAGAGCAGGAAGAATATAACCATGAAGGTATCAATTGGCAGCATATTGAGTTCGTTGATAACCAAGACGCGTTGGACTTGATTGCTTTAAAACAGCTAAACATCATGGCATTGATAGACGAAGAATCCAAATTTCCAAAGGGAACTGACCAAACTATGCTTGCCAAACTCCACAAAACCCATGGGCTCCACAGGAACTACCTCAAGCCGAAGTCTGATATAAATACTAGTTTTGGTTTAAACCACTTCGCTGGCATTGTGTTTTATGACACAAGAGGGTTCTTGGAGAAGAATCGGGACACCTTCAGTGCTGATTTACTGCAACTCATTCACATCTCAACAAACAAGTTCTTACAGCACATATTCCAAGATGATATCACCATGGGTTCGGAGACAAGGAAACGCACTCCCACTCTTTCTACACAGTTCAAGAAGTCATTAGATTTACTGATGAGAACGTTAGGAACATGCCAGCCCTTCTTCATCCGTTGTATCAAACCAAACGAGTTCAAGAAGCCAATGATGTTCGACCGTGGTCTTTGCTGTAGGCAACTGCGGTATTCCGGAATGATGGAGACAATTAGGATCCGAAGAGCTGGCTACCCAATCAGGCATAGTTTCAAGGAATTTGTAGAGAGATATAGGTTCTTGATTTCCGGTGTTCCACCAGCACATAAGACCGAATGTCGCTCAGCTACTGCAAAGATTTGCGCTCAAGTACTTGGCAAATCGGATTACCAATTAGGTCATACAAAGGTGTTCCTCAAAGACGCTCATGATTTGTTCCTCGAACAGGAGCGGGATCGTGTGTTGACTCGGAAGATATTGATTCTCCAAAGATCGATTAGAGGTTGGGTGTATCGCAGAAGGTTCATAAAGATGCGGGCTGCGGCTATACTCATTCAGCGTCACTGGCGCGGCAAGTTGCAGAGGATAAGGTACCAGAAGATGAAGGTGGGATACGCTCGACTGCAGGCTTTGATTCGTGCGAGAGTGCTGGCACATAGATTCAGACATCTGCGCGGACATATCGTTGCGTTACAAGTAAGTCACCCTGTTTTTAGCTTGAGCCTAGATTATACTAAACTAGCGATAGGATGGATATAAATCCAAACAGTAACTAGAGCAATGTTTTAAATTCAAACATTCAAAATAATGTAATCATGAAATCAAACGAAACTTGATTAATTATTGTTGTAATATTGACGAAGGAATCAGCACAATTTAAAATTTAATAAATAAAGACCAGTTCAATATACTACTAGTAAATGTTGATGATCCTTCTCGTCTTACTTGAGGTACCCAATACCGTTGCATAAGTAAATATCTGTCTGTATCTGTATGAGCCCATATACGTCCCACTGCAGGGTACGAGCCTACTCTACAATCGAGAATACGATGGAGAGTGGTTAGGCCATATAGTCCACCACGCTGGCCTAGTGCGGGTTGGCGGACTTACATATCATAGAAATTCTTATGAATCGCTATGGTATGCAGGTTTCCTCACGATGTTTTCCTTCACCGTTTTAGTGCGTGGTGATTGACTATCAATACACACATGACTCCGAAAAGTCACAGGTGTGCCCTGGGATTCGAACCCGCGACCACCGTAAACATGTTGGCAGCCGCGTCTGGTCCGTTACCAACAGGCCACTACGCACTCCACTACTAATAAATTTCATCCACCAGGCAGCAGCTCGCGGGTACCTAGTCCGTCGCTCATACGGTCATAAGATGTGGGCTATAGTGAAGATCCAGAGCCACGCGCGTCGTCTGATCGCGACGCGTCGCTACCGGCGGCTGCGGCAGGAGACGCTGGCGCACAACGAGGCGCTGCGCCTGCGCCGCCAGGAGGAGCAGCGGCTGCACCACCAGGGCAACTCGCGCGCCAAGGAGATCGCCGAGCAGAACTATCGGGTTAGTCAAATATGTATATATATACACTTTGTTTTTACAATGGCACTGGTATTCTAACTGGCCGGCCCAATTTCGCCTGATTGCAGTTGTTTCTTCACTCAGGTCCTCACCAGAAAACTAGGAATAAAAAAATACTAAACGTATAAGCCTTCCTGTTGGGTCAATATCTATTCATGGAAACTATTATAATTAGATGCATAGTTAAAATGATTTACTATAGTTTTGAAATCTATTTTAATTATCTAATGTTTTGGACCTTTCAAACGATTTTTGAGTTCTTTGAACAAAGAAGATAAAATATTCGATAGCTAAAATATGTTTTTAAAATGTCTGTGAAAAAGGACGTTATGGTTTTCTAGAGACAGCAATACTATCGTATTTAACAAAGTTGCTTCCTATATGGATACTATCACGTTTTAATGATTTTTACTTAGTAGCAGTAGACAAGCATACGGCTTGTTTGATGGTAACTGGAGATCGCTGCTCATGGATACGCGCAATGCCAAGGGAGCGGCGCTGGCGGCTGCCTATTTGTCTGATCGCACTGAAATGCGTATTAAAGTTATTCATGTGCATAAATTGCTTACGACGCTTATTTTTAACCGACTTCAAAAAAAGGAGGAGGTTCTCAATTCGACTGTATGCTTTTTTTTATGTTTGTTACCTCGTTTCTCTGTACTGTGTGAAACGATATCGACCATTCTTTCTTTAATTGAAAGCTGGTGCTTGTCATTTGGTCCCATAAAAATATAGTGAAAATCTGATGAATATCTTCGGACCTGGAGAGGGGATCTCCTTAAAATTAAGTAGGATTCCATTGGCTCTTTTTGCATTTGGTTCATTATTAAAGTTAAGTTACAGTGAGAGAGGGAAAAACCGGTGGGGTTGAGGGGGAGGGGGGGGAGGGTAGGTGATAAAATTAAAATATACGTAACTTCTAATATTTTCGGCAGCTTTGAACCGATTTTAGTGATTTGTTTTTAATTGGAAAGAATGTATTGACAGGTTGATCCCAAGAACACAACATGAAGATCTGATGATCATGTTCGGACCTGGAATGTAGAACTCTTCAAAATTTTGTAGGATTCCAATGGTTCTTTTTGCATTGGGTTCAGTATAAAAGCTAAGCTACAGTGGAGGAGGGAAAAGGGGGTAGGGGCAAAGGGAGGGGGGGGGGGAGAAAAATAATAATAAATATGTGAATCTCAGGAAAAAATCTCAGGAACTACTGGTTCGCAATTAAAAAATATTTTTGTGTTGTATAGTTCATTTATCGACGAATGCATAATTTTCAGGATATTTTATTATGTCTCCTCTTCATTAAATAAGTATTAGTAGTAATTGCTGTATACATAGACATGCACACAAAAACTTGTTAGATATTAAATAGCGCCATACAGTCTGAGGCTTACAAGGCGACGATCGTGGACAATCTGACCGCTATCTTCGGCGCACTGGGCCCGACAGATGTTTATCATTTGTTGTGATGATAATAACTCTATTACACGCTCTATCGACGTCGGACTCCCTTGAAGTAGCTATCTTATCGCCATCAAAACGAACATATACTGATTTCTAATTGATTGTAGATAAAATAGTTAAAATCTACGTGAAAAACAATTGGCTATACAGTAAACAGTTAGTATTTGTTCGTATTTAGCGATCCTTCTACTCGTATATCGTCGCGGAAGATAACATCTAGCGATCAAATACTTAGATTTGATTAAATCAAATATCTATTGGCCGTATGTGCCATTTATTTGCAACTTATATTTTGTAGATTGATTGTGGCTAGAGAAAATGTAAGCTTGCGATATGTATGAGTACCTTGTTGGTCATAAAAATGTGTTCCAGTTTACCTACCTGTCGGGTGTTTTGTTTTACATCTAGGTCCTTTTAAAGTTTAATTTTCGATATTAGTTACTGTACAAACATATAGATAGACTTGATTCAAAATATGTGAAAGATGACGAGAAATAATTTTTTGCAATATAAAAATAATTTACGACATTGCTCAACATGTGGTGACGAAGGCACTAATAATTAAATAAATAACACCCAACAGTCACATACATAGCCCTGACCCCACAGTAAGATCGAGTCTTGTGTAGTGGGTATAAGATTGGTCTAAAAGCGCGGTTCAAACGCGCGGCTTCACGTTTTACAAACGGCGTCTAAACACTGCGCCACGAAGACTATCTTAAATAAAAGTTTCTTGTTTTTTCAGTTCAGTTTTTTTCGGATATCTCCTAACCTTTTTTTATTATGCATGTGGCATATCATTACTTTCACCAACTCTGGAACATACTGGAACAATAACGCATTTCTATATAATCGAGTATTTCACCTTTACGCACCAATGAATATAAAAAAAATAAAGAATTTCAAATCTTTAGTACCTTCCACCTTAATGATGTTATAGTTCACGAAAGATGCGTCTAGCTAGCAGGTGTCCGTCTACTCATTATCACATATTGTATTCTTGTGTAGAAAAGTGTTAAAGCCATGCTGAAAATTCTGCTCGCTAGTATTATGTCATTCTGTATATATGTATCAGCCCATATACGTCCTACTGCAGGGCACGGGCCTCCTCCACAATCGAGAGTACGATTGAGAGTGGTTAGGCCATATAGTCCACCACGCTGGCCTAGTGCGGGTTGGCGGACTTACATACCATTATGTCATTGCCTTACAGAAAATGTATAGCGCAGTAACAGCTTTTGTATTCGATTTTATCCATAGAGTGAGTGTTAACATTTAACACTGAAGGCTGCCATAGTGACTGAACCAAATCAAGCAGCCGGATTTAGCCTGCATATTATTTGGTTACGACTAGGCCGTCGCATTCTACCGAAAAGTGAATACCATTATTATTCCACAAATGAATGCACTTTTTTATTTTCATTGCACTTACCATCCGGTCTTTTATAATTTCTTTGTTGTATCGGTATAAGAATATAAATAATCTATATTTTAAAAGCTTCATGAACATCACAATTTTAACAATGGTAGTAACGACCAATTTTGCAACAAATTGCGAAAGAATTACACAGGAATCACAAAGGAATTTCATGTATGAACTATATACTTCTATGTAATCGAAGGGTTCTAGAACAACTGGTCGTACCTTTTGGGCGGTGCCGTATTCAAAACTATGTACCAAATTTCGAAACTACCAATGGAAGCTCGAAGTTTATCAGTTTCGATGTAAGCAGATATCTAAATTAAGTGCCTTCGAATTCAAACGCGCCGCTGATGTATCGCATTTGATAATCGACAACTATTCTGTACGAGCGTATTCTAATTTGAGATATTTCTATCAAAATAAGTTTTGTTTTTGCAATATGTGAATAGAATGCGTCCATATAATTGTCTGATAATGCCTTGTCGAGTGTTCTGCGAAAGTTTCCAGAATGATCTGTGCCGAATGGTTAAGGTAATTGGATTTTTGTGGATATTCGTTAATTATTGAACATTAGATCACAATCAAAAAATTACTTTGACTGTGGATATAAGTAGGGCAAGTTGGCAGCATAAGAATTTAAATTATATTTATTTTAATTAATAGTTTTGTACTCCCTCGGTGGCGTAGTTGTACAACATTATGGTTATAAAAATAGGGTCTCGGGTTCGAATCCCGGGTCGGGCAAAGTGATATTGCATTTTTCTATTCATTATCAGCTTTGAGTCAGGAATTTGTGTCCGATATGGCTATAGGCTCACCACCTTATCATATCGTGGGCACGCACAATCACACTAGGCGAAACGTGGGTGTACTGGTGGCTACCAGCACCTCTGTCTACACCCGCAGGGAAAAAGGCATGAATCTATGTAATTTTATATTTCAAATCTATCTTTCAAAGAACTCACGAATGCTATAAATTTTCAATTGAAATTATGATTCTGATATATGTGATAATATTTTGTTAAACGATCTGCGATGATATTAATTAATTCTTTTGACACTAGTAATTATTCAAGTAATAAATTTTATTTTTAATATAGTTTTATTGGAGTAGCAGAGCACGCTTTAGCTCGTTAAAGATACAATATGAAATGGGTCCGCTCGATCGGCATGGTTGAGATATTGATATCGACAAAAGATCTCATAGAAATAGGTCCATGAAGTATGTTTAGCTATTACTGGCTATTCAGGGAGTGGGATTGCCGAAGACTATGTAGCGGTACGTTGGCCCGGATAATGATGACTGTTTAAGTTGCTACCTTGAGTCAAAATACTAAGCCTAAACTGCTAAGCCTAGTCATGGGATGATGGGATGTTCATGAATCCTTACAACTAAGTTTGGGCGCCCGATGATGTTATAGGCATCCATGACAGACATGTGAGACGTTACGTGCTCTGCTGCACATCTCGGAATCGTAATCAGTGAGGTTGCAGTAGGTACTCCTATTATTTACTTAAACTCTCCAATTTTCCTTTAGGACGTCACATATATCAGATAGGGGAGAAAGTGCGTTTAGCTTTTGCAAGGCCAGATTGATACTTTTTAAATTTGGTTTTAGGGTTAACTAAATATTTAATTTGAGAATTTCCTCCCGCGAATATGAAAAACCACGTGCTTATTATAATCCGAACGTTTCAAACATAATGTCATTTCAATCAAACAAGTCCGTAACGATCGACCAATGGAGTGTTGCGTTGTAATGCAATAGCATAATTTACGATCATTAATATTTCGCGTAAGGTACAGACTACAGTGTTAGTGGGCAATGAAGCATGTGCGTTATGAAACGCGTCGTGCTTGGTTGCAAGCCGACTGCACGTAACCGAGCCGGCACCGACACGTAATGCGGTGCGATCCTCGAGCCGGGCCGAACGCGGCTGCCGACTGACATGATGAACATGTGGCTCAAGTGCGGCTGTGAAAACATGGTTTTAGACTTGCGATATGTTAGTATTAATAACACTAATATTAGCAACATCAGTGGTATTTGCATGAGGTTTGTCATTATGGACTCCTGAAAAATTCTTTTGTGTGTGAAACCTTCAGTTGTCCCTCTATAGATTGTATTGTGAAGTTTCGCAGTGATAATATTACGTTTGCATGATAAGTCACACACTGATGCCCGTCCGACCGTGACTTATATACTTACTAGTATTGGGCAGCAACTAGCACGTTCACATTTACTTGTGGTCAGTTAGAGATCGAATTTGATACTGGCAAACGTCCTTGCAATGTTATTTAATTAATAGTAATTTACTGATCAATTTGCTCGTAAATAGCTGTGTTGTTTCTAAAATTGAACTAATAATTTGATAAAAAGCAGTAGTTCTTACAAGAATCTTATTTGTCCATCTGCAGGAGCGCATGTATGAATTGGAGAGGCGCGAGGCTGAGTTAGCCCTGGAAGAGAAACGCCAACTGGAAGCTAAGAGGACGCTCCTCCAAGAAGCTGCGAGGAAGCAAGACGAGCCGGTGGATGATAGCAAGCTGGTAGAGGCCATGTTCGACTTCCTACCTGACTCCAGCAGCGAGGCACCAGCACCCAAAGACACCTCCGTATTCAGCGACCTGCCACAAGCCAGAGCCGACCAGCAAGAGGTAAGCAATTGCACTGATAGACACTAGACAATGACGCCGAACGGCCTCGATATTTTAGTTGTTGATATTAATAAATTTGATCGTTATAATATTGATGAATGATGAATTATTTTATTACAAGGATTGAACGAATCATAACTACTTAATACAATAATCTACAATGGAAGTAGTAAACATCGTTAACATTATTTACGGTTGCATTCAAAAACACTTTATGACGGGGCAGTTGACTACTACTGATACTATATCAAGTCTGAGTAGATTTCATGAGATTTCGAATGATAATGTAATTGTATATGTTTTTTAAAAGAAGGAACTGCAGTTAAATCACAAAGCAAGTTGAGGAGACACGTCCAGTATATAGTACATTTTTATGTCAATAATTAATAATATTTACAATAGTGCTTATCAACATTAGTAAGTGTGGATTACCAATCAGTAATGCATTTCAGGTCAGTTTAATCTTTAAATCTACATTGGATATAGAAAAATACGTTACGTTCAAAATTTGTTAGTTGGCTGACCAAATTCAGACGTTTTAATTGACCCGATTCTTTATTACTTCCGATATCTATTATATATTATACGAAAGTTTTCGCCCGTTATTTTTCATTATCATTGAAATTATTCATGTGTTATATCTATCTCACTGTCGAACTTTTGTTTTCTCCCACGCTTTAATAGAATTTAGGGATTTTGGGGATCAGTATCATCTGTATTTGTTATCGTTTATCTGTTTGTGGGATTAAACCCCAAAACAATTTTTTGGTTATATTTTATGTTATCGTGTATATATGGCAAATTGATGTGTCTGTTTCATCAAACTAATAGAATTTGTAAGGATTACTACTAAAAGGCCAATATTTGTCATCAAATAAATATCTAGTAACGCAAATGACGTATGCATTTTAGCATTCCTACATTTCATATCAGATATGCGATTAGCTCCGTAAAGATTCTATCAGTTTGGAAGGTGGGAACAATTGTTTGTTGTCCATGTAGTCCAAATATCAAACAATCTTTAATTAAATGATTGTAAGTAGTTTCCAAGTACGTTTTGCATCAAATAAGTATTGATAAGTTTCGAATATCGACGTGTTTTTTGCTGTTAAGCAACGCGTGCCAGTTAAATATATCCAGTGATGTTTTCTTGTTTATAATAATGATTATCAGTTTCTGGATGCATTTTACAAGGTGGATCATTGACAACTCCAGTAAGAGGCGGAACCAAAATGTTTATTTTCAGGTTCGTTCTTTTAAAAAACCGCGTTTCTGTTTCTTCAATTTTGCCCTTTAAAGATAGCCATATTTCTCGTTCAGTGCTTAAAGACAAGTGGATATAAATTGACCGCAGATGGTGACGCCAATGCAGACCACGTCGGAGGACGAAGAAGACCTAACAGAGTACAAGTTCCAGAAGTTTGCGGCGACCTACTTCCAGGGGAATGTCACTCACCAATATTCGAGGAAACCGCTCAAGCATCCGCTCTTGCCTCTGCACACACAAGGAGATCAACTCGTAAGTAATTCACTTACGAGATTTTTATTTTGTACACTGTCTTGGACCATTTGGATTAACACATATATCGACGAACCTGAATAATTGAACAATTTCAAATGCTTGCGCTTTCAAAATTTTTTGTCGATCTCGACATAAGTAAAATTATAAAATCCTAATCCAAATTCTCTTGCATTGTTAATGCTAACAATCTAATGACGATACAGATGTACACCATACAGATGTACGATGAATGATTAGGGAAAATAAAATTAGTTATGTGCATGACAGGGCAAAATATTTTTTAACTTTTAAGAACATAATTTTTCGAACTGGGCAATATGAAACGTTTTTTTTGTACTTTGTATTGCACATTGTTATTTGCAAAACCTCCGTCGAAATTAAATATTCCCAATTTCAATATGAAATTCTTGCATATTAATTATAATCGTCAAAGTAGGGTAATTAATATAGCATTGAAGTTTCTTGTTTTTTCCCCACTGCACATGATATCCTTTAACAAATTATTTAGCTATCGAAACATGAAATCTATTACAATTATCTATTAAATCGATCAGTGTACGTGTAGATTGATAATCAAATTACATTCTAGGCGGCGCAGGCGTTATGGATCACGATACTGCGTTTCACTGGAGACTTGCCCGAACCACGCTATCATACTATGGACCGGGATAATACTTCAGTCATGTCCAAAGTCACTGCAACTTTGGGGAGGAATTTCATCAGATCCAAGGAGTTCCAGGAAGCACAAATGATGGGCGTAGACCCTGATGCGTACCTTAATAAACAGAAGCCCAGGTCTATTAGACATAAACTGGTATCCCTGACTTTGAAGAGGAAGAACAAGCTTGGTGAAGATGTAAGAAGAAAATTGCAGGTACGATTAATGTTCTCATAAATTGTACGAAGATCTGAAATCTAAAATAAATGAAAATCATATTATGAAACTATGTTCCTAATGAACTAAGCGATAGGTTATGAAAATACTTTATTAATATTAATACTTTTTTCTCCAGGATGAAGAATACACAGCGGACAGCTACCAATCATGGTTGGAATCACGTCCCACTTCAAACTTAGAAAAGCTTCACTTCATCATCGGCCACGGTATCCTACGCGCTGAACTGAGAGACGAAATATATTGCCAGATATGCAAACAGCTGACCAACAACCCTTCAAAATCTTCACATGCTCGTGGATGGATACTGCTTTCATTGTGTGTTGGGTGCTTCGCTCCTAGTGAAAAATTTGTCAACTACTTGAGAGCGTTTATCAGGGAAGGTCCACCGGGTTATGCTCCATATTGTGAAGATCGTTTAAAGAGGACTTTTAATAATGGCACCAGAAACCAACCGCCATCCTGGCTTGAGTTGCAAGCTACGAAATCCAAAAAGCCGATAATGTTGCCTATAACGTTCATGGATGGCAATACCAAGACTTTGTTAGCAGATTCAGCGACAACTGCGAGGGAACTATGCAACCAATTGTCCGATAAAATTGGGCTAAGAGACCAATTCGGCTTTTCGCTTTACATTGCGTTATTTGATAAAGTGAGCTCGCTAGGCAGTGGTGGTGATCACGTAATGGACGCTATATCACAGTGTGAACAGTATGCTAAGGAGCAAGGTGCACAAGAAAGGAATGCTCCTTGGCGCCTGTTCTTCAGAAAGGAAATATTTGCTCCGTGGCATGACCCTACTGAAGATCAAGTGGCCACTAATCTAATTTACCAACAGGTGGTTAGAGGTGTTAAGTTTGGTGAATACAGGTGCGATAAAGAAGAAGATTTAGCAATGATCGCCGCTCAACAGTATTACATCGAATATGGACAAGATATGAATACTGAGCGCCTCTACACGCTGTTACCTAACTACATTCCCGACTACTGTCTGACGGGTGTCGAAAAAGCAGTTGATAGATGGGGCGCACTGGTTGTGCAAGCGTATAAAAAGAGTTATTACGTGAAAGAAAAAGTGCCCGCGTACAGAGTCAAAGAAGACGTTGTCAGTTACGCGAAATTCAAGTGGCCGTTGTTATTCTCCAGGTTTTACGAAGCGTATAGAAATTCCGGTCCTAATTTGCCTAAGAATGACGTCATTATTGCGGTAAACTGGACTGGGGTTTATGTGGTGGATGATCAGGAACAAGTGCTATTAGAACTATCGTTCCCCGAAATCACAACTGTATCAAGCCAAAAGACTAATAAAGTGTTCACACAAACATTTAGCCTCTCAACTGTACGAGGAGAGGAGTTCACATTTCAAAGTCCTAATGCAGAAGATATAAGAGATTTAGTAGTCTACTTCTTAGAAGGATTGAAAAAGAGATCGAAGTTTGTAATTGCGTTGCAAGATTACAAAGCGCCGGGTGAAGGTTCTAGTTTTCTAACATTCCAAAAAGGAGATCTAATTATTCTAGAAGAGGATAGTACTGGAGAGTCAGTCTTGAATAACGGGTGGTGTATAGGTCGCTGTGAGAGGAGCATGGAAAGAGGAGATTTCCCGGCGGAGACGGTATACGTTCTGCCTGCGTTGACCAAACCTCCGCCGGATATCTTAGCACTCTTCTGCCAAGAGGGCGCACAGCATGGCCGTCGGGCACCAACCAGTACTTTCAATGGAACTGAAACGAGAGACAAACCTCACACATTACTGGAATATGCGTTAGATCATTTTCGATTACCACCAAAACGCACCGCATCTAAAGCGCTTACATTATCTACTGCTAAACGAGGTGGCGCTGAAGAATTGTGGCGACACTCGAGAGAGCCAATAAAACAACCATTATTAAAGAAATTACAAGCCAAAGAAGAACTGGCTGAAGAAGCTTGCTTCGCCTTCACAGCGATACTCAAATACATGGGCGATCTCCCATCAAAGCGTCCTCGCATTGGAAACGAATACACTGACCACATATTCGACGGTCCTTTAAAACACGAAATCCTTCGTGATGAAATCTACTGCCAAATAATGAAGCAATTGACGGACAATAGGAACAGAATGTCGGAAGAACGTGGTTGGGAATTAATGTGGCTTGCCGCTGGTCTTTTCGCGTGTAGCCAAGGACTTTTACGTGAACTTACACTTTTCCTTAGAACAAGAAGGTATCCAATTGCTCAAGACTCACTCCAAAGACTGCAAAAGACTTTAAGAAATGGGCAGAGGAAGTATCCACCTCACCAAGTAGAAGTAGAAGCAATACAACACAAGACTACTCAGATATTCCATAAAGTGTACTTCCCAGATGATACTGACGAGGCTTTCGAGGTGGACTCGTCTACAAGAGCTAAAGACTTCTGCCAGAACATAGCTCAGAGACTGAATCTCAGGTCTAGTGAAGGGTTTAGTTTGTTCGTTAAGATAGCTGATAAGGTGATATCGGTCCCAGAGGGTGATTTCTTCTTCGACTTCGTTAGACACTTAACAGATTGGATCAAGAAGGCGCGGCCTACGCGTGACGGCATAATTCCTCAGTTTACTTACCAGGCAAGTATTGGTTTGAATTTAATTAGTTAGGACTCTAATATAGAATGTATCTATATTTGAATCAGCTCGTCTACCACTGCAGGGCACGAGCCTCCTTTACAATTGAAAGTACCGAATATAGGATTTCCATACATTTTTTAAATTATAGTACAACAGCCATAGACGACTCATTTCGTCTCTCAGTTCATGGATAAGCACAAGTTTCGTTTGTGATATTTAGATTAGATTTTTGTCTACCTCGCTGTTATTGTGGTGAAGACGTCGCATACTTTCCCGCAGATTTTCTTACAATGTTTTCGTTCATCGTTTAAGCAATTAACAATTTACTACATTTAAGTATTACTAACTGTTTTTCTTTCCCTTTTTACTTTCCTGTAACAAAAATTACGTTTCAAACTCCCAATATTCCGGAATAATTTTTGATACCAAATTAATACAAATCGCCAATCCGATGTATTACAGAAACATCCATCCTCAAGGGCTTCTCTTCTCAATTCTACGGTTCTGGTGTAATATCCACAGGTGTTCTTCATGAAGAAGCTGTGGACGAACACGGTCCCCGGCAAGGACCGCGCGGCGGACGTGATCTTCCACTTCCACCAGGAGCTGCCGAAGCTGCTGCGCGGGTACCACCGCTGCGGGCGGGACGAGGCCGCGCGCCTCGCCGCCCTCGCCTACCGCGCGCGCTTCGGAGACAACAAGCAGGAGCTGCAGGCCATACCGTCAGTATACTATAAATAATAATTTATTTATTTAATTAAATTAAATGTAGTTATTGGTCACGTAGGCAATTAAAGAGCTCTCATGACAAGTCAATACACATAGAACTTAATCTCTATATACAATATACAGGGTATATCAAGACTGCTACCGAAAACGAAGCCGGGTGGTAGTTTAAGCGACTTTAGACATAATGCAACAGAAAAAGTTGCAAAAAAACGTGACAATTTTTTTTTTGTTATTTTTTTCCTATGGCCATATTTGGGTGTCAAATACATTTTTTTTCTAAAATAATAGTGTATACCCTTTTATTTATAAATACTCTAAGGTATAAAAGAGTTTAAATTATTATTTTAGCAAAAACGATGGATTTACCACCCAAAAATGACGATATTTAAAAAATTATAAAAAATAATTGGCGCGTTTCTTTGCGAAATTTTTAGTTGCTTTGTGTTTGTAGTCACTAAAACTACCACCCGGCTTCGTTTTCGGTAGCAGTCTTGAGATACCCAGTATTTTCTATACTTTGTATTATTTATTTTAATTTCTTGCTTTAATTAATTTATTTATTTTTAAATTAATTTTACTTTTATTTATAATTAGTTTTATTTAGTTTTTAATTCGTATTTTATTTAAAGTATTAATTATTTCTTTATGGTAATTTATTTTTCAAAGAAATACATTATTTACGTTAGTCCAATGAATAAATACCCCCAACATACATAGTCCTGTCCCAAAATTAAGATCAATGAAGTTTAGGAACTACGAGAGACTTTTCGATCTCACAAACACCCAGACCCGAGACAAATACTTGTGGGCCTCACAAACATTTATCTCGGTGCGAGGATCGAACCCGCGGCTTCTCGTTTCACAGGCGGCGTCTAGCCAACTGCGCCACGGAGGCTGTCGAACTATGCTGTTTTTGTTACATTTGTTGAACTTTTTTTAGATTAGTATAAATGAATTAAATGTCTTACAGGCCATACCGTCAGTATACTATGCTGCTTTTGTAAATTTGTTGCACATTTAATTCGTCAGTCTCTGTGGTGCATTTGCTTAGTCGCCGCCTGTGAAACGAGAGGCCGCAAGTTCCATACCCGCACTGCGATAAATGTTTGTGCCCACAAATATTTATTTCGAGTCTGGGTGTTTGTGAGACTGAAAAGTCAGAAGTTTTTGATATCCGCAACATAAGACTCGATCTTAGTGTGGGGTCATGACTGTGTATGCGACTGTTTGGTGTATAAATATTTATTCTTATGTACATTTAAACAGAAAACGACAATTAAATTTGGCCCCAATTACAGTTTACTGGTCGTTAAAATCCGTTTTGTTTTTGCAACGATAAAATTAATTTAATAAACGCATTGCATTGCATGATTACAAAAGCGCATTCGCCGCCGATAGCTAATGAATCATCGCTTAGTGCCAATAATTCATTTATTCATTTTACGTCAACTCAATAAGATTATAAATGAGCTCATTTGTGCGAAGTACAAAAAGCCTAATTTCGAAACATAACCTATAAATAATAAACCCATAATATAATTTTTATATTTTTATTTACATTTATGATCCATATAGAACACCAACGCTCGTTTAATTTGTGAACCGTATATCAATTAGCATAATTTTCAGCTTGTATCACCAACTTGCAATGCAACCTTTCAATGCCTAGCTACACATTTTCGTAGGACCTAGAAATTGTATAATTCTTAGGTAGCTTTTATGAAATACACCATATATGCGCGTATGCTTGGTATCTCTCAAAGATATCAAAAATTTAAAACTGATCCAGATCCCAGGATGCATTCCACCTTTGCATTGGGTGCATGCCAGATGCATTCCATTTTCCCATCTTTTGCCCACAAAAGCCATTCCACAGTGCACTGTGGGAATGGCTTTTGTAGGCAAAAACAATGCGCGAGGGCGCCGATTTTCACTTAGTGACTGATGAGAATCATACAAAGGGCGTTTAATAAATAATTTACTATATTTTTTTTATTCTAAATAAAATAAATTTCAATAGAATATCCGTATTTAAAACAAAATGCAATATAGCAACATAGACAAGTGACATTTTGAAAAAATCTTCGGGAACTATTAAGGTTATTAATCTAGAACTAATCGATGTTATAGCCAAATGCTCCGCGAGCTCGTCCCCTCAGACCTGATCAAGCTGCAGAGCTCGGCAGATTGGAAGCGCAGCATCGTGGCCTCCTACAACCAGGACGCCGGCATGACCCCCGAAGACGCCAAGATCACCTTCCTCAAGGTCATCTACCGCTGGCCCACCTTCGGCTCGGCCTTCTTCGAGGTCAAGCAGACCACCGAGCCCAACTACCCGGAATTACTCCTTATTGCCATCAACAAACATGGCGTCAGCCTGATACATCCGCAGACGAAGGTAATTTGTTTCACTATATTGACAGCCTAAATAGTTAGTTCAGCTAGGAAACAAGGGGTCGTAAGTTTGATCGTCGCATAAAAATGTTTTGTAGCTTATCTTGAGGCAAAAATAAGCTCAGCGAAATCTAAAAACTGACAGATGTACAAGAAAATTATAAAAATGCGCCATCTTTCTCACGTAACAGGAAGAAAGTATTACCGAGATGTTGAATATCACCTACCTTCTCTTTTTGAGTGAGTGTGTTTTTTTTTCAGGACATCCTCGTTACGCATCCCTTCACAAGGATATCGAACTGGTCGTCTGGCAACACATACTTTCACATGACAATCGGCAACCTCGTGCGCGGCTCCAAGCTACTCTGCGAAACCTCGCTCGGGTACAAGATGGACGACCTGCTGACGTCATACATCTCCCTCATGCTTACCAACATGAACAAACAGCGGTCTGTGAGAGTTAAATAATATTAATAATATTTAGTCTAATATTGGAGCGAAAAACTTGAGCAATGCAAAGGAACACGCATTGTTCCACCTACTAAAATGCATATAAATTATCGTATTTTTATAGAAAAATCTGTATTCGTTGACCGATAATACATTTCGCACGCTTTTGCGAAACTTTTAATTTGAATTATTTGTAGATGAAAGTTCGTGAAATAATATTAAAATGCTTTCGAATATTGCAATTTTGTACATCACACTGTACTGCGTATTTGCACAATATGTATCAACTATACGTATATGCGCGATGACGTACACTTAAAAAATTAAATGTATCCGTCCATCTAAAATATTTTTGTAGAATTTTTAATTGGCAATATTGTAAGAACGTAACATTCAAAATAAGTCTCTATCAGTTTATACATGTATCTTTATTTATAGTATATTAATATTCAAAGGCTATTATATAAGTTTTGGAGTCAAGTACGTATTTTAATATTAGATATTATAAAAGATCTGTCTAATGTATTTATAAATAAGGTGATGAGGTCGTGCGAGAAATAAATGTCAATTTACTTACTTTTTCATAAGTAGCTTTGAATAATATTTAATGTATTAGCGACACAACCTGTGTGGTACATACTCATATCTTTGTAAAATTTATATAACCTAGATTAATAAATCACGCCTTTTAACTTAGGTTGTCTGGTTATTTTTTAGGCTTGCAACATTCAATGCAAAACCTTCGCATGGAGGTATTCAGCGTTTCGACCAAAAAGTTTCAAAATAGAAACTCTTTTAACCCAATGAAATAGATAAGCTGTGTAGTATTCAAATTATGTTTTATTAATAAAATGTAAATCGATTACTGCTTATGTATTAATCTCTGTATACGAAAATCATTTACGGAGTATTTTGTTTAGCTAATTATAGTAAATTTTTGAGGCATCCAATTGCAACGGCTCTTGACCCAATGTTAAAAAAACTAATTTAGAAGAGCCACCAATACAATAGCAGGCCATATAACTGACAGGTCTTTTGTATTGGACCATAAGGCATGGGTGTTGAAATTGTTTAAAATGCTTGCTCGATAATAAATCGTAAGTAAATTTGTATTTATTTAACGATACGCTAAGTAACAATTGTAAAATGATTGTCGCATGTTATGCCATGATTACGGAGACATAATTATGTTTGTTTTATTAATTTTGCTTTTATAAAGTTAAAAAGTTGCATTTGTGAGTGGTTGTAAACATGAGTCACAATGAATGTGTCGTTTTATTTCGATATCCTTACACTTATTAATATTTTTATGAACTATTTTTACTAGAGACGCTAAGGCCTCTCTTGTGCACAAGTTTTTTCGGCGTGAAAATCAACGGTTAATTCGCCGTATGTAGGCACTGTGTTAGTGTTGTAAGAGCCGTGGTTCCTAATCTGGGGGTAATTACCCCCGCGGGGGTAAAACCTGTATTTTGCGGGGGTAACAATGAGCTGGTTATCGTCTTAGTGAAACAAAACCTAATATTACCAAATTTGCAAAAGCTAAGCAGTACCTCGTGTTACTGTGGTGGTATAAAAATTTTAAACTAATAGAATTTTCAAAAGCATAATTATAGTTTATGTGGAATTGTTTTAAGTTTAATAAAGTCTGTGTATAAAGTATTAATACGTGTTGTTTGAGATCATCCTTGGGAGGAGGGGTAAAATCAGTCACCCTAGAGGGGAGAGAGGGGTAAAATCAGTCACCTAGTCAGTTAGATCATAGGGGTATCGGACCTAAAAAGGTTAGGAACCATGGTACAAGAGGCATTACAATCTTAGCATAGGTTAAATCATCATCAACATCAACCACAGAATGTCCACTACTGAATATCGGCCACCCCAAGAGTTTCAATGCGATATGGAGTTGCATTTTTAATTTATAATTATTTTATTAGATTTCATCTTTGCCATCCTATGAAACGGAGGTGAACATTTGAAGGTTCCTAAAAATGTCACTAGTACATAATATTATGACAAAGGCAACCATATAACTTTTCCAATCATCTCATCATGAAGTTGGATTTTCGTGAAAGAAAAAAATTTTGTGAGTTGCGACGAAAATCAAATCACCGATGGAGGCACTAATAGAACAATTACAAACTAAGTTATTTTTTGTTGATAAATTGAATATAGAGCAAAAGAATAACGGCCTTATTTCTTAGATATTTCATAAACCTATTTTAGTTGTCAAATGTTTTGTCTTCTTCGCTCAAACTGAATTCAAAAGACGTTCGAAAGAGATTAGAAGAATCGAGCTTTATATACTGTCTATGAATTTTAAGTTATGCCATTAAGAACCCAATGCGCAAAAAACTTATCTATTTGATGTTTTTCGAAACATCTACGAACGGGATAGCCAATTATGATGAAATCATCGAGGTAATTTCTTAAAATTACACTAAATAAGCGTGATTTTGAACACACACGAACAATTAAAGTAAAAGCGGGCTATTAGAAAAACTGTTAATTAGAACAAACAAAAAATATATATCCGTAATAAAGTCGTGAGAGACTCCCACGGCACGGGGCCTATTCAGCGGCCCGAGGAGTAATGATGCCTCCATTGTACCAACCAGCAGGAAGTAATTTATCTAACATCAAGAATATGAGTGTTTAGAGCAATTTCGTTTCTGATTTTTCATCCTAAAGTGTGCAATTTCGGGTGACACAGCGGAGGTGACGCGCGGTGCCAACAAACTGGCGGTTACTGACTGCGCGCGATTTTGAATTGCTAGAATGTTCTACCGATTTTATAACCTATCTCATATAATGTATCTTTATTAATTGCGTGTTATATTGTATGTCATGAGTATTCTTTTGCTTATATCATTTAATAATTACAGGAGTAATTAATCACAATCTTTGTTTAATAATAAATAAACGGTATCTAATGAATGTCCATTGATTTAACTTTGTGCAAGCATTTATAGATCAAGAATATTTGATTTAAATTTGGTATTGATTATTGATCAAAAATAAACAATAAAAATATAAAATGGTATATTAACTATGTTGGTGCACATCTATAAATATTATCGACTATATAGTTTATTCTATGCAAATGTGAATATTGCAGCATGCTGTATAATATCTAGGTACTATCGTGACAAAATACAGGGTATATCAAGACTGCTACCTAAAACGAAGCCGGGTGGTAGTTTAAGCGACTTCAGACACAATGCAACAGAAAAAGTTGCAAAAAAAACGACAATTTTTTTTTTGTAATTTTTTTCCTATTGCCATATTTTGGTGGTAAATACATTTTTTCCTAAAATAATAGTGTATACCCTTTAATTTATAAATACTCTAAGATATAAGAGAGTTTAAATTATTATTTTAGCAAAAACTATGGATTTACCACCCAAAAATGACGATATTTCAAAATCATAAAAAATAATTGTCGCGTTTCTATGCGAAATTTTTAATTGCATTGTGTTTGTGGCCACTAAAACTACCACCCGGCTTCGTTTTCGGTAGCAGTCTTGAGATACCCGTTATATTATACTAGCGGCCCGGCCCGGCTTCGCCTGGGTGCAGATACTTTTTTATTTTACTCCACACCAAATACGTGTTATTTTTCGTATAAGCTCTTGTATACCTAAACATGAATTAGCTATCCTACTGTCCTGCTCAATTCCGTCCCATCCCGTCTGTTCATTCACTTCCCGATACGTCGCGTCCTTTCTCTTAATTAACCATCCCGTCTTATACCGTGCATTTACATTTCGTCCTATTAAATCTGTCAGCTATCCCAGTCTTCTCCCCTACCTCCCACTCTATTATATCCAGTTTCTCTCTACTTTCTAAACACTTTATCGATTTTGATTATCCATGCAATATCCCGTCCCTTATTTCACCCCCACTATGCTGTTTTTCCAAAAATATTACGCCATTACTCTTGTTAGTAATAAAGAGATGAAATATTAATTTTCGTAGAAATGCACTCACACACACACAATTAACGTAGAAACAATTATATTTAACTGGTTTTTCAAGACACAGGCAACGCCTAATTTGAGAATCCCTGCAATATTCTCCATAATTATATAAAATTTTATTTATTCATTCAGTTCAGTTTTTATTTTTATGTGTTATTTTATTAAAGATTTTTCATTTTCAAGTGAAATTCTATCTTGAAAAGAAGTAAAACTTAATACATGTGAATATTATTTATTTAATTGTCCTA
The DNA here is from genome assembly GCA_009982885.2 of Hyles vespertilio. Classification (NCBI taxonomy): domain Eukaryota; kingdom Metazoa; phylum Arthropoda; class Insecta; order Lepidoptera; family Sphingidae; genus Hyles; species Hyles vespertilio. The sequence goes on from CM042807.1 coordinate 20,052,429, forward strand.
TATTTATGTAGCATCATAATATACTCTTTAGTTTACAATAAATTCCTGAACGTATGCATAAAAATTTGACAATCAATTTAAATGTCAACCACTTTTCATTACTGTCATTAATTTACATCTTTAAAATCTAAAATACGCCATAAATCGAATATTGTGGCTATGTGTTGTCGATTCGAAACCTTTATTTAAATACGTTATTTAATTTTAGGGAAGAGTTTACCGTATCGACGCTATGAACATTAAATCTTTGACAGTTACAAACCCATGAACATTTTGTATGGCAAAATGTATTTTCCTTTTTTTTATACTTTCGTCAATTCAATCGAGATAAAAACTATCCCACGTTTAAGTTGGAACAAATAACACATATCTACAAAATTTCATTATAATCAGTTGAGTGGTTTAGGAGTCCATCGCGGACAAACAACGTGACACGTGAATTATATATATTAAGATTGGAGAAACTAATAATAAGTTGCAAACATACATACATACATACATAAACTCACGCCTTGTTCCCAGAAGGGGTAGGCAGAGGTGCGAGGGCACCCACATTTCGCCTTGTATGTTCCGTCCCACAATGTGATAGGTGGCGAGCCTATCGCCATATCGGGCACAAATTCCTGACTCTGGGCTGATACTGAATAGAAAAATCCAATATCACTTTGCCCAACCCGGGATTCGAACCCGAGACCTCAGCTTTATAACCGTACCGTAGTACAACTACGCCACCGAGGCAGTCACAAGTTGCAAACACATAAATGTATATAAGTAATAGTCCATACTTTATATTATTTCCCACAGTAACATGTACAAAATACAGGGTATATCAAGACTGCTACCGAAAACGAAGCCGGGTGGTAGTTTAAGCGACTTCAGACACAATGCAACAGAAAAAGTTGCAAAAATAAGCGCCATTTTTTTTTTGAAATTTTTTTCCTATTGCCATATTTTGGTGGTAAATAATTTTTTTCCTAAAATAATAGTGTATACCCTTTAATTTATAAATACTCTAAGATATAAGAGAGTTTAAATTATTATTTTAGCAAAAACTATGGATTTACCACCCAAAAATGACGATATTTAAAAAATCATAAAAAATAATTGTCGCGTTTCTATGCGAAAATTTTAGTTGCATTGTGTTTGTAGCCACTAAAACTACCACCCGGCTTCGTTTTCGGTAGCAGTCTTGAGATACCCGGTATATTCCATACCAACAAAAAACAAAAAATCTTGTTTTTTTTTTAGTGTAGATTATTATTTATTCTTATTAAAACTTTGATTTAGGATTACGTCGAAAGCCATTGGTCTGTATCTTTGTTTAAACTGAGACCATTTTATGATGTTATTTACTTATACAACCAAGATAGGCTAACAAGATTTGCGCCAAATATGTAAGAAGTAAAAAAAGGTAAATTTATACATTATTTTAATCTTAAGCAAAAAATATATATGTCCACCAAGCCGCACTAGGCCAGCATGTTGGACTATATGGCCTAACCACTCTGAATCGTACTCTCGATTGTAGAGGTGGCCCGTGCCCTGCAATGGGACGTATATGGGCAGATACAAAAAAATATATTCCAAAGGCGTACCTACCTACATCATTTAAAGTTTAATAATGTCTACATGTTCAACTACAAAGGTTATATATGACACGAATTTCATAGCTATCCTATTTTTATCATTTCCGTTGACATTTATCGAATGCTGGACATATGTATTTTCTTAATCGTCCTTTCTCCATCTGCTTCTCTCTTATCTTATCTACAATGTGCCCACAATATTGATACCGCTGTTGTGGAGGAATAAGCCCGTGGATCTATCACGTTAATCTTTAATTTGATTATAAAGAATGTACAAAAAGTTACACAAAATATAATATATCTGATACCGTAGTTAAAATTGATTTGTGGAAGAATCAAGAAAATGGCGTTTATTTTTATATAAAGCAGTATAGACAAAAATATAAAGATAATATTTGTTAAAGTTCTATCACATTATGTCTAGGAAGCAGTTCGAAATTAACAAGATATAAATGAAATAAGTCAAAATTAAAACATCATTATTTTAGCCACGTCTCGAATATTCTGAACCTCGTTAATCCGCATTATAATTATGAATTTGTATTTAAATGCTCGTTTCCAAACAATTGAACATAATATTTTAATTGCAAATGTTAAAATTGGGTGGTTTCCTGCGTTCAGTTTCCCACGCTCGAAGATGACATGTTGGAAACACGAGCACCGCCTTATGTTCCCACACTCTGCATATCTCGGCTCCATAGATCAAGCTGACAGAATGTAAAAAAGCAGACAATGATACAATTGTGTGCACACAGCTTTCTCACAGCACAGATATAATCGTCATACGGTTAATTGGTGCAGGTAAATGACCAACAACTGTTGCACGACTGTCCAAATAGGATTCTGTCATTGGAAAATCTTCATGTGTATTTTCCCTTATCAGTCAACCGGATGCGTTACATCCTGAACAGTTTTTAATAGCAATCACTTTTTTACTACTTATTCTATGAATGAATGGTTACGTGCATATAAAAATTCACGTCATAATTTCTTGCGCACGTCACCGATTGAGAAATAATTCTTTTAGTCACGCGAGAGGTTGTTAACAGTTCAAAGAATGCTTGCAAAGTTGCAGTAGACAATATTTACTGTGCAGCGATGAAATATTTAACAGCTAATATGAGCAATACTTAAATGGTAATTGTACATATCTATTTTATTCCATTGGAAGGTTGCATTGTTAATAAATGGAATGCGACATATAATAAGCACATTTTTTGTCATCTAGTATTATTAATGAGCTTATGGCTGCTTTTCGGGAGGTCGTAGTTACGTTATTGAAGTGAAACTTAATAAGGCACCATTGTGATCAGAAAATTCGATTAAACGAAATATCGACACCAAAATGAGACTAGAGAAAAAGTACTAGGGCAACAGAGAAAGAGCAGACTTGTCGTCTTTATCATCAATATGCACAATATTTCTCAGAGCAGAAAAAGAACAAGGGTGACCGTGAATGAAAGATTTCTTTTAACCTATGTCATCAATATGCAAAATACTTCCCAATGCCCAAAAAGTGCTAACAGAGAAGAGAGCAGAGAAAAGAAGGATTTTTTCTAATACTTAGTTGTGTTATCAATATGCAAAGCGTGGGTTGCTGTAGGATAAGTAATTGTTGTCTACACCCCACGCTTTGTAACAATAAAATGTATGTATTTTACTCCATTTTCTAATCTTAAACTCATTATCAATTATTTTTTACTTTTTAGTTTGAACTTTATGAAAGCGTGTTTTTTCAGTTTTTTAAACTATAATTTAATTGCTTGTACTAAAAACATATATACACAGTCAGGTCATAAGTATTGTCTGTATCAGCCCATATACGTCCCACTGCAGGGCACGGGCCTCCTCTACAATCGACAGTACGATTGAGAGTGGTTAGGCCATATATCAATACACACATGACTCCGAAAAGTCAGAGGTGTGCCCTGGGATTCGAACCCGCGACCACCGTGAACATGTTGGCAATCGCGTCTAGTCCGTTTACCAATGGGCCACCACGCACTTAAGTATTGTCACACAGTAAAAACTTTTCTTTTAGAATGCTGGCCACAAAAAAGTTTATTGAATTCGAATTTCGAATTGTTCATGAAAATAAAAAGGTATACTTTTTAGAATTTTACTCATTTTTAAATATGGAGTGGACACTTAAAGAAGACCGTGTTGCAGTTATTGCGTTGCATCGTTTGCGGTTACGCGCCATTTCAAATTTTTGACATACTGAAAAATTTGAATATAACCAAAAGATTCGTTTATCGTACCATCAAACGATACAATGAAGACTCTAGTGTAGATGACAGGTCAAGAAGTGGTCGCCCTCGGTCTGTTAGGACTCCAGCAGTTCAAAGAAATCCCAAACGTAAGCAGAAACTGTTGGCCCTTCAAATGGGTTTAAGCAGAACCACGGTGAAAAGGGTGTTAAATAAAGACTTAGGGCTTCGGGCATATCGAAGAAAAACAGGACATTGTTTGAATGTTCGCCTAATGGACCTGAGACTGAAGAGATGCCGAGCTTTGTTGAAGCGGTACGCGGGAAAAAAATCGGGAAATTCTTTTTTCAGATGAAAAAAAAAATTACCGTAGAAGAGAGCTACAACAAACAAAATGATAATGTGTACGCACACAGTAGTGAAGAAGCGAGCAACCGAGTATTCCGCGTGTCCAACGAGGTTATTTTCCATCCTCGCTCATGGTATGGTTGGGAGTTTCTTATTGGGGCTTAACAGAGGTACATTTTTGTGAGAAAGGTGTAAAAACGAATACAGTTGTGTATTAAAATACAGTCCTGACGAACCTCGTGGACCTGTTTCTCATACCATGTTCAATAACAGGCACTGGGTATTCCAACAAGATTCGGCGCCAGCTCATAGAGCGAAGAGCACACAAGACTGGCTGGCGGCGCGTGAAATCTACTTCATCCAGCACGAAGACTGGCCCTCCTCCAGTCGAGTTTTGAATCCGTTAGATTACAAGATATGGCAACACTTGGAGGAAAAGGCGTGCTCAAAGCCTCATCCCAATTTGGAGTTACTCAAGACATCCTTGATTAAGGCAGCCGCCGATACTGACATGGACCTCGTTCGTGCTGCTATAGACAACTGGCCGCGCAGATTGAAGGCCTGTATTCAAAATCACGGAGGTCATTTTGAATAAACTTTAGTGTCATAAGAATCTATGTTTTGTTAAGTTCATTTTGGTATATAAATGGTTACATAATGAATAAATTTGTTTCATATATTTTATATTAAACATGTGACAGAATTTATGACCTGACTAGGTATATGGCTCTTATCCAAGAAAGACAGCTGCGCGCAAATTACTAACTTTTAATATTGTTTTCAAAAAATTAACTTTTTGATTATTCTGGATAAGATAATGTTATGTACTTTTTAAATTATTGCGTTCTCACCGGTCCTGGATAAGTATGCAAAGTTTGAATTAAATCTGATCGTTCAAAGTAGGGAAAATCGAGCTCAAAGGAGTCGGCTACATACAAACATACATACAAACATACAGGTGAAGCTAATAAAAGCGTGTTAAAAAGTGTCAAAAAAACAGTAAATCACGATTATCTCGAAACTTGAAATTTTGAGTTATTTAATTCTTCCATTATACCGACGATATATTATTACTCTACACGTAGTTATATCGTATCAGCCCATATACATACGTCTCATTACACGACACGGGCCTAATTTCCAATCGAGAATTCGATTGAGAGGAGTTAAGCCATACAATCCATCATCACGACCTTTGTGCGGGTCGAGGGACTAAAGAAATTCTTACAAATCGCCATGGTATGCAGGTTTCCTCATCTTTATAATGCGTGGAATACGTGGAAAGTATTTGAATCCGCGACCATTGTGAACACATTAGCAGCTACGTCCGGTCCGTTTCAACAGACCACCACGATTTTCACTATTTTTTACTTAAGTACCTACCATTATATTTTCAGAAATATATTATTGAAAAAACGTTTGAAAATCTACACATAATAATATGGTATCGATATGAAAATCAAGGCTTTCCCGACGTGATACCGTACCTACTGCAAAATTAATAAGGTGAATCCTGTAGTATTTCATGGAGTCATATTATTATTATAGCCATTGTGAGGCTATTTTGTTCAACGTCATATCAAAGATAATTGATGACCTCATGGACTGACATCTCATTAAATACGGAAATGAATGGGTAAATACAAGTATTATTCAATGGGTATTTTTCGCTTTAACCTTAGATTACATAAACACTAACCGTAGTAGGATGGCCCATAATACGGCGGGTGGATGTGGCTAATTGACATATGGCATCCGGATGTTCCTTATCAGAGAGGCTTTATTGCTAATTCACTTTTTATCATAAGTAATATTCAGGAAGTTTGGTAGATGTGTGGCGAAATTTTGCGATTATTACATTCTCGGGCTGTTAAAATTATAAGTTTAGGTAGGTATGTTCTGAATTTAACTTCAAGATTTTTAATCCTCACGTTGTTATTAAATAGGCTGACTTGTTTGTATCATTATCTTACAGCAACTGAGTTGATTTAGCAGGTTGGTATTGAACGAAGAACTAAATGGTATAATAAGATCTAGAGTGGAGGCCAAAAGGAGACCACATTTCGGTTGAAAACTTGTAACAAGTCAAATCACTGCACACGTATTCTTGGACGAGATAAATTGGGCAGAAAAAATCCTATAAGTAATTGAAAATGACGATGGTGACACAAATAAAAGGTAAAATATGGTAAAGGTTAAATACGGTATATTTTAACATTTAAGCATTAGAAGTACAAACGCCCATGTCAAAAAAGAGCAACATAAATTGACAGTCAATTATACAATTTGCCTTTATGCTTTGCCTCATAATTTTGTATGTGACGTGAACGGTGGGAGGGCATCATTGCATGAATGGAAATTATAAGATATGTTTGAAGCGGGTTGATGTTAATTAAGTAAATTGCCTCCAGTTTAACGGAGATAACTCGGATGTCGTCCAGCAGCTGCTTTTACTAAAAAATAAAACATTTTATTGTAATGAGTTAATAATTTGCTCATCACTGTAGTGTAGCCCACGCCCAGTTTTAACTACATATTATATAACTATGTTTATCTACTCTTCTATGTTTTTCTTTAACAATAAATTTGTATTGTTACCGCATCTGAGTTTTTCACTTGTCTCCACCTAGCGACCGTTACAGGACACGAACCTACAATCTTCTGATATATGTATGTATAGCTTTTATAGAAAATTCCGTACAACTTTTTCAACTTTAAGTACCAGTCTACATAACTACATGTAACGTGCCGTTGTATCACTAACTACGGATCATAGGCGTAAGAAACAAAAATATCAACCATCTTATCTTGTATCTATTATTGAAATTCACATTATTTTCTAACAATTTCCAGTTTTTAAACCAGGTGGTAAATACACGTAGTGTTCTGGGTTCAAACCTACAATCTCAGCTTGGTAATCCGATGCGTTTCTAACATAGTTACCGCGCACACGAACCGCTTCTTGCTTACTTCCGTGAAAAGAAACGCAATTAACACTACTGAACAAATTATCGGAGTAGTTGTTTTGAAATACGGTAGCAACTATGTAAATAACGCATACGATTAGCATTAATCGCACCCTATAAAAACTTGGTATTACGAATCCTTTTGCATATAAGGCGAATTCAATTGATGATGGTGCAATGTCCAGCCGATTCGTCACGGGTATTCGTACTATTCCACGTATGGTACTGGATCTCAATTGAAGAATTGGAACGCAAATTTTATTACCTACCATTTCCGTACATAAAGCTAAATGCCTACCGATGCATCGTAATTAATAAGGATACAATTATATATAAATTTGCAGTAACTCGGCGAGGGCGTTACCTCAAGCCGCGAGATTGAAGCGTTTCTAAACTAATAAAGCCTTGGCTCGGCCCCCGCCCCGCCCAATTATACGCTCTAACATTTAAAATGCACAATGATATGCGCACATATCGTTAATATTACTTTATTATGCTGAAATCTCCACTCGGAACAATGGCGGATGGATATAAACTTGTGATAATTATCTGAGGTCAGACCCGCCGGAGCGGAACGCTATGTAGGGGAAGACACTTGTTATAATCATGTGAAGAGTTTTCGTAGACGTTCCCACAGACTTCGACTCGAGGCTCAGATTAATTCTGATTCATACGTAGTTAATTAAACATGCTCAGTTTTCCGCAAACAATGGAATCAATTCTAACGCGTTCGCTCCCCGCTTTCAAAGTATCTTCACTTTTTTGATGTAAAGTTTATGAGTACATGGGTGATTTTTAATGTTTTACCTTTTTGAACTTTTTACGGCATACGCTCGGGATTTCAATTTGCAATAGTCTACTTACAATTCTTGACAAAGAATCGTTACTAAAATAATAAATATGAAAAATTGAGCAACTATTAAGAATTGTTTTAACATAATTGTTTTGTTATTTTACAGATTAAATAATAGATATCATTTCTAAAGTTAATAAACTGTAAAGTCGTTTCTATGTTATATATAGGTGTCTGTAAATAATGTCTTTGAGAAAAAAATAACAAATAAGTTTCGCATTTGCATTATTTGAGTGTTAAATAAAAAGCTCAGATTATTTATATTCAATTTTATTAAAAATATTTATTTTTCAAAATTCACTGCTCCATATGTTGATTCGCTCAGTACACAGGGTGTTGACAATATTTTTGGCGAGCACATGTCATTATAATTTATAAAATATAGAATTACCAAATGTAAAATCATAAAAATGTAAAAGTAAACAATGTCGTACGACGTGTTTCTTATCATTTTACACAAATTGACGTTTTTTAAGTCAAGTTTAATACTAATTTCATCGTAATACTGTAACTTCACCAATTCCATAAGATTACATCGTAATTTAACGTTTCGCTACAAAAATATTGATATTTTTTGTACTTCATATTACACTTCCCACATGGAATGTTCGAAATCACACATCTCATAAAAATACACATCAAACCCATTGTCGGTGTAAAATTTATATAAAACAAATTATTCGCGTTAAATAAATATCATTCCATTCGATTTTTTGAAACACAATTTCGTGTTGACACTAAAATCTAATTATAATCTATATTGTTCATTAAAATCTCGATAAATATACATACGTACATGGACATCGTTAGTGTCGGTCATTGGATCGCTATTCCCGTACATTATTGCGAAGATATATTAAATAAATTGTGCAGAAATTACCTACTCTTTTAAGCATCACTTTGTCAAAGGTTTAAATGATACAATTATAACAGTTTTTAAGAGACGATTATAAAAAGTGGACATTTAGAATAATAAAAATGTTACTTATTTGGTTTTTTCTTAAAATTGAAAGTATGACCTAAGTTTCTATGACCCTTAATTTATACAAAAATTTATAAGAAACGTACATAATAATTCAATAAATCTCTCCTTGAGTCTATATCCCTTACCCAAACGTAAGCTTATTAATTATTATTATCGTAAAATTAATAAACGCAATGGATTGTCATGGTTATCCATGGAATTATTATGTACTATGATACGAATGGAATGCCCACTATGACGAAGTCATAAAGAAATGACAACTTTGTGAAATATAGCGCATTTGGCATAACCAACAGAACAAAATCTGGACAAAAGTCTACTTTTAAGTAGCCGTGTCCCTTGTTCACACATGGCCAAAGAATTTAAATAATTTATACTAGTAAAGTACGATATGAACCCCACTACATCCAATCTTTAATTTAGAGGCCATTTTTGAGGACCTGTCAGCATTCTAGTTGTACTAGAGTCCATAATAATCCCATGTGGTTATCATACAGCTATTTGGCCCCAAACAAACAAATCCGAGAGCAGAGATCTCATTCCACGGAATTATTTATAAAATAATTGTATAGTTTAAAAGGCGAACTTCGAACGCCGTAATAGGAACATCTCCTTGAGTAACTCTTTGACATTGCCAAAAAGATATACATCAGTAAAAAAAACTTATTTTTCGATGACTTTAGATTCGCATTTAGCAACCTCACAGATAGAATATATGGAAAAGACAACTTAACCTTTACTCCAAGTCTATTTGGAATTTAAAGAAATAGTGTGCTTGTTGCAATTATCATAAAAACTTTATGGGATAAAATTTCAAAATTAAAAATACAAAAGATCTTTTTTTAAATAAAACTACTTTTTACAAGAGCACATTATTCTCCTGAGGCTTAGAAAACAAAATAATTGTTTTGGTTTACTTTGACATTAATAAATTAAAAAAAATATATTTTTAAATAAAAAAAAATTTTCTTTAAAATATTTTAAAAATAAAAAATGTTTTTTTTACGATACTTGGTATGACATTTTAACCTTTAGAGTGTAAATAAGTCAGGCCCCAGGATGGAATGCGTGCACGAGAGCGGGCGCGTGGCGCGTCGTCACACCGCGCGCGTGGCGCCTCCTCCAGTTATTGTACTTGTACATGCTCGTATTACCTACAACTATATTTTCAAGCAAACTGATAAAATCTCCTTACATTCGCGTCATTTTCATTTTAATAAAAACAATTCCCACGATATGTTTTATTGTTCTCTTAATAATAACGTTTTGGTGTAATAATTTCGTTAAATTAACTCGTATTCGACATTCAGAATGCCGGATTTGACATCCATTATTCATTTTTCATAAGCGAAGCAATTGACTCGCGAATGTTACCTACATTAATTATAATAAAGCTCTCTATAATCTATCTATTTAAACATGATCTTCAACATTCACATTATCATAGACGCATTTCTAATTAAATAAATATATTTACGCATGTTAAAAATGGACAGTATCAAAGGCGAATCATCAATATTTTCCTAAACATCAAAACCAGAACAAAATTAAGTCTGAAATCCATTTTTAAGCTTATTTTACTTTGTATACATATGTAAATATGCAAAACAACATTAGAGACTTAATATACCACTCCAAACTGAAAATTCTGCGTCAAAACATCGCAACATCGAAGACCATGCTATCAACAATAGACATTAGGCACTATAGAATCTAAATTACATTGAGTCACTCACCACGCCCCTACGCCACTACAAAGTTTTTCACAAGCTTTCCACTGAGGTTCCCATGGACATTTTTCTTGTCTTTTGGACATCGAATAGCCGCGCATATGAGTCGTGCCGTGCCACTGAGTGCCCCATCCAGTGGCTCCATGAACGACGATGGACTTCAAAATGACTTGAAGTGTAAGCAGTCCGTATCGCGGTTCCACTGAGCGTCCCATACGGTGGACCATGTACAACATTCTTGTTTCTTGAGCCCTCAATGGACACAAAAATGACTCGTACGTACCACTGAGTGTTCATGTCCCATGTTGTGTCCCATGTCCCACGACAACATTATCCCGGGCACACGTGTGAGCAGTGTGTAGTATTGCATCTAGTGTGACTGCAGACCGGGCGGCCTGCAGTGTGTGTGCTATTGCAGCGCGTTGTCGAGGCGGTGCGCGTCGTGGTGCCACGCGGCCGAGTCGGGCCGCATCACGTCGTCCACGGAGGGACACACGGGCCGCGGCCCGGGCTCCGGCGTGTATGTGAACGTTAGACCTGTCGCGTAGATTATACCGTCGTTTCGGACCAACGATACAGGGACCTGAAGACAATATAATGATTTTATTGCAAGGAGCTAAGCGATGTTTATTGTTTTTATATACAGACTCAGACAACGTTGGTGGCGCAGTCGGTTAAACCGGCTGTGAAATGAATGGCCGAGGGCCGATCCTCGCACCGAGAAATGTTTGTGCAGCAAATAAATAATTTTTTCGGGTCTGTGTGTTTATGAGACCGAAAAGTCTGTCGTAGTTCCCGATACCTACGATACAAGACTCGATCTTAGTGTGGGGTCAGAACTGTGTATGTGACTATGTGTACTTTACTTTTGAATATGTGCAAAGGTAGTAATTTCGCCTTCTGATACACCGAGCGAGACGAACATTTTACAGATGTGACCGGCCTTCCTATCCAGCAAGTTTATTACGAGTAATACGGCCAGACTGAGGTTCTGTGCAAATGCGGTGGTCAAACGCCATGTGGTCTGTAGCGACGGCATATCGACTAAATCTCTGGGTGATCGACATGCTCGTCAGGGGTTCTGAATTTAAAACGCCCGGCGTTGTAAAGCGCCTTTACACTGCGTGAGTTTCTCGCGGCGAGAATCGTATGCCATTATAGCATGACATAACCGCCATAAGATGATGGTGTTTGACAAATGTTTACACGATGCATCATTTATATCCCTAAAATAATCGTATCTTCGAGGCGAGAAACTGTCCTCGTGTAAAGGGGCGTAAGATAATTGACACCACAAGTTGCCATATTATGTCACCACTACTACTAGTAGGAATCAGAGAATACCCTGCCGTAATTAATCCACACTCTAACCACAGGGGGGATGTACAAACACCCTCCAAACACGGACAAATATCAATAGGCCACACTAAAACCGCAACTTCCGTCAATACGAGTACAACTGAGAATGTAGACAATCGGCCGAGGGACAAGGCGAAATATGCCGCGCAATGAGCTAGGCGTCTGTAAAACGAGCCATCGTCCTTTCAACAACACTTACGGCCGTTCTCTATATCCTATCTATCTTTAACTAGAGATTTCATTAGATATTTCGATACAGTTTGTGTTCAATTAACAAAGATAGAGGGATATAAATATGGTGCACATGTTTAAAGATAGCTAGGTAAGACAAACCTATATTTCAATCTTAGTTTATTGAAGTGTAGAATTGTACCGACATAGTAATGGTATCTATTTTAACCTCTTGTTAAAGATAGTTCGGATATAGAGAACGGCCGTAAGACACAGACATTCACGAAAACTTTGTAGTGATACGAATTTGGAGATTTTATATTAAATTTCATACAACTTAAATAGAAGTAACGGAATCATGGTTATTTTTTCTAGAAACTTCACTTCTACAAATGGTCGATTTATACGTAAATTGACTAACATCTGAGGGAAACATACGACAATAAACTTATATAATTACGGTCTTATTCATAGAGTGTTTTGAAATCTATTTTAACTATAGAATATTTTGTCCCTTTCGAACGACTTTTAAACCCATTTTGAGCCAACAAGATAAAACATACGATAACTAAAATAGGTTTATTTATGATCTCGCTATGAAAAAAGCCGTTAATATGAAACAAACCATGACATTTACCTGTGTGGGCTGTCGCACCCAGAGCCACTGTCCCCTGAACTGCGAGATGTCGGGCACTACGCACAGCATGGACTCGGCGCAGCGGTACATGGTCTCAGCCTCCACGTCGCCGAACCACACCTGCAGCGAGGGCGTGAAGTTGTCTCCCGCCAGCTCCAGCATCGCCACGTCACCGCCGCCGTTCAGGTTTAGAGAGTGGACTAGGGGTACTGGCGTTACTGGTGATCTGGGGACAAATGCTGTTTTTTAAGCAATGATGGCGTGATCATTTCGCCTGATGGTAAGCTATACGGTCATGGACAGTAGCAATACCAAATACCATGAATTACAAAGCAATGCTCGGCTTTCCACTGCGCGTTTTCCTGAGATATAAGTTTTTAAGTCTCGATATATCCAGTTGTTACTGTGGCTACAATGTCCTCCTAGCCGGAACACAACCGTGTATTAATACTAGTGTTTGGCAGGAGAAATTGATATTGTGGTGGTAGCTACCCACGTGAGAGGTTCTCATGACAGAACTAGTTGACGGACCACCAGTAAAATTTATTGAAGTATATCTGCGGAGTTTTTATCGCGGTGGAGTTTTAACAGTGTAACAACAAATTGTAGATAATACTGCATATAGGCGATTGTTAGACACAACCCACGACCTTATGGGCTTATAAGTTTCGGTAATGAGTTTGGCGCCTTTTTGGTTTTAATACACTTTTCATGTAAGTCCGCCAACCCGCCTTCGGCCAGCGTGGTGGACAATATGGCCTAACCACTCTCAATCGTTCTCTCGATTGTAGAGGAGGCCCGTGCCCTGCAGTGGGACGTATATGGGCTGGTACAATTACACTTTTCCACCAATTATATGGGCTGCGTCATAATGGAACCCTCGGTAGTAATGGTCCTTGTGGAGTGGACATGTAGCAAACTTTTTGTCGACATTGGAATTGTACCACATAAAAATAAAGGTAGGAGATATTATATGAAGAAGAGGCGTTCATAATGTGAATAAAAACGACGAACACGTCTAGTCACATGCATAGGAAGCGACAACTTAGCACATAGAATATAACTCCACGAGGTCGTAGCTCATATTTCAAATGGATATATTATATTTGTCGTAATATGTTTTGTTGACGTCACGAGGCGCCACTATCTTGAATGCTGAAACAGCAATGCCCTTGCTTTGGAATGCACATAAACGATATTATATAGACAAATAAAAAAACGCAGCCCATACAGGTTCCACTGCAGGGCTCAGCCGTCCTTTACAATCTAGAGAACAATTTGTAAGGTTAGGCCGTATAGTGCACCACGCTGGCCTAGTACGGATTGGCGGACTTTAACATACCACAGAAATTCTTACAAATCACTGTGGTATGCAGGTTTTCTCACGATATTTTCCATTACCGTTATATTGCGTGATGATTAAATATCAATACACACATGACCACTGTTCTATTGAATAATGATAAAGCTTTAAAGACTATTCGGTCAATACACCCGCTGCTGCCATTCGTTGCCACCCAGTATCAATAGTGGTACACCAAGAATTTATTAACGTCGAACTTGTAATTTCGGCAAGCTCTGACGGACTCAACATTGTCTATAATCCGCAGCGAAATGAATCAAAATATAAACGTTGTTTAGGTCACGATAATTAATGCGGCAAAATGCTGAAAATCACCTCTGTGCTTCTATGAAATGATATTGGTTCGGACTTTCTTCCGAGTTTTCATAAAATAGATGCTTTATTTGATTTTTAAATTAACCAAATCCCTAAACTCCTACAACCGATCTAGTACCTACCTGTTAGCTACCAGCTGTCATTAGCTACGTGCTACAACCAATATCAATATTGATCTAACTCTTGACCAAAAGTACTGGACTATTTTAACAAACATTGGTATTTTCCATACGATACATCAAATAGAGAACATTTCGTGCGTATCAACATTAGATAGTGTTTCGCGATCAATTCCCACAGTGCATACGTCACATGGTTATCAGTGTGAGAAGTGATACGCGCCGCATTAGCCATCATTACGCCAATCACATGCGGGCATCCCCCCGTCGCGTCGCGCGCTTCCTGCCACGATAAACCATCCAGGTCGCCACTGGAGTTCCATGTATCGGTATTTATAGATTTTCTCACCACATAATATATTCAATTTTTTTATTGGATTGAATGGAGAGTCGAAAACACCATTTGCCTGATGGTAAGCTATATGACCTCTCAAGGATAGTAGCAATACCAAACAAACCCATGAATGACAAACGCAATGGTAGGTATTCCACTGCACTCGCCATCCTGAGACGTAAGATGTTAAGTCTTCGCGTATGTCTTTCGAACCGAAAAGCAACAGTGCATTTACATTATTGTTTTTTTTTAATAGACATTGTGGTGATACCTGGATAGGTATCACCGCAATGGTAGGTCGTCTGGACAGACGGCCTCTCACAAATGAGAGATTTACTATCAGTATTATTAATAAAGAACAAGATGACCATAATTTGGCCAGCTATTAGCGGTTAACAAACCCTAGACTTAAAATGAATAGTGCTTTGGATAATTGAGGATGGACATAGCCGGAAATCTTTCTGCTTTTTAAAAGATGGGTTGTTCGAACGGAACGGAATTCCGGAATCATTGGTTTGTGAGAACATCAGATTTATTCCCATAGTTCGTTTAATGTTGACGTTGCTTTTTTGCGTAATTTTTAGTGGTATTGTGTCTGAAGTCACTAAAACTACCACCTGGCTTCCTTTCGGTCACAGTCTAGATATACTTGATATAATAGAATATTATGTTTTCAATAATATCAATTAATTGACATCGCATTCGATGCAGAACGTATTATTATTGATGTTATCGAATATCGAGGGTTGAGGGGCCAGACCTATCAATTAATAAACACGCAAATCGTTCGACCCAAGCGTTTTTGTGTCCGTGGGTTCGAATATGATGACTGCAACACTTACTTTTTTATTTGCAAAAACCTAAATTTATCTATGCGTAAAAAATATTTTATTAGACAAGAATTTTGTTCGATCATAAATATTAGCGTAAAACTCCCCTACATAATCATTACGGAGACAAAGATTTTGTCTGGTCACAAAGAAGTTAATACACCATCGGCTTACGGCCGTACTTAATGAACAGGCCGTTCAACTGATAGCAGGATTAGATGATGTTTAGTGTAATATTTAATTATTCCATGAATTTTCTTTTTAAATTTACGATATGTTATGATATAAGAACACCACATGCATCTGTTACATACATACCTAGATAAGTATATATTTAAACTTCTCACAACCTACTTATATGAGTGATGTTACTGAATGTTTGTGTTGTGTAATGATGTAGCATTAAGTTAATATTTTATTTTATAATTCCTTTTAAAATTTGTTTTGTACAACCCATTTGTGAATTTACTCAATATACTGTAACAGAAATTAAGTTTTGTAATTGGTATGCTGCTGGTACTTATAGCACAGGGATTCCCTATTTTAAGTACCAGCTGTACTTCAAAAAGTTATTTTTTAGGATGATAGTCTGTAAGATAAATCACATGTAGAATGACTTTTGATACAAATAAACTACTTAAACTTAAACTAACTATATTACCTTTTTTACCTACTGACGCCCAAATACTGGAACGCAACTTAAATATAAATGGCGCTAAACTACGTTAATCCCAATTAAATGTACTGGCTAAGTGGGTCGTGCGCTGTTAAGAGCAACTTATTATTTGAATGGCGTTTCAGTATTCGGGCTTGAATGTTTTATCCCTTTCAAAACACATTTTACTGCAGTTTGAACGAAGAATGGACTATATGGCCTAACCACTTCACCCTTACTTTTGTTTTAACTGTCCTGCTGTGGGACGGTTATCAGCTGATACAGTACAGAAGATATAACATTGGATAACTAAAAATAAGTTCATAATCTTTCTATGATTAAGGTCGTTTGCATTTAATTTTTACTTGCCATCACTTTTGCGACGGAATAACTTATTGCCAGAGCTTATTACTAGTTACTTTTGCACATCAACTACCCATGCCAATAAATTGAACCATTTTATAATAATTGTGCGATAAACACTGAAGCGTAACATTTAAAAATTGAATTGATAACGAGTTTTTGACCATAGAACACAGGAAGACATCGGTTTGCGGCGGCGATTGTGCGTGTCAAATAAAAATAATAGATAGGTGCTTATCACTGGAGTTAATACCGTGAGATGGACCAACTAGCCAACGTATTACGCTTTATAACTTATAAATATTTTATAATATCAGTGTTTTGATGAAAATTGAGTGCTTAATTAGCTTTGGTTCATAATAAGTTTATTTTTAGAACGTGATCTCCGGGTATTTTAACGTGAGTTAATTTTCTCGTTTGCATATTTACGGCATTATTGCTAGACGGTTTAAAACATATTTTAGTTGTCGTATGTTTTTGTCTTCTTCGCTCAAACTGTGTTCAAAATTTGTTCGAAAGGGAACATTCGATAATTAAAAAAAAAGCAACATACAGTCGAATTGAGAACCTCCTCCTTTTTTTGAAGTCGGTTAAAAATAGGTTTTAAAACTGTCTTTCAATAAGATCGTAAGTGATTTTCGTGATTGCACAACGGTAGCTTACATCTTTATTTCATTTTTTTTATTGCATTGAATGGCGATACGAGCATGCCGTTCGCCTGATGGTAAGCGATGCGACCGCTCATGAACAGTAGCAAAACCAAACAACACCATGAATTACAAAGTAATGGTTGGAATTTCACTGCGCTCGCCATCCTGAGACATAACATGTAGTCTCAATATGTCCAGTAGTTACTCTGGCTATGCCTACAATGCCCTTCGATCCGAAACACAACAGTGCATTTAAACTGCTGTTTGGCGTTAGAAATAGATATTGCGGTGGTACCCACCCAGGTGGCCTCTCAAATATGAGAGACCTACCACCATTATTAATATTAATATTGTGTGCGCATTTGAATTCGAAATTACGTTTTTAAAACTGAGAATTGGCGATTGTGTTTTTCTATACATTTCGTATATTTAATTCGTGTCATAAAGAATCTTGTTATGCTTCATGTTTTGCACAAAAAAATACATATTGTAAACAATTTATATCGTAACTTATACGAATTATTATCTTTAGCTGGGAATCATTAAGTTAAATTATCCTTTGTGAGAAAGAATACTAGATTATAAGGGGTGAATATGATATGGCATTGCCGTTTGCGAACCACAATTGATATTGTCAAGTTCTACCATACATTTTACTTATTATTTATTCATTCTAATAGGCTGAAATTGTCTTTGAGCCAGTAATAAGCGTGGTATATAATTTCATATTTCTTTGAAGTTTAATTTTTGCTTTGATTTTTTTATTAAAAAGTAGTTTGAAATGAAAATACACCACGTATAAACGGTATATTTAACAGATAAACTATATTGAGAAACTTTAATACAAAATTAAATAAATACTTCAAATGTGTAGACCTACATTTACTTATAGATGTAGAATAAAATCTGTTTAGAACAGTTTTTACAAAATTGATATTCGATAAGAGATTATAGAAAACAGGCGTTTTAGAAAAAAATGAAACGTTTCATGTTTAGAGCCATAAAAATCGGAATTTAGGTTAATTAGACCCACAGCTGCTTATGGAGATTTCACCGTAAAGAACCACGGGGTATATCGACCACACATGCTGGGCTCTCAATATATTGGAATCGACTGGGGCTTTCAACTTGAAAGATACTACCAAGATAACATCTAGGAGATATGAGTACATTTTATATTTGAAAATGTTTAAGTGTGTTGGAAGAAAGATATTAAATGTATTCATACGCCTAGGCGTAGATACTAGTATCTTTATCAATTTTGGACAAATAAGCAAGAGATTTGATGAGGGACATCTGACGGTAACTTCACCACCCCACAAAAAGAATCTATACATATAAATAAAATTGAAGTGTCTGTTTGTAAAGTGAAATTAAAGAAAATGTCCAACTAGATATCGTTATACCGGGTATCTCAAGACTGCTACCGAAAACGAAGCCAGGTGGTAGTTTTAGTGGCTTCAAACACAATGCAATTAAAAATTTCGCATAGAAACGCGACAATTATTTTTTATGTTTTTTTAAATATCCTCAATTTTGGGTGATAAAACCTTAGTTTTTGCTAATATAATAATTTAAGCTCTTTTATACCTTATAGTATTAATAAATAAAAGGGTATACACTATTATTTTAGGAAAAAACGTATTTACCACCCAAATATGGCCATAGAAAAAAAATAACAAAAAAAAATTGTCGCTTTTTATTGCAACTTTTTCTGTTGCATTGTGTCTGAAGTAGCTTAAACTACCACCCGGCTGTTTCGGTAGCAGTCTTGATATACCCTGTATACACGATACCTATAACGAAAATGATCTTAGATTTTTTTTGTCTGTCTGTCTGTCTGTTTGTTCCTGCTAATCTCTGAAATGGTTGGACCGATTTTGACGGGACTTTTATTGTCAGGTAGCTGATATAATAAGGAATAACTTAGGCTACATTTATTTTAGAAAAAATCTTTTATTTTAGAAATAAAAGTAATGTTGCAATGCCCAAGTACTGTCCAGTACCGCGCGCAGTTCACGTTGGGCGCCTCCCACCACTTCTCCCACCAACGAATCAATATCACAGAGGCTGCCTTCAGGTGTGGAGTGGAGTGAAAGAATATCTCCACCCAGGCGAAGCTGGGCCGGGCCGCTAGTAGATCATATAATTAAACGG
Organism: Hyles vespertilio; assembly: GCA_009982885.2. Classification (NCBI taxonomy): domain Eukaryota; kingdom Metazoa; phylum Arthropoda; class Insecta; order Lepidoptera; family Sphingidae; genus Hyles; species Hyles vespertilio. The sequence continues at coordinate 20,072,060 of CM042807.1, forward strand.
CGGCGATAAAAGCATTAATGGAAAAAACATATTTAAGGGTGTATTTTGCGTTCCGTGTCCGCATGTAAAATATCAGTCAACGACCCGAGTAGATTTTATTTTATTACAAAGGTTTGCGTTGCCGGATCTCGACCGAGAGGTAGACCAAAAAAGTACTAGCTGGATGTCGTAGGAAGATAAGTCAATGTCCTTATTATTGAGGATGCTGAAGACCAGGCGAAACGGAGGAGTCTCAGCCGGAAGGCGGACCCTGGCAACGGCGGGGTTAACGCCAAGTTGAATTAATGCATAGGTTCGGCAAAAGAGCAAATGGCTCAACTGATACTAAGCGATTAATCATCTCGAACATTTGCTTAGTAGATGTGATAAAGATGTCTCAAAATCCGAAGAAGGATACATAGAAGATGTGAGCAGATATTTGGGCTATATCGTTTGTTCGAATACGGCACCCATTTAGAGCTAAGTACCTATGTAGAAATAAAAAGTACCAGGACTGGGTGTTGTGAGACCAAAAATTGTTTCGTGGTTTCTTATACGGCATACCCACGATACAATACTTGTGTCAAGTGTGGGGTCGTCAGGCGCACTACACATCAAAGCCCCCGGTCCGACAACACAACCCGGCGATCTAAAAGAAAATAATCATGCCCAGCAACAGATTCCGATTTGAGTGAAGTCGAGCCCGCGATATACAGTTGACGACATTTCACGTAGATCTTCGGGCGGCTTTGATGTCTAAGTCTAAGTATACGTGTGCTTTTGGATGATTTTATCAAGTAAATTTAAGTTTTAGCCTTGATAATAAATGATTTTATATATTTCGCTTCGCCGCATTCTATATTGTAGAAAGATCGGAGCTGATTTTATACCTATACTGCACCAATACTGCTAATGTTTATTTAATTCTAATAATGTCTAGAGATAAATGGAAATAAATTTTAAAATAAATATTGATTAGAAATAATGTGCTTATCTAACTAAAATTCTAGCAACTGATAGATAATGTTTAGCTTAAACCAATTAATTCAGATGCACGAAATATTACCTATTCAAACAAGTTTCTACATACATAACATAGGTAACATTTGTGTAGTCTAAGAAATATTTAATGAAAATTCAGATATACCAATTGGATATGGAAATAAAAAACTAATAGATGAATAATACATAAAATATTATAAGCATATTAAGGGAAAAATAAATGGCATCTACTTGTCCCATTGGAAGTTAGTTTTATGGTATATTATCTAGTAAGTTAAGTAAATCTCTCAGGCCTCAGCTTATACAGGGTATATCAAGACTGCTACCGAAAACGAAGCCGGGTGGTAGTTTAAGCGACTTCAGACACAATGCAACAGAAAAAGTTACAAAAAAAAGCGACAATTTTTTTTTTGTTATTTTTTTTCCTATGGCCATATTTGGGTGGTAAATACATTTTTTCCTAAAATAATAGTGTATGCCCTTTTATTTATAAATACTCTAAGGTATAAAAGAGCTTAAATTATTATTTTAGCAAAAACTATGGATTTACCACCCAAAAACGACGATATTTAAAAAATCATAAAAAATAATTGTCGCGTTTCTATGCGAAATTTTTAATTGAATTGTGTTTGTAGCCACTAAAACTACCACCCGGCTTCGTTTTCGGTAGCAGTCTTGATATACCCGGTATATTAAAATGTTTAACAATTTTTAAAATTTAAGTACTATTTTAAATGAATAAATGATAAAAAATTACCATTATTTACTACCTATCAGAGTTTTCCTTAAGATTTTACTTCACATTCTTATAGTTTTTTTTTATTTCTCTTTTTAATTTCTTATTTTGCCATTGTGTTTTCGTTTATTTTATTAATACACTTTCCCTATACATTTCTAAAATTTTAATTTTATTTATCAGATGTTTAAAATGAGTGCATATAACCAATTTGTCTATGTATTTATAAGTAATAAAATAAATAAACAAATAACTTACCTGACAGGTCCCATTCCTTCATAGAACTGATATTCAGCCTTATCGGTGGATATGATAGTCCAGCAAGCACCGTCATTTATCATCTCCTTGTTTGGTTCCTTCGGACATGGTGTAGCTTGGAACTGTATAATCCTTTCCTGGGATAGACACAAGTACATACGCTCTGTGTCTTTCATATAAAACGCACATTTGTGCAGTTGGGACACAGGGTCGTCTGCCTCTAAAAGTGCCATTTGTTTGTCCACCTGGTAACAAAGAAATAGATAATTTAAGTTAAGTAACAAATATTAAAATTGTTTAAAAATAAAATTTGACATTAAAGAGTCATTTGCTTATATATTAAATGCATACTCGCATTGGGTTTTAAGTGATTTGTCTTTATGTATAAAATATGTAATATAATAATTTATCATATATTAATATGTATTTGTGAGGAGCAGTTTGAAATTTAAAACAAAAAAGATAACTTTGAAGTATGTTTATCACTAATTTGGTAAGTAAGATTTAGATTATAGGCTTTGATTGATTGCATCAACAATAACAAAAGCTTTTGACAAACCAAATAAACATATTTACCATATTGTTAAATTTTGAAATACATTTAGTTAGGTTTTTATACAAATATAATGTTATGGTGTCTTAAATTAAAAATTCTAATAGTACATAAGGTTTTTTAAATATTATTTCAATAACTTTATCACAGTAATTTAACACATTCGCTGACAGTGACCATATTACCCTGACACCACATTATGACAGTAGAATTTGTCATACTAAATGACACACTTCTCTAGACGTAGTGTCATGCTGGACATTTGTTAGCTTGCCCTAATTCGATACTACATCGACAGAAGATATTGCTCTTCATAATTCTTATATGAAAAGTCATCGTCGGACGACGTACTGCCAATAATCTTAAAAATAAGTGGCCCGTCCTTCGACATACTGTCATAATGCATTAGTTGTAATTTCACGCCTAATGACGTACTGTCAGTGAACATGTTAAATTATATAAAAATATTTTCTTTCAATGGGATGCTTTACTTAATATCATAAATGTAATAAGATTAATATAAGAATTTCAATATGATTTTTGGATTATGGTATTGGGGTAAATGTAATGAACTGTTCACCTTTCTTATTATAAGTCTGGGCAGGGCCATGCCAGTCACTGAACATACAAGCTTCACTGTAGATCCGTAGTGGACATATCCATCCCTCACAGCAAACTCTTCCGACTCACTCTCATTGTCGTCCAGTAAGTGTATGGTGAAGGCTCCCCACTGAGTAGATGACGCATGGAAGTTGCCATTCTCAACATGAAGATACCTTGTAGACACAGTCTGGGACCTCAGTCTGTTGAACAATGCCACTTTGGTTCCGCTGGCTATACACAAGTCAGCATTCTTCAATGACTGCTTCTTTTTAGACGGCTTTGATATCACTTTTATCCTTTTACTATTAAATATACCAATATCATGCCCATTTCCATAGAACATTTTGACTGAGAGCATGAAATGCTTTCTTTTGTCAGAGTCTGATATATACAAGGTCTTGGCGGCACAATACTGCTTGCCGTTGTTGAGGTCCAGCTGCTGCATGTCCTGATCGGAGTTGCCGATGCCGATGAAAGCGCACAGCTGCGCCGCCTGCTCGGTCTCTCCCTCACGCAGCATGCGCTCGCGCCGCAATCGCCAGCCGTCACCGAACAGGTAGATGCACGGCGGCGGGCAGAAGAACCTCTTCTCGTTGCCGTACGACTTCTGCGCCACTTTGGCGTGCAGGATGACAACCACCATGTCAGAGCGGTCGCGCAGATAGCGCTCCATCGCCTCGCGCGTGAGTCGCCGCTCCTCGGGCCGGTAGGCGCCTGCCCCTGGCCCTGCGGCGCTCGCGTAGCGCGGGTAGGCGCCCGCCGGCGCCGGCGGCGACGCACCGCCCGCGCCGCCGCCGTACTGGTGCGGCATGCTCGCCACGGCTTCGATTCACCGCACGCTTGTCTTCATAGCCTCGCAGCCGCCCGCGACCTGCCCCTATCTCGATAGCTCGACCCTCTTGCAGAGCATCATTCTCTCTCACGAATCCGAGGGGAGCCGCGTTGCGTCTGACCCTAGTCGACTGGAAACGCGAGAGGGTCGCTCTTGAAATCGACCGCCGATCGATCGATACGCTTTTCTGTTATTCACGCAACTAAAAATTAATTACGGTGGGAACTAGCACACATTTCATTCAAAAACACCTGTTCGACGGCGGAATTTTCGGACGGCTCCGCGTTGCACTGCGCCTCTCTGTCATTAATTTTATTTTCACGAACTGTTTCGTTTCTCTTGCCAACGGATTATCGGTGGTAATTATTTGCTTGCTTTCGGCTGGATGTTGATAAAACTTGTGTTTATTCGAGCGAGTTTATGTACGACAACGCCAGATAACCGAGCTGTCAAAGTTGACCATAGACACAAAGCGCGATGCGAGCGTGTTGTTGACTGCACGCGCGCGAATTAACAATGAAATCGAATCGGTTGTGATGCGGGGACGCTCGACTTCGGTGCGCCGACTGACAGACGGCCGGTCGTAGGATGTGGGGTTACGCATGGGGCGTGAGAAAATAAAGTGTGGGAAAGAGTGGGCGGTCGCGACGTAGTAAAACATTTGATATGTTGTAGTGAACCGCACTCGGTGCGCCGCCAGTGGCGAACGTTTCCTTTGTGGTTGTGTGCGTTGTGAATACAGTGAGTTCACAGAGCGAAAAGGTTGCGATGTGTGAGGCAGAGACCGACGATTGACCGGAGATCTCGTGGGAAACGACCTTTGTTATGTATATATACATTAGTGTAAACAAAAAATCTGTTCTGGAATTTAATCACACGCCATGGGAGTCACTGGACTGTGGCGACTGATAGAGCCGGCAGGGAAACCCGTGCCGGTTGAGACGTTGGAAAACAAAGTCTTGGCTGTCGGTGAGACATTAGTTTGAATATCTGTTTATTCACATCAATGATCACATTATTCAATGTGTACTATTTTTACCGACAGATATTTCAATATGGTTGCATCAGATGGTGAAAGGATACCAAGATGCGAAAGGAGCTCCTGTCGCGAACGCCCACCTAATGGGATTGTTCCAACGCCTTTGCAAATTGCTTTACTTCAGAATCAAACCTGTTTTTGTCTTTGATGGTGGATTTCCAGACTTGAAAAGGGAAACTATTGTAAGAACAAAACATATGTAATTCATGTATAAGTGATTAGATTTTAAGAATTATTAGTATCTGGCTTCATAATCACCAATCAGATTTTAAGGTTACATTTAATATAATTCCAATGAGCTGGTGTAAGCTGATCCAAGTAGGGTAGTTGAAACAATCAATCTCTAGATATGTTGTTACTCATTACTTGATACTTGCAACATAAACTATGGGATAGTGTGATATGCATAGCCAACTTTAATTGCAGTATTAAATACAAATTAGTTCTTGTATAGTCTGAATTGTGTATGGAATTTAAAACTTAATTAACACAATTTTTCATAGCATAAAACCACCTTGTATGGTTACAAGTTCCTACATGTTTTTGAAGTACTTTCCTATGCAATTATCTTATCATCTATCATTCAATTATCGGTTTAAACAAAATATTTCAGGCTAAAAGACAAGATAGCAAGGCAAAATATAATTCTGAGTCGGAGAGGCTTAAGCGGGAACTAGCCCTCCTTTTGACCAAGAAAACAGCAATTGGCACTTTACTGGGCAAACAAATATCACCAAAAAAGGGTAATGGTGCAAACAATGATACAGATGATATATTCAAATTGCCTGCTTTGCCACAGAACAATGAAGAGAGTGAATCGGAGTGAGTAAATAATTCGTGATATTAAACTTTTGCACTAAGCAGCTAGCCATATATTCCATTCTGAGTATAAACATGAATGAATTAAAAAAACATGTTGCAATTAGAACTTACTTAATTGAAATATTTATGCCGCTACGCAATTCTGATATTTATTTTTGTAAGATATAAACTATGAAGATACATCAGGCAGCTTTAAAACTATGATTAAAGTATAGTGAAATAGTTGAAAACTTATCCTTAATAAGTAATTAATTATTTCTAATTAATTATTTGTTTTCTCGCAGATCGGAAGATGAACAGAATTCAAGTGGTTCAATAATAGACTTGCATTCAGTTGATTTGAAATCAGATAAGTTCAAAAATTTACCTGCCAAAGAAAAGTATGATTTACTTTTAGAATTGAAAGAAACCAGGAAAATGAATTCATGGGGAAAGTTACATGAATTACCAAAGCAGAGTGACAATTTTTCTAATTTTCAAGTCAGTAAATTTGTATTGAGTAAAAGTATATATGGTTAGATTGTCAGCTTTCCAAACAAAATGAGTGATGTATGTGTTACAGATGGAGAGATTATTAAAAAGAAGAAAGGTGCAGGAATGCTTAGAGGAAACTGAAAAAGAAATGGGGGATGGTGGCATGTCTTTAAATGAACTTGAGTCTCTGTTAAATGAAGAAGGCATTGATACCAAAATAGATACATTGCCTACAAGAAGGATTGCTTCCAATAGTAATACCAGGTTTTTGCTTATTAATGATGTCAAAAAAGCCCTAGCTGAAGCGAAAAAGAAAAAAGAAGCTGAAGCCATTGCAAGTACAAGCAAGGTTGAAGTTGTCAAGGAAGAAGTCAAGACTGAAAACCCAACAGATGTTCCAAATAAGGATGAATTTGAGGATGATTTGGAAAAAGCAATAAAGATGTCATTAGAATGTGTTAATGAGGCTGATGTAAGTGTTGGCACATCAAAAACTGATGATTCTTGGACTTCATGTTTAACAGATTCGGACTACTCGGATTCTGAAGATAATGATGGATTTGAACAACCTGATATGTCATCAGCAAAAGCGTACATCATGCAATTTAGTGATTTTACAAACAGAGCCATTGACAAAATTGTAGGTGGTACCAAAGTGACTGATAAACTAAAAAACAAAGTGCCTAAAATTGATGAAGTGCTAAATGAATTAAACAGAGAAAAGTCTGTAATTTTAGACAAAATCGATGTATCATCCGATGATGATAATTCAAAACAAAGTAAAATATATTCGACTTCGGAAAGTGAAGACATCATAAAAGACAGCGTAGATATAGAAACATCTAATTCTAAAGAAAATATAAATAAACAATATACAGTAACTTCACAAAACATCATTAATTTATCTGACTCTGAAGATGATGAAAAAGTAGAGTACAATATTGTGAGCAACAAAATAGATGAACATGTAAAAGCAAGATCAATAGAACAATCGGAAACAAACATTCCAGAATCTTCGGTCGATAATAAAGTTATGGACGACAGTCAACTATCTGTTATATGCATGGAAAACAAAGATTCGGAGATTTTATCAGTCGAAAGTAGTATAGAGCAAAACGAAACTCAAGAATCAATTACCATGAGTGACAACAAGCCCGATTCTGATTCTAGCGATGACGAGTTTGAAGACGTTATTGAAATTGAATCAGAATCACAGAAAACTGTTGTTCAATTAACTTTAAATACAGATCATCCTGACGAGGATGATATATTTGCTGACGTCTTTACAAGTAATAAACAGATATCTGATAAAGATCTTAAGCTAGATAAACGATTGGACATTTTAAATATTGTAAGCCCAGATAAGGAAACAGATAAGAGAGTTGAATTAGAAACAAAATTGATTTAGTAGATGATAATAACGTTGAGGATTGTGTCCAATCACAGCCTGAAAATAAAGAAAGCACAAAAGAAAAACTTGTAGAAATTCCATGTTCTAGTCAAAGTGAAGCTATATCAAAAGAACCTGAAATTATAGCCACGGTTGAAGTACTTCCAAACTCAGTTCAAGATGCCAAAGATAAAAGTACTAACAAAATAACCAGTAATCTCCCCAAAGAGCCAATATCTACAGAAAAACTTAATTCCATGGCAGAGGAAATTCAAAACGCCGAGGATAATTTGATACAAGAAAAAGGTCGTCTAGATCGTGTAGGAAGGAATATTACGGAACAGATGACGAAAGAGGCTCAGGAGTTGCTGCAGCTATTTGGAATTCCGTATATCGTAGCGCCTATGGAAGCAGAGGCTCAGTGCGCGTTCCTCGAGAGCGCTAAGTTAACAGACGGTACCATTACAGACGACAGTGATATTTGGCTATTTGGCGGGAGGACTGTGTATAAAAATTTCTTCAATCAAAAGAAACATGTGTTGCAATTTGTGGCCGACAGGATTGAAAAGTCTTTTAGTAAGTATTTTTTTGAATGTTACAGTTCGCAACACGTCTACAAATCTTGATCTTAAAAATTTTAGTTTTATTATTACGCAATATTCTATGTATGGTTATGTATTTCCTGACAGATTTAAGCAGGGAGACGTTAATATTACTCGCTCTGCTGGTTGGTAGTGATTACACAACCGGAGTAAATGGGGTAGGCCCAGTAACTGCCTTGGAGATTTTAGCCAGCTTTCCATTTAACAAGAAACAACTGAATGAAAGTGCCCACCATGCCCGCTACGCGGAAATGATCAAGGGTTTGCAAGAATTCAAAAGATGGGTGAGGGCTGGTAAAAGAACTGACAATACTAGTCTCAAGAAAAAGCTGAAAAATGTCAATTTGACAGAGGATTTTCCCAGTGTGAGGGTAAGTTTCAGGCTGTCGTTAATATTTACAGTAATTTATTTTCCATGCTTATACAATTTTAAATTTAAAGTCATCAGTTCCGACTATTTATAATAGACAATTATGATATTTTAGGTAGTGCAAGCATACTTAGAACCCAATGTAGAAAAAAGCGATGAGAAATTCACATGGGGCGAACTGGATATCACAATTTTACGCGATTATACCAGAGCAAAATTCGGATGGTCCCAACATAAATTAGATGAAATTTTAAAACCAGTTCTGAAAAGAATAACGGAGCGGAAAACACAGAAGAGTATGGAGGATTATTTTAAGAGAAAAATAGAATTTGAATCATTGGACGATCAAATGAGCAAAAGAGTAAAAGCCGCTGTGCATAAGATGGGCCCGAGCTTGGATGTTCCTTCTGAACAATTTCTCACTGAAGAGACAGCAAAGGGCGCAACTAAAAGAAAATTAATTCGAAGCAAGAGCGAAGGTGTTCAGAAAAGCAATGCGAAGGCAGGACCTTCTAGACCAAAAATTAAGAAATCAACCGAAGAAAGTGTACTTAATGATCATGGTGTAAAAGTTATATCTCATTTAGTCGACGGTAAATCAACTATCGACGTAAAAATTCCCAAGACTGATCGCTTTCAAGAGGTTATTCCTCAAAGGGAAAGCAACAAAAAGCACTTATTAGAAAACAAATTGAAAGCAATTGAATTGTTCAGAAAAACAAAGATTGATCGCAAGAAAAAAACAGTGAAAAGAAAACCAATAAAACCAAAAGAAGATGCTGAACTCTCAGAAAACAGTGATAGTAATTGAGTTATTTTGATTTAATTTATTTAAATAAAATACCATTATAAAATAGTCATTTTATTGTTTACAATCATATTCTTCGAATAAACTATAGTATTATATATAGTAGTTAAAATAATGTTAAAATGAAACTCATACGATTTACACGGTCGATGAAGTTTTTAGTAAAAAAAAAATACATTCACAGCTTCATCAAATGCTCTTCAATACTCAAATGATATCGAGACATCATCTGGGTACGATATTTTGTACAGAAAGATGACACAGTCATGATCAATTCTTCGAATTATTACCAATGCAATGCAATCAATAAATCACGCTTTAGCGTGGCCAAATTACTATTGCTCGTGGGTATATTCGTCGAACTGAACACATCAGATTCAAGGTATATAATCTTTATTATTTGCCGTGATACTGCAAAGAACAATCACAAAATGAACACGGAAAAGGCATCACAAAAAGTGTACAGTGTGCTAAGGTATAAGGCGTAAATTCCTCACAAAATTATCCGATAATTATTCGTGAATTAATACCCTCAAAGTTATCATGTTTTCAATAATAACGTCATGGCGGTCGACTTCAACGATAAAATACAAAAGAATCGTCTTATTCTATTCGTCATTTATATTATTATTACAAAACTTTACTGAGGGTACATTAAGTACTAATTTTGCTAGCAGCCGAAACCTAGTTGAATATTACCGCGTCTCTAATACTAACAAATATTGTGCAAGAATAGATTTTAATGAAGACAAACAATAAATAAATCCAAGAAAATGTAAGTCTTCCCATTCACAAAAAAAAAAACTTATAGTATGACTAAAGTTAAAGTAATATTTTGAAGTGTCTATTGCGCTGGAGTAAATAATTCCGATTTGAATTCACCAGGCAATACACACCACCTCTACAACGACAAAAAAGTACAATTAAAAGACGTTCATGAGACTATAAATTTATTTATAGATATATTTTATACAATTACAATAATCACGAGGGTAGTCACACAAAACTACCAACATTCCAGTCCGGACCAAAATCGATGCCAATAGAAACCACTACGCTAAGCTTTCCACGTCGCAATATATTAATATCGCAGCCTTTATCCGTAGTCGCTGCCGTTTGGCACGACGCACATTTTAGATTGGACTGACGCGATACAGCACATTCAGGCTGAAGCATTGGTACACTAACCTCACACCATCGCGCCCATCGCAAAGCTGCATCCTTATTACGAATACTAATTCATGTGAAACTTGATGATTTCAAAATCGGACGTAAATTCTCCTAGCGCTCAAGCGCCTTCACAATACGCTTGATTGAGTTCATAATAACGCCCAAAAGTTTTCGAGACACGACTATGATTACCGCCCAAGGACCTTTAAGACATATTTAATAAGAATCTGTAACTTTTTTATAGAATGGGGTCATATCGCAATGATTCAATTCCATTTGTTGACGAAAGAATGAAGACAACAAAATGGACGACGAAAAAATCTAATTGGATTTATGGGTTGTTTCCTAACGGGTTTAACAGTTATGTTATGCAAAAAGGACCTTTGGACCATAATGACTAGCTAGCTTAAAAAATCTCTGGGCGCTAGGAGGATAGCCGATCTTTTGTTGAATGTGATGGGGTCAAATTTCAGAACTACCTATGGGGTTTACAAAGTAAAATAGTTATACACCACAAGGCACGTAGAACCCGAGATTACAGCCGGTTTAATATACATTTGGTATAAAAACAACGGCATTTCGCTCAATTAACTTATTAATTGCAAGTTTGCAAATTACCTCAACAGGAGTTCCATAAAAAACAGTAGTTCTAGACCATAAATTGACCTTATTCACAAAAGCAAGATTGGCATTCACATAGATCTCACATACATAGATCAACTGAAATAATTATTTAAATGTTAAAGATAAATAACCGGCTGATTTAAAACTTATACGAAATCAACACGCGACGGACACGCAACCGCAGTACCAAACGCTATCACTATCTTAAACATATCACACATTAATCGACTTTGACAACACTGTAGATCTTTCTGACAAACCAGAAGCACGCCATGAAGCCGATCGTGCCGGTGAGAAGGAAGAACAGGAACACCATGATAAAGGTGTAGCCGAAGTACAGGAAGGTGGAGGCGGCGTCTTCGATGTTGAGCTTGGTGACGAAGTAGTGGCAGCAGTAGATGAAGAGGTAGCCGGCCGTGGAGCCCGAGCTGAGGAACCCTCGCCACCACCAGTGGTAGTCCTCGGCGCACAAGTGGAAGTAGCAGAGCAAGATCGTCGTCTCCGAGCATGTGATCACCAGGATCACAAACACAAGGAAAAGGAAACCGAACATGTAGTACATCTGGAAGCGGAATTAACATTTTAATATTGAAATGTTTATTTTGAATACATGTACTCCCAAAAGCACAAGTTTTATAGATACATAATATATTGTGATTCTTACCATCCTAAGATGTGATGGAGGCGGAAATAAATATGAAATAGTCTTGGGCAACTTCTATGAATTAGTTAAAAATGAAATATTTTACCTTAATTTTAAATGCACCATTGTGTTTCGGGTTGAAGGACATTGTAGCCAGAGTAACTACTGGACATATTGAAACTTAACATCTTATGTTTCAAGATGGCGAGCGCAGTGGAATGCCAAACTTTGCTTTATAATTTTGCTACTGTTCATGAGCGGTCGTATCGCTTACCATCAGGCGAACGGCATGCTCGTCCTCGCCATTCAAGGCAATAAAAAAAAAACTAGAACTCCAATTAGAGCCTACAGATGTTGTTATTAAGAATCGAAACTGACAGTAATTGACGTAATGATAAAAATACAATAATATAATTTACACCACAGTTCTGGTTTAACTTCTTACCTGGCTAGACCACAGCGAGTTGAGGATAAAGAACAGTTGTATAAAGATGCAGCCGAAAGGTAATACTCCGCCCATAATGATGCCGGGGATGGGCTGCGTGTACAGAGACTGCTCGGGAATCTGCCGCGGGATCTGGTTCGTGCGCACCGGGTGATCTAGGATCTGATGGATTCATAAAATAAAGTTAATTAACCTATGGAAAACTATGTGAGATGCGAATTTGTTTCTTCAATTTACGATCGCCAAAAACAGTTTTTTCTAAGTTGAAAATGTTCAATAATGCATGGATTGTCTTCAAGTCGTTCAATATTATGAATATTACTATGATATTGAGGCCAAGTTTGTCCCAATATATGTACTGGCAAATAGTAAAAAAGTAGTCGATAGTACATAAAAACGATTTAATAAAAAGAAAACAACAGTAAAAAGCCCAGCAAAGTTAGGTAACAAAAAAACTATACCACAAACACAATCCAATTAGACAACAAAGACACATTTCATTATCACTTTGCAAAGTTTACCCTCTTTCTAAATCCGAAGTAAGCTCCGATGAATGTGAGCGGTACGGACACGCCGAACCACAGCGCCAGTAGCGCCACCAGAGTGGAGAACGGAACCGCCGCAGACGAACCCTTACCCCACAGCACCAGGTTCATTATGAAGAATAGAGAGAACACCACGCTGCAACACATTCATTCGCTATTATGGATATGGAGAAACAATTGAGCCAGTCGATACTCATTGGAACAATATATTTGCCATCAAGCAATGTAGTCACAGTATTAAGATAAAACAAATAAACATAGCAACATAATTATCTCTGTCCACTACAATGTGGTGTATCAGGTCCAGGCTATGAGTTTAATAGACAACAATATATTGATAATTTACTAAAATCCGGCCGCTCAGAGAATGCGTTCCTGACACATGTCAGTTGATCATGAGTAGTGATGGGAAATAATTATCATTTTGCTAAACTTTTGAATTATTCCCAGTAAAAGTAGCAAGTTAGAATAATTGGATGACTATTTTCTATAAAGTGTTTTAAAATCTAGGTATAATCATTCTTTAAATCTTCCAACCGTTAATATATTTTTAAAGAGATCTTTATAACGAATAAACATGTTTTTCTTTATTACTAAAAATATTGTCACCAAAACGGTTGGTCACGTGACTTTTTAAAATTTACGTCACACTTTACAATTGGTGAATGATCTTAGTGGCAGAAATTAATAAAATTATACATTGTGACGTCACACGCTGCACAAGGACAGCCGATCCTGTTTTGTTACATTTAATCAATAAATAAAAACTCACAAACTTCTTTCAGATCCAGATACTGGTGGTAGATCTCTCATATGTGAGAGGCTGCCTGGGTGGGTACCACCGCAGTGTCTATTTCTCCCGTCAAACAGCAGTTTAAATGCACTGTTGTGTTTCGGATTGAAGGACATTGTAGCCAGAGTAACTACTGGACATATTGAGACTTAACATATTATGTCTCAGGATGGCGAGCGCAGTGGAATGCCAAGCATTGCTTTGTAATTCAAGGTGTTGTTTGGTTTTGCTACTATTCATGAGCGGTCGTATCGCTTACCATCAGGCGAACGAACTGCTCGTATCGTCATTCAAAGCAATAAAAAAAAGATCATTATAATAGTTACAATATATATAAATGTAAATAAAAATACCAAATATTATTGTCTTTTACTAACTTATCTTAATAATGCAACACATTTTATATTTTACTAGCGGCCCGGCCCGGCTTCGCCTGGGTGCAAATACAGATTCCAGCCCGTATTTTATTTAAAATCAATATGACAGCCGTTGTCGAAACTACTCGTTCAATTCCAATCACATCTGTACCTATTCTTCTGTCCCATTTTATCCACCTTATATTCTATTATATCCCATCTCTCCAGATTCAAATCATTATTTTGCTACCTAGATATTATAACACTGTTACTACTCCGACGACGTTCATTGAAAACAATTAAAAGATACCATAGCTGACCCGACCACGCTTCGCTATGGCTTAGTTATTATATGATTAATTTTATATTCAATTATTTAGCATAGCAATAATCCCGACCTACCTTTGCCTGGACTGCATCCATATTTTTTATTTTACTCCACACAAAATACATGTTATTTTCGTATAAGCTAAACATGAATTAGCTATCCTACTATCCTGCTCAATCCCGTCCCATCCCGTCTGTTCAATCCCTTCCCGATATGTCCCGTCCTTTCTCTTCATTAACCATCCCGTCTTATACCGTGCATTTACATTTCATCCTATCAAATCTGTCAGCTATCCCAGTCTTCTCCCCTACCTCCCACTCTATTATATTCCGTTTCTCCATATACAAATAGTGTGCCTTATGCATTTTTGACATTAAACACTTTAGCGATTTTGATTATCCATGCAATATTCCATTCCTTATTTCACCCCCACTATGCTGTTTTTCCAACAATATTACGCCATTACTTTTTGTTAATAATAAAGAGATGAAATATAAATTTTCATAGAAATATACTTACACTCACACACACAATTAACATAGAAACAATTATATTTAAGGTTTCTCAAGACACAGGCAACGCCTAATTTGAGAACCCCTGCAATATTCTCCATAATTATATAAATTGTTATTTTATTCAGTTCAGTTCAGTTTTTATTTTTATGTGTTATTTTATTAAATATTTTTCATTTTCAAGTGACATTCTACCTTGAAAAGAAGTAAAATTTCTTACTTGTGAATATAATTTATTTAATTGTCCTATATTTAAGTAGCGTCATAATATACTCTTTAGTTAACAAAAAATAAATTTCTGAACGTATGCATAATTATTTGACAACCAATTTAAATGTCTACCACTTTTCATTACTGTCATTAATTTACATCTTTAAAATCTAAAATACGCCATTAATCGAATATTGGGGATATATGTTGTCGATTCGAAACCTTTATTTAAATACGTTATTTAATTTGAGGGAAGAGTTTACCGTATTGACGGTATGAAATTTAAATGATTGACAGTTACAAACCCATGAACATTTTGTATGGCGAAATGTTTTTTCTTTATTTTATACTTTCGTCAATTTAATCGAGATAAAAACTATCTCACCCTTTAAGTTTGAACAAATAACGCATATCTACAAAGTTTCATTATAATCAGTTGAGTGGTTTAGGAGCCCATCGCGTACAAACAACGTGACACGTGAATTATATATATTAAGATTGCCACAACCGTCAAATATCTAATTGTCTGCATTCTACATTTTCATGTCGTTAAAATAATAAACAAAACAACAAGGTGATAATTATATTTATTATAAAATATGGCAACATAATATTTACAAACAATTAATTTTCTATCCCATTAATCAGATTCCGATTCGCTTGAGGAGGTGCTGTCTTCGTCATTATCTCCTAGGTTTATAATAAATGTTTCGTCAATTAAATTATCGACCCGTATGTCTCGGTCAAAGTCTTCGAAAATTAGTTTTTTCGTTTTGTCCACTACCTTGGCCCAATCTTCTCTTGTGACTTTTGCGCAAGCTTCTTTTAATAAATTCATAATTTTTTTTGTGCTAAATGGCGGCGAAGTATTGTAGCGGGCTGAATAACCTTTTATTTGAGCCCAAATTAGTTCGATTGCATTGTATTGGCAATGATAAGGCGGGATTCTAAGCACCCTATGACCATACTCTAGTGCCAATTCGTCGATTTCATATCGCACTTTCGTAGATTTATTGTCAGCCACTAATTTCAATAGCTCTGCTTTTAACATCCCCATATTTGATTCAATTCCGTTCGTTTGTAGCCAATTTATTATTTCTTCTTTTCTGTTAGCTTGATTAGGAGCTTTATTTATTTGCACCGAATGATACGAGGCATTATCCATTAAAATGACTGAAGGTTCTGGCAACCCAGGTAACAGTATGTTTTTAAACCACTGTTTAAAAGTATCAGCATTCATTTCTTCGTGATATTCTGTGGTGGTTTTTGACTCAAACGCCAGTAAGCCGTTCTCGACAAAACCGTATTTTGCCGAACCGGCATGGCATATTATTAGCCGTGACCCTTTACCCATAGGTACTTTAGATGTGGATGCTTGTGTGTCATCAGTCCATGCCCGAGAAATAGTGTGATTGGCGTTCAACCATGTCTCATCAACGAATACGACGTTATTCCAGTCTTCAATTTTTTTAGCTTCCCTTAAAAATGATATTCTTTTCAAAATAATATCATATCGTTCCAGGAGAATTTTCCTTTTATCAGTTTTTTTATACCGAAACCCGATATTATTTAAGATTCTCGATAGAGAAGTTTTACCTCCCTTAAATAAATCCGCGTTTTGTAGAGATGTCAAAAGTCTATTTCTATTAACGTACTCATTTCTCGAATAGTATCCGTATATATGATTTCTTATTGCATCGGCGTCGAAGCTATCAATGTTTGTGACAGGTTTTACTCTGCGTTTCTTCTTCGGTGTTCGTAACTTATTGTCTTCAGTGCCAGTTGGGCCGAACTTCTCTTTATTAATATTTGTAATAGTTCTCTTGCTAATGCCAAGTGCCTGAGAAATACGGTCTTGAACACGTTCGACAGGAATCAAGGGTCCACCATTTTGCCTTTCACGCTCAAAGTAATCTTGTAGCTTGACTATAAGTTCGCGTATTTCACTTTTTATTGTTTGTCCACGTTTCGGCATTGTTGCACTAAACGTAAGTCCAGCAAACAAGATCGAAGTCCAAATTAGCGCCAAAGTCGGTATAGAAAGCAGGAACAGTCAATTAAACGAAAGCCGGGTCACAAAAAAAACACAACGAGAAACACTGGAGAAACGATGGAGAACGTAGTCTTTGCGCACGAAACGACAAGAGACGACTGTTGTAAGTTATAACTTCACAAAATGGCGACTCAAAACGTTGTTTGGAGTTGCCATTTTCTAACAATATTGTATTTCATTAATACATCATATATTTTTTTAAAACCATGAATATTATTTTTGAAAATATACTTCTCTTGGGATATTTGGAAAAAGTATACGAGTATTTATTTTACTACGCGCGCGCTTTGTACGTTTTTAATACCAGGAACGCTAGTTAGTGGAGATATAGCTTGGCAATAAAAAATAATAAGAAAAGGAGGCGCCACTGAATCGCTTAAAGAGTATCACATTATAGATCGGATTTTAATTTGATTCTACTATCCTTTATTTTAAATTTCTATTTTTTACATTTTTATATATATAATATTAGTATACAAAATACATATAAAAATATAAAAAGTTATCCAACGGTGGTGAGGCTCGAGACCCAAGCCACCGGTGGTTAGGAGCCCAAAGTGAGGAAACGCCTCACAATACGTGCCGTGTCAAGCAATACTGCCTTCTGAATCTGACTCCTGACCCAACAGCCGATTGAGAGCCTCTGTAGATGTTGGTCGAGGCTCTTTGGTATCAACCCATGAGCAGAAACGACAATCGGGACAATAATTGTTGAGTCGACATCCCACATGTCCGTAACCTCGTGAGCCAAATCTAAATATTTGACATTTTGTCTTTTTCAGCTTTGACAAGGTTATCGTCGGTGGTTATTCGTCGTAGGTTATCGGTGTGAGAGACAGCCGACGACCAGATATTCGTCCAGTACTCACGCATTTCGCGAGCACCTGATTCTTATTATTATTAAATCAATTATAAGTAAATAATATAAGTTAATATTAAATGTTCTTATTTAAAATATTTTAATAAACTTCAATGCCAAATTTAAATAAAATTCACAAATGTGAAAGATATTATATTGCTGCCAGGTGAAATAAAGAGTTAGATCCGTTTAATTATTACGTTATACATTATTAAAAACACAAATGTATTATTTTATATTATAACAGAAAATAACGTTATAATAATCTGCTATTTTTTGGCCACATCACTCCAGAAATGAACAGTTGACATAACCTTGTAACGGCGTGGTATGAACTTATAAATATAATATTTTTATTTTTATTAACCGTCAAATTTAGTCCAAAGTGATAAAATTTAACCTAAATTTACATATTATTTAATTTTTTATGATGTTTTATTTCGTAAGTAGGGTAAATAAATAAAATTGTTCGATAATGTATTTACATTTGCTGTCTTTGCATTTGCAACGACACTTCAAAGTTACGTCGTCCGTTCGATTACAACCTTTCAGGAACGCATTCTCTGAGCGGCCGGATTATATAGAACATAACTTCTCTGTAAGCACATGATCAAGTGAGCGTCATTCCATAATAATACGCCCTCCACGCCCCCCTTTTCTTGATGGAAACCATAGATGCCTGGTGATGGTAAATACTAACTACATCAACTGCATTTCACTTACTCTCAAGCAGGGATTGAAACCTTAACGAAAATACCGGATTTTTTGGTATCAACCGAAAAAACAAATACCGGTATTTTAAAGGTAACACCTATACGCCAATTTTATTAGATTCCTAGAATTTAACCGGTATAATACCGGTAACCGAAATAAGGGTTATCTCTATGTTTCACGCGCCATTCGTCACAAGTCAAAGCGCGGGCAGTGCCTGTGTGTGGTTATACCGCCATGTGTCTTTACTACCTTTACTCATTTCATTTTTTTTTTCAACAAAATTATACCGCCAAAGAAAAATGAATAGATTCCAGCGATATTATGTAAACAACACGACAAGTATGATATTTATTTGTTTTGCAACAACGCCTTTTCTTTTGCATACAAGGTCTATTTAGGTTACCGGTATTAAAATGGTTACCGTATACAAGGGTAACCTTTATGATGTCTCATAGCGGTTATCGAAATCTTAAAGGTAACCGATATTCGTCGATACCGGTACCGTAATGTAGCGCGGGTTTCGATCCCTGCTCTCAAGAATAAATATTCAAGGGCAGTCAGTCTCCTTGCGCTCTTTTCCAACACTCACCCCGGACACACCATAGAAGTGAGCAGTATGTTGCTCTTCCAGCGGCGTCCTCCGAAGCTCTTGTAGATCCTGGCGCTCACGTAGCCGGCGATGGCGCCCAGCAGCACCCACGCCACCAGCGCGCACGTCATCAGCGCGCCGCGGTTGGCGGGAGACAGGAAGCCCAGGCACGCGAACGCTAGAGTCACTAGCGTCATGCCGAACACCTGTAGATGACAGTTTTTTTTTATTGATTGATTTCCATCTATCACTATGAACTTATTTATTTATTTAAAATTTTAATGTACATTTAAAACGAACACTACAGAAATAATAGACGACAAATTAACGACTACAACGGTGAAGGAAAACATCGTGAGTAAACCTGCATACCATAGCGATTTATAAAATTTCTATGGTATGTAAGTCGGCCAACCCGCACTAGGCCAGTGTGGGACTATATGGTCTAACCACTCTCAATCGTACTGTCGATTGTAGAGTAGGCCCGTGCCCTGCAGTGGGACGTATACAGGGTATATCAAGACTGCTACCGAAAACGAAGCCGGGTGGTAGTTTAAGCGACTTCAGACACAATGCAACAGAAAAAGTGGCAAAAAAAAAGCGACAATTTTTTTTGTTCTTTTTTTTCCTTTGACCATATTTGGGTGGTAAATGCATTTTTTCCTAAAATAACAGTGTATACCCTTTTATTTATAAATAATCTAAGGTATAAAAGAGTTTAAATTATTATTTTAGCTAAAACTAGGGGTTTACCACCAAAAAATTATAAAAAATAACTGTCGCGTTTCTTTGCGAAATTTTTAGTTGCATTGTGTTTGTAGTCACTAAAACTACCACCCGGCTTCGTTTTCGGTAGCAGTCTTGAGATACCCGGTATGTGCTGATACAGATCTTATCGCTCGAGGCGATCTCTCACAGACGACCAACCATGGGATGGATAAGGGGAACGACAGTTTTGGGGTATCATGAGGTGTACGAAAGGTTAAATGGACATATATCTATAAGTATATAAACCTAATGAATATATACATACATATATAAATATTATAAATTACATGCATCAACATAAAATATATCATATTTAGTTTAAAAAAAGTTGCTTTCCACTGTCTATCCCTATGTATGCTTAGATTTTTAAAACTACGCAACGGATTTTCATGCGGTCTTTTTAATAGAGTGATTCAAGAGGAAGATTTATATGTATAATAAATAAATATATATTTTAATTCGTTGTTTAAGTGCTGCATTCAATGTATTAAGTGCAATAAAGATTATCTACGTTGATTTAATCCATTTCAAAAATACTTTGCCTGTCTAGCGATTCATGTAAATATGGATTGAAAATTTTAACGCATGCTTTTAATGCACATGTTACCTTTTCAAAGAATTAGACCTTATCGTGAAGTTTTGTTTGAGATTAGCATAGCATGCTTATTTAATTACCTGAGAACCAGATCCTAAGAAGACAGCCAAAAGCATGCCACGTCTGGGCGGTCGGAAAACATCACCATGGACCAACTTCCAACCAAACTCCTCCTGTAACAGACAATTATTTTTAAATATACAGCTTTATAATAAAATTAAAAAACTCTTCGCGGTAAAGCAACTGGTCAAGCACGTAGGCCTTTTTACCACACGCTTTTGTCGCTACAATCAAAGTTTATTTTTTAAGAAGTACAAGCGTATGAAACAGAAGTTTGAGAGACAACATATTGACTGTAGCATACAAAAGTTACATTAGTTTGACCGCAACGCGAAAATTATACGCGTCTTATTTCCACGCATAATATACATACAAAAATAAATAGTTTTAGGTGCTAAAGAACTTCGCAATAAAGAGTTCAAGCAGCCAGAGGTTCTAGACAACTCCCAACAGATCACTGTAAAAAAACATGGGATTGTCTATGTTCAAAATTGCATTTAAAGACACCTAACATTTGGAGCCGTACATCACCTATATCTAACTACAAAGATAGTACATACCTGTGCATCTTCCCCGCACTCCATCTGGTTATACCTCGCAATATCTTTATGCAGGGTCCTTAGCAAGATCATAGCCACCATGCCACTTAGAAATAGTACTATAACCAAAGAGTTGAGGATGGAAAACCACTGGATGTTGGTCTGAGGCATTGACTCCAAAATGTAATCCCATCTGGATGACCATTTCACAGTGTTATTGTTAATGAAGGTGACGTTGTAAGTATAGATGACGTCCAGGGTCTTGTCTGAGCCCAGTGTCGTGGGGATCTCCAGCGGGTTGTTGCGGGCGGTGCAGTCGAGGTGCTTCTCATCTGTGTGCTTTATACTAGCTGGTGTAATCTGGAATATAAGATATACATCAGATTTGTAAGCACAGGTATGTATGTACCAAAGTCGCTTCCACAACTCTCACATGTTTCTTGTAATATTGGACACAAACTCTAATTCTGGGTAACTTGTATACAATATTTGAGGCTTTTTCGCCCAAGAAGTAAAGCTACTAAGCTCTCCTTTCGATACTCCGGGGGAGGTCGAAAGAGGTATGTCAGTGTCTCTGGCCTTCTAGCCCGGCACGCTGCAGAACGTGACCGGGCGATATTTGAGGCTACCATTGGATTGTTAAACAATTCAATGGTGGAAATTCAGCTAGAAATGCAATCCAGAATTTCACGGTTCATAGTCGACACATGATGACAAACGAGGCAACCAATTATCATGTTAATATTAAATACAAAATCACAGTAGGTACCGATGTAGGTCAACTGTGTCCCTTTATTTACGAGAAGATATGTTCAATACGTGCAATAACAAAACAAATGTAAATATCGGAATAACACGTTGTTTCTGTTGTTTTATATATCATTCAATTCGCCACATGTAGGTAAGTTGAAGTTTCTGTGCATTTGTAAATCTTAATGTTGAAATTACATGAAATTATTACGTATCAACAATGAACTGGAATGAATGGAATTGGATTCGGAGAATTCTTAGAAATTACATTTTGATACACATTTTATTTTGTCTAACATAGACTTTGTAGAGACGCATCGCAAAATCGAACGAAACATGCCCAGTTACCACGACTTTGTTTATATGTCAATAGTGAACAACTCTCTGAGCCATAACTATTAAGAAAGATGTACGCAAAGAACAACTCTCTGAGCCATGACTATTAAGAAAGATGTACGCAAAGAACAACTCTCTGAGCCATGACTATTAAGAAAGATGTACGCAAAAGACGGTCGCATCAAAATGTAATTCGCGTTGTGATATGCCTTATTACCACATTGCAATAACTAAATGAAAAACCGACAGAGATTAAATAATAAAATACATGTGCTCTAAGCCTGTTGTTATTATTTCCCATGTTGCCATGTATTTTTTTCCAGTTAAAGATTTACGACGATAGTTATCCAGTTTTACGTTCGTTTTTTATCGTAGGAACATGCATTTAATCAAATTATAAATAGCGATAAAATCCTAAACATTATTTTTCACTTAACTGTAATTTGGTAACAAGATGTTCTATCTTTTTAATTATTAAATTTTACTTTTATGATTCGATTGTATCAACAGACTAGCGGTCGGGCCCGGCACCGCCCGGGTGCATACACGTTTTAAAATGGCGGTCAATATATTTAATTCTGACTATCAGTTTAGAATATCGACCAATCGGACCACGAAAAACGAACAAAATTTCCTCGTATTTGCTAGAAATATCACTACTGCTTTCCTCCTATAGGTCATAGCGTGATGATATATAGCCTATAGCATTCCCCGATAAATGTACTACCCAACACTGAAAGAATCATTCAAATCGGACCAATAGTTTCAGAGATTAGCGCGTTCAAACAAACAAACAAACTCTGCAGTTTTATAATATTAGTTTAGATACATGCGATTGTAATATAGCTCACGGTATGTAATCCTACCTGTAAATAATACATATTGAGTTATTTATGAAAATATTTTGAAATATTTTTTTAACAGAATTACTGATGACATCGTTAAAATTAAAGACAGGATTATGCCGCGTGCAATTTAAAATAGATGTCGTTTATACTAAGATATTGTATAAGCAAGATAATTCATATTACATTGTAACATTAAAACTATTGATGTAATATACATAATCAGCCACACTGCAACCTTGTACACATATAACGTTCTACTCTACTATTCCAAATGCATCTTATGCAAAAGTATGTTAATATGTCTACCTATAGATACTTTACAATCGTTTTTTGTTTGGATGTTTCGAGAATGCCGTAATGCATTGAGAAAGAAAACATTTTGTCAGTAAACCAAAGTTTTGGCAACATTCATAGTGGTATTTTTCGAGAGATATGTTGTTGCTTATTACTGTGCCCCTTTTGGTATTGGCACGGCAAAAGATTGCTGAAGTATGTCTAAAAACAGCACGAAATTCACGTGTACTATAAGAATTTTACTGTGTTTCACCTAGATATTAAAATTAACTGTTACTTTTACATATGTACATACATAAACTCACGCTTTTTTCCCATAAGGGGTAGGTAGATGTGCTACCAGGACACCCACATTCCGCCTTGTATGTACCGACTAACCATGTGATAGAGGGTGAGACTATCTTACTAGATAATATATTACTTTTAAAACTCCATTAGTAACCAGTTTAGTTTCAGTTTGCAATTCTAAACTTTTAACAATTAATACTAGTATTATGACATTATTATTTATTATTATTATTATTTGATTTATTACAATTATTATTATTACAAAGTAATTGTAAACTTTTTTACAATCTTAGAATAGGTTTACAATTTAACATCTAAACATTTTAACCATGGTCCCCCACTAGGCATGCCTGGATGCCTATTTATTAGGTCAGTGACTTAATAAACCAATGTTTACAATTCTACTATATCTGATATGAATATGTTCATAATTATCTTCCTGAATATTTGTGTCAAGTACTATTAGTCACTTACAATATAGAGCTTCTCTTTATCCCGTAGTTACGCGGAGGCGTTACAAAATTATGATCATTACAAATATAGCAGAATATCTTGAATTATATGTATTTAAAATACGGAATAATATATCTTTCTCTTTAATAATTATAATACAGTCAGATGACACAATATAAAACTTACTCATATATCATATTGCATAATGATTTGACGTAAATGCAACTGGCTGACAACCTGACGTCATCCATTCCAGTAAAAATGTATTT
Organism: Hyles vespertilio; assembly: GCA_009982885.2. Taxonomy (NCBI): domain Eukaryota; kingdom Metazoa; phylum Arthropoda; class Insecta; order Lepidoptera; family Sphingidae; genus Hyles; species Hyles vespertilio. The sequence goes on from CM042807.1 coordinate 20,096,569, forward strand.
ATATTATTGGTTAATGGAATATGATCCTACCTTTGCTGAAATAATACGACCACCATTGTCCCGCAATCCCACACCCCACGCTTCATCGCCGCTGTGATATGTTATCTCAATATCTACGTGATTGAAGAGGTAGTATGCTCCGACTTGCGCTGGCGAAACCTTCACTATTGGCGAGCATGTATCCTGTGAAAAATCAAACTATATTAAAAACTCTGGAAGAATCTATGAAAATATGACTAAAAGTTTTTTTACTAAAACTGCCTGTCTTTTAGTTCTTTTTGTATTCAAAAACAACAGAAAATTGCTGTCTTTATGCAAATGCATATGCAATTCTGATTTAGAGCTTTAATTGTAAGAAGGTAATGAGAGTTGTTTTTGCAATTGAAATATCAAATGAAATCCAGCCCATATGTGTCCCACTCCAGAAAGAGTTTAATGGTGTGATACTGACTCTATTGTAAGTGCATGGTGGCCTGTTAGTAAATGGACCAGACGGGGCTGCCAACATATTCAATGGCCTTTATCTGACATTTTGGAGGTATTTGTATATTGAAAGTTTGTCACCATTCACTATAATGGGGAAGGAAAACATCGTGAGGAAACCAGTATACCATAGCAATTCGTAAGAATTTCTATGGTATATAAAGTATGCCAATCAGCAACCTGCACTATGTGGATAATGTGGTTTAACCACTCTCAATCATCCTCTCGATCGTTGGAGGCTCATGTTCATGCATTGGGAAGTATATGGGCTGATACAGAATGACTGTATTTATCTAAGAGAAAAAGTTACACACTTAAATGACAATATTACAATAAACAATCTTTGTACTCATTATGAGTAGAAAAATAATTGTGTTCATTTCAACATCATAATTACACATAATAATAGTACACACCATAATCAAGATAAAATGTGTTCATTTTTGCAGTACTAATAGTTAAAATAAACTGTAAATAGTAACTTATATAGTTCCCCTCAAACAAGCTATGAATATGTAATACTTTTTCCATATGAGTGAGCTCATAAAACTACAATAAATTAAGGTCTATTGATAGCTACCTTCCCAGTGTAAAATTTATTGTGAACTGATAAACTAAGTAATGGTATACTTGTAAAAAAGGTTTAAATAATATTTGTCTGCATAAAAAGTAAAAACTTCAATTAATTAAAGAGACCAGCTGTGCAAGCTTGTGATAAATACACTCAGCAATAATTTCACAAATTAATATATTCAATGATAACATGATGTGAATCAAGTGATTATGCCTCTATTTTAAAAATGTGATAACTCAACTCATTTGCAAAAAAAACGGGCACCTAAGGAATGAACCATTTCAAATGTTACTATTGGTTTGTTTGATAATTATAGGTAGGTAGTTTTACTTTCACAATGTTGTAAATTAATAAGCAAATAATCGTTTTCGTCAGTATAATCATAAAATTTTAATAAAATTTATGGGTTTTAATGCTAAAGTTCACTAGTAGTGCCTTGCCAATCCAAACGACGAATGCCGACCTCTTGCACATACGCTTCCACATCGCCAGACCGGTGGGCGCGATCGTTGTCGTCCATAAAAATTGAGTCTTCGCCTAAAGCGGCCAATGCGGGTTGTGCATGAGGAATTAGAACTTCCGTTATGTATCGATGTCGTCAGTGAGCTGTTTTCAATCAAGACTAACTCTGTACGATCCATTGAATTTATTCCTGCCCCAAAACATAACAGAGCCCCACCATAAGGTGTGATTTCTTCAAAACAAGCCTCTGCAAAGCGTTCTCCTCGTCTTCGTAGCACTCGCCGACGTCGATCTTCACCGAACAGAGATATCCTGGCTTCATCGGAGAACAATACCCTATTCCAGTCTTCTTGAGTCCATGACTCACAATTTCGAGCAAACCTAAGCCTGGCAACTCTGTGTTCACGGAGTAACTTAGGGCCGCGGGCCGGGCGATGACTGCGTATATTAGCCGCGAGAAGCCTCCTCCTGACCGTCCATTGACTAATATGCACATTTCTTACTTCTTCGAGGTTGTTCTTAAGGTCCACATACGAAGACTTGCGATTTCTCAATGCGCGACTCACAAGAAAACGATCATCCCGTGGTTGGGTACATGGTTTTCTTCCAGAACCAGGCCTTCTCTCGACGGAACCGGTGTCTTGATACTGCTGCCAGGTCCTTTGAACCATCGAGCGACTCACACTTAGCCTCTGAGTCACGAAGCATTGGCTGCAACCCTCTTCGAGCAGCGTAATAATTTTGGTAGCTTTTACCACTTTCTCTAACATTATTGAGACAGCTAAACAGCAATAAATGAAGCTTTGACAATTAAGAATATGAAATAAATTCATAAAAATTGACTAAAAGTTATGAAAACCGATATTATCTTTTGGAACTTCACACCAAAAATGTAGGATAAAAAGTGGTTTTCTGTAAAAACGAGCATCAAACGAAAATTTGAATTTAGAACATACTGTTTTAAACACCACAGCATTTTTAAAACCGGCCAGTAACATGTACAAATGATTGAAATCATTTTGGTAGCGTATTTTTTTTAAAGAAGAATTAAAATCAAAACCACCCGCTTTTTGTTGCAAATGAGTGTATTACATTTTGGACAATATTATGTGTTTATGTGTTGTGGTTCTAAATCACTTAAATTTACAAAAAAGGGAGACATTTTTTGTAATTTCTAAGATTTCATTTTGTGAGTAGGTAGCTGGTAGGCTTACCTGGCACAGTTGGTAAGAGGCCGGCTGTGCAACGAGAGGCTGCAGATTCAATCCCCACACCAAGACAAATATTTGTGTAGTCCACAAGTATTTTTTTTAGTGAGACAAAGTCTGAAATCTCTTGTAGTTTCTGATACCCACAAGACTCAATCTTAGTGTGGGGTCAAGACTTTGTATGTGACTGTTTGATTTTATTTATTATTTTTTAAAGGAATTTAAGTCTTGTGTTTGATTTTTAACAAACCTAAAGAAACTGCACCCACTTACCATGTCTCTGCGCACTTGGCAACCCATAGGGAATCCAGTACTGCAGTAAACCTTTCCACCTTCATTGATCAAGTAGCACCATGTGACTGGCATGTTATCCAAAATCCAATGATGTTGGTAGTACAGAGCCATGCCCATTTTCAACAGGTTCAACTTTTTAGTGGAGTCTGTATCAGACCCCTTGTATGTTTTCTTACATACTTGCTTACAATTAACTGACTCTAAAAAGTTAATCTTGTAAGGGCTCGGTCGGATTCGTTCGCCAAAGACCACTTGGCCAAGGTTTTCGACTGGTGACTGACTCTCATCAGCCGTACAGAAGTCAAAATGATGGTATTCAAATGGGATGACTGACTCTTCTGTATTGAGTCTGTTGACATATAGAGGAACTTCATTCTGAAAAAAATATTTTATTAAGTAAGTGTATATAAAAATTAGAATATCATATATATAATGGTATATGTTTTCTTATTCCAACTTATGGTTGTATTGGTATGTTTCATTTTAATTATGATTGTATTATCAGGAATTCCCTATTTTCAGACTGGGAAAATTCTTTTGGAGCCACAATTACCTTAAAGATGTAAGTATGTATGATCTACTTAAACTTATGTTGGAAACTACCCAACTTATTTAATTGCACCATAAAGCAATATATGACCAATAGATACCAACTTAAATATGTTTTGTATAATGATAGAAATAGGACAGGATGTATTGACAGCTTCTAAAAGCATTTTAAAAAGGCGCGGTTTCAGATATCAACGTTGTTTCCTCTAATCCTTATCGTATTTCGATGTTGTACTAATTAGAGTACATATCGTAACGTAATTTAAATTACACATTGTTATTTTCCATGTGCGTGTACAGTATTAATAGTGAAGACATAGAATGAGGAACATATTATGAAATATTTATACCGGCAACAAATACAGCCATTTTAATGTCTGTTAAAACGTTGCCGCAGAAGGAATTTCAAGGATTTTGTCAACAAAAACACATTACTGTACCTTGCACGAGTTGCCGGAGTCCTCGATTTTACAATAGTTCACAGGCGCCAAGCCGGGTAAATAAAAGCTCTAATAGGCGTTAAGAGCAGCAATGCGCAAACCACATACGATTCAATAGACATGACGTGCTGTTTTAATACGACTTCCGTCCTAAATGTCCAAGTGGAAAGTGACAAAATTCACACATGTGACAACGCGAAAACTACATAATCGTTTCCAGTATCAACTGTTGATTAATATTGTGTAGTTATTTAGATTTTTTCTGTTTTAGCCAGTTTTAGCTCTGTAAATCTTGCCTCTTGAACACTGGGAAACGTCACCACCATAGAGTATATTTTTATTACTGAGAGTCACCACTGTCAGAGTTGCCGGCAGAAAAAAATATCATGAATAATCACGAAATATACAATCGACTATAACCATAGATGTAGTATAGAACATAGATCGGCAATATGTCATTTTGAGCGCGACCAAAACTGATTTACGCTTCTGTGCGTGAAGTTTACATGTGTGCTTGACATATAATGGTGTACCCTGCACTTTCGATACTATCATATCGATATCGATATAGCTGTCGGCCTGTAGTTGTGAAATAAAATTTAATGGATATATGCGACATTTTATTATATATTAACAGAAACTTATTAATGTGTTTATTTCAATACAGATATTTATATAAACACACAAATAAATAAAGATACCTAATTAAACTGAGAACAAAAAACACAGTTATGAAATAAAACTGTTATTTACAAGTTTTAGCGGTTTCGGTTTATTTTTTTCATTTCTAACTTCCCGTCGCGAAGTTTCGATTACTTTACAGATTTCGTAGTCACAGGGTGGACTCAGTCTGCGACAAAATCCGTGATTATTAGTTTTTTTCAATGAGTAAAATTCGTGTAAATCTCAGAAACACATTTTTACTATATGTATACTATACAGCCTCTTGGCAGAGATTGAAACAGGCTCTAAATTCATAAATCACACACATGAAGTGTTATAATAATTATTCCACAAATATAAAAAATGAGAAAAGTAAAGTAATAACTAATATTGTAGAATGAATACTATAATAATGTCCGGGAAAATATGGCCGGGATAACGCCAGGTAGAAGAAGAAGAAGAATGCACACTATCACAACATACTGTAGCTCTATAAAAATGTAGGGTAACATGTGTTGTCATCGACTATTTTATCGACAACCTTTTATTGATCGAACCTGTCAGTCAATCCCTAGCAACTTTGGTTGAAATTATTGTAAATTCACGTATTTGATATTATTTTTTATACGCAATGGATGTTTTCAGCGCATTTATTTAATGAAATACTATATTCTTTTCTACCGATATGTATACACGGATTTCCATTTAATTCTACAATATCGTCACAAAATAGTATTGTGCAAAAGTAGCCGGTACCTGTGAAAACTTTAATTATTTCCAATTTTTACGCCTGCATGAGCTACACCTTGGCACTGAATAATTCACTATAATAAACTACGTTTAATAAATATAACCAAGTACTGTAAAATTAAATAAATTATGAAAATAAGCGAATTTTGTTGCTCGCTTAGTTTGACATATTTTAACTCTGGTCTCTGGGTCACTGCAGGCTACTTCTGTGTAAACGTATGGTCGCATCATGCATCTCGCTTTAACATATGAGTTAAATTATTCTATCTCTTTCATATTACCGATCTATGTTTTATACTAAATCTATGACTATAACTCATTATGGTCGATTAAATGCCAATAAGAATCTCGCAAAAAAAGTTTATATAATTATAAGATAAAACTATTAAACGAATAGTTACTTCAGTTTTATCTTATCTAATTACTTCCTACAAGCGTGTGGTAAAGCTCCATAATGTAAGAAAATATTATAATATAAAAGAATATATAAAATAATATAAAAATATATATAATAATATAAAAAAATTATAATATAAAAGAAAATATTATAATTTTGGGGGTTAACGTCACTCTCGTCCGTAGGCTTTGACTTTAGATTCCTTACACGTGACCCCTGGGTAGTGCCAAATGAGTGACACAGTTAGTGGTGGTAGGATTTATGTGTCCGCCCGGGTAGCGACAATCGTCCACGAGGCGTAAAGACAGCCATAGTGATCTCCGTAAGGGGATCGCGTTCCGGGATCAGCCAATGGTTTTCCGGTTTCTTCGAGGGTCTTAAGTCCGGGCATGAGGTTGTACCGTATGGGTATTTTCGGTCGTTTATCGAAGGGAGGAATGTTGATCCGCCGGCCAGGGAGACCCGTAGAAACGGTTGTCCGCTGGCCGCCCGCGGTATAGTACAGGGGCCCAATCGGGGCTAACCACCTCGAGAGGCTGCCTCACCATGCCGCGCATAATTTTGGGTGGGTCCGTCGTGCCGGTTGGTGACCGGAAGTGGGGTCCCGGCGGCCCATCCCAGGAGGGTACGACGGCTCTTCCGTCCGGCGGATCAATTTGTTTCCTGCCGACCCTTTCGTGCCGGTGCCCATTCGGCCTTCTTAGTGCCCGAACTTAAGCTCCTCGTTGTCTCTTCACCAATCCCATCCTTTCTACCATGACAGTGCAACCAAACAGAGCAGGTCCTTCAGCGGTGCTTAACCCCACCACCGCGTTCACGATGGAGTTCACTAACATCCGCGGACTCCATACGAATCTCAATGCCGTCCACCACCATCTCGAGACGGCCCGGCCTGTTTTGCTCTTCCTAACGGAGACGCAGATTCGTTGTCCGGCCGATAATTTTACCTGTTGTTATTCGCTTGGAGTAAACTTCAAGCCTAAAGCCGGGGTATGCTTGTATGTTCCGTCGGACATCTGCTGTCGCCGTTTGCACTGCATGGAGGACCCCTCCTTCTTCGCTCTGTGGGTGCACGTGGATCTAGGTTTCCTGAGCCGCATCTACGTGTGCCTTTACAGGTCTCATAATGGGGACGATGAGACGACTCGGCTGTTCAGGTATCTTAGCCAGGCAGCTGATGACGCGCAGGTGCAGACCCCGTCGGCCGAAATGGTGGTCTTGGGGGATTTCAATGCTTATCACGATCTGTAGCTGGGCTCCTCCAAGACTGATCATGCTGGCATAGCTGCCCATGCATTCGCTCTGACTCATGACTTGACACAACTGGTGAACCAGCCCACCAGGATCCCGGATGTGGCGAGTCATGCGCCTTCTCTGCTGGACCTTCTGCTGGCGAGTCATCCAGCCGGGTATCGTGTAACCGTTAGTGCGCCTCTGGGCACTTCCGATCACTGCCTGGTTGGGTCGTCAGTACCGTTCGCATCACCTCCACGTCCCGTGCAGGTTAGGCGGAGGGTCTGGCATTACTCGTCGGCAGATTGGGATGGTATGCGGGAATATTTCGCATCCATCTCTTGGAGGCAGCGCTGCTTTGAGGGTAAAGATCCCTCAGCGAGTGCCAACGCTATTGCTGACGAGATCAAACTTGGAATGGAATATTACATACCTTCCTTTGAGATCGCCAGTAAGGGCCGTGGACGCTCCTGGTTCAATCGTGCATGCGCCGATGCTGTCGGTGACAAACAGGTGGCATATCGCGCTTGGATCAGGAGTCGCGCCATGAAGGATCCGAATATCAGTTCCCTCAAAGAAGCCTACAACCGTGCCACCAAGGCCTGCAAGAAGGCCTACGTTAGGGCGGATGCCCAGCGCGTTAGCAGGGTTGGGCGTGTGTTGGCCGATCACCCAACTAGCAGTCGTGCTTATTGGAGTTTGGCCAGGGCCATTCAATCTAACTTCTGCCGTCCAGCGTTACCACCGCTGAGGTACCCAGAAGGGTCACTGGTCCACAAGCCGCAAGAGAAGGCCGCCTTGCTGGCAAATCTCTTTGCGGGTAATTCCCGCCTCGAAGACCGTGGTTCCCAGACGCTGCCCACACTGCCTGATTGCGGTTTCTCAATGGCGGATATTCGCATCAGGCAGTGTGATGTGCGGCGTGAGTCACGGTCTCTCGATGTGCGGAAAGCCAGTGGTCAGGATGGGATACCAGCGGTGGTTTTAAGAGCTTGTGCAGCCGAGTTGTCTCCTGCACTGACTCGCCTCTACCGAGCGTCCTACCGCACAGGTGTTGTGCCGGAATCTTGGAGGGAGGCCAATGTGCAACCGATCCCCAAAAAGGGTGATCGGTCGGACTCTACCAATTACCGCCCTATCGCTATCACCTCAGTGATGTGTAAGGTCATGGAGCGGATCATTAACGCTCAATTGGTCCTCTACCTGGAGAATCACTCGTTGATCAGTGACCGACAATACGGATTCCGTCAAAATCGATCTACGGGTGATCTTCTAGCGTTTGTCCTGCATCGCTGGGGTGAGGCGATTGACCGGCGTAGCGAGGCTCTTGGTGTAAGCCTCGACATTGCCAAGGCATTTGATAGGGTCTGGCACCGTGGTCTTCTGTCCAAGCTTCTGGCATACGGTCTGCCCGGCAACCTGTGTTCGTGGATTTCCAGCTTCTGCATGGGCGTAGAATACGTGTAATTGTTGACGGAAACGCTTCGGCGCTCATGTCGGTAAATGCTGGAATTCCTCAGGGCTCGGTGTTGTCGCCCACCTTGTTTATTCTGCATATCAATGACATGTTGCCAAGCGACAATTTTATTTAAAAATAAATAAAAATAAATGTTGTCGCTTGGCAACATTCATTGCTATGCAGATGACAGCACGGTTCATGGGCGATACCACTGCGGGCCTCCGGGTTGCCGAATCGAAACTGTGAAGGGACGCGAAGATCTTGTCATTGAGCTCAACCGGACCTTGGATCTCATTTCTACATGGGGTTCCAGGAATATGGTTGATTTCAATGCCAAGAAAACCCAGGTGTGTGCGTTCACGTGCAAAAAATCCCCGTTCTCTCCCCTCCCCATTCTTCAGCGTGCTCCCCTCTCAATGCGGAATGACCTAAATATCCTTGGTGTGGATATCCGCTGTGATCTCAATCCAAGGAATCACATCGAGGGCGTAATAACTGCCACATCACGCAGGGTTGGAGTCCTGAACAGGGTGCGTCGGTTTTTCACGCCCGGTCAGCTTTGTCGCTTATATAAAGCGCAGGTCCGGCCGGGTATGGAGTACTGCTTGCACCTCTGGGATGGATCCGCCCAGTACCTGCTCGATGCCTTGTATGGATTGCAGCGGCGGGCCATCCACATTGTGAATGATTATGACGTTACGAGCAACTTAGAGTCGCTACAATTCCGGAGGGATGTCACCTCTCTAAGCGTGTTCTACCGCCTGTATCACGGTGAGTGCTCTGAAGAATTGTTCAACTTGATCCCCTCCTCTCCATTCCTAACCAGAACCACGCGTGCTGGCTTGCGAAGCCATGGCTTGACGGTCCACACCATCCCGGCGCGAACCAAACGGTTCTCAAATTCTTTTTATGCCGCATCGTCAGGCTTGGAATTGTTTGCCTTCTCGCGTGTTCCCTCCTTCCTACAATCCTGGGTCCTTCCGCCGTGGTGTGAAGAGGCACCATAGCAGGCCGGCATAATTGTTTCCATTGGCATGGGACTGCCGTCCGATGCCAATGGATACTCTGCCTGGGCGGAATTAGCACTTACCATCAGGTGCAATGCCGCCACTATGCCGGGCAACTTAAAAAAAAAACTAATTTACATGTTTCTGCGTACCCTTGATTTACGGAATGTGTTATTTGTGATAATTTATCGTTATACGGCATCGGCAATAATTGATTAGGCCATTATATTTCATTAACAAGTGAAGGTAAAATATTTTCCTAGTCTCTGTAAAATATAACAATTTAAAAATTAAAATAGTTGTATATGTATATGGCTACATAGCCATACGGTACATACCGTAGACGGAAAAAACCTATGTAGGGTACATAATAGGGTACAGCTCGGAACAATGTTACTCATTGTTCTGAGGGGTACAGTTTCACTTTCCGATTGGTTCGTACGCCTATCCAAGCATTTACTAATCTCCGTCGTAATTCTAGAAGTTAGTTAAAAAGGTTTTTGAACTAAACTTGTCCTACGTTTAATTCAACTAAGATGGCATTATAATTATTAATGCAAGCCAAATAACTATAAGTAGGTACTAGAAGTCTATTTATGTAAACATCTTAATTAATGTAATCTATCCGAAATAATTTCAGTGAACTACACTTTCCGACAAAATTGAACTTGGGTCTTTAAAGATGAGATAGAATAGAAGCACACATAGAGTTTTACGAAAAAAATACTATTACCCTAATGATTTAACGACAATTGGCGCAAATGTTAAAAGTGGCTCCCTGCGCCAGAGGTTGCGGGTTTGATACCGCGTAGGTAAATATTCATATGAATAGCTTAATGTTGATTCCGCGAAGGTAAATATGCATTTGACTAGTTAAATGTTCGGTTCTGGGTGTTTGAGTATGTGTAATATCACATTTAAATTTGAAATCAATAATTTGCTTCTTTAAGTCAGTGGTTCTTAACCGGTGGTCCACGGACCACTAGTGGTTCTTAGAAGTATCCCCAGTGGCCCGCGGAATCCACCGGACCATTCTTAAAATAATTTTAACATCATGCTTTACGTGTAGAAAGGTAGCAATTGCCTATATTTATTTACATTTTGTTTCTGTATTAAAAAAACAACCAAACCAGTCAGTCAACCAGGTGGTCAATGGCCAAACAACAAATTTTGTTAAATGGTCCCTCGGTATTAAACGTTTAAGAACCACTGCTTTAAATAGTAGCAAGGTGTCTGGACTTAAGATCAATCTTGATGATGATGATTATTTTACCATTGAGATAATATGCTAGAGCGGACATTAGGAACAAAATCTCTGCGCATTGGGCTGGTACAGGAAGTAGAAACCCAGTGAAGCGAGAGCGAAGATGATGTTACTGCGTAGGCGTGACAGAGACAGTAACAGGAGTGAGTACGAGACTATTCATTTTTGTTACAAACATATTGTTTGCTGTATACCCTCTAGTATAATATGTATATATCAATGTTATTCTACTGAGATAATTCTTGCTGATCAAAAATGAAATAATAAGGACTAAGGAGGAAAAATAATAAGAAATAAACACAAAAAATAAAAAAGCTTAAAAATATTTACTATTTAAAACTAATATTACATGGCAAATATCATAGCGAGTAATCCAGCAGTGGCTCCACACGTGCATAACAACGAATTGACTACTGTAGTGGAGGCTGACGCCTTCGTAGCGAGTTTTTTTTCTGAGTCGACTAGACTAATCGTGTCTTCTTCTAATGAGACTCCTCGGGCAAAGGCGGAGATGAGGCCTAATGACGCGGCCGGCCTGTCAGCTGGCACCATGTGGCCCGCGCCGCGGATCATCACTTCTGTCAGGTTGCCAGCTACTTTGTAGTACCTGTGGAAATTAAATAATAAATAAATACACCCAACAGTCATGTACATACTCTTGATCCACACTAAAAACTGACTCAGTGTGGGGACTAACCTCGCCACCTCTCGTTTCATAGCAGGGGTCTAACCAACCGCGCCATAGATCCTTTTTTTATTGCTATGAATGGCGAGACGAAAGTACCGTTCGTCTGATGGTATCATTAGGTTGATCATAACGTTTTAAGTCTCAATATATTCAGTACAATGTTCTTCAATCCGAAACACAGCAGTCCATTTGCACTGCTGTTTGGCGGGAGAAATAGACATTGCAGTGTTACCTACCCTAGCGGCCTGTACATATGAGAGACTTAGAACCATTGGAGGTGTCAGTATTACAATTACCAGAGATATAATTGAAGCTTTTTGAGAAATTAGGATCTTTTAAAGAAGATCCCCATGTCGTATCGTTCCAAAATATCGAAAAAGACGGTTAGTTTTACTCACCCAGCTAATTCTTCGCCGTGATACCAAGGTAACCGTTTGGCTTTCGCGTACTCGGCTGATCCAGAGAATGACAGTGATTCGTAGGTGTTTACTGAAGGATGGTACGCCACAATGATGTCCAAGTGGCCACTGCAACGAAAAAGAAACAAGTAAGATAGGGTCTGCTTTGAATAGTGTAGGTCAACGGTCAAGGCAGTCGAGCAATGTACTTCGCATTTAGTTTTATGCGTAATTTGCAATGTGTTGGAATTTATACGTCTTTGGAGAAGATTAATTAATTATTTCCCAGTTTCCATCATCAGGCATCATTCACTGGTCTCTCATATGTGAGAGGCTGCCTGGGTGGGTACCACCGCAATGTCTATTTCTCCCGTCAAACAGCAGTTTAAATGCACTGTTGTGTTTCGGATTGAAGGACATTGTAGCCAGAGTAACTACTGGACATATTGAGACTTAACATCTTGTGTCTCAGAGTGGCGGAAGCTGTGGAATGCCAAGCATTGCTTTGTAAATCAAGGTGTTGTTTGGTTTTGCTACTGTTCATGAGCGGTCGCATCGCTTACCAGCAGGCCAACGGCATGCTCGTCTCGCCATTCAAAGCAATAAAAAAAAGGCAATAAAAGTCTAAAGGTATTTCGCTAACTTATAAACGCTGAACACAACTTTTCATTATCAATCAACAACGCGAAAAGTTGAGTTGAGTAAGTTTGTTATTTAGGTACCTACATGATGTCTGAAGTGAGTAATCTGCCAAAGAACGTTAAATTAGTTGGATTTATAAAACTTACTTGTAAAGCATAACTTTGTAGTTCTCAAGAAGCTCTTCGAGCCACATCTTGGCACTGCCCATGAAGTCCGGCACCAGTTTCCTGTACACGACGCCTATTGATGTGAAGTTAGTGTTGCCAACATGAAGCGCTCTCCTCACCTCCTCTCTTTGAAGGTAATCTATGTACACTCCGTCGAGACCGGGCTCGTCTTGTAAATAGTTGTATAGATTTGATAAATGAGACTGTGATAGGAATAACTGGAGCAAGTAGTTGTAGTACTGAAACAAACAAACAAATCATGCTTTTATTCCAATTTTTCATCGACTTCGAAAAAGCCGTTATAGTGACACAGGCTTCTGGCTACAATCATTTCAGTGCTAATTGTGTCGACTTTATAAAGATTACACTGCTGATTGCATGGATTTTATCAGGTACTGATGAAATTGGCTCTTATATTATGTTAATACAAATTACAAACAAGTTTTATTTACAGCATAAGCCTTCAACATCTCTCCGTTGTTGATGAACTGTACAACGGCGGTTTCCAGATGGTTCATCGAGTTTGCCACTTTGTCGTCCACAAGGCCCACTTCCCGGACGAAGTAGCTGTACCTTTGCAGAGATAGAGGGTCGATGAAACCGTTTCCGATGGCTAGACCCTGTAAAAACATAAAGTATTATTAATTTATTATTTCTTTGAAGTTTACGATGCAACGTAATTGAATCTCTAATTACTTTCATAAATATTGGTAGCTTATTGCACTGCCTAAACAAAGCAATTATAGTAAGAAATTAGACAATTATAATTATAGTAGATACAAGACGCGGCCGTATCGCACTTATTAATTTCTTTCAGGCAATCTCTGGATTCAATGTTCTCAAGAATAACTATGTTTAGTGATAACTGATAAGTATAAGTATTTAAAATTGTTGCATATAAATATCGCAACTCACAACCAATGCAAAACTGTGTCAAACGAAAATTTGAAAAAAAAAAAGTATTTTATATACATATATAAAAAAGTAGGTCTTACGTGAAGATTGATCGGCTCGTCTTCGTTTCTGTGCCAGAGGATCTGTACTCCTAATGATGGAATATGTTTGCCGGCGTAGGATTCACCAGCTATCGTCAGTGGAGCTCTACGCAACTCAGGGAAGAGAGTTAAGAATTGCTGCAATGCCGTATACAGGTTTTCTCCTATCTGAAATAATATGAATTATGAAGTCTACATTATTCAATACTTCTTTTAAATTATTTTCGCCTTATTGGTCAAGATGCTGTTTGTACTGCGAACCCTGAAGTACTTTGTTCGATTCTCAGGTTGATCGTCGAAAGGTCCGCATACAATAATATTTGGGACAGAAATTATTTGGATAAAGTAGAATACCGTTAGGGGCCTCTACCCAAGGGCGGATCCAGGGGGGAGGTCATGGCGGTCACGACCTGGGCTGGCCCCAGATTGACAAAATTTATTAATTATCTTGTTGATAAAAAAAATTAAGCACATTTAATTCTTTGTATGTCGATAAATAAAGTAAAAAAGTATGTGTGTGTTCACAAATCACGTCTGTAACAAACTTTAAAAAGTCATTATTACGAATTGGAGAATTGAAATCGGACCCAGTGTTTTGACATGACCTATATGACCCCCCTTGGCGTAAAAGCTGACATGAACTATAATGTGACCCTCCCCCCTCCCCTGGCGTAAAAGCTGGATCCGCCCTTGCCTGTTATCAATGTCTCAAGAACACGCAGTGAACTCTTCACCCTTGAATAGGCGGTTTAAAACTAAGGTTAGCATGTTACATTTCGTACCGTGGTTTGGTTTGTCGCATAGCCTCTGTCATCGTCCGTGAAACTGAAGCCAGTGCCGACAGGATTGTCGATAAACAACAACGAGTGGTTCTTCGCCCAGGAATGTTCCATTTCTGAAACAAAACAATTTTTTTTATTAGATTATATGAAATTAAGGATTTCATATTTCGTCAGATAATTATGATGTTACTTATTCGGTGGTAGCCTTACACTGTTATCGATGAAAAATTAAGAGTCATACAGGTCTATCCATTCCATACAATTATGGCGACGTGTTTGGTATAAAGAAACTTAGCCATGTAATTTGTATTCATAAACTATAATAGGACACTATCATTAACTTCCTAAACGAGAATACCAATTTATCGATGGGAATGGTAAATTTTGTTGGTAGGAAAGTTGAACAGATTGGTGTGAAGGAAACACTAGACGATAAAGATAGAAGAAACGAATAACTAATTACAATTAATCTTACCATTTAAATCGTAATCCTCGCCGATGGAAAAGGGTCCTATTTCGGTGAACAGTCCGTAGAGCGAAGATGCGCCAGGCCCGCCTTGGAGCCAGATGATCCATGGAGTCTCCGCCACTGGCTGATCAGACGCTGGGAAGTACCAGAACCACAGGTTCGCGTTGTATTCTTTATTGACCTGTAAAATACGGTTATTAAAATTTGAAGGTTTACACCTAGGTTAGAGGACGTTTTTATATTTTAGGAGTATTTAAATATACGAATAAGCCGTATTAAATTATGTGAGATAAATGTTTTTAATATTCGAATGAGTTAAATTAAAACATATTTGGCCATTTTGAAATATTCCACGACTTAACTTTAAATATTCAAGTAAATACGAGGATTCGCCAAAACAAAATTTCGATTAAGCACACCCAATAGCTATGAAATCATGTCTAATAAATGGATGTAACCGGTTGCATGAATAACATACCGTGAGATATCCAGCATAGCTTTCCATGTCTGGCAATAAAAAATCAGGGTCAACAGCCGCAGCTTGCCTGGCTTCTTCAATCTTCTTTTGCTCGATATAAGGAGTGAGGAGAAGGGGAGATCCGGCGTCGAAGCTCATTTTAGCTCTTGCCGACTTGTAGGTCCTCTCCATAAAGGTTAGAATGGGTTCTGGAGCCTCCCCCGGAGGTAAGTCGGGGAGAGGCGACCGATCCACACCCATTACTAACTGAAGGCATCTGGAATTAGGTATTACAAATGTTATTAGATGTTTGTTATATTAATTTGACACCGTCAGTCAATCGTGACTTCGCGGGTTCGATCCCCAACGCGAGACAAATATTTGTGTGATCATCCACAGTCCACAGGTATTTGTTTCAGGTCTGGATGTTTTTGTCTTTGTGAGACCGAAAAGCCTCTCGTAGTTCCTGATATCCACGGCACAAGGCATATCTTTGTGGGGTCAGGACTACGTATGTGACTTTTAGGTGTATTTATTTACGAGGTTGTAGTGAAAGTGATGTCAGGACAAGCGCGGATCCACCGTAGTGGGCACGATGGGCATGTCCCATGATCCGCGCATGTGTCTGGATAGAGTGAAGTGGTGTCTAGCTGAATAGTAATGTTTTGAAATATATTCTAAGGGCTCAAACTGTATATCCATTATATTCGACATCAGTTAAGATATGGTTTAGATAGGCGAGCGCACTGCACCTATTAATGGATATCGATCATAATGTAGTAAGTGCATTAACGCGACACAGGTGCTAGTTACTAATCTACTATACATATAAATAAAATTGAAGTGTCTGTTATAAAAGTGAAAATAAAAAAATGTCCAACTACATATCGTTATATACACGATACCTGTGCCAAAAATGATATTTAATTTTTTTTTGTCTGTCTGTCTGTCTGTTTGTTCCGGCTAATCTCTGAAATGGCTGGACCGATTTTGACGGGACTTTTTTTGACAGGTAGCTGATATAACAAGAAGTAACTGAGGTTACATGTATTTTATAAAAAATCTTTTATTTTAGAAAAATAAAGTAATGTTGCAATGCCCGCGCGCAGCTCACGCGCATGCCACCACTGGGCCGTTACGTCGGGCCACCACTTCTCCCACCAACGAATCAATATCACATTTACAAAATATTGTATATAAAGAAATTTTTTAATAAAGCTAATAAAAAAACTGAAAATAAATGTGTAACGGGAGTTTACCGCCGCTCGCTAAGAGATGGCGCCACCGTAGAATTAGATCGCGTTCAGTTTCGTTAAATAAAAATGCAAAAACAAAAAAAAAAACGAAATAAACTAATTAACTTTTTTGTTAAATTCCACGCAGACGAAGTCGCGGGCACAGCACAGCAGTAATATATAAAGTTGAAGAGTTAGTTTGTTTGAGCCCACTAAGCTCTGGAACTATTGTTACGAATCGAAAAATAATTTTGGTGTTGAATAGGTATTTTATCTAGGAATGCTATAGGCTATATAACATCACGCTGTGACTAAAAGGACGGGAACAGTAGTGAAGTATTTTTTTAAAACGGTGAAATGCTATTCTTTTTGTTTACTTCTATTGCGTGTAATGCGTGAACGGTTGAATGTACGCTACAATCATTTATGACGGGATTTTTAAAATAAATAAAAATACGCTTAAAAAGATCTAACGGGACAGGACGGGATGTAACGGGACAGGACGAGATGGGATAGGTGTTGAAAGTTGAAACGGTTGTCACGTTAAGTTTTAATATAAAACCGTTAGTACACGAGATTTTTCTGATGTGAACTAGAGTCAAAAAGTATCTGCATCTAAGCAGAGCCGGCCCGATTATATAAGATATATATATAAGGTTTAATTATAATAATTGATTTATTAAACAGATCGTGGTGAAATCAATCATCACTTTGGATGTATTTTAAAAGCCGTTAAAAGATTTTCACACGCTTTTTTGATAAGATATTGATTTAAAATCTTTAATATCAATGAAATGTCGTATTACAAAATATAATGGACCAATAATGTTAATATTTTGATACTCGTGTAAGCTCATTCAAAGTTTTTATTTATACTGTAGTTGTAGGATTCTCAAATCTCTTTATTGTATTAATTATGTTAGCCATTAATAATTAATTAGGCATTCATGCAATATATTAATTAGATCGCCAAATACGTTATATACAGGATGTCCAGTAATTTATTTTATTTTTAATGCAGCAATTTTTTTTTACTGCATTGAATGGCGAGACGAGCAAGCCGTTCGCCTGATGGTAAGCGATACCACCGCTCATGAATAGTAGCAACATTCCACTGCGCTCGCCATCCTGAGACATAAGATGTTAAGTCTCAATATGTCCAGTAGTTGCTCTGGCTACAATGTCCTTCAATCCGAAACACACCAGTGCAAATGCTCAAAATGATGCAACAAATTAATTGGTTATTTTGTCAATGAATATAGTTTTACAATATTGTTAATAAAAAAAAGAGAAAAGAAACTGTCCTAAGTACTAGAATGGGCAAGATTTTTCAAAGCAACAGGCATTAATCTTTTAACTTGCGTCGATTCCACGTAATGGTGAGTAATCACGGTAATTACGGTCGAAGACCTTTCCCAGGGCTTGTCGTTTAGCTCATCTTCGATTCTCCACAAACAATTTCTTTACAGGTATGCAATGAGTATGCACTTTATTTTATCATTAGGTAAATCTATTCGTATCAAACCACTCACAATGCAATATCATCGGCTATCACTGACAGTCGATTGATAAGAAATTAATACTTGACATTATTTTTAAAGCAAATTACTTTAATAAATTTTCCTACCACTTCAATTAATTATCTTTGTAAATATTTATATTAATAAAAGTATTCATAAAAATGAATGTAGGCACGACTTTTACATTCAAAGCTTTTAGTTTTTGGTCAAAATGAATAAAATGCATCCGAATGCTAACGGCATTGCTTTGCAAATAAAATTGAATATATTAGTAAAGAATAGAACATCTTAAGATTAAAATATTCCTTATCTGCATATATCTCTTCACAGGAAAATTAGAAGTCAAATTATACGCATTGATAATTTTGTATATTATTTTAAAAGTTTATTAATCTGTCTATATTAATATTATAAAAAATTATAATCATTTCTAGCACTATAAAAGTAGACCTCAGGCAATGCTGCAATGTATTCTGAGTTAATAAACAAAATAACTTTTTTAAATTATTTTATTTCGCATCTATTTTAAAAATAACATTCTTGACTTCTTTGCAAAACGATTACGGGCATATTAAAAAAGAAATACAATGTTTTCAGAACGCTTCGATTTTGAATTCGAATTTCGAATTTGTCGACTTTCACACAGTCCTTTAATTACGTGTTATAGGAATACGTGTTATTTAGGACAAGACAAGCGGATGTTCGAAGTGAATGTACGTGAATATGCAACGAGTTTGTATCGCACTCGGCGCGGAAGATTTATGTGTTACCCAAGACTTAGAAAGTAAGATTACGCATGTTCCCATGTTCCCACGCGTACACACTATACTGTAACTGCGGAGAGTCGCGGACAGAAGCTATTGGATTCACTTATAAACACGATTGTACTTAGCTGTACTTTTTGTGTGTAGGCTACACAATAGTCGAAAAGTAAGTTTAGTAGCAATTCCGCAATTACAGTATAAATAATTTAGAAAAATAATAAATGAATAAATATACCCAACAGTCACATACATAGTCCTGACCCCACACTGTCGTGCGTATCAGGAACTGCGAGATAATTTTCGGTCTCACAAACACCCAGACCCGAAATAAATGGCTGTGGTTCATACAAATATTTGTTTCGGTGCGGTAATAATGTAGATATTTTTATTTTTTACGGCAATAAAATTTAAAAATTATATATTTCGGAGAATTTAAAACCTCCTCCTATTTTAAATCGGGTTTAAAAATATTTGTGATTTAAAATTTTAGGTGCAAAAGATTAGATAGCAAAAAAATATCTCCACTAAAATAACAACAAAATCACCAATCATTCACTTCTACAATTAGTATTGATATTGAATGAAGCTAAATTAAGATTTTACATTTACATCGCACTAAGAACATAATACGAATAATTACAAAGCGTATTTTTACACCTATTTAAAGGAATTATATGTCTAAGTTGGGTTCACACTTATAAAAACAAATATATTTGGAGCTATCTATGAAATTATACTCATAGCATCAAAAGCATTTCCGACAAAAAATAATTAATATGAAAATGGTGCCTACTAAAAAATATTTTTATTTGTTTTTTTTTTCATATAGTAGTCACTTTTATAAAATATCTGCAAGTACACATTTCACACTTAAAAATTTGAAACCAAAATAGTATCGTAAGCTTTATACAGGCTATGTCTTATGGCCTGTAAGAAGTAAGAAGATTTCAATACTCACGTGAATATCACGCACGTCCACAGAGCCATAATCCGATAGTTTCCCAGGATGTGTGCAAGGGTCCAGCTCGGGTGCTCCTCAGCGGCGGAATGGGACCGGCGTCCTAGCGAGCGGAACCTTGTATAGTCAGCCGGCTCTCCATGTGCACTTGAGCCTTGAACTTGGATTTATCTCGATCTCACGCACAGGCTGCTCCGATTTGTGTGTTTACGGATAAACAAAAATATTTTTTTGTTTTTGATTTGAGTTTTTTTTTGTGTTGGTAAATCTGTATCGTTTTCCTTCACAAGCAGATTAGTTATTACATAAAAAAATAACGTTATTCAATAATAATATAAATTTTAATAAGTTGTCTTTATTCTCTTTTTTAAATTAGTGAATAATATCAACAAATAAGATACTAATTAAAAATATATTTTTATACACAAAAGTTTAACAAAGTATTATAAGAACAAATAAACATAAAACATTTTAGAATAACTCATTTTTTTGTATAGCAACTTATTATTTATTTTATGGCCAAGAATGTAACAAAATAATTAAAACTTTTTGTCACAATTTGTCTTATAAGCCAATTTCAGTTTTAAAAACCATATTTTAGGTAATTGATGAATCATTAATTAAAAATATCAATTGTTCCATTAAACTGATAAGTAGGTATTAATTTCTTTCATCAATTATTTCTTCAGTGCCATATAGCCCATAGAATAGCTGTATATACATTTTAAGGATTATTTGTATCAAAAAGACCATACTATACACTGACCATAACACCTGGTGTGAGTCACGAATGGTAATTAAATTCTAAGAGGAGCGTACAAGGAAACACCCTGTACAAAGTGTTGAACAGGTACTGGGTACCAATGACCTGTTTAGCATAATGACGATCCCACGGTCCAACATTCGCGATAGATTCTTGCACGCTCTCAGATGTGATTTGCTCTATATTTAGGATGTACGTAGTAAAACAAACATCGATACGTACATTTAATACGTGATCGCCATAAACAATTACATTTTAAGATGATTTTGATACGAATCATTTGATAACTGATTTTCCCACGCTCGTAAAAGGCTGCTTGCGAGTTTCGCGGGTTTTTTTGGTATCGAACGATTAATTTCGGTTGTTGAGCGAGATTAATGAATGATGGCGAACCTCCGCCGTGTTTTCTATAATACATTATAATCCTATGAGAGACAATGCAAATAATGCGCATATGTTAGACCTTCGGGCTTCGAGCATGTTACGGTACTACAGGTGTGAAATCACAATTCAATCTTTGACATTTATAATTTAAAAATAAAATTAAATAAATTAAATAGCAAAAATACAATTTAATAATATACTTACATCATTGTATTTCTCCAGAATACACATCAATTACGTTGCCAATTTGGATTTACGACTTAGTATTGTCCATGTTTAAAGTTGTTTAGATGTAATTTAGATGCAACGTACCAGGAAATTTAATAAGATAGATTACTGTTTTATTTCCATTGCTTTAGAAACTAACAAACGTTTCATGATCAGAAGAGAATGACGAAGTGGGCCAGATGAAATAATAGAATTATATTTTGATAACTTGGACAGAAAAAAAACACTTATATTTTGTAATTTTTTATTTCATGTTTATCAAATTTACGACGTTTTTTATTACATCGGAGCATGAGAACTGATCGAGCATATGTTAATTTTACTGAGAAGAGTCAAAAATTATGTTAATATTGGCAATATTTATATAGAATCCGATAAAAGTCAATGTACCAATAAAGAACTGTTATCATTAAAAGCTCAATGCTTGTATGTCATTGAGGTAAAACGTGTCATTCCGAAAGAGCTAAAGATTATTATCTTTCTTATCTTACTTTATTAGTTCAGTGCCTGGTTGACCGAGTTTCGTGCGGGGGCAAAAAAATTTAAGTGTCACGAAAAATGGTTGTATTGTTTGGAGTATATCTAAAAAGAAGATATAATCAGAAATATGGAATGTTGATAAATGATAATTATAGTCACAAACCCAGTGAGTAGATGCAATAGATGATATAAAAGTATACGATGTTAATATTAAATATAATATTAGTCTGTTTTCTCCTTCCTTGTTTAATTATAATCACAACGTGGGACTCGTGGGATGGAACATATTATGTAATGGAGAATTGTGGGTGTCTTGGTTGCACCTCTGCGGTACGCTTAAGAAAAAAAAATAACAAAAGTTATAATCAAACATACATACATAAACTCTCGCCTTTTTCTCAGAAGGGGTTGGCACCACATGGCACCCACGTATCGAGTTGTGTGTTCCGTCTCACGATGTGATGTGTGACCCGGGATTCGAACCCGAACCCTCAGCTTTGCAATCATACCGTGGTACAGTTGCACCACCAAAGCAGCCAAAATTAAAACTGACGTGTATAATATTACATAAGTAAATTAATGATACAAGAGTAGACAATGTGGATGAAGAAATCAACAATTTAAAAGTTAAGTTCAATAATATTAGATTATATTCATACTGAGGTTCTATTTGCAGTTTTATTCACTACTTCTGAGTATCTGGGAGACAATTTTACCTTTTGATTTCTCCTCAATTAAATCCTGACCACTGTACTACGTGCAATGGAAATATAATTATGGTGTAAAATTTTACGACTTACTGGTTTAATATAATGTTCTACTTTGGGGCAGTAGAGCAGGTACAAACTTATATCATTATTTTTCAATTATTGGTGTCTTACAGTCGTTCTCTATTATCTATCTGTCTTTAACTAGAGATTTCATTGGATATTTCGATGTATTTTATGTTATATTAAACAAAGTGCAAATGTTTATGGATAGCTAGGTAAGATAAATATGTATATCTATCTTTGTTTATTGAAGTGTAGAATTGTAGCGCCATAGTAATGGAAACTATTTTAACCTCTTGTGGGATATAGAGAATGGTAGTTAATTAACTCGAATATTACATAATATCTATTTCCGGACCGATTCTAAAGAACTTTGGCTTAGAATTTATCTAGAAAATAGCCAAATCATTCACTTACTTCCTTAAAAACCAGAATAACAATTTAATTTATTTTTATCTTAAGAATAGTTTGTACCTAATAGAAAGCAGTAGGAGAGGCAAAAGTAATGCGGGACAAATTTAACAAATGAATTTGTGAAACAAATGTGTGTTCTACGCCGATGCGTTGTACGATGGACATGAGTCATTTCTAACCCCCCTATAACCAGCTAAGTTACCTTCACAGCGCCTCGCTATCAAGTTTTAGTTATTGCGATTCGATGATCTTCCTAAAGTAGCTTTTCAGGTTTTTTAAAACTGCGTTTTTTATCACGGTGTCATGTACTTATTAGTAAATTAATACAACTATTCCTCCATAGCGGCGAAAGCAATGATAAATTGATAACTATCAAACTTTTTTTAGGGTCTGGTCTTGTATTTGTCAAAATCTGGAAAAATTTAATGTAGAGATAAAGTATATCTTAAAGCAATCATTCTATAATCAAACTCATCGGGCTTACTAAATTGAAACCTTTTGAAATGGTTCTATCTACATTAGTAAAATGTTCCGAAAGAGTTGATGTCGGGCAGGTAGCCAAAAGTAAAAATAAAAACCAAATCATGCAATGCAGTATGACTCAAGACATTTTGCGCCAACACCAAGTAATTATGGGTTAAGGTGGTCAAGGCACGGGTTAAGGGCTGTCAGAATTATAAAAGGTAGGTACTTATTTAGTGAAATCTTACACTTAATTTATAAATACAACTATATATTAGGGGTGGTAGGTCTCTCACATGTGAGAGGTCGCCTGGATACCACCGCACTGTCTATTTTTTCCGCCAAACAATAGTGTAAATGCACTATTGTGGTCTGGTTTGAAGGATATTGCAGTCAGAGTAACTACTGGACATATTGAGACTTAACATCGTATATCTCAGGATGGCGAACGCAGTGGAATGCCAAGCATTGCTTTGTAATTCAAGGTGTTTTTGGTTTTGATATTGGCATGAGTGATTATATCACCATAAGCGAACGGCAAGCTAATTTTGCCATATTTCCGCGCGTATGGCGTTTTGGTTTTATACGAATAATACCTAAAGGAGGGGATAAATCCCCTCAAGATCCTAAATCATACAGACCCATTACGCTCTTGCCGTCATTAGGAAAACTCCTCGAACGCCTTATTGTTCCTCGACTGTTACCGGGAGGTCCAACTTTCCACGAGAAGCAGTTCGGGTTTACTATCGGTAAATCGACCGTAGACGCGGCGATATCGGTCCGTAGGGCGGTGAGCACATCTGAACACAAGTATGTACTTGGTATCTTTCTTGACATTTCCGGTGCATTCGATAATGCCTGGTGGCCAATGCTGCTTCTTAAATTGAAAATACGAGGTTGCTTTAGGAATATTTATTCGCTTATTTACTCGTATTTCTTGCATGGAACAACTAAATTAAAACTTGGCCACCATGCCGTGTCGAAGCCACTTACAATGGGCTGCCCACAGGGCTCGGTTCTAGGTCCGTATTTGTGGAATTTTGGCTTTGACGACTTCTTGTCTATTCCCTTACCATTAGGATGCTCACTAACGGGCTATGCTGACGATGGCCTCTTACTTATACAGTCTAATAGTAGGTCGGGACTAGAAAGTATGGCTGAGACGTGTTTAAAATTAATATCTGAATGGGGTGACCGAAATCGCTTAAAGTTTGCACCACAAAAAACGTTCCAATTACTTCTTAAAGGGATCTTAAAATCGCCACCACGTATCAAGTTTAATAATACAACTGTCAAGCGAAGGGAATCTTTTTGCTATCTTGGCTTATTTTTGGAAAGGAATTTTTCTTTTCTTGAGCATATTAAGAACGTCGGGGAAAATCGAAAAGGAACTTTTTCGCTTTGACAAGAATATCGACATCAACGTGGGGATTATCTTTTAATACATTAAAAATCATGTATGGAGCAACTTACTTAGGGTGTATATGTTATGGATCCCCCGTATGGGCTGATAGGGCTACTATCGGTGCTGTGCGAAGAAAACTGCTCCAGAGCCAACGTTTGGCGTTGATATTCTTGTGTAAGGCATATAGAACTGTTAGTACCGAAGCATTGCCTGTCCTGGCGGGTGTACTTCCAGTCGATCTGGAGGTGCAACGTCGCGCCGCCATGTATTACTCTACTAGGGAGAATATGGATAAAAGATTTTTAACTCCACGTGAACTTTTAAAAGTTGACAGATTATTTAAACCGCTTTCAGTAGTATATAGCGAACTATTAGATGAATGGCAAAATAGATGAGAGGTATCTTTGAAGGGACGTCATTTATATCAATATTTTCCTTGCGTGCGTGATCGTTTGACAAAGACTTGGCTAGATGTCGATTATTGCGTATCACAGTTCCTTACGGGCCATGGTAACTTTAAGTCTAAACTGTACTCTTTTAAGCTCGTTGATTCGCCTGCATGCCCATGTTCAACACCTAATTGCGAGTATGAACAGTCCGCGCATCATATACTTTGGGAGTGTAGTATTTGGCAAAATGAGCGTAAAATCATGTTTGATAATATGCAGATATCATCCGGAGTCGTATACTACATGGACCTAGTGGAGACTAGGACGAATTTCCGTGCTTTCCGGCGTTTTTGCCATACCTATTACTGGAATCAAGTATAACAGCTCACACAATAGGTCCCATTTAAATGTAATAATGAATTACGTGGTGCTTTACAGCTGGCTTCTCCGGCTGTAAATGTCTTTTTGTGAGGTTATTTACCTCTTTAGTTCAATATTTTGTCACCCGCTTTGCACGGAGGGAAGTGGACATTATTTATTTCCAACTCCTCCTATTAATTTAACTTTCTGATTAATTTCGTTGCGGGTTAAAGACAAGTTAGACATTCCCGGAGACTCGCCGAGCTTCAATGCTTGGTGTCATTACTTTGCGTGCCACTGTTGATCCTGGCTTACAGGAGTTGCAGTGGCGGGTGTGAGGGCGGGACAGTCTCCTAATTTTGCCATTCATTAAAATTAAGAAATATACACAAAAGTAATCATAGTTTGAATGACTTAAAACACATGTCCAATAGTAATAGAGACAAGATCAATAATATCTAAATGAAGTAGTAGTTACAAGGTTGCAGCGTCAATCGCTCATACCGTTATAGTCTGAACAATCACGTAGTATTTTACACCTCGTAACTAATTTGTTCTTAAACAATAAAATACAGATATGATAGGAGCATAGTTACTTCATTATATGTTGGGATTTCTCTAAGGTTCGACATGAAGTTATTCTTTGTGACAGTGACTGTTTTCTGCTGGTTAGTAGTTTTTATATTCGTGTGATTTCGGAAAACTATGGTGAAATTTTTAATTTTATTATTAAGTAATTATAAAATATTAAAGTGACTATTTTACGCTAAGCTCGCATATTTGCGAGATAGAGTATCTAAAATGTTATTTATTTGATAATAAATAATAATTGTGACGGATTACAAATTCAAAATAATTAGATAGAAATCATAAGTAAACACGAACTTTTTTTGCATTATTTAGTGTTTTAAGTAGAAGAGATCTGACTTAAAAGGTTAAGCCAGTAAATAAATATATTTTTTATTACTTTTAAATATTTTGGGCATGTAGAGTAGATGGATGAAAGGGGATTAACAAAACAGATACATGAGGCGAGTGTGAATGGAACAGTCGGCAGGGGTCGACCCCATCGAACCTATTTCAACCAGGTCGATGGCACACTCCGCAAGGGTCAGGTTAAAAGTATCCTGAACCGACTTGAATGCATGAAGATATTATTGAAAGTGGACAAAGCGAAAGTAGTATGCCAAGGGAATTACTCTAAGATCCGACACGAAGTCCGAACGTTCAGTTCAACGTCCGTAGTAAGATATAAATTTTCCATTTCTAATAATCAATACTATTCTCTGAATTCTGATACTTATCATTTTCTCCGAAATTAGTTTATGATTCCGACGTCCGTACATTCAAACTTCGGTTCGAATTCTAGAGTTACCCCCCACGATCGAGCAAAGTCCATCCATAGTCTCTACGTACCCCTATGGTCTATGGGATACAGTCATGACTTTTATGTGCATATGTAAAAATTAATTCAATCCACCTGAACATAACTTGTAGGGTCACTTATAATTTGGGATAAAATTCCAATACATTATTCAACATATAAAACAATTTAATAGTTCACACATAAAGAACAATTTGAGACTAGGATTCCCTTATTAATTATTCATCAGTCGTTGTGTTTTGAAAACATTAAGTTGACGATAGTTTGTGTCCACATTCGGATGACGTGTGTAGCGTACGCACTAATCTATGAGGTTCCCACGCTCTTGTTCTTTAAATTAATGTTTTTTTATGCAAACGAGGAATCGTGCGGGGTACGCAACTGAACGTAAACCTACGCTGCTACTGGCCAGATGTAAATAATCCATGACAGAAGAAAAAGTAGACTTTAAAACGCTCTAAATTTTTAAAGGTCTTATCTTATTTCTTGCCGTGATTTTCAGATCTAATTTTTCAATTGTATACATACGTTAATTCACGTCCTTTTCCCAGATGGGGTTGGCGAAGGTTTTTCTGGCTATAAGGACACCCACGCTAAACCTGTGCGCTCCGTTCCACGATGTGATAGGAATGAAGTCAATCGCCATATCGGCCATAAATTCATGACTTCGGGCTGATATTAATATAGACGCTTAAAATTTTCACAGAATATTTAGATGCATATTACTTTTCAAAATAATAATTAAATAAAAATAAAGTAGATATTAAAGGGGGCTCCCATACAAGCAACGTAATTTATAAGCAATTTTTAACTCGATCTTATATAAACAGGAACAATCGTAATTTTTAGGATTTCTTTCATAGATGATGGTATGGAACCCTTCGTGCGCAAGTCCGACTTGCACTTGGCCGGTTTTTTAAATTGTTTGGTAGTTAATAGTCCTGTAGTAGTTTTTAGTAGTGCGTGGGAGTAGTATATTGATGTTTCTATTGGCTCTCACACTGATCATATTAAATAAATTACCTTATGTTATGCTAATAAAGTTTGTAGCGTCTTAGGGTGTGTTATTATTGATGATGATTTTATAACACACCGTCGTCTCGGCGACACTACTCATTACTTGGTTATGATATTTATAAGTCCAAACATATTTTTTTATTAATAAGGTATAGTTATAAATATTTTTATAGGTCTACACTACAGATTAACTCAGAAATCACAGGATGTAAGGCTGTTTGATTCTTACTCCGTTTATCAAAAACGGATCCATCGGCGAAGCCAGAACGCTTTCACAAGTCGACAGTAAAAATTACTTTGGTATAAAAAGTCACACGGGATTTCTTACAGTCAAGGAAAAATACAATTCAAATCTATTCTTCTGGTTTTTCCCACACCAGTCTGGATTGGAAACGAAACCATGGATCATGTGGCTTCAAGGAGGGCCCGGAATATCCTCTTTACTAGGACTATTTGACATGTTCGGACCTATTAAAATTGAAGACGACGTCGGTAGGTAATCATTACAAAAGCCTTATTGATTTTACAATAGGTGCTCGCATTGTAGAATTTAAAATCATTGTATAATGATGACTCACGTCTCGTCTACGGCCTTGAATCGTCCTTAGCGTTGCAAATTGATTATGTTAATTCAACAAATTGGTAACTTTATATGTTAATCGTGAGAATTTGAGTTTGGTATCCTAGTTGAAGCAATACTAATAAATATTTTGATTCGTCAGATTCGAATTTTCTGAGTGAATTTTTATCAGATTGATAATCTATGAGATAAAACCAAGGCTATTTGCGAAAGCTCATGTGAAAAACTTTTTAATTTTTAAATCCTGGTTGCTGAACTTATTGAAATGATGATGTTGTTTAGCAAAATTGCGGAATGTGACATGGGCGAGCGAATATTCCCTGCTATTTGTGGACAACCCGGTGGGCGCTGGATTCAGTTACACTGAAGATGAGCGAGGATATACGAACAATGAAGATGATGTAAGTGAATTGATTGATTGATTAATGATGAACTTTATAGACAGTGGTTGGTCACCATTAAACGTGTTCTTTCTCGATAAGAAGCTGAAGGCCAACTTTCAGCACTGAAGAGGCACTTGACCTCGCCACGTGGCAAAAATTTCTTATTTTCGCCTTGAATTCACATATTACATTGTCATTCACATTGACATTTACATCGCCAGAAACTCACACTTCCGTAGGTATATTCATATTTCTCTAAAATTTCAAAAATACTCGAGGCAAGTGTTTTAAGTTTGCATAAGCAGGTATCATGGGCCCTATTACGACTAATTTCAAGAATTTTCAGCTACATTTTATTCTCCACCACCTTCCCTTCAAACACAGGAAGTCCACGAATGAATATGGACTTAGGCAGAAATTTCTTATAAGACCTATTAGAAGCGGAATGAAATTCTTACAAATCGCTATGGTATGCAGGTTTCCTCACGATGTTTTCCTTCGCCGTTATATTGCGTGGAGATTGACTATCAATACACACATGACTCCGAAAAGTCAGCTGTGTGCCTTAGGATTCGATCGATCGTGAATATGTTGGCAACCGCGTCTGGTCAGTTTACCAACAGGCCACCGCACACCTATGCATATGCTATAGTATATAATGTTTTATTTGATTGTTTATTGGCCAAATACTGGAACGCAACTTAAATATAAGTTGCGCTCAACTACGTTAATTCCGCTTAAATGTACTGGCTAAGTGGGGCCGTGCGCTGTTAAGACCAACTTATTATTTAAATGGCTTTCCAGTATTCGGGCGTTAATCTACTGATTACTGCTGATTAAGTATGTCTACTTTAAAGTCTATTTTACAAGAGATTTATCGGTAAATAACATAGGTAAGTGGACTAAGATATTATGTATGATGGGTACTAGAGTCTAGACTTAAGTGGTTATATGAATAGACATTATAAGTGCTTATTGCCGCTCCTTTTTGCATGATAACTATGTACGTGTCATCTAGAGATGTTCCTCTCTAATTGAGAACAATATCCTTCGCACATACGTACCTAATATTTATTAAGATATCAATAAATACGTACGTTTGATAAGTAAGTAATTATTAAACAAGAGAAAGTCCCATATTTCGAGTTCAGTATTTGTGTAGGTATCTGGTTTCGAGAAAGCAGACATCATTGGTTCGATATAAAAAAAACATGAATTGTGATTCAAGACAAGCATGAAATCATTAATTAGTATTCTCTATTATCTGTTGGAGTCGGCACATCTTAATTTACGTGCGTTGCAGTAAACATTTCCGTTATGTTTTACGACCGACCGTTACCCTGATGTCTTATTGTTGTGGGAAAATAGAGTACATACATCCATAAACTCACGCTTTTTTTCCAGAAGAGGTAGGCAGAGGTTCTTCTAGTAGCAACCGGACTCCCATGTTTCGCCTTGTGTGTCCCACGTTTCACCTTATTTTTTCCATCCTGTGATAGGATCGGATTCTATCACAGGAAAAATAAAGTAAAAAAAGAGTATATATTTATATTGTTATTTATTTTATTTGTCATTAAATGAAGTTAACGCGTGTATCAAAGACCTTGGCAAAACTAAATACTTACACAAATACCTGAAACGGTCACATGCAGTTCTTATTCTTGATTGTAGCTTAGAGTTAAAAGCTGGCTGCACGCCGAAAGGTAAATTGTTTGATCCCCATTATTATGTGACCAAAAAGTCTCTCATTATAAGTTATTCCTGCCGCTCAATGTTGGTATTATGCATCTCCATCAACGGAGATCCCCAATCATTTATTTTCCTATAAGAGGTTGAAGTGAGTTTTAAAAAATTATTACTAATTGTTTTGTTTGCAATTAATTAAAATTTTGGGATTTTTGCGAATCAGTATCTATTTGATCCTGGATTCATCTCTACTACTCAACTAGATACATGATTTTCGTGATTGGAAGACAGTAGTAAAAATTTATTGCGCATTGCGGCACGGGATAATAACACTACAGGATACATGATATGCAAATTAAACTGGACAAGAAAAAGCATATGTTGTCCTTTTACACCGGGTCGTTGGTTCTTTTATTGGGCATCAATGTACTATAATAGTTTTCCAAGAGAGCTCAGTGCTAGAAGTACTTATATATTTTATTATATAAAATTAAATTGAAATAAAACTAAAGTACTAACGCCTCAGATGAAAGAATATGAATACTTTGAAGGATATTTCCATTTATTTTTAAATTTCATTAATTTATTGGAACTGGCAATAAATGGGGTTTACAAGGGACTTTGTACAGATTTTATCACGGATTTGGCAATTTTTTTAATTTCCCGACACAACATTTCTAATACTTTACAACATTTGTGGTCACGGGGTGGAGACACTGATTTTAATTTAAGTTAAAAAATGGTTTAATTCATTTAGTAAAAACAACCAAATCATACCATCATTTTTTTTTCAGGTTGGCGAGCAACTCCTAATATTCCTCCAGCAGTTCTTAGAAATATTCCCGGAATTAAGACGCGCTCCTTTGTTCCTAGTCGGGGAGTCTTACGCAGGGAAGTATGTATCAGCGCTGGGAATCCAAATACACAAGAATAGAAACGATCAGTATCCAATTAACTTGAAGGTAAACCTAAATTCCATTCTAATAACCTATAAATATAAATCCTTGTAAACTTTGTAGTAAATAGTAATTTAGATATATCGTAGGACAAATGGTAATATGGGAGATGTGAACTGAGGTATTTAGGGGAATGTTTAGGTGGAAATATACATATTTATTGAAATACTTTAATATTCATAGTAAGGTGGTGCACGGTTTGTTACATGGAGACATTTTTGGGGGCTATGCTATCAGGAGATGTCATTCAAATTTTAGAGATATACATAATATTTAGAATAGTCTTGATTCCGTGATAAAAGTAAAGATATTTCAGAAAACATATAGACGAAATTAGGGGTACTGATGAATGATGATATGAATGTTAAATTAGAGCCCATAGGTTCGGTTCACATGTTAAATATTAATGGGTTAAAAAACATTTTTAACGTGTTTACTGTTTACAGGGTTTGGCGATAGGCAACGGTCTGATCGACCCTCCATCCATGATGCACTACAGCGACTTGTGCAGTGTTATGGGTTTAATTGACGATAGCCTTATAAGCCAGTTGAGGGTTATGGAAGAGAGCGTCGTGGCCCTCATCGATGAGTCAAAAATGGTTGATGCGGCTAATGTTAGTGGTTTAACGTTTTATTGCTAGCGCTATGTACAAATTTTGATAGGTTAGAACTAACCCATACGGTGTTTCTACACCTTTAGTCTCTTCATCTCCATGTTTTGATGTTTAGTGAAATACTTACCTAAGTAGTTTAGAGAAAGAGAGTATCCTCACCTTGACGGCAGGCAGCACAATTCTACGTGTCTCTATCTCTACGTGCTGAAGCTGGTGTTCATAGGCGACGGTGATAATTTGGCTCCTAGGCCGCTGACATGGAGTTAGCGGAAAACAAGCTACAGCAGCAGGGGGGAGGGGCGACAACTGAGGCTCGCGTAGTAGCCGGCACCGCTCGTTTGGCTCGCCGCTACCATATCACCCCGCTGACTTCGTGTCAGCGGCCTTACCACCAGATGAACCGTATTCATTTGCCCTCTATAACATAAATAAGTCTGCTATAAATTATGTCTCATCTAACAACTCTAAAACACCAATTTAAAAGCAATAGGTTTTGAAACATTTTATCTATCTATGTATCTACTTTTATGATCACCTAGAAAAAAAAGAGGGAAAATTATTAAGAAACCGTATTACATTATATTAACTTTCCATTGACATTTTATTACTTCTAGCGTTACTGGCTGTTTAAAATGGATGTTATGTCAACAGAAATTCAACGAAACAGTCGAATTTATCAAGAAACACAGCGGCGTCAGTATCTACAACTTTAACAAAGATCCTTCGCATACCTCAAGTTTCGAGTCCTATATAAATCGAGCTGATGTGAGACATCTTATTCATGTGGGTGACGCAGCCTTCAACTACGACAATCAGCTTGTTTATACCAAAATGTTACCAGACATTATGAACACGACTAAACCATTTGTAGAGGAGTTGTTGGAGCATTACGCTGTTATGAGTTATAGGTAAGATTTGTCCGTATTTAATAATAAAAAGGAAGATATTAGTCACATTGATCGAGTCCTGACTTTTTAGTTAACAGTGGCAGAACCATGGAGTCATTCATGACTCAACATGAATCGGCAATATCGTCCGGGACGGTTGCACTGTCTCACAGAAGATCGAGTGTGAAATTGTGTGTGCGAGTGTGAGTGAAGGGACAGCTTTGCAATCTTATAAAATTGCATTATAAAATGTTTATCTGTCTTGTAAAATTAATCCTCATCGTATTTAAGGATACATAGCCCTCCCGTAATATCGGAGTTTTTTTTTATTGCACTGAATGGCGATACGAGCATGCCGTTCGCCTGATGGTAAGCGATGCGACCGCTCATGAACAGTAGCAAAACCAAACAACATCTTGAACTATAAAGCAATGCTTGCCAATCCACTGCGCTCGTCATCCTGAGACATAAGATGTTAAGTCTCAATATGTATAGTTACTCTGGCTACAATGTCCTTCAATCCGAAACACAACAGTGCATTTAAACTGCTGTATGACGGGAGATTTTGTCAAGGTAGATTACAATTAAAGTATGTAGGTACTATGTCCATTGTCCGGTATCTCGTTCAACACAATAAAATACCGTTGATAATTCACCATGTATCTGCATGGTTGGCATGGCATTACAAAGCTAAATAAAACAGTTTACTTCTCCAGATATACATAATTTATGACTTCTTAGTGCCGTTAGGTTTAACGGAATCTATGTTCTGCAATGACTTGTTCTATCGTTTAATTAGCCAGCTTTAGAAACATGAATAGCCAATACAATCTGTCACAGCTATCGTCTATTATTATCAACCTACTTATAAAAGGCAAGGCTCGCTATCATAGTCGGCCTAATTAATGTGTTCTTTTGTTTTATTAGCATCGCAATTTTTTTTTTCAAATATTTGCCATCAAGCAAAATTTACAAAGTAAACACCTAATAAGTATATATATTTTGTTCGATCGTTCTACTTGTATAGCCTATATCAATATGTTCTTCTTTGATGTAGTGGAATTTCTATTAGGAAATCCTAAGACATGTTCTTTCGCTAATCTTATCCTCAAATTATTGGGGGCGTTAAGCTAAACAGCATTTAAGTTACTTAACAGTATGCTAGAAAAATGGGTACCGCTATCCTAGATAATGTTTGTTCATGTTTTTGAATTGCATAAATTATGATCGAAAGCTCCTAGTATTTATTTCTCTACATCTATTAACTTTATAATCCGATAATACATTATACTTACTCATATAAATTCACATCAGCTACATTCTAAGGTTCGATGATTTTACCACAAACAAATTAAATTCGATTTGGTTAGAAGCGATTAACGAACATAGATATAAATCACGAAATATATTTAGTTCACGCATGCGAGAATTTAAACCGAATGGATAATGCGATTCTGTGATCGCTTATTAACGTTAATGTTCACAGGTCTTACCAAAACTAATCTATCCCAAATACACGTTCTAAAATGTATCTGTAATTATCTGATTTAAAGCAATATTACCTACTTTAATATTCACTACTGTGTTTCGAACTATAGACAATAAAATAGCAAATTATTTTTTCCCGACAACAGGATCTCACCAATGATCTTTGTTATTCTGGGATGGCTTTGCTTATGTTTTTTTATTTTCGAGGACCAAAATATGACTCCAGTTTTCGGTCCAGTGCGAAATATAATTTTTAAAACAGCCTCGGAAAATTTTGCTTTTAAGTAAAATTGAGAAATGAACCACCTTTCTGGGTATTGCAGTGGTCAGTTGGACATAATACTGCCGTACGGTTCGTCTAAACACACATACAAGTTGCTGGAATGGTCCGGGCGTGATAAATACGCAGCCGCTCTTCGTACTCGCTTGCTATCTGCTAGTGGAAATATTGTTGCGTAAGTATTTTCTTTTACTTTATTAGAGTTAAAAATTGGACTAATAGAACTGTAAGTAAAGCTCCAGTTAAAAGAGAGGATTAACCAGAACAAATAAATTGATTTATTTATAATACTTACCTTTAATTAAAATATGTGTCAAGAGACTTTTTGAATATATTTATTTTGTAACAAGTTGTTTGGATTTTTCTGATTTAGGTATATGCTATTCTTAGTTCTTACCTTAGTCGTTCTAACAAGCCAGCAATAGTAAAATGAAAATAGCAAAATCACAGTATTGTTTGGAGTTTGGGTTATTACAGGCAATTGGCTGCCTTTACAGATAGTATCGATAGTACTTTTAAATTTCGGCTTTTGAAATGACATAGTGTTCTTTTTAGGTATTGGAATTTGAGTATCTGCAATAGAACCATAATTTAAAAAATAAATTGTTTTCAGGTACGAAAAGAGTGGAGGTAACTTCACAGAGGTATTGATAAGAGGGGCAGGCCACATGGTGCCAATCGATCAACCAGAGGTCGCGAAGTTCATCATAGACAACTTCATAGAGCAACATAAATAAAAAAAGCTATTTCATACTTTAATTTAGCATCACATTTATATTTTTCTTATAAATATGCCTATTATACTATGTATAATTTAATTTCGTGATTTGTAGTTCATTGGAGATAATACACTTTGACACTAAGGTAACAGTATTAAAATGTATATGAAGGTGATTCGAGTAAAATATTCTAAGCAATTTATGTTTAAATCATATGAATACTTATATTATATAATGAACTAAGAAAAATATGTAGAAATATTCTAAAACAATTGTTTTTTTTACTAAATTGTATTTTACAAATATGTTCGGAGTGTGTAATCCGGCAGTGTAATATTAGTTCCTTATGATTAAAAGAAACATATTTCTGCTACAATATAATAAAAATACTAATATTGATTTCAAAACAAGAATTTTAGGACGTATAAATTAGCCGAGCAATATTTTAATATCTGAAAAACTATGGATTATGTTTAACAGTAAATAAAATAAAGTCATAAGGTAAAAAAAAAATACTAATGACATTAAATTCTTCACAAACAATAGGCCTATGTAGTAATTAGTTATACACAAACTCACTAGATCTAATACAGCTGATCCACCGCATCTCAAAATATCTCTATAACATTTCTAAATCGTACCATAATTACTCATATTTGCACATATTTAGCGTTCCAACCAGTATACCTGCGGAAACCAGAAAAACTCATCTCTTGCACTAATACGGCTATTGAAACCTACAGCATATACGAACTACATATATGTATTATTTACTTTTCCATAATTGGGCGAATTGCGGAAAAAGCAAGTAATATCGATTTTTATGAATACGGACGTAATTTTCATTTAACAAAGATCTTACGCTTATATTATATATTTTGCTTATTTATCTTAACATTTTAAAAAATCTTACAAATATATGTACACAAATTGAAATACTTAAAGAAACTTTCACGATGACCATAAAGACAGTATTCGACACATACCTACACATACATATCACAAGTGGATCAGCACTACATATAAACAAATCAGTATCATCAGTCTTGCTTGTTTCACTTCAATAAGTACTTCAGTAATGTCCAGTGCTTCAAGCACGAATATTTTGTATCCTTTCGTAGCGTCATAATTGGAGCCAAATATAAAATAATCTGCATGACCGCATGCATGCTGAGGTACCCCTAATATTGTAGTATGATTTTTCTGGATATTTTTATGGTGCTAGGACATCATATTTGAGAAGCCGCCTGCGTAGGTCCCACCGCAATGTCTATTTCTTCTGCCAGACAGCAGAGTAGATTGTTGTTTTCCGGTTTAAAGGAAATTGTAGCCAGAGTAACTACTGGACATATTGAGACTTAACATGCAATGTCTCATGATGGCGATCTTAGTGGAATGCCAAGCATTGATTTGTAATTCATGATGTTTATTGGTTTTGCAAGGAGCAGTCGTATCACTTACCGTCAGGCGAAAGGCACGCTCGTCATTCATATCAATAAAAAACAATAAAATTCAAATGCAAAATGATGACTCCAAAAATGACACTACAAATGTTAAAAACTCATGCTTGAGACCGTTACAATCACGTCATAGTTAAAACACCTTCAGTAATGGAAGTCTCATCAACTGAACTGTAAAAATAGGCTTCAGTCCGCCGCTTCCACCTCAAAGCATACACCACACCACCGACTATCGATATGACTAGAAGAACATTCAGTAGAATACTGATGATAAGCCCGGCTTGCGACCCTGAGGCGGTGTCGTTTTCTTCTTCGTAGATGTAGGGATAGTGGGGGGTCTCGTCTGGGGATGGGATGTAGTTGGGTGGGATCGGAAGGTCAAGGCCTCTGATGAAGTAGGAGACGAGGTGCCGCATTTGGGCTGGCTGGTCCATGGCTACTAAGTGTCCTGCACCGCGGACCAGAACTTCTGTTAGGCGGCCACCAGCTTTCACGTATCTACAGGATAAATGTGTTTCGGTGAGTCAATATAGAAATGAAGAATTTAAATTGACGTGAAGACTTTTAATTAGCTTTCAAATTTCTACACAACTGTTACATCATTGTTTTAAAGTTTAGTCTTCGATGAAAATAAAATAATTAAATAAATATTTGAAATTGATTTGCATTCAACAATTATATTTGGCGCTTATCGTGCTCCAAAGTGAATCCCACTATTGGTCTACGTCAGTGTCGCGTTTATTGGTGTACCAAGGCATCTCTGATCTACAACGTCCGGAAAAGTCAATCTGTCATCAGATGTCTTTTCCGTATGTAATGTATTTGTATGATAATAATAATAACGGCCTTATTCATTTATAATATATGTAGTTTTAAAACCTATTTTAGTCATAGAATGTATTAGTGTGAACCACAGGAATTTGTATCGGTTGTGGGTGTTTATGAGATCAAATAGTTCCTGAGACCCACGACACAAGACCTAATCTTATTGTGGGGTCAGGACTATGTATAAGAGTCTTGGGTGTATATATTACTTTTAAAACTGTCTATGAAAATGCCGTTAATATTCGGGACTGGTAATATTCGCCTATGAACACCCAGGCGATCATAATCGCAGGTGACCATAGGCGAAAGTTCTCCTATAATCACCCAGGTGGTCAAACTGGAATAGAGCAATGCACTCACCCCGCGACGCTGTTGTTATACCACCAGGGTTTCCTGGGCGCGTTAAGGAAGTCTTCCCGGTAGCTCCACTGCCAGTACGAACGCCGCGCCTGAGCGTTCTGCACGCAAGGCGCTGTCAGGTCCAACTGGCCACTAATTTAAAGGACATTTATATTTATTTATTTATAATATCTTAGTACACCACATGCAGTAATAAGACAAACTATGACAACACGTTTAAATAAAGGTGACAATTGGCGGTCTTATCGCTTAAAGCGATTTTTTCCAGACAACCATTAGATGGACTAGGTTTAAACTAAGAAGAATAGAGTGGTCTCAACGAAGGCAAAAAAGAAGAATAGTAATCATAAAAGAAAGTTATATGTACAAAATATGAGGAATTTTTAACATACATTTTCATTACACATACATATTTCATTTGACTACATATTTTATATTTATATGTTATATAGTTCATAAATGGTGGAGTCACAATATTGTCCTCTTTTCATCCTATTTCTTTGCTTCTCTCCAGATTTGATGTGCCGGCAATAAATCTATGATCCGAGGGGCTGGATGTTCATTGGCAGCATTGATCACTTACCATCAGATCGACCGTTTGCCTGACCTATTATATAAAAAAATTGAATATGTATTTAAATACATATGTGAATATAATTGAATTACAAAGTACAATAAAAGTTATTTATAATGTTGTTATTTTTCAATAAATATAATTTAAATTAGTCAACTAATTGGAAGCCAAGCTAGAATCAGAAAACCGCAATAATAAGTAACGCTTATTGCAACTTTGATCTATAAAACATTGGTTAAACGTATTTCTTACCAATATATCAATATCCTGTAGTGGTCGAGCAACGTCATCACTTTAGAGCTGACGTCACTCACGAAGTCGGATATGAGCATATCATGTACAGTGCCGTTGGAGAAGGTGAAGTCTATGCCGCCAACGTGTATGGCTTCTTTAACATCAGCCCTCGTCGCGAACTGTATGAAACCTTTTAGTTGAGCGTTCAAATCGTCCTTCAGTATGTTGAACATTTGAGATTGCAGCGTCATCTCCGTGAGTTTGTCCAGCAGTTTGTTTCTAAACTGAAAAGAAAATATTTTATTAAGTTTTCAGAAAAATCACCATACTTATAAACACTCCTTACTGGTGGCTAGACTCTTAATCTCTCATATATAGGGGTCGCCTGGGTAAGTACCTACGCAGTGTCTATTTCTCCCGCCAAACAGCAGTGGAAATACACTTTGTGTTTCGGATTGAAGGACATTGTAGCCAGAGTAACTACTGGACATATTGAGATTTAACATCTTATGTCTCAGGACACATTATCTACCGAAGTATATAACAGAATTGGGTATCAGAAACTACATCGATTATATTAAAGGTATTCACTCATAATACGTAAAAACATAATTGCTCATCATCTATAGCAAATACATGACGTATTTGTTGATCAACATTCACTTTAATGCAAGGTTCAAAATGGCGACCCCTCGATGTTCTAAGTATTTGATTATGATATTATAAAATAAACAATGGTGTTATTAGACAATTTTTTACTGTCTCCCTTAACATAGTACAAACTTTTTGTGTTGAGAAAAATATACTCAAAACTTATTGCCAAAGGGACGTTAAGAAACCAAATAGCAGTAATTCCAATTTCAAGCAACTCATGCAAATATACATCAGGAGAATCCATAGAGTTACCAGAGAACCCAAGATTCACGCTTCACAAATCACAACTCATACATTATTGCTCGGATACTGCACGGGCCTACCATGTTGACATTGAATCACCAGTTATTAAATCACGACGCAACACCAGGAAAGTATCGTAACGTGGGTAAAAATAAAATCAGGTATTGCAAATTCCCCGTAATCACACTTATTAAGCACGAAAATTACTATTTATACGATACACAATTATATCAACAGCATAATGGTTTGCGTTGGATAGTAATTTGCAGTAATTTCACGCACAATTAACTTACATGTATGCAATTATCAGTCGTGAGCCGAATATACTGTATATACAAATAGGTTTTTACACATGAAACTTTTATAATACAAGTGTATCAAGGCTGATACCGAAAACAAAGCTGGGTGGTAGTTTTAGCGACTCCAGAGTTCAGACACAATGCAACTAAACATTTTGCGTATTTTTTTTTTCTTTGTTATATTTTTTCCTATTGTCGTTTTTGGGTGGTAAATACATAGATTTTTTCTACAATCATATTTATTTATTTATTTCTTACACTTTATTGTACTACACAAATTTAAAAAAAATACACAACAAAAATCTTAACCTATATTTACAGTACAATGGGCGGTCTTATCGCAGTCGGCGATATCTTCCAGACAACCTTTGGATGGACTGGAGTGAATGGAAGTAGGAAAACGAGGGTAGACAAGTCTTAAGAGTAAAAGAAGATAATAATAATAATAGTACAGATGTATCTGTCATGTAAATACAAACAATAATTAACATAATAAACTACTTAAATACGTCTATACATACTTTAAATACATACACATAAATATATAAAACCCACATACATATATACCTATATAATATACTACATACAAAATATTATAATGTGCAATGTAAGACAAGAGAACAGGAAAAGAGAAAACGAAAGTTATAGGCAGTATTAGCAAGTGGAGTAATGTTCCTTGACGAGTCTTTTAAAAATACGTAGGGATTTGGCTTGACGAATCGACAATGGCAATTGGTTCCACAAACAG
The DNA here is from genome assembly GCA_009982885.2 of Hyles vespertilio. Classification (NCBI taxonomy): domain Eukaryota; kingdom Metazoa; phylum Arthropoda; class Insecta; order Lepidoptera; family Sphingidae; genus Hyles; species Hyles vespertilio. Next base: position 20,137,473 of record CM042807.1, read on the forward strand.
GCAGTATTTACTGTGAAAGAATTTGCAAGAAATGCGATGTTGTGCTTGGGAATTTCCAATGTCAGATTTTCTGACGACCTAAGATATCTTGTGTGTGTGTTGCTTAGAAAATTAAAGCGATTTTTTAGATAAGGAGGTGTGTTGGGATGAAACAAAATAGAATAGAGAAGTGAGAGAATACGAGTTTATTATTTCGGCATATTGTCACGCCCTTTCATTTTAATTGAACATTTTATATAAAGCACAAAAAAAATAATGTGTTATTTTAAGAAATTCTTAATTGTATTGAGTTTGTAGTCACGCGCCTTCGTTATCGGTAGCTCTCTTTATATACCCTGTATATTGCATTGAGCGAACAAGAAACTATACATAGCCCAAAAAAAAAACAAATGAAGGACCCCTATTCTGTGATTTCCGTCTGTTTTCTTTGTGTTACGATGTCAATAACATTATGTACATAAAATATGTAAGGTATTATTATAGGTACATACACGCAGATCATAAGTAAAAGTCATTGACATACGCAATGTCAATCATAAGATAGATCAAGCAAGTCGCGTGCGCCAAGTTATCTAGATATCGCGAAGCTTAATTGCGCAAATATAATATTTTTTCGGTTATATAACATATTAGTAATAAAAACAAACTAAACTAACCCTATTATGTAATTTGTTAACACATATCTATAGTTTGAGGTTCAATAACCGATTTATTAGTCTCTACATGTTACAGTTATATTTGTTTTGAAGGTTATTTTATGTAGTATAGTAACAAGAATAATTAAAATCAGTATACATACGCGTATATATATCGCATTATTTTCTTGTATTTCAAGTCTAACTTGTATTTTATACGTTTATTTATTACCTTCCAGTTTATTGTTTTTTAATCATCTCATTTTTGCCAAAATTGAGTGCCTAGGTCAACAAAATTGGAAATGTATTAAGCATTCATTCAAATAACGTATTATTTCTCAATAGTTATGCAGTGTATGTACATATGTTCATGATATACACAAGCACTTGTACAGGAACAGCATATTTTATTCTTGCATGCAGAAAATGTTGCAGATTTCACATACTTTTAAAATTATTATTGTGCAGAACTTTGCAGGGCTTCCCACGAGGCATTCCTTCGCTATTACAGTAAGGAAAAATTCGCTAAGATTGTTCATGTAATTAAAATGTCATCGTATCAAATTAATCTATAGGAGATATAAAAAAATATTTGTTTTTTTTTTATTAGGCGAAGAGACCGGCCCGAACCCTGCCCGGTGAAAATGTTCCCATTATACTGGCTACATTGCCTCAAGTCAGGTTCCCTTTATACTGGCAACATTGCCTCAAGTCAGGTTCCCTGGGTTCCCTTTATACTGACATCATTTATATCCGGCTCTAAGTATCCGCATGACAACATAATATTCTTATCTCATATCTGTTCGGGTGACATGTTTTGTCCCATCAGACAATAAGGTTTATTTTGGCCACTCACTTGACAGTGCATGCCAGAAAACAAGTTTGACTGGACCTCATACAAGTCAGTGGACGGCGGAATAATAATGTTTTATAGTTATATTTTTAAGGATTAAATGATAATCTGATGAGGAAATCAATGGCCGTCGAATATTTAATAGGATTCACCTTGTCTATGTGGTTTATTGGAAATGTTTATTTTAGTATCAAGGTAAAAAGTTGTCAGTCGTTTTAATTTTCGTATGGGTATAGTTAGACGAAGAGTTACATAACCAGCTTTTGGCCGACGCAAGTGGACCCTGACCCTGACAATTCATGACCTTGTGATAATAATTGCTGTATGACCTAGAAACGTTCACACACTTTAAAGTTCATGCGTAATTTTTTTAGTTTTGCCGGTGACATTCAAATTTAAAAAATCGCGAAAATTGGACATTAGCTTTCATAATAAAATCTACTGTATCTGTATTAGCCTTTATACGCCTGACTACCGGGTACGGGCCCCTCTACAACCGCGAGTACGATTGAGAGGGGTTAGGCCATATAGTCCGCTACGCTGGCCTAGAGCAGGTTGGCCAACTTTACATACCGTAGAAATTCTTCTAAATCGCTATGGTGTAGAGGTTTTATAACTATGTTTTCCTTCACCGTTATAGTGCGTGGTGATTGACAGTTTCAATTACACATGTGTGTTACACATCATTTCGATACCCTGAGGTCTGCATGCGTGCATCTATATCTAATTTACGGAGGAGGTCAAGTAAGGCCTTACAAGCCCGACATATACAGATCATACTCCGACATATACTCCTGCATAAAGACCAGACTATTATCCTCTAATTTAATTTACCCGACCACTTACCATCAGATGTATTCTGCAACACAAAACAACTGTTCAATTTGTCATGCCTATAAGTGAAGGTAACATGAAGTCGCTGAGTCTAGATCACTTCCAACAGATGGCTATTGAAATCCAGAAAGGCAGCAGTTGGCTTCCTATGGCGTAAGAGAAAGAGAGGGCCCAGGTCAGCCTGTAGCAAAAAAGAGAAAGAGATAGGATACCTCATACGCGGCGGCCGCATCTCCTTTCTTGATGGCATGTGTGTACGCGTACTGCAGAGGAGCAATGGCTTCCGCGCCCTGGGCATCGATCAGGCCCCACTGCTGAAACACCGCGCTGTAGTTCGCAATACTGTCGCGGTTCAACACAGGGTTGCCCATCATTATGCCCTGGAATTTAAAATATATTTATTGAATTGTACGATAGTTTATTTTTTGGTTTTTGTTTAATAGACGATTCAAACGGACGGAGTTTCACGCATGATATAACGCTATTATCATAATGTGCCATGTGTATGAGATAGTTTTGTATCAGCTCATATACGTCCCACTGCAGGGCACGGGCCTACTCTACAACCGAGAATACGATTGAGAGTGGTTAGGCCATATAGTCCACCACGCTGGCCTAGTGCGGGTTGGCGGACTTACATACCATAGAAATTCTTATAAATCGCTATGGTATGCAGGTTTCCTCACGATGTTTTCCTTCACCGTTTTAGTGCGTGGTGATTGACTGTCAATACACACATGACTCCGAAAAGTCAGAGGTGTGCCCTGGGATTTGAACCTGCGACCACCGTGAACAGGTTGGCAGCCGCGTCTAGTCCGTTTACCAACAGGCCACCACGCACTTCTGAGATAGTTTGATTCTGTTTTGAGTCTGAGATTGTTTTTTAGTTCTGAGATGAGATAGTTGCTATAAGATTATCGTATTCTGGAAAATGTTTATATGATGCAACTTTTTTATATCCTTACGATACCTAATAGTACTTTCGAGGCGAGAAACTCTACACGTGTAAACGGGACTTTAGTCTGTTATATTTTTTATTGCGTTTAATGGCTTGCCATTCGCCTGACGGTGAGTGATACGATCGCTCATGAACAGTAGCAAAACCAAACACCATGAATTACAAAGCTATGCTTGGCATTCCCCTGCGCTCGCTAATCTGAAGGTCAGAATTCAGATTTAAAATATCAAGGACCTCATATTTCAATACTAAATTATTTGAATATGAATGTGTTCGGATATTATGATGTAAGTATGTATTGTATAATAAATAAATATTGGCGTTGATGTTCTACAACACGATCGCAGAAGACGATGAAAAATATTTGATTAAATTTGGTGTTTCATTAAAAAACATGTTAATAGTTCACCAATGAATTTGAAAGCTACGCTAAGCTATTAGATAAATTAGTCAATGTATTGGTACGACAATAGACTCAATATAGCGCAGGACTGGGAGAAGTGGTGTAATGGAGAAGATACCTATATCCAGCATTGGTTTATTAATTTATTTTTGTTGCAATGAATGGCAAGAGGAGCACGCCGTACACAAACGAAGGCTTTGGAAAGCGATACGACAGCTCATGAACAGAGTAGCTGCGAAGTGTGGGCTGATATGATGAAGATGATGATGACACTAAACTAAGGTGTCACGATAAGTAGAACGAAAACAGTCTTCTGGGGTTTCTACTACAAAATTAATGCAAGCGACCTTTGATTTTGAAGGTGACAATAACAAAAAGTATCTACTTAAATTAAGACACGCTGATATAATTAAATAGCAATGTCTTAAGAGGTATAACAAAGCGCAATTGTAAAAGGTTTGTTCCTGCTAAGAGTTATTTTTGTTCGTCTTAGTCAGAGAAAGTTTTTATACTACTTGTCCGACAATTAGTCTCAATAAAATTAACGATCTATGAGCTGACTTATATCTTTTTTAAAATAAATATGAAGTCCTGAATTTTTTTTCTTAATCGTATCAATATTGAGTTTTGCGCTACGGCTTATATTCATTGAATATTATAATTAAAACCGAAAACGAAGTCGGGTGATAGTTTAAGCGACTTCAGACACAATGCAACAGAAAATGTTGGAAAAAAAGCGTCAATATTTTTTTTTTTTTTATTTGGTCGTATTTGGGTGGTAAATACATTTTTTCGTAAAATAATAGTGTATACCCTTTTATTTATAAAGACTCTAAGGTATAAAAGAGTTTAAATTATTATTTTAGCAAAAACTATGGATTTTCCACACAAAAATGACATTTAAAAAATGATAAAAAAAAATTGTCGCGTTTCTTAGCAAAATTTTTAGTTGCATTGTGTTTGTAGTCACTAAAACTACTACCCGGTTTCGTTTTCGGTAGCAGTCTTGAGATACCCGGTATTAAATTCTTATCGACCTTTTATTATTATATTTATGATTAATTTTTGGTAAAAAATATATTAATTCCGCAGCTCACTAAATGTATATAAAGTTATTTATATGTCTGTTAGTAATCCTGTTATTTTCAACAGTAAACGTATCGTAGTGATAAAATAAATATAAAACACTATTATGAGCTCAATGTCCTGTTCAAAACTACCGCGTGAAATCTATAATCTCACTGTCCTTGGCAAATGAACGAATTTAACAATCAATTTTCTTGTTGTTTCGACTTTATTCGTCATTCTTACGACGTGATTCATTTTATAGATTTAATTAATATAACAACGTACCGTAACAAATATTTAATTTGTATAATCCTGTCGAAAAGTAATGTATAATGTCTTGGCAAGCGTAGTGTAGGGCGCCCTCCAACGAGGTGGAGTGACGATAAAAGATGGCTAATAGCGGTTGGAGACGATGCGCTGAAGATCGAGCCCAGTGGCGAGCCATAGGCCTTTGTCCAGCAGTGGACGCGAATAGGCTGATGATGATGATGTCGAATAGTTTGATGGATAGTAAATGCTCACAAACCAAAAAAATATACATAAAATTCATTTAATAATTAATGAATTTCTCTGAACTACAAACTTAAATATTTATTTTTTATCTTAATAAAACGCTACAAACCTGTAAATTAACATCAAAACGTCCAAGGAGGTCGTCTTGTTCGTGTATTTTGAGGCCGAACGCGGGGAGGTACCGGCCCGCGTACGACTCGCCGGCTATGTACAGTGGGGCTTTCCGCAACTCAGGGAAAATTAGCAGGAACTGACGCAGAAACGTGTACAGGTGACTGGCGCACTGCGAACACATGAATATTTATCAAAACATATGTAATAGCGAGGTATTTATTATTATAAAGTATTTGCGGTTAAGCAATGATATTTTTTGCTGGTATGCCAAAGTAATTGAAGTGATCCTGATTGTAATTGCAATGCGATTCTAAAAAGAGTGTCCACCAGTGAAAGATAATGTCTAACCATTGAGGTATCTAACCAATAACACATTTGTGTATTTAATTACTTTGACGGGTCTTCCACAATCGTCTACAGGGGGCGTTATTCTAGCGGATATAAATATCTTTCTCCCTGCTTTGGGATCTCTGGCAATCTTACTTATTGAACGAAACACAACAACTAAGCTACTCGACGTCGGCTTACTGCAAATCAATAGTAACTTCATCAAAGGTATTCGGCATTCCGGTAAAGCCGACCCATTCATACAGAAGCTAAACAATCCATAGAAAAGCTCTACCGCTTACGTACTTCGAATATTGGCACGAAAGAAATTATTGCCGTGTGCCTATTTATCAACGTTTATCAATCAAAGCGGCCCCAGCAAACACCTTTTGTTCCGGCATAAGCTAGTACACATCCGGTTCCGACCAGTAAGGTTAGATATAATAATTTCTCACCAGCCAGTTTTATTTAGACAGCACTGCGCTTATTTACGTAATCTATATTCTATTACTGCCTGGTGGCGTATTTGTACTAGGGTACGGTTACAAAACTGAGGTCTCGAGTTCGAATCCCGGTTTGGGCAAAGTGATATTGGATGTTTATTTTTATTATCAGCCCAGAGTCAGGAATTTATGCCCGATATGGCGATAGGTTCGCCACCTATCACGTCATGGGACGGATGGTTGTCCTGGCACTTCGGCCTACCCTTTCTGGAAAAAAAGGCGGGAGTTATAAGTATGTGTGTATATGCATTTATGTATATTCTATTGGCGTGTGGCAAACTATGAAACTACAAATTAAATTCTATCTATATATGCTCTACGCCCTACGGTCTTTCGGAGTACGAATGCGTTGTTGTCAAAATATTAGGAACATTTTTTCTCTCCACATTTTATTATATTGGACATTTTTTATATTAAATTATGAGTAGAAATGCTTGTTGTATGTATAATGAAAACGTATATCAAACAAGTGTAGGACGCCCAACGAGGTGGAGTGATGATATACGAAAGATGGCAGGTAGCAGCAGTTGGAGACGTTTGGCTGAATATCGGACCCAGTGGCGTGACACAGGAGAGGCCTATGCCCGGCAGTGGACGCGAATAGGCTGATGATGATGATATCAAACAAAGCGTTAAATAAATATTTTTAATTTTATTTTTAGTTCCAAATATAGCACACTACAATAGAAAATAGATAACCTATATAATCACTTAATTCAATTCGCCTACCAATAAAAAATAAGACTAATTAAAACGAGTCGTTGAATTTTATTTTCTACAAGTTCACTGACCGAAATGTAAATATATTTTTTATTCGCGTGACAAATATGTCCGCAATGTCAGTTGAATATGTTTTCACAAAAATGTTGGTGAGATTTAAGTGATAAATTGATTGATTCATAATATATTCTATGTCTAATTTATATTTATTGCACATTAATAGTATGGGACGATATTTTAATTTACTACAAGACAGTTAGTTCAAAAAATCTGTTGCAAATAAAATTAAACAACGTAAGCTTCCTAAAAACCGACCTGGCAACATGTCTTTTTAGCACTAAATTCGCCTATTTAATAAGAAAAAAAGAAACAATAACTGAAGTGCGTGGTAGCCTGCTGGTATACGAACCGGACGCAGCTTGGTAGACGAACTTGTTGGTAGAAGTTCACGGTGGTGGTGGAAGGTTTAAATCCCAGTATACACCTCTGCCTTTTCGGAGCCATGCGAGTAAGATAGTCAATCACTACGCACTGTAACGATGAAGGAATACATCGTGAAGAAACCTGCATACCATGGCGATGTGTAAGAATTTCTATGGTATGTAAAGTCCACAAACACGCACTAAGCCAGCCTGGTGGTCTATACGGCCTAACCATTATCAATCGCACTCTCGATTGTAGAGGAGGCTCTTGACCTGCAGTAGGATGTATAGGGGTTGATACTTATAAATAAATAAATAACACCCAACAGTCATACATAGTCCTGACCCCACACTAAGACCGAGTTTTGTGTCGTGTGTATCAGGAACTACGAGATACTTTTCGGTCTCACAAACATCCAGACCCGGTACATTTGTGGTTCCCAGAAACATTTCTCTCGGTGCGGGGCGAACCCGCGGCCTCATGTTTCACAAGCGACGTCTATCCGACTGCGCCACGTAGGCTATCATTCATAAATACATACCATATCCATATCTCGAACAAATCCATCCTTGCTATTAGTGAAGCTGTACCCAGCGCCTACCGGGTTGTCCACAAACAGTAGCGAGTGATCCTTCGCCCACGTCCACTGCCGCGCTGAAACATAATTATTCATATTCATAACTCCACCGACTCCAGTAATGGACAGTTCTCAGAAATACACGCGACCTTACTATAGATTGACGTGTCTTGATAAGATTACAGATAAACAGGTTCAAATGTAGAATTATTTTTTGATATTTTTATTTCATGGTAATATACCGGGTATCTCAAGACTGCTACCGAAAACGAAGCCGGGTGGTAGTTTTAGTTCCTACAAACACAATGCAACTATACATTTCGCAAAGAAACGCGACAATTATTTTTTATGATTTTTTAAATATCGTCATTTTTGGGCGGTAAATCCATAGATTTTGCTAAAATAATAATTTAAACTCTCTTATATCTTAGAGTATTTATAAATTAAAGGGTATACACTATTATTTTAGGAAAAAATGTATTTACCACCAAAATATGGCAATAAGAAAAAAATTACAAAAAAAATTGTCGCTTTTTTTTGCAACTTTTTCTGTTGCATTGTGTTTGAAGTCGCTTAAACTACCACCCGGCTTCGTTTTCGGTAGCAGTCTTGATATACCCTGTATAAGGATATTTGCAGTACTTATTAGTCATTAAGCCGCGTGAGAAGCCTCGAGAATTTCTTGAAAATTTTGAGTATAGTTTACAAAAAAACCAGCAGTCCACCAAATATTGCATGATTGATCAAAATGCTTGAGTTAAAGGTATAATTTTATTAAAGGAGACAATGAGTGCAGACAGAGTCAATCATAATTATGTTTAGGTTTTTAGAAATAAACAAAAACACAAAGTATTATATCACTATAAGATCTCCACTCGTAAGGTATACATAAAATCAATGCCATATACAACACGATAAAAAATATATGCAATTTTTTGGAAAAATAAACAAAGCCACATAATTAAATGAATGGTCTTCTCACGTGCGACCTTCACAAATAAAGCCGTATAAAAATAATTGAATTTAATTTTACCTAAAACGCGAGAATTTGAATATGACCTTTAAAAGCTTTGCATCATTCCTGTTAACTTCGTTACTAGACTGATGGTCATATCAACACGCTTATTACGAGAAGCATCGAGAGTATTTTGATTTGAAAAGTCTCGCAGAAGGTGCCGAAATGGACTATAATTGCAATTTCTGGCAATATATTTAGTTTTTTTTTGTTTAGAATAGGCTATTTTTGTTAATGCTGGAAAACCGATTTATCTCCAACGTCCCTTCGGAGAGTTGAGCGATTATGTTGGGTTCACCCGTCTACGGCATACCTAACAAAAACCCACGTGGAGAGTGGCAATATGTTCTATCACCTAAATTTTTTTTTAACTATCGTTAATAACTATAATATAATATTGTGTATACGCCAAATAGTACTTCTACTACCGCATTAATGCCTCTATATCGTAACTCTATATTTTTCGCTTCGGAATCAATAACCATAACATTAGTATTCTGATATATTACAACTACTGGTGCAAGGGAATTCCTATTCGCTTCGATAGCGATCTGTACACAAGGCGTAAAACCCGGCATACTGTGTAGTGATTAGCCGCGTACTGACTAGCCGCGCAGCCTCGCGCGGCAGCCTCAGACGTTTGCTGCGGGACGGTTGCCTCGCGAGGCAGCCTCGATGTGTACATTTTTTGGATCGAGGCAGCTTCGCGCGGCATGGCCGAGCCAGTTTTGCTCAAGAGAAGTTTTGAGGCAGTACGTTCGGAAAGCTACCGCCACCACTGCCATTCTAATAATTTTACGGCTTGTAAAGTAAAGAAAACGGAAACCTAAACGTTTTTGGATGAAACTATTATACCAAAACAGATTAGATTTTTTTCTTCAAGCTATTGGAATGTTCATTTTCTAACTTATTCTCCATGCATCTTCTCTTAATCCTCTATTAGTATAATCGGGACATTGCGCATCCCAAAGTCTTCTATATTCACCGTATAGTTATATTAATTTAAGACACTGTTCTTTATCCTTGACGCTAACCTGCGACGAACAAGCGAGGCGTAACACAACCGTCTTGATTGAGCGCGGCAAACGTACCGAGGCGCCTTTGAGCATGGACAAAAACCGACAACGCTCGGCTCGGGCCGCGGCACGCTCGGGCGAGGCGGCGTGTGCGTTTGCCTCGGGCGAGGCACGTCCCGACTAGCCGAGCATTTGCTTCGCGCGGCAGGCCTCGCGAGGCTGCTCGGTCAGTCAGTACGCGGCTAATCACGCATGTCGCCTCGGGATCTGAGTTCTGACCATTTGTATCTGGTTGCAAACAGGCTGCCATAATCAAGAGACAATCAACTCTCACCGACAATGGTTATATTTTATTTCTTCGTATCTTGGTTATGGTGCTGAACAAACTAGGTAAAAATAAAATATTGCAATGAATGGCGAGACCAACATGCCGTTCGCCTGATGGTAAGCGATACGACCATGCTACATGCAAAAAGGCAATGCTTGGCATTCCACTGCGTTCGCCATGAGACATAATATGTAAAATCTCAATATGTCCAGTAGTTACTCCGGCTACAAAGTCCTTCAATCCAAAACACAACAGTGCATTTAAACTGCTGTTTGGCGGGAGAAATAGACATTGCGGTGGTACCCACCCAGGCAACCTCTCACATATGAGAGACTTACTTTGTAAATTGAGGAATAAGGATAAATATTGAATAAAAGATCGTCTTGTAATAAGATTTATTATGATAAATATGTGCAGCTGTCTTTCTGAAATTCCATATAAACACATGTAGAATGGTCTTTAAGTTATATTTCAATCTCTAGACGAAATCGTTAGCAATTTATCCTCAGGCCTCTAAATAGAACCTGTTGAGACAATTGGAGACAATAGTTCTAAGAAAACACGCTAAGCTACTTCCGATAATGAGAATCCCATCAAAAACATCCTGTAAAAAAATTCCAAGTCGCACAGCTCAGCTTTTCTACCTCAAAAAGTTGTGAGTCCTTGCTTAAGGGACGTTCTGTATAAAGTTATTACGTAAGTTATTATCATATCAATATTAAAAATTCTTTACGTTTTAAATAAATAGGTCGACTTGGCCATCGCATGAAAACATTACAATTTATACAAACACCTACAATTTATACATAATGCTACTGGCCAAGTCGGTCATGATCGGTCAGTCAGTCAGTGAGTGACAAAATTACGAAAGTTTGACAAGTTATAATTCTTAAACTACTAGTTCAAATTAAATGAAATTTTAAATATACCGTATTTACACATAGCCTACTTAGTAACTGAAAATTCAGGCTTCTTGCTTTAACCACAACGAAGTTGTGGAGGGTTGAAAATGGTCTGAATTGCTTCGAGAAAAGGATGGTACGACTGTGCCGCTTTTTAGCTCGACTTGGAGGGGGTACTGCCGTGCCCCCAGATGGACTACATTATAAAGATTAAAGTAACATTGAAAAGCTTGTCATTCAACTTAACATTACTAATCAAGCTTTAAATGACATAATAATGACATAATTATAAATTTAAATTAAATAAAAAAAACGACATCTCATTGGCACCGTGACAAGAACACGTAGGCAAATTAGATTCTAAATTCACCTAGTGCCTGGGTCAACATTTCGTTCATAACATTTAGCTGATTTCTAAGGCCAAAGAAATATAAAGCTTGTCTTGTTTTTACTTACAAATTGGTATATGTATTTCCGCATCTAGGCTTACTTGGTAAGGCTGTATCAACTCATAATAGGGAATATGCAAGAGACTCCAAAATAAGTCAAAATATTTTGTTTTGTATTCTTTATTGATATAGAAATATACCTTAAAGATATTTTTTAAATTTATCGTCTCTAAATCTGTAAAATAAATACTTAAAAAATGACATTTCAGATTTGCTGCGCATTTTTTCCGAAACGCGACCTATTGCTTGAAAAGGAAAGTGGACGACAATGGTCACGTTCTTATGAAGTTTTAGCTTGTTAAGTGTATTGTTTTACGTTTGTGAATGAGTTATTTTGTGGTTTCTTTATACTGTTAAATAAAATGGATTATTTTGTCACGAAATACAGTTCTGTAGCTATTAATGAAAGAAACTTAATGTAAAAACTACGTTGTTGATATCGGTTACACTGACGTCACAGTGAGTTCGCGCCAACATGGCGTTTAAATGTTTCGAAACTGATAGCAGTTTATTATTATTTTTTTGTACTTTTTTGATTGATATTTTCAGACTTATATTTTTTTCCTTTAATGTAATAACATAAAGAATGGATTAAAAATATAAAAAAATGACATGCATATTCCCTATTGCCCATTACTGGAAAAATCAAGTCCTTCTAGCTATTGGCAAGTTAATAATTATTCATTGATATAATGTGCCATTACAAAAAATAAAAATATATTATTGAACCTTGGAAAACGTTTTAATAATACCCATAGGTTGAATTTGGCAATTAATTTTAAATCTCGTCAGCAAAAAGAAAGTCTTTAATACATTCTGATTTATTGACAATCAAGTCCAAAATATTAATAATAATAATTTATTTATATATAGAATGTTAATTAAACCTACTACATGGGTACCCTGTCTTATTTTTTTTGCCCCCAAACTAGGTGTGACTGTATCTTGGAAACCAAGCAACAGAATGATTGATGTGAATACATCAAGTGGGGAGATAGCATATTACTGCATATTATGTTAACAGTTTCATGTAAAGTAACATAAGATGGAAACAATTGGCATTAATATTTTGCGTTAAAACCATTTTTGGCATATTACGCACATATCTTAGCGACAAAAAAGTCAAGTTTATTTGATTTTTAAACAAACATGTAGTGTGTGTGAGGCCAATATAAAGTGTAGAGGCCAATATCAATATTAGCATTAATGTTAAACATTTTTGTAATTCCACGACATTGAGAAGTTTGTAACTTGAAGGTATTCTGTTCACATAGACGTAGGGCTCGTGTTAATGAGGTCACTAAGCATTGTGGTTAAATTCAGAGATTATTTTACTCAAGTTCTCTCTAGAAAATTAGGCATACGCCTATGATATGCTACATGGCAGGATATCCTCCTATAATATGAGGAGTCTTGACCACCGCGTAAAAATCTTTTGTTTGAATCCCACATTGACAACAAAATAGTATCGTTTCGCCTACTCCACCCAATGACAAAGATCCAAACACGTAGTCTATCAATGGCATACCAGTAAGCACATGAAGAAATCACAACAAAATAATATAATTCATTTTATGGTCTTGCTATTAAGTCAAAACGCCTCTTCTAACAATGCTTATTTCGTTTCAAAATTAAAACTCAAACAACTACAAGGAAATACCAACTATTAATAGTACCACAGAACAGATGAATATAGTACTCTCATTGACTTATGTACTGTTCTGTGAATAGTACCGTGGATCCATTGTCGGACTTTGACAAAACTTCCCAGTATTCCAATTAGTTGATGTTGGTAGCCAAAACATTTGATATTTGAAACGTTTGACGTCAGCTGTGAATCGAGAAGCCTCTGGTTCGTTCTCCAAACCGAGACAAAAGTTTGTCCACAAGTATTTTCTTCGGGTCTACGTGTTTGAGAGGACCGGTAAACCTCTAGTTGTTTCTCCTATCCATAACACAAGACTCGTAACTTATTGAGGGATCAGGACTATATATGTGTCTGTTGGGTGTATTATTTATTAATTTAATTCCAATAGATAAAGTATTTCAAAAATTGAATATGTATATCTATTACTGCAACGTAAAGGCGTCCCTGTATATTATTGAGACAATTAATGCGTTAAGAAATATAGACAGGCGATGGAAAGACATAATGCATTAGTCATGTTAAAATACTACTTGCAACAAAGTTATAATAAATCTGAAGACAATGCTTGTTGTTGCAACAAGGAAAAGATGTGATATTTTATAGGAGAAGAAACTATTGATACAATCATCGAGACGGTAGAATAATAAACAGAAACAATTGCACATACAGTGTAATTAAAAGTCAGTTTGGTTTCAATAATTACACTTACTTATAGAGAATTATGTTTTACAGAGAAACCATTGTGATATAGATACCTGTATGGGTATTAATAATTCATTCCAATTTCCAGTATTCATTCTTTTTCAAAGACATTAGAATCTATTCTTAGTTGAAAATATATGCTACAAGAATTGATTAAATTAATGCATAGATGAATTTAGATGTAAAATATTTGTACATGCACTTTTGCTAAGATTTTGCGCCTTGGTCCACCAGTCCATAAAAGACCTGTATATATTATACATGTTCTATGTCACCACAACCGCTGACAAGTGATCGATGCCAATCATAGGTTGCTTTAATGTGCATAATAACACGAGCGTTCAGTCACACCGTAGCCAATGCAGCTCTTATTGAGCTGTATTATATTTTCTATTCGTATTACACTTACGTTTTATCTTTCTTGTTGCAGCATCGTATTCAAACGGGCCCATTTCATCGAACAATCCAGCCAGACTCGAAGCTCCTGGTCCACCCTGAAGCCACAGGATCCAAGGAGTCTCATTAACTGGTTTGTTTGCCACGGGGAAGTACCAGAAGAAAGTGTTGGAATTGTATCTTTTATCTACAGTGAGGAAGCCGGAATGACTCGTGACGTTCAAGAATAATTTGGTGTCCACTGCAGATAGCTTCCTAGCTTCTTCTGTGCGGTTCTTGAGTATAAATGGCGTGAGGATCAGGGCTGGTGATGACGCCACGGCTGTGATGCCACTGGGGACAAAATATTAAATTAAATTCTCTTTTGCATAAAATTGAATGTTAAAAACGTATCGCTAAATAATTCAACCAAAATCGTATTATATTTGTTATGGCAGACGAGTAAACAAGTTGTACAATAACTAGTTATCCTACAGCTGGGTGTTCCCAAGAAAATGAAAGTCACTGAGCCTCCGGCGATCTACCTGGCCGCATGAAATACAACAATAAAATATGTATCTAGTTCGACGGTAGTAAAACTTCGCCCCAAACATCTAATTCAGACTGTTATTAAAAGCCATACGTCAATGCATTCCTCACTAATCTTCTAACTAATATTAGGAACACGAATGTTTATGAGTATGGGTGTTTTTTCCTGTGTCACGGAATTTCAAGGAGTAACGGATCGACGGATATAAAATTTGGTATAGGGATAGGTGACACCCTGGATTTACAATAAACAAGAACAAAGAGTTACCGTAGTATCGAGTCGTGTGTCGTGGGTGTCAGAAACTACGAGAGCCGTTGCGGTCTCACAAACATCAAACAAACAACCAGAAAGGTACAAATACCTGTGGACTACACAAATATTATATGTCTCGGTGCTGGGGCAAAACCCGCGGCCTCTTGTTTCTCAGCCGGCGTCTAACTAACTGCGCCACGGAGGCTGTCAGAAAATTATTGCGAAGCATCCAAAAGCTATAATCTAGACAATATTACGAATATTCGTATCAAGCTGTTACATCCTCAATAGAGTGTCATGGCATCATATGAATAGATTAGAAATAATCGTTGATGCGCAAATGACGTCAAAAGCTTTTCTGATTGCGTTAACTTTCCTATGGATTAGTAACGAGGCTATGTCGCTATCATTGCCAATCCATAAAAATAACTATAAATTAATTAATGTTTTAGATGTTCCATAAAACAAATTTATTCCAAGTATAATCCTTATTTCCACTTAATCCGCGTCATTAATATATTTTTATGGTTTTTACCTTGTATAACACTGGTCAACACAAGTCTTGTTTCCTTTATTTTTTTTTCTGTTATTGGATATTTCTATGGCCCTGAGTATGAAAAAAATACTGGAAGATTGCTAACAGCTTCAGTTTTTGAAATATAGAGTTTTATTATTTTGATAAAAAAGTAAAGAAAATTAATAAATGATGTTAACAAAATTTCTATTGAACACTATCAAATGATCTTTTATACGATTTTCTTGAATGAACGACTTTAGGTAGATCACGTTCCAAACTCCAGCAGTAGTCTGCCATCATATGTGGGTCCTACCGCCCCTGATACCGCTCTTCCATTGTTCGAAGATCCTGATGGAATCTTTCACCCCTGCTCCTCACTAAAATCACCTAGATTTTGTGGAAATCGGTCTAAATGTGAGTGCAGGAAGTGGATTTTTATGCTCATGTTGCACCCTAACTCTTGCAAGTTCGATAGCATGGACTCAACAAGCTCGACGTGGTCGTCAGATTTCTTTTTGCCTAGGAAATTACTCATAACCAAAACGAATGACTTCCAAGCTTTGGATTCGACTTCAGTCATTGATTTGACAAAATTAGGATCTTTCATGAGTTGCCTAATCTGTGGCCCATCAAAAATACCAGCTTTTAATTTTTCTGTACTTAATCCTGAATCAAAGTCTTCACTTGATGTATTTCGTTCGGGTTCACAGAGATTTGGATCATCAGAAGATTTAGATGTGCTGGGCTATACCTCTCGTGGTTTTAATTGATGTCATTGAGCAGAAGGTAAGTTAGGATATGACCACTTATTTCGGTTTCCAGGGTTAATTCCGTTTATTTTCACTACGCAGAAGTAGCAATCGTCATGATGATTTCGAGGTTCCCGCCAAATCATGGGTGTTACGAACATTACTGCATCTCTTTTTCCACTGGACCATAACCGTAGACATACCACACATTTCTGGCATACAATATGAGGAACCCATGGCTTGTCCTGATTACACAATTTTATTTTAAAGTATTGATGATACGCAGTTTTTACAAAGTCCGATATAGGTTTTCGATATTTTGCAAATACATATTCACCACAAATGTAGCAAAAAGAATCAGGATTAAGTACACAACACCTTCTTGACGAAGCCATATCGAAAACAACAACAAAATATATTTCAATGTCCAATAAAAAACGCAACTATAAGTAAAAATAGTAATGGAGGGTAGTTAGCTGTAACTCAAAAACAAAAGCTGTGAGAGAAAAACTGTTACCATATTTAAAAAATACGCGTTAGTTTGAGCTAGAAACAAAAAAAAAAATTAAAGGAAACAAACAATTTTATTTTTTTTGTTGACCAGTGAATTAAATATGAATAGTAGAATAATTTTGTCTTGGAGCTTGAAATCAACAACCGAAGTCGAAGTCTTAGAGTTAATAATTCAATTAATTTAAAACAAAGCGAGTGATATGAAAATACCATCCAGTTTCCACACTCTTGTAACTCATTTTAACACTTCGCACATTTAGATTGAAAGTGACCTAATCCAAAAAAAAATAGACTCAAAATTACCTATCTACCCGTTATTAAAGAAGGACTTATTGACGCATGAAAGGCAGAAAGATGTATAAATCGGTCATCTAGATGTATCTTCCGTAAGTACAAAATGTCTTATGTTACAAATCTTTAATGAACGCTTCCCGAAAAATAAGATTTTTTAGTTAGGTCTCTATTCTAAAGGTGCGACATAGTACTAATATAACAGTATGTAACTCTATCATTATATTATAGTCTATCATAGGACAGCTCTGAAGACAGGCTCGATTGCACTAGTGACGAAACATATCATTTATTACACGCTGACATTCAACAACATACCTCGAATGAAGGAGATAGCTAACTAAAGGCTAGTAATGACAAAAACACCTTAACCAGACATTACAGACGCGGTCAGAACGAGTTCATACAAAAACTAGACTTTAAACTAAAGGTTAATTGAGGAAACTTCCAGTATGGCTTTAAAAATAAAAATAATTAATTCCAGCAACTGAACTTTATGTCGCGAATGTTTGACTGGATACAAAAAATTTTTTTTTCTTATTTTTAAAGAAAACATTGCTACTTACTAAAACAACTAGGAATTTTGTTCCATACTTGGGCCGCAAGAGTTTTATTCCAAGGATTTATTTAATTTTGAGTAACAATAAATTGTTTCTTGTTATTCTTGCTCGAAGTAACCAAATATGTAATATGAAGAACAAACTTTATAATAAGTCCATCAATAACAAATCGGGCATTAAGTAAATACATAAACTATTCTAAGCTTCGTTCTAGACAAAAAGTAACTAATATCACAATATGTTTTTGGTCGTGTTGTCCGTAATTGCGTATATATGGAAATAGAAAGGCGCTCGTAAAATTAATGTATTTGGCACAATATCCACCGTTAATAATTTCAACTACAATATCATTGAGAATCTCACGATTCCTCTTTTACATACGTACATAAACTCACGCCTTTTTCCCAGAAGGCAGGCAGAGGTGCCAGGACACCCACATTTCGAGCTGTATATTCCGTCCGACAATGTGATAGGTGGAGAGCCTATCCCCAAATCGGGCACAAATTCCTGACTCCGGGCTGATAATGAATAGAAAAACCAATATCATTGCTTCAAGCTAAGTCCAGTAAATAAATTAGTTCCGTGAAATACTGGGATTATGCACAAAGAAAGGAAAAATTAATTGACTGTTTTTGGATAGAATAAAATGATTTTCAATTCGATATGTTTTTTCATATGTTTTTTTTTTATTTTGTCAGTATTGCACAGTTTTTGATATGTTAGTCTATACCAGCATCTGACCAACAGTCAGGTTATCTGTTCGCTCGTCAAAACTATGTACTATCTACAGGGTGATATTGACACAAAGTACTTAATTTTACTCATATATCTCTCATCGCCCCAGGCACAGAATAACTCCCCAGGTGAGATTGTACATAATTTGAAAACAATATGAGAAGATTCTTTATCAAAATCGCGATTATAGTTTCACGACTTTTGGGTATCCCATATAGATAGAAGTGTTTTTACCCCTAAGTTGAACTTCAGTTCGGTTCGGGAACTTACCTTAGTCGTAAAAGGACTCGGTATCTGTAGGGGTTGATCAACAGCCTTGAAACCTAGAATAGCGATTTTTGACAAAACTATGGGCTTAAAACCTGTGGTGGTCAGGAATATGTAGTTTAAAAAAAAATACCTTATGTCAATATCACTCTTTATATACTCAATTATTATTATAAAGATTTATGGTCTACTCTGAATTTTGCTAAATTCCTGTATTATCACTGTATTGTAATATTATTTTGAAAAAAGCAACACTAGAGTTTCTTGCCCGTTTTTCTGTGACGAAATCTGCGAACCGGGTGGTAGTGGAAATAAAGGGACTAATTTGTATGTAAATATTTACGAATTCAATTAATATTTTCATTTATGGTATAAAATAAAAGAAATATGAAGGATGGTGTATAGTATTGTACCATCCAGCGGGATTTAGTATCCCCTGGATGATTGGTTGACTGGAAGTATTCATTTTTCGCGGTACGGGATAGTAAGAGATGAAATATGATGGGACAACACGGAGGTGATTTAAAGAGCACGTATTCCTTTTGCCTATTTTCCTTTTAGATCAGTATAAATATTGATTTCTTTGGGGTTGTAAGGAAACACGGGACGCAAAGATATATTATTGAATAGGTAATTAGAAAATATGAGGCATACGCCCAAATACTGGAACGCAACTTAAATATAAATGGCGCTTAACTACGTTAATCCCGATTAAATGTACTGACTAAGTGGGCCGTGCGTTGTTAATAGCAACTTATTATTTGAATGGCGTTCCAGTATTCGGGCGTTAAACTGCTAGTAATAAAACCAACGCGAAGGTGTGAAAGGCAAATCTAACGTGTGAACGGTGATTTTCTCGCGGTAGTGAAAATACAATAGCTTTATCTCTTTGAGAGTAGTCTCTCCAGTGATGCTGAAGATAAGTCCATGCTATAATAATTAAGGACATAGGTGCAAAACAGACCTAACCATGCTGGATTTTTCATAGGACTAATATCTAACCAAACTAAGAGGTACCGTTTGACGTTTCATACTTTTCGACTTTAAAACCATGGAATTGTGGCTCTACGGAAAATCTTATTGAAATTGTGTGAATTACGGCTGTACAAAGTTGTTTCGATTTGAAAAGTATGACACGTCAAACGGGGGGGCATTACTTTAATTCGGCAGTAGGCCACTTCAGCAATAACTTCTTCAATTACAATGTGATATAGACTCCATCTGCTATTTTTATTTTAGAAATTTAAGGTAGTTAAGAAAACATATTTCATTATAATAAATATAATCAGTTGTTTATTTTTATGGACAAACGCATGAAGGTACGCTACTGACCAGTGTGTGTTTACTGTTTAATACCAAAAATATGGTTAACTTATGAGACATTTCTATCCCATAGGTGTTTTTTAATATTTATTAGGTAGATTTAAGTACATGTTTATCACTTTATAAACAAGTTCAATATTTACATCATAAACAATAATAATGATTTGATTATACGTATGTTTACTGGTTGCCAAAACCAGTTTCGTCGACAACTTAAACCTAGTGTCAATATTTGCTAAACCGTATTGTTTTGTAGTATTAGCTCTTAGTGTAAAGCCTTTAATTTAGAAGTGATAACTGTAGAAAGGAGTAACAAATGTACCTTTCGTGTGGTTGGCCCGGCACACGAGACGCCACGTGTTCATGTGATTTTCTTATTGTGTAAACACTTATGGTAGTAAATATTCGAATTATACCCTTCATGCTTAATTGTCTTTAATTTCACCCTATTACTAAGCTGCAGATTACAGAGAAATATTTAAAAATATGATCTAAGCTTTTACAGCTGTTGCATGATGAAATAATAATCTATGAGTTAGCGTTGTACGTATTTCACAATTTACTTTAAATTTGAAATAAATTTCGGAGTTTGTTATGAGGGTAGGTAGTAGCAACCGATTTATTTAATTTCCATAAAAGGACGCAAGGTCATCTTGTGCGTAAAATATATCGGTTATTTAACCAATTGCATGTGTCGTGAGAATATAAATGCAACAATGAATTGCATTAGTCTCTATCTCGATAAATGTTTAAGTCACGCTACATCTGTTGCAATATGACTGAAACGAATGCACACATCCTTATTTAACTGTCAATTAAAAGCATGTGTTTTATTTATAATCATTTTAATCTTTTACAATAATCAAATTTCTTATTACAAATAAGATTTTACATCTTCCCTGTTGTTTTATAAAAATGTATCAACAAATACCTAGCTATTTTATCGAATAACATTTTGTACGCAATGTATTACGGTTACCTACTGAATATATTAAATCACAAGCCAAAAATTGTTGCTTCGTAAACAAAACTATGATAGCTAATATAACTTACCTTATGATTAAAAACAATCCAAGTTGGATAAACATTTTGTAATCAGTTTATGGTAACAAACTACACAACGAAACGAGCGCACGGGGCGCATGCCACGGGCAAACTGCCACACAAACTGCTGCCGCGCGAATGTGATTACTGATTCATTCAACTCACTGACCACAGTTCATACCAATTACAACACTGTCTGAAACCAAATTTTGCTTTCTTTTTACCACATACATCCACTACAGCATACTGGATAAACAAATACTAACTAGAGATACGAGAATTTCGAAATCAATGACTGTCTACTTAATCAAAAAAAATACAACTTAATCAGCGTCATTCATCACAATGAATGACGCTGATTAAGTTGTATCACAACAAATTACTAGGTACAGTGAAATGCAATTTCTGTTATCGCTCTAATCGATATGTGTATGACGTGAATGACTATTGAGTGGGTACATGAAGGATATTTCAGATAAAATACCGAAACCAATATGCCTATGTGATTTGACATTATCAAACAGAATGGTTTTCAATAGCGGTGAAAGTACTATGCATAGTCATTACCGTCTTTACACTAAGGGCACACGGGGCCCGTGCCCAGGGCCCCCATCCTCAGGGAGCCCCGAAGAACAGCCTGTTCAAAAAAAAAGACAAACCGAAAATTTTCCTCACACATTTACTCACAACGTAGGGTCCTAACCACTAGACCATCACGGCCCCGAGCTTGAAAGGCCTCAGGCCTGAAGGGGTCCTCGGCCCGAGATGCCGTAAGCAGGGAAGGAATGTAACATTGATTTATAAAATTAGTAAGATACAATCAACAATTCGCTGGATTGTTTACCAATTCTTGGATAAGTAATTATCATAGAATTTATAAAGTTAAGATTTTTATAGTATGGGAGGGCCCCATCCGATGATTTTGCCACGGGCCTCAGATAGTATAGAGTTACCTACGCTACTGACAGACATTAATTACCTACACTTTAAAAAAACAGTTCAATATGATATAATCGAAATAATTCCTAAGATACTACTTCCTATTTTTATACGTCTGTAAAGCGTGGTTTCTATAAACCAGATGTACTGCTTCACAATCGTTTAATCCATATTTCCATATTTTTTCAATTACCACGTCCTTGGGTTTGCTGTGGTTTGGAAGTGGAAAATCTTTATTCTTTAAATATTAAATGTTGAGATTATATGCTGTTGTATGATGTTTAAAAAATATGATCTATGGAGTTCGATCTAACTAGATTTCCGATAACCAGTTCAAAAATAGCCAGTAAGACAAGTAAATAACTATATCAATTAATTTTAAAATTTGTGAAAATAATTACCACGGTACCAATATTTTAGAGGAGATATCTTTATGGATAAGTTTTTTTTTTAATTTTTTTAGGGTAAACAAACAGTTACAGATTACAATATTCAGGAAATAATAATAATTTGAAGCAGACATATAAATGTGCAACCAGCACCGTTATCCACAGCATATATATATGTAGAAACAAATTTGGCGAGTGAGAGGAAACAAATTTAATTTTAATGGTGCTTATTCTTAAAATAAATCAAAAGCTTTCATTTTGCGGATCAGAGCGCTACGAAATGCAGTAGTAGACATATTAAATATATCAATGTCGGTAAAATAATCATTATAATTTTTACTAATACGACAAAGAGGTGCACGAAATCCTGCATTAGTGCGACAAGGAGTAACAGCAAAAAGAGCCTTAATGCGCACTTGTCGCCTAACACTGGTTCTAGGAACAATAAAAAATAAATTGTTGGATAAGGCAGAACAATCATACTTATTGTTACAAACATCGAAAAGAAATATCATATCCAAAAGTAATCGTTTGGACTTAAGACTCATAAGATTGTGGGCGTTAAGCAAATCTTTATATAGGGGCAGAGAAGGGAAAGTAGGGGATATTCGTGAACAACGGTAGGTAATACATAGATTTGAGAAATTTGTGTTGGATTCGTTCTAAGGTTTCCATATATTTATTATAGTAAGGGTTCCAAACAGGTACGGCATACTCCAATTGAGATCTAAGGACTTGTATAGATGAATATAAGTGCTGGGCCGAACAAAATCCCTCGAAGCCCTCATCACAAAACCGTACATACGGTAGGCATTATTAACGATGCTATAAATATGTTGATCGAGGTGAAGTTTATCATCAAGTAATACTCCGAGATCCCTCACAGAATTAACTCTAGATAAAGGTAAACTATTTAAGTGATACGTGTTATGTATGACGTTTTTAATTTTTGTGAATGACACAGCTACACATTTAGAAATGTTTAGGTGCAGTTTATTTAGAGTGCAATAATCAGAGAAACGATCTAAGTCCTCCTGGAAAAGAAGACAATCGGATGGATTATTTATGGGTCTGAATATTTTTACATCGTCTGCATAGAGTAGGAATTTACAGTGTTTAAAGCATTTACTTATATCATTAACAAATAAAATGAATAAAAGTGGACCGAGGATGGAGCCTTGAGGTACCCCAGAGGTAACTGTTACAGATGCAGAACGAACACCTTTAACAACGACGCATTGAGATCTATTTGAGACATAGGAGGAGAACCAGCGAAGCAAATCGCCACGTATACTATTATAAGCGATTTTACGCAATAGCAATTCATGGTCTACTTTGTCGAATGCTTTTCGAAAGCCTGTAAAGACTGCGTCCACTTGCACTTGTCTATCCAATTGATTGAACAAGTAATTTGTATATAAAACTAAATTTGTGGTTGTAGATTTTCGTTTGATAAAGCCATGTTGTTGTTCAATAATTATTTTGTATATATCTCTATGGATATTATTGTGGAATAACCTCTCGAAAAGCTTCGACAAAGCAGACAAAATAGATATAGGACGATAATTCTGAATATTTTGTTTGGATCCACTTTTGTACACAGGCGTGATATTAGAAGTGCGTGGTGGCCTGTTGAAGTGCGTGGTGGCCTGTTGAAGTGCGTGGTGGCCTGTTGGTAAACGGACTAGACGCGACTGCCAACATGTTCACGGTGGTCGCGGGTTCGAATCCCAGGGCACACCTCTGACTTTTCGAAGCCATGTGTGTTTTGACAGTCAATCACCACGCACTAATACGGTGAAGGAAAACATCGTGAGGAAACCTGCATACCATAGCGATTTATAAAAATTTCTATGGTATGTAAGTCCGCCAACCCGCACTAGGCCAGCGTGGTGGACTATATGGCCTAACCACTCTCAATCGATTACGATTGTAGAGTAGGCCCGTGCCCTGCAGTGGGACGTATATGGGCTGATACAGACAGACACTGATATTAGCTCTTTTCCATATTTCGGGAAAAGTGCCTTCTGACATACATCTATTAAATATAAAACACAGAGCAATGTGGATACTCTTAGCTGTCATTTTAAGATAAATAAGGAGTCTGGTCCAGGGCCTTTTGATGGATCTAAGGTGCTTAAACCACGTAAAACTTGATTTTCACTGAATGTTATATTAGAAACAAGGACACAATTATCATTATATTCATCCGGGGGCTCCCTTATCATTTTAGTTAAAGTAGATGGCTCGTATACTGAGTGGAAGAAGCTCATGAACATATTACATATTTCATCTGGGTTACTAGATCTTTGGGGCCCATCGTACATCGTTGTTGGAAAGACAGCATTACATTTTCGCGCGGATATAAAAGACCACAAATGTTTTACATTATTTTTAACATTCTCCTCCACGGAGTTGATGTATCTTTTGTAATTATTTTTACATATTATCTGAAACCTGTTATATAAGACAGAATATTGTTCGTAATCACATATATTACCGTAGATCTTCCACTTTAACCAGGCTCTATTTTTGTTCTTAAAAATTCGAATTAGTGAGTTAGAGAACCAAGTAGGAAATTTTGCAGAACGTGATTTAGATATAGGAGTATATTTCTTTATTACACTAAAATTTTTATCGTAGAATATATCGATACAGTTCTCACAAGATAGTCCACAGAATAATTGAACCCAGTTTATTTTGGCTAATTCTTCATTAATAAGTTCATAGTCGGCTTTATAGTAATTGTATTTGAGTATTTTGGTGGCTCTTAGCATAGGCAACATTCTAAAATCCACATCGGCACAGAAAGGAGGACGATATTTAACACAAGGTAATAGTATACATGGGGGTGTTGAAATAGAGCAACCATCGTTGCTCATAATTAAATCGAGTATTCGTCCTTTGTTGTTCAAGATTGTATTATATTGAAAAGCATCTAGTAGATTCATAAAGTTTTCTACCGCTTTGTGTACCAAAGAAAATCCTTTGCATGTTAATGCTGTCTTTCCACCTTCATTCGGTGTAGGGAACCACATAAGATCGGGAATATTATAATCACCGAATAGGTAAAACTTATTAAAACCATATGACTCTAATAATGTCTGGACCATCTCAAAGTGAGAAGTATATACTGCTACAGGTGAATTAGGTGGAATGTATACAGCACTAATTAAGCATTTATTTTTATAAGCCGTGAGTTGAATGAAAATATTTTCTGCATGTGGGTTAGTTACACCATCCAACGGTAAATAAGTAGGACGCCGAGTTTTCAGCACCGCTATAAGAACTCCACCACCGTCCTTTTTATTAGATACTGAACGATTACGGTCACATCGATAAACTGCATAACGCAGATCTATAAACTCAGTGTCATATATTTGTGGTGTTAACCAGGTCTCAGTTAAAATAATTAAATCATAACAGTGTGATAGTATGTTTTTGTACAAAGTACTTAATTTCGAACGAATACCCCTACAGTTCTGATAATAGATAGTAAGCTTATCTGACATCACGTTTTTTTTTGTAACACATGAAATAGTCGTATTGAGTAGTTGAAATGCATGGCTTAAGTCCAGATTACAATTTTTTACCCTTACGTATGCTATTAGACAGTAATTACCCCGATATAATATTATGATATTAAATGTTTCATAGGTTCCAAACAACATTCCGATCATGGTTAGGAAAACTGTATAAATATAGATAATAATGGACTCTAGGATTGTTACAAGTAGTTGGAATTTATTCACATTACTGCACCTTTTTAGTCCTGGGTTTGATCTTGGCGATGTCTGACTCCGACCGTATGGCAATAGCTTGCTCAGAATCAGTCTCACGCACAAGGATAGTTGCATGTTTAACCCAAATATATTTATATCCGTTTTTGCTAGCAGCTTCCCGACAACGACGAAATAACAGTCAATAACTATTTATTTCTAAAATTAAATTATTATTTTTTGAATGATGAATCCAGTCCAAATCAGCAACATATTATTTATATCAAAATTTTTGCCAGCCTCCGTGGTGCAGTCGGTTAGAGTTTAGACGTTACGACGCTTATGAAACAAGAGGCCGCGGGTTCGATCCCTGCACCGAGAGAAATGTTTGTGCGGCCCACAAATATTTCTTTCGGGTCTGGGTATTTGTGACACCGAAAAGTCTCTCGTAGTTCCTGATACCCACGACACAAGAGTCGATCTTAGTGTGTCGTCAGGAATATGTATTTTTTTTTTATTGCCTTGTAGGCAGACGAGCTAGTGGCCCGCTTGATGGTAAGCGGCTACCGCTGCTCATGGACCTCCGTAGTGCCAGGGGACCAGCACAACAAAGTCGCTGCCTACCTCGAGGAAAGTACTCTCCTTAAACCTCGTTTGAAGAAGGACAGGTCATAGCGCTGAGGAAACACCGATGCAGGGAGTTCATTCCAAAGCTTGCACGTACGTGGTAGAAAAGAACGCTGGAAACATACCGTCCGGGAACGGTACGCCTCCAGGTGGTAGGAATGAACTCTACTGCGGAAACGTGTGGTGCGATGGTACATAGGCGACGGTGATACCAACTCAAACAACTCCTCGGAGCACTCCCCATGGAACAAACGATAGAACACACAGAGAGATCCGAAGTCTCTCCGCAGTCCTAACGGTTCCAATTTGTCCGTGAGATCGGGATCATTGACTATTCGACAAGCTCGTCGCTGCAAGGAGTCAAGTGGGTCGAGCTGGTATTTCGGGGCACCTGCCCAGAGGTGGGAGCAGTACTCCACGTGGGGCCGGATTTGCGCTTTGTAAAGTGTCAATCTATGACCCGACGTAAAGTACCGCTTGGCTCTGTTCAGGATTCCCAACTTCTTGCTCGCCAGTTTGGCTTTGTCCTCCAAATGACTCCTAAACTCGACCTTGCTTGATATTTCGACGCCAAGGATTCCAATACTCTCGGATCCTTGGAGAGTAATTCCTTGGAATTGCGGCGCCATGACAAAGGGGTCCTTCTTCGCAGTGAACACGCAAACTTGTGTCTTCAAAGGGTTAAATTGAACTAGGTTCAATTCACCCCATTCGGAGGCCCGCCCCAGAGAGCTCTCGACTTCAGACACAAGTTGACTCCGTCTTTCAATAATGGAATCCCGAGAGTGGCTCCGTTGGCCGATGTACCGCACGTCACTCGTACTGTCATCTGCATAACAATGCATGCTATCAATGGACAACATGTCATTGATATGCAGGATAAAGAGTGTCGGCGATAGCACCGATCCTTGTGGAACACCAGCATTAATGGTCTTGGTCTCGGAGCAACAGCCGTCCACTACGACTCTTATGCTCCGACCATCCAAAAAGCTGGCGATCCATTTGCAGAGCCCCTCAGGAATTCCATACGCAGGTAGCTTCGCCAGAAGGGCGCGATGCCACACTCGGTCGAACGCCTTCGCAATGTCAAGGCCGACCGCAATCGCCTCACCCCCACTCTCCAAAGCCTCCGCCCAACGGTGCGTGAGGTACACAAGAAGATCACCAGCCGAGCGACCGTGACGGAAACCGTACTGGCGGTCACTAATCAACTGGCGATCCTCAAGATACCTCAGGAGCTGAGTGTTTATAACTCGCTCCAAGACCTTGGAGAGTAGGGACGTGACAGCAATCGGCCTGTAACTCGAAGGGTCCGAACGGTCACCCTTTTTGGGGACAGGGTGGACATTGGTGACCTTCCACGAAGCCGGTACCCGGTTGGCTTTATAGGAAAGGCGGTAAAGGTGCGTGAGCACGGGTGTCAACTCAGGGGCGCACGTTTTAAGAACCACTGCGGGGATACCGTCTGGCCCACTCGACTTATGGACGTCTAGAAGCCTGAGCTCCCGTCTGACAGCACGCTGGGTGATTTTACGTCAGATAGGAGGCTCTCACAACGCGGGATGTTCGGCGGTGTGGCGCCCCCGTCATCCAAAGTCGAGTTCGAGGCAAAGAATTGGGCCAAGAGATCGGCCTTCTCCTTTGCACTGTGGGCCAAACTGTATCGGGCTTGCGCAGTGGTGGGAGACTGGACAGGCAGAAATTACCCTCCACAGCCTTAGCGAGCGACCAAAAAGCACGACTCCCAGAGGGATAGCTCTGGAGTCGCTCGCCAATTCTGCGGATGTGCTCCGCCTTGGCCTTAGCTAAGGCTCTCTTGTTGGATCTAGAGGCGGCGTTGAATCTCCGTTTCTCCTCCTTTGAGTTTGGATCCCGACGCCTTCTTGCGTCTTGCCACGCCGCGTATGCGGACTGCTTAAGGCGCGCAGCAACAGCACAGGCACGATTGTACCAAGGCCGGCTGCGACGCCCTGCAGGTATTTTTGAGCTGGGTATGAAAGTCTCCATACCCAAGCTGATCGTATACGCAACGCAGTCCGCACAGGCGTCAGGATCATCGGAGGAGAAACAAAGCCGTCCCCAAGGGTAGGACGCAAAGAATTCTCGCAGTCCATCCCAATCTGCTGACATGTACCGCCAAACTGTGCGAGTTCCAGTCGTTGAAGAGCGGCTAGAACTCGCTCCAGGAGCCCATGAACGGACCAGGCAGTGGTCAGAAGATCCAAGAGGAGCATCAACCACTATCCTGTATCCGTCCGGGTGGGTCGTCAGCAGAAGATCCAACAAAGAGGGCTCATGGCTCTCCACGTCTGGAACACGGGTGGGCTGTGTTACCAGCTGCGAGAGACCATAAGCCAAGGCCATCTCATAGACAGCCCGACCGGGGAGATCAGTGGTCCTGGATCCCAACCACTCTTTGTGATGAGCGTTGAAATCACCGAGGACCACCACCTCCGCGGAAGGGAACTGCTCGAGAATCTGGTCAGTCCCCACTTGGACGCTCTCAAATAATTGAGTAGATCCCGTATCACTGGCGTGGGACCTGTACAGGCATGCGTAGACTCGGGTCCTACCCCTGTGTTCTACCCGTAGCCACAATAAGGACAGGTCCCGACGCTCGAGGCCCCGAAGGCGGTGACAACAGATATCACCCCTGATGAAGACGCACACCCCAGCTTTACGTAGGAATCGATGTTCCAATACGTAACCGGGGTAATTTAAGTACGATACGTCGTCAGGGGCGGATATTTGCGTCTCCGTTAAAAAGAGCAGGGCAGGCCGCGCCGTCTCAAGATGGTGGTGGACGGCGTCGAGGTTGCTATGTAGACCCCTGACGTTACAGAAGTCCACAGAAAATGTGGATGAATTTCCCGCCGTGGAGAGCCTGCTATTCTTTATCCTTCTCATTTGTTTTTTAAGAGAGTGGGATAGGGTAAGGACAAGCGTGGTTGAACCAAGACGATACCCGAGATGGAAGGATATAGTGCGAAGCGGACACACGGCATTGAAGGAACCAGTGTGGAGCACGGAAGGGCCCCCGATGCCCCCCCGCGTGCAGTCGCCGGGATCCACTCCAGTCTCCCACTCTGGCACGACGACTGCACAACGGGATTTTCGCCGGTTGGCGGGACAGCTTCCCGGGGAGGGAGTTTGACAGTTGTGTATCCCCGGGTTCAGGTCCCCTACTAACCGGCAGGCGGCCGGCGGTGACCGTTCCCACCGGGTCTCCCTGTACTCCACACCAGCACCTCCAACCGAGCGCCCACTCCGACACCCAACCACATCAACGAGCATCGCCTGCAACAACCAACACCTATTACCGAAGAGGGAGGAATGGATGAGGGAACGGCTATCCAGCCCTTCTACCGGAACGCATTTCTACTTAGCGGTAGAAATAGACCAGACGGTGGTACCAACCCGATCGGATTTAGCATTGAGTAAAAAATATGACTCGACACCAAAATCCTGCCACCAGTAGTGGGGAGGGAGGGGGACGCCAAAGTCGCGGTTTGGGAAGCGGAGTGCGACAATGGTGGCTCGAGGGGCCGGGAGCGCGTGCCCGTGCCATTCTGTAAGACAGCCGGACAGGTTGCCAGAAGAATGACCCTCTGACCTAAATGTATGTGACTGTTGGGTGTTATTGTTATTTTTTTTTTGTTAACTCTTTTCCCATCATCTCCCGTCCTGTTATATCCCGTCCTGCTCCATCTCATTGCCACTCGCGGTATGTAATCCAGTCCCATGCTATACCTTTGGATAAGGTCAGGATGTCTAATCCCGGCATAGTTTTTAAAAACTCACTTTTGTTTACTTATTTGCAAGTAAACAAAAGGGCTTATTTTTTTGGCAATGTTATTAGCAGTGTATTAATCTTTTAAATGCATTTAGCACATGACATTTTTTATAAATAAAAAATTCTCCTCGTGATAGTAATATAAATCAACAGGGACACACGAGAAACGAAGCCCAAAGCCTAGCAAAAAAAAATATGGAAATATTTGAGACTGCTCTTCTAGCAGAAATATGGAATGACCTATTGGGAATTATGAATAAAACAAGTCAAAGTTTACAGAATAGCATAACCATGGACAATGTAACAAAACTGTATGAGTCTCTGATCAGCTATGTCAATAACGCTCGCAATAATTTTGATAGATACGAAACAGCTGCTAAGAAAAAAAATCCAGATGCTAACTAAAAAGATAAATTTGAAAGGAAAAGAATTCCCAGCACACGCATTACTTTCTTTGAAGGATCATCGGAAACAGCACAGTTGATGGGCAAAAAAAAATTCGTGTAGAAACTTTTGTTCCCATAATAGACACCTTAAGTACTCATTTAAAAAAACGTTCGGCTGCATACCTAGTATTGTATATTAATATTTGTAAATAAAATTGTACAGTTCTTGTGTAATACTTTTATTAGAATGACAAGTCAACGTCATAATATCTAAATATTATTTTTCAGTGGTTGTAGCGGGTAGAAACAGAACACCTAGAAATTAATAATCCATTTAATTTCGTTTGTTGGCTAGCAACAATGGACCATGGCGAGTTGACTAAAAAATGCATAGAAATTGCAGAATTTTATCACAAAGATATTAATGCACATGAGCTTGTAACATAATGTTCTCAAATAAGTGATTATTTAAAAAACGTACCAATGGAGTTTGCGGATTTTAATATCTTAGCCTTACATAACTTGATAAAATTAGATAAATTAGAAGAAACGTTTCCAAATGTTGAAGTTGCTACAAGAATATTCGTTTAACTAATGGTTACAAATTATAGCGGAGAAAGATCATTTTCGCATCTTAAAAAAAATAAAAATGAATTGCGTACTACAATGCTGCAGGAACGAATAAGCAATTTATCAATTACTAGCGGTCCATCCCGGCTCCGCCCGGGTGCAGATACATGTTTCAAAATGGCGGTCGAAATGCTCAATTCCTACTTTCAATTTAGAATATCGACCAATCGGACCATCAAAAGCGAATAAAATTTCCTCGTATTTGCCAGAAATACCACTACTGCTTCCCTCCTATGGGTCATAACGTGATGATATATAGCCTATAGCATTCCTCGATAAATGTACTATACAACACTGAAATATTTTTTCAAGTCAGAGCAGCGGTTCCTGAGATTAGCGCGTTCAAACAAACAAACAAATTCTTCAGTTTTATTATATTATATTAGTATAGATGTGTATTGAAAGCGATATACTGCAAAATATTGACTTTGAGGATACAATAGAAGATTTTGCTCAACAGAAATCCCGAAAGAAACCAATACTATCGTAATTGTTACCAATAAACCAGTTGCGCACTAATATAATTAATGACATATTTTCTATGTATATTTCTTGGGCTCCAATCCGGCCAGCCCGGACCGCCAGTATAATATAATAAGTCATTAATTATATTTTAGCCCTCCAAGTATCCAGTTAGCCTGGGGATTCTAATTTATGCCCTGACTTTCTGGATAGTTGAAAGGCTATAGAATCCTGCTGGGTTTTTTGGTTACAAACAATACGAGTTGTAAGTAGTGGTTTCTTTCGGGAGTTCTGTTGATATTTATTTCAGATACTTGTTGAATCTTATCCACACTAGAAACCTATTATTTTGACCTATTAATAAAAAAATCCCGTCCTGTAACATATTTTCTGCCCCATCTCATTAATTCTGGATTATAAAAATTAATCTTTGTATAGATCTAAAATACCTAAATAGGCCAACAATTTTTTGAGGTCGGTGCCAGCTAGACTATCATAACATCACGCTACGAATTATACGAGTAGGACTGTGGGGCTCCGCTGATCTCAAACTTTAAGGCCAGTACCGACCTCAAAAAATGGTTGGCCTATTTAGGTATTTTAGATTAATTTTATTTCCCTCCTTTTATTACAAATTTGAAGACGGTTTAATTCTTTTAAATAAATAAATAACACCCAACAGTCACATACATAGTCCTGTAGGGCGATTCACGTAATTTCTTGACGCGCAGATCAAGTTGCAGTGCGGTTACAATTAAGTTTACGTTTTGGTACAAAATTGTATTCTTGTAAATGTTTAGCTGCGCGTCAACTGTATGTCAGACGTATGAAATTTGTTTGACATCCACATATACGCGCAGCAGTAGAATACACTAAAGCGCTCGCGTGACGCGAACTTGGGGCCCTACTATATTCATCGAACGAACGAACGAACGAACGAAGGACCCTACTATATTCAACGAAACGAAGTTCGTAACTTCGGACAAACGAAGTTTTTTATACGATACGAATGTATATATATAACGTACACCGTAACTATAAGTCTATGGTTACGACCATAAATCAATAACGACCATAAGTTTTATGTAGGTACATTCGTATCGTATATAAACTTTGATCATCCGAAGTTTCGAACTTCGTTTCGTTGAATATAGTAGGGTCCTTCGTTCGTTCGTTCGTTCGTTCGATGAATATAGTAGGGCCCTTGACGCGAGCGTATTACGAGAATACGAAAAGGGCTGTTTTGATCGAAACGTAACTGCAACTGCGCCGCAACAGGGGCCCTACTATACAGGGTATATCAAGACTGCTACCGAAAACGAAGCCAGGTGGTAGTTTAAGCGACTTCAGACAAAATGCATAAGAAAAAGTTGCAAAAAAAAGTGGCAATTTTTATTTTGTTATTTTTTTTTCTATGGCCATATTTGGGTGGTAAATACATTTTTTTCCTAAAATAATAGTGTATACCGTTTTATTTATAAATACTCTAAAGTATAAAAGAGTTAAAATTATTATTTTAGCAAAAACTATGGATTTACCACCCAAAAATGACGATATTTAAAAAATCATAAAAAATAATTGTCGCGTTTCTTTGCGAAATGTATAGTTGCATTGTGTTTGTAGGAACTAAAACTACCACCCGGCTTCGTTTTCAGTAGCAGTCTTGAGATACCCAGTATAAATCCGAAACGAAGTTCGAAACTTCGTGGCGTTTTTCGTTTCGAAACCTACTCTGTAACACGAAGTTCGAATCCTCGGATCGAAGAATGAATTATTCCAATATATCGGCAATACGAACATTTACAGAGTAGGTACATTCGTATCGTCACAAACTTCGTTCGTCCGAAGTTTCGAACTTCGTTTCGGATGAATATAGTAAATACAAATGTAAATGTTCGGATTGCCGATATATTCGAATCATTCATTCTTCGATCCGAAGTTTCGAATTTCATGTTTTTGCCCTTTCAGTACCTACCTAATACCTATGTGAGGCCGGTTTTTGGCTATGATCAGCAAACAAATTACCGAAATAAATTGGACGTATGAAACTCACTGCTATCAAAAGTAACTATAATTGAAGTTGATGCGTAAGTTGCAATGAAAAAAATGTTGATTTACAAATACTTTTATTCCCCCTTTACGACAAAAGATGAGTGACGAATTTGGGAGATTTTTTTAGGTTCCGAGCCCAGTAAACTTTGGTAATCACTGGTCTAGTAATTCTAGTACTTACATATATCAACCAGCGACGATATATTTATCTCCGGTCGATCGACACAATTAAACCTGTCATATTATTGAGATGATTGCAACACCGAATATACATAGGCTGAATCTTAAGCACGTTTGGATAGGTCAACTTGGATAGGTAACTACTTTTCAACCCTGGTTAATATACGGGCTAACTGCCAGTGAGAACTCTAGACATCTACTAGACATACGACTCTAGAGGTACTAGAGTCTAGTAAAGCAAAGTAAAACAAGTCTAGATTAACAAATACACTTTAATTTTATTGTTTCTTATAATCTATCTGCTGAACATAGGCCTCCCCCAAGGATCTCCACATCGACCTGTTGGAAGCGGCCTGCATCCAGCTTCATGCAACTTTAGCCAGGTCGTCTGTCCACCTTGTAGGCGGGTGTCCGACATTTCGTTTGCCTGTACGTGTTCAGCAGTGGACTTTCTGTGGCTGAGATAATAATGATAATGATAATCTATCTACTTACTCATGAAAAGGCAACAAACATGAAGACAGAGATATGTTTGTACATATTTGTTACATCCGTGTGATTTGTAGAGAATTCTGTACAATATTTGAAGGACACACATATAATAAAAATACAAGAATATAAAAATATTTACTGGTTTTGTACGAAGCTCTACGCAGTTAATACAGGAAAGGCTGTTAACATAAAATATCAATAAAGTTACACATAACATTAAATTTACTCGGTATAATGCTGCCACTTGGACTATCTTCATTTATTTGTTCTTTAAAAATGTTCAGAACATCATTTATTTCTCGTTCAATAATGTTGTTATGCGCGCTTTCATATTCATAATATGACACATCATCTTTTGCAACTTGATCTGGTTCTATGTTTGGTTTTTTATTGTTTAGATTCGTGTGATCTCCATTTAAAATAATATTGCCTTCTTGAATGATTTCGCTCTTGTCTGCGAGGGAAGATGGATTTGACTTGGAAGTGAATTCAACTGTAACAGCGTCAGTGGGAATTGGCAATGGTTTTTCTGCGTAGATGCAGGAAATACTGCAAATTAATGGAACTTTATTACTGTATACTGTACTGTATCATCAGCCCACGTACGGCCCACTGCGGGCACGAATCTATAATCTGCAATATAATTGAGAGGGTTTAGGTTGTATAGTCCACCACGCTCGCCTAGTGAGGGTTGGCGGGCTTTACATACCATAGGAATTCTTACAAATACCTTCACTGGTGGTAGGTCTCTCATATGTGAGAGGCCATCTGGGTAGGTACCACCGCAATGTCTATTTCTCCCGTGAACCAACACTGCGTAAATGCACTGTTGTGTTTCGGATTGAAGGACATTGTAGCCAGAGTAACTACTGGACATATTGAGACTTAACATCTTATGTCTCAGGATGACGAGCGCAGTGGAATGTTGCTACTGTTTATGAGCGGTCGTATCGCTTACCATCAGGCGAACGGCTTGCTCGTCTCGTCATTCATTGCAATAAAAAAAAAATAGCTATGGTATACAGGTTTCCTTACGATGTTTTCCTTCACCGTTATAGTGCATATTGATTGGCTATACACACATGGTACCGGAAAGTCAGAATGCCTCGAGATTTGAACCCACGATCAGCGTAAACATGTTGAAGGCCACGTCTGGTCCCTCACCCACAGGCCACCATGTACTTCACTTTATTAACATAATCTCATACGTAAATGGGTCTTTATTATATACGTAATAATTTAAAGCCCCATTTACACGGGAAGAGTTTCTAGACAGAACTCGATAGCCTGGCCTGGTCGGCCAGTTGTTTAAACCATTTTTCTGGCATCTAAACTTTGCGAAGACCGTAACAGTGAGATGAAGGAATTAAAAAATATTAATGATAAAATAGTAATTTGTTAAATTGTTTACTATTGACTACATAAATTTCAAAACACTGAATTATATCGAAATTCAACAAATTGTAACATGAACAATCCACAAAGTTAACTGAACAAAATTATACCCTTAATGTAGGTATCTGATTACGCATATCATTATTTGCATAAAATCAGTGCAGCAATAAGGAAGTCCTTCTTTATCGGCTTATACGTCATATGCAGGGCACAAGCCTCCTCTACAATCGAGAATACGATTAAAGGGGTTAGGTCATATAGTCCACCACGCTGGCTTAGTTTGGGTTGGCGAGCGGACATTACACACTATAGATTTTTTTTACTAATCGCCATGATAAGCAGGTTTCCTCACAATAAATTCATTAAATGTTATAGTGCGTGGTGACGAATCCTTATTAATGTAAAAATAACATGTTTTTAGTGATTTTAAATAAATTAAATTTTACCTTAATAAAACCGTAATATGGCGAATCATTTTTCCGTTGTGCTTGTTCATTTGCCTCGTGCGAAAAGACTTGTTTTGTTTGTTTGATGGCCTCGACTGCCCCAGTATCAGCGTGACAAATTACTTCTCTTTGCTAATTACTGAACCTACGTGTATATTTGTACGTTTTTATTACTTTATTATTGGAGATACACAGTACTGTGATAAAGCTAAATTCTACATATGAAATAGTTGAACATTAAACTAACAATTTGTATAAAATAAGACGACATAATAATCAATCAATGACCATTCATTATGGAATCCTTTTTTCAGCAGTTAATTACGAGGCTTCCTTTTCACAAACCCTAAAGAACATATCTGCAAGTATTTATCTAACGAAAACAGCTAGGTACTAGTGATATATAACTCACATCCTTCTTAGTACGTTATAGGGTTTCATACCTTTTTTTCATGGGGAAAATCCTCTTGGATTCCCGCTCTAGGCGGGAATGCCGGATTTTTACCCACTAAAAACTCCATCTTGCTCCATCGCCACTTTGGACAAACTCCGGGACCTCACAGAGAACACGTCGAAGTTCCTCCAGTGCGTAGCTTCTAAAAGCACTACTCAAAAGAAGTTTTTTTTCCTCCTCTAAGCTTTTAACTAGCCAGGACGATATCTAGCATCACCTCGACGCATTCGTCTCCAAGCAGGATCGGCCCTCTCAAAGAATTTGATTCCTGCTGGATGGAAAGCACAAATGTGAAGAGTCAGCCATCTTGTTTTCTGTCGAATTATGCGACGAAATGCTAGGGGCATTATAGCACGACTTTGACAAGAAACTATATCTAACAAAAATAAATTCACTAATATGGGAAATATGGGCACTTTATTAACCCAAAGGTGTCAAAGTGATAATTGTTTTGTAAATATGCGATTTTATTCTGGATAATATCTAGTGCAAATATAAAATATACGCAGGTAGATTTAACTTACACCATGAATTCATAATATGACACAACAAGCAGTACGTGCTTTATGCACCAACTGGGCAAACCCTCCTATACCGTCACGGGACTATAACATGACGCAATCTAAATGCAACTTATTTGTAATGGCAGGACAAAGTACTTATAATGCACATGACGAAAATTGCAATGTACACAATATAGATTCTACATACATAAACTCACGCCTTTTGCCCAGAAGGGGTAGGCAGAGGTGCCAGTACCTACACCCACATTTCGCCTTGTATGTTCAATCGCACGATGTGATAGGAAATGTAGATTCTGTAGGTTTTAATGGGTTTCTGGACAAAGTCATCTGGTTTATTTTATTAAACAAAATATATTAATAAATAAATACACCCAACAGTCACATACCAAATCCTGACCCCACATTAAGATCAACTGAGTCTTGTGTCGTGCGTATTAGAAACTATAAGAGTCTAATGTCTATTCGATCTAATAGACACCCATACTCAAATATTAGAGGGCCTCGCAAACATTTATCTAGGTGCGGGAATCAAAACCGTGGCCTCTCGTTTTACAGCCGGCGTCTAACTGCGCCACCGGGGCTGTCAATATTAGTTTCAAAACCAGGACAATTTCGTAAAGAACGTCGACATTATTATTAATAAGAACTTGTAAAACATAAATGTATAACAAAACATAATAATATTTTTGTTTTATCTCCGCAATTATTAGTTCTAATAACATGTGTATTATGTCAAATAATTTTATGGGGAATTTTCATAATTATTATTAACTATACTTTCTTATACCTAATTGAGGAAATTATCCAAGTTGGTATAATAGTTCTCTTACTGGCGTGAGCCGTGAAGACATACAAATGATAATAATATTATCGGTAAGTTCGAGGAATACTCGTGGAATTAAGTGCAAAATTTATAGCTAAAGAAGCCGTATAATTTGATGGAATAATGCAGTAGACGGATATAAATACAACGAATATTTCTTAGACAGTTATAATAATTAAAGTCAATCTCAGGAAACATTCAACGTCATTGCGTCTAAAGATCTCAATTATTATAATAAGCGATCCTAACATCGGTTTGTGAAACGATGGTGGAAGAAATAATCGATTGATCTATTTTTAGGTAAGTAGTTACAAGATGGAGGTCAAGGCTAAAAATCACAGCTGTAAATAAAGTTTCCAATAAATATCACAAGATGTCGCTAGCAGTAAAATAAAACGCACTAAAATATTGAACAATTTATTTAACAGCTACATAAATATGGTGTGGTTCCTAACGAAGTCTTGCACGAAGGAGCCTTGGAAGAGTCCGTACTTGGGGCTGGAGGTCTGTCCGTGGGTCCAACGAGCTACCAGGGTCTGTATGGGCCCAGGCTGGTCCAATGGAACCATATGGCCTGCACCCCGGATCACCACTTCCGTCAGACGACCGCCGGTCTTGTGGTATCTAATGAAAATTGTGATATACATTTAAAAAATATACATAAAGTTTGGTAATTGATCGCCTCTATAGAGGTCCTAAAACGGTGAATGAAACATCTTGAGGAAATCTGCAAAGCGATTAATATGAATTTCTATGGTATGTAAAGCCCGCCAACGGGCATTAGGCCTTCGTGGTGGCCTAAGCACTCTCAATCGTACTCTTGCTAGTCGATTGTGGACCATGCCCTGCAGTGGAACCTATATTTTATTTTATTTTATTTTATTTGGGTGGCTCACAGCTATCAATAGCAAACAAACATATATTATACAAATTGTATACAAAAGATAGCCAATTACGAGCTACCGCAGATAGGTTACAAAAGTTACAAAACCTAATTGTCTTACTATTCGTATCTTTAAAGTTATATGGGTTGATAGAGTCGTATTTATGTGTTCGTCTCATTGACCCAGTAGCAGCGTGTACTTATGCCTTGAGATACTCGAAATCCTGGGTTCTATTCTCAGGTCAGCTCGATATGTGTACCTAGTACCGAATGCCCTTATGCTAATATACTCTAATGTATTAAAACAACAGACAATGTAATTTTGTTTTGTTTTGTTTCATGGATGGCCCGTGGATCCCGGTTCTATCCATTTGCCAGCCTTTGCGATTATTTTTTCAGCCACCTCCCGACTTCTTACTAGACGCCCGGTGTAAAACGAGAGACCGCGGGTTGATCCCCGCACCGAGAAAAATGTTTGTGTAACTTAAAAATATTTTTTTCGGTTCTAGGTGTTTGTGAGGTCGAAAATTATCTTGTAGTTTCTGATACCCACGATACAAGATTCAATTGATCTTAATGTGGCGTCAGGACTATATATGTGACTGTTAGGTGTATTTATCGATTTATTTAAACTTCATTTTGACAATAGCTAACTTCCGCCTCTCTTAAACTTACAGAATCTGTAGCAAATCTCGAGAATCTCTCTCTGTATCAGCCCATATACATCCCACTGCAGGGCACGGGCCTCCTCTACAATCGTGGGACCGTCATACGGCCAAACCAATCTTAGTCACTCTGACTCTGGCAAGCCAACGTGGTGGACTCTCCACGCTGGCTTAATGCGGGTTGGCGGACTTCACATACCATAGAAATTATGGTAAATCGCTATTGTATGCAGGTTTCCTCACGATGTTTTCATTCACCGTTTTAGTGAGAAAAGTCAGAGGTGTGCCATGGGATTCGAACCCGCGACCACCACGAACATGTTGGGAGCCGCGTCCGTTTACAAACAGGCCATCACATACTTTTTTTTTCTCAAGAATGAATAATAAAATAATAATCAAATATATTTCCTTGATTTACATCTCAACCTATTTTTATGCACCTTCTGAATTAATCTCTGCACCACCCGAAGGTTGGCTGTTAGAAAATGCCTTTGGGATTAAGCCCCGCCTGCATACTAATTTATACAGGGCATATCAAGACTGCTACCGAAAACGAAGCCGGGAGGTAGTTTAAGCGACTTCAGACACAATGCAACAGAAAATGTTTAAAAAAAAACGACGATTTTTTTTGTTATTTTTTTTATATCGTCGTATTTGGGTGGTAAATACATTTTTTTTTCCTAAAATAATAGGTTATACCCTTTAATTTATTAAGACTCTAAGGTACAAAAGAGTTTAAATTATTATTTTAACAAAGTAATAATTTTACCACCCGAAAATTATGATATTTAAAAAAATATAAAAAACATGTCGCGTTTTTTCGCTACATTGTGTTTGTAGTCACTAAAACTACCACCCGGCTTCGTTTTCGGTAGCACTCTTGATATACCCGGTATATGAAGTATTAAATAAATAAAATAAAGAATGTGCTAATAGTACTGACCCGAACAGTTTGTTGGAGTAGATGTACGGGAACCTGGTGGCGTTGTGGAAGTCGGCGGCGCCGCTCCAGCGCCACGTGCGGTAGCTCTCCGAAGTCGCCACGCACGGCAACATCTGGTCCAGCTGCCCGCTGGAATAAATAATACAAACACCCAACAGTCACACACATAGTCCTGACCCCACACTAGGATCGAGTCTTTTGTCGTAGGTATCAGGAACTATGGAGACTTTACGGTCTCGCAAACACTCAGATTCAAAAGGAATATTTGTGGGCCGCACAAATATTTCTTTCGATGCTGAGATTGAACCCGCGGCCTCTCGTTTCACAGGCGGCGTCTAACCGACTGCCAAAGCCGGGTCACCTTTTTCTGCCCTCCTATTGGCTGAAAGGTAGCTGAAATTTGATTAGTGGAACGTATCTCATATGTGAGAAGACGCCTATTTCTCCTCTATATCTCCTCTATTTCTCCCGTCAAACAGCAGTGAAAATGCACTGTTTTATTTCGGTTTGAAGGATATTGTAGCCAGAGTAACTACTGGACATATTGAGACTAAACATCTCTCAGGATAACGAGCGCGGTGGCATGCTAAGCATTGTTTCGCAATTGTTAAAATGTTTGCAAATTGTGTTTGGTTTTGCCACTGTCCATGACCTGTCGTATCGCTTACCATCAGGTGACCGGCACCATCGTCTCAACATTCAATCAAATAAAAAAGAAGTAATTAACCACAAAGTATATTACCAGTAAGTCAGCACTCTATAATGCTCCAACAAACTCTCGAATGTCGGCTTGGTACTGCTCAGGAAGTCTGGCGCTAAAGCCGCGTTCACCGTCATATTGGCGAAACTAAACTTTATGTCGCCGACGTGTAGCGCCCTCTTCACGTCAGAGCGTTGGAGGTACCCCATGTATCGAGCCACAGACAAATCGTCCCGCAAGAAATTGTACGCGTGCTTTTGATGCGTCAAGAACAATAGGATGGTTATGAGGCTGTTCCATTTCTGAAATAATATAATAAAATAGAGAATACGGTCTTATTCAAGAATAGTTTTAAAATCTATTTTAGTTTGTGCAGGTATAATTTGAACGACATTTGAATTTATTTATGTATGTATCCGTTTTTGTATCATACATACAGGGTATATCAAGACTGCTACCGAAAACGAAGCCGAGTGGTTGTTTAAGCGACTTCAGACACAAAGCAATAGAAAATTTTGCAAAAAAAAAGCGACAATTTTCTTTTTGTAATTTTTTTCCTATGGCCATATTTGGGTGGTAAATACATTTTTTTCGAAAATAATAGTGTATACCCTTTTATTTATAAATACTCTAAGGTATAAAACAGTTAAAATTATTATTTTAGCAATAACTATGGATTTACCACCCAAAAATGACGATATTTAAAAAATCATTAAAAATTAATGACGCGTTTCTTTGCCAAATTTTTAGTTGCATTGTGTTTGTATTCACTAAAACTACCACCCGGCTTCGTTTTCGGTAGCAGTCTTGATATACCCTGTATAACCAAATATACAGGGTGTATCAAGACTGCTACCGAAAACGAAGTCGGGCGGTAGTACAAGAACAATATAAAATCATATTCGATAATAGTTGTATTAACCCTTAACTACGTCTTGATAATTTTTAACATGAAGTAAACATTCTAATTACCCATTTTAGATAAGATACACTAGTTGCCTTAACCTCTTGACCATATATTCCAGTTATATTGTTTCAAAGAACATAGTTACTGATTTAATTAAGAGTTTTAAAATATTGATTACAAGGCAAAGTTACACATAATCTAAACTAACTATTCGGGATCAAAGCGTTGATATTACCTATACTAGGCATAAATGTGACGAAAAAAATCTTGCGTGTTGGACTTATGCACGTAGAATTTCGTATCATAACCTAATATCCTTGCTGTTCTTGGAATCTAAATTTAAAAAATTTCATACATTTATGTCAATGGATAGACTACTTACGTTTTTCGCTTCCACACTTCTGTTATTCTTAATATCATCTTCAAATGCATCACTCAATGGTTTGACGGTGGCCAACTGCTCTTTATCCAAAAGGCCGAAGTAATAAAACGGCGAAGTCAAATGCGCTATCATTTCTGGTTGTACATACGCATTGCCTATAATAAGACCCTGCAAAGATTTCATATAATTTGGTAGAAGGCGCCTTAACGTTACTCTAACAACGCAAAATTCCATTGCGTTGCTTCCTATCAGTAAATATCGTCATCTCGTGAGGAAGTAAAAAATGAGGCCAGGATTCAAATAACATTGGCTAACTCGTCATCGTCGTCAGGATGTCTTAGTCTACCAGGATTATAGGCATTGATACCAGGCAATTTGACAGTGTCATCACTGCCCGTCGTTCATAGATGCTTATATAAGAACGAGTAGTAATTGGCACGTCTTAAGCATAGCATTAAAAACTAGGTTAAGTTTGTAAATATGAAACTATGGGCATCCAATGTGTCCAAAACGATGATTTTGATAATGGCAAATCTGATGTCGACTAATCCCTCTAAAATAGAAGAAATATGCCTAGCGATAAAATCCCAAATTACTTGATCTAGAAAGAAACAATTAACCAGAAGTCACCTAAATGTGTATACTAAACAAATATGGCAAAACTACGGGACTATGAAGCTTCTAAATAAGCAAGTTACCTGCAGGTTGATGTCGAGCCCAGGCGTGTCCTTATGCTTGTGGATCTCCATGCCGAGCGCCGGCACGTACTTGCCGGCGTAAGATTCCCCCGCGATGTACAACGGCGCTGTTCGCAACTCCGGGAATACTTGCAGGAATTGTTTCAACACTGAATACAGGTGGGTAGAGTACTAAAACGATTACAAATTTTCACATACATTATGATGAATATTGGTAGCAAAAGCTAAACATAGGTATAAATTGATTTAAAGATATTAAAATGATTTGAAGCTTTCTTTCAATTGTTACAAATTACCTGAATAACCACTGTTCATATATTTTAATGGATAAAAAGGGAAAGAAATATAGGTAGCAATTGTAAAGTTTTTAAGAGTACTTTTAGCCAACCCGCATTAGGTCAGCGTGGTGGACTACATGGCCACTCTCAATGGTACTCTCGATTATAGAAGAGGCTCGTACCCTGCAGTAGTACACATATGGGCTGATACAGAGAGAGTTGTTAATATAAAATATATTTAAAATTAAATTAATTTATCTCATCCCTGCATCGAAAAAATACTTAAAACTCAGCCCTTGCCCATATGATTTTACGAAAGTAGGTATCTTACTTACCGTCGCCATATCTCTCGCCAAACCATCAACATGGTTAGTGAAACTGAATCCTGTACCAACAGGGTTATCTATGAATAATAGAGAATGGTTCTGCAGCCATGTAAAGGGATTCGCTACAAACAAAAACGGATTATCATTTAAACTAATTGGTAATTAGACTCTTGATTGTAAAGGCTCTTTGGAATAACTATAGTTGGCTTTCAGGTCTCGTTAGTCCATTAAATTTTATTTTGAAATATGTTATCATTTTGCAATGAACTTATTAAGATATAGCACTCTTATTGCCGAAAAGAGAAATGTTGTTAAATCTATTTGAGCAAAAAAAAACAAATGCTCATTCTTATTTTTTTTTATTGCAGTGAATGGCGAGACGAGCATGCCGTTCGCCTGATGGTAAGCGATGCGACCGCTCATGAACAGTAGCAAAACCAAACAACACCCTGAATTACAAAGCAATGCTTGGCATTCCACTGCGCTCGCCATTATTATTTATTTATTTATAAACTTTATTGTACACCAGAAAAAAACAAATACAATAACAGAAATTAAAAATAATATTAAAAATAAGTACAATCGGCGGCCTTATTGCACTAGGCAATCTCTTCCAGGCAACCTTTGGATGGAGATAAGACACAGGAGAGAGAAAGGGCAGTCTA
Organism: Hyles vespertilio; assembly: GCA_009982885.2. Taxonomy (NCBI): domain Eukaryota; kingdom Metazoa; phylum Arthropoda; class Insecta; order Lepidoptera; family Sphingidae; genus Hyles; species Hyles vespertilio. The sequence continues at coordinate 20,182,395 of CM042807.1, forward strand.
GGGTGTATAATGAAAGAAAAAAAAAAAAAAAAAAACAAACTATACTAACAAATTAAAAACACAAAATAAAAGTAATACATTCATATAAATATGTACAACATACATACATATATACATATACAAAATAGACATAAAATATAATAAATATATACATAATAAATGCTAATGGAAATAGTAAAAGCACATTAATGTGTAAATTCAGAGAGAGAGATAGTGTTCCTTGACTAGTGACTTAAAAGAAGACAATGTTCTAGCCCGTCTCACGACATCTGGAAGTGAGTTCCACAATCGAACAGCTAGTACGGAGAATGATTTGTCCATAAATGTCGTGGTGTGTAGGGGCATTCTCAGTTTCATGTTCTCTGACGACCTCAGGGATCTTTCATGGGAATCATGAAGAAATATAAAACGGTCTTTGAGATAAGAGGGGGTGAGAGGGTTAAATAATATATTGTATAAAAGTGAAAGAGTGTGAGTATTCCGACGAAGCCGTATGGGTAACCACTTGAGCTTAAGACGGAACTCAGAAACATGGTCATATTTGCGTAAACCAAATATGAACCGTATGCAAAAATTTTGGAGACGCTCAAGTTTATTAAGTTGGTCTTCGGTGAGATCAAGATAGCTGACATCGGCATAATCAAGGATGGGGAGTAGGAGTGTTTGCGCAAGCGAAATTTTCGTGGCAACGGATAGAAAATTGCGTAACCTTCGCAGAGACCTTGCTGAAGCAAACAGCCTTCGACTTAATTCTCGAAGCTGAGGACCCCAAGTGAAGGACTTGTCTATAAGTAGACCTAGATTGCGAACGGAGTCGTATGGGATGGTGATACCATCACAAAAGACAGGAGGAAGTTTAGTCCAATCTAGCTTTGAGGACATCCTGGGGCTGCCAACAACAATGATCTGGGTTTTCGAGGGATTAATCTTCAAGCCGTGAGCTTTACTCCATTGACAGATGTGTTGGATATCAATGTTTATTGCTGCAATCGCGTCAACCATCTTGTCTAAAGTAGCCTGAGCGTAAATCTGGAGATCATCAGCGTAGAGGTGGTAGGAAGATTGAAGTTGATTAGTTATAGAGTTAATAAAGAGAGCAAAGAGAAGAGGAGATAGCACGCCGCCCTGAGGAACGCCAGCAGATACAGGGACCCAGGAGGAACTTTCCTCCACACTGATGCGTTGCCGGCGTCCATACAGGTAACTATGAAACCAATCAACTGCCATTGGAGATATGTTAAGAGAACGTAGCATACAAAGTAACACATCGTAATCAACGGTGTTAAAAGCATTACTGAAGTCCAGCAGAGCAAGAACAGTCAGCTTGCCTTCCTCCATGCCAGATCTGATGCCTTCCGTAACATGAATCAAAGTTGTAGTGGTACTATGACCAGGACGAAACCCTGATTGGAAAGGATTAAGGAGTTTATTTTTGGAAAGGAAATCATAAAGCTGAGAATGGATTAGACGTTCTAGGACTTTAGAGAGGAAAGGAAGTATGGAAATAGGTCGGAATTCAGAAAGTAGAGAGGCATTGGGTTTTTTGGGAATTGGGATAATATGGGCTTCTTTCCAAGTAGTTGGAAAGATGCCTGCGGAAATGGAATAGTTTAGGATGTGCGTGATTATAGGAAGGGTTTCGTCTAATATAGGAAGAATCATGTTACGGCTGACACAGTCACTTCCCACGGCATTAGATGAGATGAGCCATCCTGAGACATAAGATATTAAGTCTCAATATGTCTAGTATTGACTCTGGCTTCAATGTCCTTCAATTCGAAACACAACAGTGCATTTAAACTACTGTTTGACGGGAGAATTAGACATTGCGGTGGTACTCACCCAGGCAGCCTCTCACATACATATGAGATACCTACCACCAGCAATTTTCTTAAAATAAACTATTCAAATACAATAACGACTGAAATCCAATAAATTGTAGAACGATTAGTAGACTCACTTTATTAGTATAGCGCCAATCAAATTTAGATAATTATATTATATTGTATTATGTGCACTACAAAATACTATTACAAATACATTCTATTACATTACCTTTCAATGTTCCGTTGTCAAGCACTTTAACTGGGCCTAATTCATCAAACATACCAGTCAAGCTTGAAGCCCCAGGTCCACCTTGTAGCCATATTATCCACGGATTCTCATTCACAGGCTTCTTCACCATAGGAAAATACCAGAAATATATATTTGAATTGTAAGTCTTGTTCACTGTGAAATATCCCGAGTAACTTTCAAATCCCAGGAACAATGACGGATCCACCTTGCTAGCATTTCGCGCATCTTCAATCCGACCTTCTTCGATATACGGCGTCAGTAGCAGAGCAGTTCCATTATCTACTTTAGTATTTGGGACAACAAGTTTAACATTGGTCGCCTTAGGGTCTGCTCCAGACTTATTCTGATGTTGATCTTTTACTTTTTCATTAAGACTAATGACATTTATTTCAGCATATATCTTGTTGTCTAATATTTTGGTTGTATTTCCCTTTGATATGTGTAAGTCTTTTGGTAATAAACTTGTAAATAACAAATCCGATGATTTACCATCACTGATTGATGCAACTCTGCTGTAGACGCTAGAAATAGAATTTTGTCTTAGAAACTTCTGCACATTAAGTGGCATGTATATAGTATACAGGGTATATCAAGACTGCTACCGAAAACGAAGCCGGGTGGTAGTTAAAGCGACTTCAGACACAATGCAACAGAAAAAGTTGCAAAAAAAGCGACCATTTTTTTTTGTTATTTTTTTCCTATGACCATATTTGGGTGGTAAATACATTTTTTCCTAAAATAACAGTGTATATCCTTTTATTTATAAATAATCTAAGATATAAAAGTGTTTGAAAACCCAAAAATGACGATATTAAAAAAATCATTGCCGCGTTTCTTTGCGAAATTTTTAGTTGCATTGTGTTTGTAGTCACTAAAAGTACCACCCGGATTCGTTTTCGGTAGCAGTCTTGAGATACCCGGTATATCTATAAATGCGTTAAATATAATGCTATAAAAGACAAAATATGTAGCTAATTTTTAAACTGAAGATCTTGTATAAAACCATTTATAAAACTGTCACTTATGTTTAGCAAAATAAACATTTTTATCTTTAGATTAAATGCAGTTGCTATAGTTAACAAAACAATGCATACAAATAAAATTACGATGAAACCACGGACTGTAAAGAGATATACCATGAAAATATACACAGTCAGGCCATAAGTATTGTCACACAGTAAAAACTTTTCTTTTAGAATGCTGGCCACAAAAAAGTTTATTGAATTCGAATTTCGAATTGTTCATGAAAATAAAAATGTATACTTTTTAGAATTTTACTCATTTTTAAATATGGAGTGGACGCCTAAAGAAGACCGTTTTGCAGTTATTGCGTTGCATCGTTGCGGTTACGCGCCAATTAAAATTTTTGACATACTGAAAAATTTGAATATAACCAAAAAATTCATTTATCGTACCATCAAACGATACAATGAAGACTCCAGTGTAGATGCCAGGTCAAGAAGTGGTCGCCCTCGGTCTGTTAGGACTCCAGCAGTGATAAAAGCTGTAAAGGCGCGAATTCAAAGAAATCCCAAACGTAAGCAGAAACTGTTGGCCCTTCAGATGGGGTTAAGCAGAACCACGGTTAAAAGGGTGTGAAATGAAGACTTAGGGCTTCGGGCATATCGAAGAAAAACAGGACATCGTTTGAATGCTCGTCTAATGGACCTGAGACTGAAGAGATGCCGCGCTTTGTTGAAGCGGTACACGGGAAAAAATATCGGGAAATTCTTTTTTCAGATGATTTTTTTTTTACCGTAGATGAGAGCTACAACAAACAAAATGATAAGGTACGCACACAGTAGTGAAGAAGCGAGCAACCGTATTCCGCGTATCCAACGAGGTCATTTTCCATCCTCGCTCATGGTATGGTTGGGAGTTTCTTATTGGGGCTTAACAGAGGTACATTTTTGTGAGGAAGGTGTAAAAACTGTCCTGACGAACCTTGTGGAACCTGTTTCTCATACCATGTTCAATAACAGGCACTGGGTATTCCAACAAGATTCGGCGCCAGCTCATAGAGCGAAGAGCACACAAGACTGGCTGGCGGTGCGTGAAATCGATTTCATCCGGCACGAAGACTGGCCCTCCTCCAGTCCAGATTTGAATCCGTTAGATTACAAGATGTGGCAACACTTGGAGGAAAAGGCGTGCTCAAAGCCTCATCCCAATTTGGAGTCACTCAAGACATCCTTGATTAAGACAGCCGCCGATACTGACATGGACCTCGTTCGTGCTGCGATAGACAACTGGTCGCGCAGATTGAAGGCCTGTATTCAAAATCACGGAGGTCATTTTGAATAAACTTTAGTGTCATAAGAATCTATGTTTTGTTAAGTTCATTTTGGTATATAAATGGTTACATAATGAATAAACTTGTTTCAATTATTTTATATTAAACATGTGACAGAATTTATGACCTGACTAGGTATATAAGATAGACCTAATCTTAAACATATGTTGCTCTTCAATTTCCTTTAATATAAGTAGGTACCTTATTATGACTGAATCAGACGAAAACGCAAAATAACATCGACATTTTTTCTACAACGACGAATAAATTTCGTAATTGAGTTCAATTAACACTTGATACAGTAATCTTATTAAATAACAATTGTTAGAGAATCGAAGTACAAATGCTAAACGAAGAAAGAACATAATAATCAACTGCGCATTACGTTGTAAAACGCAGGTAATTGTTTTATAGTAACTTTTTCCTTAATCTATCTATGGAACCTTGTAAAAAGTATTAATAAAAAGATTTTAATCATTTATTAAAATAAAAAAATAAGAATACGTAACAATAAAACATATAATTTTCTTACCTGGTCACACACATAAATAAAAGTAACACTGGCTGCATCATCACTAAATAATAATTCACTAAAGTTAATAACAGTATTATAAATTTTGTATAATGTAAAAATTATTAAAATTCATATCCGTTTTGCCGACATTGTTCTGAATGATAAGCATGTACTGACGGACGGTGCGAATATCTTGTACTCGTAAATAATAATCGTTACTATCAGTTTGAACTATTTGATCCCAGTTAGAACAATCTTACGACATATCCATTGAAACTCGCAGACTTGTAATAAATAACTAGCCCGTAGTATTTTGGATAACAATAAAAAACGTCTGCGTTTTTTCACATCCTCACTTGTTCCTAATTAAGATGTTTTTAATTTTTTACCGTGTGATAATCCAATTACTTTGAAGATGCTTTAAATAATTTACTCATTTTTGTGATTTAAAATGCAATTAAAACGTATTTTGAAATAAATTTCTATGAATCATGACAAAAAATGCTATTTAAGAAATCACGGAAGTTTGGTGTAGGTATAACATTCTGAACGATGTATTTTTTATTTAATTACCAGAAAGAAATATTTGCGAGAGTCTGAGGATCAATCTTTCGACGACGAGCAAGATTCAGCCCATATACATACGTCCCACTACTGGGCACAGGCCTCATATACAAACAAGAGTACCATAGATAGAGGGTTTTTTTTCCGCCTGTGTTTGATAGTGTTTGGGAGTGGTAAAGTGACGCTGTAGGGTGGTGAGTGTGTGTGGGGTAGCTTAACCGTCAAAGGGTAGGGATTTCGCCATTAGACGTCCCCTCCAGACGATGTCTACTATGATGTCCATCATGTACAAGGCGTCGTGGCGTATAATGGCTTATAGCACGTGGTCTTGGAATGGCGTGGATGTCGGTTTTTACGGCGCACATCAAAGTTGATCACTATTGCATGTCGCCATCGTGTGGTTGCGTTCCCAACATTCACATGGCCATTGAGGGCCAACTCATTGGTCCAGCGCTGGCCCATAGTGTAGAGAGGCTACGATACGATAACCCAGCCTTTGCCGGTAAATCATTGAGAGGGTTTAAGGGATAGTCCACGCTAGTCTAGCGTCAGTTGACCACGCACCATACCACACTACATTGTAAACTGGTTTTGAAAAGAGCAACACTAGAGTTTCTTGCCCGTTCTTCTCTATTAAAAACCGCTTTCTGAACCGGGTAGATCAAAAAATGACTGAATCTAAACGATGTTGAAAATATTAATGGTTCAATTAATTATTTAGATTTTCATTATACCGGGTATCTCAAGACTGCTACCGAAAACGAAGCCGGGTGGTAGTTCTAGTGGCTACAAACACAATGCAATTAAAAATTTCGCCTAGAAACGCGACAATTTTTTTTTTATGATTTTTTAAATATCGTTATTTTTGGGTGGTAAATCCATAGTTTTTGCTTAAATAATAATTTAAACTCTTTTATACCTTAGAGTATTTATAAATAAAAGGGTATATACTATTATTTTAGGAAAAAATGTATTTACCACCCAAATATGGCCATAGGAAAAAAATAACAAAAAAAAATTGTCGCTTTTTTTTGCAACTTTTTCTGTTGCATTGTATCTGAAGTCGCTTAAACTACCACCCGGCTTCGTTTTCGGTAGCAGTCTTGATATACCCTGTATACAAATTCTTGAAAATACTCATGGAGGTGTAAATAAAAATAAAGGTAATGTTAAATATTTATTCTATTATTAATTAAAACATCTCTAATATGACTCATGACATCGGCTAGCCTCGTTATCTCACTCGCTATGGTCTGCATCGAGTCTGTGAGCCTCTTTGAATTTTCCAATTTTTCTTTCTCTAAGCGTAAAAATTCTGATGCCTCGTCATCATTTTCTGTAACAGACACAAGGTTTTATTTTATATTTAAATTTAGAAAAGATATAAACTATTTGTTTTGGATGCAAAAATAAATCTTTTCTTAGTTAAAATCATAATAAAGTTAGGATAATTTCCTCTTTACAACCTTTTCTTGTCCATGATTCAAACGCTCATGGGCGGCAGTGATCACTTACTATCAAATCGAAAACCTATTTGATAGTTTGCCGGAACTATGCAAAAAAATGGTGAAATTAATTAATTAAAAAATAGTGACATAAGACGTTCATAAGATTGAAACCGGAACAGAACAGCGCATCGGCACAGCTTTTGGCGGGAGAAATAGACATTACGGTGGTAACTACCCAGACGGCCTTTCTTATATGAGAGACCTTCCACCAGCGAATCACTAAACTAAATTATTAAACGTATAACATAGGTACCTATATCATCAACATGTCCATTGTTTAATCCGACCCTGGGTTTTTTGTCCACAGGGCTTCTGGGTTCACTGCGTTCGTCCACGTCCGATAACTCTTTCGATGAATGTCTACGCTTTCGACCCCGACGTGACCTTAATCGGGTTTCTAAAAAAAATCGTCTCAAATTATTTTTGACTAGCACAATAACACTGCACCGCCCATTGGTCTGGTGCAGTGTCAACAGTCAACATTAAAGGCAGGCGTCCAAAAATTCGCATCGTATATATCGGACGCATCGCATCATACGGACCGTAGTATTATTGGTATAGGAATTTATACAAGTGCGTCTACTGATGCGCATCGTAGGGATCGCACGAATCTATGAATTCATATACAAAGGTCGATATTCGATACGTCTGATACGTACGATGCGGACATATGGACGCCAGCCTTTATACACCATGGAATTCAACTAGTATATCCCGGCGAGACTAGCATGCCGTTCGCCTGATGGTAAGCGATGCGACCGCTCATGAACAGTAGCAAAACCAAACAACATCTTGAACTATAAAGCAATGCTTGGCATTCCACTGCGCTCGCCATCCTGAGACATAAGATGTTAAGTCTCAATATGTCCAGTAGTTACTCTGGCTACAATGTCCTTCAATCCGAAACACAACAGTGCATTTAAACTGCTGTTTGACGGGAGAAATAGACATTGCGGTGGTACCCACCCAGGCAGCCTCTCACATATGAGAGACCTACCACCAGTGTCTATCACCATCTACCAGTGTCATATCTAACTAAAAGCAGACGTCTACATATCTACATCGTACGTATTGGACGCATCGCATCAACCGAATCGTAGTATTCTTTGTATTGTAATTCATACCATTACGTCCACTGATCCGCAACATAAAGATCGCACGAAAATACCGGATATGTGGATGCCGATGCTCTGGCGGGCAAACCAAACAAATACAATCTCTACTGATACTGTGGACGCATAGTTGATAATTCGTTTCATGCGATTCGTCCGATTCGTACGTACGTATCGGACGCATCGCATCAAACGGATCGTAGTATTGTTTGTTTAGGAATTCATACGAGTGCGTCCACTAATCCGCATCGTAGGGATAGTTCAAATCTGTTTATTCCTATACAAAGAATACTATTCGTTGCGTCCAATACTTACGATGAGGATGTGTGGACGCCTGCCTTTAAGCCAACCTATTCGCAAGCGACTGTACACAGGTTGAACAGTAAAAAAATCATATTTTAGCAGAACACTATGACCGGCTTTTTTATTATGGCACCATCGTATAATCGACCGTGGCCTTATAATGACCAGCCCATCATGAGTGATAGATTCTTAGTTAATTTCACTCACCCAGCGAAACTGCTACTTCACGTGCTTTTTTGTTTTATTCATACATAGTTTTAAAATAAATTGTAACTGTGGAATATTTAGTCTTCTCTCAAAGTTCAAACTGAATTTAACTGCCGTTGGAAAGGGAGAGCACATTCGATAACTGATAACACTATATTAATTTAAAAAATATTATAAGCCTTTAATGCTCGACACTATACAGTGCCTATGATAATTGCAGATTGCTATGTTGCTAAAACAGGCGCTATATCACAATTCGATTTTTTTATACATTAAAAAAACAATTTAAATGTTATCATTAAAAAAGAAAGTATTAGTGGATGAATAAATATTGTGCAGGCAATTAAAGCTAAAACACATACCACAAAACTGATTGGTGGGCGCATCAACGTGGTAATTATCCGCCTCGTCTTCTTCCGTACCCTGCAATACATTTATTCATAAATACATTCAACAGACTCACACATAGCTCTATAAATGCTCAAGTATTGTCATGGGTATAAGAAACTTGATAATTTTGGTCTCTCATTACCCAGATCGGATACAAATACCACTAGTGGTTCATACAAATATTTGTCTGTTTATGAAGGTCAAACCTATGGCCTTTGATTATAAAGCTGTCATCTTAACCAAATACCCAACAGAATACAATTAATTTTTCAATTACTCCTTAAAAGAAAATTTAAATACACCTAAAAAAATAACAAAAGGTGACTTCTTAGTTCTTACCCCATCAGCCAGTGGATCATTTTTAATAATAATTCCATCAACCGCACTATCACCTATAATACTGAGTATGGTTTCCTCCATGGAAGACAGCTGAGTGACTCCGTCCGGAGGTGGCCTATTGCTTTCCTTAGCTGCTCTCAACTCTAATGCTCGTCTTCGGACCCTGTACTTCCAATCACACCAGTACTGAAATTTATTAAGTTTATGTAAAACTTTTCACTGTAGAGGAAGCTCATGCCTGGTAGTTGGATGTATGAGAGCTGGATTATTTTATTACAAATAACATAAACTAGATCAAAATTATTTTTATTATTGTAAGTCATTTTATATCTACTACTGAATATAAGTATCACTAAAGCCTTTCAGATGCATAAGTAGAATATCTTGCGGTCTACTAATTTTTCATTAAATAAATGTATCTGTAAACTATTTTGTAAAATAATTTTCTAAAACACTAAAAAGTTTGAAAGTAAATATTATAAATGAATGTATACAATACCGCCTAGATGTAATGGGGATGGAACACATCATTGAAACATTCTTTATGACATTAGAAAGTAAAAATAAAATAATATGGCCTCAATTGTGTCCATGATTAAGAAATGTATCATTTCACACTCATCTTTAAAATATGGTAACAACATTTAATTTACCACCAAATAGAAGCGAGTTATATATTTTTTTTATTTATCTAAGTAAATGTTAATATCAGGTACTGGCTAGAAAAATATTTAATAAGTGTTTCCAGAATTTAAATATGGAACACAAATTAGTATTTTTTATTTACCTTGCATATTGCTGTTAATTTAATTTGAACTATGTTCACATTTACAGCTGTATTTATAGAATATTTTATGAACGATGTATATTGAATTACAAAATATACCTTTGACCACCCTTTTCCATCCTTAGTTGCCCCATCTTTAAACACATTAAGTTTGTTAGCGCACATATTCCAGACTTTAAGAGTATGTAGCTTCCCTCGTCTGCCCCTAGTGAGACCTTTGGCCAGTTCATTGTGCTCTTTGAGGAAGTCCAACAGTGCATTCAGCTGATCAAAACTTACTTGCCTCTTCTTGAAATCTATAGTGATAATTAAATATTTTTTTAATAAAACCATTTACCCAATAAAATTTCATTTTAATCAATAAAATAAGTAAATATCTTTTATTGAAAAACAAATCAATTTGGATATTATCCTTCCCTTGTGATATATTTTTTAAGTAAATTACACATTACAATGGTTGTATCATATTTGATTATTTGATAACAATGTGGTTCATATCAAAATATTGATGAAAGGTGAAAGAACTTATAATTTTCCAAAGGTGATAATGTTTACTAACGATTATAAGTGATGTAAAAAGATCATACCAGAATCCATTGTAGATTATATTTTCCAGACACATAAATACATATTATCGATTGGTTAACATTTCACCACATTAAAAGAATAAATAAAACACACAAATATTTAAGTTCTACTTGTGATTCTTATATCGTATAGGTAATTATCTATCGTTTTAAAATCGTCTCGGAAATCACATAGCGCTGTCATCACTGTGAATCTGTTTTACCGACAATATGACGAGGACGGGGAAATGCGCGCGCATTATTTGTTTTGATTGATTATTTTGTGGTATTCCAGCGCTTGAATCACTGAAAACAGTCGGAAAATATTAATTTTTTTCGCGTTTGCTGAACTATTTACGTTTTATAATCAAAACAAACAATAGCAGCGTTTGACAGATTAACGTAATTACCAGATAACAAAAACATAAAATATTTTTAATTAGGCCTTATGTACACGGTTTTTTTTAAAGTAATTTAATAGTTAAGGTCCCGGTATTACTTAAGTTCAAAATAGAATGTACATTTTATGAAAGAAAATGCTCTAAGAAAGTTATTTCACTTCACTTGCCTCCACAAAAGAAGCGGTTTCGTCTTGCTCGGTGAAGTAAAAGCGCTGAAATCGCTTTCCTTTCAAGCTTCAGTTCCAGTATGAGCACAACAAATATTTACTTCCCGCCCAATACGCGATTACGCAGCTAAGTTAAAAATCGGTTTATATTCTTGAGCACATATGTGACATGTGACATTTAGATTAAGCCGTGTAAAAATCAATCACGCTAATAAAATTGACAAGTGTGTTGCAAAGGTTTCCGATTTCGCTTTTCTTTGCCTTGGTGAAAAGCTCTGCAGGTACCATGAAAATGGTGCCGTAAGATACATATTATTGTTTGTGTATGTTATAAACGATTCATCATGGTGTTTGAGGGTTTGAGAATGTTTAAAAGGGTGAGTTTTTATATTTATTTAACAATTAAATGTGGTAGAAATTACGGATATTTGTATTTTGTATCAGTGAGGGCTGTGGAAATCAATCTCAGTTATGGACCTATGTATAATTGATTTTGTTGAAATAAATAAACGATACTAATTATTTATTTTTTCAAATCGAGTTTAAATTATGATGTATTGATAAAGCTTTGGACACCATCTGACCTTCACTATATTTAATACCTACGTAGTATATACATACAATGAAAGCTCTATACAAAATAAAGAATGTGCATACTTAGGTACATGCGCACTTATTTCTAGGTCATAATTTACATAACCATGATTTATAATGAAAATACGTCTACACACATGTACCTACTGGTGTGTACCTACCTCAAAAACAACGTCTAATAAATATAAATTGTAAAACAATTCTTAAATTAATCATCAGTCATTCAATGAGTACACAGGACATGAGAAGTCATTAGAAGCATAAATCAATTCAATTGTTTTTATGTTTTGAAACATCAAACTATCGTTTTTTTTTTACATGGTATAAGAGTGTTTATTAATCTGGAGACTCACCTGGTATGCGTGGTTACCGCCGCTGATTATCATTAAAAATCACAATCTCTTGGATTAAGAGGATAGCTATCGAGCTCTCTGATCTGTCTCTTACGAGGCACCGATTGCTCAGAATAAAGTACTAAGTAGGCACTTTGATATTGTCACTGATATTCCAGTCATTGGGATCCTTCGCAAGTACTAAGCCGTTATACCGACTAAATCATAAATCAGCAGTAAGAGAATCAGAATGTCGAGTATTAAACAAAATGAAAGATGAAAAGGATGATGGAAAAGAAGCGTAGAGTTCATTATTCTGTCATGATACTTGCTCACTGAACGAATCGCCATAGCAAAACTACTAGTTACTACTTACTAGTTTACATATGTTTTCTATGAAAATGGCATTTTCCCGTTTGATCCAGCTGTATACTAGATGTAGCCTAGCTATAGCGTTATTACTCTTATATGCATAGCTGGGCATTAACTCGTTAATCCGTTAATCGTTAATTAACGAAGTTAACATCTTGATTAACGAATTAACTTTTAAGTTAACTTTTAAAAATGTTAACGGACACGTTAACTTCCGTTAATATGCAGAATCCCGTTAATCGTTAATCTAATGCCTACTATTTACCGCACGGCACCGCGGCGCGGCGCGAAAAACAGGTTCAGACAAGTATGAAACGAATGACAAGTGCCGGGCGGCGCGTGGCAGCGCGTGAAACAAAAACAAAACTAAATATATTTTGTCGGCACGTGCGAGCGAGAAAACTGCGAAGATATTTTTTCGTTTGATCATTTCATTACTTAGCGCCAGTGCTTAGAGTGACGAATGTTTTGTTTGTTGTTATTATAAAGAGTAAAGTAGTCTTTAAAGAGTAAAGCGCAAAGTCTTGTTAAAATGTGGCTGGATATGAAATCAAAAGACTCGTTCAACGATGCTGCATTCCTCGGGGAACAGATATTCATAAATCTATTTATTAAATACAATACTCAAGCGCTGCAGTTGAACGTCTGTTTTCCACGGGTAAAGACATTTTAACACCAAAACGAGCCTCGCTTTCAGACGAGAACTTCAACATGTTAATGTTCATGAAGGGGAATATGCACCTTATGGTCGACGATTAAATTACAAATTTGAATTATACAAGTATTTTGTTTTATTCCTAACCTGTTGACTTCGAGAACCTAAACCAACAAGTTGTATAAGTTCACTAACGCAACGATATAAAAATGCAATTTTACACATATTAACGGATTAACGATTAACGTTAACTTGCGTTAATTCTTCCGAAATGTAACGCTTTAACGCTTAACGAAGCTAACTTTTTTTGTAGCGGACTAACGATTAACGAAGTTAACTATTTGATTAACGGTGCCCAGCTATGCTTATATGTAAATTGTTACCGTGTTCCAGATTGAGTCATGTAGCATGGCAACGCAACGATTTATTTGACTTTTTATTTATAAATACTTTTGCCTGCGTCGCGTCATTGAGATTTAATACTAGATAGGTTTCCGCGAACAAAATTTTGTGTGTAAATTATTAGTTGGTCGGCATAATTCTGAAATAGTTAGGGACTCCACCTGGTGGGCGCTGTACTAACCATCAGATGAAGTGCAGTCAGCTTGCTGATCCTGGATGAAAAAAATATATGAACTTTATTTACCTATCTCGAATTTAACATTGGGAATGAACCGTATGTACCCTTTTTTAAAGACTGTGAATAAGAATGCAGTAATTATCGAGTCCAGACTCCGCCAGAAGAGTACTATCTGTGAGTCTGACGTCTGTGACTCGATATTTGAACCCGTTATTTTTGGGAAGGCAGTCAGAGCGAAGAAGGTGCATTGGGGGCTAAAAGAGGTAACAGAAGCCTATGTTGATATTAGGAATCAGAAACATGTACCTCCGATCTGAGTCCTTCCGGATTGGTGTTTGTGTACACCAAGGATAAGTGCTGAGTCCATTCAGTGTTGTGCTCGACGTCATCACGCCTGACATCCGCGAACCTGCGCCCTGGTTGATGATATACGCCGATATTTGGAACGTAAGGCCGATCGGTGGTAAGAGGCGCTTGAAAACGGTGGTATGAAGTTAAATGTGGTAAAGACCAAATACATGCTTGCAGGCTTGTGGTAGTACAGATCCTCAAAGCTTTGAAACAGGGAACGCACTTGTCGTGAAGACGGACAAGATCAAGTACCTTGCGTCAGTACTGCATGAGTCTGGTGACATCGGCCTTGACGTCAAAGCTCGTGTAGACGCTGCTTGGTGGAGGGAAGTCTTGGACATACTTTGCGATCACCGGATGTCAATGATGCTCAATGGTCTCATTTATAAAAGCGTCGAGCGGCCCTTGCTCTTGCGGAGAAATTGAAACAATTTTTTTAATTTTGGCTTGCAACGTGAGTTGGTCTCAGATGAAATGTCCAGGACATCAGGAGATAAAGATGCTGCGAAACCTGTGTTACGCATTAGGAAGAATCCATATCCGTAATCCGAGCACATCCGCGGCAGCCTTGCTGCCTTACTGTCCGCGATCTGACAGATAAACTCCAGGAATGTTGCTTGAGATGGTATGTTCATATCTTAAGAACACCGTAGGAGCACTTCCGCAATGTTTACGTTAGCCTCAACATTCCCGGACCTCAACAGAAGGGTGCACCAAAGAAGCGCTGGCTAGATGTCGTCAAGGAAGATATGAGAATTAATGGCCTTATTATTGAAGATGCCGAAGACCGGGCGAAATGGAGTAGACTCAGGCGGAAGGTGGACACGGGCACCGGTTGGCATAACGCCAAGTAGAAGCAAGGAAGAAAGGAGCTGTAGAAATTCTTATCGTAATCAGACATTTAATTATTATATTTTTTGTTTGTCTACTGACTTTTTTGTAACTTTTAACAATTGTATGTAAAAACTCTTTCAAAAACACACTTTCAGAATTGTACGGAATAAATGTGTACCATACATTTCCCGTGAAATTACCTTCCCGCTGTTAAATGAAATTTATATTTTTCCAATAGACAAACAGCTGCGCCTTATAATTTTGTCAACGCCATAACATTACAGTAATGGAGCGGAGGCGGGCGCGACAGCCGTAATAAAGTTTAATTCAATCAAATTGGGAACAAAACTTTACTTGATATTATTACTCGTAGTTCTGATTCGATCTTGGATCAATACAGTCAAACTTCTCAAGAGTCTTTAAAGTCTGTAAAAACCTATTTTATAGACAATTGTAAGAATTTAAACAATACTGGCTAGATTTCAATCAAAAATAAAAATAATAAAATAGTTAGTATGAAATGTTTACATGTAATATTAAATCAGACGGCATCAGGTATAGATTGAAGTAGAGAAAACAAAGAAAGCTCACCCCACCATCATGTGGATGGTGGGATTCATAGCTATAGAGATGGAATAGAGACAGTCCTGAGTCAGTGAGACATTTTTACCCGCTTGGATAAAAACCGTGGTACACTATGGTGGACCACCTATCATAGTGTCCCATGCAAGTGTATTGCGTTTCGGATGTGGCCGTCTACATATGGCTTTAGCGTAATCACATCCACCGAGAGATCATCTATTGCTGTTGGACGCTCTATTTGCATGTCATTGCTCTTACTGTCAGCTGTACAACAGAGCATTTGAATATAGAAGTTGTATAATGCACATCAATTCATGAAGTACTGTCTAACGGTTTGTGTGTGGTTGTAATCGCCGATATGCGTAGTAATTGTTTTAAATTAAATAGTAGAAACGTTACATGTTCATAAATATCTATATGGCGATGGTAATGCTTGGTACGCAAACGTTTATCATAAAGCGGTCAAGCAGGTTGAACTCTGGAGCAGTAGTTTCCAGAATTATAAAGATTCGTTTTTATAAACGTTATTAATTATTTAATAACTTGGCTCAGGATTTAGTTTATAAATTGTAATGTTTTCATTTCAACTCCGAGCCACAACAAGGCAAGCTTTTCTCCGCAATCGCATCAATAACTTTAAAGAAGTGTTGAACAAACCGATAACGAAAACGAAATACTTAGATAAATGATAATTAAGAAAAAGTATACTAATTTCCAGGAGAATCAAAACTGAATTATATGTCTACTACGCGTTGTTTTAACATTCATTATTTCTTCACCTATGCCCACTTATTATAATCACGATGGTAACCTCAATATAAATATTATCACAATTTTTCATATCACAATAATTGTACTCTAAAATTATTTTAAACAAAATTGTACGAAAAAAATCTCTGTTGAGGATATCGTCTACTATAACTAAAAACCTACAAAGTATTTCTTTCCGCTGCCGCTTATAGCGCTCCCTTCACACTGGTGTATACCTTAAGGCCACCAGTTTCTTCGTACAGTGGATTAAATACCTTCGCACTGACCGCGCGTGTTTGTACTCGGAAAATTCCCCAATATTTCCTCGGGTGATGCGTTTTCGCGCCAAAACTGTTGTCATGTATTTAAAAATGTGGTGAAATTGTTTGTGGAATTCCCGCTATGGAAATAACGGTTGATGTGGTGAGTTTAGTCAACTGCAGAATTAAAAAAAACGAATTTTAGAATGTATTTTTAATTAAAATTGAAATCTAAATTTAACAGAGTGCCCATCGCGTTAATAACTTGTATTTTAGTGGACTTTGTTTAGCAATGAAATACTCTGTGTATCTTTGTGAATTTTGCTCTTCTCTTTTTTTTTCCTGAATCGTTGATGTCCTGACTTATAGTACTTGCCTATTGATTACGAATTTTAAAAAAAATCTTCTTACCTAAAATATCACCTTTATCTGTCATAATCATTTAAGCTCTACGGGAAGCATAACTCACTTCATTGCTTAATAAATAGATACTGTATCCTTTTACAATTATTTAAAAAACTTAACTTAAACAATAAACAAATTAAACAATAACGGCCTTATTCACAATCGTTTTAAAACCTATTCTAGCTATCAAATGTTTTGTCTCTCTTCACTCAAAGTGAATTCAAAAATCGTTTGGGAAGGATAAAACATTTTATATTCCTAAGCGTTCAAAACTGCCTATGAATAAGACCATAAGACTTACCAAACCGTATTTATTGTCAATATGTAGGCGTGTAGTTAGTATAATGTCTAACTAGTGTATTGCGTGTGGAGGCCTCTAACAAAGTAAATTTCTTCGCTACGTAACAATTAAGCTCGTTTATCTGAGACACGCCGCACGCCGAGCGTAGACACGCTAACGTAACATTTAACCTATACCTACAATATATTAATAAAAAAACCTTTAGGCAATGTCTACTTCTCTCGCAAAACAGCAGTTTAAAGTCACTTGATGATTGATGGTTTAAAGGACATTGTAACTACTGTCCATATTGAGACTTAACATCTTATGTCTCAGGATTCCGAGCGCAGTGGAATACTAAGCATTGCTTTCTAATTCAAGGTGTTGCAACGTTTTGCTACTGGCCATAAGATGTCATATCGCTTACCATCAAGCGAACGAATTGCTCGTCTTACCATTCTTTGCAATGAAAAAAGTACGCAAAGCTATTGAAACGACTAAGCTGAATAAGAGGCTAGTTATCGGGAGGAGCATAATCAGCACGAGATGCTATACAATAATGTCAAGCATGACAGTTTCCGGCATAACTTCCAATATGTTACTCAGAGTGTGCGGGCCTCCCAAGAATAACGCCATAGAAATATTCAGTATTAGATTTCCAGTCATAGGAATTTAACACCTGATTATACTGTTAAGCCATGCCACTCGGACTTTACCTAAATACTATAAAAGTTGCCCAAAGTGGTCCAAATTATCTTTGAATGATGGCATTCAAAATTACTGAAGTCCCTAAATGTGGTACGAAACTTTTTTGCTCCTCCTTTTTTTGTCATTCTTATAATTAGCCAAGGAGATATAAGACAACTCGAAATTATAAGGGCTTAGTGTGATGATCAGCCGATGCAGATGATGATTTTGTTGTATTTTTTTAAATTGAAAAGAAGGAAATTTAATACAAATAAAAACTGTCTTTCAATATGATTATCTGCATTAGCAGTATAAAGAGATAGAGACCGACAAAGAAACCATTGGAAGAAGTGTATACTGAAGTGATGACCGCGGCTCGTCAATATTAATAAGAAAATATCTTGGTAGTGCGGTCACTTCCATATTAAAAAGAACCAAAAGATCGTAATAAATGGCATATTAATATAGAAACCTATTTTTAGAATAGACCGCTCTATTCTCTAATGAACTAGAAATGGTAAGTCACCGTATTGACCAGCGTAGCAAACTAAAAGTCCTACTGAACGATATAAAAAAATATATTTCCATTAAAACTATACAAATATAGAGAACATAAAGCCGATGCAATATATGACAGTAATTATAATAATTCAGTCTAAAGTAATACCATTGTCTCAATGAAAAGGTGAACTCCCTTAAAGGTTGACGTTATGTCTTAAAATAATAACCCGAAACATTCAACAAGTGTAGAAGTAATGTAAGTGTGTAAAAAGACTATATCACGCGATCATATCAACCACACACGAAGGACAAAAGCTACGCCTGTAATCCATAGTTACAAAACTTACAGCTGAGCCAAATCAGCAATGTTTATAGATCAACAAACACTTTATCGGTTAGCCGTGGGCGTAACAAGAGGTTACAAAGCGAATGCCTCACAATTTTGTGATCGTAAAAAATTATAGCGGCTTCGGTTTAGCCATTGCCTATTGATACCAGTTGGTAAACAATCGCCTGGTAGCTGATATACGACTTAGCTAATTCGCCGCACCCTCTCTTTAATCACTCTAACTATGTACACGGATATTAATCAAAATGCTATCATACTCATTAATGAAGTGGCAGATATAGCACGCAGGAATTTTACGCAATTAAAGGAAGTAACTGTAATTAGGTTGTAAAGCTAACTTTACACTTCCTCTCGCAAATAAATCAAAAAATTCAATGAATCAAAATGTTTTTCAATTATAATATTACATTATTGAAAAGATAATAATTAAGAACATTGTAGCCAAATCAAGTACTGGACATAATGAGACGTAACATCTCATGTCTTGATATGGCGAGCGCAGTGTAGTGGCAATGCTTGCAATGCTTGCATTGCTTTTGAATTCGAGTGTTGTTTGATTTTTCTACTGTCCAGGAGCGGTCGAATCAGTTACCATCAGGGGAATGGCGTGACCATCTCATCTTTCATAGAAATAAAAATGTCTAACTTTATCACCGCATCTATAAGCAATTGGTCTCGTAATATTAAAATCTGACATAAACATTTACCAATCGCGTTAACAAATTAAGGAAATTGAGCGCTTGGCCTTTAAAGTGACGCATGTTCATTTAAAAATAACATCATTTTTATTAAACATACGTTGTCTTTTTTTGGAAGCTTTTTACAAATATTTATTTTAAGTTCGAGTCAATGTAGTTTTCAGTAACCTAGCATCGTGACATAATGTGAATGTTGCAAGTAATCTTCAGTCATGAAATATTGATCAAATGATTTCACAACACACTTCATCCTTCACGTTTGAGAGTGCTTGGGCGATAGCCCACTTCGGTAGCTTTATGCCGGCTTCAATGCTAAAGAAATTCTTATGAGTTCACTGATACGCAGATTTCCCTCACGAAGTTTTCCTTTACCGTAAAAGTGCATGATGTTTAACTACCAATTATTCAAAACACATTATCCAAAAAATATATAAGTCTCAGGAAACTAAAATATAAGCCACCACGCGCTTAATATTGCTGTAACAACTAAAAAAGTTCTGATCTTAAGCACCTGTTTTCCATTAATATTCCAAAACACTCTGCTATCACTTATCAAGCAGTTGTTTCGGTACCTGCCAGCGAAGCGAGGCCGCCGCCATTAGCCTCCGACACTCTGTGATTTGAATACCAAAACGCCACTAAGTGCTTTCGACATGCGTGAATGATTATTACGATCGCGGAACAATGATGCATTCATCTTTATTTTGTGCGTCACCTTGATGATGTTTGAACCTTTGATATCTTACTGTTGGGAACAAGGCTTCCATATATCAGGAATTTTTGTCTGTGGGTACGAAAGGTCCTACACTTACCTAATACCTTGAAAGCCAAATAGACCGACTCGCGGTGCACCCTTCTAATCAAAGAAAGAAGCTCTGACGATGGAGCGATGAAGACGTAAATAAATGCTAAGCCGGTGACTGGCAGACAACTTCTTGGGGAAGACTCCGTAGAGCAGTTGATTAGATGCCGGCAGTGACACGAAAGGCCGCGAGTTCGCACCGAAACAAATAGGTATTTGTTTTGGTCTGGTTTTTTGTGAGAACGTAAAGTCTCTCGATGTTTTTTAATTCCCACAAAAGAAGACTCGATATTGGTCTGGGGTTAGGACTAAGTATTTGACCGTTGCTTGTAGTATGTAAGTACTCTATACTATGCTCTACAATGGACTTTCTAATTTCATATAATACATGTTTATTTCCCAGTTATATTAATCAACAGATTTTTGTTTGCGTTCTACTATTTGCACCATATACCGTGCACCGCCTATTCAAATGTCTCGAGAACATACGCAAGGAGTGGACACCGTTTATGAGTGACGACTTTTATGGGAACGGTAAAATGATCGTAAAACACCGTCGCCATGCTCTTTCAAGTGTCGTCCACAAAATTAGGATGGATTAATGTTCGTATTTTATAACTGGACGCAATAATAACGCCGCTCTTATTATCAATATCGACGGGCGCACCTACTGCGACACAATAAAACATTTAACATTAGCCCAGATATAAAAACTTACGGGTATATTCATACAGTTTTAAAATTAGTATTAGGCATTAGCTCAAATATAAAAACTTACGAAAATATTTATGTACAGTTTTAAAATCCATATTAGCTCGAAAGATTAGTCTCTTTCGATCGACTTGTGATTTCAGTCTGAGAGAAAACATTCGTTAACTAAAATAGATTTAAAAAGTAACTATTTATACCTTATTTTTTAAAAAATAATATTTGTTCCCAGCACACTGTGCACCCCTCGGCGTCAGGGTTGCCACAAGTGGGCAAGAATCAGTATCCACGTGGACCGTACGGCTCCTGGTGCACCCCTGAAGCTTCACCTATACACAATAAGTAAGACCTTATTTAATTACCTTAAAATATTTGGCTTAAAACAATCGTATTTGAAACTATTTTTATTACGTTATTTTAGATAGACTTATTTCACACATTCATATACATCCACTTTTGTTCACCGATTGTTTGTAAGTTTCGGCGAAAAGAATCTTATCTGCTTCATTGTTTTTATTAAAAACTAGCTGTGCCCGCGACTTCGTCGTTGCGTGGAATTTAACAAAAAAGTTAATTAGTTTATTTAGTTTTTTTTTTGGTTTTTGCATTTTATTTTAATTATCAACCTTTGTAACGAAACTATACCGCGATCTAATTCTACGGTGACACCATCTCTTAGCGAGCGGCGGTAAACTCCCGTTACACATTTATTTTCAGTTTTTTGTATTAGCTTTATTGAAAAATTTCTTTAGATACAATATTTTGTAAATGTGATATTTATTCGTTGGTGGGAGAAGTGGTGGCAGGCGCCCGACGTGACAGCCCAGTGTTGGCATGCGCGTGAGCTGCGCGCGGGCATTGCATCATTACTTTATTTTTCTAAAATAAATGTAGCCTAAGTTACTCCTTGTTATATCAGCTACCTGACAAAAAAAGTCCCGTCAAAATCGGTCCAGCCATCAGAGATTACCCGGAACAAACAGACAGACGGACAAAAATTTTTTAAATATCATTTGCGGCACAGATATCGTGTATATAACGATATGTAATAGGACATTTTTTTTATTTCCCTCTTAAAACAGACACTTCAATTTTATTTATATGTATAGATGTATAGATAATTATGTGACTTTAAACTTTAATTAATAATGAATTTCAGGCTAACTCATACTATATCGAATATCGAAACGAAGACCGATATCAGAGACGACCATAGATATGAGAAAAAGTAAGTCTACACACATAATACTAAACGAAATCCAAATTTTATTACGAAACTATTATATTTTTAGTTCATACAATCAATATAATAAAAAAATATAAATATGCTTTTTTTGTATAACATTTATTTTAATTCAACGCCAGCATTTTTTAATTGCCATTGACGGATATATAACAAGTCACCTGATGATGGTATGTGATTACTGCCCATGAATATCCCAAACGTTTAAATCATAGACGTGTTGCCGGCCCATCACCTCGGGAAGAGAGCGGTAAGGAAAATAAATTGGGGATAAGAAAGGGTTATCTGGACCTGATGTTAATTCGTAATTGATAAGCTTCCTTTAGATATAATATCAACAAGTAACAGACTTATGGCATATTCTACATAATTATACTAACTTACTTCCATAAAACTCGTTTCTTCCAGCCCAATAGTTCCACTCCAGAAAGTGAGATTGTTCTCTACGACTCCACCGCCCGAGTACCGTTTGGAAAATGAAGCGTCCGACGTGATCACCGAACTGAAAGAGATTAAGAAGAGTGTGTCTAGCAATTGCGCGGAGAAGTGAGTATTAAAACCATTCTGTTTTCCTTTCGAAAGTCTTACGACCTCATTCTTAGACACTTTTAAAACCTATTTTAGTTATGGAATTTTTTGTCCTCTTCGCTCACTGAATTTAAAAGTCGTTCAAAAGGGACAAAACAAACTTTAAACCAATCTAATTGTAAAATAAGGGCTTAAAAAATAGATGCTAGAATATGCTACATTCCCGACGCTTAGATGTGAAGTGAGTTAAAATCTTCAGAAACTATTTTTTTAAACTCGAAACATGACTTTAATTTCTTATAATCTTGTATGTACCAGTATCAGCTCATATATGTCTTACGTTCACTTGAGAGTGGTTAGGCCATGGATAACTTCTTATAATATGTTTTCATTTATAAAATATATGAAAATATCATACATATCCAGATTAAAAAAGAACAGTAATTGCTGCCTAAAAATTTAACAAAACCTATAAATATTATTTTAGAACAATAACATTCGAGGAAAAACCTGGACCATTTGAGATTCCCCAAAGCCCGGTGCCCACCTCGCCGTCTCGCAGCAAGCAGTGCAAGGGATTCCTCAAACTACCCACCTTCTGTGACCCCTTCGTGCCCATTGATCCTCAAGGCAAGTGACATTGTTATACTCGTAAGTAGATATTCATATATTTTTTAAAGCCTAGTAAAAGAACTACACAAACTTGACGGTAAGAAATCACCGGCATCTATTATAACAAATCACATTACCATTGCCTTTGTAGCATAAGCCATAAGATACCCCCCTACACGATTGGCTATCATAGTGGACCATCGCGATAGCCCGTCGTGTAGAGGGGACATTAGACAATATAAGTGACGCTAGAAGAAGAAGTGCCTACAAGAAGAACGGACGACCTGGTTAAGGTTGTAGGAAGTCGCTGGATGCAGGCCACTTCCAACGGGTCTATGTGGAGATCCTTAGGAGAGGCTTATTTTCAACAGTGGACTACTCTGTGGCTGAGGAGAGAGGGAGATCCTGCGACATGTCCTTTTAAACCTGTCTCTCTCAGCTTTAAAAGAATAGGTCGCAGGATCATGCCGTATCTGAAAGGTCGACATTTGTCTCGATTCTTTTACCAGTCAGTTAACAAGTGGACTACTTTTTTATACCCCTTATTATTGTTTTGTTGGAGTGCAATTAACAGCCTTATATCAAAAAGGAACGTCGTTGTGGGGAACCAATTAATATCAAATTACTTTAACTGTCATTTCTCAGTCCACTATACACTTTTATATTATTCTCGTAGGTGGTAAGTCTCTCATATGTTGGAGGTCGCCTGGGTAGGTATCACCGTAATGCCTATTTCTCCCACCAAGCAGCAGTGTAAACGCACTACTGTGTTTTTGAAAACATTGTAGTTTGAGTTACTACTGGACATATTGAGACTAAACATCTTATATCTCGGGATGGCGAGCGTAGCGAAATGCCAAGCATTGCCAAGTGAAATGCATGCTAGTCTTTATGAATTTCTTTTTAAATAGTAGGCATTTTTATTGGAGTATTGTAGTTTATAATGAAAACGTCGGGAAAAAAACAAATATTTTGTCTATTCCAGGTCGAGGGTACATAACCTGGCTCCTGCTGGTAACCTTCTGCTACAGTTACAACGCCTGGTGCATCGCCCTCCGCGCCACCTTCCCGTACCAGACCAAAGAGAACACTCCGATATGGATGGCAGCCGACTACTTCTGCGACCTGGTGTATCTGCTGGACGTGGCGATAGTGAAGCCAAGGCTGATGTACCTGCATGAAGGATTCTGGGTCGATGATCCGGCTGAGACGAGACGGAATTATATGAAGAAGCTGCAGTATAAAGTAAGTGATGGATTTCACTATTTCACATTCTAAGAACTTACATCATACATGCTCTTCGAATTCTTGCCGTTTTAAAGAGAAACAAGTTATGAGACACAATTGTACTCTCGGTTGTAGAGGAGACCCGTGCCCTTCAATGGGACGTATATGAGCTGATCCAGAAGAAATCATGGGACCTTCTGCAGTATTCAGATACAAATGTAAGATTTAATAAGCCACGTTGATAGTCTGTCTCTTGAATTTCCGATATTAATTATGTATTCTAATTGACTATTTTTTTATTTAGTAGCAGTACTATTGAGAACACACGAGCTGTGATATAGGTTCTTATACGGTGCATCATCGAAAACACCTTGTATGACTCAGTAACTCAGTAAGAGTTAAAAAAAAGACGAATTGTTAACCTCTTCCTTTTTTGAAGTTGGTTAAACCACTTCGTCGGGTGCGTAACATCATCCAGCGATAGCCCTAACATCATCCAGCGTACCTTGACGGATAGATAGGACTCGACATTGCTAGCTCGCTGGATACACATACATGCAGTCAAGTAATCTAGAGTTAGGTTGGCATTGTGGTGTCTCCAAGTAGTCTATGTATTAATTGTCACTAACATTATTTCTCAGCGTAAATATTACTAACCTAATATGGATCTCCTTGTTATCCGAAATAAAATTATTATTATTAAAAATAGATAGCTTAGGAATATATAGTTCATGCTCGTAAAAACCATAAACCATCGATCCTATGTAAAACGACTCGAAGGCAGGTAGTTTATCATATCGTTTGTGTCAGTTCGACGTGATCTCTCTGACTCCGCTGGACCTGCTGTACGTGTTCTTCGGCCCGCAGCGGGTGGCGCTGCGGTTCCCGCGCCTGCTCAAGCTGCAGACCTTCTGGGAGTTCCACCAGGCCATGGACCGCGTGCTGTCTTCACCTTACGTGGTATGTAGATTGTCATTGATCCAATGACATATTACTTTATTATGTTTCCTAATAATATTATAGGGCAGCTTGTATTTAACATGTAGGTCTAATATTACTCCTAGTTTATTTCTTAGTGCAATCTAGTGGAATTTACACGATATTCGGTTAAAAAGATATCAACTTCTAACATCTATTGCTCTCCTAGTATTATTTATCTGTCTCCTCCTCCACAAAATATGGGGAGAAACAACAAAAGGATGATTACTTACTACATACAGAATCCTATATTGTCCCCACCAGGTGCGAATCGGCAAGACCCTCTTCTACATATTCTACCTGATCCATCTAAACGCGTGTGCGTACTACGCCATGAGCGATTACATCGGCCTCGGCTCCAACGGCTGGGTGTACGACAACCAAGGCAACGCCTACATCCGCTGCTTCTACTTCGCCACCAAGACAGCGACATCTATCGGAAAGAACCCCAAACCTGAGAACACTATTGAGTACCTCTTCATGACTGCGGCGTGGCTTATGGGAGTGTTTGTGTTCGCGTTGCTGATTGGACAGATCAGGGATATCATAGCAACGGCTACGAGGGCTAGAGTGAGTATTTAAAATTGTAGTAGGTTTAACAGCCGCCATTTTGAACTTTGTATGCAAATTATAAAATAAGCATTACTTTTATCAATTGTTAAACTATACGTTTTTAGTTAAGTTATTACTATTTTTTCTTAAAAAAACGTCAATCTATGCACGTAATCCAAGACAATGCTATGAATTTTTTTTGCCTGTAAAAAAAACTATATAATTGCTATCTTTTAAATTATGTCATTATGGAAATGCCAACCATAGCATCGGCTGCTTACGTTATGTCCCAGGCTGAGTACCGCAAGACAGTGGACGGATGCAGACGCTACCTGCGCCGCCTCAACATGCCGGTCACCCTGCAGCGAAGAGTTACTCTCTGGTTCACCTACACCTGGAGCCAGCAACGATGCTTCGGTATGTACTTCGATATTCAACCATTTTTATAAAGGGATGGTGAAGTGACCTCCACAGCTGGCCATGAAAATTCTATCAACATCATCTCTATTCTTCCCTCTCTCTCTCTCTCTTTCTTTCTCTTCAGTGCATGAAGCCATTGTTCGCAACACCATATTTTCTGTATAAATGTATTATTTTGTTCCAGATGAGTCTCGGATTCTGAACTCGCTCCCGTACAATATGAAACGTGATGTAGCGCTGGCTGTGCACATGTCTACATTGAGCAAGGTCAGTTTAATTCTGGATAAATATTTTCAGAGTTCAAAGAGTAGGTAATAAATGTGATGAGATTTTAATCGAAAAGATTCGTCCCAACTGCAATTACGGTAGCGCATCGTACTATAACCTGTAAACCTCAGTATACCGAAACTGGGGCTTCTGTTGCCTAGAAAGCAAATGGTACTAATGCAAGCCTTGTGGCTTTATTTCAGTCTCGAGATTCTATAGGTGGCAAGCCTATCGTCACTCTAAAAATGTTCTATACTCAACTCGCAGATAGGATTTTCAGCTTTCTATACTTCCTTCTGGAAGTAGTGCTGTAGTAGTTGATCGAGTTGACTCACTCATTGTGCCTTCGTATGAGGCCCATAGAGAGAGGTCACGTTTCGGTGCCTTATATTCTGTCTGTATAAGCCCATACACGTCCCACTGCAGGGCACGGGACTCCTCTACAATCGAGAGTACGATTGAGAGTGGTTAGGCCATATAGTCCACGACGCTGGCCTAGTGCGGGTTGGCGGACTTACATACCATAGAAATTCTTATAAATCACTATGATATGCAGGTTTCCTCACGATGTTCTCCTTCACCGATGCCTTATATTATCACTTGTAAAACACAAAAATAATAACGATCTGATAGTCAATCACCACGCACTAAAACGGTGAAGGAAAACATCGTGAGGAAACCTGCATACCATAGCGATTTATAAGAATTTCTATGGTATGTAAGTCCGCCAACCCGCACTAGGCCAGCGGGGTGGACTATATGGCCTAACTACTCTCAATCGGACTCTCGATTGTAGAGGAGGCCCGTGCCCTGCAGTGGGACGTATATGGGCTGATACAGAATAAGGTTGTAGGATCTCGATGGGTGCAGGCCGATTCCAACAGGTCGATTTGGAGATCCTTGGGAGAGGCCTATGTTTTTATTTATTTTATTTTATACGTTTAGGAAAAAATACAGCTGATTATAATATAACATAAGCTTAAAAATAGAAGGCCAATTACAAGTTTTCACACATTATAGTCTGAATTTTTGAAGTAATACAATGATAGTCTTATAAATTAACATAAGTTGGGTTCAGCAGTAGACTTTCTGTGGCTGAAGAGAGAGAAACAGGTAAGTATAAGTATGCTCATCAGTGGTTCTCTCGTAGCTGAAAAGTTAAGTATGGAAATCCTTGGATCAGGCCTATGTACAGCAGTGGTCTTCGTAGGTAAAAAGAGATAGGTAAGCATAGAAACCCTTGGACGAGGCCTATGTCCATCAGCAGTCGTCTCGTGTAAGACTGAGAGCCAGGTGTATGCGTCGCAGGTGCAGCTGTTCCGCGACTGCTCGGCGTCGCTGCTGCGCGACCTGGTGCTGCAGCTGCGGCCGGTGTCGTGCCTGCCCGGCGACCTGCTCGTGCGCCGCGGCGACGTGGGACACCACATGTACATCGTCAAGTCCGGCGAGTGCTGCGTCAGTAAACACCATATGCATATACATAGTAGCGAAACCAAAGAACACCCTGAATTACAAATTAATGCTTGGCATTCCACTGTGCTCGCCATCCTGAGACATAAGATGTTAAGTCTCAATATGTCCAGTAGTTACTCTGGCTACAATGTCTTTCAATCCGAAATACAACAGTAGGTCAGAACGCAATTGCACAAAAGCCGTGCTCCAGCAATGAAGAGACGTCACAGATCTAACATAATATAGCAGTCTTTATTTCAGCAATTCTATCTCCTATGAATATACAAGCTCAGGCTCTAAATCCCGAGAATTGACTCCTTGTTTCGGTAATTTCTGAATGATTTGTAAGGTTCGTTGTTTAGGATGTAAAGGAAACATCTGTTCTTTTTGAGTAAACATTTATTACTGACTAATTAGAGTTAGAAACAATATGATTGAATATGACATACACACACACGTATACGGATAGATGGATACCCATCTATCCACTACATCTGTTCTTTTTTCAACTATAGCAACCTGTTACCTGACTCTTAAAAACAAAATCCTCCTTATGATAAAGAGTATAACAGTCGTCGAGGCCGAAGTTGGCTAGAAATTTATTATGATAAATTGTCAACGTCATGTTGCAATTAAAATTATAATTGCAGGTTATGTCTCATGATGAAACTGAAGTCTTGGCAACATTACGAGAGGGATCCGTGTTTGGTGAAATCAGCCTACTTGGTATCGAAGGATTACGTCGACGCACTGCAACTGTCAGGTAAGAGTTTATCTACCACGACCATAATATCACAATATATAAAATTGCCAGTTGGCAAGACAAGAAGGTTGATATTATAACTACCATCGGCCTCGGGGCTTAAAAGATACATTTAGGTATAAGAACCAAAGCTATTTCTTAGTATTCCAAGGATCCAAGAACATGTCTTTCACAATTCACAAATACGATTTGATTCAAAATAAAAGAAAAAGATTCTACCTCTCTTCTAATGTTGCCGTGCGTTGCAGGTTCCATGATTATGTACTTTCTAAATTTCTAAAACCTATTTAACAATTGTGGAGAGCAATAAATAAATTAATAATAATACAAAACTCGCCTTTACACGACAGATCGCGTGGCTACTCCAGCCTGTTCGCCCTATCCCGGAACGATCTAGACGCTGCCCTGAAATATCACAAGGAAGCCGCCAACATCCTGCGTCTCCGCGCAGACCAGATCATCAGGGAGAACGCGGCCAGGCAAATCAAGCATCGCAAGACGGAAGGCAAGAAGCATGACGACTCTCATGGAGTGAGGCATAGGAAGTTGTCCAGCGTGTCTAGCCACCTCGGAGCTGAAGGGAAGAAGATCAGGATCGCCAGCGCCATGTCAAAGAGGAGGCTGTCTGCTGTCTCGGAGCATAAGGTTAGATTATTTCTAATATGATAGATATTTGATGAGGCCGCTGCTTCACAAAGATAATGGCGCAAAATTTTCCGACTGTTAATAAGAATCACTTGGGTAATGGGTTCGATTGCCGGGATGGGACAATCTACTTTATGTAATCGTTTTTTATTAGAAGATATATTTACTTTTGATTTACCAAAAGAGTTGATTTCCTGAAAGCAGCCTACTGGAGAGTTATGTACCAAATCATTATTAAAATGTATCAAAATCATATTGACTGACTCAACATAAACAAACGATTGGGCAGAAAGAACAAGGTACTACCAACACAAACTTATTGGATGCAGGCCACTTTCCAAAGATTAATGATGGTGTAGCCTAGGTGTTGGCGACCTGCGGCTCGCGAGCCATTGCAAATCATAGTATGTGAAGCTGCGGCTTTTCAGTTCCATCAGCCAATATGATTTATTTCAAACAAAAATAGGATTAGGCGCCATTTCTATCTCTCAGCCACTCTTACCCGCTTTTTGCCGCACCCCTCTTCTGTGACACGCGTCGTCACCGTCGTAAGAAAATAAAGCTGCTCCTAAAAACTTAGTGTAGTTTAGGGCTCGATACCATGTAACTGATGTGTAACTGATTCTCAACATTTGCTTGATGATGGCCAAGCAAACCCAAATCAAGCAAATTTTGAGAAGTAGTTACATAGTGTGCTGAGAATCGAGATAAGGCTAAGTAACAGTAATATTTAATGTACGTAATATCTATAGGTGCAAAGTTACCGGCCATCGCTAGCATCAGCGTGTACCGGCGTCCGCCCCCCACTACCCACCATCGTACTGTCCAGCGACTAAACACTACCCCTAATATTACCAGCGACTTGACATTCCAATATTACCTTTGCATTTACTGTAGGCTAGTACTTAGAGTAGACGTGCATTGTCTATGTATAGTTTAATGATGTATACGTATCGGATTTATTTGACAAAAGTGGGGCGATTTAAAAACGACATATTGGATTTTAATTACCTCTACAACATGAACGTTGAATATTATGCATTTCAAAGACTTACTTCGAAAATGTGAAATAAATTTAAAAAACTCAGAATGTAAATAATGTCCAGTATTAGTTTTAGGACTCGTTATGAACAGGAAAAGGTTTTTCTTGTTTTCAATAATTTAAAATTAAATTGATCCACCATTGTTAAAGGATAGTTACACGACGTGATATGAATGAAGCGAATTTGTGGTAGTTCGGAATTCGGAGAACATGGAAATTGTGCTATTAACATAATATATATTAAAACATTTATATAAATATACAACATTTTGATATTTATTTTCTTATGTAGCACATTCAAATTGGATCAACCTTCACACGATCTCCCAACCTACCGATTGTCCAACTGTTGATGTAGGGCTACCAACTTAATAAGATTTATTGATTGAAATTAACGGTGCTAAGAAAAATAATATTTATTGTTCGATAGATCACGACGCTGGTATTGGTAAGTTTGGTTGGTCGTGTGGTATAAAAAGACAACTAAGTATTTATATTTTAAGTGGCCGTATTTTTTAAGTATTTTAACTATGCATTTGTAAATATGATATCTGTATCTGTATCAGCCCATATACGTCCCACTGCAGGGCACGGGCCTCCTCTACAATCGACAGTACGATTGAGAGTGGTTAGGCCATATAGTCCACCACACTGGCCTAGTGCGGGTTGGCGGATTTACATACCATAGAAATTTTTATAAATCGCTATGGTATGCAGGTTTCCTCACGATGTTATCCTTCACCGTTTTAGTGCGTGGTGATTGATATCAATACACACATGACTCCGAAAAGTCAGAGGTGTGCCCTGGGATTCGAACCCGCAACCACCGTGAACATGTTGGTTTTTTTATTATTAATTTTATTGCGGATAGTAAACAACCTAGTGCTCATGACAGTCTCCGTAGCGTAGTTGGTTAGACGCCAACTGTGAGACGAGAAGCCGTGGGTTCGACCCCGCACCAAGACAACTGCGTACTTATCTGACTTAAAATAAATCCACTTCGGTACTCGTCCGCGATCATTTGTAATGTTAAATTTTAACATTACAATCACATCATGCCTGAAACAAAAGAATAAACGCTCAATAATTACGTATTTTTGAAAATTGATACATAATAATCTCTCTATAGAATCAAAATAAACCTACATGATACAGATTATACAAACGTTTATGGGATCCACAGATATTTGTCTCGGGTCTGGGTGTTAGTGAGACTGAAAAGTCTCGCGTAGTTTCTGATACCCACGACACATGACTCGATCTTACTGTGGATTAGGACTATGTATGTGACCAGTGGATGTATTTATTTATTTATAAGAGTCATACATTTCGTAGATTATTCGCGTAACGTTAAATACAAGAATCTTGAGATGGGTTTATGTTCGAAATAATCGGTTTAAATTAAATTAAGCTATATAAAAGAAGTCGCATATCTCCTTAAACATTGGACTGAATTGAGCTGGTTTTGTGTATGAATTTATAATATAATACTATTTCTAAATATGTAATACAGTCGAAATCGATTACATAAATACATAAACACACGGAGGTTTTTTAGATGGTATTTGAGTGTTTAGGGGAGTCAGCAGTATTCTATAAAATATATGAATAGAGTTGGAATATTTTTCATTGTATTTGTAATATCGATTTCGACTGTAAGTAATTTAAATATTGTGCCAATTTATCAATTTTTCTCGGTGTTTAGTACTAAATTGTACCTTAGTATCAAGTTATGATTAACTAGCCATTAATATTTGGATATTTTCGCGTCACGGCTTGAGCATCTTTTTTAAATTTATGATACTATAACCTACTTATTTTACAATAAAAAAAGGGAAATAAATTACAAAATATGAATTATAAGCGAACTCTCACTTTTCCTTGAGATAAAATCTTTAATAATTAACAATAGTAGTTTCGAAACAGTGGTTTATATTGAACTAACTGTATTTTGCGGCATTAATATCCAAGTAATTTCATGATATTCATAACCCAAAGATATAAGTACAACAAGCAACATAAATTATCTGTCTTTTAATTTAATCAGGCTTGTTATTCCATCGCGAAAAGCCATTCAACAGAAAAAAATGTGGTAATTGAGCCTCAACATATTTCTAAAATATTCATGGAATTTACTCTGTACAGAATTTTTGAACATTAGTTAACCAATATAATAAATGTGTGAAGAGAGAATGTTCGTAATATTTTGACAAAAGTTTGACGACAGCAAATTCGGACGCCGAAAGATCCTAAACGATCTTTAATTAAGTATAATATAATTTTTGAACATTAGTTAACCAAGTATAATAATTGTAAATTAGTTTTTAAGTTTATTTTAGCGCATATATAAATTGTCTGAAAGACAGCTCTCATTAGTAGTGGATATAAATAAAATGTAGACTGAAAATTTATTTGTGTAACTATTTAACTGTGTACTAAATATATGGTTTTAAAATAATACATGTAGTTTTCTTTCCATATCATATAGGTTCTAACTTGAAAGGCAATTTAAACTAGTTGATATAAACAGCTTTACATAATATACAATATACAGTTGTCTATTGTCTATTGGCACAGAATACTAAACTAAGGCCATGACTAAGGCTCAGTTGCACCAAGTAACTTTGCCAATACCTTTGCCTATGAAACTGTCAATTCCATACATTCGCAAGGTCAAATACATCTCAAATGTATGGCGATGACATTTTCATAGGCAAAGGTCTTAGATTATATACTCGTCTAGATGACACATCACACCTCACCGTGCGGCTCAAATAAAGTCTACCAAATTTGGTAGACTCGCTTCTCACGTACGTCAGTGTCATTTGAACTACATATGGATAACGTGCTCCCGAAAAATAATTAATTATGCCGGTTTGTGCTGTCGAATTGTATCGCAATTGTGTGGGAAAACTGTATAATAATACCAATATCACTTTCTATCGGTAACATTATTGTTAAACCACTATTATTTGAAGAAAACATGAACTTTTAATTCATTATTTTGAAGATGAGTTTCATTGGCCAGTGTTGTCAATTTATTACTAGGAAGATTTGTTGAAACTATGGGAGAAACTATAAAACACAAATATCATTACATAATATTTCGATCAGAATAACAACAAGAAGAATGGCATTATTTATTTAATGAGTAAATAATACTTACCTACACGATATTAATGAAACCCACGATGTCATGCACTTCATAGTAATTTTATTAATTCTTTGCCTTGCATGTGTATTACCATTCAAAATTTCACAAACGGGGTACTTCTATTGTCATCTTTGAAGAAACAGCGAGAACTTATTCAAGGTCCTAATAATATTTTAGACTTCCTACGGATTCCGTACTAGCAAATTGCTGGAGAGACATTACACAGCGGAAACGAAAAGAAGACCATTCGTAGCCTCACATGACTTCAGTTGTGTATTCCGAACATTTTACTTATAATGATTTATATTTTACATAAATACAGAAATCAGATAACAGCCCAGGCAATAAATCCAAAGAGTTAATACTATTCGGAAACAAACACTAGGAGATGGGTTTAGATCTTTATTGTTTTTACTAAAATGCGTTATAAATATAATTAATAGTATGATTACTTTAAATAAAGAAAAAATATTTTATTTAACCTATTTTGTATATCAAATAATGGGGAAAAGTTAAGTTAATAATCTGGAGTAGGCATCCCTAAACACACACACCTTGACAGTTGGATTACAATAATTACACGACCGGTACTCACACATATCAACGAAAGTGAGGACACTTTTAGCGCACCGTTTGTTGACATTGCTCAATCTAGACAAGTATATAATCTAAGGGCAAAGGTATTGGCAAAGTTACTTGGTGCAATTGAGCCTAACAGAAGTCAAGCTCCATACAAAGCGCGCTAAATCAACGCACACATACACAGCGTTCACCGACACGATATTTCAAACCAGTCGAGACCACTGCGAGCGCGAGTGTCACCCGCTTCGGGAACGCAAATAGTGAGATGTTTTGTGCAAGGATGGAGCAAATGAATAAAAGTTATTACACTTGTAATAAAAAACACCAGATTATAATAATTGAATATAAATTTCATTAAAAAAAACATTATTGTAAAAAACAATAAAACAAACTTAGAATAATGACATACACATTCTCCGCGAGTTCATAAATAAAAATTAAATTTATATATTGTATTATTGCGTTTTATATAGTTAATTTAAAAATTCAATCATACGATACGAGTGCTATTAACACGATACGTGTTTTCGCGTAAGCCAGAGTTAACAACCCTTGCGCGAACGCCGAGCGTAGTGTGAGTATGGCAACAAAAGTGAAGTACATACACAAGCTTGACTTCTGTTAGTATTCTGTGCTATTGGTAAGTGGCGAAATTTGAAACTACAAATACAAATATAAAAATATTTATTTAACGCATTGTTTGAGATATGTTTTGATAATACAAACAAGCATTTATACTACTAATCTAATAGTATTAACATGTTCAATATAATAAATGTGTGAAGAGAGAATGTTCGTAATATTTTGACAAAAGTTTGACGACAGCAAATTCGGACGCCGAAAGATCCTAAACGATCTTTAATTAAGTAATCATCAGATAAGTCATCGTATAGCATAAACTGATAAACTTCGAAGTCATTGGGTTCGATTCCTAAATCAAACAACTTGACCAATTAGAATTTAATTTACAAGAAAACTAAAAAAGTCAAGATACTAATATTTGTCACAGTTTTTTTTTTATAGTCTACTACTATTATAATACTGTCAGGAAAGGAGGAAATAAAGCGGGTGTAGTTTCAATATTTTGGGTCTGAATGTTTGTGACACCCAAAAGTCTCTCATAGTTTCTTATACCCAGGACATAAAATTCGTCTTACAGCCGCTGCCAATAAACAATCCCAGCCGTTTTAGATTGACAGCTCTATCTTTTTTCTGATACTATATAATTGCCAATAATCAATCTCAGTAGTAAAAAAACTGTAGAAAAAAACTATGGCAACATGACAAGAGACCAATCGAAAAGTAGAAAACAATCCAGATTGACTTCAATCTAATTTTTTCGATTGATTATTGGCATCGGCCGTTAGTGTGAGATCATGACTATGTATGCGACTGTTGGCTGTATTTATTCATTTATAGCTTTTGTATACAAAAAATACATAAGTATCTAGTGTCTCATTCAGATAACATCAGTCTTTAAGTGGTCTGCAGTTCCCTCCCCTACACCGGGTATCGATTCTTGCGAATGTATAAAAATAAAAACAAATTAGAATTTTAAAAATGTGGATCTTTATTGCGAGGTACTAAATTCGATCTCATCTACACAATCTTGTGGACCAAACATAATGAAATATACTTGTCATAAAGATAATTTAATGTAGTAGATATACCAAATAAATTAAAATTTCCTTTCCGCGTAAACAAAACAACGTAAAACACCAATATTTGGATGTGATTACGGGTGGGTTGTCGCATGCAAGTAAAATACAGTTAATTTAAATAATTATACGTTACGAATCAGGGGTGAGTGCAGCTCCTACTATGGAAATAAAAATATAAGAGTAAGGAAACGTAATAAAACAGTAAAAACAGTTTATAAATCTATTTTAGTTGCGGAATGTATTGTCCCTTTCCAACTAATTTTTAATTTATTTTGACGGAAGAAGACTAAAAATAGATATTTAAAAAGTTTATAATCTGTTTATGAATAAGAGCGTTAGTCCATAATATTTATCACCTAACTCTCAAAAAATTACCATTTTCATTCTCAGCCACACGATGTCTCAAAAATATACGCAATGACCTGTTGGAAGAGGCCTGCATTTATGTCCTACTTACGACTTTCAGGCTCTATGTTTTTTAAACTAAATTAGCAAAATAACATTTCATTTACAATTCATGTAGGTATTTGTTTTGAAGTATTTTTTTATATAGCAATGAATGGCGAGACGATCATGCCATTCGTGTGATGGTAAGCGATAGCCGATACCTACGACCGCTCGTGGACAGTAGCAAAACCAAATACACAATGAATATACGAAGTTAGCAAAGAATATCCTAATGTCGACTTATTTAGAAAGAAAGAAAGAAGAAAGAAAATTATTTATTTGTAACAAGTAGCAGTAACAAACCAAAATATTAAAACAAAGATAGTGATACAAATAATGCTTGTTACAAAAACGGACCACACTCAGCATGTGCTGGTGTTACCAGCGCTGGTCTTCCGTGTGGCCGTATTTAATAATAATATCAACTCTTACAAACGACAAATTCAATATATCCTCAAAGATTCACATCCCATAAACCGCACATAATGATATTGTTTAGTTAAGGTTACTTGTTACTCTATCTATTACCTTAGTAATTTCATTTCATTATTTAACTCTGTAGTGTGAAGCTTTACTTGTTAATTACTTTTTGGAACACATGTTTTGAGTTATAATTATTGTCCAATAATATGTATTATATTACGTATGAAGCTTACATGATTGTAACCTGTTTTGTGTTTAATAAAATAAATAAAAAAAAATGAATTACACAGTATTGCATGGCCTTTCACTACGCTCGCCGTCCTGAGACATACGATGTTAAATCTCAATATGTCCAGTAGTTCCTCTGGCTACAATGTCACTCAAACCGGAACAAATCAGAGCATTTACAGTGCTGTTTGGCGGGAGAAAAAGATATTGCGGTGGTACCTACCCAGATATACCACCAGTAAAATGGTTTGAGATTTTATCAAAGTCGCTTTATATCATCATCATCATCATCATATCAGCCACAGGAAGTCCACTGCTGAACATAGGCCTCCCCCAAGGATCTCCACAATGACCTGTTGGAAGCGGCCTGCATCCAGGGACTTCCTGCAACCTTAGTCAGATCGTCCGTCCACCTTGTAGGCGTCCGACATTTCGCTAGCCTGTACGTGGCCTCCACTCAAGAACCTTTCGGCCCCAACGGCCGTCGCTTCTACGAGCTATGTGCCCGGCCCACTGCCACTTCAACTTACCAATCCTATGGGCTATGTCGGTAACCTTGGTTCTCCTACGGATCTCCTCATTTCTAATTCGATCTCGTAGGGAAACACCGTGCATAGCCCGCTCCATGGCTCGTTGAGTGACTTTGAGCTTTTCAATGAGGCCCACAGTGAGAGGCCACGTCTCGGTGCCGTATGTCATCACTGGTAACACACAACTATCGAAGACTTTCGATTTTAGGCGCTTTATATGGAGACTTAAAAAAAGAAGATAAATACACCCATATGATAACAAGCGGATAAGCCGGTGACATCGTGAACTTCGTTGGAACACTTCCAGGTTTTGTATTTACAATATAGGTCGAGAACTGCTTTAAATATGGATAAGTAGTACGAAAAAAATACCTACTTATTGTTGGCTTAAGAAAACATTATTTCAGACTTACATACTGGGTATATCAATACTGCTACCGAAAACGAAGCCGGGTGGTAGTTTTGGTAACTACAACCACAATGCAACTAAAAATTTCGCAAAGAAACGCGACAATTATTTTTAATTATTTTTAAATATAATCATTTTTGGGTGGTAAATCCATAGTTTTGGTAAAATAATAATTTAAACTCTTTTATATCTTAGACTATTTATAAATAAAAGGTTAACACTATATTTTTAGGAAAACAATGTATTTACCACCCAAATATATATAGGAAAAAAATAACCAAAATATTTTTTTTTTTTGCAACATTTTCTGTTGCATCGTGTCTGAAGTCGCTTAATTAAAC
The DNA here is from genome assembly GCA_009982885.2 of Hyles vespertilio. Classification (NCBI taxonomy): domain Eukaryota; kingdom Metazoa; phylum Arthropoda; class Insecta; order Lepidoptera; family Sphingidae; genus Hyles; species Hyles vespertilio. The sequence continues at coordinate 20,220,866 of CM042807.1, forward strand.
TACCACCCGGTTTCATTTTCGGTAGCAGCCTTGATATACTTTCTTCTTTATTTGAATAAAATAATACTTACATATGTTTGCTAGTAAATTAATAGCCATAATTTCATTCATTCTATGTAAGCTCCTAAAATTCTCCTATAATTCTTTTCATAAAAGTACAATGAGTTGAAGCTAATAAAAACATTGCAATGCTATGCTGTTCATATCAATCAAATAGTTCGTGTCACTGCCAACTGCTGACGAAAATAAAAAAGAAAACAATTGTGCACGAATTCAACTTAACCAGGTTCTGTATAAAGTTCTTAAAGCCTTTATTACAGAGTACCTACCTACTTAACATTGCAAAATATCATAATTACTCACAAAACACATACAGTTTTTTTTTGGCTTTTTCTTGGAGCCAAGTGTTTATAAATATCCAAGTTTGTATGCTAAAATAATTAGGGCAGCACTTGATGGTATACTCGTATATGCAAATTGCTATGCCATTTACATAAAACTATTTTCTGACCTATATGTCTTTTGCACTGCAAAATTAAGCAGGGTATCCTGCCATATTGTGCCAAATTGTAATTTGTAACAGGCATGGTATTTGTTCTTTTAATTAAATAAGTGTGGCTTTTTCTATTTGGCAACAATAAAATGTGTGCCTATTATTTTAAAGATATTATGCTTATGCATTGAGTTTATTACATTGTTGGCGACCAGTTTTATTTAATAGTTTAATACGGAACCCGAAAATATGGCAATTATGAGTTAAAATGAATTTCCTTTGTCTACGGCTGTGACACGGCTGTATTTCAGCGGAACTTCGATCACAATGCTCATCAGGGCTCGCGTGACGCCGTTCCTTTATTGAAATAAACACGTACCTTACAGCTAATGCAAAAAAAAAACAAATGAAACTGTAATTTGGAATAACTTTTACGTAAATTACGTAGTTTTAAAGGTCGATGGACGTTTTAGACGCAACTTCTTTTAAGGTGAATTAATACTTATATTCAGGATTTCAGGAGTATTAGTACTGTATTTTTTATTTGAGAATTATAAACTGCAATTATATTTCAAAAAAATATTTTAATGTTCTCTATAACTGTACGATACTGTATTGCACTACAATTGTAAATATTATATTCTAAAAATCGAATATAATATTTCACACCCAAAAGGCAAAAACCGGACCCTATTACTAGCCTCCGCTGTCTGTCTGTCCGTTTGTCTGTCTGCCACCAGGCTGTATCTCATAAACCGTGATAGTTAGACAACGACTGAAATTTTCACAAATTATATATTTCCGTTGCCGCTATAACTACAAATACTTACTAAAAATAAAAAATATTAAGGTCACCATACAATAAAAGTGGGTTTTCGTATTTTATGCCAACCCGCACTAGGCCAGCGTGGTGGACTATATGGCCTAACCACTCTCAATCGTATTCTCGATTGTAGAGTAGGCCCGTGCCCTGCAGCGGGACGTATATGGGCTGATACAGATATATTACCTTTCAAAATAAGTAATACAATAAAATTAAAGTAAATATTAAAGCCTCCATACAATAAATGTAATTTTTAAGAAATTTTAACTCTATCTTAATAAACAGGAACAACGGTGATTTTTAGGGTTTCTTTTATAGACGACCATCGTCCGGTCCACGGAATCCTTCGTGGGCGAATCCGACTCACACTTGGCCGGTTTTTAATAACTACATTCTTACAGTACAACGTAGGTATAACTTTGGTAAAGTCACAGTCGATTTGTTCTGCGTCATTTACGATCAGTGCAAATACCATCCACACGCAGTATTTAATGACTCAGGTGGCTGGTCTCATTCTATTTGATACAATTATATCTACCTAGTGCCTACTAAAGCTCTTTTTCACGCTACGGCGACAAACCCCAGGATTATAGAGTACGTATAAATTACTGACATTGAAATAGGCTACACTGATTTCAGTTTTTCACTCTGCTGAGTTTTATATCTTCATTATACGGAATTGCAAACAAAATACATATAAATTCAACGAACTAAGTATAAAAATAAATAAACCAATCAAATATAAACAAAATCATGAGATCTCAATACTTACTATTTGCTATAGTAACATTGCGTAATTTATACAGTGCAAACAGCCCCTTTCATTAAGGTACGTTTGTCTTACTAGTTGCTCAGTCTGAAAGTTAACTCGGCCGGCTCACAACGGGCCGAGACAGTTCTCCATTTTAATTTTATAATTTCTCGCAATTTTCAAATTTTGTAATAAGTCAGTTAATTGCTTGTCATGAAGAAGTTAATTGTGACAAGTGAAATTATCTAATTTTGTGACATCATTCAACTGACAGCTAGGTAAGAAATAATTCCTACTTAAGATTTTAAAATTGGTTGTTAATTTCTATTATAATGATGGATATAGTTGGTTTGAGTCTTCATTATACCATTGGCGATTTGCTGATCATTTATAAATGTTATTGCAAACAACTTTGTTTAAAAAATCGTACTAAGATATACTCTGCATCCGTGGCGTAGTTTGCTACAGTACGATTACGGAGTTGAAAGTTAGAATGCCGGGTCGGGCTATGTGATGTTGGTTTTTCTATTCAGCCAGGAATTTGGGTCCGATATGGTGATAGGCCCAATATCACATTATGGAACAGAACACAAAAGGCGAAATGTGGTGAAAACGCGTTTGTTTATGTATGCATTTATGTATAATACTAAGTAATCGCTACCTACTTAAGTGCGTCCTAAACATTTGCTACTCATAAATATTTGATTAAAATTCAACATTTTTACAGTGTTTATAATTTATGTTTGTGTTAAAGTATCCATTATAATGTAATTATGAATATTAAATATTAAGTGATAGATCATTTTAAAAACCGTCATAACTTCATACTCGTTCTACCTCTATGACAATAAGTCGTAAATAAGAACCCGGAATTAAACTGAAAACTAATGCAATAACTTACAAAACTGAATATAACGAAAAGTTTTAAAACTTACGCTTGAATTTCAGAAGTTTTGTGTAATATGGTATTTCTTGACAAATAAACATTTAAAGCCATATTCAGAATTCAATCAAAGAAATGAATCATAATTTACAAATGAATTGAAGTGCACGCATGTATTCGTGGTCGTAGTAAAACCTTTTACAAGCAAATATCTAATTTCATTAGTTTTGCGGCCGTAAAGCAGCGATATTGTGGCTTTGCGTGATTCTCAACCGGCGATAGTAATCTTTGTTCGTAAAATATAGGTATTAGGTACGTAAACATTGCCAAGTAATCAATTTAGCTTTATTGAATTATTTGACTTTGCTTACGAATATTGTCTATGTAAATAACGTTCAAATCCAATGTTATGTTTGCATTACGCAAGAAAACAATGCCTGATTTGTCTCAGCCTTCTAGGATAAGAGTAGATAATAGATAGATAGAAATAAAGCAAAGGATCTTGCGTATAAATGTAAAACAAAAACTTACTTGAAATAAAATATTCCCACGCAGATAAAGTCGGGCCGATGAAAATCTTGAATACTTTTCACATTTACATTTGAATCTTTTACAGCTATCATTTAAAAAAGGAACTTGGCACCCTTTCAGATCTCAATTGTGTCACCGCTAACACCATCAACCACTGACGTCTTTGGTAACCAACTTTCACATGTTTTAGTAAAGATCTGTATAAACCATAACAAGGCGATGAAGTAGGTTAACTGTTACACCATAATTAGTTACCGAACAAACACTCCGTACTGTGTGTTAGTAGATACTTCCTGTTATCGGAGGATCGCTTGGAAGCCTCAGAATTAAACCGAACGAAGTTGAAAACTACCTGCGTGAGTTATCCACATACGAACATTTTACACGATTAAAAATATGGTAGAACAAGCTAGGCAGGCTTGTTCTATCATATTTTTAATCGTGCATTTTGTTGAAGCATTCCTAGATAAATATAATTATTAACATGGATATTTTACCAATGGTTGGTATAAGAAATAAATAAAATAAAAATAATCTGTAATAATTAATAAGGATGATACAGAGCTGCAACAAATAGGAATAGGTAAATGCCGGTTTGACGGCATGGTATTACCGTACAAATTAAATTATACAACACTAACTTGTATTTTGCAGAGATCAACAAAAATTCCCGCACCAATCGGTTATGATCAAGAACTGTCTTCAAAACAAATACGATTGAAGTCTAACGCAAAAACTAATGATCTCAATTTCTTATCCGTACAAATAATTAGATCAGAAATATTTAAATTAGAAACCGAGTACATGCAAGCCTTATACATATCCTTTACTGGTTTGAACCTTTTTTCTATAGGGTTACGCAACGGTTTGTGCGTATAGCATGTCCTCAAGTAATAGTTGAACTTAATATAATTTAAGTTTTTGGGTGAAAGCAGTTAAACACAGTTCAATGTCCGTCATTGACCAACAGTCGGTTCGTAGGAACCGTAGAATCCCACATGTCATACTCAAGGCGCAGGCCACTTTACCAAAACTTTTGATAAAAAATCAAATTAATCGCATAAAACACTCTTACTTAACCTTTAGGTACTTCACTTGTGCACCTTTACAAAACTATATTAAATAAAATGCCTTCTATTTTATGCAATAAAACTCTAAAATGCAACAAATTAATGAAATAAAACAGGTAGGTATATGTAATTCCTACTATTTCCCCGCCATAACCTCGGTTTGAACCATAAAATGTTCGATACATTAGCGAAATAATTCATGATTTATTATTACAAATAATAAACAATTTTAATGGACCGATGCACCACAATCCCTGCATTATGATGAGCGTGCCGTGCTCTCGTACAATCCGCTGGCTTGTTTGCATGAATAATTTCGACGATAATGAGCCCAACCGATGCCAAAGTTATGACAGCCGACCCGCTACCGTCCTCAGACTGTACGAGTTTATACATTTTCATTATGATGATAATTTGATACCCTTTAATATTGAAGTAAAGGAATTAGCTTAGAAAAATATTAATTTCCAATAATCATTATTGCAGTTCAGTGCACACACAGGTTAATACCAAATTTTGATTTCCCGGCTATACCCTATAGGCTAGACTCTACAGAGTAAACCTTAATATCCATCTAAAACCGTTACAGATGATAGGTAGATAATATACGTCGAGTTATTTAAACAATGTTAAGATTTATTTACATCTCAACCAGAACGAGGAATCCATTAAAAAACGTTAAAATTATGGTATTTGCTGTCGACGTATGTAAAAACCTTGCAGGGTTACTGAATTAGGATTACTGAAAAACAATAACAAAACGTCCATCTGTGCGTATCTAGTTGCTTAGGGGGAAATTATCATGCATCTGGAGATTTTAAATAGATTTATGTATAGGCACGTCACCTTGTCGCAAAAATGCTAAATTATCTTTCTGAAAACATGAAGCACAATCTAAGTAATACTTACTGAATAAAATCCAAGTAACATTACCGAACCGGATTCACTAACGGCCCTGAAATTAAGGTAATGATGACAGAAGGGGAGATCACACGATAACCTGCCAGATAAATTGTTCTCCATCACGGAAGTAACGAAAGGATTCAATGTCATAAGGATTATGAATTGGGGTACCAGAGTTTTGAATGATAAAATAGTTGGAATTTTTCGTTTTATCGAGTCACTTTCTTTTAATTGCTTTATAAGTAGGTAAGCCTGTTATTATTTTCATCATCTTCATCATTATCTCAGCCACAGGAAGTCTACTACTGACCATAGGCCTGCCCCAAGGATCTCCACATCGAACTGTTGGAAGCTGCCTGTATCCAGCGAATTCCTGCAAAGTAGACAGGTCGGCCGTCCATCTTGTTTTTGTTTTAACATTATAAGTTAACATTCTCAGCAACTGTTGAATACGGGCTATAAGAATCAAAGCTTGGCCTCTCGTATCACAAGGTCAAAATTCAGTTCCCCTTACATAACATAATTGCAGGTGATCAGTTTTTGTTACAGGTAATATCTGCAACAAATATCTACTTGCTACAGACTGAAACCAATAATTCGCTAAAGTGCGTACTTGGTCAACGATGAACGACATGCGACAAACATTAAATTTATCTGATGGAACTGAAATAGGAGACACAAATAGCTAAATTTATTTGTAATAAAAGGCTTAGCACAGGGTTACACGGTCATTCATCATTGTCGTATTGATAAATTCGATGTTGTTTACCTAATTCATATTCGGAGTACCTGTCTATGATTGCGTAGATATCAATTTCGGCAGTAGGAAATGTTTGCCGACTACTTTTCGTCTCGATTCCGATAATAGAAATTTTAATATAGGTACTACCTGAGTGAGTAGGTATTTGAATAATTGTGCTAAAAAGTAAAACCTCTCATGACTCATTAGTCTAGTAGTTTTGTATGAATAAGGCATGCTTGGTACCGAGCATTGCTTTGAGCTTACATCAACATATCATGTTATCAAAAGAAAGTTACATTTTGAAAAGCTTTGACATAAAAAACGATGTCCATTGAGGAAAACCAAAATGTGGTGGCGACCGTAACATTTCAGCTTATTTCTTGGTATATCAAAAGAGATGATGTTGCAATAGGAAAAGTTTAACTGGGCGAGAACATCAAACTTTGAATCATACGAGATTCACAATAATTGACAGCCTGCGAGGCGCAGTTTGTATAGGTGTCGATTTTAAAACGAGGGTGCGTGGGCTCAGTCTCCGCATCGATAAAATGTTTAATAAGAATTTGTATCGGGTCTGGATGATTATGTGACCGAAAAGTTTCTCATTGTTTCTGATACCAGCAACACAAGACTCTATGTCACTTGTGTGTGTTTGTGTTTGGTTCAGGACTATTTATGTAATAAATAAATACATTCAACAGTCACATTCATGGTCCTGACCCCACACTAAGAACGAGTCTTGTGTCGTGCGTACCATAAACTACAGGAGACTTTCCGATCTCACAACCACCAGACCCAAAACAAATATCTACATATGGATCACACAAATATTGTCTTGGTGCAGGGATCGAACCCGTGGCCTCTCTTTTGACAGCCGGCGTCTAACCACAGAGACTATAATTATGTCCGTGGTTCCTAACCTTTTTAGGTCCGTTACCCCTATGATCTAAGGGTGACTGATTTTACCCCTCCCTCCCCTCTAGGTTGACTGATTTTACCCCTCCTTCCAAGCACGATCACAAACAACACGTGTTAATACTTATACGTAGAGTTTATTAAACTAAAGAGCGTTTATACCCTGCACGCGCTTTTTGGCTTAAAAACAGGACTTTTCAAATGAGTTAATAGCCACCAATAAACAATTTAAAGGAAAAATAATTAGTACTAACTTTAGAAAAGGTTGTCATCTAGGGATTTTGGTGGAAAACATTATAGATTGATGGATAATTTGTGAGTACTATAAGGATTACTGAACACAAGTTTCGTTATTTAGGCTTTAAATGGCAATTTAGAAGCTTAAGATATCCGAAACCACTAAATATAAGATGAAAATAAAAATATTATCAGACTAATAAGACCCTTATGGAGGGATTTTGCTGAGAAAAATAATCTTTTTGTGTTTAGTTCTTGAAAAATAAAAATTTAAACAATGCGAAATTATTCAGAAACTCTCGTTCAAGAACATATTTTTATTCGCCAACTTATCGTACATAATTTTTTATAGCCATTGCATATTATAATAGAAGAACATCTTATTAATAAAGTACAATTTTTTTATTTCAACAAAATTAGTTTTCATGTTTTCTACAAATATTTTAAAAACCGCTATAAAACACGCTGTCCGACGTGGATCAAATCAGACCGCCGCAAGGCCTTCTAGAGGGAGGACGTATCGCTCGTCGCTCCGGCCTGGCTGCAGTCGATTATTGCCGCGCGTAGTGAAAATAGCCACGCGCGGACTGCGATTACCACATCTTAGTACTTTGGTAGTATCTGTATCTGTATCAGCCCATATACGTCCCACTGCAGGGCACGGGCCTCCTCTACAATCGACAGTACGATTGAGAGTGGTTAGGCCATATAGTCCACCACGCTGGCCTAGTGCGGGTTGGCGGACTTACATACCATAGAAATTTTTTAAAAATCGCTATGGTATGCAGGTTTCCTCACGATGTTTTCCTTCACCGTTTTAGTGCGTGGTGATTGACTATCAATACACACATGACTCCGAAAAGTCAGAGGTGTGCCCTGGGATTCGAACCCGCGACCACCATGAACATGTTGGCAGTCGCGTCTAGTCCGTTTACCAACAGGCCACCACGCACTTCAACTTTACTTACTTTGGTAGTAAAATATTTAATTATTTTTATTACCTACAATGATTTTGTAGTGAGTATAAATTATGTTTCAGGTAATATAATGGGATTTAATTCCGAGGCTAAATAATGTATTGTAATATAAAATTCAATATATTTCGTAATTGTAAGGGGTTGTAAGGCCCCTAACACTATTTATGTGATCGAACACGAAATTATTAATAAAACGTCCGTAGTATCTGCTGATTGAACACTGATTTGAATGCAACTTAACAATGTAATAATAACGAAAATATGATTAGTATCTAAACTTGTATTATTCTTTGCTTGCACAGTAATATTTGTCTACTTATAATGCAAATAAAATATTTTTATGATATTATATTACAGTTACATTTCAAAGCGCACGGATCAAAGTTGTTTGAGCCGTTTGTATAGCGAGCCGACGCGGCAGCTCTACGCACGCACAGCTTTGGTCGCTTATGTGTGCGTGAAATTAACGAAGAAATACCTATAGTTGACTTTGCGCGCAAGGTGTATACGCTCTTAAAACAATTGCACATAACCATTAGTTAATAATAACTAAATAATAATTAATAATAACTAAAAATAAAATAACTTAGGAGTAATTTTACAATTATCAGTTAAAGTTTTAGGCATACATTGGTATGATGAGTACTTGTGTTTATGCATATATACCATCTGCCCTATATCCATAACACAAGCTTTAACTGGTTTACTTTGGCCACATGGTAGATCAGATGGCCGTGTCTGATATGTCCCCTGCATTTATTATTATTTAACTTACTATGCTTTTGAAATTTCTATTAGTTTAAAATCTTTATACTACCACAATACCACGAGGTGCTGCTTAGCTTTTACAAGTTTGGTAATATTCGGTTTTGTTTAATTTGAGACGATAACCAGCTTATTGTTACCCCCGCAAAATACAAGTTTTACCCCCGCGGGGGTAATTACCCCCAGGTTAGGAACCACGGAATTATGTGAATGTTGGGAGTATTTACTATTTATTTAAAAATACATCGTGAGGAAACCTGCATACCATAGGGATTCATAAGAATTTCTATGGTATGTAAGTCCGCCAACCCGCACTAGGCCAGCGTGGTGGACTATATGGCCTAACCACTCTCAATCGTATTCTCGATTGTAGAGTAGGCCCGTGTCCTGCAGTGGGACGCATATGGGCTGATACAGATACAGATTTAAAAACACTTTTTCATACTCTTTATTATAATATAGTGTTATTTAATTATTAGGTTTATTATTTTTATCTTTCAGTCAAAATAATGGGTCGCGGAAAAGAACAAGAGCTACCAACCAGCAACCCAGTAGAGGCCAAGAAACATCGCGATGAAGCCACGGGCCATTTGAAAAACGGAAATTATGAGCGTGCCCTCACATCACTATATAAGGTGAGCTACCATTAAATTATTGTTTCAATAAAGAACTAAAACCAAATGTTTCAATCATTTAACATGTATGTATTGTTATTATATTATTTATGTATGCATATTTCTATATATATGTTTATATAACATAATATGTGTATTTACCTATTATTTGTATTACTTGTAATTTTATTAAATTATTTGTACTTATTTGCAATACTTTTCCTTTCTAAGTAGGTTCTATCCTTTACGCTTTAGACTGCCCTCTATTTATCCTATTTTTAAATCCATCCCATGGTTGTCTGTAAGACATTGCCTTTCGGCGATAAGACCGCCAATTGTACTTTTTATGTATGTGATTTCTGTTTGTATTTGTTTTCCTTTTGTGCAATAAAGTGTAAATAAATAAATAAATGTACTTACTTAAGAATAATTTCTAGCATTAGTAGAAAGAGTAGGGTAAGCAGGGGGAATGGCACTCACTGGGTAATGGCGCTCACCTCTGTAACTCAGTCAGACCTGAACATAGCAACACGTCGCGTTACGTGGAGCGTGAGGGGAGGGGGCCTCTAACAGACAGCAACGTCAACGGTCAATCAGCTCGCGTCCTGTGACCGTGATGTGCGTTTCTTCGTTTGCGGCCGCGTCGATGTAATTTTAGGTTAGGTGTTTTTTGTCGGTAAGTCCAAAACTTTAATGCTTATTCATTATTAATTTTACATTTCTGACACTAAATATATTCTATTTTTAAATAATACAATCAATTTTCAACAATTATGTGTAAGTTTTTTTTAAATTTCAATTGATCATAAAATGGCCGTTTGGGGTTATACCGCTCATCTGAGCGCCAATCGCCATTACCCCTTAGTAAATTTTTTTTAAACTTTTATAGATATGCCAGGAAATCGTCAAAGGACCACTGCCAAAACGGTTTGGACCGAAGAAGACCTTCAATCTGCTAAAACTGCGATTGAAGGAGGTTTGTCGAAAAGAAAAGCAGCACAACAATATAACATACCATTTACTACTTTAAGAGACCGTTTAAAAAAATATTTGTTAAATTGAAAAAAGGCTAATCTTACGTATAGTTGATGCTGATTTGTGATTATAGATTTTACATTCATTCCATAATGTTGATCTCAGTAATATTTCTTTAATTAAAATGTATCTTACTTGTTATATTCCAAATAAAATGTTTGAGCGTTATTACCCCGTACCCTAAGCGGCATTACCCAGTCAGGGGTAATGCCGCTCAAACATGTTTTTTTTATCATTTTTTCCTATTACTCGTAGATTAAATATATTATATGCTTATTTTGTTAGTTTGTTGATTACTCGATAATTAAAGACTTTGTTATTTTTCTTAATTTTGATTTATAATAAATAATTTAAAAAATACACCATGTTTTCCTTAAGTGAACGCCATTCCCCCTGCTTCCCCTACGTATGAATGGAAGAAAAACATGATCGACATATCCAAGAGAAAAGAGTAGTAATTTCGGTACATAATTTGGGAGGTGTGTACTTATTTAGGTATGTCTTTAAAAGCTTTGTAGCTAAAATATAATATTTGGAGTCCTTTACTTAAAATAGGAAAATAATATCCTCGTAATATCATTATAAAATAAATAGCGTACAACACATGCGTTCCACCCCACCGCCGTAACGCGACTAGTGTGAAGGTAAGTACTAAGAGGGTGCGAAAACACACTCTGTCCCCATGACAACGAACGCTCAGGTGTCAATACTGACGCCTCACACACACCTTACATAACATCAGCGCTATTACGCAAAAACTCGCCATGGAAAGTGACGATAACGCAAAAGCCCATGCTAGATCCATCCTTGGACCAACAAAAGATGCAGAATTCTTGCAAAGCTTCGTCCGGGTTGGTATCGCTGAAGATGAAGAGGAGATCCCGATTCCGAAGGCTTCTATCAGCAAGAGAGCTCCTCCATCAGCTGACAAAATTCGTGAACCCGAGATGGAAGAAGAGAAACCGTCTGCTAGAGGCAGAAAAGAGTCGATTAAGCCGCGCAAACGTCGCGAGAGGAAGCCTAAACGCGAGAAACGACGACGGGAAGAAGAACTGTATACTGACAAGGACCGAGCTGCGGCCGTGGTGATGGGATCTAAGGATATAAAGCAGTCCTTAAGTCTTAAAGATAAAGCGGAGAGAAGCAGCGCTCTACAGTTACCGGTTGAGGCCGATGCTGGCACGCTATTGGCATTGGCACAAGCGGAAATGATGAGGAAACGGTATCGTACGGCCGTGCTGTTTGTGAATAAGGTAAAATGCTTCTCGAAACCGTGTAACACTGACAATTTTATTTCTTTAAACGACATTTAAATAACTGTCTGTTGTTGCGGTAAACTCATGCGATGAATCATTTTAAACAGCGCATTTACAAAAAATAAACCATTCCACCTTTAAATAGATTAAAACCATAAAGATTTAACTTTTTTGCAATTATTGATATTTTTTCTATCCCTTATTTCCAGGCTATCGAACTAGCTCCTGAGGAGAAGGCAGCATACGTAGCCCGCAGCAAATGCTATTTGCTTTTGGGAGAACCACGCTCTGCTCTCTCCGATGCTGAAGCAGCCTTGAAACTGGACCCTAAAGACGCGAAAGCACTGCTTCGTAAAGCCGAAGCACTGTATTATTGTGGCGAATTCGAAATGAGTCTCGTACATTATCACAGAGGACTGCGCACGCGGCCCGATTTGAATGATTTTAGACTAGGGGTGCAGAAAGCACAGGTAACTTTTGTTTATTTTACCCATATATACTATATTATTATTATATGTTAAGTATATTTCAACATCTTAAAGAAATCGTTTCTTTAATAAAGCATAGCAAAGTAAATGAAGGAATCAAAAAAAAAAAACAAATTAAAATTGCCAAAGGTTAAAAGAAACTAGATATGTCAGATCTTTTGAAATTATTTACATAAATCTTTTAAATCCATGTTTGAAATATTCATTTTTTCAATTCATAAACTATATTACAATTTACAGGAGGCTATAGAGAACACAATCGGATCTGTAAAACCGGTCAAAAAAACTAGCAAACGATCATCGTCTAAATCTGCCAGACCAGTGCTAGGACAGCTAATGTCCGACAAGATCTACCTTGAAAACCTCATTAAAAATCCAGACCTAGCGATTGCCGACAAGAAAAATGACATCGTAGTGAAGCAAGCACAGGAAGCTATAAGATTTTTAGAGAACAGAGAAGAATTTTGGAGACAACAACAAACTGCGAAAGGAAATTAATTTTACCTATAGATATTTTACCTATCTAGTCCTTGTAAATTAATGAACTTAATAAAATGAAACTATAAATGCTTTGACTTTTGATATTTAGATTTACATTATATGAAAAATATAGTTATTTGCAGCTACAAATAACGAAAATAAAACAAGACTGCATAAAAGAAATAACACTTTATTTTGTTCAATCAGCGTCGACTTACATTTAATAAAAATGGCGTGCAGACTCGCGCCCTCACAGTCCATTTAACATTAAAAATATCTCATCTTCATGCACACCGTCATAATTACTCATCTATATACAATATATACAATGTGGCCCAGTACTGCCAACATGATCTCGTGTATATTATAGTCCATATTAACTTAAACTGACTACTCTGAATTGTTTTCTAGTAACTTACGATGTCAAATATTAAAACATTTGAGCCAAATTTAACCCTTCCAATGTTACTCAAATATTCCACGTTATTGAATAAATTATTGACATAGATTTAATCTTGCATGGAAAGGGTTAATTGCAAAAGGAACGAAATATTTGGAACATGATTTACTACTTACAAACTCTAAACTTAATTATTCGTTAAATATGTGATCGTATTCGAAGTTACAAATATAAAATCCATTGTTAAATTTTCGGGTGAATCTGGTAGATAAACTAAACGATATTGTATAAAAACTATTGCTTGTCGTATTACAATATTCTCTCTACATTGAAACTAGGTATTCGTTTAGTTTTACTTTAGTTTAGTTTGACTGATACATGAACATAAAAAAGGTCCAATTTTTTCATACCTACCAAAAATGTTAAGTGCTATAAATATACTTTATATATAGCGAATGATGCCAAAAACAATGAAACCGTATTGAGGCTAATAGTCCAGGTTCCCTAGAACGAGTTTCATAATTGATTACTAACAAGTTTGATTTTTCGTGAGTAGCTTCCTTTCGACTAGACGCCCAACTTTTTCCTTACAGTAACGTTGGTAAATGGTAGCTTAGCAGGACTTTATAGAACAATGTGGGTGGTAAACTATGCAAATGTTAGCTAAACAATAAAAAAAATCAGCTGGTTAGTAATTATTTTTCATGACCTTATTTATGATACATGTTGGAGAGGGGGGACTGTTGTGATAAAACCTTATATTTTGTAGGACAAATATTTTTTTACATTAATTAGATTATTACCTCGATAATTAACAAAAAAATAATCGGTTAGTAATATTTTTTTTTAATTCGTCAAGTCAACATATTTCATCTCTATTATCTTAGTTATAAACCACAATCGAGAATTTTCGTACAAGAATTACTTGGGCGTCTCATTGAGATGAAGCTATTCTCGAAAATTCAGCTTGATAGTAATTATTTTTACATTATGTATTAGTACAACTTTCGAGCGTAGGACCAAGATGACATACCACACAATTTGTAGGACATTGTGGGTAGTAAACTATACAAATGTTAGTTAACCAATAAAAAAAAACAGCTGGTTAGAAATTATTTTCCATGACCTTGTTTATGATACATGTTGGAGAGGGGGGACTGTTGTGATAAAACCTTATATTTTGTAGGACAAATATTTTTTCACGTTATTTAGATAATTATCTCGATTATTTTTCCGACCCAAATATCGACCAATAGAATTGCACCATTCGACGTCACGTGGTACAACCTACATGGTATTATACTGATAATTTTTTGAAAATTTTCTCTGGTAGTTGCTATATACCGGGTATCTCAAGACTGCTACCGAAAACGAAGCCGGGTGGTAGTTTTAGTGGCTACAAACACAATGCAACTAAAATTTTCGCATAGAAACGCGACAATTATTTTTTATGATTTTTTAAATATCGTCATTTTTGGGTGGTAAATCCATAGTTTTTGCTAAAATAATTATTTAAACTCTCTTATATCTTAGAGTATTTATAAATTAAAGGATATACACTATTATTTTAGGAAAAAAAATATTTACCACCAAAATATGGCAATAGGAAAAAAATTTCAAAAAAAAAATTGTCGCTTATTTTTGCAACTTTTTCTGTTGCATTGTGTCTGAAGTCGCTTAAACTACCACCCGGCTTCGTTTTCGGTAGCAGTCTTGATATACCCTGTATAAAAACAAAACATGATCCAGTCAAATTAACCACACGTCAAACTGACAGGTTGAATTCAATTGTGAAAATTGGAGATTTTGCATGAAAATGAGTTTGAAATTAAAATTTGGGACGGAAAAATAATCCCCCGAATACCACACGAGCTTCAAAATTATCTGGCATTTCCCTCAAGGTTCCCTGCAAACAAATAAAGTCGTCGAGTTTTGACTCCTTCATTTGTTTGCAACGAACCTATCGGGAAATACCCGATGATTTTGAAGCTCTTGTGGTATTATAAGGGATTATTTTTCCGACCCAAATATCGACCAATAGAATTGCACCATTCGACGTCACGTGGTACAACCTACATGGTATTATACTGATAATTTTTTGAAAATTTTCTCTGGTAGTTGCTATATACAGGGTATATCAAGACTGCTACCGAAAACGAAGCCGGGTGGTAGTTTAAGCGACTTTAGATACAATGCAACAGAAAAAATTGCAAAAAAAAGCGACAATTTTTTTTTTGTTATTTTTTTCCTATGGCCATATTTCGGTGGTAAATACACTTTTCTCCTAAAATAATAGTGTATGACCTTTTATTTATAAATACTCTAAGGTATGAAAGAGTTTAAATTATTATTTTAGCAAAAACTATGGATTTACCACCCAAAAATGACGATATTTAAAAAATCTTAAAAAATAATTGACGCGTTTCTGTGCGAAATTTTTAGTTGCACTGTGTTTGTAGTCACTAAAACTACCACCCGGCTTCGTTTTCGGTAGCAGTCTTGAGATACCCGGTATAAAAAACAAAACATGATCCAGTCAAATTAACCACACGTCAAACTGACAGGTTGAATTCAATTGTGAAAATTGGAGATTTTGCATGAAAATGAGTCGATTTGGAGTTTGTTCTCTGTCCACCATCGATAAAAAAGTCAAAGGAAATGTTCCCATTAATACGGAGAAGGCAAAAAAAAACAGTTTGGAACCAATTTACTACTTTTTGTACTGAGAGGGAATACACATTGAGTGCTGAAACGAGTGAAGCGCAATTGGCAAACATTATGAAAGATTACGCTTACAATATGAAGAAAATGGATGGAGAAGACTATAAGGAAGGTACAATAAAAACAATGTGGAATCAGACTGCCAAATTACTTCAAGAAAAGTATTTGAACGATTTCGACATCAAAATCAACCCATTTTCGGATGCTGCATTCAAGACCGCTCGAGGAGCTTGTGATGCCAAGCGTAAGGCTTTACAATCGATTCCGGAAAAACGGAGGGCAAGTGCAGCAGCGTTGGAGGAAAAAGATTGGGATGCAATGACCACTGTTTGGGACGAGGAAACTCCTGATGGCCTCCAGAAAATATTCATGATAATATCAGTGGAATTGGCTTGGAGAGGTGGTGAGGGCAGCATGGCGTCAATACATCACTTCAAGGCAGAACAGCGAAATGACGGGGAAACAACTGGGAGAATTGAATACAATCCAATTTTCAGCAAGACCACACAAGGTGGTGATAAAAAATTATCAGACAGCAAGTGGCTGGTGGAGAATCGGGAAATCCCTGACAAGTGCCCAGTGAGACTGTTCCAGAAATTGAGAGAGAAGAGAGATGCCAATATCAAGAGCGACAGACTATTCCTGACCCAAAATCCATTCTGGAATAAAGTTCCAGGCGCTAGGTGGTACAAGGATTCCCCAGTAGGCCAAAACACGATTTCAAAGTGGGTTAAGGAGTCAGCACAAAAAGCTGGGCTTGACCTTGGTAACAAAAAAATCACCAATCACTCCAGTCGTGCAACAGCCGTCTCCAATCTAGCGAAATCGGGCCTGGGAGAGCAGCAGATAATCAAAATAACTGGACATGCCAACAGTAACTCCATCAAGCCGTATCTCCAACTCGACCAGGAACACCACGAATTAATTGTCAAGAAACTGCGAAGGAGTGAGCCTACTGCAGAAAATGCCATCAACAGCATAAACCTCATGCCATCTACCTCTTCTGGGACCATTACCGATAACTCGGACTATCGGGAAATACCCGATAATTTTGAAGCTCGTGTGGTATTATAAGTGATAATTAACAAAGAAAAATTCGGTTACTAATAAATTTTAAAAATTCGTCAAATCGACATGTTTTATCCTTGCTACCCTGCTAAGCTACCATTTACCAACGTTACTGTAAGGAAAAAGTTGGGCGTCTAGTCGAAAGGAAGCTACTCACGAAAAATCAACTTGTTAGTAATCAATTATGAAACTTGTTCTAGGGAACCTGGACTATAATATCAGAACGCGACACTTGCACGATCCTCTATGAACGGGTTAAACGCTTTGTGTATGCTGGCAAATTATAACGAACTATAGAATTTTATATAATACTAAAATAAAAAAAATCAATAGCCACCAGAGACGAGTCTAAAATTTTAAATCAAAATGCGTGGATTTTTTTTCATCTTAAGTTATTGCAATGTTCAAGTATGTGGTCAAATGTTTAATAAATAATAATAATTCTTTATCGCAGGATTGTTCATACAAAATCGGCAATAATGCAAATGGCACCTCACCAAATATCTACAAATGAAATATTGTATGTTACAAATCACCGCAAATCTTGTGATAATGTTGTATGTATATATATAAAACATTGTTTTAGCCTTGAACATAATGTAACTATCGCCTACATTTTGCATGTAAAATATGAGATCTCCGCACTTTCGAAGACATTGTATGTGATCATAAAATCCCATTAAAATTCACATAAATGTATTCAATGTCACTCCGAATGTATTACGATAGATATCTATGCTGAAGCTATGAAGAAAATCAGGTATAAAAATAAAGGAAGAACATCGCATTAATTTGCGGTCCACAAATATTTCTTTCGGGTCTGAGTTTTTGTGAGACTGAAAAGTCTCTCGTAGTTCCCGACACCCACGACACAAGATTCAATCTTAGTGTGGGGTCAGGACTATGTATGTGACTGTAGGGTATTATGTATTACTCAAAACCCTTAGCGAGTCTATTATACCCCTATGTAGACTATGAACTTTAGAACTTACATTCAAGTTAAACCTTGTAAAGAACACAAACCAGACACTACCGTCAATCACAAACTTCTACTATAAATATCACTTATATTATTACTGTATGTTATATTCGTTATTTCATAATTTACAATCAACAAAACATTATTGCATTATCTTACCAAAAAGTCTTCGTGCCCGTTCAACACACGCACTCAATCAGTATAATAAAAACATATTAATACTGAATACATATGCTTCATTAAATTATCTCAATATTCGAGTTCCTGTCGCGTCTTTTAAAATTATAAATGTGGTACAAAAATCGCGAACTAGAGATCATAGGAGTTGTGTAAAGACTACTCCACATTAGGACAAGCAAATTAGTAATATATCTTTTAAATTATCTATATCCAAGACTGTTTATACCAAAACATTTACAATGCGATCTTAGTGTGGGGTCAGGATGATGTATGTGACTGTTGGGTGTATTTATTTATTTATCACTAGAGCTATTAAGTGATGTCTCCTCATCCCCAGAAAACAAAAACCACAATGTTTGTTTTCCCCTAAAATCTTTTATAACATTTTTTTCATATTTGCCCTTATGTGAACTAGTCTTGACAATAGAATCTCTGCCGTAACTCTAGCTGTGTATATATTGTATTGCATTATATCTACCTGACTATCTTAGGTTTTAATCGACTTTTTACAAATAGTGAACAAGCATAATCAACTATAACACAAAATGTTTAGGTGGTTCACAAATCACCAATACTTTGTGAGTTGTTTAAATAATGTCTATTGTAGGTTTTGTTTCTAATTAAAATATTTATTATTTTAAAATATCAGCGTTCTGTGTAATGTCCAGACATTTTGTAAAATAGTAAATTTGTATCCTTAACAAGGCGTTAAATTAACCAACTTGAAGTATTCTTTCATTATTAACTCAGAAATAGACGACATTACATACTAAAATTATACCGGGTATATCAAGAGTGCTACCGAAAACGAAGCCGGGTCGTAGTTTTAGTGACTTCAGACACAATGTAACTAAAAATTTTGCAAAAAAAAACCGTCATTTTTTTATTTTTATTTTTTAAATATCGTCGAGTTTGGGTGGTAAATCCATAGTTTTTGCTAAAATAATATATTTAAAGCCTTACATACCATAGCGTCTTAAAAAATAAAAGGGTGTACACTATTATTTAAGAAAAAACTTTGTATTTACCACCCTAATACGACGATACAAAAAAATAACAAAAAAAAAATCGTCACAATTTTTTGCACAAAATTTAGTTGCATTGTGTCTGAAGTCACTAAAACTATCACCCAGCTTCGTTTTCGGTAGCACTCTTGATATACCCTGTATGTAACTGCAAGTCATTTCAAGCGTAAAAAATACCTAAATTGTCCAAAATATGCTAAAATAACACCTTGTTAATATTACATTGAGTCCTGTTCATTTCTTTATTTCCAAGTGTCCATAAAGGATAGTATTAATGTGTTCTAAAGTCATAATTATAATACACAAAATATTCTTACATACAACTACAATACACGCAATATATTTACAGTACATTAAAAATATTAAAATTTATTTACAAACACACAGATTCGACAGCGCACACCATCACACTATCTTCACAGCTTACTAATTGTAGATTGAGGGACTATTGTATATGGTAATGCGGCGACGGTATTACGAAAATCTACATTTTTTTTACACACTAAGTTAAGCTAGCATTATTCAGTATCCAGTAAATGTCAATATGGCCTATACTTTGCCTTCCTATCATGTCCAAAAATTAATATTTACAACACAAATTGGATTCAGAATTCGTATTTAGTACCATGACTAACAAACCTTTCTAATACAATAGTATTAGTATTATGACGTTCGTTATTCTGTATTTACTTCTATTTTCTTTTTATTATTGCTGTGAATGGCGAGACGAGCCTCACAGTCGCCTGATGGTAAGCTATACGACTGCTCCTGGTTAGGAGCAATTCTTGGCTTCCACTGCGCCCGCCATCAAAATGGCTACAGTATCCTTCGAACCGGAATACAACAGTGCGTGCACACTACTATTTGGCGGGAAAAATAGACAATGCAGTGGCACCTACTCATGCAGCCTCTCACAAATGAGAGACCTATCTATTGTTTCCATTAACTCACGCCTATAGCCAGTGAAGCCAATTTCATAAAGTAATCCAGATCAATTGACTTATTTTAATTCATATTCATATGCTTTTATGGCAACAAATAACATAATAATATTATATATATATATATTTTTTTTATTCCAATGAATGACGAGACGATCAAGCCGCTCGCCTGATGGTAAGCGATACGACCGCTCATAAACAGTAGCAACATTCCACTGCGCTCGCCATCCTGAGACCTAAGATGTTAAGTCTCAATATGTCCAGTAGTTACTCTGGCTACAATGTCCTTCAATCCGAAACACAACAATGCATTAACGCAGTGTTGTTTCACGGGAGAAATAACCATTGCGGTGGTACCTACCCAGATGGCCTCTCACATATGAGAGACCTACCACCAGTCGACCACACCATATGTGGCTGTACAAAACCTATTGTTGCATAATTTTTTTTTTACTAAAATATTAAATATGATTCATAACGAATATAATCGATCGAATAAAATCGATATCGAATATACCATCGCCGCATTCAAAACTTTACGACTTCATGAACCATCTGCATAACGCAGCTCGCACTAACCTACATGAGTGTACTCATTTAAAGTAATGCTATCACGCTAATTAATTTGTCTTATTAGTAATAGTTCGTCTTATTGCAACTTATTCAGTATTTTCACGTCTATTTGTAATAATTCTTTATTTAAAACATTTAAGCTGACAATTTGTCACACATTGATGATGACTTTTATCACATATTTTAAAATATTAGTGATTTTGTAAAATTATTATTGAACTGTCCTTGTTATATCAAAATTGGTTCAGCCATTATAAAGTTAGCTTGGACATTTAAAACATATTTTCACAGCTTGTAAATAATGCTCTGAACCCATGACTTAATATAGGCAAAAAATGCGATACTTTTTGTGTCAGCAATGCCTCACTTATTTTAAATTATGCGAAACAATGTATCAAATTGTCAGCATAAAGAAATTGTTCAGATTTAAAAGTTATTTTTACCTCTATAAAGCATCCATTGATACAATGTTACATACACATCAGACCAATATTCTACTAATTCCTTCCGCCATCTTCTTCATAAGACTCCAAATTACACGGACAATAACTCGCACAATCCAGCAAAACATTCGCAATAATTATGAACTTTTTCCTTTCGTCAGATTCCAATTGTTTTATTTCAATATACTGCGTTACCATGGTTCTTATCTCTGCTTTATTTTACCTTCATTGGTAGACACTATTACATATAATTCAGTGATATCCCCGTCTTGACTCATCTCTGAATTCCATCAAAACTTAGCACGGAGAACCAAAATTTGTTCCTGACTCTGCCAATAGCTATCTAAAGCACTGCATGGACACGGCACTGAGTTTGCAGTAAATCAATTTTTCCAGTAACATCCTGTAGAGTGTGATGTGGCACTGTGCGTCCAGTATAGTTGGATGGTCTAGTCGGCTTCCTCTGGCGGTCGTTTGTAGACGGGCCCGAACTTGGCCATGTACTTCTTGACGAAGGTCCTGGCCTTGGCCCGCACGGAGTCCGTCACCACGAGCTCGTCCACCGAGCGACAGTGCTTCAGCTCCTTCAGCATCACGAAGTGCGTCAACTGTCACAATACAAACATGTTACCATATCTGACATTATACAGGGTATATCAAGACTGCTACCGAAAACGAAACCGAAAACGAAGCGAATTGTTATTTTTTTCCTTTGACCATATTTGGGTGGTAAATACATTTTTTACTAAAATAATAGTGTATACCCTTTTATTTATAAATAATCTAAGGTAGAAAAGTGTTTAAAATATTATTTTAGCACAAACTATGGATTTACCACCCAAAAATGACGATATTTAAAAAATCATAAAAAATAACTGTCGCGTTTCTTTGCGAAATTTTTAGTTGCATTGTGTTTTTAGTCACTAAAACTACCACCCGGCTTCGTTTTCGGTAGCAGTCTTGAGATACCCGGTACTTGTAGGGGCAATTGCCGAGGCCGCGAAATAGCCGCACGCTAACGCGTTTTAAACTCAGTGAGAAACCCTTTCATTCAAAAAACTTGTGGCGCCGTAAAAATGATACAGCCCTCCCCTACACACCTTTCCCCGACAATTTATAAACAAACAGAATACAGACGATCTTCGAACCCGCTTCTTGTAGGTGTATCGTTGTACACGCGCATTTGAATCGATACAAATGCCATAATCTACTTTTTAATCATTTACAGCGAGGTGAGCGCGCGTTCGACGCGTCGACGGTAAAGAAATATGCCGTGTGCAACTGCCCTAAAATGGACGATTTGTAAAAAAAATTTGTTGCATTTACTAAATTCACTTAATTATATCGCAAACCGAAATAAACGTTCTTTTTTTTTATAATCTCTCCCGGTATAGTGGCGGCATTGCACCTGATGGTAAGCGCAAATGCCGCCCAGGCAGAGTATCCATTGGCATCGGACGGCGGTCCCATGCCAATGGAAACAATTATGCCGGCCTGCTAAGGTGCCTCTTCACGCTACGGCGGAAGGACCCAGGATTGTAGGAAGGAGGGAACACGTGAGACGGCAAACAATTCCACAGCCTGACGGTGCGGCACAAAAAAGAATTCGAGAACCGTTTGGTTCGCGCCGGGATGGTGTGGACCGTCAAGCTATGGCTTCGCAAGCCAGCACGCGTGGTTCTGGTAAGGAATGGAGAGGAGGGGATCAAGTTGAACAATTCTAACCAAAAGTATCTTAGTACCTCTAAGAATTTATATTACCTCTACAACCAAGCGATATAACACGCAAGTCGCTATGTAATGCATTTCACGAATCAACCAACATACTGAAAACTTCCTGAATAAATTACAACGGTAAATATTTTCTTCTCAATAAACCGGAAATTTCAATGTACAGCTCATTAGATGAGTGGTTACCTTTCTGGCGAGATGTTTGAAGTCAGCCGTGCACGTGATCCTTCCGGCGGGCGCGTCCGAGTGTCGGTACGGGTTGAGGTGGTGCACCATCACGCTCGCCATGGACGTGCGGAACTGCTCCTTGATGCGACGCCCCTCGCGCTCGCTTATCACGCCCCCCGCCACGCCCCCGACGCCCCCCGCGTCTGTGCTGGGGGGCGAGCCGCTCGGAGACACCTCTGTCGCCTTCTCACCCAACTCAGACTCTTCTGAATCCGTGTCGCTGTCCGTCTCGGTTAGCTCCAACATCTAAAATGAGTTTGGATTTTGTTACAAATACATATCAGATGATGATTACATTTATTATTAAAAAATATATATTCGATTTATAGGTCATACATAAATAACATTTTATACATTATAACACATTATATGACACCAGTAAATTCGAATTTCACATGATCAATAGGAGATATTGAATACAAGTAGATGAAAAGAGGGGAGAGGTATGTCCATATTAAACTACAAAACTTAAAAATAACATCTTCATTCTTTTCATTCCTCCAAAAAACTCCAAAATTGCCTTCCAAAACTATTTTTTTACTACAAAGTTTAATCTTTATTTTTCTTTAAAGAGTTTATTTTCTTGTTTGTTTGTTACCTCTAATCTCTGGAACTACTATTTCGAATTTAGAAATTCTTCTTGTATTAGATAGTTCATTTATCGAGGAATGCTTTAGGCTATATATATCATCGCGCGATGACTGCTAGTATAATACTAGTTTACTGGTGGTAGGTCTCTTATATGTGAGAGGCCCTCTAGGTAGAAACCACCGCAATGTCTATTTCTCCCGTGAAATAGCAGTGTAAAAGCACTGTTGTGTTTCGGATTGAAGGACATTGTACCCAGAGTAACTACTGGACATATTGAGACTTAACATCTTGCGATGGCGAGCAAGTGAAGTTAATATACAGGGTGTATAAATGCGTGTGTACTGACAGCGAGTTTATCGTGCCCCGCCTTGATTTTGAACTTAATAAAAAAAACATACAAGTGAAGCTAATATACAGGGTGTATAAATGCGTGTGTACTGACAGCGAGTTTATCGTGCCCCGCCTTGATTTTGAACTTAATAAAAAAAACATACAAGTGAAGCTAATATACAGGGTGTATAAATGCGTGTGTACTGACAGCGAGTTTATCGTGCCCCGCCTTGATTTTGAACTTAATAAAAAAAACATACAAGTGAAGCTAATATACAGGGTGTATAAATGCGTGTGTACTGACAGCGAGTTTATCGTGCCCCGCCTTGATTTTGAACTTAATAAAAAAAACATACAAGTGAAGCTAATATACAGGGTGTATAAATGCGTGTGTACTGACAGCGAGTTTGTCATGGCCCGCCTTGATCTTGAGCTTGCCGGCGGACAGCAGGCGCACGCGGTGCAGCAGGCGTTCGCGGCGGCGCCGCAGCTTCTCCTTGGTCTGCTTGTAGCGCTTCACCTCGAGCCGGCCGGCCAGCTTGTCCTCCTCGGTGCGGGGCTGCACGGGAATTAAAAAGTATGGTTTGTATCAAAAATTTTAGTGAAAACCAAGTTGGGTGGTTCTAGTGACTACAGACACAATGCAACAGAAAATGTTGCAAAAAAGCGACGACTTTTTATTTTCGTCATTTTTTTCATAATATTACATAATATTTTTTCTAAATTATTTGTGTATTAGTGTACCCTTTTATTTATAAATACTCTAAGGTATAAAAAGAGTTTAAATTATTATTTTAGCAAAAATCTCAAAAATGATGATTTTAAAAAAAATATATAAAAATAAAATGTCGCGTTTCTTTGCGAAGCTTTTAGGTGGATTGTATTTGTAGTCGCTAAAATTACCACCCGGTTTCGTTTTCGGTAGCAGTCCTGATATACCCGGTATAATAGACGGTATATCCTATACTGGTAGCCAAACAGTACAGCAGTGAAAATGAACTGTTGTGTTTCGGATTGAAGAACACTGTAGCCAGAGTAGCTACTGGACATATTGAGACGTAACATCAGTGGAATGCTAAGCATTGCTTTTTAATTCAAGATGTTTAGTTTTGCTACTGTTTATGAACAGTCGTATCGCTTACTATCAGAGATCAGATTTAGACAAGTCTGTATGACAAAAACGCGACGAGTATTTTGTGATGTTTTTTAAAAATCATCCTGTTTGGATAATAAATCCACGATTATTGCTTGGAATATATCCATCTTAGAAACCTTGCTTTATAACTGGTATTATTAAATTATAACATCAGTTGAACTAAAGGATTGAATTGGACTTGTGTAAAGTACATGAAACTCAATAATACTCACGCTAATAGGTCTTTCTGATACCAAGCCGACCCTTCGTTTCCTGGGCCTCATGTTGAGCAGCGCGTGGTCCGGTATCAGACCGTTATGCGTATCTTCTTTTATCACTACATAAAAATAAAACATACTTAATTCATACATACATAAACTCACGCCTTGTTCCCAGAAGGGGTAGGCAGAGGTGCCAGGACACCCACATTTCGCCTTGTATGTTCCGTCCCACAATGTGATAGGTGGCGAGCCTATCGCCATATCGGGCACAAATTCCTAAACATACTTAATATTTTGACATAAAACAAGTCATCCTATAGTCGATAGAGCAATCATCATCATCATCTCAGAAACAGGAAGTCCACTGGTGAACATAGGTCTTCGCCAAGGATCTCAACGATAGAGCAATAGCAATATTGCAATAGAGCAATATTATGTATAAAATTGTTGTATAAATGATGAAACAACATTAAACTCATAATGTCGCTCAAACTGCATAAAACATATTATCTATACATATAAATTGAAGTGTCTGTTTAGGAGTGAAAATAAAAAAAAAGTCCAACTACATATCGTTATATACACGATACCTGTGCTGAAAATGATATTTTAAATTTTTTTGTCTGTATGTCTGTCTGTCTGTTTGTTCCGGCTAATCTCTGAAATGGCTGGACCGATTTTGACGGGACTTTTTTTGTCAGGTAGCTGATATAACAAGGAGTAACTTAGGCTACATTTATTTTAGAAAAATAAAGTAATGTTGCAATGCCCGCGCGCAGCTCACGCGCATGCCACCACTGGGCCGTTACGTCGGGTGCCTCCCACTACTTCTCCCACCAACGAATCATTCACATCACATTTACATAATATTGTATACAGGGTGGACAAGAAAACGGCGCACCTGCTAATATACATTATAGTATATGGTGAAGGAATCTTAATTAAGATGGATTTGCATGGCGCCAGCGAATATTAAGAAAGATGCCGAGAAAAAAAAACTAACGTTACATATGCTACCCCTTAACACATTACGCTTAAGTGATTGAACCTTACAACTGAACGGTAGACACTCAACAATAAATAAGCAGAGCTCATTATTTACTTATAAGTCGTGCGATTGTTTGCATAACGCTCAGGGTACATAAAAAAGTTGACATTAATACTGTCAACAGTCACATACATGGGTATTAACCCCACACTAAGATACAAATCTTGTGTCGCGGGTATTAGAAAAATAATTATGGTGCACGGAAATTATTTGTCTCGGGGCAGGAACCGAACCCGCGGTCTCTCATTTCACAGGCGGTTCTTACCAACTGAGCCACGGAGGCCGTCGGTGACTCATATGGGCTGGTTAGTTGTCATTAATGACCACTAAATAGTTAACTGACCTTGTAATGTAAACCGTAATGACCTTGATAGGCAAGGATGGAAGCGCAGGATCCGCCAAAACCCGCACGAAAACACTGTCACAGTTTGGTAGCACAAATCACTTTTTCTTTTACATTTCACATAACACAAGTTACATCAAAAGCTATCGAATTGGGTAGTGTTCAAAGCATAGTGAAATTAATAAAATGTACTTAAAATAACTGAAAACAAATTTACAATAATATGCACACGACTAATACATGCACACGCGATCGCAATCCGAATTCAACTAATAAAACATAAATTATTATTTTGATTTTTGAAAGATAAAGGCCTGTTCACATTGGATACAAAGCTTTCCTATTTGAGTTCATAATAATTCATCTGAACAATAAGTATTAGTACTGTATCAGCACATATACGTGCCACTGCAGGGCACGGGGTCTCCAGTGCAGTAAATTAGTAGTTAGTGTTTATTGATTTCACTAATTTTATCTCACAGAAGTCTCATATGCAAATTCTATGCTATAATGGTAGACATTTCTCTAGGTATAAGAATTTAGAAGAAATTTTATAACTTTAAAGTAACATTATTTTCAAATACATTAAGAGCGTATACACCTTGCGCGCAAAGTCAACTATAGGTATTTCTTCGTTAATTTCACGCACACATAAGCGACCAAAGCTGTGTGCGTAGAGCTGCCGCGTCGGCTCGCTATACAATCGGCTCAAACAACTTTGATCCGTGCGCTTCAAATATTCAATTGAAATGTAACTGTTATATCATAAAAATATTTTATTTGCATTATAAGTAGACAAATATTACTGTGCAAGCAAAGAATAATACAAATTTAGATACTAATCATATTTTCGTTATTATTACATTGTTAAGTTGCATTCAAATCAGTGTTCAATCAGCAGATACTACGGACGTTTTATTAATAATTTCGTGTTCGAACACATAAATAGTGTTAGGGGCCTTACAACCCCTTACAATTACGAAATATATTGAATTTTATATTACAATACATAACATAATTTAGCCTCGGAATTAAATCCCATTATATTACCTGAAACATAATTTATACTCACTACAAAATCATTGTAGGTAATAAAAATAATTAAATATTTTACTACCAAAGTACTAAGATGTGGTAATTGCAGTCCGCGCGTGGCTATTTTCACTACGCGCAGCAATAATCGACTGCAGCCAGGCCGGAGCGACGAGCGATACGTCCTCCCTCTAGAAGGCCTTGCGGCGGTCTGATTTGATCCACGTCGGACAGCGTGTTTTATAGTGGTTTTTAAAATATTTGTAGAAAACATGAAAACTAATTTTGTTGAAATATAAAAATTGTAATTTATTGATAAGATGTTCTTCTATTATAATATGCAATTGCTATAAAAAATTATGTACGATAAGTTGGTGAAAAAAAAAAATTCTTGACGAGAGTTTCTGAATAATTTCGCATTGTTTAAATTTGTATTTTTCAGGAACTAAACACAATAAGATTATTTTTCTCAGCAAAATCCCTCCATAAGGGTCTTATTAGTCTGATAATATTTTTATTTTCATCTTATATTTAGTGGTTTCGGATATCTTAAGCTTCTAAATTGCCATTTAAAGCCTAAATAACGAAACTTGTGTTCAGTAATCCTTATAGTACTCACAAATTATCCATCAATCTATGTTTTCCACCAAAATCCCTAGATGACAACTTTTTTTTTAAATTAGTAATAATTATTTTTCCTTTAAATTGTTTATTGGTGGCTATAAATCATTTGAAAAGTCCTGTTTTTAAGCCAAAAAGCGCGTGCAGAGTATAAACGCTCTTAAAGTAATGTTAAATACAATAATAAGCACAGTAAATAGGCAATTTGTAACTGACTGGATCGGCTGATGACATATTTAAATAATATTATAAGCTCTTGAGCAAGTAAGAACCATTCTATGAGTCCAATAAGATCTTTTTTGTTTTAACGTAACTTTTACGTCGGAGTACTTAATCATATTTAGTTATATCAAGTGTGTAGTGTGAGCACACCTCAAGATATCGGGCTTCCTTTGCAAAATGCTAAAAGTTACCGACAAAGAATTTGCCGCCTTTCGGCTCGCACTCACAAAGGGCGGCGGCAACCTCAAAGGAAGAATAATCGAGCCGCGTTGGATCCGACGAAGTACACTATGACCGGCGGCTTCCTTTGACTAATAGGGCCGAATTGGGCCATCATTTTAAACATCTTGTTTTTTATTAATCAGTGTCATCAGATTATTTTTTCGATGAATATTAATTATTTAGATAATTTAAATGTTATGTAGGTATTACCAAAACCAAATTTTATTTATTTATTTTTCTAATTATTATAATTAAATTCGCAATCTTACATGATTTAAGCGATGACGACATCACACTATCTTGGTATCTTTCAGTTTGGATTTGTGACACTAAGGAAAATACTGACAAACAATTCAATCGTCAATCCATACACGATGCAACTGCACCTAAAGTTATTATGTTGTTAATTTATTGACGCTTAAATCTAAGTACGTCCCTATTTAACTGATTGATTTATTTGAAATGAAACAAAAAATATCCTTTTTGAAATTAGAAAAGGATAAATTATACAGCTAAGAGTTCATGACCTTACCCATTTGTAAACAACGGTTAAAGCGATGTCTAAGAAAGTTTTGATGCTGTTAAAAATGGTTTTTGTGGTATATTTCGTTAACCGTTCAGTTAACGACAAAACGAATAACTTCAAAACGGATAGGTATTTTCCAGATATTATTTTTTTATTATGATATTAATACTATACCCTTGTATCCAACTGAGCAAGTGCGCCATTTATTTGCGCTCCCTGTATAAAGAAATTTTTCAGTAAAGCTAATACAAAAAACTGAAAATAAATGTGTAACGGGAGTTTACCGCCGCTCGCTAAGAGATGGCGCCACCGTAGAATTAGATCGCGGTATGGTTTCGTTACAAAGTTGACAATTAAAATAAAAATGCAAAAACCAAAAAAAAAAAAAACTAAAAATAAATTAAATTCCACATTCAATTCTTTGGTAAATTCCACGCAGACGAAGTCGCGGGCACAGCTAGTGTTAAATATATTATGTACTTCTCAACAATCAATTATAATCAATCAAATGATCCAGAGCGCTTTTATGACATTGATCGTGATTCGGGTTTAGCCAATTTATATCCGAATTTGATAATTCGCCAATGGATCCAAAAACTCCGATAATATATAAATAGTATATGGAGTCACCTTCGTATATTCCATTGACGCCTTCAACGAGTTTTCCCTTCACTTGCCGCCTCACTATTGGACTGTCCAGCGCGCTGTCTTGCACATCTTCCTCTTCAGATGAACTCTCATCTACACAAATAATAATAATATTACATATAAAGATTTATAACGTATTTTTACCAATTCAAATACACATTAAAGTATCGCCAAATATTAAAATCTCTCGATTTAATTTAGTGCCATCAAATGCCACTAAAGCCAAATAACATTAAGTTTTACTTTCGGTAGGTTTCTCATAAGTAAGAGGCCGCTTGGGTAGGTACCACTGCAATGTATTTTTGTCCCGTCAAACAGCAGTGTAAATGCACTGTTGTGTTTCGTTTTGAAAGACATTGTAGCCAGAGTGACTACTGAACATGATGACATGACTTAACATCTTATGTCTCAGAATGACGTGCGTGAAGAGTGGAAAGCCAAACGTTGCTTTATAATTAATGGAGTTGTTTGATTTTGTTATTGTCCATGAGTGGTCGTATCGATTTCTATCGGGCGAATGGCATGTTCGCCTTAATTTCCATAGCAAATAATAAAATAAAACAGCAAAATCTTGAGACACCGTGGATTCCAATTCGAAACGAAATAGAGTGTCAAGATTAGGCCCGTATGTAATGTATAGGGAAGAATATGTTATTAGCCCATGATATAATAAATAAATACACCCAATCAGGGATATCACTACTAAGACTAGAAGAACTACGAGACACTTTTCGATCTCACAAACACCCAAACCAAAAAAATACTTGAGCAGCAACATTTGTCTCGATACGATTATCGAACCGTCTGTTGTTTCTGTCAGCATCTAACCAACTACACCACGGAGGTTATCTCACCAGGCGGCGGCGGCGGCGGCACCCACTGCGGTTGCCGCAGCTTCACGTGGTAGTAGTATGTGCGTCCGCGCGCGTCCTGGGCGCTCCGCCACTGCGACGGCAGCCGCGCCGGGGGCTCCGGAGCCGCCGCCCCCACGCCCGCCGTACTGGGGGCACTGCCGCCCATACTGGGTACAGTGCCAGGTATACTGACAGGCACGCTCGCCGCCTCCAGACCGGGTATCACCTGCTGTTGTACAAAAATGTTCATAAATGTGCTCTATATAAATATCTGTATCAGCCTATACCGGGTATATCAAGACTGCCACCGAAAACGAAGTTGGGTGGTGGTTTTAGCGACTTCAGACACAATGCAACTAAATTTTGTATTAGGGTTGTAAACACATAGTTTTTTTTAAATAATAGTGTACACCCTTTTTTTAAACACGCTATAATACGCAAGGCTTTAATTTATTATTTTAGCAAAAACTATGGTTCTACCACCCACACTCGACGAAATTTAAAAAAAATAAAAAATCTCTATCGCGTTTCTAGTCATAGCGTACATTGTGTTTGTAGTCACTTAAACTATCACTCGACTTCGTTTTCGGTAGCACTTATGATATACCCAGTATAATTTTAAAAAATCACTGGTTTTGTCTTGTTTGTACGGCCGTGGACGCATTGCACTCTTGAGACAGAAACTCCCTCATACTAGTTAAGTCACTACTAAGGAAGTCAAATAATTGTGCTTAATAGTATCCGGCTCGAAGGATCATTACATATCAATATCATAATAAAATGTATTAATCATCATACGCAAGAATATACGACATAGAAAAGATATTACGCATTTTAATTTTACCTACTTCTTTCATACACATTTTAATTCAGTAAATTATACATAATGACATTGACATTTATTTAGCCCACATTTTCTAGCATTCCAGATGATATGGTACTAAATTTGGAAAAATTTGATATAATTCTTTGAAATAATCATGATTTGGTTTTTCACGATTTTTGGCCACCGCGTACATTCAGTTCCGATTAGGAATCAATATAAGCCGTAAGACTTGTACCATACGATTTGACCAAAAGCCTTGAAAATTAAAATCGTAATTTTTGACAAAACTACCTGGCAGTATTTTTTCAAACTTGGTACAATGTTACCTGGGGTTATTAGTAAAATGTGGTTTTAATTAAATACCATATGTCAATGTATAAAAGTATGCATTTAAAAATGGGTTTGCAATTTGGATGAAATACCTGCTGAAATAAAACTGTTATTTATGTTAATCCGTTACTATTAATGCGCAATAAAATCCATAAATAATAGTTTTATTTCAATGAGTAACTTTGACGTAAATCATTACGACTTACCTGTGTCGCAGGTTCAGCGGGTAGCGGCGTGTGATGCGTGTACGGCGAGGCTGGCGGCGCCACCTGCTGGCCGAACATGAAGCCGCCCATGCCGAAACCACTCATCGACCCCATACCCAGCAGGCTGCAGACAAACACTACGCTCAAACACGTGCTCATAACACGGATAGGACTAAAAACCTACAACAATGATTATCGTTGGGCCGTTATCGACTTTGGATAGTAGCAATAAAAGTATTGGATTAGGCATAAGGAACTGTCGATTTGA
Source organism: Hyles vespertilio (assembly GCA_009982885.2). Classification (NCBI taxonomy): domain Eukaryota; kingdom Metazoa; phylum Arthropoda; class Insecta; order Lepidoptera; family Sphingidae; genus Hyles; species Hyles vespertilio. Next base: position 20,253,541 of record CM042807.1, read on the forward strand.
AAATTTCTTGCAAGTCACTTTTAACTATTAGCATAAAGCCTCATATTTTAAAAATACGACCATAGCAAGGTTAGGAAGTGCCATAAAAATACGATTATCATATAGAGAATATCGCATACGATACGATATTCGCTTGTAATTAGGTAAAAAACTCTCTCGAAGATACTAACTTATGCTGCGGCATGCAGTAAGGCTGTGGCCCTGCAAACGGCGGATAGTATCCCGGTTGCGGCGGATACTCCTGCGACATCCAGTCCGGGGCGTCGCTCACACCGGACACGCCTGGAACACCTGGCATTCCCGGGACTCCCGGGACACCTGGCACCCCTGGCACGCAGCCGCCGAGCATGCCAGGTTGCACGCCAGGACCGCCCATCATTCCTCCAGGGAACATCTAAGATAAAGCAAGTGTTATTTTAGAGCTAATTCAATTTCCGTGGTTCCTAACCTTTTTAGGTCCGTTACCCCTATGATCTAAGGGTGACTGATTTTACCCCTCCTACCAAGAATGATCTCAAACAACACGTGTTAATACTTATACGTAGACTTTATTACACTTAAAAAAATTGTATACGTACATAACCAATAATCAATAAGAACTAAAAATAAAATATCTTAGGAGTAATTTTACAATTATCAGTTAAAAGTTTTAAGCATACATTGGTATGATGAATACTTGTGTTTGGGTGTATTTATCTTTCTTGTATGTATTTGTCTATGTATGTTTTTTACAAGTTTGGTAATATTAGGTTTTGTTTCACTTAAGCGATTACCAGCTCATTGTTACCCTCGGAAAATACAAGTTTTACCCCCGCGGGGGTAATTACCCCCAGGTTAGGAACCACGGTTCCAGTTAAAAGAGTTTGTAAACGAATTGATATATTTCTTTACTTTTGTAATGGCATGCACGCATATGCGTACGTATGCACACACGCGTTCCTCATGTAACTACTATTCGATTAAAACATTTATGACAGTACATTTACGTCCCTTTGATTGGCAAATGACTTTATTTCGATTTAAAGTGGTTTATATTGTGTTGATATACCGGGTATATCAATAGTGCTACCGAAAACGAAGCCGGGTGATAGTTTAAGTGAGTAACTAAAAATTTCGCAAAGAAACGCGACAATGTTTTTATTATTTTTTAAATATGCTAAAATAATAATATAAAGCCTTGCATACCATAGCATGTTTAAAAATAAAAGGGTGTACACTATTATTTAAGAAAAAACTATGTATTTACCACCCTAATACGAGGATAGAAAAAAAAAAACAAAAAAAAGTGCGTCGCAATTTTTTGCACAAAATTTAGATGCATTGTGTATGAAGTCACAAAAACTACCACCCGTCTTCGTTTTCGGTAGCAGTCTTGATATACCCTGTGTATTGATATAGGTGAAGTATTTTTTTTCCTAGCGTTTCATATTCGTTGAAGTATTGAATTGAGTCGCCGACTAGTCTTTCGACCGGGAAGGCAATACGCTTGGCTATAGTATATAGGATGTAGTTACGGGCGGGTACTCGTTCCTCCAGCGCTGCGCGTGCTGCGCGTGCGGCGCGTGCGGTGCGCGGCGCGCGCGCTCGGCGGCGGCGGCGGCCTCGGCGAACGCGCGGCGCCGCTCCTCCTTGCTCACCGGCGGCACCGACGCCAGCACGCGCTCGCTCAGTCTGCAACCACACCTCATCATCATCATCAACAACGTCGTCGTCGACATCTTCACCATCAACAACAACAACGACTGTATCATCATCATCATCAACAACCACATCATAATCATCACCATCATCAACAACAACAACAATATCATAGTCATCATCATTAACAACAATATCATCATCTTCATCATCAACATCATCATCATCATCAATGTAACTTTATGAATAAATATAAAGTTTTTTTTTTATTACAATGAATGGCGAGACGAACATGCCTCATCGCTTAATAGTAAGCGATGCGACCGCTCATGAACAGTAGCAAAACCAAACAAACACACTGAATTACAAAGCAATGATTGGCATTCCACTGCGCTCGCAATCTTAAGACGTAAAATGTAAAGTCTCAATATTTCCAGTAGTTACTTTGGCTAAAATGTTCTTCACTTCCAAAACACAACAGTGCATTTAAACTGCTGTTTCAGCGGGAAAATAGATATTGCGGTAGTACCCACCCAAATGGCTTCTCATTTTTTGCTCATAGAACATCTATAAAATCCTATCGCTAGTTTAAAATTAATATCTAAAACAGTTGAAAACAGTACCTGATACTTCTCCTGCCTTCAGGACTTCCCCTTCGTTTCCTCCTGTCGCGATCATCTCTATCCCTATCCCGCTCGCGATCCCGTTCCCTATACCTATCTCGCTCTTTCTCTCTATCCCGTTCTTCTCTCCGCTCCCTATCTCGATCCCTATCCCGTTCTCTCTCCCTCTCCTTATCTCTATCCCTATCCCGTTCTTCCCTCCGTTCTCTATCCCTATCTCTGTCCCTGTCTCGCGTTCCGCTTGAATCTGCCGCACGACGCTCGACGTTCGCTTGCCTCTCGTGTTCTTTCATTTGTTGTATCCTCTCTTTTTTCGGGATTTTGAACACTTCCTGCAATCAATAGTAATCATTATTTCATTGTCAATAGTAATATCACTGTATTTTTTTATTTTAAAGACTTTGCTGTACTATTTTAAGAATTCATGCATCATCCGTATTTGCACATGTATCAGCCCATAGACATCACACAGCAGGGCAAGGGCCTCTTCTAAAATCGAGAGTATGATTGAGAGGGGTTAGGCCATATGGGCCACCATACTGGCTGACGCCTGACGGCGGACTAGCGGGTTCATGCATCATTTTGGTTAGAAAATACATTGATTTATTTTATCTTTAACAAGAATTTATAACCATTTACGTATGTATCTATTTCGAAACGTATCAAGTGCTAACAGGTGCTTTTCCAGAAATGAGGATAAGTTTCAACTTGTCATACCTTCAAACTGGCCCACCGTTCTAACAGTTGATTGGACAGATCTTTGACTTTCTCCGACATGGCGGCGTTCTCTTTAATCTTCTCCGGACTCAGTAAATTTTCTTGGTTAGGTCGGTTCGGCAACTCCACGGGCAAACCTGCAGAGCATTGTGATAATTTAATATACGCATTACTACTCTCTAATTTATGTAATTTATTATCATTATATATTTTGTCGATGTTAGTTTGTTGAGCCTGTTGAGCACTAAAAGGTGTAACACTTCATAGTGTAGAACTGTGCTTTCTCACAACTTTAGAAGCAAAATATTGTGACAGTAAGGATTTTGTTTGTAATTGTAATCACGTAGTGAATTCTATGTTACTCATCGTACAAATAAAGTTGTATATAACCTGTAGCCTCATCGATATAGACATTATCTGGCGGTACGTCCGCGGCGCTGAGCCAGCGCTCCACGATGGTGAAGAAGCGGCTCTCCTGCACCATCGTCTTGTTCGGGATCGGCAGTCGGTCGATAGTCAACAGCATCTCCAATCTGATAGGGAGATAAGATTGAATTGTAGTCACTATGCTTTTGTGAGTGTTTTAGTTGAATATTATGTATAAACATAATTTTAGAACATATTTCTAATATTTTTAGATTATTTAGAGATAAGGAAACGTTAGTAATTAGTAGTTATTGTATAATTTTAAAAAAGTAATTGGACAACCAATTCTCTTGTACTCAGATGTTCACATTTTTTTTTTAATTTGTAGCCCAAGGTATAGACTATACCTAGTTTGGGTACCCCTGGAAATACTAGTTATAGTTGTTATGAATATCTCATATTACATTATTAATTATTTTTTTCAACTTGTTACGTAACATAGTAATTGTTATGTAAATTCACATGCTATAAAAACCAATGCAATAACCACAAAAGAAAAGCCGGTTGTAATTGGGTTATATGAACAGTTTTGTATTACATTTTTTTCTTTCCTTGGCAATCCACTGTTGTTTGTGGCTGTTTGTTTACATATATTTATAATTAAAAAATATATATATGCATAAATTAAATGTTTCTATGTTATTTATAATGTATATAAAATATGTATTTATATAAAATCTAAAAAAATATATTTTTTTTTTTTTTACTTGCTGTCATTTTATACGTCGTCAGTGAATATATTTATACCTGAAGTCTAGCGGTGCATCAGTAGCCCACGGCGCCAGGAGTCTCAGCCCCCGGTAGTCTAAGAACAGCCTGCGGCAGGGCAGGTCGGCGTCCCTCAGAAGCCGCAGCAGCGCTGTCTGGGCGGCGCGGCCCTTCGCGCGGACCACTGTACGGGACAGTCGCAGCGTGTGCCACTGGTTCTTCACGCCGCTGCGACCTAGGGCTTCTAGCTCTTCCTCGATCTAAAAAGAGTAGAGATGTGTATATCTGTAGGAGGGTGTATATGTGTAGGAGCTTATGCAACTTACGTACCTCCATCTGGGTGGATACGTGTAAATAGTTGGTATTTTATTGTTAGGTACGTGTTGCATATTACAGGTGTAAGTGAAAAAAGATATAAAGTGAGCAATTCATAATGTACATTTAACAACAAAGTGATATTTGTATTTATTCATAAAAAGGTCTTTATTATGTTGCATGAAATTGTCCTATATCATTACTTCAGGTCTGATTGGTCAAAGCCTCATAAATCATAACATCAATAAAGCTTCTAATTTAATGTTTAAAAATCCCTTACAATAAATAATATTTATAGTGCTTACATCAGCGTCTTGCACCAGATCGGGTGCCTTGGGCTTGTACTTGCGCGTTCTGGGCTTGCGCGGCCTGGGACGAGGCTGGTCCGTCAGCGTCGCCTGCGACTCCTCGGAGGTCGCACTCTTTGATGTTGACACGTCTTCCTCCTCCTGAGACAAGTAGAAATGCAATGTTAAATACAGGGCTGTTTTTAATTGAAAATAAATAGTTTGCCTTTAAATATTTTAGGATACTTCATTTTATACCATTCTTAACTCTACAATTCTACAGAGCAGAATAATAGTAAAATGATTACTTGTTTAGTCCCTAGGAAGAACAACATTACAAAAAAAATCGAATTAAGTCTTCAACTAAAATACATCTTCCATTTGGATACCAGCTGATCTGGGCACCATACATCTTTTGTTAAATTATATTATTTACATACAAAACGCCTTAATATAAGGTGACATATTGCTTACCTCGTCATCATCTTCATCATCAGAGTCCGGTTCGCCGCCGATCCAGCCGCGACACGCGTCCGCGCCGCAGTAGCAACGCTGCGCCACCTTTCTGTACGCAAACAAATCTGTTACCAACACCCAGCGCTCCCATCACCGATGATAATCTACAAATAAACGATAATCCTAAACCATCATCTTCATCATCTTTAGCTAAAGAAAGTCACAGCGAGGTATTTTAAGTGGCTTTTATCTAACCATTTTTCAAACCTTCATTACTTCTTCTATTCTCTTTCTCTCTCTCTCTTCCAGTCTTTCTTTTTTCCTCTCTCTCTCTCTTTTCAACCCTAGCAAGGCCACTGCTGAACATAAACCTCCCCCAAGTCTTTTATTCATCTAGCAACAATAATATTGATGTCCTAGTTGTGCAACCACTTAAAATAATTTTCGAAAATATTACAATGTGAAGTTTATCCCTTTGAAGTTATGAAGTTTTTATACTGCAACTTTACTTTATTTTTATGATAACTGTGTGATAGTAATAGGCTATTTGACTAATTTCTGAAAACCATACCACATTATGAAGCGGGGTCTATAGACCTTACAAATGAAGGTTATTTTTAATTACTATCATCATCATCATCATATCAGCCACAGGAAGTCCACTGCTGAACATAGGCCTCCCCCAATGATCTCCACAATGACCTGTTGGAAGCGGCCTGCATCCAGCGACTTCCTGCGACCTTAGTCAGATCGTCCGTCCACCTTGTAGGCGGGCGTCCAACACTTCGCTTGCCTGTACGTGGCCTCCACTCGAGAACCTTTCGGCCCCAACGGCCATCGGTTCTACGAGCTATGTGCCCGGCCCACTGCCACTTCAACTTGCCAATCCTATGGGCTATGTCGGTAACCTTGGTTCTCCTACGGATCTCCTCATTTCTGATTCGATCTCGTAGGGAAACACCGAGCATAGCCCGCTCCATGGCTCGTTGAGTGACTTTGAGCCTTTTAATGAGGCCCACAGTGAGAGGCCACGTCTCGGTGCCGTATGTCATCACTGGTAACACAACTATCGAAGACTTTCGATTTTAGGCACTGAGGTATTTTGGACGAGAAGACGTCGCGAAGTTTCCCGAACGCTGCCCAACCGAGTTGGATTCGCCGATTGACCTCTCTCTCGAAGTTGGACCTGCCTAACCGGACCACTTGTCCTAAATAGACATATTCGTCTACAACTTCGAGAGTCGAGCCCCCAACTCCAATGGGGGTGGGCACAACATGGATATTCGACATGATCTTCGTTTTATCCATGTTCATTTTAAGACCCACCTGTTGGGAAACTCGATTAAGGTCTTCGAGCATAGTGCTAAGGTCTTCCAGCGATTCTGCCAAGACTACAATATCGTCGGCAAATCGAAGGTGAGTAATATACTCGCCGTTGATGTTGATGCCGAATCCTTTCCACTGCAAGAGCTTGAAGGCATTTTCCAGCGCGGCAGTGAACAGTTTCGGAGATATGACATCTCCCTGTCTCACGCCTCTCTGTAGTGGAATAGCCTTCGTGCTCTGATCCTGTACTCGGACCGACATGGTGGCGTTGTTGTATATACACCTCAACACTTCGATGTACCGATAGTCTATGTGGCACCGCTGAAGAGACTGTAGCACAGCCCAGGTCTCGATCGAATCAAAGGCTTTAAATACTATATATATTTTAATTACTATATCTATATCATTTGAAAATAAATTTACAAAATACACTGAAAAATTACACTGTCAAAACGCTCTGTCTGACAATGTGGCGTTTAGTTCGTAAACATCCGTTCCACAGATTCGTTCGCATATATCACTCATTCTTAAATCATCCATAGATCAATCAATCAGTCAATCGTCCGAATGAGTTTTTGCATTGAGGTATTACAACTGGAGCGGATTATATTATAGATCAAGTCAGCATTGCTGCAGATACGACACTTCATATATTTGTTACATTTTTTACCTAATGTTTCAGAATAAAGTAAAACGAAATATAAAAGCCCAATATAATCATACATTTTTAATAACTTATAAAGCTACATTATTATATAGATTTTAAAAACAACAAAACCTATAATAGGCTATTTGACTGTATAAAAATATTGACTTATTTGTTTCCATCCGTGTACATAATTTAATTTTAAACATATTTCATTATCATACATTAAAAATATTGTATATTTTGTCTAAAAACCACAATAATAATTTAATTTATTTTGAGTTCGCGCCACGTGATCGTAAACGATTTTGATTGGCTATGACGTCATGCATTAGTATAAACTACTCACGTACAGGAAATGAATGGGATTGATAACGGCATAGATGCAAATTAAATATTAAAAATACCTTTAAAACGAGTTATTTGTCATTTGTACCCGTGAATTAATAATATTATCATGTCCAATGTAATAAAATGTGAAGAAAGAAAAAAAAACTAATTTTTTTAACAAAACCTCATTCGGACTATTGATTGATTGATTGATCTATGGTTGATTCTTAGAGTATTTATATATAGAGGGAGCGCTGTCATACATTTGCGATTTGAAAAACGTAGATATTTTCTTGTTCGTAATGTTGGTAGCGCACCTATATTAGTAAAAATTGAATTAACAATGTATTATTATTATTTCTCTTTATTTTAAATCTTTTTTTTTACATTTTTATATATATAGTATAAAAACAAAATACATATAAAAATATAAAAATTCATCCAACAATGGCGAGGCTCGAGACCCAAGCCACCGGTGGTTAGGACCCCAAAGTGAGGAACCTCCTCACTATACGTGCCGTGTCAAGCAATACTGCCTTCTGTATCTGACTTCTGACCCAAACGCCGATTGAGAGCCTCTGTAGATGTTGGTCGAGGCTCTTTGGTATCAACCCATGAGCAGAAACGACAATCGGGACAATAATTGTTGAGTCGACATCCCACATGTCGGTAACCTCGTGTGCCAAATCTAAATATTTAGACATTTTGTCTTTTTCGGCTTTGACAAGGTTATCGTCATGCGGAATGGTGACGTCAACAAGTATAGCCCGGCGCGCCAATCGATCTATTATCACAATGTCAGGCTTATTGGCTAGAATAGTCCTGTCTGTGATAATAGATCGATCCCAATACAGCGTTGCATGACCATTTTCGAGAACTGGTTGGGGCACATATTGGTAATATGGCACTTCAGGAGTCACAAGTCCATATCGAAGAGCAATTTGCTGATGTATGATCTTGGCTACTAGGTTGTGTCTATGCAAATACTCGCCGTTAGCAAGATACGAACAACCGGAAATAACATGCCTGATGGACTCGCCAGGACGGTGGCATGCCCGACAGATGTCGACCGTACCGTCCTTCAGGATGTATTTCCTATAGTTGTTCGTCTTAATAACTTCATCCATAATTGCAAAGACAAAACCCTCGGTTTCCCCAAAGAGGTTACCGAAGCGTAGCCAAGACACAGACGCTAGCCGATCCACATCAGGCCCATGAAGGGCTCGATAGAATCGACCGTGCAGCTCTTTGCTCTTCCATATGTCCTCGCGATCCTTGGTGCCTACCACTAGAGGTTTCCGCCAGTTCTCAATCGCCAAAGAGAGCGGGGTAAATCCTTTATCTACCATAACTACAACCCCATGCATATCCACGTCACTGTGAAGGAAATAATCCCTAAGATTGCACACCTCGCGATTATGTAGGTCCTTAGCATTAAGAATGCCTCGGCCCCCACATCTCCGCGGGATGTACAATCTCATCACTGATGATCGTGGATGATGCATACGATGTGCAGTCAGGAGAGTTCGGACTTTACGATCCAGGGCGTCCAATTCAGTCTGAGTCCATTTGAGTATGCCGAAAGAGTACATGAGTACAGGCATAACCCAACCGTTAAAAGCGCGAATCTTGTTTCCACCTGACAAAAAACTGTTAAGTACTTTTGTCAGGCGGCTAAAGAAACGCTCTTTCAACGATTGTTTTACATTTGCACCCATGATACCTAAAGCCTCAGGCATACCCAAATATTTGTAGGTTTCCGTCACAGAGAGGGGTCTGAGTCTTACAGTCTCTGAGACTTGTATGTCATCAGAGACCGCAACCTCCCCTCGCTTCACATGGATAACCGCACATTTATCTACACCAAACTCCATATTGATTGAATTGCTAAATCTTTCTGTTATTTTTAACAATTCAACCAATTCGGTTTGTTTTGATGCAAATAACTTGAGGTCATCCATGTACAGCAAGTGAGAAATAGGCTCAGACCCTCTCCGCAGACGGTAGCCTAACCCTGAATCCAACAACAGAGTGCTGAGGGGATTCAGGGCCATGCAAAACCACAGTGGACTCAGACTGTCGCCCTGGAATATACCCCGCTTAATTCTAATCGGCTCATCACAATCAGGAGGAGCCGTACCACCTGGATATCTCAGGACAGTGGTCCACTGCCCCATACAAGACCCAAGGAAGTTGCATAAATTTGTATTAATTTTATACAAATTCAACACCCTCATGAGCCATGTATGGGGCACCGAATCATAGGCCTTTTTGTAATCTATCCAGGCAGCCGATAAATTCCTCCGGTTGTGACGAGCCTGTTGGCAAATGGTCATGTTAATGAGAAGGAGTTCCTTAGTACCACGGGACCCATTCATGCAACCTGTTTGGCCGGGAAAAAGAATTTGGTTAGAAGTGATGTGGTCTGTAATTTTGGATCTAATTATGGAGGTCAAAATTTTATAAATAGTTGGAAGGCATGTAATGGGTCTATAATTTTTTGGTTCCGTGGTACAACCGGACTTAAAGAGGAGGTGAGTGACACCTTTTGTCATAAATGCTGGGAGGGATCCTGCCTCAAGCGCATCCTGAAACTGCGCTGCCAATCGAGCATGCGAACTTGGAAACCATTTTAACCAGAAGTTGTGCAGACCATCCGGACCCGGCGACTTCCAGTTTTGGGTCCGTCGAATTGCAGTTTGCACATCTTCCGAAGTGATTAAAATGGTCTCCATAGCCGGTATTGACTCGCAAGCTCGATCAACAACACTAAACCAGGAGGCTTCAGTGTGAGAGACAGGCGACGACCAGATATTCGTCCAGTACTCACGCATTTCGTGAGCACCAGGCAGCCGCCCATCCACCACACCCTGAGAAGAATCCTCCCAACATCTATAAACCCTCTTTTGGTCACTTTGGAACATACGATTTTGTTGGAAACGATCCCATCGCCTCCTGTAGCGACGAATGCGGTTCGCCCACGCATAGACTTTTTGTTTATAGAAGTCTATGCGTTCTGTGACGCAAAGCCTATAATTCTGAGGACTTATATTGGTCCCCGAAAAAGCCTGCGTCACAAAACGCATAATCCTTGGTCTGCTATTTCCTTCTGAGAAGGAAATTAGCTTGCCGATGAGAGTTCGGGCCCTGTTGATACGGTCCTCAATCCTAAGCTGCCAGGCAGGCACAGCCGCAACATCTCGAGTAGCTCTATGTTCTTTTGGGAATTGAACATTAGCCACTCGGCATGCTGCGACGGCCGCGCAGTAAAGGATCGAGTGCGTATCAACAAGATCCCGACTGGACTCCAAATATGTAGGTAGCATGGAGTCCAAAGCTCCCATCAGCGCCAAATTTCTTCTATGCGTGGGCAAACGCAGCAGACGCGGTCTACAAGACGCCGATACGGACACAAAATCCGAAATCGCACGCACCAAAGCCCCTCTCAAATGCTGTTTATCTTGGGGACTTACATTGTCATCCAAATTGTCCGTCAGCTCGAAATCAGCAACAGGTGTTGGTGTTGGACCTACTGCTTGATCTCCACTGACGGGCGAGACATTGTCGTCTTGGACAACACACAAGTCTGTGCGCAACCGCTCAAGTGTGTCATCATCCAACAACTTACGCCGCTGAATAAATCGCACTTGATCCGATAGTCGTTGGGACGATACATCAATCGTTGGTTCTAAAGCCTGAAACAGAGACAGCTTATTATTATTATTATTTTATCCTTTCTTTTTTCTACCAGCTCTCAGCTAGTGTTGATAATTTGCACCTGCGGACTAGAGTCAGCCAAGCAAGTGCAATTTATGATATGATAATATTTATAAATAATTATATACTTTTAATTATATATTTATTTATGCGATAATAATTATTATTATTATTATTATTATTATACTCTTTATTGTACATCTTAAGTTACATAATCAATAAATATAACAGGCAAAAATACAATAGTACAATGGGTGACCATATCGCATTGAGCGATTTCTTCCTGGCAACCTTTGGATGAACAGGAATGTAGCAATAAATTTCTATAAATTCCTTTATTAGCCGAAATTATATTTAACTATTATCCTTTTAAAACGAGTTTGAGTGGAATTAAATAGACCTAAACTATTTATTTTTAATTATTTTTTCAAATAATTTGTGTATGTTGCACAACCTGTTCCAATAAGCGGTACATACTCTAAGGGTTGATTAGAGAGTGGGTGACATGCGAACGAATCTCTGGAATGGATGTTTACGAACTGAATGCCACATTGCCAGACAGAGCGTTTTGACAATGTAATTATTCAGTGTATTTTGTAAATTTATTTTTAAATGATTTATATATATATATAGTAATTAAAAATAACCTTTATCTGTAAGGTCTATAGACTCCACTTCATAATGTGTTATGGTTTTCAGAAAATAGTCAAATAGCGTATTGAGTTATCCTACTAAAAAATACTTTTGTGTCAAAAATATGGATAGTGAAAAAATATATTTACAATATCCAATGTATCTGATAATAAATATATTAAATAAAATCTGTATCAGCCCATATACGTCCCACTGCAGGGCACGGGCCTCCTCTACAATCGACAGTACGATTGAGAGTGGTTAGGCCATATAGTCCACCACGCTGGCCTAGTGCGGGTTGGCGGACTTACATACCATAGATTTTTTTTTTTTTAAAATCGCACTAAAACGGTGAAGGAAAACATCGTGAGGAAACCTGCATACCATAGCGATTTTAAAAAAAAATTTTTTTAAATAAAATAAATAAACGAATTTTTCAATATTTACCTATTTGTCCGTAACATTAATCTTATTCTATAATTTTGTTAAAATATGACATTTGTCAAAACGGCTTTGGTACATAATCTAATTTATTAATATTTTTGCTACTTTATTCAAATTATCGTTAATTTACGTATGGAATTAAATTCTATATTTTTTTTCAAGTGAACTGGAATGGTTTTTATATGTCTTCAGTTGGGAGTACGGTATTTTTAAAGCAATTAGAATAAATAGCATAAATGACAACTGTCATAGCCAACTGTCAGCGTAAGGGTACATGTACCCTTGCAAATGTTCCAAATTATTTGGTTTAGATCCCCTCGAGTTGTATACCTCAACGAGTTTTTGTAAAAAAAAAAATAGAATGATATTTCTTTCTTCACATTTTATTACATTGGACATGATAATATTATTAATTCACGGGTATTAATGTCAAATAACTAGTTTTAAAGGTATTTTTAATATTTAATTTGCATCTATGCCGTTATCAATCCCATTCATTTCCTGTACGTGAGTAGTTCATACAAACGCATGACGTCATAGCCAATCAAAATCGTTTACGATCACGTGGCGCGAACTCAAAATAAATTAAATTATAATTGTGTTTTTTAGCCAAAATAAACAATATTTTTAATGTATGATAATGAAATATGTTTCAAAATTAAATTATGTACACGGATGGAAACAAATAAGTCAATATTTTTTATACAGTCAAATAGCCTATTATGATTTTAAAACTGTTACATAATTTGACAAACTATTTCTTTAATAGATTATGAGTGGAAGTTTTGTTCCCAAATACAATAGCTAAGCAATTCGTGTTTTTTATAAATCATACACCATTTAACCTAAGCTGAGATTACAGATAATTAAGATTTATTATAAAAATCATAATTATAGCACACAATTATCAAGTACCACGTTGACTTAAAAGTTGATATAATTGACTATAATTAAAACAATGATTCAGTGAAATTATCATAAAATCAGTGATCGCAATAACCCACTTCACAATTTTCCATCAAGATATCATATTATTGTAAATCACTCACCCGAACCGCTGGAACTGATAGTCGAACGTTATCTCCTCGCCGGCGACAATATCTCGCTTGCTAAAAAACCCTATTCTCAGTTCTCCGTTGACCGTCCATTTCTGGGTCTCCGCGTTGGGTTCGCAAGAGTGGTTAATGAACCGAGAGATGTTTCCTTTGAGCGTGGCGTCTATTACTGTGTCTCCTTTGAGCGACATGAAGTAGTGGTGCATGTTGTTTTCGTCCGAGTACGCCTGGGCTCGCTTGTAGAACTGCTCGTAATCGAGCACTTCCCCCACGTACTCCATTAGGAATTCGCCCCTGGAATTTTTGTTAGTTTTATAGTGTGGATTTTAGATTTTATTCCACCTAAATAATTAATAGAAATATTTTTATATATTGATGTAAAATTATCTGGAGTAGTGAAACTGAGTATTTTTTAAAAAGCAATTTTCACCATCGCAAAACTCTATAGTGGCGTTATTAGGTTACATCTCATTCTATTTATATTTTGTGTCATTTTTGCTTTTATGAGAGAAAAAATGTTGAACTCCTCCGTCGGTACCACAGGGCTGAAAGAGTTCGCCAGTTTCACTAGAAAAATTAATTATACTACATAGTTCCTTATAGTAATATCACTTAAACCTAATACATGTAATATGTATATTGTAACATAGCGACAAAACGATTTTTTTTTATTGCTTAAGTAGGCAGACGAATTAGCGACCCGCCTGATAGTAAGCGGCTACCGCTGCTCATGGACCTCCGTAGTGCCAGGGGACCAGCACAACAAAGTCGCTGCCTACCTCGAGGAGAGTACTCTCTTTAAACCTCATTTGAAGGACAGGTCATAGCGCTGAGGAAACACGATGCAGGGAGTTCATTCCAGAGCTTGCACGTACGTGGTAGAAAAGGACGCTGGAAACGTACCGTTCGGGAGCGGTACGCCTCCAGGTGGTGGGAATGAACTCTACTGCGGAGACGTGTGGTGCGATGGTACATAGGCGACGGTGGTACCATCTCAAACAACTCTTCGGAGCACTCCCCATGGAACAAACGATAGAACACACAGAGAGATCCGAAGTCTCTCCGCAGTCCTAACGGTTCCAATTTGTCCGTGAGATCGGGATCATTGACTATTCGACAAGCTCGTCGCGGCAAGGAGTCAAGTGGGTCGAGCTGGTATTTTGGGGCACCTGCCCAGAGGTGAGAGCAGTACTCCACGTGAGGCCGGATTTGCGCTTTGTAAAGCGTCAATCTATGACCCGACTTAAAGTACCGCTTGGCTCTGTTCAGGATTCCCAACTTCTTGCTCGTCAGTTTGGCTTTGTCCTCCAAATGACTCCTAAACTCGACCTTGCTTGATATTTCGATGCCAAGGATTCCAATACTCTCAGATCCTTGGAGAGTAACTCCTTGGAATTGCGGCGCCATGACAAAGCGGGGAAACCGTCTTTCTATAATGGAATCCCGAGACTGGCTCCGTTGGCCGATGTACCGCGCGTCACTCGTACTATCATCTGTATAACAATGCATGCTATCAATAGACAACATGTCATTGATATGCAGGATAAAGAGTGTCGGCGATAGCACCGAGCCTTGTGGAACACCAGCATTAATGGTCTAGGTCTCGGAGCAACAGCCGTCCACTACGACTTTTATGCTCCGACCATCCAAAAAGCTGGCGATACTTATCTATACATATAAATAAAATTGAAGTGTCTGTTTTAAAAGTGAAAATAAAAAAAAATGTCCAACTGCATATCGTTATATACACGATACCTATGCCGAAAATGATATTTTTTTTTTTTTTGTCTGTCTGTCTGTTTGTTCCGGCTAATCTCTGAAATGGCTGGACCGATTTTGACGGGACTTTTTTTGTCAGGTAGCTGATATAACAAGGAGTAACTTAGGCTACATTTATTTTAGAAAAAAAATCTTTTATTTTAGAAAATTAAAGTTATGTTGCAATTCCCGCGCGCAGCTCACGCGCATGCCACCACTGGGCCGTCACGTCGGGCGCCTCCCACCACTTCTCCCACCAACGAATCAATACCACATTTACAAAATATTGTATACAGGGTATATCAAGACTGCTACCGACAACGAAGCCGGGTGGTAGTTTCTGCGACTTCAGACACAATGCAACAGAAAAAAATGCGAAAAAAGTGACAAATTTCTTTTTGTAAAATTTTTCCTTTGACCATATTTGGGTGGTAAATACATTTTTTCCTAAAATAATAGTGTATACCCTTTTATTTACAAATAATCTAAGGTATAAAAGAGTTTAAATTATTATTTTAGCAAAAACTATGGATTTACCACCCAAAAATGACCATATTTAAAAAATCATTGTCGCGTTTCTTTGCGAAATTTTTAGTTGCATTGTGTTTGTAGTCACTTAAACTACCACCCGGCTTCGTTTTCGGTAGCAGTCTTGAGATACCCAGTATAAAGAAATTTTTCAATAAAGCTAATACAAAAAACTGAAAATAAATGTGTAACGGGAGTTTACCGCCGCTCGCTAAGAGATGGCGCCACCGTAGAATTAGATCGCGGTATGGTTTCGTTACAAAGGTTCTAAATAAAAATGCAAAAACCAAAAAAAAAACTTATTAACTTTTTTGTTAAATTCCACGCGTATGAAGTCGCGGGCACAGCTAGTACTAAAATAAGAACCATATACATCGATGTAATAGTTTGCCCATTCTAGGCGCACAAACGGACAAAATACAAAGCCATTCTATATGTAAAAACCTTCAGTCGGCATTTTATTCTGGGGAACGCACATTTGAATGCGGTCACGGCCATAACGTCAGGTTGACCTTAATTCAGTAACTGCTAATTAGCAAAGTCGTACAAATAGGATATTACAACATGATATGTTATGCTTATATGAACTACAATAATTGTTACATGTTAGTTTTGTTTTCTATATACATTTAACTCGGGCGGCCCGCGTTCCTAATAAACTTTTGCTTTTCGCCCGCCCCATCTTAATATCTTCGAATTATTTTTTCTTTGGGAATATTAAGGCACATTTTTTTCCTATTACTATTATCGTGATATGAAATTAGTGGTATTATGTTAAATAAATATATAACTAAAATTGATTTCTCTGTTTTCTTAAGTTCCAGCCCTTAAAGAGACTCTGCAAAACCAGACTTCATGAATGTTGTAAATACTTTTTTTTATAAATTTACGACCAACTATCTGACGTTAACTCTTTCGAGAAATATTTTATACAGAAGAAGGAAAACGACACAGGCGACCGAAACTCAGAACCTCGCTATTCACCAATAAGATATAAAAACCGTGTAATTCTTTTAGATGACAGAAACTAATTACTAATTAGCATTCGCTTTGCAATGTCTGTTAATCAATTATTTAATTATCATTAATAAAGAACACAACAATATTGCATTTAATTTTAAAGGAGTATGCCCATTCATAATATCGGTAAAAAATATCGTAGATCCCGATTATGATAGTGCTTAAAATTCTCCCCATTCAAATTTTTTCCCTACACAAAAAAGTAGGTTTCATTGAGGGACGAAAATGTTCGCACCGATACTAAGTTTCATAGTAAAATGGCCATTCTCCTCTCTTCATCATCATCATCTCAGCCACAGGAAGTCCACTGCTGAACATAGGCCTCCCCCTAGGATCTCCACAATGACCTGTTGCTGTGCTGTGTGTTGGAAGCGGCCTGCCTCTTACGGCCTCCTCTGGTATCTCCTCTCTTAAGGCCGACATTATCATCTGATCACAAAAATAAACCCAAAGATAAGTTAACAGAGGGAGTGTCGATAAATCATTGACTAACTGGTTTATTTTCGGATGGAGATGACTTTCATTTATTAATTTCAGCTGATAGATTTTTTCAGATAGATATTTTGCATAATGTCGCATTGCACCACTCACATCGGTATGTCCACAGAAGCTTCCACGCCACAACCCTTTTTATCAGCATAGAATACTTTTAGCGCGGCGTTTTCCATCTTCTGGAATCTTCTGTTTGTACACCTGTCACCGACTGGACATCGGGAGTTACTGTAAATTGAGAATAAAGGTTTTCAACTTGTTTATTAAGTTCTTCTTTACTTAATACTATAAATATGTATTAATATGTCAGATTTTCTCCCTTCCATAAACACACAGAGCAATGGATTATGACATTAAATGGAGCACACTCACAAATTGTTGCTTTGGTGTTTTTTTAATATACACCTAAGCCATACTGATATAGTTTTAGAACTGCTTTTTACAAATAAATAAAATCCAACAGTCACATACATAGTCATGACCCCACAATAAGATTGAGTCTTGTGTCATAGGTATCAGGAAATACAAGAGACTTTTCGGTCTCACAAATGTGGATAACATAGATTTTTCTAATAGACATACTAAGGGCCTAAGAGTGACATCCTGTCACTACTTATTTAAAAAAATAAAAAAAAACCAAATTCCATAAACAAGTCACAAAATATTGATAATAACTCACCATTCAATCATAAGTAGTCTATTCAGACAGTCCTCCCCACAAGCAAGCTCACCACGCTCCAACTCCTCTTTGGTCAAAAAACAGTCACAAATCATCTTCTTGGTTTCCCTACTGATCATTCGCTCACACAAATACTCATTCTCATCTAAATGCTGGTATTGGTCCATTCTTTCTTGAATTATTTTGTCATATGCTTCCTTAGTCAGCTCTTTTTCTGCAGATTCTTCCTCAGGAACATTACTGACCTCATTCTCAGCCACCGTTGGCAAACGTTGAGGCAAACTTGGACTTGCAAGTGGCGAGATAGCTGGGGAATTAGCTCCCATTTCCAGTTCACTAGACCTACGCCATCTAGACTTCACTTTCACAGGCATCTCTAAGGGAACTGGGAATGGTGAACTTGGTGGATTATTTGATATTGCTTCAGTTTTTTCTTGGCTATCTGAGCTTGTCTCTTCCAATTTCAACTTTGTTTGAGTTATTAAAGCCTTTTTGAGAGGCGTTTTGACCAATCCATATCCTTTAGTCTTTTGCTTCATATTGCTTATTGTTTTAATACGGTTTGATCTTCGTACGCCAGTTGGGGAAGACTCAGCAGAATCATTTGAGTTCAATATTTGGTCTGTGACACGAGATGAATTGCTGTCATCTGATAATGTTGAACTTGGTGTCAAGCTTGGATCAGGCCGAGATAACATTTCATTTAAAGCATCCTTAGACAGATGTTGTTCAGGTGTAGCACAAGCTGATGTCCTAGTATTATTTATTTCCCCACACTCTATTTGTGAAACTAATTCGGCAGCAGTAAGTTTCAAATTTTCAAAATGCTTCTGAAAATCAGGATCTGATGATTTATTTCCTTCTTCATTTGCATTATGCTCTTTAGGGCTGTCAATTTTGATGTCATAATATAGATCTGGATTGTCATCTTCCACAATTTGTACAACAGTAATGACTTCATCATCATCAACTGCATATTCTAATTGCATGTCATCAAGTGGAATGTCTCTGTTAATTAAATTTTCATCATATTCACCTTCAGTAGTTGGAATTTCATGATTTTCTTCAATTATAACAGCATCTTCCTTCAGTTCAACTTCTTGAGTTACAACCTCTTCATAATGTGGAGCTTGTTCACCTAATATAGATGGAGAGCCAGGATCTTTAGTGTTGCTTATGATTATTTCATTCTGTACAGTATCTTTGCTAACATCCAACATTATCACAGGAGACACATTTCTAGAGCTTTGCAATGTATTTGTTGCACTATTCATAGGGCTGGGACACGCAACGCTGTTGGTGTCAGACTGAGTGTCCAATGCCGCATTGGAATCTGATTCTGAACTGGCACACGGATCTACAATCCTTATTTCTACACTGCTATTTGTTTCACTATCACTACCTACTTCATATTTCCTAGTAAATGTCTCGTCATTTGTGAATAGACACCGGTATTTGCCAAATTTTTTATGTAGGGACACAAATGGGACTTGATTGGGCTTAGAGGAAGGTGTATCTGTGGATTCAGATGTTTGTGGCTCTGGTATTGTTTGTTCCTCAATGTTGGGTGCATTTTGCTCTGATGTGCTGGGTGAAGAGGGGTTGTTAGTGTCGGTGGGGGTGTCGAGGGGCGCGGGCGCGGATGCCTCGCCTTCCGCAATGGCCGAGGCGCCGCCAGTCTGTTTCCCGCGTCGAGTCGTCCGCCTCGTCGCCACGGGCTTTGTCGCTGCCTTCTTTCGCTTCGCCATTGCTCTACTACTTCGCTGCAGCTACAAATGACCTGCAATAAACATGCTCCATTAGCTTAGGTGATCATTTGATGTGACCTCCTTGGTACATTATTATGTTGATACTGTCAATGCCACATGTGTTATGATTACAACAAAATTGCACACACCAATGTAATGATTACTTATTAAATAGTAATTCATAATAGAAATATACACCAGTGACACTTTGGTGGGAAGTTCCATTAGAGTTTACGGAGCGTATCCACCGGTAGGACACACCAAAAACATTCAGGATAAATTATAAACCATGACTACATACCATTACTTTTCGCATATAACAGTATACGTAACATTTGTTGGAACACAAAATATATACAATAACAGTTGAGGTCTTTCACAACTTAAACAAGAGATATTTATCAAGAAAGTTCATTTTTCTCGCATTTCAGTTCATTGCTTTTTGCTCAATTTTTGCTTTTTTTCTTTGAGAGATCGGACCAGCCATAAATGAAACGGTATAATGTTGTACACAAATCGGTGTTTGTCGATCAAAATATACCACACAGTATTCATTATTAAAATTAAAATACTGAAATACATTTTAATTGTTTATTTTCATTAATATTATTATTATAACATTAATTATTTATTTTCATTAGTTGAAATGGTTTATGTCATTACAAAATCGACTATTTTAGGGTATGCCATAGACAACAAAAGGATTTGACTACGTCAACAAGTCAACAACGTCAACGCAAATGTCAAAAAAACCGAACGATTTGGTTGATTGATTTTAAATTGTATGGAAAAGTTGAGCCTGAATATTTAAAATTTAAATTATTCTTATATTTTTAACGAACAATATAATAGTGAGACACTATGACAGAAGCAACTGAGGTATTTTTTAATCCCTTGTATCGAAATTTCCCTCTTATTTATTTGCCGTGGAAGGGACACGTCACGTTTTCTAAACACATTTTTACCAATATTTTCACATAAATATATTATAATTTCATCTTCAAAGTTTTGTATTTGTGCTAATGATATCTTAATTGTACATTTTGTGCTTAATGCTATGATTTTTACTAGTAATTCCGCACAATCCGTATGACCTGGTTGCCGCTAAACAACATCTTGTCAAATAACAGTTGGTTCAAATATATCTTGATAACATACAGGAAAATATAAGCATTCATTAGTGTAGTGTTATTCAATTATTATACAAGAATTTGGGAAAATTGAGACCTGTGACAATTCATCTCTATGGCCCTGCAAATTCCAGTGTAAATTTAGTAGAGCAGTTATTATTAAAACTTTATTTGCATTTATTTTTATTTTCAGCCCGTAAAGATCAACAAATGGGATGGTGCTGCATGCAAAAATGCTATTGACGATGCCATTAGGGAGGTAAATATACTGATATTCCAGTTATAAATACAGAACACTCAGTTACTTTTATGAAGAAAATTTCTGATCACTTTGATTATGGCAATTTTATGTATGCTTGGGTCTTTTCCATACATACCACAGGTAACCAAAAAGACAACCATAGTGCTCATTATTTAAAATTTTAATAAGATGTTTAAAAATATTAATGATCTGGTGTACAATATTATGCAAAAGGAGACGGGCGAAATTGGGCCTGACCTTACACTTATGAAAGCTTCACTAATATTCTTTTTTTTTTCTCATATAAACATAATTAGATTTTTTTACAATGGGAAAATTAAATTAGTAATTCATTGAGTATATAGTAGATTTTCATAGCGGCCTGTCATCACGCCATCTTTTAATTATTACTGCAAAAGTACATTTTAATTATTTTTTTTTTAGGTATTTTAATTGTTTGGTCGTAAAACTATCTGCAGGTTGCTGTTGCCATATTATCCGTATCAGCCCATAAACGTCCCACTGCAGGGCACGGGCCTCCTCTACAATCGATAGTTCGATTCAGAGTGGTTAGACCATATAGTCCACCACGCTGGCCCAGTGCGGGTTGGCGGACTTACATACCATAGATTTTTTTTTATAAATCGCTATGGTATGCAGGTTTCCTCGCGAATTTTTCCTTCACCATTTTAGTTGCCATATTATAGTTTTTATTATATCATATTTATTTATTCAACACAGAACACAACAAATGATCTGAATTTGATGCCACTTGCGCAGTTTTAAGATGATACTTAATGATTAATTAATGAAGATGATAAATAAAATTGAAACAGACAATGCTTGTTTATCTCTTTATGTGCCTTTAACAATAACAGATAAGTAAAATATACCATATCATACATTATTTATCTCATTAAATTATCATACATCACAATCTTATTATAGCTCCTAATCCTCATCATTTTTGCGTTTTATTCCTCAACATTGAGGGTCGCGCCGCCCTCATGTATAACCGTCTCGAAGGAGCTTTCTCCATTTGGTTCTGTTCCGGCAGTGTGCAGGTCGCTCTTAATTATAAAGTCAAGTATTCGATGGTCATAATGAGCTTCTCAAGATTGTCACCGTCTTTTCTAGCAATGTGACCGAAGTATTCCGATTGCCAGGATTCTGCGTAAACACACGAATGACAGCCGCGAGGAGATTTTAACTTAAATCCCGATCAGTTACTTATTACATATTAATATAAAAATATGTACAATCTATATAGCATATGATTCTGAACAACAACGACGTGCACTTTGGACGTGCATAACAATTTTCTTCATGTTCTCAGTACAGTTTTTGTTTTTAATGGCTCTGTCGCAGACTCGACAATTTTGCCAATGTCAAGTGTAGGAAAGCACAGATTAAATAAAAAGCGTATAAATTGGGAAAATAAAAAACGGAACAAAAAATTATAAACTTAATTAATATTGAGAAAACAATAAAACATTGATGAAACTAAAACAACAACACAAAAAAAACTATACATTTAATTAAAAACATAGCGAAATTATTCACATAAAGAGAAAAAATAACTAACCATTGGACTAAATACCATTACAACAAAATATTACAGTTTAATATTATTAACTTCAATAAATTTAACAAGAGTATGAATGAATGAAGTATTGGTGAGAGTAAGAAGGAAAGACATATTGACTGGTCTAGGGATATCCTTCATGTTCTCACAAAATTGTATTTGTATTTTGACTCAGTCACTCTTGTCATCACCCG
This sequence comes from Hyles vespertilio, assembly GCA_009982885.2. Lineage (NCBI taxonomy): Eukaryota > Metazoa > Arthropoda > Insecta > Lepidoptera > Sphingidae > Hyles > Hyles vespertilio. The sequence goes on from CM042807.1 coordinate 20,276,237, forward strand.
TTGACATTTGACGATTATGTTTTTCTTTTTATTATCAACTACTGCCAGCATCATCGATATAGTTTAAAAAGGTTTTGCGCATGAAAAAATGTCATATTCGGTAATTTTATTTTGTAATAAATACCGATTATCTCTTAACTCCCATTTGGCGCAATGATTTTAATTTTTAATTTCGATATCCTTATCTTATCCCTACAAAATAATGCATAAACCAAGTCTGTAAGGCTAAGCCCAAGTTTCTATGAAGTTTCGCCCGTCTCCTTTAGCAATAATTAACATTTCAAACAAGGTCTATAACTAAAATATTCTACTGAAAATATCTTCAATTACATCAATATTACAATAAAATAGTTTGAATAATCTTGTGAAATAATTTTCAGGTGTTCACTGGTGACTTGAAGTGCAAGGAGAGTTTTGCTCTTATTGATGGTAGACTGTTTCTGTGCGCCCTGGCCGTAGGAGTGGCTCTCTATGCTCTGCTGTGGGATTACTTATATCCATTCCCACAGTCCAAGTAAGTCAAAGAACATTGGTAAAATCATTGTTAATGCAAGTGTCTATAAATTTCATGTATAAAAATGTTAATAATTAATTTTCTAAGAAATTTTGGTGCCTAGCTCACGGCGTACCTAAGCCTGAATTACGAAAACATATTTTTCGTAAAACTCTATTGATATTTGCTTTATTTTTATTGGAGAAGCGTTATGTTGTTTCAATGTTGCCATTTTTAAAATATAAGCTTGACTGGCTTTCTTCCATTATCTTTCTCAGATAATTAATGTAAAAAAATAGTACAGAGAATTGAGAACAACAAAATAATCACTGATTAATTAATTAAGGAATAACAATTTGTTTCTGTCGCCCGAAAGCGCTATTGTGCAAATAATAATATATAGTTGTCCCCTGTTTCCTTTTTATTTCATTGTACTTGATATTACTATTAGATTAATAAAATAAATAAGTAGGGACTTGATGTTTAAATTGCGTGTAAAATATTTTTTTTTTTTACTTTTATTTGTGCGTCATAACTTTGCCTCACGCCAATATAAATCCAACAAAATAACTACCCACAGAGTTTGACAAGATGTAGAACTTTAAAATCTGTAAAACTTTATAGTGGAATATCTTTTTTCCTAGGCTTGCTACAATAGTAAATTTTAAGAAATAATTGTTAAGGAATTCGAAATCTATATTTTAAAATATTTTTCATCTCAATACACACAAAATAATTTACAACAAAAAAATGTATGGAGGATTATCATTGTTCTTCAAGTAACAAGTTTACTCTGTTAAATTCCACATAATCATTTGGTGTGGTTGGCTGATCAGTATAGTGAGAAATACAGTATCAGTATAAGGTTTCACACAGATTTCTGTTAGTGAGCACTCTCTCCTCAGGTGCTAATTTATTCTGTGACAGTAAATTCTAATGCTCGAACATTTGTTGTCCAAATATAAGATAAAAGTTTTTAACTTCTAAAAAACAACTATGTATGAAACTTATCATTCACTCCATACTTAGGTTACTGGGTTACCATGTATAATAGAGGATTCAAATTTTTTTATTATTTCATCTTATTTGTACAGTTTTACGTATGATGTTTGAACTTTCGTCATCATGTCTGAGTTTTAAGTAACTTCCCTGCTATATCCTGTGCATTTGCATGCTTAAATGTTTGTTAATATTGACAATGGATGTGGTTACTGTTAGTGATTCAATGACACATTTAAAAACATAGAAGTGCTACATTCCATCTGAATATTTACATAATAAAGTAATTCTTAACGTAATCATCCTCCTGAGATACAAAAAGTTCCCTTCTGAATATAAACACCAAAAACTTGCATAGCCACCTATTAAAAGGGGCACACGCCTAGTGACTGAGGCCTTTGCAAGTCTGTCAAGCTTGTAGTAATTTAGTATTTTACTTTAGGTATTTTTTCAGGTCTGGGTGTTTGTGAGACTGAAAAGTCTTGTAGTTTCTGATACCCGTTACACAAGATTCAATCTTAGTGTGGGGTCAGGACTATGTATGTGACTATTGGGTGTATTTATTATCATTATTTTAATGTTTCAGGCTCGTCCTCATCATCTGTGTGTCTTCATACTTTGTACTTATGGGCATCCTGACTTTGTACACAACATTCAAGGAGAAGGGAATATTTGTGGTTGCCAAGGAGAAAGTCGGAAATAGCACACGAGTTTGGGAAGCTAGCTCTTATGTAAAGAAGTAAGTTCACAAAAATTGAGTAGATATAATAGCGTCGCATGAATGATACTTTGCCATAATACCTTTGTTTCTCCTAAGTATTACAAGTGATCTACTGGGTAGAAGATACATTCTAACATTTGATTATATAGCAACTTATTCCTGCCACTGTTAGATTTACAATCATATATTTGATCCCTGTCTTTAAAATGAATACATATTTAATAAACACTCATGTCCCCTCAGTGTTTCGCATGGCACATTCGCCATTCGTCAATTGAATAATAATGTAAAAGGTTTCTATAATACAAAAAAAGCTAATTGTAACTAACAGATTTGCATACTTTGTGCTACTACTGTATCAACAAGATGTGTTTTTTTGTACCCACATATTCCTATGTTACTTTATTCTCGAGTTTTTCAAGCAATGCATAAATAAAAATGAAGTATGCTTGTATTACTTGATACAAAACATAGTATGATGACTTATCTCATTTTTTGTATTTTTGAATGGTTTTGAACTTATTTTTTTATTACAATGAATAGCGAGTCGAACATGCCTTTCGCCTGATGGTAAACAATACGAATGCTCATGGACAGTAGAAAACCAAACAACAACAACAAATAACAGAGATACGCATGGCATTCCACTGCACTCCCCATCCTGAGACAAAATATGTTACGTACTTTACCTAACTAGTATAAGAAAATTATTCGCTTAAATTTATTATAAGTTTCTCGTATTATACTATAATATATTTGATTGTAGACACGACGATAAGTACAACTTAGTACTGGTAATGCGCGACTCGGCCGGCAAAACCCGTGAGACTTCCATCATCAAGTCGTTCGCCAATTACATCGACACCAATGGCACCATTGTCCAGCCGATCGTAGTGACAGAGGTCACAAAGCTGTACAACTCGCTTGCCACCGAAAAGAAGGAAAAGTAATCTGAATCTTATCTGGCTTGTGAGTGAGTGAGGTCTGAGTTATTGTAATAATTTAACGTAATAAATATTGGACGAGATACTGTGTTTTATTTGTGTTTAGAAATTAAGGTAACTCTAACTAAGCAGTGTGTACCGTACACATTACCGCACGCCACCGTAACGCACGGTTGTGTGAACAATACAAATGGTTTAGTTAGATCTTGTACCGCGCGGTGGATGGTTCGGCGCGGCACCGCGGTTATTTTACCAACAACAAATAAACCTTTGCAAAGCAACATGTTAACTGCAGTTCCACATACGTATTTTTTTTGTGCATAAGGTAGGTATGTATACCTACTAGACCAGCCGTGTTAATTGCCTCGTAATACACCCGAATGCCACGGTTGCATAATTCGCAGTTGAAGCCTGGAGCTATCAGGTATGCATTGTTACCATCTATGTGACCTAACAGAAGTAGTTATTAATTACATAAACGTATATCGTAATGAACAATCTTCCTCGTTGTATTAGTGACTCAACGTTCCTTTGCAAGAAAACATAAATAGAGTCAACAAAACAAACTTGGTGCCAACACTTATGTATGGCAGTGAATCTTGGGTGTGGCAGAGGAAGCACGAAAACAGGATCAATGCCGTAGAGATGAGAGAGCATTGAGGAGTGTGTGTGGCGTCAAATTCGTTGATAGAGTTAAAAATAGTGTGATAAGGGAGAAATGTGGGTTAAAAGAAGATGTAGTGACTAAGATTGAGAAAGGGATGCTTCCATATTGAAAGGAGATTGACGAAAGGGATTTATAATGCCAGAATGGATGGCGGAATCGTCGAGGACGTCCCAGGCGGTCCAAATATCATCAAATAGGAGACCATTTAAAGAAAGGAAAAATACGGAGTCCTCGAAATCGACAAGCGTGTATTAAGAGATTAATGACAGTTGAAGAAGCGAAAGAGATATGTAAGGACCGTAGCACTTGGCGTTCAATAGTCTCTGCCTACCTAATGGGACATAGGCGTGAGTTTATGTATGTATGTAGTCAACAAAAAAAAGAATCCGACTTCTACTAGTTCTTATAGGTACTTCTTAGTTTCTAGGATCGTTCGGGGCGGTACGGCTATCCACAGCACATAGCTCCTTTTCCCTTCCATTTTTACGATCCCCTCACAATTCGATGGGCCAGAAACACATATATAACTCGAGCGTTGTGGTCGTTCGTGGCGACAGTGATCTCATACCATTAGGTTATAAATACTACATCTATGCCATCAGGTGACCTGTTTGCTTGTTTGCCGGAACTAAAGTATAAAGAAAGAAATTGTAAAATTACATCAAGCAAAACTTCGAAAATGGGTGATGCTAATTGAGATGTGCGCGGTTCTTTAGGGCCTAAAGAAACAAAGGACATTTTGAAAGTATTTTAGCTGTATTCACTCAACCCAGTTAAATTTTTTGCTGATTTCCTTTTATTTGCTTGAAGTGTGTAGTAGACACTACACACATTTAAAGGCTTAGAGACTTTCCCGCCCTCACACCCACCACTGCAAGTCCTGACAGCCAGGATTAACAGTGGCACGCAAAGTAATGACACCGAGCTCCGAACCTACGCGAGTCCCTCAGGGACACTAAATTGTCTTTAACCCGCATTGAAATTAATCAGCTAGAAAAAGAATATTTAAAGGCTTACAATAATTAGGTATGCCACCCTTTTCATAAGTAGTTTGTCTGTGTCTTTGGCCTTCCAGCCCGGTACCCGATGATTGCGACATTACGGCGCAAATCTTGACGCCGGGTTCGAGGTGGGTTCTTAAAGCAAAAGCCTATTCCGACTAATAAATCTAAAACCACTGTTAACCTATGCGCATGGGCGTAGCCAGCCATAGGCTCAGGGTGGGGCAGAAGTCTAAAATAATATTTAAGAAGCAAACTATGCCCGTTGTCTCACCCCAGTTGTTTTTCTTCATACTAAAAGGTAATACTCTATAGCACCATGTAAATCTACAGGGTATTAAGTGACTTCATACACAATGCAAGTAAAATTTTTTCAAGGAAAGCGACGATTTTTTTTTCATTGACCTATTTATGTGGCAACTACATAGTTTTATTTCTAAAATAATAACATACACTCTTTTATTTTTGAAGGTGCTATGGTACGCAAGTGATTAAAATATTTTAGCAAAAACTATAGGTTATCGGGATACGTAATACCTATTTTTGCTGAGGAGTGCCGGTCACAGGATAGGAACTAAATGGATTAAAAAGACCATCTTCGCGAATAAACTATATTGTCGGAAACTAAGTACACATTACTACATCGACAACCGCGGAAGAGCACACGGGCCAAGCCCGCGCGCGCGTCTATCCCGGACAACAACCGACTCGACACTCACGAAGGGCGACGGGGTGTGAGCGCGGGCGCAACCCGTAGGCACGGTATGGTACGGGAGCCCGTGGTGCGGTCGGGGGCGATAAGGGGCCCGCGGGAGCGGCAAGATGGCGCGCTATATCCTCCCCCTCCAGGTCACTAGTTCGTCCCGGATGTGACCTGGCCGGCCTTCCTCTACGTGCCTTTTGTGTAGTCCTCCTTGTACCCTGATAAGGAGTAAGGACGCTAGTATGGTATTTGCCAACTACCTGACCGCAACTATCTTTAATGACGTAAGACGTCGGACTCGCCACCTCTGATACCACGTACGGACCGTTACTTCGAGGTGCGAACTTTGCGGTAACGCCCTTTCTTGATTTACTGAGAACATGTGAGTTTACTAGCACTCGTTCTCCCTCCTGGATAGCAGGAGCCGGACGTCGATGCTTGTCTGCCGCTGCTTTGCGGATGTCCTGTTGTTCTTCCACTCGATACTTTAAACGCTGGAGTGTATGGCCGAAACTACGCAAGTACGGCGTTATCTGTGGGACGTAGTTCTCCTGGGACACGATGGTCCTCATATCATGGTCCACATCGATTGGCGACCTTAATTCCCGAGCGAACATCAGATAGGCTGCCGTCTCTCCTGTGCCACTATTATAGGCGGTGTTGAGAGCAAAACGAGTTTGGGAGAGCATCTCTGGCCACTTGCGATGCTCCGGTCCCAATAGCAGGGCCAGCCTCTGCTTTAAATCCCGGTTTTTCCTCTCGGCGGGATTCGCCTCCGGATGATAAGCGGGTATTGGACACTGCCGAACACCCATGACATACATGGCCTTTTGCATCACGGCGGATACAAACTGTGATCCATTGTCGGATACAACTCGCCGTGGGACACCATACCTCATAAATATCTCTTCTATGAGAATTTTAGCGCAATTTTCTGCGGTGGCGTCTACTAACGCGAACAATTCCACCCATCTGGTGGCGGTGTCTTCCACTAGAAAAATCCACCTTTCTCCTTTGTCACCCTCTGGAAGGGGACCAAATAAATCCATCGCGATTACCTCAAATCTCTGGTGCGGTATAGGAGTTTGCAATAGTCCTGCAGGCTTCAGATTGGATGGCTTAAATTTAGAGCAAGCATCACACTTCTTCACGTAGTCGGATACATATGAGCGCATACCACGGAAGTAATATCGCTCCATCAACTTACGTAAAGTACGCTCTACCCCAAAATGACCTGCCGTGGGGGCATCATGAAGCTGTTTCATGACATCGTCCCTCCAAATCTCAGGCAATACCAATAATGGCTCCTCGGTTTCTCCCTCAGGATCACACCGGTACAATACTCCTTGCGCCATGTAATAACCGCGATCGATCCAACGCAAAGCGCGTTCATCATCATCAGATTCGAAATCTTCGATCACCTTTTTACAATCTGGATCTGACAGTTGGGCTGTACAGCCCAGTACGAACCTCCTCAGGTCCTCGTCGAGGCAAGTCAATGACTATGGGGCAAATAGGACATTCCTCTTCACCTTCTGAGGCTTCTACTGCAACAGGCCTGCTCAAGGTGTCAGCAACTACATTGGCTATATCTTTCCTCATAATTTCCTTTTTCACAGGTGTAACACGGTAGGGCGGGACGGATATTGGTGAATGATTGTCGGTATCATTCCGATGGATCGCAAAAGTGGTAGCAGCTCCCCCTGGCTCAAAGATACCCTTATTGTCTTCCAGGAGTGCTGAAAGCTTCATGCGCTCATGAGCCTTCAAGAGCGTTCCTTCATCCTCACGTAGAAGGTCTACAGTTGAACAGACGAGACGAGTCCCGTCATCCTCGTACTCTAATATAAACGTACCTGATCTGTCGCGTAATGACCACCGATCCCTGACAAAATCAACTACCATGCCAGCATCCCTTATGAAATCAATGCCCAGTAAAGATTCAGTAGCACCTGGTAATACCACGAACTGCGTCGGCACCACTACTCCCTGTACCTTGACACTGACTAGAGCAGTTTCAACAATATTGCTGCTATTGTCACCGTTCGCAAATTTTAAATTGTAAAACACTTTTTCAAACTTATGATTATGTTTCTTTAAATAATCCCTTAACGCTTCGGTAAGTTGTACAAAAAACCGAGGAATATAACTTGCCGCTTTGTTTAGCGTTTGTGGACTACGAGATGAGCCTTTGATTCGATCGAGACCTGGGCTTTACTATAGTCCCTCCAGCGGTCCCACATTGACAGCTATCGGTACATCGAAGTGTTGAAGGGTATATACAACAACGCCACTATGACCCTCCGTGTACAAGATCAGAGAACGAAGGATATTCCACTACAGAAAGTCGTGAAACAGGGATATGTCATATCTCCGAAACTGTTCAGTGCCGCGCTGGAAAACGCCTTTAAGCTCTTGCAGTGGAAAGGATTCGGCATTAACATCTACTACGAGTATATCTGTATCAGCCCATATACGTCCCACTGCAGGGCACGGGCCTCCTCTACAATCGAGAGTACGATTGAGAGTGGTTAGGCCATATAGTCCACCACGCTGGCCTAGTGCGGGTTGGCACGATCTTGGATTTGCCGACGATATTGAAGTATTGGCAGAATTGCTGGAATACCTCAATCGAAAATAAAATGAACTTGGACAAAACGAAAATCATGTCGAATGTCCATGTTGTGCCCACCGGAATTGGAGGCTCGACTCTTGAAGTTGTAGACGAATATGTCTATTTAGGACAAGTTAAGCAGGTCCATCTTCGAGAGAGAGGTCAATCGTCGAATCCAACTCGGTTGGGTAGCGTTCAGAAAACTATGCGACGTCTTCTCGTCAAATATACCTCAGTGCCTTAAATCGGAAGTCTTCGATAGTTGGGTGTTACTAGTGATTATATACGGCACTGGGACATGGCCTCTCACTATGAACTTTATTAGGAAGCTCAAAGTCACTCAACGAGCTAGGGGGCTATGCTCGGGGTTTCTCTACGATATCGTATCACAAATGAGGAGATCCGTAGAAGAACTAAAGTAAGCGACATAGCCCAACAGATTAGACAACAAACAGTCAATTAAGAAGTTTATATCTACCCATAGATAGTGCTTTATACACACTACTACTAAATACTGTACTAAATAAATACTGTATACTTTATACAGTATTTATTTTTTTGGTTTTGGTTAGGTACCTTAAAGGCCAGAGCCAGGGTGGGGCAAGTGCCCCACCCTGCCCCACCGTGGCTACGCCCATGCCTATGCGATGCATCCCCGCAGTTAACCTACGCGATTCCAAACAATAATTCTAAGCATGAGGGACCGTACGTGCGCCCCGTTAGCTATAATTAGGCGCACGTGTGCCCCAGGCTTTATACAGGCCATGGAAGAAAGAAAATGTTCTATTACGTGATACAGGCTTTACGTACTGCCATCCTTCTCTCGATTACAGTCGCCAAAGATGCGCTACCCTCAAAATGCATTGTAGTGACCCGAAGGGTTCTATTATGTTTATTTTATTCGACATGGAACCCACCGTGGTAGTTTTATTGTGGTAGTGGTATACCTAATGTTACGCCTCCTTGCGGCAAGACTGAAACCACGGGTTCATGATTTCATTTTAGTTTTGCTTTTTGTCCCTAGATGGGTCTTTGTAGCATACGATTAAAAAAGAAAACGACACATTATATGGAAATTATGAGGAAAGTTTATCTGTTAATTCTATAGTGTGAACAATTGTATAACACTAAATGCTGACACTGAACGCATAACGCATACAATTTTATTTTATATTCTCTGTTTCCATCAGTAGGCAAACATAACTGTGCGCTTAAAAAAAGGTATGTTGCGCTAGTGAATCGTTTGAGTGTATGGGGTTTATTAAATTAATGCCAAGTTTCGCCCGCAAAAGATAAGTTTGTAGATATGGTACAAGTGTGAAGTTAGTAATAATCAATGTCAAATGAACTCACACCCAGGATCGAACGGACGAATTTTCGGTCAGTCAGTGGGCCGCCCCCGGTTAGGTAATTCGCGAACGTAGCGTCTCGCGGCGCTACGTTACACCGAAAATTATAATGTATTAAACCTTTAGTTTAAGAAATACTTAACTTACAGTGTGATATATTGGCTAAAATTGAAAGCTAGTGATGTGAGACTGTTTTAATAATTTTGTACCACCTAGTCAATTTTACTATCCAAACATAAACCGATTGCAAATTGGTATTGCCCTTGCGTACACTAAAATTAGATTTTTCTACTAAAGTTTATTACATGTGTACATCGTATTTTTCTTTCGGATCTTGTTTCAAATAAGGTAAGTTTAGTTTAAACGTTATCTGTTAATGACGAGATTTTCTTTTTAAACATTTGTTTCTATTTAATACTCATTGCTTGTGATGTGATGGATTTAATGGTGTGAATTTCAGATTAAATTATTTTTTCATCATTTTGTGTAGTGTTTTTGTCATAACTCTTCTTTATAAAAATCTAATTGAAATATGGTATTAGGTAATATGTTAGGTTGTTTGACCTTTCCATACACCAAGACGCGAAGTAAGACAAAGGGATTAAAACTTTCTGAAGCGAGTTTTTATACTCGATCAATAATTTGTCGCATTACATAAATCCAAGGAATATTGTCATAATCTTTTCATATTGTTACGAAGAACAAGTGTAACATTCTATATGACATCATTGCGGCGACCTGTACCAAGGACCTTGCTGCTCTATGGTATATAAATCACTCACGTAATTTATTATCTTGTTATAAATTAAAAACCGAATATACCGAAGGGACAACCTTCGAATGTTTTTTTACGATATCGCCCACCTAAAAAATTTTAGGAATTTTCGATGCCATAATTATGCAAATGCTGAGGATTTTATCACAATAAATGACTGCAATAAGAACAGAGTAAACATTAATGATAAAAACAGAACAATAGAGACGATTTCAGGCACGACTTTTGATTATTTTAATTAGTATGGCGAGCAAGTGTAGTACAGTCACCTGACTTCACGTGGCCATAACACGGCCACGACAATTTCACAAGCTGAGGCTATTTTAGTTCTGGCTTGAGAACCGGCGTGTGGCACACATGCCGCACGCAATATCCACACAATATAACATGCGTACATCGTGAAACTCACGTTGATTGTCACGGCGAGTCAGGCATGCGGCCAAATTATTTTTTTAAGTTGTTCCATGCGCTGCAATTTCATTAAAAGATTCATAAATATAGCCTGTAACGAGCACTATTTACTGGGTAAATTCGCATTTTAAATCAGAGCCTGTATAAAATTGCGTTACAAGTCATGATTTGTACAGACGAAGTAAAAGAATCACGTCCGCTGAATTGAGAGTCGGCAATATTTCAAATTTGCTAGACTGGCGATATTTTTCGCAAACAAGTAACAAAGGTTCAGTAAAGGTCGCATTGGAAAAAAACAGTATGTGTACGGGCAGAACATTATTACAAGCGTGTCATATTCACTGCATGAAAAAACAACAGTTTCTTTTAACATAACTTTGTATGGCAATTTTAATCATTACTATACCATCGCTTCAGACGATTCGCCACGATGTTATGAAGTGATAATTTCATGTTTTCAACGTATGTAATTAGATTAATTGTTAATTAAGAATCAGGCGCGATTTATGTAATGCCAATTAATCCCACTCTTATCTCGCCGTGTTTACCCCTGAAATAGCAAATAATGTTTCATTAATAATGCCATTGTCTGGCAGTATTACATAGCTAGTATTTGTTCAGATTTATATCAGATTGTCTGGGGACATCGGGGTCGTCCGGATGTCTGGATGTGTCTATCTGATCAATCTAGTTATTTTAAATTGTAGACATAACAACATTGGAAACATAATTAGGGTTAATCAAGCTGAAAATGGTTCGAAAATTACGCAACAGTTTATTACCATCGAAAATACCCTTGACATTTCCATTTCACAATTCCAACTCCAGACAGCTAGTCTACTCAATACGTAACACTTTTTTATTGCGTTATTGCCTTTAGGGGTAATGTTACTGGCTCGGTGCCTGCACCAAACGCTCCCGAACTGCGAACCTTGCCAACAATGTGCGTACATTATCGTGTGCCACTAATGTACCTGTATAGAAAAACATGTCTATTCTCTTAGACGACAGAATATTTAGAATATTCTGTATGTTGCTATACGGAAGTGTTCATGACTTTGACGATGACTAATCTGTACTTTATCTGTCATTTGTAATTGTTTGTAATGGAATTTTATAGTAGCAATACATATCCATAGTAGCAAGTTACCATTAACGATGTATTCAATAATTTCATCACTTCTAAATGACGTTTTCTATCCTGGCTGCTGAGCATCAGCATGTTCAAATGCAATGCATGGCCGATCAGAATTATCAAATTCTCACAAGACGTTCGGACTTTGGGGGTTTCTTGCCCACATCTGGCTATGAGCTGTCATCAGTAGATTTCCTGTGAATGACATTCCTTAAAATATTCTTAATGTACCCAATTTAGAGTCATTTAAGGCAGTCAGTTTAAATCATCGTCTATTTTTACTATCTCGGAGTATTCCACTCGTATTCAAGAATACAATATTCCCATATGTTCCGTAAATGCTTACACACTCCCCTTGAGGACCATTCGGGCAACAGCTCTTAGATTGAATGGACTTGTATCGATTTCGTAGTGCCGCAGTGAGCTTTAGTAAATAAACTAGAACCGCTCGATCAGTTTTTTTACTTGACACAAGACGCTGTCGTCGTCGCCGTCTAAGTGTTTTACTTCCACAGGTCTAAGAAATTCCTAAGTTTAAAGAGTTTTTTTTTTAATTATTAGAATACGAGCTACAGACAGTTATAACTAAAGATAGTTCCTACTTTCGCGCATGAGCGTTTTTGTTACCTAGAGTCAACCTAGTTAAGGCAAAAGGAGAAAACAGATGACGATGACCCAATGAATAACATCAGCAATCTGTTACGTCAAGTTGGTTTTTGTTAGTCATAAGTAGTGTTCCAGTCAGGCCGGCCCTTACGTCACATCCAGTAGGTTTTCTGTGAGTTAGTGATAACGTTATTAGTCAGCCCATTTATCCTAGTAGGATCGTAGTAGGTTTTATATCCTTAGGATACAACAGGACTGTAGAGCCCAAAAAAATCAGTAGCAAAAGTAACATTGAATTAATCAAGGAACCTGGAAGTGATCCCTACTAAAAGTCCCTTTTGGTTTATGGTGACTTTCCATGAAGTGAATTTTCTCCTGTACCAAACTGAAAATCTTACTAGTACATAATGTGTATTTATATCGCATTATAGATAAACGACGTCGCGACCTTGAAGAACATTATCGCTCAGATACCAATACAGACAACTCGGAAGCGATAAACCGGTTAATTATATTATGAATCACTTATGAAAGCACATAATGATCTGTTATGTGGTATTTTATCGCACTTAAGATGACAGGTTCATCTTCTTCTGTTAGACTATGTGGACGGCTGAATGGATCTTGTAATGGAAGCAGAGTCTGGATCTGCTTTCCCAGTTTCACATTTACGAGTACTTCTGTCTACCGGATCCACTATATCACAGTGAGATGAGATGAATGTCTATTTCTGCCGCCAAACAGCAGTGTAAATGCACTATTGTGTTTTCGACATCGTAGCCAGAGTTACTACTGGACATATTAAGACTTACTGGCGTACTCAGTCATTTAATGTCAATTAAATATTTGCTTACTGTAGATTTTGCGAACAAACTCTTTACTAAGGGACGATTTAATTGACATTAAACGTCTCTGAGTGCGGTCGTTACAATCTTATGTCTCAGGATGACGAGTGCATTGGAATGCCAAGCATTGCTTTGTAATTAAAGGTGTTGTTTGGTTTTGCTACTGTTCATGAGCGGTCGTATCGCTTGCCAACAAGCGAACTGCATGCTCGTCTCGCCATTATTTGTAATAAAATATATATTCCTATCATCCACAGCGAGGTGTTGGGAGCATACAGAAAGCTTAATTTAATGACAATGTTGTCGATATTCTGCTTTTATAATGATAAATAATATTACAGATAATGACTGCTTCATTATGTTTCCATGATTAAATATCAACATGTATCCGGGTAAATCCAGTTACGTCGATGTAATCATGTTTGAATGCTGTTTTTACACCATGGAAAACAACAATTTTCATTTGTATAGTAAAATATTTGGTTCTACTTGATTTTTTTATTACAATGAATAGAGAGATGAGTATGTCATTTGCCTGATGGTAAGCGATACGACTGCTCATGGACAGCAGCAAAACCAAACAACCCTGGAATGATAAATCAATGTTTGGCATTCCACTGCGTTCGTCCAGTTGTTACTCTGGCTACAATATTCTTCAAACCAGAACACAAAAGCGCATTCAAAATGCAAAATTCAAAGTGCTGCTTGACGGGAAAAATAGACATTGCGACGGCACCCACCCACGCTGCCTTTCATATATGGGAGACCTACTACCATGAAATTCCCCTACATCAGTAAATTTTGGTTACGAGATAGTAGTTACATTTGGGTATATCATGATCGAGATAAATAGTTTATTAATATTCGTGGTATGTTTTACGATATCGATGATAAAACGTACTATGTAACTAACGGGAGAGGCGTGCCAACCCAGCGTGTCTCATCATTATTGCAGAATTTTATTAGGTGCATATTTAAATGCCTGACTACACGTTAGTTTTAGTTACACGTTCTAATTATAGGATTTCAAATGAGGATAAACCATGAAATCGTTAGACCTAACTATGGTTTCATATTAGAAACTTGTTTTGTTCTATGTGAAACTATTTAAAATATAGATGAAAGTATGTTACTGGTCAGTTTTCCAAGTTTTAATATTCTAGCCTTACAAATTACCCATACACCAAATAATTATGAGTCTAATGAATAACAATCGCAAACTGGTAACCAAGTTATTTATGTGTCACACATTTATTATCATTTTTGTATTCCAAACCACGTGCATTATATTTCACCATTATTACACAAATTTATAAGATGTAATTTAACTGTAAAAAGATAAAACTTTACCACATAAGTCCAATCATGCTTGTAAAAAATATTTGCACGCACAAATAATCGACATCCGATCAAATTAAACGCCACCTAATCATCATGAGATAATGTTTCCAGGCATGAGATTGTGTCATTTTGTTTTAGAGCATAGAAACACTAACATAATAATAGTCTGGCTTTGCCTGGATTTTAGAAGTATTAACTACAATTTGAACTATAGGTACAGTCATAACTTTAGTATACAAAACTAAAAATAACCCAGGACTCAAACTTAGCATTTTATTCGAACATTAATTAATTGAATTAAACATCGCTTTTATACCTCTATAGATCGCTCAATATCCTTCATAACCAAATTATTCGACATTAATACTTCCATCGAGATTTTTTTTAAATGCTTTTGCATTGGCATGTTCTTACACAGCTGAAACTTAGATTCGCTCAGTCGACTTCAGCAAAATTATATTTCTCTTCATTTTTAACAAGATGGCTTTTTATAAATAGAACCTAATATTTCGAATTGGACGGGTCAGATAATACCCATACATACAAACAAATTCTAGCTATAATATTGGTATAGATATTGATAAACAGTCATTAGCACAGTTGTCCGAATACTTGCGTCACAGTCAAGGCTGTGTGCGTGATATAGTCGTGATAGGCGTCATTACATCATTCAGTGACGGCGTAATGTGTGATGATGACTTGATATCGTACACGTATCACTAGAGGAAGGAAATATTGCTTAATCTTAAGGAATATTGCAAGTCGTGATGATTCTTCGAATTTATTCTTGAAACTTGTAGCAGAGGTTATATTTTTTTATACAACTATGAACACAAACAAGCATACGGCTCACCTGATCGCGAGTTACCTTAGTCTATAGACGTTACACAACACCATCATTATAATTAAACCAAAGTCTTATTATATTTTATTGAAGTCTCAATTATCCATATGTAGTCTTTATACTTTCTTTCCTCCAAGATTCATCCAAAGTTCCTGAACTGTACCATAAGCTCGGTTTTTCAGTTGCTTCAGTTTGGCTGATAATGTTGATATAGAAAACAGGAGGAAAATAAATACCGTAAATACTTTCTGCATGTAAATGGGGCTAAAAGTACAAAAGCCTATGGAAATTGAATACAAAGTAGCAGAAGAAAACTCTAAATTTCGGAATTTCTCTTATAAAGAACTCTACCAACTCGCGTACCAAGTGCATTTATTATACAGGAAATCTCGAACACTTTTTACAGTAGAATCACTATACTCACGTTATGTTAGATTGTTATCAAGGGTTATGGATTGGAAACTGTTCAGTGGCTAATAGCTCCAACCAGCCCTCGGAATAACTGATCGATCGTCATTCTTGGGCTCGTACGTGATACGTGACTCAAGGTTGACGAATGCAACTGCATCAATAAATTATTGGAGTTCCAATTACGATGGACATGAAATTGATTTAGTTGCCATGTTTATTGTAAATGAAGCCTTGTTGAGCTAGTCGTTTCGTTTGTTTTTTTATATGATAGACAACTTTATAAAATACGGAAAATAAAACATTTTTTATCACATTTGCAGAATGCTACTTCATATGTCTAAACTAGTGTAGTATGGCTATGGCCTAAGCCTTCTTAATTGTAGAAAAGGATAGTGTCATATTATAAAGGTTAACAAATAATGCAAAATAAACGAGCAGTTCTCACTTGATGGTAGTCAGCACTGCCTCTGTACACCATTAAAAATAAATTAATCAGGGTGTAATCAGACTTTTACAATCGAGAGTACTTAGATGTCCTCGGCTATATAAATAATTCTTCAGAGGTTGCATTTATTGCGTAAGTTTTATTGTGATATGAAGAACATGAAACATAATGAAATATGACTCAACTAATTTGGGTATAGTGCCTAATAAAAACGTTACATGATCCGCAGACTTTGCACCAGCACGGAATAAAACTATGTGGCGTGTACCTAAACTAATCTTCCCACAAATTAGATCAGTGACTCCAACATCGCTCTTCAGTCCTCATCCTAAAAGACTCCTAAATATATTTGCTCTTAAGCAATAAAATTTAGTAACAAAATGTTAGTGAACGAAACAACTTTATGACTAAAAAAGTCACGCAATGGAGAGTCATGAAAATGTCGGCTTGAATGGAGTAAACAAAATTATATATGAAGTTACAACATTGGTGTGGAGACTGGTTTGGTTAGTTAAACTACCGGGAACCCAATATTTTTATATCTCTGTTTTCCACCCTCTTAAGAACGGTACAGCATCTACGTTCTCTTTAATGAGATATAATTATTATGGACGATGTGCAATGGAGCTGCATACTCATTTATTGCAACTATCATATAAAATAATGCACTGAAAAGTTTCGAATTCCCATTCACAAACGTACATTCCCTGCCAAGTTCCAAACAAAAGTTGGGAACGAATAAACTCCGAGTGCACTAACAAAGAATTTCCGTATAAAGTGGTTGATATTTGCAGCAGCTATGTAATGCACGTCGCCCGCACACTTTATTACCCTGATTGGAGTCAATTCAGACAACTCCAGTTACAATATGCATATTGTGATGATATTTTATTGTTATGATCATTATTAATAAAATATGATAGGCTTGTAGCTGAATAGATATGTAATTTATAATATCTAGAATGATCGCATTTTGCAACTAAAATATCTAGTTTCCATGAACCAGAGATTGTAATCATTTATTGTATTTATCGACTCATGTATTTTTTTTAAATTTGACTGATGTTTTAACTAATACAATCCATTTACAAACCCAAGCAGGACGAGGTTTTCTGGTCAGGCCAAAGTCGTCTCAACCTATATTAATTAACCACCTCACACAGTATTCTCCCCTTCAACTTTTGTATAATTTCATCTGATATCTGAATGGCTTCAGCTTGAAAGTGGGACAAGTAGGGATGAACCACCGAGCCACATTATTGCGCTAGGCGTCAACACGGAAATGGTCTAGGGCTTAACGACTGTTGCACTTCGAAACGATTATTGCTCGCGGATTGAATTCACAAATGATTGCATCATTATCATGCCTCTCCCAAAGATGTTTTCGGTAAATTCCGTCATCTATATCTTCCATAGCAACTAAACTAAACTATTGCTGAAAGTATAGAAATTGATAAAATATTTGTCGCGCTCTAAAACAATGGTTGGTTGTAGGTAGGAAACTTACTACAGACTGTGGGCTCTAACATAAAATATTGTATTGTATCAGCCCATATACGTCCCACTGCAGGGCACGGGCCTACTCTACAATCGAAAGTACGATTGAGAGTGGTTAGGCCATATAGTCCACCACGCTGGCCTAGTGCGGGTTGGCGGACTTACATACCATAGAAATTCTTATAAATCGCTATGGTATGCAGGTTTCCTCACGATGTTTTCCTTCACCGTTTTAGTGCGTGGTGATTGACTGTCAATACACACATGACTCCGAAAAGTCAGAGGTGTGCCCTGGGATTTGAACCCACGACCACCGTGAACATGTTGGCAGCCGCGTCTAGTCCGTTTACCAACAGGCCACCACGCACTTACATAAAATATATTTTAACATAAAATATATTTTAAGGAAAACCACATAAGGATATTAAGTATAATCGAAACTGATAAGCTCTAATTAGCCATTGAGGTAATAAATTACAACATTGATCATGAACAAAACCTGTGCCCTTATGAAATATGCCAGGAATGAATAGAGATGAATAAAGCTGGGGTCTCGGGCAAAGTGATATTGGATTTTTCTATTCATTATTATCCATCCAGAGTCAGGAATTTGTGCCCGATATGGCGATAGGCTCGCCACCTATCACATCGTGGGACGAAACATACAAGGTGAAATGTAGGTGGGTGTCCTGGCACCTCTGCCTACCCCTTCTGGGAAAAAGGCGTGAGTTTATATATGTATGTATTTTAATCACGTTTTCAATCTTCAGAACCAGTTCAATGAACTTACTAAGCACGGTTTCTGTTACATACTTTTTTTTCTTCTGTTTTTGACTTTGCACTTCTTGACTTGCAAATTCGCAAAAGATTATTATTAAAGCGGTCATATAGCATAAAGTCACGGAAGAGAAATTTTTTGGATTCCGTGCATAAAGCAATCTCTGTTAGAGAATTTATTATGGTCCAAAATTCTCAGGAAAAAGTATGGTTTTTATTCAAATAAATATCACACGCGCAACTTCTACGAATCCTTAAAAAACTAATGATTTTTAAAGTAATTTCCTCTAAGACATTCAAATATTCCCCAAGGTACCATTTTCTGTCCGTAATAGTTTGTAACTATCCTGTTCGGTGCGTTATTCAAGTAATTAATATGTTTATGGATAGCAATGAATTGGCTACTAAATCATTTTAATGGTGATAGAGTTAAAAGGCAGACATTTACGCATACAAAAATAACTGTGACGAGGTAATAAAGGACCGAGGTAATACTTTGTTTTAATTTTCTAGTTTCCAATAATAAATTGTATATTGTTTTTTACACACAATTTGATTAAGCGGTTAATTATTCTCTGGTCGCAAGAAAATTAAAAAAATATCAGATGGACGCCCTTGAATTCCCAACTAATCTATAAATTACGAAATCGTTGTATAAGAAATCCAGGGATACATGGCTCCAGGTAGCATTAGTCAGTGTAGATGCAATTTATTTCACTGTACAGAATACACACCAGCCAAGTGGGTAATAAAAAGAATGTTTATAGAAGTAGAGAAGCATGTAACGTCTGTGAAAATCCGGCGGTACAATAAAAGTTTATAATTAACATTGCACGTGAATCGTGAAGTCGACTCATTTGCATTGGAACCTTTCCAATGAGATTTGACTAATCAATTGTTAGCGGTTTTTGAATTCAGAACGTGTAATTCTTTTTAGAGCTGTAACCACAAACAAGTTATAAACATTAAACACAGGCAAAGAATAATATTACAGATCCGTCACAATCCGTTTCTATATCCTATATCCCAGTGTCAATTTTACTGAAAAGGTCGGTGGTAGTTCACTGTTCATGCCATCAATCAACGGATATAACAGTCTTTGGTTTACGATATAAAAGTAGGTATATGGGAGTGGTTAACTTACTCATCAAAATCATTATGCTGAACAAGGAACGCTGTAGATTGAGAAAGTTCGACTATAATAAAAATTATAAAACTAAATTTCAATTTTGCTGAGGTTCATTGCCTCTACCAAAGAGAATATAACATGGCCTTTACAAAAAGTAATATAGACTGACATGCAGTGATACCAAGATGCGGCCACATCAAAGGCGGCATTCATCTGACGCGGCACGCGCACAGCTCTGCTTACCGGAAGATTGATGAAGATGCTGCTTGTCTTGTCTTGTCTTTGTACCATTATAGAACTGAGTGTGTCTAGCAGGAATATTTGCCATAGACGTAGTATTTTAATTATAATGATAATTCTTCTTATTTGTTTTAGAGTGCTCAGTGGCACAAAACTCGAAAGTACAGGTTTTAAAAAATACGCTAGTGCAATACTTACCTACATGTAGGACTTTTGCTTATCTTCAATCTGTGAAACTCTAACAACCATCGTGTCCTAATGTTACTATGATACTGGGTCTTTAAGCGGGAAATAAAAATTACACATAAGTGATTTATTTATTTATTACTTATATTTTTTTCTTTCGCAACTAGCTGATGTATATTTTTTATGGGCGGAACTGCACCTAGTGCAATACAGTCTATAGTAGATATTTTGCGAACCAGATAAACACTGAATAGGTTGCAATGTCATCTAATAAACACGTTTGTAAAAGACTACCTCGTACATCGTTGTCAATAGATATTTTAGCTATCCATGTAAGATCAGGGTTCGGGAGACATTTTTACCACAAAAACATTAAAAACAAAAGTTTTTCGGGATAAAACAGCTGCCATGTTTAGGTAGTCGAGTATTACAATGACCCAGAAAAACCTCACCAGTGCTCACTAGAGGTCTCCGTATATTACGGAAATGTGGAATGGCGAACTTTACTTAGAAAATGAAGACCGTACGAGACGGGAATACGAATACCTAGGTCATATTCGGAGAATGGTGTCGATATGCCATCGCGGTTCTTTTTATTTACCGTAATGTAAAACGGTTCCATGCAATAATAAAATTGATACAATACGTAAAGTTATGATTTCATTCAAACCGTCTTGTTTTTTGTTTAGAGTACTGAGTGAGTAGAGACTATAAAACACGGAGTTTATTTTAAACTAGCGGTCGGACCCGGCTTCGCCCGGGTGCAGATAGCTTTTGAGTCCAGTATTGATTTGGCAACAACATATTATTTCGCGTACTAACCATATTTCCCGCGCGCCGTCGACTATATTTCCCGTCCCGTTTTATCCAGTTTATGTCCCGTCTCATTCAGTCCCATGATGAAATTTTAATTATCATTTATTATCAGTTTTTTGTATTTATTGAAAATTTTCTTTATTTACAATATTTTGTAAATGTGATATTGATTTGTTGGTGGGAGAAGTGGTGGGAGGCGCCCGACGTGACGGCCCAGTGGTGGCATGCGCGTGAGCTGCGCGCGGCACTGAGCATTGCAACGTTACTTTATTTTTCTAAAATAAATGTAGCCTAAGTTACTCCTTGTTATATCAGCTACCTGACAAAAAAGTCCCGTCAAAATCGGTCCAGCCATTTCAGAGATTAGCCGGAACAAACAGACAGACAGACAGACACAGACAAAAATTTTTAAAATATCATTTTCGGCACAGGTATCGTGTACCTATATAACGATATGTAGTAGGACATTTTTTAATATTTTCACTCTTAAAACAGACACTTCAATTTTATTTATATGTATAGATGAACTGCATGATGCAACATCTATAGCACAGTTCGTGGAAAGTCGGCCATCAATAGAGAGACTGCGGGTTCGGTCCTTATACCAAGTCATATGTTTGTGTCGCATAAAATTTTTTTTTTAATCTAGGAGGTGTGAAACCATGCAGTTTTTCGGAGTTTTAGTTACCCAGGACACAAGACTTGCTTCCTTACTTTAGCGTCAGGATTTTGTATGACTGTTGGATGTTTTTATAATTAGTTAATTCAACAATATATATGTTTATTTCAGAATATGTCTCGAAGGAGGTTACTAGTGAGCGGCGCGGCAGGAGTAGCGGGTGCTGCGTTCGCGGTGTGGGCCCTGGCGGCAGATGAGTCGCCCGGCGTAAGTACTAGATTACTAGATCATCCGCTAGGACTCCCCTCTTATCAGCACGCCTATTAACAGGACGACTGCCTCGTATCAAATCCGGTTTGGGCCTAATGTTATAGGAGAATCAAATAATTCCTTTTTAAAACCTCATCGGTTAATTGATAATGTTCAACTGTAGATAATCTATTATTTATATGCTATTATAAATTGCTAAATTTAAAGTACTAGTATTTATAAATAAGTTAAAAAGACAGTTGGTAGCGGTTTGGCTTTAACCTTGGTATAACCAAAGTCCATGGGCGAATGTTGTCGCTTACATTCAAAAGGCTCGTTATTTTTGTTGACTAGGTATCAATAAAATTCTTGTTTTATTTAGATTTTAGAGGCCTCGATAATTCGATATAATTGTATATTCGTATTAATTAACGAATATCTCGATGACTTTAAAATCTATTTTTAATTTAACTGTCATTACAATCAATTCATTTACGCATGTAAACAGAAAATATCGAATTGTATTTTGAAGTAAGACAGTCAAGGACTACCAGTTTACTAAGTAGTTTAAAACGTACTCATCGATTTATAATTAAACAGCCAGGTTTTCCTATCAAATAATGCAGTCGAATTCGTGCAGTATTACGAGGTGACAAGTGTTAATGTGCTTTATCGGAGATGAGACGAGCTGCCAACCTGCAAAAATATCTCAACCAGCTGTAAAAGTATTGCGAGCAATTGTTTTTACTAGGTTAATGACCTAATTTCCTAAGTCGAATGCAAAAAGCTCTCTTCAAGGCAACGCATTTTTTGCGAATCTTTCTAATGTAGCTTTGTAATGTAGATTAAAAGACTTATTTATTATGATTTTTTCATTTTGCGTTTTAAAGAAGATTGAAATAATTTCAGGCTACAGCCTTAAATCTTTTGACTCTCTTTTTTCCGTTAAGAATTAGATAGGTACTTATGCAATTTGTACATTTGCATATTCGTCTCAACCTCAAAGCATATTTTACACTGATACCGATACTCAATTCGTTATCTACCGCTTCACAACTCAATGCACTGTTTACCCTCAATATGAATGAACTAAATTGATTTGTCAGAAAGTGGCAGCCATGGGTGGCTATAAATCTTTGCCTAGCATGCAAAAACCTCTGTAATTTCCGAGTCGTCGACTGATTGCCGCGACACTGGCGTCGTTTTAATTTCCGCGTCTACTGTAGTATCGCTCAAGAATTTGTCGCCAATATTAATTGCTACAACGTTGCACCTGGCATCTTTATGCAATTGTTGCCGCGTTATTATTACAAGTATTTATATGTATAAATTGTCAGATGGGAGCACAATGTTCGATCTTTCTTGTCGTTTTATATTACGTGATGGGATGAATCAGTGCCAAGAATGTTGTTACTCATAATTATCTTGTCGATATATTTGCGCATATTAGTTGTATTTATACAAATGCATTGTATTGGCTAATTATTCTAATTTATAAAAGAGCTCGCCTAGTACGCGCTAGCTGTAATAACTGCAAGCATAAGAAATTACTTCGTGT
Source organism: Hyles vespertilio (assembly GCA_009982885.2). Classification (NCBI taxonomy): domain Eukaryota; kingdom Metazoa; phylum Arthropoda; class Insecta; order Lepidoptera; family Sphingidae; genus Hyles; species Hyles vespertilio. The sequence goes on from CM042807.1 coordinate 20,299,612, forward strand.
CACTTCGTTGTTTTAGGTTATGGGAATAAACTAATAAACGATTTATGGTTTTTGAGTAATCATTTCTATTTATACATGGCACTAAAGCATGGCACATTAATTTATTATAATACATTATTTATGGACGTTGAGTACCCTATACCCTGTAAAGTGTGAGTACGTAAAAGTCAAGTTCATTGACCCTAAACAAATTATATAGAATAGGTCAAGCACATTGCTGCACAGGGTTATATCCACACGCTTGGATACTTTTTTAGAAAAGATTTTAAGTATCCTATCATTGTTATTTTGGGCTTACCCATATTGTTGTTATTTACATGCAAGAATTAACCACTGCGTCTGTAAATAAGTCCTTAGGTTAATCGTATTCCTTTTTAATCTAAACCTCGTAAATTCATATGACTTAAGAAATAATGTATTATTGTTTCTCAGGCCTGGTACAAAGCACCCACTGTATCAGCAAAAACCGAGCGCAAGAAGCGGCCCTTGCCCAGCCGAGCTGATCAAGTTGCAAGCTTGCAAGCAGGACACACATATGACATACTCATCATCGGAGGAGGCGCCACGGGGGCAGGCTGTGCCCTCGATGCCACTACTAGAGGTAAAACTACATTCTGTTTTGTTTTTGAGTAGTTCTATTTATGTCTAATAGATTGCACTATGCAGAGCTGTGTGTGAATGAATCGATTGCCTTAATACTTGCTAATATTATACCGATATGTTTAGTTTAACTTACACGTATTTATATAGGAAATTATTCGCAAAATATGCGTATTAGGGACAAAAATAGCTTACGAGTTTGTTGAATGTAATTCCTCATTGTTCGTTTAAGAGCGTTTACACCTTGCGCGCAAAATCATCTATAGGTATTTCTTCGTTGATTTCACGCACACGTAAAATTAGTACTAATTATTTTTCCTTGAAATTGTTTATTGATGGCTATTAACTGATTTGAAAAATCCTGTTTTTTAGCCAAAAAGCGCGCAAAGGGTATAAACGCTCTTAATCTGCGTAAGGATAAATTGCGCAGTGCGCTGTTGTTTTATGTCGCCTCGATAGCAAGAAAGTGAATTGATTTGTAGTTCGAAATATAAATAGCATGATTAATTTATTATAAGTCAATTATACAGGGTGGACAAGAAAACGGCGCACCTGCTAATATACATTATAGTATATGGTGAAGGCATCTTAATTAATACGGATTTGCATGGCGCTAGCGAATATTAAGAAAGATGCCGAGAAAAAAAAAACTAACCTTACATATGCTAACCCTTAACACATTACGCTAAAGTGATTGAACCTTACAACTGAACGGTAGACACTCAACAATAAATAAGCATAGCTCATTATTTACTTATAAGTCGTGCGATTGTGTACATAACGCTCAGGGTACATAAAAAGGATATTAAATTAATACTATCAACAGTCACATACATGGGTACTAACCCCACACTAAGATACAAATCTTGTGTCGCGGGGATTAGAAAAATAATTATGGTTCATGGAAATTGTCTCGGGGCAGAAACCGAACCCGCGGTCTCTCATTTCACAGGCAGTTCTTACCAACTGTTCCACGGAGGCCGTCGGTGACTCATATGGGCTGGTTAGTTGTCATTAATGACCACTAAAATAGTTAACTGACCTTGTAATGTAAACCGTAATGGCCTTGATAGGCAAGGATGGAAGCGCAGGATCCGCCAAAACCCGCACGAAAACACTGTCACAGTTTGGTAGCACAAATCACTTTTTCTTTTACATTTCACATAACACAAGTTACATCAAAAGCTATCAAATTGGGTAATGTTCAAAGCATAGTGAAATTAATAAAATTTACTCAAAATAACTGAAAACGAATTTACAATAATATGCACACGACTAATACATGCACACGCGATCGCAATCCGAATCCAACTAATAAAAAATAAATTATTATTTTGATTTTTGAAAGATAAAGGCCTGTTCACATTAGATACAAAGCTTTCCTATTTGAGTTCATAATAATTCAAGTGAACAATTAGTATTAGTACTGTATCAGCTCATATACGTGCCACTGCAGGGCACGGGGTCTCAAGTGCAGTAAATTAGTGGTTAGTGTTTATTGATTTCACTAATTTTATCTCACAGAAGTCTCATATGTAAATTCTATGCTGTAATGGTAGACGACATTTCTCTAGGTATAAGAATTTAGAAGAAATTTTATTACTTTAAAGTAACATTATTTTCAAAACACATTAATGTTAAATACAATAATAAGCAAAATTTAATAGGCAATTTGTAACTGACTGGATCGGTTGATGACATATTTAAATAATATTATAAGCTCTTGAGCAAGTAAGGACCATTCTATCAGTCCAATAAGATCTTTTTTTTAACGTAACTTTTATATCGGAATAGGTACTTAATCAAATTAAGTTATATCAAGTGTGTAGTGTGAACACACCTCAAGATGTCGGTCTTCTTTTGCAAAATGCTAAAAGTTACCGACAAAGACATTGCCGCCTTTCGGCTCGCGCTCACAAAGGGCGGCGGCAACCTCAAAGGAAGAATAATCGAGCCGCGTTGGATCCGACGAAGTACACTATAACCGGCGGCTTCCTTTGACTAATAGGGCCGAATTGGGCCATCATTTTAAAAATATTATTTTTTATTAATCAGTGTCATCAGATTATTTTTACAATGAATATTAATAATTTAGATAATTTAAATGTTATGTAGGTATTACGAAAACTTTTCTAATTAGAATTAAATTCGCAATCTTACATGATTTAAGCGATGACCAATGTGTCTTTCAGTTTGGATTTGTGACACTAAGGAAAATAATGACAAACAAAATAATAGTCAATCCATACACGATGCAACTGCACCTAAAGTTATTATGTTGTTAATTTATTGACGCTTAAATCTGAGTACGTCCCTGTTTAACTGATTGATTTATTTGAAATGAAACAAAAAATATCCTTTTTTGAAGTTAGAGAAGGATAAATTATACAGCTAAGAGTTCATGACCTTACCCATGTGTAAACAACGGTTAAAGCGATGTCTAAGAAAGTTTTGATGCTGTTAAAAATGGTTTTCGTGGTATATTTCGTTAACCGTTCAATTAATGACGAAACGAAAAAATACGTATGTGTTTAAATTTTGTTCTTCATCTATTCCAACTGGTTTTATGCGAAAAAAGTGGTGATTAAACTGAAAACTTTAAACGGTCATAACTTCAAAACGGATAGGTATTTTCCAAATATTATTTTTTGTACCCGACTGAGCAAGTGCGCCATTTTTTTGCGCTCCCTGTATTTAAATTTCTGATAAACTATCTTAAGACACTTGCACATATGTAAACATTAATGGCGTAGGCAAAAACATTAAATGCATGAGTTTAGTACTGCGAGTTGCGACTATGCTGCTATAAAAGTGTGACCAAGAAGCCAACCGCTAAACACAGCCCCATACCCAAGAATTTCATAGTTATCTGTTAGAATCAGTCTGAAAATTTATACAATGAAACGCTAAATGTAATAGCAAAAAATATGTTAAGGAGTACCCAGTACCCTGTGCTGAAAAGTATGTACGAAAAGATTGATTAATGTGGGTGAACTGACATAGAAAACTCATCCTGCGCCATACTCTTTGGATATCCTGGATACAGCCATACAGTTTATACAACTTAGTAAAATATCTTTACAGGCCTCAGGACAGCACTGGTGGAAGCAGATGACTTCGCGAGCGGAACCTCAAGTAGGAGCACAAAGCTGATCCACGGCGGTGTGAGATACCTTCAGAAGGCCATCTTGCAACTCGATTATGATCAGTACAAAATGGTAAAGGAGGCATTACATGAGCGAGCCAATATGTTAGAGGTTGCGCCGCATCTCACCAGACCCTTGCCCATACTCTTACCTGTTTATAAGTAAGTAAATATTCCTGTTAGTATAGTTTGGATTCAGATTTTGATTACATCGGCCAGGGATGGCGAACCTTTATCTATCAACGTGCCATTTTATAAAAAATAATAATGTGGTCATAGATGTGTCTTTATAATTTTGATTTTAATATTGTTGGGAATTTGCTACACTACAATAACAAACGACCGCTGAATATACCGGGTATCTCAAGACTGCTACCGAAAACGAAGCCGGGTGGTAGTTTAGTGGCTACAAACACAATGCAATTAAAAATTTCGCCTAGAAACGCGACAATTTTTTTTATGATTTTTTAAATATCGTCATTTTTGGGTGATAAATCCATAGTTTTTGCTAAAATAATAATTTAAACTCTTTTATACCTTAGAGTATTTATAAATAAAATGGTATATACTATTATTTTAGGAAAAAATGTATTTACCACCCAAATATGGCCATAGGAAAAAAATAACAAAAAAAATTGTCGCTTTTTTTTTTGCAACTTTTTCTGTTACATTGTGTCTGAAGTCGCTTAAACTACCACCCGGCTTCGTTTTCGATAGCAGTCTTGATATACCCTGTATTTCTTGTTTAGAGGAAAAAATAAAAAACATGGTTTTTTTAAGTGCATATTGACCTTTATGGTCAGTAAGGTGCCCAAAATATAATTTCGCGTGCCATAGGTTCGCCATACCTTACATAGGCTAACCTCTCTCAATCTTACTCTCCATTGTAGAGGAGGCTCGCCCCCGCAGTGGGAGGTATAGAGGCTCATACAGTTGATATATTTAGATAATTACTCCTTTTAGTAGGTACAGCCAACAATAGCGGTGCAAGTATAAAATGCGGTGTGGACAATATAATTTAGAGGTAGAGCCTCATGATTATAAAAAAAATATAGGTAGCGATGATTTTGCAAAGATACTGGGTTTATGATTGAATAATGAGTGTTTGTAGTGGTATTTAGTTTATATCACGCCGGTATGTTTCTCATGAGTTATATATTGAAAGCTTTTGATATGATCTAAATGCAAGCCCATTGATCCGAAATTTATCTACGTCTCGTGTCGGTTGTAATCGAGTAGCAATGGGGCGATAAGATTAAAAAATATCATGACTATAGTAACGTATTTTAAGCAACACATTATATGGAACATTATTTATAATCCTTATAAGATTAGATTTTTATAATAATTATGTATACAGTTAAACACGTGTCTGATAGTTTTCACGGCTCAGCCAGTTTTGCTGTGGAACGAGAAATAAATTAATAAATCAATATCTTTGATATCAATGAACGTACAGTCAGCAACATAAGTCGCTACACAGTCACGAGATTTGGAATTGTCTTATCATCCAAAATAATAATTATTTTCAGTATCGTATGGCACTTCTCGGCATAGATGACTTTACTTGGTTATATTTGACGACTACAAAGTAGTACGTACAAATTTTAATTCATAAAAAGGTTATAAAAAAATGTAAAGTGTTCAGCGACTTATGTTGCTGACTGTACCAATGACACATTTTGGGCTTCCTGTAATTTCTTTATTATCATACTTTTTTTTAATTTTTTTATTGCAGTGAATGGCGAGATGAGCATGCCGTTCGCCTGATGGTAAGCGATGCGACCGCTCATGAGCAGTAGCAAAACCAAACAACACCTTGAATTACAAAGCAATGCTTGGCATTCCACTGCGCCCGCCATCCTGAGACATAAGATGTTAGATCTCAATATGTCCAGTAATAACTCTGGCTACAATGTCCTTCAATCCGAAACACAACAGTGCATTTAAACTGCTATTTGACGAGAGAAATAGACATTGCGGTGGTACCCACCCAGGCAGCCTCTCACATATGAGAGACCTACCACCAGTATAGATAAAGTTTTAGTAGCTAGCTACTAGAAGGCCAAACTGTTTTATACCCTTTGAGAATTAAGCTATCTAAACATTTGATTACAAACCTAGTTATGACTATGAGATAGGAAATTCTACTAAGTTCTAGGATAGTTAAGAAAATCTAGTCAATATGTTTTAGGTGGTGGCAAGTCCCATACTACTGGTTCGGCATCAAGATGTACGATCTGGTGGCTGGAGACAGGAATGTCAAGAGCTCCTACTATCTTTCCAAGAAGAACACTCTCGAGTTGTTCCCTATGTTGAAATCGGACAATCTATGCGGTGGAATCGTGTATTATGACGGTATGATCTTCTACAACCCAGTTTCCATATAAACTTATTTCTAAATAGATTGCGATACCTAAATTACTTACAAAAGATTAGGAAAGGATTTACACAAGATTTTTTTTATCTTACGATGTTTTCCAGTAGAAAAACATTAAATGGAAATATTTTTAACCAGTAGGTTGGAATTAAATTCACTAAATTTTGTTCATAACTGGTGGATATACTGGGAGTTGCTCAATACGTCGATGTTATCAAATCGTCATTTAAATTAGTTAACTGATTTTTTATTTTTGTTCGTAAGGAAAAAAGATTTTATTCACATTTCCTTATCCTTAAGAAAAAAATTGAAGTCGAATTCACAATGGCTTTAGAATATTATTTGATGGGTCATAAACTACTAAAGACGTTTAGTTCTCTAAGAATCTAAACAACTGTTAGGGTTCAAATCATTTGGACATATTGTAGAGAATTATGTGTAACGCCCCTAATGCTTTTGGTTCATACGAATTACTTGAGGCACTTTTTTTAGTAGAGTACCATGTAAGTACTCGTATACGTATACGATCTAACTATAAACTATATTTATTATTCACGAACACTAAGCTCTAAAGAAACCGAGCATTTTCAGAAGTTAGTGATATCCTGTATCCGTGGTAAAACACGACCGCCATTTGTTTTGGTTCGTGTTAAGATTGATGTATGTGTGTGTGCGTGTGTGTGCAGGGCAGCAGGACGACGCGCGCATGAACCTGGCGATCGCGCTGACGGCGGCGCGGCACGGCGCCACCATCGCCAACCACGTGAGCGTCACCAAGCTGCACAAGACCGCCGGCAAACTCAGCGGCGCACGACTCAGGGTACGCACACTTACTTCCATAATACTTTACGGTACTTTGCAATTATCTAATCCAAGTTCTGCTGAGTCTAAATAAAATCTTAAAAAAATACATGTTGAAATAAAACTATTATTTACGGATTTTATCGCGGATTCGCGTACACCAAAGAAATCATTAAGAAATACATGGTTATCGACTTCGTCAATAATATTCCATGATCTTGCGAATGCTAGGGTATCGCAAGAAATTCATAATAATGTTAGAAGTGTTAATATGATTTAGGAATACGACCTCAATCAGTATAACCGTTCAAACTTCACAATCTCTACAATAGACGGTTTTGGATTGAAGGACATTGTAAACAGAGTAACTACTGGACAAATTGAGACTTAACATCTTGTGTCTCAGGATCGCGAGCGCAGTGGAATGCCAGACATTGCATTGTAATTCAAGGTATTGTTTGGTTTTGCTACTGTTCATGAGCGGTCGTATCGCTTACCATCAGGCGAACGACGAGCTTATCTCGCCACTAATTGCAATAAAAAAATATTACACAAAATATCTTGGCAATAATGAATAAAAATATTTTCAGGATGAGCTGACTGGCAAGGAGTGGGATGTGAAAGCCAAGTCCATCATCAATGCGACTGGTCCGTTCACAGACAGCATCAGGAAGATGGATGACCCCACCGTTAAAGAGATCTGCTGTCCCTCCTCTGGAGTGCATATTGTGTTGCCAGGTTACTACAGGTGAGCTTATAATATACCAACTTCATTATAGATTGAAAATAAACTATTTTTTACGGATTTTATCGCATTTAGTTTAAATAAATACAATTAACAGTCATATACATAGTCCTGACCCCACACTAAGATCGGCTGGTCGAGATCAGTAAACACGAAAGACTTTTCGGTCTCACAAACACCTAGGCCCGAAACAAATACGTGGTTTGGATCACACAAATATTTGTATTGGAGCGAGGATCGAACCGGCGCGGCGACCTGACATTTCACAGTCGACGTCTAACCAACTAAGCCACGCGGGCTGTGTTTACCTTTTTATATTTTTCCCGACGCGACGCGACGCGACGCGACGCGACGGTTCGACTAATTTACAGCTTTTTTGACAACTAAACCAAATTCGCGGCCAAATCCGTCAAAAATAAATCTAGTAAGAAACCTTTATTCATTATGTTATATGCTTCATTAATCATATTATTGTTAAAAAATATTCCAGTTATTTTAGAACACAGATCACTCCCAATAGATACCTAATGCAAGGCAGCGGTTGCGCCCAACACATATAAGCTATCAGATAGATATAAACCGATGCCAAATGTCGCGTCATCAGTGTCGTCCAAGTAGTGGACCCGCACATGTCGTCGCACGTTAGCGAAAATTACATTTTGGGAACATAATATTACAGTTAAAAATGATTTGTTCAATAAAATGGTGTGCAAAAAACTCAAAAAATAAAGTATCTAAAAAACACAATAAGTTTTCATCGATAACTAATATTCTTTAAATTAATTTGGTCCCGAGCGAGCTCAATTTATACTGGTTAATGTATCAATGTCAAACAGTCGAGTTCGGATGGAGAATCAGCCGTCTCTTTTTCGCATAGCAATAACCGTATTAAGCCATCTTTTTTTGGCGAAATCACGCGTTCTTCTAGTGTTTGACGCATGTTTATAATATAATTCCCAGAAATATCGATATTGTATAACAATAATGTAAATCAATTTTATTAAATGACAATGTCACAAAATATATATTGATTTAAATAAAAATTGCAAATTACCATAATTACGTTATTTTATGTAATTTGAAATGTAATTTGAAATAGTTAAATTTGTTAACAAGGTACTTTTACAATATATTTTTATTTATTTTTATCTTAATGGCGTAATTAAATTTCCTTTTTTCTCTCTAGTTGTATACGTTTTCAAATATAATGGGAGGGTATTTATCATAAGTTTTAGTATACTAAGTTTATTGAGAATCAGTAGCACAAGCTATTGCACTAATTTTCACATACGTTGTATATATCGTCTCAAAAACATTCATAGTTCGTCAAGTGGGTTTCATCGTCACTTGTCGATATTACATTTACTACAGCCGCCGTCAGAATTCAAGAAACGGAATAAGTTATTGTAGCGCTTTAGGGCGTGAGGCTTAGTTATTTACTATTTCATATTTTTATCTGATATTTTATATCAACACTTAATTTGGGTATTTCGCCATTATGGTATACAAAAATACACGGTGAATAATAGAAATAAAACCGTTACATACTAAAGTATAAATCTTAATCCTATTTTATTCGTAGTTAGCGGTTGCCGTTTGGTATAATTTATCAGATCAGGCCGGTGAAAAAATATTATCAAACATTTAACAAGTTGGTAATTAAGTTATAGAAGCGATCATAACACATGAACTTACTGGCAAATCGAACTATCGATACATTTTTTTTATTTATCGACTTATGCCTCATCTCTCCAGTGAAGTCCACGTGACCGCGCTGCAAGCCGCCCACCCCCCGCGCAGTTCCCTTCGTTGGCGTTTTCGGTTCAAAACAAAACTAGCGTAATGCGGTATCTATTGGAAGTGATCTGTGTTTTAGAAGCTCTTTTAGACTCTTATGTTACTGTTTCCCTCTTTGTAGCATTAACTAGAATGTTAAATAGGATTTCCATTGAGCAGAAATTAATCAGTTTAGCTCATCATGTACACAATTTAACAAAATTACAGTCACTACAGCACACCTCTTGTTCTCTATCACATTAAAACTCTAAACATAATTCTCCAGTCCTGAACACATGGGACTGCTTGACCCGGCGACATCTGACGGGCGTGTGATCTTCTTCCTGCCGTGGCTGAAGGGCACCATCGCCGGCACCACCGACCTGCCCTGCCAGGTCACGCACAACCCCAAGCCCACGGAGGACGAGATTCTCTTCATCCTCACTGAGGTCAAGAATTATTTGAACCCAGATGTTGAAGGTGAGAATGTAATGGGCATTATTTCATTTACAAAGTGAAATAACAGGTCGTCACATTGACTTATATGAAGGTCTTCGATAATTTCTTAGGAATTGGGTAAGACGGACCATTAAAATCGTCCCCAAGACCCCAATATACTTTTTTTTAGTCAACTTTTTAAAAACGAAACTTTTGTTGAAAATGGCGGTAAAATCAAAAAATGTAGACAACGAAATGGCGTTTCGTTGTTCCTTATATCATGGCAAGTAAACAATTCAAAAATATTTTTTTGGGTTTGATTTTGTTTTCGGTATACGTACGCAATCAATACACTTTTCGTATACTTGTTTATGCATATTGATGCACGAAATCTGACATTTTTACTAAATAACTACAAAAATCTAATTAAAGTAGTTTCAATCGATCTAAAGTATCGCAACAAAACGCAAATGTCGCTGAGCTACAGCTGTCAGTGACAATGTAAACAAACATTCCAAATAGAATAAACAACAAACAACCAAATTAATTACCTATAATTTTTGTAATTACATAATTTTTACATTGCACTTTGCAGTTCGTCGCGGCGATGTGTTATCCGCGTGGTCAGGCATCCGGCCGCTGGTGTCAGACCCCAACAAGCCGGACACGCAGTCGCTCGCGCGCAACCACATCGTGCACACCTCGCCCTCCGGCCTCGTCACCATCGCCGGCGGCAAGTGGACCACATACCGCGCCATGGCTGCCGAGACCATCGACGCCGCTATTGAAAGTAACTATACCAATATTACTTGTTTAATTAACATAGTGAATAATAATAATAATAATGTCGATTCAACAATTATTGTCCCGATTGTCGTTTCTGCTCATGGGTTGATACCAAAGAGCCTCGACCAACACCTACAGAGGCTCTCAATTGGCTGTTGGGTCAAAAGTCAAATACAGAAGGCAGTATTATTGGACACGGCACGCATTGTGAGGCGGTTCCTCACTTTGTCTCCCTAACCGCCGGTGGCTTGGGTCTTGAGCCTCACCACCGGAGAGTAAATAAATTATTTTTTATATTTTTATATGTATATTTTTTATAATTTACATATGTAAAAATAGAAAAAATATGTTAAATAAAATAAAGAGAATATAATAATAATAAACTTTTTTATTTTTTTCTTTCTAAATTCATTATGGCATTTTTTATGGTTTTTCCCTTAACATTGTCTGTTTTATCCCGCAACGCATTTATTATAAAATAGTTATCATCACATTTTAGATTTTGTTCACATAGCCAAAGACAAAAAAAAAATATTCGACTTCAAGTTCATTTCTCAAAGAACTCCAGACCTGAGTCGCAATTATGTTTATATACAGGGTATATCAAGACTGCTACCGAAAACGAAGCCGGGTGGTAGTTTAAGCGACTTCAGACACAATGCAACAGAAAAAGTTGCAAAAAATAGCGCCTTTTTTTTTTTTAATTTTTTTCTTATGACCTTATTTGGGTGATAAATACATTTTTTCCTAAAATAATGGTGTATACCCTTTTATTTATAAATAATCTAAGGTATAAAAGTGTTTAAATTATTATTTTAGGCACAACTATGGATTTACCACCCAAAAATGAAGATATTTAAAAAATCATAAAAAATCATTGTCGCGTTTCTTTTCTAAATTTTTGGTTGCATTGTGTTTGTAGTCACTAAAACTACCACCCGGCTTCGTTTTCGGTAGCAGTCTTGAGATACCCGGTATTATTGAAAGTATAGGTATTTTTCCCTACACAAAAAAGTAGTTTTCATCAAGGAACAAAAATATTCGCATTGATTCTATGTATTCATAGTACCTAAAATGGGCATCCTCCTTTGATGATAATAATAATAATAATAAAAAACAAGTACAACCACAAGCAAGTGTAGAAAGGCAGTGTTTGAATCAAACTAGCGTATGGATCGTAGATTATTAAGCTACATTTAAAGTATTTTATAATTTAACTAATATGCCTCAGGACAGATAGAAAATAAAGTACACATAGAAAGTATTTGTATATTGTTTGGTAGTATTTAGTTATTTATTTCAACTGTATAGGAAAGAGTAAAAGGTATTTTTTTTCTTGAAGTTCTAAACAACTTAACGCTATTAAATTAAGTGACTTTTATAATAATGTTACATATCATGTTTTCAGGTGCAAACCTCAAGCCAATTTTCAAGGAGAGTCAAACTGATGGTTTCCTGATTGAAGGTGCTCATGGCTGGACACCCACCATGTACATTAGATTAGTACAGGACTTTGGTTTAGAAATGGAAGTAAGTCATCTTTATTTTCTGTCTTTACTTTGCATTTATGTAACTCACTGCTAGCATATAAATTAAAAAAAAATATTAGACATATTATGTTCATATAATAATCTGTGTAAATATTTTTTCTCGGCTATAATGTATTAAGGATCGCAGGGTGTGGATAAATGATACCTAAGATTGTTCTTCACACGAACTTCTAAACAAAGATTTTCATAATATGTTCACAACTCACAATCAGCCAACAGCGCATAAAAGCGCACCATTTCTCGATACCGCGATAGATGGGGGCGTAAGGATACGTTCGAGAATGTGCTGAAACTAAGCCCAGGTACATCTGTGTTTTCAGGTAGCACAACATTTAGCTAAGTCGTACGGTGACAGGGCGTTCGCCGTGGCTAAAATGGCATCCTTGACAGGCAAGAGGTGGCCTATTATCGGCAAGAAAGTTCACCCCGAGTTCCCATACATTGACGCTGAAATCAGGTATGTATTACATGAATCAGGCTAACTATTAGTGTTCTTTATGAACTGCATGTTCTAGTATATAGTATATGTAAGAAATATTAAAGTCTTGATGTCAAAATAAACAGTTTAAAAGATCTTATTTAAACTCTAAAACCCTTATTCAAATACAGTTTTAATACCTATTTTCGTTAAAAGATGTTTTGTCCCTTTCGAATGACATTTGAACTCAATTTGAGCAAAGAAGCTAAATCATCAGATAACTAAAATAGGTTTTAAGACTGTCTATGAATAAAGATTTAAGAATAGATAACAAGTTTTAATTGTAAAACAATTTTTCGCACAATTAAGAGAAATGACATTAAATATGGAAAACATAATATCAAATGTTGTGAACACCTTTAATTATTATGCATATCAGTATTTTGTACATGATTGTATTATTAGAAAATGTTTCATATATGTGTTGTTAGTGGACCTATTTCAAAAAAATAAATACAAAATTATAACTATAACCGTTATAGTGTGTAACTTGAAAACTGCATATTGCCATGGTGTACAATAAACACAGATCACTCCCAATAGATACCTAATGCAAGGCAGCGGTTGCGCCCAACACATTTAAGCTATCAGATAGATATAAACCGATGCCAAATGTCGCGTCATCAGTGTCGTCCACGTAGTGGACCCGCACATGTCGTCGCACGTTAGCGAAAATTACATTTTGGGAACACAATATTACAGTTAAAAATGATTTGTTCAATAAAATGGTGTGCAAAAAACTCAAAAAAAGAAAGTATCTAAAAAACGCAATAAGTTTTCATCGATAACTAATATTCTTTAAATTATTTTGATCCCGAGTGAGCTCAATTTATACTGGTTAATGTATCAATGTCAAACAGTCGAGTACGGATGGAGAATCAGCCGTCTCTTTTTCGCATAGCAGTAACCGTAATAAGCCATCTTTTTTTGGCGAAATCACGCGTTCTTCTAGTGTTTGACGCATGTTTATAATATAATTCCCAGAAATATCGATATTGTAAAACAATAATGTAAATTAATTTTATTAAATGACAATGTCACAAAATATATATTGATTTAAATAAAAATTGCAAATTACCATAATTACGTTATTTTATGTAATTTGAAATAGTTAAATTTGTTAACAAGGTACTTTTACAATATTTTTTTATTTATCTTTGGTGTAATTAAATTTTCTTTTTTCCCTCTAGTTGTATACGTTTTCCAATATAATGGGAGGGTATTTATCATAAGTTTTAGTATACCAAGTTTATTAAGAATCAGTAGCACAAGCTATTGCACTAATTTTAACATACGTTGTATATATCGTCTCAAAAACATTCATAGTTCGTCAAGTGGGTTTCACCGTCACTTGTCGATATTACATTTACTACAGCCGCCGTCAGAATTCAAGAAACGGAATAAGTTATTGTAGCCCTTTAGGGCGTGAGGTTTAGTTATTTACTATTTCATATTTTTATCTGATCTTTTATATCAACACTTAATTTGGGTATTTCGCCATTATGGAATACAAAAATACACGATGAATAATAGAAATAAAACCGTTACATACTAAAGTATAAATCTTAATCCTATTTTATTCGTAGTTAGCGGTTACCGGTTGGTATAATTTATCATATCAGGCCGGTGAAAAAATATTATCAAACATTTAACAAGTTGGTAATTAAGTTATAGAAGCGATCATAACACATGAACTTACTGGCAAATCGAACTATCGATACATTTTTTTATTTATCGACTTATGCCTCATCTCTCCAGTGAAGTCCACGTGACCGCGCTGCAACCCGCCCACCCCCCGCGCAGTTCCCTTCGTTGGCGTTTTCGATTCAAAACAAAACTATCGTAATGCGGTATCTATTGGAAGTGATCTGTGACAATAAAGCATATATGATTATTATAACTAGAGTTGTGAAATATTCACCAACATGTTCACGGTGGTCGCGGGTTCGAATCCCAGGGTGCACCTCTGACTTTTCGGAGTCATGTGTGTATTGATTATAATCAATCACCACACACTAAAATAGTGAAGGAAAACATCAGGTAACCTGCATACCGTAGCGATTCATAAGAATTTCTATGGTATGTAAGTCCACCAACCCGCATTAGTGATTAGGCCAGCGTGGTAGACTATATATCCACTCTCAATCGTACTCTCGATTGTAGAAGGCCCGTGTTCTGCAGTGGGACGTATATGGGCTGATAAAGAAAGAAAGGATTCTAAAGATGCGATATACCGGGTATATCAAGAGTAATACCGAAAACGAAGTCGGGTGGTAATTTTAGTGACTACAAACACAATGTAACTAAAAAAAAAGTACCAAAAAAATACGTCACAATTTTTTACTCAAAATTTCGTGGCATTGTGTCTGAAGTCACTAAAACTACCACCCGGCTTCGTTTTCGGTAGCACTCTTGATATACCCTTGTATTATTATAATTAGAGTGGTGTGATGTACGCAGATACGGCGTGCGCGAGTACGCGTGCACCGCGATCGACATGATCGCGCGGCGCCTGCGCCTCGCGTTCCTCAACGTGCAGGCGGCGGCCGAGGCGCTGCCCGCCATCGTCGACATCATGGCCGAGGAACTGCGCTGGAGCGACGCTGAGAAGAAGGTACTACCTGTCCTCCCACTAACGCGCATCTTGTCCCAATTCACCGTCCTAAGCCCATAATATCTTCCTAGACAATTAATAAATTCCTCCTCAATACAATTGTCCTCATCTTCAAAGTTAAAATATCGCATCATCTTTCTTCTCTCTGAGATCAGAATTTCCTTAAGGTCATTGAAATAGTATCACACTAATTATAATCTGACACTGTAATAAACGATAATGCGATTGTAAAATGAGCTCAGAGATGTCGGTTCTAAAGTTCTTCTCATTTATAACAGTAGAATTAAACTTTTTTGTCCCGGGGCAGCATCTGCTACGCCGAATAAAAAAAGAATAATATCGATATAAATATAAAATCGATAAAACATCATTTCCAGCGTCAAATAAAAATAGCGAGCGAGTTCCTAGCGAACGAGATGGGTCAGATGGTGAACCGTGCGAGTCGCGACAAGATCCCCATCAACCTCAGCAAGGAGGAGATCCAGACGTACATCAAGCGCTTCCAGATCATAGACAAGGACAGGAAGGGCTTCGTATCCATAAACGACATCAGGAGGAGTCTTAAGGTATTTACAGGGATTCTATGAGTTTCGTATTTTGATACTGTGATAAAAAAACTTGTATTCTTACTAGAAAGAAATAGCTTGTTCGAGATTTAAAAAACTTTTTTTTTTGAGAAGTAATACGTCATTTAATACATTGTGATTTTAAATGGCGATTTCAGCGTTAAATATATAATGAAAAAAAATATCTAGAATTAAAAACATAGTTTTTTTAATGAAAGTTGTATATGATGTAAAAATTAATGGATCAATTTTGCCCAGATTTTTATTTCTCCTTTAAAAATACTACAGTTTTATTAAAATATCTGACTAGTAACAGGCCTATGGTCCTATGGGCAAAACTGTTGGTTATCCTGCTGGAAAATACTATTTACATTAAATTTGGGTTAAAATGACAATCGTATGATGGTAAACCATGTCATCAGTGCAAGAAACTATATTCTGATCTTTACGGAAGGTCTACGTTCAGCAGTGGGTATCACGTTGTCTACAAATTGGATAACAAATGGGGTTTTTAAACAAATGCCAATTCTAGAGTATGGGCGTGAAACCAACGGACGCGGAGATAAGCTCGATATTGTCGGAGATAGATGTCACGTACCACGGCCAGCTGGAAATACAAGATTATCTGCAGGTAGACGATTAAAACGAATTAATGTATAGCTGGGCCTTTGTCTACTTGTCCGTAGTATATCGTAACAATGGGATGGTGTCTACGAAATTCAAATTATGCACACAGGAATAGTGGTATTTAAAAAAATATTATCGTTTTACGGCATAATACATTATTCCTTGTGCATATTTGAAAATAACCGTTGTATGGATTTGTCAAACATCAGTAGTTTTATAAATATGCTTAAAGGAACAGGCAAAGGTAACATAAAACGTAGAGCCTAATTTATTTTAAATTATAAAATGCTTTTTTCATTTGAATTTCCTAATTTAAAATGATGAATGAAAGTTGACAAGTCCATACAGCAACGTGTATATGTGTCGTACGCAATGTCGTTGACTGGGCAGCGCTGTGTCCACAGAACTACGGCGAGGACGTGACCGGGGAGCAACTGCACGAGATACTGAAAGAGATCGACACTAACATGAACGGACAAGTCGAGCTCGACGAGTATCTGCAGGTCCATACCGCTTGGGATATACTGATTACTGCCATTCACTAACATGCATACATTTTTTAAGCTTCATTATACGATTGACTTGTTTTTTTTTTAAATATTATTATTCATTCTTTTACCAAGGACAAATAATTATGCATTATATTTATTTTAATTTTATGAGGATTTTTATATTTCTTAACTAATATTTTAAATGGCATGATAAAAATAATCTTTATTTGATGTGGTAACACTAACTAATAAGTCTGAGTTACCAAAAGATAAAATGCATTAAGAGATAAAAATAACACCCTTTTTTATGAATGGCTGTTGTTAAATACTAATTCTAGAATAATGGGAAGATAAATAATTATAAATGTTTTATATTTGTGCTATGCATGATTTTTGTTGTTTTGCATGACTACTAACAGAGGATGCTTTTACTAACTATTATTTACAGGTTTTTATGTTCTTTGATTTAATCCTTTTCTACTTTATTTTTCTTATGGAGTAACTATAGTGGCGTTTTTTTTGTGTTGCAACACTACTATTACTCTTATTCTTGATTTCTTTTTTAGATATTATAATTTCATGCATTCAGAAAGTGGTCGAGTTAAAACATTCCTTTCAAACAATACATTGTGTCATTACCTTTAGTTTACCATAATTTAATCAAGCTTTTCATAGATCAACATGATTATTACCGTCCTGGTTTCAATGCCAAGACTCGGTAAATTGAGTTTTTGATCACTAGTTTTGTCAAATTCGGTATAATTATTGATTTATATCATAAGTGTAAATGCAATCGGTGCTATTGTTGCACCATTTCATAACAAGCTCATACAAAGCAAATAAACTAAGCTATAACACTGAGCGTAGTAAATAATAATTAATTAATTATAACTGGAGTACTTCTATCGCCTTACACTTTATATAATGATATTGAAAGCAATCCAAAAGCCAATTTTATTTCATTTTACACCATAATTTTATAAAATATTTTTCCATATAAAGTTCACTCACACACACTATAGTACAACTAAAAGCAATCATAAAAATATCTCCATGTTACAGATGATGTCTGCGATCAAGTCTGGTCACGTGGCGTATTCCCGCTTCGCCCGCATGGCCGAGATGGAAGAGGAGCACCACGAGAGGGAACAGCTCAAGAAGAAGATCACCGTCGAGAGGAGTGGCGGCGGATTGTAGACCTTTATTATGTATGTAAACGTTATTCAACCAATAGTCATACGTAGCCCTAAGGCGGCTGGCAAGCCACGTGCTGCTCTTTGGATGTGAAGCTGCGGCTCTGTTATTTCATACGCTAAGAAAAATTAAAAAAAAAACGTTTTGAATAGATTAATGAGGATAAGCCAGCATTTTTATATCTCAGTCACGTGCCGTCGATTTTTATCGCACCCCTCCCCCGTGACAGGCGTCGTGACAATCATCAGATAAAAACTTAGAAATAATGTAAATTGTAATTGCAAAATTTTCATATTACTACAATAGAAATAACAAATACATTAATTGTAGTTTGATTTATATTCTGACGACAGCTTTAGTTTTCATTGAACTTATCTTAAAGAATTAAATTAATGTTTTATATATTGAATATTGAGTAAGTGAAGATCCTTGGAGGAGGCCAGTTGACTTCCTGTGGCTGAAATTATGGGTGAAATAAAGATATTGAACGTATTTTTTCTAATAATTATACAAAAATATTAATCGATATCGGTTTGTTTCAGGTCTTATCAGCTCATCGCAACAAATTAATGCTAAGCAAATACGCATAAGTATTATTTCTCGGAATTAGTTTAATTAGATATATATTTATTGAGTCCTAGACATTAGACACCTAGTACGTCCAACGTTTATTTATGTACTTTTAGTAAAATGAAATATAAAAAAATCTATATCCAAAGGATCTCTTACACGGAAAATTTACATCTGTGTGAAATTATTTATTTATTTTTATGACACTCAATTTTATCATTTAATTTCGATTTGTTTTATAATCAAAGCAACATATTAAAATCAAGTTAAGAAAAAATATATAGTCTATCACTTATTTTCTGTTCCACCCGTGTAAGGGCGGCCTTTAAATTCTCAAATAAATGTATATCACTCTTATTCAAAGTCAGTTTATAAACTAATTTTACCTATATTTAAATATTTTGTCTCTTTCAAACGACTTTTGAATTGAGTTTGAGCGAAAAAGACAAAATCATATATATACCGGGTATCTCAAGACTGCTACCGAAAACGAAGCCGGGTGGTAGTTATAGTGACTACAAACACAATGCAACTAAAAATTTCGCAAAGAAACGCGACAATGATTTTTTATGATTTTTTAAATATCGTCATTTTTGGGTGGTAAATCCATAGTTTTTGTTAAAATAATAATTTAAACACTTTTATACCTTAGATTATTTATAAATAAAAGGGTAGTCACTATTACTTTAGGAAAAAATGTATTTACCACCCAAATATGGTCACAGGAAAAAAATAAAAAAAAAAAATTTATCGCTTTTTTTTGCAACTTTTTCTGTTGCGTTGTGTCTGAAGTCGCTTAAACTACCACCCGGCTTCGTTTTCGGTAGCAGTCTTGAGATACCCTGTATAAAGTTGCAAAAAAAAGCGACAATTTTTTTTTTTGTTATTTTTTTCCTATGGCCATATTTGGGTGGTAAATACATTTTTTCCTAAAATAATAGTATATACCCTTTTATTTATAAATACTCTAAGGTATAAAAGAGTTTAAATTATAATTTTAGCAAAAACTATGGATTTACCACCCAAAAATGACGATATTTAAAAAATCATAAAAAAAAATTGTCGCGTTTCTAGGCGAAATTTTTAATTGCATTGTGTTTGTAGCCACTAAAACTACCACCCGGCTTCGTTTTCGGTAGCAGTCTTGAGATACCCGGTATATATATATATATATATATCACTCTCAATCGTTCTTACGATTGTAGAGGAGGCCCGTGCCCTGCAGTGGGACGTATATGGGCTGATACAGGTACAGAAAAAGACAAAACATTCGGTTATAAACTGACGATGGATAAGGCCGTAAGTATTAAATGCTATGATACAAATATACACAAATGTTTAAGACAACCGTTCAAATATTGTGATTGTTTTGTAATAAGTTATTTTGTTTGTTACATGTTTATTTTGTTGTATTTGTACTTTTACAATATGTGAATATGAGGATTGAATAAAGTTATTGTCACCTACACTTTATTTGAATTAAATGTGGCGCTTGTTGTGTGCTTTATATGTAGTGAGTAGTTCCCTTATAAATTGATAGTAGCACCCTCAGTGGCACCTGATGTTAAAAAAAAACAATTTAAGCAACAGTCTTTAATCTATACAGCCTAAAATGCTTATCATTATTGTTTCAATGAAATTCTAATATTACATTGATTCGAAAAACATTTGTGCTGAAAATACCTACAAAATATATTATTTTTCTTCGACTACCTTGACGTACAGGCTTCAGGTATTATAAAAGTAATACAACTTACTCCACAGGAGATATCAAAAAGACACGTTTGTTCCCTATAAAACAATGATTTCTTGAATATTGATGGAATTCTATATTTTAATTTTAAACCACAAATTATTTTCAAACGAAACAAGTTATACCTAATAAATTTAAATCCTGATTGGAATATAAAAAGTTGACTAACGAAAAAAAACCCAGAAAATTGAGATTCATGTAGCTAAAACTACAATAAGTATAATGTAAATAACTAATAACACCATACTATGTTTAATAGATTCATATGTCCAGTGTATTTATTGCGCATTAAATATTATTTCGACACATTTTGTATTTTGTACTTTTATTTATGATCAGTGTCTTCAATCTTCATGATCCTCTCAAAATTGCACAGGTGGGTAAGTACACAAATTATAAAGAGGTAGTCCTCACTAAGTTTGAGAATAATAATGAGGGAAAGTACCAAGGAACAGGACTTATCTGAAGATATATAGATATTTAGAATGTTGATCGTCTCCATATCAAGCTTCTAAAATATTATGGTCACATTACACGCGTGATGGAATGCTCATAAAATATTGTCTTAACAGCGCTATCTACCGGATTCACTTCGAACTAAGTGCTTTTTAAAACAAGTATTTATGTAGATGGCGCTTCAACAATATTTCCGCAGCAGAGTGTAGGTATTGAATCTTTTGTTCGCTAGCAAAAAATATCGATACAACAGCGGCCCCATTTGATTCTGCTCATAAAGAAACGAATACTTCAATAAACATACATAGATACCAGAAAAGGTAAACGACTTTGTGACCCCTTCTGAATCTGTACACACCCACACGGAAATTAAACACATTCAACGGACAGATATAGTTTATGGGAGACTAATGTTTGGACTAATGTAGCAAACGTTATAATTTTATGGCCAAGCAAGTTTATAACTTATTTATGAAAACAGTTATAGGGCAAGGAGGAAACTAAAGATACCAGTTAGACAGGAAATATTTTTAATTTTAATAGATAACGTTTTCCTTACACGAATCACACAAGCTTTATAAAAAAATGCTTATTGATAATGTTGATAACGTAGGTATTCGAAAACGAGTTATGGGAAAAGATAACTATGTGCATACCGTAGACGGAGAAACTAAGTGCATACTCATGATTTCCTAAATTAATGATAGATAGGTACAATAAAGTAAGATTTCTAATTCATGTAATTATTAGGATGAACCGAATGCGTTTTATCTACAATGAGTAAGTATTTATTATTAGTAATTAGGAATTAGATAAATGAAATGATTCAATTTACAGTATATTTTTTGTATCTTCTCAGGCTTACATCAATAAAAAATTAACATTCAGCATCAAAAAAAAAAAACAAAATTGTTTTTTTTGCTTTTAAATTATATCGATCGTAGACAAGTGATTTGTTTTCGCTGCGTGTAGTTGTCAGATGTGTTGGCGGGAAAAGTTTGCGATGTAACCGGTGCCCCGGGCGCGGCGTAGGGCGGCGGTTACGCCCCCGCGGGCCGTTGTCGCGGGCGGGCGGTGGGTGGGAGCGACTCTTCCGCGTTCTTGGACGTTTTTAAAAATTCCTAGCGCGGGATTATTAACTTCTGTTCGAAGGGGAATAAAGGGGACAAATCGGGATATTTAGAGCTGTTATTGTGAGATATATGGATTATAATTTTTGTGTGTGGTTGTATTTTTTTCTTGGTATGGCATGGCATTATAATTTATGTAAATGTTTTATTCTTCCAAAAAGCCCTAGCACTTGAAGTTGCATTTTATCGATCTTGTACAAAAAAAATACTTACATGGATTTTATTCTAATAGCTTATTCCTTTTGTGGAATACTTACGAATTAAGATCAAACATTAATATTTTATACTTAGTAATTAGATACTAACATTTCTAGATTTTTTTAGCAGAAGCCACGACCCGCGATTCTACTGAAAAACAATACTTCATTGGTTCAATATTCGTTTACATTAATAATTCGCCATATAATGTAGTTAGGGTTGCCACCCGTACTTTATAATAAAGTATTGTACGTTATTTCATGTAATTGTACTCTGTACTTTATGTGAACAATAAAGTACACGAAAATACTTTATTTTGCATGATTTGGTTTCCTTGGGACTGAAAAGTTTAGTCAATTATGTACTTTTTCATTATAGCACTCGTTTTTCTAACGCAACTAAACCTCAAATGTCAACAATGTCACTGTAATTTATTGTCACCGATGATTGTCACAATTTCTTGATTGTTTCGCGTGGAGCGGTTTAGATTTAATAAAAATAAGATTAAAAGTTTTATAGATATTTTATGCTTTAAAACATCTATGAATCATGCACAAGAATACTCCACATACACCTACAAAATGTAATTTCTATAGTGAAACCGATCCAATACATAGCGAATAAGTATATTACACAGAAAAATGTTTGAAAAAAATAAGATACGGGAAAACAGAAAAATAAAAGATACAAATCGCAAAAAGTAATAAAAAATATGTATTTAAATATAATACTAGTAAAAAATAAATTGTACTTTATTTGATTACTATGTACTTTTTCTTTTCTACCACTAGTAACCAATGTACTTTATCTGCAAGCAAAAAAGGTGGCAACCCTAAATGTAGTCCTATTTTGTTTTCCTTTTTTTTTTGAGTGGAAAGCGCATGAATATTAATTTAAAGTTGGAATATTGCTTTAATTTAAAAATAAAATAAAAATCGACCATACAGTTCTTATATGATAGGTAAAAAGGAAAGGCGGAAAAAAAGTAAAATTGATACAATATTTCACAAACGACTTATTTTAAGCACAAAATAATAGAAATTCTTTCGTAACATACCAATAGATGATTTTTTAATTATTTTAAATCTTTGATATTTTGTGAACTTAGTTAGGAGCTAACTGTTAACACGTTTTTTAATGTCAATGCTATTTTTTAAATTAAGACCCCAGTAATGTGTTAACTTTCATTGCATCCAAACTTATTTCTAATTCTCTTTTTGGATTGAAAAATACAAATTTGTATGAATTAATTGAGCAATAACAGAGATCATTAAATTGAATAATGTACGAAACGCGAGGCAATGATTAATAGCGCGGTGCGTTGACCCGGTGTGGGCTGGACGTCGCGTCGCCCACTTTGTTTGGCTAAGTGCGTGCGGGCTGGCGACTTGGGCCACTTACGCCGACGTATATCGTGCGATCTCTAATACGGTATTTGTATTTGATTTCTAAATGTTTAATTGGGGGAAAATCGAATTGGAGTTTTGAGTGATGGATTATTTAAATATTTTTCATTTGGATTAGATTTTTTGATGACAGTTAGTTTTTTCATATTAATAATAATTAGTATTTGAGTAAGATAAATTTACCTTCTTTAATTGAATAACAAGGACAAAGAACATTAATTAGTCGACGATCGTCTGCGTTCTGCGTTTCTGTTGCCATATTCACTTCTTGATAGAAATATTTACATTACAATTACAATACAATAACACAAAATGAATAATAATAACATAAAGATTCAACGACTCTATAGAAGTTAACTCTACTTATACATCATTTAAATCATTGTTTCGTTTTAAATCGAGATTTAAAGTCAGTTTATAGCCACAAATCGCAAGTTGTAACCGAATGTCAAAGATGTGACGTCAGCATAACTTTCTCTCTAACGACCATTATAATTTTTCACGCATAGTACGTTCAAATATGCAACAGACGTTCTTAAAAATATTAAGGTAGGTAGGTGGGTACCTATACAGCTTCCCCGACGACATTCAAGTCATTACGTCACTATCAACGGTTACTCCGAGCTCCCTAGGGTAAACTGCCCCATAGTGGCCATCGTATCAGCTGATGTTAGCATCAAGGTGACCTTCAAGGCATTCTCCTTATGATTAATCCACTAATTAGCGGGAGATGCGACTTGTGAGGCAAGGGCGTGTCTCCGCGAAGGCGGGTGGCGCGGGCGGGCCGGACCGCCCACCGTCACTTCCGCTTCCGTCAGATCATGAACCCTTCGACGAACAGCCGCACCTGATGACCAATTACATAGACCAGTGGGTCGATTATGCGAACCGGAAGAGGCCAAATGCAGAAGAAACGTCGTCTAGGGTGTGACGAAAATGGTGTATGATATTGTTATAGAGAAAATGAAGTTACGCAATTTAGATTATAGTTTTTTTTAAATTTTGTTATAGCCGACGATTTTTAAAACAATGACAGATTAAGGGAGGCCCCTCTGGTGGTGACCCCTTGGTTATTTTATATCATTAAAGAGCAGACCAAGAGTTTCTGAAGTTATCACAAGCACGCAAATATTGTGTAAAGGGGTAATTGTTAGTCCCTTTAAATAAAACCCCGGTCTTTACGTTTGAGGGACTTCCTTCTTAGAAATAAAGTTTCTCCAATGGTTTCTCCTTGTTTTTCATGACAATGTCACATTATCAAAGTTAGCAAAATTATTTCAAAGACATTCAGCAATATTTATACTTACATTTTTTGCACCTTGGAGATTACCTTGGAAGGGAGATCACAATATGATAAATGATAATACATCCGCCATAAGAAGGACAACGGGTTGCAACCGCTGTATCGGAGTCATTTCCTATGACTAATGTCTCCTATAGAGGAAAATCTAGATGTACGTTCACAAGGTGTGTTAATTTATGCTACTACGCTGTACTTATGTGGGTCAATGTTAGGTACTATATGTATGCACTACGTAGTATCATTTATATGAGCTTACGATTATCTCTTGACGTATTTTTTTTTAAAGAAGTCTTGGGCTTTGAAATATTATATCGGAAAACATAGGCATTACTATTGAAGCACAGTTTGCCCACATTAGTTCCATCTCAAGGTAGAATAGACAACATATCGCCATTTCGGATAGAAATCCCAATTGCGGATAGTTCACCTGAAAATAGCATGGAAAGTTTTAAGCATATTCAAAATCAAATTGAGAAGAAATATGTGTACTAGCTAATACGAATATAAAATTATTATTTACACCCAAATACACTCAACAGTCATATATCTACATAGTCCTTACCCCACACTAAGATCGAGTCTTGTATCGTGAGTATCAGGAACTACGAGAGACTTTTCGGTCTCACAAACACCCAGACTAGAAATAAATACTTGTGGTTCACACAAATATTCGTTTCGGTGCGGGGATCGAACCCGCGGCCTCAAATTTCACAGCCGTCGTCTAACCTAGGGCCCTAGATACTATGTATATTCACCCGAAACGAAGTTCGAAACTTCGGACGATCGAAGTTTTTTATACGATACGAATGTATCTACTCTGTAAAAGTTCGAATTTGTATAACGTACATCGTAACCATAAATCTATGGTTACGACCATAAGTCAATAACGACCATAATTATATGGGGCGCCCTCTGGCCAGATGGCGGGAAGATTTGCTCAAGTGGGCCGGCAGCGACTGGGTGCCGGCTGACCGGGCTCTGTGTGCGTACCTTGGTAGAGAACTATAGACATCCAATATGCAGTGTACTGCAATGGGCTGATGATGATGAGTAGTAAATCTTTATTAAATGACCACGGAGATGTTTTAGCCAGATTGTGCATTTCGAAGGATCGTCAGATGCATCGAGATGAATATGCCTATCTGTATTTTTTTTGTATTATTATAATATGTATAGTCATTGGAAAATCACTCCAGGCTTTAAGAACCACTACATAAATACCAATGTCATTACTTTGTATTCGTTTTAATTAATTTAACAGCTTACACTATTTTACCAAACAGCATTTTTTACGTCATTTGCTTCCACTGAAAACGTACACAATGTTTTCCCGCCATTTTTATAAAACTCTCTTGGTATCGATTTTAAAATAAAACTTTATTGTAACGTTATAAAAAATAAAAGTATTGTCTACGCCCCGCCGTGCTGCGCCGCGCCGCGCCGTGTGTGTAGTTTCCCTTCTGCGAGCCGGGGTCTCGCGGTACAGTTGAACTGAAGGGGATGCAGGGTGATTGAATGGGCTGGTTACCTGAGACCACTCACGAACGAGGTCAGGTTTATTTACAATTTAATCAATGAAAACTTTAACAATGATTGTAACATGTTTTTTATAATGTAATTATTCTTTTTTTCTATTTTGTTAATGACTTTTTGTGTGTATTTTATTAATTTAAATTATAATTTATTGTTTTTTTATAGGTAATCAGGTTTAATTTAGGCGTTGTCAATTTTACTTAGTGTTACTATTTTAATTTCAATTTTAATTTTAGTAGGTATTATTGCTACCTTTATTCAATATTAATATGACTAAGTACATAAATTATTTATCTCTTAAGATTTCAAGTCTTACGTAAAATAAAAAGGGCTAAATGATATTATGATGTAGGTAATAAAATCTTAGTATCAGTGCAGTCCGGCAGGGTTCGAATCTACGATATTTTGTGATCTACGAGCTATTGTTCGTTAGTAACGCTAGCCATATCGAAAAGTCAATAATTTTCTTGGTATTCTTAAAATGTATTTCCTGCATTTAAGGAGTTCAATGACGTATTATAAGAGTGTAATTACAAGCAACATTTCCATTTAGTTTTTAGCGAATTTTCCCAAGTAGACGGTACCGCCCATCCGTGCAGAGTCTAAGGGGCATTTCTGGTCTAAGAAACATTAAGGGGGCGTCGGGGACTAGCCACCGCCCCTTGACAGTGCCCATAACGCAAACTTCGGTTGACAGCGTCGAAGACTTTTGTATATTTCAGATTGGAAAGGAGAGCTAGATACTGTTCTCTTTTCAATTTTTAATTTTTTTTAATTATTGAGCTTAGAAGAGAGGAAATTGAGAAGGGCTACATGAAACATCTGATTGTAAATAGCCCACTGTATGGAGTTGGACAGAAATTCTATCTTATATTGATAAAAATAAAAGGCAGTGACCCTACAGTAATTAGCATCATTCCTCGGTTGCCAATTATGAATCGAGAAGCTGGGTGTTCGAAGTTCAAAGCAGCAATGAGACTTTCTTGCGTGGTCGAATATTTTTATTTTTTCCTTCATCTGGAAGTCTTTTGAGACAGAAAAATATGTCGTAGTCTCTAATAGCTATAATAAAAACACGTATTTTATTGATGTGTTAGTACTTAGTACTACGAGTATGGCTATGGTTGTATTTATATTATGCTAAGAATTCTTTATTTAAAAAGTTAGGAGCAGTTTAAATATTCCTTGCATGTGTATCATATTGTCACAACACACACGGTCGAAAACAACATTCTTTTGAGAATTCCGCTTTTCTGTTTGCACATATTCCGTTCTAATCCCTCGTTAAATTATACAGCTGATCCAAGATCATTCCCTTTACCTCAGGTTCTACATATAGGTAAGTACCAAAATAATAGACATGCCTAGCACAAAAATACGTATTTTGAAGAAGGAAACAAGATAATTTGTAATAATGAATTACAAGTACTTTTTTCTATGTAATTATCATTAAAGTGTCAATTAAAAATAAATATTACTTATTACGGATACGTACATTACATATATGGATTATCACTTATGAAATTGGAAGTTGCTAAAAATAGCCAAATTAAATTAGCGGTAATTGTTGCAATTTAAACCATGGTGACTCATGTTTGTTAGTGTCGACCACATCCAGTTATTTTGTAAGTCCAATACACCGGTTTTTATCAAATCGTTCTAAAAATCGTTTGAGGTCTATATTAGTAGCCATCTCTTGAAGGATCATGACCATGAAGATAACTTTGAATATTTCTATTTTTCCGATTAATTACGATCCCAATAAGACATCAGACACAGATCTCAGTATGTACCTACAAGTTTTGAGTAAAATTTTAATTTTTGCAATTTTTATTCTTGGCTTAAAGTTTACATGGCCGGTTTGTTGACGGAAAATCTCTAGCCTTCATTTATTTATTGAGTTGAATTGGTGGCTCTGTTGGCGGAAAAATTTCTACCCGGAAATTAATGGCACTTGTCGTCGCTAACTCATATCTATAATATTTTGACTGTAGTGTTTTATGTGTGGATAAGATTCATAGCATCTTCTGCTGTAATTTTAATATTTTGTAATTCTTATTACGGTAGGAAATTGCCACGTTTATTTTCACACGTACAAATTTTATACCTACATTTATTTTCCTTGTGTCTTTATCAAATAAATGTGCCCAGAAATGTGTTGCGATATTTATATCACGACCTCGGCTAATATATCTGTGAATGCTGTTTATTTTCTAGGAGACTATTTTTAATAGAGTATCTTTAAATTCATATCCATCAATAATCCACATTTTTTATCAACACGGCTCAATCCTTATAATATCATTGAATGTAAAAAAAAATACTTACTAAAAACAATGTAAGCATGGAGTATTTGGCTTCACTACGTACAAGAAGCCACATGCAAAAGCTTGTTTCGCGCCACACGGCGTTTGCGCGGGAGAGTGGCAGAGAGGAAACAATTAATCTTGATTACGATCTTTTGGATAAAGTTACGTGCAATGAAACTCGTTCTGTGAGCAACCTTTTAAAAACCTTGTGGATTTCTCACAATGCCATCGGTTTACGTCGATTTTTTTATAAAATTCAAATTAGGATTGTCTATGGCATAGACGGATGTTATCTTCAATAATATTTTTAAAATTGGAATTGATTTGTAGATGGGTCAGTGCACCATAAAGCGACGTATGCTCGAATATGTAATTAAAAATTATGTGAGGTCGGGACTCTAGAAAAGTTTCAAGTTTTGTAGTTTATTTATTCAGGCCTTGACCCATGCCCATCTGCATCCGTTCACAAGGTTGTAAAATCGATATTGGAGAATTCTTCGATCAGTCATAACTGGTCTTACAACACCAAATATTTGTTTGCGCCACTAAAAAAACAGTCTAGCCCGACGTAACGCAAAGAGTACCTAAGTTATCGTCTGAGAAACGAAAGGTAGCAGGTACTATTCGGGCAATGGAACAAAGGCTTTATCAAAATGATCCGGCAAATCATTCCCCAGTGTTTTGATACATACGACGGAGTCTCATGAGTCTGATAGGTGTGCCAGGTGTACTTGTTATGCACGCATTAAGTGGCTTGACCGCGCCAGTGGACTCCGAAAACAATGAGCTCGATGATTTCATCGGCACTATTCATCAACTCATTAAATAGATGTACGCAAACAGTATCGCGTCACACGGACACCGCATGCCGCGCCACGCCGACGAGGTACACCCATAATAGAATCATATTAGGGTAACAACAGCTTAACACTACCACCCGTGTTAAAAAAAATATAACTTTATCTCAAAGCAAGAAGGTTTAGATTACAATAGAAAGCAAGTAGAAACCTGTGCACTTTGGAATGTACGTCTGAACGATTAACATTTTTGAATTTAAGTTTTATGATTCAGAATATAAGGTGGACTATTGCTTAGCTGTATAGGCCGATAATTAAGCCCGGGACACACGCTCTCTCGGGGCGGCTGCTCATTCGTGCATAATGGACTCGGGGCAAAGCGACGCGGCCGACGCTTGACAAAACGTGGCACGACTTTCACTCTCGATGCGAGCCAGTCTAAACCTATAAATAATGGGGTCGATGGATCCTCAGTCTCTACTGCGAAATATTCGTACCAGGCACCAGCCAAATTAAAATTCGCAACACAATCAATCAATGATGACTATACATAGAGCAATTTAAACTTAATAGGTGTACTCAAGTCGTCCTGAAATTCTCGCGTTTAATTTGCAACATTGGAACAAAAATGTATACAAATTAAATAAATTCAACATTAAGTTTCTGTCTAGTCTGTGTTATAATATCAGTAAAAATCATGGCTTAAGATAAAAAAAAATCGTAACCGAATATCATTTAAACGGCGTGGTAATTTTAGTAGCGTAGAAAGTGGAAGCCAATGGCCGTAATATAATTTTCAATGCAATCGCCAAGTAATAGGAGTTGCATAATAAAGTGTAGAGTATGCGAACTCGATCCGGCAGATAAGAGTTTCTCAGCAGACACGAACGTGTCGTAATCTAAGAAACGATACGGAGTCATGTGAACAAAGAGTCGCAAGTGCAACAGCGCGCGCGCTTATCGTTTGTTTACAGGCACGGCGAGCGACGACGGGCGAGGCGGCTGGCGCGACAAGCTCGGCTGGCACGCCGCGCCGAGCGCCGCGCCGGCCGCCACGACATGTGTGCATTTTTTGCCCGCCCAAGGAGGCCGCGGGCGCGAGGTTATACACCCATTATTACGTCCTTCCTACTTTCAATTATTATTATCGGGCGGCGGCGCCGCACCCGCGACGGGGAGGAGGTGAGAGGCGCAGCTGCTGCCTACCAATAATCAAGACCTGTCTCGGACAGAGCGAGACAGAAATAACGTTTGTCAACTAGAATAAACAACTTTTAACGCCTTTCTTCTACTTCAATTGCCACTGAACTAAAAATAGAGTTTTATAATAAATTGGGAACCCTCAATAAATGCTAGGAGACCTATAAAACGGATTTAAATTTTATAAATTCGATAATATACGAGGCAAAACCGAACGCGATGGGAGGCGGTTCTCCGAAAATTGCCGAGCGCGTTCGTCCCGAGTTGCCAGTTCGCTCGCCGCAGTTTGGCGGCCGGTCGTGAGAATGGTGTGTTCCGTACGTGAACAAAGAAAAATAATTGTTTGCAAGTGTGAAGTAGATGATGTCGTCTGAGCCTACAAAAGTGCAGGTGGAATACATAAACGAGGACAAAACTAGCAAGGTAACGTCTGTGAAGTGAAAGGATGCAGTGTTATTGTGTAACAGATCGGACGCCAACGGGCAGCGGTCTCGTGTCAGCGCAGGGGGAGGGCGGGGCGAGCGCGGCCCCGACCGTGTGGGGCCCGGCAGGCCACACGCAGGAGGTTGTGACCGTGTCGCGAGCAACTCCCTTGCCGAAATAGCTTTGGCGTCCTCCTCCACTGTTGCTGCCCACCCATTTGCAATTTTCAATTATAGTACAGATTGTCATCCTCGATTCTAGTCATATGTAATTATATTTCTTCCTCGAGTCTGCGTTCGCAACTATAAAGCAATGCCATTGGTAGCGTCGATTATTTCTAGTCTGTATATACTAACAACAACATACTAAAACGAAAAATTTACTAAAAGCATAATTATACATGCAAAATCGTATACTTACTTGCAATTAGCGTGTTCGATATGTTAGAGTGATACCCTATTTAGCAAGTGCATAAAAATCACAGTCACGCGATTTGAGGTGGGTGGATCAAAGGGCGGCAGCGGCCTTGCGTGCGACTCCCGGCACTTGTTAGGAAAAGGCGTGTCGACCTAACTAGCACATTGTTCTAAAGTAATATATGTTAAAATACAGAATTATAATTACTCACGAATTTTCTGTTCCTAATTATGAAGGAATTAATATTTTTTTGAAAAATGTATTTTTTATTTTATCATTATCAAAAATAGGTAAACGATATTGTCTATGGATTTTAAAAAGATAGAATGTCAGTTTCCAGATGGTTTTTATTGGCATATTTTGATTTCAAATTTTACCCGCCAGTTTTGTACAACGAAAAAATGTCAAGAAGTAATATTTTAAAATATTCGATAGAACATGTTTCCGCTAGATTTATCATTGAAGGTAAGAATTCGAATGTGCCGTTCTCAGAGATAGCGACTTCAATGTTCGATAAATAAAAAGGGAACTCTCATCTCGGGCTGCCCTTTGAACGCGATAAAGGGCTGTGAGTGACATTTTCCCCTCTTATTTGCGCCAATTCCGAGCTATTGTGCTCAACAAATACATAGATATATCTAGACAGCCGCATACAAAATTGTCGCTCCATGCCATTTTTTACTTCAATCTATAGCGATTTTAATGTATATTAATATTGATACATCCAGTTACTTTTTACAAAATAAACCTGGCGTAACAATGCTTTTTAAATTAAAAAAAATGACGAGTTAATGCTTTGAAACCATATTGTAAACTTTAAATCCTTGTAATAGAGTTCATAGCGAATATCTGTTCTAAATCACATGTATGATATATCTGTTCTATCTGATATGCAGAATAATTATTTTTGAATTGATTTTGATTCCAATCTTATCACTTAGGGAATTGGGTGATTGAATATTACAATAATGCCACCATAAAGTTTTGATTATCCTGTTGTCCAAAGTAACAGAAAATGATCCATGTTATTTAACTATCTTTATTATGATCCATCCCTGCAAGCATGTATGATAAGATTGTCTTACTCATTGATCTACTGTAAGGTTGCTCGTGTTCATCACATTTACTTTTGTAGAATGGATTTCTATTTCACTAGAATATATCCTGCACATTCATTTCATATTTTTTTAGATAGTTTGGTATCATATACTCCATTTCTAAGCTCTTATGGCTAGTGTAAATATAATGTTCTATATAAAGACATGGATGACTTATTATGCTTTTATTTTTATATGAGCTATAATAATTGCTTTAATGAATGCAACCTGTTTTAAGCATCAACTTATGATGGACACATTGTTTTGGTTGATGTGTGTTGCACTAATGTGCATTATGTGACAGCCTCCGTAGCGCAGTTGGTTAGACGCCGCCTGTGAAACGAGAGGCCGCGGGTTCGATCCCCGCACCGAGAGAAATGTTTGTGCGGCCCACAAATATTTCTTCCGGGTCTGGGTGTTTGTGAGACCGAAAAGTCTCTCATAGTTCCTGATACCCACGACACAAGACTCAATCTTAGTGTGGGGCCAGGACTATGTATGTGACTGTTGGGTGTATTTATTATTTTATTATTATTTACTCACATTAGTGAAAATTACCCTTGGGTCTTCCCCAAGTCTATGTATGAATCTTATCTTATTATCTTTTGATAAATAATAAAAATATTTAAATAATCTATCAATAACAGTGTTAACGAAGAGACAAATCCATTTGCTTTACATTTTAATGTTACTATTATTTTCTAAAGTTAAAATAGCACTGGGCACAAATACAGGGCATTTCATTGTAGTAGAGAAGAAGATCTTCAATATATTTGTCATATTTTTACTATGAGAATTCACTATTACAATATGTTTTTTTTCATCTTAACACAAGTTTCTTTGCAATATGGTTACTAAGAATTTATGACAAAATAAATATTCAGTTATCACAGTTTAAATAAACATTTTAAGTTATGATACCATATAAAGTGTGAAATGTGGAGGCATTGAAATAAGAAGGACATACTCCTAATCTGTACTGTACTCGATCACTGATTATAAACTTTCAATTGTGATTCATATTGATTTAAATGTATATGTGTAAAAAAATATATATGCTTAAATTTATTAAATGGAATAACAATATACAACATATATTCAAAGACATAGTTTAAAAATTTTCACTGAAATCATTATTTTGCTATTCAACCAGTCATTAGGTTTATATTTATGAAAATTAATTCATGAATATGAAGCAGCAAGCCAGTGTAGTATGCAAATTAGTTAACTTTGCACATAGTTTTAAAACTGCTTCAAGTTATTGTTTTGTTCCATGCCTCATTTTCTGTAGTAATGATTTTTATGTATTGAATAGCCACGTCTTATGGGTATTTTAAAGATCATGTAATATTAAATATGTTATAACAATGATCTTTACATGTACATTTGGTGGACTATTTTTCTATTTTTAACAATCAATAATAATGAATTATAGTAAAGTGGAATTAGAAATAGTGGCCACATATATTAGTATTTAATATGTAGGTAGCTATATTAATTGAATAGTTTTTGGTTTTACTATATCATACTCATTTATCTCATATCCGTATTTAAAAAATTATTCAACATAATTTTATTTGTATGTTGTGGATATTAATACTGTATCATTGTATAGCCAGTAAATTATTTACCATGAATACTATGGATATCATTTAGTCCCGGATAACATACTCTTCAGATTATTTTTCACAAAATGAATTGCCCTCTGAGAATTATGCCCATCAATTCATTAATTTAGTCTAGGTATTCATGCTTCAAAAACATACATGCTAAACCGGTAAAGGTAAACATTGTAAGGAGACCTGCATACAATAGCAATTTATAAGAATTTCTATGGTATGTAAGTCTGCTAACCTGCACTAGGCCAGTGTGGTGGACTATATGGCCTAACCACTCAATCATACTCTCGATTGTAGAGGAGGCCTGTGTCCTGCAGTGGGATGTTTATGGGCTGATATTGATAGATACATACACAAATTATCTATACTTGCCACTTTTGTTACAATTCCTCGTGTATGTATGATTATGGTATTGTATACAGGAGGGCAGCGGCACCCAGTCGCCCCTTGCGCTGCTGGCGGCTACTTGCAGTCGGCTCGGCGCCGCCAACATGGGGCCCGAACAGCAGCAGACAGACAAGGAACAACAGCATCACTTTAGTAAGTAATTTCATTTGACAAATTAGACATTCATTCAGTCATTCCCAGAGGCTCGGCAAGCTTCAATGCTAAGTGTCATTAAAATGCGTGCCACTGATAATCCTGGCTTACAAGAGTTGCAGTGGTGGGTGTGAGGGCGGGCCAGTCTCCATAAGTAACAGTCCTACTTTCTTAAAGTAAACAAACATTTGACTAATTGCCATTGGTTCAATAAAACACATACTGGGTAGGTGGCTGGTATTTCGTTTTGTACCAAGGGCTTTTTGTATCAACAATAATTATAGTGCGTTTAATATGTGGGTAACCACGGCAGCTTCTAACTAAGCACACTAATATATTTAACTACTAATGGTGTAACATAAACCATAGAGAGGCAAGAGCATTAAAGACTTTTTATATCAACATTATTTACTATTTATGTCTAATATCTAGTCAATAAAACTTCTATTTACCTGTAAATGTCACCAATCACTTTCGAGTTTCGAAAGAAATGCCTGAAATTGTGTCAATCTGTCAATAAGAACTGACAGTGTGGTTTGACCGTAAATTGAAAGCATTTACTTTCAGTATTGGCTGTATAAACTATTCGTCAAATTATCTTGCTGTGGGGCGATAAAATATTTTAAAGGGCGTGTTAATATTGGGATTTTATTTCTGAGTCTATTTTTGTAAGTCTGTACTTTGCATTAATCTTATGTAGATATACAGAAAGAAGAGCTTCCTTCTCCCTTGTAAAACCCATGTAAAACCCTTGGAATTTATTACTCAGACGAGTTATCGTTGTACCCGATTTAAAATACAATCATATTCGCAATAAATGTTTCAAGAATTTTAACAGAGTACAAACTATTAAAGCTATTAATTTAAATAATAAAAAAATAAAAATAAAGCCAGTTTTGGCCTTTGGGCAAGTTAATTTACTCACTAAAAATAAAAAGTAAGGATGTATAAATTGTTTAAGTTTGTTGACTAACCATTTTATTTAGGTAGGTACGTGAGTATATGTACTATAGTGTGATGATAAAAACACATTGAATAAACTTAGTAGGTGAATAATGTATATTTTTAGAAAAAAGGAAAATAATAAACGTGAACTTTTAGACAACATTTCAACTCACAGCAATAACTGCCTCGAGAGTTCCTTTGGCTTTTGTCCCCATGTAAGTTTAATATCATTTGGATCAGACTAGAAAAATGTTTATTTCCTTGCAGGTCCCCAACAACAGCAGCAGCAACAACAACAACAAGCACAGCAACAAGCTCAACAACAACAACAACAAGCACAGCAACAAGCACAGCAACAAGCTCAGCAACAGCAACAAGCTCAGCAACAAGCACAGCAACAAGCGCAGCAACAAGCGCAGCAACAAGCTCAACAACAGCAGGCGCAACTGATACAGCAACAAGTACAAGGCGATGCTGCGACCATCGCGGCGATACAGCAACAGTATCTGCAACAGCAGCAGCAACAACCTCAGTTGAGGGTTATTAGCTCTGCTGTGGTGCAGCAGTTGAGGGCCCAAGGATTGTCGGTATGATATTATCAATATGGATATTTGGTTTTAAAGTATGTTTTTCATTTTTGAAATTTAGGCAAAAATAAATTGATCCGTAACATGATTTGTAATTTTTAACAGGGTAATGAGTTGTCAGCGGCCATAGTCAATGCAGCAAACACTGTGCCAAATGGAATTCAAGTCCAGCAACCACAGGTGATTATTCATACTAATTAAACTCTGTTAATATTATAGGAGTTGGAAATATTCTTCGGCTTCAAAACAATTCAATGTGTGAAATAGAGTCGTTTCAGTGTAACAACGCGAAAGTCACGTTTTTGTTATTAATATTGTTTGTTTTGTATTAGATAAAGATGGCCAGCATGTTACAAACTTCATTGTGCACTATGAAAAGAAAATTGAATAATTTTTTTTGTGCTGACTATACCACAACATTTTAGGTAAAAATGAAGTGCCGTCAACATCAAATATCAAGTGCTTATTAGTCGCTGAACTATACAATTACGCCGGTCTGCTGGACGCACACATGTACCTACGCATGAAATATTGACCGATTTTATAGTCAGATAAACCACACGAAAGAAGTAAATTAATAATAATACGTTAAATGTATGATAATCGTGACAGCTGACGTAAAATTTTGTTTCAAAACAGGTCTCTCTTGAGGCCACCGAGGCCCTATGAAGCCCTTAAATATAGCCGGTCCCGTCACTGCTGACCGGGAGGGCGTTCAACTTGTTCTTGTTGTAAAATCTACATCAACTATCCTATGATATTGCAGGGGGTGAGCCATTCGCCATATCGGGCACAAATTCCTGAGTCCACGTTGATAAATAGAAAAATCCATAATCACTTTGCCCGACCCGGGTTTCGAACTGGAGATATTTGCAATCCTATCAATTACCATAGTACAACTGCAGCATCGAAGCAATAGTATTACATCAATGAATGTATTTATTTATTATTATTTATCATTGCAGGTGATATCGATGCAACAGCTACAGTCGTTGCTGGGCGGCGGCGTGGTCTCAGGCGAAGGCGCCGCGTATCAGAACACGCCGCAGCAACTGTTGCAGATACACCCGCAACTGTTGCAGGTACGGATACGCGAACTTTTTGTAAACATTATTTTCATTATGACATTCTTTTGATTTTTTTTTCCGTTTTATTTGGCTTTCCCATTGTTGTGATTATGATTCTTTGCATTGTATACGACCGAGAGATACATCAACATAGGCAGAGGATGCATGAGCCATATGAGAAATAAACATAGGTACTTATATTTCAATTTTATGCTAAAAACTCCAAATAATACGCCGGTTGTGTAATTATATTTCCTCTATGCTTTGCCAACATCATCTAAATGATTAACAGAAGGCTCTATACGAAATTCAACTCGCATATTTTAATGCCTACAGTGTCTTCTCTTCAACAATCACATCGTAATTTTCTCCCGACTTCGCTATCCTTCACATCAGCCATTGACGATTCCGTTCTGTATTTAAATCCTTATTCTATTTTCTTAATAAAACTGCGAGCACCATCGTCGTACTAAAATAGGTTGCTTTACTCGTTAGTCATCGCTCATAGAAATTACCCGTTATAATTAATTTCTATAGCACATAGTCTTAGTACTGTTTACTGGTGGTAGGTCTCTCATATGTGAGAGGCCATCTGGGTAGGTACCACCGCAATGTCTATTTCTCCCGTGAAACAACACTACTTAAATGCACTGTTGTGTTTCGGATTGAAGGACATTGTAGCCAGAGCAACTACTGGACATATTGAGACTTAACATCTTATGTCTCAGGATGGCGAGCGCAGTGGAATGTTGCTACTGTTTATGAGCGGTCGTATCGCTTACCATCAGGCGAACGAATTGCTCGTCTCGTCATTCATTGCAATAAAAAAAAAAACATAGTCTTAGTAGCCATTAAAATAAATTCTTCTATCGTAGCGCTTATGAAGGCCTGATAATTATGTACAGCTGCATTTGTTTATGCTACTACTTCATTTTCCTGTTTGTTTTCTTTGTATGGCAAAGTAAATAAACAAACTACTAGCTCATATCTATACCAAATACTAATATACCGGGTATCTCAAGACTGCTACCGAAAACGAAGCCGGGTGGTAGTTTTAGTGGCTACAAACACAACGCAATTAAAAATTTCGCATAGAAACGCGACAATTATTTTTTATGATTTTTTAAATATCGTCATTTTTGGGTGGTAAATCCATAGTTTTTGCTAAAATAATAATTTAAACTCTCTTATATCTTAGAGTATTTATAAATTAAAGGGTATACACTATTATTTTAGGAAAAAATGTATTTACCACCCAAAATAGGGCAATAGGAAAAAAATTACAAAAAAAAAAATTGTCGCTTTTTTTTTGCAACTTTTTCTGTTGCATTGTGTCTAAAGTCGCTTAAACTACCACCCGGCTTCGTTTTCGGTAGCAGTCTTGATATACCCTGTATGAAGCTGAAGAGTTTTTTGATTGTTTGTCACTTCTAATCTCAGGAACTACTGGTTCGAATTGAGAAATTCATTTTATTTTGGATAGGTCATTTATCAATGAACGCTATAGGCCATATATCATCACGCCGTGGCGTATAGGAGGGAAGCAGTAGTAAAAAATACTATATATTTAAAATATATACTTGCGTCCGGGGGGAGTCATAATAACTCTTGCATTCTCAAGTATTTTATCTCCTTAGCAACAAGCAAGCGGCGTGTATGGCGGTTGTCTTGTGGGCGGCGTGGGGGGTGTGGGCGGCGTGGGCGGCGTGCCCCCCATGCAGACCGTCAACATCGACGGACAAGACGCGCTCTTTATACCCGCGCAACATGCACAGGTACTCAACAATTCATTTTTCTTCTTAAATTTTTCCTTGAATTATAAGGCAATGCTGGGTATTCCACTGCGCAAGCCATCTTGATACAAAAGATGTAAAGTCTCTATATGTCCAGTAGTTATTTTGTCAATATCAAGGCATTTGAGATTTTTATAGTCAGTATGAGGTTTATTTCCGGTAAAGAGGTTAAACTATAAAAATATAATTCTAAACAAATAATTTAAACCTTAAAAAATAAATCCTTACTCGTAGAGTTTTAAAATCCATTTTAGTTATCGATTGCGTTGTCCCTTTCGAACGACTATTGAATTCAGTTTGAATTAAAAATAGTTTTGGTGCATATGACAATTAATAGTAACTCAAAACAAAATTTTGATAAAAATACCTGGTAGTAACTTTTATTGGTAAATTATTCTTCAAGAGTATGAATAAAACCATCAAGTTAATACCTGTAAATGTAACTGTTCCAGAACTTCTCTGGAATGGGCCAAGTGAGCCTTGTCAACGGCCAACTGGTCCGGACTCCGGTGCTCCCAGCAGGATTCCTGCAAAACGTCATGCATCTGCCGGCAGGTAAGTCCTTATTACCAATGCAATAAGTTCCAATATCAGGATCACACAACATTAGGTGACCATTAAGCTTGGGTGTCTGGGTACACGTTGGGTAATTATTTTTCATTTAGCTTTGCTTCTCGGACTAAATAATGTGTTCTATTACTTCATACATACATAATATGCATGAATGTTTCACTGAATTAGAGTTTAGAGATGTTCACGTTTTAACATTAGTGATGGTTAATTTTTATCGGTCATCCATACAAAGGATACATTTATTATCAAAAGGACTGTAGCCAATCTAATAAAAAAACTTCAATTTATCATCAAAGCCTTTTGGACCAAGTAGATTAGGACATTTGATCCAAATCACGTCCCACATATGCGGACCCTACACGATACGGTATTGGAAAGCCAACACTTTCTGTTTCTCGAATGTTGGTCACGTCGCGAAGGCCGATGTTTATCGCA
Source organism: Hyles vespertilio (assembly GCA_009982885.2). Lineage (NCBI taxonomy): Eukaryota > Metazoa > Arthropoda > Insecta > Lepidoptera > Sphingidae > Hyles > Hyles vespertilio. Next base: position 20,339,954 of record CM042807.1, read on the forward strand.
TTGTATTTAAATGAGACAAATAAGTACTATAACAGGCAGGAATAACATTTAGTATAACTAGTTGATTTCGAGTAATAAAATTATAAGTAGGTAACACGTAAAATGACTTTGTGGGTATATGTCATTTTCATTTATTTTGTATATCGAAAAATGAAAATAAAGTTTCAATTGAGATATAATGAATCTGACTTCTGTGTCGTTGTGTGTATGACCGAGCAACCGCAATCATAAACATCCATTTGCATGTCTGTTACTTTCGCTTCTAATACTATTTTCATACTAATATGTGTTTTTCCCCCCACCCCCCGCGCCTCTGGCAGAGCAACAGGCGACCGTCACCATTCCCGGCACTAACCTATCCATACCCTTGAGCGCTCTCACCGGCAACCAGATGATCACTATCCCGGGCTCTAACATTACCATCCCGGGGATACAGATCCCCACCAGTCAGGCCATCTCCATCCCGTGTAGCACCGCCTCGGTGCAGATGCCGGTGGCCAGTGTGGCCAATGTTGGCGGTGTGGCCAATGTTGGCAGTGTGGCCAATGTTGGCAGCGTGGCGAACGGCGGGGGCGACAAGAACGGGGGCCAGAAGGACATCAAGCCGCCCACAAGTCCCAACTCGCAAGGTTTGTAACAGGGCTCTATTGCGTTCAGAGAACTTTCTACAATACCTCTCTATTTGCATTTAGAAAAAAAGGATTTAATTTAATTATAGTTCTTGAAAATATAACATTTAAAAAACGTTACATACAAGGTGGTCTTCTTACAATATTTCCGGGAATTTTTGAGTAGACATGAAAAAATAATAGATATTTTAATAAATGAAATTATTCCCTATGTAAATAAACAAGAATATAATAAACAGCAAAAGACAAAAGGAGTACCAATTAAATGTTACATTTTTGGATGTGCTAATTTATGAAGGTAGTTCTAGAAAGTTCTCTCAGAAACGTTTTCCTTTTCACTACCCCTGTGCTTACATTTTGAATTGCAATTTACAATTTACTTTGCTTGGTGTTATTATTTTTCACTCACAGTGCTTGGACACATCACACTGAATAAGATATCGGTTTGGTCATTAACATATTCATAGGTACGTCATTACCGCTGTAAATATACCATTAAGTTTCTTTGCCAGATTTTAAACGTACTTGTGAATTGTAAAGCTGTTTTAGCTTTCGCATTCTGGTGTTTTTGTATGTTTTCATCAACAGTTTTTATTGATAAAAGTTGATTGTAAAAGAATCAATCTTGTTCAATTAATTTAATTTGAATAGTATTGATTTTTGAATAATTTTCATAATTACTTGTGACCCGTATAAAGTAGTCGAATTGATTGAAGGTAGTAAGAAATGTTGTATTAATTTTAAAGAGAAAACCCGAGGAATATAAAAAAATATATTCGAAAGACTATTTGTTAACTGTATTCATAATGAACATTCAAAATAATAAATTATAAGTAAAATATTATACAGATGTGTGTGTAAATATTACCATTGTATTACCAAACATAACATAATATATTTAAGCTCAATACTGTAATTTGGTGTGCAATAAAGAATTATTGTATTGTATTGTAAATATATAAATATATGTAAATAGGTGCTAGGTAGTCATTGAGTGTATTAATTTGAAGATTCTAAGTAGGTAATGCTAGACAATAAGCCTACAGCTTACGTTTTGATAAGTAGATAGGGTTGAAAAATTATACAGTTTAACTCCAAAGCTAATAAACGTTCTATAGGCACTAATTACTTAAAAGTTGTTTTTACTCATAAGGGTATTTTTGGTCTTACTCTGTCATCGTCTTTTATGAGGTTGATAGAGATAAACAAAATAATATTTAAGTAATCAGTGTTTATACAAATTGTTAAGTTAAACGAGTGACTTGTTTTAACCTGATTACATGCTCGCATTTAATTAATAGAAATTAAAAATAAAAATATGTACAAAAAAAAACTTGATATTAAGAAAAGTTGTGAACCTTTAATCTAGCGAGTGACGTGTGCGATCTTATTGCGGGCGGCAATGGCATATATGCCCGAGCACACTCTTGCGCATCCCGCAGTCGATGACCGGCGCCTCGAATGAATATAAAGTTAACAATAATTGTAATAATTACACTACGTATATTTAGAACCTCAATAGATCCTTTAACAAGTTTCTCGTTTATCTTAAATTTAACAAACGTTATTAGCAAGGGTAAAGTTTAAATCAGTCCAGTAGTTAACCCAAGAGCGTGGCCAGGCGGCGGAGTGGCGGTGCGCGGCGGCGTGGGCGGCGTGGGCGTGGTGCCCGTGCAGGTGCCGGTGAGCGTGGCCAACGGACACACCGTGTACCAGACGCTGCACCTGCCCGTCCACGCGCCGCACCATCTGCAGATCATACCGCAGCTGCAGCAGGTCAATATGACTCATAAAATAGTTTCTTAGATTTACGTGATGTTACACGTTGAAATAAAACTGTTATTTATGGATTTTATCGCGGATTTGGTTTAGTTTTTACAATTTTAACTTCGTGGCGTTTCGATTATTTTACAGCTTTCATCTCACTGGGCGGATAGTCCGCCTAAATAATAGTTTTATTTAAATATGCCTTCTTTATTTTTTTATTGCTATGAATGGCGATGCATTGGCGAGCGTGCCGTTCGCCTGATGGTAAGTGATGCGACTGCTCATGAACCGTAAGCAAAATCAAACAGCACCTTGAATTACAAAGCAATGACATTCAATGAAATAGACATAGCGGTGGTACCTACCCAGACGGCCTCTCACATATAGGAGACCTACTTTTCTTACTTTTCTGATTTTCATACTTTTGTTTCACAAGTTTGAACCATGAAATTGTGGTTTTAGGGAAAATTTTATTGAAATTTTGACTTACAGTCTGTACAAAGTTGAAAAGTATGATACGTCAAACGGTACCTATTAGTTCAAAGGTACCTATCAGTAGAAAACAAGAAAGACTGAAAAATATGTTTTCAGCCACCGTTATACAGAGGCAATTAAAATGATGTAGAAAAAAGAAGCAACAATACACAATAAAAAAAAGAAAAATACATTATAAAAAAATCTATATTCATCTACACTAATATTATAAAGAGGAAAGATTTGTATTTTTGTATGTAACGAATAAACTCAAAAAGTACTGGACCGATTTTAATAATTCTTTTTTCATTAGAAAGCTACATTATCACTGAATAACATAGGCTATATTTAGTATTAGATTACTATAGATAACTTTGGAAATTCCTATTAAAACCAACCGAAGGTGTAAAAAAATTAGCCATAAAATGTCTTTCATCGCATACGCTGCGAAGAGTATTAATGATAATATTATGAATATGAATGATTCAAGAGGAAGGTTTATGTGTATAATACGTGCATATTATTGTAGAGAAATCTACATGCACCCGGGCGAAGCTGGGCCGGGCCGCTAGTTTTCAATAAGTCAAACAGTAGTACAAAAGGGGATCTTATAGTGAATCGACATTTCATACTTTATTTTTATGTTGACCGTATTTCAATGTCCGTTATGCCTTTACAGATGCAAGCACAACCGCAAGTGGCCAATGTCCTCACGCCTTCGGGACAAATACAGCAAATACAGATTGCATCTTTGGCGAACGTGAGTCTCTAAGTATTTTCTCCTTGTCATCAGATATTTATAAACGTAATGTATTATGTTTTATGTAACGATTCAAAAAATCGAAATAACTAATATAATAAATACTTATATTCATATATAACGTAGTATAATATTAAGATTATGTTACGGCATACTATATTATTTTTAATTTTATTATTATAGTCGTGTTTAATTTTATGTTTATATGATTTCTTTATTTATTTTGGGTCGTTTGGATTTAGTGATGGACCTCTGGATTTCAGAGGGTTTGGGCAGATATTTATCGATATTGTACACCTGTCATATTCGATTATCGATTATTTAGGCGATTATATCGTTGCGTGCTTTAACATCGAACTTCGATTATCGCCTATTGGAGTTGTCTTTGAAGTGTTGCTTTGTACTAACACTATATATAGTTTGTAATACATATAAGTCGGTCGCTGTATATAAAGCTGGGTGTTGGTTTGGTACAGCAAGGGGGCGGGGCCGCGGCCGCCGCCAGCGCAGCGCCCACGCCGGCCACCATCACGCTGCAGGTAACACATCAGGCTACCATCTTTACTACCAGTGGCGTAACGTAGGGCACTAGGAGAGCTAAAATACATACAGAACATACATAAACTCACGCCTTTTTCCCAGAAGGGTAGTCAGAGTTTCCAGGACACCCACATTTCGCCTTGTATGTTCCACCCCACGACGTGATAGGTGGCGAGCCTATCGCCATATCGGGCACAAATTCCTAACTCTGGGTTGAAATGACAAGTATAATTAGTTTTATCATTCAGCGTTGTAATAATAGGGTGCTGGGACGCCTCAAATACTAAGGCAAATATAACGAGGAAAAGAAATTGTTTTTAAATTAGGTAATTTGTATAAAGTGCATTTTAATTTAAATCTGTGTGGCGTTTGATAGCTTAATCAGACTTCTGAGTAGACAGTCCAGGTTGGTTTCTAGAATAGACCCAGCAAATATTTTTAAACGTGCATATTTAAATGACGTATGTGTGACAAAACAAACAGTTTATTCAATGCAACAAGTAGGTAATGAGTCAACCATCAATATTCACCAAGCGTCTTTCTTTTGAGGGAACACCACATGACATGACACATCTGATAGTCCATTGAAATGTTAGAATTTAAGGACCGAATATTGCATTTCTTAGAGGACGCAATTTTATTTTTGGGACATGTTTGGGGGGGTCAATAGAAGCTTAACCTCAAGTTTTTGGGGTCGCCACACTTGTCGCCCGGCCGCCATCTTGGAAAAAGGGGTGAAAACACTTTTTTCGCGATAATTCGGAAACTATGCGTCTCACAAAAAAATTGTAAGGACATAATTTGTAGCAAATTGTTTTGCCTACAAATATGTTTATTTAACTTTTTTCCCTAAATTAAAAATTAAAGAAGTTATAAGCAAAAAAGTGAAGAAGAAATTTCTTAAGGGAAATCTTCCCGTTTCTCTTAAAAGTAGACTCTTCGGATTGTATCTTACCAATTCTCACATACAGTGCTCAATCCTGGTCTTTGACCGAACTTCAGAGGTCCAGGTCCAGGTTTGTCAAAAAGCTATGGAGCACAGGATGCTAGGCGTAACACGCATGGACAGAGTACCCACTAACACCTTGCGCTCCATAACCAGAGTCAAGAAGGTTGCACAGAAATCAGATAAACTAAACTGGAATTGGGCGGGCCACGTCACCCGGATGCACCCGAAGAGGTGGGCAAAGATTGCCAATCAATGGATGCCTAAGGATGGCGAGAGGCCACGCAGCAGGCTTCGGAAAAGGTAGCGCGACGATCTCGACCAATTTAGCAGCACTTGGATTACATCAGCAACTGATAGGGATAAGTAGAAGGAGTTGAGGGAGACCTTTGCCCATCAGTGGCACAGAATAGGTTAATATAAATAAAAAATAGCAAAAAAGTGAGATTTCTTTTCATAAAAAGTTATAGAGAAAAAGAAATTTTTTATAAATATTAATTCACGTTTTTACTTATAACTTCTTTAATTTTTAATTTAGGGCAAAAAGTTATATAAACATATTTGTAGGCAATACAATTTGCTACAAATTATGTTTTACAATTTTTCGTAAGACGTATAGTTTCCGAGATAACGCGAAAAAAAGTGTTTTCACCCTTTTTCTAAGATGGCGGCCGGGGGAAAAGGGTGGCGACCCCACAAACTTGAGGTTAAGCTTCTATTGACCGCCCACACATATCCCAAAAATAAAATTGCGTCCTCTAAAAAATGCAAAGCTCATGTAACATTTCAATGGACTATGAGGAATTTGTCACTTTCTCAAAAATAGTTACGCCACTGCACATAATGCTTGGTGATGGTCACTTGCATGTTGTTTCATGGGTTTATATATTATTTTATTGGATTGGTTATTTATATAATTAGTTTTTTTTTTGTCATAAATTATTTTGTTTAGGTTTTCATTTTAGTTGTGAGTTAGGTTTATTTTTTGTTTTTTCTTCGTTTTTTTGAAAAGGTATTGCATATTTTTATTATTTGCGTCATTAAATTAAGGTGACATTTCCAAGGAAAAACAACATAGGTACCTCTCAGATAAAGTATTGATTTTAAATGCTGACATGTATTTTATTAGATATACATTTTTTGTGTGAGTTTTCGATTCGAAGATCTCACATAATTTGTCGAGTATAAGACTTGTTTTTTGTCAAGGCGTTAGGCCGTTCACCTCCCTCATTTTAACTCTAAGAGGAATTCCACATGGTGGGGATGGAAGTATGTCATGTAGACGGTAAAAAAATGTAAGTGTGATGTTACCCACGCGGCTCGGATGTAAGGCGGTATCGAACCCAATGCAAGCAGAGGCGCAAGTCCAGCAGCAGCCGTCCACCATCATCACGAGCACGCCGGCCGGCCAGCAGGTCACCGTCATACCCGCCGCCTCAAATGTACGCGCCGCAAATGTCGTGCAGGTATTGCGTTCGGCAATCTTCGGTGACCACACGAATATTCCCGAAGCGTTACTACTGTAGTGTTGTGTACGTGAATTTTTTTTGTAGCTTTTTAGTACTTTTGTTATTCGAATTTTGAAATGATTATTTTATAGCAGACTCGGGTGATGTCTTGTCCTGACAATTTGGAATAGCGCCATCTATCGGCAATATAAATATATAAATTGTAAGTGACGGTAAATCTTAGCATAGCTAAGTACGAGTGAACGTATCTTGACAATTTTTTTATAGCGATATCGATAAATAGAACGATTTTTTTAGGTTTTATTGTTATACCGAATAATTTCTCTTTATGAAGATAAGGTTCGAAATGGTTTAAAATTAATGCTTTATATGTGTATCTCCATGTGTGTATATGTATTGGCATTCGCATGAGTAACCTCATAGGAAATATCTTTAATGCCACATTCAAATATATATGCAAATATGTATCAATATAAGTTATTAACATAAGTAATTAAACCTTAATTAATATGTCACTGGAGTAGCTAAGGGTTACTTGTGCGTTAAAATATGCTTTATATGTGTATCAATAGTGCTGTTTTTGTATATTTGGCCATTGAATTTCCTTAAAGAACATTCTAGGCGATAATGCAAAGTCACCTCAGTGATTTTCTGAGTTTAGTGGATTAGGTTGATTGCACTCCTTTATAGGGGATAACAATTTCTATGATCTTCTAGATCGGTGAACAATTTATTCATATTGCACTGTACATTGCCAATAGAGTATAAAAAATCCTACTGATAACTGTATATCATAATCTTAAGTCGTAAACCAGAAATTTCTGGAGGGTTACTCCTGGATTACTCGAGTCAATAGTGCTTAATTTAATTACCCACTTTTACTTACTCTTATTATTCTTATCTACTTTTATGCATCTGTGGGCCTACACAAATGTCCCTTTTCTGTTGGCGTGAACGCCTGCGGAAATATAATTTTTTTGAAATGACAGAAGTCACGTGACTGCCAAATGTCATTTCCACTGACCAACGGCGGAGCCAGGGGAGAGTTCATGTGGGTTATGACACTTCTTCCTCCCTGGGCTGGCTCGATATTGACAGAATGTATTTATTATTTTGTTGATAAAATTTATAAGTGCAATAAATTATATGTATGTCGTTAAATAATGTAAAAAGGTGTCTGTAAAAACTTTAAATAATCATTACTACGAATTCGAGTATTTAAAATTGTACTCAGTGTTCTGGCTTGAAAGCTGGATCCGCCCTTGCCAGTGACATTTGTCTAATTGTTTTGGTGTACAATAAACAGCAAAATATAAAAAAATGTTGCAAATTGAGATGGCCATTCTAGTACAGAACACGTCAGCCCAATAGTAGTAGGTGTAGTTAGTACGGTGCGTGTGTGATGTGGTGATATATCGATGTGTGCAGATGCCGACGCTGGGCGTGGGCGGGCTGGGCGGCGCGGTGCAGCTGGTGCCGGCGCTGGGGCTGCCCGGCGTGCAGTTCGCGCAGCTGCAGCAGCCGCAGCCGCAGCCGCAGCCGCAACCGCAACCCGCGCCTGTTATCGGTGAGTCTACCAGTTGTTCTACTACTTGTTCTACTTCTACTTCTAATTATTCTTCTACTACTTCTTGTTATTATTCTTCTACTACTACTACCACTTCTTCTTCTACTTTTACTTCTTCTTCTTCTTCTACTTTTACTTCTTCTCCTAATAATACTTCTACTACTTCTTCTTGTAGTGTGAAGAGGCATCTTGGCAGGCATTTTTGTATCGAATAGCATAGAACTGCTGTCTGATGCCAATCGATATTCTGCCTGAACGGCATTTGCGATTACTATGAGGTGCACTGCGGTCACTATGCCGGGTATAATAAAAAATCGCCCGTTCTTCGGTATCCTCAATAGTAAAGCCTCAATAGTAATCCTCAATAGTAAGATATGAAGGTCAATAGCTTCAAATCTTCCTTGACGATATCTATCTACTTCTCGTTTAAGACCCGCGTCAGGCACACATTGTCGACGTACCATACAATCTTCTAATCAAAGTTAGATGGTGAGTCTACTAGCTAAATACTGTTGGCTGAGATTTTATGTGAAAATGTCACTTGTGTGCACTTGAGTTAATTTTTTTTAATGCTTAGTTTTATTCCACAATCGATTAGTTGTTTCCTCAATTATCTCATTAAAAAGGAAAAAATATATATTTATACTTATTAGCAATTCATATTTATTTATGTAATTAATTACATTTGTTATTTCTTTTGGTATAACCTGGATACCACTGCCCTATGCTGGATGATTCACCAACACACGGAGTCACGATGTCACACCCAAAGAGTACAGTCCAAAATTATTGAAAAATATCACAAGCCGAGATGTTTCTTATGGTCGACCCAGTGCCGAAGTGACGGGCGGCGGGACGTCCTTGGAGCCGGATATGAACCAGCGACCTATGGATACATATGGCCCAAACATATGCGTTTCTATGATCAATAACTGTCAATGATATTGACCTGAGTCTTGACCACCTTCCTATTTGGTCCAAATTGATATTAATGACGCAACGCTAACTCAGTTGGTTACGGCAAAAAATTATATAATCCAGTAACGATTGGATATTTTACTGAGATTTTTTACAAATCCCCTGCAAATATGTTTAACCAGGGGCGTTACTCTGTAGCCGGACACGAATGTTCGAACATTGCACGTAAAACTGAAAACTTACGAATATGCCTAAATACTTTACAAAATGTTCGAATTTTGCATCGTACGTCGTAATCTTAAAGTAAGATATAATAGGTTTCACAGAGAATAGTATTGATTTTTATTGTTTGTATTGACGTTCAACTCTGAACATTCCAACTTCGTGTCGGAGTATAGAGTAACCCCTCTGATACACCCGATGTTCTTTCATTTGTGGTCCAAAATGTGCACCATGCTGCCATCTATTCAAATTCTTTGGAACTGTTTACATATTCAATAGACAACGCGTTTGTACGCCATTTTGTCCTAGGAGTGGCTGTCAAAATGACATAAATTGGGTGAGCACTGAGCGATGCCAATAGCGATGCCGACTCGATTTCTGATAAAATTACGGGGTGTGTAATTTCTATTGTTTTTATAACTATCAAAAATTAGGTAATAATATGTGTCTTACATCATATATTTGTTATTGTACCTTTATATTGAGCATGTGTAAAAATCTATTCTTTTGGGTAGAAATTAAAATAGCCATTATTTTATTAATTCTCAGGTCTCAATGTTTACCTATAGGTACTAAATATTTTTCCTTAGTAAGTTCCAGTGATTTAGGTGACCCCTCTTCTCTCAATTAAAAATAAGAGATATTTGTTATTTTACCAGTACATTTGTTTCCTTTATTTATTTTTTTATGAAAAGAGAATGCCCATTGATTGTATAGGTTAAAAAATATCGTTGATTCAGTTGCCAATACTTTTTAAAATTAATTATAGCATTCTTATGTTTTGTCCATAAATGTTTTATGCCGGGTGACAGATTAAAGTTATCAACATCACATTTTACATTTTTATCACAGACGCCACGGCAAAAAAATATTTTTTAATGGATTCTAAGTTAATTACTCCAAAAATATCGGGCCCAGGTCACAATTATGTTTATAGTTCTAGAAAAAAAACCCTACACAAATAAGTAAATTTCATCGAAGCACAAAAATCGTTTCACCAATTCTAACTTTCATAGTAAAATGGGCACTCTGCTTTACCATGATATATCTTAAATATTATTTGTATTGGTTTAACTGTAGGAAATTACAGTAGAAATATAACTCATCAAAAATACATACTCTTCATAAAATCATTTCATATTTATCTAAAATTTTGCATTACCTGGCATCTCTGTATGTTAATTCTTTCTTTTATTTCTCTCAATATTGATCAGTTTTTCCTCCTAGCTTGTGATGCATTTGGAACAATTAATTCTATTACTTGGTAATTTATACTTTATGCAATATACTAAGAAGCCACACAATACAAGATATGTAATGAGTAAGCACGATGCTTACCATCTCAGGGTCTACATATTTTTTTATTTGATAAATCCTTAAGATGAGTTGGTATATTATTATTTACATTAACTCTTTTCCCATGTTCATAAAAGCTAGGGACTTCACAAAAACAGTCCAACATGTGATTAGAGATTTTGCTCACCATGCCAAGAATACAGTTATAGACGGATCTTCCTACTGTAGAAAATAGAGGTCTAAAGGTCATGAAGCCGAAGGTCATGAACCAATTTGATTTGATTTTGAAAATGGATTATGGAGATGCCGTTGTATATGGTAATCAGGATGGCACAAGACCACATTGCTTAAAGCAAGAAAATCAAGTTTATGACTTCTTAATGATATTGAAATAAAACTATTTATTACAATTTTTATTGCGGATTAGGCTTAGTTATTTAAAAAAAAGTGTATAAATCTAAGAATTAATTAATCGGGCCTGAATGAATGAAGAAATACCGAACACTATAGAGTTGTACAGATAATAATTGGGCTTGAATTAATGAATGAGGAAACTCCTAACACCATATAGTTGCTAACATCACTTTGTCACGCAGGTTAATTGGACTTGAATTAATGAATGAGGAACTACCGAACACTATATAGTTGTTAATGTGATGCAGGTCAGCAGATCCAGCAGGACCCTAACGAGCCCGGCAAGTGGCAGGTGGTGACTGTGAGCACGGGCGGGGGTGGTGCGGGGGGTGCGGCCGGGGGTGCGGGGGCGGCGGGGGCCGGGGCGGGGGGCGCGCCCGAGTGCGAGGCCAGCAAGCAGGACGCCGCCAGCCCCTCCGCCAAGCGACACATGAAGCGAGTGGCGTGCACCTGCCCCAACTGCGACCAGGGGGAGAAGTTAGTAACACTCTAACATAAATACTTTTATAGTACCCAGTTGACAGTACCTAGTACCATTCAAATACTTTTATGGTACCCAGTTGAGAGTACCGGGCACCGGCTAAACAACATGGTTGCTTGCACTTGCCCCAACTGCGACCAGAGGGAGAAGTTAGTAACACTAGAACATAAACAGTTTTATAGTACCCAGTTGACAGTACTAGGTACCGGCTAAACAATATGGTCGCTTTCACTTGTCCCAACTGCGATTAGTAACACTCAAACACTTTTATGGTACCCAGTTGACATTACCAGGCACTGGCTAAACATGGTCGCTTGAACTTACCCCAACTGCGACCAGAGGGAGAAGTTAGTACTAGTATTGGAATAAATACCAATAGCAATCACAAATTGTCATTCACAAAGCAAAATTGTACCGACATAATCTCTCTCTTAAAGATACGTAGGATATAGAGAATGGCCGTAAGTAAACCACAATGACGGATTGACTGCGTTCGAGAATCGAGAGTGCGTTATAACCTCGATAGTAAGTGTGGGGTCTTGTTACAGTCAACTGTATGACGCAAGTTTTGCTTTCTGCTTTTTTGTAGATTAATAGAATCAATTTATTTTGCTTATTATTTTATTTAATGCCAAAAATATATTCGATCCTTTATAATGGTAGTAAACATCATGAGTTTGAAGTCAGACGATACTGTATTCACATCACTAGACTTGCTATCAAGTATAAAGTGTAAAGAAATATAAATATTAAAAAAATAACATCAATTCAAAGTTTTGTATCATAGTTAGTTTACTAGATGTAGATTGGATAATTAAAAGTTTGTACTAAAATATTTATTAAAATTCCAGCCGGCTGGTGGACAGGAAAAAGCAGCATGTGTGCCACATAGCGGGCTGTAACAAGGTGTACGGCAAGACGTCGCACTTGCGGGCACATCTCAGGTGGCACTCGGGGGAGAGACCGTTCCTATGCAACTGGCTCTTCTGCGGGAAGAGGTAACAAAGAAAAAATATATTGCAATATTCAACTTCTGTATTACTGTACAGTATCAGCCCATATACGTCCTAATGCAAGGCACGGGCCTCCTCTATAATGGAGAATACGATGAGAGGGGTTAGGCCATATAGTCCACCACCTGGGCCTAGTGCAGGTTGGTACTTCTGTATTAGCCCATATAATATTATTTCCCACTGCAGGGCACGGTCAAGAGCGGATCCAGCTGTTATGCCTGGGGGGTTCATATAGTTCTTGTCAGAACACTGGGTCCAATTTGCATTGATGAACAATGCAAATATAAACTGATAAACATAAATAAGTATAAACCGGGCAAATATAGACAAATATTAACTGACTGGATAAATACTTTTATAATTCAAATATAAACTACAATTCTACTGGTTCATATTGCAAAACACATTGGTGTTGGACCCACCACGAAGACCCCAATCATCATAATTATTATTATTTATTTATTTATTTACATTTAAAAGTAAATATACATTTATTTAAGAAAATCTGTTAAATCATACAATATATATTATTTAAGTATTTAAGCATTCTATAACAAAGATATTCCTTTATTATTCTAGATTCACACGTTCAGACGAGCTACAGCGTCATCGTAGAACGCATACAGGCGAAAAAAGGTTCGAATGTCCCGAGTGCAGTAAGAGATTCATGAGGTCCGATCACTTGGCCAAGCATGTCAGGATACACACTAAGAATAGGATTACGGTAAGTGAGCAAATGAAGGTGTAGCATTAAAATTGAACCTCTTGTAACGCTATAATTGTTAAATACGAGTATTGTTCTGTATTGTTTAACATAAGTAAAATATTTCTTATCAATATAATTAAGTACACTACATATATTTGTTCTACAACTAGGCGTCAATTAGGGATTTCTTGCAGTAGATGTACTGCAAGGAGTATCTCTCTGTTGGTTTTCTTAATATTTAAAGGACTCTAAGGTCTTTATAATAAAAAATACAGATTCAATACGGATGGATCATTTTGTTTGTTATTATAAAAAATCCATCCATTTAAAGTCAAATGTGCTGCCCAAAACAAAAACTGCCATGTAAATAACCAAACTTTATCTCACTGATTGAACATTTTACAACAGGAGGTAGCAACATCAACACAGTCCATGTACTCAGACTCCGGTGATGACAGCTGCGATGAGAAGATGATGCTGACAATCGAGACCATACACACGGAGGCAGACAGCGAGGAGAAGCTTGTCATGATCAGGCCGGGGCCAAAGATGGAGCCCGAGCATGTTGACAGCTAGGGGGAGGACAGCGACGAGTAACCCCTCGTCGCTTTAAACCGACCACGAGACAAATGAGTGTTTGAGTTTGGACTGCTAATGTGTGCTGGTGACAGTGGAAATTTATCGGAAGGACCCTGCCACCGGCCGGGGTAAAGCTAGATAGAAGAATAGTGGCTATTGGAGGACTGAGAATGATCAAGTGCAGTGTTACGTGGTATGTGAATAAATTGACAGGACAGTAATGTTGGATCCATAATAGTGTTGGGTTTTGGTATGATGTTTGCCATACATGAAGATGTTTTATAATTAAATTTCAATAGCAGCTTTGAAGATTTACCTATCGTTGTAATTTACTGACGAGTTGTTGCAAGTTTTCCAATCAAAATTATTGAAATTCAAAGGCAGATTTGTCGAATCGCACAATGGTTTTCGTGAAAAAATTAGACTGAATATTAGTAAGCCGTATATGCGAACTTCACGACACAAGATCAGTTTCGAATTTAGAAAAAAAAAATGTAATTCTAAATGGATTGCGAAATATATAAATTGGTGCAAATAATAAATTAAATTTAGCAGATTTTTTATAATAAGATGATTGCCTGCTTGAGCACCTTAATACTGCAAGGTACTTGTACAACATTTAAATAAATTAAGAGCTGACCTTCATTTCAATCTTTGGGTCAATTCTAGCAGGTGAATAAATCAATAGAATCTGTGATTATGTCAAACCTGATGATTTAAAATTCAGCTCTTAAATTGTTTGTTATCTTAGGCATGTATGACCCGTCATAATAAAAGCATTTTATATGGGCAGGTAAATAAAATATTGATATTTTATTACATTGCAAAACAATTGCTTAGGAAACATACAAAATTAGTTGAAATTAAAACTTTGTTAGGATAAAAACAGTTGTGTTATAAAGAGTGATTAAATGTTGGCAGTTCCCAAATGTTATGTTACTAAAACTGTGAATGTAAAGTTGAGATTACACATGTGAATATTTATGTTTGAGATTAATATAGTTCATCACAGATGAGACTTAGTTGCAACGTGTTACAAATTGATGTTGAAGCTTTCCAGTAGTTTGTATCTGTGTTTTTACATTAATTTATTTGTGAAATGTAGGACAAAATATGTATAGCAATTTTTAATATGCAAATCCATATATTAGTGTTTATACAAAACGTTTCAGAAAAAACTTCATGTGATTTTATGATTATTATCTGTCTTACACAGTCTTATCTCAATCAATGTTAGATTAGGCTAGGATGACAGTTGAAATATGGTGGAAAGTAATTCAATACTAATTTTATTATTTAACGCATTTATATTTTAATTTTATACAAAAATATATTTAGTATCTGTAGGTTTTACAAGTATTTATCTATATCAGGACAAAATCAGCAATCTTCAAGCATTTGTGCTATTTCAATGAATCCTAAATTATCTTAATGGGTTCAAGTTGTCCAGGCCCTCAACTACACAATTTATAGGTTTATTGTGGTCATAAAGGTAATTTAGTAGAGAAAACTGCAAAAAGCCTGTTTTTAACAGAAAATCTAGACTGCAATCCATTTTGTGTTTATGTAATTCCTTGGAAGACGAACTATCGGCCATCACACTGCTTTACCTGAGTCTGGTGTATGAACCCTGATTTTATTTGTAATATCCAATTCATTACAATATCTCAAGTATAGTCATATATAATTACTGTGTTTTTAATACTTATAGACATTGTGAGATTTGAGATAAGATTTTAATCTTGTAGTATAACATTTTACATCCTTAAAGATTTACTCGTAATATGTGCAAAGCTACAAAAACAATAGTCTTTCATTGCACCTTGTTACCTAAGTAATTTAACAGGAATACTAATGCTTTTCCATTTTAAATACTAAGTAAGGTTGTGTTGTCAATGTGCATAGAATAAGTGTACCAGTGATTTGTGATTTATAACTGTTAAGTATGGGTTTAACAGGTTTTAAGTAAGGATTTGTAGGTATAATTAATAAATTCATCAATATCTAGATTTTCTTCTATTTTAATTGAGATCCTTGCCTGAGAGAAGATGCCTTTTATAAAGAAATTATTAATTTTAGTAATGCTGTTGTTACATTAATCCTTATTTTAAATTAATTCTTTGTAATCATTTTTAAATTATGTGGCCTATCCATTATAGTTTGAGTCAATGGTGTATACAAAATGCGTATTTTAATTTCACTTTAACATTGCATAAACCAATTTTTGCTTTAGCTTTGTCGGTCAATCTGCTCTTCCATATATAAAAAAAAAAAACATATTTTAAGCACTTGTTTTTCATGTTGATAACTAAAAACATGTTTGTAAAATTTCCAGCTGAAGTCACTAGAATGAAGTCAGTGGAATTTATCATTTTGTCAACTAACATTAATAACAATAACATAACAACACCCAACAGTCACATACATAGTCCTGACCCCACATTAAGATCGAGTCTTGTGTCGTGGGTATCAGGAACTACGAGAGACTTTTCGGTCTCACAAACACCCAGACCCGAGAGAAATATTTGTGGGCCGCACAAACGTTTCTCTCGGTGCGGGGATCGAACCCGCGGCCTCTCGTTTCACAGGCGGCGTCTAACCGCCTGCGCCACGGAGGCTGTCAAACATTATATCATTGGCTTGATATTTTATTGATAAGTTTTACCTACTACGATTGTGCATCATAAGGATTATGTGTCATATTGTTATACTCCAGCTTTTGGTAGTAAATTCTGGAATTTACGATGGCTGTATCTTGGGGGGTTACTCTATAAAACGATACAAACTTCGAACGTTCGTTCGATGTTCGACATCCGGAGTAAGTTATATAAGATTTCCACTTCTAAAATCAATACTATTCTCTATTATGCTTATAATTTTCTCGGAACATTTTATGGAGTATCTAAGCACATTAGTGAAGTTTCACGTACGGTGTCCAAACATTCGAAGTTCGTATCGTTTTTATAGAGTAACCCCCCTGTATTGTAAATATAAATCGATCCAATGATGTTGATGTTTTAAGAATGGGAGCGGTGCGTTTATGGACTGTGATCAAAATTACTAGGCGGAATTTGTAAAAAGTTAGAACTAAATAGTACTTGGAGTATACCGGAAATTGTTTCTTATCTACGAAAAGAATGTATGCCAAAATGTCAAAAAAACCAACTCAAATAAATGCCTAATAACGCCAAATTCATCTGAATGCGATAAATTATTACTCAGGAGAAATGTTAAGCTCAAACATTAATTTTCATACATAAAAATTATGTATGACTAAAACATTTTTATCCCAATGTCAATTGAGTATTGGTATTTGGTGTTTCTGGGTCCAAATATAAACTGTTTGAAGGTTCAAGCGCCAGAAATATTTTACATCTATACAGTAAATACATTGAATTAAATCTATCTATCTAATAGCGTGGGCAGGGAGTCTAGATTTTCACTCAAGTGTTCTTTTTGTTAGTATCTTTTTGTAAACTTGAAATACGTAAAAGTTATAAATGTATTTACTCTATAGAATGTGTTAAAATACAGAAAAAGTAAAGTTTAATCAAGGCTTCATTCATATTATGGCATAATATACAGTTCCTGGGTTTAATAAAACTAAGGAAAATTATAAGCAAAAGAATAATGTTATATGCGTACAGATTTTCGTAATATTCCACCAGCTGTAAAAACTAACAATTATAAAAAATATTCACATTCTGAACACTTTTATTTCTAATATTCCATATAAGTCGTATTTTTTTCTTTTTTATTACAATGTCATGCTTAATAAATTATGGCAATGGTTAAATTAGTGAAATATTCCGAATGTTGTACATCGAATCACGCGCTGGGTCCAATACATTGCTTGTAGCTTAATTTCTGTAAATACTAAGTACTGTGTATTGTACAGTGTATAAATGTAACTTTGTAAATATATTTTATTGTTGAACTCGTTGAATAAAATATTTTTTCATTCAGTGTTGTTTTATTTCATAATTGAACCGGATGTGTTTCAATTTTTTGTGGTAATTAGGCTTTAGGCAGGCATTGTTTTACCTTTGCTTAAAATATCCTATTGGCATTACTTACGCGTTCTTTAACTTTTATTAATTTTAGTGTTAAAAAAATTATCACGTTAAAAGCATTAGACATTAAGCTAGGTCTATCTCTTCTCTACCCATCTTGCCTTGATTTATAAATTTCTTAGCTCCGCTGTTTGATCTATATCTGTCGACTTGTCACATAAAAATCCAATTTTAAACTATAGGCCGACCGTTTTACTCGCGTATCGCCTGCGCGGTAAGACGGGAGCGAGGGGAGATGTTAGCGCATATGTTAGCGGGTGGGTGAAAGGGGTGCGCGGAGCAGAGAGCTTACGTCAAGTGCTCCGCGCGAATGTCTAAACAAATCTGTCGAAATTTTGAGCTACTATAATTAGTCTGTCCTACATGTTAGTCTACCCTATTTACTGGTGGTAAGTCTCTCATATGTGAGAGGCCGCTTGGGTTGGTATCCCCGCAATGTCTATATCTCCCACCAAGCACGCACACTGCACTGTTATTTTCCGGTTTGAAGGACATTGTAACCAGAGTTACTACTGGATATATTGAGACTTAACATCGCATGTCTCACGATGCCAAGCGCAGTGGGATGCCAAGCATTGTAAATTATGTTTGGTTTTGCTACTGTTCATGAGCAGTAATAACGCTTACCATTAGGCATGCTCATGTAGCCATTCATTAAAATAATAAAAAAGAAACTTAGTTAATTTTAACTGAATTGATTGTCGTTAATTGTTCATAGGAAATTATAATAACTCGTAATCGTAGTTGAAGATAATACCTATGTTCTGTAATTTGTAGTAGATTTATGACACTTACCGTACTTATAAGACTACTCGTGATAACTAGTATCATGAATGAAGACTATTAATTCTTATCGCGTATTTCTACCCAAAGTAAAGATGACAAATTATGTACAGTCAGCAACATAAGTCGCTGAACACTTCACATTTTTTGATAACCTTTTTATGAATTAAAATTGGTACTTACTACTCTATAGTCGTAAAATATAACCAAGTAAAGTCATCTATGCCTAGAAGTGCCATACGATATTGAAAATAATTTTTATTTTGGATGATAAGACAATTCCAAATCTCGTAAATGTGTAACGAATTATGTTGCTGACTGTACCTACTCATCTAATATAGTTCTAACTTCTCCCATTTAGCAAGGGTGCTTTAATGTAGGTACTTAATTGGAGAAACGATGTAGGTTTTACTGTAACTTTATGTGATAATATATTTTTAGTTTAGTTTACGTTTTATGACTAAAATAATTAGATAGTTATCGGAGGTCCATCCTTAACTATATTAAACGCGTGATTATATTATTACTCGCGCTGGTATGTGTATAAAAATGCCTTTGGATACGTAAATTACGTTTATGGCTACGTTTATTCTAATTAGTTCTACTTCGATAAGTAGTTTTTTTATGCCTAGGCAATTACTGAACGATAGCCAAGAAAGCATATTATGCATAAGCTAACGTCCGTCTATATAAGCTTATTTCTATCCCAACGTGTGATAGATGCGAGCCTGTGGTTATACATACGCTAGTTACTTAGAGTATTAATATATAGACGGAGCGCTGGTACTTCAAAAACGTAGGTAAAAATGGTGGTGCCGGGCCACCTTTTTCTGCCCTCCTATTGGCTACTATTTGAACAGGTTGTGCAACATACATCAATTACTTGAAAAAAAATTTAAAAGTAAATAGTTTATGTCTATTTAATTTCACTAAAACTCGTTTTAAAAGGATAATAGCTAAATATATATTCGGCTATCAAAGGAATTTATAGCAATTTATTGCTAAATAATTAATTCAATTTTTACTAATATAGGACCAGGAGGCGTTACCAACATTACGAACAAGAAAATATCTACGTTATACGCGAATGTATGACAGCGCTCCCTCTATATATAAATACTCTAAGGCTAGTTATATGGATTTAAAAACTAAGACTAAGATAGGTCTTTATGGTCATCTTTTTGATACTCCAAAAGTCGTACATTGTTGATGATGTACATTGATTGACAAGATGACCGTGATAATCGCGCTAAAGATTTTGAGACTAAAAGATCCTTAAGATTTTGCCTTATGAGTGATATGTTTTTTTTTTACTAAACTGTCGTAGTACAAGCAAGCATTTTAAAAATCCTTGTGAGCGACAACTAATTTCAGTAGGTAACGCTCCTCTGTAGTTTCAGTGGACCCTCGCACCAGCCGAAAATTTTAGGCGCTCTTCGCCTTATCCATATATTTATGGCAATGGCTAGTCACACTACACTACACTATGCTGTGTCGAAACCACTTACGATGGACTGTCCACAAGGTTCGGTCTTAGGTCCTTATTTGTGGAATTTAGGGTTCGACGATTTTCTTGCAATTCCCTTGCCGTCAGGGTGTTCTTTGACCGGATATGCGGACGACGGCCTCTTGCTTATATAGTCAAATAGTAGGTCGGGATTAGAAATTATGTCGGACGCGTGTTTAAAACTAATATGTGATTAGGGCCATCGAAATCGCTTAACCTTTGCACCACAAAAAACGTTCCAATTACTTCTGAAAGGAACTTTAAAATAACAGCCGCAAATTAAATTTAATAATACCACTGTTAAAAAAAGGAATCGGTTTGTTATCTTTGTTTAATTTTAGGGAGGAATTTTTCCTTTCTTGAACATATTAAGAACGTCGGGGAAAAGTCGAAAAGGAACTTTTTTGCTTTGACAAGAATATCAAAATCAACGTGGGGGCTATCTTTCAATACACTAAAAATCATCTATGGAGCAACTTACTTAGGATGTATCTGTTATGGATCTCCCGTATGGGCTGATAGGGCTACTATCGGTGCTGTTCGAAGAAAACTGCTCCAGAGCCAACGTTTGGCGTTGATATTCTTGTGCAAGGCATATAGAACTGTTAGTACCGAAGCTTTTCCTGTCCTAGCGGGTGTACATCCAGTCGACCTGGAGTTGCAACGTCGCGCCGCGATGTATTACTCTAATAGGGAGAATATGACAGATTATTTAAATCGGTTTCAGTGGTATATAGCGAACTATTAGATGAATGGCAAAATAGATGGGAGGTATCTTTGAAGGGCCGGCATCTATACCAATATTTTCCTTGCGTACGTGATTGTTTAACAAAGACATGGCTAGATGTCGATTATTGCGTATCACAATTTCTCACGGGCCATGGTAACTTTAAGTCTAAACTATACTCTTTTAAGCTTGTTGCGTCGCCTGCGTGTCCATGTTCAACACCTAGGAGTGTAGTCTATGGCATAATGAGCGTAAAACCATGCTAGATAGTATGCAAATATCATCTGGAGTTGTATACTACATGGACCTTGTAGAGACTAGAAAGAACTTCCGTGCTTTCCGGCGTTTTTGCCATACCTATTACTGGAATCAAGCATAACAGTTCACATAATAGGTCCCATTTAAATGTAATAATGTTTTGATCCGTGGTGCTTTGCAGCTGGCTTCTCCGGCTGTAAAAGTCTTTTTGCGAGGTTATTTACCTCTTTATTTCATTGTTTTGTCACCCGCGGACTTTTTGATTTATTTCCAACTCCTCCTATTCATTTAACTTTCTGATTAATTTCGTTGCGGGTTAAAGACAAGTTAGACATTCCCGGAGACTCGCCGAGCTTCAATGCTCGGTGTCATAACTTTGCGTGCCACTGTTGATCCTGGCTCACAGGAGTTACAGTGGTGGGTGTGAGGGCGGGACAGTCTCCTAAAAATGGCTAGACATTATTTTTTTTGTTCTGCAGTTACATATCTACATAGGAGATTACCTGATTTGAAAAATTAACCCAATAATTCACGGTACACAGTACCTGTATCTGTATCTGTATCAGTCCATATACGTCCCACTGCAGGGCAGGGCCTACTCTTCAATCGAGAGAACGATTGAGAGTGGTCAGGCCATATAGTCCACCACGCTAGCCTAGTGCGGGTTGGCAGACTTACATACCATAGAAATTATTATAAATCGCTATAGTATGCAGGTTTCCTCACGATGTTTTTCCTTCACCGTTTTAGTGCGTGGTGATTGACTATCAATACACACATGACTCCGAAAAGTCAGAAATAGAAAAGTATTTTCGCACATTCAATCAGTTCGATATTCACAAACAGTCCGACACCGGACAGTAGACATTTTAATCACTCGACGAGCGCAAATTGCACATAGCACACCGAAAGCGGACAATTAGACGTTCTTATTGGTCCGTAACCAGCCTGCAACATAATTACTAACCTACACAGACGCCTCAAGTTAACAATCTTGTGCGCTCAACGTTCTGTTGCGTCTTATCGCGATTTATTTCAACCGTACACCGTTCCTTTTTATCTTTCCCGTTGGCAGAACAAAGTTGTTCCATTGTTGCGATTTAGAAAATTGTGTGCCTACAATAATTACACCATTACAGGGACCTGTTTGTTCAGTGCCATTCACGTTATAAATTTTGAACGGCGTACATTAACGTTAGCATGGTATTAAGTTAATTATACGCCTTGTGTAATTAGGTACATTACAGCGTATTTTAAATATCAAGCTTTATTATTATAATTTAGGTGCCTTAGAAGTTCTTTGTATAAACTGAGGAACTTTTAAATAAACAAAATATAAGCGATCTATCTACAATATAGGTATTTCTTCTGCCTGTTCTAATACCACACTTACATAACGTCGAAACAACATAATTAAATTCTACATATTATAGAGTAATTTGGCAAACAACTTTATAACTAACTGTATGCACACATATCGTCAAAAGTCTGTGGTGTGTCCTTTGGTATTAAATCTATAACCACCGGTTTGGCATTTTGATCTTCATGTAACTTAACTAACTATTTATTCTAAATTATTCCGGAAATCTAATACTTCACAGTCTTTGGGCAGCGTTATAAACTGAAACAATTCAAAACTACGAAGCTTTCCATATTTGTAAGTTATCATGCCATCAATATGGTGTGACAATCGTGTCTAAAAACAATTTGCGTCGGTCCAAAACTTGAGCGGCAGCGCGACGGCGGGTGGCACTGACCCGAGATTCTATTGTCCGATTCATGTTATTTCCTGGGCATCCGTTGAGAAACCAATGCAGCATTCGAATTAAACCGTGTTGGGTACGATAAACCGCCACTAGTCAGGTCGTCGGCCGTTATTTTCCGTGTCGCTACGCGTCTAATGGCTGCCATTACCGTGCCCGTGAAATCGTGATGCCGACCGCTACCCACAAAACGTAATGTTCCATTTTTCTGGTTTTCTTGACGCTTCTGTGATTTGGTACTTGTGCGTTCGTGGAGGATATTATCGTCCAAGTGCAACGCTTTACGTGTCCGCATGGCAATGTCCACTTAATTGTATCATGCATATTGTGGTTATTTTGTTTTCGTTTATCTACCTGCTTTAATATCGTTTATTATGCATTTATCTTTGTTAATTTTGATTTCAACTGTTCCTCTTTTATCCTCTGTAAATAAATATTCATATTCTATTAAAATATTAGTGATAATTTTTGTAACATTTGTGGTATCTTTGCTTGTGATATCGAAAAGATGTTTGAATTCTGCATTGCATTACTCATTTACATAATTATTCTGCATTACTTTACTATTACTTGTGCAGATGTGCAGTACCGACTGGACTAATTACGAAGCAATAAAAAATATATTGGCATGTGGAATATTATTTACTAATGACGAAGTCATTCATAATTCAGTATGATACTGCTTATTTTATAACATAATTTCCTTGTTTAAGTATCATTTATGTAAAAAGAAACAAATTCGATAAATTAAACAGCATGATTGTAAGATTTACCGTTGATAGTGAATGTAAAAGGCGCGCAAGAAAGCAAGACAACGCGGTGCGCTCGGCTGCGTCGCCACGGCGAGTAGGCAGCCTTCTAATGAAAGATACGCGATAAATTTTAATTACATCTAGCTGTCTAATTACAGAGCCGCTGCTCAAGTAAAAATGTGATTATGCACCGGCCGCAGCCCCTGCCTCCCCTCGCCGCCCTCGCCAGCCGTCGTAAGTCATTGACTAGTTATGGACAATTTGATCGGGTGTTATGCGCAGCTGCCGCTTCATGGTTGACGGAGATGCCTCATGCCGGACCACATAGCATTTGCATGAACCATTTAAGTCTTGTGCTAACGACTATAGCGTACAAGAAATTCTTAGCTTCGCACTTCAGTTATTTTACACAAACAGTTTTTCGCGAAATAAGTTCATTAGATAGGGAGTTTTTAGCTGAGATATCTCTTACATCACATTGGTCTGCACTCAGTCTAGAGTCTGTATATTGAAATAGAAATTATAAGCTAGCTGTTGCAAGGATCTTTCATTTAGATAAGATCTCCGATGTAGCTTAATGACTTTTGTCAATTTGATCATATCAGATGCCTCCACATTGACACAGAAGATATTGGTGTAATACGAGTAGAATAATATTACTCGGGTACATTTTAACCTTCATCTCTTAAGAAAAAAATGTTCCAGAAATGTAAGCTACCGGCGAAAAAAAAAAAAGATTGTAACAAATTGTCTCTCCGCGTGTCATTTATCTCAATGACTGGTACAGTTCTTATTTTATGAGTGCGCTAAGGTGTTGAATACTGTTACATTGGTAATCGCTGGATTCTTTAAGTCGTGTGAAAATTAAGGCAATCATATTTTAATTCTATATGTTGATCATCAACTCAGCAGTCAGTGAATAGTGATTTGGATATGAATTGCGATTTTTGACATCCGGGTATTAGTAAGCTGATTACTAACGGCCAGCGGGAGAGCGGTCATACACCGTAAGTAAAATGTTCAGTTTTACTTATCGTAATATTAGATGCGTAGTGCGTGGTGGCCTGTTGGTAAACGGACTAGACGCGGCTGCCCACATGTTCACGGTGGTCGCGGGTTCGAATCCCAGGGCACACCTCTGACTTTTCGGAGTCATGTGTGTATTGATAGTCAATCACCACGCGCTAAAACGGTGAAGGAAAACATCGTGAGGAAACCTGCATACCATAGTGATTCATAAGAATTTCTATGGTATGTAAGTCCGCCAACCCGCACTAGGCCAGCGTGGTGGACTATATGGCCTAACCACTCTCAATCGTATTCTCGATTGTAGAGGAGGCCGGTGCCCTGCAGTGGGACGTATATGGGCTGATACTGATGAATATTAGATGGTGGTTTTACCGGAGAAACAATTGGATATAACTCAGAAATAAACAAAAAACTAATAATAGGTGAGAATAGCAACTAACTGGTGTTGGGATAAGAGAAAGAGGTTATTTAAGATATCACTGGGCGTTGTAATGAAATATTTCCATTAATTATAAATTACTAGTCTCTCATAGGACAGATAATGGCGAATAGAAATATAGGTTTGGTAATAGAAATAAGGTTTCTAAAACCTTATTCACTCAGTGCGGAAATAGAATCGCGACCTTTAATTCTCGTAGCCAGCTCGACGCCGACCGCATTACGGAGTTGCTTAGTTGATAGTTGCCTGCATGCTGTATTATATTTTATACATCAGTAATGAAAGTTATAAATTAAGCAAGTATTTAATATATTTTCTAAATTTTCAATATAAAATTAAAAGGGATGAAAATATGTAATGTACCATCCATTTTCCTACCCGTTCCCTTCTGGTTTTGATGGGCCGGCTACACATGTTACTGGTGGTATCAGAATGTATGTCAGGTGAATATTTACAATGTTGCCCTATTGTTTGGGGGAGCAAACAGCAGGGTGCGTGGTCACCTGTTGGTAAACGGAACAGACGCGGCTGCAAACATGTTTACGGTGGTCGCGGGTTTGAATCCCAGAGCACACCTTTGATTTTCGGAGTCATGTGTGTATTGATAGACAACCACCATGCATTATCACGGCGAAGGAAAACTTCGCAAGGAAACCTGTATACCAGGGCGATTTGTAAGAAATTGTATTGGCAAGTCCGCCAACCCGCACTAGGCCAGCATGGCAGACTATATGGCTAAACCATCTCAATAGTACTCTCGATTGTAGAAGAGGCCCGTGTTCTACAGCGGGACGTAAATGGGCTGATACAGTACAGTTGGGGATGCAAGAATTCCGCCACGGTATCACCTGCCGGCTGCCTGTCGTAAGAGGCGACTTCTATTTCAAATATATGTTATGGGCCAAGTGATTAATGTGGGCAGTATTCATAATGCCCGGACAGTATAAATATTGCCGAGCCATATCGGGCCAAGTGATTAATTACAATCTAAACTCACCTATTTATCACATTGCCCGGGCATTATGAATATGGCTACATGATGATCGGGCAATGTGATTAATAGGTGATTTTTTACGTGGTGCGCTGCCGTATTGTCGCATCTGCGATAGACCCATAAATAAGACAGGTTGAATTGATCTGCTTATATTTAGTTGTTTTTTAACGTCCGATAATTATCTTCAGAAGAAAATTAGTGTACCCACTTTATGGATCAGTTAGGTCGACTGTGCCCCAAAACCGACTCGGAACACCCTGACTTCACGTAGAGTTTTGGCTACCGACCTTAGAGTGTATATAAAAAGCCGGAGGCGCGGAGGGAGAGCAGCCCCCGCCCGCTGTAACGAAGGATAGGCAACCGTGCGAGCCGTAGCGGCTGAGGCTGCAGCAGCAAGCCGAAGCTACGGAGGTGAACATGGGTGCCTATCTTTTGTTACGTAAGGGCGAAGGGGCTGAACTTCCCATAGCGCCGCAGACGATGCAGAAGCTTATTTGTATTGACAACAAGTGTTTTAAGGGTTAGGTTGCTATAATAGATATTTCTCAGGAATAGTGGATTACCTTTTCATGAGAGTGGTACCAGGGGAGGTGCGATACTCACCCTCCCGCTCCAATACTCCCAACCCACCCTGTCGCGCTGCCCTATTCTAAATTCTACCACTTCGGCTCATTGTTTTGATTTTGTTTTGCTTTACATCACTCTGCCCAATAGGCTCTTTGTATTATTCATAATGCCCGGGCAATGTGATAAATTGATTGGTTATAATCACATTGCCCGCTCTTATTGGGCATTATTCATACTGCCCGGGCATTATGAACAATGCTCGATTAATCACTTGGCCCATAACATATACATAAAGAAATGTGTGTACTCAACAGGGACCGAAACCCATTCGACATAACGGTACCGGTATCGACGAATTTCGGTTACCTTTAAGATTTCGGTAACCGCTATGACGCATTATAAAGGTTACCCTTATATACGGTAACCGTTTTAATACCAGTAACCTAAAAATACTTGAATGCAAAAGAAAACGCATTGTTGTTGCATAACAAATAAATATCATACTTGTCGTGTTGTTTACACAATATCGCTGGATTCGGTTCATTTCTTTTTTTGGTGTGTAATTCTGTTGAGAAAATAATGAAATGAATAAAGATAGGTGTGTGGTATAGTGCCATAATGTTTAGTAAAGACAAACGGCGGTATAACCACACACAGGCACTGCCCCCGCTTAGACTTATAAGGAACTTCGCATGAAACATAGAGGTAACCCGTATTTCGGTTACCGGTATGATACCGGTTAAATTCTAGGAATCTAATAAAATTGGCGTACAGGTGTTACCTTTAAAAATACCGGTATTTTTTTTTCGGTTGATACCAGAAATACCGGTATTTTCGTTACCGGTTTCGGTCCCTGGTACTCAGAGCTAGCCAGATAGCACGATGGAACTTTAGAAATTTCATTCAGCATTACAAATTTACAAACAGGTACGTAGTGAAAGGAACGTATAGGTGTTTTATATGAGGCGGCCTCCAGGCGCGACCGAAAGATCTTTCGTGTTATAAGAGCCGCAAGGGGGCCAATTATTGAAACTAGGGTTTCATATTTTGATATTTTGTGTTGTTGCAACTGGATATCTTTTAGTACTTCGATTGTATTGTCTATTCCGTGATTCAACGGGCATTGCATTACCTACTTACCTGCATTTCCTAAAATTAGTGAATTGTATAATGTTAAAAGATGTTTGCTTATAAATAAAACGAAGATTGGTTTAGTAATCTTTTATATAATTACATCTTCTTTATGAAGTAGAGCAAACTACTAGCTTGTGTCTTGGTGTTGGTTTTCTGCTCACGTCTGCTTCTTATTTTGATCCGAAATATGGAACTATCCCCACATATTTTTGGTAAATATACCATCAGTCATTTAACTACATATTTGTACTTAACACTAGTCACTGCTTAAGTCCTTATGAATAAGAGGGTAAAACTAAAGTCTGGTGTCATAGGTATCAGAATAATTATATCATTAAAAAATCGAAACGAATTGGCAGCTTCTGGTTAATATTATTTCAATACTTAGTCTGGACCAGTCAATCAAAACCAGATGTAGAGTCGGCTCATATCAGGGCAAAATGTTTGCGATTTTGTTTGCCGTACTATGTGTTTCGTAGTATGACTGATGATGACTTCAGATATTATACGTATATGAGACTTACAACATGATATGAATTTGTACAGTAGAATTCAACAGTATCCTCTAATAATAACTTTTAACACTTGAAAATTGAATCCTTTTTACGTTTATGCTTGCCCAGAAAAGAGAATGTTTTAATCAAATCCTACCACAGGATAGGATAGGATATGAAGTAACTATCCTATCCTAATTACTACTATAATCTTTCTAATAATAAAAGGCGAAAGTTTGTGTGTTTGTTATTTCATCGCCCTAAAACCGCTAGACTAATTATGATGAAATTTGATATAGCTAATACACTGGTGAACCGTATAGATTACTTTTATCCCGAAGAAATATATAGTATTCCCGCGGGATGAGCAAGGCGTACAAATATATTTCCTCTACTCTTTCAAACTCAAAGGGATGGGATGGGATAGAGTCACAGATAGAGTATAAGGCGGATGAAATATGACAGCAGAGGACATAACTGTTTGTTTTGGTATATGGGACAGAAAGATGAGAGCGGATGGGATAAAACGGGACAGGGCGGAAAAATCAGTATAAAACACAGCAGTTAAGTACGAGTCAATCTTAAATATAAGATAGTGGGTACGTAAAATTGGAATGTTATTCAAAACGAATTATGAATCCGGGAAAATCCGGGCCGGGCCACTTGTAAATACTATGTGTACCGTAACACATATACTTTAATGCAAATTATTATATTCCGTCTATAAACTGATCCTCGATAAGGAGACTTTATAAGCTATTAATTTTAAATCGATCTTCGTGTTGGTTCAAAGTAAATGAGGAATGAATATGCGGATTTGCCGAGAATGTAATATGGTAGATACCAATAGGCACAATACTAACTAACGAAGTATAAAAACAATGTATAAAAATTCTAGAAGAAATAAATTCAATTCATGACTTCACAAAGCCGAATCGCTACTCATTTTTGGCGTAGTGTGGAGGATCGCAAGAATCTCTAAGCATTTATTTCATTTCATTTTCTTTAATTTTGAGATTTCTGAACATTTTTGCTTAATGCCTGTTACAGACCAGTTGTACTTACATGATATATTTAACCATTCTGTGGTATATTCTCTATAACAATCTATCATGTCACGAGCAGTTTCTTTATACCTATACCCTGCATATTGTCGTCATATTTTAAAGGCGTGTACAATTTACGACCCACTGCGTAACTTCCAAATACATTCCCGATGCAATGCAAATTTATCTGTAAGGCTGCCTATTCCACTTAGCATAATCTCAGGCGTGACCCCTAGCCGCATGCTAAACAATAAGAAAGGAGTGGTCCGTTCATTTGTATGAAATTCTCAGCAGCCCCCGGCACCATCGCATCGTGCGGAGCCCGCGAGAATATTGCTGCTTATATTTTAGCACTTGATAATGAAGTAATGTAATGTTTACTGTTGTTTCTGGATAGGAAGATTTAATGTTTCTGGACGTCCACTACTTACATTACATGTAGGTCTCTCGTATGAGAGGCCGCCTCGGTAAGTACCACTGCAATGTCTATTTCTCCCGCCAAATAGCAGTGTAAGTGGGCTGTTGTGTGTCGATTTGAAGGATATTGTAGCCGGAGTAACTACTGGACATATTGAGACTTAATATGTAAGTTAAATGCTATTATGAGAATAAAACTTAATCCTGAACGACAGTAATAATTAACCCCAAATTGAGATGACGTCAACCCAAGCGTTAAGCATTCTGTCCGGAGGAGTCATAAGTCAACTCGTATTTCAAGATAATAATCGTCCTACGTCATATCTACGTAAGTTAAACCCAAACACACACAGAAGGACTAAATAAACAATTACAGTAGGTATACCCTTTTATGATCATAACAGAAATTAGACACGTTGTCACTTGCAAAAATAAACAAACACATTTGGCAGCGCGTCGAAAGGTCAACCGAGCATTTCTAAAGACAAATAGAGGTAATTTCCCAGGCAGGTGATAGAGGGCGCACCCGGCGTCACCTGCGCGAGTCATGCACCTCGACGCAGAGAGCGCGCGCGGCGGCGCGTGGCACGCGGCCTCGCGGGTCGACGCCTTCGCCACCATCTTTACACCACACTAAATCCTCAACATACATTCAAAATCTTGAAATACAAGTCTCATTTATTTTTCATTTAACCTGCCGTAACAATTTTGATAACGTTTTTTGCTTTAATTGGATATTATTTCACATTCTTCGCGCGGTAAATTACGTTAAAGTTATTACACAAGTATAGATGATCAGTCGGCAAATAAACTTTCTTTATCTTTAGAAATTGTGGAGTTCTATTTAATTAGTAGATAAGTTTTCGTTGAAATTGTTAAAAGACGCTGTTTTTGCAACAATACGACGTCATGCAATACAGAGATTAACAGGCACGAAAGTATTTCTTGTCACTTTCAAAACATTTATGTTTTTTGGTAATTAGTACAGGCAACGAAGCAACGGGTTACTCTTGTCCGCAATGCATAATTTGCCAGGAGTTTTTTTTTCATGAAGAGGTGGCATATGACCCCACTAAGTTAAAAACCCAAAATACTTACAAAAATGGTGTCCGCTAGAGCCGCCATTTTGGAAAACGCGTTTGAAGCCATATCTCCGGAACCGTCCACTTTAGGCCCATCATGCTAAGGACCTTTCTTGTAGATAATTAAATTTCCCATCTTTTTTATTCAATATTTTTTTTTTTACCATTTTCGCGATTTACAATGTTATTAATATTTGTTGTTGGGGTCATATGCCACCTCTTCATGAAAAAAAAAACTCCTGGCAAATTATGCAGGAAAAAATGCTTCGCTGCCTGTACTAAATGTTATTACATCTAAATAAAAATTTGACGTATTAATAGTACCTATGGAATAAAACGATTTCACGTTGAATGTATAAATACAATTTGATTATTTTTAAAAGCAAATCTTTCAGTCGAAGTCGCAAAAAGTAGGGGAGAGCGGGGCTGAAAGTGCCGATTTTGACAAATCCTAATTTCATTCGGATAAAACAAGTACTATGTCTGAGCGTAGTGGTTCATCCTAAGCCAAATTTTGTCTATAATACGAATTTACCTACAGATTTTGCATGTATTTCATTGATTTTAAGAATAAGTGATTTTTTTACACATCGGTGACAAGGCACTACCAACCCCACTTTGGGGCAAGATGTGCCGTAGCTGAGGTCGGTTGTGCCGTTGATAATGCTGGGTGTTTTACATGAATAAAAATTAATGTAGATATTAATAGACATCAATTTTATTTATTTATTCGTTATACTATAAATCAACGGTTTTAAAAATGTTGTTGTTTATAATACTAAGTATAATCATAAAAAAATACAAGCTACCTTTACTTATCTAATTATTTCAAACGTAAAAGCATATTTTTAATCAATTGTTTCTACTTATTTTTATACGAATGAGATCCATTCTTAAACATGATATCAGTATCTCTAATGAATAGGTAAAAAAAGATTTTTTCTAAAATTATTAGTTCTCAGCCAGTTATTTTGAGCTTTAGCTTTAGCTCAACAGTGACTAAAGTCCCTCGCTCTGCTGAATCAATTGCTCCTACTTGCTTTATTCCCTTTTCAGCTAAAATTTTCTTCGGTTTTAGCACAGTTTGGACACCAGTCTCGTCTAAATTCCAGATACGGGAAGGAGTAAGATTATGTTTTGTTATCAAG
This sequence comes from Hyles vespertilio, assembly GCA_009982885.2. Lineage (NCBI taxonomy): Eukaryota > Metazoa > Arthropoda > Insecta > Lepidoptera > Sphingidae > Hyles > Hyles vespertilio. The sequence continues at coordinate 20,371,948 of CM042807.1, forward strand.
TCGCCAAGTTTCTCGAAAAATTGTGTTAATTTATGTCGGTTCAATGAGCTTGCGCGTCCTGCACTGGTAGATTCGGGTGTTCTTATAGAAAGTGTCGAGTTCCTCTTCAGAAAGTTTGTCAACCAATCCTTGCCAGCCTCACCATTCGTATGCCAAGATGGTGGGATATTTTATACATTAAACTTCACGGCACACTGGTACGCAAGTTGTCGTACTTCTACCGGGAGAAGACCGAAGTAAATGGAAGCGCTTTTTAAGATGTACTTCGAGAGTAGTGTCTCTTGTTGCTTATTAAACACTAATCTTGCTTTGTATCCAACCGCAGGAGTGAGTGCAACAGTTTTTAATTTGCATCCATCGGTATTAACTGCATCAGCAGCCCTTTGTAAAAGATCCTGAAATGTAGTCCCCCTTTGAGTTTTTCACTTGTATGTCCTCATTCTGTCAAAGACGATAAATATACCCATGTAGAGTCATGGCAAAAAGTATTATCTTTCTTTCATAAGTGCTCGCGTAAATATAAACAATATTAAAAGAATAAAGGTTGCTTAGGGGATGGTTGTGCCGCGGCACAAGCAGCCCCACAAGAACGGCACATTTTACCCCAATTAGCAGAGTGTGAAATTTTGTCTCATATAAAAAAGGCATTTTGCTCAAAGCAATAAAATGGCACTGCATAATAAACTAGGATAAATAACAAACATTTTACTAAAAATATCTTATTAAAAGCATGAAAAATGCTAACTTGCGACCAAAAAGTATCCAAACGAAAATATTTACTTACTCGCCGCTGGAGGACCCTCACATGCACTGCCACCCGGTTCGCGTCGCTGACGCATTTAAAACCACCGTCGCGTGTGCCCGACTGTTAGGCAATACGCGTCTCAATACAATAGCATATATATCTCTTTTTGTTTTCGAGATATTCGCGAAGGCACTATTTACCCCCGGCACTTTCAGCCCCGCTCTCCCCTATATTAGATACGTAATAAGATTGTGTTTTGGCGCCTCTTTTATAGGATCGATAAATACGTACAAAGCGCTTGTTATAATAACTATTTTTAAGCAAACTGTAGCGACTCCTTCCCCATTCCATTTTAAAGTTGCAGCGCCTGGTGAAAAAAATATTTTGCAGTTTGGTTTGCAGCTACGAACGTTCGTCCTTGAAGCGAGTTTTCATTTAACTTACAGTGTTACTTTCTGAAACGTTTGGAATTATAATTAAGTAGTAATATTCAGAGCACGGATTGCGCGTTCTACTGATGTTAAATGAAATGATATAATTAAAATATAAAACTAAGATATATATAGATATTGAAATAAAACTATTATTTACGGATTTTATCGCGAATATAGTTTATTTTTTTACATTTTGTATCGAAAAAAGACCCACACAGATAAATATCTGAACTGTGATTCTCACCACTATCCAAAACAGTGCTAGCTACCGTGGGTAAATCCTTGTTTCAGAGAGCACTAATACCTCAGTCCGCCCCGTGACCACGAAAGCTGTAAAGTAATTGAAACGTCTGGAAATCAAAAATGTAAAAAAATTAAAAAGTTAAACTAAATTCGCGATAAAATCCGTAAATAATAATTTTATTTCAATGTGTAACATTCGCGTAAATCTAAGAAACCATTATATATATAGATGATATAAAATCAAGAATCAACATTTAAGTACATAGAAACTAACGAGAAAATTATTATATATAGATATTATTACAGGTTTAGAATCGCGAAATGAAATTGCGTAAGATTTCTAGACTGGTTCTTTAATATGTGACACACTAGACAATAAACACAGCAAACAAAGAACACTGTTTTAATGTTAAATTGGCAAAAGTAAAATGGTAAAAACATTGTAAAATGGCCAAAGACAATAAGTAAGTAAATAACAGTAATTTAGTTTGATACCTTCACATTAAATTTCTTTAATAAACTATTAAGAAATATAATTCAAAATTCCTATTTTCTTGGATGAACTGTAGGCCTGAAACCTCCATGTTGTTTCAATTACGTTGCTCATGTGTCCGTAACCCTTGAGTTGGCGGACTTTACATGCTATAGTAAATTCTTATAAATATTTACAATATCCGCAAAATGGGGCTGGAATTGGCTTGCAAATTGGAAAAAGGTTTGAAGGATATTGTAACCAGAGTAACTACTGGACGTAATAAGTCTTAAAATCTTATGTCTCAGAATGGCGAGCGCAATGGTACCTATACCAAGCGTTTTTCTTTGTAATTCATGGTGTTGTTTGGTTTTGCTACTGTTCATTAGTTGTATCGGTTACCATCAGGGGAATGGCATGATCATCTCGGCATTCGTCGCAATAAAATATAATAATAGATAAATCAGCTGACCGCGCCCATGTTGGTCTATCAAGTAAATGTAACATTTACCTGAATCCCGCTTCGCCAATAATAGCTAGCTAGTCCCCATTAATTGCTATTGAATTTCAAATTACCTCTATAAATTATTCTATGGACGACAATAACATTTTTTCATCGCTTTCCTTAACGCATCTTCGCTACAGGCAAAACAGTTCTAAACTACCACAAAGTTAGAAAAAACCCATCACGGTTAATGTAGTTTTCACCTGTTATATTAGCAATTTCATAAAGGTTACTTGTTAATTAGAATTGTGGAAGGAGGGTGCATAATGTGGGCCTCTGGCGTGACGGGTATACGCGGGTTCTTAGCATTCGATACAAATGCCACCGCCATTGTTTTTGCTCTGAATTCTTAAACGGAGAGATGGCGCGTAAAGCTTTAATAGCACGAAATAGTCATTGAAGTAAATTGCATCCCGTACTGTAGCGACTAGCGGCAATGGAAAACATCGGAAATCCGCCGGTTATTAGAATAGGTATCGTGATGCGTGCGTCATGCATCGTGCATCATTTTAATATAGCGTAAAGCGAAGATCTTATTCCTAGTTACAAGTTTATTAATGGTCACATCACGTTGTAAAAAAATCCAAAAGTTATAAACGAATCCTTTGTTTCTAAAATTATCACCGAGACAATTATGACTCAAACACAAAATACACAACCCGAACAAGAAATGAAATGTTAAGTAACTAATTAAAATTCCAGCATATTTCGAAAAACATTTGAATATTTAAACACATTTACATTCTATTGTTCCAGTTGAGTCGTGGTTATGCTTTAGATCCTTAATCCTCGATCGTTAATAATAATTGTAGGTAAGACGGCGTATCACAAGCACTTGCGCAGGACTGGTGGTCGCTGAGCCATGACCAAGACGCGGTTGATGACCGCTCAGATGCTTCACGAACGAAATTTTTATACTGTACTGCCACTGTTGACGCTGGAATATAGCTGCGGGTTTTAACAGATATTTTAAAATGGCTGACGGTCGTTGGATTTTAATTGCGGTGGACTCACCTCGTGGGATTTTTGAGGTTATGTTTTGTAAGGATTGTTGGGATAAAAATGATTTGTATTTTTATTTGGTTTTTGCTATTTATATACTTTTTTATATTAATAGTAAGTGTGTAAGTATGTAGATGAGGTTGCGCGGTGCACATCATGACTTTGTATTCAGTGATTGAAATGCTCACAGTATGAGGGTGCGATGTGTAAATATTTCACTTTTTTCTAGCTTTTCTATAGTGTTTTAGTTGGGTTTCTTCAGATCATCCGTGAATGTTATATCTTTCAGAAGCTTTATAACAATGCTCTTTTAACTAACTCGTGTCCAAACGCTCCAATTTAAGTAACAAAAACCGCCATTATTTAATTAAAAACCACAACATAACATTTGTATAACACGGATGTTGGTAGACTTTTGCCAATAAGTTTGTCTTATTTCATAGAATATACGTTGGTCGTTCTCCACAATTCGATATCTTATCTTAATGGTAGATTCTGTTTCGAACCTAGCAAATGCTAGAGCCTGGAGCCCGCGCAGTATGTGACCAACTGGATAATAAAGATATAACTTTCCATTTGTTTACTCGAAAATGGCGTATATTTTACTAGTGTAGCGGCACTTACAGTTCTAAATGAAACGCTGTTCCCGATGCAAGATAAACACTGGTTTATTTGATTTGGGAATAAGCCTTTCTAATCCTTGAAACTTTTTGATTTTCATTGCAAAATTTGGGTACATAAATACCTTGAGAACCTGATACAAATTATTGTACCATTTTAAATTATGCACAGCCGAACATCCTAGGATTGAAGTCGATTAATTAATTTTCAGCATCTATGACAACCATCACAATTTTAGTATTTTTCTGGTTTCTACAGCACTTAACTCAACCATGGTCTCATATTTTTCAAAGAATGCTTGCACATAGGGTTCTGATCGAAATACAGTGATAATTTTTTCGCCACTAAAGTTCAGTTAAATAGCTTATCCGCTACTTGATTTTTTATAAATATAACTGTGAAAGCCTTCAAGTTCCCACAACCGTAACTACATAAAAATATCCATAAGCTTTCGACATGTTAGCCTACATTTACAGTGAGCTAATTATTTCTTTATTGTTATTATTGAAGCCTTTCGGGTATACTACGTTTCTGACGTGTCGGAATGACATTACAAATATAAACTTTCAGATTTATGCTTACGTAATATTCTTGAGAGATATTGTACTCGGAAATCGAATTCGAGATCAAAAATGTAAACAAACAAATGTCATTGTAAAAGTGACATTTCAGGGTTATGAAACATTTTCTCAAAAACATATACCGCCTTATTAATAAAAATTGCGTCTTCCACGGTTACGTCAAACCTTAAACTCGGTTAGTTATTCCCAATGGATAGCGAGGTAATAACGACTTTATTAATAAACACGGATGAGCTTTGGCTAAACATGACAATCCTGTTATGGCAACCCTCTGATTTTAAAATAAAAAGAATGAACGAAATAACCGAGTCGATCTTAAAGACTGGACTTGAACGTAAACAAATGTATTTGACAAATAAAAAGCGGATTTGTCAATCTTGTACGTATTTTCAAAGATTAGTGATTTTATAATTTCTTTCATTGGAAATGATTCAAATAGAAAAAAACGTACTCCTTCCATTAACTGGAATTAAGAAGAAAACGCAAGCAAATCAACATGTTGCAATAATTTAGTATTTTATTTGCAGTTCCTATATTAGTACTTAATGGCATGTTTATTATTCTTCCAGCTATTTTTTCGTTTGTTGCTTAAAACATATGTATGCGCCAATCATTGAAAATAAATCTTTGGACACTAACTCGCATAAACCAAAAACTAAAGCTTGGGAGGATTTGCATGAAAAGTAAAAGCTTGCTTGGTTTCTTTCAGCGTTTCAATCACTTGCCGTGTAAGTAGTAAATAATAATTATTATGCAGGTTTAATCAATTAAATGCACGTCCACAAACTGTAAATAAATTAAAAGCAAAATGGAAACTATTAAATATGAATGCACGGAAGAATATGAGTGCATTTAGGAGAAAGTTCAACAAGACTGATGGCCGTGGAGAATCAACAATTTTCATGACTGTATTTTGTTCACATGTAAGAAACACGCACATTAAACACTTTTCTAATATACATTTCTTTGCACATGTACATGGCTACTCCACCAACAAGTACAGTTGAAACTGTGAGTGAGATTTCCCCATTTCAATTACAGATAAATTGCTAATGATTTGAAATAATATAAATCTCTTGAGTATCAAATGCATATTTATGACATATTATTATTATCTTCCTTCTCCATTTCAGGATACCAAAATAACAAAATATAATATTAACATACTATTAGATTTGAGAACTATGCAGGCAAGCGTAAGTTGCTTTCATATTTTTTTTATCAGTAAAGCAAAAAAGCGTTGCATGTGAAATATTGTTACCATAAGTTAATATAATTTTAAATTGCAGACTTCACAAATCAACATAGTAACATAAAATATGGGAGAAATGTTACCAAAAAACGTATGCACAAATTTCACATCTTTTATTTACTTTTGCAAAGACTAAATACATATTATTCTCCTTTTATTTCAATTTTACAGATGAACATAAAAAAGATAAATAATCAAGTAATTTATTAATTTGTTGTATCAGCCCATATACGTCCCACTGCAGGGCACGGGCCTACTCTACAATCGAGAGAACGATTGAGAGTGGTTAGGCCATATAGTCCACCACGCTGGCCTAGTGCGGGTTGGCACTTATTAATTTAATAATCATCAATTTATCATTTATGCAGCAGAATTTTAGAATGTGTCATATTTTCATGAAAATTAAAAAAAAATATATAACAAGATGTTGAATTCTGTAATTTGAGAATGGATTCAATCTTTAATGATTCATTTGATGTAATGGAGGCATATGTTTTCTTCGCTATTAAACTTCTTCAAAAATATATTAATAATCACAACGTAGAATGCTTTGTGCATGTAACTTACTAAAGACAGGCATTTAAAACGAAGGGTTAGAAATAACTGTTCCGCTGAATTTTGAATTATTACCTGATAAATCAACTATAAAAATAAATGATGACCATAATGGTGACACTATTTAATACTTCCAGAGCAATGACTGTATAAACACCATGGCCAACTATAGCAAAGAATTATAAGCCGATGAAAATGAGAGACGGAGGGAGATCATGGATCAAGCGGAGTATAAAATTTGTATGGCCATCCAAGAAAGAAAAGTGCAATATTTGATAGAAAAATATTGGAATTTAAAAAAATCACGAGAGATGACTACCAAGTCATTCATTATATCTTAATAACTTATCAATTTCCTCCAAATTTTCAGTTTTTTTATTGCTATGAATGGCGAGATCAGCATGCCGTTGACCTGATAGTAAGCGATACGACCGCTCATGACCAGCGGTAAAATCAAACAACACCTTGAATTACAAAGCAGTGCTTGGCATTCCGCAGCGCTCGCCATCCAGAGACAAGATGTTAGGTTTAAATATGTCCAGCAGTTACTCTCCCACCGAAACACAATAGTGCATTTACACTCCTGTTTGGCGGAAGAAATAGACATTGTGGTGGTACCTACCCAGACGACCTTTCACATATGAGAGACCTACTACCAGTAAAGAAAATACACTTGTACTACTTTCCTTTTTTCCTTTTTTGTTTTTAATTCTATTCTAGTTCACTTGAACAAATCTGCATATTATGCATTAAGATTATTGATAAAAAGTAATAATTGTTAGTTTGTTTCTAGAATTCACATATTATTGTTTTTTTGATCATTTAATTATATTTTTTTTATCTTAATATGATTTGTTTATTTGGAAGGTCAATTAAATAAAATTTCTTGTAATTTATGCATGTTTTATTTACACACTTATCATCATATAATATTTATTATATATCAGTATATGCAAGGTGACGAATAATGAAAAATGCAGTATATGAATATGCAAATAGACACAATAGTCACGTATGGAAGATTATTATAAAATAGAAAAAAACAAATATAAAATAGAAAAAAAAGTGTGTGTGTTGGTAAACGGACTAGATGTGACTGCCAACATATTCGCGGTGGTCCGAATCCCAGGGCTCACTTCTGACTTTTCGGAGTCATGTGTGTATTGATGGTCAATCACCAAGCAATAAAACGGTGAAGGAAAATATCGTAAGGAAACCTGCATAGCATAGCGATTTGTATGGTATGTAAAGTCCGCCAACCCGCACTAGGCCAGCGTGGTGGACTATATGGCCTAACTACTCTCAATCGTACTCTCGATTGTAATAGGCCCGTGTCCTGCAGTGGGACGTACATGGGCTGATAAAAGAATACTAAATAGATTATGTACACACGCTTCATGTCTTTACATATTTTTCGCTGGTTCTCGCCTTGTTCTCCGATTTGTGTCGGATTTTTGTCTCGAGACAAAGAAACTATGAACGCGAGAACTTGCATTAACTCCACACTCGCATGTTTCTCAGTAGCAAGCAAGTCGTCGAGAACAGTTGTGCGTAGTAGGCATATAATGAGCGAATATATGAGCTAGATCCTTAACTGATTTTTTATCTATAATGAGTAAAATACATATTAAATGAAGCCTACATTTTAATAGATTTCGGTAATTTTATAACTTGTGTAAAATTTTTGAATCAAAAAAGGTTTTTGCCGTTTTAGCTTTCTTTATCGTATTTCGCATGTCAAAAATGCCTATTCCACTCTTACTTCAAACAAGACTTGGAATAGTTAAGCCGAGGAAGTAGGAGGTAGGAAGACGTTATTAATAAAAGCGTTATTACTTCGGCCTAAAGACACCAACCTTATGCCGAGGTTATAGTGTGTGTTATGGAACTCACTGATCTTAAAAGTAAAAAGAATGAACAAAATGACCGGTCGATTTTAAAGATTGGTATAGATCGTCATGGAGCACTGTCTCCCGAGAGCGCTGTTGTGGAAAGTAATAACTAATAATAGTTTTTCTCTTTTGACATTATATAACATGGGACATATTATCATAGATCACGAGTTTTTTTATGTTCGTTGTTATATCACGAAACCATAAGGCAAACAATAACTTAACAGATATTTTTATCTTTTCAGTTTCACTTGTAGTGTCTCCACACGCTAACTTATTGTGGATGCGTTGTACTTGCAGTTACATCAAATGTGACATTTGTCATACATTATTTATAAATTTGACGTCCATCAAGATTGGGTTTGAAAACATTTTCAAACACGATTTTACAAGTTGAAAAGTTTTTCGTAACTTTGTGTGGTATTTTATTAGTTACACCACATGTTACTACCCACATGTTCGGCTCTTATTATCTTGAATCTTCTTATGAATATATTTTTGATTTGTTAGGTAGTTAATTCTATAAGCAAATTAATCAATGTGTACAAGTACAATTAAATAGATATTATTTGTTACTTCGTTTACATTTTTACTGAAAATATTGTTACTTTCCTTTTTATTTATTCGTCAGTTGCTATAAAGTAAATTTGAGTATTTCTTAATTAATTATTTCTCACGGTGCTGAAGGAGTATGCACCGAGCAAGTACACAATTTTTCTGCGACCATCCAAGACTACTAATTTGAAAGTGCAATCTTAAAATAACATCAATTTTATGTAAGGAAAGCAAGACAGGTCAATGTAAAGTAAATAAATAACACCCAACAGTCACATACATAGTCCTGAGACCCCACACTAAGATCGAATCTTATGTCGTGGGTATCAGGAACTACGAGACTTTCGGTCTCACAAACACCCAGACCCGGAAGAAATATTTGTGGGCCGCACAAACATTTCTCTCGGTGCGGGGATCGAACCCGTGGCCTCTCGTTTTACAGGCGGCGTATAACCAACTGCGCCACGGAGGCTGTCAATAAGTAATAAAATTCTGTAATATTCTCAAAATAATATGACATAGGAACTCGTCGACTGCATATGAAACCAGTGACCACTATTGAATGAATGTATGCGATCGAAGAAACAGAAAGTACAATGGCCCCGCATAGAAAAAGTTTATACACCGTTAAACGGGGCGAGTAGAGATCACGGGGCTAATTGATATATTTTACGAATAATTTCACAAGCAAATATTCTACTGAAAATTGCATTAATTTTTAATTGCTTTATTAAACGATTTTTAAATATAACGACATATTAATAAGTATATATCCATTAAATAAGTGGAAGTGGCAGTGGGCCGCATATGGCGCGTAGAACCAATGGCCGTTGGGGCCGAAAGGCGTACAGGCAACCGAAATGTCAGACGCCCGCCAATAAGGTGGACGGACGACCTGGCTAAAGTTGCAGGAAGTCGCTGGATGTAGGCCGCTTCCAACAGGTAATTGTGGAGGTCCTTGGCCTATGTACAGCAGTGGACTTCCTATGGCTGATATGATGATGATAATGATATATCCATTTGCCTCAATATAAAGCATTTGTATATTTTTCGTGTTTTTTACAAAGAAGAGTAAAAATTTGTTAATGTAAAATGATGAACTCGTAAAACAACATGCTATGTATCAAATCAAAACAATCCTTAATCTGTACAGACAAACATTTATATGCTAATTAAGTTAAAAATGACTATTCTTCTAAAAATGTAAATTCATTTCATTCCTTAAACCATGTGTCTCGGCGGTATAACTTTAAGTCAAAAATTAGGCTTATATTGGTTTAGCCCCTCCTTATTTCGTGTTTATTAATACAGTTTTGCACATTCCACGCGTAAGCCTTGGGTTAAAGTCAATTTGACACAAATTTTGCTTCGATATTGAGACGTGACAGCTCGTCGGAATAAACTTTAGACAGAAAGATTAGGTTACGCCATGTTTATTAATACAAAATTTGTTTAAAACCTTGGCTTATCGTTAAATCCTCGCTATTTCGAGTTTATTAATAAGAGGGATTGGGTATAGGTAATTTGATTAGTGAATAGATTCAAATGTTGCAAGTACTATGTTTTATTTATTTATATTTATTTTTGAATTTTGAACATTTTGAATATTTTATTATGCCTTTCGACGTGACCCTTGCCTTGGGCCCAAACAAATTCTAATGGGTTTAACTCACAGTGATTTTCAAAGACCATAGTGCGTTCGGCTAGGAACACGAGCGCCAGAAATCTTAGGAACAAAATAGAACAAAAACTTAACAAAAAACGTGAAACCAGCTTCACGGCGTTTTAGCTTTATCACATGATGCACATTCATCAAGTTAAGCAATTAAATGAACTAAAGGGAGGTGTCGCGGGCTTCAAAGCGACGTATTTGTAGTTGAGACGAAATTTAAAAAAGTTTTATTTCAGTGGCCTAAGGTTACGAATTTCTGCATAATACCTGTAGCATAAAATATTATCGTACCATTTTTTTCTCATACTTAAAAAAGATGTTGAAATTGTAGTTAATGTAAATATTATACCAAATAATCTTTATTTGGCTTTGTTTTATACTTATTTAACGAATGAGAATAATTCCAACCTATTTTTTTAACGGTTGTGAACAAATTACCATGACAAATTATTTTATTCTAGTGGTAACACTTTTGTTTACATTTTTGATCTCGGATTCCATTTCCGAGTATAGAGAGTTTGTTATGAAAGCGATTTATTTTATAACTAACATTTTTGTCTCTTTGTGATTTAGGTAATATTGGTTCCTATATGACAAATTAAATTGGCTTCTATATATTTACTGCTGTTGTTAAAGCGCTGTAAAAACATCTGAATATTTGGATAGAAATTAGCATTCAAAATAACAATTATTTTCGCAATAGTGGTGATATTATGAATTCACTGATAGTTATATTTAAACAAACTATTAAATATTTATTAAGCTAACAATTTTATAAACGTCAGCCTTAGAGTATTTATATACCGGGTATCTCAAGACTGCTACGAAAACGATGCCGGGTGGTAGTTTTAGTGACTACAAACACAATGCAACCAAAAATTTCGAAAAGAAACGCGACAATTATTTTTTATGATTTTTTAAATATCTTCATTTTTGGGTGGTAAATCCATAGTTTTTGCTAAAATAATAATTTAAACACTTTTATGCCTTAGATTATTTATAAGTAAAAGGGTATACACTATTATTTTAGGAAAAAAATGTATTTACCACCCAAATATGGTGACAAGAAAAAAATTACAAAAAAAAATTGACGTTTTTTTTTGAAACTTTTTCTGTTGCATTGTGTCTGAAGTCGCTCAAACTACCACCCGGCTTCGTTTTCGGTAGCAGTCTTGATATACCCTGTATAGAGGGAGCGCTGTCATACATTCGCGTTTTAAAAAACGTAAATATTTTCTTGTTCGTAATGTTGGTAGCGCTCCTATCTTAGTGAAAATTGAATTATTTATTTAGCAATAAATTGCTATAAATTCCTTTTATATCCGAAATTATATTTGGCTATTATCCTTTTAAAACGAGTTTGAGTAAAATTAAATATACCTAAACTATTTATTTTTATTTTTTTTTCCAATTAATTTATGTATGTTGCACAACCTGTTCCAATATTAGCCAATAGGAAAAGGTGGCCCGGCACCACCATTTTTGTCTACGTTTTTGAAGTACCAGCGCTCTATATATATATACTCTAAGACGTCAGCAAACAAAAAGCAAACCCGCACGCTGGTCGAAGTTATTTTAATACATCTCACTCAAATTGTAATGGCTGTAGAAGTAATTTACCCGACACGAGTTTTCGTGATAACGTAAACTCAATTGCCTCAGCTTTTTCACGAGCCGTTGAAAAAACTGTCGCTGGGTCTTCGGACCTCTGTTGAATCGTGACGTGGTCGGAAGCAACTATCAAATAAATTGTTGGTTCAGCCGACTAATTACTCATAACGGATTTAAATCTGGAATATTTTTCGTAAGGATATTTGACATGTTTGGCTGTATGTTACGGACACAATACGGCAAAGGAAATATACAACGTCGGTCCCTTCGTAAACTATCTAAACTGAATAAATATAATTTTTGTTTTATTGAACTGATTGCCAGTAAAGATAAAGATTTATAATTCTTATTTAGTCTGAGTTCTTTATAATAAAATAAATGCAAATTTTATTCCTTCAATTGTTTTACAATCAAATAAAATTGAAAGTGCTTAAAATTAATATAATATGTAGAACTTTAAATTTTACTGGTGTAAGGTAGAATTTACAGTTTCGATAGTTTACTTAGGGACTGTTGACAAAATTAGGTACCTATTTGTTTGTTGAGTCGCCATAGTATATGAGTCGTAATAGATACTATGTGCAGGGCCGTCTTTACTTATGATGGGGCCCTGGGCACACAAGAATATGGGGCCCTTATGAAAAATAAAGAAAAAAAATTATCTAACATTTATCTACTATGGTCATTTCACATCGAAGTTATGTATAAATCTTGTCGGAATTGTCCTCTCAAAGGGATGTAATGCAAGAAACTGTGTATGATGTCTCTAGATCCGTGGTTTCTAACCTGGGGGTAATTACCCCCGCGGGGATAAAACCTGTATTTTGCGGGGGTAACAATGAGCTGGTTATCGTCTTAAGTGAAACAAAACCTAATATACCAAACTTGTACATCCTAAGCAGTACCTCGTGGTACTGTGGTGGTATAAGAATTGTAAAATAATAGAAATTTCAAAAGCATAATTATTGGTTATGTGCAATTGGTTTAAGTTTAATAAAGTCTACGGATAAGGTATTAACACGTCTTGTTTGAGATCATCCTTGGGAGGAAGGGTACAATCAGTCATCCTAGAGGAGAGGGAGGGGTAAAATCAGTCACCCTTATATCATAGGGGTAACAGACCTAAAAAGGTTAGAACCACGGCTCTAGATCTTTCTAGGTTAGCTCATTACACAGGCTCACTAAAATGTTTTTATTAGTGAGTATTGATTCCCACTAAAATGGTTAATAATTTTCTAAAACGATATATTATTTGCGATTGTTTTTTTTTATTTATATGATATTAATCGTTATCAAAATAATTTCGTTTATAATCGACTTAAAAAAAGAAGGAGATTATGTGTTCGATGTGCATGTGTGTAATTTTGTCAGAGTTCCACAGTTTTGGGATATGTTAGTCTATACCAGCGCGTGAAAAATAATTTCAAATTAAAAAATATATGCATGTTTGTACGTTTGTCCACGCATATCTCAAAAAGTATAAGTTGAATTTCAAAAAATATTTTTGCTTTCGATTAGATATAGTCAAACTTAGTTCATCAAAATCGGTTACTTCGTTTTTGAGATAAAGCAGGGCTGTCCAACTTTTTTCAGTTCGCGACGTGCGTACATGTTGACTATTTTGTCTCAGCGTCCTAACCTAGATAGGTAAGGGTAATAAGTTTCGATTACTACAACAGAAATTAAAAAAATAAGAAATAGAAAATAATTTAAAAGAATTAAACCGTCTTCAAAATGTAATAAAAAGAGATAAATAAAATTAATCTTTTAATAGATCTAAAATACCTAAATGGGCCAACGGTTTTTTTGAGGTCGATACTAGCCTTAAAATTTGAGATCAGCGGAACCCCATGGCTCTACTCGCATAGTTCGTAGTATGATGTTATAAAGCTTAATAGTAATCTAGCTGGCACCGACCTAAAAAAATGTTGGCCTATTCAGGTATTTTAGATCTATGAAAAGATTATTTTTTATTATCCGGAATTAATGAGACGGGACAGGAAAGGATGTAACAGGATCGAGTCTTGTGTCGTGGGTATCAGAAACTACGAGAGACTTTTCGGTGTCACAAACACCCAGAACGACATATTTGTGGGCCGCACAAACATTTCTCTCGGTGCGGGGATCAAACCCGCGGCCTCTCGTTTCACAGGCGTCGTAACGTCTAACTGACTGCGCCACGGAGGCTGTCAAAACTATTGATATAATTAATATGTTGCTGAGTGCCAACCAACCAACCAACGCCAAGTGCGTGGTGGCCTGTTGGTAAACGGACTAGACGCGACTGCCAACATGTTCACGGTGGGCGCGGGTTCGAATCCCAGGGCACACCTCTGACTTTTCGGAGTCATGTGTGTATTGATACTCAATCACCACGCACTAAAACTGTGAAGGAAAACATCGTGAGGAAACCTGCATACCATAGCGATTTATAAAATGTATATGGTATGTAAGTCCGCCAACCCGCACTAGGCCAGCGTGGTGGACTATATGGCCTAACCACTCTCAATCGTATTCTCGATTGTAGAGTAGGCCCGTGCCCTGCATTGGGACGTATATGGGCTGATACAGACAGACATCTGGTTTACAGAAACCAGGCTTTACAGACGTAAAAATAGTAAGTAATATCTTAGGAATTATTTCGATTATTTCATATTGAACTGTTTTTTTTTTTAAAGTGTAATTAATGTCTGTCAGTAGCGTAGGTAACTTTAAACTATCTGAGGTGCGTGGCAAAATCATCAGATGGGGCCCTCCCTTACTATAAAACCTTAACTTTATAAACTCTATCAATAATTATCCAAGAATTAGTATACAATCCAGTGAATTGTTGATTCTCTTCTTACTAATTTTATAAATTAATGTTACATTCCTTCTCTGCTTACGGCATCTCGGGCCGAGGACCCCTTCGGACCTGATGAGGCCTTTCAAGCTCGGGGGCCCCTTACCTTGGTGTTATACAAATATTTTGACAGCCTCCGTGGCGCGGTTGGTTAGACGCCGCCTGTGAAACGAGAGGCCGCGGGTTCGATCCTCGCATCGAGAGAAATGTTTGTGTGGCCCACAAATATTTCTTCCGGGTTTGGGTGTTTGTGAGACCGAAAAGTCTCTCGTAGTTCCTGATACCCACGACACAAAACTCGATCTTAGTGTGGGGTCAGGACTATGAATGTGACTGTTGGGTGTTATTTATTTATTTATTTTTATGATGCAACATAGTACCTATATAGTATAATTAGTATTTCTGTGACAGAGAACACATTTATAACATTTCACTTTTAGTTTGGAGGGATCTCTTTTAGGATGTGGAGTTATATAATCACTAATCTATTGAAATAGATGACTACTACTTCTTTCAATTTTGTAATTATACGTACATAGGTGATAGGAGTCGTGAAATGAGTGAGGAAAATTTTCGGTTTGTCTTTTTTTACACTTTCTCTTCATCGGGGCCCCCTGAGGATGGGGGCCCTGGGCACGGGCCCCGTGTGCCCTTAGTGTAAAGACGGTACTGACTATGTGGCAAAGAAACGGTAGGGCATCCCGCTGCTAATAGAGAAAATATTAAGATCACGAAATTCATATTTTATGTTTTGCAAATGGTAGGTAATTTGTTTTCTTTTTTAATTAATGGTACAGTAATTATTTATATAACGGTATGATTAGAATATAATAATAATAAATAAATAATAAATAACACCCAACAGTCACATATATAGTCCTGACCCCACATTAAGATCGAGAATAGAATTATATTTATAGAATAATAACCTATAAAGCCAGTAAATAAAATGTCCGATGGCTATAATCGAGTGTTTTGTATCGTACGGCATAGATTAAGGCGACATTTAGAACTTAGAAGCTTAGAGTATATATATATAGAGGGAGCGCTGGTACTTCAAAAACGTAGATAAAAATGGTGGTGCCGGGGCCACCTTTTTCTTCTCTACATCCAGTGTGAATTATGACAGCTTGGAAAACGCATGACTTACATGAAAAAGAAAAATCAAAAATGTGGTTTAGCGTTATCGAATACCATCCAAATTTATTTTAGGGGTTAATTATTAACTGTGTATTCGTTTATCATCGACACTAAATCCAATTTCTTATTAATTAACAAGAAATAATTTAAATAATTTTACAGAAAAACATTCATATTTTTGAATTTTCGAACGCGTTTTTTCAATGTTGCAAGTAATTAAATTGTTGAAATTCCGAAAAAGTTCCGGAATAATTTTTATGTAAACAATATAAAATATTTGAATTTGGAGCGAAATAAATTGTAGTAAGCCAAGGTTGAGTTTTATTTTTCATTTATTATTAATATTTTGTATTATGACAACTTAAAACAATGTAACGTGAATATGTTAATTTCCGTTTATTTATTTATTTATATATTTTTCGTGGAAAAGTCATTTATCGGTAACATTAATATAGCAGTGCTACCAACATAACGAACAAGAAAATACCTACGTTTTTGAAGTCGCAAAGGTATGACAGCGCTCCTTCTATATATAAATACTCTAAGCTTAGAAGTAAATATTTTTTGCATTGCGTTTCAGATTATTTATTAATGAAATTCAAAAATGCAGGTTGCATTAATCTTACAAAAAGTAAAAATGTGTATTTAGAAATTGCTTTGTAATATAATTTTTGAAACATTTTTGACTCTTATTCTGCACGATTGATGAGAATATCTTAAACAATATCTCGTTTTCTTTGTACGAAAGCGTGCTAATTTAATTTTTTTTTTTAAATTTCTT
Organism: Hyles vespertilio; assembly: GCA_009982885.2. Lineage (NCBI taxonomy): Eukaryota > Metazoa > Arthropoda > Insecta > Lepidoptera > Sphingidae > Hyles > Hyles vespertilio. Next base: position 20,388,851 of record CM042807.1, read on the forward strand.
CATCATCATCATCAGCCTAAACTGTTGTCTGTTGATGTCGGTTCTTCGACAAATGTGGCCAGCCTACTGCCACTTCAGCTTGCTAATCCTATGTGCTATGTCTACGACTTTGGTTTAAATTTCTTAGTATGTTGTAATTCGTTAAGATTGTCAAAGTGATTTTACTTGTATTATACAAATAGCAAGAATTTCGGCCTGCGAATTCCGAGTTTGATGGTTCCTAAGGATGGTTCTAGACTAGACGAATGAAGTTTTCAACCGCGCAAGTAAATGTCCGCTGAGAATCTTCAGTCGCCTAACGACCTCAGGGAAATTAAAGCGGCAATTAATATTGGCGGAGTGTAATAAAGTTTCTGAGTGTATCATTAGTCATAAGTGCAGGAACTGAAAGTCCCGTAGGAAGAGAAGCGCACGTTCCGTTAGTGAGTGTGTTTACACATTCCGTAATTTAGTATGTGACATGTTGGTGCGAATATTTATTTATCTTGATGCATAATAAAATGCACAAGAACATGTTTTATTCCCGTTGCTATAGTTAGTGGGAGATAAGATCGTGGACACCGTTACCGTAGAGAAATCACTCATAATAAAGATTTACGCTCTACATACGAACCACATTACATTACAAGCGGGAAATTGTAATTTTTATAATGTTTTACGGCGGCTTGCGACCAAGTTTAAGAGTAAATGGTACGCTTCGGCGTATCACACGTGATTACATGGAAATGTGGAAATTTTTCAATGAACGACACATTTGGTTAATGACGTGGTTGATACGGGCTTTAATAGCTCCGTGGTAAAAGTTTTTTTTGCGAGGTTATTTACCTCTTTAGTTCATTGTTTTGTCACCCGCTTTGCACGGAGGGAAGTAGACAATAATTTATTTCTAACTCCTATTAATTTAACCTTCCGATCGATTTCGTTGCGGGTTAGAGACAAGTTTGACATTTCCGGAGACTCGCCAAGCTTCAATGTTCGGTATAATTACATTGCGTGCCACTGTTAATCCTCGCTTATAGGAGCTGCAGTAGTGGATGTGAGGGCGGGACAGTCTCATGAGCTCTGTGGTATTTAAAATAAAATAAAATATTATAATGGCAGTAAATATTATTGAAATTAAAATATACAGCAAAAATTATAGCTATCTCCCGGGGTCTGTGAATTGCATTTAACTTATTTACCATAAAATGCATTGTACAATAGTTTCTTTGTCGATTTATCATAATCTAAATTTAGTATGGATGAGTAATGTCTTTGATGAGCAGGACAGGGACCGGAAGCGAATTATCGGGTCTCATATCATTATAATGTTGCTTGTTGTTAAGTTGTTGTTGCTTGTTGCAATAAACTTTACAATAAAGCCAAATTAAAAGGTACAGGAAGATAAGCAGATGTCTCGGAGGTATATATTTAAAGAATATCGACAGTGTGGTTGTCGAGCCCGCATGTCCAGCTTGCATCGATCTAAAAAATGTAGGTAAATTGGTATTTAAGATTTATAAAAAGATTAGGTTTATTTCTTTTACAAATAATTTTCTTACAAACAAATATTTAAACAAGTAAATATTAGCCTGCCAAATTGGGAGTGCTGTGGCATCTTAAGGCCTGGTCTGGCGAAGAATACGCGCGGCACTGCGGGAAGCGGCAACGTCATGACGTCATGCAACGTAGTTCACATAACAACAAAAAAGGTGGTTCTCATATAGGTTTCACTCTGTGCGTAAAACCGTTGACCAATAGGAGAACCGTTCATTGACAACCAACGTTACTATGGCAATTTCGCATTGAAGTTTTCTTGAATTTCCATGACAACAAATAACAATCATTTAAATTCGAAAATATATGTAATTTCTTAAAAAAATGTTTGTGTGTCATTTTAAATAAACTGGGTATATATGTTTACGAGACAATTTTCGCAATATTGATACGTGATAAAAGTGGTTCGCATCATTCTAATGAAATACGCGTCTGCTGAATACATTTTTTTCGGCTAAACAATTTATTGTCAGATCAAATTTAATTTCACTGGATTTACGTAGATATCCTTTCTTATATTATCGTTATCGATCGTACCGTAATTGGGTAAAAATAAATTTCATAACGATTAAATTACTTTCCTATAAAATTGTCACAAGCAAAACCTGGAACAATACTGATGGACACTTTTTACAATAATAATTTTATTTTTGTGTTTAACAGAATTCATACCACAGAGCTCCAAATATATATGCGGAGGTTTAAGTAGCACAAATTACAATATTTATAGAGGGGGCTTTAATAAAATGGGAATGAAAAAAGGGGAAAACACAGAACTTGAAACTACGTTGAGGAACTACATATTTAAGATTTTGATAAGATATAAGATTTGTTGTTTGTATTTCTTTCTATGCAAATATAGGGATAAGGCCAGCTAGGGTAGTAGACTATAGTATGGCCTAACCACTCTCAATCGTATTCTTGATTGTAGAGGAGACCCGTGCTCTGCAGTGGGACGTATATGGGCTGATAAAGTGCCCCGCGAATAAGGATAAAGACTGAATGTATATAGATACTGTAATAGTCACTATTTATGGTTAATATGTGTAACATTGTAGTAGAATACAATTATTAATATTTATCGGCTCGTTTGCTATACACCACGTCATCACACCGTTCCATCCTCCACGTCTATGATCTATCTCCTTCTATATCTATCTCACTCACCCTTGGTTCGCGTAGTGTATAGTTCGAGACGACAGATGCTAAGAGTGTGAATTTATCAATACACTACAGATACCTACTAATAAATTGTCTCCAATTGTACCCTGATCAGTTGGGAAATAATTCCGTTGCTATATTTTGTTAAAAAGCATGGGGTACTAGGTTCTTAGAACAATTAAGATACAGTTCCGTTCGCCATTATTATAACAATAAAATAAATGTAATTGACTCCATTTTATAATCCTGTACTTATTAAATATTAATTATTTTTACTTTTTAATTGTATCTTTTTTACCAAAGCAAGGTTTTTAAGTTTTATTCCTACGTGGTGTAATATTGCGCCATTGTCATTGGGAACGTACGTGAACTGTATTAAACGTACTGTGCGGCAGCACATAGTCGATATACGCGCCACAGCCTAAACAAAAGTTTAAACCAAACGAAAATTGATAAAAATATTGTCCTCAAATAAATCCATTGCGCAAATACGCTTACCGCGACGAAATGATGAGAATGACGGCACGTTGTGCGGTGTATCCGCCCCGCGCTTCACCGCACTTGTCCCTCTACACCGACACATAATGTGACAGCACAAAAGTCCAGTCTACCCGTCACCCGGTTGACCCCTCACCGCAGACGGTGGCTGACGCATACTGCGGCGGAACGCCATGTCAATGTAATTTTTTTTCATATAAAACCGAGTTTGACACCGCATTCCGCGCAACGCAACGCTGTGCGTAGCTTCGACAGACCAGGGCTTTAGGCTGCACAAGCTCACGCCTTTGCTAGCGAAGAAAGGTAGATTTGTCATATTTTCCAATTTTATTTTTTCAAGTTTATTTACCTTGATAGTATGTAAAAATAAATGATTTGTACAAAATTAAAATATTAAAACTACAAAAATAAATGATTTATTTTAAAATAGTAAGCAAATCCGCGCGCAACAGCAAGTCGTCAATAAAGATAAAATCTAACAATATCACTTTAATACACTTAGTATTAATATATTAGCAAATGATTACTGTTCATGTCCCAAAAGATAATTTAAATGGATTGATTAAAACAGCACTTTTTGCTTTATGGCTTACTTTATTTGAGATGCGGGTGCGTTCAATGTACCTTTGAGGAAACCGTACTTAAATATAATAAGAAAATATTCCGACTAGTCGTTATGGTCTATGGAAACCCTTCGGGAAGTCTTTGTTAAGGAATGGAATATTACTAAATGAAGGAAGAAAGAGACAAACATAGAGCGAGAGCAAAAGAGAGAGATACACAGCAGTGTAAATGCACTGTTGTGTTTCGGATTGAAGGACATTGTAGCCAAAGTAACAACTGGTCATATTAAGATTTAACATTTTATGTCTTAGGATGGCGAGCGCAGTGGAATGCTAAGCATTGCTTTGTAATTCAAAGCTTTGTTTGGTTTTGGTACTGTCCATGAGCGGTCCTATCGCTTACCATCAGGCGAACGGCATGCTCGTATTTGCCAATCATTAATTGGAGCTCATCCCAATCATTCACAAATAGGTACTATTTTATGTAGAAAAGCTCTACTTTTTTATTGACGTTACATGAAACCGATGTCTTTCCCGTTCAGGGCATTCTACAGATATTAAAAGTATGGAACCTTCAGCATATTTAATTTTTGAATACGCCTCCCAGCATTATTCGGCTCTGAAGGACTACACCATTCAAAGAAACTGCTTCAGCGAAATACGCACGCATCTCTAACAACTGTCAAAATCGTGTCTGCTAATTGTTTTACGACATCTTTACAAATGAAATATTTCGAGATTCAGACCATTTGAAGGTTTTCGTCCTGGCAATGAAAAAGTCAAAGACAGTTTTTTGCAGATTATGTTTGGCTTTGTAGAGAATGCAAGCTGTTTTTTTACCTAATAAATAAATGAAACACTCAACAGTTACATACATTGTGCTGAGTCGTAGGTTTCAGGAACTACGAGAGACCTTTTCGGCCTCACAAATACCCAGACCCGAAACAGATACCTGTGGTTCACACAAATATTCGTGATCGAACCCGCGGCTTCGCGAGTCTCAGCCAGCGTCTAACCAACTGTGCCATGGAGATTGTGGTGTGGTGTAATGGTGATCTTATTTTATTGAGCATCCGGAATTCCAATTCTCCAAGGTTGCATGTCCGGTCAACCATCTTTTAACCCATACTTTTGTGCGGTCTGCTATTGAGGACGATTTTATAAACGTTTCTAGTTACGAAATTTTATTTCAAAATTGAGCTAGCATGAAGTTTCAACTCTTTAAGGGATTTAACCAATAACAGGCAGAATGTATTTTACGAAACAAAAAGCTCTCTTAAAATAGATTTCCCGATGCGAGATGTAAATATAAACCCAGAAAACCATGACTACTACTGGTGGTAGGTTTGTCATATGTGTGAGGCCGCTTGGGTAGGTACCACCGCAATGTCTATTTCTCCCGCCAAACAGCAGTGTAAATGCACTCTTCTGTTTCAGTTTGCTGGACATTGTACCCACAGTAACTACTAGACATATTGAGGCTCAATATCATATGTTTCAAAAACCATAATTTACAGACCATACACGAGTAGACCAAATGATGAAAATGATGAATAGTTTACGACAGCAAATTACCTTCATCGATTCCCCCGATGAGCCCCTAGTTCCGTGTTACTAACGATATAAACGGAAAGCTATTCGGAACATTCTCTAAACGACAATATGAACGCATCATCTCGATTCGCGCCGAATCGATCGGCATTCGATTCCTGAATCAATTCGTCGCGAGAAGTCGTCGGCTCGTAGTTCGTTGAACTCGCCAATGAACCATGTTTTTATCGACAGATATCATGTACTTATTATGAGAATTGTTCTTATTAATAGCCTTTATATGATTTGGAATAATTCTAATTTATTTAATACTTTCCAAAAAGTTTACACAACGCTCAAGGATGTGTATTTTGAGTTTTAAACTACCCTTATAACATGCGAACCGTCAACGTAGTACGGGAACCTATATTTCATATATTTCATAAGAATATCAAAGCATATGAAATATGAAGTTTGATGTATTAGACCGCGCCAAACGTGATGGAGTTAGTTCTACCTTGAACAGAACATTTCCATGCCGAAATAAGGTATATATGAATGAAAGATATCGTCGAGGCTCTTGGCAACAAGCAAGAACAGTGGCAAATAAGATGTCGCCTAACAGAATCCGTGTGGAGCCATCGATCTACTTTGATGTGATGACGGATTGACCGCTCGTCGCGTAATGACGCGTGGACGGTATGCGGCCTGTGGCTTTAGGGCTGATACCATTCTACTCTAATAAATTATTTGTATTTGTAATCTTTAAAAGCTTGTCACTGCATAATAATTATCATTTTATTTTGGATAACAAGGAGATTCATATGGGTTAGTAACATTTAAGTTTAGAAATTGACACCTAGACTACTTGTAGACTCCACAATGCCAACTTAACGTTAGATACTTGACTGCATGTATGAGTATCCAGCGAGCTAGTATTGACGATAAACATACATACACATAGTAGTAAAACAAATTCGCTTCCCGTTTGTCTATCCCTATGTATGCTTTGACCTTTAAAACTACGCAACGCGGTTTTGATGCGGTTATTATATGTATAATCCATACACAAGGTGCCGCAGTTTGCAAGACAAATAACTTATATCTAGTGTGGAGTGGAAATTAAAAACATCTGCACCTAGGTGAAGCCGGGACGGGCCGCTAATAAGTAATAAAAAAAATGTACACAGCGTCCAAACTTCTAGTCATTTCCCCACATTAAGATACAAGTGTTGTGTCGTAGTTACCAGCTACTACGAGATTCCTCGGTCTCACAATTTATGTGCTGCACAAACAATTATTTTGGTGCGTGGATTGAAAATCGTGGCCTTTTGTATCATTGATCACTGATGCTATCACAGAACAGATGAATATGGTGATGCTATCATATCTGCAAAAGAAATATTGAAACAAGATGAGTTCAGAGTAGCCCACAGCGAGAATGTACTATTTCGGCAAGAGACATAATTATCTAACAGAAAATTTAATCACGTGGCGAACCTACATATATCGTGTCACTTTTTTTATTTTTTATTGCAAGGAATGACGAAATGAACATGAAATTAGCCTGATGGTAAGCAAAACCAAACAACACCATGAATTACAAAGCAATGCTTGGCATGCCACTGCGATCGCTATCCCGAGACATAAGATTTTAAGTCTTATTATGTCCAGTAGCTACTCTTTCGGCCGGTACTATTGCAGTCGCACTATTATCTTTCCCATTTGCCCTTTTAATCTGTTATTTTCAAATGCCTGTAATATGCTAGCGATTTTCTACGAGTATGGTATGATTGATTACTACCAAGCGAACTTAACTCGTGACTAAAGTAGGAATAAGATTTATCTAAACTAGTAACTACAGTCTCAATGCGCTGGTATTTAGGTTCTATTCGTTACCAAAACACATTTAAATAAAACCATTCTTTAAAACACGTTACTTCATTTAGATTCAGATTTTTTGTTATACCGCCCGGTTCGGAAATCGGTTTGCACTAGAGAAGGACGGGCAAGAAACTTATTTATGGCCTTATAAAATGGCGCTGAGATTTGCGACGTTGACGGAAAAAACCCAAAGCTTTAGCACAGAAACAGGAATCTTAATTCTTGTTAAATTATTCAATGCGAGGTACATAAATATGTTTGAGTAATGTCAGCCCTGCGGCGGGACTGCGCGTGCGCAGGCTGTGATCTATGAATGATGGCGGTGACTGTCCATTACGGCAGGTATGTGGCGGGAAATGCGATAGAAAGAATGTGTTGAAAGCATCTAACATTATGATAGGTGATACATTAAAATAACAATCTTGAGAGAATGTTGCTTGCTATTTTTCAGTTTTATTGCTGCATTTTTGTAATAGCAGGAAATGTTCGTAGTTTGTGCTTGGGTAGCATCTGGCTTCTGCAACGGTATAATTATGTTCTGACGGCTTCTGTGGTGGTTGGTTTGTCGCTGGCAATAAACGTGAAGGTTACTACTTTTACTCATTTCATTTTACTGTGATCACAGATATTTATTTCGGGTCTAGATGTTTGTGAGACTGAAAAGTCTCTCGTAGTTCCTGATACCCACGACATAAGGCTCGATCTTAGTGTGGCGTTAGGAGTATATACTCCTAACGCCACCCAACCCACACCCAACAGTCACGTACATATATATGTATGTGACTGTTGGGTGTATTTATTTATTATTTATGTTTCATCCTTCCTATATAGAAAAGTGATGACTGATTTTCCTGTCAGTATTTTTATCAATGTGTAATCTTTCACTTCTGGGCACGAGCCTCTTTTATTTATTAAAAGGTTTTACGTATATTTCACTATGTTGTACAAAAGCCGATTGTTACATAAGTTTGTATTTTGTTTGCTTCACTGAGGTAACTTTCAAATTGAAATCTATCATAGAAAACTATAGATAGTTGTTTTATTAGGCTAGACAATATTTTACAGACAATCTGGAGATCCATATTAGAATAAGAAGGAGTGAACTCCTAACTATATGGGAAAGGAGAGAAAACATTTGCGTCTCAGTTTCCTAGTCCATGACTCTAGGCACATTTCACGAAGTTGTCTGAACGCGGGGCTAAGCGCGTGACAGTCAGATGTATTTATTTCTGTGAGAATATTAGCAACTCCTAAAAAGGTTTCTAATTTTTTTTGTATTTACCCCAATGGAATTCGCTTTGGGTTTGTGAATTAATCGCATCCTTCAGTGTGTCTGTATGCTTGTTTTACATTCCCGAAGTGGACATTGTTTAAATATTTCGCAATGTCGGTTAGCACTTGTCAGCTTGTTAAAACTTAGGAATTAAGCTGCGCACATGACAATGACAATTCTTTATAAAATGTTCAATTCTTTGGTTTATGCATCCTATCATATAATTCCTTTTACTTTTTAATTTACACGTGTATGAAAGGTATTGCATCTGTTATGCCAAAACATTACGTCTAATACTGATGTTAGAATAATTGAATTAAAACTAGTTAAAATTTACAACAGTACCTACTTTATAGAATTATTTTTAGGCTAGGAGTCGCTTGGGTAAATACTATGATATATCGCTTTGTCTTTGACGCGAAAAATTAGCGTGTAAGCGCAAGTGTACTCAAGTTTTAAGGAAATCTAGCCAGTAATCAGTGGATATTAAAAGACTAATGGTTTGAAGCGACGAGTGCAATACCGTGCCATGGACTCATGGGGTTACTCTATGAAACGATGCGAACTTCGAATTCTCGGCGCCGCGCCGTACGTAAAACGTCACTAATGTGCCTCCACAAAATGTTGGAATCCTCTATCGTACGTCATAACCATAGACTAAGTTCGGAGAAAATGATAAATATAATGATTTTTAGAAGTAGAAATCTTATATCTTACTCCGGACGTCGAACATCCGAACATTCGAAGTTCGTATCGTTTTTATAGAGTAAACCAGAATTGTATTGCTCTTGCTTAAGCGCAGGAGTGACGCATACCACCAGCGTGCAGGCAACCAGCTGTATGCCTTGTCATTCTAAAAGAATAAAAATCAATTTTTCACATTCTCAACTGCCTCCGATTTATTACTATAAGATTTATACATACTTATTTCAATGGTGTAACTATTCTCTAGTAATAGAACGCGTGCGACGTCCGAAGTCCAAACTAAAAACAAAAGAGGCAGCATGCGTTTTTCAACTAACGACTAATTGCCACGATTTATGGCAGAGTCTGCACGGAGCCTTATTTAGCATACATTTTAGGGTACAGTCAATTTGAGAATTTTCGTAACCAGAGGTATGTGCAGAAATATCTTTATATATTTTGGCTCATGACGTAATTTATGGTCAAAAGATGATTAAAAGACTTTTGTTGCAAATTAATGTTGTCAAAGTAATACTTTGGGTAAAACTTATACAAAAATCGGAAGAACGACCCCAAGACACACCTCTGATTTTTGAAACTACTTATTTGTGTGAGTAATGTGTATTTCTAATTAATACATTGATAATTTTACCGGCAATGGAAAAGGTTGCGTAGGAACTTGCAAAGCTCAGAATTCCCTGAAAGAATTAATTTTAATTCCTCGCTCGTCCCTTGCCTGTATAAATAATCACTCCCAATGTAAATAAGAGCAAAAAAAAAAAGATTTGTTATTAATTCTTAACATTTAAGTGTTTAAAAACTGTATTTTTATTTTACAATTTTAAAATGATTTATTCTATTATTAAGATACACAATCGCTAAGACTACGTTGAACATACCACTCAACATAAAATTAAAACAAACCTACAAAACAAACGCACGGAACCCGCGCTACACTGAAAATATATGTTCAAATCCGCGAACAAAACGGGACCACTTTCTAATGTCGCCAATGTATCATTCTGTTTAACACTTTCGTGTGAAAATTCACGTGGCTAATTTAGCGAAACGGCTCAATATCGTGATAATATCGTAGTTATATCGACGGTATGAAATCACTTCGAGATTGACTTACGTGCGGCCACCGTGGGACACAAATGTAATTTGCTTTCATGTTTGAAAGTTTGTGAGAACTGACAACTTGTGCCGTGGTATGCGGAGTCCTGGATGTGGGAATTTCTCGGGATGTATTTTAGTTGTATATTATTTACAGGGATTAGGGTTTGTTAAATGTTTTGTTGATATTATTTTAATTTTATTTCACTCTATGCGTTGACGAATTGTAAGCTTTTAGATAGTTATTTTGAATTAAGTGGAGGGGGGCTTGTAAAATTAATATGCTTTTAGAATTTGCTTGGTATCTGCATCTGATGTACAGCATTTTATTCTGAAAATAAATATAATATCTGAACTGGGATTCGAACGGAGCTTATCAGCACTCATGGGTTTGTACTAGACTAGCGATGTACTTCAAATTTTGAATAGATCAATTATTTTGAAATAACAAATACAAATATCCTTTGTAATATATTTGAGGGCGCGGCCGAGCCCCCTCCAAGTCGAGCTATAGGCCGTAACATCCTTTTCTCGAAGCAATTCAGACCATTTTCAACCCCCCATAACTTCGTTGTGGTTAAAGCAAGAAGCCTGAATTTTCAGTTACTAATTAGGCATTGTGTAAACACGGTATATTTAAAATTTCATTCAATTTGAACTAGTAGTTTAAGAATTATAACTTGTCAAACTTTCGTAATTTTGTCACTCACTGACTGACTGACCGATCATCAAAAGTCTAAGGCACTTCTAGCAGACATAGAACCTTCAAATTTAGAATATAATTAGTGTTTAGTGTCTAAAGTAAGGAAAAAATCAAACATTTGATAATTTCTGTCTAGTTTTCTAGATACACTAACTGCGTGAATAACTTTGTAATCTCATATAAATGTATAGGATTACAAAGATACATTTGCAGTTAATGATTTGTTGTACCCGTATATAATGGAATAATAGTTGTAGATTGGTATCTATATATATATTATATATGAGGCATAACAGGAGGGGGGTATAAAGAGGGAAAGGGTGTATTCAGCCTATTAAACTGTACAACATTACTCTAGAAAAACATGACAAAGATAACCTTGCACATAAATAGACTAAATAGCTCGAAAATAATCACCATGAAAGAAATAACACTAATAATCAAATCCGCTATATTTGTGATAAATTGATACCTACAAAAATAAGAAAAAACCATAAGACCGAGGCTTTAAGAAAAATCATTATATATATTCTAGAAATAAAAAGTACCGAAAAGGAATAAAGTAGGACTCTACAAAAAGACGTGAGATCCCATCAAAAACATCCTGTAAAAAAATTCCAAGTCTCGCAGCTCAGTTTTGCTACCACAAAAAGTTGTGAGATCCATGAAATACCAAGTCGATTAATTTATTTAGTCCTTGATTAAGGGACGTTCTGTATAAAGTTATTACGTAAGTTATTATCATATCAATATTAAAAATTCATTACGTTTTAAATAAATAGATCGACTTGGCCAGTAGCATTATGCATAAATTGTACGATACATTATGTTTTCATGCGATGGAATGAATTTTTTTACAGGATGTTTTTGATGGGATTATAATTACAGCACAATTATATTGATTATAAAATAAAGTTATAATTAAATTACGAAAACAAAAATAAATGAGCAAAGTTCATAGGTATGACAAGTAAAATATAAATCTGAAACGACTTCATTATAAAGTTCCATCAAGAAATGTAGCCAACATTTGTTAGGGTTGTCGAACGCCATTAAGTCGGAGTGTTTAAACTAAATCTATTTTATTTATACACATACATAAACTCAAGCCTTTTTCCCAGAAAGGATAAAGTGGGGTTCTACCAGGACACCCACATTTGGCCTTGTGTGATAGGAGGAAGCTTATTGCCAAATCGGGGACAAATTTGAGCTAATCATGAAGATAAAAATTACACTACGCGCAGTAAATTATCTTATGTCCATTATTTGAACGGGAATTAAAAAAATCGTTACTCTATTCAATTTTTATAGTAACTAAGTGCAGTAATAATTCATTTCAAAGTCCGTAATAGTTCTCAATCTTTTGTGAGTGATAAATAATTATAATCTATTGACATGTTCAATCAGCCTGAATACACCCTTTAAAATTAACATAATCCTTTTAATTAGTGCTTCAACAATTAGTCACTACGACAATCAAAATATTTTAACCCATAACATCCCACTTCTGTTTAACCGCGTCCCGTCATTTTCCACCATTTTTACTCCAAATTCATTCCAGGCCGCTGGTTGTTATGTTTAATTAAAAGTATTAAACTTTATAGGCAGCCCTATTCTAGACGACAATTCGTCGGAAGCCGCTCGCTGTATAGCGTCGACTGTTGCGTAAACGACATTCCTGGGAAGATGTTTTTTGGTGTTTCTGAGCGGAACGGATCTGCGGTATTCCACTGGACTAGGAGTTTATCTACTCTGTCAAGCTAATGAACTGACTGTGCTCACATTTCTAATACTAATTTTGAATTTTTATGTTATTATAGCTTTAATTTTTCGGAAGCATGTGTGTATTGATATTGATATTCAATTACCACGCACTATAACGATGAAGGAAAACAACGTGAGTGATCGTGAGCTATTTTTAGGAGTATTTATGGTATGAAAAAGTTCGCAAGTTCGCTATCCCGCATTAGGCCATCGTTGTGGACTATATGGCCTAACCACTCTCAATCGTACTCTCGATTGTAGAGGCATGTGCCCTGCATTGGGACGTACATATACGGGCTGATACAGATAACTTTAATTACCAACACATGCTGAACATGAGCCGTTTTGTTGACAAGCACTGTTATATTAGTAGTAATTACTTAAAGCTGTAAACTATTGCTAGTAACAAATAAATGATTATTTCTTTCTAATTTAAGATAAGTCGAAAATAGAAAGATTGTATAGTTTTTGCATAAAGTTTGAATGTGGAAATACGCGTTATATAACTTTATACCGTGTTAAGGGGTTTAAGTCCCTGTTTAGGTTATTTGAATAAAGGGACTCTTAAGGGAAGGCAAATCAGGCATTTTAATTTAACCATTTTTCCGCTAGGTAAAACAGCTATGTCGAATTTCTCTAAGAAGTATTGCAGTACAATTGTAGCACCTCCGTGGTACCAATCTCTGGGGCGTCAGCGTAACCTGCTACGCTGACGACACTTTAGTAACAGCTTCTGCCAGGACTTTCCAAGAAGCTGTGACTTTAGCGGAGGCTGGCACTGGCCAGATAGTCAGTCGCATACAGCGTCTTGGCTTAAGGGTGGCACTCGAAAAGACTGAAGCTCTTTGTTTTCATGGGCTTCGAAGAGGGCCACCTGCTGGTGCCTATATTGTTTTGAATGGGGTGCAGGTTCCCATCGGTTCCACCATGAAATACTTGGGCTTGATTCTTGATGGCCGGTGGGCATTTCGTGCCCACTTCAAAGCATTAGCTACAAAGCTGTCCCGGGCAGCGGGTGCACTTAGTACCTTGCTGCCTAACCTGGAGGGTCCTGGCATCTTTTGCCGAAAGCTATATGCCGGAGTCGTGCGGTCCATGGCTCTATACGGTAGTCCGGTATGGGCTGAGTCCCTGAGTGACCGTTGCATCACTCTCCTACGTAAGCCCCAGATTTAGAAGATTAGAAGATTAGTGGCGCAGCGGGCCATCAGGGGCTACCGCACGGTTTCCTTCGAGGCGGCTTGTGTGTTAGCTGGATATCTGCCCTGGGATCTGGACGCCAAAGCCCTTTCGGCTACGTTTTACTGGCGCGAGGAGGCGTTCAGACTTGGACAAAGACCAGTGTCCAGAGAGGTTGACGTAATGCGTGCCTCCCTGCACAGGGCCGCCGTGGAGGAGTGGCGTCTTAGATTGGACAACCCAACAGCGGGTCTGAGGACTGTTGAAGCAGTGCGCCCTGTCTTTGACCAATGGCTAGACAGGTGCCACGGCGTGGCGACTTTCCGACTCACACAGGTGCTCACAGGACATGGTAGTTTTGCCGAGTACCTGTGTAGGATAGTTGGCGTCGAAAGAGTGGCCGTTTGTCACCACTGTGGCAACGGTCCAGAAGATACGGCCCAGCACACGCTGGAGGTTTGTCCATCCTGGGATAGCGAACGCAGCGCTCTCACAGAAGTTATTGGGACCGATCTCTCTCTGCCGGCTGTGGTTTCGGCCATGGTAGGCAGTCCAAGGTCTTGGCGTGCGGTGGCAAACTTCTGTGAGAAAGTAATCTCGCAGAAGGAAAATGCCGAGAGGGATCGAGAGCGGTCAGATCCTTCCCGCCGCCAAAGAAGACGTAGGAGACGCCGACGTGACGCATGATCGGCGACTCGCGCCCTGTGGTATGGGGGCGCTTCGAGAATCCCGCCACGGTATCCCCTGCCTGTCGTAGGAGGCGACTAATGGGGAAGTGAAGGTCGCGGGCGCGCAGTGGGGGGCTGTTGTTGCGCCCATTGAACTCACGTACAATGCGACCTCGAGATGTTCGGCAGCAGGAGGAGGAGGAAGCAATTGCCTGTTGCCGGGAAATGAGGAGGCTTCCTAGCCTCCAACATACTTATGGTACGTGCCGCAAATTGAGCGGCATTGTGCAGGGATGGTCCCGGTAGAAGCTGGAGCGCTCTTGCTTCGGGTTCCCGGGGCCGTTCTAATTGCGCTGAAGAGGGCAACGCGGGGTTTTGGTTGGTATGCCTATCGGTGAACCCAACATAATCGCTCCACCCTCCCCCAAGGTGGGGCGTTAGCGGTAATCCGGTTTCCCCGCGTCAACAAAAAAAAAAAAAAAGTACAATTGTAGCACGGCTCAAATTTTGTATCAAAATCATAGTGCAGTCGATAATATCAAATTCAGTTGTGCTGTGATTTATAAAAGTGTTTTGGTTAGTTTTTACTTTTTTATAAGAAGATTAGACATTGAATTCTTCATGAACAATTTGTTCAGACATTTTACCTACTAGAGGTCTCTCATAATATGTGAGAGGCCGTCTGAGTGCCGTTAAACAGCAATGTAAATGCACTGTTGTGTTTTGGTTTGTAAATTGTAGCTAGAGTAACTACTGGACATAATAAGACCACATCTTATATCTCAGGTTAGCGTGAAGTGAAATGCCAAGCATTGCTTTGTAGTTCATGATGTGGTTTGGTTTTGCTACTGTCTATGAGCAGTCGTATCGATTACTATGCTTAGACTATCATCAGTGATACGGGAGGCCATCTTTGATTCTAGACTGGGTGTGGGAGATCGATATCGCTTTAATTACATTTTTATAAGTACTTAAACATAAAAGTAAATTTCTTATGACCCATACACAACCATCGCGACGACACCTCAAGATTTAAAAGGCTAAAAATGCCACGTCTATCCACAGTCGTCAGGCTCAAATATTTAGCTCGGCGTGGGAACCGGCCGACGCTTTCTGCATTTTCAGAGCAATTAATGCGAGTCCACATGAACCAGTTGGGTTTTATTTCATTGTTGACACGCTTCGGTATGGACGATCCGGCCTGACCCGTTTACCACATCGACGTGTGACCAAGCGCGGATCCACCGTAGTGGGCACGATGGGCATGCCCACAACCCTAACGGACTTTTGACGTCACACTTCCATATAAATTGAGATTGATAGACTGATATTATATGAAATGCCATAATATCATCAATATAATACAATCGCAGAGTTAAGTCTTTATTGCGTATAACGATCATGAGCAAGATCATACACAGACTCCCACTTCGTTGATTTTCGGGTTGCCATACCCACAATCTTTTTGAAGGTGGATCCGCCCTTGCGTGTGACGTATGGTCATTTGGAACTAGAGCCATTTTGAAGGTCGGGAATATTGAGGTGATGATTGGGTCATATAATTAAATTGATCCTTCGTTGTTCCTCATATTGTCTCTTATAACGTCCATCTTTTGGTCTATATTTGTGTGCAAATTAATAAACTTATGGAATTGCATATAGTGGCCAGGCGTGTTGGTAGATGCAGTACTGGAGCCACCAATAATTTTCGGAATTCCCGCACAGAAAGTTTTTAACATGTTTATCGCTTGTAAAGTTTGTCGCAAGGTTGAGGGTGTTATTATTCCTATCAATTAAAAATTAATCAAACAAAATCAATACATCCAAATTATTATTTTTAATAATGACTGAATAAACATTTACTTAAATTCTTTTTCTCCCGCTAGCTACAGCAGTGTAAATGCATTGTTCTGTTCCGGTTTTAAGGACATTGTAGTCAGAGCAACTACTGGACATAATGAGACTTAACATCTTATGTGTCAGAATGCTAAGCATTGCATTGTAATTCATTAGTTATAAGTAATTCATTCAGTAGTTTTGTTGCGATCCATGGGGTATCCATCGCTTACCGTCACATTAATGGCAGGCTCGTGTAACCAAATATTTCAATAAAAAATTCTTGAAATTAACTAATGTCCTATGTTTAAGGTAAATTAAGAACATAGAAGTTGGTGGTTCAGGCTTGGCATCCCAGGTCTGCGCTGCGGCCCGCGGGTAACACCCGCCCAGGTGCGTCGACCGCAAGAATGTTATCTTTTACGCCGCATTTGATGGCTAAAGAGTTTCGCCATGGATCCAAACTTTAATCACTTGCTGACTCGTGACCGCCGTATTTCGATCACGTGCTGTGTGCACACTCCCGACGAATTCGGCTTTAAATAATTCTATTATCTTTAAATTTGGAGCATATATTGTTTTTTTTCTATGTAATTGGTAGTGTAAGATTGGGTAGTGATTTTGTTACATTAATATTTATTTTCAATACCTACATTAGTATAAATTATTTTCACATTATTCCAAACACAATTATACATTGTACACACATAAAATCAATTTAAAACTTAAAATATGTTAATATACCTATTATGTTTGGTATAATAGTTGGCTCTACGGCGATGGCAATCTTTCCTTCAATAAACTGACATAAAATAATAAGCATAATTTATAGGGGAGATGGAAAAAAGCCCTTATACCTTTATGTTACCTCCCATGCTTCGTCTTTTATCCGATCTATTTTCTAAATAAATCGACATCGCTATCCGACATCGCTTCTTAAGTATTACAGCTATTATTATATTCAAGTAAAAAAACATCTTGCCTCAAATTGCTTTAAAACGGCGCATAACGAGGCATTAAATTGAACTTCAATCCATAACAAGCCTAACATCAATAAACAATAAAATACCGCGAAATGATACGGAAATAGCGACGCCGAATTCGAGGAATAATGGCCGAAACTGGCGCACGAATATCGCTTATCGATCACAGTGTGGCCGAATCGTAATTCTCTGTACCGTTCGTGAATATTATTTGGCTTTAATTAATTAATGAATTACTACTTGAGCAATTCGGGCCGCTGACAGGACTGTTATCGTTGCCTGAATAATGAGCTTATTGCCTGTAAATTGGTTGGATAAAGGTGAAAGGTCATGTATCGGTCTTGATGTGGCCTTAAAAGGGTTAAAACCAGTGACGCAAGACCCATATTTTCATATTATTATTTTGGATGGATATTTAAAATTTCTTTTCGTAGGCGAATTTAATGGACCTATAGGAAAAAGTTTGTGGATGTTTTATGAACCAGGTGATAATTCAAGAAAGGCAAGTTTGCTGTTGCGTTTTAGTTTGGGAATTCCCACGAACTGTTACTGGAAAGCCTTCTCTTTGATCGTGAAGGGTGTAGGCTGAAGACCTTGTCTCGCTTGTCTATTACGGGTTGATGGATTTAACAAGCTTTTGATTAAAGTTTAAGCTTTTCACATTCGTTAAAAAACGTTTATTTTAAAACTATTTTTTTTCCAAAAAATACGTTTTCATGGACTTCATACAAAAGGCATAACAATGTAACCTACTTGGATGGAAGACCAAATATCCAGAATAGTGTTGCAACCAGCCGTCAATGTCCTGCCTTGTCAGGTACATTATTACGCCTATGTGTCAGTTAACTGGACAGAGCGACAATTTGAAAGTGGCGAACATTTGCAAATCAAGTTCTTCATACAAAAGTAATAAAATCCGATGTCATAGTTCTGTTAAAATAGTATGGTAATAACAGTTCGCGCAGTATACAGGGTATATCAAGATTCAAGACTGCTACCGAAAACGAAGCCGGGTGGTAGTTTAGTGACTACAAACACAATGCACCTACATTTTTTTTTCTCGTTTTTTAAATATCGCCGGTTTTGGTAAATCCATAGTTTTTGTAAAATAATATTTTAAACCTTTGCGCACCATAGCTTCTTTATAAACAAAAGGGTGTACACTATTTATTTACCACCCAAATACGACGATAGGAAAAAATAACAAAAAGAATGGTCACTTGTTTTTGCAGTTTTATTTATATTGTACGAGTATTGTAGTCACTAAGACTACCACCCGGCTTCGTTTAGCAGTCTTGATATACCCTGTATAAAGAACGAGTGTTACCCGTCGCGCCAGTTTGGTGACGGTCGAATAAATTGTTGATGGTATCTTTGTGAATTAAAATTTTCGGAAATCTCCACATTTTCCCACAGTTGTGTCGGTTGTGGTGATTTATTCGCGTTACTAGTTTCGCGAAGTATCCTTGAGTGCAAGTACCGGTTCCTTTGCGCAAGGATTAGCTTGAAAGTCCATAAAATGTTACACGATTGAAGTGTATAATGAAAATGTTATATATAAATTAATATGCCATAAGATGTTTTTGAATCAACTGCACTGTTGTGTTGCTGATTGAAGGACATCGTAGCCAAAGTAACTACAGGACTTGTTATGCCAAACATTGCTTTGTAATTCAAGGTGTTTTTTTGCTTTTGATACTGTTCATGAGAGGCCTACATCATTTATGAGAGGCCTACTGGGTAGGTGTACTACCGCAATATCTAGTTCTCCCACCAAGCAGTAGTGTAAATGCACTGTTTTGTACCGGTTTCAAGATATTGTAGCCAGAGTAACTACTGGACATATTGAGAATTAACATCGTATGTCTCAGGAGTGCGAGCGCGGTGGAATGCCAAGCACTGCTATGTAATCCATGGTGTCGTTTGGTTTTGCTATTGTCCACCGGCGGTCGTATCGCTTACCATCAAGCGAATGGTATGCTAGTCTCGTCATTCATTGTCATAAAAAAACTATTGAAATGTACTATTCATGCAAATTACAATTACAATAAAATTACAGCGTTCACATGTCACTCTAGGTGACCACTGAAAATCAGCGTTGCGCTGTGGCTCACGCCGCAGGGCGACATTAAGCTGAGTGGTCACCTAAGTGTCACAACAATGCGACGCGCAGTCTTACATTACCTATGTGTTACTTATATACTTATTGTTTTCATTTTTTCTGTGTTAATGTATGTAGTGTCAGTGTGTGTGTTGTATTGTGGTGACAAATAAATCTGTTTTCTTCTTTCTTCTTCTACTAATTGTAGAGTTTTAAAAGTGGTAGACCCTTTAAAACTGCTGTATAATTGTCTCGGCTCGACCGTGATGGTTCCCCTGACTTACATCGGCTTGAGTGTATGGTTTTAGTGCTGCGTTTTGTTTTGTGAATGAGATTGCCGGTGATCTTATAGCTGGAGATAGGAGATTTGTTTATTTATAGCTTGGCAAGAAAGAGTCCTTTTTAAAGAAGGCGCTAAGATTGCATTTAATATTAATATGGCGACCCGATATACTGCGACGGAAAGGTATAGATACTTTTTATTCTTATTGATTGTTATTAGTCTTTGTTGATTTATATCACAAAACAAACAAAAATCGTACTAAATGTATAGAAATAGATATGTATAAAATGATTCAACAAAGACATTGACATTTTAATAGTGTTGTCATAACTGTTTCCCTTTAATGACAATTGTCAACGAATCGTACTCTTTTTTGCAAAATTATATGTACAGTTGTGTACAGATGGACTTGCCTAAGGCATTCTCTATAAGTTGACCTTGGATGGTGCGCATATTTAGGATCCATCCGAATAAGATTTGGAAAATCTATATGAATGATTTACGCAAGTATCTTGTTTTCAGATAAACATCTCACGCTAATGGTGATTCTATTTGGAGGTAAGTTAATTTTAAATTGTAGCCCCTTGTTTTGTAAAGTTTCTTTGCCACTTAATGATCTATGAAATAATTACATGCTTATTCAATATGTGTACGGACTTCTATTTTTATTGTAATATACTGGGTATCTCAAGACTGCTACCGAAAACGAAGCCGGGTGGTAGTTTTAGTGACTACAAACACAATGCAACTAAAAATTTTGCAAAGAAACGTGACAATTATTTTTTATGATTTTTTAAATATCGTCATTTTTGGGTGGTAAATCCATAGTTTTTGCTAAAATAGTAATTTTAAACTCTTTTATACCTTAGATTATTTATAAATAAAAGGGTACACACTATTATTTTAGGAAAAAAATGTATTTACCACCCAAAGACGGTCATAGGAAAAAAATAACAAAAAAAAAATCGCTTTTTTTTGCAACTTTTTCTGTTGCATTGTGTCTGAAGTCACTTACATTACCACCCGGCTTCGTTTTCGGTAGCAGTCTTGATATACCCTGTATTTAATTATATTTTTACGCATATGAATATTAATATTATTGTTTACCGTAACGCCACGAGATTAGAGTCTTGACGTAACGCAGGTCATTGGCCGTAAAATAATTACTTAAATCTTTATTTTTAACTATAAGAATGAAAGAAAATTAAATTAATAAAGTAGCAGAAAGTAGATGGAAACAGATCACTTCTAACAATGTAACTGTGGGAATATTTATAGGAGTCCTAAATTTAGAAAGCTACTTATGGCTGCTACCTATGGGTCCGCAGATTCGAGAAGTCAGTCGAAAACTCTTTACCTCGGCTAAGTCCTTGCGAAGATTACACAACTTCCTACCCGTTGCCACGAAGGTTTCGCTTGCGCAAACGCTCCTACTCCCCATCCTTGATTATGTCGATGTTAGCTATCTAGATCTCACCGAGGACCAACTAAATAAACTTGAGCGCCTTCAAAATTTCTGCATAAGATTCATATTTGGTCTACGCAAATATGATCATGTTTCTGAGTTTCGTGCTAAGCTCAAGTGGTAACCTATACGAATTCGTCGGAATACCCATATTCTGTCACTTCTATACAATATTTTATTCCATCCTATCACTCCTTCTTATCTGAAACAACGATTTCTTTTTCTTAATGAGTCACATACGAGGTCCTTGAGGTCGTCTGAGAACCTAAAGCTGAGAATGCCCGTCCACACCACGACATTTATGGATAAATCATTCAGTGTTCAAGCTGTTCGTTTGTGGAATGAACTTCCTGTTGTGGTGAGGCAGGCTCAAACACTGTCATCATTTAAAAAGCTATTAAAAGAACACTACCTATCTCTTTAAACTGATCAGGATTATTTCCTCTTATTGATTATATTGGTAATATATATATATATATATATATATATGTATGTTTATTCGTCTATAAATGTATATAAGTATGTATATGTACAATACTTGTCTGTATGTATATACAATATGTATTTATATGTTTTCATTTCATTTGTCTTTATTTTACACTGCCCTTTCTTTTTTTCCTACTCATATATCCATCCCATGGTTGTCTGGTAGAAATTGCCTTAGAGCGATAAGACCGCCTTTTGTACTTTGTTGTTTTATACTGTCTCTAAACTGTTATTCCTTTTTTCTGTGTACAATAAAGAATTAAACAAATAAATAAATAAATATGGCTGAAAAGATTAATGATGATAAAAATTATACTATATTAAACTCACGGAAGGTGATTTATAAATATGACACAAAGGCAAGTAACAAAATTAACGAAATGTTTTACAATTAATAGACAGGTTTTCGGTACTGTTTTAAATAAGCCCTTACTCCCTTATAGTCTATCATGCGTCGTAAGTCGCGCTGAGCGGCAGTGCGGTTTTTAGTCGGTAATTCAGTGCGTGTATTTCGGTAGGAAGGTGATCCAGCGGCTGCCGGCACATCTATGGGCGTCTAGCCGCTGCTGGGTCGGAAGGCGCCAGCGAGTCCGATATACCCTCGCTCCGTCAGGGATGGCCAGTAAATGGATTTTTCCCGCGGACAAAAAGGCTGTAGTCCTCCACGCCGGCATCGTGCAGAATGTCGTGGTTCGTGGTCGTGGTTAAAAATAGATATGTATATTTGACTTTATAACTAATTTTGTTGCTGGTTAGAGATAAGTCAGACATTCCCGGAGACTCGATGAGCTTCCATATTCGGTGTCATTACAATGCGTGCCACTGTTAATCCATGCTTACAGGAGTTGCAGCGGCGGATGTGAGGGCGCAGTAGCAGTGAGAATTATTACTATTTCAAATTAACATAACCACCCTGTTATTTTTTAAGCCTTAGCATGCTCTATAAGTCTGCTATTGCTGATTACCCCAGAAATTATACACAAACAAACTGACCATATATTATAACCATTTTTTTCATTTAAAATTACACAATCAAAATTGATTGTTCATTCTTTAAATGGTTAAAAAATTTCGCTCCTTTATAGATAACACGAGACCCAGGACAAATCCCTATGGAACACACAAATATTTTTGGGGCGGGTATCGATCCCGCGGCCTTTCGTTTCACAGCCGGTGTCTGTCCAACTACATCACGGAGGCCTCTGAGTAGGTTGAGAATAAAATCAGATTGGGAAGATACGAAATATACTGTAGTGGTGTTACACAAGCGTGCACCTAATTGTGTCTGTTGCGGATTGCATCAGCTATTGAGCGAGTTCATTCACACCGTGAATTGTTCGGTTCTTGTTGCTTTGCGTCGATTAAGCGATTTCGGTGGATTTCACGAAGCGCTTCGTGTGTCATGTTGTTTATCGGGAAATGATTGCGTTTTGATATGATGAAGAATTTATGTATAGGTTTGTTACAAATTTTGACTGTCACTTTTCAAGTGAGCATAATGTTGAAATGTCAATAGTTTTTGTTAAATCTGTACCTTATTAACACATCAATGACGTATTTGATGACGTATTTCCTCGACTCAACCTCACCCGAGTATCCTCTAGGAAAGATATATTTTTAACTAAGCATACCATTTTCGAGGATTCCTCGAATTCATTTTAAACGTCACCTCGACAGAGGAAGGTTGAGGAAGATTCGAGGAAACGTCTTAGAATACGGGTGTTAGTTCCTACATTGTGAATTAAGAACCTGAAATAGTGGTCCACGTAAACGGGTCTCGTGTGTTCTTTTGGTGTATAGCAGGATAAAACCACGACAGCATAATTTTGTTGAACGGCAAGAGATCAATTTGATAGAGGAAAATCAGCCATACTACCCCATGTTATTGTGTCGCGTTTCGGGCTAATAGCCTATGTGTATGATTTTTCGAAACGGCACTATTATGTCGACTTTCTCTATCTCTTATCAGCTACAAGACGTCTGCTGAACGAAGGCCTCAACTAAGGATCGACCTGTAGAAAACGGCCTGCATCCATCGACTTCCTGCAACCTTAACCAGGCCGACCACCTTGTAGGCGGGCGTCCCATACTTTCCTTGCCTGTACATGGCCTCCACGCCAAAAGCTTTCGTCCTCATCGGCCGGTTGGTCCATTGGCTGGTTTTATACTTTGTCTTCTTACAACATTCTTTCCGGACCATCAACATGAAAATTAATGAAAAAAATATATTTGATTGATGAAATATTTAATTAGACATAGCGCACATACATGCGAGTAATTAAGGCTGAGTGCTCACACCCCGTGAACACACGATCATTCACCGAGGACGATGGCTTATTTCTTCATAACTTGTTTGTATGTTGTATTTGTTCACATCCGGCAATGATTTGAGATGTACATTCTTTAATAAAAAAAATTCTAAAAATAGCCATTTTTAAAGAAGATTTTATTTTAAATGTTCATATTATTGGTTTCAAAATTGACGAGTTGATTACACATTCATCGTGTAAAATAACTTGCGATTTCTTTATTATTTTTTATATTAACTCCATTATGTAAGTTCTCCAGAACCAATTATTTTCTAAATCATAAGATAAAGATTACGTATTGTCTTTATCATTTAATTAAAGTTTATGAACTGGAAAATGTATTCATATACAATTTCCAATGTGCTATTTCTAAATTTTTGCAAATATTCCCTCTTCTTTCATCCTTATTGAAAGCCTGCAATCTACGTACTCCCAACGACAACGGTTATCATTAGGTGATCCGGTTGCTCCTTAGCCATTAAAGTATATTTATTTATTTAATATACTGGGTATATCAAGACAGCTACCGAAAACGAAGCCGGGTGGTAGTTTTAGTGAGTACAAACACAATGCAACTAAAATTTTAGCAAAAGCGACAATTTTTTTTATGATTTATAAATGTCGTAATTTTTGGGTGGTAAATCCATAGTTTTTGCTAAAATAATAATTTAAACTCTTTTATACCTTAGAGTCCTTATAAATAAAAACTATTATTTTAGGAAAAAAATGAATTTACCATCCAAATACGACCATAGGAAAAAAATAACAAATAAAAAATCGTCGCTTTTTTTTCAACATTTTCTGTTGTAATGTGTCTGAAGTCACTAAAACTACCACCCGGCTTCGTTTTCGGTAGCAGTCTTGAGATACCCTGTATATAGTCCATGTATTTCCATTTAAGTGCGTTGTGCCTGTTGGTAACAGACCAGGGGGATTACTCTATTAAACTATACGAACTTCGAATGCTCGGATGTTCAACGTCCGGAGTAAGTTATAAGTTTTTCACTTCTAAAATCAGTAATATTCTCAATTAAATATTATCATTTTCTCCGAACTTAGTCTACGGTTACGACATACGATAGAGGATCCCAACATTTTGTGGAGTATCTAGGCATATTAATGAAGTTTTACGAACGGCGTCCGTAATTTGAATTTCGTATCGGTTTATAGAGTAACCCCCTAGACGCGGTCGCCAACATGTTTGCTGTAGTCACGGCTTTAAATGCACACACCTCTGACTTTTCCGAGCCATGTGTGTATTGATAGTAAATCGCCACGCACTATAACGGTGAAGGAAAAAATCGTAAGGGAACCTGCATACCATTGCGATTTGGAAGAATGTATATGGTATATAAAAGTATGCCAACATGCACTAGGCCAGCGTGGTGAACTATACGGCCTACTCCTTCTCAATTATACTCTCGATAGTAGCGGAGGCCCGTGCCCTGTAGGCAACGGCGGATCCAGGAGGGGTCATGGAGGCCATGCCCCTCTGGGCTGGCTCCAGATTGACAGAATTTATTTACTATCTTGTTAATAAAACTTATACGTACAATAAATTATATGTATGTATGTCGTCGTTAATAATATAAAAACATTGCAATCGTACCCAATGTTCTGACAAGAACTATATGACCTCTCCCCTGGCTTGAAAGATAGGTCACCCTTACCTGAAGGGAACGTATGTATATGGGCTGATACAGAATACAGAATTTGCACAGACAATAAAGTATTGGCAGTGGTTCCGGTATGTGTAATTTGTACTGAGTTGTTATTATTGTTGGTCGCGCGTCCGTTTGTGTGTCCTGCATTCTCTACTACACGACGGAACTCGCGGCGGAAAGCGAGATTTAATGTATTGTAATGGAATGCGTATTTTATTGTTTGATCTGGTTTTATAATAGGAAAACAAATAAATAATTCCAACCTTTGGCCGTTGTTCAGAATCATTATCAAGTTAGTATGTATCCTGCTTATTGTTGTTGGTAACGATTTCTATGTACATATATCGTTGTGGAATTCAAATTCGCATTTTTTTTATGAATGTTTAGACGAAAATACCATTCGCCTGATGTTAAGCGACACAACCGCTCATGGACAATAGCAAAACCAAATAACAATATGAATTATAAAGCAATGCTTGGCATTCCACTTTGAGGCATACGATGTGAAGTCTCAATATGTCCAGTATTTATTTTGGCTACATCCTTCAAGCCGGAATACAACAGTGTATTTATTTATGCTTTATATACAGAATTGTATACAGGCGGACTTAATGCCAGAGGCATTCTCTACCAGTCGACCTTTGGATGGTGCAGAGAGTACTTACACTGCTGTATTGCGGTACTCAGACGGCCTCTCAGATATTCCAAAGTTATTCACTGCGCCAGAGGTGCCGTATTACATAATATCTGTATCGGCACATATACGTCCCACAGCAGGGCACGGGCCCCCTCCTTACTATTTAGAGTAGTTAGGTCACATACTCCAGGCCATATTAGGTAATATGACTTTAATTAATGGCGACTTTTAAGGTAGAGGCATTGTATTCCTACAACTGAAAATAAGCATTCTCCAAGAATAATCATAGGAATTTGTTAGAAGAATCCCGCATGCAGAGAGGTCTTACAACTTTAATATGTATACTCGTATATTCTAAAATTATTCATGTATCAAATCGAACCAAATTCCATCGCCCAACATTATGTACATATCCCATACATCCACAAAACCCATACACACTCGTTATTAATGACGTAATACAAGTCCCTACGAACCTACAGGAGGCAACAGGCGCGTGCGAGCAACAGCTGTGCGCGCAGATGCATCCCGCATTCGCCTGTTGCGCGCCAAGGAGCCTCACAAAGCCTATTCAGGTTTTTTTGCGTTACGCCAGTTGTACAAACGGTCAGTATTGATGGCTCAGGGGTGTTTAGTGTGATTTGTATGGTATAAGCACTCATGAGAAGCTAGAAAATGCAATCAATAAAGAATATAAAACAAATCAATATTTAATTTATCAAAATCCAAAAACATCAATAAATGTGTACCCAGAAGATGCCAGAATAATTAATGAAGAAAGAAAATACGACGAACGAACATTTATTTATTTATTTATTTATTCATTCTTTACTGCACACAAAAAATGACAAAGTATACAATATTTTGCATATAAAATTAAAGAGTACAGTTGGCGGTCTTATCGCCCTAGGCGATTTCTTACAGACAACCTTTGGATGGATATAAGAAAAGGATAAGAAGAGAGTATTTTTAAATTGTTAAAAATACAAATAAATCTATAAATGTGTATAATAGCCGTTGTATTTTTTCGTCAACAAAGTGTTATAACTGTTTAAATTACCTTTGATCTTTTGAACTTTTGAACTTTGTAATTTTGAAATAAATTCTACTACCCTCAAGACACTGGCTTCGATTATTTTTTTCCATAGAACTTGGTGCCCGGAAACATGGGGTTAGCAAATCATGCGTTAAAAGACAATATCGCATTCCCGATTGGTCTGGGCTTGCAGGTGTCAGCAACAACCCTATTTTGACTCCACATCTAATAAAAATAATAATATAAAGTTGTTTTATATGTGTGTACAGGCCCTAAGTTTATTGAGTAGTAAACCAACGCATCGATATACGAGTAGTATTTGCGCTGACACTTGGCGTTAATAAGGCTAGTAATGGAGCAGATGCCGGCAGCTAGTCAGGGTAAGAATGTAAGGAAAAGGGGGAGGGTTTCAACTAGTTACTTTGTACTTTGGAGGTGTAATAAACATGTCAAGAAAATGTATGTATTTTTATATATTTTTATCAGTTCAACATAGTATGTTCAAGTACTTCATAATACAAGTCCCTAGTCTTTTAACAGAATTTGCCATTATTTTTACAAACAATTAGTCGAACTATACTTTGAATTTAAAATCGAATTTCTTCCCTAACCTACTGTGAACTTACGATAGGCCAGGATAACACGAGTTCTATATTATGTATGTTGCGTAATGACTTCTTAATTAACTTACGCCCGAATACCTACTGGCAACTTAAATATAAGTTGCGCTTAACTACGTTAATCCCGCTTAAATGCACTGCCTAAGTAGGCCGTGCGCTGTTAAGAGCTTCTTAATATTTGAATGGCGTTCCAGTATTCGGGCGGTACTGACATCAACCCCTTAAGGGAAATTGTAAACCCTAGTCCATCATGGTTACCTAATGCGGATTGTTGAAAACATAAATTAAAATATGAAATAAAATACTTAAACATTATTCCTCACTCTATAGGGCACCAAGCTGTTCTAGGGTTAAGAAGGTCTTAATCTAACCCTACCTTAGTGAGTGTTAGACAATATTATATAAAACAAAAAAATATAACAGTTAAATGGTTCGTGCCTACCAACTTTATAATACCCGATATCGTATTTATCAATGGCATTTCATCCCTTGAACAGTTACGCGGCAGATGTTTGCGTTGTATATCGGATGACGTCGCAGACCCACCCTTACTATAGCAAGGTGTTAAATTCTTATTCAATTCGACCCGCTGCCGATATTTCTTTGAAACATTCTTTATAGAGTGGAGTACGGCCGGCGATTTTATTATTAGCGTGCAGAATATAAAGAAACCGTTGATTTTGCTTGAAAGAACTGTGATAGGTTTGGTCAAATGTAATATGACATCTTCATCTTTGGCCTAAAACACAAAATGATTTACTGTTAGGTTTATCATAGGTGAGAGGCCGTCTGAGTACCACCGCAATGTCTGACTGACACTAAGAGAACAACTACTGTAAATATTGAGACTTCACATGTTATGTCTCAGGATGGGGAGCGCAGTAGAATCCCAAGTTTTGAAATTCATGGTGTTGTTTGGTTAATAACGTATAAGTGATCCTTTTGTAATCAGTTTACCTGATAGTCTAGCTATACGTCTGTTATAAAAATATGAAGAAATAAACAATTAGATGCAACTGCAACGAACTAAATTATTTTTTCGACTGCGTTTTTAATGTCACTTTAAGTAAAGGTTATCTAGCAGTAATTAGGGAGACATCAGACAATAGACGTATGCTTCCAAAATAACCTTCTATCTACCCCCGGCGTGAAAGACTTGAAGATAAGATAACCTTAGACGAACTGCTAAATTGGAATATGACTTGTACTTATCCTTCGATTTTGTGACTTATAAAGGCTAAAATGTTTTTGTTTGGAATTAAGACAGTCCTGATTAGCTTTGACTGATTGAACATAATTAATTATTATAATCAAATGGAAAGAGTATTAAAAAAACAATTTATAACAATGTTAAGGTGTTAATTTTGTACCAGTATCCATTTATCATTATTTGGAATAAGTATCTTTATTGTTAACACACATTTCCTTAGAAATCCAACTAGACAGTAATATTTGCATATCAGGCTGAACACCTAGATTACTAACTTTTCAGCCTGGCATGCAAAGTTAGTTCATCAAGACATTCTAGACGTCTGTATAGCTACTTTAAGAGGAGTTCAAGGGTTTTAATATCGTTAAAAAGTAGAATCAAACCCTCATGGGGCAGCATGCCAACAGATAAGACTGTGTGAACTGTGACCAATCCAACCATTTTTGTGATAAAATCATAATGCTGGGCACTTGAGTGTCGATTGAGTCACTGCAATTTTTATCTAAGGTATTTTGTGACACATATGAAATTGTACACGTTTTTATTGATCTATTTTTGCAAATAGTATATTATTTGGCAAATTTTAATTAGGTTAAATTTTTTGGTATGTTATAGGGAAAGAAGTAGAAAATGTGTGTAGAACGAGATCCCAGAACATTGATACATGTGCCAAGCAAATTGTTTGTGTTTTGCAAATGTTAAAATCATACAGTTGCATAACAGTCCAGATATCAATAAATGCAGAGACTTATACCGGGTATCTCAAGACTGCTACCGAAAACGAAGCCGGGTGGTAGTTTTAGTGACTACAAACACAATGCAACTAAAAATTTCGCAAAGAAACGCGACAATGATTTTTTATGATTTTTTAAATATCGTCATTTTTGGGTGGTACATCCATAGTTTTTTGCTAAAATAATAATTTAAACTGTTTTATACCTTAGAGTGTTTATAATAAAAGGGTATACACTGTTATTTTAGGAAAAAAATGTATGTACCACCCAAATGTGACCATAGGAAAAAACTAACAAAAAATAATTTGTCGCTTTTTTTTGATAAATTTTCTATTGCATTGTGTCTGAAGTCGCTTAAACAACCACCCGGCTTCGTTTTCGGTAGCAGTCTTGAGATACCCTGTATAATATAATCTTGTATCATAAATAAAGTAAAATACGGTCTCTTATTATTAATTTCTACAGCAATATAGTTCGGTTCGGTTGATATTTTATGATCACAGTGTAAAGTGTTTCAAAACAAATTAAAGGAAAATTGTGATAAACTATACAAACGTCTTAAAGTAAAGATCAACGTCGTGATCTCTCTTTTAAAATCAAACTTCCACTGACCCTTGTAGAAAATTATTATTACTAAAGCGGTAGCAATTCTTAAAATAAAGCTTATCGTCTTATAAAATAACATACATACACAAATATTATACTATTTGACTCTGCAGTTGTCGTCAAACCTTTTGTCGAAACCTTCTAATTACATTTAAATACTCACAGACTTATTTATATACAGTTTTGGCTTATATTATCTATTTTAGTTATCAAAGGTTTTGTCCCTTTCGAACGAAATAAAAATGAAAATAATTTATGGAATCCATTAAAATGTTCAACATCATTTAGATTCAATAATTTTTTGATCTACCATCCAGTTCGGAAATTGACTTTTGAATTCAGTTTGAGCGAAGAAGACTAAACATTTGTTAACTAAAATAGATTTTAAAATTGTTAATGAATAGGGTCATCAGTATCGTAGAAGTAATCAAACAGTAACTGTTCTATGCCTGTTTCCTACGTGGGTTCTTTGTAAATCTCACTACACGCAGCCGGAGGTAGCGCCTAGTTTTTGCACGCGTGGATGTGACCGCCCATCCGGCCACTATAAATAACTTTAATACTAAGAACACAAGAGAAATGAAACTAGGAGATAAGCAGCTTATTACTAATTAGAAGACAATGTGAATTATGAATAGTCAATTGTGAAAAGCCAAACGCGTATTGAAATCCTAGAAAATTCACAAAAGTTAGCGTTGTTGATGAATGTTTGTCGCCTATTGGAGTCCTAGAAAATACACAAAGTTAGAGTGGATGTCGCTTGATGAAAGTTTGTTTGTGTCTGGGTATTGTGGGATCAAAAAGTTTCGGACAGCTAAAAGACTGATACATTTCTTACTGTAAGGTCGGGGCTGTGTATGTATTTTGTGTGTGTGTGTGTTTTTTTATCCATTTTAGAAATTAGTCTAGAAATTTTTAAATAAGTAGGATATTTAGCAATGGACTTGCTATTCCTGTGGATGGGAATTTAGTAAATTAACAATAATATATATTTAAATGGTTCAAACTATGGCTCTCTTTTTATTGGTGGTGAGTTTATACTTTGGGATAAATTACTACGTTACTTGCAAGTCATTACAGAAAAATATTTTCATATAGTATGATGACAAGATGTATTACGAATTTGTTGCTAAATCCTATTTTATGTTTCAGACTTCAGAGAATTTATGCCGCTGATAAATGCAGGAAGTAACTCATTCATATAAAAGATTAGATATTGGATTGGGAATTTTCTTGAATTGCTCTTAATTCCATAATTACTAGTTCTGACTCATTAATAAAATGCCAAGTATAGGATAATGCAAGAGGATTATAAGTCTTATTTCACCCAGAACCGAAAGAAATATTTGTGTAGCAATACGCATATTTCAGGCATCTTCAAAAAGTATGGTATAAACGAAATTGTGCTTATCAATATCAACAATCAACACGTACTATGGTTATCAGTCCACGGAGATAAACACTCTACCTCAACAAAAAGTGAACTTTCAAGTAATATCTTAAAACCTTAAGTCAATTTTGAACATCTACCAAAATCTCATTTAAGTTGTAACTCCGTTTTAAACGTCATTTTATTGATTCAATTTATACCAATATCGCGCATAATTTTTCAGCATTCGAAATATTGCAAGTGCTAACTATTATACTGTTAAAAATGCGTAAATAAAGTCATAAATTGTAAAGAAACACACGAAGAAAGTAAACATTCGAGTGTGACTATTGTTATCGGCGCGGTGACGTTTGTGTGGAGTGCCGAGTGAGCGCGAGGAGAGCGCCGCGCTGCACCCGTTATCGCCATTCGACACCCAATTCCACCAACATCGCGGTAAATACATACGAGTATGACTAAATACATATTGCTCAGTTTAGTACCTCACCATACCTCCTACTGAACGCCAATGCCGTAGTGCCAAACAGTGATAAGTGTTCAGTGACGAATTCCATATTTGAACGCCAGTGATTTATAATGCCATGTCAATAAACATATCGCCGTTAATAGGGACTAAAGATTAGATAGTGTGGAAACAACACCCGCCTATCAGAACAATCGTCGATGACAATGAAGAGGATTATGACTCGAATGAAATCATGGAACAATTTAATTATGGCGCTGTTGTGTGACGTTATCATATCAGCTTGATATAAACGATAAGAACGGCGGCCGCGTCGAACGCCGGCCGTTTACAAATAACCAAACAACTCATCCGTAAATAACTTAAACCATACACAAATGTTATGATATACAAGGAAACCCGCCTCGGATGTCACAAGCCAAAGCATTGTTTGTGTTTACAAGTACTCGAACCAACAGTTGAGCAACCGCGTTTCCAGTGCAGCGCGTTCAGCAGGTGGCGCGGGAGCGCGCTGCGTCGACAAACGCTTTGTTTCGCTTAATCGCTTACCACATTTGCATATTTCGGGCGTCCTCAAAACGTATTGTAAAAGTTACTTCAATTACGAAAACGAGCGATGAATACATCGGCATTGGCATTGTGTCATCGGCGGCATTAAATCATCGGCGCGAGGGCTGTCGCGGCGTGAGTCAGGTGTCGGCGCGGGTGGACCGCGCGGGGTCCCTGGCGGCGGCGGCGGCTCGGTGGCTCAGTGCTCGGTGGCGCGAACATTCGCGGCACGTCCTTTGTTGGCCGTTTTGTTTTGGAGTACCATCCGGTTCCTGGTGGTGGGGGGCGCGGGGCAGGTGGCGCAGGTAGCGCGCGTGGCCGCAGCCAGTCCGCCTCGGCGCGCCGGGCTGCGCGAGCGCCTCGTACGCGCCGCTATCTAGTATGGAAATGGCCAGTCATTCGCGACAGGTGCGCACTCGCCGCGTTGTTCACGTGTGCTGTTAGTGAGTGCGGGCTGCCTCTCCTCGCCGCCGCGCAGACCGAAGGTAAGATTTTCAATTTTGTGAAAATACCGAAGCGCCGCGTTTTTGTCGTTTCCGCGCTGGCGTGGTGTGCCCGCGCGCATCTGCCGTGCCGTTTGGGCGCAGCTGCTGTTGTTCAGTTGGTAGGTACGGGTTTGCGTTGCGCTGGTGTGGTGGTTCGGTGCGGGTGCTGGTCGCGGGTGGCGTGCTCGCATGACCGCCGCACGTTGTTTCGCGTGCCTGTAAATATTGCTTCGATAAGGTTGCGAGTGCGTGTGCCTACATCGCTGTTATCGATTCCACGCATGCGTCACTTCGATAGTTATCTTTGGCGGATCTGGGTCATTGTTCTTTTGTATTTCGTATACGAGCGTTTCATAATTCCCGGTATGAGAATTCTTTCAATGAGTGCGGATGAAATTGTAACGTCTAGTCTAAAACACACATGTTTGGTAATGTTTGTCGATTGTACCTGCTTTCGAAAAATAAAACGTGAGAGGTAGTTAGGATTAGAAAACAGAATCAACTGATAAGTTGCTGCCTTTTAATTAACTAATTGAAGCAATATAATAATGTGAAGAAAATTCCACAAGCACTTCATTAATTTTAGCTGCAATGGGTGTAATAGAACCAGAATCGTGCACACTCGCATAAAATCTTAGTACATCAACAAATTTTGCTGTTACTTTTCCAATTTAGTCAATAAAAAATGATCATATTCGATGCCTGTGGACGGAAGTGTCTAACCATTTCTGCCTACCCGTTTCATATTCAAGCATAATTATAAAACAACTGTCTTCAAGACAACATCTATAAAAACTGTTACGACAGGTAAAACCTTCTGTACCGGAAAATACACGAAGAAATATAATTCACGTCAGAGCGTAGAATAAGAACATAATGCAGTAAATATACATTCATTACTAACATGTTTAATCGTTGCAACAAAGAACAATAATAAAGGGTATATTCAGCTCACAAAAATAACAAAAATTATTGGATATTCGAAGAAGTAACAATACCGGTTAAATATCGATTTAGAATCGTAACTAATCAATTTAAACTTATGTAGGAACGAATTTCGAAAATCGCTAGTTTTATGTTGCTATGGCAACTAGGATAGGGACGTGAAATATTTGCATCGATAAAACATCCATTTATTAAAGTGTTTTTTTATTGGTTTATCTTTCATTGATAAACTGTTGAAATTATTTTCGTATAAAATGATAAATGTATTTTTTTTGTGAAAATACAAGAATCGTGATAATTACATTTGATGAAGTGTAGTACTTTATGCGATAATCTAACTAAAATGTTACTAAATATAAATTCTCATAGAAACTTGAACTCAAGTTATTTATAAATTCCAAGTCGGAATAGAATTATTGTGGGTACCACATCTATATCCAGTGCTGTGCTCAGTCGTCTAGAACATGTAATCCGAACTATGACGGTGTGAGCAGGCTGTTTTTTTTCCTGTCGCCTCGGTCTGTCGCTCACAGCGGTGACTCCACGAAATTTGAAAAACGTCGAAACTATTTTCCTCAACAAACCGTTCTATTTATTTCCAAGTATAAAGTTTATTAGCTCAACCAATTATAGGTAGGCTAAATTGAATTTTTACGACATTGAAATGTTTGTGACTTCCTAATTGTTAAGGACACCAAAGCTGAATGTAGCAGAATGATTTGATAATTCAGACGCTTAGTAAAAAGATAATACTTATTCTGCGTACGTTTAGAATTGTCTAGATTTAATTTATATAACGTAAATAAATTGCATTTGTGTAGATAGTTATCTAGCGTTCTCGAAAATTCAATGGCCTTGTCAAAGATGTGTATCTTCATTGTAACGTTGAACTCTTAGATTTCCAATGCCAAGGTGACTGCCTCATAAATGGTGTATTTATTATAACTAGACGAAGTCACTCATTATGCATCCCACTACTGGTCAATGGTTTACAAGTATTGAAAGAGGTTAGGTTAAAGATTAACTGGGGATTTAGGTCCACCACGTTGGGCTAATGTCGGTTGATGAACTTCACATAAAAGTTTCAGCTCTTTGGAGATATCTGAGCATTCATCACTACGTTTTGCATTCACCCGTGAAACAATCGATTACTTCTAATCGATTGATTACAACACTAGTGGAAACACGTGTTCGGTAATTAAAATTTCATCGTTACCTGCCAGGTGTATTAATATTATCGAAACGTGGTTTTCGTGCACGAACTCAAAAACTTGTCATGTGTTTTAACATGTTCATATTTACTTTCATGGGAGAAATAAACTTTATTTTGTTTTATTGCTTTTGCGACGTGGGAAGTGAACAGTGATGCTTGAGTTCGATTCTTAGTCCGGGAAATTTATATTAAGCTTTTATATCACGAAAATGTCCTTAAAAGGTTCATATTTTATTAGGTTACAAATTACGTGGGGTTTGAGTTCTCTTAAATTAATTATATTTTCATAGCATGAATATCGGACTTCAAGTGTAACTCGTTATAAAACGTCTTTATTTCAGTATAGTAACAATGTAATTCTATGGATCTATGCCGGCATTTGAATTTAACGACCTGATACTGTACGGTTCGTGGCCTAAAAACGAATTAATTAAGTATACACATGCGTAAAGAAATACTATTCATTGAATTGCGTTTTGTTTTCCTGGTAGTAATCATTTAATTACCAAGATACTTTTATCGGGAATAATAGGTAAGTGGTTCTAGCACTCTTTTCTCCTTCTGATATCCATACCAAGGTTGCGGGAAAGAAATCGGTTAGAGCGATGAGACCGTAATTTGTACTATAATTTGTTGTTATTTCTGTATATTGTCCTTTTTTTCTGTGTGTACATTAAAAAGAAAATGGATAAATGTGGATTTTTGGATTTGGATAGGTCTTTTTCTCCTGCCAAACATTAGTGTAAATGCACTGTTGTGTTTCGGTTAGAAGGACATTGTAGCCCGAGTAACTACTGGACATATTGAGACTTGATATCTTATGTCTAAGGATGATGAACGCAGTGGAATGTCAGGATTGCTTTGAAATTTATGGTGTTGTTTGATTTTGTTGCTGTACATGAGCTGTCGTATCGCTTACCACCAGGCGAAGGGCATGCTTGTCTCATTTTTAATTAAAATAAAAAAAATGTGGAGAGCCTCGCTGGGGGTCATTATAGCAACAGTACGAATAGGGACAGCTTTACTAAGATAGCACCATTGTCTGATGAAAAACTGACATATAAAGTTTGCTGACGCGATTCCTTCACAGTGTTTTAAAACAGCGAAGGAAACGCGACATAGAGATAAAACCTGGTCTAGGATTTCGGAGAGTAACTATTGTTGACTATGGTGAAGACGTCATCTCTATACTTAAGTAGGTCCCCTTAAGTGTATTTCGTTCTGGGTTCAGCCGATGGTTATCTAGTTTCAAATCAGTGTATTTGTATGAAGAGCTTTTAATTTTTGATGTTCTTTATCTGATCTGTAGTTTTGATATGTAAACTGCAATAATTTCAATTACTATTTTCATCAGATAATCCGGTTAATATAAAGATTCAATACATTACATCATATACTAAACACAATGCTTATTGTCTTTTCTAATTGTTTGGAAATAATGAGTTGGTAAAGATATGAAGCGTCTGTTTACAAAAAACAAACAAATGTGATCTACTTTCGCGACAAATTAAGAGCCTCGATATTAGTGTTTTGATTTTAATTTAATATTTAATAGCTATTACTTAATAGTTTCTTCAAAGTATATGTGAAAAAATATCTTATAAAAACAACTGTACACTCAATAAACTTTTCAAGTTACTTGTGAGTTGTGGTACACAGCTAACTAAGTTGCTCAGTCTTAAAAGATAATATTGCGGTACTCGAAATGTTTAGAAAAGTGAGTAACATTCCGTGTTATATTAATTTGTTTTTAACTGAGGGTTAACACTACTAAACTCGGTTGTATAGCTGGGTACGTTGCAAGGTCGGCGCATATATTGACTCACCACGTGCCTACCACAGCTGTATTAAGAATACTATAGTGTAGGTTCTTAGAAATGAGTAGGCATGTTATATTTGCTTTCATCGAATATCTGATGGGAGGTTTAAATTAGTTTTCGGTGTCATTTCTTAGCGTAATATTAGACAATTTAAAGAGCTTCCTAATACTCCATGTTTAGGAATTAATGTTGTCTATATCTATATCTATATCAGCCCATATACGTCCCACCACGCTGGCCTAGTGCGGGTTGGCGGACTTACATACCATAGATTTTTTTATAAATCGCTATGGTATGCAGGTTTCCTCACGATGTTTTCCTTCACCGTTTTAGTGCGTGGTGATTGACTATTATATAAATTAACAGACAAATGGCTATAGTTTATAAAAATTCAAGATTTATTACCTTTAAAAACGAAGTGAAAATAAATAAATAAATAACACCCAACAGTCACATACATGGTCCTGACCCCACACTAAGATCAAGTCTTGTGTCGTGGGTATCAGGAACTACGAGAGACTTTTCGGTCTCACAAATACCCAGACCCGAAAGAAATATTTGTGGGCCGCACAAACATTTCTCTCGGTGCGGGGATCGAACCCGCGACCTCTCGTTTCACAAGCGGCGTCTAACGGACTAGGAAAGGAAAGAAAAAAGGAAAAGGTAATGAAAACATTTAAGTAGCTGATGAACTTAAATAAAATAGATTTCAATTTCTAAAAGTTGTTTAGGGACATTAGAGAGGAAAATATGATATGCGACAATGTAAGTTTGTAGCCTTGCCGCGATGCGTGAGGAATATTAGTGATAGGCAACAAACTGTAACCTAAATAACGTATACTACGAAAGTAATGAGCCAACGGAGGCGGGCTTGCGAAATGTTTTATAGAATCCCGTTCCTATAACCTTTAAACGAGACCAGCACGCCGAGATCTCCGCCGCTTTCGAACCATGATAAATATGAACAAAAAATATCAATTAGAACAATTGTGTGAGAGTTGAAAATGATACAACCTTTTCGATACGCGTCAAACAGCCATTAAGTTTTGTGTGCCGTTGTAAATTAATTTTTCATCTGTGCTGTATTGATGTCGGTCGGATGCTTCGAAATTTAAATGGTACGAAATTTGAAATTGTTTGGCGGCGCTGGTGTCCTGAAGTATTATTTCATTCATATTTTTTTCATGCATTTTTAAATTAAAATAACACTGAATCTAAAAGTATCCGATATGGAATACCAAAAAATGAATCGAATTTTCTAATTCTAAGAATTCGTTGTAGACCTTCGTTTCGTGCATTGACATTATTCGAAATATGACGAATCTAGACTATTCGTCGAGGAGTCGGAGCATGAAATTGTGTGCACGAGGCGTATCGGCAATTTGCGTCAGTTTTTTTTCCATCACAGTCACGACAGCCCGGATTCCTCGTGGAGCCAATCGCCGGCTAGAGACAATGTAATTGGGAGAAACTACGTCACCGCAAATGCTTGAGATTCGTTCGCAGCCAGCTGGTGATGGCCTATGAAAGATCTGATACCGCTGCCGCTCGGCCGCTGTTGGCCATCGTTTTCGAGGGGCAGGGAAGGTCAATGTAAAGTTGGTGGCGCGTTACGATACGGTCTTTGCTTCTTTGCTCTGTGGCAATACGAAGTGTAACTGTTTTGGCCCTTTTGTCCGCCGATGATTTGAGCAATCGCCGGATATTTTCTAGTCCGATATTGGAACACTTTCGCGCGCAGCAATTATGAGTTATTTTTTTATGAGCGTCTGTTTCGTTTTGCTCTGGGTTATCCTTTATCGAATCTTTGAAATTTTTACCATAAGCATGCTTCTGAAATCTGTATTTTACCTTTCCTACTTAAGAATATTTCAGTTACCCAATGACATATTTTTAGACAGTCGCAATTAAAAACTATATCTAAAACTTTTCATTTTATACAGCAAAAACTAATCTTTAACACATAAATCACTTAAAGCAGCAATCACAGTTTACATGTACAGAATCAATGAAGTCATAACCAATATAATTGACTTTAAAATTGTACTTTACACGCTGATGCGGGGCAATCTAGCTTTAGTTGTAGTTTTATGTGGCCACAGAACATAATAAATATCAATAAAACGCTCCGCGTTGTGTGGCGCACTGCTTTCTAATTACGAGAACAATAAAATGGCGGCAATGTGCGCCATATTTTATTTTACGTCAGACGCGAATGTAACAATCTGGAACGGCTGTGTACATGATAGAATTAAAATAGTAAATCGTATTTTATTGTTGCTTTTATAGCGAACCTAAATAATAATCTTGACTTTATTCATAAGTTTTAATTAGATTTGTTTTTTTGAAATGGAGTGAAAATGACTCAGTTGTTATGTTTATTTCACGATTTGATTTCATTCATGTGCCAGTGATTGTTCATTATGATTTTGGCTTTTAGGTTGAATTTAGATTGATTAGTATTTAAATTGAATAAAATTGATTCTCAAAATTCAAACCCACTACATCATTTATAATTTAATTAGCTATTTTTAAGATTCTGATCATCTTCAATTTGAAATTTAAAATATTTATCAATCACCTAGGAATAAGGATTCAATTAAATTATTAATGTATTATTAACGGCCATTTTATAGCTTTTACAAAATGCAGTGAAAAGTACATGGGCGTAGATCATGTGCGTACATCTTTCTATTTAATAGCCTCAATAATTTATGTTAATGGCCGTAGCCGTACACTGTAAGTGCATCAAATAATACTTAACAGTGTTGCAAATTAAATAAAAGTGTTTAATAATATCGGTGATGTTTGTTTAAACGATTTATACTGTTTAAATGGAGTGAATGTGTGCAGTTAAAAGCTAGTTTTCTTGATGTAAGCACGGAATTACATGCAAATGTTTGTCATATGTTTTCTGTGATCTTGATGTGTCTTTTTAATGTGTACTGTTTACATAAGGTAAGGTTTTAGTTGATTTGTATGTTTAAGTTTCTTGAAATATGGGACCACCTAAATAATCCTTATTCTGAGTTGGAACAGGCTGTAGGGAAGTTAAATGGTAAACGTTGGTCCGCTGATTATAACTTTATGAGTTAAATCAAAATGAGAAAATTTTATTTTTCCAAACGTGAGTCGAATTCGGATTACTTTTTATCGCAAAGCTATCGTAGTGTTTTATGGATGTAGTAGTATTCTTATAAATGTTAAAATCACTACTTTCTTTTTTGTTTTGGTAAGAAAACTTTTCTGAACCATTATTTTAAGGTTACATCTTAATTTATTGCCAAGTATAAAAATGTTATTAACGGTCAAATTTTAATTAATTTTTCCTTCTCGTATGACTTAAATGCAAAGTCACGGTTTAATTGGAGGCCCAACTTCGCTCCCTTCGTAATGAAATTGTCCGATCAATGTTTAAGTAGAAATGCAGTAGCTAATTAGACATCACCCGCCTTCGTATTGAGTTACAGGCCAAAGTGTTCTCGAACTTTCATTAATTATAAGTTGTATACATTATGTAACCTATATCTTAATACGTGAAGCGTAAACATGCCGTGATGCTTTTTAAGGA
The DNA here is from genome assembly GCA_009982885.2 of Hyles vespertilio. Classification (NCBI taxonomy): domain Eukaryota; kingdom Metazoa; phylum Arthropoda; class Insecta; order Lepidoptera; family Sphingidae; genus Hyles; species Hyles vespertilio. The sequence goes on from CM042807.1 coordinate 20,429,816, forward strand.
TAATATGTACACGGAATTAAAGTTTATTTGTAAAATATAACTTATTTAAATTCTTACTACTATTGCATATTGTAGAAAAGAAAATGAATTATACAAAATATTTTTAATCATTTCATCAATAATTTGATTACATATTGTGTATTTATTTTTGCACTATTTTATCAAAAGCACTAGATATTTAATTACGTAAAATGAAGCTGTTCATGCTATTTGAACTTGTATTTATAATGTGTAATTACAAAGCAATATTGTAATTAATGATATACAAGGCAAGCGGATGCATTAAATCATAAGCGAAACAATAAAATGTATCGGTTGAACTAGATATTTTGATTGTCGCTTACTCGAGCCTGTTAGTGCGGCAATCTAATCTCCTACCGTTTCATATCGCTGTATTTTAATGCGAGTGAAATATTGATTTTATGAATATGCACGCTGTATAACCGGACGGGAACAGGCAGCGGTCGTGGATTCAAATCTGACTAGACACAAGTCGGATCTGTAAGTTCCAAGTCTAAGAAGACATCTTGTTAGTTACAACGCACTTTAACAGTGAAGAATAAATTTTGAGGAAATCTGCGTTCTATAGAAATCATACCTTAAATCCTTTGATATAATCTTGTAAACAGCCTGCGTGTCACACTATGACAAGTCCTAAACTCTAAAATGGAGAGTTTTACATAATAAATATGTAAATCATGTCATGCATTTTTGTCTATTTATACTCTCGTTACTAGGTTACAAAACGCATATATATGTACAAAAGCACTTCGGATTGAGACGAGACATTACCATTTCTCAGAAATACATTATGCTGTCTTCTGAAAAGAGACGGCGATTTCATGTGTAGACTCGAAAGGATTAATTCTAAGTAAAGCTCTCATTTTAACGTCTTGTAGATAAAACCACCGTTTCTCAACCGTCTTTGATGGAACTATAAAATTTTGCTCTAATTTTAATTCATATTTCTTGGGAAGTTGGTATAAGTAAGGTTATTAATTTCAAATAAATTTTATTGATTCATCCGATATGATTCCAATTTGAAAAAGAATTCAAATTCTATTCTCCTTGTTTTTTTTTTAATTATTGGCAAAATGATAAAAGATTTAGAGGTACTTAATGATGAATGTACAGCCTTACAGCTGTTTTGTCTGTCTGTAAGTAAAACCATTCAAATCTTGGCCTATTTTTTGTATAATATGTTTCCTTATTAATAAATCAATGTTTGAAAGCGTATTAACTTTATGCCTTGGGATTTTTACATTACCTCATTGATTAGCAAGATAAGTGTTGTTATCTTTATTTCTGGTCGCGATATCCTTTATTTATTTAGAATATAGGTACCGTTTTTATTATTGTCATAAATTCGCAGGTATCTTTATTGATATCAAATACGTTTATAAATAAAGTTGATGCTAATATTTTATTCAATGATTATTCATATTTTATTTCGAAAAATGTATGTAATTTTACCAACTGTACATATAAAAATGAAAGTATTTAAGGTGAAACACATTAAACTATGAAGTGAATAAAATCGTATTAAAATTAAGCAGTATGCTTTAAAATTATTATTAAAAGCTGTTTGACAGAAACTAAAAGGCAGAAACTATACGAAGGCTGTATGACCACAGTTCCTTTGTCAATAAGAGTCTTGTCTATGCAGGAATTAATTAATATTAATCTCGGTGAGTTTGTATGACCTGCGATGCGACCACGTAGGGCCCTAATGACTAAGCTAGTTATCTGATAGCATTTACAAGTGTGTAGTTAGTCGGGCCATGTATGCAGTACTTCTGTGAGGCGACAGCCCTTATCCTAACATAATCGACTTATTGCCCGTACGGCCACAACTTGTTTCAATTTTAAAACTGACTTGAGAGACAAATAAGGCATTTGCATAAAATCAATGTGAACAATAAAGTGACAATATTTATGAATTAATTTAATAATTTAGAGTACATGACAAATTATATCTAATATTTTGATTTTTGTTAATTGGCGAATACTTTATATTACAACAAGTCTTCATAATAAATCATAATACCAATACAAAAATTCTATATGTTTGTGTATTTTTTTGTTAAGTATTTAAGGAGCAATGTAAATATCGTGTCACGTGATTTCTTGTTACTATTATTTTTAAATGTTTTTACGTTTCAAATCAGCTATCATTTTTTTTAAATATATGAATGGCGAGACGAGCTTGCCAATCGCCTTATGGTAAGATATGATATGACCGTTCATGAACAGTAACAAAACTGAATAATACCATTATTACAAAGAAATTCTTGGCTTTCCACTGCGCTCGCCATCCTGAGACATATGGTGTTAAGTCTCAATATGTCCAGTGGTTCCTCTGGCTACAATGTCCTTCAATGCAGAAGACAATAGTGAATTTGCTTCTGTTTGACGGAAGAAATAGATATTGCGATGGTACCTACCCAGGTAGCCTCTCACATACATACATATGAGAGACCTACCACCAGTAATATATTCAGGAAGGTACACCAATTGTAAAATACGTTTATAATCATCATTTTATTTAATCATCATTAGTGTCACTTAACAGTATTTTAAAAATTATGTTTTTTTTAATCATGTTTGTAGATTACTATCATTAAAACAGTGTTTTCCTGTTCACATTTGGCATTTATTTATTAAGAACAAAAAAAAATGACAATTCTTTTTTCAAACAACACGTACGGGTTATTACAGTTTCGTCCACAGTACAGTTGGAAACGTTCCGAGCGAGACATAGTAGTCCATAACAGTCGCGCTGTTTCAGTGTTACAGTTAGTGTTACGGACACGTAACGGAGCCGTAACGGGCCCGTGTAACTGCGTCTCGAGCCGGCAATCTGCGTGTACTAATACCAATTAAACTTTACCCGGTTTTTGGTTTTTGATTTACATGTTAGAGTGGCACATGAATTGTATTCTTGTTAGTACATTTTAAAGGTATGAAACAAGTGTATGCAAGTTATGATGTTACTGATCTTGTTTTCATCATGAAACTTACTCGTCCCCAATGTGTAGGCAGAAATTATACGTACAAATTAAAATTATATATAACTTAAAGTCCCGGACAATTTATATGACATTCTGCAGACCGAAAAATTCACATGAAGTAGATTGTCCAACGTGCGATTTCAATTCCTGGAAATCCTGGGCTTGGGAACAATAGTATACAGCCGACTGTTGCCACACTAATAAGTCTAAAATGTCATTTTAATTGCCTGTATAAAATATATGGGTTGTAATAATGGTTGGAGATATTGTTTCCCACGGCATAACACTCATAACTCCAGCGCACTCGCAACTCCAAAGCTTCTTGCATTACACTGATTTATTATGTTACATTTATGGCCAGTTACATATATTTAATGGAAATACATTAATTTATTGTTTGTGGATATAAGGCCTCCTTCGCTGTACCCTTTGTGGTTTCGGAATGTTTTAATTAATTGAAGTTATGATTCAATTGTACCATCGATTTATAGGGCGACGCAGTACGGATTTCCATAAAAGCCTTAAGTGGATTTGCGGTTTGTTCTCTAAATTTATTAAATGATGAAAGAGATCGTCGATTTCCAAGTTATGTTTATTGGCAATGACTGATTTGCATTATTTTAACGGTGTGTTTACGTCATCAAGAAATAATAGTTTCAGTTTAGGTCTTATAGGGTAGAAAACATTTAGGTTTCAATAATTTCCACATAGGCGATAATTCCACAATAATTTATCGAAGATTCCTATGGTATGTAAAGTTCGCCAACCTTCACTAGGGTAGCGTGGTAGACTCTACTAACCACTCTTAATCGTACTCTCGATTGTAGAGGAGGCCCGTGCTCAGTGGGACGTACATGACGTGCTGATACAGTACAGTTATAGAAGATGCTAAGCTGAACGGACAAACCCGCTTTTAATATTGAAATTCATTGTCCGTATTTGTCTGTACAAATTCTTTAGTTATATAACAATAGATAGAGATCACCCACGTTTCGCTATCCGTCTAATGGTCGTGATAGTATTGGAACACATTAATTGCAAGTTTCCTCACAATGAACATAAGCGTGACTTATGTACGAACTGTTTTCGGAATAACTTATTGGATTAGATATCACGATCTGGATATTATAATGCAAAATCTTATCTGTTGGCTTTGTTAATTACTTAAGATCACGCCACGGGCAAGTTTGGTTTGAGATGGGAGGTGCTCTTGCATAATTATTCTGCAAGACGGGAATATTATTTTGAAACTATTATTACTATTTGTTTGTAGTGGGAGTGAATCAATCTACCCAGAGCCGTGGTTCCTAACCTGGGGGTAATTACCCCCGCGGGGGTAGCAATGAGCTGGTTATCGTCTTAAGTGAAACAAAACCTAATATCACAAACTTGTAAAAGCTAAGCTTGTGGTACTGTGGTGGTATAAAAATTTTAAACTAATTGAAATTTCAAAAGCATAACTATTGGTTATGTGCAATTGTTTTAAGTTTAATAAAGTCTACGTATAAGGTATTAACACGTGTTGTTTGAGATCATCCTTGGGAGGAGGGGTACAATCAGTCACCCTAGAGGGGAGGGAGGGGTAAAATCAGTCATCCTTATATCTTAGGGGTAACGGACCTAAAAAGGTTAGGAACCACGGACCCAGAGGTTTAGTTTTTAATTAGGACTAGCTTATGTTGGGAACGAACATATATATCTAGAAGAAGATAAAGTGGTAGTATAATGTAGTTACTTAAAACTTTCTCATAGATTAAGGGTGCCCTCAAATTTGCCTTAAAGAGTCGCGTGAGGGCAGCACGTCTAAAGCATTACAACTAGTTAAGTACTTAGCCACCATTTGACAGTAATCATATAATTCTAAAAACTCAATTCAGTTTGAATGATATAATGACACTTAAACAAATTGGTAGAGCTACAGATATAGTATATTGTAGATAGGCCTTAGCTTTGCCGGCGTGGAAACACTGGCTCAGATATTTGTTCAGATGCCGGATATATTTATTAAAACGAACCTTGTTTTTCGTGTACCACGCCCTCTACAAATCTTGGTAACAGTGAAATTATTAGTATTTCAAACATGTGTTTAAATACCAGTTAAATAAATAGTTCCATTAAAGTATTTAATCTATGAAACATATCCTTTACTTTCACACATTTTAATTGACTCAGTAACTTGTTTGAAAACGGATATCGATACAGGTTTACCCATTGACTTATATTCTACCGATAGACGAGGCGCGTCATAGAAACTATTTGTCCCGTATTTGTCAAAAGCTCAGTAGCGACATCTACTACGTTTACTTGAATACTACAAATTATGATCAAAGATTATTAGACAGACAAGACAGTTCATGTCAATAATAGCTTTGCCTAAGATACTGCCTTAGTATAAATACCGTCATAGCAATAATATATTTGTAATGTTTTTTTTTTTATTTACGTGAATAATTCATGGAAATGATGTAAATAAATTAAATACTCTTACAAGTGTACAAGTCTGTCAATCAGTCAATCAGTGTACAATCTGTCTGACATTTATTATAATCATCTTATGTTATGTTAATGTTACACCAGCAGTTTACAAAAATGACTACCGCATTTGAAATATCTGAAATCTTCGTATCGAAAATGAATTGAACAAATATAGGTATGTTCTCATAGTAGCCACTTATATCCATTCCCATAATTCTGGAAAAATATTATAGAGATCTCCTTTTTTCGTAACCGACGCGTAAGAATATAAAACAATTTTAAATCATATAAGTCTTCAATAACAATGGGTTCGAATAGTCCATTAAGTAATTCATATTAAGAAATGGGGTCTAAATACTATCCACTGTTTCAAAACATACAACACACATATTTTGAGTTATTAATTAACAACATATGATTAAAATAAAATACTGAAATCAATTTGCAACTACATTCTTCCAACATATTTGTATTTGTAATGTATTCGAATAGTTTATGCCTATTTGGTCCTCTGATATGAATGTCCCTTGAATAATCTATATCTTATATAGTTCGTCTCTCTCACTCGACGGGCAATTTTTATGCGCGGAAATGAGATATACGATTAAGGAGCTCACCTTGTATTTTAACGAGCTCTAAAATATATTTAATCCATTAATAAACAAAAGATCTGTATTATCGGCATTATTTTGCAATATTATATCACTTATGTTGTATTCTTTAATTATATTGTAACTTCAGAAAATGTCGCTGTCGGTTTGACGGGGAAAAGTCAAAATAAATTACTTATAAATATAAACAAAGAGGCGTACTATTGCGCGGCCGTCACGCGGCAGACTGATTCGTGTGCGGTGCATTGCACCGCACTTGGGTGGGACACGTTTGTTACAAAGAACGTCTTATCTAGTGTAACATTGATATCGATGGGTTTACCCATTAGCCTTCTTAGTCTAAACTTGTGCCTTAATATAAATAGGATTTGATGGCCAAAAAACTTATCCTTTTATGAAACGGAAGAGACAGCTGCTGAGTTCTTTTGAGATCAATTATCCGACGGATATCCGTATAACAGAGCAAGATAAAAGAACATTAATGAAGGTACTAAGCTTTAAGTTTATAACGTCCTGCTCAAATTGCATTAAATAGTGTAATTAACAAGATGCAAATTTAATGAACTGGAATGTCCATTGTGTAATTTTAAAATTCGAATTAGTTACTTAATTTTATTTTAATACAGTCAATTAAAGTGATAAAATTGTGTTATTCACATTAGGTATCGATTAAGGCTATAAAGGCTTCAATCAAGATGTGACATGCTTGTGACATGGTAAAATTTAATTTGAATTTGGAAAACACATCTGATCATAGACAACGCACGAACTATCAAACCACACCGATTGATTGTGGTCGCCAACCAAATTACGAATCGTGTAGAACAAACTCTTCCAACCAACAAGGGTCCCAAGGTTACACTACTTAGCGAGCCGACTTACTGGCCTGACATCACTGCATATAATGAATTCAGTTTCCGACATCATGATTCAGCATATACCTTACCAAATCGTATGGTCACTCAAAGTGCTGTAGTATTATACAATAATGATGCATTTCGTTTGGTCGGGTTGCGGTCAGCCTTGGCCGCCGGACGGAAACTACAATATCTATTATACAATACTTCATGAAACTGGTTTCTTCCATCGGTTACATTAAAGACGCGATGAAATGAATGGTTTTCATATGAAAATTATACCGATTTGCTTGCTTGTAAAAGCTTCGGGTTACAAATCTGATATTACCTTAATTAGGTAGATTTTAGTATGCTTACGCATTCTTTTATGGCAGTTTTAGGGTCGTTTGCTTGACCTATTAAGATATTGTTTCCATAAAAAAAAATCAAAATAGCTTTTTCATAAGTTTTAACCAACAACAGATATAAATATCTACTAATATAATTTAGTATCTGTCACCGTTATGTTTCTTAGTTCAAATATAAAATGTTACAAATAGTATTTGTTTTCAGTATTTAAAACAAATGGCCATTGGATGTGCGTGTACAGTAAATGATTCGTCAAGCTATTTACCTGAAGGCTTAGAGTATTTATATATAGAGGGAGCGCTGTCGTACATTTGCAACTTCAAAAACGTAGATATTTTCTTGTTCGTAATGTTGGTAGCACTGCTATATTAATGTTACCGAGAAATAACTTTTCCACGAAAAATATATAAATAAATAAATAAACGGAAATTAACATATTCACGTTACATTGTTTTTAGCTATCATAATACAAATATTAATAATAAATGAAAAATAAAACCCCCCATCGGCTTATTATAATTTATTTCGCTCCAAATTTAAATATTTTATATTTTTTACCTAAAAAATATTCCGGAACTTTTTCGGAATTTCAACCATTTATTTACTTACAACATTGAATAAAAAGGCGTTCGAAAATTCAAAAATATGAATGTTTTTCTATAAAATGATTTTAATTATTTCTTGTTAATTAATAAGAAATTGGATTTATTGTCGATGATAAACGAATACACAGTAAATAATTAACCCCTAAAATAAATTTGGATGGTATTCGATAGCGCTAAACTACATTTTTTGATTTTTCTTTTTCATGTAAGTCATGCGTATTCCAAGCTGTCACAATTCATACTGGATGTGGAGAAGAAAAAGGTGGCCCCGGCACCACCATTTTTATCTACGTTTTTGATGTACCAGCGCTCCCTCTATATATATATATATATATACTCTAAGCCTGAAGGTTTGACAAGTTAGCGGTTCTTGTATTTGATTACAATCGACAATTATCTCAGATAAGACGGTGTCATTAATGATCGTAGTGAAGTGAAGAACTGGCAAATTATATGATAAATCTTAGAGTATTTATATATAGAGGGAGCGCTGTCATACATTCGCGTTTTGAAAAAACGTAGATATTTTCTTGTTCGTAATGTTGGTAGCGCTCCTATATTAGTAAAAATTGAATTAATTATTTAGCAATAAATTGCTATAAATTCCTTAATAGCCGAATATATATTTAGCTATTATCCTTTTAAACCTAGTTTGAGTGAAATTAAATAGACATAAACTATTTATTTTTAATTATTTTTAAAGTAATTTATGTATGTTGCACAACCTGTTCAAATATTAGCCAATAGAAGGGCAGAAAAAGGTGGCCCGGCACCACCATTTTTATCTACGTTTTTGAAGTACCAGCGCTCCCTCTATATATAAATACTCTAAGTGATAAATATATATTTTTTAAATTCTTTTCCGTTTCTTGGGAAAACAAAGGGCTCTAGTCCATACAGCCTTGTCATTTTTAGGAGGTAATACAATGCATCATTTAAATATCTCTTAAAGAATGATTTTGATTTTCTTAGTTTGATGATGGCAAAACAAACTTAGCTTTATTCAAATTTTCGTATATTATTTTCATATTCTTATTTTTCAATATTATAAATGTATTTTTCTTCATATGATTTCTGATTCTGTATCAGCCCATATACGTCCCACTGCAGGGCACGGGCCTAATCTACAATCGAGAATACGATTGAGAGTGGTTAGGCCATATAGTCCACCACGCTGGCCTAGTGCGGGTTGGCGGACTTACATACCATAGAAATTCGTATAAATCGCTATGGTATGCATGTTTCCTAACGATGTTTTCCTTCACCGTTTTAGTGCGTGGTGATTGACTATCAATACACACATGATTCCGAAAAGTCAGAGGTGTTCCCTGGGATTCGAACCGCGACCACCGTGAACATGTGGGCATATGATTTTGACCTAATCATTAATTAGTAATTACGGATTACTCAGATGGGTTGTAATAATATTTTATCATTTTCCCAAGTGGTTGTAATTACTGTATCCGGATAAAATCCTTTTATTTCTTAAAGATTACCAGCACGCAATAATGGCTTTTTAAAAACATCAACTTATATTTTGTTTTCTTGTTCACAGATTACGATTGAGCGATGATGGAAGTAACTGAGAGACTGGACTCATGGAGAGCTTGGAATGGTAAGTTTATTTCTGTTACCATAATACATGTTATTGTAACAGTGACCTCTGCATCATTACCAATGAAAATAACAACATCACGCATTAGTCTGAAACTAAATATCAACTTAACCTTATACTAAGTGTAACAAAAACTTCTTTGCAATAATTAATCTTCATACCCGAAACACTTATTTCTGGACACTGCCCTTTATTTGTGAACCAGCGTCATAAGCTACTGTTTACCCATTGGTACCACCAAAATGTCTATTTCTCTAGCCAAACACTAGTGTGAATGCACTGTTATGTTTCAATTTGAACGACATTGATAGCCAGGGCAACTACTATACATATTGTATCTCAGGATGGCGAGCGCAGTGGAGTACCAAGCATTGTTTATAATTCATGGTGTTGCTTGGTTTTGCTACTGTTTATGAGCGGTCGTATCACTTACCATCAAGGGAATGGCATGCTTGTCTCGCCATATACTACAATAAAAAAACTACGCCTGTCAATGTGACTATATGAGTAAATTCAAAATAACAATGAAGTATATGTAAGATAAAATCTTAATGCATTAAATACACCACAATACTATCAAGAAACGTCTACATCTTAATGCAGTGAAGGTAATTGCGAAAGATCTCAATTATGTAGGAATGGCTCAGTCATACTTACCATCTACCATCGAGTACCGTTAGTGATGACACGGACCGCCTACTTGTTGGTTTCGGCTGACTAAAGTACCATTTGATTGCATTTTAATGTGGGGAAATTGCTCTCAGAATCATAAAGTTATGCTTAAAGGCTGGTTTAGTGTAAGTTTAAATTCTTGATGCGTGCACTTTATGAAGTGAATATGATAAAATGTTTTATCAAAAAATATTAATAAATAAATAGAACCAACAGGCTCGCACATAGACCTAACTTGACATTAAGATCAATAAAGTCTAGTGTCGTGGGTATCAGGAACTACGAGAGACTTTTCGGTTCACAACACCAACATTTGTGGATCACACAAATATTTGTTTCGATGCGGGGAACGAACCCGCGGTCTCCCGTTTTACAGCCGGCGTCCAACCACCTGGACCACGGAAGCTGATTTGCAAAATGTTACAAAATCTGTGATTAGAAAATAGAGCGCAGTAAGATTATGATTAAGTGCGTGGTGGCCTGTTGGTAAACGGACTAGACGCGACTGCCAACATGTTCACGGTGGTTGCGGGTTCGAATCCCAGGCCACACCTCTGACTTTTCGGAATCATGTGTGTACCGATAGTCAATCACCACGCACTAAAACGGTGAAGGAAAACATCGTGAGGAAACCTGCATACCATAGGGATTCATAAGAATTTCTATGGTATGTAAGTCCGCCAACCCGCACTAGGCCAGCGTGGTGGACTATATGGCCTAACCACTCTCAATCGTATTCTCGATTGTAAAGTAGGCCCGTGCCCTGCAGTAGGACGTATATGGGCTGATACAAAAAGATTATGATTAGATTAAAAACTGGAATTTCAGAGTAGTGTTTACCGTTCCAAAAAAAAAAGCTTTTCTAATACAAATATGTCTGTACCTTAAAATAATTGTCAGTGCAATAGACCTTGTATTTTGTTACTTCTCAGCCTACAGCAAAAATAAGTGAAAGGGCCCAGAACCCACGTGCAAACCCTAAGGCTACATCGGGAAGTCAAGCCCCGTCAAAACGAGATTGATAATACCCATTCATTCAACCTTTTTGGTACTAGCCTACTCAACAATAGACGTCGTGATGTTTATAATCGCCGAGTAATTTAGGTACTGGTCTCGAATATTTCGGCGCAATTAAATATTCATTACTTGGCGGCAACATTTTCTGTCATTATGCGACAAAAAAGGTCCAAATGTAATAAAGTCATCTTGAATGGCTCGAGGCGGTGTTCTCTGGATGTATGTACATAGACTGCATTCATACGTATATGGTAGAGAAATTTGAGGGGCTAGTTATGTTGCTAGGATGCACTGAGATGCTACAAACCAAAAAATAGAATACAATAGTGACCTTTGCCTCTTAACTGTTGCGTTAAAAGATAGTTTTTAAGGGTAAAGAGTTTATTTATTTAGATCTGTAACGTTTAAATCCTATCTTAATATTAGTTTGTAAGTTTTAAAAGATTATAATATCACGTAAATAAGAGGAAATTTAACATTAAATTAAATCATAAAAAACGAAGCTGACAAATCCATATTACGATTATATTTAAACCATCCTATTTAACGGAATAACCTTAGAGTATATATATATATATATATATATATATATATAGAGGGAGCGCTGGTACTTCAAAAACGTATATAAAAATGGTGGTGCCGGGGCCACCTTTTTCTTCCCTACATCCAGTGTGATTTGTGACAGCTTGGAATACGCATGACTTACATGAAAAAGAAAAATCAAAAAATGTAGTTTAGCGCTATCGAATACCATCCAAATTTGTTTTAGGGGTTAATTATTAACTGTGTTTTAGTTTATCATCGACAATAAATCCAATATCTTAGAAGGTCCCTTAAGGACTAAATAAATAATCGACTTGGTATTACACGCATTTCACAACTTTTTGCGGTAGAAAACCTGAGCTGCGAGACTTGGATTTTTTACAGGATGTTTTTGATGGGATTTTGTATTATGATAGCTAAAAACAACGTAACGTGAATATGTTAATTTCCGTTTATTTATTTATGTATATATTTTTCGTGGAAAAGTCATTTATTGGTAACATTAATATAGCAGTGCTACCAACATTACGAACAAGAAAATATCTACGTTTTTGAAGTCACTAATGTATGACAGCGCTCCCTCTACATATAAATACTCCTAGGGAATAACATATAAAACCTTTTATTAAAATCACGACGTTCCATGTTTAAATTATTTTATTAAAAAGGTACAGGTGTGCGCAACAGTGCGAGGCACTTTCCCACGGCGGCGGCGCTATGACGCAAACCCCATGCTAATTGAACTAACAATGGACGGTGGCTGCTCGTCTTTCGATAATTGCCTTAATAAACGCCATATAATCATAATCAAACGGAATTACAAGCGTATTGAGACTGGACTTTTTATTGGGCTATTGTGTGATGCTGTACTGGTTTGCACGAAAGTGTTACATTTACAAATTAACAAAATTATTGATTTGTTTCTCGATACATCAAGGTCTAATTATGTGTATAGTTTTCTTACCCTACTTTATAGCAACATGCCCCAATAACATTTCAAAGGGGCGTAAGTAATTACAATGCCAAATTACTTTATGATGTAGCTTAATAAGTGACAATCTATCTATGAGGCCATTTCGTATAAATATATTTTAATACTCACTAAAATTATATTTATTTATAACAATAATGTTTACAGTTAAATATATCAAATACAACAAACAGGAGGACCATTCTAACTTCACTTAGATCATTATCGGTCTCAGACACGGCAGTAGACGTATCTGAAACCATATCAGACACTAATGTCAAGTGTCAGGGATCTCTCCGTTTTACATAATCGTCTGGCAGAATTGTCGACATCGGCATTGCTTGCCATTTATAAAATACTGAACTACATAATCGTCGATAATTGTCGTATAAATAAGTCATTGCTATTTTTGTTCAGCTATATTTAATGAAGGTAACAGGATAATAAAATAAATTTTCATGTTAAAATAAAAAAAGGCACACAATGTTTTTTATAATTTGTTAGATAAATGAGTTAAATTCACAAGGCACATTACCTAAAGATGTTTCTACCATTGCAATTTTTGTAAATTGTTGTTTCTCCTGTGTCAATTTTTTATATTTCTTCTAAAACTTCCGTACAGCTAGCATTCAGAGCAGACGTGTGATACTGTACTCCTAAAATAAATTAAATCATATAAATTATCTACATTGCAAATCGAACTCTAAATAAGTAACATAGAAGTTAAAGTTGACTACAAATAACTTCGATTATTTTACGGCTTCAAACAGTGCAAAGTGTGGTATCGACATCTAGAAGCGCCCCTCACCGCCCCGGGTAAGAGAGACAATTGTCATTTTTTGACCTCTTCACACACAAACCATCCGAAAACCATCAAATAACTGTGCACTGAACCTTATTGCGCGTACATAAAACATAAATTACCCAAACATGGCAATGACGATAAGGTCGCCAAAAGGTAGCAGCAGCGGAGACGCGGGGGGATCGCAGCCGGACTTGTCTAAACTGCGAGAACTTGGTGACAGATATGTGTGTATGCGTAAGCGCAAGCAGCCAGTGCCGGACTCAGATTGTGGATGTAGAACAGAAATATCAGAACTTAAAAATGACCTTAAAGGTATGCTAGAGGATTTTCTTAAAACTCAAATGGAACAGTTTCTTTCTATTCACAACGAGATAAAGGAAATTAGATCTAAAGTGGATAGCATAGAAAGTACTACATCAAATCTTGCTACTGAACAAAGCAAAATTGTAGCTGAAATAATGGAACTGAGAAGTAAGAACTCTGATACTGAAGTCAAACTCCTCAATATGGAGCAATCGATAGAGATGCTAAAACAGCGCCCATCCCTTGAAATGAACACCACATTGCAAACAGCTGAGGATCTTATTCAAGAAATAAAAGACAGAACTGACAGAGAACGAAACATAATAATTGTAGGGATTACCGAAATACAATCAAAAAATTATTAGGATAGGTATGCTCATGATGAAAATGAAGTAACTGCAATATTGAAAAACATAACAGATGACGAAATCAATATAATAAAACTTATTCGTCTTGGAAAGTATAGAACTGGAGCCAATCGTTCCATTAAAGTGGTTCTTCAATCTACTGAAGCCGCGAAACAAATTCTTCGAAATAAAGCTAAAATTGATAGTAGTACTTACAAAATATTTGCTGATCAGACTCCAGCTTAATATACACATCTCAAACAACTACGTGAAGAGCTATCAAAAAGAAAGGAAAATGGTGAAACAAATATCTCTATTAAATATATAAACGGTGTTCCTAAAATCATCACATCAACAAAAAACGATTAAGCAAATTTACATACGCAAGCCACTCTAGTGACATTACCTATCAGGTCCTACACACTTATGATAGCTTAAATACGGACAAAAAAACTCTAATCATTCTCTATACTAATATTAGAAGCATTGTCAAATCTGGGAAACTCGACGAACTGCAGTGTGTTATAAATTCAATGGGAATGTTGGTACATATAATCCTACTGACAGAAACCTGGATCAAAACTGAAGATGAAGCAAATGCTATACGAATTCCGAATTACGATCATCACTATAATCTAAGAACAGGTAAAATGGGCGGAGGGGTTTCTATATTTATACATAAAGATATACACAACAATTTGGAACAAGAAATCTAGTATAACGGAAACAACTATCTATGGATACATATAGAAAAGTTTAATTTAGATATCGGGGTGATATACAAGCCTGGAGATTCCAATATGGAAATGTTCCTGGAGGACTTCGAGAAACAATTGCAAAAAAGGAAACGTGCACTTCTTGTTGGAGATTTTAACATAGATTTGTTGGCAAATAATAAAAGCGTCAGACGATACACAGAAATAATAAATGAAAATGGCTACAAAATACTAAATAAAATAGAAGAAGAATATTCAACACGCAGTACAGCTACCACAAAATCGATAATAGATCACGTAATCACCAATCTTCGTGATAAGAAATTTCATATGGGTATTGCAGATTCATCTTTATCTGATCATAATCAAATATTACTTGGAATTAAAAATTATAAACATAAAAGAATTAGATCATATTACAATGCAATTGATTACCAAAAATTGACTGATCATGCAAGAGAAGAACGGATTAATTTCGCTAATGGATTTACCTACGACGCAATAGCGGGATATATTACAAATTCAATGGAACAGAGTACCGTAAAAAAATCAAAAATACTAAACCAACCTCAAAAAGACTGGATAAATAAGAATATTATTGAAATATCACGCTGAGAAATGAACTATGGAAAAGAAAGAAAGAAGACCCTACGAACAAAAAACTGCAAGCCGACTTCAAAAAACAAAGAAATTATACTGCACAACTTATTGCTAAATCGAAGAAGGGGTATTATTATGAATCTTTTAATAAATACAAGAAGAATCCAAAAAAAAATGTGGCAACTTATAAATCTTTTATCAAGTAACAACAATGACATGGACGTGAAGCCCCCGATAATAAGATTGATAAAACAATTATAAAAGACGGAAATCAAATTTGTCATCACTTCAACACGTTTTTTGCAAATATTGGTTCGAGCCTTGCCAACCAGATTCCAATCAAATACCACAATAATTCTGTGTACACATACACTAACCCTAATGTACTGACTTTGTCACATTTAAAGCCTTGTAATGGAATTGAAATATCAAAAATTATAGATAGTCTTGAAAGTGGCTGCAGTTCCGGAATTGATAGTATCAGTACAAAAGTAGTCAAATGCATAAAGCAATACCTTGTTCCGAAATTAGTAGATTGTATTAATTCTTGTATAGATAATGGTAATTTTCCGGATGAACTAAAAATTGCCAAGGTCACGCCAGTTTTCAAAGGGGGAACAAAAACAGATCCGGGAAACTATCGACCAGTTTCGGTATTACCAGTCATCTCTAAGATATTTGAGAGAGTCCTTTATCATAGACTTGATAGCTTTTTAAACGCAAAATAACTTTCTTTTCGATCGCCAATATGGTTTCAGACCTAAATCTTGCACCCTAAACGCTACAATAGATCTTGTTACGCAAATCAAAGTTAACATAGATGCGAAGAAATTTGGACTCGGAATTTTCATTGATCTGAAAAAGGCGTTTGATACAGTAAGCCATCAAATTTTGCTTAAGAAGTTGCAAAATGCAGGAATCATTGGTATAGCTTATAAAATATTTGAATCCTACCTGACAAATCGAGTTCAAATCGTTAAAATAGGTAAATATCAAAGTTCCCGACAACATATAAACTGCGGCGTACCTCAAGGGTCCATTTAGGGTCCATTATTATTTCTCATATATGTAAACAGTATAAGCCAACTTTCATTACATGGTCAGATAAGTTTGTATGCCGATGATACCTGTATATTCTATTTTGGACACTCTCTTGACGACTTATTTAATTTGGCCCAAGAAGACCTTAACAGATTACATGACTGGTTCCAATATAACCTGCTCACAGTAAACATTCTAAAAACCAGTTATTTAATTTTTAAGGCCAAAAATAGAAAGATTCAGGATCACATTCCCTTGACAATTAACAACATTAAAATAAAAAAGTCTACAGAAGAGAAATATTTAGGATTAATACTCGATAGTAACTTAACTTGGAAGGCTCACATAGATAAAATAAGAACAAAATTGTCATCGCTGCAAGGAGTTTTACATAGAATAGTTCGATGTATACCATATCCGGTTCGTTACAATATTTATTACTCATTGGTTCAACCATATCTTACATATCTGGTAGAATTATGGGGTAGCGCTTCAAAAACATTATTAAAAGACTTACAAATTAAGCAAAATAAATTAGTAAAATTAATTTTCCACTATGACTATTATACTGCAACAGAGAAAATCTATTCGGATACTAAATTACTGTCAGTTAATAAATTATATCGATACAGTACATGTATCTTGATAAGAAAAATAATGGACAATAGAATTCATTCAAATATCACATTTAAAACTAAAAAGGAAGAAGGTTTACGTTCACTCCGCCACGCAAATAATATTATTCTTCTTACACCCTGCACTAACTACGCAAAAAAATGTATACGTTACGAAGGTGCCCAAATATAATAGTTTACCCAAAGAAATAAAGTCAACAAATAGTTTTGAGGTGTTTAAAAATAAATTAAAAACTTTTCTATTGTCATCGAAGATCTAAATACGGACCTGGCAGCCACTTTCGAACCAATACGCCATTATTCTTTTTGTTTGACCATTTTTATTAGTTCTACCCACTATATTGTTTTTGTCTTGTATTCAACTTTGTTTTGTAATTAGAATTAACAAATACGTTTATAGTTTGATTAATGTTCTGATGTTAGCTTTAGTTATTATATTGTACATAACTCATGAAGTGAAATGTAAATTTCTTTTGAGTTAATAAAGATCTTTAACCACATATTTGCTATGATCAAGTATAATATTTTCTATCTATTGTTGACCTACTAATTCTGTTTTTTCAATCCACAATATCCGCTCTAAACTCAATATAGACTATTTGGATCTAAATGCATTAGTTACTTACGGAAAAAGAAGAAAAGTTTATAGTTAGAATGATTTTGTACACGACTGTACGGAATATCGACGATAAATACCAATCAATTTTGGTGTATTGGCTGATATTACGTATTGTGAGATCTACAATAGCACATAATTGTTTTTGTACTATTGTGGCTTTTTCAAATATATTCTTTATTATATTTTTATTTGACAGCCTCCGTGGCGCTGACGGTTAGACACCGCCTGTGAAACGAGAGGCCGCGGGTTCGATCCCCGCACCGAGAGAAATGTTTGTGTGGCCCACAAATATTTCTTTCGGGTCTGGGTGTTTGTGAGACCGAAAAGTCTCTCGTAGTTCCTGATACCCACGACACAAGACTCGATCTTAGTGTGGGGTCAGGACTATGTATGTGACTGTTGGGTGTTATTTATTTATTTATTTATTTATTTGTAAAGCTTTTCAAATTTTGAAAAGAAAAAATACAATGTTATAATTCTAAATTGCATTGTGATTAAATACATACAATATTAAATATATTTGAGTAATAAATTAGGTTGTCGAAATTGACACCTTTAAACATATTATTGTAACATCAGTTTAAATTTATACGTTATTAATGTAGTGTGAAGTTAATTTTGTCGCTAAATTGCGCAGTAAATGGTATTAGACGAGTCCCTATTAGTCGAGTATTTTTCCAATTCAAAGTGTCTTTCTAAAAATTGAGTTACATACCTACATTTTATTTTCGAAGTTAAAGGTTCAGCTCATTTAAATCTTTATTATGACACATTTAACAAACATTAAAACCTTAGAGTATTTATATACCGGGTATCTCAAGACTGCTACCGAAAACGAAGCCGGGTGGTAGTTTTAGTGACTACAAACACAATGCAAATAAAAATTTCGCAAAGAAACGGGACAATGATTTTTTATGATTTTTTAAATATCGTCATTTTTGGGTGGTAAATCCATAGTTTTTGCTAAAATAATAATTTAAACACTTTTATACCTTAGATTATTTATAAATAAAAGGGTATACACTATTATTTTAGGAAAAAATATATTGACCATCCAAATATGGTCATAGGAAAAAAATAACAAAAAAAATTTCGTTTTTTTTTTTGCAACTTTTTCTGTTGCATTGTGTCTGAAGTCGCTTTAACTACCACCCGGCTTCGTTTTCGGTAACAGTCTTGATATACCCTAGAGGGAGCGCTGGTACTTCAAAAATGTAGATAAAAATGGTGGTGCCGGGCCACCTTTTCTGCCCTCCTATTGGCTTATATTTGAACAGGTTGTGCAACATACATAAAATAATTGACAAAAAAATTAAAAATAAATAGTTTAGGTCTATTTAATTTCACTCAAACTCGTTTTAAAAGGATAATAGCTAAATATAATTTCGGCTATCAAAGGTATTTAAAGCAATTTATTGCTAAATAATTAATTAAATTTTTACTGATATAGGAGCGCTACCAACATTACGAACAAGAAAATATCTACGTTTTTCAAAACGCGAATGTATGACAGCGCTCTCTCTATATATAAATACTCTAAGATTAAAACAATACAACAATTGTTGCAATACAATACAAAAATATTTTATACCTAATTAGAAAGATTGTAATGGGTTCTATATGTCAATATTCTATATCTATATAGTTCATATGATTAACGACTATACCATTGTTTTAAAAGTAGATGAAAGGAATACAGCAAGTAGTATTTTGAACTGTAGGTATTTTAAATAAAAAAATAAACAAACAACTGTCTCGAATAAAACCTAACTTACACAAAAATATAATCAATTCCAAATTTGAATTTCAAAACCAGAAGGAAGAACGCGTAAACACAGACTGCAAACGGTGATAATACAATATTTTGTTATTTATAGAATGAAACTGAGGATGGTGACGGACCAACGGGTAGGCGATCGGAGGCTGCGTAAGGTGAACGACCTCCGCCTCCCACCATTTCCTATAATCACATCCCCACCACCGCTGCACGTGGCTATTTTGTACTTTGCGGTTTTTGTCGATTTCCTATGAAAAAGTTTAGGTTCCTCGTGCAAATGGCTTATAGATTACGCAATAAACGTTTTGTCGCACAGAAAAAAAATGTTTGAGCTCGTGGGAAAAAGGTTTCGGGGAATTGATAAAGATGTGAAACTAAATATTATTTTAGCAATTGAGATAATATTTGAAAAGCCTATCGACCTTTTTTACCTACGTTCTCATTTTTTATATTAAAAAGAAAATAAAATTCATAAAAAATACGAGTTTCGATTATTCAGTGAAATATTTTAATGGATTTGAACACAATTCAAATTCATACGAAACATAAAAATACTTCGAATATAAACGTATGTAATTAGACATAAGAAATGCTTCCATTCTCAGGCAGATGCCGTGAGAAAGATTTCTATCCTCGGCCGCCATTCATTTTTGTGCAAAAACACGGTCGCATTCGTAAGCAAACTAAAGAAAGGTCACACGAGAACTGGCAGTAATTTGAATTAAAAAGAATAAATGACAATATAAACACTTAAGTGCTGCCTCTATATTTCGTTTTCTTATTGCAGTTTGTAAATCGAACTTTTAAAATGCAAAGATGTTGAATTCTAAATAAATTATTTAATTTAAAGGAGAAATTAGAAAAAGAGGATATCAGGAGGCTTAAATATACAATTAAAAATAATAACATTGTCATATGCAGTTATGATATGCAAACGTGTTATCTGAACAAAAGTGATTCACAACAGCACATATAATTTGAAACGGAACACGTCCATTAAGTAATTAAACAAGACACGAATGCTGATTGATAGAAACAAGAGATTTACTCTTTATTTTATACTATCTGTCCGACCTGGCTTTTCTAACAATTAATTATTCTTGTCATGCATAATGCATTGTATTAAATTTTACGTCTTTTTCACTAGATTGATAATTTTAGAAAACGATGAAATACCTACATGCTGCACTTCTACTATATTATTTAAAATTTACCTTGTAGCCAGAGTAATTACTGCACTTATTGAAACTTACCATCAGGAAAATAGTTTGCTCGGACCGCCATTCATTGCAATAAAAAAATCTGTAGTCAGTTTAATACTTCACAATTAGAATTGTTTAGTCCTGGAAAGTTATAAACAGAGTTATAATATTAGTGTGTATGTCACAACAGTTGTTCTTATAGCACAATGCGTATCAATTGAAAACATCAGTTTCTTATTAAGCCGCGGGCAGTGCTTCGGACTAAGAGATTATGATATCTGTTTACAGGCGGTTTCGCGCTCCAAGCGATGAAAATCTGATATATAACTAAATTTATAGTTAAACGGATAAAATACTAACTAGCAGTGCCTGCTGCGTATTGATATCTCACTGATATTCATGTGAAAGTTTAATGTTAAGGTATTTGTTACTTAATTATGCGGTCTCTGGTTGGATTTATAAGCTTGGAAGACAGGTGATATTGTTGGTTTTGTTTAATTAATCTTTGATTTGGAACATTTTAATATTTTTTTTATTAAAATAAGATCTTGTTGGGCAGTTGTAAAACATCATGACATGTCATGTTAATTTAGCTTAATTAATTTAATTATTTAGTTTCTGTAGTATATTGATAAATTCATACCCTTAGCATCTGTCGTCTCGAACTATACACTACGCGAACCAAGGGTGAGTGAGATAGATATAGAAGCAGATAGATTATAGACGTGGAGGACGGAACGGGGTGTGAAGACGTGGTGTATAGCAAACGAGCCGATAAATATTAATAATTGTATTCTACTACAATGTTACACATATTAACCGTAAATAGTGACTATTACAGTTTCAATTACAATCTGACACGTAATGCAGCATACACTAAAATTACAGCCTAATACTACGATAGGTTATGAAATAGCACTTTAAATCTAGTCAAAAAGAAATAGCCACAAAAATCTGCTACTAGATATTTATTTTGATAATTATACATACTTAAACAATATGAAGTAAGCATTCTCCTTACAATTAACTGTGGAATTCAAGAATAAATATTGCTGAAAATAGTATTTAATGCAAAGCTTTCCTTTCCATATAAAAAAGCCACTGTATGGAAATCAGATGATTTATATTGTCTGAGAATCATACAAACCAGCATAAATATGTAGCACTGAACGGAAATATATTGCAGGGTTCGAGTGCCGCATTATCGAAACTAGAATTTATTGGATTTCTTAGCACATATATCAGTGGATGATCAGACCGGCTGGGCATCGGGCCGCTTTCGTTCCCAAGCGCATTCAAACGATGGACCCTTAATAGAGCACTTATTTGTTAAGTAAAATAACGCATTGTATGCGCTTTCATCATTATATTTTATTATTGTAATTCTGTTTCGAATGCGCTATTGTTGTATTTGACTTGATTTAGGTACTTAATTTCTTATGCAGCTGCTTGAGTTTTTGTTGTGATGTGGAGAATGCTTATTTCGTATTGTTGGACTTAATTTGCTAAATAAATATTCAGTGGAAGATTTTGTCGATATTTCTTTTTATCTAGATTTTGACATTATATAAGTATTAAGCTGCAACGTCACTATAATATGATCTATTTTGTGTCGGGTTGTGAGAAAAGCTATATAATTAGACTGGCTAACAAGGGATTATCATTTCACTTCACAAGGCCCTTTATTTTTTGAAGTTGCCGTCGGGTATAGATAAACAATTTTGGCTTCCATTATAAAAGCAGAATTTTAGTGTAACCTAACCCCTGTATTAGCATTATTCTTCATAGACTAGGTATTAGAAATACGGAACGTATTGGGGCGTCTGTGGATGAACAATTATATCGTCTTCACACAGTAATGTTAATCATGAATGGGCACTAAATCAAACACAGAATATAAATCATAATATAATTTTATTTATACAAAGAGGGCAATTTCCTTTGAGTGTGTTTCTAAAACAATACCACACTTCAGACGTTGCGCTGTAAGGCTATATCAGAGAAATATCACTAGATCTGAGCACAACAATAGGTCGAAACGAGGTGGCGAGCGATTCACAATAGCGCTCACCGCTCACGGCGCTTATTCTCGTGATATTTAACGTTATAATGGAGCTATAAATATAGATTTTTGTGCAATTGATTGCATTTCAGTTTGCGTGTTACGAATAATAGATGGCGCTGTTTTGGAATTCTATTGCAGGTGGAATGTTTGAAAGAGGTACAGTGAAAGCGAGGAATTTGTTGGTAGGTTTTGCAGGAAAATAATGCCTACACTGCGTTAAGATGGATATTGTCTCTATCCAATAAAATAGGTTTGAACTTTGAAACTACTTTAACTTAAGCATTAAAAATGATAATACCCGTAGAATTTCATGAATCCCATATTATAAAGAAATAAAATACAAATTCCAAATAGTCGTAGAAATGGTAAAGGTCCGCTAAAGCCACATGATCGATCCAAGCTAGATTAAACAGTATTCATAATGACAAAGGTATTTTACATACGTATGTACATACATATCCAGGAAATTTCTAGAATTTGTATATTCTCCCCGTGGATACTCTATTTCAAAAGTGTGAAATTGTTAGCGACAGCGATCTCAGTGCGGTGTCTTTCCTGTGCTATTAAGAAAGACATGACTCAAATACAATAATAAATCGTGTATTGTCAAGAATCTAGTTATAAACCAAGCAAGAAGCTTCTGGATAAGGAAGATAGAAGATTATCAATAATAGCGTGTAATCTCGAAAAGGCTTATACCCTACAGTAGACGAACAATTAATTGATAAATGAATGGTAATGAAACACTCAAATGCTTTAGTTAAATGCAACCACATTATTACCTCTCAGCACTGCAAAAACACTGCAGTCAATATTTATAAAACAATGCACGTACAATAATAATATTTAAGAAAACTCAAAACTAAACTAAGTACGTTTTATTTGTTACAGAATTTTGTCACAGACGACAGTCGGTGAGTACCTATATTTTTTCAAAGTGCAAGTCAGTTGAAACACGTCAACAACTCATTATGTGTATGCGGGCCCCGAATCCATTTTGTTTTTTGTCGCTCTCTTGCCACTAACAATAAAAGTCGACAGTTTTAAAAGGAGCGCACAAAAATGCTGCCTGGTTGGATTTTGAGCGTTTGTCAGCTAGTGCGGCCGTGGCACGAATTTTGAAATTGTAAACATAAACAAGGGACAAAGTTCAGACATGCATGGTGGCAGTGATCGCTTGTTGCTACCTGACATCGTTTTGTTATTGCTAATGAAAATATTTATTGAGTATTAAGGCGGTCTTTCCTATTTTACATGCAATTTTGAAGTGGTTTTCAATTGTAAGTATAAAATAACCTGGGTGGTCGATAGGATATATCAACTTTAATCATTTTAAAGAGAAGATAAGCTCTTTCTGTAATATTATTTAAACTCTATTGCATAGATAAGTTTAGAAACAGATATGACACACAATTTTTCCAATGTCGAGTTAGTTGGCGTTGAACTGTTTTGAATGCAATGAATACTTAACTGTACTTAACTGTAGACTGTAGGTGTAAATGTAAATTAAAATTCTTAAAATTTAAATTAAAAGACTAATTAGTAGTTAGATGATACAAATCACATCAAATAAGACAAAAAAAGGCAGAAATTCACGTGTACGGTTTGATAAAAATACCAATTTGCTTTTTTTTTTTTTTTTTTTTTTTTTTATTGCATTGAATGGCGAGACGAGCAAGCCGTTCGCCTGATGGTAAGCGATACGATCGCTCATGAACAGTGCTTTTCAGGTGTTAGTCTTGTATCTTATCTTATGTATCTTTATGAATCATTGCTTTGACATGTGCTTCTTGTTTGTTTAGCGGGTATCGGTTTTTACACTTTATATACACATTTACTATTACAGTACGAATTAATTTTATGTTTCATGATATTTGGATACAATTTTAAAATTAACTTTCTCAATCTAGAGCGTTATTATAAAGAATGGATGGGATTAAAACGGACATGCAAAATGAAAAGTCGCGTGTCTACACCCATATTCATCTAGAAATTTGTTTCGATTAACATTTTCATAAGGTTCATTCAATTTTGTATGAAAATAAAAACAAAATATCCGATAGAATAGTTTTATAATGCTCCACCACGAATGATAATGGAGGAACATGGTAATTGCCGTGACGTGTTCACTCGTCACGCAACGATGACCGCCCCTACCACATTTTTCGAAACGGACTATGAGCGTTAGTTTCACAATTTAGTATCCATCGCCTCGATCAGTCGCGTGTTATGTTGCATAGTGTCAACTAGTGTAGCAATGGATTGTGAATAAAATTGTCGAGGATTTTCGTTCGTGTGTGAAAAAAGTGTAGGCTATGGTAGTCTAATCGAAGTCCAAGGTCTGTCGGTGTGTCACTTGTTTCAGTTTATGTAAGTAGATTTTGATGAATGTTTAAACGTAGTATGTTTGAATGTTTATGCATTTTTAATATTTGAAAGAATAACGCGGTCGTCATTTGTAATTGTTTTTTTTTTTATTTGGCACAGACTACATGTTTTATGCAACAGATTATTAAATCACAATTCTAAATTATTTAGTATTTTCAGTGCTTGTTTAATGACTACATACAGGTAAAAATAAAAAAATATACTTGAGTAGTGTGATATTTTAATTGGAATTGAATAAACTGCCTATAAAATGTAACAATAGGTAAAATAGTTTAACTCAAATGCAAAGATATTGTTCGTGGATATTTCACTTCGGGTCAGGTGAGGAAACACTTCATTAAGTTTTTTTCCCATTATTAATTGGCGTCTAGTAAAAATAATAAAGATATTTTAATGAATTTTGAATTTACCGGGTATATCAAGACTGCTAACGAAAACGAAGCCGGGTGGTAGTTTAAGTGACTACAAACACAATGCAATTAAAAATTTCGCAAAGAAACGCGACGTTAATTTTTAATGATATTTTAAATATCGTCATTTTTGTGTGGTAAATCCATAGTTTTTGCTAAAATAATAATTTAAACTGTATTATACCTTAGAGTATTTATAAATAAAAGGGTTTACACTATTATTTTAGGAAAAAA
Organism: Hyles vespertilio; assembly: GCA_009982885.2. NCBI lineage: Eukaryota > Metazoa > Arthropoda > Insecta > Lepidoptera > Sphingidae > Hyles > Hyles vespertilio. Next base: position 20,455,682 of record CM042807.1, read on the forward strand.
TGTATTTACTACCCAAATATGGCCATAGGAACAAAATGACAAAAAAAAATTTGTCGCTTTTTTTTGCAAAATTTTCTGTTCCATTGTGTCTGAAATCGCTTAAACTACCACCCAGCTTCGTTTTCGGTAGCAGTCTTGATATACCCTGTATAATTGAATTAACGTGCCCGCTTGATCACAAGTCAATTCATTACTATAATAGTTTTTTAAATGCGTGTATGTTTTTTGCATTAATCAAAATGGCTATTTTATTTCTGTTTATTTAAAATAACACTTTTTACTTTAAAACGACCGTAAATCAAACACAATTTGTTAAATAAACAATTTGGATACAAAATTTAAACTTATTTGATCAAGGAATAACGTGATTAAATTTTAGTAATATTTTTTAATTTAAGTGCCGGTCTGTGTCATTCGATATAGGTTAGGGTAATAAGGAAAGCTTAAAAGTAAATTTAATATCGGCGCCTGCGCATGTTCCGCGTCATTCGATATTCGAATCCCGTTGTGAGATTGGCCCGCGTGCGGTCGTTGTCTCATCTTTAAATAAATGCAAACGCCTGTATCTATGCAATGCTAATTACTTTAGAATATTTTAAATACTCATTTTGCTATTTTCCTGCAAGTCTTTCTATAAAGTATCATGTTTTATTTTGTTGTTATGAATTTTAAACACAGTAGGGAATATGCTACTAAAAGCATTTGTTTTAAAACACATTACAACAACATATTTATACATATTTACGTGGTTGCTATATGAGTTTTTATTGAAATTTTATTCCTATTAGGTACATAAAAAGCTATTCATGCCAAAACCATATAACTATATTTTAGTTTAATATGAATCTTATACAGTAAATACTAAACTAAATATACGATTAAGATTAATTTTATCTTTGTCATATTAATCGATTGAAATCGACTACTTAATTACGGAACAGCGCCTAAGGATGAATATTATGTTTCCTTGGCGTTAAGCCTTTAATAAGTTGATATCAGCATTTGGCATCGGATCACGTCTCTGTCGAGGTGTGGTAATGTCCGTTTAAAAAAAGAAAACCGTGTCAATTGCCAACCGGAATGTGTAATTTCATTAATTTAACAACCCGCCTAACTTGAACTCGAAGAAAATATTAAAATCCAGATAATTTTTATCGGAGTACACGTTTTTAAAGCTCCCAATAAAATGAATTTATTGCACATTTTAGCATAATTTGTCCGAACCGGAAGGATTTGTGTATTTTGCGGGCCGTTACCATTATCGAATTTTGTGTTAATGTCAAATAATTTACAATAATTGCTTTTATGAAACTTTCATATTGTATTTATTGTGTTTTTATATTTTGAGCAATTATTTACTTTTACACACTATTTTTAGTGCTCTTGGTAAAACACAACACAACTAATTTTTGAAAGTTACCACCCACAACACCCGCATCTTGTATTGGAAATTAGCAACTTGTACAAAAATAACCGTTATTCAAACCGATCGTTTATCGATTTATCGTTTTTTACTGATTATTTAAGAGTGTCGTCTCCATCAATCACTGGCTGCGTCGTAAATCAAGTCGTCAACAGATACAGTACTGGTAGCAACTAGCCGGTGGTCAACCGTTTTTATTCACTTTATTTAACAAAAACTTTAGATTCTTATATGTTGAAAGTATAATAACTTATTAAATTAACACTTTAATATCAAGATGATTTATAGATAAAATACTCATAGGTACTGTAATAAGAAAAGTTATGAAATGAAATTCTATGTTTTTATCCTTCTTGGCCTATTCGAGTTCTGTTAAATTACTGAAGATGCCATTTATCTTAAGCCTCATCTGGTCTTTATTTGTAGCCAGCAGTCCTTAGTCTAAGCAAATACATAAGCAAATTTATCTTCCTTAGTCATATGGGTAATCCATTGAAGAAAGATTCAGCCCTATCAAACAGCATGAAGGTAGTCAAGTTATATTATTATCCTTTTAATATCTGGGTAAGTGTTATTTATCAACATTTATACTCAATTTGCAATGCATTTTTATTCAATTACGGAAAGAAGGGGCACTTAAAATTTTGGCAGGTTGTAAAAGCGTTGTTGCAGTCATACAATAAAAAAATTATTATACGTAAATACATTTACTCACGCCTTTTTCCCAGGAGGGGTAGGCAGAGGTGCAAGACCAGGGGCCCTACTATATTCATCCGAACGAACGAACGAACGAACGAACGAACGAAGTTCGAAACTTCGGACAAACGAAGTTTTTTATACGATACGAATGTACTTACATAAAACTTATGGTCGTTATTGATTTATGGTCATAACCATAGACTTATAGTTACGGTGTACGTTATACAAATTCGAACTTTTACAGAATAGATACATTCGTATCGTATAAAAAACTTCGTTTGTCCGAAGTTTCGAACTTTGTTCGTTCGTTAGTTCGGATGAATATAGTAGGGCCCTGGTTTAAAAATTGAATAAGAATGTCGGTTTTGAATTGTTATTTTGAACGCAAAGTTCAATTTTCTACTAAAATCTTTTATTTATGTAGGTAATTAAATCAATGTCTTTAAAATTCTAAGTGTAATCAAACAATTTTGATATTTTCATAGTAAACCTCCATTGAAATTTAAACTTGGAACAGAATATTCAAACAATAACGGTGCGCGGTTGTTAAGGATGCATAATGAAAGCGCATTGTGTCGGCACGCGTGTCTTGTACCTGGAGGATTGCGCGACATGTGCGCGGCGCAGGCGGCGCGGCGGGCGGCTGCTTGCGCCTGCGCGTTGCACAGGTGCGCAGAACATCCGCCCGGCAACTGCGCACCGCGCAAGCGCATGCGCCCTTATAATCATATTTGTTGGCCAGTTGCTATCATTTGCATGCGTAACAGCCTCCGTGGAAGTCAGCTGCGATAGAAATGTAGTGAGTATGAATTATGCTTAGAGTATTTATATATAGAGGGAGCGCTGTCATACATTCGCGATTTGAAAAACGTAGATATTTTCTTGTTCGTAATGTTGGTAGCGCACCTATATTAGTAAAAATTGAATTAATTATTTAGCAATAAATTGCTATAAATTCCTTTATTAGCCGAAATTATATTTAGCTATTATCCTTTTAAAACGAGTTTAAGTGGAATTAAATATACCTAAACTACTTATTTTTAATTTTTTTTTCAAATAATTTATGTAAGTTACACAGCCTGTTCCAATATTAGCCAATAGGAGGGCAGAAAAAGGTGGCCCGGCACCACCATTTTTATCTACGTTTTTGAAGTACCAGCGCTCCCTCTATATATATATATACTCTAAGGAATTATGATAACATCAACGGTGTTTTGGGATAAAAAAAAATTAACCGCAGATTGTAGGCTAATTGATTGAAACTACTCAGCTAAGCTTGTTTCTTATGCTTTGTAAATTTACCGAAACCAAAAAATTGTAGATTATAGCATATTTGTATATGGCTGGATATCCAGCTGCGTCAACAAAGCGAGGAGTAGAAAACCCGCAATAGTTGTCGCGTCTTATTTAGCTAAGAGGTATACCATTTCCAGGTAGATTAAATAATCATGTTAGCTATTTAGGATCTTTGACTACACTGCACTTACTATCGGAATCACTTGACTAGGTATACTTATGTGAAAAAATATCGAAAGTATAGCATTGCGATCATTACAGGTATAAACAGTCTTATACCTAAGAGCAGTTACTGTACAGCATGGTTGCCACGCAAAGCAAATAATCAATATTGTTATAGTAAATCACAATGAATGACGTCACACGTTACGAGATGCATGAATAAGAGTTACGTTAGAGTTTAGACAATCGACCGCTTACGTAAATATAGGTGACGAATGCCCTCATAAGCACCTACGTAAGCGCCATTTTAGAATATTCAAAGGATAAGACTATGGATTCAGAATCTTTTTGATTTGAACTGAATACCGTAACAACTCTGCCTACATGTATATTCTTATTTGATTTGCATGTGGTGTTTGCCTGTAATTAATTGTTGCTCTTATGAATTATTATTTAATCGTAGTTAAATATTGATGTAAGAATTAGGGTAAGAAATTGTTGGCAACTTTAAAAAAAAAACATGCTATTCAAGGTATTACTATGACAAAAATCAATTTTGATACAGGATAATATAGCATCCGTGACGCAGTTGGCTAGACGCAGGCTGTGAAATGAGAGGCTGCGGAACATTTGTGTAATCCACAGGTATTTGTTTCGAATCTGGGTGTTTGTGAGACTGAAAAGTCTCTCGTAGTTCCTGATACCCACGACACAAGACTCGATCTTAGTGTGGGGTCAGAAATATGTATGTGACTGTTGGGTGGTATTTATTTATTAATACATTATTGAAGTACGTTAAGATCAAGTATTTGCCATCGCAGCATATGTTCTGTAATCGAATTATCGAATTTAATGGACGTATAGCTTTTATTTTGAGAAAGCATTACATTTTAAAGAAGAAAATAACAATTCAATAACCTTTTTTACCAGTACCGGGTATCTCAAGACTGCTACCGAAAACGAAGCCGGGTGGTAGTTTTAGTGACTACAAACACAATGCAACTAAAATTTTCGTAAAGAAACTTGACAGTTATTTTTTATGATTTTTTAAATATCGTCATTTTTGGGTGGTAAATCCATAGTTTTTGCTAAAATAATATTTTAAACACTTTTCTACCTTAGATTATTTATAAATAAAAGGGTATACACTATTATTTTAGGAAAAAATGTATTTACCACCCAAATATGGTCAAAGGAAAAAAATAACAAAAAAACTTGTCGCTTTTTTTCTGCAACTTTTTCTGTTGCATTGTGTCTGAAGTCGCTTAAACTACCACCCGGCTTCGTTTTCGGTAGCAGTCTTGTGTATATTATTATACATGTAAAATAAACTAATAATTTTAATTTATTATGTTATCTTTCCCACAACATAGACATCGGAACTCCTATTTATTCCAGCAAAAAAATACGCGTTATTTGCAAATAATATGACGCGGAAATGCAACACTCGGTTGCTAAGTAAAAAAGCCTTCTCATTTATTATATAAACTATAGGAAATTACATTTACCGCATTATATTTACCGTCGTCAAACTTGTACTGTTTAAAGAAATAAAATTATATTTGTCAACAGTATTAACTTCAGGCTTGATAAACTGATCTTTGCTGTACTTAATTATTTTAGGAGACAGTACTTCCAAAATTCCAGACGGATAATTGCGTTTCTTATTTTAATTTCTTATCGTAAACGTTTCTGCCGTGTTATTAACATTGTAAAAAAAAAACAGAAGTTAAATGAAAACAATAAATGATGATACAATGATAGCTAGTTACAAAATCCAGTTAAAAATATATAGAAAATCTTGCCAGCGCAAAAATACTCGATTTACTTATATGATATTTTTTTCGTCAGCAACAAAATTTCATCTCTAGCAATTTTTTGTCTTCACCACAAATAATATAAAAATGTTGTGTTGAGTTTCTAATCGTTTATTCACCGTATTATTACCTTGCAGTTGTCTATAAATGTATCCATTACATTGCCAATACGGCTAAATCAAGAGATTTGATCTTGACAAACGAGGAAATAATAGACTTTAAGGCATGACTAAAGCGTCGTTTATTTATAGAACAATATCGATTACTTCCTGCGTTTTACTAATGTTTTTTACGGATTTGATAATTGACTTCCAAATGAATATTTTGATATATTTTCTACTGCTGTAAACTCCAGCATCATGAACATAATTATTGTTTTTTTTTAATTTTGACTTTCTTTTGTATCTTTTCATTCATATTTTTCATTTCTTATTTCAAGATCAACTACAAGCAACAAAACGTCACGCATTTAAAAAAGAACACAATCAAAATAAATCAATTTGAAATTAGTTCTAGTTTCCCATAGACAATATGCGGCGTGGGAACGTTCATAGACAATAGGGAGAGCGAGCTCACAAGGCAGTAGCTATACACCCCGCGAGAAATCGTGGGACGTACGGGGACGTTCACCTGGCCCACTGAACGACCAATTGGTTCGGCGCGTGATTGTATTCTGTAATGTGGCTTTATTATGTAAATAAGCAGCTGGGCTACTGGTAAAATCATTCTACGTTGCCCCTATTTACGTGATATAAATTGGTATTTTCAGGTCTAATTTTTATTTTGAATTTCCATTGAGATATGATTTTTCTTGCCATTTTATCAGCGTAAGCATTGATAAAACATTTCTGTTTTATTAATCATTTTAATAACATTAAAAAGAGTTATTAAATTAAATTATAGAGACAATAAGGAGAGATCTCAATCCCGAATTGAAAAAGAGAGCAGCAATAATGAATTCAACAATATCAATTGTTAATGTACTTGACTTTAGTCCATAATTTCGTTTTTAACTAATTTGTTCTAAATTTAAATATCTTAGCATTATTTCACGGTCTGAAGAAAGTTTGTATTCAAACAGCTATTTATAGCGCTACAGTTTATTAATATTTATAGACATGTGTGGCGCGCGGGTCACACCTCAATAAAATAAAGAGGCTACACCTGACCTTGTTATTGCCATTGGCAGTAATGTATGCTGTAAACGTAGAACACTTCATGTCGAGTTACATAGTAACATTTCTATGGATATTAATTGCCTATCTAAAAATATTATTTATAGTGTTCTTTGTAGAAATTGTAAAGAAATTCTGGGCTATCGAAATTACATATATACATAAACTCACGCCTTTATCCCAGAAGGGGTAGGCAGAGGAGCTACTAGGATGCGTTCCGACTTGAGTGTTTCGTTCCACGATGTGATAGGTCGTCAAAAATTCCTGACACCGGGCTGACAATTAATAAGAAAATCCAATATTACTTTGCTGGACCCGGGATACGAACCCGATACCTCAGCTTTGCAATCATACCAACACCGAGGCTTAAATAATTTAGCTCTGGCATTTATGTAACTTGTAAGTGGATGCTATCATCTCTGCGGAAGTTAAGTCCCAAGGCACACCTCTTTAGTATACGAAGACATGTTTGTGATGTTATTTAATTACTATGCACTTCAACGGTAACGGAAAACATTTTGAGTAAACCTATGTGTCATCCAGTAGTATGTACTGTATCAGCCCATATACGTCCCACTGCAGAGCACGGGCCTCCTCTACAATCGAGAGTACGATTGAGAGTGGTTATGCCATATAGTCCACCACGCTGGCCTAGTGCGGGTTGGCGGACTTACATACCATAGTAGTATGTACGCCAATCCTTAATAAGCCAGTATGTTGGACGTCCTGTCAATAAAGTCTTTATTGTAGAAGAATCCCTTCCTAACTTTAAGCTTATACACACGTATAGTAATTTTAGACTATTATCCTTATTCATAATCAGTTTTAAAACTAATTTTAGTTATCGAATATTTTTTTCTTCCTCGTTCAAACTGAATTTAAAAGTCGTTCAGAAGGGTTGAAACATTCGAAATCTAAAAAATGTTTTCAAACTCTTTATGAATAAGGGCATATATGAATATGTAAGTGTTGTTAAGTGCGTGGTGGCCTGTTGGTAAACGGACTAGACGCGGCTGCCAACATGTTTACGGTGGTCGCGGGTTCGAATCCCAGGGCAAACCTCTGACTTTTCGGAGTCATGTGTGTATTGATAGTCAATCACCACGCACTAAAACGGTGAAGGAAAACATCGTGAGGAAACCTGCATACCATAGCGATTTATAAGAATTTCTATGGTATGTAAGTCCGCTAACCCGCACTAGGCCAGCGTGGTGGACTATATGGCCTAACCACTCTCAATCGTACTCTCGATTGTAGAGTAGGTCCGTGTCCTGCAGTGGGACGTATATGGGCTGATACAGTACAGTACAGTACATTTGGATATGTGATACATTAATATATTTGTGATACACGATCTCGTGCGAAATTTCCTCGCCCGAGGACTCATCGTTAGTTTTCTTTCGATTAGAAGCCATCGGAGGAAAACCACCTCGGCAATAATCGTATGTTATTCATGAAGTTCCAATAGATTCGAACCTTAATAGCTTAGTTGATTAATGGCGAACGTATCTTATATAGCAGAGGTATAAATACAGAGCGCTCCAATGAACTTGTCACAACTTTAATACGCAACTGCTTACATGCACTATAAAATATAGAGCCATTTGCATAATAGGTATATTTTCTAGTTAAAAAAAATTATACCCTATTTTGTTGATAAAGAAACTAATGGATATTGAACCCCATTGTTTTGAATTGCTATTAGAATATTTTGAAAATTAATTAATAATTATATTTTTATTAATGTGTTTACCTGTATGTGTTTGTTTTTCCACAACTACAACACTGTTTCAATAATTATGACAACAGACCCATTGACGAAGGTATTTTGTGTATTTAATCCCGGGAACGGTGAACAGGAGACAGACAATCGATTGAAAATCATAGTCTGAATCTTTTTAGATATTTATGGAAACCATATTGACGCTACTAATACCTGAAATTTTCAATACCTGAAAAGTTTTTTTACCAGCTTCAAAAAGTTACCTAGCAGCCACAGAGGACTTACAATTGGTAAGCCATTATCAAACTCCCGTTATCACAGAGCAATACACATATACAACGGCTCTACCATGAATGACGCGACAAAATCCAATACACACATTAGCATAAGCAGCCGCCGACCGTGAACTTCGTGCTGTGTGAACGAACCATTTAGTCGAAATGGTCTTGATCGCGTCTGCTCGTTTGTTTCTCGACGTGACTGCACTGGCCGGTGCAAAGTGCATGCACGTGCACAACGCGCCACGGTGTGACACGTCCGCCGAATTAATATCTCTGACAAGTTATGGATACGCGGGATTGGTAGGGTACGGGGGTAAGATCAGGTTTTAATTGGAGGTTTCTTGTTTCTCACTCAATTTAGGATCTGTAAAATAATATAAACGAGTGGGAAATGTTTCTTGTAAAGATTTTATTAAAATTGATGATTTGGACGTAAAGGTTTAACTTACGAGTATGTTGATTAGATTATTATTTTTATTCTGCCCACTGTTGGACGTATGCCACTGCAAAATCTCCCCCATTAAATGCCAACCATACGAATCTTAAGCAGCCTTCATCCATCCGCTACCCACCGACTCATTTTAATTTCAACCGAAGTCAGACTGCTAGACAAGGTCTCATTTATTTTTAATAGGTCATTCGGGATTTTCCTACTCTTCGACGATCGAACGGTATTACCGAAATAAATAAAAAACATATAATATTGTACTTATGATCACATATCTGAGTCATTTTCACACTTATTCAATATAGCTGACCACCAATGATAACCGCAAAGTAATGAAGTGTTTGTGCATTAAATTTCTATTTGCTATTGGATATTCGTATAGAATATATAGGTATCATGATGAACAATAACAGTAGTTTTCCCATTTTTCATAGTGATAGAAATACTATTAGGTCGGTTGACAAAACCCGTAACAATGACCTACAGGGCCGTTGGTGTTCTGGGAACAATCAGCGCTTTTCTGGGTTGGAGTAACCGCGCATAATCTTACCTTTATCGATATTGCTATAACTTCAACCAAAAGCTACTAACTATTGGCCATATTGAGATACATCTTAGGTATTAGGATATCGAGCGCAGTGGAATGTCGAGCATTGTTTTATAATTCAAGGTGTTTGGTTTTGCTACTCTTCATGAGCGGCTGTATCGCTTACCACCAAGCGAACGGCATGCTAGTCTCGTTAATCATTGCAATAAAAAAAAAAACACTATTCTTAAATATTTTGTACCGATATCTTCTAAAACTAAGCGTGCGAGTACACGCAGTCGCATCGTATTTTCTCTCCTGGGTGCTCGTATATTCGCCACAAGGCAGACCGGCCGTGCCTCGGATGGCGACGACGAGGCAGTCCTCACGCCTCGCGACGAACGCCTCACGCACACGACTTATGTCGCTGCCTCGCCGCGACTCATGTCATTGCCTTGACGCGACTTATGACGCTGTCTTGTCGCATTTCAATACATAAGCGTACTGTGATTAATAGAAGGGTGGATGAAAAGTTATAATACTGCGTTGTGGTAGTTATGTAGTATTAATAATATGTTAATTGACATGAGGAACGCAAAAAAACCGTAGGTTGAGGCACAGAATACTAAACTAACAGAAGTCAAGCTTCATATAAAGCGCGCTAAATCAACGCACACATAGACAGCGTTCACCGACACGATATTCGAAACCAGTCGAGACCACTGCGAGCGCGAGTGTCACCCGCTCCGGGCACGCAAATAATGATATTTTTTGTGCAAAGATGAAACAAATAAATAACAGTTATTACACTTGTATATAAAACACCAGATTATAATAATAGAATGTAAATATCATTAAAAAATTCATATATTATACAAAACAATAAAAAAATCTTGAATAATAATGACATACACATTCTCAATGACTTCATAAATACAACTAAAATTTATTTATTTTATTATTGTGTTTTATATATTTTATTTAAAAAAATAATCAAACGATACGAGTGCTATTAAAACGATACGTGTTTTCGCATAAGCCAGAGTTAACAAACCTAGCGCGAACGCCGAGCGTAGTGTGAGTGTGGCAATAAAAGTGAAGTACATACACAAGCTTGACTTCTGTTAGTATTCTGTGGTTGAGGAGTCAATTCGGTTGAATTAAAATGATTTAATTAAAATTACTTCGCTTTTCTTCTAGTTTTCTGCCATAATTATATCGTATCATTTTACCGTGTACATGATGTTTACTGTGGAATTAAATGTTAATGTCGTATCTTAATAATAACCGAAATTACCTGTGTAAATTCCGTGTATAATTTCCGTCAGTCGGCATGGGCCTGCCGCTGTGGGAACACAAATAATGTCACTGTCAAATAAATCATCACGGTTCACGCCCGTCCGACAAGAACTTTTGACAAACGAGCGCCACATTTACGTTTTGCTATGTGCTAAACGTTCATTGTACCTTGTTGTTTTTTATTTGTATGCTATATTTTTGTAATGTGCTTAAAATACATGACATTGGACGTTGTTTACGTTATATTTATTTTTAAATATGTTAGTTATTTCATTCGTTGTCTGGTCAATTTTAAATTGAGGTCAGCATTCTTCTTCCAACAGAAAATCTTCCCACAATATGATCGGTTATTCCTTTTAATTGTTTATAGCCTTCCAAAACCAGAAAACAATGGCGCCGATACGACGATCTGATTTTACCGCTATTAAACAAACAGGAAACGCAAATAAACAATTTACAGCTCGCAAAAAATATTGAACCAAAACGACACATATTTCACTTCGACGTATAAGTTTAACACTTTATTGACAAAACTTCGTGGGAAAATATCTTGCTTTTGTCATCTCTCCGCCCGTAAAATCTAGTTTAAATTGGCGCAGTTTAAACGCTCTAATCATTCATCTTTCGGTTTTCCCATAGAGTTGCAACATCCATAAAATATAGACCACTGGCGTCCAAACGACGTCGTGACCGCGTTCACACGGACGCCCGAGATTACCGCCAACTTGTTTCAGACGTTGTGATTGATAGGGCGAATGCGCGCCAAACTCTAAATGAACGGATTATGCTTTTGTTTATTGTGTGCGCGTTGTCTATGGTTGGTTGAGGTTGCCAGATGTAAAATAGATCTGATGAGTAATTTGTAATTTTCTCTGATGAAATTCTTTTAATAGTTTGTTGTAAAGTACGAATTCCGATTTATTATTCTCTGTATTTTATCAGTTTTAGTGCCAGACAATATATCTGCCACATTTTGCGGTTAAACAGATAAAACTCATTATTGCCACGTTCAAAATGAACTCAATAATTTAGCTCTATTATTAACAGTAATTCTTGTAAACCAACAATTTAATTTCATTTAGTGACAATCTGATAGGACATATTTTGCATAATGTATTTCTATTAATATTCATAATGGCAACCCAACAAACTTAGCACGCTAGCATAAGTCACAACAGATTAAGCACTTTTAAGTCTTTATTAATGCTGTGATTATTCCTTAGTAGTATTCTCAACGTTATATTAATAAACTTGTTCACAATCAGCAATCAGTACTGGCTTGAACCGTGTTTGCCGCCTACGTGCCAAAGATCACTTTTTTATTTTATATGGGTGTTGCCCAGAATTAAAAATATATTTTTGACAGATCTCTTACATTTAATACTAAGGTTGAAACAAAAGAGTTTCCAGGGTAAATCAATCAAATGTATGCAAGTAATTAATTAAAAAATACAATGACTGTGCCGGATTTTTTCTTTTTGAATTAATGATGGAGATAGACAGACATAACAAATTGCGTTAATTTAGTAAGATGATTTAATGTGCGTGAATATTAATCATTTGTGTGGCTCGACTATGTTCGTAATTGTTCAATGTATGTTTTCACTTACACAATCGTGAGACGTTAAATCAAATGTGTAATCTGTAGATTTGTATCATACAAGGTATATAATAATATTTGGACGTGTTCTAATTACAGAACGTTAAAGGTATTATATAATTGTTTTGTTTGGACTAGGTATTTATCTTAATTATTAATGTTTTTCAATTATAAATATTTTGTTTGAAATAAGTTCGAACATTAAATTGATTTTTACTCACACAGTTTTATACGTTGTTTTCCGCATCTGTAAACTTAGTGTTAGTTTACGATATAACGATACAAATGCCTGATGTTTCTATGACATATTATTTATTTTCGACATTCGACAATATATTTTATACCGTGGCCAGTTGAGGGACTATCAAATCCAATAAAAAAATAATATGAATAAAGAAACATAATCAAAGGACGTGTAGGTTATTGATACACTTAAATCAAGCAGTTTGGACAAGATGATTTATTAAAAAAATTAAAACAAACATTGAAACTAACGGTACATATTCATTAATTTGAGGGTTTTAAAAAGCAATAAACGATAATTGCTGTCCACGTTAATTGGTCACCGCGTTATCGGCTACGTTTAATTAAATTAATTGGATTGCCGAAATTTGCAAATTTATATCAGATTTCACAGGAGTTGACAAATAGTATTGATGTTTGTAAAAAAAATATGCTTGTAATGTGCGAAATGGGTTTTATGATTAATGTCCGAAGTTAAAAATGTCCCAAGAAAGGTTTATTTTCTGCGAATTATGAAGTATGGTTGTATTTTGTTTGTGGCAGTTGTGTTAGACAATTCACTGATTTGATTGTTTTTAATAGATATGCCATCATATTGTTATCAAACTTCTGTAGCTATTAATAAAAATAAGTAGAGTAATTTAATTGGTACCTAATAACCTTATGCTCAATGTAATTCTATAATATTAACACTATTTTATTGACATAAAAATTCCATTGTCTGTTTACTTTTCTAATTACAATATTTTTTCGTAGCGGTCATCTTCATAGAAGTGCGTGGTGGCCTGTTCGTAAACGGACTAGACGCGACTGCCAACATGTTCACGGTGGTCGCGGGTTCAAATCCCAGGGCACACCTATGACTTTTCGGAGTCATGTGTGTATTGATAGTCAATCACCACGTACTAAAACGGTGAAGGAAAACATCGTGAGGAAACCTGCATACCATAGCGATTTTTAAAAAAATCTATGGTATGTAAGTCCGCCAACCCGCACTAGGCCAGCGTGGTGGATTATATGGCCTAACCACTCTCATTCGTACTGTCGATTGTATAGTTAATAGTAGGCCCGTGCCCTGCAGTGGGACGTATATGAGCTGATACAGACAGACATTTTCATTATTTTTTTAAATCCGTTTACTACTTTTTGTGTTACGTTACTGAATATTTTTTATGTATACATAAGTTTTGTAAGAGGTGCAATGTCTTGAATTGTTAAAAATATAGATTTGGTCCATACATAGTAGATACGCATTGCTTGTCTAACGCCCAAATACTGGAACGCATCTTAAATATAAGTTGTGCTTAACTACGTTAATCCCGATTAAATGTACTGGCTAAGTGGGCCGTGCACTGTTAAGAGCAACTTATTATTTAAATGGCGTTCCAGTATTCTGGCGTAAGAACCCAGAAGTTAAGTTTAATTAATCTGTGTTTTTGTATGCATTATATATAATTTGAATACAAGTAGTGTTAATGCACGTGAGAATGCGTTTCTTGATAACCCTGGCTAATGATGAGTCAATCACTTCTTAGCGGATTTTGATTGGTTCCTGCTGGTAATGCGGAATGGTTTTTTTGGACCCAAGATTTATGATATATGCATCTCAGTGCAGACGAAAACGCAAATGAATATACTAGAGAGTAATATAATAGTTTTAATAAATTACTTTTTCCCTGGTATTGTACTGGGCTCAATATATTCGTAATCATGAATTACATTCTAACGCCCGAATACTGGAACGCCATTCAAATAATAAGTTGCTCTTGACAGCGCACGGCCCACTTAGCCAGTATATTTAAGCGGGATTAACATAGTTAAGCGCAACTTATATTTAAGTTGCGTTGCAGTATTCGGGCGTTAATCTGTTTTGTGAGGCGAAAAAGGTCCTTTGTTAAGGAATACAAAACGCTTTCTAAGAATTTATGTGAGCTAAAAAAACAAACATGACAGGTCTAATATTCTTTTTTGGCTTATATTACACACTAGCGGCCCGGCCCAGCTTCGCCCGGGTACAAATAGATTTCTGTACGATAATATGTACGTATTATACATATAAACCTTCCTCTTGAATCACTCTATCTATTAAAAAAAACCGCACCAAAATCCGTTGCGTAGTCTTAAAGATTTAAGCATATAATATAATATTTAAGGAAAACGGATTTCGCATGCGACTTTTCGACTGCCTTATCACTACATAGAATAAAACAAAGCCGCTTTCTCTGTCCCTATAAGGGACATAGACATTAAATAAAGTTACTAATAAATTTTGTCCACGTTGTGTAATGGGTACGGAATACCTAACCAAATAAAGAAGATCCGATGAAATGACACAATGTTACACAATGTGCGTACAATATATTCTAGGTCTCGAAGCTAGCGTGGAGATCACCGACAAAATATATTATGTAATTTTAACATGGATTTCATGTAAGATATTTTTATTTTGAAGTTTGCCATGTACCTACGTCCATTAGATGTTAAATAAAATTAAGAAAAAATATTCTTATAATTCGCGACAAGTTTTAAGAAATTGTATTTCCAATAATCATAAATGACGGACATATCAAACAAGTTTGTCAATAGTCTACGCGAGGAATGTTGTGGCTATTTTAAAATTTACAAAGAGACTGATGGGTTCACGACCTTCATTTCCATTAAATAAAGTTCGACGCGTGACTGCGATACTAGGGCACTGCCCCATCGTAATATGTTTGCGATAGATACTTAGCTTGCAATATAACTTCTTTCATAGGACTAGCTTGGTTTATTTAGAAAGATTTTCAAATCGAATGCATCCTATGTATTCGGGCCGGCCTTAATACTCTCTTATACCGGGTATCTCAAGACTGCTACCGAAAACGAAGTCCGGTGGTAGTTTTAGTGACTACAAACACTATGCAACTAAAAATTTCGCAAAGAAACGCGACATGAATTTTTAATGATTTTTTAAATATCATCATTTTTGGGTGGTAAATCCATAGTTTTTGCTAAAATAATAATTTAAACTGTTTTATTCCTTAGAGTATTTATAAATAAAAGGCTATACACTATTACTTTAGGAAAAAAATGTATTTACCACCCAAATATGGCCATAGGAAAAAAATAATAATAAAAAAATTGACGCTTTTTTTTGCAAATTTTCTGTTGCATTATGTCTGAAATCGCTTAAACAGTAGCAGTCTTGATATACCCTGTATGTTTCTGAATTATTGAAATCATTACAAACCCTTGGGCTATATTACAATCTATTAACGAATTCCATTTCAAATATTAATCATTTAACAAACAATAAAATCTAAGCAGATATTGCCTTGAATGTGAAAAAAACATGGTAAATACACGATCAACTTAGCTTTTCTCTCCCACTGCGCCATGCACCTTAATATTGACAGATGTTCGGCGGTTACACATGATTCAACGCGTTAACCGGCGTGATAAGCTGTTGTAATACACGTTAACAACGTTGTAAGGCCTTAATCTGTCATAATCCTATCGAGCGATTAAAACAACCACGCATCGCGATGATCGTGCACGCATTCGATTATGAGGTTCGATATTTAAATTATTTTGTTTCTGTTTTTGTTGTTTAATGTTTTCAGCCAGCTTTTGTTTGTTAATATACTTTACTTTTTAATCTAAATTCAATTGGCATTTTCAGTCTGTACTTGTCAGTATCAGTATTTCGTGCGTGGATATTATGAAACTAATAATTTATGTGTTTGTTACAGATTGCACATACGCTAGTCTTCAACTATTAGTGGTAAGTGTCTAACGTAAAACTTTATAATAAATAATTTACACCTTAATTATTCATATTAACGCAGTTTGTAATTAATAAAACCCCAACCAGATCTAAATAAAAATCTTAAAACTTTAAAATAAAAAACAAGGTCTATGACCATCATAGTCTGAGGTCACAGAGTACACAATATGTCTATGAAACAATACAATGTCGTTACGAGTTCATGACCCCGGAATTTTTATACACTCTACAGAATGCCATGGGAACATTGTCGTGTGTTCCCATAATCCAGGAATAGTGCTTGCTTATATAATGAGGGGTTAATTATGCGTATAATCTGAATATAATCGGAATAAAGTGTTCATAGCCTGTCGTTATGACTTAAATAACAGTTTATGATCACACTTTAACAGCTTAAGTTTTGTGAGAGAAATTATTTTGTCGAGGCTCACATCTTGGTCACACGTTGGCTAACGAATTTATGAATAAAAAAGGAGAACAGAGATATAAGAAATAGTAAATTTTAACATTGTTGTTAAGGATTTTTAATAGGTGATACAAAATATGTTTTTGGTTTGCCAATTGCTAACTGCCTCTTTTAATAGAAACTAATAATATGTCATTTTTAATTTTTAATGTATTACATACTACATACATTAAAATGACCTAAGAATGTTGTGTTTAAGTATAGTGGTTCCATATTAGAAGATGTATTTTTACAGCTTTTACAATTAACAATGTGCTGCAAAATACGTACCTACCATCTAATAATTCAGGAAATTACGCGATGAGTCATTCAGTCTCTATACATAGCCTTTGAGCTAAAATATTGTGCAATTGGAATATTTTGTACAGGTGTGTACTGGTTAGATTCTTCATGTTGTAAGATTATAGCATTAAAGGTGATCTAGATAAAAATTATTATGGTAGATGTCCAAGATACGCTACTAGCCGTCTCGTGGGAAAGTGTGTTATCTCTAGTTACATCTAATTCGGGGATGTAAAGTGTCTCGCTTCTTTTTGTGTGCTATTTAGTGCTATAATTTGTAACGTTTACAAGTGAATCGTTCGTATTTGAACTGTAAACGTTTGGCAACAAAAGCCTTGTCGAGAAAGAGCACGGAATTTCAGGATTATTTTTTCTGGTAGACAAATATTGTGTCGAAATAACACTAACATCTAGGTGGCCTTAGAACAACACAGTATTGTCGAAAAACAGCTTCGACTTTCAGCGTTTCTTTCACTGGTAGTAGTAGACAAAGAGTATGCCGATTAATGCTAAAATCTAGATGGCCCTAAAACACCTATTTTTACATAGTCTGAGAATATTTTAAAATGTTTTATGCATTTAGGATATGCAAAACATGCCCTGATGTTGGATAAACATAATTTTGTTCAAATTAAATTATTTAATATCTATATGTTCGTATAAAATAAGAGTGTACACAAATCAATGATGCAATTATGAAATTATACTCAAAAGAATCAGCTTGCATCGGTATGCGTCACACTAATAAGGTTGCATGATTCAATCCGAACTGACAGTGTGTGGGCCGAAGTGCAGACGACCTGAAAACAAGTCCAATGGCTTATTATTGTAATTATGACCAATCACTGCCAGACAACATTAACTTCATTCGGGATTTTTATTTTAGTATAAACAAAGTTAGAGAAAAAACTAAAAGCTCAATTGCAATATGATAAGAGCAGATAGACGATAAAAAAAATGTACTCACAACTTTAAAGAACTAAGCGTATTGGCTTTCGGAAAAATCGTTCCACGCTCACTATAAACCAAGCCTGAATTCAGAGCTTCTAGTATGTATTTTTACTGTAACTTTACCCTGTGTGTACCGATCTCTATCTTTTCTCCTTAATAATCCTGAATCCTTTAAGGCATGAAGAAGCATATTACACAATTAAATTACGCAAAAAAAACAAGAAAAAATTTTCACTTATCAAAAATATTTTATCTAAAACATGACTGCATTTCCATGTCTAGACAGAAAAAATATATATTTGAGGATGTTCTAGTAGTAACTGGTTAGGTATTAATGCCAGTGCTATATTCCGCGTAGTTAGGACGTCAGCGCTAAATGCGCCGAGTCAACGCTCTCTAAATATATGCTAAGTTATTCTACATAAGGCGCGTATTTTTAATGGATTAGTCGACCACCTTGCTGACAATTCGTTTATTGTCAAATTGCGTTTGAAATTATTGAAATTGCGTTGTTTTTTTAATTAGACCGCTGTAATACTATGTTCGGTTGTATGTTATCACTGCATTGTCAGTGACGTCACCCTAAGAAAATAAACAATAAATGTGGTTTTCTGATCTGGTGTATAATCTAGTAGCAAAGTGTACAAAAACGTCATAAAAAAAGATAAAGACGAATTATGACACATTGTTCAGTCAAACTTTGTCCCATTGACTTAAAAGCGTCCACTCGCGTAAAACATTGTCGTGAACGTCAACCATTTGCCAGTCTGTTTATTTGATTGCAGCAACGCCTTGCATTCATACAAACAGTGTCCTACAAACATTACTAGCCGGCCGGGCGCCGTGCTGGAATGTGAATGTACCATTTTATACTTAGAAATCATAGGCTAACTTTGTGAAGGCAAAAGCGGTTGTATCTGCGAAGCGGTCGAAACGACAAGGCATTTTAAAAATAAAACGTTCGAAATTCAAATAATTTAGTTCAAGCGACAAGTAAATTAAAAAACAAAACGATCAAAATTCAAATTTTATTCGAATGTTAATCATCCTATTGCTATAATAATTATGTATTGGCCTTAGAGTATATAAATATAGAGGGAGTGCTGGTACTTCAAAAACGTAGATAAAAATGGTGGTGCATGCCGGGGCCACCTTTTTCTTCCCTAAATACAGTGTGAATTGTGACAGCTTGGATTACGCATGATTTACATGAAAAAGACAAATCGAAAAATGTATTTTAGCGCTATCGAATACCATCCAAATTTATTTTAGGGGTTAATTATTAACTGTGTATTCTTTATCACCGACAATAAATCCAATTTCTTATTAATTAAAAAGAAATAATTTAAATCATTTTACAGAAAAACATTCATTCATTTGAATTTTCGAACGCCTTTTTATTCAATGTTGCAAGTAATTAAATTGTTGAAATTCCGAAAAAGTTGCGGAATAATTTTTAGGTAGAAAATATAAAATATTGGAATTTGGATCGAAAAAAAATTATACTAAGGCAAGGGTGAGTTTTACTTTACATTTTTTTGATTGCAGTGATTGGCGAGACGAGCAAGCCGTTCGCCTGATGGTAAGCGATCCGATCGCTCATAAACAGTAGCAACATTCCACTGCGCTCGCCATCCTGAGACATAAGATGTTAAGTCTCAATATGTCCAGTAGTTGCTCTGGCTACAATATCCTTCAATCCGAAACACAACAGTGCATTTAAGCAGTGTTGTTTCACGGGAGAAATACACATTGCGGTGGTACCTACCCAGATGGCCTCTCACATATTATGAGAGACCTACCACCAGTGGTTTATTATTAATATTAATATTATTATTTATTATACATTTATTATTAATATTTTGTATTATGATAGCTAAAAACAATGTCACGTGAATATGTTAATTTCCATTTATTTATATATTTTTCGCGGAAAAGTCATTTATCGGTAACATTAATATAGAAGTGCTACCAACATTACGAACAAGAAAATATCTACGTTTTTGAAGTTGCTAATGTATGACAGCGCTCCCTCTATATATAAATACTCTAATAGACCAAGAGCCCGTGGCGGCCAGACCTTCGTAATTTTATAAAAGCTGAAAGTTTTGTGTGCGCATGCCTTTGACATAGGCATCACACAATCAGCTATAATGAAGTTCCGATCGTGGTTGCTTAGGAAGTTATGAGCTTCAATGTTTCTGGTAATATGAAAGAACCATCCAAAGTGTCTGAATACTAAGGAAATATTTGTTAATAGTTGCATTAATAACATATAGGAAATTCAGATTTTATACTATAACGCTGACAAAATTACATTATGTTAAAGTTTGAAGATTGCGTGATATTTAATAACATGTAATTTTATCGGCGTTATCGTATAAAAGCTGCATTTTATATTTGTTATGAAAACAACTATAAACAAATATTTCCTTAGTATTCAGATACTTTTGATGGTTCTTTCATCTTGCCAGAAACATTAAAACTCATAACTTCCAAAGTTACTACCACCGGAACTTCATAATAGCTGATTGTGTGATGCCTATGTCAGAGGCATGCGTACACAAACTTTCAGCTTTTATAAAATTACGAAGGTCTGGCGGCCACGGGCTCTTGATCTATAAGGTATTGGCCTAGTGTGATGAAATAAGTTCACATTATTTTAGGTGATATTGACAGATACTGGAAGGCTTTACTACGAGCATAAATGGCCAACTTGCAGTAGGCCATATTGGTGGTGCCTAGGCCTAACCAAGTCCCATGTTTGGTAGTATTCCTAAATAGGCTGATATAAGAATACGGCTTTGGGTCAGGTTTACCAATGGTTTATATCCAGTTGATACTTAAATAATTCTATAATTTCTATAAGTATAATGGATTGCTAGTGGTTCCCAACGGGTCGTGGTCGGGACGGATACAAGCTTTCGTCCGATTGAGGTGGTTAGTTACGCCCATCGCACGCTTTTTAACTGTGTTTCCTGTATTACTAAACGGTTTATCATTGGGTTGTGTTAGGGATGTTCTAAGTTGTATTTATTCAGAAACATATCCATGATAAATAGTTGATAGATCTAAACGGTTAAAACATACTACAACGATGAAGGAAAACATCGTGAGGAAACCTGCATACCATAGTGATTTATAAGAATTTCTGTGGTATGTCAAAGTTCGCCATCCCGCACAAGGCCAGCGTGGTGGACTAAATGGCTATACCACTCAATTTTTTATCGATTGTAGAGGAGGCCTGTGCCTTGCAGTGACACGTATGTGGGCTGATACAGATATAGATGATATAGCTGCAAAACAGTATCATTGGTTATTTTATAAAAACAAATGATTTACATGCCGATTTTTTATTTTATAGTTGAATCTGATAGCTTAGGTTAGTTAGTTTGATAGGTTAGAGTGCTTGTGTCTTGTTCTAACTTCAGCTTGGCAGGGAAATTTCCAATTACTTGTATAGCAAAATAAAACTATAACAATAATATATTCTCTTATTAGATCGGACCATCGATCAGGATATTACAAACCATTGACCTCAAATCACAAAAAACTCAAATATTAACTATTTTACCAAAACATTCCTTGATAATGTTAACACAACAGCAATAAAAACGGAATTTCTTTAACATAGTAGCCAAAACGGTCCATAAAGACACACCTCAGGTCAACTTTATTAATTACCAACAGCGAGATAAAAGCGGCCGCTCTGACTCAACACTCAAAACGCATTGTACGTGTAATTTAATAAAAATAACACTTTAAAATAAAGAATTAATGCTCTGTGGATAATTTGTAATGTGTCTGACTATTCTCACGGCACTTCGACCCGTTATGTGCCAGAGCTGAATCGCGGGTTATGCTGTAACTCTGGTCTAAGCGTTTTAGGGGCCTAATTGTCGGGTTTTATGTTGGGAATATTGTGTGTTTAGAGTTAGACTGTGGGTTTATACTGAGGCTTATGTGCGAATGATCTGTGGGGTTTTCGCACTTAGATTTTGTGATGAGTAGAGACAGGTTGTAGGTATTTGCGTGTATTAGGAATTTCTAGTATTAGTAATTATGACATATTTTATTCATCCAAATTTTCGTGAAAATACGTATTTAAATAAATTGTTAGATAGAGCTGTTTAAATGCTGTTTTACCTAGACTTCGTAAATTCTGAGTAACTGAACACAACATTTTAGTACCGAACAGGATCAGATGTTTTTTTCCAACGGTTAAACTTATTTTTCTTTTTTCTTTCCTTTCCTTTTTAAATTTCTTCTTCTTTTTGTATTTACATACATTACGGCCTCTAGTGACGACAACGCGTTGGCGAGACGTGTCTCCGAGTTCAGGATATACACGTTAACATGTATAATTTGGTCATCAGTCGTCATGCTTATAAATTGGCTTAGTAATTTGAACATTTTGTCCATTATTTGTCCGTAGACTAGTGAGGCGGACTAATATTCAAGACAATTTATAAGCCAATAGTTATATATAAAATATTCCTTAGTAGTCGAATAATTGCTACCAAGTCTGATAATAATTGCACTTTAATTTTATTAATGTCATCATCATCATCATCATATCAGCCACAGGAAGTCCACTGCTGAACATAGGCCTCCCCAAAGGATCTCCACAATGACCTGTTAGAAGCGGCCTGCATCCAGCGACTTCCTGCAACCTTAGTCAGATCGTCCGCCCGTCCACCTTGCAGGCGGGCGTCCGACCTTTCGCTTGCCTGTATTTTATTAATGTGAATAAGTAAAAATATATCTCATATCGGCTAACAATGCGTGAAAGTAAAATGATTCGTTGAATTAATACACGAACTAGATTTTGCTGCCAGTGAAAATGGTCCAATTAAATTTCATTAAAATATTTTATGAAAATAAATGGTATTTATCTGGCCATATGGGCAGTTTCTGAGAAATTAGCTTTCTCCATATCATGCCAATTGTATGCGTGTTTCGTGCTATTATGAAGCATCACACGCTGTCGAAAATCTAATTGAAAGACTTTGTAACGTGTTGATGATGTAAGACTAAAGTGTCTTGGTACGCTAGTTGTAACACTATATTCTAACACCGTATTTCATAACTGTAAACTTCACTGCCACGCTTATATCTATAGGGGCATCGTGTATTTATCTATACTTACCTATACTTACATTTGTGATTCTTTGTGTGTTAAAACAAAATATGTTCTCAAGAGCAACATTTGCTGTTCCAAACATAAGTGAGAAATTAAATTTTAGAAGGTAAACAACAGAAAACCATTTTTGATGATATACATTACAACCCATGCTACATTTTATCCGTACTCCTTAAAATATAATATTAAATATATGAACTTACAAATATTGCTGCTTACGATACGAACTCTGAAATAAAAGACACCATCTTGCCCCATATCTTCCGCAGTTCGCCTGGAGGCATATCCACACGATGAATCACAACTCACAACCAAAGCATTGACAAAACGTATTCCCATTGATGCAAGACCACGTAGACATGAATGGGACAGATTTATAAAGCGAGTGTGTGGGCGAATTCCGCCCACAACACGCGTCGCCCTGTCAAGCCGTCCGCCCGCAATTAACCAGTTGCGTTGGAAAAATATATACCGCGAACTATGACCCCGACTTTGAAGCGTCTTGCGTAATACTTGAGTTCTGTGTTTTTGTTATAAAATGCATTCGTGGTTCTATTTTCAAAGGTTTTAAATTTAAAATGTGTTTTGAATTCAAAATTTTAAACGTGGAACCTTAGAGTATATACAGGGTATATCAAGACTGCTACCGAAAACGAAGCCGGGTGGTAGTTTTAGCGACTTCAGACACAATGCAACAGAAAAAGTTGCAAAAAAAAGCGACAATTTTTTTTTGTTATTTTTTTCCTATGGCCATATTTGGGTGGTAAATACATTTTTTCCTAAAATAATAGTATATACCCTTTTATTTATAAATACTCTAAGGTATAAAAGAGTTTAAATTATTATTTTAGCAAAAACTATGGATTTACCACCCAAAAATGACGATATTTAAAAAATCATAAAAAAAAATTGTCGCGTTTCTAGGCGAAATTTTTAATTGCATTGTGTTTGTAGCCACTAAAACTACCACCCAGCTTCGTTTTCGGTAGCAGTCTTGAGATACCCGGTATACCTATATATATAAAGGGAGCGCTGGTACTTCAAAAACGTAGATAAAAATGGTGGTGCCGGGGCCACCTTTTTTGTTCCCTACATCCAGTATGAATTGTGACAGCCTGGAATACGCATGACTTACATGAAAAAGAAAAATCAAAAAATGTAGTTTAGCGCTGTCGAATACCATCCAAATTTATTTTAGGGGTTAATTATTAACTGCGTATTCGTTTATCATCGACAATAAATCCAATTTCTTATTAATTAACAAGAAATAATTTAAATCATTTTACAGAAAAACTATCATATTTTTGAATTTTCGAACGCCTTTTTATTCAATGTTGCAAGTAATTAAATGGTTGAAATTCCGAAAAAGTACCGGAATAATTCTTAGGTAAAAAATATAAAATATTTGAATTTGGAGCGAAATAAATGATAATAAGCCAAGGTCGAGTTTTATTTTTCATTTATTATTAATATTTTGTATTATGATAGCTAAAAACAATGTAACGTGAATATGTTAATTTCCGTTTATTTATTTATTTATATATTTTTAGTGGAAAAGTCATTTATCGGTAACATTATTATAGCATAGATGTTGGTAGCACCCAACATTACGAACAAGAAAATATCTACGTTTTTGAAGTCGCAAATGTATGACAGCGCTCCCTCTATATATAAATACTTTAAGCGTGGAACTATAATTTTCTTGTGAACTGTGGTATTTTTATACGAAGACATTCTTGCTCCTTTTTCCTTGGTTTAAAAATATAAATTGTCTATGTCAGTATATATTTATAATTCTGTTTAAATTCAGAACTATTTTTCTTTTCAATAATTAATTCTAGAGTTCTGTTAATTCTATTTTTTGCTCGTAAATGCATGTGTAGTCATTTTTATCGCTAATTTTTGCTATAGGTATTATGAGGCGTGATAAAAATATGTCGAATATGTCAACACTTGTTCAATCACATAAAACAGGAATACTAACAAAATTCACTCGCATTAACTTCTACCTTACAACACAGCGTGATTATAATTACATCTCGATACGCCCAGCGCTGTCATTTATATGCAAACTTCCCAGGCGGACACAATTACAGCATCCTATATCCGTTGACAGTTGCTCGGCCGCTCGAGACCAAACTAGCTTCGCAGGAAAAGATTTCAAATCCTTCCACAACATCCTCCTTTTTCTGGGTCAGTGTGTAGTTGAGGAAATTGATAACTGCTTGTATTATTATTTGTGTAATACAAATTACACATATACTTTATATTCATACTTGGCTATCATAGAAAAAATTGCTCTATTCCAATTGTGTGTCTTAGAAAGTAGGGAAACTTTTTGGTTCAAAATAACATGTTTAAATTCTTAATACAAATATTCCGCATTACAATACAAAGAAAAAGTCATTATTCGTCTGAATATAAGAAGTTGAATAAAAAAAAAGACATGTGGCACTCGGCGACTGCCGCGGTAAAGCTATTGCATAGGATTTTTAATCAACTTATGTAATAGGGAATATGCACCAGACTTCAAAATAAGTCAAAATATTTTTTTTTGTAATCTTTATTAATATAGAAATATACCTTAAAGATATTTTTTAAATTTATCAACTCTAAATCGGTAAAATTAATACTTAAAAAATGACATTTCAAATTTGCCGCGCATTTTTTCCGAAACGCGATCTATTGCTTGAAAAGGAAAGTGACGACAATGGTTGCGTTTTTATGAAGTTTTAGCTTGTTGTTTTACGTTTGTTTATGAGTTATTTTGTGCTTTCTTTATACTATTAAATAAAATGGATTATTTTGTCACGAAATACAGTTCTGTAGCAATTCATCAAAGAATCTTAATCCAAATACTACGTTGTTCATATCGTGACCTTTGACGTCATAGCGAGTTCGCGCCAACATGGCGTTTAAATGCTTCGAAACTGATAGCAGTTTTTATGATTTTTTTGTACTTTTTTGATTGATATTTTCAAAGACTTATATTTTTTCCGATAATGTAATAACATACAGAATTGATTAAAAATATAAAAAAATGACATGCATATTCCCTATTATAATTTTTTATTTTTGCAGTATTTTTTTTCCTTTGTTTTTGTTTGATATTAACTGTACAGATATTCACTGTTGTACGTGCGAGCTTCGTAGAGTCGTACCATGAAGTAAATACAAAGAGGAGGTGCCCTAACGCCGGAACTCTAAGTAGGCATGAGTTACCAGATTGCGGGGCGAAGAGGGGGATTACGCATGCGCAGTAACGCTGATACAACCAATGCCACCTAGAGGCGAGTTGTTGAACTAAAGAGACAAGCGTGATATTTCAAAAAGTCATTAAAAGTTCTGCTATTCATCGATAGATGGCAAAACTAAATATCGAAAGAGGTTAGATTACAATTAATCACGCAATAGCTTTGCAATTCGCATTTAAAAGTACTGGCACATATTTGAATCAAATTAAAAATCTTAAATTTAAATTTCGGTCGGAGTTAGGTTATTTTCGTTACGGAATTTCTGGATTCGGTCTCCACGCTCAAGGCCCGCGATAGAAGCTATGCAATAGCTTAATAAATCATAATGTTAGAATTATTTTAGTCCCATTGCATGGATGGAAATAATTTTTGATCCTATTCATACATTAATTATATTTATTTTTTCTTTTTCAGCCGTGACACAATCGCTGCGGTATGCAGAGGTGTTGACACACCGCGGTCACATGAGCAAGCATCGGCATCAATTTTATCAGGTCATCAGGTCAGAACTTTAAAAATATTCTAAATAAATTAACTCTACGTTTGCACTATTTTTATGAATATTAACAACTAAACAATATAAGCAAAAGTATTAGCAGATTAGAGAAACAATGACTGAGCCCTAAATTCAGTATTTGTATATTTAAATAACAATTTTTATTATGATATTCTCGATAAATAGACTACCATGTTTAGAAAATATATTTATTGTTATCATTACACAATATTTTTAAGCAATATCATACACAGATATTTTATATCTGTGTATGATATTTGAACACAGTCATTCGGGGTTAACTAAGGTGTCAGGAGGAAAGGAAATATGACGAAGCCATACCGATTCAAATGACGCAGGAAAGAAAGTCCGATATTTTTTATACAAGCACTTAAGCTAAGAATTTTATCCAAATTTATACCATAAAGTAGGAGTGAACCACTTATACATCCGTAAAATCTTATGGATGTAATAAATTAAGTGGCTGTTGTCTATGTTACTGCGTTTATTGATATTTATCCGTTGCACTGCCAAGGACGATTTATGAAATTAGATCGATGTCTGAGGAGTCCGGCGAAAAACTTGTTCAGAAAGAACGGGTAGCGCGGTGCGAGGGTCCTGTACAACTTTTTGTATGACGTAGGAGTTTTATGAATTCGAAATTTAAATTATTTTCACTGTAGTGTGTTTCTGGCCGGTATAGTTTTCAATTAAAAATCAATTAGTCTCCGTAGAAATCTTATTTTCTGAATTCATAAGGTATTTTTTCTTTCTTTTAAGTACTATATTTTCTGGCCAGTAATTTTTAACACCCTAGATTAATTCTTCTTAATAATAATAGCATTAGAGTTAATTATACAGCTTTTGAAGAATGAGTTACTGATAATGGTCTTTCGATTATCTTTAGTTATGCCCATTTAATA
This sequence comes from Hyles vespertilio, assembly GCA_009982885.2. Taxonomy (NCBI): domain Eukaryota; kingdom Metazoa; phylum Arthropoda; class Insecta; order Lepidoptera; family Sphingidae; genus Hyles; species Hyles vespertilio. The sequence goes on from CM042807.1 coordinate 20,483,655, forward strand.
TGTTCCGTGTCTTATAATTTAATTAATACAGTTTTTAGTGCAATTATAAATAATAAAGAAATACAACCCGCTGTAATCGCCTACTAATTGTACAAATAACATAAAATGTTATGGACAACGTCGTTAGAAAATCTGAAAGTCATTACACTATAATTTCTAGTACACGAGTATTTTGCATTCGACATGCTGATAGAAAACGTCAAGTAATGGCGTGTATGGACATGTATTTTAGACGTGTTATATGTTTATATTAAACATTATAATTACTGTTATGTATGGCAAATTGAGGAAAGTGAATTGAAAGTATTGTTTTGTTTAGTTGTTTCTAAAAGTTATTTCTAGGCTCTGACATGAGAGTAATTTAGACCTTATACTCACACGAAAATCTATTTGGACTACTCCACAGGCGCATTAAAGGACAGTTATACACAATAATCTTATCTGAATACTTGCGATTGTGAATAGAAATTACACACTCTAAAAATCCATATGATAGTCATTTAGTGTCAACATTTTTAAGTTGAATTTATAAGACGTGTTAATTTATGTTATTTACACATTTTGATGTCTTAAAATACCAAATATATCATTTATAAAACCGGATTAATCCAACTTATAAATATGAAGCACATATCCGAAATGGATGTAATTAAGATTGCTATAAAAATATAAATCTTGACAGTTCGTCATTGTGTTTGTAATCGGATTATGATAATATTTTGGCGCCTGCGCAATAAACGTCACAACAATCAAGAAACCGAAGAAACCCAATAGTATTTATTCACACTTACATTAGCTGCTTAGGAAAATATTTACTCAACACTAAAAATATTTTGTGAATGATTCCATACATAATTTTATCGTTTATAAAGAGATTATGGGAGAGCGTTTCCCCTTATCTTACTTTTACGTGGGATTTAAGTATATTTATATTTATTGAAGTTTGAGCAAGTTTATGATTAAGATAATTTGACACGTGCCTCACGTTACGAAATTAATAACAAATGAATTGATACTTGTCAATAGAATCCAGAACTTCCAGTTAAAAACGCTACTTTCCCATGCTTCAATAACTAATGGATCTAACAAATAGTGCTATCATAATTTTCCTTTATACAGTCTAAAATTAAAACTGCAATTTTTACATTCATGTCTTACATTCTTCCTTTTACATTAGTTTACAATGTTGTGTATTATGTGTGGACTGTTGATGTGCCTTATTAAAAATAAACTGAAATATGTGTATTTAAATCTCAAATTAAGTAAATACAATTAATTATAGAATTTTCTACTGAAAGAGCTTAAACGAATTTATTGACAATTTATTACTGAGAGCATAAATTTCCATAAAAAAGTATTCTAACTAAACCGCCTTTTTTCTTTCTTCTTGGCAATGCACTGTTTGTGCTAAACCGCCTTGTTTACATAATTGCAAATAACTAACAACAAAACCTAATGATTAGTCCGCGGAACCCCAAGTATACAGGTTCCACGTCCGGGATGAGGATGAACTCGAGTAACCTGTCGCGACGGCTCACTGAGTAATGTGCTGACAACGCGTTCACCGACAATATTCCGTGACCTACTCCCATTGTTGGTTTTGCAATTTATAATGATTTTGTGTCAATTTATTGTGTTTTTAAATTTCGTGTCAGCGGTTTTAGTGTTATATTTCAATTTTGTTTACACTGCAAAATTATTTATGTTTTGTTTGAAAAGAAAACACACAAATATACGAATAAAATTGTAAATTAATCTCCAGTTTTCGCACTTTTACATAGTAATTAGGCGTACTGATTTAGTATTTTTTTTTCTGGCCCGGCTTAATGGCCGCATTGTGCCTGATGGTGAGCGCAAATGCCGCCCAGGCAGAGTGTCTACTGGCATCGGACGGCAGTCCCATGTCAATAGACACAATTATGCCGGCCTGCTAAGATGCCTCTTCACACTACGGCGGAAGGACCCAGGATTATAGGAAGGAGGGAACACGTGAGACGGCAAACAATTCCACAGCCTGACGGTGCGGCACAAAAGAATTTGAGAACCGTTTAGTTCGCGCCGGGATGGTGTGGACCGTCAAGCCATGGCTTCGCAAGCCAGCACGCGTGGTTCTGGTTAGGCTATTTGTTTATTTAAGGGTCTATATAATACCAGTGTACCTAATGCATGGCTCAGAGATTATCTACTGTAAAAAGTGCTCAGAAATTAGTCTTTAATAGAACAATCTTTAGCTTCCCATGCATTAAGAGAACCTTAGATCATTGGACGTAGTTGTCGCAAATAATGGTAAATCAAAAGAACAGATGAAATCCTAATAACAGTAGAATTGGTCATATAAAATCATTGGTCATTTACTGGTGGTAGGTCTCTCATATGTGAGAGGCTGCCTGGGTGGGTACCACCGCAATGTCTATTTCTCCCGTCAAATAGCAGTTTAAATGCACTGTTGTGTTTCGGATTGAAGGGCATTGTAGCCAGAGTAATTACTGGACATATTGAGACCTAACATCTTATGTCTCAGGATGGCGGGCGCAGTGGAATGCCAAGCATTGCTTTGTAATTCAAGGTGTTGTTTGGTTTTGCTACTGTTTATGAGCGGTCGTATCGCTTACCATCAGGCGAACGGCATGCTCGTCTCGCCATTCACAGCAATAAAAAAAAAAAAAAAAAAAAAAAAAAACTAGTACTGCATGTAATGTCTGGTTCGTTGATGTACGTTAATTCGTCCGAAATCCGCTGGCTCGCAGTGCCGGTGCCGGTGGAGCTGCGTGACTCGCAACAACCGGTCCGGCACACTCAGTATCAACAATACTATGCGGCAGTTTTAGTATATTAATAAATAGTAATATATATTTCTCCCTAAATAAACAGCTAATTAAATAACAGTAGAGTTGGTTATATAAAACACTAGTATGTAATATCTGGTTAGTTGGTGTACGTTAATTCGTCCGAAATCCGCTGGCTCGCAGTGCCGGTACCGGTGGAGCTGCGTGACTCACTCGCAACAACCGGTCCGGCACACTCAGTATCAACACTGTGATGCGGTAGTTTTAGTAATCTGCCAGGAAATAAATTAAGTGTTAATAAAATAAAGAAACTCAAAAGACACATTTCAGTATTTAACGTGAATGATATATAGTATTTTTTCAAAATTCCATTTCGCAAAACTATAAAAAAATCAACATGAAAGGGTATTAAAATTAAATATAATACTTAATTAATTTGAACATGGAAATTTTAAACTTTTTAAAAATTAAATGATATTCCTGTATTATCAACATATGATAATCTTATCATATTTTAGTAATTTGGCAGCAATTTCTAAGCAGCCTAAATAATAGTAACTGAAAATAGATTTAAGTACTTTTGCCCCTCAAATATTCCAGATATCTGCCTCATTTCACACATCAATGTACGGTGGACGTTCGTCAAGATGGTTTACACACTTGTTGTACAATAACACGCACACACACACAACCTGACCACACAATGTATCCTTTCGATCCACATTTACGACGTCTAATGATGGATCATTGAGCTGTTATTCAGTGTAATACATGTGTATAAATAGGCCCATTGGACCTTTTGTCAATGGGTCTTTATCTTAAAATATAAATAAATATCAACATAACTTACTTCATCGCCATACATTTGAGAAGTATTTGACATTGCTAATGTATAGGATTGACATTTTTAAAGTCAGAGTTATGGGCAAAGTTAGTTGGTGCAATTGGGCCTAAGTATCATTGGTGTAAGCAGAAACAATAGATAAGTACTGCAAATGAAATATAATTTATTTCGCTTATTCGAGGGTTTGGATGAAATTACACGTATTATTCGCTCGTTGATGGCTGTTCCTTCTTAAAATAAGCATTAATTGAAAAGGTCAAACGCAGCATAACATGCCAAAATTTAGTCTAAATTACTTTAAATTATTTTAGTGACCAAAAGCTCCTAATATGTGATTTATCTGAATATAATATGCACCACTTTATTTATCAATATTTTAATAAATTACTGCTAGTAATCTGCATAGGATGTTAACTGGTCATCGATTATTCGATTACAAACATAACTTACATCTACTGAAGTATTAATTCAATGTCCAGCTTCCTGCCCGATAAAATCGCAATATTAATCATTTAATCCAACAGTAAATCGATAGTACACATCAAGGGTAATAATAGCTTATCCGATTAATCGGAAACCTTAAACATCTCTTAAAACGTGTTTATGGACACTATACCCACTTATTACTTCCACAACGATAAAATTGCGAAAAATAATCATTTAATCCAACATAAAATCGATAATGTAAACAGCAATAAAGCTCATTCATCCCTATCGACGCGATTGTAAAATCGATATCCAATATATCGATAATACGTCGATAAATCTTTTCGGAATCATTATGTCATCGCCATAGTGCAGCGGCCGTTGCCTCTCGTACTCTATGAATATTCAAACCTGTTCGATACCTGTGGAACTCGTCCGGCCGAGTCCGCACCTCTGATTCTCGCGGTCTCGACATTGATGTCACATACGCTAGGCCTTCTTTCTCTTTTTTACTTATGTATTCCTTATTCGAGTGAAAGAGATAAGTGATGTCGAAAGTGGGTAAGGTCGAGGGCGTGGATTTTTGTGTTTTTATAGGTCTGAGAGGCGATTTGTTTTGTATCACACGTGTGGCTATAAAACTATTGTACGCTGAATGTAAAGTGGTTTTAAATAGTTTAATATAAATAGTCTTAACATGTCGGCATGTGGGTTAGTTCGGTAACAGTATTTTAATGGTCCTTAATAGAACAAATGTTGAGAACTTAGTGTTTGTTTTTTGGTTGGTTAGTATTTTGTTAGTTTCTTCGTTGGTTTATGTGCATATAGTTGAATTTAGGATTAAGGTGGATTGTATAATTTGCAAGTTTGAATATTATATTGATGTGTTCCAAATACCAATGTCATTTTCATTAGGTGTTATAGAAGCGAAATCACTCAAACGAATCTGAATGACGGCAACGATAAGCTAACTTTATGTTGCTTGTAGTTAGTAGGAATTAATATACAAAGCATATTGTAATCTTTGAGAAAAGGAAGATTAAAGTTCACCACATATTAAATTAGCGCAAAAGAATAATCTCATTTCACTCAATCCTGTAATTAGTATTGCAAAGATATATCCCAACGGAATACAAACATAAAATCAACTCGTAATGTTTTCATTAAAGCCTACTGCTAAAGCGTACTAAACTCCGTTTATCTAGATCCCAGGTAAGACCTAAGTCAAAACACATTACCTAGCACCTCACTAATTTCCTATATCGTGTGTGATAGGCTATCGCGGCCGACACAAATCGCGCCAATAAACTGTCTCCTTGTTTCCTCCACTATATCGATAATGTAGCTGGTTTTATCACTAATTGATTTCCTTTATGGAATGCTCAACATTGCATTTAGAACTTGTGAGTAATCATCTTTTGATCGTTTCTTGTTATTGGCGATATCCTCTCATATCTGTGAATACTCCATATAGATTGCACTAAACGTCATCATTTGCATTGGAGTCAATTGTCACTTTGTCACTAAACTTAGGCTCAGTTGCACAAACTATGCCTTTAACCTTGGAAATGTCAATCCCATGCCTTAGCAAGGTCAAATACGTCTCAAATGTATGGTGATAACATTTTCAAAGGCAAAGGTATTGGAGAAATTAGTTTGTGCAACTCAGCCTTAACAAACTTGGAGAAAAAAACTTTGGAAATTGACACAATTATATTGTTAATTTTTTCCTTTAGTATGAGTGGGTTGCGATAACGGGATTGTCATATTTTTTTATCCAGCCTATGTTCTTTCAAGTTGGGGAGTGAGGCCTCTTGTACACACATGGGTTTTCACGGTCGTCAGTGTTGTATGGATTATCATGAAAGCTTGTAGACGCGCACGGTGGCGCCACGGCACGGCGCCGCGGCCGTGTGCGCCGTGACTGCCCCTCGGAGCGCCGCGTCTACGCACGGCGTGATTTTCATCAGTGTTGTATGGCATTCTATGGGAGTGTGTCGACGGCGCCGGAGGTATGCACGGATTCGTGATGGCTTACATACGCTGATTCCCGATTTTGTTATAAAATGAGCATAAATCAAGAATTATTAATTTCATTATCATTATTTTTATCATTATTTCATTTTTATCATTATTTCATTTTTATCATTATTTCATTATTATTATTAATTTCATTATATAAATCGGATGTATGCAAAACCGTCTTTCCCTTTTTTTTTCAATTTTCCGTTTCCTATATATGTAATAAGCAACAAAAATCTTTTTTTTCGTAAGAAAATTCATGACGCAGCACGTCCTACACAGCCCCTGATAAAAACGCTACTAGCCCGTACCTGGCCAATGTCTCACCTAGTGATTTTGCCGTGCCATGTACAAGCTCGCACGTTTTTTCAACCGTACGGCTAACACGCCGTACGGTTGAACAACCGTGACGTGGAAAACACGTGGGTGTTGTGATTGTGCGTGTGGGGTGGGATAACCGACAAAGGGGTATCTCGTTATTTGATACGATGATCCGCCTGGATTGTCATGTTAGGCCAAAGTACATACGTGTTTACCAATAAAGATATAGTTAACTCGCTATTCAAAATAATCGAGTTAAATAGTCTTCGGCTATAGTTAATCACTCGCTCATCAGTCATCTGAGTTTATTAATAAGACCCTCAGATTTTAACAACTTAAACATCGCTTTAATTTGCAATTTTGGGGAATTTATCATTGTAAACTATAAAATAAGTTCATTTAGGGTTAAAAAAGAGATTGGTTTCACAAACGATAGATAAATACATGGCATCAGAATGAGTGTGCTTTAGTCAATAATACTATATTTCCAATTTAACATTTTAGGAGAACTTTGACAAGAAAAATTACTGAATTTGCCCACCCTGGTAACCGGATAAACGAGAACTCAAATCAGTTTACAATAAATTTAAGTACACACAAAATATTGACTTAAATATTTTAGGACAATATCTAAAACACTTCATTGAATCATTAATAAACCCACTTATTTATGTTTTATATGCACTTTTTAATGATTTTGATTGAGCAGAGATATAAAATAAGTCAATGCTTAATCAGTCAGTTCCATCAGTTTCTAATCATTTTGACTGAGCAGAGATAACCGAGATACTTAAAAACATTTATATTATTTAGGAATCAAAACACTTCTCCCAGAGTTCAAACTTAACTCAGGCTATTAGCCGATATTTTTAGCGTATAACCATTGATCTCATCGACAGCCGGCGCTCACGATGTTCCCATTTTATTAATTTAAAGTTTCCCATTCCGTTGAGAATATCTAATTCCGTAAGAGCCAGTCGTAAAATTGTTTATCCCACGTTTATACGGACACGGAGTGTGCAGTCACGCTCGCTGCTAAGTGGTTGCCACACTGAAATATTCCTGAGCTGTGAGAGAACTTGCTCTATTATTTGTTTTAGGATCTATTTATTTGTTAACTTATTAAATTCATACAGTAAAAATATACAGGCTGATTTACTTTATTTTATTACAAATGCAATGTAAATATCAAGAAAAAAATGTATAAAAAGTGTATATGTCTAATTACATTTTTTCGTATGGCAACACTACTGCGTGCGTTATACAATACATGTTTGGAATGATTTTTTATTTTTGTTTAGGGTCGTTTGCACGTGAAATGTTAAATAATTTAAATTTCGGTCGATATTCTTTTTCTGTTCACAATATTTTTTACTCACCGTCTACAATATGACTTATTGCTACTTTATTAATAAATGCCTTTATTTAACATGGTAATTACAAAATTTCTGAGCCATCAAATAACACCCGCCAATAACAGTTACAATATAATTTATGCTTATCCAATGAATACACATAATAATACACGGTACAGATTATGAAAGTAATGAAAAGGATTTATCCGTTTTATAAGCTCGAAATTATAATTTCTATAAGGTTATAGCAGTTTATACAAATCTAGCATTCAACGATTGCTTACGGTTTCGACATTAACCATCGCGGGACCTACCACAACGTCGATTCGATCCAGCCATTACATCGCAATTGCCAACTCAGTATTCACAATATTATATTAAGGTTTTGTGCTTTGATTTATCACTAGGATTGACGCGGATTCGAAATCTAAGAAAATTATTATTTGTTAATTTCACGAGTTTCTTGTTGTGAAAGAGTTATTCTACTTCTGAATGGCCAATATAGCCTAATCTAAGCGTCACTTCTATCGCCACAAAATTTAGCTTCGTTTTCCAGCAATTGAAATTTAGTTTATTCCCTTAGATTAAATACTCGTCTAGATGACACATCACACCTCACCGCACGGCTCAAAAAAAGTCTACCAAATTTGGTAGACTCGCTTCTCACGTACGTCAGTGTCATTTGAACTACATATGGATAACGTGCTCCCGAAAAATAATTAATTATGCCGGTTTGAGCTGTTGAATTGTACCGCAATTGTGTGGGAAAACTGTATAATAATACCAATATCACTTTCTATCGGTAACATTATTGTTAAACCACTATTATTTGAAGAAAACATGAACTTTTAATTCATTATTTTGAAGATGAGTTTCATTGGGCAGTGTTGTCAATTTATTACTAGGAAGATTTGTTGAAACTATGGGAGAAACTATAAACACAAATATCATTACATAATATTTCGATCAGAATAACAACAAGAAGAATGGCATTATTTATTTAATGAGTAAATAATACTTACCTACACGATATTAATGAAACCCACGACGATATGCACTTCATAGTAATTTTATTAATTCTTTGCCTTGCATGTGTATTACCATTCAAAATTTCACAAACGGGGTACTACTATTGTCATCTTTGAAGAAACAGCGAGAACTTATTTAAGGTCCTAATAATATTTTTAGACTTCCTACGGATTCCGTACTAGCAAATGGCTGGAGAGACATTACACAGCGGAAACGAAAAGAAGACCATTCGTAGCCTCACATGACTTCAGTTGTGTGTTCCGAACATTTTACTTATGATGATTTATATTTTACATAAATACAGAAATCAGATAACAGCCCAGGCAATAAACCCAAAGAGTTAATTCTATTCGGTAACAAACACTAGGAGATGGGTTTAGATCTTTATTGTTTTTACTAAAATGCGTTATAAATATAATTAATAGTATGATTACTTTAAATAAAGAAAAAATATTTTATTTAACCTATTTTGTATATCAAATAATGGGGAAAAGTTAAGTTAATAATCTGGAGTAGGCATCCCTAAACACACACACCTTGACAGTTGGATTACAATAATTACACGACCGGTACTCACAAATGTTGACATTGCTCAATCTAGACGAGTATATAATCTAAGTTTATTCCAATATATCTAATCTTTTTGTCCCAACATTGGTTCTATTTTTCAGCAATGGGTGCATTACGGGTTTGTCATTTTAGAGGACTTGTAAGTTAGTCTGCGTCCAAATGTTTGAACTTTGTATTGGGTTTAATTAAAAAATTGTTATTTTATCTACAATGCGGCTAAATGACAAAATCCAAAATCATCTTTGATTTTAGGATTAGATGTTAAGTCACACTAGACTTTATACATTCGTAAGTAATCATGTAAATACTAACCTTATTAATAGATAATTTTAAAGACTATTTTGATTGATGGAATGTTTTGTCCCTTTCGAACAACTTTTGAATAAATTTGAGCAAAGAAGACAATACATTCGATAGCTAAATTTGACTTAAAATTCTACGAATAAAGCCCTAAGTGGGTAGATAAACTATATGACTTTGCTATATTCTAATTTCTAACATCTGCTTCCTAAGCTAAGGCATTATCCTAAATAATGTCACGTCCGCTAATATTGCAGTCAATACAAACAGGTACAAACCGAAGGCATGTAGGCGGGTACTATGCCCCCCGGGGCTCGGAGGAATTAATTAGGGCCCTGTCGAATATACGCCCACCTGCCCTGTCACGTGTACTTTCATTTCTTTCGCCTATAAAGATGTTCAAACCAGGGGTAATAATCGTATTTATTAGCCTAGTGTATTTAGATATCTTTAATGGTAATTTTTGTGATTTATTTGAAAGGATGATAATAATATAATAATAATAATAAAATATCCTTTATTGCACACACACATATTTTACGGAATAGTACAAGTTACACTTACAGTTAAAGATAAAATACTGTAGGTACAAAGGGCGGTCTTATCGCTTTAAGCGATCTCTGCCAGACAACCTTGTGATGGACAGAAATGCAATAATTAATAATAGTGGCGGTGGTGCAAAATATATAATGATATACATATATGTATTAGTAGAAGTTAATCGTATTATAAAGTGTTGTTGACTAATTTCTAGAAAATTCAAAGAATTTTTCAAGAAATAGGTGCAATGTGCACGCATGCAAGTTTTCCTTGTAACATGTTTCTTATTGTTATAGTTGAGGAAATAAGAATTACATCGGATGTAAATGCAATTCCGTGCATATTAATACGTAACTTCATTAGGTCCATACATTTAAGTAATTCCCTTACTGAATCGATCTCAATTACTCATAAATCACGACTTGCTACTGCCAATTGTCTTTTATTCAAATAAGTGAAAACACAAGTATTAAATTTTTCGTCATCATACAAGTTCGATACTTTTTAAATATTTTAATTTTCATTAAATGTCTCCTCAATAAGTTTGCTTTATTATAAACACTACACTATCGTTATTTAAATATACACAAATAAATCATTCTGTATTTAAGAATGATTGATATGTGACGTCACAGACACGTCACGATCGATTGCGCGACGTGTAGTGTTTGCGGGTAAACAGAAGCATCACTGATACATATTTATAAAGGTAAGCCCGGTAGCGGTCGGCGTGAATAAAGAACCGACACATCAACCACTGTCCGCTGGGCATTACTCACTCGAGAGCCTGTTCACAGTTCGGTTAGCAGTAGTACAAGTTAGTAATATTTTTTTAAAGAGTTTTTGGATTAAGGTCCTTCGTTTATTTTATTCCAAAAGAAAAGGGTTTGTAGAATAGTGTTTTATAAGCTACCTTATCTGTTGTAAGCTTAAAATGATGGGACGTAAATTATTACGTCAGTTAAATTATAGTTTTGAGACGCTACATGACAGAATGGGAATGTGATTATACCTTCGATTAAATATACACTAGATACAACATGAGCGCTTAGAAAAGGGCACCAAAAAAGAGTGCTTTAAGCACGCTTTCGCCTTCAGTCACGCACCGACCGTTGCTTCTAAAACGTCGCAGAACTTTAGACAATATATGAAAAGCTACTTTAAGCTCAAGGAATAAGGTGGAATTTGTGTTAATATATTTGGAATATGTGATCTTTTTGTTTACTTTTTTTCATGTCATGCATCGGTGTCACTTTTTAACAGAACTTTTACAGGGAACTGTGTATCTAGTGTATATTTGATCGAAGGATTATACCATAAACAATATGAACAAATTGAAATTACACGTTTATTTCAATAATTGTCCTGTACTGTGGCATTTTTGTGTGAAATCACTTATACATTTTACCGAAGAAGGTTATTTAAGTTTTAATTCAAATTTCAAAAGTTCATATGCATTGTCACAGAGTTGCGTTACTGAGTGCATCTGCGCTGCGCCCGACCGGTCTACCGCACCGTTGACGCGAGGCTCCGACTGCCCCATTTGCGTTTAGCTACGGAATTAAATCTCACTTATTATTTCAGTGTCGCGCTATATTTGCGTTTCGAAAGGCTGCACTGCGCTCGCCACCAACGTTTATGGGCCGTGTTTGTGCGTTGACGTTATAATTAATATTTATTGTCGTGGAAATTGTTATGCGCGCTAAATATTATCGGTATGCAAGGAGAATTTGTAATTTATTATGTTTTGACTTCGACAATTTATGGTGGAAAATTGATTTTTTCCACACTTTGTTTGTGATTTTATAAAGACTTAGTCATTACTTTAGGTATACTCGTAATTGCCAAATCAATAGTACTTTCTTTACAATTTATAAACGAAATTATGAGATAAGTAACCATAGAACTCAATAGACATTAGAACATCGTTATATTTATCACCGTAAAAATCTGGTCGGATAATAGTCACTCTTTATTATATATCATACAAAATCATCTCCAACTTCCAGTATACTTCACAACATTAAGGATTAGAATCCTAGACGCCCAACCAGCGGATATAAGAGCAGAGCCATTTCGCCTCGAGTTTATTATCAAACGTGGCATATAATTTACCAGGTGTATCAGAAACGGGGCCATTTACAATGGTTATATTTCACCGTGGCGACAACAACTGTCGCAAAATGTTAAATTCGTAATGAGGAATAAATCTACGGAGGTTTAAACACGTGCTAAGTGAGTACGAACGTTAATTGGTAATTTATTGCCTAGGGAGGGAGAATTATTGTACATCGTTTGGTTAAACTGTTGATCTATATTTTATATTAATAGAAAAGGGATATTTCTAGAAGGATAAGAATTATTGATAAATCTAGATATGGCTGTATGAATGCGTTTCCTTTGTGCGCCAAATAATTTGAAAAAATATTTATCAACGGGATTTGGTTTTTTGGTTTAGAATTTGTATTATTTTCTATTTATTTTTCTCTGTATAAAACTACTGTTTTATGTGTGACTATTGATTTGAATAGCTCCTATTTATGTATATTTTACTGCGTTGTGATAAAGACAAAAGAATTCAGGCGTCCAAAAAGACAAGTTCACGAACTTGAACTGTAGTAAGTTTTAATTCACACCGACTAATAATTATGAATGATATCGACCATGAATGACAGATGTGTTACACGTTAAGATAACGCAGGCTCCTTTATCACAATCCGGTAGATTTATCACCGTCCACGCTCGATAAGATAACTCAACCGATATTTATTGCCTAAGAATATTTAACGATCGGGACAATGCAAATTCGCACTTACTTATTGCCAATTCGATCTTACAGTTTTCTTTTCAACGCTTGTTAGTCTAAACGTTTTTATCTGTACAAGGTTTGCGTTTTGTCTGATTTTGTATTGAGATCAGCTTGTGGATGTAACGCAAACTGGTTCGGGTTACGTCGGGTATGTTCGTGAGTCTTCGTGAATCTCCGTAAGGAGGGCATTAAATCTCAGCATAAGGGTTGTCTATGGTGCTTGGTGCTGTTCCCATGGTACTGGTTTGGTATAACGTCGTGTATTTTAATTGGATTTATAATTGGCTGCGAATGATGTATTAATATTTGCGTATTTGCATGCTATACATTACTATTATAATTTTGAATTATAAGAACTACGTATATTTTATACATAAGTAGATAAAGTATTACTACAGTTTTCATGTTTAATTTTTTCTCACGTCGAACAATAGATAATAAAATTGATGATGTGGATCTATCAAATAAATTCAAAATAATCTTTACTCAAAAATAGTCTTTCACAAGTTCTTTTAAATCTTTATTTACTGCTACCACTGCTTCGGAACTTGTTGTAGCTGGGAAGAAGAAATGGCGCAAGAAACTCCTTCAGCAACACGAACTGACTTCTTTATTTATTTATTTTTATTTCTTAAAGTCGAGTTATCGTCTGGATTACTTTACTTTTAGTTTGTCCAAAATGATTGCATAAATTCTATCTATACCTGGATTCTACACCATCTTTAAACAATTTGTAGGTTTGTATTACAGATTGAACCTATGGAAGTTACAACTATATCCATTATCTTCGATATTAACGTGACCGAAACATAGCTGATTATTTATTTATTTATTTTAGTTTTATATGCTTTATTGTACACCAAAACGAAAGACGTATAGAAACACTTAACAACTAAAGGCATACTTACAATAGGCGGCCTTTTCGCTAGCTGCTAATTACCGAGTTTCTAACATTCACCGTACTCCAAACCTCATGACATTTTAATACCTCAATATTACCTAGATAAATTTCACTTAGCAACATAGTAACACACCTAAGTTTCCAATGGATATTATTAAAACAAACATCGATAGATCCCAATTACACGTTGAGGGGACGTCTGTACAACCGCGGTTTAATTCCATTGATCGATGTACAGGCGACAGAACTGGAACAATCGGGTGTAATAATAGAGAAATGATAGCGGGACCTCGAGATAGCGAAATAACATGTTGATGATCGAGTTGAGAGTATCGATTTATTGTTTTGTGATTAAATTGATGGTAGATGTTTCGATTAAGCATTGACTGGTAAATATATCGTCTTATATTTTTAGAATCAGTTGAGACCTTCAATTGAGACTTTAATTGAGGGGTATGTCATATTGAAATGAAACTGTTATTTGCGGTTTTTATCGCGGATTTGGTTTAATTTATACATTTTTAATTTCTCGACGATTCTATTATTTTACAGCTTTCGTGGTCACGGGGCGGGCCGAGGTATTAGTCATCCGCTCAGTGACGGTTAAAATTTAACTACTCTTATTTTACAATTATTACATTTAAACAGTTAATTGGTTTTTGCGTTCCGATCTACACAAGGAGCTCACGGTGTTTTGAGGTCTGGCAGTTAGTCTTTTGCTTTGCCAATGTGTAACATTCGTATAAATCTAAGAAATAATTATGCAAGCAGGTATGCCATAGTCTACCAAGTAAGGCTAATGGAATAATTATAAATGTTTATTACAATGTAGCAAACCTGATAATTTAAATGAACTTTCCCCATAATTTAACCTCAATTGACCTTAGCTAAATTACCGCGTCAAATACAATTTAAAAGCCTTCTTAACATCAGCAAATGCAATGATAATAGTTAATCAGATCCGCAGGCATCCGGCGCGGTGACGTGTGATAATTATCTAGATTTAATTTAGATCTAACATGAGCCTGGATGCTCGCGTGCGCCAGCAGATTCCATCTGGCAATCATCTGCACCTGGCTTGAGGAATTTTATCTTAAATCTGATTGTGCTCTTCAGTTTTTATACGTAAGATGTGAAAGTTTTAATATTAGTGTTGTGAAGAGTCAAGTTGTTTAAGTTCGATGTAATATTAGTGTAATGATTGACGTAAAATCACCTTCAATTTTTTTGTATCCTGTCTGCAAAAACCTGGGAATTAATATACGCTTATTTTAATACTACTGAAATCGGAACCATACTTATCAGTTGAATATACAAGCAACAACTGTTTTTTTATGGAAATGACCATCTTAGAAGATGGTTTCAAAATGTTGGCAAGATTATTCTACAGTAAATAAATATCATAATATTTAGCGGAAATACGTAAAGTATAATTATTCACGTCTCATAGCAAACTTAATCGTTATTTTTAATACTACAATACAAAAGACAAAGTCCAATTATAATATTGCTGATGTAAAATGATATAACAATTTTGATCACAAGTTTTAAGTGTGTCATTGCTCACGTATATTTGTGTTAGTTGCTGACGTCAGTGTCAGCTAGTGTCAGCTAATCATTAGTCACCGCTCACGTGTCGTGATAGCCGACGAATATTGTTTTTACAATTTCAACATAAATATTTGAAATATTTCGCGTTAATCATAATTTACACTGATGTCAGTGACACCTTAACGTATTCTAACACGGGATTAACTCTTGTTTAGAATTTATCTTTGTGACAATGGTATTTTATTTGGTGTTACATTATAAGTTTATATCGTATAGTTACGACAGAATTCCATATTTTAGTACCACTTCGAGTTATATATTTAAGATTATTTCATTGTCAACGTTTAATTTATATCTAATATTGTGAGAAGTATTTTTTGTACTAAATACTTCATCGAAAGCATAGATTTTAATATATCTTATCCAATTTTCGTTTAACTAATGTATAAACCTCAATAACATTACAAATGATGCCATACCCCGACCAAATCATGACGTCTTAAGTCCATTAAAATAAACTATAAATCCACGTATAGACGTCCTGGCCACCGCGTCATTCCACTGCACTCTATAGTCTGCATGCCACAGTAGAAACATTACAAAGCCATTATTTAGTTTTAATTGTGCAAGTTGGATTGCGATCTGAATGGTGCGTGGACGCAGTTGGTCGTAGTACGTACTACGCGCAGTACGCCGTAGCTGCCAGAAGTACGCGTAACTACGCCGTAGTACGTAGACGCGTAGTACGCCGCGCTACGTATTGCGTGTGTCATGCGTATACGGAACATACTGCGTAATGCGTTAGATTTGGAAAGGATATGTGTGTTAAATAATGAACAAGGTTTTATGTACTTATTGTGCTGTATTTAAATTGAACTTTAAGTTGAGATAATAAAAATAATGATAACTAAATAGATATAAGAATTGTATTTTTGATAAATAATGTTGACGACAATCTGCTTTTTGTACGTTTAGACTGTGTTTTGTTAATAGTTTTAACGAATTAAATATAAGTATGAACCACAAGAACAACAACTACAACTTTATGCAGAAGAAAACTGGAAAATCATCAAGAAGCACAAGAAAAAAATACGTATAAAGAAGCAATCGAACCATGCACAGGCAATGGCACTGGAAGAATTCACGGGTGACATTGTTCCATCCCCGTGGTCTCTTAGTGGCATCACTGGTGCTGGTCGATACTACATCTTAAACACCAAAAATAGAAAATGAATAAACAACTAATCTTTAAAGGAGATTCACCGACCTTGTCAAGAACTCTGTCCTGGCGAAGAAATTGTTAATAAAATTATAGTGTTTATATGGGTTCAGGATCCATGTTTAGTTTTTAAATTTAATGTCTGTGTAAACCACATATGTGTGCTTCTATATTCTATTATATTGTCAAGCTCTAGTATGTCGCTGTAACTCCCGTAATACTTTGTTTCATACTCATAAACAAATAAGAAACGATGAAATGTTAGTTGGCTACTGTTTTCAAATTGATAAATTATTTAATTGCATCTGATCCTGTTGTGTTTCGGTTTAAAGGGTATTGTAGGTAGGGCAACTACTGGACATATTGAGGCTTTACACATTATCTCTCAGGATGGCGAGCGCAGTGGAATGCCAAGCATCGCAATGTAATTCAAGGTGCTGTTTGTTTGCTACTGTTCATGAGCAGTCGTATATCTTACCAGCAGGCGAAAGGCATGCTCGTCTCGCCATTCTTAGCAATAAAAAACATCCTCAAGCCCCATTTGCACGGGTGAGTTTCTCGCCTAAACGATACGGTTATCGTAAGGATATAAAAATATTGCATTGTGTAAACATTTGTCAGAAAACGATTATCTAATGGCGATAATGACATACGATTCTTGCTGCAAGAAACTCTCTCTGTGTAATTGGGCTTTAAGGATAATGTAGATAGGCAATAGCCTGGTAAGAAACTGTTAAATTTTGTCTGAAGAAGAATTATTGGACGTGTACATTCCCAGTTGGTCGAATAAGTGAGTAAACTTTATGATATTAAAACCTTAAAAACTAGAAAATACAAAAATCATACGTCTAGTTTTATAGTATTCGTCCATAAATAGTTAATTATTGTTTTATAAATTATCTGTATCTGTATCAGCCCATATACGTCCCACTACAGGGCACGGGCCTCCTCTACAATCGAGAGTACGATTGAGAGTGGTTAGGCCATATAGTCCACCACGCTGGCCTAGTGCGGGTTGGCGGACTTATATACCATAGAAATTTTAGAAATCGCTATGGTATGCAGGTTTCCTCACGATGTTTTCCTTCACCGTTCTAGTGCGTGGTGATTGACTATCAATACACACATGACTCCGAAAAGTCAGAGGTGTGCCCTGGGATTCGAACCCGCGACCACCGTGAACATGTTAGCAGTCGCGTCTAGTCCGTTTACCAACAGGCCACCACGCACTTTATAAATTAATCTTACTTATCTTACAATCTTAATATTTATGAATAAACATATTGTTCAGACTATAATTCTGATAAAATAACCTATTTTATGTAAGTAAATAGTTATTTACACCGCCTCGGTATTATCAACACGTCATAATTATGTTTTAATCAGAATAATTTAGTCAAGACGGGTGTTTCAAAGATAATGTGTTTTTCCTTCATTATTTACTAAGAAAAAAAAAAGAAAATTAAGAGTAGTATGTTTTATAAGCGAGTGTGCAAATCACAAGTGTAAGCTTATTATCATTCATATTATAATTTATAGGTCTGTATGTGACTATGTTGCAGGAAATCGCTGGATACAGGCCACTTCCAACAGTTCAATGTGGAGATCCTTGGAGGAGGCCTATGTTTAGCAGTAGATTTCCTGTGGCTAAAGTGAGAGAGAGATAGATAGATAAATAGATAGAGATGTGACTAAGATAGTGGTGTATGAAATGTCCACCCAGTAGTAGCTTATATATAGGTTGATGCTGACATATAATAGTTCTAACTTAACCCACTAGTTTTTTAGAACATTAAAGAAAAGAAAAAAACGAAAGATTTTTTTGTCAAAATGTATTTTTACCGCTCAGCTGAACTTCTATTGGGTTTCTAACTAAGCGGTAAAATGACTCGTGCGTATATGGGTTGATCTGGGGTGGTTATTTATTTATTTGATTTTTATTTTTTAAGGACAATCAGTTACATTAAATTACATTAATTTAACAAAAACAAAAATACCAATAATAAATTAAATTACCTATAGTTGACCTTTAGGAAAAAAATATATAAGTTTTTTTTTATAGGTGCTAGCTATATACGAGTATACCAAGGGATGCATGTAAATTTCTCACTATTAATTCACTTACTCACAACGGTATACTTGTTATCTCAAATCTTCTTCTTCTTCTACTAGTTAGCATAAAGCCAGCAGGTGCTAGGGTCCGCCTGCCGGCTGAGTCTCCTCCATTTTTTTTTATTGCATTGAATGGCGAGACGAGCAAGCCGTTCGCCTGATGGTAAGCGATACGACCGCTCATGAACAGTAGCAATATTCCACTGCGCTCGCCATCTTGAGACATAAGATGTTAAGTCTCAATATGTCCAGTAGTTGCTCTGGCTACAATGTCCTTCAATCCGAAACACAACAGTGCATTTAAGCAGTGTTGTTTCACGGGAGAAATAGACATTGCGGTGGTACCTACCCAGATGGCTTCTCACATATGAGAGACCTACCACCAGTAAAATTTCGCCTGATCTTCGACATCCTTAAAAGTAAGGTTCAAAAGTATTGACTCTCATATCTTTCTTGACGACATCTAGCCTGCGCTTCTTTAGTCTACCCCTAGGTCGAAGTCCGGCAATATTGAAGCTCAGGCACATATTGCTGACTTTATATCTCAAATAATTTGACAAAATATAGTGTTATTTTTATCTGCTGTAACGGAGCGGTGTGCGCGTGCTCGATAAATGAACATTTTTACGCTTTTATGAATGAGAAAGTGCTATTATGCCGCTCGTTTGGCGACCGACTGTCCAAGTATATGGGAATAGCGAGTTTTAGTCAATACAATAATAATTTTTTTTTAATGACGTAGAATATTAGTGATTTAATTTATACAGGGTATATCAAGACTGCTACCGAAAACGAAGCCGGGTGGTAGTCTAAGCGACTTCAGACACAATGCAACAGAAAAAGTTGCAAAAAAAAGCGACAATATTTTTTTTGTTATTTTTTCCTATGGCCATATTTGGGTGGTAAATACATTTTTTCCTAAAATAATAGTGTATACCCTTTTATTTATAAATACTCTAAGGTATAAAAGAGTTTAAATTATTATTTTAGCAAAAACTATGGATTTACCACCCAAAAATGACGATATTTAAAAAATCATAAAAAATAATTGTCGCGTTTCTATGCGAAATTTTTAATTGCATTGTGTTTGTAGCCACTAAAACTACCACCCGGCTTCGTTTTCGGTAGCAGTCTTGAGATACCCGGTATAATAATATAATATTTTTTATTGTAAATATGGATCCAGTACTATGTATCGACATTGTCATAAGAGCTATTTAATTGCCTACATGATCAATAAACCAATTTCAATTCATTTAATTTCGAAACGCATTCTGCTTAACTTGCCCAATGGCCAGCTCAATGCAGCATAAAACATAAAACTGTGTCAAAAAACGAAAAAGGTTGAAAAATAAGATTAATCATGGTGCTTAGGGATAAAACTAGTAGCCTAGGTCTAACATTCAAGTAGTGATATTTGATATTTTCATACTGTCAACACATATGTTTAAACTTTATAGTAAATGTTAAGGAAAAACACTATAATTAAGGTAAATCCTTGCAAGATTATTTTATTAGGTACTTTTATGAGGCACAAACTACATTAATCATTAGTAATTAACAACTTTTAAATTGTAGCCATCTGATGATAATTTTGGAATATAAAAAAATATATTAATTATCATGTTATATATTCCCGCTCCCTCCACTGACTAAGACCACTCGTAATTTTCGCGGTGTGTAGAATTTTTTTCAATTATATGTCTGCAACGGAGCTGTGTTCCAGTTACGGAGTGCGATTGTAGCTAGAAAGCCGATGTTTTTTACTATTAACAACCGCTTGGCGCTTGTTTTGCCGCTGCACAGTAAAAACTTGATGGTCTCGGCAGAAAACTGAACTACTTTCCATTAAGGAAACCATTGTGATTACTTTTATTATTTAACAATTCATGTTACGGAAATGTTGGTAGTTACTTTTTCGATTAAATGTCGGTAGACTGTTTCATAGTGGCGATAAAATTCAAGTTTGCTTAGACACAAAGAGACGGAAAAGTACGTCTTTTGAAAAGGCATAACTCTTTCGCAACTGACGTGAAAACACGTCACAAAAAGACTTGTTTCGTGTTTAATTTATGAAATATGTTTTGATGCTAGAAACGTGGCTGATGCATTAAGATGCAGCTGAGATCAAGATTCATGCTTTGCTAGTTTAAATTGTATATTATATACATACTTATAGTACAGTGCAGGTTTATTTGACTTATTAACATAATAGAGATTCTCGTGACACTCCAGATATTCTAATATTTTTTTCCTACGTTTAGCGATGTATTACCTATATTTTTGGCACGGCAAAGTATTGAACAAATGTCATGGTAAGCTCAATACTTTTCTATAAAGTACTTACTATTTACTCATCAGATTATATTATTTATGTAGGATTTGAATATTATAATAAAATATATAATATAATAAAAAGCGATTGGAATGGAACGTGAATGGCTGATAAACGTAGTTTGTGTAAAATAGTTGACGAATGAACGCTCAGAACAAGATCATTATTCTGAGAATGGACGTTCTAAAGATGGAAGGAGTTAGAGGTTGAAAAGACGTACTAAAAGTATTTATTAAAGTGAAGAAATTCTGTACAATCATTGTTTGATTTACCCCCGAGAGGACCTATTCCCACATTTACGTCGATATTCTCAAAACCAGATGTTAACTGGCTGATTCTTATTCGCGATGCACCTGTTTTGGACATTTTTGGACATTATGGCCAACCATGGCATTGTTACCTAGCTTTTATCATATTGTCGTAGTGTCCAATCACAGCATCGGCAAAGTTAAGTGTCCTAGCTATTATTTTCTAAAATATACTTTCAATTATTTCGTTATTATGTGCAATCTTAATAGGAATCTACAGCGTACTTAATATTGACAGAATAAGTGTTAAACAGCTAATTTTCTAATAAACAACAAGATAAGATCACTTGGTTAATGACTAACACAATCGACTGCTCTTTTTACTTGATCAAGCAGCACCTGGCAACTCGATTTCACAATTTCTTGCACCAATTTCCAACTATCAAAAACCAAGTTTTTCGGCATCGTGAGCCAAATCGATTAGTTTTTGTTCGCACGAGAAATCGATGCAAAAACGATAGTTATCGCGACCACTGGTCACAATGACATGGCCTTATTGGATACACCGTTAGCAGTAACTTGTTACCAATTTGTTTAATCAGAATGTTAGTGTTGCATTTGTCTCATTAATTGCTTGTTACATTCAATGTTTGTTTGCTTACAACCGTTATGTTGGCAACACTGATTGTATTCACGTACCTATTTCATTCATGCTATAGGTTATATTCATTCATTCATTCATTTAGTTGGTATTGATCATGATTGTTTTTTTTTCAATATTTTGAGGAGTGTCATCTTTCTCTGTGTTTAGAATATTGTTAAAATATATTTACTTTTAAATGAGATATATTTTTATGCTTTCACTTCGATACCCTCTTACTTCGATACGACCTTATAGCCAGGTGCGCTTTTGATATTAAATTACATTCGTTCGTATGTTCTATTATTGAGTTGATTAAATTTATTCCATCCTTAGAAGCATGTTTTGTTGTCATGCACATTGCTTCACTAATTATTGTGTCAGAATGTTGGGCAAATAATTCTGAAACTGCCTTTTTGGAAAATATTAATTGTTAATTTCAGATTCGACATTTATTTCTTCTTGTACGTACTGAATAAACTTTCTATGTATTAATAATATTGCAGCATTAAATACCTATAAAAGATAATTAGCTAATCATGTATGTCCATATTTTACAATCATCATCATCATCATCATCATCATATCAGCCACAGGAAGTCCACTGCTGAACATAGGCCTCCCCCAAGGATCTCCACAATGACCTGTTGGAAGCGGCCTGCATCCAGCGACTTCCTGCGACCTTAGTCAGATCGTCCGTCCACCTTGTAGGCGGGCGTCCGACATTTCACTTGCCTGTACGTGGCCTCCACTCGAGAACCTTTCGGCCCCAACGGCCATCGGTTCTACGAGCTATGTGCCCGGCCCATTGCCACTTCAACTTGCCAATCCTATGGGCTATGTCGGTACCCTTGGTTCTCCTACGGATCTCCTCATTTCTGATTCGATCTCGTAGGGAAACTCCGAGCATACCCCGCTCCATGGCTCGTTGAGTGACTTTGAGCTTCCTAATAAGGCCCATAGTGAGAGGCCACGTCTCGGTGCCGTATGTCATCACTGGTAACACACAACTATCGAAGACTTTCGATTTTAGGCACTGAGGTATTTTGGACGAGAAGACGTCGCGAAGTTTCCCGAACGCTGCCCAACCGAGTTGGATTCGACGATTAACCTCTCTCTCGAAGTTGGACCTGCCTAACCGGACCACTTGTCCTAAATAGACATATTCGTCTACAACTTCGAGAGTCGAGCCCCCAACTCCAATGGGGGTGGGCACAACATGGATATTCGACATGATCTTCGTTTTATCCATGTTCATTTTAAGACCCACCTGTTGGGAGACTCGATTAAGGTCTTCGAGCATAGTGCTAAGGTCTTCCAGCGATTCTGCCAAGACTACAATATCGTCGGCAAATCGAAGGTGAGTAATATACTCGCCGTTGATGTTGATGCCGAATCCTTTCCACTGCAAGAGCTTGAAGGCATTTTCCAGCGCGGCAGTGAAGAGTTTCGGAGATATGACATCTCCCTGTCTCACGCCTCTCTATAGTGGAATAGCCTTCGTGCTTTGATCTTGTATTCGGACCGACATGGTGGCGTTGTTGTATATACACCTCAGCACTTCGATGTACCGACAGTCTATGTGGCACCGCTGAAGAGACTGTAGCACTGCCCAGGTCTCGATCGAATCAAAGGCTTTCTCATAGTCCACAAACGCTAAACAAAGCGGCAAGTTATACTCCTCGGTTTTTTGTATAACCTGCCGTAGCGTATGAATATGGTCTATGGTACTAAAGCCTTTTCGGAAACCGGCTTGTTCGGGAGGCTGGAAGTCATCAAACCTGCCTTCGAGACGATTTGTGATGACCCTTGAAAACAACTTATAGACATGGCTCAGGAGCGAGATGGGCCTGTAGTTCTACAGTACCACCACGCTCCTGCTCCATGCCTCTGGCGTTGAGCCCTCGAGGAGAACGGAATTGAAGAGCTTCTGAAGGACTTTCAGTATCGGCATTCCGCCCGCTTTCAGAAGCTCTGAAGTGATTCCATCCTCACCCGGCGCCTTGTTGTTTTTAAGTTGTTTGAGGGCCATCTCAATCTCACACAGGCTGATGTCCGGGATATCATCGCTAAAGTGTCGGATCAACTCGGCTCTCGGGTCTTCGGCCGAGCTAACAGTAGGTTTGGCAACCGAGGTGTAAAGCTGTCCGTAGAACCTCTCGATCTCTCTTAATACCTCTGCCCTCGTCGATACCACGCGGCCTTCGTCCGTTTTCAGCCTAGACAACTGGCTTTGCCCAATAGACAAGTCTCTTGCAAACACTTTGGAGCCTCCGTTCCGCTCAATTGTCTCCTTAATGCTCACAGTATTGTGAACACGGACATCGTGTCGCAAGGACTTCCAGATCCGTCTATTGAGCCGCTGATATGTTTCGGCGTCAACGGAAGACTGCAGCGTCAAAGATCGACGTTCGGCCATGAGGTCAAGAGTCTGGATCGAGAGTTTTTGTGGTCTATCTCTACGGCGAGGTCTAAAATACTTAGATCCCACCGTATGGACAGCTTCTACCAAACCGCTGTTTAGCTCGTCCACTGCAAGGTTTTCTCCTAGACAATCAAAGCGATTTGTCAGCTCGAGTTGAAAGCTCTCGGGGTTTTGGATATGGGCGCGATTTTACAATCAACCGGAAGGTATTATCCACACAAGCATCTTGTATTTGAATAACACTTGTTTTTATTTGCATTCCGTCTATGAAATCAATGGGCTCTGAATATATACTTCAAACGCTTACTGTTACTTACTGAGTTGTTTAGATAAACTTAGAATGAATTAAGATAAGCCTTTACTGAAATGTCGGTCCAAAATTATGTTTTTTCTTTTTCTAAACCTACTACTATTATAAACAGGAAAGATTTGATTGAATGGGCTCTAAAACTACTGGATCGATTTAAAAAAATCCTTTACCATTAGAATCCTACATGATGAACATAGAGGGACAGAATATTATCATAAAAACAAATAAAAGTGTATCTGTATCCGCGCGAAGCTAGGCTGGGCTGCTAGACCTAGTTGAGACCATGGCATGTTAGATTTTACTTTTTCCCTCTTTCTCCTATAATATAGGAAATCCTTTGATGAACATATGCAGGCCTCTTCCAAGATCTCTATAGATAGTAGTTTACCCCGATGGATTTACCCATATCACAGTATTACTCTTTAATAATATTTATAGGATATTCGCACCATAAAATCTTTGTTTTAATAGTGCACTAAACTGATTACTAAATTACAATTACATACATACATAAACTCACGCCTTTTTCCCAGCAAGGGTAGGCAGAGGTGCCAAGGCACCCACATTTCGCCTTGTATGTTCCGTCCCACGATGTGATAGGTGGCGAGCCTATCGCCATATCGGGCACAAATTCCTGACTCTGGGCTGATAACGAATAGAAAAATCCAATATTACTTTGCCCAACCCGGGATTCGAACCCGTGACATCACGTACCGTAGTACAACTACGCCACCGAGGCAGTCTAAATTACAATTGCTTCATGTTATTGCCCATAAGCAATAACATGAAGCAATTTTCTATCTGTAAAGGAAGAATAAACTATTACACACAACATTAACATAGATGAAGCTATAAATTAAGAGCGTTTATACCCTACACGCGCTTTTTGGCTTAAAAACAGGACTTTTCAAATGAGTTAATAGCCACCAATAAACAATTTCAAGGTAAAATAATTAGTACTAATTTTAGAAAAGGTTGTCATCTAGGGATTTTGGTGGAAAATATTATAGATTGATGGATAATTTGTGAGTACTATACGGATTACTGAACACAAGTTTCGTTATTTAGGCTTTAAATGGCAATTTAGAAGCTTAAGATATCCGAAACCACTAAATATAAGATGAAAATAAAAATATTATCAGACTAATAAGACCCTTATAGAGGGATTTTGCTGAGAAAAATAATCTTTTTGTGTTTAGTTCCTGAAAAATAAAAATTTAAACAATGCAAAATTATTCAGAAACTCTCGTCAAGAACATATTTTTTTTCACCAACTTATCGTACATAATTTTTTATAGCAATTGCATATTACAATAGAAGAACATCTTATCAATAAATTACCATTTTTATATTTCAACAAAATTAGTTTTCATGTTTTCTACAAATATTTTAAAAACCACTATAAAACACGCTGTCCGACGTGGATCAAATCAGACCGCCGCAAGGCCTTCTAGAGGGAGGAGGTATCGCTCGTCGCTCCGGCCTGGCTGCAGTCGATTATGCCGCGCGTAGTAAAAATAGCCACGCGCGGAATGTGATTACCACATCTTAGTACTTTGGTAGTAAAATATTTAATTATTTTTATTACCTACAATGATTTTGTAGTGATGGAAGGATGGAGGAATGGTATGTAATTCCGAGGCTAAATTATGTTATGTATTGTAATATAAAATTAAATATATTTCGTAATTGTAAGGGGTTGTAAGGCCCCTAACACTATTTATGTGTTCGAACACGAAATGATTAATAAAACGTCCGTAGTGTTTACTGATTGAACACTGATTTGAATGCAACTTAACAATGTAATAATAACGAAAATATGATTATGATATGTAAAAAAATTAATACTAAGTGCGAAAGACTCATACTACTATAATGATTGATTTAAAAATTGTAATAGCAATCCTAAAAGAATGTGGACTCTAATAAATAAACTATCAAGTAACGAAATAAATTCAAGTTATGCTCCTTCAAAACTTTCTCTGGACTCCAGAACAATAACTGACACTAGTGAAATTTGTGAAATTTTCAATAAGTATTTTTCTACTATAGGGTCCCTTTTGGCAGCACAAATACCTAAAAATACCATAATAATGTTAATTCACCATCACACTCTACAAATACAGGTAAATACCCTGAATTATCAACTCTAACACCTTGCACCGCAGATGAAGTCAGTAGGATTATAAAAGATTTGGATCCAAATGCAAGCACTGGGATAGATAAGATAAGTCCTAAAGTAATTAAATATTTGCGAACTCAAATTTCAAATAACTTAGCTCAATGTTTTAATAAACTTATGACGGCTGGAGAGTTTCCGCTTATGTTAAAGGTCGCTAAAGTAACACCTATTTACAAATCGGGCGCTACTACTGATCCAGGCAATTATCGTCCGATCTCTGTACTTCCCGTAA
The DNA here is from genome assembly GCA_009982885.2 of Hyles vespertilio. Taxonomy (NCBI): domain Eukaryota; kingdom Metazoa; phylum Arthropoda; class Insecta; order Lepidoptera; family Sphingidae; genus Hyles; species Hyles vespertilio. Next base: position 20,510,812 of record CM042807.1, read on the forward strand.
TGTCAAAAATCTTTGAAAAAAATATTTATAAACGTTTAATGACATACCTCGAGTCCTTTAATTTTTTATCAAAAAGACAATATGGATTTAGGGCCAAAAGTAACACCACCTCTGCAACTATCGATCTTACAACAATAATTAAGCAAAATTTAGATAAAAAATATTGTTATAGGCGTGTTTATAGACTTAAAAAAAGCATTTGACACTGTTAGTCAAAATCTTTGTTACAAAAATTGAAAAACATAGGTATAAAAGGACAAACCTTTAAATTATTTAAATTGTATCTAACCAATAGATGCCAGGTAGTAAAAATCAAAAACTCTCAAAGCAATACTTTACCCATCATTTATGGAGTCCCCCAGGGTTCTATTCTGGGACCATTACTTTTCTTAATATATATAAACACATTTCTCATCTAGCACTTCATGGCCATTTAACCTTATATGCAGATGATACTTGTTTATTTTATTTCGGATCTAATATATCCAATATCATTACGCAAGCACAAGAAGATCTGGATCGTTTACATGAATGGTTCTTGTATAATCTACTTACTATAAATATTTCAAAAACGTGTTACATTATATTTAAACCCAAAAACAAAAAGATTCCACCATATGAACCACTTACCATCAACAATATACCAATACAACAAAAAAACCGCGAGAAGTACCTGGGTCTAAGAATGGACTGTCATTTAACATGGTCCAGTCAGGTTGATTATATCAAGAAAAAGCTTTCATCCCTCACTGGTTCGCTTTACAATCTTTCGAGATGTATTCCTACAAAAATGCGTTACACAATATATAATTGTTTAGTAAAACCACATTTATTGTACCTGATTGAGGTCTGGGGCAGCGCCGGCAAATTAAAAATTAAAGAACTTCAGAGAGCGCAAAACAAAATTATTAAAACACTTTTTAAATTTCCATATACAACACCAACATTGAAACTTTATAATGATACAAAAATAATGAATGTAACACAACTTTATGCATATAATACTTGCATTTTTATTAGGAAAGTTATTGATAATTCTATCCACACAGATTTGCACTTCATCAAAAAATCTCAAATTTCCACACGTAGCACCCGCAGACCTAGTTTACTTGTTCTCCCAAAAATACGAACAAACTATGCAAAAAAAAAACATAACTTTTGAGGGAGCACAATACTATAATAAAATACCTACAGAAATAAAAAATGTAAGCTCATTTAACTGTTTCAAATCTCAACTTTCAAAGTACATACTTGAAAATCAACATCTTTATATTACTTAAATAAAATAAAAATTGCAAGAAGATAAATATTAACATAATATATTGCTCGCTGCAACTACAATACTTAATATCTATAAATTAAAATATGTTAAATGAGTGCACGGCGACCACTGTACTATGAATTAAATTTTACTTAAGCTTTCTTTGTTATTCTCATGTAAGTGACTTATTTTGTCTTTTGAGAATAAATTCTTAAACCAAGAATGTTTAATCAAATTATAAAAAAAATAAGTAATGTTGAAACTCCTTCCATTAAGTCGTCTTGGGTGACTCTGCGGTTCGTTTCATACAATGTTTTAAATTATTTATCAACTGCATCATTATCAGCTTTTCTATAAATATTTTTTCTCACTTTTCTATGTAAGACCATTTTGTAATTAAAACTTTTATGCGCGATAGTATCTTGAAAATGAACGTAATGTGTACGAACCAATAGCGCACCGGCAAGCGTGCGGCGCGTGACCCGCCCGCCCGCGCCTCATCCCGCACCACCAAATAGACCCATAAATCGCCTACTGCGCAGCTTTACCCCTAGCGTTATTTTTACGTGACGCGAACTATACCAAAAAGGGTAGATTAATAAAATAATAAAACTAAATAAGGGTAGGTTTATCATGCCTGAAAAAGACAAGAATTTTGTCGGTGTATTGTATTTGTACCTTTGAAAGTTTTAGAGAATTGATTAGTGGAAAATGTGGTGGGAAATATAGATCATATATCGTGTGAAATGTTTCATAATTGTGTTCAAATAATATTTCAAGAACTTTGGACATCATTTACTGAGCATGAACAATAAGAAAGTCTGTTTGATGACATCCTGTAAGTACATATTTCGTATATATAAACTCATTTGCAAAAAAAACGGGCACCTAAGCAATGAACCATTTCAAATGTTACTATTATATATACACAATTTTGTAAATTAATAAGCATATAATCGTTTTCGTCAGTATTATCATAAAATTTTGATAAAATTTATGGGGTTTAATGCTAAAGTTCACTAGTGGTGTATGCTCGCTAGTAGTGCATATTATGCTCGTGAAGTAAAAGTTAACAAAGATTTTTGTTTGTTTTTTCTTAATAAAGTAAAAGCAGATAAATGTTTAGTATCGAGTGTGACCCCCTCTAGCTGAAATCACAGCTTGAATTCGTCTGAGTATGCTAGCGAGGATATCCCGGATACTTGCTTGCGGAATACGTTCCCACTCCGCGGTAATCACATTCTTCAGCTCTCTGATGGTCTGCGGAGCCGGTTGTACTGATCTCACGCGTCGTTTCAGAACGTCCCAGACATGATCTATAGGATTGAGGTCGGGACTTCAAGCTGGCCAATCCAAACGACGAATGCCGACCTCTTGCACATACGCTTCCACATCGCCAGACAGGTGGGCGCGAGCGTTGTCGTCCATAAAAATTGAGTCTTCGCCTAAAGCGGCCAATGCGGGTTGTGGGCTCTTATTATATCGTCTAAATTTCGTCGTCACACTTCAGTACATCATTACTGGAGTGTAACTGAAATTATTTGTCGCTCGCAATGATTTTGAAAATGCTTGCTTGTACTATGAAAGAGAGTTTAATAAAAATTAAAATACTATACTCATTTGCAAAAAAAACGGGCGGTGGGTTTTGATTTTAATTCTTCTTTAAAAAAATACGGTACCAAAATGATTTCAATCATTTGTACATGTTACTGGCCGGTTTTAAAAATGCCGTGGTGTTTTAAACAATACGTTCTAAATTCAAATTTTCAAATTTTACAGAAAACCACTTTTTATCCTACATTTTTGATGCGAAGTTCCAAAAGATAATATCGGTTTTCATAACTTTTAGTCAATTTTTATGAATTTATTTCATATTCTTAATTGTCAAAGCTTCATTTATTGCTGTTTAGCTGTCTCAATAATGTTAGAGGAAGTGGTAAAAGCTACCAAAATTATTGCGCTACTCGAAGAGGGTTGCAGCCAATGCTTCGTGGCTCAGAGGCTAAGTGTGAGTCGCTCGACGGTTCAAAGGACCTGGCAGCGGTATCAAGACACCGGTTCCGTCGAGAGAAGGACTGGTTTTGGAAGAAAACCATACATGGTTTTCTTTGGGTACACCCAACCACGGGATGATCGTTTTCCTTGTGAGTCGCGCATTGAAAAATCGCTAGTGATCGTATGTGGACCTTAAGAACAACCTCGAAGAAGTAAGAAATGTGCATATTAGTCTAAGGACGGTCAGGAGGAGGCTTCTCGCGGCCAATATACGCAGTCATCGCCCGGCCCGCGGCCCTAAGTTACTCCGTGAGCACAGAGTTGCCAGGCTTAGGTTTGCTCGAAATTGTGAGTCATGGATTCAAGAAGACTGGAATAGGGTATTGTTCTCCGATGAAGCCAGGATATCTCTGTTCGGTGAAGATCGACGTCGGCGAGTGCTACGAAGATGAGGAGAACGCTTTGCAGAGGCTTGTTTTGAAGAAATCACACCTTATGGTGGTGGCTCTGTTATGTTTTGGGCAGGAATAAATTCAATGGATCGTACAGAGTTAGTCTTCATTGAAAACGGCTCACTGACTGGACATCGATACATAACGGAAGTTCTAATTCCTCATGCACAACCCGCATTGGCCGCTTTAGGCGAAGCCTCAATTTTTATGGACGACAACGCACGCGCCCACCGATCTGGCGATGTGGAAGCGTATGTGCAAGAGGTCGGCATTAGTCGTTTGGATTGGCCAGCTCGAAGTCCCGACCTCAATCCTATAGAGCATGTCTGGGACGTTCTGAAACGACGCGTGAGATCAGTACAACCGGCTCCGCAGACCATCAGAGAGCTGAAGAATGTGATTACCGCGGAGTGGGAACGTATTCCGCAAGCAAGTATCCGGGATATCCTCGCTAGCATACCCAGACGAATTCAAGCTGTGATTTCAGCTAGAGGGGGTCACACTCGATACTAAACATTTATCTGCTTTTACTTTATTAAAGAAAAAACAAACAAAAATCTTTGTTAACTTTTACTTCACGAGCATATGCACTACTAGCGAGCATACACTACTAGTGAACTTTAGCATTAAAACCCATAAATTTTATCAAAATTTTATGATAATACTGACGAAAACGATTATTTGCTTATTAATTTACAAAATTGTGAAAGTAAAACTACCTATAATTATCAAACAAACCAATAGTAACATTTGAAATGGTTCATTGCTTAGGTGCCCGTTTTTTTTTGCAAATGAGTTTATTTTTATCACCGATTAGACGAAACCTAAATTAAGTTAATCACGCCTCTATTTTAATACGCTTTTCAACATCATCTCATTGAAATTCCAAATGTACTTCTCTAGTTATTCTTATAATTCCTGTCCATCCAAAGGTTGCCTGGTAGAAATCACTATTAGTGATAAGGCCGCCCATTGTACATGTTTTTGTGTGATTATTCTGTAAATTGTGTGTTATTATGGTGTACAATAAAGCATATTTTAATAATTTTTTTAATGTACTGAAGGGCCAATTTGTAGTTTTTAAATCAATGTCCAGAAACAACTTTGTCATGAAAGAAGCCGCAAGTGATACTAGTGTATAAAAAATCATCCTCAAATTGGCTATCTTGTTTAGGATATTAACAGTATAACACACGAATAATAAACTAACGGTTTTAATAACGATGTTTTAATTGTCCGCCATTGACAGCTGTGTGAGACCACTCAACATAACAGCTTTCAACGATACAATAAAAAGTTATTTTTGGTATTCAAATTGCATAAGTGAGCCTGATGGTCGGGGGCCAATTTAAAAACAATTAAGTTTTTGTGAAATAAGATTTTTAAGTTTATAAGAAAAATTTAGTAAAGATTGTCTTGTTTTGTTTTATCAAATTTTTTAGATAGTATGGGCTAAAAAGTTTTGATGGCTAATTATACATTTTTGTTTTGAGTGTGCTCTATCTAAAAGTTGTATAATTGAAAGTGGCTTATATTTTTTATTTCCCACAACAGAAGACAATTAATACGCCAATATAGAACTGCACAAAAATAAAATAAAATAGTAAAGATTATTTTGCGGTGTAGTAATGTAAAACCGAATCGGCTTTTCTCAAAATTAATTACATTATTCGACATTAAATTGAAAACCTTGCATTTTATAATTTATTAATTAACTCAAATCTACCTCTTAAAATGTTCAGGCTTTAAGACTCAAACCTAGACTTTAAGTTCATCTGCCTAGTGCTAGTGCGGTGCCCAACAATAGTCCCCTATCGATCAGCGTTTATCGTCCCGCCGCGACACGTGTTAACAACTGACTCCGTACCGGGAACACTCGATAAGCCCTTATTTATTATCTCTCCCGTGTAAAACTTAGACTTGGTTATTTATTATTCGGATAGCAGCGTATGTGTCGACAACAATCGAACTGAAACGCTTGTTGACATTACGATAGCGTTTTCGCTGGGTGCGGGTTTCGCTATAAAATTGTTATCGGTTAAGTTGTTTTGTGGGTAAAAAATTTGGAAGCTTTTCGTGAAATGGAATATATCTTTTGGTAGAAATTACCCGTTGGAATTTAAACGTTTTAAAAACCTACTAGCATAAAATAATGCTAATGTTAGTCGCGGTAACCGATGAGACAATTTTCACGATTATTTAAACGAGTTGTCTTAGTATTGGTGTATGTTGTGCTCATAAAAAAAAATGAATAAATTAATAAGTAATATAATTTTGGAATAAAAGCCAAAAGTTTCCATCCTAAGATGTAATAGAGGTCGATAAATATTATCAGACCAAACACTCAAATAAAACAAGTTACCTGATCTGGACATCGAGCATCAGTTTCCTTCAGGAATTCAGTCAAAAACAAGTGAAATAAAATGTAACACAAAACCTATGAATGAACACTTGACCCGACAGTCTACAGTCCATGAAGGCATTCGGTTCATCCATTCATTATAATGTGAACTATATCAGAGTTCCCGAGGGAGGCGCGCGTACCGTCGCCGGGACTTATTCGGCGGGAGGAAGCGGAGGAAAGTAGCAGGTCATTTGCATTGAAATTTTCATTGATAACTTACAGTTAGGTCGGTATGCAGCTGTTGTAGGTTATGTATTATTTACTGGTGGTCGCCTGGGTAGGTACCACCGCAATGTCTATTTCTCCCGCCAAACAGCAGCGTAAATGTACTGTTGTGTTTCGGATTGAAGGACATAGTAGCCAGAGTAACTACTGGACATATTGAGACTTAACATCTTATGTCCCAGGATGGCGAGCGCAGTAGAATTGAAATATACTTATACCATTGCTTTGTAATTCAAGGTGTTGTTTGGTTTTGCTACTGCTTATGAGCGGTCGTATCGCTTACCATTAGGCGAACGGCATGCTGGTCTCGCCATTCATTGCAATAAAAAAAGTATTTATATAAGTTGTGGGTATGTAGGTGCATATTAAATTATGTACCTTTCTTTATTTTTGGACGTGTAACCCTAGGATAATTTCGGCATTCTCTTTCTCTCTCTCTCTCTCTCTCTCTCTCTCTCTCTCTCTCTCTCTCTCTCTCTCTTATGTCTGCCTTCAGCCAAAATAAGTCCGCTGCTATACATAGGCTCCCCAAAGATCTCCACATTGACTTGGTGGAAGCGGCCTGCATCCAGCGACTTTCTGTAACCTGGGATTGTCCGTCCATGTTGTAGCGTGCTTCCAACATTTTACAAACTTATTTCAGTTTTGTGTGCTTTTAAACATAATTAAGGTGAACCTATACCTATATTTTTCAAATGTTACGGTTATTCAAATTTCGTATATATATATAATAACTATTTATTGAATGGAAGTTGAATCCGCAACCTTAATGCAGGAGCAGAACTTCTCAGGTTCTGTTTTTATATCTATATCTATATCTCAGGGTCAAAGCCTTTCTCATAATCTTAGTCATCAGAGGTAGATAAACAAGTTAAACTAATTTCAATATTTTTAGTATATCTAAGTCACATCTGTATCTGTATCAGCCCATATACGTCCCACTGCAGGGCACGGGCCTACTCTACAATCGAGAATACGATTGAGAGTGGTTAGGCCATATAGTCAACCACGCTGGCCTAGTGCGGGTTGGCGGACTTACATACCATAGAAACTCTTATAAATCGCTATGGTATGTAGGTTTCCTCACGATGTTTTCCTTCACCGTTTTAGTGCGTGGTGATTGACTATCAATACACACATGACTCCGAAAAGTCAGAGGTGTGCCCTGGGATTCGAACCCGCGACCACCGTGAAACATGTGGGCAGCCACGTCTAGTCCGTTTACCAACAGGCCACCACGCACTTTTATATCTAAGTCACATACAAAATACAATTTTGTGAAACCTAAAACCTATTCCCCTCTAATCTAACAGGTTCATTGGAGTGAAAATTTAAACCTAATTACACTAAGTAAATATTTAACTTCTGTTCCACCGTTCCGCTAACAATATCAGTTACAATACTTTGCACTTCATACACGCCATCTGGGTACAGGGTCGGCTTTTCCGGGCACCTGTAAATGGGGCCCAGACCCCCAAATCCTTGTTTTGAATAAATAATGGTGTTTGGAACTTAGGAAATATTTTTGGTCACAGATAACAGGAATGGGAGCATTTTGTTAAAGCTTACTCCAATTATTAAAAAAATTTTTATGTTCATTGATTAAACAGATAATCATTGCTATCTGAGGATCATTTGATAAACTGAGGAGAAATATATCTCCGTAGCAATGGAAGTGTACAGCTTTTCGCTTCAGCTTGTATTCATCTGTAATGAATTTGGCATAATTGTTTTAACCAGTCATAGATAACATTCTTAAAAAATCTTCATCTCTCGCCGGTAGATTCTCTATTAGACATACACTTTACTTATCATCCTGTCCACAGCAGTCACTATCATTAATAACATACATAAAATACCTCGAAACTCCAAACCCGTCCCTGTCCGGAAGCCACCCCAGTCCTTATCGGCTCATTAGCATTTCCCAGGCGGGCCGCGGCACTACGCCAGGTTTCTCCCATTACTTTCCTTTCGATTGTTAATCTATATAAATAGACGGTAGAAAGTGGAGTAAGCTATGTTTGACAGTCCTATTATTTAATTGATTAGTTGTAATGTTCAGGAAGTAATTATAATTGACTTCTATTAAAAACCTCCAACATATTGTTCGGCCTCCTCCCGATCAAAATGTTATTCTGCGGCAAAGGGATATTAGAACATTATAAAACATATTGGCGCGACTGTATAATGATAAGATGTGTCTAATGCATCCTATCTATGCTATCCTGTCCTGTTCTCGCCTATGACGAGGGATTTTTCTATCCTTAAACCAAAACAGTCTACAAATATTTGATTATCAATCTATACTAATCATTTATTTTAGTGTTAGGACCTAGCCCTTTTTTACGAACGGTAACAGTCTATACCAAATCAGTATTTAAGTGTAAGGATCTAACCCCCTTTTTTACGAAGGGGAAGCTAATTATCTTCTCCGTTCTCTCCGCTCCGTTCCCTCTGGGCCTTGGGGAGTGCGGCAGGCAAGGATCGTAGACTTTTTTAAGAAGTTACTAATGGCTCCTTTCCCTATGGGCCTCGAGGAGGGGGCAGACAAGGTACATCGGGGTCACCAGCCATCCAAAGTGTCTAAACCCCTGTCTGTAGCCTCTCGTTCTACAAACAGCATGTTAATTATCACTGTCTAGGCCATGTAATAATGAAACCACCATATAAAATTTCGAGTATTCCTTAATTCCAGTTTATCCTTTATTCCCGAGGCAGTACTGCGTGTACAAGTCCCGGCACGTCCTGGTGATCCAATCCCGATGCGCCAGGACGCTGGTGTAGATACTAATGTCGTTTTGGATGAAGGATAGCACGCCCACGAGTATGTGTGATGGGTTTTGGAGATCAAACCGTTGCCAGCATCGTCTCTGTAAAGATTCATTTCATAATCATTTCTGTAGTTGGAAGTTTAGTTCTGAACATAGGCCTCTTCCAAAAAGTTAAATAAGATAGTGTAATGTAGAATGTCTGCATCTACCGACTTTTTACAATTTCATCAGGTCGTGAGCTAATCCATCAGAGAATTACACGCATAGTCCTTGCTACAAAGAAGCCAAGTCTCATGTTGTTGGTAGCAGAAACGAAAAGACATTTGGTTTAATTCAAGTTTTTGTCTCAGCTTCGAACCCGTAGTCTCAACTTTATCCTAGACCTTTAACCCAACTACACTGTCTGTGCTGGTAAATGTATAATCATTGTAAAAGTGTTACAAAGAAAAACCCCAAGATTATAGTGGCAGGAATCAATCAAGAACATCAGGAGATGTTCGTGCCAGAAAATCTTCTATTGATGCCAGTTAAAATATTGCGAAGTTAAAATTATACATACTTGTAATGATGGCCTCTCAATGGAGCAGTACACATAGTGGCCGTGGACATTTTGTATCCGGCGTATTTGCCGCACTCATCTCGAGATATCACCTGTTGCTTTGTTACCTTCAGGCTTCGGCTTTTGCTGAAGTCAGGCAGTTTGCCGAACTGGAACAGTATTTGAATTAGTTTTTGGTTATTATTATTTTTTAAATATAGTAATAACATTAACATTATTTAAAACTGCGTTACAAAATTTTGCTTTCGTAACCAATCAGAACAATTAAAAAATGTAACTCAGCACTATAAGTAATTTAACAGACTGTGGCCTCAACTAAGGACTATGATTTTATTTTGGGTGCCTGAGTTGGACTAGCTTTTTTTAAGGTTTACAATAATACGTTGTAAATGATATTGGTTTAAAATAAACAAATGCCTAATAATATAATAATTAATTAGAGCCCTCTGAAGCATGTTACGCATTGCCAAATCGTAAACGTCGAAAAACGATAATGGAAAATCCGTGACAAAACTCCATGTCAGCGTCACCTTAGATTAAACCTCTCGCCATTTCAATTCTCGGTTCTATTTGAACTTTTACTACACTTACCATCAAATAAATTGTAGTGATTTAGTATTACTCGTATTTAATTTAATCTCGTATAAAAATTATTATTACTTACAACTTGTTTACCCCAACCAGCAGAAAAAACATCAGCGCCCACAGGAGGATCCCGGGCCACCAACGGGATCTTCTTAATCTCATGTTGTAACGGAACTCGTCCCTCCAGAAACCCCACAGCAATATTGTTTCGTCCCTTACTCTCATCATATTTCGGGTTTATTCCGTAGTTCACAATCTTTCTAACAACCCTAGAATCTCTGGGTATAGTGGCGCCAAAATATGCGTAGATATTCCCTCTCTATATCTCAGTGCATCCATGCAAGAAGCAGCGGTTAGTACTGCCTGAACCATTATTAACGAAGCTCCACATGACGCGGCCTCGTCGACTCCAAATGTAGGAATGATGCGAAAGAATATTGATGAATTCCAGCGTCATATCCTTTGTATATTAACTGGTTTATTGATGTGTTCATTGTTGATTTCGTTTCTGGTAATATTGTTAGTAATGCGCAAATCAGACGGGTTATATCAACAAAATTACTGAAAAAACGTTTATTAGCACCTAATTGATTTTTAATTTCGGTAATACGAATTTAAGTACCAATCATGGTTAATTGTGCTCGTACTAATGTGATTTATATAACTTTATGAAATCAATGTGTATTTTTTTGTAATTTAAGTTTTGTACCTAGTTTAGGTACTTTTAGATTTCCATTGCCTTTGTTGACCGCGCACATCTATAAAGTATTCTTAGTTTAAGATCTTTATTTCTCATAAAATAATTATAATTCACTTACATGAGAAACTTCAATACAAAAAGCTAGATTGCGAGCAATACAGATGAAATATTGAGGGTATATCTATAATTTGTTGCCAACTCAGTTCAACAAAAATGTCAAGTTAACAACTTTTAAAGCAATACGGACAATAATTTAAGAAATCAGTCAATAAGCCCAGTATTTATTTTCCTGGAAATCATTATTCATCATTTAAAATGCCTCCTTGAACGAATGACGGAAATGAATTTATGTATTCAGGTTGCCGCACGTGTGTTATCCTTTTTGAAACCTTATGAAATATTTTCCACCGAAAGGGCACAACCGTGTAAATGCTTATTGTATCATTGATTTTTATGATTTCTGAGTATATCATACAATGTTTAAATTGTAACGTGACAGTGGAGCTGTTGCTTCATCTCTATTTCCTCTGAGATGATTGTACCGCTCCGGACGAGCTGCTTATTCATGCTGAGTCATGACTGACAACAGCGTGGCTCTTCTTCTAAAGGCATGTTATGACAAATGGTCCTATCCCAAATCCAACTGTGTCTTTATTTTTCCTACTGTCACAACACAACGATCGACATTTTTTTTACACCCAACAGTCACGTACTTTGTCCTGACCCCACACTATGATCGAGTCTTGTGTCGTGGGTATCACGAACTACGAGAGACTTTTTTGGTCTCACTTACACCCAGATTCGAAAGAAATATTTGTGTATATTTTTGGAATGTGGGTCGAAAAGCGATATAACCTACTTTTTATTTCATATAACTCCATGGTCCTTACAAATTAGATCAAGGATAATTCTAAAGGACAAAGTGTCTTGCAAAGGTTGGTTAATAAGCAAAAGAAATACAAATAGTACAATTTATTGCCAGCAAAATAGTCGGTTCATGTTACTTCTTATCCAGTTGTAGTAATATGCGATCTCCGTGTACACGACGGTGTTCTTCGAATACGTTGGCACTTTGTGGGACACTATGCCTATTGAATGTAACCTCGGATGACGAGCGCCATGCCCGAGTCTCCGCTGAAACATTTAAAAAAGAACATGAGCATTTGCCTCTGATTTTTAATACTTATCTCCAAAAGTTTTTGTCCTATAAGTGGAATGATATTATGCTGGAAAGATAGGTTCTTCGGTCTGTATCAGCCCATAAACGTCCCAAAAAGGGTAGGCAGAGGTCCCAGGACACCCACATTCGCCATGTATGTTCCGTCCCACGATGTGATAGGGGCGAGCCTATCGCCATATCGGGTACAAATTCCTGACTCCGGGCTGATTATTGATAGAAAAAACCCATATTGAACTTAGCCGGACCCGGGATATGAACCCGAGACCTCAGCTTTGTAACCGTATATATGCCGTACCGAGGCAGGCGAGGCTTAGTTGACATAAAAAAAATCATATTGAGAATGTCTTACGCAGCCGCATAATCCGAAGTTCTACTGCTGCTGGCACAGATGCAACCTTCCGGTACTTCCTTGAGTATCCTAATGCAGTCTCGCCTGTTTTTCAACGTCTGGTTTATTTGCTTCAAATACGGAGATGTTTTTTGCGAATCCTCCTACAAAGAAAACTGTTATTTTTATGTATACTAATCTTGACACCTAATAATAACGCAATATAAACTGTATTGGTAGTAAACATGGCGAAAAAATATTATAATTATCATTATCGAAGGTCTTTACCATTCAGTATACAGGGCATTCAATATGTGAGATCTCTGGGATATTTCAAGAATTCCATCCCCAAACAAAAATTTATCAGTGTCGGATAAACTAGATAATATTGTTGAGAGTTGTTAAGTATTGTTTTTTTGGTTTATCATCATGCAGTACATATTTTTGCTAAAACAAGTAGGTATACAACTATTTCTACATCCTTAGAGAATATATAGTATAGAGGGAGCGCTATGGTACATTTGTGTCTTTAAAAACGTAGATATTTTTTTTGTCGTAATTTTGGTATTTCGTTGGTACTACTATATTAGTGAAAATTTAACTAATTATTTAACAACAATTGCTGTAAATAACTTCTATAATTGAAATTACATTTAGCTATTATCCATTATTATTCATATAAATGAATGTGAGTAGAATCAAGTAGGCCTTAACTATTTGTTTATTTATTCTTTTCCAAGTAATTCGTGCATGTTGAACAACCTGTCAAATATCAGCCAATTAGAAGATAATGGTTGCCCGGCACCACCATTTTTATCTATATTTTGAAGTACCAGCCCTCTCTCTATACTATACATGCTTTAAGCTTAATCAATAAGTCCCCATCCAGCCACCGCTGCACGCTCATTATACGGCGGTTTTTGTAACAATGCCACGCGCGATATCTTCGAATTCAGTTTCAAACGCCAGGACATTTTCACAAGCCCTATATCGGCATAAGACGTCTTCGTATTATAGTCTTCATGCACAACGTAACTTGCTGCTGAATTTTCGATACCTTGTTCTCTGTTCTCGCTACCGACTATTATTTTTATTGTTGATGCTGGCGTGCAGTGGGCCAAACAGTGCGCAGCAGTCAGAAGTATCCTCTGATTGACGATCGACGCACCACAAATCCATTTTTGCTCTCTTCCACTTGTTTCTTTTACATAAATATGCATAAACGCCGAATGGGGGTACAAAAATATCGATGTAGAACTCCACCAACAATATAGCCCTCCATAGCACCCCCCACTAATTTTACCAGGCATAATGCGAGAGCTAAGCGTCGCATATTTACACTGTTTTTGAGACCTATAAGTAAGTACGGTTGTAATTTGATTAATCAGCTTTGGTTATGCTTGCTTTAATTTAATAGTCAAATAAAGTTTCCTTAACGAAATCGAATAGCATAAGATTAGAAGGTAAGTCGTGGTTAATGAGAATGACGTTTTTTTTCAGCGTATTATGTGTGGTTTTGAAGCAAAAGATTTGTCTGATGGCATGCACCTTGGTACCATAATCTGTTCTAGTCCTTGGTATACGCAACGTCAAGACTATCAATATATAGTTATATACAGCATTGGAGAGTTCTATGTACATTCATTCCCTAATAGCCCAACGAAGAGAGTTTTTTGTGGCGAGAATTGCATGCCATTATCAGATTAACCGCCATATTATAGATTATAGTGTTCTGACAAATGTTTACTCGATGCATTGTTTATAACGATATTATTTTATATATATTAAACTCAACCCTTGTAAATGTGGCTTTAATCAAATCGTGAATAGACAGTTACAGACATAGCCCAACATATTCGTAATTTCAAGAGGCAATGAGCATCGCAAATTACGTGGAGAACTGATGACCGAAAGGTTTTATATGGAAGCTATTTAGGCATGTGTAAGGTCGTCTTCTCACTATATAGAAAGTTATACTCAAAGTTATACACAAACGAAGACATGCCGCGTTGGATGCAGACCCCTTTGAACAACTTTAAAATTCAATGGTTCTGACCTAGTTTTAGTAATGGACTTCGCAATTCGCATGATTGAAAATGATATTCATGTTTGCCTGAATAAAACATATTAAAGTTATATCTGTATCTATAAAAGAATTAGCTGAGACGCTACAGTTGGCCGAGTTTATTTCACTTAAAATACTGTCTGTGCTGGCTTTGTTCGGTGGTTGACATTGTCGGATGCCCAATACCCCTTTCCTTTTTCCATAATTTTTACTTTCCGCTCCCCTCCTCCCCTCCTGATTTGATGGGCCGGATGTGTAATCTATGATCCAAACAATGTGTATGTTTATGGGTGGCAGTGATCACTACCATTAGGTGCACATGCTCATTTGCCCATGCTCATGCAAATGGATTTTATTATTCATTATCAGCCTGAAGTCAAGAATTAGTGCCTGATATAGCGATAGGCTCACCCCCCTATCACTATGTGAGACGGAACATATATGTAAGGCAAACTACTTTGTTCTCACATTATCTCTTTATACTGTTATGTACATTATTGTGTAAGAATGGAAGCCCGCCAGCTTTACACACCATAGAAATTCTTATAAATCGCTATGGTTTGCACGTTTCCTCAAGATGTTTTTCTTTGCCGCAATGGTTTCTTAGATAGAGATTGAAAAGAAAAGTCGCGTCGGAAAGTTGGAAAAAATTAAATTAAACCAAATACGCGATAAAATATGTAAATAATAGTTTTATTTCAATTTCTTCACTGTTTTATTGCGTGGTAATGACTATCAATACAAACGTGACTCCGAAAAATCAGAGGTGTGAATTCGAACCCGACTTAATAAATGAAAAATTAAGGCCAAAATTAAAATAAAAGGGACTATTTACAAACATTTATTGACAAATCAAAGTATTAGCACTCGACTGGATCCAGTGTAGAAGAACGCTGTGTCCGTGTACACTGCGACGCTCATGGATCTTATTGATTTTGTAGGAAACCACACCAATTTGGATGAAGCCACGGACTACTAAGGCGCTGCCTGAATCTCCCCTGCAAACATAATTATCAATATTATGTTGAGTTATATTTATGTAATTCATCTCTTATTATTATTGAAGCATGATTTTTTCACAAATCTGTTAAAAAGTAGAATTAAAGGTTGTTTCAGTAATTTTAATTAGCAGCCATAGTCACGAAAATGCTCTTAAAATTAAAAAAATAAAATGGAATCTCTCGGCTTTTTACCTTGCAATTTTTTTTCGTGTTTAACATATTATTTGTTGAAAAGTCAAGGGGCGCTTAGTAATAACTATATATAAGTATTTCATTTCGTATGCATATTTTGCACTACACATTAACATTTTTATACTTACATTGACACATATCTCTGTGAATTTCTAGCGCCGGCGCAAAAACTGCCAGCAGGCATGCCGCCGAGAATCCTAACGCAGTCAATTCTCGGCAACACCTTCTGTGTAATGTATTTGAGGTAGTTTGTAGTCCTAGGATGGAACTCCTGGAATATAAGTTTGGTACGTAAATTATTTATTACATTCATCATCAGAGATCAGTACACTAATAAATGGACTATACCTTCCCTGTAATGACCTTATAGACAGCCTGCTTCAATGAATTTTGTACATACTTTGTTAGTTCAACGTTGGATAGAAAACCCTTATATAAGTTTCGTACTTATATATAGATAACGTTGTCAGTTACTACAAGTAGATGCTTCCAACAATTCTTTGAAGTCAATAACATACTGTAAAAGCGTATGTTAGGCAATACATTTTTAGAGGTTAAGCGTGACGAGGCCTAAAGCGTAATGAATTTCCAAAATCCAGGCCTAACATCTTGGAGTATTTATTGGAAACAGTGATCTTATTAGAGATGATGAACATACTGATAATAATACTAAGTGTATTATGATTGACATTCCTAAGAAAATTAAGGCGACCCTTAATGCGAATGTACTGTTGATGAATTATTTGTTGTCGATGCATTCCTACCTGCACGTTAGTGTCATGTTGTCTAATCAATACATGGTTAATCTAATAGGGTGGAAAAGGCTATAAGATTTATCACCAACTTGATGTGGTCAAGAAAGATACTGAGTCAAAATGGTCTTTCAACTGAAGGATACTACGAAACACAGCAGCCTTTGGAGTTAGTCAGCTACATCCAACGAGTCTCATATTTCTAATCAATCAAATCAAAGGTACTCTCATATATTTCCTATTTCAAAATTGACTTACATTCACCAAACCCATCCAGCAACGGTAGCTATTTCGTTGTGAGGAGGGTTTCTGAGCAGCGCCACTCTGCTTACTGTGTGGCCTGAGTGTAAGCTTCTCTTTACCTCACCACTCCTATATCATGACTGTACACTCCATCATTGTATTCAGGATGCTTGATATAACTATGAACTGAGGTCATAAACTGTCCCTTAGTGAATGAGCTCCCCACTGAAATGATGATTTCCTCCGGCTTGCGGCACTCGAAGCAATGAGCTGCCGTTAAGAGAATCTTTTGGTTCACGATAGAAGCGCTGCATCTAAAGTAAACTGTCGTCACAGATCTCGTGCAAGTAGAGGCCATGAATGCCGAATGTGGGTGTGCCTCTATAGGCGCATCTTGTCCTCCAACTATAAACGATTCGAATTTCCGCTGTTCGCATGTGATTAACTGGAATGAACGAGAGAAATGCGTATTTAATCAACATATTTGCGTTGCGTACGATTTGATCAGACATGAGGTTTTATCAATTAATCGTGCTCCGTCGGCTCGTTAGGTTTTAAACGGCAAATTAATTTTTACTTCGCATCGCTATTTCACTTCGGGTTAATGAAATTGGAAGAGTAGTTTAAATAGAGCAGTGAAAGGGAAATGACTAGTGTGCTGAATAAAATTGACGTTTTATGGAATATAATCAACCATATTGAAAAAAAATCTGAAGTAAATATAAAAGATGGATGAAGAGAAATTATCTACTTCAAAGTAGATTAAACTAATAATGGTGCGATATCTTAGATCAAATTGGGGACTATAATATTATGTTGATATAATAACTATTGCTTCTTTCGCAGCCACAGAAATGTATAATAGGTGAACATAGGCTCCTCAAAGAATGTTCGCAGAGATCTTTTGAAATTTTCTGCATCCAGTGAGTTTCTACAGCCTTTATGACGTCACCAAAAAGCCTGAGACAGTGCTTACATAACGCATGCAACAAGATTATCATGTTTATTTTCACGCCTTTATTCACCCGTTTGTTAAGTGCAGCTGTAGTGACGGATGGCAGTTTAATAATTCAAGATTCCTTTTGTAATATTTATGATGAATAATAAATGTTGTTCTTATTTCGAGGTTTTTTTGCAAACAAGGCTGTGTGGACGAGTTTCCTTTACGTTTGAAAAAACTGAACACTTTTTATTGCGTACACTTGTTTAGTACAAGGTTAGTAACGTGTATATCTTGCACAAAGAGTATGATGCAGTGACAATTGGCATTAAAAAAAGCAATTATAGCAACACTATTAAATTTTCATCTATCATAAAATTTTATACGTAGGTATTTCTATACATTTTTGTATGGTTTTTGGTTATTTTTTATTTCAACTAAAAAAACAACCTATTGGTAACAATAAACAAAACCAACAAGTATCAAAAACAAATCCGTCGCAGTATACCGGGTTGCCATATTAATATTAAATTCGATCTTAACGCCCTCATTAAAAACATACTCTTTTTTGCCAATCTATAAGTTGCTCTGTGGAAACTAACTAACTACCTAATCCAAACCTGTAGATCAATGACTAAAATAGACAAAGATACCGCTTAGGTAAATAAAAGTATGAAAAGTATTAAACTAAGAACTAGATTTAATTATGAATTTAATATGTTTTTTGAAATAACAGTAAACAATGTTAAACCAACATAAAATCGATAATAAATTACAAGGCTGTCACGGCTCAGTTCCTCAGCCCTTTCATTAAAAACAACCACGAACCATAATGAAAACATAAACTGAATTTGTAAGCCTATTTTTGCTAAAGTAGATCCCGTAACGGTCCACCCGGGCCATAGCAGGCAGTTATCGCAGATTTTATGATACCTCATTGATTTATTGGCCCGGAGTATCAGATCGCCCCGAGCTTACCGGCTAAGTACGCTACTTAAAGTAAACACTAAACTAATGACTTAATACTATGTTATGTACTCGGGAACTTGTTCTCCGATTGGCTGTTAAATGCACTGCATTATTTATGATCGGCCCAAATATAATCGGAATTTGTAATTAGATGTTTAGGGGAATGTAGTAGCTTGTGTGATTAATGTTAGTTTAAATCGTGATAGATAGATATAATGTGCTTTGTGGACATTGACGTAAAATATATGGACGGGGCGGAGAGCGGGAAAAAGTGTTGTCACGAAAGTGGTCTGCAGCACCAGTGCAGCGGTTGTGACGTCACAGCGCACCTGCACAGCACTGGTCTGTAAGTCGTAATAATGCCCAATTGTATCGTGCGTGGTTGCAATAAACATGATCGAAAATTCACAAAAAATAAAGTTAAATTTCTTATCACCGATAAGTAAAAATATATTACTTTAAGTCAATATAACATTTATTTCAGCATTATTGAAAAACAATTTCATGGCCGCCATCAAATCATTCGGCGTATGTATTCTGCACGATATAACTTTGTACTTTGTAGCGGCGCATATTTAGGAATGCGTAGACCTAAGCTATAGTCGAACTGATGCGTTGTAATTATTTGATATAATTACCACTTGATTTACATATTTTTAATCCATAGCAATTATACTACTAAAACTAACTATAATGCTAATTAAAATGTGTTTCATTTAATAAAATAGGCCCAAAGACGTCACAAATTTTCAGGTTTATTATTTTTTATTCATTTTATTTTCATTCTTTACTATGATGTTTTTTCTGTTATTAATTTGCACACTATATTTCACATATTATTTTAATACATAACTTATTATTATTGGCTATTGGCCCGTAATGTCCCACTGCAGGGCAAAGGCCACTCTTTCCGCTTTCCAGTCTTCTCTCCAGTCTTATCTATATTACCATAAAGCCCTTAACAACATATTTAATGTTAAAAATAATTTTTCCTGATTTATAGATATACATAGAAATTAAATTTATATAATTTACGTTTAAATAACTACGAGTAACAAAGTTACGTCGACGGTCGGATCCTTTAGCACACTACGTAGTTACATGAAAATCTAACAGATGGCGCGATTTTCACAGGCGTCTTTTTGACGTACCCAATGTCAATTAAGTAATTGAATGCCTGCTGACAGATATATCTGATATTTGGTCCACACCTTTAGTTTTGATGACAATACAATTTAAAACATTCTGTATCATGGTAAATCCAAGATGGCCGCGGCTACAAGATGGCGGATAACATATTTTTTCAATAGCTCAATATGTTTTTTAATTGCAATGAATGGAAAGACCATTATCCTGTTGGCTTAATGATAAGCGTTACGACTGCTCATGAACATTAGTAAAACCAAACAACACCATGAATTACAAAGAAAAGCTTGGTATTCCACTGTGCTCGCCATCCTGAGACATAAGATGTTAAGTCTCAATATGTCCAGTAGTTACATCAATGGGTATCAAACGACAGGACTTGACTAGTAAATAGTATAGTATCGATTTATTTTGATGAGACAGGTGTGATGACTGCTACCTAGAACCTTCGGAATTAGTTTTAGCTTTTATTTTTTTAATAAAGTCGTTACACGTATTATTTTTTTACATGTTTTATTATGTGTAAAAGTTTGTATAATATAGAATTTATAATGTGATTTCTGATATCAACTGTGTGTTGAATTGTGTTACTTGCTAGAGCCCTTTTCATGATTAATTATTTTTCGCGGTTTACACGCCGCGCCGTATGTTTTACAAGTAAAAGGAATGATGGCATATTAAAATAAAGTAATATTCATAATATTTTCCAGTTACCATCTACATAGCTCTAAAACTAAAAAAAACAACATTACAGTGTTACTAAATACCCAAGACAATAAAATTCTAACAATAGAGTCTGTTTAAATAGCAATTTACATCAATTTGTCTAAAAAACTCCAGCTACAGGTATATTTTAACCTGATTTTACTTATTTTGTTCTATGTAGATTACTGAAGAGAAAGCTAAGTTATACAAAAATGGTTTCCTAAATAAGCCAAAATAAAGATTCATCCTCGGTCTACGATTCAGTGAGCATGGTGAATGTACTCCAAGCTACCTTTGAAATGAAACTCACTTTCTTATCGCTCCCAAGAACTCACTCTATACTCACTCATGTGGTCTCCTTATTTAAAAATTATAACATAAAACATTTAGTACAGTATTGCACGACAGATTGAGGGTCTATTAGTTTGAATAGGGAGTTTTATTGAAATAATAGTGTAGGGAAAATTCTCGCTGTGAGCCATGTTATTAACCACACAATAAATGAAGAGCATAAATCCGAAAATAATGTTCATATTTTACATAAAGTTACATGTTGCATTTGAGTTATACGTATAATATCTTAATGTAAACATACGCCTTTGGTGATTTATTAGTTTTTCTTAACATAGTATAAGAACAAGGAATCTTGATTCCAACGGTTTAAAACGAAAGATTTTTAAAGGACATGCAATTCAAACATCCAACATTCTAAAATAGATCTGAACTTTCAGTAGATATTATTTAACATACCAGTGCAAGGTACTACAGATAGACTAGGCTCTACAATCAAATCAATCAATACATTATAGACTCATTGTAGAGCGAGTATAAAAATATCGGGCGAGTAAATAACGAGATCGTCCACCATAATAAACCTTTAGTAGTGGATCACAAAGAAAAAGTACTGCAAATGCTTGTACCGTTAGAGAGAAGAGCGGAATAACTGTCGTGTTCCGGTGCGGGAGCGTAATATTCAAAAGCTTTGATTACAGTTGCCTTTATAATGTTTTTGATGTTGAATTTTATTGTTTTCCTTCATCTGGATCGGAGTCACACGTTTACACTATTGTTAAGCGGTTTTTGCATCCGTAATTGCTTTTTTTAGATTATTAATTTGAGTTTGTGTGACACTGTTAAAAAATGGGACATATTTTAGCCATGAATAATGTTGATACTGTTCTGTGTCATATTGTGAGCTACATGCTTAGAGTATTTTTGCATGAAGCGAATTATAGTATTTTGTTATGAAAATGTTATAAAAAATAAATCTTAGAATATGGGGTACCTAATTATAAAGCTATGTTTCGGCAATAATTTTCTATTATTGACCAATAAATAATCACAGGCCTTAATGGACTATCTCTCTCTCTCTTCAGCCAAAGGAAATCCAATGTATATATCATCACCCCCCCTAGATCGCCACGTAAACCTAAAAGACTAGTCTAAAATTATTTTGAATAAATCAATTAATAAACTCTACTTTTTAAGGATCACTATAACTTTGTTTAAAGCTGGTAGGTTCGAATGAACCAAGTTAAATAAATCATATAACTTCTCAGAATCCATGTATGTTTTATGAATTCTATAGCCAAGTTTACGAATGGCCTAATGCTGATTAGTGATTAAATTCTAGACGACAAGAGGTAATGTTCTTAACGTAGTTACTTCTAGCCGTTACCTCTATATCACCCAGTTTTCGATTCGGTTATACCTACGATTGTCACCATTGTTGAAAACTGTTGGAGTAATATGAATTAAAACAAGCATTTAGTAAGGTACTATCATTATCATCAGCCCATCTATAATCACCACTCTTTTCACACTGTTGAGATTTTCTCAATATTTCTGGTCATGCCCATTACCCCTGTCTCATCCACAATTTGCCTTGAAACTTTATGTCATTCATACATCTACCAGGTGATCAGTCAACAATCTTCTTTTAGCCTCTCGTCATTCTGTAACTATTTTGAGGAAGTGAAGTTTTTTGTGCTCCACGATTTACACGTAGGATATTTTATGACGTCTGCATTAGCAATACATTGTTGATTTCTAGCTTTATACCCTGTGTCCCGAGGGCTGTACCGTTAGTGTATTGTTGCCACTCGTGGCTTGTGCTCAACAAAAACATATGCTTTTTGCTGGAATCGACTTTTGTGTAGATAGCAACGCCTTTGTAGTCGACTATGTTATTCGTGGCTCGCGTTCTTATGGTGTTAATTTTCCTCCTGAAGATTTGTTTCTCAGATTTACAGCTATTTAGAGATTCCGAGTTACTCCTTTGGCAAATACTCGATCGTTTTAATGGCATAGGTGAAAAAAAAAACAAAAATTTTAATATTGCGTATTTTATTACCCATCAAACATCCCATCATCGTATGTATCGTTATTGTAAGAATCTAGATTTTACTTACGTTGATACAATATCCTAAATTAGCAATGCCACTCATGTTCCTATTAGTTGTTGTAATTTGAAAACAGTAAGTATTGTAGAGGCGACATGCGCAGTTGCCCCCGCCGTGAATTATACGACGCTCAATAGCCAGTTAACAACGTGTATTTGAACACGCCTCGACCTCCTTGAAACCGCTCGGATGTGGGAAATTATCAATGTGGCTTATTGTTTTCTATTCACACTGAGTGTATTTCGTATTGAGGTACGGAAATCTGACGCTTTTACAGTTTAAACTGCAGTATCATCGCTCTCAGGCAACTCAGCAAATTAATTCAAAATTAATAATAATAATAAACTATTATTAAGCAAAAATAAAAAAAAAACACATAAAACACTAAAACTAAAGTACACGCAGTAGGAATACAAAATAAAATAAAGTTAAAGCGCAAGTGTTAGATTGAACTCTGGTGCCCAAATAAAGATTCAAAATATAAAATGTATGCATGAAATAAGAAATAATTTATTGTTCAAATTGTTCAAATATAAAATGTATGCATGAAGTAAGATCTGTCTCGAGACTCTATCTAAATCAATCTTATCAATTTATCATAATAATATTGAGGTATCACTTTTTAAAATGTATCTTCATGATGTTTTGTTTTTGGTTCATTCCTGTATTGGTCACAAGGATTTTGAAATTAATTATAAGTTTATTCATGACCTCCCAATGGAAATAGGAACGTAGGCAGTAATTTGTTTTGAGTTATCTATTTGACTATAAAAGCCATCAAATTTTCATCAAGAAAACGTATTTCTTGTCTAATTTACGCTCACTCACTTTTCATTTTAGTTGATAACTAGAAAAAATATCGAAGCAAAACAAAACAACTTAAATACAAACACCATCAAATGCAATTTAATTTACAAACAATAAACTAAAACATAATGAGACATAACAAATGAAATCAACGCTACCCCGAAGCACGAACAGGACTCGGCTCGTAAAATTTCAAGTAGCCCGACAAAATTAATGGTGTTTTCTAACCTGTTTCATAGTTTCGATGTTGCAACTCCGAGGCGTTGTGGCATGATTTGTGTATTCTGTAGGCACTAACTTAGAACCCATCTTGGACGTGTTTGATTTATTTAAATGTAGTTCTTCAAGTTAGTTTTCATGCTGTTATTTGTATGATTGGTGTGTTCATTGGATCCATTCTGTATTTGAATTTAGGATTCATTATTTTGTAGATAATGCGGTGTGTTTATTTTACGGTCAAGCCAGTGATGTTAAAATCAAAATTATTTGTTATTTATGTAATGTGTAAAAAAATCAAGAGTCAATGCATTTTAAAATTTTTGTAGGAATGTTTGTGATGAAATTGTAAACACAAAATATTATATTTCAAATCAACATAAATCCTTGTTTCATATGCAAGTTATAATTATGAATCTCAGTTTAATTTTCCTTCACATGTTAGTTGTTCAATCCTGTAGCGCCATCTAGTACAATTCTTGTAAAACGTGGCAACCGACTTACTAAATTATCATAATTTAAAAATATTTATGTCCAAATATAAATCATAATAAACGTGATCTAATGGCCTGCTGATTAATATTTAAATGCCACTGTTCTGACAACTAAAATACAGCGAGAAAGCGCTCACTAAAATAACATTGAAAGAGCATGCGAAACTTATTCTAAAATCCATAGTAATAAAGACTATAATAGTATCAAGATAATCAAACGCTGGCATTAAGATTTCAGTCGGTTTACTCGGCGCATAATTTCCTTACTTACAATTCACACGAACCGAAACTACACGTATGCACATAAACATGACGAATTTTCTCGACACATCTGCGTTCTCAGCCCAGGTGACACATCCGGTCATAACACATTACACTCAGAAGTCATAGATTTTAAAATATATTCTTTTAAAAGTAACTAATGTACTTTATTCATGTTTTGTTGTTAAATTTATTGTATGATTTGTTACAATTTCATGGTTCGATAATACCTATTTGTATTATATGAAATAATTTTGGCCTATTCTGGCCTAGTACGGGTTGGCGGACTTACATGCCATAAAAATTCTTATAAATCGCTATGGTATGCAGGTGTCCTCACGATGTTTTCCTTCCACCGTTTTAGTGCGTGATGATTGACTATCAATACACACATGACTCCGAAAAGTCAGAGGTGTGCCCTGGGATTCGAACCCGCGACCACCCTGAACATGTAGGCAGCCGCGTCTATTCCGTTTACCAACAGGCTACCACGCACACACAATGTTGTAAATACGAGTACAAACTCTTATAGAAACTTGTTTATTTTTCTTTATTTTTTATTGTAGGTACTTTGCCGCCAGCACGCAACATAAACTAAAAATACTTACCCAAACTTACAGTTAAGTGGTGGATTACCAAATTATTTCTACATGACGAAATATCTTGCTCTGATTTACCGAAACGCAACGTACCTGGGTAAGTAGAGCGATCTGTTCAATGATACAATAATAGGAAACAGTGAATTAAAGAACAAAGGTTTCGCCCAAATAGCCTGTTAGTTGTACTCTACCTGTATTAGAAACTTTATAACGAATCGATTTTGTAATTGAATTTGACAGGGACATAGCTTGGCTTGTAGAGCAGGGCCTTTATACTCGTATATTTTTTTGGCAATAAACTTTTCACTTATATAATCTTAATCTTAATCAATAAGTAGATGGCTGGAGAAAATATATATTATGTTTTGTTAGGTTGAAAATTAGTCGATGTATGATAATATTGTCTATAATATAAATTGTCATAATGTCTATACTAACACGTTCATTTCCCGTTTTTTATAATATTCAAATAAGTTATAAACTCACATCACAAAAAAAGAGATCAAACAAAATCATTAATACATTTATGCATAATAAAGAGGTGTCGGCAGCGAGCATTCTGGATCTCAATTTATTTTGTGGTACCACCGGTCTGTGACATTTACATAACGTGCGCACGCGCACCCGGGACCCGCGCAAGACCGCCGGGCGCCTGTCCTCAGCCCGCGACAGATTTATTGTCATAGGCCGGTCTCAATGGACCGAATGGTGACCGAGAACGTGACGTGTGCTACCGTTTACTATTTATAATATACGCTGCGTGCTATGCTCTCCTGGTACCTTTTTTCGGAATCTCTGGTTTTTTTACTCTAAATTCTAGAAAATTGATTAAAATATATACAAAATCTATGTCTATCTCTCTCTCTCTCTCTCTCTCTCTCTCTCTCTCTCTCTCTCTCTCAATACAATATAATTAAATATGTCCTCTAAAAAATTCTGACCCCAATCGAGTTGTGTAGTAATGTATAGCATGCAACGGTCTGTTTTAAAAAAAATGTCTGGTTTTATGGATCGACAGGTGATTGAAAATTGACTTGTGCAGTTTATTATTTATAACGGTTTTTGGACCTATTAGTAAGAATTTATACTTTTATTCTAGAACATTATTATTAACAGTTATAATCCTGAATTGAATGGGGTAAATTTTACAGGTCTATGTTTTCAGGTAGTTCTTAGAGCTTATGTTAAGAATCGATAAAATCGTATTTTTGTCTCAGATGGCTTCATAGAGATTTACATAATAGACTAAAGACTTTTATTGTTATATATGTATGCACATATATATTTATTATTATCAATCTATAAACATCATGAACACTAAAATATATACGGTACAAAACGGTCAGAAGAGTTTTCTGTGACCTATGTTCCCGATATTTCTTCTAATAATCTAGTGATTTTGAAGAAGCAAATATAGAAATAAACCTGAACAAATGTATGGCTGTCTATGTAGCATCCATCCATCAGCCAAAGGAAGTCCACTGCTGAACATAGGCCTCCCCCAATGATTTCCACAGAGACCTGTCGGAGGCAGCCTGCATCCAGCGACGTCCCGCGACCTTTACCAGGTCGTCTGACCACCTTGTGGGTGGACGTCCCACGCTGCGCTTACCGCTACGTGGTCTCCATTCGAGCACTTTCCGACCCCATCGGTCATCAGATCTCCGCGCTATGTGCCCCGCCCATTGCCACTTCAACTTGCTAATCCGGTGGGCTATGTTGGTTATTTTAGTCCTCCTATGTAGCATAATTGTTCCAAATAAAACACGTGTGAACCTTCACGCATTCACACTATTAGATCATTACATTAAAATCACAAGTCATTGAGCTTATGAGAATAATCTCACTGATTTGTGATTTTAATGTAATGATCTATAATATATGTAATATAGAGGGAGCGCTGATACTTCAAGCACATAAAAATGGTGGTGCTACCTTTTTCTGCCTTCCTATTGGCTAATATTTGACAGGTCGTCTAACAAGCGAGCAATACTTGGAAAAATTTATAAAAATAAATAGTTTAGTGCTATTTAATTCCACTCAATCGCGTTTTAAAAGAATAAAAGCTAAATACACTTTCGGTTATCAAAGAAATTTATAGCTATTAGTTGTTAAATAATTAGTTCATTTTTCTCTAATATAGGAGCGCTATCAACATTACGAACACGAAAATATCTACGTTTTTGAAGACGCAAATGTATGACAGCGCTCCCTCTATGATATTATTTTATTTATTTATTTATTTAATTTTCTTTGAATAACCGCAAATTTAATTTGAAAACCCAGGAATACACACGTTCCGTATTGAATTATTTCATGTAATTTTTTTCGAAAGTGTTGTCGTCAATAAAGCAGACCGTCGTAACATAACTCATATTCTGCAACATGCATAATTGTAGATCATAAAAGTGTCTAACAGTGCTATGTTTTCTTAAAACAATGGTGTTATTAAAAAACTAGTAAGTCTATTGCAACTGCATTTCATTAATTATGCATGAAGATATAGAGAAAATAGCAAGATACATTACAAGTTGTGAAAAACCGTTGTAGAAACGTTAATTAGAGGTGGGTGATTACCTACTTTTATAGGTACATGAACTGATTACCAATGTCGGATTTATGTCGAATATATTAAATAAATATACATTGTCCTGAGCCCACACCAAAAGTACATTTCTCGTGGCTTGGGTATCAGAAACTACGAGAGACTTTCGGTCTCTAAAACAACCAGACTCAAAACAAATAATTGAGTGCAATTTTTTTGACCCACCCCACAAACATTAGTGTCGGTCTGGGGATCGAACCAGCACTTTCGTTTTACAGTCAGCGTACGACGGCAAAACGGAAAAAAAGGGTCCTGTAAAAATCATTGGTACAGGAAACTAATCATCATCATCATCATCTATTTTTGTAAGTTGATTTCTTTCTAGCTGCACCATACTTATTTGTTTTCCATAATTGAAATATTTTTAATAATCTTCTCAAAATCTCCTCCAATTTACTTACCTACCATCTGACTATCTACAACTAACACTTCTCAAACGGCCATATGATTCGTGTACCTCACAAAGCAATTTATAAGGGTGGTGCACAACATTTACACGATACCAATACAATATAATAAAGTGTGAATTACACGGTATAATGCGTCAGGGAGACAGCGACATCGTCTACCCATGTAGTTAGGAAGGGACAGTACATGGGCGTGAAATGAGCTTAAATTTCCAACTCTGATTTCGCAATCGATTTACTGGCAACACTCGGAAATTGTTTTGTGATGTGTTCATGTAATTATTTATTAGAAACAGGTAATGTTTACAGTGAAAATAAAGTTACTACAACATGAAAGACAATTGATATATACTTACTGGTACTTACAAACACTGTCAGCCCCCGTGGCGCAGTTGGTTAGACGCAGGCTGTGATACGAAAGGCTGCGGGTTCGAGCGCCGCACCGAGACAAATGTTAGTGAGGTCCAAATATTTGTGTCGGGTCTGCATGTTTGTGAGACCAAAAAGTCTCTCGTACTTCCCAATAGCGACGACACAAGACTTCTTAGTGGGGCCAGAAATACGTATGTGACTTTTGGGTGTATTTATTCTTTATTTATTTATTACTTCATTATCGCATTGCTATATGTTGAAGTCTTGAATCTGTTTTTAGAATATCTGTTTTGTATGTTTATTTGTATTGGGATGTTCTGGAGCAAATAGTCATCCATATTTCGATGTTGTTTTCCTTGCTTACAAATTCTGTGCGCAATCTCATTCACCAAGCGAAACGCGATAGCCAAGTTGTTTCATGCTGAGGTATGACTGACAAAAGCGTAGCTTTACCACTTATTCTCAATATGTACCACTCCGTAAAAAGAGCAACACTTTATTAAAATGCGAACGATATTGAATTAAATTTATCAATTACATTCAAATAGCAATTATACATAAAAATAATTAATAAAATAAAACATTTAAACGCGGTATTCCACCGAACACATCGGACCTGTAACAGTGTTGCCAACTTAAAAATAACTTCTTGTTAACATACCGTAAAAGTGAATTTGAGCTAAATTAATTGATTGCAATTCGTAATGATTAAACCGTACAGGAGTGAAATACGGGACATGTCGGGATTCCGAAACATTTGCTTTTCGTAGCCGCCAATTATGAACTGCCTATAGGTATCGCCATCTTGACTACCGCTTAGGAATGTCAGTGACAATCGTAACCAATCACATGGCGGCACAAACGTGAGATTTAATCAATTAAATGTTATTAATTTGCTAATTGACATTTAAATACTGTTTTGCAATTAGCGGTGCAACTTGTAATGTTTGAATTTCTAACAGGCAACATTTTGCGATTTGGTCTCATAGCTCTGTTCTTGGAAATGGTGTATGGAATCCATGTTACCCTGTTTAAGTTTACAGTTCTGTTTTTAGTTCTGATAGATTTATGATATTGGTTAAGAAGTAAGAAGAATACTTCTATTGCTTTTTCCGGGATAGTACCTAAGACAATAGCTCAATATGTAAGTTACTCATTACATAATTTTTTATGTCTCAAATCAAATAGTTTTACCTGTATTTCATGTTAAAAAAAAAAACTATACAGCTGAATTGAGAACCTCCTTTTTGAAGCCGGTTAAAAAGCTCATATGATATTAATTATTCTGTTCTTTCTAAACAGTTTACAGAAACCAAATAATTAAAACTGAGATAGAGTAATACCTACGTTTATGGTACATTTTACTAGGTGGTCTGAATAATGTCTGTAATAGGAACATGGCCGATTTAAATGGATTACATGCCTATACGCCGCGGAGAAAGTTATGTACTGTTAGTTTTTGAACGAAATTTATTAAAAGGAGAGATCTAATATTGGATTTAATAACTAGACGTGTATGCTTTATTAATTAATTTGATTATATTTAGACAAATAAAATGTAATAGTAGTCGTGAATTCCCAAGCAAGATATTGATTCTGAGTACGGCTCTTTGTTCAGTAACTCATATATCTGGAGATGATGATGTGAACGCATCGGACTTGCCACATTGCCTGCTGAATTGAAGTTTCATTTACACATTTCTGTATACAATAAGACGCACTTGCTGTTCCTATTTAGTACCTATTATTCAGACATTAGCGATAATTTAAAATCAGGAGAGCCGACAGCTGGTGGCGCAAACTTGCTTTAAAAAGGTAAACTTGAAGAATAAAACAGCAATATTGATTCTTCTTGAAGTAATCTAATGCAGGAGATAGATATACAAAACATTTACTGAAATATCACAAACGATTACAAGCAACAACAACCGGCATTTCACTCGATCATCAAGTAAAACATAGTAGCCGCGATACCCCGCCACTTATCCGTCAAGTAACATCGATTCCACTATCGATATGTACAAACGATCGATAAATCGAACATCAACCGGCCGTGTAAATTACCGGTTGGATAAAACGGCTCGTATCCGAACAGGCATTAGGTGGCCTCGTAAATATGGCGGGCTCATTACGCGCCGGCTAACGAGCGGGCTCGCGCACGTGCCGCTATACATTAGTAGGTTGGCACTCACACCGGGCTGTAAGGTGCGGTTGGCAGTACTGACGAACGAATTTTTGAATATTTTGTTGCGAGCCACGCTGTTGTCAGTAATGACTCAGCATGAATGGGCTATCCAAGGTGGTACCACCGTCTCAGAGGAGACCGACGTGAATTGATAGCTTTACTATCGTGTTTCCTTCAGTAAGTGAGATTGCTGGATGTCCTAACCCTCTTTACTTTTTCTATCCTTTGTCCTTCCCGATCCCCTCCCGATTTGATGGGTAGGTAATACATTTATTATCCAAGCGTTGTGGATATCATGGCGGCAGTAATCACTTACCATCAGATGACCTGTTTGCTCATTTGTCGGTACTATGCATAAAAAAATCTTTCCTTATTTAAGAGAACCTCGACGTGGGTTTACTGATCTGTCGGCTTAGAAGCTTGCAATGGGTCCCTGAATGCAGACTGCTTTCCACGGCAAGCTTCTAAAATCTTTAGCACTATGAAAACAGTATGGTACCCGTGATTGAATGTAATAACTATAATCAATAATTTAATCTCCGCGAAAGTAGTAATAAAATATTTTTATTACAAATCTTTAACAGGCAATTTTTTATTCGAGTAGGTATGCGCTAATCTAGTGTGGTATCATTGTCGAACGAGACGGTTTGAGTCGTGGTTTACTTTAACTACGCTACTGCCTACTGGCCATCTTAAATCGTAACTACTGGACATATTGAGACTTTACATCTTATGTGTCAGGATGGCGAGCGCAGTGGAATGCCAAGTATTGCTTTGTAATTCAAGGTGTTGTTTGATTTTGCTATTGTTCATGAGCGGTCGTATCGCTTACTATATAGGCGAACGGCATGCTCGTCTCGCCATTCATCGCAATAAAAAAAAACCTGAATTTATTGCTTTGCTTTCGCGTTAAATCTCTTGTTGTCATTACCGCATCATTCCAGATTGTATGTTCCAAAGACGGGAGCAGTCATTCATTTTCATTTATTTATTCAGTAAAGCTTAATTTGGAATTCGGGGCATGTTACCAGTATAGAATATCTTACTGAATTTACATCAGCTAATGTTTAAGTTTCATACTTTTAAATACTATAAAAAGGTAAATAATTTCATGCTTATTTTTCCACAGGGACACCTGTGCCTCTACCTCTCTCTATACGCTACTAATACCTACTAACGTTATCCGAATTTCTAATCGTCCCAAGATCTAAGAGAGTTTGTCGTATACTTTTAGTCGCGGAGCTCCCCAAAAAGAAGTTACATACTCGATTAGAGTTGAGATGTTGATTTTTTAACGATAATTTGTAAACTTGATTACGTGTCGGTGTAAATGTAAATCCATTTGAACGCACCCCGCAGTGACTGGGCACACACTACACATGCGATTGTGGTTAGTGGCGGTAATTATTGATTTTCTTATGGGAAATATTCCCATCAATTGCATAGTAATGGCCAATCCGCCGTTTATATAATGCCTTTGGTTTGTCTCACTATTTAGTTTTAATGCCGGGGCTATCTTTGTCTCCAGTAACTTCCTGAATCACATATCAGAGAGACATTTGTACGAGTGGGTAAAATATTTGTGATTAAAAATAAACAAAAAATATCTGTAATTGTCACACATATGATACTGTGACTAATAAATAGTTTTTCTATAGTCTTTTTGTGTAGTCGGAATTCCGAACTAGTTAAATACATTTTTTTTATTGCATAGGTCTAGCAGACTACGAAGCAGGTTAGTTGATAGTGTGTGGTCACTGCCACGTATTAACATCGATGACCCCTGGATCATGGTAATGGAGTATCCGACATTGGGCATCCGGTAATCTCACTTACCAAACGAAACGCAACAACAAAACAGTCGCTTCACGTTGATCTCCTGTGGGACAGTGGTACCACCTTGGACGAGCCTCCTCATTCAGGCTGAGTCATGGATGACAACAGCGTGGCTCTACTCCTAGCACACATAATGTCTTCCAATTTTTTGTAGATAACTCTCAAATATGCTGATCTAACAACATAAAATAGAACAACGCTACACCTATTAGGCACTTATCTTTCAAAAGCCTGAGGTGTGACTTGTGTTTGAACCGCGACCTATGTATGCAGCATGGTTTTCCCTCCGATTAGACCACAATATAAGACAAATTAGTTGAACAAAGGTCAAACTCGACCACGTGACAGTATTTCGATTTGAGAAGTATGATGTAGTAGAGCAATTTAGTAATTCACTAGAAGAATAAGAAGATGGTGGTTAAATACTTTTTATAGGTATACGGTATACTAAAGTTTTAGTAAGTCAAGTCATTGGTAAAATTTGTTTTATTGGGAAATAATGTGCGATGCCTCGTTAAGGACCTACAGAGATTTAATATTCGAATTGACGATTGATGATTGACTGATTATAATTGAGGATGTCATTTCCAAATTTACTTTTTGCGTATTGTATAACCTCCTCGACCCATTTTTTCTCTTTTTCTTTCTGCCTCCTCAGCTACAGGAAATTCTGTCAACGTAAACCTGTTGCAAGGGTTCTACATCCAGAGACATCCTGCGACTTTAACCAGGTCGTTCGTCCACCTTGTGGGTGGGCGTCTATGACAAATGATCTACAACTCCTTTATGTATTCTTAGTAAAAACCTAAGCAAATTGGAAGGCATGCGTGCGACAAGTGAGAGAGTAAAAACCTACCATCAGGTGAACTCAGCTACTGGTAATCATAGGTAGGAATTACTCGCTTTTTAGGAATTATTTATATTGGAAACTTATTGAAAGAAAGAGTGGTATGATGAATAATTATTTTCAGTTATTTTCTCCTTGTAGAGATGACTTACTGTACATACCTCTGTAGTGTCGCTGTGGTCCGGTAGCCACCCACTTGATGAGATGCAAACACTCATTTGTAGATGTGCGTCACCACGTATTATCATTCCAGTTCCATCATCTTTTAACTCGTTACTTACGTAATCGCATCATTATCTTTAATTAATTAAATCTGTAAATATTTTTTTAACTTCTTGAGTTTTTAGATTTATTATGTCTTGGGGTTTTTATAGGTTATGCGTTGCGTGGATATTTTCAGATTAAATAACACCCAACAGTCACATACATCGTCCTGACCCCACACTAAGATCGAGTCTTGTGTCGTGGTTATCAGGAACTACGAGAGACGTTTAGTTATCACAAACACCCAGACCCGAAAGAAATATTTGTGGGCCTCACAAACATTTCTCTCGATGCGGGGATTGAACCCGCGGCCTCTCATTTCACACGCGGCGTCTAACCGACTGTCCGTTGAGATAAAATGTATTATAGTTTATAGTCTTGGTACAGTGAAACCAAAATTATGACGTAACTTTATTTCTGTTTCGTTTTTGAACGGTATAAATGTTGTTTCAATTTTTATACCCTGGTAGACAACGAAAGGGTTATGCCGGTGCCGCTGGCCCAGCTTGTGACTTGCGGATATTACCACAGACCTCAGATCTCTAGCAAAACATTTTTACTTTCTGTAATATCAATTTACTTTAATATAGATGAATACAGAACAATACCATATTCAATTATTCTGTGAATACAACTGTTCTGAACATCTTAAACACTTCATACAGTCGTCTCATGTCCGGAAACAAATAATTTAAGTGTGCATATTCTGCCACCACCTTACTACGTCATTTAATCCCATAAAATAATTAACCCGGACAGCTGTCAAGTTGAGTCCTGTTTGAGGACACATACGTCACTCATGTCTTATAGGACAGTCACACTACCGACATCCCACGATAGGCCACGTGTACCTATGAATGACAATTGGCACTAAAGAAAAACAATTATGGCAACACTATTAAAATGTAATTGTGTTCGTTGAATTATACGTAGCTATTCCTATATATTGTCGTACGGTTTATTTGTTTTGGGATTTAAAATAAACAAAGAGACTATTAACGACAATAAATAAAATTAACAAGTCTCTAAACATTTTCTGTCGTAGTGTTTCGGATTGCCATTATTAATATTAAATTCGTTCTTAGCGCCCTCATTAATAACAGACTCTTTTTCGCGAAGCCATACATAAATTTGAAATAATATTACTTATAAAATTAAATATTTTTAATAGTGACACGAGCAAGTATTATAAAATGGGACGCGAAAAATCGAATAACAGTATCTACACTGAAGTAAGAATTACATAAAGTTTTTGAAATTTAATTGATAAATAAATAATGATATACCTATACCTATGCATAATTAAATAGATCTTATGCGTACGGAATAAAATATTCTATGCGGCATGTTAAATTAGTATCTTCTAAATTCAAACGTACATTGCGCAACAAGAAAATAATACAAATAAATAAAACCTCACTATACACAACTCGGAATAGTGTTTTATTGTCACACGTGGCGTTGTACAATGTGGGCCGAATGTGACCTTAGTATAATTCTGGCCAATTATTTATCAAGAGGCATCATATAAGCTGGATATTGCACCTGTTACTAGGTGCGCGGCACGCTCGGCGGAGCGCGACGGCGCAGCCAGCCGGCACGGTCTAAAGAAGCCGTTAAAAATAAAATGGATTTGAAATTGGAATATTTGGTTTCATCATTTAAAATGATTCGAGAACTTACGCTAATTACACAAAAGGATTTTCAAATCAAGATAGATATTTAACCTCTTTTTGTGAAATTGTATACAAACCTCGTTAGTGAAGCACGAAAAATATTATATATGATTTTCTATATACCTAAGAATAAAATTATTAAACGATTTGAAAACTGAAGATACTTTACATTTTTAAATTGTAATTGGTTAAAAGTTCCTGCATAAGCAAATATGTTTATTATAGTTTTTTTGTTTTTTTGTTTTTTTGTTTGTATGACTAAGTCAATTTATGTTTGTTAATCCAGGTTAAGGAAGGAATTTAATAAATGTTTTATTATTATTATTTTATTATTATAGTTTATACACGGTAATATTATCATATAACAGTTAATTTAGCCCACAAGTTTTCATCAACCCATGTGACACTCCGCAATATTTGAAAATAATCCGATATGATTGTTTGCATAAATCGTGATTTATAGTTTTCCCGAGTTCTGGACGTCCGGTTCCTTTGGATTCGAGGATTTTACCGTTTAGCTGAAATTTGGTTCGATTCGGCAACTTATAGTACCTTTACGGATTAATCAAAAGACGTGATAATTGGACTCGTGATTTTTTACAAAAAATTACCAGGCAAATATTGTCAAACTTGGTACAATAGTACCTAGAGTGGTTACGAATATATATGATTATAATTAAATACCATAAGTCAAGATTATCACATATATTGTAAAGTGACGAGCCTTTGCCCCAAGAAAATTTGTACATAAGTTGCATAGTAGGTTTATTGGTCTTTGATTGCGGCTCTTAAATACACCACCATTTTTGTATTTATACATTGGTTTATATATTTTTCACACATTTTGCCTATGTTTAAAAAAAAACATCTTCTCATTCTCTTTCTCTTTCCCTCTTCGGTCATAGGAAATCCACTGCTTAACACGGGCCTCCCCCAAGAGTCTCTACTTCCACCTGTTGGAAGTGGTCTGCATCCAGAATAAGGTAACTTAATAACATAAAATATAAATCTCCGTTTTGTAATATTTTATTTTGATAAAATTATAACTTGCGTTGTCACTTAAAATACTAATTATAGTCTCCAAGACCTGACCTCGTTTCAGTGACTAACACATATGACTAATGAACAACGCTTCTAAGCATTTTATATACACAGTTTATAAATAACAGGATTTTTACTGAGGGATATTACACTAAGAACGACACTAAAGAATTATTTTACGACCTTTAAAAATAATACACTTGTTAGGATGTAAGATTTTATTCCTTAGCTATTATTGTATTGCTACCGAAAACGAGACTGGGTGGTAGTTTTAGTGACTGCAGACACAATGCAAACAAATTTTGTGTCGAAATTTTTTTGTTATTTTTTTTCTATCATCGTACCCATTAGGATGGTAAATACTTAGATTTTTCTTAAATAATAGTGCACACCCTTTTATTTTTAAAGACGCTATGGTATGCAAGGCTTTAAATTATTATTTTAGCAAAAACTTTGGATTTACCACTCAAACTCGACGATATTCAAAAATAATTAAAAAAAATTGTCGCGTTTCTTAGCGAAATTTTTGATTGCATTGTGTTTGTAGTCACTAAAACTACCAACCGGCTTCGTTTTCGGTAGCAGTCTTGATATACCCGGTATGTTTTATATTTTTCGATTTGCAGTTATATTGGAAAAGGTAATAATGGTTTCATAGATTTATGCGAATGTTACTTAATGATATAAAAGTGGACGGATGACTAACTCCTCAGTCCGCCCCTCGACCACGAGCTCTGCAAAGTAATCGAAATGTCGAGAAATAAAAAAAAGTCAAAATTAAAACGTGTAAACCTTAGTGTAAACTATTTCAAGATAATTTTTAATAACATTGTCTCCATGAAATCTATCTTATGAACTTTTGTTGATTTGATTCTTTGCTGCAACACAAATATACACACTATTAAAGATGTCGGGTTCTGATTCCAAAATTAATTGTTTAAAAATTATTAACTACACAGTCTCTAAAGAAAACTATTTATGTAATTCGAAATAATATTATGTCCACCCCTCAATTGTTGCATCATAAAAACAATTATAAATCAGATTCTAATTTCAAAATCCCAGTGGATCCAACATTGGTGCAAACAAGCCAAGCGGAGAGAACCGAAGACTGAAGGTGGGTGACCGGGTCGTGAGGCGGAACGGCGAGGGCGTCGCGCGCCGCTGCTCCCGGGAATAATGACATCGCCTCCTTAAACACTCATATCTCACTGCCTCCAGTACCTTCCACGGAAACAGGGGTCGACGTGCCGGGTAATTGCGTAATATGGAGTTTTTGCAAATGTTGTTTGCTATTTTTAGTGTTGCATAATTAGTGGTCTTTCATTCAGGCTTACAAAGTTTCTATTGGATCCTCGATCTTTTTAAAATACAAGATGTATTCTAATAGTTTGTTTATCGGGTAATAGCCCTCCGTTCCCTTCTGAATACGTTCAAGGCATTAAAATTGGAGAATTATATTAGTAAACGCTCATGGCCTCGTAGGTATAAGAACTTCGAAGTTCAAGACCTTCAAACCTTTAAGTAAGTTATAATCCTTAAAACTGTGAACTCCAGTACAGTTTTTGGAAATTATCATAAAGAAAGACTATGTGTAATAATATTAGTTAGTAAGCAAAAATATTTTGGTCCTTGCATTTCTGCAGCATTTTCCTCAAATACAGTCCATCCAATTTTTGAATAAAATACCAATTAAAAACTGTAATAACAATACCAAAAATTTTGTCCCTAATTACAAAAATAGATTTATCTTGCTGCTTTTAGTCAAGATTACAAACGAAAACTCAAACGTTTCGAAACAAGTTACACAGGTCCAAAAATGATTTTACAAGTGTCAGTGGCATCATACAAGCTAACAGAGCGGAACTAGATGGCCACGCTTCGCCGCGTCGACGCGCACTGCTCGATTTAAAACCACGATTTATACGCTGCCTATCAATTTGGACTAATGGACAGCCTATATAGTTTTAATTTGATTTTATAATATGTCTCGGATGTACCTAAGAGCTAATCATCGGTGCGGATTTGAAAGAAGAAGGAATCGCTGATATCTGATAACGATTACGCTCAGTTATATCTACTGATGATAAATCTCTCAAACTATGTGAGAGACCGCCTGGTTAGGTACCACCGCAACATTTATATCTGCCGATAAACAGCAGTGTTACTGAACTGTTGTTTTACTGTAATGAAATTTAACTGACATTTTAGCTAGGGTAGCTACTGGAAATATTGAGACTTGGCAGCTCATGTCTCAGGATTTCGAGCGCAATGGAATGCCAAGAATTACTTTGCAACTCATGGTGTTTTTGGTTTTGTTACTATCCATGAGCAGTCGTCTCGCTTACTATCAGGCGAACGGCATACTCGGCCTGCCATTAATTGCAATAAAAAGTGATTTTAATGACAAACTTAGCTTTCATACAGTCTGCAATGTACGGCTTGTAAGCCCACTTGTAGGTTCTACTGCAGGGTACGTGCCCCCTCTACAATTGATACGATTAAGTCTTAAGTCAAAGTAATGGTCAATGCTGTGCCTTAGCCAAAAACAAATCCAATACAAGTTTAGCCTAGAGGCTTCTTATATGATTGAGAGAAGTTTAGACCTTAGGCATCCTTATAAAAACGAATTTCGGGATTCGCTGTCTAATTAAATAAATTTTTATTATTTAGTATCTAGAATTTTTGAATTTTCTGTAACAGGCCATTTACGTCCCACTGCAGGGCACGGGCCTCCTCTACAATCAAATGTACGATTGAGAGTGGTTAGGCCATATAGTCCACTACACAAATAGTACACCCAAAATTGGTTTGAATGAAGTTCGAAAACTATTTGGTACTAGATGTGCAGGCATAATATGAATGAGAAAGAAAAAGGAAGGAAATGTTGGAGTTGAATATCTGTTTTTTTTTGCCTATCAACTTTTGTGACTGACTCGGTTGCAACAACACAATATTTGTCCTTGGGCCAAATCAGGAGAGACAGCTAGTTTATCAACAATAGGTAGATAATTAACAAGAGATAGATTGCTATCCAAATCATTGAATTTGGATCGCTTGGCACCAAAACTCAACAATAAGAGCAACTGGTCAATAATAGAGTTGCTTACAATTAGCCGATAGCGTGGGTGATAACGAGGCGTGAAGAGTAATTGCGAATGCGGTCATTGACCCGAACCTTGACTGATTATTTAGAGATGCGTGCCCGTCGGAATTGGATTTAAATTAATTATGAATTTCTGTGACTTTCAATACTAGAATTGCACATATTTTTTCGCAATTTTTTATGGATCAAACCGACCCTCTTTCCTGTAATCAGAAATCATATTTATTTATTATTTTATTTATTTAGGACAGCCAGTGGTTGTTACAATATAACTTAGACTAATAAAATATACAGGAATAACTAAAGAGTAACGCCATTTGAAGGCGGTCACAACTTGCACCGTTTGTGGTAAAACAATATACATGATACATATTATAATACACTCGTATTTAAGTTTATAAAATGAAATTATTGTTTAACATTTAACAGAAGTTAAGAAGCATTTGTGTGCGATAGTGAGAATGGTTTGCACCTTTTGCCCTACGGCAAGGGGGTTAGTCTAGGTAAAGAATTGGTTCCTTAAAAGCTCTCCTCTTTTATAATAAAAGATGGACGTCAAAGAATAGAAATGTCAGTGCCTCAGTGTAAGTTGAACTAATTCTTCTTAATGCGAGTAATTAGCATATGCAGTACCTTAAGACGTGGCATTCGACCGTATGACTCCTCGGCGCTAATAAAATGAGGAAGCGACAATTGAATTATCTCGGCTGCCTAGCATTAGGGCTGCTAGAACAATGTTTATTTTTAGACATCATAGAAGCAGCAAATTTGCTGAAGATTTAAAAAATGAATGTTGAATATATCTACCTCTGGATACACCTGAGTAAAATACAATAAAAATGTTTCGAAGGAAATACAATCGACTTGAAATCGAAATAGGAAATTTTTGTCTTTCCCTCACACTCTTTTTCTATACATCAGTTATAAAATTATGAGTCGTCTTATTTTTTAGGCAGAATCTTCTAAAACATAACTATACATTTTGTTGTTGTTAATTACAATATGAAAAGTAATTAATATGAAGTAAAAAAATAATATTTGCAGTAACGCGATAAGTAACGAATTAATTAATTAAGCTCACGATAATTTATATAATTTATTTTTACAGTTAAAGCATAGTTTATTTTGATTGTCAATTTATTTGAAAACCAGTTGGGCGTATACACAACAATTTAATGTTACATCATTATTATAAAATACAAACATATTATTATTATCATAATCTAGACAATACAAAATTATCGCAAAAATTGCGATCTGTTTAACAGACCTCCAGCTGTGAGCGAAGGCCGTCGGACCAAATGCCTGTATTAAAGCATTCATAAAAACAAAGGGAAACAATAAAGTCCATTGTGATAACCCTAAAAGTATTATTATCTTTGTTAATAACAATAAAGTGTGTCACAGCGACCGGCTGTGTAATCTGTACTGTACCTCTGGGTGGGTCGCACGAGTTCAGTATAGGCAGCTGGATATTACTAATATTTTGGATGTGGCGGTTTGTGACGAAGAACAAGGAAGTGGCAGCTATGGTGGCGCTGCTGGCAGTAGCTGCGACGGTGGTGATCGTTCTCGCCACTAAAAGTGGTGGGAATGGTGTGGCAAGTGATCCTATGGATGAAACTGACGATGTCAGCACGGATCCTCATGTTTTCGCTGCGTTCAGGTAAGTGCATAATAAATGGTGCTTATAGTTATGGGGGTTAAAGTACTGTAAGGAAGTTAGGTTGAAAAATCATAGCAAGTGAA
Organism: Hyles vespertilio; assembly: GCA_009982885.2. NCBI lineage: Eukaryota > Metazoa > Arthropoda > Insecta > Lepidoptera > Sphingidae > Hyles > Hyles vespertilio. Next base: position 20,552,152 of record CM042807.1, read on the forward strand.
GTTTAATTACCAATGCATTTGTAGCTGTTTGCCTTTATATCAACATCATCCATATATAGCCTGTAGGGTCAAACTGTTGGGTACAGGTTCCTACATACTATACCGCTTTTTTCTGCCCTTTGTCAGTCCCATCCATATTGGTCTGCTGTTTGTCTTTGACCAATTATATTACTTTGATAGAATTTGAATGTTTAGTTAGTCATATTTTAACCATGATTATATCAATGATGCTTTATAATTTGCTGATGCGTTTAATATCATTCTAACGACACAACGACAGTTATGGACAGTCATTCATGACTATCGCAAGTTATAATACCTACAGATGATATTGGCAATTGTTTACTTCAATTAGTATTATCTCTGGGTATTTATGGTTACTACACAGTGTTATTCAATAAATGTTATTGACTTTAACTATGTTGTTCCAATGACTTGCGTAATAGGTGCTTCCCCTTTTATAAAGCCCAGCTAACAGTAGATTTATACTCAGTAATAAACTGAACTGATGGGGGCTTATTAAAACAATATAGATCAAATGCAACACAGGTGATGATGATGTGTTAGATACGTAGATATTGCATACGTATTGCATTGGAAAAATATTTTTTTTTAAATGATTCTTGCATGTTACATTATGTAACTTACTCTATAAGACTTGATCTATAGGTTGTCAAAAAATGTATAAAGATTGACGCCGCACCACACTTTCAATAAACATAACATGATTAAAATTTACATTACGATCCCATATAAAAATAAAGCACAAAGAAAGAGCTTTATTCGACAATCAATAAAACTGTCAACAAACACATTGGCAAAAATAATTAATAAAACACAATCCAAACATAAGAATGCAGGACAAAGTCACGTAATTGATACCAGTTATAAGAGTTTGGTAAGCTTCCGCGTCAAACAATTCGATGGTAAAAAACAAATGCATTCAATTGACAGCTCGCATGCGAGTGCTGAATCACGCTGAGTAATGTCGGAGCGTGGGAAACTGCTTGATACATGCAAAATAACTTGTACTAGGCATAGAAGGTACTAGGGTTACTTACACTTTGTATAATACTAATATTATAAAGAGGAAAAATTTCATTCTTTGTTTGCATTAAATAGGCTCTGATATTATTGGATTCTTTCTGCATTAGAATACTATAGTATCCTGATGAACATAGGTTAAAGAATATTTTCAAAAAAGTGCCGGTCGGGTGTGGCCGGGCCGCAAGATTATTTTTTAGTTTAATGTGCTGAAAGATGTATTTGGTGCACACAATTATTGAGAATATTTATTGTATTGGAAAGTGTTTTTAAATGTTATGTTATTTTATTGAAGATGTTTAACACAAACCAACGACTCTCGCTTCCTTTATGAAGTCTTAGGGCTTTAGACTCAGGGAATACTATTTCCCTGACTCTCCATTTCTCTTCAGCCAAAGGAAGTCTATTGCTGATATAGACTGCCCTCATGGATCACCACATAGATCTGTAACAAGCGACCTGCAACCAGCGAGTTCCTGCGACCTTAACCTCCCCCTCATTATAATATAACAGTAAAGAATTACATCGTGATAAAACATATATACACCTGGCAGTCCCAAAGAAATTATAAAGGATTAATGAGTCGCATAAAGATTTTAGAGGATTGTGGTAGACTTTAAGGCCTTAGCTTGTCAAGTGTAAAGGAATCCGGTGCGTTCCATTAAAACGGTTATAAGCTGCCATAGATACCATAAGAAAAGAACAATGACTTGTTTACGGAAGTTGTCATTAGTTTCAAGTTGTTTGTTGTAATGATTATTACGATTACGCCGTTGTGTGGTGTCATAAAGCCTCCGCGAAGATAGTAATTATTTCCCACTCCACTATTTGTCTATCTAAATAAAAAGGAGATTGCTTACATATTATTTTGAGATTGCTAAAACTGCAGACGTCTACAAAATTCAACTTTTATGATATCTAAGGTGTTGGGGCGTATCACGCTAGCCTTAAAAAGATAATTTTTCGTAGTTGTATAATAATTGTCCAAGTTGGGAATTGTTTTATTCTACAATGATAGTCAATAAGATTATTTTTTGTTTTTATTTAACAAAAAACAAAAATAGAAACTACTTTTATTGCCACGCGTACAAACATACATTATGATCCAAAAAAAAAAAAATTAAATGTTCAGGTGCAGATTTAAATACAAATATCTTCTACAAATGAAATTAGCATTATCTATTTAGGGAAAGCCGACAACAGGCACTAGTATGAAAAGTCAAAGAGTCTGGACTTCCGCCTGACGGGATTTTATTAGCAAAGACCTACAACGGAGATGATTTTTTTATTAGCTGTCTCATTCAATGGCAGCTCTTAAAGCAATAATAATAAATTGTGTTCTCTCTATTGTGGAATGATTGTTTATTCTTATCATTAAGGCTAATACGATGTTGTCTTTAAAGTTGTTTTTCCCGTAGAATTATGTGGTAATTTTGTAATTTGGTCGATCTTAACTTATTGTATGATAGTTATTTTTTATGATGTTAGATCAATAAAGTGGATATTTCATAATCTATTCCTTTTTTTACGTAAAACATGCATTCAATAAAAATAATATAATTTTCAGCCTGCTTAAGAATCACAACTGAATATACGAGTAGGCTTTCCCAAAAGTTTATTCCTTTATTTACTAAATACATTTATACATATGCATACCGTCACACTTGCATCCTACCAGAGAAGTCAGAGGACTTTGGGTCTCCATAAAAGTTATTGATTCAGTTCTCTTTTCCAGTCTCCCCTCAAACCAGCGCTTCATGCCATCAATAGGCAACGGTCACATCGCTGCGAACGTCTTTGGTGATACTGTTTACATGAATGGCTTGTACAACGGACACAAAGGCGAAAGTCATAGAGCTAGGATCCCCAACTGGGCTAACATCAGGCTGAATTCCACCCTTACTCGCCACCCCTACAGCCCCGTCTACAGTCTGCATACTAAGGATGGGGTGTTTAAAGTGAGGGTGGATAGGGACCGGTCTATAGTGACACAGAGGATCTACGCTCATAGGTATTATACAAGGGCTATTATCAATCAGATACAAGTTGTAGCGAAGACGCATAGCGGTGAGTGATGCTTTTTATTGCTATTAGTAAAATATTAGGATTATATGTCGCCTTCATAATGACTCTAAAGTATAAATTGATAAACTTTGGTTGACTCTTTTGTTCTTATATCTTATGTCATTCTATTTAGGAACATTTTATAGATTTGTGCCTTAATATGTTTTGTGCATGTTATGCAATGGAAATAAATAATATGTACATCGAACAAAAACTACTGGCGGAGCATAAATAAACATAAAGCATTTTTAAATACCTAAACTTTTATACCAGGGTTTGTTATTCGGATATGTTGCAAAGGTTAAATGGTCCTTTAATTTGACCTCTGCAACTTAAGCCCAAGGTCTTATAATTGTCAACTGCAAAATGAGAACGTATTAATAACGATGTCAAACATGTAATCATCAATTTTATCATGGGTGTTAGGCCTGACGAAAGCTTACTTAAAATATTCCAATCTGTTGGTTATCTTAATAATTAATTGTTATTTTTTAAATAAAAGATTAAGGTTGGTAGGTATATCAATCTGATGTCTAAACTTCATTTAAATCAATGCACCCGTTTTAAAGAAAAAATATTTCTGTACATCTTTCTTTTTTTTTAAATTAAATTAGAGTTGAAAGCGGAAATAAAATATCTTATTAGCACCAACATACTCTCAACAGATCATCCAGACATTATTCTGGGGCTATTTTAGTACCTTTGTATAATATATTCCTGCCTTTTGCTAAGTAACTAAAGAAACTACAATGCAGACATTGCATAAACAATGCACAAATGGTCCGCCTGTTAGTGTTACCTCATGTTCAATTATATTTGCATGATCCATCCACTCGCGTATTTGATGTCCAGATATTGTGTCATATAATCCAAGTTGATTATTATTTATCTAGGTTCTAGTCTACCTAGACTATGACGCAATTAAATGTTATTCCTGGCTGACCTTGTTCGGGATTGCAGGCGCCTACGTAAATTTTAATAGTGATTAATTTTTGAATGTTGCTATTACGTTTATGTAGGTGTTTATTTAAACGAATGTTGTGCTGTGTGCAAGATGTTTGTTTTGCGATTTGTTTTGATAAGGACTGAAGTTTTTTAGATACTTGTATATTTATATTTGTTTTAAATATTAAGCCTGTGTTAGACTTAATTTTTATTTTTACTTTATTAGTCAGATACTTTAACAGTTGTGATTTTTATTTTCGAAATTACACTTTACTTTATCCGACAAATTACATCTTAAAATGGAAATAATAGTTATATCTAAAAATTAAATCATGATTAAAGTTGCGCCGAATTAGACAAATGTTAGATTTACAATGGTTCTACTCTATTTATTGGAGACTATCCCGCCCTCACACCCACCACTGTAACTCCTGCCTCGCAGTATCAACAGTGGCACGCATTGTAATGCGAACTAATCGAGTCGTCAGGAATGCCTAACTTGTAACCCGCAACGAAATCAATCAGCAAGTTAAATTAATAGGAAGAGTTTTACTGTACATTAAAATTTTTGTTTATTTTTCGAACACTACATTTACATTCCAGATCCAAACTTCATTCACAACGAAATATGGATAGCAATATCCCTCCTACCGGGTCCAAACAGCCAGGACATAGACTTCCAAGACCCGATCCCGGAGATCATCCAGGGTCGTACAATCTGGAGCGCGTGTGGGCACACCAAGGAGTCTGAAGACACCACGTACCAGCCGCTGCCTGTACCAGTCTGCGCGTACTGGACCTCAGTTCCGGATCACCTAGTGGTACCCCAGCATGGTTCCAGGGTCTTTACCTTCGCCATGACTGTGGATAAGAACAGAACTGTGGCGAGAGACGAGCTAGTTAAAGGTTATTGATAAATTTTGTTTGATTATGGTGTTGGCTGAATGGTGTTTTTGTATTTGAATGACAACATGACTTCAATAAACAGCCTCTGTGACGCAGATGCTAAACGCCAGCTGTGAAACGGGAGATCGAGGGTTCGATCACCGCACCGAGACAAATGTTTGTGTGATCCACAGGCATTTATTTCGGGTCTGTCAGGTTATAGTGCACTGCAGTTATTAAATGTCAACTGCAATGCACTATAACCTGAACTCAAAATACTAAACCCGAAACTCGATATACCTGCGTGAATTACTGATGCGGGTATTCCAATTCCGGTGTTCGGTATTTTTTTTTTTTTGGCCTCATCCAAGCATTTGTATTTACTGAAACTCGCTTGCACTTGTGGGACCTTATAAATTTTACCCTCACGAGATAATCTCACGTTAATCGATAATAAATCTAGATATTATAAAATAATAATAATAAATAAATAAATACACCCAACAGTCACATACATAGTCCTGACCCCACACTAAGATCGAGTCTTGTGTCGTGGGTATCAGGAACTACGAGAGACTTTTCGGTCTATATATATACATCTATCAGATGACGTGCAGTAACTTTCTTATGCTAATCTAAAAACCTGTTATATTTTGTGAACTTCAGCTGCCTCGGTGGCGCTGTTAAACTGCGGTATGATCACAAGTCTCATGTCTCCTTCAAATTCCGGGTCGTGCAAAGTGATATTTAATTTTTCTATTCAATATCAGCCCGGAGCCAGGAATTTGTGCCCGATATGGCTCGCCCCCTATCACATCGTCAGATGGAACACATAAGGCAATAGGCTCGTCCCCTATCATATCATAGGATCGAACGTACAGGGCGAAACGTGGATGTTCTGGTAGCACCTCTGCCTACCCCTTCTGGGTAAAAGGCATGAGATGTGTGTATAATAACTTAATTAATTGTTAGTAATAGTGATGTAACTTGTGTGGGTAGTATTGCAGGAGGATGGTGAAGAGTTGTACGATAAACACATGGACGAGTGGCAAGAGTTGTACAGGCAGGGAGGACTGGAGATAGAGGGGAATTTGAAGTTGGTATGTATGTATTGGTTCAGTAATTTGTGTTTTCAGAAGGGTAACTTTAGTAATACAATTCATAGTTAGTTGAGTGTATTGTATCAGCCCATATACGTCCCACTGCAGGGCACAGGCCACTCTACAATCGAGTACGACTGAAAGTGGTTGATTGAGATGTGTGGTCTATGTTTAATATTGGGAAGGACTTCGAAATCCATCTGTGCTGTTAAATCCAGTCCTAAAATCTAAACTAACTTTAGTGATTAATATGACAATTACTGAAGAATCATTTGGGAAAGTAGATTGATAGTTGTGCTAAATCTATTACAGCTATGCAGCCTCACAAAAATGGCTCTGTCCGATCGATGCAGGCATGAGGCGTCTTTAATGTTTTCTATTCCAGATATCCGTTCCACGTAATATGTTAAAAATATCCTTATGAAAATAAATTCAATAAATAGGAAAAGTCACATTACACTGCTAACAACCACGTTTGTAACAAACAGCTTGCAACGAGGCATTTTTGATTTTCAGAATTTGTGTTGTTGTAATCAGAATTTTAAACATTGTTAGATTTTAGGGTAATGTTGATACTAAAATGAGTATTAGAACTTACGATAATAATGTTACTCTTTATTACATTTATTTGGTATTTAATACAACAATTGAGATACCTAAATGCGCGTCTTGTATCGGACAGGGTGTTTTTGACATGTTTTATTTTATTTTATTTATTTTGGAGCTTCAACAAAGGATTCACAAGGTTATAACGGTAAAATTTACAAATAATCAGGAACATTGATGGGAGTGCTCCTTCAATTAAAGACGATCACAACATTCGTATTAACATTACTGACAACAGCACACCGACATTCTGTATAGTCAACTTTTTAATCAGTGTTTATATTGTCTTTGTGCAGGCGAAGATAGTGAGTGGCATTTGGTACTACTTCCTGAGTTCTTTACCATCTGAAAGGTCACACCAACCCTTAGGCCGGTTTTTCGGCCTCAGTCCCACGGGACTTGCTAATGGCGGAACCTTTGAGGATTATGAAGGTATTTTGATTTAGAAGCATCTCTTCGATTCTTTTGAATTATAAGTTTGTGATTAAATTGTTGCTAATCGAAATCTTTTTGATATCTAATGACGTAAGAAAATTTAATAGATATTATTATGAAATAACTCAAAAAAATATTTTTAATACAGTAATTACAAAGCAAGTCTTTGTAAGATTTTATAAACAGAATTATAACCAAGATACATTATCAAAAAATAACTTGTGCAATATTATGAAATTCAGTGCGCAGTGATATGATCCCCCTGTCTGATATTTAAGCTTTGACGTATAAAATGACTACTTCTCGAACAAATATGTTTCTCTTCAAAATAGAAATGCTTGTATTTTTTTTGTATTGCAATGATTGACGAGACAAATATAAACAAATCTAAACAACACCATGAATTACAAAGAAATGCTTGGAATTCCACTACACTCGCCATCCTGATACATACGATGTTAATTCTCTATGTGTCCAATAGTTATTCGAGTAACAGTGTCCTTCAAATTGGAACACAATAGTGCATTTAAACTGCTGTTTGGAGAAAATATCGTGACAGCCTCCATAGCGTATTTGGTTGAACACCAACTGAGTTACCAGAGGCTTCAGATTCAATCCATTCTATAACGATTCACTACCCAAATTCCTTTTTAGTAAGGAGTCAGGACTGTGTATGTCACTGTTGGGTAGGTTTATTATCAAATTTTGTGGTCATAGGTCACAACTTCTGGGATACAGAGACATGGATGTACCCATCCATTTTGCTGCTATACCCTCGGTACGCGCATAAACTGCTCCAATACCGGCTAGACACGGCGTACGTGGCGTCAGAACTCGCCAAACTCACCGGACATAAGGGCTACAGGTACGTTTCTTATGATGGTATTTGAGCATTCTGTATCAGCCCATAAACATCCCACTGTAGGGTACGGGCCTCCTCTACAATCGAGAGTACGATTGATTCAGCTACGATTCAGTTTCTATTGGTTAGGCCATATAGTCCACCACCGTGGCCTAGTGCGGGTTGGCGAACTTACATACCATAGAAGTTTTATAAATCGCTATGGTATGCAGGTTTCCTCACGATGTTTTCCTTCACCGTTTTAGTGCGTGGTGATTGACTATCAATACACACATGACTCCGAAAAGTCAGAGGTGTGCCCTGGGATTCGAAACCGCGATCACCGTGAACATGTTGGCACTTGCGTCTAGTCCGAAACAAGCAAACATAGTACCTGATGATAAATGATCACTGCCGCCCATGAACATTTGGATCATACATATCAACGTTTGGATCATAGATGTGTTGTTGACCTATCAAATCGGGAGGGAAGGGGAAAGAAAAAAGAATTAACAAGTTAATGGGCATTCGGCAATCTCAATCGCCAACGAAACGCCAAAGAAACGCGACCTTTAAGCTGTAGCTTTACGTCAATCTCCTCTGAGATAGTGCAGTACCACTATCCTCCCCTCCCATCCCCTTACGAGTTTGCCCATTCATATTGACTCGAGAACTACTCCAATGTGTTTGTATTAGAAATAGACTGGCTCGACCAGGGTGGAATCACTAACAAAAAACCTTAAACCTTTGCCTCCGTTGACATTTTCGCCTTTTTTTAAATTAATTTATATACAAATAGTATACAGGAAGACTTATCGGCAAACGCAATCTCTTAAAGTCTACCTTTGGGTGAAGCAGAAATAGATCACAGCAGGTTTATTTGCCTTTACTTTTCCCATTCCATTTCAAAGCCTGGCGATGCACTAACGATATCCATTAATACGGTTTTTATGGGCAGTGGTGACAAGTAATGTAAAGCAGGCCATACTTTCACATAAAAAGCTAGACCATAACATCGGCTCTAACCTAATCTAAGCATCTAAAAACACTATATTTCCTCCTTAGATTCCCATGGGAAAGTGCGTATACAGGCGTAGAGGTGACCCAACCATGCTGCCCTCTGGTGGCGGAGTTCGAACAACACATATCTGGATGCATATCCTTTGCAGCACGCCAATATCTAGCCATGACCAGAGACGAGGACTGGTTGAAGGTGGTTCTCTATATCTTCTTGTTTTCTATTATTATTAGGGAAAGTAACTTCACAGCACTCAATGGCTTACCATTTATACCACAGATTTGTAGGATTTCTATTTTCTAGATTCGTCCAGTTCGAAAAGAAAATATCCATAGAACATAGATAAAGCGGATTATATTTTTTTTATTGCATTGAATGGCAAGTCGAGCATGTCGTTCGCCTGATGGTAAGCGATGCGACCGCTCATGAGCAGTAGCAAAACCAAACAACACCTTGAATTACAAAGCAATGCTTGGCATTACACTGCACTCGCCATCCTGAGACATAAGATGTTAAGTTTCAATATGTCCAGTAATTACTCTGGATACAATGTCCTTCAATCCGAAACACAACAGTGCATTTAAACTGCTGTTTGACGGGAGAAATAGACATTGCGGTGGTACCCACCCAGGCAGCCTCTCACATATGAGAGACCCACCACCAGTAATTTTCCATTTAAAACAATCAATTGCACCAGTTGAATTACTTTTTAATTTTTTACTTCAAACATCCGAATATATAGAAAGAATATAAATTTTGAGGCAATAATTGCATGGCTTCTGGAGACTGTCCCACCCTCACACCCACCACTGTAACTCCTGTGAGCCAGGATCAACAGTGGCACGCAATGTAATGACACCGAGCATTGAAGCTCGGCGAGTCTCCGGAAATGTCTAACTTGTCTTTAACCCGCAACGAAATTAATCAGAAAGTGAAATTAATAGGAGGAGTTGGAAATAAATTATTGTCCACTTCCCTCTGTGCAAAGCGGGCGACAAAACAATGAACTAAACAGGTAAATAACCTCGTAAAAAGACTTTTACAGCCGGAGAAGCCAGCTGTAAAGCACCACGGATCACATCATCACTACATTTAAATGGGACCTATTATGTGAGCTTTTAGACTTGATTCCAATAATAAGTATGGCAAAAACGCCGGAAAGCACGGAAGTTCTTCCTAGTCTCTACAAGGTCCATGTAGTATACGACTCCAGATGATATCTGCATACTATCCAGCATAGTTTTACGCTCATTCTGCCAAAGACTACACTCCCAAAGTATATGATGCGCGGACTGCTCATACTCGCAATTAGGTGTTGAACATGGGCATGCAGGCGATTCAACAAGCTTAAAAGAGTAAAGTTTAGACCTAAAGTTACCATGGCCCGTGAGAAACTGTGATACGCAATAATCGACATCCAACCAAGTCTTTGTCAAACGGTCACGAACGCAAGGAAAATATTGATATAGATGTCGTCCCTTCAAAGATACCTCCCATCTATTTTGCCATTCATCTAATAGTTCGCTATATACCACTGAAAGCGGTTTAAATAATCTATCAATTTTTAAAAGTTCACGTGCGATTAAAAAACTTTTATCCATATTCTCCCTAGTAGAGTAATACATGGCGGCGCGACGTTGCACCTCCAGGTCGACTGGAAGTACACCCGCCAGGACAGGCAAAGCTTCGGTACTAACAGTTCTATATGCCTTACACAAGAATATCAAGGCCAAGCGTTGGCTCTGGAGCATAATTGCATGGCTTATTGATGCATTCAAAAAACTATAAATTTGAAACAAGTAACTAACAAAATATAGCAATGTGTTAATAGCGTTTGGTTGTAGCAAGGCGGGTGCGCGTTAGTAACTCACATAGCAGACTTCTGGGCCTCTCGTGCCATCATCAACTACACTACTGGACTCTATGATATTGATAGTGAGTATTGTATTTAGTATTATATATTTCAAACCTTCAAATCCATCCATTTAGAATATCGGAAGAAAGAATTCATCAGATATCGCTTTTAAGACCCATCAGATCAGTTACATAAAAATCGACCAAAATATTCAACTGACTAAAAAATAATATATAGGACGTTAAACCTTATTTTCTCGCAATTTTGTGCCTTTTTCTTTCTAATTATTCTCATTACTTGCATCTAAATTGGGTGAAAGATTTATAGATTTTAACAAGGTGACCTTTATTACTTTAACAATACAAAGAACAGCAGATACTGGAAGTGAAACTAGTAACAACGTTTCTATTTCGTTTCAGATGTAATGGGGCCTGATGAAGATCACAGCAACATTTCAAATTCAGCATTTACTAACGTAGTGGCTGGATACTCACTTTACTTGGCGCAGTAAGTTTAATTAATTGCAACCCGGATTTCTCAGAAAGATATCAATTGTAATCTCTTGGGTAGATAACTATAAGATACGTTTTAGTCTTACTGCACCTAAAAAGGAATGTTTGGCTGAATATTTTTCATGGAATATGTCTTACTGTAAGTCCCAAAAAAATACTGGCCAAAAATTTCGTTAGGTTTAGGGGTAGCTGAAATCCATTGCCTCTCAATTCACAGCTGAACTCATAACCAACTACCCCATGAAGTCTCCTACTATTGTCAGGATTGGCACTATCTAATCATCGTTCTTATTTTCCTCCCTTCCAGATACGTCTCCTGCCTCTGCAAAGACTATTTCCTAGCCAAAGACCCTGACCACTGGGCCGACATAGCGTGGAGTCTGGCCCTCCCTTACGACGAGGAGTTGGACTACCATCCTCAGTTCGTCGGCTACCAGCGAGGAGACCAGATCAAGCAGGCTGATGCTGTTCTATTGGGCTTTCCTTTGCAATATCCCATGAACTTGTAAGTCTTGAAAAGCTTTTTAGTATCTGGAGATGAGTAATCTTACTGCTTGGAGCATCTGTATCTGTATCAGCCCATATACGTCCCACTGCAGGGCACGGGCCTCCTCCACAATCGACAGTGCGATTGAGAGTGGTTAGGCCATATAGTCCACCACGCTGGCCTAGTGCGGGTTGGCGGACTTACATACCATAGAAATTCTTATAAATCGCTATGGTATGCAGGTTTCCTCACGATGTTTTCCTTCACCGTTTTAGTGCGTAGTGATTGACTATCAATACACACATGACTCCGAAAAGTCAGAGGTGTGCCCTGGGATTCGAACCCGCCATCACCGTGAACATGTTGGCAGTCGCATCTAGTCCGTTTACCAACAGGCCACCATGCATTTTTGGTATACACTGTTCAGCAAAAGCAATGCAGGGCAAAAAAAAACATTATGTTCTGATGTTAATTTTCAGATCTACAAGAGCCAACGACTTGTCCTACTACGAGTCAGTTACCCGCGAGGACGGGCCTGCGATGACCTGGAGCATGCACACTATAGGACACCTGGACTTAGAGGATAATCTGAAGGCCGCTGCAGTGTTTAACGACAGCTACCAGGGATACGTCCGGGAGCCTTTTAAGGTGGGAAAATTTAAACCCATTTATGTATAAATGCTTGAATTTGGATGAGAATGGTATAAGAGAGCAAAGTTTGGCTTTTGGCGTCTACTGTTTTTGTCTGGTCTTGTAGTGTATTTTTTCACGTGTTTGCGTTCGGTATCGTGAGATTAACATTAAAGTACACTCATTTTAACCTATTTTGTATGTTTTACAATTTTTTGTTCATCTCGTGCTTAATTGTTATAAAATCTGAAGTAACTTTTTCCTGAAGATTTTGGACAGTGAATAAGGAATTTCATTAAGTATATTAGATAACTATTAAGTTATCCTCTAAAATACTATAAATATTAGACATTTGATACGAGACGAGCATGAGAAGAACTTTTAAGACTCTTAAGTAGCCGTGGAAATAAACTGTTGTTTACGGCTAATTTATATCGTACATAAAAAAAACTAAATAAATAATTCCCTCAAGGTATGGTAAATATTTAAGTAACTTTTAACTTTTGTATGTTTTACAATTTTCTGTTCATGTCGTGCTTAATTATCAAATCTGATGTGACTTTTTTCGGAATGATTTTGGACTGTGAATACTGAGTTACATTACGTAAACTATTATAGGATAATAGTTATCCCTTAAAAAATACTTTAAATTTGACAGCCTCCGTGGCGCAGTTGGTTAGACGCCGCCTGTGAAACGAGAGGCCGCGGGTTCGATCCCCGCACCGAGAGAAATGTTTGTGCGGCCCACAAATATTTCTTCCGGGTCTGGGTGTTTGTGAGACCGAAAAGTATCTCGTAGTTCCTGATACCCACGACACAAGACTCGATCTTAGTGTGGGGTCAGGACTATGTATGTGACTGTTGGGTGTTTTTTATTTATTTATTAAAATAAATTGTAAATAACTGTAAACTCTATAACCTACACCATACAAATTGATGATACCGTCAACAAGGGTCAAGTCAAAAGTACCCTGAACTGACGAGAATACATGAAGTTGATGAAAGTAGATGAAGTGAAAGTAATATCAGGTCAGGATCGAGTAAAGAGCCGGCCTATAGTCTCTGCTTACGCTTATGGGAATACAGGCGTGAAGATTATGTATGTGTGTATAAATATTAGATAAGCATGAGAAGTACTTTTAAGACTTTTCAAAAGCCGTGGAAACATATTGTTGTTTACTGCTAATTTATATCAAGCAATATGTCTCCCGTGAAACAACACTGCTTAAATGCACTGTTGTGTTTCGGATTGAACGACATTGCAGCCAGAGTAACTACTGGACATATTGAGACTTAACATCTTGTGTCTCAGGATGGCGAGCGCAGTGGATTTTGCTACTGTTTATGAGCGGTCGTATCGCTTACCATCAGGCGAACAGCTTGTTTGTCTCGCCATTCATAGCAATAATAAAAAAAAACTATATAAATAATCCCCTCAAGGTATGGAGTGAACAGCGCCGCCCAGACGTCGGTGCAGTAAACTTCTTCACGGGCATGGGCGGGTTCCTGCAGACCCTCATATTCGGGTACGCAGGCGTCAGCATACATCTAGACCGGCTGGAGATCACCCGGCCTCAACTGCCGCTTGAAGCTACTAGGTTTCAAATTAAAGGTAAAGAAAATATAGTAAGATTTATTTTAAGATGTTTTGATTGAAAATAGTTTCCATAATTATATTTTTTTATATTAAATATGTATTAATGATTCTCTCTTTGTTTTGTAAATATTTCTTATTTCATTTTTATAGGTTATATTTAAAAAAAAGTTAAACAATATGTAATATAATAATATATAAAAATATTTGACCCTTCGGTGGCGAGGCTCAAGACCCAAGCCACTGGCGGTTAGGGATCCAACAACACTGCCTTTTAGATTTGGCTCTTGACCCAACGGACAATTGAGAGCCCCTGGAAATGTCAGTCGAGGCTCTTTGATATCAATCCATTTGCAGAAACAACAATCAGGACAATAATTGTTGAGTCCACATCCCACATGTCGGTAACCTCGTGTGCCAAATCTAAATACTTAGTCAATTTGTCTTTTTCAGCTTTAATGAGGTTATCGTCATGCGGAACGGTAACATCAACAAGTATTGCCCGGCGCGTCAATCGCTTGATTATCACAATATCAGGCTTATTGGCAACAATAGTCCTGTCAGTGATATTAGACCGATCCAATTATAGCGTTGCATGACATTAATTATTATTATTTTTATTACTTAGATTCTTTTAATATATTTAGCAGTGTCGGACGACCTGGTTAAGGTTGCAGCCTGCGGAAAGTTGCTGGATGCAGGCCGCTTCCAACAGGTCTATGTTTAGCTAATTGCTCAATTTTATATTTTTAGGTATAAAATACCTAGGTTCGAATCTGTCACTGGACATCCAAGTGAAAAGTACAACTTTAATAATATCTTCAGTAGATGACAACTGGCCCCTCACAATGGACAACGGGAAATACAACGTCACACTAGTGCCTGGATTAACGGGTAGGTACAATACATACATACATAAACTCATGCCTTTTTCCCAGAAGGGGTAGGCAGAGGTGCCAGAACACACACATTTCGCCTTGTAAGTTCTGTCCTACGATGTGTTAGGGGATAAGACTATCGCTATATCGGGCGATTTCTAACTCCGGGCTGATAATAAATAGAAAAATCCAAGATCACTTAGCTCGACCAGGGAATCGACCCGAGACCTGAGATTTGTAATCATACCGTGATATTACTATGTCACCGAGGCAACGAGATAAACTGGCGAGAAAAAGTAAAAAAAATCTTAAAACAATGATGATAACATAACAAAATCGATATACTCTTGTGGAACTACCATATATACCAAAAACATGATTTTCTTTAGATACAGAAATTAAATACACCGTTACAACGTCTGTATAAACTAGTAAATTTCAATAGCATTAATTTATTTCAGTGGCCCTAACAGGGGCTGGTCCTTTTATAATCCGCTCAACACCTTGGAAGGACTGCAAACTCCCTGCTGACGTCATTGGACAAAACTACCTCAGGCCTATAGGGTTATAGCAGGGCTATAATTATGTAAATAAAAATAAAGTATTGAAATACATTAAATTGTTTAATTGTGGTCATATTTCATAGACAATAATTGTGCAATTGTGTGTTAATTACTGATGATTATAATGTAATTTAAACAATCGTGTGTTTATGTACATTCTGCTATATTTTACAAAAATAATAATAACAATAAAACGTATTTTTTTATAAAAATAAAAACAATATTTATTTTGATAACTTTCACGTGATACAAAGGTTAAGAAAATTGTTTAAAATGTATACTTTGTTTGTTACAACAGATGTTACTGCAATCTGTTACATCAGTATTACATTTGTATTTAAGAAAGTTATAAAAAAGATTAACAAGCATCCATCAAGCATGTGTCTGGAAAAATGAATGCTAAAAACCCATCAATTCAATTAACTGTTGCCAACTAGTTTTCCTTCGAGGGACCCGAATTTTCGGTCTTTATGTTGCAAATAGAATCTGCTGCCACTTCACCATTAAAGTCATCGGTATTTGCTACTTTATTATTATTATAAACGTACTTTTCAACAATCTCATCAAATAATTCTATAACTCTTTCACGATATTCCATATCAACTTTAGCAGCTTGCAAAAATCCTTCACTCCTAGATACAAGCTTCGCTTTTTTATAACCTTCTGGGTCGTCATATATGTTCTTGATACAATCACTTTTCATAGTTACTATTGGTACTACGATAGCAGCATGTGTTATTGCAAACATAATACTCTCTTCATAAGATTTCTCAAGAGTGGCGTAATCAATAATATCATTAACGTCAATACCTACTTTATATAATTGTGTAGTAAGATTATTGTAGTAAATATCGATTAGTTTGCTTGTAAAAGCATCCCTATCTGCTTTCAATGTATTGATGTATAAGAATACGGCAACGTCTATCATTAGTGAACAATAAACGACGGTTTGGAAATCAACAAACAGAACCTCAATGATTTTATCTCCTTTTACAAATATATTGTTCGCCCAAAGATCTCTATGTACTACTGCATTTCTATATTCTCCTGGTAATGTAAGTTTCACACTATTTTTAAATATAAGAGGAATAACGCGTTCTATACTGTCTACAAAATTTCTTTCATTTTTATATTTTGAATAGACTTTAAGGAAATCTATTACTGCATTTTTACCTATATCTCTCCACTCCAATTCGGGATCTGGTAGTTTTAGATGGTCACCGTATGAGTCCCATATTCTATACCGTTTCCTAAGTTCCTTTGTCTTCGTTTCTTCGTAGATGTAGGACAAGGCGTGGAATCTTGCTAAAGTTTTTACAGTTGCTATCAATGTTTCTAGTGACATTCTACTTTCTGATGGATTTGAATATCCCATTGGTATCACATTTTCAAATACGAATACGTTTTGTTTAACGAGAAACGCTCTAGGACACCATTTTTCGGATCCTAAAAAAAAATAAAAAAATTTTACTCTAAATAATCTGATCCAACTTTTTTAAACTGGGGACTTATTATGAAAAAATCGGAAAATGTTCAAACATAGAAGGTTGGAGTATTTAATATAATTTATATTCTTAGTTTGTACAGGTTTAGAGTAACTTGAGCCTCCAAAGGTAGGGTGTTAACAGCTGTTTCATAGTTTAAACTACGGCAGCTATTATCGTTCACATATTATATCTGTCAATGTAAATATTGTTAAAAAATACAAATAAGGTTTATTTTTACTGATAATTCTTAAACCACAAGGTTTCAAAGATTATGATATATAAATTCCTACAACAGGTAGCATCGTTAAAATATTTTTACAATTACTGGTTCTATGTCAGAGTAGGGCTTAGAGTAGAGGCTATCAAATCAAATTGTAATAAGATAGAAAATAAAAAGTATTGCACATACCTTTAATTTTATCAAATTCAGGAAATAATTCGCCCAGCATTACATATTCCTTATCAATAACGTCGATTCTTTTAGATATTTCACTTTCCACTCATCAAATCGTGGCATGGATTTCACAAAAAAATTGATGTGTGTTTCGTTCTTTTTATCTTCGGTGTGTACATGAATTGTCAACTTTAAATGCTCACCAAGGTATCCTATTATTTTATCAGAAAAATCCTCTAAGGTCCAATTTGTAACCGTATTGTACCCACAAAGTACCGCAATGTGTTTTATTTCACTGTCATTTAAAACTTCCATTATATTGTAGAGCACAAGTGTTCTCGTTTACGGTTATCAAAGGTGTGTGTTCTATTTATGAATTAAACTAGTTCCAAACAAGATTTTTCATTTGTTAGATAATGGTAAGATTTTATCAACACATGGCATCATGTTAAATTTCTCAAACATTAGATAAGTAATAGATTTTATCTGACTCTTCAGCGAACAAATAATTGGTTATAACCGGCGATTTTGTTTGCTGGAGTCCTGAAGAATTTAAACGTTAAGTTATTAAAAGTTAACTTAAGGAACACTTTATGCGCTCTTCGCCCTTTAAATATATTTATGTCAATGCGATGCAACTTTTTTATTTTCTTACGGTAATCGAAACAAGGCGAAAATCTCGCCCAGTGTAAATGGAGTGTGTATGCGGGTACAGTTAACGATAAAAATGTTGGGCAGAAATATTTTAGAACTTTATATCTAATGAAAATTAAATTATTAAAATTATTATGACATTTTAAAATAAGGTTCTTATTATTTATAGAGTACAGATAGAGCCCAGTCTGCTACTTTATTCTTTTGTATGTTTTGGAATAAAGCAGTATATTATTATTTGTATATATTTATAGGTTTTCAAAAAGTGTTGCCCGGAGGTTAAGGCTATTTGGGACTGCCATATCTATCAAATAGGCTATTTTCTGAGACTAGTCTATTATTGTGGTATCTGTAGTTGCGGTGGTCAAGTTGCGGTGCGGTTTTTTTTTTATTGCTGTTAATGACGAGACGAGCATGCCGTTCGCCTGATGGTAAGCGATGCGACCGCTCATGAACAGTAGCAAAACCAAACAACACCTTGAGTTTCAAAGCAATGCTTGGCATTCCACTCGCCATCCTGAGACATATAAATGTTTAGTCTCAATATGTCCAGTAGTTACTCTGGCTACAATGTCCTTCAATCCGAAACACAACAGTGCATTTAAACTGCTGTTTGACGGGAGAAATAGACATTGCGGTGGTACCCACCCAGGCAGCCTCTCACATATGAGAGACCTACCACCAGTAATTAAGTTTAAGGTTAAGGTTGCAATTAAGTTTACGTCTTGGTGCAAAAATGGTATTCTTGTAACTGTTTAGCTGCGCGTGTGCTGCGCGTCAATTGTACTTCAGACGTGTGTAATACGTTTGACATTAATATACGGATACGATTTGTAGAATGTTTCCTTACTATGAAAATTGAAACTAACAACGTGCAGCACACTGCACGTTGTTAATCGGACTAAACTGTTATTTGAGTCTTCAAAGGAATAGGTGAATACTGATCAAGTTCCGATCAGAATCACGCGCATAGAACGCGCTGCAGTAGAATACGCTAGAGCGCTCGCGTGACGCGAACTTGACACGAGCGTATTATGAGAATACGAAAAGGGCTGTTTTGATCGAAACGTAACTGTAACTGCACCGCAACTGAACTTATTTAATTACGTGAATCGCCCTACTTGTCTAGAGTTATGTCCTATCGATCTGTATGGTTCTGTCATGTTACAATTTTTGTGTATGATTTTCTTAAATAGTAGTTCAATGTTTTGTATGTTTTTATACAGTGTTATATTGACACCCCAATTATTAAATGAACTGTGTAATTGCACTTATAGGATTTGCCGTAGAAGGAAAAACAGTTATGTTGATGTTACAACTATTGTTGTAACATTATGTTTCCTCACGATGTTTTCCTTCACCGTTTTAGTGCGTGGTGATTGACTATCAATACACACATGACTCCGAAAAGTCAGAGGTGTGCCCTGGGATTCGAACCCGCGACCACCGTCAACATGTTGGCAGCCGCGTCTGGTCCGTTTACCAACAGGCCACCACGCACTTAAAATAATAATAAATATTTCAAAATATTCGGCAAAGCGGCCTGCCAAATATTTACAGCGACTATACAGTGCAAGCGGTTAAGTTTGGTTCAAAAAATCCGTTTTGGATGCGGCGGGTTAGGCCGCCCGCAGGTAGGGGTAGGTAAGTAAATGAGTACTCAGGGTAATTACGTGGTTCGGGCTTAATAAATTCGCATCACTGTTTACACCCGGCACTGTTGCTGGTGGTATGCAACAGGAGTCACTGGCCTTCGTTGGACACTGATCCGGGTCTTCGGCACGTGGCGGAACCCGGCGACAGCTCGCCGGCGAAGTCTGCTGCCACGTGGTCGGACACGGTGCGCAGGTCAGCGGCGGGCGCTGGCTCGGTTGCAGTCGGGCAGGAAGCGGTGCGGAGCAACAGCGGGTAGCGAAGTAAGCGCACGGAGTCAGCACTCTGTGCCGTGCGAGTAAAGAAAAGAAGTAGGCGAAGAACCCCAGCGGGTTCGGAAAGACGCGTGGGTAGCACGCGGCTTTCAGGTTATGGAAAGGAGGACGCGAGCGACGTTACACGCGTATGGCGAGCGCCGATGACAGTTCGCACGTCACATTTGACAGATGTCAGAAATTGAATCAACCAATCAGCGCAACGGAGGCGTTGATTGGCATAGACAATACGATTTATGCTTATGCCGACTATTGAGCCATAGACCGCAACTATTAGAGGTGACATTCTCACAACGTCACATGGACGGATCTGCCTGGAATCCGTATGTTATAAGACGAGTCGTGTTGTTGAGTATCATTCATACTTTAACTTTAAGGGCCTATAAGAGAAGGCTGAAGGCTGCTGTACGTTTACTTAATATACTTACAATGGCGGTAAAAAATTAACGCACATACATAAACTCACGCCTTTTTTCCCAGAAGGGGTTAGCAGGGACTCTATGAAGACTATTTAGCCTTGTGTGTTCCGTCCCACGATGTGATATGGGGCAACATAAATAAAAGTACATGGTAAAGTACACTGGTGCTAGGTCTCTCATATGTGAAAGGCCACCTGGGTAGGTACCACCGCAATGTCTATTTCTCCCGCCAAACATCAGTTTATATGCACTGTTGTGTTTCTAATTAAGAAATAATAATAGCCAAAATAACTACAGGACATATTGAGACTTAACATATTATGTCTCAGGATGGCGAGCTCAGTGGAATGCCAAGAATTGCAAGGTGTTGTTTGGTTTTGCTACTGTTCATGAGCGGTCGTATCCCTTACCATCAGGAGAACGGCATGTCCGTCTCGCCATTCAATGGAATAAAATAAAAAACATACAAGTGTACTGTGTATAGCTGGCTATGTAAGGAGCAATGTTTTTGTTGACCATTCTGGCCATTTTGTTTACCCAGCCGCATCCTGTAGACTGTTCTTATTTGAGCTTAACATTTCTAATTTTGTTTGCATGTATTCTGAGTTAATTATCGCTCAATTTAATGAAGCAGCCCATTGAATCCTGTGTATTTGATATACAGGGTTTATCTAGGCTGCAACCGAAAACGAACTTTTTATTTTAATGACTTAAAATAAAAAGTGACGTTTCTTTCACATATCGTCGTATTTGGGTGGTAAATACAAAGATTTTTTCTGAAATAATCATGTGCACCCTTTTATTGTCAAAAATACTTTGGTACGCAAGGGTTAAGGGGTAGTATTATAGCGATAATTTTGGATTTACCACCCAAACACGATGATAAATAAAATATCACAAAAAATAAATAGTCGCGTTTTTGCAGTGTCTGTAGTCACTAAAATTACCACCCGGCTTAGTTTTCGGCCACAGTTTGGATATACTTACCCTGTATTGATATCAAATCTATAAGACAAAGCAAATCAGTAAAGATAAGTTAGTTTAGTTAACAAACCCCTTATATTATTTGAGAGAGTCAAGAAACTGCTTGGTCTCTCGTTACCATACCATACCATTATCTTGATGGTTAGCGATACGACCATTCATGAACAGCATCAAAGCCAAACAACACCATGAATTACAAATCAATGCTTGGCATTCCACTGCGCTCGCCATCCTGAGACATACGAAGTTAAGTCTCTAGACTCTAAATGTCCGTTACTCGGGCTATAATGTCCTTCATATCGGAACACAACAGGGCATTTACACTAATGTTTGGCGGGAGAAATAGACGTCGCAGTGTACCTACCCACGCGGCCTCCCACATATGAGAGACCTAACAGTTAATACCAGCTCGTTTGTTGCTCAGCGTCACGCCTGCCGATAAAACAGAGCAACGCTACTCAGAACTTATTATCAAGTATTGCAAGGCACTTCACAATACACTGCATTCGTCACCCTGAGTTATTTTTCCCCTGTATTTACTTAAGTTTGCCAACCCGTATTACTGACGTTGACTGTATGGGCTAACCACTCTCAATCGTACTCTCGATTGTAGAGAAGGCCCATGCCCTGCAGTGGGACGCTTATGGGCTGATACAGATTCACTTATGTTTAAATGTTGACTCCGAGGCATTAACTCTAAAGGCTCTTAAGTCTAATGCATAGTAGGTATATAGCAAACTGGGTATAAAATCTAATTCTAAACAGGTTGATCAGGTATGCGACAAGGCGTAAAATTTCAGACCAAATTGCCGATTCTGCATAATAAAAAACCGACCAAGTGTTTTATATTTTCACAGTTCCAAGGAAAAGTAGACCTAGGTATTTGATATGAATTTCAACTTGGTACCTTCACGCGGCTCTGAGAAAAAGGGCCTTTATAGACAGACATTCAGACGGACAACAAAGTGATCCTATAAGGGTTCCGTTTTTTTCGTTTTGAGGTACGTAACCCTGAAAAAGATAAGGTCCCCGAAGAATTACGACCATTATTACATTGGTATATACAGGGTATATCAAGACTGCTACCGAAAACGAAGCCGGGTGGTAGTTTAAGCAACTTCAGACACAATGCAACAGAAAAAGTTGCAAAAAAAGGCGACAATTTTTTTTTTATTTTTTTCCTATGTCCATATTTGTGTGGTAAATGTATTTTTTCCTAAAATAATGGTGTATACCCTTTTATTTATAAATAACCTAAGGTATTAAAGAGTTTATATTATTATTTTAGCAAAATCTGTGGATTTACCACCCAAAAATGACGATATTTAAAAAATCATAAAAAATAATTGCCGCGTTTCTTTGCGAAATTTTTAGTTGCATTGTGTGACTACAAAGTCACCAAAACTACCACCCGGCTTCGTTTTCGCTAGCAGTCTTGAGATACCCGGTAATTTATTTATGAAATATTTAAATTATAATAGTCGTCTACCTTACTCTTTGAATTAATTAAGAATGTAAAAGGCTAGACTAAGTCATTGTTTGCTTCCTGGTAGACAAGCATTAATTTAAAAAGAAGAACCGACTGCGTCAATGAAGAATAGAAACAAGATTTAATGTGAATATTTTATTTTGGTTTTATATCATTGAGGTATTACAACTGGAGCGGACACGTAGAAGAAAAATTGTGCTCATTTCAATATGACAGCAAAGTATAGATTAAGTCGACATTGTTCCAGATGCGACACTTCAGAAATTTCTACCTACATCTATATACGCGTGATGTCAAATAAAAAAGCATAATTCAATCAAATCATTTATATTTATTTCTTATATATTAATATTATCCCAATTTTGGGTAAAATAAATTTATTTACAAAAATAACTAAGTGACTTTATTTGAACACTATAACCGCAAACTTCTAATATTACTATTGTAGTGTCTAATTATGACCTCATAGCAAAACTTTGATAGAAATAAATAAACTAATCAAATATTCGTTCATTATTAGACAGTTATATAAATAATTCTCGTGTAACACAGTTACTTTATGTAACTATCTCAAATTGTAAGCAATACAGCAGCACTGGGACCCTACTCACACACTACTATATTCATCTATCATCACATATAGTACGAGAGATAACAACCAAAATTTTTGTCTCATAGCAATACGGCCACAAAAGCATCAAATTGATAGATTTCATTATTTCGAACTCGAAAATACCAATTTCAGACATTTTTCGCGTAGCGTTTGACAGCACTGAGTTTTCAAAAATGTCAACAAATTTTACCGGACTGTATCATAGCAATCTGTCTGATTTTCTGACTGTAGTTATATAATAGCTATAAGATACCGAAAACATATTTTTCAGAAGTTAATAGTGTAGCGCGAACACAAAAATAATTTAGAAAAATTAAAAATGAGACAAAAAAATATGATGATAGCAATCCGTCTGAAAATGTTCTTTACGGGTAAATTAGGATTAGTTAATACGAAAAAAAATATTTTCAGAAGAAAATTCGGATGCAACAAATTTTGAGACCATTCTAAATATGTTAAGGAATTTTACCGATCGGTATTATAGCAATCTGTCTGAAAATTGTTGAAATTGATGAAATGAATTAACCAGATGTAAAAAAAAAATATATCGGAAGAATTCAGCGTAGCACCTCCCTTATCAGACAACTTTTCGATATCGACCGTATTGAAGCGTGACTGATTGCAAGTTGGGCAATCACCTTGCTTTTGTCTTGCCAAAATAGAGCGCGGACAACGTATCTATGCTATAAAAACGTCTATTATAATTGATAAATTTGAATTCTTAAAATACTACTCTTCCATCCCCGAAAACTTCGTCAATGGGAGATGAGCAAACTATGCCCTATCATTGGGAATAGAAGAAAAAAATGTCCGCGAGCCCTCGGACAACCAGCGATATACCCACGTCCGCCTGAGCTACTTATAGTTTGTTGTCACTTTAAGTGAGCGTTATTTCAACGGTTAGGACAGCTGGTGAGTGACTATGTATAGTAAGAGAGTGGCAGGAGTATAATATGCGAAAAACCATTCCCACCGCAGCAGAAACGTAAGAAGCGCTCAGGCATCGGCCAAGCGACTCCAAAACCTTTTCTTTTGGGAGTACATGCGACATCTAAAATGTCTGAAAACATTTTTTTTGCAATCTTGCCTTATTTACGAACGGTAGAAAAAAATTTCATTCGGATTGCTATGATACAGGTCGGCTAAATTTGTTGATATTTTCAAAAATTCGCTTCATTTATATACTACGCGCAAAACGTCTGAAAACCAACTTATTCGTCATAAAATTATAAAATCTATGTACATTTCCAATATCAGACGTATTGCTATGATATCGACTGCCTTTTTTTTGGACACAGCAGAAATAGCCTCACATGCAATTGCTACACTTTTGACCGTTACTACCTACCTAGTCGGGTTTAGAATTACATAATCTAACGATTTTATACAGTTTCGACCGTATTGCTATGATACATGGTTTTGGTCGTCATCTCTGGGACTAATACAATATCCACTATCCCTATACGAAAAATTCAATTTTACCTATCTGTCACTACATTATTATTAATCTATAATTTCATTCAAAAAAGGCGGTTGTCAAAACGACTCCGGTAAATAATTTCTTAAATTTAATTTCGTGCTTCTTTATTTCAATTATGGTTGATTTACCTATGAAATGAGACTCCATCTTTTCTTCCTATTATTCTGGAATGGTTTTTGCACGTTTTTAGCATGCAATACGGCATTTATGGACCAATTATATTTGCACCTAATTAGGTCCGTCTTCGCTGAAACGTCAGGGACGACTGACAGCCTAACGGTACATGTACTCTTGCGAATGTTCCAAACTATTTGGTCTTGATGTCCCCTCCAGTTGTGTAACTCAATGTTTTATATCTTAGTATATAATCTAAGTTTTATATCTTAGTTGACAGTGTTCACAAACGCAGTCGGAGGCGTAAACCGCTCCCTCGCACATAATATTGTTGATGATATAGGTAGAGCAACAAAAAGGGGTGCTGTGTTTTATATTTTTTCACAGAACAGATGAATATAGTTAGAATGGCAATAGCTGTCAAATTGTATGAAAACCAGCGTCGTCGTTTTCGAAACACACAACAAAAAATAAGTAAAAAAAGTAAAGCTTGCAAAAGTCGATTTAAAGTATCGATAAAATTATAGAATTAAGTCTTTGTTAAAAGATCGAAATTTATTTTATTGAACTGTGTAATAGGTTTGCCTGATAGTTATTTAAATATTATTATGTCGATTGATGGAAAATTAATGAAACTGCCATTTTTAATATTAAAAAATATTTTTAATTTATCTATATTTACAGGCACACACACACATACGTATACATTTGCCGGCGAATTGGCTGCGTATACGATGATTTGATCGCAATGAAAATCACTGCAAATTGGAACTAGAATAATATTGAAATCTCTCCGTTTCACAAAAAAAAACGTATATCATTTTCTCATATCATATCTTGTTCTATTACACTGTACTAAAATTAAACACACCAAATTGGCTGTTCAGTTTATTTAAATGGGTTTGTAAAATAATAACAAATATTTACATTATTTATACCGACACTGTTAATATATACTAACTTATGTAACATTTTGTCAACAAGTCACAAATCACTTTATGTATCGCAAACATTCCGTTAAACGGGGCGTATAGAGATAGCGATGCGAATGGAGATATTTTTAAAATAAAAAACAATAAATATATATTCCATTCAACTCGACAACGGATTTTATAAAAGAGTATATTTTCCAGTTTTAACGTCAAAACGTTTTTCAAAAGGCTCCCAAACTGAGGTCATGCCAATCCAAATTGTATCTATTCACCCCGTTTTACGGTAAAGAACTTTAACATCAAATCATGAAATACGCGAAGAAACCCAGGCTACACGTGCTGCTCAAATGTTATATTGAACTACTACCTGACGTCACTGCTTAAATATCACGAGACCTACCGTTATGGTGCAATATTTTTACAAAATATAAAGAAAAGCATGTTTATTCGTTTTAAATAACGCTTTGATAATAATAAAATAACTGCGTAAGGTGTATACCTTACCGTTATTGTATATGTGTATTAACCGTAATATTGAAATTTTAAAACGCTTTTTAGAAAACAGTCAAGTAGGCAATTGCTGATCTGCATTTTTTGTGGTACCTATTTCACTACTCATTCACAGGTCACACGGGAATTAATATATTAATAAACCGTTCGTCATATTTTACCAATGGTATATAACTTGTGAAATGATAAATATATTCGGTTTCACTTGTTTCAGTGATTGCTAAATAACTTTTATTCAACACTAGACTTAAGATTATGTACCTTGAAATAAAATATATTTATTATAAAGTTGCCGTTTACTATCTGTCAAATTAGAGGTTTTCAAAATAAAGTGTAATCTTACAGTCATGTATTTTTCGATTATGGCTTTCATTAAGTCTGTAACGTGATTTGAAGTAGGATACTCCCCAATTTGATGATAATTAATGTCATTAAAAAGGGGTGTTCCTACAAAGTTGCCCAAAATCTTTGTTATAAGCTTTTTTTTATTAATAACGCGAAGGTTTTCACTGTGAATTTTAAGGACTGCTTCAGAAATTTTACAAATTTTGATTAGATCCTTAGATGGGTATAAAAGATTTCCTTTATTTTTTGCGACTATAAATTTATGATCGGCACTTACTTCCGTGGATAATAGAGCTCCAATGCAAATTTCGCAATTATTTTTTTTCATTAAACTGTGCGCTATAAATCCTGCTATATATGTAATTATCTGTTGGGAAAAGATTGAAATATTACTAAAAAATACCCGTATTTCCTCTTTATCTTCTTCTTCAGTAACTGTTTCATAGTTAACATCCAATGTATACCGATTTTCTGTCTGATTTATGCGATCAACTGGTGTTGACGCACAATTAAGAATTGCTATCTCTTCTAAAGCCGTACAATTTCCATTAACAAGCGACTTTATTTCGATATGGACTAAAAGTTTTTTTGTAGGCGGCTTTAAATTGACGTGCCGTTGGATTATTATTACACCCACCATGCGATCTTATGTTGCCAAAAAGCATTTCCAGGTGATCTTGACTGATCTTATACATAGGCATAAAGGTTAATATCTGAGTACTAATCAGCCGATTGTAAATGACTTTTACAGCTTCAGCACATCCAATAAAGCCAATGAAACCTGTTTTTTTTGAGCTTTTTATTACGTTTATGCCGTTTTGGCATTTTAATTCACTCAAATATCTAACAGAATTAGCCAAATATGTTAAAAGGTATACTGCGTTATTTTCAGTGAGCGCCTTTTTAAAATTATAGTGATAAATATTTCTAGAATTGAAAATATCGAACATATTATTAATAACACTTATAAATTTTGATGTCGCCGCACAGCCACTGAACTCAGGCAAATTTAATTCATTTGAACAAAAATCTAAAGCTTCTGCAACACTAATACTAAAAAGTTGGGTTGCAAGTTTCACTTTCATTTTTGTGTTATTGTAATTAATGTGTTGATATCTAAGTTTATTACACAAATGAAATTTTTCTTTTTGTTGCAAATCATTTAACATTTCTAAATATTCCCACTTTATTTTATTTCCCTCAGGGTCTATAATGACACCATAACTTTGAAATGAATTGCGAAGTAACTTTATCATTTGTGATGGGTCTAAAATTACCAAAATTGGTTCCTTTAAGGATGGATGCTCAAATATTATTTTGCGATCTTCTATAGAGCAGTTTAAAGACTTTACCATAGCCATATTGGCAGCGCATTCATCAAAGGTCAGGGATATAATGGATATGCCTGTTTCTGCTATTAATTGCAAACTATGTAGAACTAAATTTGCTCGTTGTGTACCCGTCATCCCATCAACAAGAAAATATCTTATGGGTACCTTAAAATTGCAGTTAACAGCAGTTACCAAAAAAACAAGTGCCTCTTTCGCTTCCGATACAAAGTCTCCGTCTACACTATTTCCAATTTCAACATACCCGTGCATTTTTTCACCGTCCCATTCGATACGTCGACGTATGGCCATTTCATCAAGTGCTAACCCAGCAATTATGGGATAATTTGTGTTCCGCGATTTTAATTGTAAAGCTTTAAGAGATTCAGTAGTGAATCCTGGGTCTCCTCCAATACTTTCGTACCATTTTCTTATAGTGCGACGAGCCGGTAAACAGGTATTAAAAGTTTTACGCACATATTCGTAGGCTTTTGGTGAATAATAATGGAGAGTCAATGCAAAGGAACGGAGAGCTGGACTATACTTTCGTTTGGATGTTCCAGATTTCGATTTTATCATGCGACCTAGTAATTCGCGTACCTGTTGATAAATCAAAACATAAAATAGAGGTTAACAGCTTTTTCTATATACGAATGACAAAATAACTGTGGCTAAGCGCAAAACAATCTCAATACAGATTCAATATAATATACTTATGTATTCAAATGTGCGTCGTAGCCTGTGGTAACTACTTTCTACATTAAAATATTGGCTACCGCCAACAAGTTCAGGTTGGTCACGGGTTCAAATCCTGGGGCACGTCTTTATCTTTTCGGAGTCACGTGTATTGATAATCAATCACTACGCACTATAACGGTGAAGGAAAAAATAGTGAGGAAACCTGTATCCATGGCGATTTGTCCAATATGTAAAGTCAGCCAAAACGCACTAGGTCAGCGTGGTGGACTAAATACGTGGTGGGTAATACCTCTCAATCTTACTTGCAATTATAGAGGAGGCTCGTGCCTTTCAGTCGTATATGGGTTGATACAGTACAAAGGGCCCTATATCCTTTCTAGTTAAAAGAATCGGCCCGTGATATTGGATTTTTCTATTCATCATCAAGAATCAGGAAGTCAAGAATTTGCGCCCGTTATAGTAATAGGGTCGCCCCCTACCTCAGCGTGGGACGGATCATGCAAGGCGAAACGTGGGCTCCTATTGGTACCCTCTGCCTACCCCTTTTGGTAAAAAAGCGTATGTATATAGTAATAACAGAATATTTTTTATACCTGTACATTCATATTCTTTAGTGTTAATATATCTTCATCTTTCATAAAAAACTTATGGACTTTAAAACCTCTTCAGTGGTTTTCACTTTCTCTCTTAATCGACGATTTTTAGCTTGGATTCGATTTATCTTTAGTTTTGTTTCTTAATAATACTTTGTTTAATATTTAATATATTTATAAATTTTCTTTTACGAGGTGTTAATGGGCTTGAAGCTGTTGTAACGTTATCCTAAAAAAGGGAAAATTAATATTGTATTTATTTTCCCACAATTACTATTTGTTATAATAGTCATTGTGAGTCATTGATATTTTCAACAAATAACTTCGATAAAAATATTTTAAAACGGCATTAAAACATATAAGATACTTCTAATTTAGCATTGTAACGGAAGGAATCCTACTGGTGGCAGGTAAATAAAAAAAGACACCCAACAGTCACATACATAGTCGTGACCCCAAACTAAGATTGAGTCTCTTATATGTGAGTGGCCCCCTGGGTAGGGACCATAGCAACGTCTGTTTCTTTCACCAAACAGCAGTGTAAATGCACTGCTGTGTTCCGGTTTGGAAGACATTGTAACCAGAGTCACTGCTGGACATAATAAAACTTAACATCTTGTGTCTCAAGATGGCGAGCGTAGTGGAATGCCAAGCGTAATTCATGATGTTGTTTGGTTTTGATACTGTTCATAAGCAGTCGTACGGATTAAGTACTTGTGTTGTCTTATTTGTGGTGGAGTAAACTAATTTTGTGGCGGTCCAAAATAAAACGTTTTCCTCTACACAGATTACAATCTTATTAATAATTTTATCGAAATAAAACAGTTGATTACTTGAGAATATATTATATCCGGTCCTGTCGTAGAGTCATTTTTTCGTGGCGTTGAACAAGTCGCATCTAGAGCAGTAGTTACTACCGCTGTGTTCAAAAGCATCTGTAATTGCATATATCTATTTATAGATTAAACCAAATATAGACAGTATAATATTGTAATGTATAGTATATACAATAAAATGCCACCCGTACCTTTGGCATTTCTTATTTAGTTGCTGCGATGTTGATGGCACATACTCTTCAGTGTTTATGAAAGTATTATTTGACTGAAAATTTTAATATTTTTTTTTATTTATTTTATTTTAAGTAACCATGTCTTTTACTTAATTGTAAAAGTGGCTACATATCAAAAAAAGTACAACATATACGTTGAATAAAAACTTTTTTTTTTATTTATTTATTGTATACAAATTTTGTACAAATATTAATAACATAGTTATACAGAGCTTAATGTAAATTTGTACGCCGATAAATACCGAATAATAATTGATAATAAGTACTAATTAATTAATTTTGAGAATACCTACGGATAAAACTGTATATACATGAGTAATATTTTGTTTCGGAATTGTCCCAGGGTATAAATATCTAATTCCACTTTTTTATATCGTAATCTATTTCACGAAAATGAATAGAACAAATTTTGCTGAATTTAGTAGGTATCCAGTCTTGTCTACCCGTTGCCTTTATCCACTCACTTCTTACATGGGGTTCTTTTGGAAACCTATAAATAAATTAGATGGTATTTTACACAGTGACTACATTAAGACACTTTCACGTGTTTTTCTCAAGCCAAGGGCGGATCCAGCTTTTACGTCAGGGGGGGGGGGGGGGTCACATTATAGTTCATGTGATATTTTACGCCATGGTCATATAGTTCATGTCAGAACATTGGGTCCGATTTCAATACTACAATTCGTAATAATGACTTTTTAAAGTTTGTTACAGGCGTGATTTGTGAACACATACATACTTTTTTACTTTATTTATCGACATACAAAGAATTAAATGTGCTTATAAATTTTGTCAATCTGGGGCCAGCCCAGGGGGGGTCATAACCCCCAAGACCTCCCCCCTGGATCCGCCCTGGTCTCAAGTTAGTTGGAGGCATGATGTAATTAGAACAAAATGATTATTAAAATATAAAAGTATGTTGGTTTATAATATGACATGTAATATTTTAGCAAACAGTCATCAACATTATGAAACAGTAGTACAATTTAAAATTTATTGCATTTTATTGGTTTAACGTCTACGCTAAACAGATTTATACGAAATGTATAATACATCGATATAGTAACTATGCACATGACCACAGCACTACGTGACATGCATCAGCTGACAACTCTTGATAGAATAAATCTATGTGACATCCATTGCGTATAAACTTTGCAGTCGCGTGCATTGTATGTACGCATAATCAGCAATGTATATTTTAGATAAGTCGTCTACAACAATATTGAAATTCTTCAACATTTCATAATAATAAACAAAATTTTGATAAAAAAAAGGCAAAAAACCAATGTTTTAGCGACATACCTGTGGTATGAAATTCCTCCTGTATTGATATTACACTTATTACTGTTGTTACCGCAGGTCAAGATGGCACAATTCGGCATATTTATTTAATTTTGTGGGAGCACAATCATCATCATCATCATCATATCAGCCACAGGAAGTCCACTGCTGAACATAGGCCTCCCCCAAGGATCTCCACAATGACCTGTTGGAAGCGGCCTGCATCCAGCGACTTCCTGCGACCTTAGTCAGATCGTCCGTCCACCTTGTAGGCGGGCGTCCAACACTTCGCTTGCCTGTACGTGGCCTCCACTCGAGAACCTTTCGGCCCCAACGGCCATCGGTTCTACGAGCTATGTGCCCGGCCCACTGCCACTTCAACTTGCCAATCCTATGGGCTATGTCGGTAACCTTGGTTCTCCTACGGATCTCCTCATTTCTGATTCGATCTCGTAGGGAAACACCGAGCATAGCCCGCTCCATGGCTCGTTGAGTGACTTTGAGCCTTTTAATGAGGCCCACAGTGAGAGGCCACGTCTCGGTGCCGTATGTCATCACTGGTAACACACAACTATCGAAGACTTTCGATAGTCGGGAGCACAATGCTCCAAGGCATTTCGACAATGACTGATTTGACAGATCATCCGTTGCGCGGCAGTGATCATTTTTATGCACCACCTTGCGACGCGTCAAACGCTTTTATTTCCCTTCTAACTATATTCATCTGTTCTGTGTATTTTTTATT
This sequence comes from Hyles vespertilio, assembly GCA_009982885.2. NCBI lineage: Eukaryota > Metazoa > Arthropoda > Insecta > Lepidoptera > Sphingidae > Hyles > Hyles vespertilio. The sequence continues at coordinate 20,584,676 of CM042807.1, forward strand.
TATTTGCCTATTAATTGATATTTTAATTTTTTTTAAAATTTATACATATATCTTTATTTTAAGATATCACCGCAGGCTCTAGGGTTTGCCCAAGAAATAAACATAAGGTCAGTGTGCCTAATTCGGGCATAGTTTTTTAAAAACTCACATTTGTTTGCTAACAAATTATCAAGGTTTAATTTTTTTGGCAATGTTATTTTATTATATTATGATAAACAGTGTATTAAACTTTTCAATGCATTTAGCACATGTAATTTACCTACCCAAAGAAATAAGATAAAAATATTTTTGGAAAAAAACGGTACCATACGGATATCTCTTCAAAATTGGGAAAATCCGTCATACATCAATACATATTTCATAGAAACTATTATTTATTTTAAGAATACACGTAATGTTATTTTTCATTGGTGGAAGAGTATCATTTATTAGCTTCAGGATCTTAAATATCAAGTCGTGTTCGCGATTTATTTGTAATTAACTGTTTTTGGGGCTATCCCGTCATATTGATGAAGTCAGGGGTGGTAAAAATATTTAGGATAGGTACCTACACCTATTTCTACTAGTCATAATAACATAAGGTATTGTCAACATCTAGATAATGAAGTATTTTGCCATTTGAAGTCACTAAAACTACCACCCAGCTTCGTTTTCGGTAGCACTCTCGATATAGGTACCCTGTATTTAAAAAACAATACATCACTTTATACTGGTTGTCCAGTACATATTCTATCATTGTTCCTTTAATCCAACACATCTAGAGTATGTTTAGAGGTTTCAAACTAGTCTAATCTAAACGGTCTAAGATTCAGAGAGTCAACTGTTTCTTCTAATGGGTATGTATGATCCAAAGAGGTCAGTTATATCTATGGTCGCCTATAAAGAGATAGCCGATCGCTGCATTCATCCATAGTAGACCCTTTTAAGGCCAGCGTGCCAAGAGGTTAGGAGCAATGACCAGCGCAAACCAACCGGTGTACATTGATACACAGTTAAAGTTCGGGATAACCACCGAAGTTTTACTTGGAACCATAAAAAAAGTTGTTTAAAATATGTTTGCAAATTCGATCTTTATGTACTCATACTAATAACTCGGTAGAATAAAAGTATATATACTCAGTTCATGGGATATTTCATTTATTCCGCTTTAAACAGGTACGAAGACTTTTTATTTTGTCCGTATGAATGAATCTTTAATTCTTTTGATTTTACAAAATGTTGAATAAAAATATATTTTGCCAAGTGGTTTCTTCTACCACACATAAAATCAGTTCTGCGGTAGTCGAAAGAGCAGCAAGTCAAAGTCAGGCCTTTTTTAAAATTACATTTATAATGTACTACTACTACATACTCGAAAAACAGAAAGTATTGAGCAAAAAAATGGACTTCTAATTTACATGGATTTATGAAACCTAGATAGGTAGAAAGCATATTTAATTTACATTCCAAATGAGTTTTATAAAAATGTGCGTCTTAGACTTTCATCTCTCGATTACCACAGCAAAGTTACCTTCTAAATGATTTACCTTACTTAGCATATACAAATAATGACTTATTATTTTTACATAACATAATCGCCGAGTCAGTTGGTGACCTCCTACACGTTTTAACTTCTAAACAGGTACAGGTGACGTCATTTGTCACAAAAAAACAAAAACTTATATACAAATAATGACTTATTATTTTCACATAACATAATCGCCGAGTCAGTTGGTGACCTCCTACACGTTTTAACTTCTAAACAGGTACAGGTGACGTCATTTGTCACAAAAAAAACAAAAACTTGCGAACTTTGGATGTTACGAAACAAGTCGAAAACAACCATATTACCTTAGGCCGCGTATCGGCGTACAATTACACGATTATGATGACTAAGAATATAAGTAGATATGGGGTTTATATTACATCAAGTCGCCTGATCGATCTAGTTTCATGTATGGTAGTTATAACTTGGGTTGAATTTACAGGTCAGGAAATAATAATTCTAAATCCACTTTTTGTTCCAGGACTTGCCTTGACGATGATAGCTTGGCCTCTTTAACACATCTCGGGGCATTTTTTTTTAAATAAGCTTGTTAAACTATTACTTACGCTTAGTTACCGTGCTTACGCACGTGTATCTTTGCAGTGGTAAGCGTAAGTATTTTACGTTGGGTATCTACCTAAAATCAATGAGAATAGGTTAAACAAAGGTTGAAAGAAAAATCACAGACATTCCCAATCATTTAATTACATAAGCATCAAAATGCCTCAATAAAGTATACAGAATAATACTAGTTGTATACAGAAATTTACATAACTACAAACTAACACAATAAAAACTAATATATAATTTCCTATGTCATTATCATAAGTGGTCCAAACAGGATCTTATGAAACAAGGATATGACGTAAAATACAAATTAGGCATATTTTATTCTAATTAATCAAAACATCGCACCTGGTGGTAAGATCAATTATCAATTGTTGACTTATCTCTCGCCTGTCGAGAATATTCTAGGCTAATATTTTTATACAATAGGTTCGGCAAACGAGCAAACAGCTCACCAGGTGGTCACCGCGGCCCATGAACATCCACAACGCTTGAGTCATACATGTGTAGCCGGCCCATCAAATCGGGAGAGGGGGAAGGAAAAAGGATGGGAGGAGGAAAGGGATATTGTGCATTTAGGACATTGTTAAAATCATGATTTTTCTTACACTCAAGCAAAGGCACTGGTCTCATTATCTACCCTTATTAGTGTTCACTTATAGTTGGCGCAACATTACTATTCTCATATTGCAATATAATTTACTTCTAATTTAACCGTCGCCTGACATCATCTCTTCAAGCCTTAAGGAATACATTCAAAGGTTATATATAGTTTACAAATCGTGCAAGTATTATACTATGAAGCAACTAATTATATCTAATGTTAACACAAAGCTTATCACAGAGAGCTTTGGAATATAGCGGAATGCTCTATTAGTTTATCAATCCCATTTATGATGGAAAAATATATTATTATTAATTTCATTTAAAACTATTTCAAAGGCACAAATGTTGAAATTGACTTAAGTACTGTTTAGCACCACATGTTATAGACAAAAATGGATCTTAAAATAGAAATGGCTGACATATCAATCAATCTACATCAATGAGCTGCATTTGATCTTGCATCCAAAAATTAGTTCAGAGGCTAAAAAACAATATAACATATCAAAGATATTAAAAGAAGTAACAATAAATAATATAGAACAATCTGCCATTACCTTCAAATACAGCCCATCCTATCAAAATAATAATAAATGCAAATAAAAAAAACAGGCTCAAAATAACTCCACCATTTTTGTAAAAGCTTGAATATAACAGAAACACTTTTTTAAATATATTCCTCAGTGCTACCAACAGCGTAGGTTTAAAAATAAAAAGGATGACTGGCTGTATGAATTGCGATTCCATCGCCCATTCACAATATGAAAAAGAAAAGCAAATGGCAGCAACACGCGCTACAATTTAATAATATCGCTTTCATCAGATCCGTTCCAACTTAAAATAAATGCGTATTGTTAAAAAAAATATATTTTACTAATACTACTTCGCGAGGAATCGAGGTTAATGAGTGGGACAAATTACGACAAAATGTTAGCCGTGAGAAAATCGCTCAGAATAACTCATTGCAATTGTTGGCTGGGTCACAAAGGACGGGGCATGAGTGCGAAAAATTTAGGTCAATTTCATGGGAAAATTACAAATCGTATAAATTTTTAAAATGTTTATACGGGTTTTATCTAGACTGCGACCGAAACCGAAGCTAAATAATAGTTTTAGTGACGACACAATAAAACAAACAAATATGCAAAAAAAACCAGCAAAAGGAAAGATTTTTTTTAATCGAATTTGAATTATCACCCCTTTTGGGTGGTAAATACACAGTTTTTTACTAAAATATTTATAAAAACCAATGCGTATTATTAAATCTTTAAAAATAATAAACAAAAATCGCTTTTTTAGTTGTACTTGAAGTCACTAAAACTACCAGTGGATTTATTTTGTGTCACTGTCTGGATATACCCCATGAGTGCAGTGTTTTGAAAAACGCTAAAAATGATATTGCACAAAAAATTCATAGACATAAATCATGTATTGCGGATTCAGCTGTTAAGTAAAAAAAGTTGCCGAACTGAAAAAGACAGAACGAAATAGCGGTCAGAGAATTTTTCAAGATTCTTAATTTCCATGATAAAATTTAAGAGTACCCAAATTATTCTGTTATTTTAAATCCTTAATAGCTTAACTATTGGTACAGATACTCGGCAACAGCAATTGCGTAAAACAAAAATAATTATATGAAGTAGAACACACACTTGTGCAAGTAGTTGTTTTACACGCAAATATAATGATGATCATTGTACCAACTGGTTAGCGTGTTACGAGTAATTGTGTTATTTAATGATTTCACAGCCAGAAGTTATAATAATACATCCTTTTATATCTTCACTACAAGACTTTAGAAATTCCTAATTTATTGCTCAAAAAACCAAGACAGTTTAGAGTTATGGTAAAATTATTCAATTGAACTAAGATTGACGAACTTATGATTTCTAACATTGAATATATTTTTCAATTGTGATTAAATGAAAGAATGAAAGCTGGTAATAATAAATATTCTTGATATTCATTTATTTCATTTGCATCTACGTATTGTTTTTTTGAAAACATTGACGTTAAATGCGGCAGTAGTTATTGAATTATGAAGCGGATAATGCGAACAAAATATGCACTTATCTGACACGCGGAATATCTTTTAGGAGAGATGGAAGATAGAGTAAATGCATGTGAGTGAGAGAAAGAAAGAATTGCGGTACCTTCCCCAAATTTGCAATAAATTCGGTTCTTAGTATCAGTTTTAGTGGCTCTCAATTGGAGAAGAGAAATAGCTCTATCATATCGATCACTTGTACTTCAGTATAAAAATGTACAATTATATTTGAAACTATGAATATTGTAAAAATTGTACTTCTGAAATTATCGAATGCATCAAATCCTTGATTAGGGTCTACTGGCATACAACATTTATCACAGCGCTAAAAGATAAGCCACTTGTATCTTTATTGCCGGGATTATTGTACTGTCGCAATTTTTGTTCAGAACACATTTCATATAATTTTTTAAATATTTTAACTTCGTATAAGGAATAAATAGATCATATATGCCACTGCTGCGGGTTTAAAAGGACACATTTGATATACAAAAATCATGGCACTTCGTAGTATATGCCTATGATATTCTTTAAAGTGAATATCTGATACCCATGACAAGACCCGATCTTAGTGTGGGGTCAGGACTATATAATATGTGACTTTTTAATTTTTATTAATAGCTCTAAAAGTGCCTTAATCCACAAACTGACATCAGGTAAGCGTGGTGTGTTATTTGTACATTATAGAAGTCTGCAAATAAGCTTACACTTAAAAAGTTACATTACATCAATTTAATATATATATATTCTTCATATTCTCTATAAAGGATATGTGCCAGGATATAAGAGAATCTAGCCCGAAGCTAATTTTACAATAACATAGACAAAACGCAATATTCATTTGATTGATTTTAGTAATTTGATATTCACTAAACGCAATAGAATGCGTAAATGACGGCATCAAAAGTCATTGACCTGTAGCGCAAGATAATTTACATAATTTTAAAAAGAATAAAACGTTTTGTTTAATTATCTTGGTATTAAAACGTAATTATTATCTTTTCCATATTTTTGTTGCATTTCATATTATGTCAGATCTTTTAACAAACCTTCAATATACTTCATCACCACCTTTAGCCTAAGGAAGTCCTCTGCTAAACATAGGCCACCCCAAAAATTTACACAAAGCATAATGCATGCAACAACATCTTCTGTTTTAGCCCATATACGTCCCACTGCAGGGCACGGCTTCCCTACTATCAATAGAACAATTGAAGAAGGCCAGGCCGTATAGTCCACCACGCTGGTCTAGTGCCGTATGGTGGAATTTAAATACCACAGAAGTTCATACAAATCGCCATGCTATGGTGGTTTCCTTACGACGTTTTCATTCACCATTATAGTGCGTTCTTCACTTCTTGCGACCTTCGTTTTTTCTTGGACATAGTAACAATTGTTTTCATTATAATTCCTTGCAGGATTACATTATAAGAGATAAGTAGCGATAGTTCACTTGGTTTCTGTGATAATAAATTTTGGTAATACGTCATTGCATTTTAAAGTGATTTAAATAAATTACATCCGCAATCTCATGAGTAACCTATCCGCAACTAAAATTATTAAAAATGTAACGAAATATGTACCTAATTGCCTTATGATAAGATATGAAACAGCATTGACAGATTCAAACGAACAATTAGCCCTAAGTTCGGCGGTTAGTTCTTTTCAAATATTGTACTGAAAAATATTTTCCAAGATAGATAGTTATCAAATTTATATCGGCGGTTATAAATATTGTTGATGACTGACGCAAATATTATGAAAAATATTAAAGGAATTGGTATTATTTTATCACCACTATTTATATGAATCAACCCGTGAATACCATCTTAATAGCACCATATTTTTATTTCTTGTAATAGATAAGAAACTATGACTAATAAAAGATATGACACGTGTTAATATTTGCAGGTGTGTGACCCAATTATTTATGTCTGCATTTCTTTGAATATTCTATTATATTATAAGTATAAATATCAATAAGAAAATACGTTTCATTGATGAATCTTAATGATAATTAATATCCACAGAATTGTAAAAGTTAAAAAAGGTTTTTCTTCAAATATTAAAATTTTATTCATAATGGCCCCACTGCGAAATCATTTGTTTCAAATTTAATAATTAAAATAAAAAATGATAAAATATATTTAATTTCGATAGTTTTATGTTTATTGGTCTGTCAGGACCACGTTATTAAACATTAAGGAAAAAAATATCCTATTTGTTTTTTATATAATATCAAGTTCGTGAAGGTTATTCGTTTATTTCGCCTCGTATTATCACATTATATTCGACACAAAGTTTGATAAATTAGCATTCTTCGACACTAGCAGTTTTTATCTTATTCTTATTTAAATTACAATTGACAAAAATTCTACATACATATATGAAGGCAGGGGAATACCGCCTTATATTGATGTAACTTGTGCTTTAAAAAGGCACTCTATAAAGTGAACCATCACAATTGCCTTTTATTCTAACCCAAATCAAACCCTACAATGTTGTCCAGATCGTAGTTGAATATTCTGTAGTCGTGCTTGTACAGTTTGTACAGCCGCCTGATAAGCGGTAAGTCTAATTGCGAGAAGTATGTGTACATCTTCTCAGAAGTTCCAGAAGTGTGCGCCAGTCGCGGGAATGGTACGTGTGAAGCCTTTATCGTGTGGAGTGCTAGCAGGGAGTCGTCTATTAGCGTCTCGTATTTACCTGGAAAGAGCGAAAATTTACGTAAGTATGGTAGGTTGAGGTCAAATCAGAAAAGTCACATGAAAATATACAATTTTGAAGATTACGAATTATGATGAACTTTAATAAGGATATTGCAATGTTCGTTTGTTGATTCAGTTGGATATGTAAATAAATGTGACATCGCAAAACACGTGTATTTTAAATACCAATGTTCTTCAAGATATCATAAAGATGGCCAAAAAGCTTTTTGATAACATTGTGCCATTTTTTTATCATTATTATTATTCTCCTGTACCTAATAGTTCGGTATACTGTCAAGAGAAGCCAATTTAAGAGAATTTTCTCTATTATGATCGTCACAGCCAAATCTCGGTTTTTATTACACTTGCCCGTAAAATTTCTTCTTGTAGGTATATAAATAATAGCCAGTTAAAGGAAAATATTCAATGATCGTCCAAAATACAACTTATTGCATTACCGGGTATAACTACGCTATGATAATGCTCAGAAGTAAATTGCACTTTTTTTAACGAATTAAAATCTTTGGAACTCCCCGTTCGGATTTTTCAGTACCCTGGAGAAGTCTGAAAGGGGTATGCCTATATGACTGGCATTCCAGTCTGGTTCGGTTGTGGGTATCACCCCCATTATCACAATATGGCCTTACACACGCCTACGGTGTTCTTCAAAGTGCGATGACTCACGACACATCGTGTTGTAATATTCTACGAAACTACACTTGACAAGATAAACATAATTTCGTGTGCTCGATAGATAAATATTAAGCAATCATTGATATGCCGTTACTCAATAGAAATTCCGTAGGCCAAATAAAAATTTTGGCCACTGCAATACCATTTTAAACTCTAAAATGGTATGATAAAAACTACTTAATAAAAATAAAATAAAAATATTATTTAGATCCAGAGAACACAAAATAATTTTGAGTAGGAGCAATTATCCTTTTTTTCTCAGTTTCACTGTAATGGCGTAAGATATTATGGCAAATAAAAAACAAATTTCTATCTTACTCTGAATATTTAAAAAATGTATTTTGTGATTGTTATTATGGATTTAGATTTGCTGACTTCTCATTTTCCAGGCATCACCAAGGAATATACCGGGTATATCAAGACTGCTACCGAAAACGAAGCCGGGTGGTAGTTTTACTGACTACAATCATAATGCAACTAAATATTTTGCAAAGAAATGCGACAATTTTTTTTTATCATTTTTTAAATATCATCATTTTTGGGTGGTAAATCCATAGTTTTGCTAAAATAACAATTGAAACTCTTTTATACCTTAGAGTCTCTATAAATAAAAGGGTATACACTATTATTTTAGGAAAAGAAATGTATTTACCGCCCAAATATGACAATATGAAAAAACTAACAAAAAAAAATTCGTCGCTTTTTTTGCAACATTTTTTGTTGCATTGTGTCTGAAGTCGCTAACACTACCATTAACCATCCGGCTTCGTTTTCGGTAGCAGTCTTGATATACCCTGTATACAGCATATATCAAAACTGCTACCGAAAACGAAGCCGGGTGATAGTTTTAGTTACTACAAACACAATACAATAAAGAATTTCGCAATGAAAAACTATTTTTATTTTGCAATATTTATATGTCGTTGTGTTTGGGTGGTAAATCCATAGTTTTAGCAAAAACAATAATTTAAACTTTTTCGTACTATAGCTTCTTTAAACATAAAAAAGGATGTAATCTATTATTTTAGAAAAAAAAAAACGATGTAGTTACTACCCAAATACGACGCTGGAAAAAAATAAACAATACATCGTCGCTATTTTTTGCAAAAATGTTAGTTAGATTGTGTCTGAAGTCACTAAAACTTGCTCCGGGCTTCGTTTTCGGTGGCAGTCTTGATAAACCCTGTATAAAGAGTTTATATTTCTACGATGATGCTAAGCTAGAATACAATTTCTCAAGGTTACAACCTCTGAACTAGCATCAAGCAAGCCTTTAAATTCTCCACCAAACATTTCTCGCGACGTGCATAATAATCAAGATGCGGCGACCGCACGTCCCATTCTTAACCACAAAAAACTTGTTCACGAATATAAAAATACAACATATGCAGACTTTTACAGACTGTTTGATCTGATTCGGCTGTTCATTCTGTCTGTATCAGCCCATAAACGTCCCACTGCAGGGCACGGGCCTCCTCTACAATCGAGAGTACGATTGAGAGTGGTTAGGCCATATAGTCCACCACGCTGGCCTAGTGCGGGTTGGCGGACTTACATACCATAGAATTTTTTTTTTATAAATCGCTATGGTATGCAGGTTTCCTCACGATGTTTTCCTTCACCGTTTTAGTGCGTGGTGATTGACTATCAATACACACATGACTCCGAAAAGTCAGAGGTGTGCCCTGGGATTCGAACCCGCGACCACCGTGAACATGTTGGCAGTCGCGTCTAGTCCGTTTACCAACAGGCCACCACGCACTTCCAACAGGCCACCACGCACTTCATTTTGTTTTTCATTTTTTTTTCACTTTTGTTCATTCTAAATATACGTTTTAAAAGTAGTAGAGCCTCGCTGTAGCTCTTTCATGCTAAGGTTGTCTTCGATGGTAAAGGTGCTACTGTTTTATTGGTTTTTAATCCTCGAGCTAGGTTAAGTGATGATTTGTTACAGGTTGGTGGGAGGTGCTGGATGCAACAAGCCGAAGACAAGGTGAAATGGCGCAATTTGGGGGAGGCCTATGTCCAGCAGTGAACATAGGCGGATAATAATGAACCAAGTACGGCAGTGACTGCATCGCACCTGATGATAATTACGATACCGTTCAGCAAGACTGCCGATTGGCAATAGATTATACTTTTTTACTATTGAATTTTGTCTGGTTAGGACGGTATAAATAAATAAATACACCCAACAGTCACATACATAGTCCTAACCCCACACTAAGTCATGTATCGTGGGTACCAAAAACAACGAGAGACTTTTCGGTCTCAAAAACACCGAGGCATGGTTGTATAGTCATGCATGTGTAACACGTTTCGGGTTCAGCCTACATACAATCAATAAAATTAATACAATACACACAATTCATACAATACAATTCAATTAGGCTAGGCCGGTGTAACTAAATCAACCCGCGAGGAATTAATCTCCTTATCATCGGGTGCGTGTCAGTTATTTCATCGTGACATTTAGTTCAGTCAATATGTAAATTGCCCTCCGAATAAAAACCTACCCTTATTTAACATAATGAATCGTTAGGAGGGCATGTCAAAAGGTCATAGAAAAATTAAAAAGGTCGCGCTGTTTGCTGATTTTGATAAATTCAAAAAATGAATTAAAAAAAAAACGATTTTTTTTCTTGGAAACTATTGGTTTTAGGAAAAAGTTTTTTAAATAAAAATGTAGAGGGCGCTAATGGATCAAAAAAGTGTTCCAACGCTATTTTCGATAGGAATCAATGTTTTTTTTTATAATAATGTAATTTAGAAAGTTGTTCGTCACAAAATTAGCGACAACTTTTATTTAAACCAAATTTTTATAAAACTTACCGTTTTCAAGCTGGAACTTGTCGAAGTGTACAAATTGTACATTATGTACCGTGCCGTTGCACAGTACTCATGCCATTCAGTTTTTATCTTTTTTTAATTCAACTGAAATAGCAGTAACTGTTGTCCGATTTTGTTAACAAAAAATTTGAACTTCTGTTCAGCAAAATTTTGAACTTAGGTGAATTTATCTATGTTTTGCATCACATTATTTCAAGTCGGATGACGTCACTCCAATGACAAAAAATGTAGTTCGCAATGCCCTCTACATTTTTTATTTAATAAACAATAGTTTCCAAGAAAAAAGCATTTCAATTTTTTTTATTCATTTTTTGAATTTCTCAAAATCAGCAAACAACGCGACCTTTTTAATTTTTCTGTGACCTCTTGACATGTCTCCCTAACGATTAATTATGTTAAATAAGGGTAGGTCTTTATTCGGAGGGCAATTAATTATTCCTTACATATTGACTGAACTAATTATAAAAATATAGACCTAAAATCTCACTCATAAACATAATACATTTAAGGAAACGGATGCAAACATATACACAATACGGACGCGTATTGCATACGGTAACCTAATAGTTTCATCAATATTTTCTAGGAAACCTAAATATGTGCTATCCTTTTCGCACACGGACATTCCATCAATATCTATCCTTTTCCATTCCATGCAAAGCTTAGGAAACGCCGTTTTAATATTCCTGTGGTGCGGCGAACGTCAAAAACTTCTTAGAACTGTGCGCGCCATCCGGTTAAAAATAATTCGGCCTAGTTAATAGTTTCCGACTTGGAATATTAAAACACAATTTTTTTTCGATTCTAAATGCCAAAAAAGAGGCTTCCTAGTATTAACATACAGTCTTGACCCCACTCTACCATATAAGATTGGTGTAGTGGGCATCGGAAACTGCGAGATAACTGGGTCTTATGACACAGATCTGAAAAAAATATTTGTATCTTATACATTTTCTTTTTATTGCAGTGAATGGCTAGACAAGCATTCTGGTCGCCTAATGGTAAGCATTACGACTGCTCATGAACAGTAGCAAAACAAAATACATACATGTCTTGGGGTGGTTACCAAACCTTGGAACTTACATTTTGCAGCTCTTAAACATACGCCACGAATTCTTTTCAACTATTCTTTATCGACTTAATTCGTCCAATCTGCACCTTCAATAAGTCTGATGACTATACAATTTTTATGCAATTCTGAAAGTTATCTGTTAGGTCGCGTAAGATAAGAGATAAATTGAATTAATAAAAATGTATAAAAGTGAACTGATAATGCATGCATGGTGCATATGTTATTTTTTTTTTTTTTTTTTTTTTTTAACGAGAGTAAAGCTCCTTTAGCCTTCCTTCCGACACTCGGGGGAGATCGGAAGGGGCGTGTCGGGGTCTCCGGCCTTCCAGCCTGTTATCAGGCTGGGTCCCTACTGAGATCTAAAAAGATCTTTTGCCGGCATACCGACTAAAACCTCTCGGTGGCCATCACGCGCGTTATGGGTGACAGGCGATGTGGACAGGCGAATGGCGCCCATTTAACTCGCCGTGTCACCCGGCGCACTGCCAAATATGGCTCCTCACATGTTGGGAGGGCGCAGATGCCCCCTCTTTCCCTACTTCGGACGCCCATGGTGAGATGGGCGTCCGCGACAGACACGAGGCCACACGTTCTGCCGCCCATCTCGGGGTCACTCCCGACGTGAGCACACAGCCCCCGCTGTGTGCTTAGCGACCCCGATGACACCTTTTAGTCGCCTCTTACGACAGGCCGGGGATACCGTGGTGGAATTCTGGCGCCCCTTGACCACTGGGCGGGGCGCCGGGTCAGCCATTGTCATTCACCCGGCGCCTCCTTCTCGGTTGGCGGCGGCGGGTGGGATCGTTCCGCTCACGATCCCGCCCCGCGCTCTCCTTCTGTGAGATGATGATCTCACAGAAGGTAAGCATGGCCTGCCATGACCTCCTACTCTCAACCATGGAAGGAATCACGGCTGAGAGTGAGAGGTCCTCTCCGATGGCTGCTCGGAGAGCTGCGCGCTCCTCTTCCCAAGCTGAACACTCCGAGAGAGTGTGCTGGGCTGTGTCTTCCGGGCAGTTGTCACAATGGTGACACACGGCGGACTCTTCCCTTCTTGCCACCCGCCACAGGTATCTGCCGAAACAGCCATGCCCCGACAAAACCTGTGTCAGGCGGAACGTCATCTCGCCGTGGCGCCTGCCCAGCCACTGGTCTAGGACAGGACGCACTGCCGCGATGGTCCAAACACCAGCACTGGGATCGTTCAGCCTGGTGCGCCATTCCTCCACTGCAGCCGTGCGGAAGGAGGCCCGAACGGCCTCGACTTCTCTAAAGGCTGGTAGCTCCCCACGACGGGACGCCTCCTCCCGCCAGTGGTAGGCTGACGAGAGGGCTCTGGCGTCAATGTCCCAGGGAAGGAAACCAGCCAGTACGCAGGCCGCCTCATGGGAAATCGTGCGATAGCCCCTGACCATTCGCTGCGCCACCGCTCGCTGCGCTGGACGCAGGAGGAAAACACAGCGCCTGTCCAGGGACTCGGCCCAAACGGGGCAACCGTAAAGTGCCATGGATCGCACGACTCCCGCGTACAATCTTCGGCAGGGGATGCCGGGACCTTCGAGGTTGGGCAGCAGGCTTGACAACGCGCCTGCCGCTCGAACCAGCTTCGGCTTTAGCTGGGTGAAGTGGGCGCGGAAGTTCCACCGGCTGTCCAGCACGACTCCCAAGTACTTCATATGGTGCATATGTTATGGGCCAAGTGATTAATCGGGCATTATTCATAATGCCCGGACAATATGAATAATGCCCAATAAGAGCGGGCAATGTGATTATAACCAATCAATTTATCACATTGCCCGGGCATTATGAATAATGCCAAGTGTCTATTGGGCAGAGTGATGTTAAGCGAATCAAAATCAAAACAATGAGCCGAAGTGGTAGAATTTAGTATAGGACAGCACGAGGGGGTGGATTGGGAGGAGTGGAGAGGGAGGGGGAGTGTCGCACCTCCCCTGGTACCACTCAAAAGGTAATGCACTATTCCTGAGAAATATCTATTATAGCAACCTAACCCTTAAAACACTTGTTGTCAATACAAATTAGCTTCTGCATCGTCTCCGGCGCTACGGGAAGTTCAGCCCCTTCGCCCTTGCGTAACAAAAGATATGCACCCATGCTCACCTCCACAGCTTCGGCTTGCTGGTCGCCTCCTATATCCTAAGTTACAGCGGGCGGAGGCTGCTCTCCCTTCGCGCCTCCGGCTTTTTATATACACTCTAGGGTCGGTAGCCAAAAGACTACGTGAAGTCGGGGTGTTCCGAGTCGGTTTTGGGGCACATTCGACCTAACTGATCCAAAAAGTGGGTAGGTACACCAATTTTCTTTTGAAGATAATGTTTCGGACGTTAAAAAACAACTAAACATAAGCAGATCAATTCAACCTTTCTAATCTATGGGTCTATCGCAGATGCGACAATGCGGCAGCGCACCACGTAAAAAATCACATTGCCCGATCATCATGTTGCCATATTCATAATGCCCGGGCAATGTGATAAATAGGTGAGTTTAGATTGTAATTAACCACTTGGCCCGATATGGTTCAGCAATATTCATACTGCCCGGGCATTATGAATACTGCCCGCATTAATCACTTGGCCCATAACACATACACACGCATAATATTTTCAACATATATTTATATAAATACCATTTCTTTGGTTTAATTGAATTGATAAATACTATTTAAAGATAAATGCAAATTGAAAATGAAAATTCTTTCAACAGGCCTGTCTGGAAATTCTTTGGATATGCTCAGCATTGATTGTTAGTGGCTGAAGTTATTGTGAAATAATAGAAACTTCGTACAGAGTCCACGTAGTTTTTTTATTTTTTATATAGTAGGATAATATCTCTGTAGTTTGAGGTCTACCTTATGTGTTTAAAAATTATAATTAGAAAGTTTACGATAACATAGTTCAATGGATCCAATAGCTTTAATTTAAAAATTATCATTTGCCTTTATGTTTATTCAGAAAATTCAATCGTTCGTTACATAATCACGAAGATGTACTAATGATAGTATTACGTATATTAATATTCTAGGTATTACATAATATACTTTGTATGTTTTAAATAACATTCTAAATAATTTAATTGATAAGTCTTTTATAAAAAGGTCACAGGCGAGGCGAGGAAAAAAAACCCAAATATAATTGGCTGTTCTTGTTTATTAGTTTATTTAATATTTTCCAAATTTTTGTATAAACAAAATAACAAAAACACGGAATATTTTGAACAAAATAAAGTGAAAACAAAGCTATTATAAGAAGAGTTCGCATGGAATTAGTAACACAATAAGATTTACCTCTAAAGATAGGAAATTAAAAACCCGCGTCGAAAACAAGTACTTAGTTTAGGAATCGACAATTTATTAAAACATATTAAATCAATTCTAATGGGTTTATGTGGTTTATACTGGATTGAGTCATTCATTGCTTTGATAAATGTCGTGTGAAGCGTGTTGTAGTAGAGAAAAATCCATAAAAAGGAGCGAAACCCTGGATTTTGCTCCGGTTTAATTTAGCCTTCTTAAAAGGAAATAAGTTTCAAAAATTGCGCGATAGAAAAAAGAAAATTATAATATTCTAAAAAACATCCTCATTTTGGTTGCCTTTGGGTCAATAGCTTTGGTACACGTCTGTCTACCTTATAATTTCAATTTTAGCTTGTAAATGATTAATAAACTACTCAGAATTAAACAATCGCAACATTTTTAATACAACTGAATTGTAAACTAGTTTTGAAAAGTGCATTACGAGTAGCAGACTTTGTTGTATGTTCTTTTGGTGAATATTTCCTTCCAAAATTTGTGGTGAAAAAAAAAAACAAATCTAAATTAATTATAGTCCAGGTTCCCTGGAACAATTTTCATAATTGATTACTAACAAGCTGATTTTTCGTGAGTACTGAATGTATATTTCATTTTATTTGTATACTCAAAAATTACAAATTTTGTAGGACTAATATAACATACCTTTATTTTTGTAGGACATTGTTTTATTTGGATGAAAAATATATTAACCTATCACGTGATATATTTGTCCTACAGTTACTAATTTAAAAAAAAGTCTTGCGGTATTGACAACTTTTGAGCGTAGGATCAAGATGACATACCACACAATTTGTAGGACATTGTGGGTAGTAAACTATACAAATGATAGCTAACCAATAAAAAAATCAGCTGGTTAGTAATTATTTTCTATGACCTTGTTTATGATAAATGTTGGAAAGGGGGGACTCCCTAACAAAACCTTATATTTTGTAGGACAAATATTTTTTCACCTTATTTAGATAATTATCTCGATAATTAACAAAGGAAAATTCGGTAACTAATTAGGTAAAAATTTTAAAAATTCGTCAAATCGACATGTTTTATCCTTGCTACCCTACTAAGCTACCATTTACCAACATTACTGTAAGGAAAAAGTTGGGCGTCTAGTCGAAAGGAAGCTACTCACGAAAAATCAACTTGTTAGTAATCAATTATGAAAATTGTTCTAGGGAACCTGTACCATTATATTTAAGGATTCAATAAATTGTTTTAATTTTGCAGCGTGATGTATTTACATAAGCTTTCGTTACTGATAAGTAAGGTGCACAAGTGCAAATGTTCCGTGAACCGTGTAGGTCTGGATATAAGATAAAGAATAATGCGCTTCTTTACTATTATCTGTACGATGGAATATTTATTACTGTAATGTTATACAATGCCTATATATGCGTCATGTGAATACATTTTGTATAAAAAATGCCTAAACTTGGTATTTACTTGTACATACATATTTACTGTACGATATAAGCCTTTATATATCTCACTGCAGGGCATAAGACTTCTCTACAATTGAGAGAAAGATTGCCATCACAGCAATTGGTATCCGTTACATTACCAATATGCTATCGGGACAGAATAAATGGAAAGCCCTAACTTCTTTTCGCGAAACCGTCATGGTTAAAAGGAGAAGTTAATGCCTGATCCTGCTTAGAAATGAGTTTGTGCCGATGGACAAGCATGGGGTGTGTCGATGGTAAAAATCCGGCGTTTCTTGCTTAAGGCAATCCAAGAGGATTTTCCCAATGAAGAAAGAAACGTTTCCACGCACTTCATATCTTAAATAACTTATACATAAAACCTTTTCAATAGTGATTATACTGTATTCTGTATCTGTACAGATACAGTATAATCACTATTGAAAAAGGTTTTATGTATAAGTTATTTTTATTTAAGTTTATGTATAAGAAAGAATAAATAATTTAACAAGATGCTGGATGCGACAAGCCAAAGACAGGGTAAAATGGCGCAATTTGGAGGAGGCCTATGTCCAGCAGTGGACAACAGTTTAGGCTGATGATGATGATGATGATGATGATAAGAAAGAAAACGTTTCCACGCACTTCATATCTTAAATAACTTATACATAAAACCATTTCAATAGTGATTATACTGTATTCTGTATCTGTACAGATACAGTATAATCACTATTGAAAAAGGTTGTATGTATAAGTTATTTTTATTTAAGTTTATGTATAAGAAAGAAAACGTTTCCACGCACTTCATATCTTAAATAACTTATACATAAAACCATTTCAATAGTGATTATACTGTATTCTGTATCTGTACAGATACAGTATAATCACTATTGAAAAAGGTTGTATGTATAAGTTATTTTTATTTAAGTTTATGTATAAGAAAGAAAACGTTTCCACGCACTTCATATCTTAAATAACTTATACATAAAACCATTTCAATAGTGATTATATCTAACCGTATTTTCATGTTTCACAGCTAGTTTAGTAATAGACGCAGAGCTAAGGATATAATTAAATATGCCGGATGCCGAGTTGTTATTTCGTAATCTCTACACCCGTCGATTTTAACCTTTTAGCTAACCGCTTGCGTTAGTGATTGCTTTATGATATTTATTCTAGTTTCGGTATGTTATATTTTGAATCTCTATGAGCCCATATACGTCCAACTGTAGGGTACGGACCTCACACAGTCAAGAGTGCGATTTAGAGTGGTTAGGCCTTATAGTCCATCACCCTGGCTTAATGTTAGATTTTACATAAAAATTCATATATGTAAATTGCTATATTATTTTTCCTTCGACGTCTGCTCAGTTACCGAATGGCGGCCACGTACGCATGATTATTCGAGTAAGCGATGGCATACCGTTTTTTGATAAATCAGGAGTTTTACATTTGTTTAAGAGTAAGTTTTAGTTATATTTCGCCGTAACAAAGTGACTATGGTGAATTGATAGTGAGTACAATAAAATCCAAATTGAGTTACATCTTGCCAGTCGACAGAATTACGCTAACCTACTTAAGACTATGGATATATACACAGAAGAGTTGAAATATAGATACTCATACTTAATCAGAAAATTTACTAGCTTGTGTGGTCGACTATGACGGAATTTCCATCTTTATACATATATGATTGTCGCTACTTTTTAATAAAATTCTATTTTCTTGTTAAATACAACATTCGAGCAAAGTTTTGCTTTGCCACTGCAATTTATAATTTATAACTAAGTAACATTCTGTTTTCAAACCAGTCACTATATTCAATGTTCTAACTTTATGGTTTCGTAATGAGTATGGATTAATGTTCGTACATTTTTTGTTCTTCAAAAACAGGCTTGCCAAATTTAAGATCACTGGATTTGATAAACATGATTGTAACTTTGAACGACGGCCCGAGAGTTATAATGTGCGAAATGCCTTCTGTAAATAGCCTTGTATGTCAAAATGTACGAAATATCGCAACATATTATAATTAATATTTTTATTCTATATGTATGCAACCAATAGTGGTATCGACCAATTCTCGTTTACAAAATGGCCGTCCTTGCTTATAAATTATAGGGTATGGTTCTTATTAATTTAACAAATTGCGAACGTTGACATAGTCGAACAAAAAACTTGCAACGCACGGGTTCCGTGATTTAAGAAATATATTCGAGTAAAGTTAAAACATAAATAAAGTTTGTCAATTACATTATTTGGAAATTAGGTACTTTGTTTATTTTAAAAATGACGTCTGAATCAAAAGTTACGTAATAGATTGCAGGTAAGAATTTTTAGTTATATTTGGCAAACTGTATGCAAATAATTATAAATATATAATTATAAATTTTACTAGGAATATAACTACCAAAAATGCACTTTCTGAAAATAAAAACGGTAAGTCGACATCCGTATCACGTCACAATGAACATCATAAGTTCCTGGCAAACATAACATGACGAAAATTGTGTTCAAATATTGTACTCACGTAAACAAATATGCTAAGTTAACTTAACCGAAACCATTTGCGTTCCACTAACAATATGGTGTGATATGTTTATGAGAACTTTACACACAAACAGTAAAAACTAGTTGAAATAATAAGAACTATCTATTGAAACGATTTTTCTTCTTCAGTGTTTATATAGATATATTTTAATATTTTTAAAATTAACGGCCATTGGTCCTTTGAGGCTTGATTATGCAACTTATGATTTACTTTAGTTTAATTTTTCATTTAATTTAAGCTTTTTTTGGCAGGACCCTTAAATAATTGTTAGCCTTTCAATGTATTAGTTGAAATTAAATAAATACACACAATACTCACATACATAGTCATGATCACTAAGATTGAGTCTTGTGTCGTGGATATCAAAAAATACGAGAGACTTTTCGTTCACAAACATCCAAATCCGAAACAAATACCTTTGGATCACACAATTATTTGTCTGGGCGCTGGAATCGAACCCGCAGCCATAGTTTCACAACCGGCGTCTAACCAACAGTGCCAAGGAAGTTGCCCTTGTAAGAATTGATGGTTTCATACCCAAATTGTGAATAAGCTAGCAATAACAACCGTAATGAAAGAAATCTGTTCTGGCATCATAATCTCTTACGGCTTTTTTATCAAGGATATAAGTTACTAATTGCAATCAAATATAAGCAAGGTTAAGTGTCGTCGTGGAAATTTATAACCATCCCACTTTTTATAGCGTTGATCAATCAAATCTTGTTTATTCATTGGCTTAGAGACAGTCACTATCGGAATTTACCTCTAAAAACCGATCCATCACATAAATCTTCTATAGAAACTATAAATAGATGAAGTTTTAACGTGAAGGTTTTATATCACTAAAAAACAATTTGCATAAGAATTTATTCGGAAAAGACAATTTTGTAATAAATAAATGGGAAATTGACATAAATTGACATCTAATTTAACGACGTTTCCAATGATACAGACAATAATAAAATGGGGCATAGCAAGAAAATATATACATGCAATAAAAACTAGCTGAAATTATAATTATAAAGAAATTTTGAACAGATGATTTCATACATGCACTAAATTGTGTCTTTTTTTTTTAAATAAAATTGGGCTAAGGTCACAGGAGGATGATGATGACAAATTTAAGAAATTCAATAATACGATCATTTTTTGCAAAACACGATTCAATATATTTTCGAATCATGACGTTAGCGACTAATTGCCTGAATTTATGACCAGTAGTGCATGTAGTAATCCACCTCAAATCAAAACACTTGACGCAAATCGCAGGTCTGGTTTGACGACAAAAAACCATCAACACAAACTTGTTACCTACGTGATGTCCTACCACTTTTATAACTTACATCATATCATTCATATGCTAATTAATGAATTTAAAAGGATAACATTTTTAAGTTATAATTATCTAAAAAATAGCAATAGAAACACGAATGTGTGCTAATTATTTTTCTTTAACATTCAACAACAATGGATACTATAACATCTAAAAGCTAATATCGTGCACATTTTTGTACATATACATGTAGGTAACATGTACGTTTTGTTTTATTACTTTAATAATTTAATAATACCAAATAGTCACATTTACAGGCCTGACCAAACGGTAGGATACAAGGCTTGTATAGTGAATACTCGTGAGTATCAAAAACTATGTAAAATTATTTGGTCCAACAAAGTATATATGTATTTGTGTTAGTCCATATACGTCCCAATGCACGGCCCGGGCCTCCTCCACAAATGAAAGTACCATTGACAGTGGGTTAGCCCATACAGTCCACCTCGCTGGGATTTGAAACCGCGGCCACCGTGAACATGTAGGCAGCTGTCTGGTCCGTTACCAACAGGCCACCATGCGATTTTTCGTCACACAAATACGATATTTAACCAAGAGATTATATACCAAGTACCTTGACTAAGATAATTTTGACGATAAACCTTAAATTGACACTACCTCCTTTACTTATCGCACTCCATCATCAAGCATCCGGCAGCACATTCCTAATTACTCACTGTCACAGATAAAAATAATAAAAACCCATGCCGTCTAACATTGTGATTATTATCTTACAACAATATCTAAACTCCTCTCAATCGAAGGATTAGGAAGAATTACGCGTTTAGAAATACAGACTAATACACTATAGTACGAAATTACGTATCTATCTATACTCCATCCTTGATGTTGTTAATTGTTTGATAGACTACAGTGAGTAATTACGTATCTATCTATACTCCATCCTTGATCTTGTTAATTGTTTGATAGACTACAGTGAGTAATTACGTATCTATCTATACTCCACCCTTGATCTTGTTAATTGTTTGATAGACTACAGTGAGTAATTACGTATCTATCTATACTCCATCCTTGATCTTGTTAATTGTTTGATAGACTACAGTGAGTAATTACGTATCTATCTATACTCCATCCTTGATCTTGTTAATTGTTTGATAGACTACAGTGAGTAATTACGTATCTATCTATACTCCATCCTTGATCTTGTTAATTGTTTGATAGACTACAGTGAGTAATTACGTATCTATCTATACTCCATCCTTGATCTTGTTAATTGTTTGATAGACTACAGTGAGTAATTACGTATCTATGTATACTCCATCCTTGATCTTGTTAATTGTTTGATAGACTACAGTGAGTAATTACGTATCTATCTATACTCCATCCTTGATCTTGTTAATTGTTTGATAGACTACAGTGAGTAATTACGTGTCTATCAATACTCCATCCTTGATCTTGTTAATTGTTTGATAGACTACAGTGAGTAATTACTTATCTATCTATACTCCATCCTTGATCTTGTTAATTGTTTGATAGACTACAGTGAGTAATTACGTATCTATCAATACTCCATCCTTGATCTTGTTAATTGTTTGATAGACTACAGTGAGTAATTACGTATCTATCTATACTCCATCCTTGATCTTGTTAATTGTTTGATAGACTACAGTGAGTAATTACGTATCTATCTATACTCCATCCTTGATCTTGTTAATTGTTTGATAGACTACAGTGAGTAATTACGTATCTATCTATACTCCACCCTTGATCTTGTTAATTGTTTGATAGACTACAGTGAGTAATTACGTATCTATCTATACTCCATCCTTGATCTTGTTAATTGTTTGATAGACTACAGTGAGTAATTACGTATCTATCTATACTCCATCCTTGATCTTGTTAATTGTTTGATAGACTACAGTGAGTAATTACGTATCTATCTATACTCCATCCTTGATCTTGTTAATTGTTTGATAGACTACAGTGAGTAATTACGTATCTATCTATACTCCATCCTTGATCTTGTTAATTGTTTGATAGACTACAGTGAGTAATTACGTATCTATCTATACTCCATCCTTGATCTTGTTAATTGTTTGATAGACTACAGTGAGTAATTACGTATCTATCAATACTCCATCCTTGATCTTGTTAATTGTTTGATAGACTACAGTGAGTAATTACGTATCTATCTATACTCCATCCTTGATCTTGTTAATTGTTTGATAGACTACAGTGAGTAATTACGTATCTATCTATACTCCATCCTTGATCTTGTTAATTGTTTGATAGACTACAGTGAGTAATTACGTATCTATCAATACTCCATCCTTGATCTTGTTAATTGTTTGATAGACTACAGTGAGTAATTACGTATCTATCTATACTCCATCCTTGATCTTGTTAATTGTTTGATAGACTACAGTGAGTAATTACGTATCTATCCTACATCATTGATCTTCCACCTCTACTTGCTTTCACTCAGATGTAAAGAGCAAGAGCTCTTTAGAAGTAAGGTCTACTGTTGCGTGCATGGCGGTTAGAAATAATTTGATACTATTAGATTTATTTTATCGATAAAATCGATCATAGCTACTGACATATTTAACATGACCAAATCGTGCATGAGAGTATTTATGCGTATTTGCCTATGGCTATGTAATTATAATACTGCCATTTTTTTGTTTGTGTCAAAAAAATGAATATTTTCAGTAATATGAAAATATTCCAAACATTATATTACGCGGTTATTATTTTCTATTTGTATTGTACTGAACAGGAAATCTTAAATTACTTCGTATAGTATTTCATTATTCAGCAAGCTAATTATATTGCATTTATAGCTCATAATTTATTTAAATGCTTCCATTTATTTAACGCGCGTAGATACAATTGCTATCACTAGTCGTGCTAGTTAATCGTTAGAACATAAAAAGAATGGCCGCAAATCATTTTTTGTGAGCTTCTAATTAGATGCCGCGATTTTTATATGTACAGTTCTTTTTGGCTTGCCACAGTTGCTTTAGTATAGTAACTTACAAGTACATTGTACTGTTGAACCATAAATATGGAAATTTACTTATACATTAGTAAAATTGCACTTATTACTAAAAATAAACATATCATCATGCATTTCAGGATGCCTGACAGAGTTGTTTTATGACGAATTTCCTTAAGACAAGTCAAAGCTATCATATGCTTTAAAATCGAAGTAGATTGAAAATGGATTGTTTTTCACCAACTCTGCAACTTGCGCAGGAGGCGTATAGCGTGAAAATATATATCTTTTTTATATTTAATAATTCACTTTCTACGCGCACTAAACTACTATATGAAATATTACATAAATTTCGTGAAAAAGAAAAATCCTAACTAGGTTTAAAACATAATAATTTCAATCAACAAGCGACAATCGCTTATGAAGAAATATTACCGTTAGGTACAAATGACTTCGATAAGATTTCGCGTCAATTAATTCTAGCGCGGTTTAATTTATCATAATTACATTATGCATTGCAATTATAATGCCATTATTTCCAATCTGAGTAATAACACGGGGGTAAAGTTCAAATGGTTCCGGAAAATTAATAATAAATGCGTTTAGAATATAGGAAAGTTATGAGGATTGATTCAAGATTTTTTCTTGTTTTACTGTAAGTATTGCAAGCGAAGTATGATAGATCGTAGTGATGTGAGTTTTATAAAATTTTTTTAAAATTCCAATGAGTTCTCCCCTTTTTAAATTAATGTGTTATTGTTGTGAAGTAAGTCGGAGAAACTTATTTGTTATGGTAAGCTTTTCTTTTACTTTTATTTAATATTGAGGACGAGTATTGACATGTCCAATATATTATTTATTAATATAATACTCGTATATAATAATAACATGTGAAGTGAGAAACACTGTTCTTAATATTATACCAACAGCTTGACAAAAACGCATCGGACGCCAAAAGACCGTAGACAATCCATAAAAATGAATCCAATAACTAAAATGTAGTAAGCGATAAACTGTTAATGTGATTTTATACAGCTTCCATTCACAATTGTCCTTACTTTTACACTGGGGTAAAAAATTAAAGAGTATCCACGAATCATATTTACTATTCATTTTGAATTTGAAATTTGAAGACTGCCGCAGTGGATTAGTTGTACTAAGGTACGGTTACAAAGCTGAGGTCTCGGGTTCGAATCCCGGCTTGGGCAAAGTGATATTGGATTTTTCTATTCATTATCAGCCCAGAGTCAAGAATTTGTGCCCGATATGGCGATAGGCTCGCCACCTATCACATTGTGGGACGGAACATACAAGGCGATATGTGGGTGTCCTGGCACCTCTGCCTACCCCTTCTGGGATATAGGCGTGAGTTTATGTATGTGTATGTATGACATTTTGAATTTCCCTAAAAATCATTATATTTTGATATAAAAAATTACTAACGAAATCGTCGTTTGGGTCATAAAATGTAACGCCATTTAATTTAATTTTTACTATTTTAAATCCCACGTAGCGAATCACAATTATGTATGATCGCAAACATATTAAAGATATTTGATTTCAGTGTATATTTAAAATTTCATAATTCATTCTAACTCTTCAGTATATTGAAATCATTTTTTCCTCTCCTCTTTCCGAATAGTCTGTATATCAAGTTACTTAAAAGGAAGACAGCGATACCGACCGTTAATATTTGCTCACGTTTCATCGCTTGTATTATACCGGGTATCTCAAGACTGCTACCGAAAACGAAGCCGGGTGGTAGTTTTAGTGACTACAAACACAATGCAACTAAAAATTTCGCAAAGAAACGCGTAAATGATTTTTTATGATTTTTTAAATATCGTCATTTTTGGGTGGTAAATCCATAGTTTTTGCTAAAATAATAATTTAAACACTTTTATATCTTAGATTATTTATAAATAAAAGGATATACACTGTTATTTTAGGAAAAAATGTATTTACCACCCAAATATGGTCATAGGAAAAAAATAACAAAAAAAAAATGGTCGCTTTTTTTTTTTTTTTTTTAACTTTTTCTGTTGCATTGTGTCTGAAGTCGCTTTAACTACCACCCGGCTTCGTTTTCGGTAGCAGTCTTGATATACCCTGTATGTGCTTATATCAAATTCAGTATCAATAAATTTCCGAAGTAACAAAAACATTGCAAGCCAGACGGAATCGCTCAAGAATTCAATCAGCCTTGACTGATGTAGACACTACTCATATTGCAAATTGTTGTTTAATTTATTCTATCACTCGACAGTAGTGTTTATTACATTAGATTATTACAGAGAACGATGAGGCGAGGACGTCATTTGCTTGATGGTTAGTGCCGCGTTTACCCTTAAACTCAGACCCCCTTATAACTTATTCATAAGAACCGCTAATAAACCATATAAACATAAATTAGTTATATCATGTTAAGAGGAGATAAAACGTTCATTAAGTTTTGCTATTCATAATGGTTTTTTTCTACATATTTTAACTAATATTGCCACTTCACAGAAAATGTAATTTCATTCACTTCACGATTGAATATTCTCTATGTGACACTTGTAACACTGTTGAATCAATCTGCAGTCGATATAATTGAAAATAAAGGCACTAGAAATATGTTTCAACACGTATAATCGCACGATATATTGAATATCCATTTTAGGAGCATCACCAAGAATTTAAAATGACTAAGAACTTCATGGCAATGCACTAAGCCTTTCACGCCGAGTCATTAGATGCATAGTAAAATCTTCCAAAATCTTGTTGAATTACTGAACCAAAAAGTGACTAATTAACAAATCGGGGTGACGTGTCTGGGGTATAATTTTGGTATTCATATATTTCATCATTTTATGCGAAATAACCACAAATTAGTAATAATTCAAACCAAAGTAGTAAGCTGCCACGGAACAACTACACGAAGTTGTAAAATATTCCAACACGTTAATAATTATTTATTCAACTGCGCACCGATTAATTTAAATACCAAATGTGCATTATGCATGAACGAAATACATTATTCAATAACTTATAAATCCACTGGTATTCAATTAAATTGATTTTCTTTTCGCAAAAATTGCTTCCATGTATCAGAATTAATTCCACATAATTATGTACGTTGGCATTCCTACAAGATAATATTTATGCACTTTGAATATAGATTTAGTTCCTGATATAAAGATCAGTCGCCTGTCAAAAATGTTTGCTAAAGAAACATTTTAACTATATGAAAAAAATGCGAAATTCGAGAGATGAACTCCACAGGTCCGCGCGATGAACTAGGTTCAATTCTGTGCGTTAGCCATGGGGTTTTCTCTGTACTCCGACACGATGATAAATGTTCGAACATCGCTCATAAAACTGCACGAATATGCCTGAATAAATTAAATAATATTTTTTTCAAAAATCATTTTTTTACGATTCTGGATAAGACAATGTCATATACTTTTTAAATTATTGCGCTGTCATCGGTCCTGGATAAGTATGCAAAGTTTGAATTAAATCTGATCGTTCAAAGTAGGGCAAAATCGAGCTCAAAAGAGTCGGTTACATACATACAAACATATAGGTGAAGCTAATAAAAGCATATTAAAATACTCGAATCCAGTATCGTACGTCGTAATTTTAGACTAAGTGCGAAGTGAATGATAAGTTTCATAGAGAATAGTATTGATTTTTAAAAGTGGAAAACTATTATCTTGTATGTTGATGTTCAACGTCCGTACATTTGAACTTCGTGTCGAAGTATAAGTAACTCCTCATATTCCTTTCGATCAAACTCTGTAAAGTACACTCATAGTATAGGCTTCTATTTTTACACGCTTTATATTTGCTTCACTTGTTACACGCTTTATATTAGCTTCACTTGTATGTTTGTTTGTAACCGACTTCTTTGGGCGCGATTTGACCCACTTTAAACAGCCAGATTTCGTTCAAATTTTGCACACCTGTCAAAGACCGATGACAATACAATAATTCGATTAAAATATATAATTATCCTGATTAGATTCGCCAGGATTAATTATTATTATAACAGTCGCCTCAGGCTTTATTACAAACAAGCGGCCCGGCCCAGCTTCGCCCGGGTGCATATAGATTTCTCTACAATTCTGTATCAGCCCATATACGTCCCACTGCAGGGCACGGGCCTCCTCTACAATCGAGAGTACGATTGAGAGTGGTTAGGCCATAAAGTCCACCACGCTGGCCTAGTGCGGGTTGGCATTGGCGGATTTCTCTACAATAATATGCACGTATTATACACATAAACCTTCCTCTTGAATCACTCTATCTATTAAAAAAACCGCATCAAAATCCGTTGCGTAGTTTTAAAAATTTAAGCATACAAAGAAAGCACTTTGTTTTATACTATGTAGTGATGATACATGACAATTACTAATATTCTACAAGGCTCTAAGTATCCCCTGGCTTGTCGTAAGCGCCATATTGTGTCCTTGAATTAAAATAGCCCCTATTTCAATAACGTTAGGTTGCTTTATTGCTTGAAGTCCGACGAACCTGAGCGCGGTTCATCCGACGGTCCAGGGGATAAACCCACGCATGCGATGTAGCAACAGTTGTGGGATATATTGGCCATCCTTTTCTATCGTAACGCTCGTCTCGGTGCAACCATTATAACTGTTATTTCGAAACAAACCACTCGACGAACAAACTATAAA
This sequence comes from Hyles vespertilio, assembly GCA_009982885.2. NCBI lineage: Eukaryota > Metazoa > Arthropoda > Insecta > Lepidoptera > Sphingidae > Hyles > Hyles vespertilio. Next base: position 20,613,009 of record CM042807.1, read on the forward strand.
GCGTCATGATTTTTTATTTTTGGTAAACGGTTAAAAATTATATAGTATCGACATGAGTCTCTGAGTATTTATTATAATTAACAATCTAGAAAGTAAAATTAATAATAAGTTTTGGACTGTACGACTATACCTATTTTTATTATTTATTTATCATTATTACAAAAAATAAAGTTACAGATTTAGTAGGTATTTTAGCATTTATAAACCACAAAGATTGTCCATAATGCTATATATCTACAACAAGTCGACCTACCAGGTTTACAATACGAATAATAACCTAATCTAACGCAAAAATAATTTTGAAATCCAACATACTTCTTGAGATTGCATGGACAAACATGCATACATTTATGAATGGTGTTGACTAACATTTCCAAAAACAGTGAAATTCTTCAATATTACGTACTTACACATCGAAATAATAATCTCCTTTTTTGAAGTTGATTAAAAAAGGAAACAGAGTTCAGGTTCGGGAGTTCCTTGTGCCGTTTGTTCTTTTCTACATAAAGGTTCCAAAGCGGTAGTATTCATTAAATGATTAAAATATATTTTAATAGATAAACGGTCTTATTCATAGATAGTTTTAGTAATCAATTTCTTTTTTTGCAATGAGTGGCAAGACGAGGTCGTCGTTCGCCTGCTACGCTACGACCCTAAATACCTTCTTACTTGCACAAAATGCATACATTTTGTTTTATAATTAAGTATTACTATTTCGTGGGAACTAGAAACTGCACACTGAAACAAATATTTTATGTCCATTCAAACATTTTTTCCGCAGCGGGAATCGAACCTCGTTTTCGCTATCAGCACGGCCATCGAAATATTTCGGTCAAGAGCATCACTCAAGTTCAAACTGAGCGTGTGATCGAATAATTAATATAAACATTCTAAATTAACACTTGGTAAAATACCCGCTTGTATTGTCGAGAATGTTTTCCTAAATAACGTATTACCAAAACAGACTTTGTAAACTATGTACCAGTTTTTATTTGTTTACCACGAGTATTTATCATTTATCAATGAAATTGTCAGCAACATCATGTTTTTTCGTCGTGTAATTATTTGACTATTTTTATATGAATAAACCATGTATTTGAGAGACTCTAGATATTATAAGCAAATATTTTAGACTTTCAACTTTCAAGGCTCAGCAAATAAAGGACTAGGTTAAAATGAAGGATGGAGAGTAATTTAAAAACAATATCAGTAATCGTTTTTATAAAATGAAAATTAGCATAGAAGATGAATTTTAACTAGATTACCAACCATTCGACATTTTTATAAAACATCAAATGTCATAACTATTCAATACAAAATAATAATTACACAACACCACCAATCCAACAACATAATTTTTACAAAAACCAGTCTACAAAGTAAAGCCATAAATCAACCAAAAAGTTTTATACCTCAAATAAAAGCAAAAAAAAAACACATTTCAAATCGACTCACGAAGCAATTAAACCAATAAAAAACCTATTGGCATCCAGAGCAGCGTGCCGGCATTAATATTTATGATGCCGACAACTCGCTTCACCAAGCGAGATGTTTGCATAATCATACGCGTAATAATTGGAAGGCTGGAGTGGGCGACAGGCCGACTGTGAAACCAGGGATGTTTTGATGCTTGTCAAATATTTGATACTAATAAGTGGAATTCATAATAATTGAGCCTATGTTGGGAGGTGGACTTCCTGTGGCTGCAGAGAGAGAGAGAGAGAGAGATTTAGTAGAATTGATAAATTAAACATATCTTTCTAGGAATATATATTTTTTTTAATTCTTGAAATGATTGCAAACTTGCTATGTCTAGACTGGCCACCCAATACTATCTAAATTCATCTCTCTAGCTTTTGCACCTGGCGTATCTAAGCAAGATCATCGATTAATATTTATATGTAAGCTCTATTTGGCCTTGTGGAGTAACAGATGTATATTTTTTACATATTTTGGAAACCCCTTATTACAAAATTCTTACTTAAAAATACATCATTGCTAATCAAACAAAAGAATTGCCGTTCTAAGTGTGACATCCGTTTATTGACGCAAACTCATGACGCAGGTGACCGAAAATACAACGCAACTAAAGTTATGACTATTACAACATAACACTACGTAGTATAAAACAAAGTAGCTTTATGTGTATCTTTCCCTATGTATGCTTAGATCTTTGAAACTACGTAAGAGGCCGTCCAATTATCACGTGAGGCTTGAATTGCGGTTAGACAACTAGTAAGATATCATGTGTATTTTTTCGACACATCATTTTTATTAAAATGCTACATAATATATTTTTCGTATGATAACACGATTCTTTTATAATATCAGGGTCCTTAATTTCGGAATAAAAAAGGATTCTACTTTATAGCCGTATTTAAAGATAATATTTGAATTTTTTAAGACTTATTTATATGTATTTTAGTACACGTGATGTTGCTTACAATCAAAATCACACCACATATCACCAAAGGGGAGGGGGGGTCAAAAAATGCTAAATAAAAGATTACGTGATTAATGGACGGCTCCTAATGGATTTTGATGCGGTTTTGGATAGAGTGATTTGAGTGTGATTGACCTAAAATAATGTACACCATTTTCATTTTAAAGACGCTATGGTAAACAAGTAAAAAAAAATATTTTTTTTAATTATAAATTTGATTAGTTTGAAATAGATTTTACAACTGTCGACTAATTAGGCAGTAAGAGATTTTTCAATGCAATGCGTGGGATTTCATATAAGACGAAAGATCTGTAAGGTCACTGACTTTGGACAAGTGTGGCTCTATATTTTTTTGCTCAATAATAATTCCACGAATCCATATAGGAATAATCATCTCATTGAAGACATCGTCTACATATTATGAGCCATCCCGTTCTGATATGACATTTTTATTTCAACTAATGATCAACAGTTCAATACACAAATGGATAACTGAAATAATATATATATCTTCACGTGAATATTCTTAAGATCCAGGTAACAAGATAGTTGATATTGTTTTTTAACTAAAATTTAACATAGAACGAGGAAATAAACAGGTTAGAAATATTTTAAATCTGATGAAATGACGCATATTTTTGGAATTGTTTATGTCAGACTTAGAAGATTTCACGCAATGTTTTCTTTTACTATGAAAGTAAGCGACAATTCACAAATATTCCTCAGACTGCAAAGTCAAACATGAATGCCTTCGATTCGAATCCACAATCCCAGTGATGCTGTTTGCCATCGGGGAATCCATTGTATCTCGTATCGTCTCAAGGGTCATACAAGTTCATAGGAAGTGTCGCCCCCGCATTTTGATAAGTATGGCCCCGATTTCAAATTAAAATGCTTGTTGAATGTTTGTTTACGTTTGCACAAAGGAATAATTATTACAAATTGTCATTCGTCAGATAAGATTGGACTTTTGATTTTTTACTGTTGAAAGAAACGATATTTCAGGGTCGTGGAAAGCGGCCATTGCGCCTCTCTATCCAATTGGATGTTCTACATCCTGGTCAATATAACATTTCACTGTTGACTCTTATCGATAAGACATTTTCATACGTTGAGATTTCGTGATTTGGTTAACTATTATGTTTTCTCACAATTATGTTTTCTTTAATTCGTATTTTTAATTATTGTTAATGTTATTATAATTTAAGTTTAATTCTGTTTTTAGTAATCTAACAATTAAATTATGTGCATGTTGTATTCATTTTTCTAGAATATATTAAGATACCGTCACAAATGTATATTCTACACTAGCTATGGATTGTAAAATATAGCTTGATAATTATGACAGCTCACGCCTATAAAGTTATCTATTTTTTTTTTAAATGTCATACAAATAAAAACTGTACTTGATGGACAGGTACCGCCCTCTTAGAGATGTGCCACGCATAACGATTAACCACAGACTATCAATAATCGGATTTTAAATGAAAACAATACATAACAAAAATGTAAATATAAAAGTAATTTGTTTCTTAATTGGCGAAATATGTTCCAATTACAGATTACATTAAAAAATGTGCATTGAATAAAGTTACCGATAGTATAGTTAGTATATTTTCAGATGTTATTCTAAAGAATGGAAATAAAAAATAGTATCTAATGACTGCACGATTGTAATAAAAATATTTCCGGTCCGGTCCGTCCGGCACCGGATGGTTGTTGTGAAATGGTAAGGTGTCGACGTGTGAGTCATCGAGGGCGAGCGGCGCACGGCAACCAGAAGGTAGTATCCAGAAATTGACGCGGCCAATCACAGCGCAGTACATGGATAATTGTATGGTCCACCCGCTATATGGTGCGAGCTGTATTTTACTTGATAAGATCGTAGATTCTAAGTTATGATTGTAGTTCAGATTGGTTTATCAGCGAAACAGTTCAGTCAGGATAAAGTGCAAAGTATTGTGTCCAGTAAAATAGTGAAACAATAATCCACAACAGTTGTCTACTGTTTTGTTGGTTATTTTTTGGGGAAAAAAATGCCTAAAGGAACGAAAAAGACTGTTTTGAATAGCGAATGTCGCGAGTTTGTGGTTCGCTTGCAAGAATATTTTGAACGTGAGTGTCAAAATGGCGGACCATTGTTACCTTTAACCCAAGTTGGTAACAGAGTTGCGGACGCACTTGGTATTGGCCGAGCGACTGTGTCTCGAATAATGCAGGAAAAGTATGGCGAGCCATCATCAACGCAAGGTACAGACGAAAAGTCGGAAAAAAAATTGTCGACACCCAATAAGAAAAGAAGGAGAGTTTCAAGCGTAACCGACATTGACGACTTTGACACCGCTGCGATACGTAACCATGTATATGCGTACTATAGACGTGGTGAATTTCCAACATTGAGAAAGTTAAGTGTGTCCCTGAAAGACTCCGATTTATTTAAAGGTAGCTTGCCCTCATTGGCCACTATATTACATAAAATTGGCTTCGCTTATAAGAAAGCGATAAAAGAAAAATAATAATGGAGCGCACCGATATTGCCTTGGCACGGATAGATTTTTTGAGGAAAGCCAAAGATATTGTGAATTGGGATAAAGTCGTTTTTCTGGACAAAACGTGGCTTAATGCTAACCACACTGTACCAAAGGCGTGGACGGATAATACCGCACAATCTGTTACCAAAGTGCCCGAAGGAAAAGGACAACGTCTCATAATTACGCACGCAGGGTCGGCAAATGGTTTCGTACCAAATTGTTTGTTGGCTTTCAAATCTATGAAAACTACGGAATATCATGAGGAAATGAATTTTGAAAAATTTAAAGAGTGGTTTTTAACTTTAATGCAAAATCTCCATGAACCACATATAATAATAATGGATAACGCACCGTACCACTCCTTACAGAAGAATAAAGCTCCTACAGCCAGCTGCAAATAACTCGAGCTTATATCATGGCTACAGGGCAAAGGCATTGAAGCTAATGAGAATATGCTAAAAACCGAATTGGTACGTCTAGTAAAAGATAACAAGCCCAGAAAGCCAACTTATATTTTGGACGAAATCGCGGAAGAACATGGCCATACGGTCCGTAGATTGCCACCATACCATTGCCATTACAATGCTATCGAACGGATTTGGGCTTATATCAAAGGTTTGTTTTTTATCAATAAGTTTATTATACTATGTACCTACGTTTATTACATAAAAAACTTCATAATTTGTATTTTTATTTTCTTAGGTCATGCAGCGAAACACAACACCACCATTTACGGCTAACAAAATGCTAACATTATTGCATAATGCCTGTCACCAAGTTACCGCAGATGATTGGGAAAAGGTTGTTGAACACACAAAAAAAATAATTATAGAAGACTGGGAGCGAGATGTCCACTTCGACAGCGTTTGTGATCAAGAATTTATTATTAACGTAGGGGATAGTTCTAGTGAAACTAGTGATGATGATGATAATGATGTTGATAATAATGAACACGATTTAGGTTGTACACCATTATATTGAAATACATAATTTAAAATTTCTTGTTTGATTTTACACTAAGGGCCGTATTTAAATAAATAAATAACATACATTACATACATAGACCAGACATTAAGATCGAGTCTTGTGTCGTGGGTATCAGGAACTACGAGAGACTTTTCGGTCTCAAACACCTAGACCCGAGAGAAATATTTGTGGGCCGCACAAACATTTCTCTCGGTGCGGGGATCGAACCCGCGGCCTCTCGTTTCACAGGCGGCGTCTTACCGCCTGCGCCACGGAGGCTGTCAATTTCTTACGTTCATAGGGCCGTTTCACCGAATAAAAGTAGGCAAGAGCCGAAATCGCCACTCTGGGACGGCTGTTATTGTAGTATTAGTAATAACTTATTTTTAAAGTAATAATAAAAATAAACTGTTTTATAAAATCCATACATTAATCACGCAATTATCGATAACAAGATGGAAAAATAATAATCGAATAGAGTCATTAACGTTTATACCTCATCCCTACTGCGATCTGTCAAAATTATCAAGCTTTAATTTACAATCCATAATAACGCTAATGTAATTTCTGTTGATGAACCTTAATACATAAATAAATAAAGACAGTAATAATACCTACACGCAGATCACTTCTGTGTATCTACCTACATACGTCTGTCAAGTCCCACGTATCGCAATCAAATCTTACGAAAACTGATAATTTTGGATGTTAAATACTTATTACTTCGTATATTACTTTCTTGCAGTGCGAGTTACCCATTTACATGGGTAAAGTTACTCGCCTGGAAGATACGATCTTTGTAAGGATATAAAAAAGTCGCATCGTGTAAACTTATGTCAGAACAAGATAATTTATTACGGTTATGTAATGCGACAATGGCATACGATTCTCATCGCGAGAAACTCTCCGTGTAAAATGGCTCTTTATGAGAGACGTGAGGCAGAGAAACGTTTGGTCTAAGTAAACTTAGAACGATTTAAGCGTGACGCTACATTAGATAATACACAGAAAATCCTATTTTGTGATTCAGCTACATTAACAAACAGACACGTCGTCGACATTGATAAAATGTAAATCAGCTAGACGAACTTTGGCCGTCTTTAACGGGATTTCACTGAATTCTAAAGCAACTGAATATTTCCTTGCTTACAAGGTGATATTTGACTTATAGGTTATCTTAATAGCTTTGTAATTGCTAAAGGATAATCTAATTGAAAGGCGACGTACTGTCGAAAGTGTATTAATAATTAATCTACAAATCCTCCTCCTTGCGTCATATTGCCCAGTGTCGAGTTGTGTTGGAATAAACAGCAATAGCATTCACAAATAGCGAGTGAATTCGATTATAACATTTAACAAGTTAAATAAATAAGCTAATGCGATTTGCAGTTTTGATACACAAAGTCGATAGCCTAATATTTTTATGTGATCTAGTGTTTGAAAGAGTGATACTTTTACAAACCCATTTAAAAGAAGAAACTGGAGAGTCAATTTTGTGTGGATAATTTTAGATGTGACAAATGGTTAAAATATATTGTCAGTTATTTTCAAATTCTGTGGGGGGCAATTAGCAGTAGCAGAAATATAGAGCATGCTAAGGCTTTAAAAATAACAAAATGTTGATGTTAATTTGAAATTGCGATAATTCTCATTACAAGTGTCGAGGGTAGCGACCTTTCTTTTTCATTATTTTCATTCGCACGAGCTACACATATAAGACAAAGAAATAATAAAATCGATTATTAATTATCCTCTCTTGAACTAAAAGGGAAAATTCGAGGAAATCTGCATAAATAATAATTTCAGTGAGCTATTGCATTACACATAGTGTACAGGTTAAATAATAGAAAAAATACTATTAAAGAACTTCTCTTTAACTGGTTCATATTTTTATTTAATTTTAGCCCGAAAAAACTTATGAATTGTAAAGAGAAATTTAATTTAAGCATATACAACGAACTAGGAAATAGATAAATAGAACCTTTATTTGTTCATAAAAGTACACATACACTGATACAAAACCAAAATAACTAAATAACAAACCTACCAAGTATTACAATTTCAATGGATGTACAAAAGATCAACATTAAAGTATTTAGATCCTAGTACAATAGCTTATATTGCTAATCAACTGCTTAGCATGTTCTACGAAGCACGAAAGACCCCAAATTTTGTCAATTAGCGGTTAGCCGGGCTTAGGGTTATTACGTAACTTTGTTAACCGCATGATTGCCTGAATAGTCTAAGAGCCAATGAGCTTATACGGCGATATTTTTAAACTTTAAAAAATTGAATTCTATCACCGTTAAAAGTTAAAATTTATAAATTTTATTTGGGGAATATTTAGGAGTGTTTCCTTTGTAGGTAGTCAGATGTTTTAGATGTTTTTGTCAACTTATTAGACACATTGAAGATTATATTTGCCAAAGCCAAGATAATTCAAAGTTAATAATTGAGGATATTTATCAGCCCATATACGTTCCACTGCAGGGTACGGGCTTCTTCTGCAATCGAGAGTACAATTGGAAGGGCTTAAGCCATATATCATCAATAGATCAATCAATAAATTGCTGGTCGCGTGACGTCTATGCTAAAGGTATGGGCAGACATATTTAGAGCTTTTATAAAATGATGTAATTCTGGGACTCGCGGGCTACATTATATGATCATAAAACAAAAAGGGTTATTTGGATCGAAGTGGGTCATTTAGACCAAGGTTGTACATAAATGGCCAATGTTATTCATGTCACGGAGTTACTTGAATTTATTCAATTTTCTTTCTATTATTCAAATACAAATCTAGTTTCTCAAGGAACAGTGTATCACGAAATTGCTTTCTTATCGCCAAGCAGCTCTTTTGAAATTATAATTTAATTTATTCATCGCGTGATATTCGACCTAATTGATATTAATGAATTATAATAAAATATGTATACTAGTAGCTATTTTGCAATTTTAAAAATCTTGATATTGTTATTATGAAACAAAATAAAATACTTGTTAAAATATATTATAAAATATATAATAGGTTATTTATTATATATTTTATATATTTTGTTATATATTATATATTTTATATAATAAATAACCTGTTTTTGAAGGCGACTCGAATTCCTTAGCTATTGTAACAAAAAGTTACTTTAATAGGTACATAATTTCATATGATATGCGAAAAATACTGTAAATGAAAGAACAAATTGCATTTGACAGCAGTAACACAATGGTTATGTGCCTAAAGAACATTTTTGAATAACCTCACGCATAATTCTAAGAATACCGTTAGTCCCGAAATATGACGGGCGTTGGAAGACCTTCGACGTGTTTGCGCTTTGCAGTGTTGCGTTCCTTGTATGTTATTATAAACAGAGAAATATACTCAGAAGTAAGAACTATTCGTTGAAATATTAAGCAATATTGGCTCATTCGGATGAATGTTAATTTTCTTTTCATTCAATATTTAATCAGCCTAGAAATTATGAAACTTTAAACGATTTTTTTGCAATACATGGCTAGACGAGTATACCTACCATTCGCCCGATGATACGATAGTAGCAAAACGAAACAACATGTATTAAAAGCAATGCTTGGTATTTTACTGCACTCGCCATCCTGGGACATAAGATGTTGAATCTCAATATATCCAGTAGATACTATAGAACTTAGTTAGTAGCGAATTTAATAGAATGAGAAACTAACTTTTTTTTGAGTTTGATTTTAACGAGTCGAAATACGCTCGTCAACACTTCACGTTATAAAAATGTATTCTACCAAAGCGTTCTTCAACCTTGCAAGTCGAACCCCGAAAGAAAAGACGTAGGTACCTCAGTAACCAGTGTCCCGAGATGCTGCCATTCATGATCAATTATATATCACCGCCAGCTTAATCACATCTTCAGTCTCCACGCATCAGTTAAATATATCAAGGTTGTATTATAGGAGCAAAGAAGTAGACAAACTGTTCCACAGTTATATATTATAGCCTCAAAAATGTTGAAGTATTTAAATGTAAGTAAGAAAGTTCTTTAAGGTTCGTTGGGCCGGATCATAATGCATTGCGTGAGGTTCTCCTTTCATTTTTAAAGCCAGCTGTGCAAAGCAATTGCTAACTAGATAATATTGCCGCTTTTCATTCAAAAAAAAAAAAAAACCAAATTTAGCTCGCCATTAAACATATTAATTAACTTAGGCGAAAAATTATGTACAATCGCCAATGAATAAACAAACAAGGATTTCTTAAAACACACAAACTGTTAAAATATAAATGGAATATCCGCAATTAAAATAACTTTTATTAGCATCGGTTGGATAAGTAAGTTATTACCGCCTGACCTCAAAATAGTATGTGTTATCCATTAGCGAGGTTATAAACTGGAAGTTCCGATTACACTTCCCTTAGTAGTCGCCGGAAGTAACGCAATGTTTTAATTTTATCATTTTAACTCAAAATAGTTTGAATATCCTTAGTTGAATATCATTATCAAATAGAACTTTACTCACTTCAATTTGTAGTGATACACATTAGACCAAATGGGATAAAAATGTATTTTCAAACGAGACACTGTGACATATCAACCAGTACGTAGGTTAATTTATAAAACATATATTTTTAGTTTTCATTATCTGAGTATCTTACCTAGATAAACAATGGATGAATAAATAAAAAAATGACGTTTTATTACCAAAAGCTGGCCGTAGCATTAAAAAAATTCCATGCACTATAAAATAATTATAGCAACAGAAATCAAAACTAACACTTTTAGAATTTTTGATTCTTTGTGTTGTGGCGGTTGCAATACGCCAACTTATATTTAGCTTTTAAAATAACACGCTTATTAGTTGTAATTTGAACATTATTTAAACACGCATTTCGTTTTAAAATATGACTGCAGATGTTTAACCATAAAACATCTGCGAGTCGTTTTATTTAAGTAAGAATTTTTGTGTACCTTATTGTATAATATTAGTTAAAAAGATGCTGTTCTAAATTATTGTTTCCTAATTGTAATGACCCGTTCATGCCGGGGCAATAAAACTGTATTATTATAGTTAAGTTCTTTAGTGGCGGCAATCCTTTGCAACCAATTTATGTTTTTTAGACAATAGTACACATGTTTAGGTAAACCTTTCGGTTTGGACAATAGCCCAGATGTTTGGGCAGACCTTAATTTTTAGTTGAAAGGATAGACCCTATTTTATGGCTTAAATATATTTTCTGTAAGATTTATCCCCACCGATCCTCATTCGGGTAGTCCTATAAAAGGGTCGGTTTATTTGAATGAAAAGACAGTCTGCCATCTCTCGTCACGAGCACATCTCGCTCCGAGTCGCATAGTTATAGTTTTACTCTGTCTGTGAACGTATAAAGTGTTAATTTATAAAATATACTATAGTTAATTCCTGAAAGTTAGTGCTCATTCTAATACCTACACTTATAACCACCAAACTGTATTACACGGGTCATCTCAAAGTCTGGTACAAGTCTAGCACATTTAAGTAATACATTTTGATACGCCGTCTAAAACTAAGTTATCTATACATACAGTGTTTTTCAATTGGATTAGTAAGGAGAAATTGGAATTCATAGAAGACACAAAACCTTCTGAACGTCCAAATTAATAAACAATCTTGATCCCTGTCTTATCTAAAGATCTTGAAAATAACCAATCAATATATTCAAAATGTGGGCATGTCGATATGTCTTTGACCTGATTCGTCTATTTTCGGGAGTAATCCGTATATAAGGCATAAGGATGGTTTATCAGTTTCGACTAATGGTAACCATGTCTGATTTAAACCCAGGCAAAACGCGAGGAAAATATATATAACAAAACTAATGAAGAAGCTAAACGCTGGCAACTGATAGAGTTGCCAATGCCTATCGTAGACAGTACTTTCAAGAAAATATCGTGCTTACCATCAGGTAGTAACACAACGGAGACAAAATAAAAAAAAACTTACCAACTACAGTGTACTTGATGAGGCAGGGATGGCACAAGTTGGTCACAGGCTGCCAATGCTCATTATTCACCACATCGGCCAACTCCGCAGACTTTGTTGTAAGGAACAGTGCAAACTCCTTAAAAGTGACGTCATTGCCCAGTTCTAGAGACTCGTTGGTCGCGTTCGGTCGGAACGCTTTGATGATCCTGCGCCCGACGCGGTCCTGAGAAAAAAAAATTGATTGATGACTTCGACCTTCTTAGTTGCTAAGCGAGAATCGGCTGTATTAATTAGCTTTTTTTAGCCGATGAGTTTTACTAGATACCATATTTGATATATTATAATGATAAGTTTAAATTTAGAATTACTGGTTTGAATAGGCATTTTTTATTGGGATCTTAAATAGAAGATTTACAATATAAGATATTATTATTGTTGAATTAATGATTACATCGAAGCTTGAACAAAAAAGAGGGACTCTTAAAATTTATTTTTTAATATGCTGATATGACTTTTTCAGTATCAGTGCTTTTATTTTAAATGTGACAATAAACCTTCAGTTATCACTTAAACAAATGTCTCTGTTTATTTACACAAATTCTCCTCTGTGTCCTCAAAGGAGTAGCCAGAAAGTGTCGTTAGTTTTACCGAACTTATTTCCATGCCAAGATGTGACAGGAGGCGAGTCTAGTGCAAATATGGGGCAATTCCAATCTTTGTAGGCACAGTATCTATTTGTTACAGAAAATGGACCATACAAATATTCATTTGACGTCTACTCACATATGTTTATTTCCAAAATTCAAAAATATATTTATATCCTATGCTAAAATATTTTGAAGTCACAGTATACTGGAAATAACGGCAAATCACATAAAACAAATATTTATTTCCTTTCACGTTGCGAAAACAGAACTTTGCGACCTTCCTTTTGCGAGTTTTAGCTGTCTGTTGCGCCATAGACACATTAAAATATTCATAGAATAAATTCAAGATTCATAAATCATTGAGATTTTGTGGCGCAATTTATTATTATCTACTCGTTTACATACTTATCACACAAGTACATGTTTTTAAAACAACATGATTTACAGCATTATGATTTGAGCTGACAACGAAAGTCTAAAGCCCAGCTAGGTTTTGTAAAAATCTTGTATGCGTATCTCAGTGATCGCTTAAATTTGAATATCGTAAACATAGGTATTAACGTCATATTTATGCCATTGGTGCGTCATAACAGGTTATATCCACAGGTCATAGCTTAGCTTATTCCGATAAATAGCGCGGTATGGATGTATATAATCCATTAAAACATATTTGACCTTATTCCTGGTCAGTTTAAAACCTATGTTAGCTAAGGAATCTTTTGTCCCTTTCGAACTACTTTTGAATTAAGTTTTAGCTAAGAATATAAAACATTTTAAACACTAAAATATTTTTTAAAACTTAGAATTATATTCAAACGTAATGTAACTTCTATTGGAACGAAGTTCCTTATCGCGCGTTGTGAAAGGGGGCTAGACGGAAAAAAATCTCACGAAAAGTCGGCACGACACTAAAACATTTGACAATCGTTTTTTATTTCTTTATTTGAAAATGATGTCATACATTTTATTTAACTCTAATAGAGGCAATAAAATACCCAATTACATATTAATATGTTAAAGGCTATAGTAAAAGCTAAGAATACGCTGAAGCCTAAAATTAAGTGGGAAACGTTGCGACAATATCTAATTTTCATCAAATGTCATAAATCAAATTAGTACAAAAGAAACATAAATTGCATAAATATGTGAAAAAAAAATCATAATGATGGTGATACCCAAATGATTCTTTTGATGGTGACATATAATTAAAATTACATAATAAATCCGTAATACATTGATTTTCGATCCTCCTTAATAAATTTATTATTATTTACAATTTTAGTTTGTTATCCTGCTGTCAATCATCAACCCTTCATTTGACTATGTATCTTTGCCAATAATTACTAAAATTTAACTTACTGATTAAGTTTATATAACATTATATTTGTTAATAATGAAAGGTATTATTTTTATAACTTATAATAAAAGAACTAAAATTTTATTACAATTCCTTCACTAATTAATGGAAAAGAAACTTCGTTCCATTCGGGTGTCCCTTGACACCTCTCAAGTTTTTTTTTTGCTCATTTTTGGGTTTCCAGACCATGAATTTTACTATTTTAAACTCAAAAATAGAAAACGCCCGTCTTATCCTCTACTGATAAAATATCTTTGTGAGCCAAATCACAATAGTACTTTTGATAATCAATTCTACTGTCCACAATGACACGGTTCACTACGCATCGACCCATACAAAAGAAAATTAGCTGTGACGTCACATCGATTATTCGATTGAAAATTGATTGGTCCACTGAAATTGGACTAATCGATAGTTGGTACTACAAGCCGATAAAATTCTAATCCATTTACCATAAGCGCATATTGCGAGACTGTTTTGAGAGCATATTATACCGTTCTCGGAAGACAATTGACAGTCAATAAATATTGATTGACACATTTAAGAGGAGCTGTGGCGTAGAGAGCGAGAAGTCGGTTTTGATATAAGCGACCAAACTTAAACGTGCAGAGAAAAAGTTTTAACTACATCCGCTGGCTCAGGTTATTCGAAATAGGTTTAAGTGATTTATTTGGGTTGAATACGAGCATTGTGGGACTAAATTAATTTAGTATCTTGATCACAATTTATTTTATTTTTTATTACATTTATTGGCAAACGAGCAAACAGATCATCTGATGTTCACCACTGCCGCCCATAAACATCAACAACGTTTAGATCATAGATGGGTTGTCAGTCCATCAAATCGGGAAGAGATTGGGAAGCAAAGTGGTATTCTGCATCTGGCAATCTCACTCACCGAAGGTAAACTAAAGCAAAGTTATCGCTTCCTTCGATTTCCTCCATTCCAGTCCATTAAGACTGAGTAATGACAATGACAATGCCAACAGCATGGCTCTATCATTTTTACATAATATACAGAAGTCCATTATACAGGGTATATCAAGACTGCTACCGAAAACTAAGCCGGGTGGTAGTTTGAGCGACTTCAGAAACAATGCAACAGAAAAAGTTGCAAAAAAAAGCGTCAATTTTTTTTGGTATTTTATTTCTATGGCCATATATGGGTGGTAGTATGGTAGAAGTGCGTGGTGGCCTGTTGGTAAACGGACTAGACGCGACTGCCAACATGTTCATGGTGGTCGCGGGTTCGAATCCCAGGGCACACCTCTGACTTTTCGGAGTCATGTGTGTATTGATAGTCAATCACTACGCACTAAAACGGTGAAGGAAAACATCGTGAGGAAACCTGCATACCATAGCGATTTATAAAATTTCGATGGTATGTAAGTCCGCCAACCCGCACTAGGCCAGCGTGGTGGACTATATGGCCTAACCACTCTCAATCGTACTCTCGATTGTAGAGAAGGCCCGTGCCCTGCAGTGGGACGTATATGGGCTGATACAGAGATATGGGTGGTAAATACATTTTTTCCTAAAATAATAGTGTATACCCTTTTATTTATAAATAATCTAAGGTATAAAATAGTTTAAATTATTATTTTAGCAAAAACTATGGATGTACCACCCAAAAATGACGATATTTAAAAAATCATAAAAAATAATTGTCGCGTTTCTATGCGAAATTTTTAATTGCATAGTATTTGCCAATAAAACTACCACCCGGCTTCGTTTTCGGTAGATACCCAGTATATGCTTGACATAAGACTACGTCTATTTTCTTAATGTACAGTTTCGGGGATTAACCGCGCGACTAGTCAGTATTTTTATTACATAAATAAGTATCATTTAAAAACCTCAGTGTGTTCATTAGCATAAACATTATTTTTTATATTTCGTATCGATGCAACAAATTATCATAAAGAATCTATAAATTATTGTAGAGAAACAACTACTTTACTCTTTAGTCATCGGTAGAAACAACAAAATACAGGAATCAGAACTCCAATCATGAGATTATTAATTTGATTCCCTGTTGGGGTAACTTTAATGAATTGCTATGCAGAATATTTTTTCAGTTAGTATCAGAAGTAGTATACATACAGGGTATATCAAGACTGCTACCGAAAACGAAGCCGGGTGGTAGTTTAAGCAACTTCAGACACAATGCAACAGAAAAAATTGCAAAAAAAAGCGACAATTTTTTTTTGTTATTTTTTTCCTATGACCATATTTGGGTGGTAAATACATTTTTTCCTAAAATAATAGTGTATACCCTTTTATTTATAAACAATCTAAGGTATAAAAGTGTTTAAATTATTATTTTAGCAAAAACTATGAATTTACCACCCAAAAAAGACGATATTTAAAAAATCATAAAAAATAATTGTCGCGTTTCTTTGCGAAATTTTTAGTTGCAATGTGTTTGTAGTCACTAAAACTACCACCCGTCTTCGTTTTCGGTAGCAGTCTTGAGATACCCGGTATAATATTTATACGTACAAAATGTATCGCCAGCCTCATTGAAATGTGGCGTAACAAAAATCTATTAACCTTAGCCTCCAATAATAAAAAATCTGTAGGTCATTGACGTATTATAAACGCATGCTTAGCGAAAAATATATGCGTGCAAATTTTAATTAACTTGCATAATATTCTTCACTTGTCAATTATATGGCCAATACCACTATCCTTTATAATCAAAGCAAAAAGACATGTCTTCCATTAACTAATCGATCACGACCATCGGTCCAGTTATTCCGGCCTTATGAAACCAAAAAGGCTGAGCCCGATACACGACATACACTTAATGGCCTCATTAATAAACTCGGATGAGCGAAGGATTAACTTTAAGCATTGGGCTAGAGAATTCAATCGATTATTATGAATAGCTAGATAGTAATGACTATATTTAAAAAAAATATATATTCTTCAGTCTGACATGATAATCCTGTTATGGCAATCCAATGATTTTAAAAGTAAAAGTAACGGTCAATATAAATTAGTCAATTTTAAAGGTTTTGGCTAAAATTTAATCCCTCGCTCATCCGAGTTTATTAATAAGGCCCTAACGGTCTTATTACAAAAAGCGAAATAAACCTTGGTTTAAACCTAGTCTAGCAAAACCAGTCTAATCTGCAGAACCATGGTTTAATTTTACTGATATTACAAAACATAAATAAACCATGGTTTCCTTGGTTCATTCTTTTGAACCGTAGTTTATACACCAACCACAGATTAATACAAATAATATTCGTTCAACATGATATCATTCCATCGCAACGTTCCATATCCACAGAAAAGAATACGTTTTAATAAAATTTTAATGATTAAATAATGTTTAGGCGTATTGAACCTATTGAGGGTTGGACATTTTGCTAGAATGTCAATATTGGTTGGTATATCGATTATAATTTTTTTTTTTTTTTCATTTGGTTCATGTTATATTAGCTAGTCACACATCCAAACACGTGTGATGGAACGTAACATTCTGGCGCGTTACAAGAAACCATAACAATAAACAAAACTATCGCGAGTTAAAATAAGTTCATTTAGCATTTACTATTTAGTCAACGAAGTATGTGAAGTGAAGTGATATAAAATAATTGTCGCTTAGGTAATTACATAGTAATCTAATTGAATAATATCGTGTTGTGGTGGACCTACAAAATGAAAAATGGTCTATGAATTTGAGTAGTGAGAAAAAAGTGAGTAAACCAACATTATTATATGGATGATTACATTGCAAAATATTTGGTAAACCTATCCTTATGCGTATATTTTTATCGGAAAAATTAAAACAGGGTTTGACGCGTAGACGTATTTTGTTGGGCCGACATGACGTTTTTAATCGCTCAAAGGCTTCAAAATTCTTAATAACGAACAAATTCATCATATTAATATCAATTTTAGAGTAAAAGTAACATTATACGATGAAATAGACACTAAATCCAAAAGAAATAGTTGAAAGTTTACGATTTAGACCACCGTTAAACTAGGGGGCGGTCAGGTTTAGCGATAAACCATAAAAAGGCCATGGTTTATCGTTAAACCACTTTTTGTAATATGAATTTCATATAAACCATACTTTATTGCGATTTAAACTAAAGTTTTTAGATAAACCACGTTTTGTAATAAGGCGGTAAGTGTTTACCACCAGTATAAAATTGGCCATTATTGGCCACCCTCCTGATGCAAATTCAGCAAAGTGTACATACCCCTAGGGCCTTATTAATACTAGGATCAGCGAAGGATTATCTTTAATCCAAGGGTTCATAATCGACTAAATTATTGAGTTCATTCTCATTACTTTGAAAAATTAGTGCGTTAGCATTGTCATGTTAGGCCGAAGTACATCCGTGTTTATTATTATAATCGTTGAAACCTCATATCCAAATAATAGAGTCAATTCAAAAGCTTTGGACTTGAAAATGAAAATGAAAATAATTTATTAGATGCAATAAAATATTCCACATCGTTTAGATTCGGTATAAATTCGTATAAATATAGTCCTTAAAGGCATGTCAATTATACCTATTTCTTTAATTTGTACGTCATTTTTTCATATTGTGTGGTGCTGATCAACGCACAAACTTAAACATATATATGATATAGAGTCCATTTTAACGACTGTCGGATGCTTCAAATTAATCTTTCAATCTCAATTATTTCCTAGTCGCATAGTTCATTGAGGCACATTAGAGCTCATAAAGTAAATACAAGGACAGCGGTCGATTTGTCATCTATTAACACTCACAACTGAGGTCACGGTTGAATTTATACTTGATAGCAATTATTTATTACAGATAACAAAAAGTTTTAAAGCCGTATAGTTTTTATTTTTTATTTTCTTGAGCATATAACGTCCCACTCACAAACGATGGGCAAAGGTCAAGGTCATGGAGACTCCTGACCCTAACTGGTAAGATTCAAATCTTGTGTCATTGGTATCAGAAACTACGACAGACTTTTTAATCTCAAAGTCTCAAAAACCAAATACCCGTGTGGATCATAGAAAAAATTGTTCCAAGGATCGAACCCACGGCCTATCCCTGTCGCACCTGGAAGCACTTGTCCCAATTAAATACTGTTATCGGTAATTCTCTGATAAAGTGGTCAAGTTCGTCTTGCCATTGCTTCCAATATCTACCCCGCTGTTATCTACTGTTTACTGCTTATGTATTCTTACGTTTCGCTCGCTTACTACAGCAACATATAACACAAAAGTCTACTTCTAAAAATCAATACTATTCTCTATGAAACTTATAATTCACTTCTAACTTAGTCTAAGATTACGACGTAAGATACAATATTCGCACATTTTGTAAAATATTTAGACATATTCGTACAGTTTTATGTGCCATGTTCGAACTTTCGTCGTACAGAGTACAAAGTAACCCCCAGATACCTCAGAAATAGTAGAAATAGTGATATTTATATCAGATTTTCCGCAAAGATACCACGGATGGATGTCTTATGTTTGTAATTACGTTGCAATTTATTCGTATCGATAGAATTTAATTTAATTGCTGGTTTTTGCGGATTATGTAACCTTCTGGAAATGTCATTGTTTTCTAGGTATAAGGATTCTACATATGTCTCTTTTTACCCCATGACAACACGTGCGTATACTTACATTATGATCAGAAAACGAATACTTAATTTATGAAAATTCCGTTTCAAAAGTAAAAATTAAGACAACAGCTAAATAAATTGGCACGTCATTGCTATACGGCCCCTCAGTTCTCGCCACGTAGCTTTTTAATGTTAATCATATTCCGAACAAACTTTAGACATATGAATCGATTCTGGCAATACCAAAGATGAATGCCGTGCAACAAATATTAATTAACTTCGACCAAGGCTAGCGGAATGTTACCAACATTTTTATATGGTGTAAACATAAGTTGCGGTATACGGTTGCGGTTACGGTAGTATTATAATACTATGTAATAATAATAGTTTTGTTCAACTACTTAATTATCTACAGTTCAAGGGGTCACTGTTAATACACAACTACATATAAATAGGAATTGTAGTATTTGTATTCATAGTTTTTATTTGCATTTGGCTTCATTAGTAGTTTGATAGTATATATGGTTCAGAACTGTGAGGTGTTGAATACGATTCCAGGATCGGACAATCGTACTTTTTTGGAGCTTTTGGTTCGAAGTTTACTTTCTATTTTCTTAGCTGATAAATTATAAAA
Source organism: Hyles vespertilio (assembly GCA_009982885.2). Classification (NCBI taxonomy): domain Eukaryota; kingdom Metazoa; phylum Arthropoda; class Insecta; order Lepidoptera; family Sphingidae; genus Hyles; species Hyles vespertilio. Next base: position 20,633,101 of record CM042807.1, read on the forward strand.
ATACCAGTGTTCATGGAATATATTCTTGAGAACAAAACACATTATAATCCCATTAAAATTATACTAAAAACAATTGAACGTGTTTTTGTATCATTTATTCTCACGATGTAATAAAAAAAAATCATAACACAAAATCTACAATTTTAGATTCAGACGTGTTTATGAGAATAAAATATGACCTTAGTATATTTCATTGTATCTTATTATTGGTATAAACACAAAACAAGCAGAAACACAGAATACTAAATACTAGCACTTCAACTTCTGTAAGCAGGGGCAGATTACTCTATAAAAACGATTGAAATTTCGAATATTCGGACGCCGCGCCGTAAGTAAACTTTTACTAAATAATCCACAAAATGTTGGATTCCTCTATCGTACGTCGCAACCATAGACTAAGTTCGGAGAAAAAGATAAGTACCTATAATAGAGAATAGTATTGATTTTCAGAAGTTGAAATCATATCTTACTCTGGATGTCGAACATCCGAACATTCGAAGTTCGTATCGTTTTTATAGAGTAACCCCCCAGTGTCGGAAACAGTGTGCATTTACATATTAAAACGTACCTCCGAAAGTATGAGAATCTCTCAAAACTGTTTCACTTTACTAGAATCCACAAGCAATTTAATGGAACAATAAATGAATAACGCCCGAATACTGGAACGCCATTCAAATAATAAGTTGTTCATAGCATCGCACGGCCCACTTCGCCAGTACATTTAATCGGGATTAACATAGTTAAGCGCAAGTTGGATTTAAGAGCGTTTATACCCTGCACGCGCTTTTTGGCTTAAAAACAGGACTTTTCAAATGAGTTAATAGCCACCAATAAACAATTTAAAGGAAAAATAATTATTACTAATTTTAGAAAAGGTTGTCATCTAGGGATTTTGGTGGAAAACATTATAGATTGATGGATAATTTGTGAGTACTATACGGATTACTGAACACAAGTTTCGTTATTTAGGCTTTAAATGGCAATTTAGAAGCTTACGATATCCGAAACCACTAAATATAAGATGAAAATAAAAATATTATCAGACTAATAAGACCCTTATGGAGGGATTTTGCTGAGAAAAATAATCTTTTTGTGTTTAGTTCCTGAAAAATAAAAATTTTAACAATGCGAAATTATTCAGAAACTCTCGTCAAGAACATATTTTTTTTCACCAACTTATCGTACATAATTTTTTATAGCAATTGCATATTACAATAGAAGAACATCTTATCAATAAATTACCATTTTTATATTTCAACAAAATTAGTTTTCATGTTTTCTACAAATATTTTAAAAACCACTATAAAACACGCTGTCCGACGTGGATCAAATCAGACGCCGCAAGGCCTTCTAGAGGGAGGACGTATCGCTCGTCGCTCCGGCCTGGCTGCAGTCGATTATGCCGCGCGTAGTAAAAATAGCCACGCGCGGAATGCGATTACCACATCTTAGTACTTTGGTAGTAAAATATTTAATTATTTTTATTACCTACAATGATTTTGTAGTGAGTATAAATTATGTTTCAGGTAATATAATGGGATGTAATTACGAGGCTAAATTATGTTATGTATTGTAATATAAAATTAAATATATTTCGTAATTGTAAGGGGTTGTAAGGCCCCTAACACTATTTATGTGTTCGAACACGAAATGATTAATAAAACGTCCGTAGTGTATACTGATTGAACACTGATTGAATGCAACTTAACAATGTAATAATAACGAAAATATGATTAGTATCCAAAATTTGTATTATTATTTGCTTGCACAGTAATATTTGTCTACTTATAATGCAAATAAAATATTTTTATGGTATTATATTACAGTTACATTTCAATTGAATATTTGAAGCGCACGGATCAAAGTTGTTTGAGCCGATTGTATAGCGAGCCGACGCGGCAGCTCTACGCACACAGCTTTGGTCGCTTATGTGTGCGTGAAATTAACGAAGAAATACCTATAGTTGACTTTGCGCGCAAGGTGTATACGCTCTTAAGTTGCGTTCCAGTATTTGGGCGTAAGAGTTTGAAATTATTTTTTGCCTTTCCCAACATAGGTAAATTAGGTAAAAACCTCGAATAACAAATATATTTCTTCGAGCCACTATTTCAATCGATGCTGCAATGTAGATCGAAGATAGACACGTCTTGTCTCTTCACACGGAATCTAGACACGGTCAAAAATCTCTTTGTATTAAGTCAATACAAAGACCCCACAATCATTCAGAACAAAAAATCATTTTTTCTCAAGCATTACGTGTAAGTAATGCTTGACTGATATTATCGAAATTAATACACTGAGGTCAGATTTATCTTGTTCGTAATTTTAACTATGTTTATTATCAGTCTCAATGATAAATTAAGGGAATAAATAACTTGTTTGACAATATGTAAAATTCTGATGACATGTTTAATGAATGATAAAGTTTTTAGTAGTTTAAAAATATATATTACAATTACATATTAGAAACTACGCCTTAAAATAGTATAATGATATTTAAATATTGATACCGTTTCCAAAGACACATTTCCATGTACAAACGCGCAGATTTTGATACAAATATTTATCTCTAAATCAAGAATCAAAAAGAAATCAAAATCTCCAGTATGTATAAAAAAAACTTAAGAGAATAAAATAATAGCTTCAGTGACGTAAGATTTTATAGCTCTAAGGACCGACACAAACGGTGCCGCGTTGAAATGATAAATTCAGCATCGGTTTTAATTGTGGCGGCGCTAATAAAAGAACTAGCGAACTTAAAATTGTCCCACAATCATGACAGTTTTCTGTCTACGTGTTACTGATTATTATAGCTTATAGTTTACATATATTTAAATGTACATTTATATTGTATGTGGAGTGGAACTCGTGTTTCTAAAACTTTCACATGAAGCAATTAAAATAAAGATAGTAGGTTCAAATGAGTTTTACAACACTAAAGGTTTGTACCCGCTACAACCAAGCCCTATAATCCTGCCATGGAGATTTATGGCAAAAAAATGTCTAAAGTTAGGTTTTAATCAAAATATATTTGCAAAAGTACTAGCAAACGCATAATAGATTGACAGATTATAACATGATTGTTTGAAAAATGACACACTTGGTTACGGATTTGGAAAAGTGGAGTTGCATAAATGTAATTAAAGGGATTTATATCTCCATTTAAGATAATTTAAATTATGGTATTAAGATTGATGGATGCAGGCCGCTTCCAACAGGTCATTGTGGAGATCATTGGGGGAGGCCTATGTTCAGCAGTGGACTTCCTGTGGCTGATATGATGATGATGATGATGATGATTAAGATTATATCTGTAGAAGTATGAATTAGTTCCACTCAATGTGATAAACTGGATTTTATAGTAAATATGTAAATACAGAGAAAAGTGTAAGTATCGAATGGGTTTCATTATTTGTAGTCGATAGAATAGGTCGCTGCCAGAGTGTGTAGTTTTACACTTATGTCTTCTACGCCAACGGAACGCCAAACATTGCTTTATAACTCATATTGTTTGGTTTTGCTACTGTACATGAGTGGCCCATCAGGCGAATGGCTACTCGAATACTCGTTTCGCCATTAACCGCAATAACAAAAAAACATTGTTTGAATTATTACGGAACGTCACCGGTGAAGGAACCATCTATTTGGCAGGGTAATAACACACTGTTTCATACATTCATACATACATAAACTAACGCCTTTTTCCCAGATGGGGTAAGCAGAGGTGCCAGGGCACCCACATTTCACCCAGTATGTTCCATCCCACGATGTGATAGGTGGCGAGCCTATCGCCATATTGGGCACAAATTCCTGATTCTGGGCTGATAATGAACAGAAAAATCCAATACCACTTTTCCCAACCCGGTATTCGAACCCGAGACCTCATATTTGTAACCGTACACTAGTACAACTATACCACCGAGCAGTCCAACATCATACATTCCTAGCACAGTTCTAATATGCAACCTATTAGTGGACAGATACCATGTTTAAAACCAGTGTATTATACCGGGTATCTCAAGACTGCTACCGAAAACGAAGCCGGGTGGTACTTTTAGTGACTACAAACACAATGCAACTCAAAATTTCGCAAAGAAACGCGACAATTATTTTTTATGATATTTTAAATGTCATTTTTGGGTGGTAAATTCATAGTTTTTGCTAAAATAATAATTTAAACTATTTTATACCTTAGAGTATTTATAAATAAAAGGGTATACACTATTATTTTAGGAAAAAAAAATATTTACCACCCAAATATGGCCATAGGAAAAAAATAACAAAAAAAATATTGTCGCTTTTTTTGCATCTTTTTCTGTTGCATTGTGTCTGAAGTCGCTTAAACTACCACCCGGCTTCGTTTTCGGTAGCAGTCTTGATATACCCTGTATAAAATTATGCCGCAATCAAGTCACTTTTCTGTGCTAAATAATAAAATTGCACGTCATCATCATGTACGCATTTAATGACTGCATACGTCGGAAACATTATATTTTTATAAATACATTATTCGTTCACAAAGAACAAATTTATGTATCTGCATCAAACCAAATTAGGTCCTACTGAAGGGGATGGACCTCCTTTACAATTGAGAGTACGATTAAGATGAGTTGGGCCATATAGACCACCATCCTGGCCTATTTCGGGATAGCGGACTTTTACATACCATAAAAATTCCTCCGAATCGCCACGGTATGCAGGTAGAGTGTGGTGATTGATTATAGTTGTTAGCCTTGATTTTTGAACCCCCGACCACCGTGAACATGTTGGCAGCAGTGTCTATCCGTCTAATCCGTTACCAACAGACCACCACGCAAATAAAAATATATTGAATTATTAAAAACCGTGATGTAAATATTTAATCATAAATTAGAACTTAGTCTATGATTGCGACGTACGATTACACACATGAAGTTTTACGTACAACGTCCGAACATTCGAACATCATTTCGTACCATAGAGTAACCCCCAAGGGGCCTCTCACATAAAAGTAACCTACCACCAATATTAATTTCGACAATTCCAGTGTGTATCCGGTATGAGTAATCAGCGGCTGGGAACGCACATAGATTACATGAAAAATGTTATAGAGGGGCAGATTGAAAATAACATCCTTGTTTAGCTTCGACGTAGTCACATTTGGCGGGACTTATCAGTAACTGTGCTTTGCCGCGTATGTGATACAATATAGAGTTTTATAACAAAAATATTATGAGCAGGCCTAGATAACTACTACCCCTAATGAGTGTTTTGCTAAAATCATTCACTTAATATTTATAACGATTTTTATTTGTAGGAATTGTAGGATATTCATTTACACCCAAGAACCAATCATCGTACACGAAAGTGTATTACCGGATTATTTCATTTATTTATTTAAACTATTATTTATTTATACACACATAAATTATAATAAAAATGCATTTAATAATAAAATATAATAGTACAAGTGGCAGTTTATATGTGATTTCTTCCAGACAACCTCGATATGGATTTAAGAGAAAGAAAAGATAAGTCAGTGTAGAATTTTTTTTTTATTTTTTTTTACACCCAACAGTCACATACATAGTCCTGACCCCACACTAAGATCGAGTCTTGTGTCGTGGGTATCAGGAACTACGAGAGACTTTTCGGTCTCACAAACACCCAGACCCGAAAGAAATATTTGTGGGTCACACAAACATTTCTCTCGGTGCGGGGATCGAACCCGCGGCCTCTCGTTTCACAGGCGGTGTCTAACCGTCAGCGCTACGGAGGCTGTCAGTGTAGAAATTAAAAAATAGAATAGAATAGAAGACGTTTTGCTGAACCACTCACAAAACGCAAGTGTTTTACTTTTTGCGTCAACCTATGCACACCATTTACCAGGCTTTGTCAAGACCGTCATTTTTAGTCCACGATGTTTATTCATGATCGATGGATGGTCTATCTGTCTTGAACCGACCATAATTTGAATTATAGTCGCCTTGACGTGCCGGCATAAAAAGTCATTATTCAAGTTGTATCTACACTGAATTTAACAGTCGTCAGTAATGACATGTTTGGCATATCGACATGCGTTTTTAACATTGACCTCCTCGACGCAGCGGCGATAACCGGATGGGGTAAAAAGTCACGAATATTAATTTTAAATTTCCATCCATCCATCAGCCAAAGGAAGTCCACTGCTGAACATAGGCCTCCCCCAATGATTTCCACAGAGACCTGTTGGAGGCAGCCTGCATCCAGCGACGTCCCGCGACCTTTACTAGGTCGTCGGACCATCTTGTGGGTGGACGTCCTACGCTGCGCTTTCCGATACGCGGCCTCCAGTCGAGCACTTTCCGACCCCATCGGTCATCAGATCTCCGGGCTATGTGCCCTGCCCATTGCCACTTCAACTTGCTAATCCGGTGGGCTATGTCGGTTATTTTAGTTCTCCTACGGATCTCCTCATTTCTGATTCGATCTCGTAGGGAAACCCCGAGCATAGCCCTCTCCATAGCTCGTTGAGTGACTTTGAGCTTCCTAATAAGGCCCATAGTGAGAGGTCACGTCTCGGTGCCGTAAGTCATCACTGGCAACACACAACTATCGAAGACTTTCGATTTAAGGCACTGAGGTATTTTGGACGAGAAGACGTCGCGTAGTTTCCCAAACGCTGCCCAACCGAGTTGGATTCGACGATTGACCTCTCTCTCGAAGTTGGACCTGCCTAACCGGACCACTTGTCCTAAATAGACATATTCGTCAACAACATCAAGAGTCGAGCCCCCAACACCGATGGGGGTGGGCACAACATGGACATTCGACATGATCTTCGTTTTGTCCATGTTCATTTTTAGACCCACCTGTTGGGAGACTCGATTGAGGTCTTCGAGCATAGTGCTAAGGTCTTCCAGCGATTCTGCCAAGACTACAATATCGTCGGCAAACCGAAGGTGAGTGATATACTCGCCGTTGATGTTGATGCCGAATCCTTTCCACTGCAAGAGCTTGAAGGCATTTTCCAGCGCGGCAGTGAACAGTTTCGGAGATATGAAATCTCCCTGTCTCACGCCTCTCTGTAGTGGAATAGCCTTCGTACTCTGATCTTGTACTCGGACCGACATGGTGGCGTTGTTGTATATACACTTCAACACTTCGATGTACCGATAGTCGATATGGCACCGCTGGAGAGACTGTAGCACAGCCCAAGTCTCGATCGAATCAAAGGCTTTCTCATAGTCCACAAACGCTAAACAAAGCGGCAAGTTATATTCCTCGGTTTTTTGTATAGCTTGCCGAAGCGTATGGAATTTTAAATTTACTCAGTGGCAAATAAAATTCAAGTAAGTCCAGTCATCTGGTAGTTTTGCCTGAAAAGTTTTACGAGGGTTTGGGAATCGGGTGACTATGGATTTAGAATTTCGAATTTCTATTTTGCGACCTCTTATCTTTGTCGCTCGCGCCGCCATCCATATTGAAAAAAAGAAATCTAAAAGGTATTTTTGACGATATTTTCTTTCCGAGTCACTTTAGGACGCAAATATCTAAACAAAATTAAATTAGAGAAAATTTCCTACAATTTATGTCTGAACTGAATATTTGTAAAATAATTCGTTTCAGCGATCGAGCGCAGCAAGGTGTTACTTAATACGCATTTTCACGGATCTCTATCTCATTCGTATCTATGCCATCTTGAGCTCTAGTGAACGTAGCACATTATTATTCATCTATGCTAACACATATTTTTCCGAAATATATACTGTATGTTTACGAAATATCTACACTAATATTATAAAGAGGAAAGATTTGTATTTTTGTATGTAACGAATAAACTCAAAAAGTACTGGACCGATTTTAATAATTCTTTTTTCATTAGAAAGCTACATTATCACTGAGTAACATAGGCTATATTTAGTACTAGATTACTATAGAAATCTTTAGAAATTCCTATTAAAACCGAACCGAAGGTGTAAACAAATTAGCCATAAAATGTCTTTCATCGCATACGCTGCGAAGAGTATTAATGATAATATTATAAATATGAATGATTCAAGAGGAAGGTTTATGTGTATAATACGTGCATATTATTGTAGAGAAATCTACATGCACCCGGGCGAAGCTGGGCCGGGCCGCTAGTATACTATAAGTTGCTGGTATTATAAGTTGTTGGCCCATCAAGAAGATCTAAATGAAGAACATTTGTAAAATTAAATTTTATTAATGTAGCATGCGCAGACACTTCCACGAGGCCACGGGCTCTTGATCTATTACAGCTTTGCTTTGATGCAGTTTTGGGTATGTTTAGAAAGTATTTTTTAATTTATTCTTTTGAAACCGGCTTTGTTCGTCTATATTTTGCTTTTTTTATAGCTAGGACTGACGAGACGAGCTTGCCATTTGCCTGGTGGTAAACGATACGAAGTGAAGTGAAGTGAAGTGCGTGATGGCCTGTTGGTAAACGGACTAGACGCGACTACCAACATGTTCACGGTGGTCGCGGGTTCGAATCCCAGGGCACACCTCTGACTTTTCGGAGTCATGTGTGTATTGATAGTCAATCACCACACACTAAAACGGTGAAGGAAAACATCGTGAGGAAACCTGCATACCATAACGATTTATAAAAATTTCTATGGTATGTAAGTCCGCCAACCCGCACTAGGCCAGCGTGGTGGACTATATGGCCTAACCAGTCTCAATCGTACTCTCGATTGTAGAGGAGGCCCGTACCCTGCAGTGGGACGTATATGGGCTGATACAGACAGAAACGATACGAACGCTCATGGACAGTATGTAGTAGCAAAACCAAAACGCCGTGGAATACAAAGCAATGCTTGCTATTCTACTGCGCTCGCCATCCTGAGACAAAAGATGTTAAGTCTTAATATGTCTCATGCCATTTCTCTTTCGCGTTCGTTACAATATAGGTTAAGGGTGCAATGTCATGTAATACTTGACTATCATAATGTTGCATGCAATGCATTGTGCTATGATTAATTCTTTATTATTTCCTGACTTCTTCCGTAGCAGAGTTGGTAGAGACGCCAATTGAGGAACGAGACAGCACAGGTTTGATCGTCGCACTTAAGACTTATAATTTTGTAAGCCGCTAATATCTGTTTCGTATTGTGTTATTGAGGGACCAAAAAATCTCATAGTTTCTTATAGTATATAAAGACTGCTACCGAAAACGAAGCCAGGTGGTACTTATAGTGACTTCAGACGCAACGCAACTAAAAACTATGCAAAAAAGTCGTCAACTAAATGTATTTTCCTTACATCATATTTGTGAAAATAAACAATTTTTTCTAAAATAATAGTGTAAATCCTTTTATTTTTAAAGACGCTATAGTACACAAGCAATTAAATTATAATTTTAGCAAATAATATGGATTTACCACCGAAAACGATAATTTAAGAAATGTCAACAATGATTGTTGCGTTTCTTTTTATTCGATTCGATTTTTTAGTTACATTGTGTTTGTCGTCTCTAAAACTACGACACGGTTTTGTTTTCGGTAGCAGTCTTTATATACTCTGTATACCCCCGATACATAACTTGGCTCTTACTGTGAGATCAGCAATACAAAAGCGTGTAGAAAATATGAGTGGGTAAAATCTTGAGCTGGAATGTCTAAATATATCTAGACAAGCAATAAACTGTATGGAATCGAACCTACCATCTCAAGAGCCGATAGAAAAATTATAAACCGTTACGCTATCGGTCGTCAATGGGCAAATTGCAGTGAAAGTGCATATTACGCACGCCACACAAATTAAACTTAATTAGCAAATACTTTTATAATCAGCTGCTAAATAAAGATTAAAGATATGTAAAATTTAATTGGATACCAGTCTCAATGTTCTAGTGGTGACGTGTATGCAGTAACAACTGTCTAAATTCGATTACCAGGTTGGGCAATTGACATGAATTTCTAGATATCAAATCATGAGGCGATTTTTGGAACAGAAATAGAAATCTTGGGGGAAGAATAAGTGTGGTGAGCCATGGGCGGCAATAGTGAATTCTTTGTCTACCTGATCAGGGAAAAGGATTGATTTTATGGGTATAAATTAATAATCTAAAGCTGTGCAAGTATAAATACTTTCTATATTCAGTAGCAACACCCTGGGCAAGATTTCTAAGGTGTCCTATAAATACATACAGCCCTATAAAACTATCAAAATTCAAGTAAAAGACAGTAAATCATGGATAATTCACCTTAAGTTACGGTAAAACCCGGCATTGGTGCCCTAGGTCCGTCGCTCAACCTCGCCTTACCCTAACCCTCGCTCTGCATATATTAGCAGTCTAACAAATATTTTTAATTATTTACAAAATGAAGCTCATATGTTGTAAATATATGTTATTTTAATATATGTAGCTTTCACATTTCTACTCACAATATTAAGGATATAAGAAACTTTAACTTTATTTTTATCACTCACCTGGAAATACTTGGCACTCGGAGTATCACCTTCCAATTTGTTTCTAAATGCAGAGAGCAGTCTTTCAAATGGATTTCTCACATATATCATCTTGTGGTAATTCTCCAGCATATAATCTCTTTCTTGCTTTGGAAACATGCTGAGGTTCTGGAACATTCCGGGAGCATGTGCCAATTTGCCCGGTATGGCTAGGACATCTGTGTCATTCCATTTTCCAGCCAGTATCATGAGGATTCTTTTCCAATTCGTACAGGCAACCTGAAACATGTATTTTTTAATAATGTACTGTCTCCATACTGTCTCAAAAAAAATTAATTGTGTGAGTAAATAATATTTTGACTGCTATTTCATTTTTAAATTTATTTTAACACTTTGTATTCCATACTTCTATTTTACAACTTTATGTACCTAATTCAATAAATTGCCTTTCTTTAATTATTATTTGATAATAATAATTTAATAATAAACCAATAAGTTACCTACTTGTGATATATTATGTTTTATAAAACAAACCTTTATAAGGTCTTAATAATTATTTTAATTATTTAGTGGAATAATCTTTGCATAAGGGCAGGTATGTATTTAGCGACTACAAAAAAATTTATTACATATTGAACCACGAGATTTATTTCTTAAGATCCGCCATAGACTATAGTCCACAGCTGTTCTGTTTAAGTATAAACAAAATATACTATGTACTATGTAGTGATACGGAAATAAAAGCTAGGTACAATTTAATAAATCACTACCATTTTCAAAAAAACATTTTCTGATGAAACTATAACGAATTAGGACAAAGAATTCATCCACATGTCACTAGTTGAGGTAAAAACTAATCATTTTGCGTGAACTAATTTTTGAACTTGTTTGACTTGAATCTTTACTTACCTTTGGAACGTAGCAGTACAGCAATTTTCGATCATGATCAACTAATATATGCTCGAGTTGATTAGGGGGCATCTCATCGAGCCCCCATCGTGGCGGAAACCGCCTGCAAGTCTCCTGAATGTGCTCCTGACGAGCCAAATTCAAGGACTGGGTCAACTCCAAGGAATGTTCGTTCACTTCATTATCACTCACATCACAATTCACGAACAATAAAATGTTGAAAAACAACACAAATCTCACGTCAAAGGCTTGCATCTTCCACAGAAAAAAAAAATAAACCAGCAACTTAAACTTTCTTTTGAAACTTAAAACTTGCACTTTACATATGTATTAAGTAGGGCATGCACTGTATACCATTGTATTCGCCTACACAGTCACATAATACAAAGTGAAGCGAAAAATCTGCTCCAGTTTTAGTTATAACTTGGTTTTTGTACAGGTTTTTATTTAATAAGTTTAGATTGTCGTGCTCTTTTGGTTACATGCGATACGCGCACCATCGTTCATAATAAAAGCGGGACTGATTGAATGAACAGTTAGGATTGGCCATTTGGCAAACATGCGGCAAGTTCCTGTTGACCAATCAGAGCACGGAAAGTTTGAACGAATGAATAGCATAGATAAGATGTAATCATGGATGTGATAAATAATTTTGACTAAAATTGTGATAAACATTCAAATAAGATAACTTTGGTCCATCCACTGTTGTATAAAGGAGTTTTTATTTTTTAATGTTGATGCATTGTGCGCTATTATGTCCTAGTAATACTCAATAGAAAAATAGGTGTGGATGTACGTTACGCGTTTGGACAAAATTCAAAATAAGCACATCCGTGGCAGTCATGGTATCCGCGATGTGGAAGATAAACTTCAAGCATGTCGTCTGAGATGGTATGGTTACGTCATAAGGAGTACGTCGCCAATTTTTGCATGAGCCTCAATATTCCTGGACCTAAGAAGCGTTGGCTAGATAACGTCAAGTAAGATATAAGGGTCAATGGCTTTGTTATTCCGAATGCCGAAGATCGGGCGAAAAGGAGGAGAATTAGCTGGAAGGCACACTGTGGTATCGGCCGGGATAACTCCAAGTAGTAGAAGAAAATAATATAAGTATTTTCTATTGGCGTGGCGATATTTGATACCAAGAATAAAATTTTGAAAATATCTATTTAGCTCATTGTTTGAGATATGTTTTTTTTTACCTACTCATTACCTACTACCCACTACCTACTCATTCGGCCTCTCATATTATATGAGAGACTTACCACAAGGGGTATATTATATGTTTGCATAATTTATATGACAAACATGTATAGCAAAGAGAATTTAAAACATAATAGTTTTATAAAGGTTATAGATCTTATTCTATAATCGTTGTTTATGACACATCCAATATAATAAAATGTGAATATAGAAAAAACTGTACTAACATTTTGATAATAGCATGACCACAAAGTAATCAAACGCCGAAACCTTCCTTAACAATCACTCTTTCTTTTATTGAAGTTTAACACGTTCAGGCAGACAGAAAAGCGTGGCCGGGTTCTTATTTTATAACATGTGAGGATTTAGACGAAACATAATTTAAATGATGTTTATTGTTTTCATTACTTGTCGGCTGGTGGTATGTCTCTCATATGTGTGAGGCCGTCTGGGTAGGTACCACCCCAATTTCTTTTTCTCTCGTCAAACAGTGGTATAAATACATTGTTGAGTTCAGGTTTGAAGGGCATCGCAGCTAGAGTAACTACTGGACACATTTAGATTTAATATCGTTGTGGATGGTTAAAGACCTTGATGCAGTGTAAGCTGTTGTAAGAATATTTCAAAAATTCTTTGGAATATTTGTTCGTGAAGCAAATATCCACATACATGCAGTGTTGGTCCCTACTACTGGAGATGAATATTCTATAATCAATAAGTTATGTCACGAATTTATAACTAGAAAAGAAAACACTTAACATCGTTCGGCAGACATTTATTTAAACATCCAAGTACTTACACAAAACAAAAATAGCATTATTTCTACTTCCTTACAACAAAAACGTAAAAGGGTAACCATAACAGTTAATTTTATTTCCTTTATTTCATCGCTAATCTTTCTGGAACATTACTCTGAAACATAAAAAAAACATTCACACAAATATGAAGGATTTCAATCATCATCATCATCATCATATCAGCCACAGGAAGTCCACAGCTGAACATAGGCCTCCCCCAATGATCTCCACAATGACCTGTTGGAAGCGGCCTGCATCCAGCGACTTCCTGCGACCTTAGTCAGATCGTCCGTCCACCTTGTAGGCGGGCGTCCAACACTTCGCTTGCCTGTACGTTTCAAAGGATTTCAATATTCACTTACAAATAATTTTGTTATTAAACTGCCTACCCTGAGGTGTTGAATGTAACAGACTTGATGATATTGATGAATCAGAGCGAACGCCTCTTCAGCCGCTTCTAGCTGATTGTGCTGCCAAGCTAGAACAGCAAGGCATGCCCAAAGGGTTTCATCTTCGACTGTCCTACATAGCTGCGAACATTTAGCAATATTAACAATTATTTTAAAAACCTCAGAAAATATTTATAATATATTATTATTATACTTGTAATGCAGCTTGCCACATATTGGATGCCACATGTTTAAGAAGTTTCTCGGGAAATACAGCGATTGATAAATGAAGAACAGAACCATTGCCTCGACACACTCGTGCTACGCCTTCTTCCACGCTCACAACCATTGGATTTCGTCCCAGATCTCTAAAATGGTTAAATAATTCGTTATTCTTTGTACACTTTAACACAATGTACTAAAAAAGTGCTCGAGTAATTCCTTTATTGGCGAACGACGAATATTTTTAATAAATCATAAAATAAATAAAATTAATATTAATCTATGCCCTCATGTTATTACTTTAAAATGTATATAAGTCAAATAACTTTTTTGATTTTTACCTTAGAAAATAAAGGCTTCACTTTTAATACTAGTAAAAGTGAAGTCTTGTATATTTACTTACCGTTCTCAACCAACTATTCTAACTATTAGTTAAGGGTTTTTAAAAATACCTAATAAATAAGTAAGTATTTTTAAACCAATATTACATTTCTACTTACGTAACTTCCTTACTAACTGTGGTTAGAGCCAGCCAATCAGGTTGTGATGCTGCTCTTGGACAACACCAAGCAACAACAGAACTTGCTCGCAAACCGACAAGTAGTTCCGTTTCTGAGCTCCAAGAAATACTCAGTATTTGGGATCCTTAAACAAAAAAAAGACTACCTTAGTTTTGCAACCACTATAATTAAAAGGACTCGCTTATAATATCTCCAAGGACGTACGTTATACGTATACGTATTGCTGATACGTTAATTTTAAGCAAGATGCCTCTAATGAATAGTCTACTGAACATTTTGTTTACCATTAGCAAATATATTATGTGCAGTTCATTAAAAAGCGCGAAGTCTTTCACACAAACGAAACAAATTGATTGTTACATATTTCGTCAGCTTCCATCTTGTTTCAAATTAGCTATATTTGATTAAACTTCATAAACGAAGTGTAGAAATATTCGAGTTTTTAACTCACCTAGCTTTACGAATTTAGGCTTGTTATCCTTCACTGTGACTACATACAGATCTCTGTTGTAATCGAGCAAAGCTAGTTGCCTCTCATTAACAGGTCCTGTCTGACTCAATGCGATCATGGAGACGGTCATCTTATGCGTCAACTTTGTTACCGTGTTGTCGGTAGAGTTTCTTACTATCAGACCGGTTGGAAGATCAAACACATGGATCACTGGTAAAAGAATGGTGTGGGAAATTACTTATATTGGAATAAATACATGATTAGACAAAAAATACGAAAAAACATGAGTTAAATTTGCGTAGTAAGAATTAAAGTACCAACATTACCGTATTTAAGTTTGTGTTTACACCTGATTAAAATTCTAATAATCTTACCGCAATTTCTATTAGTTACGGATGAATGAATTTTTGTAAACAGAGCATGATCGTGCTTAAAAAATAATAAAAGCAAATATTACAGACATTTTCTATCCGCTTGATCTATAGCTGCTAGAGTGTCAGGTCCTAACGAAATTGCAGCTCGCCCCAGAGTTTCTGGACGAACACCCAAACGTGGACTGGCTAACAACCGGCCCATGTAACTATAAACCGACAAACCAGCTCTTTCGACGACGCAAAGGCACCTAAAATTAAAAAAAAATGTTCTGTGGGAGAAGTCATGGCATTGAAGCAGCATGATTTGATATTGCTGTGTCAGTTGTTTTACTAATTAAACATGCTATAATTACGTTATTAAAAATACCATATTTTTCAAATTACATTCACACATATCGTGAGGAAACCTGCATACCATAGCAATTTATAAGAATTTCTATGGTATGTAAGTCCGCCAACCCGCACTAGGCCAGCGTGGTGGACTATATGGCCTAACCACTTTCAATCGTATTCTCGATAGGCCTGTGCTCTGCAGTGGGCGTATATGAGCTGATACACATACACACATACATAAACCCAAGTTTTTTTTTCTCCAGAAAGGGTAGGCAGAGGCGCCAACAGGACTCGCACATACCGCATTGTATGTTCCGTCCCACGATGTGATAGGGGGCAAGCAATGAATAGATAAATCCAATGTCACTTTGCCCAACCCGGGATTCGAAACAGAGACCTCAGCTTTGTCCTAATAAAAGTACGCCATCGAGGCAGCCGTTTCAATTACTTCAAGTTATACTACTATACAGTCATATCACACTTGTAATGTCACAGTAAATAGAATTTAAATTACCTTTCAGATAGAAGTATCATGCTGATAGTGCCGTCTTTCAAGTCAAATGTGACTGGAGTATTCCAAGAGGTAAGTTTATGTATGAAACACTGTTTCACAGTAGCTATTACCAGATGGTTGAAACCCATTGCTATTTGAATTACCCTATCTGGATAATCAAGTTTGTCGTTCTGTTCGGTAACGATATTTTTAATCGATATCACTTTGCGTCCAACCTGTGTACATGCGAAATTCTTCCATGTGTATTCTCTGTAATAAAGTACACATTTTTATTTTCTCCTTATCGGTTTGTTGTTAGTCGTCACTACTGCAGTAAATTATTCTTATGATTATTCTTATGACCTACATTAACCCGTGGATTTAATTTCATTAAAAAATAACAGGTCTTTAATTGAACAATTATTATTGTTAAAAGTAAAAGCTAAATGAAGAAAATTATAATATTGTTAAGGAATATAGTTCATATTTTATAAAATCTAAATTATATCCTCACAATATATAGTATAACGTAACAACTACTAATATAATGGCTAATGCATACACACGTATTTGTGAAACTGCATCTGTTAATAAATATTAACAATTTACCTGTCAATAATATGCGCAAATAGTACATGTCCATTGGCGCAAGCAGCAGCCAGTTGCGTACCGTCAGACGACCACGCTATGTCGTAAATGCTTCCCGTTGAAGGACGGTCCAAGCAGTGGGACCACTGATTCACATAAATAAATAAATAAACGCAATAGTGACACAACTTGTTCTGACTTCACACTAACAGCCGCTGCCAATAAACAATCCCAATCCAAAATTTGAGGTTTTAGATTGACAGCTCAATCTTTTTTCTCATATTATATTGCCAATAATCAATCTCAGTAGTAAAAAAACTATGGCAACATGACAAGAGATCAATCGAAAAGTAGAAAACAATCCAGATTGACTTCAATCTAATTTTTTCGATTGATTATTGGCATCGGCCGTTAGATGCAAGTCTTGGGTCGTTGAGTCAGATACTACGAGAGATTATCGGTCTCACAGACCCGAGAAAAACATTTGTGGATAATGCAAACATTTGTCTCCATGTGGGGCAAACCCACGGCCGGGCCTCTCGTTCCATAGCCAGCTTTCAACCAATAGCGCCTCGGAGGTTGTCAGTGCAACAAAATCGAAATCACTGGTTTAGTTTTTGGACTTTTCAAGTCTATAGTTTGCATCTAAGCATTGAGCAGCCATTAAATTTTATTACGATTTGATTCTTCACCCTTTTTATAGAAGTCTAATTTGGAAGGAGTAGTCTGCTATTGGACATAATAATACAAATCTGATTAATGAAATAAAAATTTATTAATATTTGTCAAGTAGGCACTAAGGAATAAGGAAAAATATACTTACACCATTTGCATTGCAGAGCCTTATTAAACTATAGCTGCCGATAATGAACATATCACCCGCGGGAGACCAACTGACGCTGGTTATTGGCTGATCGTGTTTTACACTCACTGATATTTGCTGACCAAATGTATCCCATATCTAGAATAGTAATTTGGTGTAATGTTAAATATCAAAATGAGAATCTGTAAGTTATCCTAGTAAACACGGCGATTTTACAATTTAGTACTGAAACGAATCTGTCAATATAATATTTTAAAAAGTGATCCGACCTTACAAAATCCGTCTTCAGCGCCGGAGATTATTAAGTTATTATTCGCATTCCAGGCAACGCAAAGAATAAGACCTTCGTGTGCCTTCCACTGTAAAGGAAATTAGGCATTACAGACGTTTCTCAATGATTTAAATCGAAATAATACATAATGTATATGTTATGGGCCAAGTGATTAATCGGGCATTATTCATCATGCTCGGGCAATATGAATAATGCCCAATAAGAGCAGGCAATGTGATTATAACCAATCAATTTATCACATTGCCCAGGCATTATGAATAATGCCAAGTGCCTATTGGGCAGACTGATGTAAAGCGAATCAAAATCAAAACAATGAGCCGAAGTAGTAGAATTTAGAATAGGGCAGCACGAGGAGGTGGGCTGGGAGGAGTGGAGGGAGTGTCGCACCTCCCCTGGTACCACTCCCATGAAAAGGTAACGCACCATTCCTGAGAAATATCTATTATAGCAACCTAACCCTTAAAATACTTGATGTCAATACAAATTAGCTTCTGCATCGTCTCCGGCGCTACGGGAAGTTCAGCCCCTTCGCCTTTGCGTAACAAAAGATAGGCAACCATGCTCACCTCCGCAGCTTCGGCTTGTTGGTCGCCCCTGGCGACCAGCCTCAGCCGCTACGGCTCGCACGGTTGCCTATCCTTCGTTACAGCGGGCGGGGGCTGCTCTCCCTCCGCGCCTCCGGCTTTTTATATACACTCTAGGGTCGGTAGCCAAAAGACTACGTGAAGTCGGGGTGTTCCGAGTCGGTTTTGGGGCACAGTCGACCTAACTGATCCATAAAGTGGATACACTAATTTTCTTCTGAAGATAATGTTTCGGACGTTAAAAAGCAACTAAACATAAGCAGATCAATTCAACCTTTCTAATTCATGGGTCCATTGCAGATGTGACAATGCAGCAGCGCACCACGTAAAAAATCACCTAATAATCACACTGCCCAATCATCATGTAGCCATATTCACAATGCCCTGGCAATGTGATAAATAGGTGAGTTTAGATTGTAATTAATCACTTGGCCCGATATGGCTCGGCAATATTCATACTGCCCGGGCATTGTGAATACTGCCTGCATTAATCACTTGGCCCATAACATATACATTATGTATGTATATCTTTATAATTGTATCGGAATCTGAAAAAAGTCCGTTCTAGTGAAAAGTAAAGTTCATTTAGAAACGTGCATCTTATTCAAAAGATGGTATATTTATTATTGATGTACATGGTATATTTTCCCTTACAATGAGAAATATATACTTACTTTTGTAACTTTACTGCTCGAATTAAGTTGTTTTATAATTAAGAAATTTTCTCGCGTGTATAAGATAGCACCGCTATCAGGGCTCCATACGGCATCGAAGCAAGGCACGTCCGATTGAACCAGAGTAGATCGAAGAAGACCGTTTCGAGACCATACCTTTACAAAACCATCCTCTCCCGCTAAAAATGAAATATAAAATTTTACGCAAATCAAAAATATCGAAACAAGGACTCCAGTATAGCAAATAACAGACGCCATCCAATCGCCCATGACCTAAAGTTACAAATATCATTAAGGTCTTGATAGAACAGCAAAAATATCAGTATAAAAAAATAACAATATCGGTGTTAGTCATTTTGACTCAAAATTAAAATCATCCTTATAAAATAAAGTTCCTATGGATCTGTTAGTATCATTATGAGTTTATTACTTTAAATATACATTCCATACCTGTTAGAAGTCCGGCACCATCAGGACTCCACTTTGAGGTCAAACAAGCACCTTGATGAGCATTGATTGACTTTTCTATACGTCCGTTGTGGTTCACTATGTGAAACCTGTAAATAAATTCGTGGAGGGGAAAAAATAATGTAATTCGTGAGTGTTATTTAAGGATGTCCCCTAACTGGGACTTCCAAATTAGAATTTACGGACTGCCATCTTGCGTAACATTATTAATAACGGCCACTTACTTGCCATCGGCAGTCGATACCAATATGACATCATGCTGGTGCTTGCTGCCGCTAACACTTATCTTAGGAAACAAATGCATGCCTGTAGGATAGAAGTCATCTGGAAATGTCGTGACCGTCATACATTCATTGCTTCCCAAGTTCCATTTAAGGAGTTTATGGTCGTCCCTAGAAATAATAATATTATTAATGTATCAACTCTTTATCAAATACATTAAGGTATTACAACACCTGAGTGACCAAATACCAAACAATAAGTATGTCTGTATCAATCATTTCACGTAAATATCTTACCCGCAGGAAAATACATCTTCTGTGTTATTCCAACTGACACAAACCACGACACCCACGTGTTTAGGTTCTTTAGATGAAGAAATTTTAAGTTTCATTTCTACGATCTAAACAATCTTAAATTGTATTCATAAAGAAAGAAAATTTTGTTCTGTTTACATGATTATTGGAAACCATAGCAACGAATTGTTAGAATTAGCCGCCATGATAACATCCGGTGCACGCAAACGATTTATGATACCACGAAAAACATCCGAATTGAATATAATATAAATAACATAATTTTAAATAATATCTGTATTTATTGATACCGACTCATAATATTATTAATAAATAAATAAATATTTGGCTATTATATTAACCACATAGATGAACAAAATAGTTTCATTGAGTAACGATGGAGGGAATGAATGATATTATAATCTGTTTAGTTGTCATTTATCTTTAAATTATCTGTGGTGTCCTGATATCTGCCACTGTCAGTTTTGTTTCTCACATGTTCATATTTTGCGGTTTGCAAAAATATTTCTTTTAAACATAAACGCATAATATTGACTGGAGTTGAATATTCAAATACTAAAATGTCCGACGTACCAGACCTTAGCAGCGACGAAGAGAACTTCGAAGAGGAGGAATGGCAGGAAATGGAAACTAGTGACACAACGGTAACATGCCTGTTTTGTACCAATGTTTTACCATCAGTTGAAGAAGGATTCAACCACTGCGAGTCTGTTCATAACTTCGCTCTCAACAACTTAAAGCTCAAGTTCAATATGGACTGCTATTCTTACATAAAAATGATTAATTACATTAAAACCAACAAACCTACTCCTGAGAACATTATGGGCTCCAAAGAACCTCTGTGGAACGACGATAAGTATTTAAAACCGGTGGAGAACGACGAATGGCTAATGTATGACTTTGAATCATTCACTGAGAAGCCCAGTTCGCCTAAAACTTACCATGCCAATGTAGAAAACGGCCTTGTAACATTATCTCAAGCACATTTCATTGAACTTCAAAGGACTATACAAACATTAACAGAGCAGCTTAATGAGTGTCAATTGCACCTGCAGATAGCAAAAGAAAATGATGGTAAGATGAAGGAAACTATGAAGAATTTTATAGAAGGCGGAAATACTTTAAATAGTAGTGATGATGTGGTTAATTGTGTATCAAAAGTTCCTTTAGAAGACGATGAAGGTTACTTCAGCACTTATGCGCACTTTAGCATCCATTATGAAATGCTGTCGGACAACGTCCGTACTGAATCATACAGAAATGCTATCCTACATAACAAAGAAACTATGAACAATAAAATTGTTCTTGATCTTGGGTGTGGTACTGGTATTTATCAATGTTCTCAGCAACAGCCTGTGCTAAGAAAGTGTATGCACTTGACCAATCTGAAATTGTATACCATGCAATGGATATTATTAGAGAAAATAATTTACAAGATGTTATAAAAGTTGTAAAAGGAAGATTGGAAGACACAAAGTTGGAAGAAAAAGTGGATATTATTGTATCTGAGTGGATGGGATACTTTTTATTGTTTGAGGGTATGCTGGACAGTGTGATATATGCAAGAGATAACTGGCTCAATCCTGGTGGCTTATTATTACCAAACAGATGTAATATTAGTCTAGTAGCAAGTGGAGATATTGAAGCTCACAAGCATCTTATAGACTTTTGGTCTGATGTCTATGGGTACAAAATGAACTGTATGAAATCTGAAGTGGTAAGAGAGGGCTGTGTAGACATAGTAGCTTCCAAACATATAATCTCAGAGCCTTGTGTAGTCACCGAAATAGACATTAACACATGTACTACTGATGTCATGAATTTTACTTCCAATTTTAAATTGAATATCACAAAAGATGGATGCATGTCCTCTCTAGTTGGATATTTTGACACATTCTTTGATCTGCCAAATAAAGTATCATTTTCTACTGGTCCTCAAACAACTCCCACTCATTGGAAACAGACAGTATTTCATTTCTTAGAATGCAAAGAAGTAAAACAAGGTGATGTAGTTGAGGGTACAATTGTTTGTACTAGACAAAAGACAGATGTGAGAGCACTGTCTGTAGAAATTAATGTATTTGGAAAAAGTCATAAGTACACCCTAAGCTGATTGAATTCATGACTTATAAAAATAATTGTAAAGTTTAAGTTTCTGTGCCGATGCTGTGGTTAGTTTCAAGAAGTGCCTTTTATATTTTTTTGACTATCTTTTATCTGATGCCACATTTGTATAGGCATGACTGTAGGATCTGTTAATTGTTCAAACATAGTTTTGATCATGACATATAGAACTTTCACAAATTTATTAGTGTAAAATGTTTATTGGAAACTATTTTGAACTATGCTACTCAAATGAATAGTTTTATTCCAATCCTAGATTCATTCTGGAAAATGTTATCCCATAATTTTTACATGTTCTATAATATTCCCAGAATCAATTAAAAATGTATCTACATATTCCTAGTTTTTTATGGGCAGTAGGCCTCATTATCATACTTTGTCTCTTCATGTTTTACAATTATTGTTTTTAAAGTTTGCATATTTCAGAATCATGCATTTCAAGGATTCCATTAATGTGAAATGTATATTTCAAGCTTGCACCTATTACTGTATATCTGGTTTTACTACTATCAAGGCCTCAGTGTAATAAAAACTGTTCATTCAATAAACTGTCAATTTGATTATGTGTACTGTTACATACATAATACATGCAGATAAATAAAATAATTGTTAACACACTATATCTATAAGATAAACAAATTGTATAGAATAGAAGCTTTATATTGCTGTCATATTTTGATTACCTATAAGTGTTTAAAAGTAAAGGCGTTTTCTACGAAAATGTTTATTTTATTTTACATAATTATAGTTTACATAACTAAAAGGTGTCTTATAAGTATTTACATATAGAAAAAGAACTTTAATATATTAAAAATAATTTGAGATTTTACATACAAATTCAATCATGGACAAATGTGTTCTGCAAAAGAATTATTTTGGCATAATATCATAGTAATTTAAAAAAGTAATATTACATACGACAAAAACATTTTAAAACGAATCTTTTACATTGACGAATTATAAATATACAATTAAAATATTTTTTATAGTATCCATTTCTAAAGAAATTATCTTTCTAATATTAAAACAAGGTTGTAGAGGTACATTGAAGCACTGTGAATTATTTTTTAACATTTAAATAGACATAAGCAATTAGTTGCAGTATTTGAGTCTTAGTACAATAATGTAAAAATAAAAATGTGTAAAAAATAGTATGATACATCATTGAATATGGATGAGATTTGCGCGAAACTGATTTAGGTGGGAGAAAGTAAGCTCACATTGGATTATAAGATGTGAATATCTGTTATTTTTAAGTTAGGCGTGGTCTTAAAGTTAACTCTCAGAAAAAAGACGGAATGTTTGTTGTCACATCAAAAAGCGTATGTATAAAAAGAGGCTTTAATATAAGATTAGAAATTGATTATCAATATCGCCTATGTACTGTTGCAAGCTATGTTACAGACAACATTCAATACCCATTTTACATAAGGCTCATTATGCTAATACTACATTTCATAAAGCTATGTCCCCAATCAAAACGGCATTACTAAACTAGTTAATAATTTGCCTTTGATAAATCTATAGCCTATGACCTATTAGGTACGCTAAATGCATAATATACAGAATTAATTCATAAATACCTAATTAAAATAGACGATAAAAATTATAAAAACTTTATTGATAATTTCTATAGAATAAGCGTCACCAAATTTTATCCTTACCATCCCTGAAATGAAGTAGGGACCTAAAGTAATGATTATGGATTGTTGTTTGATATTCAATGAGACTGGTCCCACGTCGCTAACAGGAAAACTAGGCCTTTGTGTTTAACATTTTCAATTTTTGTGTTCTTTTTAAGCGGATTGATAAGTATGAGTCTCGTGTAGTGATATATATTTTGATGGATTTTATTTTTGTGTTGTAGCGAATTTATATTCTGAATAGTTAGTTCTTACAATTCTTAGCAAAATTATTTTATTGTATTCAACAATGAATACCAAATAATTCAGTTTTAGTAGAAAAATATCCTTTAGGCAGCAAATAGGTAGGTAATTAGAATATCTTATAGGAGTTAAATGAATCATCCATTATAAATCATACTAGATTCTACAAACGTTATTTTTGTCGCTCCGATATCGTCATGAAACAAGAGTTTAAAATCATGCGATTTAGGCAAATTAGACTATTTGTATCTTTATTAAGTTTATAACAAATAAACAGGCGCTTTACCCAAGTAGGTTCATCCTATAAGTATTTAATTTAACCAACCAAGAAGATAACAATAATTAATATACCCAACCAATCAACTGCACCACAGAGGCTGTCAATAAATAGCCATCTTTGAACGCATTTTGAGGTATGTTTATATCACGGAACTTATTGAATATTTAACAGTACATTACATTGATTCTTTATGAAATATAAGCTTGTGCCAATTATTTACGTCATCTCATGTAGGAGGTAATCAATTTGCTTATGCCATCTTTCTATCAATACAAGCACATAATTGTATTCTTACTTTTGATTGGGTCTCCTCTTAAAAAACTGGGGGAGTATCTATAGTAGGGATTGTATGTTACTGTACTTACATATAAAAATAATATTATAAGTTGTCGTATGTTATAACGCAGTAACTGTACAACCATTGCCAGAGTAAATCATTATTAAGTATAGGTACCTATGTTTTATTTCGCCACCCCGAACACAATACTAAGAATAATTTCGTAATGTCTAATTACGATGACCGCTTTCTGAGTAAAACAGGTCAGTAATAAAATACTACATTTCAGACTAAAATACTACATTTCATTACTAACATTTCAGTAGAAAAAGTAACGGGATAAGGAAAGAGCCCATCACCCGAAAGGATTTTAGAAACTATTATAGATTTTAGAACCTCACTGAATGACAACACTTGTTTGATTAATCTAGTAGGTGTGGAGAGAATTTTAATAGATACCATCTTACTCATAGGTGCATGGCGAGCTCCTAGCTCCTAGGTAATCAGAATTATTTTTTTGCCTTTATCATGTTCATAAAAGGCCCATAACATTCGTCCATTGAAAACTTTCAAGAAGTTAAAGACGTATCTCACTAAATGTTTTCATAGTCAATTTACATAGGTTGTGAGGTATAAATGACGTAGGTATTGAAAATATTTTCGTATGGGCTTTCAAAATCAAATACATAATGCAAATTCGCTACATCGCTATATTATATAATTCATTAACAATGACATGAAGGACGGTAAATAATATTAAGGTCTTTCCAAAACACTCATATCTACACTTATCTCGACATTCCGTTTAGCCTTCAGCTCGTCCAATTCCATTCAGTCTAATAGACAGATTTAGATATATTTTCAGAAAATTCGCACTTTATTGAGCACGATTTTAGCTTTATAAATACGTGAATCTCTACATTGTAATAAATATTTTATGATCGAAATAGCAATCTTATGTTACGAAGATTCACTAACTACACCAATACAGGATCTATTTATACACTAAAATTTGAGATAGCATTTATTATTTAGAAAATAATTTCATATCAATAAATAACATTTGGTCAGGAATATCAAGATTATCCAATTTAATCGGAAATTTTCATTCATTAAAATTAATAAGCGTATTTTGTCATATGGGTTAAGTTTACACTAAGTAGTTATAAGTAAGCTACATATTTGTATATTTGTATTACTAAGTACATGAAACGTTTGTTCCAACGAAGAAAAGTGCATGTGTTTCTATGATTATTAAATATTTGTTTGCTCCATAACCAGCATAGTTTTCTATACGTACATAGCTCTTAAATCTATTTGAATGAGTTCAGTACAATTTTACATTCTTAAACTATAGATAGGAATAAGCATTACTATACTTTTGATTGATCAAACACTAATTTGATCATTGCAATGGATATCTTTAGAGGCAATCGAAGCTTAGACTAAGAACTTAGCAGAATTTAACACTATGGGCTTAGTCCGCACTTCGCAGTCGCGTCGCCTCTTCATTGGCTCACTAGTTGTCTTCCACGTTGAGAAAATTTATACATTGCTTATAACATTGTGCTATATTTTGTATTTGTGCGTCACACACATAATTAGCAACGTTTAAAGCAAACACTTAACACACTTGTTTTAGTTTTTCTTCATCAGTGAATAGAACATATTGCAACAACTAGTTTTAACGCTATTTACAAATGTGGCTAAATATTATTCTTCTGTAACAGGTTGAGGGTCGGCGCTCTCCTCCTCTTGTTTAGCGCGTGCCTCAGCATCTGCAAAAATAGTTTAGGGAATTGTTATTGGTACGAAAGTGTGAAAATGTAGTTTAAGATTTATTTTAAATGAAACAGATTTTCGTTTGAACATATCATTTTGAGTTATTTTTATCATAGATTAATAAAAAGAATAAGAAAAGAACCCGGGTAACACTTTTTTGTTTTTTATTACCTTGTACTACTGATAAAACATCCGACAACAACCATCAAAAGTGATAGAGGTTAATTAATTTTAACCATTAATTAAACAGTTTATCACTTTGAAAAATTCTGGTAAATATCAGTAGTGGTCATTTTGTGGCTGATAATGAAAGCCATTTTCTGTCAATAGTATGTGTTAAAAATCTTTAACGATTGCAATATTTTGTGAAAAAATATTATATAACCTTTTGCCGCCTGCTCTTTCCATATCTTCTTGTTGTCGCTGAGGCACGCGATCCAGGGCTTCCTGATTTTGAATTTGTTGCTGGTTTCTGACACTTGAAAGAAATGAACATATTAAATATTATAATCGAACTTTTCTTAATTCTTACCAGTGTCACGGCTTAGTATTTAAAAACAAAATTATATCTCTAAATAGACCTCAGATCAATGTTTCGTTGCGCACAATAGTATACCTAGTTACTGCAGTGTTCTTGGACAAATGGAGACCTTTTTCATTCTGAATTCTCCGTCGTATAATTATATAAGTAACATGGTGGTATGAATGTTCCTAGTCCACCATACTGCTTAAACCGAGTCACATAGTCGAATTATATAAGTCAGTATGAAGACATAAAATACTGAAAACAAGGTACCAAATAATCCTAGATAAGTAATCCAGCTAAACCTATACCATCAGAACTTGAATTTTCAAATTGCCCAGCTACTTCAATACCCTTACCTGCATTCTCCTCATTAATAGGCTCACTGCCGGTAGTACTAGTGGAGTTCTTGGAACTTGAATGCAGCGGTCCCAGTATACACTCCAGCATATCAGCACAGACGCCCATGCTGGGTTCCACGATAAATTCTATGAACCCGATCTGTGACTCCGCTACCAGGGTGTTGTTCCTGTCGCAGAGAGGACTGAACGGGAGACCCAAGTCCCGCTCTTTGTCTCCTTGAAGGAAGAACTCGTCGAGCAGGCTCATCGTCCATCGGTGGTGGAGGTCCCACCTCTGTAATTGTCAATTACGAGTATTTTTTTAGCCATGGAAATGAATAAAAGTAGGTATATTTTGTGATATAAAATTGTAATCTTTATAAGCACCCATATTACAATTGTTTCCCGTGTTATGTGTGTTTTTAAAGCCAATGTTTATATTATGAAGAATAATTAAGACCATAATAAATATCTATAGGATATACCAATATTTGTCCGTGCAGATATCGCATCTGCCACGTTTAGATAAGTTGAACAAACCCTAGAAAGATAGTTCCATAACCATCGCGTCGCAAAGTAACGATTAATTGCATTTTTATTGAGTTCTTTCAAATTTATTTTGACCTCTATAATGTATAAAATAGGTGCTAAATAATATATCCCGAAACAAATTAATATGGCTTACTAAATTGATATGGTTATTTTTATGATTTCATATCTATGAATTGATTTGTCAGTGGCCATTGCTCATATCCTGCGCTTTACATTGTTTTTTCAAGTATCGTATTGCCTTTTTCTAATTGGACAAAACATGCTAACTTATGATTTATAATTCTTACCTTAGCAGGATGCGAAATATCACAGCAATGCAGCACCAATGACGTGGCCTTGGATTTATCGATAGTCGGCTCTGCGAGCGACAGCAGCGATCTCATGTTTTTCAGCTGCTGGAAGTGGAACGACATGTCTGTAGCCAGCACCATGTCGATGACCAGGGTTCGGAACTCACGGAACTCGTCCCGGGAAAGATTCTGGAGGATGTTGCACTCCTCGTCGCGCATCAGTCTGAAATTAGAATTATATTTTGTTAATTAATTTGGTATACAAACTACGCACTATAACGGTGAAGGAAATCGTGTTGTACTCTCGATTATAGAGGAGGTCTGTGCCCTGCCAGTGGGACGTATATGGAAGAGGTCAGCAACCTACGGCTCGCCATCTACATGCGCTCTTTGGATATGAAGCTGCGGTTCTTTAAGTCCATACGCCAACATTATTTATTTAAAAAATAAATATTAGAAAATAACTTTGAATAGATTAATGAGGATTAGGAACCATTTCTATCTTTCAACCACTTGTCCTTGCTTTTTAATGCACCCCTCCCCTACGACACGTGTCGTCACAGTTGTAAGAACGAAGAAAATGTGGCTCTTTATAAACTTCGAAATTATTGTAATGTTTAACTCTTCCAACAGAAAAGGTTGCCGACCCCTGGTATATGGGCTGATTAATTAAAAGTATAATATTGTTATCGATTTACCCTTAGATGTTAATAACCACTATACTAACCCAACGCTCTATTCCACCGCACGCAATAAAGCTCCAAATCTCGGATGAAATAAGTAAACTCTATGACGTTTCGGTTTTCCTCTTTCCTCTTTCCGTGTGGTCATTAATCTTTTTATCTATTTACCTCCATCGTTTAGTGTCAACCCCACCATTGATATTGTCTCCTAAGTCGGATGTCACTTTGTTAGTAGCTCTAATGTTTTAGTGTTGTTCTGTTATTTTATTAAGCTGTATTTATGTTTTGTCTTCGCGTGTTTATTTAAACTCAAGTTTTAAGAATTGTTTGTGATCCTTTTTTACTAATTACGGACACAAACAAGCATACGACCCTTCTGATCGAAAGCAGTTAATTTAGCCTAAATGTAAATTTTAACCACTGTTTTATATATAATGTTGATTACAATCATTTATTGGATTTCTTACGTTTTTTTCATACCAAAGGAAGTATAGGTACCACCGTGGTAGACTATATGGCGTACCACTCTCAATCATACTCTCGATTGTAGAGGAGGACCGTGCATTTATTTATTTATTTATTTTGAATTTTTATTACGCACGCACATTCTTTCAACATTTTTCAACTCAAGTCAAATCTTGGAAGCATCTTGGACTTCGGCTCTTACGTTGTAGTGCGCCTCTTAGCCACGCGAAGATATAATAAATTAAACAATATTACCAGGATATTAAAATATAATAAAATAAATTTAAAATAACAATAAGATAAATTTAAAAACATCTGCCAAGTATTCCATAGTCAAAGAACAGTTCTTTGCTACATTGTGAGTGTAGTTAAATTATAAAGTGCACATTAGACCATGACATTAGGAGACATTTTCAAAGTGCATTCGTGGTCCAGCCATTCCCGGAGTAATCCCAATTACAAATGAATTAAATAAGAAGATTGGAACTGCCGGATCGCCAATCCGCATGTGATATTCATTAGACGGACAAATCATCAAAAACAGCGATCGGCTTTTAGCAAAATTTGCGTGAAACGTCCTCCAGGCGAAATAATATGCTTGCAGAATGTTCTTGGTATACGCTATACAGAGCTGGAAAAGATAGAATATTTAATTTGTTGAGTAATATATGAGTTTATAAATATTTTTTATTTATGTTTGATATCGTAGTTTCCATGATCATGATTTTGTAGTTTTTAATCATATTAATTTATTTTCAGCAGTGGACTTACTCTGGCTGAAGAGAAGAAGAAGAAAAACAAGAGCAGATTCTTCTTTTGCGTCTTCTGATCATTACAGATGAAGGAAAAGTCTAATGATTTGTCCACAAAAAGTCAACTGCTGAACATGAACTTTTCCAAAATCCAGCGAATTGATGAAAGCGGCCTGCATCTAATTTCCTGTTACCTTCATCGTCATGTATCCAGTGTATTAAAAAAAAACATAGTAGATTTTAGTTTAAAACTTGAAGTTCGTTACTTATCTGATCCTAGATTAAAATTTGCTTCTGAATTAATCAACTCCAAGAGATCCAAGTCAAAAGGATTAGCATAACTCGCCCGTCTTATATAACGGATCTCTCAGAAAACAGACATTTATAATTACTAATTATACTAAACTTTGTATTCTCTTCTCAAATTACTTCAAAGAACGAAAAGTACAACATTTATCGTATAGTACATATACATTTGTATTATAAATCGACTCGTTTGAAGGGTAAGTGGTATATTGCAAATTACCTTTTTGTGAGGATATAATTGTGTCCTAATTACATAAAATCGTGATATAATTTAAGCGTCAGCTTTCGTGTATTGTGATTTTCAATTGCTACACCTTTGGTTTATTGTTAGTTATAGGTATACGGTTAATCGTATCAGAGGTTCCTATAGTGTCAATGTCTATTATCTGTGAAACGTGATTTCCTGATTCAGTTCCTCTGTTGGGAGTTTTTCTTGAAATATTTCGTAGCATTTGCCCAGAACTAGATTAAATTCGTAAATAATAGTTTTATTTCAATGTGTGACATTCGCGTAAATCTAAGAAACGATTTTTATTGGTATTTAGTACGTAATCTCGGCATTACCACTTTAAAAAAATAGTTGTATGTATATACATTTCATGTTTTGAGATGGTAGACTTTGTACAACACAACAACCAATTCTCATGTTTTTAATTTCGAATTTCTACTGCGTCAGACGAATCCAACAATTCCCAATTTCCAGGCAAATTGAAACGAAGAAACACAATTATCAAAATCGACGTAAATTTGAGATAACCTTGGTACAAAGCCTTGAGCTATCTTCCTTTACAAAGCCAACCCTTCAATCTTAATTGACGGGTCGGTTATTTAAGAAATTATTTACTTTATATCTTAAATACCAAAACTTGGTAGATTAAATAGTAAGTCTAAAATAATAATATTTCAAAGGGCTTTAAGTTGCCGCGGCTATAGATTTATGGTGTTTACGTACTATTGAAATTCCTGACTTTAGCCCTGGCTACAATAAATAAAGAATTATTTAGATAAAATTGATTTCTGTTGTTCGGTATTTTTATTCTTGAATAACAAAACATATTTTAATATACGGTACGCTACTACGCAGGTTCTAAGACGTTAGTTGCATGATTAAGCAAACATAAATACATAAAACAATATTAAAAGATTTTCGGTCGAATACCGATGACCGAATATTTTTGTAATGCTAAAGTAACTTGAGTTTTATAATTTATCAATCACACGGGGCGAGAAATTAGACTGTTTCATGAAAAAACTTCATAAGGAACTTTCTGAAAGTATATTATGGTCATATCTAGTTTTTTAATGTTATTCATTAGAAGAAAAGTATCGCAAGATACTCGTATTTAAGATATTTGTATTTTGTTACTTGATTTTTTTAAGAAACTTCGTTTTTTTTTCTTATAACCTTGTCGATATTTTGTATCACAACAAGCTATCAGAGATTTGGAACGCTCCACCAGTGTCAAATTAGGTGTATTCGTATCCCCCGAGAAATTATATTGTAACGGGCGCCCCACTTTGGGTTTTTGGTTCACAAAATTCACAAATTCCATTGAGACGGTTTTCATTTTCGTTGACGTTTTTATCCTCGCCATAAAGCTTCTAAATCGCAAGTGGTATATAGGGCTTTATGAGCTAAATACATATTGCGTTGTTAATTTAATTCGAAATATCTGTTCTACGCAATATAAATTTCGACTTTCTTTATTTCATTTCTAAGAAGCCATTAAACAGAAGATATATTTCATTTCAATTTTCGATTTTATTATATTATTTTATAACATCAAGATCAATCTTAATATCGACGTAAATCTAGCTAAAGAAACAATTACAAACCAACATACTTGGAAAAGTAACATTAATAAAACACCCAAGATTTAGGTATTAACGTCAATTTTCTTTTCCAGACGAGATAACAACCAACAGATCTCCGTAGGCGGGGAATCTGTCTTGCAAGAACATTATTAGCCGAGCAGTGACGTAGTTTTATTGTGAAAAAGCAATTTCTCCTTTAATAAACCCACAATATCGGACGTCAAGAGCGGTTATTTCATTAAAATGTAAATCTAGGAAACGTGATGCTCAATTGAAAGACTTGTGGTTTGGTCGCCAGGTGGCTGGATTTTGCAGAAATATTGTGTTGGCGTTTTGCTGTTGAAATGTTGGATATTATTTAAATAAAGTTAATTAAATGAAAGGAGATTGTGCCGTTTTACTGACTCGTCATCTGAATGTATGTTGTATGAATTACATTTAATTAATAAATATTTGTAATTTAATTTGAATCCCAGAATTATTTTTTTTTACATATTATATTATTACATTTATTTTCTTTTAATAATATAAATTTAGATAAATTAAACACTAATAAATAAAAAAGTGTCTTTTAAAAATTATGATGTAAATATTAACGGATTATTAAAGATTCAAATCTAGTTAATT
The DNA here is from genome assembly GCA_009982885.2 of Hyles vespertilio. Taxonomy (NCBI): domain Eukaryota; kingdom Metazoa; phylum Arthropoda; class Insecta; order Lepidoptera; family Sphingidae; genus Hyles; species Hyles vespertilio. The sequence continues at coordinate 20,665,856 of CM042807.1, forward strand.
AACTCATAATATCTTCAAACTGCACTACTTAAAATATGTGTAGACATTTTTACAGCCTGGCTTTACAGCCAGACAATGGAACACCTAGGCCAACATAATGGACTATATGGCCTGACAACTCTCAATCGTACTCTCGATTGTGGAGGAGTATATGGGCTAATAAAGAATGGAACATCACTCAAAATTATTTACGTTGTAAATTTAACTCATTATTATAAGAATTATAACTGAAATCATTTTGTACTTTGGTCACTGAAACGAAAGCAACGTAAATATTATCAAGCAAAACTACTAGAAATAAACTTGATTGAACACAATATCGGACATTTTCTCCAATAAAGTGTTTTTCTATAAAACCTTTTTTCTACCGTAATCCTTGTTGGCTGCACCTCGTTATTTATTTTTAATATCTGACGATATTGTTTTATGGAGAGTTGCAACACAATCGGTGAACTTAACGAGCACGATTTATTTTCGAGAAAATTGCTTCTCTATTTTCTTATTTATTGCCGACCATTTCTATGATTAATGAGCGTGCATAGTTTTGTACAACTTGACCAAGGAAAAGGCTACCTGTGTAGGGTATTCGCGGAATAATTGAGAAAAAAGAGCTGTTAAACGTAATAGAAGTCTCAACATTGTTCATAGAACATAGTTGACCTATATTGTAGGAGTTTCATGTAACATTATTCTTCTACACTAATGCAGTACAAGGGTAAAATGCATTTTGTTGGAACAAAGCAAGTAGTTGTTTTATGAAAAAAAAAGTGTTTTGTACATAGCTTCGCTGATAGCTACCACATTTCTCATTAGTTCAGTGCACCTACTTTTGACCTGGCTCGCACTTAGAGTGTCACGAGTTTCGCTTTTTGATCGAGATTTAATTGTGTAGTAGCATTCTTGCTTCTATCACATCTATGTCAGCCCATATACGTTCAACTGCAGGCAAGGGCATCTACAATCATGAGTACGATTGAGATTGGATAGGCCATATAATCCACCACGTTGGCTTTGGCGGATTGTACATACCATAGAAATTCTAACAAATCACATTTCCTCACGATATGTTCCTTCACCATTTAGTACGTTGTGATCGACTATCAATACACACATGAGTCCGAAATTTCAGAGGTGTGCCCTAGGATATGAACCCGCGACCACCGTGAACATGTTGGCAGCCATGTCAGGTCCGTTTTCCAACAGGCCACCACGCACTTCTGTCGCATAATACTATGAAAATATTGAATACAATTGCTACTGATCTGTGCCAAAAACCACCGATTGTACTTATAAATTACGAATCCACTGACCTGAACGCAGCGCTGATGTGATGGTTCTCCAATACCGCCCGGTCATTGTATAGCAAAGCGGTCTCGGAGCCCGACATCACGTGGAAGTTGTTGGTGGTGCCGGTATGCTCGTAGTCATGGACCACGGCCGCCACCAAGGTAGCGAATATCTCCAGGTCTGACAGCCAGTTCTTGAAGATAACAGTTAGCTTTAAGGTTTCCGTGTATAGGAATGTATAGAAACTAACAATGGGGAATGTTGTCTTTTGCCCGACCATTTTGTAAATTCAGTGTTGCCGTATTTATTAAATTCTTGAGGATACAGACAAAAAGTTCACTACTGAACCTATGTTTAGAGACTTATACATCTACCAATTTTTTCGCATAGCACATTGTTTTTTTTTATTGGTATGAATGATAACAGCGACTCGATCGCTAATGTACGTGGACGTCAACTACCCGTCTCAGATTTAAAATGAAGGTCCGTGAAATGCTGCTCAAAGAAGTTGCAGAATCCTCTCAATAGTAATTTGTATATATATGTATGTATAGTATTGTATATAGTTTATATGTTTCTTTGTATTTAGTTTATTGTATATCGTATAATATTTGTAATAAAATTTGTAATTTCTTGTATAATTATGTTCTTTTTTTTTCTTTTCTCTTATCTCTTAATTAAGTATTCATACACCTACTGATACTACCTTCTGCTCATCTCTGCATCACCTAAAGGTCGACTGGGAGAAAATGCCACAGGCATTAAGTCCGCCTTGTATACATTTGTATATGAAGCTTAATAAAATAATAAAAAAATAATAATGTACAGTTCCCGGATCAAATAATACCATGAAATACAATGCAGGGCTTGGCATTCCACTGCGCTCGCCATCCTGAGATATGTGATGTTAAGTCTCAATATGTTTAGTAGTTACTCTGGCTACAATGTCCGTCGTACGAGAACAACAACATTGCATTAACACTGATGTTTTGCTTTTCGTTTGAATATATGAAATATTTATTGATCGTCTCTACACTTAAAATTCATTACAATACTAAACATAGCTTTTCTTGCTCAAAATCTTATCAACAGTGAAATTAAAGTTCATTATTAGCACAATATTAAAAACTGGCGCACCATTCATTTTTGCGCTGCACAGTTCAATATGTTAGTGAAATTCGTTTGTATACTGGGTGGAATCACTTATCGTCACGAAAAAAATTGTGCATGGCAAGTACATGATTTAGAACACTTTGGCATACTTATTTTAATTTTTTTATGTTTTTGTTTATGTAGTGTAAAATTAATTTACCACTATTAGTTACTAATTTAGAATAAGTTATTCATAAAACAACGTTGTTTAGAGAAAGATGACGTAAATGAAAAAAATCTTCATAAATACACATTATTGTTACCCTACTTTATACAATATGAATTCGAGTAGAAACTTCTAAATCTAAGTAATAAAATCCTTTGATCGCGCCGCCCTCACCGCCGCGCCGCCGCAAGCGCAAGTACCAAGCGTGCCGCCGCGCCGCGCCGCGCCGCCCGCTCCCGCGCCGCCGACACCTTCCAGGGATCTTGCCACTTCCTCAGTCGTGCGAAATTCGGTGCCGAGTGACGTTGTACGAAATTATTTTGGTTATTGGTTAGTTTCTTGCGGTCAAAATGAGTGATTAAACGAACAGTGAGTATGTGACAATAATGACATACTATGTTCGATCCAATGAAAACGTGGGTCATGCAAGAAGGATGTATGCAGATCCAGAACATCTGCAGTCTTTGCGTAGGAATGGTATCATGAATGATGAATCCACGAGTTCCCAGCACAAGAACTATTTTAACGACTTATCCGAGGCTACTCGATCATGGTAAGTTCAGACTTCCTAATCATGCAAGAATCCGTGACCTACGACAGCGAAGTCGTCTATTCTCGACTTTATTAAAACGTTTAAATAAAAACATATGCAGCTTTTTCTAAGATAGTAGGTACGTTATGAAAATAATAATGTAAATCTTAACAACTTACCAACAACTAAATTTACTTAAATGATCCTAACACACTAAAATTCTAAATAAATCAAAATGTTATATGGTAATATTTAGAGTAATAATACCGATAAATAGGCGCAAAGTAAGTTCAAGGTCGATGCGCGACAGTCAGCTGTTGTGTGGCGTGACTCATACACTCGCGCGCCTGATTATTGACATTTCGTTGCACTTTTAAGTGTAGGGTGATTTAGATAATATGCGTTTTGGGGATATCTTGTACTGATGTTGTTTATGGGGTAGTTTGTAGTTTTTAATGATAAATTTCGTATATAACGTTAATTTCACATACACAATACACTATTAAATTTTCCGGACGATAAGCGATTCCACCCAGTATATTTTTTTACGGAATATATCGGCGATCGGATTTTTTAGTTTATTTTTAAAACTTGCAGCCTAATTTACTCTTCAACTGTGACTGAAAAGAATTTACAATATTATTGTCGCTGGTAAAGGCCAGTTGATAACGTCTGCTAGGGAATACGTAATCAGGCGTTTTGTTACTTAAGATTTAGATTCACTATTATCAACCTTCTGCTAGAAAATTAGATTAAAAATCAATCCTACGGTTAAATTTTAGACCAAACTAATGTCTCGCAAAATCTGATTATATTTCGTCTATTTGGTAATTAAATGTTTGCGAGGGTGGCGTTTTGATATTTCTGTCCTTAAAATTTCCATCTACTACAGGGGGTTACACTGTGATTCCAAATGGAACTCAAATATTCGGATGTTCTACGTCCGAAGTAAGTTAATAAGTTTCTAAAATCGAATACTATTCTCTATGAAACTTATCATTCACTCCGAACTTACTTTAAGGTTACGACTTAAAATAGAGGTATTGAATATTCTGTAAAGTATTTGGGCATGTTACGAGTACGACGTCCGAACCTTCGTCATCATGTCGGAATATAGAGTAACCCCCCAGACATTGTGTATACTAAGAATGGAGAAATTATACGTTTTAAAACATAAATAGCTAAGTTACAGAGTGGGTAAGTGGGAGCACTTCCTATATTAACTTTATCTTGATTGAGCGTAACCTAAATTACATGGCTTTGCAACGCGTACGGACTTGGTAATACAAATGGGAGCTAAATTATGAGAAATAGTCAACCCTATCTACAATAAGAAATCTTATGACTAAGGATCGCGAGCGCAGTGGAATGCCAAGCATTGCTTTCTAATCGATCATAAGGCGTATCGCTTAAAATCGGGCTAATGGCATACTTTTCTCACCCTTCGTATAAATAAAAAAATATTGGTTATATTTTTCTCCATAATTATGTTAATCTTAATTAAACCAGTGTGAGCAATAACCCCAGGGATTGTTATTATCCGTTGCAGTGGAACAAACAAATTATTTTACCAATTTACTACACTCCAAATATCAATATCCACATTCTCAGGGAATATGGAATAACTGAATTCACAGGGGTCGAGTCCCACTTCGTTTTACACAATCCGGGCCTGACCCTGATCCGGGCGTTGAAATTACCATGAGTCCAGTCTGACACAGCATATAATGGACTGTTTGGGCCACGTCAGCCGCGTGCAGGTTATTGTGGTAGGGGTTGTGGAACTTGCAGTATCCCTCCTCTATCCGGCTGAGGAAATTCTCCAGGATCGTTGGAGGTACCTGTAAATAAAGATTTTGTTAGATTTCGTCCAATTTTGGTTGTATTCACTGGATTTCTAATTGTTTAGATATATTCTTTGGAGTGATGAATACGTAATCAGGAACGACGTTATTTTTGAACTAATTTGAGTGCTTAAAAATATATATAAACACGGATGTTAGTTATCGCCATAGTATTATGAATGATGCAGATAAAGCCTTTACTACCAAACTGTTTTTTTTATGACAAAGTATTCATGTGTCTTGGAGACAATTTCATCAGACCTCTAATAGCGTGATTAAATCTACTCGAAATAGTGGTGGCTTTTAATTAAAAGATCCGCACATAAATACTTTCAATTTTACTTTAATCTTTATTTATAGTATCAATGAGTCTGGTCCATTAAAAGCCACAGGAGATCATTATTATTATTTCCTTTCCTTTGCTAAAGTACTATGCTTCATACATTACCCACAGTCTCATTAATAATCATTTTAAAAGGTAACATAATCATCATAATAACATAAAAGTTGAAAATGAAATTCCCACTACAGTTGCTACGCGCAAAGTATTCTCGCATAAAAGAAGGTGTTCAACTTTCTCCTACTTTGTGACTCCGAGTTTCAAACATACAGAAACACTTTCCAAATTATCTTTTAAAAGCTCATGCGAAGTTTTGTAGACGTTTTGACAATATCCAGGTGGTATGGAAACGAGTCTTTAATTTACATTTTTATGGGGATACAATTTTGAACAACTGCTCTTTTGTACTGTAATAATTTTGGAGGTTTCATGTTTTGAATTAGAAGTACTTATTTTAGATTGATTATTTCCATGTAATGTGTGACTAGACGCGACTGCCAACATGTTCACTGTGGGCGCGGGTTCGAATCCCAGGGCACACCTCTGACTTTTCGGAGTCATGTGTGTATTGATAGTCAATCACCACGCACTAAAACGGTGAAGGAAAACATCGTGAGGAAACCTGCATACCATAGCGATTTATAAAAAATCTATGGTATGTAAGTCCGCCAACCCGCACTAGGCCAGCGTGGTGGACTATATGGCCTAACCACTCTCAATCGTACTGTCGATTGTAGAGGAGGCCCGTGCCCTGCAGTGGGACGTATATGGGCTGATACAGATACAGAATGTGTGTTGTGGCTTGTTGGTAAACGAAACAGCCGCGGCTTCTAACTTTTTTTCTTTATTTATTTATTAAAAAACACAAATTACATAATTACAAATTTATGCATTGGTCCCACGAAATTTTGGTTTCGATTTGATCGTGGAATCACTTGTGTATGTGAGTCTCACTTTACTTAAGCATTATGTAAATTATCAATATAAATATCAATTAAAGAATTACAGAATGTAAAAACAAAGCAACAACACCTCACTGTAAAATTAAACATAAAGAACAATAAAAGAAAATAATGGAAAAAATAAGAAATGATTTCTAAACGATCAGGGTAGCTCGAATACAAGTAAACAAAAAATTAAAATTGCAATTAAACAAAAGAACTAAACAATATTGTATAAAGTAGGAGTCATTAATATTTTTTTAAAATTTGGTTTGAAGCTTGAGTACTTCGGATCATGCCTCATAACAGAAGGTAGTGTTCACGATGGTCTCTGGTTGAAATCCCACCTCAGGGCCACCTCTGACTTTCTTTGACTTCTGAAGTTATATGTGTAGGGATAGTCAATCACACATAGGAAAACATCGTGAGGAAACCTACATACCATAGCGATTTGTAAGAATTTCTTTGGTATGTAAAGTCCGGCAACCTACACTAAGCCAGGGTGGCGGACTATATATATTAGGTACCCACTCTCTATCGTACTCGCGATTGTATTGGAGGCCCGTTCAGCTCATCGTCTCTGTAGTATATAGTAAATATTTTTTATCATTTATTGTACTGGCCGTAGTACTATTGTAGTTCCTTATATAATTATGACACAGTGTCAGTAATATATTAATGATATTAAAATGAATACGTGTTTTTCTTTTTGCAAACATTAGTCTCCAACCACTATCAGCCATCCTGCGAACATCATTTACAAAATACTTTGAAAGAATTATTTAGCGATGTCCCAAGGCAACATAAATATTTCTATCACAAATTATAATGTAATAAGGATTAACATTATCATTTTCCTTGTATTCCAATTTTTCCCTTTCACGAATGCTTGAAAGGGAAGCCATTAATGTTATTACGGCGGGTATAAACGAGGTCACTGCTGTCGAAACTAATACGCCACGTTCATCGAATGAATACTAAGAATTGAGCTGATACAACTTCGCTCGTATTTAAACTACCTTTGTACTAATAATTATGATTAGTATTTCATCTAGTATATTTTGAATAATATGTTTTTTTTCAGTATGGCTTCGCAAAATGTGTGCATATAGCCAGCATTCAAGGAATATATATTGTTAATTAAGATGTTCAAATTAGGTGAATGCTGTCAAACACAGTCCATTGTATGAAGGTATATTCGGTCCACAGAACCGAAGAATCCCCCATGTACTGCTTTAGTTAGGCCAAGGCGACATACCATAACTTTTGATAGGGCTTCCACTTCATGTGTGCATCTTTGCAGAACGCAGCATTTTTCTAAAATGCCGCAAATTAATGAAACTAAAACGAGACCTATGTGTAATTCCTACGATATTCCCGCCAAAATTCAACATGTTTTAAAAGCATTTTTACTAAAGAGGATTCATTTAATATACTGCATAATTTTTACTCAAGATGATACAGAATTTACTGCTAGCTAATAACAATGTAAGAATATCGAAATATATTTCTTTCAAACGAGCAATAATACGGGTTGCTGTATTTTAATAGACACGTTAACTGTCTAGCCTCTGTCGAGCCACGTTTAAAAAAAAATCTTTCGAACCACACCAGAGTCGATGGCTATTGTAGTATCCTAATCATGTACAGTGGCGTAACAATAGGGTGGCATAGTGCGCAAAATGCCACGGGCCCCCGGCCTAAGGGGCCCCCGGACCGGCAGGGCCCTGGTCCGACAGGGTCTCAGGTTTGACAGGGTCCTAGCCAGATTTGGCCTCGGGCTCAAGTCCGACTGGGTGTAAGATTAGAATAATGTAACATTAAAAATTATATTCTAGCAAATCCCGAAAATTGTAAATACACATATTTCAGACCCAAAAGATCATCAATTACGAGTAAATATGAAATTGAATCATATTTAGGAGTAGAAAATATTAAGTCCCCATAATTATAGGACAGATAAATGTATTTTCAAAAAATTATCCATGAGTCTATTAAAACTGCAGACCAAGCTCAAGTTTTAAAATTTCTAAAATCACTGGGATTTGGAAAATCGCGACAAGACACCGTCTCCAAAAATATGGATTTAAACTCCTTAAACCAACATTTCTGCTCTCCATCCAATTTAGATGGAACCACTAAAATTAAAACTATCTTATCTTTCTTCCTGTCAAGCTCCCAATTGTCCTCCTCTAGTTTTCAAACAATTTGCAGCCTGTGATGTTAGGAAAAACAAAAGTTTGGTCAAACAACATTATCTTTCACAACTAAACTGAAGACATTGCATGTATACCGTGTTTATTTATATATATTCATATTTATATATATATATGTATATACACATATATACATACATTTGTTGCTATGCTTATTTTATGCATAATGTTGATACATGTTAGTTATAATATTTATTTATGTATGTGTTTATGTTTATGTATATATATTTATTTATATATGCATAAGGTATGTATACTTATAGATATATGTCCATTTATCCTTTCGTACACCTCATGGTACCCCAAAACTTTCGTTCCCTCTTATCCATCCCATGGTTGGTTGTCTGTAAGAGATCGCCTCGAGCGATAAGACCGCCTTTTGTACATTTTTTTTTCTTGTCGTTTATTTCTGTATTGTTAGTTTTAGGTGTACAATGAAGTTTTAAATAAATAAATAAAATTGTCGAATTCGATTTGTGATTAAGAAAGGTCAATGTAAGCCCAATGGTCCCTTCTTAAGAGACAGTGGCAATAAATAATAAAATAGTAAACAAACGCCCCTACATTTCGCTGACAATATAGTCTTAATAGCGGAATCGCTGGAGGAGCTGCAACAGATGCTGGACTGTCGGGCTTTAGCCTCACAGTGAATATTTCTTGAAATTAACTTCGACAAAACTAAAGTAATAATCCACTACCTTCATCCAACACTTGTCGCTGTATGTGACCATCAGCTCGAAATAGTTTCCATACACCTACCTGGGGCAGACTCTTTAACTAGGTAGAAACAACTTTGAGAAGGACGAAGAGGATCCAGCTGGGCTGGGCAGCATTTGGTAAACTACGTCAAGTATTCGTCACCTTTACCACAAAGCTTGATAACGAAAGTTTTCAACCAGGGCGTCCTATCTGTCATGACCTACGCTACTGAGACTTGGACACTCACAGTACGACTGGTCCACCAGCTCAATGTCGCTCAGCGAGCTATAGAATGAGCTATGATCGGTGTATCTTTGAAGGATTAGTTCCGTAATTTTTTTTTATTTTCTTTGGAAAACAAACAGTATCTTATGCCTATATACAACACAATTTAGTAATCTTCAAACCATTTATATGGATTAGCAAGCTGAAGTGGCAGTGGGCTGATCACATTTGTCCAATAACCGATAACCGTTGGAGTAAAGGAGTTCTTAAGTGGAGACCGCGTCTTGGCTAAACTAGATTAGGACGCCTTCCAGCTTGGTAGAGTGATGATTTGCAAAAGGTTGACGATGTGACAAGCCGAAGACAGAGTAAAATTTAGCAATTTGGTCTTTGGAGGAGGTCTATGTCCAGCAGTGGACGAAAAAGGCTGATGATAAATAAACAAAATATTTGAGTTGAGGCTTATGACGACTGGAAAATTGTAAATGCGATGCCAGTCTTTTTTATGAGCAATGGCGGCTACACTGGACTTTCTACTTAGATGATGGCCAACAATCCATAAAAAAAAATAAACATTTTTTGGCGGTGATAGCTGCAATAAAGGAACTTTTTTGAATATTGGTGAGTTCCTAAGAAAATGTGATCCTGATTCAGAGAAATTGTTGAAATAGTCAAAGGGTCAAATAAAATACTTAAGTCCGAAAATATTTTTAATAGACACAACATTAAAAGATAGAATATATTAAAGAGTTTTATATTTATAATTAAGGAAACGACCTTTTCAATTTCTGTAACATTAAAAGCGCTAAATCCAACTAGATGAGCAGGACGTTATGATGGCATTTTAAGTCTAAAAAGCACGAACGTAAACGGTATGTAAGTCCATCAACCCGCATTAGGCCAGCGTGGTGGACTATGTGGCCTAATCACTTCCAATCGTACTCTCGATTGTAGAGGAGGCCCGTGCGCTGCAGTGGGACGTATATGGGCTGATAAAGATAAATATGTTATAAAATGATGATAAATATGTATGAAGCCATGTCATAGAAATTTATTATGTACTATACTGTATCAGCCCATACGCTTTCACTGCAGGGCACGGGCCTCCCTTACAGTCGAAAGTACGATTGAGAGTGGTTAGATCATATAATCCACCAAGCTGGCAAATGCGGGCTGGTGGACTTAGCTGCCACATAAATTCTTATAAATCACTATGGTATTCAGGTTTCCTCACGATGTATTTCCTTCACTGCTATAGTGCGTGGTGATTGACTGTCCAAACAGTCATGTAGACTCCGAAAAGTCAGAGGTGTCCCCTGGGATTCGAACCCACGACCACTATGAATGTGCCATCCGTCCGAAAAACGTCACGAAACTTCGAGTTATGGATTGTTGATTGGACCCCCCTCGTTCGATTACCATTAGGCCACAGGCGTACCTTAGTAAAGATCCATAAAAACGAAATGACAGTGTTATTTTTTTACATTTACGGAGGGCCCCATTTGATGAATTTTGCCACGGGCCCCCGATGGTGTAGTTACGCCACTGATCATGTAGGAGCTCAAGAAACCGTTGTCATGCGAGCAATAGTCTTTAAGCCAAACTATACAGGCTGTATCAAGTCTGTTCGAAACGAAGCTCGGTACAATGTAGCATACACAATGTAACTTTTTTTTCCAAAAACTAGCAAATTGTTTTTTGTTATTTTTATTTCTTTTATTTGGAGGTGTAAGGACATTTTTTTAAAATAATAGTTTACAGCCTAGTGTTTTGAAAAAAGGTTTGGTACGCACGGGTTTAAATTATTATTTTAGCAAAAACTATGGTTTTACCACCCAATCATACTGATATTTAAAAAAGCCCAAAATTTGGCGCATTTCTTTGTGAAATTTTTAGTTTCATTGTCTTTAAATCTACTAAAACTACCACCCGGCTTCGTTTTGGTACTAGTCTTGATATACTCTGTATAGTAAAATTTAATAAGTAATCTTTCTCTTTTATCTTTATCACACAATACATCACTGAATGTTAAGGCCTTTAAAGACAGACTTATTACACATATTCCCATTATAATCTATCAGAGTTTCTTTCAAGTTTGTAACAGAGGCAACTGAGTAATATAATTTAATCTGTCTTATATCTAAGAGTCATATCTTCTTACCATGGTAGAATACCATCGAAATGTTTGTTTTATCTATGCATTCGAATGTGCCTAAAGCTTTTACATGCATAACTGTGTCAGCCCATATACATATGTATGTCCCACTGCAGGGCACGGCCTCCTTTACAATCGAGAGTACGATTGAGAGTGATTAGGCTATATATTCCACCACGCTGGCCTAGTGCGGGTTGGCGGACTTACATACCATAGAAATTCTTATAAATTGCTATGGTGTACAGGTTTCCTCACGATGTTTTCCTTCACCATTTTAGTGCGTGGTGATTGACTATCAATACACACATGACTCCGAAAAGTTAGAGGTGTGTCCTGGGATTCAAACCCGCGCATTCAATCATGTTTAATCTTACCTTAAACTTATGTATCATTCCGTATCTGTTGAGGAGCTCGTAGCCGAGGTACTTCACGGGGGCCCCGCCCGCCGCCTCGTGCAGCGCGAACACGTCGAAAGACCACTCGTCCAAAGTCTGAAATTATACCATTCAATTATATCTAATTTAAATCAAACTATTCTTGGAGGTTACTATATAAAAACGATCCGAATTTCGAATGTTCGGATGTTCGACGTTCGGAGAAAGATATAAAATTTACACTTCTAAATAATCTAAATAATCCATACTATTCTCTATTATACTTATCATTTTCTCAGAACTTAATCTTTGGTTGCGACGTAAGATAGAGGACACCTATATTTTGTGGAGTATCTAGGCACATTAGTGAAGTTTTACGTACGGCGCGGCGTCCGAATATTTGAAGTTCGTATCGTTTTTCTATAAAAACCGAGTAACCCCCCTTTACTCTGATATTCTTTACTTAGATCTTTTAAATCGTTAGTAATATTGCTTCGGAATCTGTAGTGACTGTAAAATATAAACGATGCAACGAAATTTTGAGATTGCTGGATGCCAAATACCCTTTCCCTTTTCTCGTCATTTTTTCTTCCCGCTCCCCTTCCGATGAGATGGGCTGGATTGTCGTTGATGATGTTCATTTAATACTACATCGACAAATTTACAAAAAACATGACTAACTAAGCGAAAATACTAGCGAAACGGTGACATAATATGATATTACGCTGATCAAATTATGTAACCAGCGTAAACCCCCATTTACGCGGACAGTTTCTCGCGACGAGAATCGTATGCCATTATTGTATGACATAACCGCTACAGATTATCGTGTTTTGAAAAATGTATATATGATGCAAGGTTTTTATATCCTTCCGATCGTATCTTCGAGGCTATAGAGTATTCCCGTGTAAATGGGGCTTAAGATCAAGTTACCGACCAGTTTATCAAGACACTGCTACATTTGATATTAGATGCATTGCAGACATGCAACACTAGTGAAAAATAATACCAAGCCATAGACGGTACTAAGTGTAGATTTAATTTAATTATGGCTTCTGTCTACTCTACGCTACTTGATTTGATAATATTAAGTTTCAAAGCGATGTAAAAGCTATTAAGAGGGAGACGTCGATTCGAACGACAATAAGTAAAATAGTTGACATTTATCAAAGGGTAAAGTAATTTACAGAGAGGATACCTAGGTAGAAATTCATTTACGTTTTCACTGTCCACTGTTGCTAAGTTTCCCTTCAAAGTTTATTAAATAGGTAATATGCTGTTCTTAGTTGAAGTATAGATAAAATTACGAAGAACCAAATTAATTTGAAGTATAAAATAAAAATCAAAGTTGATTCAATGATTATTTATTTGCCTTCTATTTCCTAAAAAATGATAAGTGGCCATCGAGATGTTAGAATGACGTGGTTTATGAAAATTTGAATAATTGGGGGTAGATAAATATAATGCTAAAGCTAAGCATTATTTAGACAGTAGTTTTTCAAAAGATACTTAGTGGTAGACAGTGACAATGTGGTGATCGGATGAATCCACGTACGTCGTATTCAAAACTGACCATATCGAGGCTCTAACTAATTCTAAAACACTACAATTTATGTTTACGTACGTCAAATTATATTATTACACATATCAAACGACAAAGCAAATTCAAAGCTCAAGTTAATTAGAAACAGAGCGAGTTTCACATTGCTGACCGACAAATGTGAGCCGCTTAAGCTTTCCGTTTTTGGTAAGTAATAAATAGACCAGCATTCTCAGACTTCAACTACTGTTAGTTACAACTTACAAAGGCGATATTATGGAGTCCGATGACTGTTTTTTCCGACTAAATTGTGACAAGGCATGGCAGTTATTCTATTTTTATTTTAATGCTTTGTCTTAGGAATTGAATGGGTAATTCAAATTGTATCTTTCTAGGTAGTGAAAATGTAGGTTTATATGTATAATAACATCCATTAAATAGTGGAGAAATATTGTTATTTTTGAGGTTTCTAATGTGATGTCGTTAATTATCAATATTTTTCCGCTTACATTGCAAACGCAGGCTGAACCCTACGAGATTTATCAAAATAATGTACTATATATTTGTACACATTGAAAAGGTCTACAGAAAACTCCGCGATGGTATATGTCTATCTCTTATGGATATCCCACAATAACATTTTTTTGTCATTTACTTTTTACGACAAATAATGGCCAATTTTAACAGCGATTTAACCATGTAATGGTTAATCCTTATCCAATTAAATAGCTTAGATAAATTGTTGATTTAATATAGATCTATGTGGTCCTTTACAGCACAAGATTTAAATGAATATTTTCGAAGATATTACAGATTTAAAATTGCGGGACGTAGCGCTTGCGGCGGTACTGGCCGGCCGGGGCGGCGGCAGCGTGTCTATATAGGAATTTTTATATGTATAATAATAATACGTACATATTTGATATACAGGGTATATCAAGACTGCTACCGAAAACGAAGCCGGGTGATAGTTTAAGCGACTTCAGACACAATGCAACAGAAAATGTCGCAAAAAAAAGCGACAATTTTTTTTTGTTATTTTTTTCCTATGGCCATATTTGGGTGGTAAATACATTTTTCCCTAAAATAATAGTGTATACCCTTTTATTTATAAATATTCTAAGGTATAAAAGAGTTTAAATTATTATTTTAGCAAAAACTATGGATTTACCACCCAAAAATGACGATATTTAAAAAATCATAAAAAAAAATTGTCGCGTTTCTAGGCGAAATTTTTAATTGCATTGTGTTTGTAGCCACTAAAACTACCACCCGGCTTCGTTTTCGGTAGCAGTCTTGAGATACCCGGTATTGTACAAAAATCTATTTGTACCCGGGCGAAGCTGGGCCGGGCCGCTAGTATATATATAAACATACAACCCATACCATTGTCCACAGATTAACAAAAAGAAATATTATAAATGAAGGAAGCAAACAATACATAGAATAGCCCTATGGCATACCCATTAAACCTACGCTAATAATAACTTAATTGCAGAATTTTTGAAATTTCGGCTTGATAATGAAAATATATCTAAATCTAGAAAATGTGCGTTGTATGTTTGTACAAGACGACGTATAGGTGCTCGTTCACCGGCGTTAGTACGGCACTTGACAGTGTGAAACAACCGGGGCACGCGCACCGCTCGTCGGTACACTGTCCCAGGTATTGTATAACATAACTTATTTGTAATATCGGTACAATCAAATTTATTATTGCATAGGCTTTGAAGCATCATAACACTGAGAAGTAATCGTCTAGATTCAAGACTCAGGATGTTACAACGCTTCAATAACTCCTCGTAATGTAATTTAGGATGTTTACATTTATAATTAAGAGTTGATGACTTCTTATCAAGTGAATTGGTCTGTTACAACACTATGAGGAATTACCTTTTATAAAATGTGTGTTTATGTGATATTGTAACGTGTGGTGACTGATGCGGATAATGTACTAATAATTTGTGTCATACGTAAGTGTTATGTTTAAAACAATAAAACAAAACATTTTAATACATAAATTATTTTTTTCTGTAGTTTTCCCAATAACGTAAAATAAAATAAAACAACCAAAACTGTTGATTGTGTCTCCATTTCATAAGTGATAAATATTAAAAATATTACGAGAATAAAAAAAATGTATTGTAATGGCAAAACATCAAGCAATTGCAAAATTAAACATTCGTTGAATGTTGTACAATTAAAAATTACACTCCATTGCAGACGTTGATTACATTATTCCTTAGGCGATTCAGAAGTGCCCGAGCTCCAGAATTGGTGGAACAAAGCAAACAATTGACAGCCTGGGGCCTGGCGTGAAGTCAAACCGACAAAAGACTAACTAAATAACGATTCTGCACGAGCGGTGAGTAAATTGAGCACGAAATGTTGCGATTTATATTAAACCTCCCGTGGTTGGAGTTGAACGTGTAGGTAGAAAGATACGTGCGAAGCCACAGAGTACATTTTACATATTTTATTTTTATTTTTATTTTATTAAGCTTCATATACAAATGTATACAAGGCGGACTTAATGCCTGTGGCATTTTCTCCCAGTCGACCTTTAGGTGATGCAGAGATGAGCAGAAGTAGGTGTATGAATACTTAATTAAGAGATAAGAGAAAAGAAAAAAAAAAAGAACATAATTATACAAGTAATTACAAATGTTATTACATATATTATTATACGATATACAATAAACTAAATACAAAGAAACATATAAACATATAAACTATATACAATACTATACATACATATATATACAAATTACTATTGAGAGGATTCTGCAACTTCTTTGAGCAGCATTTCACGGACCTTCATTTTAAATCTGAGACGGGTAGTTGACGTCCTGATTTCAAGAGGGAGCGCATTCCACAGAAGTATAGCTTGAATGTGAAAAGAAGAGTGAAGAAAATCAGAAATGTGTGAGGGACATGAGAGCAAGAGATACATACTAAGATGCGAAGCCGTACGAAAGATTTAATATATATTTAGAAGGTAATACAGCATTGGGATGATAAAAAGTAAAGGTAGTTAATAGTACGTTTAATGATATATACATTTTGTTGGTTATATTGGCCTCTTAGATTTACGTGAATATTACTTTAGCGAAAATTATCTTTTACGGATTTCTGTCCACCCTGTGAAAGCCTTAAAGTAATCGAAATGTTGGTTTGTTGAAAAATATGAAAATTAAACCAAATCCACGATGAAAAATAGTTTTATTCTAACGTGTAACAAAAATAGTTATATTTTTTGAAGCTTGTCACAATTATATCCAGCGAGACGAAAATAAATTAGCTGGAAATCCCCAGGAGTGATCTAGACATAATGCGAATTTCAACTTTAACAGTACATAGTAAACTCTTAACGTTTGTCATTCCAGAAATTATAGTAATTACAACACACGCAGATAAAACGCTCGCTGTAACGAGTCTTCAGGGGTAGTTTTGTGGCTCTCGTAATTCAAGGGAAGAAAATTGTAATGAATGAGCTCATGGAACGGTTTTATAAGGGTTGTACTAATGTAATTGACTTATTTGCAATTATTTTATTTATTTTATTTAACTTTATATACAAATATGTACATAGGCGGACTTAATGCCAGAGGCATTCTCTACCAGTCTACCTTGAGATGGTGCTGAGATTACAGAGGTAGGGGTACATATGTTTATTTGATTATTGATGTTGTTTTATTCCTATATAAATACATAATATTTATAAACAAATATATGAATAAGTATATACTTACATACTATGTAAAACTATACAATTATACTAGTGGAATCGGTTTTGTTTTAACTGTTTTGTTAGTGAAATGCTTATTTTCCTACCGAGGGTATGGGTTGAAAAGTTAATAGTTATATTAATTAAGAATAAAATAGTATATTTTTTTCTCAAAGTCAGCTTTATTATTAAGTCAATAAAATAGCGAGACGCTCTGCTTTCAACAGTCAATAATCAAAACATTTTAGCTGATATTCTAGAGGACAGTAATACCAATTATTACCAACTAGCGGCCCGGCCCAGCTTCACCAGGGTAAAAATAGATTTCTGTTCAAGAATATGTGTATACATATAAACCTTCCTCTTGAATCACTCTATCTATTAAAAACCGCATCAAAATCCGTTGCGTAGTTTTAAAGATTTAAGCATACAAAAGGACATAGGGACAGAGAAAGCGACTTTGTTTTATACTATGTAGTGATAACGTTTAAAATACCAAAATACAGAAATTCTACCTTAACAGTTCCAATTCAAGAGGCGATGGTAATTTCCAGTCACATCATAACAATATAGTTAGAGATAACATAGAGCCCCATTTAAGTCGAGATAAGTACCCACTACATCCCTAATCCAGGCCCGTAGAATGTAGTTATCCGAGTATTTAGTAGTTCTATGTCTGCTAAGTAATTTAGCTAACCTCATGATTGTACTCTGCTCACAATGTAATGAATTTTTGATGTCATTAGGGAAGATTTATGCCTTACCGTCTAGAATTTATTGCTGTAAATACGTATCCCATCAAAAACATCCTGTAAAAAAATTCCAAGTCTCGCAGCTCAGGTTTTCTACCGCAAAAAGTTGTGAGATGCATGTAATACCAAGTCGATTAATTTATTTAGTCCTTAAGGAACCTTCTATATAAAGTTATGACGTTAGTTATTACCATTTCAATATTAAAAATTCTTTACGTTTTAAATAAATGGATCGACTTGGCCATCGCATGAAAACATAATGTATCGTACAATTTATACATAATGCTGCTCACTGAACTCAACGGAATTATATTTACACATTGAAAATATATTACTAGTAAACGAGCATTGTCATCCATCAACAAAAATCTTAAAAAGCAAAATTTACTCAAGGAAGCTGAAAATATATCGCGTAAATATCAATAATCATGAGTGTGTTCAAGCTTATCGGTAAAAGACTAGATGCGGCTGCTAACATATGGTGGTCGCAGTTTGAAATCTCAGGGCATACATCTGACTTTTCTTAGTCATGTGTGTTTTGATAGTCAATCACCAAGCACTATAACGGTGAAGAAAAACATCGTGAGCAAAATTGCATACTACAGCGATTAGTTAGAATTTATATGGCATGTAAAGCCCGCCAACTAGTAATACTCTGGCGTGGTGGACTGTATGGCGTAACTTCTACCCATCACACTTTCGATTGTAGACGAGGCTCATTCCCTGCAGAGGGACGTATATGGTCTGATTCTGATACAGGACAACACAAATTTCATTCTCAATTTAGCAATCGAATCTACGTTATAAGCATATAAGCATTTGATCACTACAATGATTTTGATGATCGATGTAAGATTGACGCAATGGAATGTACAACAACGTTTCGTATTATATCTTAAATCAATAAACTTAACTCCCAATTAATCCAATCTTACTAAAGTGTCAAACAACCCACACGAAGACTTATCCCCTACTTAAAATATTACATATCAGAGCAAACACAGATGGGATTCTAAATGTTCCAAATTAGATCAACGACCAAGTTTGCCAAATCCATTATCTGTTATTAAAGTTGGCTCGAACATTCCTAATAGCTTTATAAATTATCGTTTGGAGATTCCAAATGTTCCTTTTTAATGTCGCCGTTCGATTGTTACAGTTCTAGCGAAATATTAAAGCAATTGTTTTATAATTATGTCCAATTTTAAGCCATTTAAAACAGCTAGGCTTAATATAAATGGCTTCAATGATATAAAAGTAATTGAGAATTTATTTGTTTCATTTTCTACAGATGATAAGTTAATTGTAAAATTAGAGACAATATAAAATGAAGACGATTAATTAACATAGTTGCGTATGATATAATACTATAAATCTTTTCATAATACCCGTCTACAATATAAAAGAATATCAGCAATTATAGTACGGTTTGAATAAGAAATCTCAAAGAGTAGACGTCAGGCAGGCGATGATCGGTCGCCTGCCTGACGTAAATTCGAAAGCTAAATCTTTTTGTAACATCCACAAAAAATGGGTTGCGCTGAATACATATGAATGTATTGTATAGAACAGATGAGACTAGTAACGATATTTTCAGCGTATTATATTTGGCAGTATGTTTTTTTTCTATGAACGTTTAAAAGGAATCGACGATTCGATTGTAGTCTTAAATACCCATAGAGTTCCTTCGGGACATAAATTATGAAAATCAATTTCTAACGTTTGTGTAATTAATGTTTCATGGAATGTTCTCGAACGGGGATCCGTGTACAGGCAATTACTGTGTCTTCAGTTTAAACTGATAGCGGAGAAATTTGAGTAATCACAACTGGAGCCAGGCTTAGGAACAAACTTCGATTCCACCCCGATATAAGCGCAGAGGTACGTTTATAAGTTGTTGTTGAGAACTTTCTATTGTCAGAAGAAATGACAGAAGAATCTTGTGATACTTTTAACAATGTTGAAGATTAATGGTAATCGAAAGAAGACGTTGACGGTGTATGTTCATCATTAATTGAAAGATCATCATAAAGGCAGTAAAAAGTAAAAACAATTTAGAGTCTGAAATGATACAAAATGATATTAAATCATAATACTAATAGACTCATGAATAGACCTATTACACATAACGTAGGGTAAATATTTCTATCCTAATTTAAAAACAATGAAATTTAGTCTTCAAAGGTATTACCATTGTAAATTCCTTATCACTATCATATCCAGCTTTATAGACTAACTCCACGATCCCGCACTAATTGGAGAGGCCGAACTACCTGCGTGGCTTTTGCAAACAATTTAATTGGACATCTCCGGAGCGCGCACAATCCAAAGTGTTGTTTCAAACAACAATTGCCACAAGCGATGTTCTAAACGTTTGTTTTTCAGCTTCGTAAAAGTTTATATCTCGTGAAATTGTTAGATGGTCCTTGCTAAATTACTTTTTTAAGTTTCAAACGTGTATGGCTTAGAAATGATTTCAAAACCTTTGTTATTTTCTTTGTTATGAACTCCGCACATAAACTGATGTAATTCAGTAATGACTTATAAAAATCATTAACTTCATAATTTGGGCCCCACGTTGGGCGTCACTTATAACACTCTTTCAAGGGTTGTTTGTGTTTGAACTTATATATAAAACCACACCAGAGTATAGGCAATCACTTTTAATGGTATTAAGCCACAACAAACTAAAGTCTAGGATTATAATCACACTTTGCGATGAGTGAGAGCGGCCCACTGCCCGGCTCGGTGCCCCGGCGCGTGTCTTACCCGCCCCCGCAGGATATCCCCGCTAGGACCCAACGCAATACTAATAAAACACGGAAAAAATATAAAATAAGCGCGTTACACTATTATAATCATCATTATTTTCAATTAGCCCCAGGACATCAACTGCTGCGTAAAGACTTCAGAAAAACTAAAATAAACAAGAATTAAATCGGACTAACCTTGAGTACTCTAACAACGTCTTGTGGGAACTGCATAAGGGCTGTGCTAGTAACCCTCCTGTAGATGCGGTCGACGAATATCCCCGCCCGTATCGCATGCGCCACCGACCGGAACTTCGGTTTCTCGTCCGACTTCCGCTTCGCCGTCGCCAGTTGCCGCGTGAAGGTCGACGCGAGCCACTCCCGAACCTCTGGAGGCACCGCATCGGGTTGCACCTCCGACAACTCATCATCTTCGTCAGCCAACCGTCTGTGTATAACACGGCACAAAATTAGATGGTATAAAGCGAGGTTGAGACAAGCTAATCGCGAAGCAAGAAGCTTCGACATCCCGACGACGTAATGAAATTAGCATATTGTGTACCGGGTTATGTGGAGCTTCGATCCTCTTGAGAGCGACCAATGAAAGCGAAGCTTGACTTGTTGTTGACAAAAATAGTTAGTTAGTTATTCAGTACAACATTAAGTTATTTTGAGTTAATCACAGTCAAGTTATTTCTAAGGATTTTACTAGGATAAGACATTGGTTGTCTTATTTCTTTTTTAATAATATTAAATGTGTTACCTTCATCTCCTAATGCAATAAGCTAAACTTAACTGATTTTACATTTATTGGTTACTTCAAATACATATAATTAGTATTTTTTTACAACTATGTCTATAACTTTACAATTTATATTCTTAGTTACATCTATGTTACTGTACAATATTATTTTATCACTAAATCAATTTAATGCTAGTTTTCTAAACACTATAAAAATCTTAGTTTCAAAAGTGAGAATCTTAAAATTGTCCTATATTTAAGCTGCTAATGTGTGTTATCGTAAATAAGAAAAGTGAACATTTTTGCATTACCTAAAACATGACGTTTACATAACCATGGTATCAAAGCTGACTTAATCTAAAATTAATGTGATCAAATATAAAACGTGACAATAATTTGTGTTACAAATTTGCCCTCCCTTTTGTTTCTCCTTTTATTGGAGTAAGTGAAAATAAGGAGACAAGGTGTTTCTGAAAAAAAAGTGACTTATTGAGACGTCAGTGAGAAAAGATTATATGCCAATCAAAACCAAGTGAAATATGTCTTAGCTTGGCGGAAATTGGAGCATGCTATTTCGGGTTAAACTAGCTTGGTATTCCGTATACGAAATACATGCAGCGTGCTCAAGGATTCCTAATGCTACGGATTGCTTTCCATTGCAGTGTGTGCTAATGTAGAATATTAATGTTTTCATTACAGTTTTGCTTGCTAATCGCTAGTTGAATAAAATATAAGTATTTATATATGTTTTGCAATTTGAATATAGAAATTAATCGAAATAATTTGTGTTAGCCAAAGTTAGTGAGTTACAACGTTCAGACTCGAATTAAACACAACAAATTGTTTAGACAAATGGAAAAATTACTAAAAAAAATATATGAAACAGTGATTCACAACCTGTCTAAAATTCAAACAAGGCTTTCACAAAAAATTAGAAATGTTGAATACATTTACCTCACTCTTGTAGAAAAAATAAAATGGGTTTGAAGTGTGTATTTATTTTACTCTCGTCAAAATATTATAAAATATCACCTAATATTCGAGGAGAAAATTTCATTTGCATACCAACGTGGCTTATTTAGGGATCGGATTTTTGTTCTATATTGAAGCCTGCACAATGGAAAGCAATATAGCACATGAAACAATTCACATGACATTTGAAGCGGGTCTCGTCGGGGATGCTCAAGAGGATGTTAGAGCCATTCCAACAGCATTTGTGTAAAACGAGAACGTTGAGGTAATACAATCCGATATCAAAGATATAATTGACTCTATTGAAGTGAATTCTTATTTCACTCAAATGCCATTGGAAACTGTAATAACTGGTAACATCGACACACCTAAACACCAGGGTGGGAGCTGACTGCTGGCGCGCCACTGCAGGTCTAAAATAAAACACGCCGTCATTGGGACAGAGTCAGGGAACAATAATATGGAGCAGAAATCACGGTTCGTATCCGATGACCGGTTATCCACCATCAATACAAAATTGAAAATCAATGAAGAATTTAAAATAATGTAAACATTTAACAATTTTGATGAGGATGACCGATTATAAATAATATATAGAGTAATTTTGAATACACATTATAAAAATCATATAGAAGTTCGTAAACGCTATAATTCATAAATTAAAAGTAAAATAAAATTCTTCAGCTGAAAATGAATTTTGACGCACAATAATTAAGTACAAAAAAGTGAAAGCAAGGTTGTGGCCGTGAAATGAGTTTGTGAACTAAAAACTAAAATATTTTCACAAGAATTCACAGATAAAGAACCACAGGAATTTTTACAAAAGAAAATTGTTTTCACATTACGCAAAGGATAAGCTTAATTGAATTCCTAAACGGAGGTCACCCAGAAGAATAAAAATACATGCCTAAGGACACAAAGGATGAAGACAGGGGGCAACCACATAGACAGTTCACACAGGACAAGACGCCACAGGGGACTAAATCATCTAATCTAATCTAAAGGAAGATTAACTATACTAGCAGAGAACAAGTTAAGCAACAGTTAGAAGTAAACACCAAATTACATTGCCCAACTCATCCTCAGCAACATTCAAAAGAAAACCTAAATAGCCTAGACATCAACTCGTAAACCGAGCCGATGATTGCAAAGGAAGTAATGTGCCACTAACAAGAGGAAAGGATACAGAGTTTCAAACTGAAGCATCAAAGAACAGAAAGACGTAATCGCACAGATTGGACAGAAGGGAGGCGCGACTACTTGGCCATTGTCGGCGGTGATGTATGGTATTAACTTTGCTTCGTTCGGTCTGTCTACTGAGCATCTGGCCCAGCAGGGAGTGCGCAGTCTCCGCATGTGGACCGTGGCTGGCTGCGCGCGCGGCTGCTCCGCAACTCTCCTATCCCTGCGTTAGACACAATCACTGGCGACGCGATGCGCCCGCTGCTAACTAAGTTAACAACCTACATTACGCTAAATCTTCTCTGTCGAGCTGCAACACAACCTGAATAATGAAGCAAAGAACTACGGAATTGAGGATGTCGGAGCATATGTAAATGTGGTAAATCTGTATCTATATCAGCCCATATACGTCCCATTGCAGGGCACGGGCTTCCTCTACAAGCAAGAGTACGATTGGGAGTGGTTAGATCATATAATCCACCACGCCAGCCTAGTGCGGGTTGGCAAATCTGTTTGAATAAAGATATTATTTATAGCGAGGCTCATTGTGGGTGCAATATCTACTGGATTCAGATGAAGGATTGTATTCAATGTTTTTTGTAAATAATAAAATGTATAAATTGTATGATACATTATGTTTTCATGCGATGCCTCTGTCTTATGAATTTTTCTTATTTTTGTAGGCATCAATTTATCACAAGTATAGCGGATTTGATTATTAATGTTCTTTCTTTCATTGTAATTGATATTTTGAGCTACTTATTTGCAAGGGCATATGACATGCTGAATACACCATTTCCTTCTCTATATCCCCTCCTGTTATGCCTCATATATATAGATATCTATCTACAACTATTATTCCATTATATACGGGTACAATGATTCATTAACTGCAAATGTAACTTTGTAATCCTATACATTTATATGGGATCACAAAGTTATCCGCACCGCCGCTCAAGCCCGTCAAGGTTAAAATAGTAATACAAATTGCCCTTAGTGCGACCGAAATGACCATATTTAACGGATTTCTAATGCATCCAAACGTGCCACGTCATGTCAACTACTAGTTGACACGGGAAATATACGCTTAATATACACTTTTATACCATGTCAACTACTAGTTGACATGGTATAAAAGTCAACTACTAGTTGACATGGAGCACTCATAGGGTTATTCACGCAGTTGGTCTATCTAGAAAACTAGACACAAATTATGAAATGTTTGAATTTTCCCTTACTTTAGACACTAAACACTAATTATATTCTAAATTTGAAGGTTCTATGTCTGCTAGAAGTGCCTTAGACTTTTGATGATCGGTCAGTCAGTGAGTGACAAAATTAAGAAAGTTTGACTAGTTACAATTCTTAAACTACTGGTTCAAATTGAATGAAATTTTAAATATACCGTGTTTACACAATGCCTGCTTAGTAACTGAAAATTCAGGCTTCGTGCTTTAGCCACAACGAAGTTATAGGGGGTTGAAAATGGTCTGAATTGCTTCGAGAAAAGGATGTTACGGCCTATAGCTCGACTTGGACGGGGGCTCGGCCGCGCCCCCAGATATATAGTTAGTTGACAATATTAATAATATAACATAGTCTGTAAGTTGAATTCGGATTAGTGGTACTCATTTTTCCCGAGTGTATTTCTGACATAAGATGTGATAGAGGGCAAGCCTATCGAACAACGCAAGTCGAGCTTAAGTTCTTGTCTCGGATCAACTTACAAGATATTCGACACGAAGCTAATAATGAATACACTACCTAAAAATCAATTTACCTATATGATGTATTACTTGGCTTTGTTCTATTCTTTAGGTACCTCAATCTAAAAACCTTATTTTATGATGTCTATGCATGATGAAATGTTTTTTTTGTATAAACGAAGTGAATAAATAAATAACCGACACAAAAAAAAAACACACACACACACAAAGTCGTGGGCACCAATTTATTATTCCACAAATACAGCATTTTCTCGTTTTCAAAGTTAATTTTAAATGAATGATTTGTAAGGTTTCGTTTCCATCGAGATGTTGAAAGATGGCGATGCCTTACAAGCGCAGTGATTTCATTTTAAAAGCCTTGTTGGAAATTGGAAAACATTTTATACGAAACATTTTCTCAGAAATACCCGCCGTGCTGGAGCCGATTTAAACAATAGCCTTATGGTTAAGGCATAGGATTGAAAATCGATAAGTATTTTTAAAGAAATAAGGGAGAACTGATTGTACCTGGTTTTATACAGGCGATGCGGAATCCTATCAATGTATTTTAAAGTGTATATTATTTGTTAATTGTTTCAAAGTAATATTTTTTATGCAGAAAAGTTAAGATATCAATAGGGTAGTATTTAAAAACCTCACAGTTTCATACTTTTCAACTTTGGAACCTTTGGTTTGGAAAGTTTATTGAAATTGTGAGTTACGCCTGTCCAAAGATCTTTCGATTTAAAAAGTATGAAACGTCAAACGCAAAATCTAATAGTTTAGTCATGGAGTTTAGTTGATGCCTACTGCCAAATCTTTACTTGCCACTTTTGACCATTGTTAACTATTCACTGCTGTTAATAATATTTAGGAACAGAATAATGGTCAGGATTATCGTATTTTTTCCTGTGTTTTTATTGTACTATTTGTAGTTTTTATTATAGACATCATTCTTGTCTTCGACAAATTTTAGGATTGAAATTTTGTTATATAAAAAAGTCATCGTGGTTTCTTTAATTCCCTGAATGGCGAGGCGTACATGCCGTTTGGCTGATAGTAAGCGATACGACTGCTTATGAATAGTAACAAAACCAAACAAGACTCTGAATTACAGAGCAATGATTGGCATCCTACTGCGCTCGCCATCCTGAGACATAAGATGTCTAGTCTCAATATCCTGTCCTGTTGTTAATCTGGCTACAATGTCCTTCAATTCGGAAAAAGATATGATATGAGAGATGATATGAGAGGCCTACCGCCAGTAAATTTCTTTTTTAACTTTCTCATGCCTAAGGTACTTATTTTACGCAATTCAAATTCAATAATGTTAATGCAATTAAATTCAAATGCAATATCAAGAATGTTAGTGAGACTATTGTTTTTACTACTATTCAATTTCTTACAGTACATTTAAATATAAAAGAGTAATGTATGCAACACACAGAATCGCATGTAAATTGTATTCACTCTTTGTACATTTCATAAATTCTACGGGTACAAGGTATAAGGTACATGTACGAAAATGTTATCTCCCTTTTTCGAAGGTAATTCAAAATAAAAACTAAGGTTTCAAATTGGGATCTTCGTGAAATTTAATTTAAAAGGCAACAAACTTAATATTCTTTTTTAGTAGAGCTAATGATGTTCGTTTAAAAAATATAAAACTGAATTTCGTTCATTTCGTGGTGTCATATTGACGCGAAGGATATTTTAAGGTAATATTTTTTGTTTGTTGCAAAATTTATTGCTTTATGTTTAGCTATATTCTCTCTCTTAATTCTAGTTGTATGCTGTTCGTTTCTTTTACTTAAATAAACAATTCATTATTTTGTGATGATAATAGATTGATAGGTGATTTTATTTAATTCAAAGATAATGAGACGAGTAAAGGTCGTCTAAGAACTCTTGGCATTCGAATGCGTTGTTGTCAAAATATTAGGAACAATTTAACTCTCTCCACATTTTAATTTATTAGACATGTGAATTCAAGTAGTTTATAATTAAAACATACTTCAACCAATGCGTTAAATAGAAATTTTAAAAGGTTATTTGCCACATGCCTATAGCAGATAGATGACTGATGTTTGCTCCCCTGATGATGTTTGATAGTATGACGTGCAAAATGTGATATATAATTAAAATATTTTATTTATTTAGTTTCAGTACGGTACAGAAAAGAGTCAATCGTTATTTGCAACTTTTAAGCTTATTTCATATCATAAACTTATATTATATAACCCGAACATGAAATAAAATTACATAGCTATATAAAATAAATACTATTTTCTGGATTTAAAACTTGCGCTCTAAATTGCTCATTTGTTATAACATTACCGTGGCATAAACAAAAAGGGAAGAGTGGGGTGTTTTGCGTCAACATTTTCTCCCAGGAAATATAAATATTTCAGACAAACATCGTTGCAACTCATGCAATAATAATAAAATACTTTCTTAGAAAAATGGAGGGGAAGCTGGGGCCAAGCTGAAATTCAACACTCGTTACGCGCTTGCAAAGTTTTGTTTGTTTCTTCTTAAGGGAAAGGGAAAAATCCATTTTGATTGATTCAATTTGAGGGTTCCTTTTTTGGAACGAGATTGGCTTAGATAGGAGTAAGTTGCAACTTCCATAGGGCTATTAGTAAAATACAGGTTCTATCCAGATTGTGACCAAAAAAGAAGCCAGGCCTACTTTTAATTACTGCAGACACAACGCAACTAACATTTTTGTAAAAAAAGCGACGAGTTTTTTGTAAAATAATAATATCCACACTTTTATTTTTAAAGACGGTATGGTACGCAAGGGTGTCAATTACAATTTTAGCACAAACTATTGATTTACCGCCCAAAGAAGATGACATTTACAATTTTACAAAAAAAGTCGCATTTTTTGAGAAAATTTTAATTATATTGTATTTGTAGTCCCTAAAACTACAACCCGGCTTCATTTTCGGTCGTACTCTTGATATAAATTATATACCCTGTAGTTTTGTAACCACCAGTAACAAGGGCAATATGGCGGAGTAAGACCTAACATTTGAACCGAAGAAGCAGTTTGCGGTACTATGACATGGCATTGTTTCCAGGACTTGTATTATATAGGTACTTTTTAAACATAGAATATAAAAATAAATCCCTAAGCTATGTTTATATAAAAAGAAAATATTATTCACTGCCACATTTCATTCAATAAAATATTTTTAAAGAAATTGTTATCTCATAATTGTACGATTTCTGAATCCTATATACCGCTTTTGTCGTGACGTTTACAAAATTGCGTTCATATAATATATTTTATAAATAAATTCCACAAATATACAGTACATTTTCATTCCAAACTGTATTCTCCAAGATTGCCCGTATATTATGTCCAGAATTCGGCCCCTGTCCAAGCTCTAATAACAATTCCGGAGATTCTGTAGGGATGTCACCACATTTGCCATTTACGCCGCAACGCCCCAGCCAGACGAACCTACCGCAAAAGTACACAGACACACACACACACACGTGTTTCGTTTTACTCTCGCTTGTTTTTAACTAAAATTGAGGTTTTGGTGACTTGGCATTGATATGAGACGAGATTACAATTGACTTCATTTCTCAATATAAGTCTATAGGAGTGTGGATGTGAATTCGGAATGGCCTAGCAACGAAAAATTTATTTCAATAAATTAGGCGAGATATCTAGGGTCAAGAAAAGGGAATAACGTGACTCATGGATTTTGGCACGCCAGGAGCACTGTCTAACCTTTAAGCGCGGATTCACCATAATGGGCATGCCCACAACCCAAACTGACTTATTTCGTCATACTTCCATTCTTTTATGAGATCGATAGATAGATAATATTATATCAAATGCCATAATACTATCAATATAATAAAATCGCAGAATTAAATCTTTAGTGCGTATAACGATCATGAGCAAGATCATACACAGACTCCCACTTCTTTGATTTTCGGGTTGCCATGCCCACAATCTTTTTTGAAGGCTGGATCCGCCCTTGCTAAACTTTGCCTACTGTGTAGTAAAAACTATCTTTAAGGTTTCCGTTCATTAGACCCACCCGGCACCGTCTCTTCGCTCGTGGTCCACTCGTTGTCGCAGGTGAAACAAGGGTGGGTCGCGCGTGGTCCACTTGGTGGCAACGCGTGGTTCATTCGAGGTTTGTGAATTGTCAATGTGTAACAGCGCATGATAAGCATGCGAGCAACGAGTTGTGCCGAGTGGTCCACGCGTGGACGGCGGCGATCCGGTGACGTTACGGAGTTGATGTGAGGCGGTGCCGGGTGGGTCTAATGAGTGGTAACCTTTTAACCTCATTTCTATGAGGACAGTTAAGGGAATTACACGTGGCTATTACTGCAGTGCTCCCCACTCAGCCTGTCAATTGTTTTGAACCCGCACTTGAGTACAGTAATTTATAAGTTTCAATGATTTTTTTTATTCTCACAAACAGCACAGCTCTCAGTCAGCTCTTTGACTCAGATCCAAAAAGAATGCTTGTGGATAAAATAAACATTTTTGTGCGGGTCGCCAATTAAATATCATAGTACATTCATACATAAGCTCACGCCTTTTGACGCATTAAGTTCTTTAGTACGCAGAGGTGGTGGGACACCTACATATATTTCGCTATGTATGTTCTATCCCACGATATTATAGTGGGCATGCCATTCGATATATCGGGCGCAAATTCATGACTCCAGGCTTATAATGAATAGAAAATCTAATATCATTTTGCCCGACCCGGGATGCGAGCCCAAACCTGAGCTTTGTAACCTTAACTTAGTACAACTACGCCACCGAGGAAATCTTATCATCGTGATATAATTTTTTTTATTGCAATGAATGGCGAGACGAGCTTGCCGTTCGCCTGATGGTAAGCGATACGACCGCTCATTAACAGTAGCAAAACCAAACAAGCTACGCCTGGAATTACAACGCAATGCGTGGAATTCCACAGCGCTCGCCATCCTCAAACATAAGATGTTAGGTCTCAATATATCCAATAGTTACTCTGGCTACAATGTCCTTTAATCCGAAACACAACAGTGCATTTACACTGCTGTTTGGCGGGAGAAATTGACATTACGGTGGTACCTACCTAGGTGACCTCTCACATATGAGGGACCTACCACCAGTATTTTTAATATATCCTGGCATTTGTTAATACAGGTATTTATATTTTCTAGGAACAAGATAAACCGCATCCTAAGGTTGCACTTAAGCCGGTCTTTCTAACTTTTATCCCAGTTAAGGCTTCTTAAGCGCCAGCTTGGGTTGCCTCAAGGCACTGAAACAGATTTTTATTATTATTTAATGTAATGCTAAAAGGATAAGGATTTAAAATCGTTTAGGAGACAATCTGAGTGACTATTGTTTTCTGTAAATATCATTTGTATACTGCTATAAATTGCTCTATTAGGATGTATTGCAAAAAAATAACAAACTAGTATTTTATTTAGAGTTTTGGTCCTATTTGCAGAAGGATTTTTACTTCATGTTGAAATTTAAAAAAAAGGGAGAGAAACAATTTAATTGTGAAATTATAAATAACAATATTTTACCCTAGAATCTATTACGTTTGATATTTAAAATAAAAAAGAAACGATTTTTAATTCTGTATGTGATAATATTTTTGCATACCAACTGCTAATATTTAAGCGTTTGCTTTTTATTTAATTGCCGTTTGTTAGCGTTATAAAAATATTGTTGCTGTACCCGATACAGTAGAATACGCATTATCATTTATTTCTACTATGTAATCTGAGCCCTTCTGTATTCCGTTTTGTTTTGAAATAAATAAAATATAGAAGCGTAGTATAGAGATGAGGCAATTTTCTTTTATACCGCGCCAAACATTTTACCAAAAACTTTTTCTCAAGAACGCAACTTAATTTTACAAAAATCGTGTATCCCTAGTAGATAGTTATTAGTAATATATTTATGTAAAGAAGGTCTTTGTGCTACAAACATTATTTTATGCGGTGGTGATATTCGGTAGCAAATATTATAAGAAAAATGAAAATTTCACTGACGGCAGGAGACTTAAACAATGTATGTAAGTATAGATGCCTATACTTAACGGTCACACAGTAAGATACAGTCTTTGAATAGCAGAGTTAGAATTACGAGTGACTTTTTACTTTCGTGACAGGCAGGTTCCGAAGAAAATAGTAGACATTTTTCTGGTTAGTCTGGCTCATGGTTCAAAGTCTCTGCTTCTCATTTGACAAATGGTGTTATAATCAACTACGCGTCATGTCATTAACATACTTTAGTAAATAAGATTGCTATAGGAAAAATATATATATAATATATATATAAGCTTTTTATTTGGATGAGTCTTAAGTTTTTTTAATGGATGAACATTCTGAACATGAATTCATGAAAGCACAGAATTAACCCAATGTTTGTATCTAAATTGCAAAGTAATTATAAATGCATTCCACTTTGCATGGCTGTAAGGGATTACGACTGAAGTTTGCTTTACAACCAAAACGTCGAATGAACGCTGGTACAAAATCTCGTAAATTAATTAATTAACGGCCATGTTAATCGCAAAATCGTTTCCGAGCGGCGGAAACTGGAGCGTGTAAGCTTAATGGAGTAATTTTTATTAACAAAAATATTTATACGGTTTATGAAAGCTTTCACCAATTCCATTATTGTACGGAGCATTTACGAGTAAACAAATTGACATGGACAGTTATGGTTATTTACAAAAGGGTGCTTTGAATATTTTTGAAAGCGGCCTTTGTTCTATAGTGAACTTCTTGCGGCTATGGATTATGAATAAGATTTGGAAATAAACTATACATTACTAAATAACAAAGAATCGAATGATCTCTTCACATTCAGCATAAGTTAACAAAATGTTGTTTGTAAAATATACCACTTCTTAGTATTGTCTTCATTCCGTCAGCAATTCATTTAGTCAACAAAATATATTTTTGTATATAAGTTGTGCAGAAAAGTTTGGTTTATATCATGACACACAGACTGATGTCACTGTGATGAAAATGTGTCTGAAAATGATGTAAAAGCGGACATCTTTAACTAAATTAAAAACAAACAAAATCTGAATTATCTAGAAACTTATTCAAAATCTCATCATTTTAAATTAGCTATGCATTCATACCAATAAAATTTTATTAAGCAATTATAATAAAGTAATAAGCATAGCTTTAAACTATGTATGACAAGGCAATTAGCAAATTGCTAAAACCTAGCACATGTTACAATCCATCAAAACTCATTCGCGTGACTCGAATCATTAGCGACTAATTTAATTTACATTAATCCGTAATAACATTAACCTGTTGGAAAACATTAAAAAATAACATTACGTACAGTGATTTGAACCAAACAATTTGTGAACCTGTGCTACGGCAAAAGGTCGGCTGAGTACTGAATATTTTATCGTTATTGATTTCTTGAATTGTGTAATGAGATTTTGCAATATTAGTGTATTTTTTTAGCGAATAGTTTAATGAAACTAACATGAAAAGTTGTTAATAAAATACAGTATTGAAGTAAGTTGACGAAATATCTAATGAAGATTGTTTCCGCCTAACTTAATTGCGTGTACAAGCATTTAGCAAAAGGAGTCGTAGTTTTAAGTGTGTCATTTCCAATTCTGAAGTACAGTGTTCCGGTTGATAAAACTTTTTTTATTTTAATAAATGGTGAGAATAGCACATCATTCGCCTGACTGCAAATCATCATCATTATTATCAGCTACAAGAAGTCCACTGCTGAACATATACCCCCTAAATATCTCCACATCGGTTAGGAGTGACTTGCATCCACCGCCTTCCCTGCATTTAGTTAATTTCATAACATTTTATTTAATTTGCAAATTTTCCGCAACTGCCTCGTTTTGTTTCCGCTAATTACCTTCTCCCATTAAAGGTTTCTTCAATATACTTTCGAGGCACACGCGGTGCTAAAATATGCGAATAATAGTTTTTATTTACGTTTCTGTAATTGGCATTTTATTGTTTTGCAAGCGGAATTAATCTAACTCTTGGTTGTTATTATAAACTGGTTTCTAAATTTAGAAAATACAATTTATCGCTTGGTTGATTTTATACTCAACATCAATCATCAACTTTGTGATATAATATTTGGCAAAGACAAGTTCTCATTTATTTAAAAATGTTAAAGTTTTATATCCTGTCACGGAATCCCTTTATGAATGGATTTCGGTTTCTAAAATAATATAAATTGTTAATTCTTAACCGAAAATGAAGTTCTTCTCTGTATTTTTCTTTTGTTAAGTACTACTAATTATAAATAGGGCTATTTTTATCATTCGTGCAGCTAAAACTAATATTTTACTAAAATGGATTCTGACGTTCCAATCTTTACCTTTAATTCCCGCACAATTGCCACTTCCTTCGTAAATTTAATATTACTCAATCCTTAAATGCTCCGACATCCTACAAAGGGTTGACGAAAGGAACAAAACAAAACAAAATCTATATTCTATCTATAAAATTATTTCTGTGAAGTATAATCACGTTGTAAACTGCTGCCTACAAATCTGAAACATAAAAATTATGAAAGGTTCGGTCTTTTGAGTAAACACCTTTTATACCGACAACGCTTCGCAAAAAAAATTTCGGATATTCAACAGATCTTTATTGACACAAAGTAGACGCAAAGACATTACGGATACAATGGATTGTAAAAGGTGTATTTTTATTATGTAAATATTTCATCTAAGTTGTATACATTTCAATTTGGCTGCTTTTATTTTAAATGCCTCAGCCTCCGTGGCGCAGTTGGTTAGACGCCGCCTGTGAAACGAGAGGCCGCGGGTTCGATCCCCGCACCGAGAGAAATGTTAGTGCGGCCCACAAATATTTCTTCCGGGTCTGGGTGTTTGTGAGACCGAAAAGTCTCTCGTAGTTCCTGATACCCACGACACAAGACTCGATCTTAGTGTGGGGTCAGGACTATGTATGTGACTGTTGGGTGTTATTTATTTATTTATTTATTTAATGGTGGGTTGTGTATCAATTGACACGGGTTTTAAGGTAGATTTTTACCATTGTACCTGACCTTACCGTTTAACTAGTTTCTCTTGGCTTAGAGTGAATATTTTGCATATTGATATTTTTTCACTCATAAGCATACGTTTCAGAAAATCCTATCTATAATGAACCATTCATATTCGCATTCGCAGAGTATAAACAACATAATATAATTTAATATTATTTCAGTGTAATTTGTTCAATTTTTATGTAAAATAGTTGACTTGACTGCACTGCAAGTCGAGTTTTTCTATAGCCTTTCTTTAATAGCTGTGCAATTAGAGGTAGAAATGTACATACTTATTATATGTTTCATATATAAGTAGAATAATGTACGATGATTATTTAATATTGTAACAACTGCTGATAAACCAATAAAGTAAAAAACATCTTATTTATCTCTGTTGTTATGTATCTTTAAAAAAAACAACAGAAGGTGTAAAAACAAGATCAAGAGGCAGTCAAATAATTCCAATCTTTATGACTCCGTAATGCTTTTCCATTTGCGAAGCGTAGTCCTTCCTACAAGTTTACATATACATAGTTATAATCATAATGAATGATGATTTTGGGTATACATACTTGGTCTCATCAATGTACACAGCTTCGAGAACTTTCGCCGCATATTGTAGGTTCTTTTGTAAAGTCTCTGCGGATATTTCACCTCTATTTAATTGTCTTAGGAGATAGCGTAATCTGTGGACAAAGAGAAACATTCATTAGTAACACTGTTATAGAATATATTTTGGCATATATTATTTTTTAATACTTATAAAAATGTATGCACACACTTAATAATTAGATAGATAAATATGGTGGATTGTAAAATAAAATACAGGATCTAAATTATGTGAGGTGCCTTGGGGGTAGCACGATAATAGTAAACGGTAAGACCGTAAACTTCTATATTTTATGAGTTTATTTTTTATCCTTTTCATCCTTGTATTACGGTGTTATACCAATGCACGGTATAATATTTTCATAGATATAGATTATTTTTTTAAAATAATGAGACAAAGGTCTCTCAATGGAGATGGATGAATCCAAAGAAGACTATGTGGAACATCGGTAGGCTCTTTTCATGATTTCTTTAATTTTGCGTTTCTTTTCTTTCGAGCCTATCGCCATGTCGGCCAGAAGTTTCTGACTTCGGACTGATAATGAATAAAAAAATCCAATATCACTTTGCCCAACTTATGATACGATAATACAACAGCGCCACCAAGACAGTTTACGGCAAGGCACACGTCCTTTGACGTATAGGATATTTTTTCTATTATTGTGCAGTCAGCAACATAAGTCGCTACACATTCACGAGATTTTGAATGGTCTTATCATCCAAAATAATTATTATTTTAAATATCTTATGGCACTTCTCGACACAGATGACTTTACTTTTATTATATTTTACGACTACAGAGCAGTTATTATAAATTTTTATTCATAAAAGTTATCAAAAAATGTGAAGCGACTTATGTTGCTGACTGTAAACAGAATGATTAAAAAATACTTCCTCCTTTAATCACATTTGAACGTTTTAAAGTTCTTGTTATTCAACTGTTTAGGCATATTTCCCATGTACTTAGTAAAAGATATCAAAATATTAAATAATCAACTTTACAGTGCCAAATAGAGTGCGCGTTAAACCAGCCAGTGGACTGAAAATGGATAAAAGTTTCCGATATTCTCGTCGATACTACCGAACCTCTGCGAAATTGGATTGAGCACCTAAATGCTTTACAGGCACTTATCGGAGATTTGGGATAGTCGGGATTGTCGGCCAGATACTATTATGTAAGTGTTAAATTGTCTATTCATATCAGGCAATAAAAATCAGTAAATGTTCTTTTGAATCTGTATTTCGTTGATAATTTTTAGTATGATTATGAATGATAAGACAAACATGCCATTCCCGTGACGGTAAGGGATACGACCGAAAATAGTCCCTTAGTGTATGTCTTGTAAGACCATTTCTACTTATATATTATTTTGACTCTGGCCTCTCCTACATAGGTCAAACAAAACGAAGCATAGGGACCCGCGTGAAAGAACACATAGCTGACGTCAAACATCGACGCTCAACGAAGTCTGCAGTGCTGAACATATAGAAGAAGGCTCCAAGCATTACCTCCGCTTTGACCAGCCCCAAGTCTTCGCTAAAGAACACCGTTTCCCACCCAGGATGTTTCGCGAGGCTATTGAAATTAAAAAACATCCAAATGTTAATAGAGAAGATGGCTTGAAGCTTGCACAAGCATGGGATCCAATACTAAATTTAATTAAATCGGAACCCAAAAGACCAACTGCTAGACCTCAAGACTCTGTGAGCTCCTTCTGCGTAGATCGGATCGCAAATATAGACTAACTATTTAAATTAACTTTGTAATTTAATAATTGTAAAATAAGGGTAGTTGAATTGTAACAGTCACAGAGCGGACGACCAATACCTCAGTCCGCCCCGTGACCACGAAAGCTGTAAAGTAATCGAAACGTCGGGAAGTCAAAAATGTAAAAAAAACATACTAAATTCGCGATAAAATCCGTAAATAATAGTTTTATTTCATGTGTAACATTCGCGTAAATCTAAGAAACCATTATGCTGGTGTATTTTGTTTGGTGAGTGAGATTACTGGAGACGCTACGACTGGAGATATAGAGGTCCTTTCGACCTGTTTAGCGACTAATTTTATGGTGGGATTCATTATGATCCAGTTACGAGTCTAGTCTACGGCCAGTAATAACCGAGGCGGCACAATTGTGTCAGCACGACATAACAATCGATGGTTTTAATCACATGTTGCTGATTCATTTTGTTTGATGAATCGTTTTTTTCACGATTAGTTTTGGACGGCTGTAACGCATTTTATTAATGTGCCACAAATGGTGAAAAATGATGAACACGTTTTAAATCACTTATCGTTTTATAAAATAGATGATGAATCGTTAATGATGAGTATGGACGAGCCCTATTGTCCTATTATGACAATATATATATATACTAGCGGCCCGGCCCGGCTTCGCCTGGGTGCAGATACTTTTTTATTTTACTCCACACCAAATACGTGTTATTTTTCGTATAAGCTCTTGTATACCTAAACATAAATTAGCTATCCTATTGTTCTGCTCAATTCCGTCGCATCCCGTCTGTTCATTCACTTCCCGATACGTCGCGTCCTTTCTCTTAATTAACCATCCCATCTTATACCGTGCATTTACATTTCGTCCTATTAAATCTGTCAGCTATCCCAGTCTTCTCCCCTACCTCCCACTCTATTATATCCAGTTTCTCTCTACTTTCTAAACACTTTATCGATTTTGATTATCCATGCAATATCCCATCCCTTATTTCACCCCCACTATGCTGTTTTTCCAAATAGTAGAAATGCACTCACACACACACAATTAACGTAGAAACAATTATATTTAACTGGTTTTTGAAGACACAGGCAACGCCTAATTTGAGAATCCCTGCAATATTCTCCATAATTATATAAAATTTTTATTTTATTCAGTTCAGTTCAGTTTTTATTTTTATGTGTTATTTTATTAAAGATTTTTCATTTTCAAGTGAAATTCTATCTTGAAATGAAGTAAAACTTAATACATGTGAATATTATTTATTTAATTGTCCTATATTTATGTAGCATCATAATATACTCTTTAGTTTACAATAAATTCCTGAACGTATGCATAAATATTTGACAATCAATTTAAATGTCAACCACTTTTCATTACTGTCATTAATTTACATCTTTAAAATCTAAAATACGCCATAAATCGAATATTGTGGCTATGTGTTGTCGATTCGAAACCTTTATTTAAATACGTTATTTAATTTTAGGGAAGAGTTTACCGTATCGACGCTATGAACATTAAATCTTTGACAGTTAGAAACCCATGAACATTTTGAATGGCAAAATGTTTTTTCCTTTTTTTTATACTTTCGTCAATTCAATCGAGATAAAAACTATCCCACCTTTAAGTTGGAACAAATAACACATATCTACAAAATTTCATTATAATCAGTTGAGTGGTTTAGGAGTCCATCGCGGACAAACAACGTGACACGTGAATTATATATATTAAGATATATATATATGTATATATATATATATACATATATATCTCCTGGGTAGAAAGTATTGGTTATCGACCGAGTGAACCGTAAAAGGCCTGATTGACGTATCACTCCAACAATAAACTACGTCTTTCAATAATATGTCCAGAACATATTAAACAACAATTCAAGAAATACATTATAGGAAAAACTTCACCGAAAATTATCTGAAAATTGTACAATTTGTCGTACAAATCTTGAAAAATCTTGTCTAGACTCGGTCGCTTAGGACGGGTGATTGATGAATGTACACCTTTTACATTATACAGAGAATATCCGATCACTTTGAGCGTCTCCCCGTGAGATTTATTTAACATTTCAAAACTGAGACACTTTATAAAAATATTTATGAAACTCGAAAAGTATGAAACATGTTTCGGTGTTGCGCGGCGAATTTTATAATAAATGAGCAGAAAGAGTTTTGCGAAAATGTTTCCGATTAAATCACGTAGATTGTAAATTTCAAATTGCGAGGACGTGTAGCGAATACTTTGTGATATCATGGCGAGTTTAAACTGAATATATTTCACATTCGCTGGAATCAATAACTCGATTATTTGGTGTAAAAAAATTGTGTTACAAAAATGTGAAACGCAGAAAAGATTTTTTGAATACACCGTTGTGTACCAGTTTGTAGGACATCGTAGTCAGACGAACTACTGGACATATTGAGACTCAACATCTTATGTCTCAGGATGGCGATCGCCGTGAAATGTTTAGTTTCCTTACTGAAGACTGACCCACCCTTACACCCACCACTACAACCCGTGTAAGCCAATATCAATAGTGACACGCAACACAATGACATTGAAGCTCGGCGAGTCTCCGGGAATGTCTGACATGTCTTTAACTTTCACAATAATAATAACGTTTTTTATTTATTTACTTACTTTTTTGGTCATTGCCCGCAAATTCGTCTGTGTGATTCATGTGGTTTCTGTTATGTCAATATAGACCCCTCAAATTTTATTTTCTCATTTACATATATTCCATGTACAGACATCAATCGGTTACAATTTTTTTATATGTATAGATTTACTGCATGGAAATTTACGGCTGATAATTATATTAGGAATAGCAACAATTTAGGTGTCAAAAAGCCAATAACAATTAAAATTGAATAAAATTAAGTTACTTGAATACCATACATAAAACCTGAATAACGTCTAGACTATGTAGTACTTTGTAGTCATTTGTGTCCTACAAATAAAAATAACAGAAAGAAACTCAAAAAGTATTAAATCTGATAAAAGTTTGATAGGATAACTAATATCAGTGCTACCTGCATAGACAATGTTTTCACTGATATAGTGCCTATAAATAGTTGTATTATTAATAAATTACACTCAGATCACTGTGGACAACTTGTCACATTTAGCAGTGAGTTACAAAAACAATACATTGAGAAACATAGTGTAGTTCCAGTAACTAACGCTCGTTTAGAAAAGTTAAGGAAAAATATATCTGATAAAATTTACTACAATTGTAAAGGGCAATGAACCTAATAAATTATATAACTTTGTATTCAACACATTTTGTGAAGAATTCAAGTCAATTTTTGCTTCCAGGTCCATTTCCAGTGACAAAAAGACATGTTTTAACAGTTGGGCTACTATTGGTATACATAGAAGTAAGGAAAAATTATATGAACTTTATCATGAAAAAACATATAACCATAGTGAGGATTTTAAAATATATGTAAAAAAATATTCAAAAATATTTAAACAAATTTGTCATAAAGCTAAGTCAATGTATTTAAGTAATAAAATAAAAAACTCCAAAAATAAAATAAAAATGACTTGGAGTGTGATTAATAAAGAAACTGGTAGAGCTAAACATCGGGACACAGAGTTTGGCTTAAATATTAATAATCAAATTATTAC
Organism: Hyles vespertilio; assembly: GCA_009982885.2. Taxonomy (NCBI): domain Eukaryota; kingdom Metazoa; phylum Arthropoda; class Insecta; order Lepidoptera; family Sphingidae; genus Hyles; species Hyles vespertilio. The sequence continues at coordinate 20,706,200 of CM042807.1, forward strand.
ATCTAATGTTGAAGTAGCTAAAATTTTTGAGAATTTCTTTTCAGATGTACCAGTTTCTATAACAATAAGTTTAAACTCATCCCCTACCATAGCCGAAAAGTTATTACAAGAAAATGTGAGCGGAAGCAGAGATTCATTTGAATTCCATTGCGTTGACAGTATGGATATAATAAAAATATTTAAATGCATTAATATTAAAAACACATGTGACCTTTGGGGAATTTCAACAAAAATATTAAACTCTGTAATACACGTCTTGGCTCCCCAGTTAGCTGTAATTTTTAATGCTTGTATAAACAGTGGTCTGTTTCCTGATAAAATGAAGCTGAGTAAAGTTATACCTCTTTTTAAATCTGGTAGTGCAGATGACCCCTCTAATTATAGACCTATTTCAGTACTACCTTCATTAAGCAACATTTTTGAAAAACTAATGCTCCTACAACTTCAATCTTATTTTTCAAAAAATAAAATACTTCATAATAAACAATTTGGTTTCACGCGAGGTCGCTCCACAACTGAAGCTGGTGTGGAGCTTATAGGTAACATATTTGATGCTTGGAAGAATTCACGGGATGCCTTAGGTGTATTCTGTGATCTATCCAAAGCGTTTGATTGTGTTCAACATGATATACTTATCAGGAAATTGAGCCACTACGGAATTAATGGTATTGCTCTAGAATTATGCAAATCATATTTGTGTAATAGGGTCCAAAGTGTTGATGTCAACGGAATAAGGTCTCCTGGGTCTGCCGTTACTATGGGAGTTCCGCAAGGCTCGATTCTTGGACAATTTCTATTTTTAATTTACATTAATGACTTACCTTTTTTTATAAGGGACAACTGTGAGGTAGTGTTGTTTGCTGACGATACCTCATTAATATTTAAAGTAAATCGACATAATCCTAATATTGACGACGTAAACCACACCCTCTCAAAAATAGTACATTGGTTTAGCATTAACAATTTGTTATTAAATAGCCAAAAAACTAAATGTATAAGGTTTGTGACACCTAATGTCAGAAAAGTTAATGCTAACATTATTTTGAATGGAGATGAGTTGAGCCTTGTGGATACAACTAAGTTCTTGGGAATTACATTAGATCCCAAACTTCAATGGGGCTCTCACATAGTCGCTTTAGCTAAAAAGCTGAGCGCCGCAGTCTTTGCGGTGGGTAAGATTCGCCAACTGACTGATATTGATACAGCTCGATTGGTATATTTTGCCTACTTTCATAGTCTAATGAGTTATGGAATTTTACTGTGGGGTGGTGCTGCTGACATTAATGCTATCTTTGTTCTCCAAAAGCGAGCTATAAGATCAATTTATTCGCTAGGGTCTAGACATTCTCTTAGAGAAAAATTTAAAGAGATAAATATAATGACAGTAGCATCACAATATATTTTTGAAAATCTAGTTTATGTCCATAAAAATAAAGAAAGTTTTCGTAAGATTAGCGATATTCATAACAAAAACACCACACAATATCTAGATGATAGCAAGGCTTGGGAATAGAATTAAATAAAATAAATGCGTAGTATTTCGGAGCGGAAGTCTTACACCCGTATTCACAAACACTACTATGAGGACGCATAGTGTAGCCAAACGCACATAATTGTCAATTTTGATTCATAAACAATACTTGAGTGATGAGTGACACTATGCGTTCACATAAGGAGGCCCTCAGGTAAAGAAACTCAACAGCTATTTTACGCAACGCATAGTGTCGATTGAAAACGTAAAAGTGACAGCTGTGAATGTAAATTGCCATTTCATTTTATGTATTTTGCACTAAGGTTTTGTATTAGGGTTTTTCCATTTTCAATACAATGGATTACAGCAGCAAGGAGGAGTTCGACAATTATAAAGATGATGTCCTTACCGAACGCAGGACGATAAGTGCAAGAAATATTATTCGAGATTTACAAAATCCTTTTGATTTTTACAATGACAAACAATTTAGAAGACGCTATCGATTTACTAGGGATATTTTTCTTCATGCACTTTTACCACTAGTCTGAAAGAGGCCTTTCAATACCGCCAATTCACCAATTACTTGTGGCCTTAAGATTTTATTCATCTGAGAGTTTTCTGTTGGTAAACGGACTAGATGCGACTGCCAACATTTTCACGGTGGTCACGGGTTCGAATCCCAGTGCACACCTCTGACTATTTGGAGTCATGTGTGTATTGATTCTTTGATAGTCAATCACGACGCGCTAAAACGGTTAAGAAAAACATCGTTACGAAACCTGCATACCATAGCGATATACAAAAAATTATATGGTATGTAAGTCCGCCAACCCGCATTAGGCCAGCGTGGAGGACTATACGGCCTTACCACTCTCAATTAATCTCTCGATAGTAGAAGAGGCCGTGCTCTGCAGTGGGACGTATATGGGCTGATACAGATACGGGAGTTTTCAGGTTAGTAATCATATATTTGGATGCAGGCTGCCTCCAACAGTACACTGTGGAAATCATTGGGGAGGGGGGAGGCCTAAGTTAACATCCACAATTTACCGTTTAAAAATGTGTGAATAAATTTTATTAAATATTTGGAACGTAAATATTTGAAGTTGTCAAAGGCGTCACTCAGCTCACGAGTAATTCGCGGGACATGCGCGGACACCAATTGTCAAACACCAGAGAGAAATTAGCAACAGTAATTGACCAATCACTGATCCGCATTGGACACTGTGCGTTCCCATAGTAAAAGGGTGACTCAAGTATTGTTTATGAATAAAAAGGCTGAGCGGAACGATCACTATGAGAAATGTCTTACTTAGCATAGGGTTACTTCAACACTGAGTAAAGTATTGTTTGTGAATACGGGCCTTAGTATGCTCTGTATAATATCATTTAAATTAAGTAACATGTCAGATTTGCCATTGTTTTTCTGTGTAAGTGATTGGGTATGTCATGCTCGCTAAAAAGTCTGTGCTTGCGGTGGCGTCGTGTGCCAGGTCGGTCACTTCCCTGCAACATGGTTGAGGAGACCGATGGCTGGCACATGTGTTATACTCGTGAACGGGTGCTGCTTGCGTAGACTGGTCTATCCGATTTGCTTACATTGTAACGGATTCATTGATGGATTACATAAGGCTTTCGCAATTATTCACTGTTTTGGCGAAAAAGAGTATACTGATTCCTCGTTCTGGGCGACTTCGCTTCGCTCAGCCATAGTAATTATAATATAATAATATTCCGTTTAAAAATATTTTTAATAAACTGCTCTGATTTAAACCAACTTGTAAATTATGTAATAATCACTAAATTGTAAACTGGTTTTGAAAAGAGCAACACTAGAGTTTCTTGCCCGTTCTTCTCTAGTGAAAACCGCTTTCCGAACCGGGTGGTAGATAAAAAAAATGACTGAATCTAAACGATGTTGAACATCTTAATGGATTCAATAAATTATTTTCATTTCATTTCATTTCATGCTTTTTCGCATAGCCGTTGATCCGGTCTTCCAAGTCTCAATATCGCTCGCACATTGCGGCTCGTCTTAGCCTAGGATTTGTGCGCATCGTGGTCAATTTAGTTAGGATAATCTCGTGTTGTCAGAACATTACTCCATTTATGCTGTCACACAATCTAATATTGAGCAGAACTCTGGTTAAATGGCTTGAGGAACTGACATGGTTGTGTCGTTATAGGTACTTTAGCTAACTGTTTCTCACAGAACTAATCGATTGTTTTAATTAGCAATGCAAATGTGATTTTAATGGTATTAGGAACAAAGTACAATTTTTCAAACACATCCTGTCCGATCAGTATAAACTTTTTCAATAATTCACATCACAAGTACTTCCAACAGTGATTCCATGCAAAGCGGTGCCATATTCTTAATATCCAACAGAACTTCTCGGAGAAGCGTGCAATTAAAAGTTTCTCATACTGAAGAGCAGAGTTGGGTCGTGCATCCAGTACGATTAGACTTTCCTATGCCATCTTATTTGTGGACTGGTACTGCAAATAGCAAAGGTTTATTGGTTCTAGGAGTTTATTGTTCATATGAGAGCAAAAACAATATGTACTAAGACGGAATTAAGAATAACACCATCAACATCTTGACATGACTAGTGTAGAGGTTTGTGATAAATTTTATCACGTACATACATAAATTCACGCCTTTTTCCCAGAAGGCGTAGGCAGAGGTGCCAGGACATCCACATTTCGCCCTGTATGTTCCGTCCCACAATGTAATAGGTGGCGGGCCTATCGCCATATTGGGCACAAATTTTTGACTCTGGGCTGATAATGAATAGAAAATTCCAATTCCAATTCTAAAAGCTGAGGTCTCGGGTTCGAATTCCGAGTTGAGCAAAGTGATAGATAACATTCTTAGCTTTGAAATCGTACCCTAGTGCAATTACACCACCGAGGTAGCCAAATGCTTTATTCTCTTATAATAAAAAACAGGTTGCTTTGTTAATCCAATTCTAGCACGAAGAGCCCTTTAAAAGATAAAGCCTTCAGAGAAGCCCACGAGTAAGATGTATGATTTTATTTACTCGTTGATAATTTAAGCTAAAATTAATATTTTTATACTCCACCAGGGGCCAGCTTCTCTCAAATGCCGATACTTTTGGACAGAAAACTTTTTTGCAATCTGTATCACGCAAGCACATATACGTCCCACCGCAGGGCACGGGCCTACTCTACAATCGACAGTACGATAGAGAGTGGTTAGGCCATATAGTCCACCACGCTGGCCTATTGCGGGTTGGCGGACTTACATACCATATTTTTTTTTTATAAATCACTATGGTATTCAGTTTTCCTCACGATGTTTTCCTTCACCGTTTTAGTGCGTGGTGATTGACAATCAATACACACATGACTCCGAAAAGTCAGAGGTGTGCCCTGGGATTCGAACCCGCGACCACCGTGAACATGTTGGCAGTCGCGTCTAGTCCGTTTACCAACAGGCCACCACGCACTTTTTTGCAATATTTTTCATGAATTCTCCCCTCCCCTACTATAAGTCATAGCGTGATTTTATATAGCATATAATAAACTTTCTCGATTGGGCAATCAAAAGAAAAACAAATTAAACCACTAGTTCCTGAGGTTAGCGTTGCGAAACATACAAACCTACAAATATATAAAGCTGAACAGCTTTATATATTACATAAACTCATGCCTTTTTCCAGGTAGGCAGATGTGCTACTAGAACATTTATATATTATATATTAGTAGAAATTATTCCCAATACGTCTCCCTGCGGGAATCTTTTTATGTTCTTTTTGGCATCATTTTCCATTTTTTAGTAAACTAAATATATTAATAGTATTGCTAGGCTAGATTAAAGGTCTCACAACCCACTATCATTATTTTGTAAATGCCACCAGTAGGCGTATAATCAGACACAGATTTTGATCAAAACTGAAAAGTAACGATAAGAGGTCTTTGATTGCAAGAACTCTGAAAATTATATAATTTTCTAGTTGATTATTGTATTTAATTAAATCTTTCGTTTACAACATGAGATATCATCAAAACTGTCGGTAAGGAATGGCTAAATATAACTATATATTGATTTTCATCAGCAGAGTTCTGCTGATGAAAATCAATGTCTTAAATTGGTGGGTTATTCGTCATGAGATTAAACATTATATTGATTCAAATGTAATTAGTGATTGAGACTGATATTTTTAAACCATACATCACTTTAATATTAACCAAAATCTACATTTCCGAATCGGAACTATGTTATTAGTCTATTGTATGACAGTTTCATTGGCGCAGTTGGTTAGATGCCGGCTGTGAAATGACAGGCTGTGGATGCTATGCCCACACCGAGAGAAATGTATGTGCAATTCACAAGCATTTGATCCGAGTCTAGGATGTTAGTAAGACTGAAATTCCCTTATAGTCCTGATACCCACGACACAAAACTCAATCTTAGTGTGGGGTCAGGACGATGTATGTGACAGTTGGGTGTATTTATTTATTTTATTTATAACCATCTTATCCAGCGGTTATATGTAGACTTTGTTATAATCTAAATTATGATTTGTATTGAAAATAAAATAATTTACCTATGAGAAGTGCTTTACCAAGATTCTATTATACGCTAGTCGTATAAGAAATAATTTTTATAATCAACATCTAACACATACATGTTTAAACTTAACATGACTCCATGATACATGCCCACATCGTTTCTAGTAACACCGTCTAGACCGATTCTAGAATGCAATAATGTTATTAATATGGGGTTCAACTCTTAGCTTCATATAATCTTTTCTTCGTCTACGGCATGTGCGCAGTCTAACTTAAAGACCCTGTTATTTCTAATGCTCCACAAATTACTACAAATATGTAATATCCACCATTTCTTAATACTCAGCTTAATATTCGGTGCTAAAAACGATTTGTTCTAAGGTTTCGTTAACTTAAATAACATCTCATTTATGATTTTGCACACGTCAAAACAAAAGTCTTTCGAGTTAGCAACTGAATTTCGCTTTTATTATTTATTTTCTTTCAATAAATACTTTAGCTTCCTGAATTGCTAATTGCCTTGCTCACAAACTCATTAAAGGCTTCGTAATTACGATAAAACTTTCACTTTCTATTGGATATTTTTTTGAGGGAATTCCAATTTGGAAGTGTAATTAATTTTCGAAGAGAAATACATTTTTTATGAGCAGTCAACGGATGGTACCCATTACGTCTGATAGCAATAGAATACTTTAAATAAATGATTTGTCTTTATCCAAAAGTTGCTACTTTTATACGTTATATATTATATCATTTTGGTACTTAAACTTATATCAATAATAAGTAAATACGCCCAACAGCCACATACACAGCCCTGACCCCAAACTAAGATTGAGTCATGTGTCGTAGGTATCAGAAACTATAAGAGACTTTTTGGTTTCACAAACACCGAGACCCGTAACAAAAATCTTCGTATCACACAAATATTTGTCTCGTTTACGGGGATGGAATTCGCGGGCTCTCGTTTCACTGCCAGTGTCTAACCAACTACGCCACGGAAGCTGTCAGTAAAAAATACTATGTAACTTGTTTTCCAGTAAACTTATATATCATATCAGTACCAGAATGGATCATTTCATCCTAGGATAAACTGGTTCATCCTATGTCGTGTAGAGATATTTTTTTAGGCGAAAGTTCAACCTAAAATCGGGATTAACCAGTAACAAAAGAGCCGATTCAAAATATTCTTTACTTAAGTAGTCTTCACAAGCTTTTAAATCTTCGTGTAATGTTATTACCGCCGTGGAACGTGTTATAGGTGTGAGGTGAAAATGGCGAAAGAAACTCTATAAACTTTCCCAAGTATGCGAAAAAGACACGTGGTTTTATGAAAATTCTTTGTCGTCTGAGAGTATATTATTATACAGGGTATAATCAAGACTGCTATCGATAATATTTTTCCTATCTTTGTTTTTTTGCTGAGAATGGCAAGACGAGCTTGTCTTTACCTGATGGTAAGCGATACGACTGCTATAGTATTGTGGTTTGAAGGATATTGTAACATTATCTCAGGTTGGTAAGCGTAGTGGAATGCCAAGCATTACTTTGTTATTCAAGGTGTTTAATGATTTGGTTACTGTATTTGAGCGGTTGTATCGTTTACTCATACCATCACGCGAACGGCATGGTCGTCTTGCCATTAATTGCAATATATATGTTATGGGCCAAGTTTATTAATCGAGCATTATTCATAATGCCCGGGCAATATGAATAATGCCCAATAAGAGCGGCCAATGTGATTATAACCAATCAATTTATCACATTGCCCGGGCATTATGTATTCATGCATTATTATGCTAAGTGCCTATTGGGCAGAGTGATGTAAAGCGCATCAAAATCAAAACAATGAGACGAAGTGGTAGAATTTAGAATAGGGCAGCACGAGGAGGTGGATTGGGAGGAGTGGAGGGGAAGGGGGAGTGTTGCACCTCCCCTGGTATCACTCCCATGAAAAGGTAACGCACTATTCCTGAGAAATATCTATTATAGCAACCTAACCCTTAAAACACTTGTTGTCAATACAAATTAGCTTCTGCATCGTCTCCGGCGCTACGGGAAGTTCAGCCCCTTTGCCCTTGCGTAACAAAAGATAGGCACCCATGCTCACCTCCGCAGCTTCGGCTTGCTGGTCGCATCTATCCTTCGTTACAGCGGGCGGGGGCTGCTCTCCCTCCACGCCTCCGGCTTTTTATATACACTCTAGGGTCGGTAGCCAAAAGACTACGTGAAGTCGGGGTGTTCCGAGTCGGTTTTGGGGTACAGTCGACCTAACTGATCCATAAAGTGGGTACACTAATTTTCTTCTGAAGATAATATTTCGGACGTTAAAAAACAACTACACATAAGCAGATCAATTCAACCATTCTAATTTATGGGTCTATCGCAGATGCGACAATGCAGCGCACCACGTAAAAAATCACCTATTAATCACATTGCCCAATCATCATGTAGCCATATTCATAATGCCCGGCCTATGTGATAAATAAGTGAGTTTAGATTGTAATTAATCACTTGGCCCGATATGGCTCGGCAATATTCATACTGCCCGGGCATTATGAATACTGCTCGCATTAATCACTTGGCCCATAACATATATATACATATATATGTATATATATTTATTTATAATTCTTTATTGTACACAAAAAATATTAAAATAATTTTACAACCAAGTGACTTATAACATAAGTACGTACAAACGGCGGCCTTATCGCTAAACTTTGGATGGATTGGAATGAATAGGAGAAGGGAAATCGAAGATAGTCATAAAAAAGGAAAGGAAGAAAATCATGTATATATATATATATATATATATATATATATATTTGGAAACGAATGTACAGAATTCTCAATAAAGCCGATCAAAGCACGATGTTTTTCTTATGTTGTAGCGAGTGTTAATTAAATACAAATAGAGACGCTACTTTAAATAGAAACTTGTTAAAAAGTTGTTCTTAGCTGTCTGAAGTTTGAATCAGGCTACGAGAAAGAGGAATTTCGGAGTATCGTTTTCTTTAAGAATCAACATTAACTTTAGAATTTCGTTCTTTAACGTTTTATTCTACTTATCTGAGGCAATAGAATATATTATACTTATTTTATTTTATTTATCGAATGGTAATTTTTCATATAAAAAACCTAGCAAACAAAGAAATTTGTAAATCCAGTCACAAGTAAAGTTAGAAACATTTTAAATCTTATAGTCGGAGTGAAAGAAAAGGAATGCAAAACAAAACTAGTGACGTCAATAATCTTAATGTGAATATCAGTATGCGTGAGTGAAAGAGACGGAAAGATGTCCCCACAACACTTCCACTCTTACATATAATATACTAATATTTGCCTCGTGTTACAAGTAAATACTGCTACCACACAAATGTTTAATTTAATGATACTTGTGTTTGTACATGCATAATTCTGAATTCTAAATTTCAAACTTCCATAGGTAAACCTAAGTTTTTATTCCCTATTTAGCTCCTGAAGGATTGAGATTTCAGAACTCATCATAGCTCGTATACATTATTAACTTCTCCATCGAAAATATTGTAAACTTTCCGCTATATACTTTATGTTTTGTTTTATTAAGCACACTACATTTTACATCAAGTGTAACTCCAATATTACCTTTGTCATCGCTCGTGGTTACAATCAAACGGCCCACGACAACCGTGTACGTATCGATCCCGTTCGTTTTACAGCCTCAAATGAAGCGGAATAATTAACCCTATTGCTGTGAAAATTGAATGAAAATATATCTGTTGTGATTCCGGTATTGGAAATGTTTCATTGGGCTTTTGTATCTTTTCGTGTCGCTCTTTCATCGTTTTCATCTATTTTTTATTGTGACAAATAAGTCTAATATATCGTTTTTTAATATTTGTAACTATTTGTGTTTCATTTGTATTTGTAGTGTTTATTTTGTATTTTTTTTTCAAATATTGCTTTAATTGGTATATGCCGTTGTAATACAGGGTATATCAAGACTGCTACCGAAAACGAAGCCGGGTGGTAGTTTAAGCGACTTCAGACACAATGCAACAGAAAAAGTTGCAAAAAAAGCGACAATTTTTTTTTTGTAATTTTTTTCCTATTGCCATATTTTGGTGGTAAATACATTTTTTCCTAAAATAATAGTGTATACCCTTTAATTTATAAATACTCTAAGATATAAGAGAGTTTAAATTATTATTTTAGCAAAATCTATGGATTTACCACCCGAAAATGACGATATTTAAAAAATCATAAAAAATAATTGTCGCGTTTCTAAGCGAAATTTTTAATTGCATTGTGTTTGTAGCCACTAAAACTACCACCCGGCTTCGTTTTCGGTAGCAGTCTTGAGATACCCGGTATAATACAATAAAATAAATAAATGTCGTGTTGTTGCAGTTTCTATATAAAAATGTGTTGTTGGTGTTTTTAACGAACTTCATTAGCTTCATAAGCTTTTTAATATATATTTTTTAAGTGCGGTTGGTTTGATGAGCATGTCATTGGCCTGATGCGACCGCTCATGGATAGCCACAAAACCAATCAACACAATGAATAAAGTTCGCCATTCTGAGACATAAGATGTTACGTCTGAAAATGTCAGAGAGTTATTCTGGTGATAATGTCCTGAAAACCGGAACACAACAATGCAATTACACTGCTGTTTGATGGGACATTTTAGTGGTACCTACCGTGGCGGCCTGTTACATTTTTTATTTTTATGATTATTGAATATAGATCCTACTATCTTAAACTTGCATACATACATAAATTCAAGCCGTGTTCCCAGAAGGGGTAGGCAGAGGTGCCAGGACACCCACAATTCGCCTTGTATGTTCCGTCCCACAATGTAATAGAGGGCGACCGTATCGTATACTTATTATTCTTTATTCATAACGTTGTATTTCTTGGTAGTTAGCTTTATTTTGTAAAGAATTGAATTTATAGAAAAATATATTGATATTTTCTTTACGTTGTGACGATATAAGCCCACTGTCTTAAAATATCACTAAGATTAAGTTTGTACAAAAAATAATTTATCCGAATGTTAGTGCCCTTCAATTATAATACGTAACAAAGAGCTACCAAAACAATATGTTCCCAACTTGTGATTGTTTAAAACATAAAAGGCTTATAAATTGTAATACTAAGCTGTCCTAAGCTAACAAACGTCTGGGCTTGTTATCATCCTTTTACTTTCCTTAACAATGCGTGTGTGGGCTCAAGAATTGGACGTATTTGCTCAGATATTTCTGTTTAAAACTTTTGTTTTATTCTTCATAAACAGCTGTTGTTCTTTTTGATGTCTGCTTTTGTGTTTGAAATGTAAAAATCGGGGACTTTTATATTGAGAATTCGTAGAATTGTTACTGAAAGGTAAATAAAATGTCTGAATATTTCAATGTAAAATTTGGATGGAAATACTGCTATTTTTTCAACTTCCATCATTTTCTCGGCATTTTGTTTTGTACCACGGTCCTTAAAATATTTAAGATTACAGAACATACGACTTCATCGGAATACTCATATTCTTTGTCTTCTCTACAACATCTTGTTTAATCCTATTATCTAGCGATAAGGCCGCCGTTTGTACGTACTTATGTTATAAGTTCCTTAGTTGTAAAATTATTTTATTATTTTTTTTGTACAATAAAGAATTATAAATAAATAAATAAATATCTAGTATATGTTATGTTTGTTAATTTTTAATTATCGCTTAGCCTGTCGTAAGCGCCGCCTACTGACCTTGATTCAAAAATAGCCCCTATTTCAATGACGTTAGGTTGCTTTTTTGCTTGAAATCCGATGAGCCGTATTAATATAGACCCTATTTCAATGACATTAGGTTGCTTATTGCTTGAAACCGGAAGGAACCGACTTCCGGTTCCGACGGTTGAGGGGATATATTCGTATGTCACGTTCTTTGGATATTTGATTTTATTTAATTTCTTTTTTCTTTAGTCAATCTTTATCTTACTTGGTACACTATTGACTGCCCTCTCTTTTTTTCCATCTCTTACTGTCCATCCCAAGGTAGTCGGTAAGAGATTGCCTCGAGCGATACGACCGCCTTTTGTACCACTTTGTAATATAATGTTCTGTAATTAAGTTAACTTAGTGTACAATAAAGCATTTAAATAAATAAATAAACAAGATTTTACGAGCAGAAAATTCCATAGCCTACCATGATTAAATCTAAAATTGTGGAGCCCTAATTATATTACTTGCTGACACAGACCCTTAGGAAGTTATCGTCGACCCCGGGGTCGGTATAAACCTCTTGAGGAATCAAGGATCCTTAAAAATAAATGGAGCCCGCATGTGGAGTGCGGGTGATTTCAGTTTACGCATGCCATAGAGCCCGCATGTAGGCACCATTTAGATAAGTCTATGCAATATCTATTTCTCATGCCTAACAGTGAAATCTTGTTTTTGAATCGACTTCACGCAAAAATCCAGCCTGGTGTTGTGGATATCAGAAACTACGCCAGACTTTTCGGCATCACAACCACGCAGACCCGAAACAAATACATGTGGTTCACACAAATATTTTCGGTACGGGCATCGAACCCGCGGCCTCGCGCTTCACAGCGTCTAACCAACTGTGCCACGGTAACATCTTATGTCTCAGGACGGCGAGCGCAGTGGAATATCAAGCATTGCTTTATAATTCATCGTGTTGTTTGATTTTGTTACAGTCCATGAGCGGTCATCTCGCTTACCATCAGGCGAATGTCATGGTCGTCTCGCCTTGTATAGCAATGAAAAAATGCGGGTAGCTTGCTTAGAATACCCTTTGTGTACCTGTAATTTATTGTTACCACCCCCTAATGCCATCTGCCGGGTTATTGTATAACATGAGTCGGGGATATGTAAATGAGCCATAATAAATGCTTCCAACACTAAATTATACATTCATAACTCCACTGTAAGGTGCGAATGTTATAATGGTTATCAGAAACTGTAAGGAACGTATGCTAACAAAAGTCAGTCCCGAAATGAATATTTGTTCATTAGTTTCAATGGGGAGATCAAACCTTTTTTTTTTTTTCGGATCGGTCTGCTCCCGATCCCGCTCGGCGCTCTCCTTCTGCAACATGACACGTTCGCAGAAGGAGAGCATGGCCCGCCACAAACTCCGGCTGCCGACCATGGCGGCGACCACGGCCGGCAGCGAAAGGTCGCTTCCCACGACCGCGATGAGAGCACTGCGCTCCTCGTCCCAGGCTGGGCACTCCTCCAGCGTGGGGAGATCAAACCTCCCTTGACTCATTCTTAGCGAACATCATCACAAAAATGTTTTGATGGTAAGTAATTAAGTGCGTGGTGGCCTGTTGGTAAACGGACCAGATGCGGCTGCCCACATGTTCATGGTGATCGAGGTTTCAAATCTCAGGGCACACTGGTGACTTTTCAAAGTCATGTGTGGATTGATAATCACCAGGCACTATAATTATAACTGTGAAGGAAAATATTGTGAGGAAATCTGCATACCATACCGGTTGGAAGAATTTATATGGTATGTGAAGTCCGCCAACCCGTACTAGGCCAACGTGGTTGACTATACAACTAGCCACTTTCAATCGTACTCTCGGTTGTGGAAGAGACCTTTGCCCTGAAGTGAGAAGTATATGGGCTGATGCAATACAATACCAATACCGCTAGCCTTAACTCATAGATAAGCAATCGACGTTTAGAAATAATAAATAAAGGGAAAAAGGTAATCAGTGCTTCCACTTTAAAAAACAGTGTAGGATTTTATTAGAACAGATTGTGTATTTGAAATATATTATTGAATGCAGAATATTAAAATACGTTCCCTGAGCTTCAGGTAGTTGAACAAAACCAATATAGCGGAGTGAACAATATTCTGCTTAGGCGTACTTTTATAAAGCATTCTTATGCAATATTTATCACGGGATTTAATTAATGCCATTTTTTAATATATGTATAGCATTTAATGGCTGATATACTTTACGAATTTTAAGCACGCAATTGTTTCTTGAAGTTATGTGTCTAGTCTAGTCATAGTTGATCGAAAACTTTATAGGCCTTATTAATAAATTTGGATGAGCGAGGCATTAAATTTTAGCCCAAAACTTTAAAGTTGACTAATTTATTATGACCGTTCTTTTTACTTTTAAAATCAGTGGATTGCCATAACAGGATTATCATGTTAGGCTGAAGAACGTAGATTTTTATTAATATAGTCATTACTAAGTGCGTGGTGGCCTGTTGGTAAACGGACTAGACGCGGCTGCTCACATGATCACGGTGGTCGTGGGTTCGAATCCCAGGGCACACCTCTGACTTTTCGGAGTCATGTGTGTATTGATAGTCAATCACCACGCACTAAAACGGTGAAGGAAAACATCGTGAGGAAACCTGCATACCATAACGATTTATAAGAATTTCTATGGTATGTAAGTCCGCCAACCCGCACTAGGCCAGCGTGGTGGACTATATGGCCTAACCACTCTCAATCGCACTGTCGATTGTGGAGGAGGCCCGTGCCCTGCAGTGGGACGTATATGGGCTGATACAGATACAGATAAAGTCATTACTATCTAGCTATTCAGATTGAATTCTCTAGCCCAAGGCCTAAAGTTAATCCTTCGCTCATCCGAGTTTGCCCTAAGGCCCTATGAGCAAAACTATCATAAAGAGTAAAAACATTAAACGATAATGATAAATGAATACTTCTAACAAAGCTTATAACGATATGTAACGAGCGCAAGTTATTGCAATATACCTAATAAATCTATCACTCTGTATCTCTCTTCAGTCGGTCCCTCATTTTTGAGGATCGTGACTCTCAATTTTCTTAATGACTTCTCTCCTTCGACTTAATGGGGACTTTTAGCGCACCTAATTAAATAGTATCCGCCAAATAGGATGTACTAGTCAGCTCAAAAATTCCGCTTGGAACAATATATACCGGGTATCTCAAGACTGCTACCGAAAACGAAGCCGGGTGGTAGTTTTAGTGACTACAAACACAATGCAACTAAAAATTTCGCATAGAAACGCGACAATTATTTTTTATGATTTTTTAAACATCGTCATTTTTGGGTGGTAAATCCATAGTTTTTGCTAAAGTTATAATTTAAACACTTTTATACCTTAGATTAGTTATAAATAAATGGGTATACACTATTATTTTAGGAAAAAATGTATTTACCACCCAAATATGGCCATAGGAAAAAAAAAAAAATTGTCGCTTTTTTTTGCAACTTTTTCTATTGCATTGTGTCTGAAGTAGCTTAAACTACCACCCGGCTTCGTTTTCGGTAGCAGTCTTGATATACCCTGTATAATAACACACAGTCTAAAGAATGACTATATTAGTAATACCCGTCACCTTGTACGATGATCTGCACTGTACTGTAGTAGCTCATATACATACGTTCCACTGCAGGATACATGCCTGCTCTAAAATTGAGGGTACGACTGAGAGGGTTAGGTCATATGGTCCACCACGTGGGTCTAGTGCGGGTTAAATACCATAGAAATTCTTACAAATCGTTATGGTATGCAGGTTTTCTCACTATGTTTTCCTTCACAGTTATAGTGCGTGGTAGATGCTTCTCAGTACACATATGATTCCGAAAAGTCAGATATGTAAGCTGAGATTGGAACCTGCGACCACCGTGAGCATGCTGGCAGCCGCGACTGATCCATTACCAACAGACCACCATGCTATATAGTATATACTGTACACATATATAATACATTGTATGAATTTGAAACGCGACATATCCGCATAAATTATTACGATAGTCTCTAACCAAGAACCAAATATTCCACCAACAGCTAAGGGACATAAACCTCGTTTAAATATTAAACAATCTAATACATTCAGTCCACTACCCGCATTTGACGAAATCCTTTCACTTTCAATTTGCTAACAGAGGATTTGGGATCCTTTAAAACTACTGACACGAATGGGCAGAAACCTCGGATTATACCGTGCGTTCTCACAAAAGCTTTGAAGCACTTCTGTTTTAATACGTAAAAAATGAAAGGTTTTCGTGTTTTTGTACGATACCTGTTTGAAGTAGAAACTAAAATACGGTAAAAAATACGGTGCAGAATAGAGATAAGTTTTATGCTTTGCTTTATAGTTGTAGACTTCAATTAATCACGAAAATGTTTTCTTGGATTTGAACTTAATTTTTCATATCAGCTAGTCTACGCTTGATGATCAATTTCATTGTAAATTTACCATAAGTTAATCCGTTTGCTGGTAATCATGGACGTCCATGACACTTAGATCCTAGATATTTCCGACCTCTTAAAATGGGAAAGGAATGAATATTGGACCTCCAGCAATCTTACACATCAAAGCTTGTTTCATTAATTTTCATTTCAAACAAAAGACGAAGATGTAACAGGAGGGATGCTGATTAGCTCCCTTGCTGTTACCTCGATTTAAACCGTAGGCAATCACTAGTATCACCAACCATCGAACCAAGCACGTTTGTGGATATTGCGGCCCTCGGACCTAGAGGTCCCGAAACTATCAACAAAAGTCGATCTTAGTTCACAGGAGTTTCTGTGGTGTGTGGAATGTAATAAAATTGTAATACATTGTAATGTTTATGATAGTTGTTACTACGTCCAAAGGTTTAATAGTGAAGAATGTCTCAGACATTAAAGTCAGTTTTATTGCTATGAATGGCGAAACAAGCAAGCCGTTCGCCTGATGGTAAGCGATACGACCGCTCATTAACAGTAGCAAAACCAAACAACACCTCGTATATTCCACTCCGCTTGCCACCCTGAGACATAGGATGTAAGTCTCCATATGTCCAGAAGTTACTCTGGCTACAATATCTTTCACTCTGAAACACGAAAATACACGAACACGGCTGTTTGGTGGGAGAAATAAACGTGGCAGTGGTACCTACCCAGGCTTCTTCTGACATACCTATAAGAGATCTACCACCAATCCTTCTAATAAAACATGTATATTTTAATATGTATAATAGTGTAAATCCGTCCCGTCTCGTCCCTTCTCCATCCATCCCTGTCCACACGTCTTTCATCCACTCTCATCATATTAATGTCTAGATATGATTTATAGAGGCTCTACGACCTACAGTCAAACCACCTAGGTGGTTTTGTAGGGTATATTTGTGTGTAATTAGACCTAAGTTCTTATTGTGTAATAAGTAATAAATAAAATAAAAATTACCTAAGAGCGGCTTTGTCGCAGGCATCGGGCGTGTCGACGGCGGGCAAGTGTTCCGTGTCGAGGTCGAGCTGGTCGAGCTGCTCGTCGGTCGGCGTCGAGCAACTCTCCGTTTTACTCCGGCTGGATGAGCGCCGGACGATCGTGAGAGCGCCTTGTTCTGTGGACAATAAGGTCCATCATTGAAACGAACTAGGAATGAGAAAAAATATTAAAAATGATGGAGAAATATCAGTGAGAATATTTTGGATCAAACTACCGGTGCAAAGGGTGAAATGTAAGAACGAATAAAAATAATGTGTGTACATTAAATCTGTGCAATAAATTAATATAATTCTAACGTGGCATGCTTTATTTACAATACAATATCCAAATCAATTATTCAGTCAAAAATAATTATACAGAACACATTCATTAAATCTATTATTAAACGTAATAATTAGATACACCAATTAGGCACATATAAATCTGCCTCACCCCTTTTATTCGCATCGTGAAAATTATAAACAAAGAGAAACATAGCTGTACAAAGAGAACAAAAAATTCTTAATTACACAAACATTACCTCTCTCCATAACAAAACCACACTTTGGACTGTAGCAAACAAATAACACCATGAATTACAAAGCAATGCTTGGCATTCCAATGCGCTCGCCATCCTAAGATACAAGTTTTTAAGTCTCAATATGTCCGGTAGCTACTCTGGCAGCAATATCCTTTTCAAGCCGGAATATAATAGTGCATTTACACTGCTTTTTGGCGGGATAAATAGAAATTGCGTTAGTACATACTCAGGTCACCTCCCATATGAAAAACCTACCAGTAATTTACCTAGTTTACTATCGAATGTAATAATCTTTATTCCCCTTAATAAAATGCATATCAAAGGCGACATAACATTAATACCAACGCGTTCACAGCACAATAAATTGAATGCCATTCGGGTTCACAAGCCGGCATTCATAGTGAAATGAAATCTGCGGTCGCTTTGTCGCTTTCCAATTGCGTAGTGTGCGACTTTTTTTAGATTTGTATATCGTAGTTAGTGCTATTCATTGGAAATGTAAAATAAATATTTTATTTGATATCTACCACTGAAATATCGTGGGTAATTTAATTTATAATAACGTTAGTGTAGGGTGAAATTGTTATTCATTTCATCCTGCTTTCGGCTGACCAACTAAACGCAGAGTGAATGTCCTATATATATATGCCTATGTCCAGCAGTGGACAATGAAAGGCTGATGATGGTTCGAGGTATTAAATGTTGAAATCCAGAAGAAATTACCATGTAATTTAAGGAATTATTAGTTTGATTGCTGATTTTGTCTTCATATACAAAATAATAAAAGCCTGATTAATACTTATTGTAGGATTGAAAGGCACTTTATATTGTAGGGTATCTTTAGACTGCGACCAAAAATGAAGTCAGGTTTAGTTGCATTATGTCTATATTCAGTAAAATGACCAGCTGGCTATGATTTCAGTAAGAGTTTGGATACACCCGGTATAATATATTACTTCTCACCACCTACCTACTACTTCTGGGAAAATAGCGTGCGTCTGTGTGGGTAAGAAATCTGTTGTGTTCCATTGAAGCCAGGCATTCAATTTTTCAAAAGATCTGATGTAATATAAATAAATACACCCAACAGTCACATACATAGTCCTGACCCACATTAAGATCAATTAAGTCTTGTGTCGTGGGTATCAGGAACTACGAGAGACTTTTCGGTCTCACAAACACCCAGACCCGAGAAAAATACTTGTGGGCCTCACAAACATTTGTCTCGGTGCGGGCATCGAATCCGCGGCCTCTCGTTTCACAGGCGGCGTCTAACCAACTGCGCCACGGAGGCTGTCAATATGTAATTCATATTGTGGGATCACCTCAATTTTGATAATTATACGGAAACACCATAGCGCTTGCCACAACTAATTGAATGTTGAAACTAAAAAATAGCAATAAAACTCCAAAACCGCAAACCAAAGCTCAGTAATTAGCTTAAAACGTCGCCAAGCTACAAACTTAACGCCATTGTTACAAAGCAGCTTTTGTCTGAGTTTCCGTTCTCAGTTTCTGTTATAACGTTTTTTAGACATTCACAATTTCTGTTTGTCGTGGCGCTTTTTGTTTTAAACAAATTAATTAATTCACAGCATTTCGCTTTGTTCTTGAAAAAGGAAGGAATTTTTAACAATTTCAGATCGCGTAACGTTTTTTTTTTTACAAAAAACGTTTGTGTTTTCTGCGGCTTGGTTTTATTGAATTTGATATTACTTTGTTTCAAAATTATTTGATGCAAATTTTATATTTTGTATTATCCTAAAGTAATTGTATTGGCTAATAGTGGTTCTTAATACCAGATCACCTTATTATCTGATACAAATCTTAATCACGATTATCATGGCCATAAAGTTAATAATATTAGTAGTGCTAACTATTAAGTAGTTTCTAAATACGTGTAATAAATTAATATTATACTTAAAAACATAATTACTAATTGACAAACGATAAATTCAGAATACTGTTATCGTTGTGCACCGCGTAGCAAAGGTCACTACGCGCGTAGTGACTTGCTACGAATGCGATTACGTTGTCGTAGACGTAGCATACAAATTACATTATACTGCAGTATTATACAGTTTAATTGTTTTTGCACCTGATTCGTTAATAATAATATGTTCAGCTAAACTTTTTAATGACATCAATCAACATTATTACATAGATATAATTCTCATAAGTTTTCAAGACTAAATATTCTACAAAACATAAATTGACTTCAGCGTTCCTTTTTCAAAGCCTCAGCTAAAGTTTGAGCCATCTAACTAGGGCTCAAAGTTTGAGGCATTCGGGACAATTTGCAGATAATAATGGCGTGATAACAGATAACGTATGTGCCAGCGCATTTCAGAGGGAACAAAGCGCCGATTATTCTGAAGATTGTTTTGAATTCTTACCTTTTGTTCTTTACTAGTCTTGGTACTGTTTTGTGGATTTTAAATGAGTTTCTTTTGAGTTTTTGAGTGAGTGCAATATTTATTTATTTTATACGCGTTTTTATACGTTATTGTACATCCCAACCTCATACAACCTACCTGATTATAGTCTAGGCGACTGATCGCAGGTGTCAGACAGTAAATGGAAAAAAAAAACAAAAATTGTACATCAAAAATAAAAATACAATACAAAACGCTTAGCCTAAATGCACAGCAATACTGGCGGTCTTATTGCTGTCGGGGATATCTTCCAGACAACCTTTGGATGGACTCGAGTAATAATAGCAACACATTAGATTGTAAGTCTGTATCTGTATCTGTATCAGCCCATATTCGTCCCACTGCAGGGCACGGGCCTCCTCTACAATCGACAGTACGATTGAGAGTGGTTAGGCCATATAGTCATAGATTGTAAGTCTATTGCAGTTGAAATGATTTTTTTTTTTCTTCTTTACTCGTTCCCTCACTGCTAAGGATCGAGACTCCGTTTGATACCGTCAACCAGTTGTCTTCATCGCTTCCGTACTGTAGCTTCTGGAATGCATCGCGACACGTACTTTTAGTTCATCCGATGTTTGGTCCGACCATCCACCAGTAAATAAAAATATAATCCTATTTTATATTTTTTATTTACGGAATCTGTCTTTATTTTTTGTTTATTTTTTTTTCAAACTTGACTTACTAAATGTAATGTACTCTACATCATACTGTCTGGTACAGACTTTTCTTTCCATTTTTCATGAGACATAAAAATGGGATAATATATACTGTAATAATTATTATTTTACTACTGTCTTCAAGAAACCTTATCTAATGATACATAACACATATATTTTGTATAAATAGGAAACATTTTTCCTTCCCTTTGAAGGTGTAAATGTACAAAGACTCGTGTGTGTAGCCCCTTATATTTTTGTAATGAAAAGGGCGTGAGAAATGTTGCCATATTCCCAACGGAATTGAACATAGAAGAAAATAGCTAATCTTGAAAGCAAACGAGAAGCCACAGCAAAAAATAAATAAGAAATGTAAGGGGATCTAACACATTACTTTGTGGGTATCCCGCTGGAAAGCAAGTACACGAAATACAAATAACGTAGAAGTTATTTCGGTGAAGTTGTGAATGAAGATTGTAATTGGGATATATGTTTGAAAATATTACAATATTAATTCATTGTGATTTTGTTGTTACTGAAATTGACATTTAAGTCGATTTTTAATAAAGAAACATATTTTAATTTAATTAATGGGACTTATGTATTTGTCAAGTAAAATACATTATGTGTGGAATCAAGTAATAATGAAAATTAGGCACACTAATTTTATTGGGCTTTGCATATAGACTGTGGCGGTTGCAATACGCCAACTTAGATATAGCTTTTAAAGCGGTTGCAATACGCCAACTTATATTTAGCTTTTAAAATAACACGTTTATTAGTTGTAATTTGAACATTATTTAAACACGCATTTCATTTTAAAATATGACTGCAGATGTTTAACCATAAAACATCTGCGAGTCGTTTTATTTAAGTAAGAATTTTTGTGTACCTTATTGTATAATATTAGTTAAAAAGATGCTGTTCTAAATTATTGTTTCCTAATTGTAATGACCCGTTCATGCCGGGGCAATAAAACTGTATTATTATAGTTAAGTTCTTTAGTGGCGGTAATCCTTTGCAACAAATTTATGTTTTTTAGACAATAGTACACATGTTTGGGTAAACCTTTCTGTTTGGACAATAGCCCAGATGTTTGGGCCGACCTTAATTTTTAGTTGAAAGGATAGACCCTATTTTATTGCTTAAATATATTTTCTGGAAGATTTATCCCCACCGATCCTCATTCGGGTAGTCCTATAAAAGGGTCGGTTTATTTGGATGAAAGAGGACAGTCTGCCATCTCTCGTCACGAGCACATCTCGCTCCGAGTCGCATAATTATAATTTTACTCTGTCTGTGAATGTATTAAGTGTTAATTTATAAAATATACGATAGTTAATTCCTGAAAGTTAGTGCTCATTCTAATACCTACACTTATAACCACCAAAGTGGTGACCCCGAAGCAAAAAGAGTGATTTGAGTGTAGTGTGTTAAAGTTTAATAGTAGTACGCGAGTTTTCCGTGGAAGAGACATTGTTTTTGAGTAAAACATAGAAAAAGTGAGCAGTATAATGAACACCGGAAGCGTTAGCGAACAATCTGCCCCGGAGGTTGCGTCGTGTTCTCCACATATACCAGAGTGCAAATCGAATGATTTAGAAGTTTGGTTCGCCATGGTAGAAGCTGCGTTTGCTGCCGCCCGCATCAACTCGGAGAAATCAAAATACGCACTGATAATACAGAAGATACCAACTAGCATCATAGACACAATGCGTGATGTCATCTTAAGCCCGCCCGACGACGCTCCGTATACAACGTTCAAGGCGATTTTGATAAAGCGTTGTGGTACATCGGAAAGTCAGCGAACACGTCAGTTGCTGGAACGCGAGAAAATTGGAGAAGATAAGCCGTCGCAGTTTCTTCGACGTCTACGAAACCTAGCTGGTGAGAATATGTCGGAATCTACTGTCCGTACACTTTGGCAAGGACGATTGCCAACGGTCTTACAGCCCATCCTAGCAACTGTTAAGGACCAACCGTTGGAGAAAGCTGCGGAAGTTGCAGATGCAGCTTTAGAATACTTGCCAATGCGTTCAGCTATTGCAGAGGCCGTAATTCGTCCTACTTCCACCAAACAAGAGGAATCGGTATCGGAAGACATGAAAAAGATGTACGTCAGTTTAAAGGACGAGATTGCTTTGCTACGTCGAGAAATCAACGATCCCACTTCACGTGTGCGAGTGCGAGATAGAAACAGATCACGATCTCGCTCACGTTCCAGAAGCCGTGGTCCACGTCCACGTGATTTGTGTTGGTATCACTGGCGGTTTGATACGAAGGCAACAAAATGTGTTCCACCATGCAGCAAGGCTACGGGAAACGCTCCGGGCAGTCGTTAATGACGGCAAACGACCCCTGCCCTAAGAAATCACGCCGTTTATTCGTCTGTGATCGAGCCAGCAAAATCCAATTCCTCGTGGACACCGGAGCTGACATCTGCGTGTTTCCTCGTCATCGTATCCAAGGCCCGCATAAAAATCCAACTACGAGCTTTCTGCGGCCAACGGGACAGTGATCGCTACATATGGAATTGCTAATTTAACGTTGGACCTTGGCCTAAGTAGAGATTTTACTTGGAGGTTCATAATAGCCGATGTCTCCAAGCCAATCTTAGGTGCTGATTTTTTGGCATATTATGGACTCCTACCAGATCTGCAACGTAGACGTTTGATAGACTCCTCCACCCCGCTTACCTACAAAGCGGAGATAACAGAGTGTCAGGAACCAAGCATCAAAGTCATTAATGGCTCATCACCATACCATGAGCTTCTGCAGGAGTTCCCAGATATTATTCGTCCGGATGGCGCACCCAAAACAGTAAGCCACAGCACAAGACATCACATCATTACGACTCCAGGCCCACCAGTTGCGCACGAACCCCGTCGTCTTGCTCCAGACAAGTTGGCCGCCACTAAAAGAGAATTTGAGGCGATGTTACGACTAGGATTGTGTCGACCATCAAAAAGTCCATGGGCTTCTCCACTACACATGGTTCCCAAGAAAGGAGATGAGTGGAGACCATGTGGAGACTATCGGGCACTCAATAGTCGGACAGAACCCGATAAATACCCAGTACGACACATCCAGGACTTTGCACAAGGACTGCACGGGAAGAACATTTTCTCCACTCTTGACTTAGTAAGAGCATTCCATCAAATACCAGTCGCAGAGGAAGACATACCTAAGCCATCATTACTCCATTCGGACTCTTCGAGTTTATGTACATGACTTTTGGATTACGTAACGCAGCCCAAACCTTCCAGCGCTTCATGGACGAAGTGCTACTGGGATTGGACTTTTGTTACGTGTACATTGATGATATTTTAATTGCATCATCATCACATGAAGAGCACCTCAAGCATTTGAAAATTGTTTTTAATCGTCTTAAGAAATATGGCGTCGTCATCAACCCCAGCAAGTGCATCTTTGGTCAGAAAGAAGTTCGTTTCCTGGGATATATGGTAACTGCAACTGGTACTCAACCATTTCCAGACAGAGTTGTCGATATACAACGGTTTAAATTACCAGACACAGTCAAATAGCTACGTGGATTTCTCGGTATGATTAATTTCTACCGCAGGTTCATACCAGGTGCAGCCGCAACTCAAGCACCGCTTAACGACCTACTCCAGGGTAACCTTAAAGGAAATGCTCCTGTGCCCTGGACACCAGCTACTACAAAGGCTTTCGACGCGTGCAAGGAGAGTCTCGCGGAGGCTACCTTGCTTGCTCATCCTAAACCCGACGCACAGTTAGCATTAATGTGTGATGCATCGGACTACGCCGTCGGCGCAGCGCTGCAGCAGTTTGTGGATAATCATTGGCAACCGCTGGGCTTCTTCTCGAAGAAATTGAGCCCCACCGAGCAGAAATATGCAGCTTATGACCGCGAACTCCTAGCTATATATCTTGCTGTCAAACACATCAGACACATGATAGAAGCGAGAAAGTTCACTACTTATACTGATCATAAGCCCATTACCTTCGCATTTCGGAAGAAATCAGACCAATGCTCACCACGCCAATTTCGACACTTAGATTTCATCAGCCAGTTTTCAACGGATATTCGTCACATTGCTGGAAAAGATAACCCTGTCGCTGATGCATTGTCTCGCGTAGAAGAGCTCGAAACAACTCTAGACTTCAAGGCACTCGCTGACTCGCAGGCGGACGACGAAGAACTTCGAAAATTGCTAAAAGAAAATACGTCTTTGCAATTGAAACGTATACTGATTCCAGGCACGGACATCCCCATAACCTGTGACGTATCAACACAAGCTGTTCGACCATTCATCACCACGCCGTTTAGGAGAATTGCATTCAACACCGTCCATCGACTTACGCATCCCGGAATCAATGCTACAGTCAAACTTATGACCCAGCGTTATATTTGGCCGTCAATAAACTCCAATTGCAGAAAATGGGCTCGCAGCTGCATCGATTGTCAACGTGCGAAGATCTCAAGACAAGTATCTGCCCCTGTTGGATCATTTTCTCCACCGACATCCAGATTTGAGCATATCCATATAGACATAATTGTAATGTCTATATCTGAAAGTTACAGGTACTGTCTCACAATGATAGATCGTTTCACTCGTTGGCCAGAAGCAATACCACTCCAAGACCAGGAAGCAACAACGGTGGCTAAAGCATTCTACAACCATTGGATCTCACGCTTTGGCACACCATTAAGGATCACATCTGACCGCGGTAGACAGTTCGAGTCGCACCTGTTCAGGCACCTCAATCAATTGGCAGGCACGACGCATTTCAAGACTACGGCTTATCATCCGGCGTCCAACGGTATGGTGGAATGTTTTCATCGTCAGCTGAAGGCGGCTATAAAATGTCATCAGGATACACGGTGGACTGAAATTCTCCCTACCGTGCTGCTGGGCATCCGAGCTGCTTGGAAGGAAGATTTAGAGGCTACGGTCGCCGAGATGGCATATGGTCAGCCACTGCGGGTTCCAGGAGAGTTTTTGGTGCAACAGACGACAATCACCAACAGCAATAGTGCAACGGACTTTGTGAAACAGCTACGGCAACACTTTCAAGAGCTGCGACCGACTTCAGTATCTCGGCATGGCGAGAAAAGAACTTTCATTTTTAAAGACCTCAGCACCACTGATCAAGTCTTCGTGCGCCGCGAGGGTCCAAAAGTGCCCCTGCAGAGTCCTTACGAGGGCCATTTCAAGGTTGTCATGCGAGGGGAGAAGACGTTTGTTGTTAACGTCCGCGGTCGTGACGTTACAATTTCCATTGACCGTCTTAAGCCAGCCTATGTGTTAGCTGACCCTGAAAACACTTCAGCTGACGACGAACATCAAGCACCAAGGCAACGGACAACTCAAGACACTGAAGATGTACATCACGAAACAGATGCACACCAGCGAACAAGGTCCGGAAGGCGCGTCCGCTTCCCGGACTATTTCCAAAGTGGATTTTCGTGAACTGTCATTCACTGGTAGGGGGGTGCTGTGGCGGTTGCAATACGCCAACTTAGATATAGCTTTTAAAGCGGTTGCAATACGCCAACTTATATTTAGCTTTTAAAATAACACGCTTATTAGTTGTAATTTGAACATTATTTAAACACGCATTTCATTTTAAAATATGACTGCAGATGTTTAACCATAAAACATCTGCGAGTCGTTTTATTTAAGTAAGAATTTTTGTGTACCTTATTGTATAATATTAGTTAAAAAGATGCTGTTCTAAATTATTGTTTCCTAATTGTAATGACCCGTTCATGCCGGGGCAATAAAACTGTATTATTATAGTTAAGTTCTTTAGTGGCGGTAATCCTTTGCAACAAATTTATGTTTTTTAGACAATAGTACACATGTTTGGGTAAACCTTTCTGTTTGGACAATAGCCCAGATGTTTGGGCTGACCTTAATTTTTAGTTGAAAGGATAGACCCTATTTTATGGCTTAAATATATTTTCTGGACGATTTATCCCCACCGATCCTCATTCGGGTAGTCCTATAAAAGGGTCGGTTTATTTGGATGAAAGAGGACAGTCTGCCATCTCTCGTCACGAGCACATCTCGCTCCGAGTCGCATAATTATAATTTTACTCTGTCTGTGAATGTATTAAGTGTTAATTTATAAAATATACGATAGTTAATTCCTGAATGTTAGTGCTCATTCTAATACCTACACTTATAACCACCAAAAGACAATATAAATAACTGTAAAGACCTTCGATCAAATATACACTAGATACAACATGAGCGCTTAGAAAATGGCACCAAAAAAAAGTGCTTTAAGCACTCTTTCGCCTTCAGTCACGCATCGACCATTGCTTCTAAAACGTCGCAGAACTTTAGACAATATTGTGTGAAAAGCTACTTTAAGCTCCAGGAATAAGGTAGAAATTGTGTTAATATATTTGGAATATGTTTTTTTTTATTGCTGTGTATGGCGAGACGAGCAAGCCGTTCGCCTGATGGTAACCGATACGACCGCTCATAAGCAGTAGCAACATTCCACTGCGCTCGCCATCCTGAGACATAAGATGTTAAGTCTCAATATATCCAGTAGTTGCTCTGGCTACAATGTCCTTCAATCCGAAACACAACAGTGCATTTAAGCAGTGTTGTTTCACGGGAGAAATAGACATTGCGGTGGTACCTACCCAGATGGCCTCTCACATATGAGAGACCTACCACCAGTAATCATCAATCAATCAGTACCACCTATATGTGATCTTTTTATTTACTTTCTTTATTTCAATGCATCGGTGCCACTTTTTAATAGAATATTTACAGGGAACTGTGTATCTAGTGTATATTGGATCGAAGGTAAAGACAGACAATGCGAAAGAATAACAACCGCAATCAAATCAGATGTCTATGATATGTTTTAAAATGTCACACAAACTTATTTATCTATTCCATAACAGTGTAGAATACAACAGGCAATGTTATTGTTGGACATTTGGCAACTAAACCGAATGGGACCAGCTAACTAGGCCGAGTGAGACAAAACTTATACGAATACACCAAAAAATCTTGAATGTTTCGGTACAAAAAAAGTTAGTGTATTCCTTCCATCGATTCATCTTCTCAGCTACAACACGTTCAAAGCGTTGGTTACTGTTTGGCCTAAAATAATATTTATAGGACTAATTCTGATTATAGAATATATTAATTTTGGATTACGTTTATATGAACATTGGCACGAGGAAACGTAAAATCCCAGTTGAATCATATGAAAAATTATGCTATTGTAAATTATAATGGACAATTCAACAGTTGATTTATCTTAGATGTTATATTGCATTTGCGTCACAGAGTACATTTTACGTACCAAATATGTAGAAAATAGTCTCTAGGTTTTTTTTCTCGACTTTATTGTACATTTTTATCTCCTAACAAGGTCTGTCGGGGTATTCCTACGCATATATGTAACAACGAAGATGTCAGCTTAGTTTATATACAGATGGATGTAGCTCACAACACTCATTTTATTTTTATAAGAAAAGAAAATAAGACGGTACCTTTGGACTTTCCTTTAACCTTGTTGGACCTTCATATCATTCGTGATAAACAAATATTACACTAAAAGTCAAATATAGTACAGAACTTTTATTTATATTCCAGATGATTAATTAATAAAGTGATATGAACTGTTGGAGAAATGTAACCTCCGTTGTGGTTTTTTTTTCAATAACTCTGGAGAGTAGAAAAATGTTTCGAGTTGTAATTTTGATAGAATATTTTTGATTTTCTAGTGTATAATTGAAGTATTGTATACTTAAATTATACAATTGTGTCAGTCAACATCTCTTTTATTTTTCAATCTTAATCTGCAAAGCATTTTAACATTTTCTAATGATTATTACAACATGAAAAACTAAAATACATTTATTTTACAAAATAAATTAAATAACTGTAACTTTTCTTCCACATAATTAATAAAAAAGTTATATAATAGATAGAGTGACATACATGAATAGCTGTAGAATGAAGCTATGTGTTCAAATCATAAGTCACAATACATATGGACTTTATGGGTATACGGTTTAAGAATCTAATTTGATAACTGGGGATGGCATTTATACTTGACATGGCTAAATTCGCTCCTTAAAATATTTGGGATTTAAAACAATATCAACGGAATTTGTGTAATGCCTTTAAAGTACCCACTAAAGTCGTATAGCTTATGTACATCTTAATGTGTTGCACAACGCCTTTAAACTACCCACGAAAATTGTATACGTGAGCTTAAGTATTCATCTAAAATATCATGTAATATATTTGTATTGAATTGTCTGAGTCGATATCTGCGCAACACCCACCCCCTGTTGCCATGGCAACGGGATACACACCCCTGCCGAGTAATATTATCAAAGAGAAACAATAAACAATTACAGAACACATGTTATTGGAACTTACCGTCGTTATTATAATTATTATGTGGTCAAAAGTATTAATCGAAGTTTTTGTTTTCATATTACGGTATTGGTATTGTTGAATTACGCTCCATAATTTTTCTTCAATAATACATTTCTGGAAAAAATACATACATATGTATTTATGTATGAACATAAACGTCACGCCTGTATCCCATAGGGGTAGGCAGATATTATGGATCTCCACTTTGCTCGATCCTGAAATACTGCAGTCGCTTCATACACTTTTATAAACCTTTTCATGCATTCTGATGATTACCAAATAATTATAACCATATTTACCTGAAAACAATATTTTTTGTCGTTATATTGTTATGTATATTAAACTCAAGGTTTCTTAAAATCTACCACTTTTCGATATAATTTTCAAATTTGTCAATGGTGACTTCAGATGTAACATCTATTCAAAAACCTTTAGAGCTAAAATTGGGTACATCAGTCATATGAGGACCCATCAATAAAGCCGCCAATTAACAGTAAATGGACGCCGAAGCCGTATTCGCCTAGGATTGAATTCAATTCATACACATTAAATAGGGTTTGTATTCATATGGAAATGTATTTAAAAAATCCACGACGAGGTGAAGTTACAATTTTACTATAGATTTTTATCAATATAGAATAGAGACATATTTATAATCTTTGCATCTGGCGACTTGAACTAAACGAAACTCTAACTGGGGGTAAAGGCCTTAAGGGTATAGAAAATGAGCCGATAAATATTAATAATTGTGTTTTAATTTAATTTTGCATAAATTAACCTTAAATAACATACATACATAAATTCACGCCTTTTTCCCAGAGTAAGTATGGAGAGGTTTCGTCCCAAGATGTGACAGAGGGCGAGCCTATCGCCATATCTGACACAAATTTCAAAGACTGGCAAAGACTCCGGGCTGATAATAAATAATAATTCCAATATCACTTTGCCTGACCCGGAATTGGAACCCGAGACCTTAGCTTTGTAATCGTACCGTAGAACTACGCCATCGAGGCCGGCAAATAGCATTGCAATTAAATAACATCGCAATTAAATAGCATTGCCATTAAATACCATTGGTATTAAATAGCATTGCAATTATAAGTTTGAAAGTACCTTTTTCGAGTGTACACTTATACAATATAGCAGCAATAAGAGTCCTCGAGCGTCTGGTCTATAACCAGTTAAGCTCTTTCCTCGCCAAACATGATCTCCTCAATCCCCTTCAATCCGGCTTTCGTCCTGGGCACAGCACAGTTACTGCACTTGTCAAAATCACCGACGACATTCGTCTGGGGATGGAAAACAGTCAGTTAACTGTGCTGACACTACTAGACTTTAGCAATGCATTTAACACGGTTGATTTTGACATTCTCATAGCTATACTTCGCTCCTTCAACATATCTCCAAGTGTGATTGAATGGTTTCATAGTTACCTGTATTTTTTTTTTTATTGCTTTGAATGGCGAGACGAGCAAGCCGTTCGCCTGATGGTAAGCGATACGACCGCTCATGAACAGTAGCAATATTCCACTGCGCTCGCCATCCTGAGACATAAGATGTTAAGTCTCAATATGTCCAGTAGTTGCTCTGGCTACAATGTCCTTCAATCCGAAACACAACAGTGCATTTAAGCAGTGTTGTTTCACGGGAGAAATAGACATTGCGGTGGTACCTACCCAGATGGCTTCTCACATATGAGAGACCTACCACCAGTAAACTGTTTGGTCGCCGTCAGTGTGTTCGCCTAGGGGATTCGGTTTCCTCGTGGTGCAACACATCTGCCGGTGTTCCTCAGGGTGGTGTCCTATCTCCCCTTCTTTTCTCAGTGTTTATTAATTCAATTTCTTGTAATCTTTCTTCCTCCTACCACCTTTATGCAGACGACCTTCAACTTTATCGTCAATCTCCGCTCGACCAGCTGAATGACTCTATTCGTCTGATGAATAGCGACCTTCATGCAATATCCGAGTGGAGTAAAGCATATGGCCTTAAATTAAACCCAACAAAAACACAAGCCATTATTATAGGAAGCCCAAGAACTATCTGCAAGATCGACTGGTCTCTTTTGCCTCACGTGCTGCTAGAAGGGGTTGTGGTCCCGTTTAGCGACACTGTGAAAAATCTTGGTGTTATTTTCGATCGCAGTTTAACTTGGGGCCCTCAAATAGTGGCAGTTAGTCGTAAATTGTTTGCCTCTGCTGGTTCGTTGCGTAGATTGCGTAATTTTCTTCCGACTACCACTAAGATTGCGCTTGCACAAGCTCTCTTGCTCCCTATTCTCGACTATGCCGATACCAGCTATCTCGATCTTACTGAGGCCCAGCTAAATAAGCTTGAGCGCCTTTAAAATTTTTGTATCAGGTTTATATTTGGTTTGCGCAAATATGACCATGTTTCTGAATATCGTAACAGGCTCAAGTGGCTCCCTATACGTCGTCGCCGAAATGCTCATATCCTGTCTCTTCTCTACAGTGTTCTGTTTAATCCCTCTTCTCCGCGCTACCTTCAGGAACGTTTTAACTTCCTACATACTGCTAATTCACATTGTCTTAGGTCATCAGAGAATCTGATGTTGCAGTTTCCAGCACATAGGACGTCATTTTATGACCGTTCCTTTACTGTTGAGGCAGTGCGGCTGTGGAACGCTTTGCCTCTTACAATTAAGCGATCGTCCTCGCTGGAAATATTTAAATCAAGGGTGAAAGCTTTCTACCTTTCGCAATAGATTTATCATCATTCACTATTATTGTTATGTATATATGTATGTTTATGTATTATATTGTATTTAAGTGTATCATATCTTGCATTTATTCGTTTATATCGGTATTTATATATTTATATTGTATGTAAGTTTATTGTTAATAATAAGCACCGTCCATAACCATTGGATCTTTCCTTTACCAACCGGTTGTCTGGAAGAGATCGCTTAAAGCGATAAGACCGCCAGTTATATCACCAACTTTATTTTTCTATAACTATTGTTTTCTTCTTTTTTCTTTTGTTTTTGTCTTTTGTTTATCTTTTGTATATGGTGTTATAATAAAGAGTTATTATTATTATTATTATTAAGAGTGTTCACTACAGTGTAGCTGGTTCACTGGAGATTTTTAACATTTAGTACGGTAGCATTACAGTAAGAACGTAGGAAATCTATATCACTCAATGGCACTCGAACAAAATAGACGAGACGCGTTATAGTGTCTGTACTTCAGATGTTTTTAACCAGCTATTGTGTTACATATAGGATAGATCCAGATTGTTACCGAAAACGAAGCAAGTTTGTAGTTTTAGCGACTACAGACACTTTGTGAATAAAAACCCGAAGAAATGTTGTGTAATACACATTGTCGTGGTGATTTTTTACTATTTTGTTAACTATCGTCGTGTTTGGGTTCACTACCCAATAAGTAACTTTTGCTAAAATGATAATTTAAAACCTTGCGTATCATTGTGTTTTTGTAAATAAAATTGCTTGCTTCGTTTTCGGTCGCAGCCTGGATATACCGTTGATAGATCGTTGTTTGTAGGTATTCGGATCTACCTATATTATAGTGACTGTCGTATATTTTGTGCGAGTATTCCAACAAAATTCAAATAGTTCACAATTCCGTCGCGTTCTCCCTCCGTATATCGGAGTGTGAAAAGACCAACAAAATTGTGACGACCATCATAAATAAGGATTGTACTTAACTTATCATCAAGCATTTTATAACAATTCTAAATAACACGCCGGTTGTGCTATCATATTTCCTCTACCCTATTCCAAAATCATGTATCTACACCATTATAAGGCTCCCAACAGCATACAACTCGCACATTTAAATACCTGCAATGTCCATCTACTCTTGACCTTTCTTTACAACCGTTGACAACTTTCAACTTGAACTGTTGAACTTCGTTCTGATTTCTAATCCTTATTTTATTCCTCTTAATATTACTGCCAGCACCATCGCCATACTAGAATAGGTTGCTTTACTCATCGCTTATAGAAATCACCCATTACAATATTGTAGTCATTTCCTCGTACCAGTAAAATAATATATTTTGGCAATGTAATGAATTTCTGATAGTTTATATCCAGTCCATTCGAATAATAAGATTTATTTAGCCCCAAAAATCCTAAGTACATACTAGAAAAAATAATTCCATAACACCAACATCTTCCAAGATGTAATGCCCACACAGGTGTCTTCTAAAAACAGGTTCAATGTGGGTCGTATAAAGGAATTTAATCGCACAGAAAAACTGAATTTTTTTGTCACCGAATTTTATCGCTGACGAAGGTTAGAGAAATTTCCATGAATAACCCTGTTTGATGGATATGTAGTTTCTATTTTTACAGTGGAAATAAACGCGTAGAGGCTGCATTGATATACATACTGAATTGTTTATTTTTGACACAGACTTTATTTTAGTGTGGGGTCATGACTATGTATGTGACTGTTGGGTGTATTTATTGATTTATTTAATCGCTTTTTAAATAAGATCTCATAAAAGATTTTGTTTTAAGTTTGAAATCAATATTTCATGTCAGCTAATACTTCTTTTGATTAAATTTGTCCCGAGTTAGCTGTAACTTAGTGTGAAACCTTCAGCTTTAGTGGTTTAAGACGGTCTCTATTCGGGCTTTGAAATCGGTTCTGCTGTCCGAAATTAGTTTTATTTAATAGTAAAATGGTGTCTTACTTTTATCAGTCGATTTAATTTATATTTAAATAATGGTGGAATACTAAGAAGCACTTACTATAGAATACTTTATAGCAGAAAAACTAATTTCAATTTGCTTGAGCGAAATTTTCATATAGTTCTTTTCGATTATATTTTTCTCTTAGCTATGAATAATATAATAATAATAATAAACTTTCAATTGGCACAAAACTACATAAGTTGCATTTTTTTAATCAGAGGTATGAGCTTACCATGTGTTGAAAATCCCATCCGTTTCCAAAACTGTTATCGCTCAATAATTTTTTATACTTCAATAAAAATACAGAAGAGCATATAAAACCAATGGGAGCAGACGTGCATTCGTGACATATTTTATAACCCTGCTTTATTTTCGTGAAACAGAACGTTGTTACTGCTTTTGTATCGGTAAAGTGCACTACACACCGAACCGCTGACTCGGCGGCACATGTCCACAACATTTTGTTGGCGGGCAAGTCGGCGGCTTCACTTCATAAGTCGCAAAACTTTGTGGGCAACATGTCGGCGACTTGACATGCCATGAACATTTTTATGTCGGTGTTGAGTGTAGCTTGGCAACTGAGCATCGTATATGCCGCCAACATAGGCTTGTCGCCGAAAGGATACTTTCATTGGTCGCAAGGTTGTGACAGCGGGCTGTGTTGCCGTGCCGGCAGCTTTTGTGTGTAGCGTGCTCATTGTAGCAATGAATATGAACCATATTTTAATGTTTGTTTCTTTTTCGTATCTTTGGATTGTTCCGTTATATTGTTAGGGAGTGGCGATCAATAAAAAAAATATTGAAGATAGTAAAGACCGATATTTAAGTCGCATTTTAGTTACCACCAGGTTCATTAGATAAAAAATAACACCCAACAGTCACACATAGTCCATAGACTCCAGACTAAAATCGAGTCTTGTGTCGTGGGTATCACGAACTACTAGAAACTTTTCAGTCTCATAAACACCCAGATCTAAAAGAAATAATTGTGGGCCGCACAAAGATTTCTCTCAGTGCGCGGATCAGGTATCTATTATATATATATACAGGGTATATCAAGACTGCTACCGAAAACGAAGCCGGGTGGTAGTTCAGACATATTGCAACAGAAAATGTTGGAAAAAAAAGCGACAATTTTTTTTCTTATTTTTTTTATATAGTCGTATTTGGGTGGTAAATACATTTTTTCGTAAAATTATAGTGTATACCCTTTTATTTATAAAGACTCTAAGGTATAAAAGAGTTTAAATTATTATTTTAGCAAAAACTATGGATTTACCACCCAAAAACGACGATATTTAAAAAATGATAAAAAAAAATTGTCGCGTTTCTATGCGAAATTTTTAATTGCATTGTGTTTGTAGCCACTAAAACTACCACCCGGCTTCGTTTTCGGTAGCAGTCTTGAGATACCCGGTATATATCGTGGTAAGTGTCATATTGTCGTTGGAGAGAGACATATTAGAGGGATTAGGACCACCAACGGTACCCTACAAGCTGTGGATAACAGTGTGGCAGCCATTATTAAAACCAACACAGTCCAGAAACAAAAAACAATAAATCCTAAAAATATTTACCCCAATAGAGGCCGAACCATAAACTTTCAACACAGCACAATATTTGATAAATTATAACCACAATAATACATAAAATACAGATTATCGCTTTGTTTATTTCAGTACGTTTTATTTAGCAAGCCTCTGTGGATTTAAATATGATTTAGCTTGTAAATTAACTTGCCTGGGGCTGTCATTGGGCATTACTGAATTGCCGAATTGGGGTCAGGCGATTGTAGAACATAAAAAATAGGAATTACAGTTGCGATTTAGTTTGATACATAATTAACTAATTAACGTTAACAATATTCACTAACGATGTATTAGATGATATGTTTTAGATACTAAACTTTTCACAAAACCCGCAATGTAAATTGTAGTAGTTGCGCAAATTTTGGCTGTGGCTATAAAATGTGCTGGTTTTTCTATTAGCGTTACATTGCTTTATTAATAAACAGGATAAAATATAGGTATATTATGTCATTGTCCGCTTATATCGGGTATATCAAGACTGCTACTGAAAACTAAGCCGGGTGGTTTGTTTTAGTGATTACAAACACAACGTAACTAAAAATTTCACAAGGAATAGCGACAATTTTTTTTTATTATTTTTTAAAAATCGTCCAGTTTAGGTGGTAAATCCATAGTTTTTGCTAAAATAATAGTTTAAAGCAAGCCGCCAAGTACCAAACATGTAGGACCTATGCCTTATATTAATTTAAATATCTATATGTTTGGTACTGGGCGTCCCGCCTTCAATATGTTACGCATATATTTTGATTTGTTGGCTAGTCAAGTCATTAAGCAAATTAATCAACATGCACGACTTCCATGAAATAAATATTATTTTTTTGCTTTGGAGTGGTAGTTATTATTTTTTGGTTTTTAGTGGATTTTTGTTTTGAAGTCGGTTTTTATTTTTTTAAGCTGCTGAACATATTAGTATTTACGTGTATTTTAACGTTAACACCCCCTCCCCCTCACCCCTACCCCTTTCTCCCTCCCTCACTGTAGCTTAACTTTTATAATAAACCTAATGCAAAAAGAACCATTGGAATCCTACTAAATTTTGAAGAGTTCTATTCTCCAGGTCCGAACATAATCATCAGATCTTCATGTTGTATTCCTGTGATCAAACTGTCAATACGTTTTTTCCAATGAAAAATAAATCACTAATATCGGTTAAAAGCTGCCGAAGATATTAGAATTTACGTGTATTTTAATTTCATCACCCACCCCCCCTCACCCCCACCCCTTTTTCCGTCTCTAACTGTAACTTAACTTTAATAATGAACCAAATGCAAAAAGAAACATTGGAATCCTACTTAATTTTAAGGATCTCCCCTCTCCAGGTCCGAAGATATTCATCAGATCTTCACCATATTTTTATGAGACCAAACGACAAGCACCAGCTTTCAATCAAAGAAAGAATGATTGAAATCGGTTCACACAGTACAGAGAAACGAGGTAACAAACATAAAAAAAAAGCAACATACAGTCGAATTGAGAACCTCCTCCTTTTTTTGAAGTCGGTTAAAAAAAATTTAATTTTTTGCATAAAATTTCGTTGCATCGTGTCTAAAATCCCTAAAACTACCACCCAGCTTCGTTTTCGGTAGCAGTCTTGGTATACCCTCTATAAATAACTCGGTCATAATGCTTGAAAAAAACATATTTTTATGTTTTTTCTGAACTAAGTAATCTTCTTAATATGTAAGACCAGCATTTTCAATAGTCAGCAATGTAATTCAATTTTGTTATGCCAAACCATGTGGTTCAGATAACTTACTTACAGCTGGAGCGAGTCAACGACAGTTTGAGGTGGGTTTAGTTGAAACTTCGACCAGTTTCCATCGTGCTCGATGCATTAAGCTCAGTTGTCTCAGGTAATAGTTGGCTTACATACTGTCGTCTGCGGTATTAAGATTTTAATAACAAAGTTAACGTGCACCTCAATTTTATGCACAAGTATTATTAGTAGAAATAATTGATTTTAAAAGTCCCTGTAGTGAATTAAATGAAGGCTTAACTTTAATTGTCATTTTATTCTTAAAGATATACTTAGCAATCGCAAATAAATATATGGATTAATATTATCAGTTTATATTGTCTTGTTAACTAAGTTTACGTTAGCGATCGTTTAGTATCAGTTTATATTTTCAAGACCTTTTATTTCATTATCAAAAAATATTAACAATAGGAAATATAAATCACTGACTTTTAGGAAAATGCTTGTGTAGCACAACATTAATAATTACACAATTATATGTAGGCAAATAACAATATTAATTTGATTTATACAAAGTCAGTATGTTTAAAATTTCGCAAACACGCAATGTAATTGTGTCAATCCGCATAGCTGCGAGGATATTATCTTTATACGACACCATCAGCTGATTTATTGGCGTTACATTGCGGTATCAAAAAATAAAAGATAAAATTATCATTTTGGTAAATACTAATTGTTATACTTAGTATAGAAACCAGTTCATTATGAACTGCTCTGAATTTCAACTCCTGTATGATCACTGTATTGTAAACTTATTTTGAAAAGAGCAACGCTAGAGTTTCTTGCCCGTTCTTCTCTGGCGAAAACAGCCTTGTGAACTGGGTAGTAGTGGAAAAAAAAATGACTGAATCTAAATAGTGTATGACATTTTATGGATTCAATAAATATTTTCATTTCATTTCATGACAAAGAAATATAAATATTATGTGGATTATTTATTCTTGATATTATAAGTTTCCTCCAATTTACACCTTACATATTAATATATACAGAACATACAATATAAAATATAATATGAGATAATATTGACATGCACCAAATGCACATGCGTCAGCCAGTGTATTAAAAATAGGGTATGATTTAATGAGAAATAAAAAAAAATACACAGGTAACAACATCCTTATATTCCCTATATGACATACAACTTCAAAATGTCGTATAAAAAGGAGCAGCGCATTTTTTTTGGCGCCATGATTTTTACAAACCATGTTTTTTTTTAAAAGCAACGATTATAAAATTTGAATAGAATCCGTACGTTATTTACGAATACATCAGCTACACATAAAAAGGAATGTAATAAGAAATAAAAGCGTGATGGATGCAATAAATTGATGCACAAAAGATTAAAAGACCGAAACGTGCACGAGACGAGGCAGCTATTGCAATTTCCAACATATTTATTAATTTTTATTACAGCTATAAAGTATTTGAGTTGAAATGAAATCATTTTGAAAGAAAATAATATCTATTCTTTTTTTAAATCATATAGGTTTTTTAAAACTCGTATTCGTGTCATTTATATTTAGACGCTTACTTATTGGATATATTTTTGATGTAAAAGTTAGTTTATTTATTTATATAATTCAATTACTGTAGCATCGATGCTCAATGGTAATCTGTATAAGAATTTTATAAATATTTTCAATAATAACACGTAAGATAATTATTATAAGATAATTAATTGATTGGATTGGATCTAAGATAGTTAAACAAAAAATAAAACATTTCATTAAAATAAAGAACAATAAAAGTAATATTTTTTAAAATATTTATTGTTGGTAAATCGCGATAGCCGCCTTGTGTCTGAGGACCGTGCTTACTGGGAGGGGTGCCGTTGCGGGGCGTGGGGGGAGGCGGCGGGCGAGGGGCTTCCTCCCTCGGTGCGCCCCGCGCCGCCCGGAGGACTCGCCACTGCAACATCAATACTTTATTAAATACTTTTTACTTTTATACATAAAGATTTAAAATCCATGATTAAAAATTATGTACAATTGAGCATAGAATACTTTTTTATAAAAATATGTTAAAACTATTATTAACAATTGTGTAGAACTGAGCATAGAAAGTAATAGTAAATCCTGAAAAATCTGAACGTGTTCTTTAGACATTGAGCAAAAATCTTTGCTCGTAACAAAAAAATCTATTTTCAGACTTTGAGCAAAACGATTTGCTCATAACAAGTTGTAGTTTCCGCTTTGTAGAATGCTGGGGGAAAAAACCTATGTTTAAAGTATTGGTTTCATAAGATTTGATTTATTACTAGTACTTTAAAACGAATTCCGTTTTTCTAAGACCGTCTGTATCGATGAGCAAAGCTAATAAATAGTCTTCGCAAATAGTGCACTTGGAATGATTCACATTAAGCTGGGTTGTTTTGCACCCATTTCTCTAGGATGCTTCCTATGGAATTTAGGCAAGCTACCTAATTTTTTCCCAAAGAAAAATATGTATATCTAAAAGCACGTAATTTGTTATTAATATAAAGCCCTAACCAATGATGTTGGCCTGCCCGAATATCCTATCAGTTGATTCTAATTATCATTAAATAAAGACAGAATCCACTATGCAATACATCATGAGAATAATTAACATTTTTTTTTATACTGGCCTGGCATAGTGGCGGCATTGCACCTGATGGAAAGTGCCAATGCCGCCCAGGCAGAGTATCCATTGGCATCGGACGGCAGTCCCATGCCAATGGAAACAATTATGCCGGCCTGCTAAGGTGCCTCTTCACACCGCGGCGGAAGGACCCAGGATTGTAGGAAGGAGGGAACACGTGCGCCGGCAAACAATTCCACAGCCTGACGGTGCGGCACAAAAACGAATTTGAGAACCGTTTGGTTCGCGCCGGGATGGTGTGGACCGTCAAGCTATGGCTTCGCAAGCCAGCAGGCTTCAGCGTTCTAATTAATAATTCTCGTTTAATATTAAGTTTCACTTCGCCGGAAATTTCGAGTTCGATTGAACCAAGCAGAGTTGTTTAAGACGCGTCCGTAATTACCTAAGCGTTTTGCTTTAGTAATGTTTGTACGCCATCTCGGTAAATAGAGAATTTCGGTATTCATTTATATAAGCATTTATTTGCTTTGATATAACTGTTTTGAACATGGAAATGCCTTGAAAGCAAATGAAGCTGCAAAGGCAAAATCTACTAAGATATTCACGGCTGGAACAGGCTTATGAATAGTAATGACATAGGCCAATAGCTTAACAATTTAAAGGGGCAGTGGCAAGAAACATGCTTGGCGACTTGGTAGCCATTCCGGCCAAAAAGTTCTGTAATGAAATTCATGCACTGCCCAAAGAGATGATAGACGACCTTATAATGGTTGCTGAATGCAACGGTTGATCTCTACTGAAATTCTTAGTCTTATGGCTATCTTCTTCTTGTTTGTGGTTGTCCTATGTTCAGTAGTTAACTTACTGTCGCTCAAGGTAATGACGATGAATTATTACAAGTATTAATTGTTATCAATAATAATGACTTTCATTCAAATATAAAAACAGATAGGAATCACATTCAAATATTGAGGATACCAAAGATCAGGCGAAATGGAGGTGAATTAGCTGGAAGTCAGATACTGACACCGGCCGGGATACCGCTAAGTAGAAGAAGAAGATTATCATTATTTTTGCGCAAAAATAACACGATTCCTGCATCACAGTCCACTAAACTAGTAATATAAACAGCATACAAACTATTCCTTCATAAACTCGTAGTAGCAAATCATTCAACGAACGCGTTCGGTTCGTCTGTTTATCAATAGGCACCTGCGGTGGCTTTGAGCATGTTTGTAGTTGGACCGTAGTTATTGCGCTATGCGACTCCATGCAGACTGCGTTTGTGTATATCGAGCCACTGATGTGTGACGAAATTCTGTGAATGGTCGGATTGAAATATGTACAGTGGCTTTTTTATTAGATCTAAATGGGTGGTAAAGTTAATTAAGATAATTTAAGATAAAATTTGGAATAGCAAGTTTTTTTTTATTGCGATGAATAGCGAGATGAGCATGGCATTCGCCTGATGGTAAGCGATAAGTCCCCTCATGATTAGTAGCAAAACCAAACACTATGAATTGCAAAGCAATACTTGGCATTTCACTGCGTTCGCTATCCTGAGACATAAGATGTTAAGTCTCAATACGTCCAGTAGTGACTTTGGCTACAATATCTTTCAAACCGGAACGGAACAGTGAAAATCAAAAGATGACGCTTTGTGAGTTTGGGAATAAAATAGTGAAATTGCAAAAAATGTGTGTGAAACATGATTTATGGAATAGTATTATCAAGTGTTTGTGATGAGATGTGGTTTAAACTATTTCGTTTTTAACGTTTCTATGATAAGTGATTAACTGGAAATAACTACTAGATGGTCATAATTTACTATTGAAAAAAATAAAGGCAAAACGAGAACGTGAAAAAAAAGTACGTGATTGACCACTATTTACATTTTTTATTATTGTTTCTATATAGATAGTCTTTCACTTTCAGTTTGTGTACCATACAGATATAAATAAATAAATATGTGAATATATAAAACATTGAAAATATGATCTAAATATAATACAATAATAAACAAACACAAAAGTTAAGTAGCAAAACAACATCTTTAACAAATACGAGTACATGTTGATGAACTCCATTTGAACGAATTCGGAATCTGTTGTCAGGAATAGACAAACCAACATGTATGGGTGAAACGTTTCGGTTTCCAATTCCGTATTGGATTGACACAAATAAAGTTGGAACTTAACGAGAATCCAATCGGGAAGGTCTGATCAAACCTAAACTATTTAAGCACTAAGAGTATTTAAGTACTAAGTATACGCTAAAAGTATTACTTCAGGTATAGGATTCAAATAAAACGAATAAAAATGATCAGGATATTTTTATTTCTGCTTAAATGCACTGTTGTGTTTCGGATTGAAGGACATTGTAGCCAGAGTAACTACTGGACATATTGAGACTTAACATCTTATGTCTCAGGATGGCGAGCGCAGTGGAATGTTGCTACTGTTTATGAGCGGTCGTATCGCTTACCATCAGGCGAACGGCTTGCTCGTCTCGCCATTCACTGCAATAAAAAAAAAAAAAAAAAAC
Source organism: Hyles vespertilio (assembly GCA_009982885.2). NCBI lineage: Eukaryota > Metazoa > Arthropoda > Insecta > Lepidoptera > Sphingidae > Hyles > Hyles vespertilio. The sequence continues at coordinate 20,748,597 of CM042807.1, forward strand.
ATGGATAAATAAACTTAATATACCGGGTATCTCAAGACTGCTACCGAAAACGAAGCCGGGTGGTAGTTTTAGTGACTACAAACACAATGCAACTAAAAATTTTGCTAAGAAACGCGACAATTATTTTTTATGATTTTTTAAATATCGTCATTTTTGGGTGGTAAATCCATAGTTTTGGCTAATATAATAATTTAAACTCTTTTAAACCTTAGATTATTTATAAATAAAAGGGTATACACTATCATTTTAGGAAAAAATGTATTTACCACCCAAATATGGTCATAGGAAAAAAATAACAAAAAAAAATTGTTTTTTTTGCAACTTTTTCTGTTGCATTGTGTTTGAAGTCGCTTAAACTACCACCCGGCTTCGTTTTCGGTAGCAGTCTTGATATACCCTGTATATAAATTAAAACCCTTATTATTTTATATCAAGGACAGACAATCGACGTTTTGAAGGATTTTGCATTCGAAAAATATGACTAATCCATTGGAGTATATGGTATACTGGTGGTGGTTGGTATGTGGATCTACCGTAAAGGAGGAATAGTGCGAAATGTGAAATTAAAAACGAATAAAAATTAGGCACGTATAGTAGTATAGATCATGTTAACTTTCGATAAATTATCTTCAATTTCTGTAAGTTTCTTTAAGTATCCTCTCACAGGTTCAAATGAATGCAAAATGCAAATCTGCTCAGATATATTGTTTCTATATTTTATGAAATTATAATTTGATTCATCCGTCTAACCGGACGTTTCTTAAGAGCGTATACACCTTGCGCGCAAAGTCAACTATAGGTATTTCTTCGTTAATTTCACGCACACATAAGCGACCAAAGCTGTGTGTGTAGAGCTGCCGCGTCGGCTCGCTATACAATCGGCTCAAACAACTTTGATCCGTGCGCTTCAAATATTTAATTGAAATGTAACTGTAATATAATATCATAAAAATATTTTATTTGCATTATAAGTAGACAAATATTACTGTGCAAGCAAAGAATAATACAAATTTTGGATACTAATCATATTTTCGTTATTATTACATTGTTAAGTTGCATTCAAATCAGTGTTCAATCAGTATACACTACGGACGTTTTATTAATCATTTCGTGTTCGAACACATAAATAGTGTTAGGGGCCTTACAACCCCTTATAATTACGAAATATATTTAATTTTATATTACAATAAATAACATAATTTAGCCTCGGAATTACATCCCATTATATTACCTGAAACATAATTTATACTCACTACAAAATCATTGTAGGTAATAAAAATAATTAAATATTTTACTACCAAAGTACTAAGATGTGGTAATCGCATTCCGCGCGTGGCTATTTTTACTACGCGCGGCATAATCGACTGCAGCCAGGCCGGAGCGACGAGCGATACGTCCTCCCTCTAGAAGGCCTTGCGGCGGTCTGATTTGATCCACGTCGGACAGCGTGTTTTATAGTGGTTTTTAAAATATTTGTAGAAAACATGAAAACTAATTTTGTTGAAATATAAAAATGGTAATTTATTGATAAGATGTTCTTCTATTGTAATATGCAATTGCTATAAAAAATTATGTACGATAAGTTGGTGAAAAAAAATATGTTCTTGACGAGAGTTTCTGAATAATTTCGCATTGTTTAAATTTTTATTTTTCGGGAACTAAACACAAAAAGATTATTTTTCTCAGCAAAATCCCTCCATAAGGGTCTTATTAGTCTGATAATATTTTTATCTTCATCTTGTTTTTTTTTTTTTTTTTATTAAGCTTCATATACAAATGTATACAAGGCGGACTTAATGCCTGTGGCATTTTCTCCCAGTCGACCTTTAGGTGATGCAGAGATGAGCAGAAGTAGGTGTATGAATACTTAATTAAGAGATAAGAGAAAAGAAAAAAAAAAGAACATAATTATACAAGTAATTACAAATGTTATTACATATATTATTATACGATATACAATAAACTAAATACAAAGAAACATATAAACATATAAACTATATACAATACTATACATACATATATATACAAATTACTATTGAGAGGATTCTGCAACTTCTTTGAGCAGCATTTCACGGACCTTCATTTTAAATCTGAGACGGGTAGTTGACGTCCTGATTTCAAGAGGGAGTGCATTCCACAGAAGTATAGCTTGAATGTGAAAAGAAGAGTGAAGAAAATCAGAAATGTGTGAGGGACATGAGAGCAAGAGATTAGTAGCCGAACGAAGATTTCTTTCATGGTTGGTGCAAAGAAAACGGAAGTGAGATATTAAGTAAGAAGGTGGAGAGGGGGAAGTGAGAAGAGAAAAGAGTGTTGTAAGAGCACGCAAAGTACGTCGTTGGCGAATAGGTAGCCACTTAAGTTCAGAGCGATAGGATGATATATGGTCGTACTTACGGAGATTAAAGATGAATCGAATGCAGTTATTTAAAAGACGGTCGAGTTTGTATTTAGTGGTTTCGGATATCTTAAGCTTCTAAATTGCCATTTAAAGCCTAAATAACGAACTTTGTGTTCAGTAATCCTTATAGTATTCACAAATTATCCATCAATCTATAATGTTTTCCACCAAAATCTCTAGATGACAACCTTTTCTAAAATTAGTAATAATTATTTTTCCTTTAAATTGTTTATTGGTGGCTATTAACTCATTTGAAAAGTCCTGTTTTTAAGCCAAAAAGCGCGTGCAGGGTATAAACGCTCTTAAACGAAAAACACCACTTACTTTTGTTTTTTTACGCATAAAGTCTTCCCAGCTTTACATAATATTTATAATCAACTTTTCTTAAAGCCTCGCCACTCTGTTCATTATTTCTAATACCTCAATGTTATTTCTGATGAATATACAAGACAAATATTATTTATTATTTTGCTAACCTTAATGTTTATTTAATTCATAGAAATAAACGAAAAGTAAAATACTAGTTGTAAACTAAATGTATGTAACTATAAATAATTCGGCAGTCATATTATGACGAATTAAATTTATTTAGCCACGGAATACTCCAGCGAATATTTTGTCAGTCAATTCGCTTTGTTTCGGTTTGTTGGCCCTCATCTTTAATCTTGTCAAAGTGGTAATAGGTGCTTTTACTGAGCACAAGGCTTTGGTGCTCTTGTTCGCAACCATGACTAATAAGTAAATGAAAATCCGGTGGATTGTGCTCTTCGTAACTTAAAATCATTTTAGTACGAGATCAGAATTGAAGGGACTATACGGGTCAATCTAGGGATGTTTTTAAGAGTTGATGAGCTATTTCTTAAACGATTGAGACTTATCTTCCTGTGATGTTTTATTTTGACAGTGCACCTATTTACATAAATTTTACTTTAATAAGATAGGGTGCGTGGTGGCCTGTTGGTAAACGGACTAGACGCGACTGCCAACATGATCACGGTGGTCGCGGGTTCGAATCCCAGGGCACACCTCTGACTTGTTGGAGTCATGTGTGTATTGATAGTCAATCACCACGCACTAAAACGGTGAAGGAAAGCATCGTAAGGAAACCTGCATACCATAGCGATTTATACAAATTTCTATGGTATGTAAGTCCGCCAACCCGCACTAGGCCAGCGTGGTGGGCTATATGGCCTAACCACTCTCAACCGTACTGTCGATTGTAGAGGAAACCCGTGTCCTGCAGTGGGACGTATATGGGCTGATACAGATTACTTTAATAATAACGAGCTTCCTTAATTTTTTCGAGTATATTAAAACTCTTGTGTTGTATTAAAATTTTCTGATCTTCAAGACTAGGCAGTTCAATTCTAGCCAAATGACTAAAAAAAAATCAATATACAGGGTATATCAAGACTGCTACCGAAAACGAAGCCGGGTGGTAGTTTAAGCGACTTCAAACACAATGCAACAGAAAAAGTTGCAAAAAAAAAGCGTCAATTTTTTTTTGTAATTTTTTTCCTATTGCCATATTTTGGTGGTAAATACATTTTTTCCTAAAATAATAGTGTATACCCTTTAATTTATAAATACTCTAAGATATAAGAGAGTTTAAATTATTATTTTACCAAAATCTATGGATTTACCACCCAAAAATGACGATATTTAAAAAATCATAAAAAATAATTGTCGCGTTTCTAAGCGAAATTTTTAATTGCATTGTGTTTGTAGCCACTAAAACTACCACCCGGCTTCGTTTTCGGTAGCAGTCTTGAGATACCCGGTATTATAAAATCCTTATTAATCAGCTACTTACATACACATACATACTACTTAATATAAAAAAAAATCTTTCCACAATTGGCATCCAATAACATCTCATAACCAAAAAACATCCTACTTGCAGAACCCAGTACATCCCTTTATTCAAATATTCCACGGTCTCACACGCAAAGCTACCACCGCACATACTCACTCTCGGCAACTCTATGAAATATTAACGTCCTTTGAGTCGAACTTACCGAATCACTCGGCATCATATTAAATGCAATAACATTCCCACTGCCATTCGCAACTTTCGTACGAAATTACCTTTGATTTGGCTGAATAATTTGTATGCGTATCCTATTTTACTGGTGAATTAGTTTTATTGTCCTTTGTTTATTTTTATTTATCATTATTAATATCAGCCATGGTATTAATATTTGCTACTTTCATATTTGAGATTGATGGTACCTTGGTTGATTAATTTACAAGGTACGGATTGGCGGAATTTACATATTTGATAAATTAAAATTTAAAATTCGCAGGCTTCGTCACAATATTTCTTTCTTTGGTAAAATTGAGGATGTAATTAATAATGGTAATTCTACATAAACTTGTAAATTTCAGTAAACTCTAAACCTAGGATTTTTTACGTCTGTCTCGACAGTCAGTTTTCTTTCGGTTAGACCATCACTCTCACAATTACTTCATTACTTTTAGGGTTATTTGTGGAAGATATACGAGTAGATTGATAAAATTATTGTTAAAGGAAACTAAATTGTTTGACTCCAGTTCGTAGTTTCGCTTCTATTAATTTTGTTGTTGGAGTTGCAGACGAGAAAGTCCCTTATTGAAATCATAATTGCACGAGACGAAATAATATCCTTATGTACTGTATCAGCCCATTTACGTCCGACTACAGGGCACGGGCTTCCTCTACAATCAAGAGTACGATCGAGAGTGGTTAGGCCATAAACCATGCCATGCCATACCATGCTGACCTAGTGCGAGTTGGCGGACTTTACATACAATGGAAATTCATGCAAATCGCTATGGTATGCAGGCCTTCACCGTTTTAGTGCGTGGTGATCGACTATTAATACATGACTCCGATTACGTATCTTAGTGCAATTAAAATCTTCATCCACAACTCATATCCTCTTGAAATTAATTAATAATTCTAACCTTTTCAGACCTCTAGTGATTTCTTTAATCATTGGATAATCTCATTCCCATGCACTACAAACGTTTTGACGAATGGCCTTCCATATAACTAGTCTCGTCTCGTACTCGCCATAACTTGCTCGTATGGGCTCATGGCAGAAAATTGCAAGCATTTGTCGTCACTTTCATTTTATCGCTGACTTATATGGAATTTATTAAGAGGCGACGGCGTGGTGGGGAAATTTAGTAGCGTATATTTTAGTAGATATATTTAATAGGATTTTCTTTTAGAATCATTTTAAAAGGCGTGTTTATTTTGTAACTTAATTAATTAACAAAAGTTCTCTTCAAGCTTTGAATTCTTTTAGATAATTTTTCGTTTCAATAAAAAAAAAATGAATTACTTTGATAGTGCTTACCCACATTATTCGGCGAATTTACATCAAAATCTCAGGTCCTTAGCCCGCCCAACTCAACAGTAAAAATTGTCTGTCAATGCGTGAATATTATTCAGTAGATTTTAAAAAATACTATTCAAATGTAACAGAATTTCCTTTCAAGTTCCATTGATGCTTCAACGTGCAATAAATACATCCAAATTTTAACACCGCTTTCAATTTTTACAAATTCACATCCATAGTACATAAAGCGACGAAATAAAGGCGACTAATGCACTACACAGCCATTGAGTGTCCGAGTGCATTTGAATTTGACGAGGTAATCCATTGTCATACGTCATAGCGCATAATGGTACTTCATTTGTTGTGTGCTCCGGTTCTCGGCCGAGCTGTCGTTTATAACACCAGCTGTTCAATTTGTCACGTTCACTTAAAATACTTGGGTACTATTGTTAGGCATACATTACACTATTTGTATTGGAAAAATTAAAATATGTACAATAAAATTGGTAATGAATTTTTAAAGTTGATTACCTTGTAACAAATCGAAAACATTGTGGTTATTATATGACAAAATTATTTTGATATCTGATGTCACGTAGCAGTAGATCTAGAATTATTAATCATCTAAAATCATCAGATTAATATAATATAATAGAATCTGTATCAGCCCATATACGCCCCACTGCAGGGCACGGGCCTCCTCTACAACCGAGAGTACGATTGAGAGTGGTTAGGCCATATAGTCCACCACGCTGGCCTAGTGCGGGTTGGCATATAAAAGAATATTGAATGATTATTCCAAATTAAATATGTAAACTTTTTAGCAAGCTTATGTAAAATATCTTGGTTACTTATTGATGCCACATTCTCGTATCTATTTTGATTTCAACCAATTTTAACAAAATAATTACTTTTAGATACCTATACATGTGCCTATACATTTATGTAAGTACTTACAAATTACATAATGTTAGTTGAAAATGATGGTTACCTGTAACAATAAAAAGCAGTCAGTTAATGGATGTTCTGATTGATATAAGCATTCTTATTGTTGGATATAATTGCAGTCGATTTTTCATTGGTAAGCATTTCGTTTTAATTTTAAATAAGGTTCTTAATAGAAGAGTATCATTTATAACAGATTTAGATAAATTGATTTCAAGTTAAATAATAGTATCTAAATAATTAAAATTGATAATTTTAATTATTTAGATACTAAAATGTGTGTATAAATTGAACAAAAGTAATTTAACAGCTCAAAGTTTCCTACATAATACAAGAAATTAAAATAGCGGCCCGGCCCGGTTCCTCCTGGTTGTACATACACTTTTTTGAAAATTTTCTATCGCCTATGTTCACCAAGGATAATATAGGATTCTAATAGCGAAAGAATTCAAAACGTTTCAGTATTTTCAGATCCCATTCAATGCAAACAATCAAATATTTATCGTAATATTAGTTTAGAAATTTACAACTTCCAAAATACCTAGTCTATAAAAAAATGTAAAAAAAAACAGTGCGTGCTGAATTCTGAGTATTACGATTGAAATAGGAGTAATAAAGTTTTGTGCTGAATTTGTAAAGGGCCTCGAGGGGGAATAAATCCTGCTTTACGCTGTTCACAGGGTGTAATTGCTTCGCCACTATAAAAATACCAATAAAATTTGATGGCTGAGTCTTGGGAGGCAGCGGTGAATTTACTTGGGTAGAAAAGATTTCTGTAATCGTTACTTTTTACTCGTATTTTAAATGCAGATAATGTGATGCCGCCGAAAGGGTAAAAAGTTTTGAAAATATGTTTTCGTTATACACTTTTCAAACAACGTAAAATACTGTTTGTTTGTTAGGCTTCCAGTGTTTACAATTATTATGCATTCACTGTGCCGTTTCAAAAAATGTGGTACGCATTCATGATGCATCTTTAAAATAAAAATGTTTTTCGAATTTATAATTTAAACAACTGAACATGTCCTAAAATCCTAAATTTAACTCAAAACTCACTTTGATTAGATCACTTGTTAAAGGGTTTTTAGAACACTTCCAGTTTAATTTGCCGTCAATCTCCTGGGATTTCGAAGACCCTTTTTAATCGCTGCTCGCCTCCTACCTAACCCACATAATATCGACTGTTCGATGTGTGAAACATTCCCTTGAGTTTTGAGCTACGCTTTACGAGAGCGATCTGTTTGCAGTGGCTTACCTGCGATAAGATTTACTGCTATATGCGTGCCTTCAACTGCTAACGTCTTTACAGCCTATATAGAATTATTATGGGATTTTATATAGTCAGAGGCAGCCGTAACCAAGTTTCTGATGCATGAAGTTAACCTTTTGGGACCTTTTTGGGACAATTAAAATAATACCTGTGAGATGGTTTAAATATAAATGTCATTCTCTAATCTTATCCTTTTCTTATATACATCCAAAGGGTGTCGGTAAGATACACCTAAGGTGAAAAGACCGCCAATTGTACCTACTCTTTAATTTTATTTGTAAGATATTGTATGCTTTTTTCGTTCTTTTTGGTGTGCAGTAAAGAATATAGTAAAATGAAATAAATAAAATACATCCGTCTAGGCAAATATCAGTGTGTTCCCAGTGAAGACATACGGCACCGAAACGTGGCTTCTCTTTATGGGCCTCATACGTAGGCTAAATGTCAATCAACGCGCTATGGAGCGGGCTATGCTCGCTATTTCCCTAAGAGATCAAATCAAGAATAACGAGATCCGTACTAGAACAAAGGTAATTGACACAGCCCAAGTTGAAGTGGCAGTAGACCGGGCACATAGCCCGAAGGACTGATTTCCGCTGGGCCGAAAGGTTCTGGAGTGGAGGCCACGTACAGACAAGCATAGTGTCGGACTCCCGCCCATAAGGAGGGAGAACGACTTGGTTATTTGCTTTGTATGCGGTTAATATAAAGGTGCATTCCCTTTACTTCCTTGTTCTATTATAAATAGGGAACATATAGTGTAAAGTAGACATATTTCAAATTCCGTTGAGAAATAAGAGTAATAAGACATTACATAAAGTAACAACGGCCTTTAGGTATGTCATTATGTTAGGCCGAAACCTAGTCTAGAGAGCAGGTAACTGAATTTTTTACTCGTCAGACCCACTGGAGCAAAAAATAGGCTCATTTTTAGGTCGGAATAAAGCTATCTGTCTGCGCTAACAGGCTTTATATTCTTGTTTTTACAATAGACATGAGAATAAGGTTGCCGAATTATTTATATGTATAGAATATGGTATAAAAGGTAAGTTAGTAGGAGTAATGGATCACTATTAGGCCTGTCACGAGTATTATTCTAGGACAGACAGTTTTTTGAAAATAATGTCATTGATATTGTATTTATATTTTTTATTTAGCTTTACCAGTAAAGAAAAAATAAAGAAAGTTGGTTAAGACAATTTGAATGGTTTGTGATACCTACCGATAGGGAATATGCACGAGACACCAAAATAAGTCACAATTTTTTTTTGTAATCTTTACTGGTATAAAAATATCTGTATCAGCCCATATACGTCCCACTGCAGGGCACGGGCCTCCTCTACAATCGACAGTACGATTGAGAGTGGTTAGGCCATATAGTCCACCACGCTGGCCTAGTGCGGGTTGGCGGACTTACATACCATAGAAATTTTTTAAAAATCGCTATGGTATGCAGGTTTCCTCACGATGTTTTCCTTCACCATTTTAGTGCGTGGTGATTGACTATCAATACACACATGACTCCGAAAAGTCAGAGGTGTGCCCTGGGATTCGAACCCGCGACCACCATGAACATGTTGGCAGTCGCGTCTAGTCCGTTTACCAACAGGCCACCACGCACTTCAACAGGCCACCACGCACTTCTACAGGCCACCACGCACTTCATAAAAATATACCTTAAAGATATTTTTTAAATTCATCAACTCTAAATCGGTATAATAAATACTTAAAAAATGTCATTTCATATTTGCCGCGCAATTATATCGAAATGCGGGGCTATTGCTTGAAAAGGAAAGTGACGACATTGGTCACGATCTTATGAAGTTTTAGCTTGTTGAGTGTATTGTTGTACGTGTGTTTATGAGTTATTTTGTGTTTTCTTTATGTTATTAAAAAAAATGGATTATTTTGTCACGAAATAGAGTTCTGTAGCGATTCATGACAGAAACTTAATCCAATACTACGTTGTTCTTATCGTGACCTTCGCTTCAAAACTGATAGCAGTTTTGACAATTTTTTGTACTTTTTTAATTTATATTTTGAAAGACTTATATTTTTTTACGGTAATGTAATAACATACAGAATCAATTAAAAATATAAAAAAATGACATGTATATTCCCTATTAGCATAATATCGACTGTTCTAAGGCTTATCTATTATGTCCTCTGAAATATTGACATCAAAGTCGCAAAAAGATGACCAAAAATATACCCAATATGTATGTATTTATTAAAATACTGTGATGTCAATTTTGCAAGGTAAAGCTACAATAAAAATACGTCATAATAATATACGTTCGCTTCGAATGGTACATCACTTTACTGTACGACATCAATCGACGATTACAGTTCGTTATCGAACGGAGAATTACGCGAAAGTTAGTACTTTTACTCATTACGTGTTTCTTCAGTGTTAATACTCAAATGGCTTTATTTTAGCAAAATACGTCAATTTTACACCACTCAGTAACTGATATTGTCATTGAAAAATGAGTGTTATTTTAGTTTTTTAGCAAAAGGGTGGAATAAATTGCAAAATGAAATACATAGTTTCCATTCCAAATTTAAATTTATTTAAGAACAACCTTCAGAGATATAATAAAGTTCAAAAATGACTTATATCATTGTGATATAGACACACATCAATTGTTTGAACTACTTGCCTTATAAAAATAAATAACAAAATAAGCGTGTGGTATATTTGTATCTGCTTGGATTGTGGCTACCGTACGTGATAGTAGAAGGGGAATACAACCCCATGCAAGTGAGACGCATTTCGGGTCCATCATATTATAAATATTCAGTTTTTATAAGTCCTGCATAATTATGTCGACCGGAGAGAGGTTATCTTTTCATGAAAATGAAAAAAATAATAAAAATATAAGAATGTTATATTATTATTTTTATACGCATGCCTCGATCCCGATTCAGGCCGGCATAATTTTGTCGACAAGCGAAGTCAACCTTCTCTTGTCTGAATGAAAAAAATATCTCATTATTTTTATAAGAATGCCTAGATCGGAGGTACCAAATGTATTTACCAAAACGGGGGTATTTTCCCAGTTTATGCCTCTCCAGTGTTTATTTATATAGATGGCATTACACTTTTCAATAATTTTTATTTTCTTTCTTATTCGTGTCTTAATATAAGAAAAAATGTATTAAATAAATTGCTTTTAGAACTTTATAATATCATTATTTTATATTTTCATTCTGTAAATCCGATCCCTCTATAAATTCACATTATTTCCTGCAGCATGAAACATTTGCATATTTCCGTAGGAATAAAATTATTGTAGAGGAAACAATTAGGAATAAGCAATAGGCTTTATGCTTTATTGCGTCTAAAGATTTGACTACAGTAATTTGTATAGCATTTTTATCACCTTAACAATAAGTTCGTTTATTGTTTTTATACGATAACCTGCTGTAATATAAAAATGGTCATCAAAATGCTTAATAAAGTATTATTATAATGTCTAATTAGTAAAGTCCGCCAACCCGCATTAGGCCAGGGTGGTGAACTATAGTTAAGGCTTAACCCGTCTCAATCGTACTTTCGATTGTAGAGGAGGTCCGTGTCCTGCAGTGGGACGTTTATGGGCTGGTACAATATAATATAATATACAAAACAGCGTCTATAAGTATATAATTCGCGTCTCTTTTTCCTAATAGTTATGCTTTTTTGGGAAACATGTGTACGAAATTGGTGGAACCATAATGTTGTCAGTTATTGCCACAACATGAAATCTTTGATCTCGATGAAGCTTTCTATAGATACATCTCAGTGAAAACGGCGAGTAAAATATTGTTTTTATGTTAATTTATAAATTGTTGGCCTAGTAATTATTTTTTTTCTTTTTCTTCTCCTATCGTCAATACTGTTATTGTTGATGTAACCATTGAATTGAGATTAGATAACGCATCATTTTCTAGCTCTTGTACAACCGGCTTGTAAAGTGTTCAAAGAAAAATCCAAAAATTAAATACCCAAAATTAAAAACACAAAAATAAAAATTTACAAATTAAAATTATCACTTATAATACCACAAGAGCTTCAAAATTATCGGGTATTTCCCGATAGGTTCGTTGCAAACAAATGAAGGAGTCAAAACTTGACGACTTTATTTGTTTGCAGGGAACCTTGAGGGAAATGCCAGATAATTTTGAAGCTCGTGTGGTATTCGGGGGATTATTTTTCCGTCCCAAATTTTAATTTCAAACTCATTTTCATGCAAAATCTCCAATTTTCACAATTGAATTCAACCTGTCAGTTTGACGTGTGGTTAATTTGACTGGATCATGTTTTGTTTTTTATATATAGCAACTACCAGAGAAAATTTTCAAAAAATTATCAACATAATACCATGTAGGTTGTACCACGTGACGTCGAATGGTGCAATTCTATTGGTCGATATTTGGGTCGGAAAAATAATTAATCAATAAAAATTGTCTTATCACTCCGAAAAACCAACGAGAAACGCTTTTCAAATCCGCGTCAAACGGAGGACCATCGACGCAGCTCCGAACCGTTGCCATGGCAACGTGTAATCCAGTTATTTAGTTAGGCCAGTTTGTGTTGAATTTCACGCGGATAACTTTCAGTACTTAGTGGTCGCTAAATATTTGTACTGGCGTGTTGGTGTTCGGAGTTTTTGGTAATAATGTTACGTTATTGTTTTATGTATTATAAATTGAGTAACTAGCAGAATTAAATATGTTTTAATTGGTTTGGATATAAAGCATTGGCAATACTTGGGATAGAAAATAAATCCTTAGAACTAGATCCTCGGAAAATTACATCTCAGGACTAGACCTTTGGAAAATGATAACTTTTTTGATATTATTTCTTTGATTGGTGGGAAGAGTATGCCATTCACCGACAGTAGCAAAACCATAAAACAGCATGAATTACAAAGCAATGCTTGAAATTCTACTGCGCTCGCTATTCTGAAAACATAAGATGTTAAGTCTCAATATGTGCAGTAGTTACTCTGGTTACAATGTCCTTGCACCCGGAACACAACAGTGCATCAACACTAGTGTTTGGAGGGAGAAATAGATATTATGGTCACTACCCTGGCGGTCCCTCATGTATGAGTGATCTACCCCCAGTAATTTTTAATACCCTATTATTATACATATTTCCAGACACAAAAGGGATTGAATTTTTTGCCCAATACTTATTCAATGCTATTCTGGATTTAAAAATACTATTCTCGAGAAGTTGGATCAGAAAATAAATCGAATGTATCCCGTCTTTCAGCTTTTATCAAACTTCCTGTAATCCTAATTTATTGGTAATAATAGTCGTAGAATACTTAATAATAGTCTCCAACCGTTACCATCCATCTTACGAATATCGTCACTCCACCTGGTTAGATGGCGTCCAACACTACTAATAATAGAATATTAATTACCATCTAAGGTCCCTAATCTTTATCTTTTTTTTTTTTTATTGCAATGAATGGCGAGACGAGCAAGCCGTTCGCCTGATGGTAAGCGATACGACCGCTCATAAACAGTAGCAACATTCCACTGCGCTCGCCATCCTGAGACATAAGATGTTAAGTCTCAATATGTCCAGTAGTTACTCTGGCTACAATGTCCTTCAATCCGCAACACAACAGTCCATTTAAGCAGTGTTGTTTGACGGGAGAAATAGACATTGCGGTGGTACCTACCCAGATGGCCTCTCACATATGAGAGACCTACCACCAGTAAATCTTTGGCAATAAAAAATCTACAATCTTAAATATCTAGGCGCAGGAAGATCATTTTCTCTCTGTTTATTACTCGAGTAGTTTCCTTAACGCCTGTCATTGGAGATATCGAACAATAACGTTTTTGGCAGGGGCGGAATTAGCACTGAAGATTATTGATTATTGAACGGGGCAAATACCATCTGCGTGGCAAGTACCCTCTAAGTACTTGCCGCGCAGATGGTATTTACCCCTAAGAGAGAGAGTCTAAGGATGATAGATATTATTCGTGCTAGAACTGAGAACATAATCGCTTGAAGATAAAATAATAAAGTAACATACGAAATTTAATATGATGGCAGCAGCTTTTGAAAGCCTGCATGGCGCAAGAGGTTAGACGCCGCCTGTAAAACGAGAAGTCACGCGTTCGGTCCCCGCACGGAGGCAAATTTTTGTGATCTGGTCTGGGTGTTCGTGAGACCGAAAAGTGTCGCGTAATTTTTGATACCCACGACACAAGACATAATTGATCTTACTCTGGGGTCAGGACTATGTGTGTGATTGTTGGGTGTATTTATGAATTATTGTCCGTGGTAAATACCATCTGTTTTCTTGAGTCAGAGCATGATAGAATATTGGTGCTAGAGTTGAGGAAATAATCACTTAAAAATATAATAATACACCCTCAAACTGCCCCCTCATTCTCTTATTTATTATATCCATCCCAAGGATTTTGCTTCAATGTAACTTTTTCTATGTATGGTGCGAAAAAGGATTAATAAATAAAATAGATGCCTAAGCTGAGCCCTTAAGAAGGCAAATTAAACCTTCTAATGATAGGGTGACCGGAACTGTCCGCCCATAACTCCCTCTTATCGCCCACACGCCATATTCATTACGGCTCATAGCGCCCATTACGAGGCTTCGGAAGATAAAGTGGCCAATCGGCCTTGCGCTGAGACGATCAATTTATGAATCTAACGCCACAGAGAATTTCTCGCAAGTTTCAAACTAAGGAAAATTGTGATTATTCGTGGAATGAAGTAAGTGTTGCATGACTGGATTAACTGAAATTTGTATTTCCTCGTGGTCTTGGGTTCGATTTTCAGTTGGATTGATTTGTGTAATCTGATTTAGATATTTTAGGGTGATTTCAGGAGGGGGTGTATTAAAATATGAAAATGTTTACATCATAGTGATTTTTTTTTTCTTCATAGTGTTTATTAACTGTAAATGGAGGAATATTTACCCATTTTAGAACAAAATGTTGCATATTTGACACGTCCTTCGCGTATGTTTAGTACTTTGCAACATTAAATACGCCACTACTTGTATATCGAGAGGTATATTCCATAGCAATACGGACGAGATATTATGTAAACACGATCTGTATAATGTGTACAACAGAGGAAATTGCTTTTGCATATTAATTTCCTTTGCAATAGGTGTTTGTGGTGTGATCGTTGTATTGTAAGGAGTTTTGTTGACGTTCTAAGACGAACTGAAGCAATATGACACACACACGCCTCATACAGATATTCCCGAGGACTTCTAAATTTTATTAAAATCGGTTCAGTAGATGAGAAGTTTATTGAACTCAAACAACGTGACACGGGATTTTTATATATTATATTAAGATGATTAATTCCCTGCCCTTTCTATCTCCTGTCAATATATCCATCCCAGGGTTGCCTGTAAGAAATGACCTAGTGTGATAAGGCCGCCACTTGTACTATTATTTTTATTGTGTAATATCTTCATAGTATTTCTGTATAGTGCAAAAAATGATAACATAATAAAATATTTCCCAGTCTAATATCTATATTTCTTTTTCACAGCGCTTAGCATATCGCTCACAGCCTTTGATGTTGCCGTCGCGATGATTAGCTATATTGTAGTTGGGGTTAATTACGGCGCAGGCTGTCTTGACCGGGGCTGTGACAAAATCTCTAGCGGTTTCGGTGTATTTCGGCATCTCGTAATTAAACCCCTAAGTGGAAACATAATATCTAATAAACCCTTGCAAATATTAAAAAAGGGTATATCTGGTATGTTTGTTTATGTTTCGTTGTATTGTTTCGACGTAAAATTACTAATTTGTTCGTAAACGGAAAGGTTTGAGATGCTTATCGTTGATAACTGTACATGAATGATTATTTGACTCATTATTACGGGTTTTCCAAGCTTAATCCGAACGGATAAGATTATTCTATCATTATCAAAAATTCAATTAAGTTGAGACGTTCTTCATTATCAAATAGGCACATCAACCGTATGATCGCAATTTAAGTTTTTTATATTGTTATGAAGGCGATACATGCTTGCCATTCGCCTGATGGTAAGCGATATGACCACTCACGCACAGTAACAAAATCAAAAAACACCATGACTTACAAAGCAATGCTTGGCATTCCACTGCGCTCACCATCCCAGACATAAGATGTCAAGTCTGAATATGTCCAGTAGTTACTCGGCCTACAATATCTACAATATTAAGCATCCAATTTAGTCCCTAGTGTTACAGGGATTGCAATAATTTCGCCCAGAGGTTTGTACCCTGAGGTTCCAATATTCCATTTATACACAGACATGTCGATTAAGCAATGTTCTATTACGTATTCCCCTTTGTAACAACCAACTTCTTGATTAGGTATTGAGGTCCGCCGGCGGTAATTAACGCTGCAAAGGCCAGTGACAAAATGTCGAACGGTTTCAGCGCAGCGTTTAGTGGTCATGTCAATTTCAGGTGGTTTTGGGGTTATTCAAAGCACCCCGAAATGTCTCTAGGTATTCGATATTGTAAGGCTCAATACGCTTCTAAAGACATGTTGTCTAAAAGGTATATTCTCACTGTAAACTGATATTTTTGATGCTGAAATGATGACGTACGAAACAAATAAATTGAAATACGTGTGGAGTCATGATTTTCGAATTATATTTTTCATAATAGTGATGTATGGTATACACAAAGACCTAAGCGCGTCTTAGAAGTTCTGTCAACAACCTTCCAATTTCGCCAACATTGCCTCTGAAATTAACCCTATTTTGACGGTTGTTCAAATTATTTTTCTTCAAATCAGTTTCGCGGCTTTGACGTTAAAATCAAAATATAACTGCTGGAAATATTGAGACTTAACATCTTAAGTCTCAGGATGGCGAGCGCAGTGGAACGCCAAGCTTAAGCATTCGTGGTGTTGTTTGGTTTTGCTACTGTCCATAAGAGGTCGTATCGCTTACAATCAGGCGAACGGCATACCCGTCTCACCATTCGTAGCAATAAAAAATGCATATTATGTCTTCTATTTGAATTCAACAAAACGTTGATTTTAATTTCAAGCACTCCATCTGCAGAGCTTGTAAAATTAAGGTTTAATCATTCCCCTCGCTTCAGGATAGCCGAGTAACACCCAGAGCGAGATTTATGTAGCAATCCCCGCCAGGCTTACGGTATGCATGTTTCAGCTCCGCCATTTTGAAATTTGAATCGCTATGAATAATACCTGCATGTTGTTATGGTATGTAAGTATTTTATTGAAATACTAAAATTAAAATAGAACAATTATTTAGGGATTTTATCGGGGAATTGGTTTTATTATTATAGTTTTTGACTTTCTGATGTTTCGATCACTTTACAGTTTTCATGGTCACGGGACGGACTGACCTTGTAAGTAAGTGAAAGAAAATGCACGGATTAAACTCGGTATCGGAGTAAAAGAATTTTTGATAAAAAAATTATTACAATAAATAATAAATAACACCCAACAGTTACAGAGATAGTTCCGACCCCACACTGAGATCGAGTCTTGTGTCGTGGGTAGCAAAAGTTACGAGAGACTTTTCGGTCTCACAAACACCCAGACCCCAAACAAATACCAGTGGTTCACACAAACATTTGTTTCAGTGCGGGGATCGAACCCGCGGCCTCTCGTTTCACAGTCGGGCTCTTACCAACTGCGCCACGGAGGCTGTCAAAAACAAAACAAACCAAAATTAAATCATGCCAATCCAAGCAAGATTACGAGAACAATAATTACTCTATTTTATTATTCCGGAAGCTTGAATTTAAATGTTGGTTTACGGAGCCGTTTTAAAAATTTATCTCGCCGATGACCCGACGTATAACAGAATTTACCCTTGGAGATCGAGTTAACGATGTGGAACACGCTTTCAGTACTGTTTGCTCGGTTATTTGTTTATGGTAGTTCCAACGTAGATTAAGGGGACGGAAGCCTATTGGTATTATATTTGAAGCAAAATTCTAATGACTGGAAATTATGGTACCTGGTGTTATGGTATCTTTACTGGTGGTAGATCTTTGACATGTTAGAAGCTGCCTCGGTAGGTACCACCGCAATGTATATTTCTTCCGCCAAACAGCAGTGTGAATGCACTGTTGTGTTTCGGTTTGAAGGACATTGTACTCAGAGTGACTACTAGACATAAACAATAAAAAAAACTGGATAGCACGGGATTAGACTTTATTATTACAAAGAATGGTGACAGAAGCAAGCAATTCAAAACCAAACAACACTATGAATTACAAACCAGCGCTTGGCATTTGACTGCGCTCGCCATCCTCAGACATAAGATATACATAAGTCTCAATAATATGTCCAGTAGTTGCTCTGGTTACAATGTCCGTCAATACGAAATACAACAATGCATTTATACTGCTGGTTAGAAGGAGAAATAGACATTGCGGTTGTATCTATCCAGGAGGCCTCCTACATATTAGAGATGTATCAGAGTAAAGTTTCCTGTCCCTATTTGAAAAATAAATTATTTAGATTATGCCAAGTACTTAGTTTGGGAAGCAGTCTGAGATTTTTTGCAATTAAATAATTGATCTATATGAAATTTTCCCTGTGATTATCGTTTTGTAGAAGTTGATTTGAAAAATGGTGAGGCATAAGTGTCTGTAGGTTTAGATCGTACTTATAGTTCAGTAAATAAAAAAATAATATAGAAAGTTAGAAACCCCTTAGTACTTGGATATTCTGAAATTACATCTCCCAAAATACAGTCAAAAACCATTTTAAATCTTCTCTAATATTTTCTAGAACATACTCTATATTACACAGTTTGTGGTATCCCCGTCCACAAATACGTCACTGTGCATTTTCCCTTTCTATCCAAAGGCATGAAGCGGCTAGACAGCGGATGCAGGATATTCAACGCTTCCCGTGTTATCACAGTATAACATCCGCCCGACCTATCGTCTGTTAAACCTTCATTTCCGTTTCCTGTGTCTATGTTGGTTATAATTTTTGTACTTTTTTTATGGGGTAGTTCTGAATTTTCTCATGATATTGTAGTTCAACACTTATTTATCAATCAAGAAATTTTGTATATAGATATAGGGTTAGTAACGATAATCGGAAAAAAATACCTATCAGGTAGGTGACAATGACATGACAGCATGTCGGTTTTTTTTACCCTTTAGTGTGTTAATTGATTGGCAAAGGCATAAGTATATTCTTCTTTTGATTGCTAAGTTCGTTCTTATTTGTTGAAAAAAAAAAATTGGATTCTTAAACAAAATAAAAGGGAGCTTCAGATATGCTCATTATTATTGTTTAACAATATGATAAGATAATGCAAATAAAAACAAAATATTTTTTTCGCTGTAAATTAATACACCTATGATTACTGCAATTTAATATTTTATTTAATTCTTTACCCATTCAAAATAAGCCTAACAATATCTCAGCACTTCGCAAAACATTATCATCTCCATGGATTCACACAAAAAATGCAATTGAATTGCAAACCTCTATCGAAAATTACATCTTAGCTTCGATCATTCAATTTTAGTTCCAAAAACTAACGCTAACTCTCACACATAAACAGTGATTCAACAGGTGCACACCTAATTTCAACGGGATAAGTTTTACTCAACCGGCGCCATTGTGCAATGCGACGTTAGACGAAGTTCTCGGGAGAAGTGATTTCATCCGGTATTTGTACGGGTGTAGCTAGGATTTATTTTCATTTTGTGACAAGTGCGTGAAGCCTGTTGGTAAACAGACCAGACGCGGCCGCCAAAATGTTGACGGTGGTCGCGGGTTCGAATCCCAGGGCACACCTCTGACTTTTCGGAGTCATGTGTTTATTGATAGTCAATCACCACGCACTAAAACGGTGAAGGAAAACATCGTGAGGAAACCTGCATACCGTAGAGATTCGAAAGAATTTCTTTGGTATGTAAGTACACCAACACGCATTAGGCCAGCGTGGTGGACTATATGGCCTAACCACTCTCAATCGTACTCTCGATTATAGAGGAGGATCCGTGCCCTGCAGTGGGTCGTATATGGGCTGATAAAGATACAGGGCGATACTGATATATGGTATTTAATTTAAAACAAGTATCCCTTACCACCCCAGGTATAATTGTACCTAGTTTGAAAAAATATCTGACTGGCAATAATATGTAATGAAAAAAATCTCATTGCTATAGGTTGGTAGCCCTTTTATTGACAAAGATAAGAAGTTCTGACACAATTCTGCTTCTTGAAACAATCTACCAAAAACTATAATTGCAAAATAATCTAGTAAATTGGTTATATTCTTTTCTACTTCCCTAAATTGAAATCGAATTGGAAACGTGACATATAGCTAACTATAAGGTGTACAGCTAATAATTCATAAAGCTAAAACATTGATGGGTGTAACAATTTTCCTACATATCAATTATTGTTAGAGTAACAGCAATTTACGATCGCACGCAACAACAATCGCAGTGGTTTTACATTTATTGAGCACTATGGAAACCGCTTAATCAAGCGAATGCGATCTTACAGTGCGATGTTGTTCTCCTCTAACAAGTTTTACGTTCGCCTTCTTTTAACCCACTTCAAAAATAGAAGGAGGTTCTCAATTCTATTGTATGTTTTTTTAAATGTTGGTTGCCTCATAACTTTGTACTGGGTGAAACGATTTTGATTATTCTTACTTTGATTGAAAGCTGGTGCTTGTCATTTGGTCCCTTAAAAGTATGGTGAAGATCTGATGAATATCTTCATGTGTGTATTGATAGTCAATCACCACGTACTATTACGATGAAGGAAAGCATCTTGAGGCATGGGCGTAGCCAGCCATGGGTTCAGGGTGGGGCAGAAGTCTAAAATAATATTTAAGTAGCAAACTATACCCGTTGTCACACCCCGATAATTTTTTTCATACAAAAAGGTTACACCCTACAATATTCATGTATCCACAGGGTATATCAAATGTGCTACCGAAAACGAAGCCGGGTGGTAGTTTAAGTGGTAATAAAAGCGGCGATTTTTTTTCTATCGACTTATTTGGGTGGCAAATGTATAGTTTTTTTCTAAAATAATAATGTACACCCTTTTATTTTTTAAGGCGCTATGGTACGCAAGGGTTTAAATTATTATTTTAGCAACTGTGGATTTGCCAGTTACCACCTAAACACGACACACAAAAAAATGTCGCGTTTTTTTGCGAACATTTTTAGTTGCATTGTGTTCATAGTGTAGTCGGGGGTAGTATTGGAATAAATAGCAATAGCAATCACAAATAGCATGTGAAGTCGATAATAACATTTCACAAATTATATTAATACGCTAAATTTTGCGACGTGCTATTGTGATTCACTAAGCCGACCGGTTAATATTTTTCTACGATATTGTGTAGGCTGTGAAGGAGTGAGTTTTTACGTTTGTTTTTTTACGAACCCATTTAAAAATAATAACAGAACAGTCAATTGTGTGTGTTTAATTTTAGATGTGAAAAATGGTTATTATAATATAAGCTAAGGTTTATTGTTTACATATTCTGTGGGGGCAATTAGCAATAGCAGAAATAAAGAGCATGCTAAGGCATCAAAAATAACAAGGTGGTGATGTTAATTTGAAATGGCAATAATTTCCATTACTAGTCGGGGGTGCTAATATCTAGTGGTCATAGCCTGTCCTAGTACAGGTGCTACGAGTACGCGACCTCGGCCCCTGAGCTACTGCAGTCACCCTACCTTCCCTTCCGTGACTGCAGTATCCACTCCTACAGGCCATTACTCTCCTTTCCCATAACATCCTCTACTCACAAATCCTATTTCCTTTTCGCGGTTAATTGTGGGCAGCAGCGTCATTATTGCGAGTCCCCTAATGCGTTCACCAACCCCCCTGCCAAGCGTAGCGAGTAATAGCAAATACCCCTACAATTTCGACACAAACAGAGACCAGGTCCTCAGTCCCCGACAGCCCCGCTATTCCTGGCTATGGTAGGTGGTAGGTGAAACCCCCTGTTGGCCCCGGCTACCACCCTCGACGACGACTGGCCCTGGTAACACACAACATACGCACGTTGAGGACAGACGAAAAGATTGCCGAACTAGAAGAATTGAGCGGGTTACACTGGGACATTCTAGGATTATCGGAAGTCCAAAGAATCGGAGAGGCTACGATAACCTTGAAGTCTGGTAACCTGCTCTTCTACCGGGGAGACGACCAACAGTCCAGAGGACGTGTCGGATTTCTCGTCCAAAGGTCTCTCATCAACAACATCGTAAGTCGACCATCGAAAGTGTGTCGAGCAGGATAGTGTGACTTATACTCAGAATATCGAAAATATATTCGTTGAAGATCATACAAGTATACGCGCCAACCACGACACATCCAAATGAAGAAGTAGAGGAGATGTATGAGGACATAAGTCGGACCATAAATACTTCCAAAACCTACTTCAATGTTGTTATGGGGGATTTCAACGCAAAGTTGGGCATGAGAAGCGGCAACGGAAGCACTCTGTCGGAGGCTGGCCGACTTTCTGGAGAAAGAGGGACTCTTTGCGATGATCTCTTTTTTCCAGAAGTCGCCTCACAGGAAATGGACCTGGCTGAGTCTTGACGGTTCTAGGAGAAACGAGATAGATTTAATCTTAACGACGAATAGACGGATTTTCAGTGATGTCTCTGTGATCAACAGGGTGAAAACTGGCAGTGATCACCAAATGGTTAGGGGCTCATTGAATATCAATGTCCAAATAGAAAGGCGTCGTTAAATGAAGCTCCGACTTACTTGCTCCGTCATACTCGCGCCTATAACCAGAACCCCGTGAGCTTTCCACTTGAACTAGTAAATCGCTTTGAGTATCTTAGTGAAAACTTTGCAGCGGATGGGCCAAATAGCGGTTTGGTAGAAGCTATCCATACAGTATGATTTTAATATTTTAGACCACACCTCGTTTGCCGAACCTACTGTTAGCTCGGCTGAAGCGGGTCGCCTACAGCGATGATATACCAGACATCAGCCTGTGTGAGATTGAGATGGCCTTGAAGCAACTTAAGAACAACAAGGCACCGGGTGAGGACGGAATCACTTCAGAGCTTCTGAAAGCGGGTGGAACGCCAATACTGTAAATCCTTGAGTTCCGTTCTCCTTGAGAGCTCAACGCCAGAGGCATGGAGCAGGAGCGTGGTGATACTGTTCTTTAAAAAAGGTGATAACACTTTGGTGAAGAACTACAGGCCCATCTCGCTTCTGAGCCATGTCAATAAGTTGTTTTCGAGGGTCATCGATAATCGTCTCGAACGCAGGCTTGATGACTTCCAGCCTCCCGAACAAGCCGGTTTCCGAAAAGGCTTTAGTACCCTAGACCACATTCATCCACGCTTCGGTACGTTTTACAAAAAAACCGAGGAATATAACTTGCCGCTTAGTTTAGGGTTTGTGGACTATGGGAGAGCTATTGCTTCGATTGTTAGAATGAATTTGGACAAAACAAAGACCATGTTGTGGCCACACCCATGTTCGGGGCTCGACTGTTGTAGACGAATATGTCTATTAAGGACAAGTGGTCCGGTTAGGCGGATCCAACTTCGAGAGAAAGGTCGTCGATCGTCGAATCCAACTCGGTTGGGCAGCGCTCGGTAAACTACGCAACGTCTTCTCGTTCTAAATACCTCAGTGCCTTAAATCGAAAGTCTCCGATAGTTATAGATATTTTTTTTATAATCAGCCCCTACCAGTTCATTCGAGACGTGGCCTCTCACTATGGGCTTTATTAGGAAGTTCAAAGTCACTCAACGAGCTATGGAGAGGGCTATGCTTGGAGTTTTCCTACGAGATCGAATCAGAAATGAGGAGATCCGTAGGAGAACTAAAGTAACTGACATAGCCCAGCGGATTAGTAAGTTGATGGGGCCAAAAAATTCTCGAATGGAGGCCACGTAGCGGAAAGCATAGCGTAGAACGTTGTAGGTACAAGATGATCAGACGACCTGGTAAAGGTCGCGAGACGTCGCTGGATGCAAGCTGTCTCCAACAGGTTACTGTGGAAATCATTGGGGGAGGCCTATGTTCGGCAGGTTTGACTGATGGATGATGGATGATGTGTTTATAGTCACTAAAACTAGCAACCGGCTTTGTTTTCGGTCGCATTCTTGATATACCCCGTTATGTATAATTCGAATTGACCAAAACATTTTCTTGTTGCTCATCTTCCTACCACGAAATCTTCCATCTAAAAATGTGTCAAAAACTTCAGTCGTTTGGGCTCTGCGAGCATGCCAATATGTTAATCAGTCAATTTAGAGGTTTATATCGTACTTTACTTAGATAATTTATTTTTTTAAGTTTGGTTAGGTACCTTAGAGTCCAGAACCAGGGTGGGGCAAGTGCCCCACCCTGCCCCACCGTGGCTACGCCCATGTCTTGAGGAAACCTTAATATCGTAGCTATTCCGAAGAATTCCTATGGTATGTAAAAGTTGGCCACCCCGCACTAGGCCAGCCTGGTGAATTGTATAGGATGCCCGTGTCCTGCAGGGGGACGTATAGGGGCTAAGACATATTTTTTTGGACTACAAGGGTACCATATAATAGATGGCAATATAATATGGTGGCAAGATCACTACGGAACGTTCTGTTACACGATGGACTGACGACTTGAAAAGAGCGGCGGGTAGCGGATAGATTAAGGCTGCTCAAGAATGGAATAGTTGGTGCTTGGGCGTTCTACATCCAGCAGTGGACGGCGACAAGCTCAATTTATAAAAATCATGAGCAATGCAATAATAGGACATCATTCTACTGCAATCGTCATCCTGAGACATAAGATGTTAAGTCTCTATATGACCAGTATAACTACTAGACACATGGTACATGGTAACCCCTGGCTACAATGTTATACAAACCAGAATACAACAGTATATTTACTGTTTGGTGAAAGAAATAGATATGGCGGTGGTATACCCTGGTAGTCTCTCACATAATATGAGTAGGCCTCTCAGTGATTGTTGTTGTAGATTCTAATGTCTAACCCATTTCCGTACAGCGTTGTTATTTTATTACCTTAACCCCACCCCCACTTTATCAAGTAAAAAATAAACTGTCATACAGATATTGCTTAATGAAACCAATTTTCCACTTTCACAACGCGAATGGCGCGCCTTCCACGCTCTTATAATACAGGGTGTGGCAGTTTTATTACAGCGTGTTACAAAATTACAAACAATATTTTTGTATTGCCATATGGCGCCAGGCTTAAGTGGAAAAGGGCAAATGTTATAGATCGTATAGAATTAAAATATAGAATAGGTTTATTATATCAGGTATATCCAGATACCGGCTGAAAATAAAGGCAAGTGGATGTTTTAGTGGCTATAGATACAACGGAACAAAGAAAATGAAATAAAGTGACGATTTGTTTTTAAGGTATTTTTTTTTGTAATAATCGTGTTTGGGTAATACATATTTTTGCAATAATAATAATTTATATTCTTAGTTATTCTTGCGTTTTTTAAAATAAAACTATACATATTATTATCGTAGTGAAACTACGTATTTACCACCCAACACGAATGTAGATAAAAATTATAAAAATATCATCGCGTTTTTTTTTGCCAAATTTTTTATGTCATCGTGTTTGAAGTCACTAGAACTGGCAATCCATGTAATTTTTTCGCGTTTCTAGATCTAATATCCGAGAATTCTAAGACATAGACGATTGAGTAAATGAGGAACTAGTCTTTATTAAGCTTTCAGTAATATATTTTTATCTATCTGTATGTTAATTTATAATTAAATCCATGAATGTTAGTTAATTTAAAATATTTATATCAAGCTAAATAAATATTTTCATTATAACCTATTCGTGTCATTCAAGCTTTATCCTATAAAATTTGTAATAAAAAAATAAAAACCGACTTCAAAACAAAAACCACTAAAAACCAAAAAATAACAAAATAATGAGTACCACTGCAAAGCAAAAAAATAATATTTATTTCATGGAACTTGTGCTTGTTGATTAATTTGCTTAGTGACTTGACTAGCCAACAAATCAAAATATATGCATAACATATTGAAGGCGGGCCGCCCAGTACCAAACATATAGATATTTAAATTAATATAAGGCATAGGTCCTACATGTTTGGTACTTGGCGGCCCGCCTTCAATATGTTATGCATATATTTTGATTTGTTGGCTAGTCAAGTCACTAAGCAAATTAATCAACAAGCAATTTTTTGCTTTGCAGTGGTACTCATTATTTTGTTATTTTTTGGTTTTTAGTGGTTTTTGTTTTGAAGTCGGTTTTTATTTTTTTATTAAAAATTTTAGTTATTTTTATGTTTTTAGTGTTGATAGGAATTTATATGAAGAAGATTTGGTCCCCACAAGGAATATGTTCTTTCCGATGATAATGAAATCGCTATAATCGGCTAAAAGCTGCCGAAGATATTGGAGTATTCACATGTTTATTATTTTTTTCTCCCCCCCCCCCTCCCTTTTCCCCTACCCCCTTTTCCCTCCACCACTGTAACTTAGCTTTTATACTGAACCCAATGCAAAAAGAACCATTGGAATCCTACTAAATTTTGAAGAGTTCTACACTCCAGGTCCGAACATGATCATCAAATCTTCATGTGTTCCTGGGATCAACTTGTCAATACGTACTTTCCAATGAAAAAGAAATCACTAAAATCGGTTAAAAGCTGACGAAGATATTAGAATTTACGTGTATTTTAATTTTATCACCCACCCCCCCTCACCCCCACTCCTTTTTCCCTCTCTCACTGTAACTTAACTTTTATAATGAACCTAATGCAAAAAGAACCATTGGAATCCTACTTAATTTTAAGGAGTTCCCCTCTCCAGGTCCGAAGATATTCATCAGATTTTCACCATATTTTTATTGGGACCAAATGACAAGCACCAGCTTTCAATCAAAGAAAGAATGGTCAAAATCGGTTCACACAGTACAGAGAAACGAGGTAACAAACATAAAAAAAAGCAACATACAGTCGAATTGAGAACCTCCTCTTTTTTTTGAAGTCGGTTAAAAAGTACATTTTACTGCTCTCTCATTTATTTCTTTCTCTAATGTCCATCCCATGGTGGTCGGTAAAAGAATGGCCTCGAGCGATATGACCATCGTTTGTACTTTTATTTTAAATATTCATTTAGTTTAAGATTTTTTTAATACAAAAAGAATAAATAAATTATTATTTATATTTTATTCAAAATGTTGGCGTTGAATTGGTACAAAAGAAAGAAATAGTCGAGTTATAGTACGAAAGAATATAAAAAATCTACTGAAGTTTAAAATTAAAATTAAATCCATTGTATACAAGTATATCTACGATTTTCCATTCATTTAAAATTAATTTCACAAATGCAGCCCCAGTACGAATGACAAATCAACGTGGCGACGCCTTTCCACTGTACATGATAGCCCGTCATGCGGTCGCCTCCACTATATTCGACAGCCACCGTGGCGCAGGCGGTTAGACGCTGCCTGTGAAACGAGAGGCCGCGGGTTCGATCCCCGCACCGAGAGAAATGTTTGTGCGGCCCACAAATATTTCTTCCGGGTCTGGGTGTTTGTGAGACCGAAAAGTCTCTCGTAGTTCCTGATACCCACGACACAAGACTCGATCTTAATGTGGGGTCAGGACTATGTATGTGACTGTTGGGTGTTATTTATTATTATTTATTATATTTATTAAAACGACGCGAGCGGTAAACCCTGTTCGTGTTACATTGACGGTTTAGTGATTAGCAGTAATTACGTGGTGGTCGTAAGCCGGCAAACTACAGTGTACTGAAGTAATTACCATTTATATGGGCTTTTGTGGAAATTGGTACATCTAACACAGTTTTTATTGCACAGAAATAACTAAAATAGAAATAACAAAATTAAAACGTATATGTGGTTTGTGACCACAGACAATCTACATGCATTGTAGGATCTTAAGTGCATTTGGCAGATACATTAATTTGAATACATTTACCTTTTGAAAAACGTATTATGTATGTATATCAGTTAGGGTAATGTATTTGAAAAAAATAAGTAGATGATTATATATCGACGTGGAAGCAATTTTGAATTGAATATGTACGGGTTGGTTCGACTGATATAAAGCCAAAGTAATAAAAAAATAAATATTACGCTTTTAATTCAGTCAGTAATATTGCTGAAGCCCACCTGATATAACCATTGACAAAACATTTTTAGAGACTTATGCTCCAACACAGTTTGCATCATAACATTTCATCAGATGCGTTGTTTGTCAACACCACACTAAACCAGGTAACCACACCCGAGGCACTTTATCAGTTCATTCGTATCTAATTCAAAGTAACTTAGTTGTATAAATTGGACCGTCGACCTACTTCGCCAGGTTTAATTGCCGACTCTAACTAATTACTTACATCTCTTATCCGCTCACAACCCTGTTTCGGTGTTTTAGATTGAAAGGTGAGTTGTAGTGTCAGGTGTTATTGTATATTGTCTCTTAGTGCCGGCAGATTTCTATGTTTGCAGCTGTTTTCTCAATTATTTCCTTTCAAATTAATAGTAACTAATTTACTCTCAATATTGATTACTATACAGGGCTACCAAAAGTCAAATGTGTACTTTGGAATTAGATCCGGCGTAGACAGTCTCTTGCACGGACACCATTTCCAATTATTTTTTTATTGCAATGAATGGCTACACGAGCATGCCGTCCGCCTGATGGTAAGCGATACGACCGCTCATAAACAGTAGCAAAATTCCACTGCGCTCGCCATCCTGAGACATAAGATGTTAAGTCTCAATATGTCCAGTAGTTACTCAGTATTGTAAAAATGTAAAATGTACTTTATTACATTCTCCTACAAACCAAAAAATTCTCAATAGGTCTCCAAAGATTGCCGAGACATATTGAATGCCATTACGACCGCAATGCAATGTCATCGATCGTGCATTGTCCGCCATTGTTGACGGCGCGACAAGTTTCGCTAACTGGAACACTGTAATTTGCAAAACCCTTTATGTTCTTAGTTTTTTGAAGTCAGCATTCACAACGTTGTGAAATTCTGGGCTGAAATGTGAACAAAATATGGTCAAAAAATATTCGTCACTACTTAAGTTAGCAATAATACATTTAGTTTCAAGTGGCCAGTATTTCCTCAAAATAATGATGAATGAAACAAGAGCTTGGTGTGTTGGTAACAAAAACTATGAGATACTTGGCGATCCCATAGTACCAAGAGTCGAAATATATATCCAAGGTACATACAAACATGTAATTTTATTTTAGGAAGCAATCGGATCCACGTTTCAGAGCAGTTTGCTTTATAACCAACTGCTCCAACCTCCTTAACAAAATCCTTTTAAAACATTCATACAAAAAACATCCCTCAGCGTCCTACTTTTACGCCAGAACATGACACATTACGAAGGAAAATCTAACATGTGGGGACCGAATCACGTCTGCAACGAACGTGACTCGCGAACTAAGACAACAGTTCCATGATTATACGGATAAAAATCAAGAATTTGCACTACTGTAGACTGAAATTAAAAAGCGGCGAGATGGAAAAGAACCAACTGAAGCATTCAAAGAAATGGAGCTGTATAGAATTTGAGTTGCGATTCAGTTTTATTGATGCAGAGTGAACCTTTTGAACAATGCTTTCAAGTTCGATTGGTATCTTGTATGGAAATCGGAATATCTTTTGATAAACAATCGACTGGAAGAAATATGAGGCATTGTGTAATAGTTCTGTTGTACAACAGGATAACTTTATAAAATATTTCTAATAGAAGTATTTTGAATTTTGATCGAGCTACTGGACATAATGAGACTTAACTTTTTATGTCTCAGGATGGTGAGCGCAGTGGAATGTCAAAGATTGTTTTGTAATTCATGGTGTTATCTGGTGTTGCTACTCTCTCTAAGCGTTCGTATCGCTTATCAGGCGAATGGCTCGTCTTGCCATTGTTATAAAACTAGTATGAGTTTTTATACTTTTAAGCTGTAGGAAGTCTACAGTGAACAATGATCTTCCTTAATGATTCTAAATAGATTCTGGAAGTCTGCATGTATGAGTCCATGTGTTTGTCTGTATATGGCTTCTAAATAACTATTCGAGCCTCTGGATCATTTATTTATCACTACATAATATAAAACAAAGTCGCTTTCTTTGTCCCTATGTCCCTTTGTATGCTTAAATCTTTAACACTACGCAACATTGCCTCGAGGCCGGTTATAGTGAGCGGACGTTTTTTTGTTCCTTTCATTAATATTTTTTTGTTGCTATAATCGTGTTGCATCTTATCTTATCTGCGGGCGGGCCAGCCGGCGTTGCGGTCGGTACCTGCTTCTATTATATCGTGCTAATGACTGAATTGAATCAAAACAATGTTGAAATCATTTCAAATATGAGTGGCGATGAGTTGGAGGATTGCACAAATATGGACTTAGATGACATAATACTAGACGATAATACGAATACGGAAACACTGGGAAAGAAAAGGACTAGGGATGAAAACTCGTCTGAAGAGGGATGGAATACGGTGACCAAAAGGCGTAATAAAGTAACATATAGCCGAACTGATCAAAATGAGACAAATACAGGAGAGAAGATCCAGGTATGTGTGACTTGTAAAGACCCCTTGCCAAAACAATTTGCGTTGGCACGATTATTTAAAACGAATAATATTCTTGGTGACAATATTTACCGCGTTAAGTATGTACATCAACATAAAATACTGATAACATTTAAGAAAGAAAGTGACGCTGATGAATTCATGAAGTGTAAGGCTTTCACGGACATGGATTGGAGGTGCCAAAAAACGTCGGAAGTAGGAATTTCGTACGAACTTATTAAATCTGTGGAGTTAGGCATATCGGACGAAGAATTCCAGGCGAATGTGTCAAGCAGTGCGGACATAATAAATTTTAAAAGACTGAATAAGAGATGCTCCGAGACTATAGATGGAAATGGCTGGACCCCGAGTGAAACGATTCGAGTGGGATTTAAAGGATCATCCCTACCAAGCTATGTGTACATTTACGGATTGAGAGTTCCAGTGGAGCCGTATATATTTCCGGTGACACAATGCGCTAAGTGTTGGAAATATGGACACCCAACAAAATTGTGTCCGTTCAAAAAAATCGTTTGCCCGAAATGTACCGAGAGACATGAAAATTGCACAGTCACATCTTTTATTTGTGTAAATTGTAAAGGCTTTCACATGGCGTTTGAGAAGATATGTCCAGTCTTTAAAAAGGAAAAAAAGATCCGCGAGTTAATGGCACATTTTAACTGTACCTACAGGAAGGCACTTTCAATTTACGTTCCACCGTCACCTGAAAATAATCTGCGAGTATTTCCTGAATCAACACATATAAGGAAACAAGTTTCGATCAATAACGCGTCAAATATCGGAATATCACCACTCTCAAGGGAGACTAACAACTGTGCAGGAGCAAGAATGGAGATGTCAGACTCAACCCCCATGCAACCCGTACATTCTAAACCTGTACCCAAACGCAATATACAGAAAAAAAATCGTCGACCATCAACCCCGGTATCCGAGTCAATGTGGTATATGGAGAATGAATCTGATTACTCTGAAAACCAAAATTCAATCAATTTTGATAATACAAATAAATCACATAAATATTCCCACAATCTAACATTTTGGCAATTGATTAAAAAAATTAATGATATCGTTAAAAGTGAAGAGTCCTTACAAATTAAAATCCAGCAAATAGTTTCCTTATTTGCTGAGTGGTTGATACATAAGATTTTAAGTAGTATAACTATAGATGCATTATTAGATAAACTTGTTAAAAATGGCTAATCATGATATAACTTTGAATATAATACAATGGAATTGCCAAAGTATACGACCCAAAACCAGTTCACTCGAATTGTATCTTAGTCGGGAAAGAATTCACATAGCCGTACTGAGCGAAACTTGGTTGATGCCCGATAGTAATTTTAGAATTAGCGGCTATAACGTATATCGCATGGACAGAGATGATGGTTATGGCGGTGTGGCCATTTTAACGCATTCTTCTGTGAAATCTGTAGTGTGTGCAACACAAAGTCGAAACCCTGGTATCGAATTGTTGCATATTAGAATTATGAATAGTGAGCATATTGAAAACATTATTTCCATTTATTGCCCCTCTTCAGTACAGACCTTCCAAAATGACTGGGACGAGATATTTTCCTTTGTAAACAGAAAAACTATCATTATGGGCGATTTTAATGCGCACCACTCCAACTGGTCTTATAAAACAGATTGACGAGGTTCCGAGTTACATGATTCCATGTTGGATCATAATTTCGTTCATCTAAATGATGGTAGTTTCACTAGATTAAGAATGGTTAACGGAGTTTTACAGCAATCTAGTCCAGACATTTCATTTATCTCTTCGGACTTATCATTGACATTTTATGGAAAGTTAGTAATGAATCACTTGGTAGCGACCATTTAATTATTTATGTACGATGCGTGTTTAAAATAGCTCGGCAATTCCATAGGAAAAGAAATTTTAAAAAATCCGATTGGCCCTTATATTCTACTTTTATTAAAGACCATTTACAAAACTGTATTATCCCCACTGGCCTTCAAGATATGTACGATTTTTTTTATAATACCATCCAAGAAGCAGCAGAAAAATGTATTCCCTACACTAAAATTCCACAGCATGCATCTACTAAGTTTAATCCTAAACCGTATTGGTCTACAGAACTCTCGAAAGTGATTGCAGAACGTCGGCTAGCTCTTGCAAATCTAAGACGGTGCCCGAATCCTAGAAACTTAGATTATTATAAAGAGAAAATAACTATTGCACAGAAACTCATTCGTCAGGCTAAATGTCGATCGTTCCAATTATTTTGTACATCGATAAACGAAACCTCAAATGCATCAGAAATGTGGGAAAAAATGAGATGGCTGAAAGGTCGGCAGTTTCCCAGCCACTGTGTAGATAAAAATGGAGCAAAAAATCTGCTTAGAGAGCTCACACCAGACTTTGTTTGTCACTCTCAGCCTAGTTTTATATCCAACAATATACAGTTAGAGTCAGAAATATCACTATCAGAATTAAATAATTGCATTAAAAACACTGATACTGCACCTGGACCTGACCAAGTTTCCTTATCGATGATTAGACGTCTACCACTTTCCGGCAAACTGCTTTTACTCAAAATATATAATAAATGTTTATCTTTTGGATTTGTACCGACACAATGGCGTCAAATACAAATAATCCCAATTCCTAAACACAGTGGCTCAACATTAACCTTCCGGCCCATCTCGTTGATTTCATGTGTGTGCAAAATTTTCCATGCTATTCTATGCAAACGCATAGAATGGTTTTTTGAATCAAAACAATTGTTTCCCGAAGATATGGTAGGCTTTCGGAAGTCACGTTCGTGTTTGGATAATCTAACGCGATTGGTGTCTGAGATCCAACTTGGCTTCTCCAAAAATTTAACTACTGCGGCATGCTTTCTAGATATCCAAAGCGCATATAATAATGTAGACGTTCCTAGTCTCCTAAAGAGCTTAGATTACTTTAGTGTAGGGTCCAAAATTTGCATTTATCTATGGTCGTTTTTAACAAATCGACACTTACGTGTGTCAAATGCTGATTGTGAGATAGTTAGAGTTACCAGTCGTGGATTAGCTCAAGGGGATCCACTATCTCCACTTTTATTTAATATACTTACATTACATATATGCAAAAGCATAAATCAAGTTAAAATGTCCCAGTATGCCGATGACTTTGTGTTGTACTTTACAGATTCGAACTTAGATATAATATTTAACAAATTACAATCAGGTTTACAGTGTATTAATAATATGCTTAATAGAATCGGCTTAACTATTTCCAAAACTAAGACTAATATTTGTGTATTTAAGAAAGGTTGTTTTAGCAGAACAGTTGATTTTATTTTTGATAATACTCCAATAAAAGTTGTTAATCAAGTTAAATACTTAGGTTTGTGTCTGGATAGTCCATTAAGGTGGGGCAAACACATAAGCGAAACTTCTAAAAAGGTTACGAAATTAATTAATTTACTTAAAATTTTATCGGGCCCGGGGTGGGGTGTCCATCAAAAGTTTTTAAGACGTTTATATATTTCCTTAATCCGCAGCAGGATTGATTATAGTAGCTTTTTATTTGATAATAGTTGTCATACTAATCTCTTGAAATTAGACAGGGTACAGAACCAAGCATTGCGTGTCGTTGGTGGATTTATAAGAAGTACCCCGATACACGTAATGGAAAGCGAATTGTGCCTTCCACCGCTTAACATTCGTAAGGAGATATCTGGGATACAAATTTCTTTTAAAATCAAAATCAATTCGCAATAATATAACGATTACAATGTTAGAACATCTTTCAATGTCGACAACTTCTAATTACTGGTCGAATAAAAAACTTCCTTTATTAGTTGATATTTTTTCTCATTTTCATTCATTACCGATTCATTCGAGTATTCAACTCGAATATTTTTCTCTAGATAACTGGATGAGCAAATTTGATATGTCCCAGATATTATACGATTCTATACCCACAATTTGTCAAGCTAAACGTCGTTATAACACATTGGATTTAAAACTTTTGTGTACATCTTATCTTGAAGATCAGTACACAGACTATTATAAAATCTTCACAGACGGTTCCAAAGACTCATATTCAGGAGGCGCGGCCTTTTTGGACCCCTTACAGCAATGCTATGTGAAGCTTAAAATCGATTCAGATATATCTATTATGCACATAGAACTGATTGCGATAGCAGAAGCCTTGTCGTATATCCAATCAGTAAGCAGTGATAAGTTTGTCATTCTGACCGACTCTAAATCTGCGATACAGCATTTGGCTCGGCTCACCTCGCATGTGCGAGGTATTCCGATTGCCTATGAAATATATAAATCGATTTTACAGCTACAGACATACAAAACGATATGCATTCAATGGATTCCGTCTCATATCCAGTTGGAACATAATGATAAGGTGGACACGTTAGCGAAACAAGCGAGTGTTGATGGAGTCCCGTTAAATATTATTCCATTTTACTCAGAATACTTTGGGGAGGCTAAAAAATATTGTTTAAAATTTTGGCAAGAATATTTTGATGAACGATCGAAGGAAAAAGGTATCTGGTATAGGACTATTCAGCCACTTATATCCAGTTCTCCGTGGATTGATTGTAATTTAAGCAAAAAATTGTATCACTATAGCGCTAAGATTACGGTCCAGACATATTCCTTCAAATAAGTTCTCATTTACGATGAAAAAAATTTCGTCTCCAAACTGTGATGTCTGTCGAGTAGTTGACGATTTGTATCATATTTTGATGGAGTGTGTCCGAAACGAAGATGTTAGAATTAATATATTTGGCAAGAATCAATCTTACGATATGGGTGTTTGTAACACTATCCTAGCCAGTCCACTTTCTGACAGTGCTATGAAATTGTATAAATTAGTTTTAAGGCGTTCTTAATATTATTTCGTTGTTTTTTTGTATTAGGTGATATGGTCGCTTAGCGACAAAGCCTATAAAATAAATGAAAAAAAAAAAAACACTACGCAACGGATTTTGATGCGGTTTTTTTAATAGATAGAGTGATTCAAGAGGAAGGTTTATATGTATAATACGTACTTATTATTGTATAGAAATGTATTTGTACCCGGGCGAAGCTGGGCCGGGCCTCTAGTTTTATATAAAATATTCGGGAAACATACAGATGTCGTCAAGGAAGATATGAGGGTCAATGGTCTCACTATTGAGGATGCCGAAGATTGGACAAAATCGAGATGAATTAGCCAGAAGGTGAGCCCTGGCACCGGCCAGGATAGAAGATTCGGAAAAATACATATAACAACGAAACATAAACACAATAAAATTAGTAACACATGATCCAGTGGATTTTCCGTGGAGTGGATCTTCAGTGGAATTATTTTTGGTAGTATGTACCCTGCTCACTACTACTTCTGCTTGTTTATCCGATAGAGTATTTGGGTATTAGGTTAGATTGATTTTGTTTATACAAACATATAAGAAAATATCAAAATCCTTGTTTTAATCTCACCTGAAATATCAACATATAAAGTGAATTTAGTTGGTCCACCAATCCAATAAGATTTCGTATTCCTAAATAACATACCACAATAATTAATCATTATATATATTCCAGCCACGCCGTCAAGTCAAAACATTTCTTTAATTTATCAGCGCAGAGAAATTGGTATACAAATTAAGGCGGTTAAATCCTTAGAGCGTAATAAAAGTTACAGCTTACTCCTCCTTGCTTCCGGAATATGGAAACATGAATATTTTCTACGGTAATAAGTACATTTTCAAGTGAAAAAAAAAATTAAACGAATTTTCATATAAATTATTTTCGACATAAATATTGTAGAAATAGTCATAATAAAAAACTCAACCTACCTTTAGGTGATAGAAATTCTTGTAGGAGACTTATTAAAATACTTTATGTGGCAAGAGTATGAGAAAAGGGGAAAGAGAGAGAAACCTAACCTTACGAGCTATTATTTAGGTTTTAGGTTATTTTCTATCATTAAATACAAATTATAAGCCATACAGCCAGGCTTAACTTCTATGAATAGTAGCCTCGATTATAGAGGAGGTCCTTGCCCTGCAGAGGAATGTATATGGGCTGATATGTACAAACAAACACACTTTACTTTGAGAAATCTTTGATTAACCTTACATTCTAACTAGTGACCTAAGATTTATGAATTCTGTCTCCATGTAGCCCATCTTACAAAACAATCTAAACATTAACACATATGCCTTATTTCCACGCCGTGTCGCCAGCAACGTTTCTAATTAATTAGAGTGTTTCGGCACGAGCCCCTTGCTTTACAACTGAAGAGCTTACACGGCCCGCTTTCGGCCTAATTACTTGGTGCATATTCCCTTTACACTCTCATTGGTCTGTGTAATTTACTTGGACTAAAAAGCGTCTAGTCCACAAATATTTCTTTCGGGTCTGGGTGTTTGTGAGAGAGACTGTCCCACCCTCACACCCACCACTGTAACTCCTGTGAGCCAGGATTAACAGTGGCACGCAATGTAATAACCCCGAACATTGAAGCTCGGCGAGTCTCCGGGAATGCTAACTTGTCTTTAACCCGCAACGAAATTAATCAGAAAGTGAAATTAATAGGAGAAGTTGGAAATAAATTATTGTGTGTTTGTGAGACCAAAAAGTCTCTCGTAGTTTCTAATACCCATGTCATAAGACTCGATTTTAGTGTGGGGTTAGGACTATGTACATGTATGTGACTGTTAGCGGTGTTGGATTAAGTTTAACTAACATGTCTGACGACCACTGAGCGAAAACCACCATGCAATGGCTCCTTAGTGACCGAAACTGGTTACCCAGTAGACCTAGAATACGTGACGAATTTGATTAATATCTTCCGAACTAGTGGCAATTAGCATCTGACCTCGAAAAAAAAGAAAAGGAGGGAGGCCTTTGCCCAGCAGAGGGAATTAAAAGAATAATAATTAACTAACAGAGTAGTTGCGTAGACTTCGATTTTTTTAAATTCATTTATTTCGGCAAGAATCAAACAGATCACCTGATGGTAAATGATTATTGCCACCCATGAACATCCACTACGCTACGATCATAGAATAGATAGGAGAGCGGGAAGAAAAAAGGATGGACAGAGGAAAGAGCATCCAGCATAAGTATTTTTATGTAAAATAATAAGCTAAATCTAAGTGCGTGGTGGCCTGTTGGTAAACGGACTTGACGCGACTGCCAACATGTTCACGGTGGTCGCGGGTTCGAATCCCAGGGCACACCTCTGACTTTTCGGAGTCATGTGTGTATTGATAGTCAATCACCACGCACTAAAAACGGTGAAGGAAAACATCGTGAGGAAACCTGCATACCATAGCGATTTATAAGAATTTCTATGGTATGTAAGTCCGCCAACCCGCACTAGGCCAGCGTGGTGAACTATATGGCCTAACCACTCTCAATCTGTACTGTCGATTGTAGGGGAGGCCCGTGCCCTGCAGTGGGACGTATATGGGCTGATACAAAAAGCTAAATCTGTATGTAACACCTATAGCAAAGTGGGACCATTTACGTTTCTGAATTCATATCTGTATCTCTTAAGGATTCGATAAACAACATTAAGAACTTTAAAGCTACTCACAGTTCGCTGATTTCATTTCTGTCATTAAAATAAGGAGCTTATACCAAGGTATACATTCCAGTTTCGAGGAACTCAAATGAGATTTTTGATACCCCATACACGGGACACCCGATTTTGGTTCTTTATCAGCCCATATACGACCCACTGTTGGGCACGAGCCTCCTTTGCAATTGAGGAGACTATTGAGAGTGGTTAGGCCATATAGTCCACCACGCTAGCCTAGTGCGGGTTGGCGGACTTTACATACATTAAGGTTACATTTGAAAAATATTGCAACTATAATTTTACTCTATATTAAAATGTTACTAAACCTAAACAATCAACTAATCCACTCTCCCCTTTAATTCAAAAGTCTCTCTACAATATAAATCCCATATCATTTTTAATAAAAATGTGTATTAAAGCAATAAAAAAGGGTAACATTTCGTTCTGAGCTCGTCATATCAAGCGGTCCTATTTAGGTCAACGGTATTATAACGTTTATGCCGCCGAAGACAACAGTATACGAAACAAATAGAACAACAGAAGCCCTACGCCGATAATTGGAATGATAATACTCGTCCGTATTATTGAATGAAAGTAAGACTGGAAATAGGACCGAGGAATTCAAATTTGAACGTCAATTTGCATACAAATAATTAATTCGGTTTCACAGTGGATAGGTTTCTTTTGTGCATTGCTTTTATGTTGATTTCAGATTGTAGACTTTACGAAAGAAAACATAAAGTTCATTATTGTGCTGCGGAAAGGGTAAGCAATGGTTTCATTAGTCCCACCATATATAGCTGTGGTCCTACTGTATTTTTGTACAGGTTATGTACAATGATACCTATAATGTAAAAAAAAACTAATTTAATACTTTTCAAATCGAAAATCTTAAATAAACTGGGTAAAATCAATTCCAACTTTTTAATTACTATAATAATTGGCCGGTCTTTTAAAGTGATTCTTTGAAATTCACTATCGCAATATTGGCTATTTCTTTTTGGTTTTTGGTCACCTGTGAAATTATTCTATTTTTAGGCTTTTTACATAGTCCCTATAAAAGGTCAGACATCAAAATGCATAGTCAGCAGCTATAACTATATATAACGTACAGAAGATATAAACAAGATATATTGTAAAAGCATTTGGAAATAATCAGGGCGGGCCGTCATAAAAATAAAATTTAATTTCTCAACGGATATAAAATTCGTAACGTATGCATCAAAATGCAAATGATACAGAGTAATCCATCTAAATCCAGTGTTGTTTGTAATAAGACAAGAAGAGGGCGTTTGTGGAAAATTTTATCTTGAACCGCTTGCATCTACTCAGTGCCACTTGCGAAAATGGAAATTGTAGTAGTAATTTTTTATGATATTACTTTTGAAGTAATATTTTGTAACTATTTTTATATTATTAGTATAGTCAAATAAGGTTTGAGTAATGTAATGTAATTCAACTCACGTACCTACTTTTGAACTTTTAGAACCATGGGAACATTATTGTGTACAATGATCAAAATAATGTCACCGCCAGAAATGTGAACCAATTTTCAAAGTTCACCTTTAAGGGGTGAACTTTGCGGTTTCAAAGTTTATTCAGAATAAGTGAGCTTACTTAAAAATATGAAAATGTAAAATATTTAATATTG
Source organism: Hyles vespertilio (assembly GCA_009982885.2). Lineage (NCBI taxonomy): Eukaryota > Metazoa > Arthropoda > Insecta > Lepidoptera > Sphingidae > Hyles > Hyles vespertilio. Next base: position 20,788,336 of record CM042807.1, read on the forward strand.
ATAAGTTTTATTCATCCTTTGCAATATTTGCAATGTAATTATTTATTAATGCGAAAATCTATTATAATTAAATATTTCGAACACCGTAGCTTCTCTTTAGGAATGAGCACCTAAATAATTATTCAAATAATAGTGCATATTTCAGTTCATCAAGATAAGTCGTGTAATAATACAATATATTGAGAATCAACTTGTGCAAACAAGAAATTTGAAGCCCTATCTATATGAGTACTCAAACATTTCGATCTGCCGCACAACGTCAGCGATAAATAAAATTGATTCATACATTTTTCACGACATCGTCCGTAGCTTATCACCATCAGTCACATATTCAACGTCCCAGCGTGAATTTATTGGCAAGTTTGACTGATAGCATAGACAGTAAAACATGGTGACGATTGAAGTAGTGTGTACGAATAAAAATAAGAAGAACTGGAGAGGAGCAGCCATATTTCACAAGTTACGACGTCCAGTGTTGTGATTCCATGAATATGTATCCAAAAAGGTCAATAATCATATACAAGGAAAAGTCTGGGCATGAATGAAAAAAAGAAGTAATTGAGTTGATCAACCCAAAAATTGTAATTAGGTTTTCACGTCTTTCAGCATGTACCTGATTTATAAGGCGTTTTATAATTCATAGCCTACTGTATCAGCGCATATAAGTCCCACTAGGGTCCCACTAAGGGCACGATCCTCCTCAACAATCGAGAGTACGATTGAGAGTGGCTAGGCTAGCCTAATATAGCTAACAATAGTCATCAAAACTATTGTCATCATCGATGAGTAAATATTGCCAAAGATTAAAAATAAAGGCACAAGATTAACTGCTACAGAAGTTTTGTTAATGAAATGGATCTGTTTTTGATTGACCCTGCTTAAATTCCCCACCAATCGCCTTCTTCCAAAATTTATTATTTTATTTCCAAAACCTTGTGGACTTAACCATCAATATACTCATATGCAAATGACTGCTGTCTCAATCAGCTTGCAATCACGCGACGGCACTAAGCCGACGAATGCTAATAGCAAGTCACGGCACTAACCGACTGAAACCGATCGGAACGAGTCACTGCTGACATGTGGGTGGAATTTAATAGATGATATTGATTATGCGGTTCAAGTTTTAACTCTCTGTTATACGATGGGAGGATGTAGAATCTAAGTAGTCTCAGTGTGTTGAGATATTTGTACAAATTGATATAAGCGATAGTAATAGGCAAGAAGTAAAAGAGTCCGGATTAGTGATGTCTGATAATAAGCTATGTAGCATATTTGAAATGATTTGAAAGCCATTGAAGATTTATAAAGTGCGTTTACGAATAAAAAGGAAATCAGAAGACCACCAGTCTTCATAAAAGGATGGAATCTTAAGAAAAAATCGTCATCGGTGATCTGTCTGTATCTGTTCATTCATTCATTGATAGTCATTCACCACGCACTAAAACGGTGAAGGAAAACATCGTGAGGAAACCTGCATACCATAGCGATTTATAAAATTTATATGGTATGTAAGTCCGCCAACCCGCACTAGGCCAGCGTGGTGGACTATATGGCCTAACGACTCTCAATCGTACTCTCGATTGTAGATGAGGCCCGTGCCTTGCAGTGGAACGTATATGGGCTGATACAGAGACAAAGATAGTTCATTCAATATGTCAAGTAAATATGTCTGGTAGCAGGAACGATTAACTTTCATACTAAGCAAACCTATAAATATCATAGTACTACGCACATAACATTACTGCAAGCTTATAATAAAGGAATTCAAGCCAACCCACTAATTATTCGGGGCTGTGTAAACCACTACGGGCGTACTCGGCCGCAATCAATACATTTTGTGAAATTCCATTCGCAGCATTGACAGGCACCACAAAAACCGCACACTCTATTTACATTTTTACTGAGTGTTCGAATTTAATTTCAATATATTACGGTTCATTTAATAACAATAAATCTGGGTATTGACAATTTGGATGCATCAAATGACACGGATGTACATATGTTTTGTTCTTTGGTTAAATCCAAGAGATATCTGCTAAATGGATTGGAAAGGACAATCGTTTTGCAAGCTTAGAATATAGGATATATAAGGAAATTATGCGGAAGCTACAGAAGCCTGAAAGATTATTTCGAAGGGTAGGCAGATAGAATGATGTTAAATAAAAAAATCGTTATACATGTCGCTTCATCAACTACTTACGCAGTTTGCAATTATTTCCAAGTTTATTAAAAGTTTTGAGCCAAACTCCCAAATTATCTATGACGAATTATGGTTTGTACTCTCCATATTCTTCAAATGTTAGTGCTCCACCACAAAAGCACCCAAAGCAACTTACTCAAACCACGTCGCGGATTTGGACAATACTATCAGATTCCGGCCTCGTCTTTGTTATAAAGTGTTTGAAGCGTCTTTAGATAACCGACTTGACCGAATATTTCGATGTTTTTTTTTGTCATTGTGCTTGATGCAAATGCTTTGGATAAGTTCTGACGTTATATCGGAATTGAAATTGAAAGTAATAAATAAAAAAAACAGTCGAATTGATTACCTACTCTTTTAAAGTCGGTCAATAAAGAGTTAAGATTGTTAAACATGCTGGATGAAATAAATAAAAAGTCGATTTTCTGATTGTTCTTGAATATCATGTTTAATAGTTTTAATGAAAAAATTGAGTCAATCGAGGCAATGATTCAATTTAAAGCGTGGCTTAACAGTCCATATCAATATATGGATTGTTGAAAAAAACCAATGTTTTTTCTTTGTACTGGAATAGTTCCTCCATTTGCAGTAGATGTCGCTTTTCTCAACATCGCGTGATTATTGTTGTTAAAAAAATATGAATAGAGAGAAACAAAAGCATCTGCATATAATTATTATCATAAGAAGCAACATAATAAAAAACAATAAAACCGCTAAACTGTTATTTTATTTACTTAGGAATCTACGCCTTATTTTAGTTCTGTTTTTCCTAAAGTAATTTCTAAAAGCCTACTCGATGAAAGGTTGCTGAGCTTGAGTCAGGCTTTTAAAATTACTGGGGGAAATTATTATAATATAATTGAATATTAATAACACCTAGGTCCTATTCGAATGTCGTATACCGACAGAGGGCGCTAATGTCAATAATCTGATTGTTAACTCTATTTCCATATATAGAATGTACTCTGTGATTTAAAGATACATAGGAAATGGTTATAAGTTACCTTATTGTTCAACAAAAGGATGGTATGTTAATAACCATTCGATTTTGATTTAGCATCACAGTTACATAGTTTGAAAAAGTGGGATGCAAAATATAAGGTGGGACGTGGATGTCATGGTTGCACCTCTGCCTACCCTTTCTGGGGAAAAGGCGTGAGTTTATGTATATGAAATAGGCAAAGAATCCACCACGCGTGTCACCACATGACAAAAGTAATTTCTGATGAAATGTAACGTATTTCCTATAATATCTTACTACGGGAGATGGCTGCGGGAGATGACTGTTGTTAGCAATTTAATGGTCGCCATGACGCGGCCATAACAAGTTACTATGTATTACTGCACAATACTGATATCAAAACCATAGTATGTGTTACTTTAGTGAAGGTATACAAAATTATTAGTATTAATAATTTATAGTAATATGATATTTATTTTATAGTAATATGATTAAAAAGATGATGATTAAAAAGTTCTGAAGAAATGAGACCATTGATTTTGACTTATGAACAATTTTTTTGCTGTTATATTACAGGGCTAACTATATTGCCTGATTCGTTTTCTGAACAGAAATATCTTAAGAGCTTTACCACCTTCAAGATTTGAAATTCTAATTTGATGTATTACATACGGTTAAAAAAGTAAAATCATTATCGGTAATGCTTATTTCAACGATATGGAAGTTTAGAGATCCTTGGGAAGGCATAGGCCTCTTTAGCAGTGGACTTTCTTAGTTGAAAAAAGAGAGAGAGAATGCTTATTTACTTAAAAGGAAGACAAACGGTTTTAAGACAGCATATTTGTGTCCCACTCGAAGATTTCCTTTTCCATGATTAATGAGTTTAAGATCGAACAAAGTTTCTGGATTTAAAGAGAATTCATAAAGAAACGTTTATAACGATGTTAACCACGTAAATTTAAATTTCAAGACGTGTGTGCAATCAGTCAGTCTGAAAGATCAATCAAGTCGATTTTGCAGTGCTACTGTATTCCATACGTGATCTTTTAACCAACGCTTGGGTAGAGGACAAAATATTTCGTTATTTATTGGACGGTTTCCATCACTCTGACATGTTGAGGCTCACGTTCTGTTTTTATTAGACGTAGACTAAAACTTCAAACGGGATTATAATAAACATATCTGGGATGTTTTATGAAGTACTCCCTTCAGACATATTTTTCCCTTTGTAATAATAAAAACGCCACTTATTTATTCCTTTGGCGTAATATGAATGCGAAAATTGGCTGCCTGTCGAATAAGATTTAGGAATATTTTAGGCGATGTCGTCGTGCTTATATTTTTAGATGGTTATATGGTTTAATTATAAGGAGTATTACATTTTGTACTCTTGTTGATGTATGATATTAATTTGAATTTAACCTTAAGTAAAAGTCACATCATGGAACAAGAAGAAACGTATGACAATTATTGTATAGTAGCAGTTTGTGTATCCGCTGAACCATGTTTTTTTAGACTAGGTCCTTTTATTTAAATCTTGAGAAAGATAAGGATGGCAATTCCATGCAAGTTTGTACTAGAATTCACCAGTCTAAACCCATCATCGATGTTGGTGACTTGTAAACTTTTGGACCAAACTTGAATTCAAATTTCTAATTGTGGCATGATTTACAACAATTTTCTTTCCTGAATTGCAAAAAATCTAAACTGAGCTCTAAATAAAGAAACACATAAAATGTATTGTTTTTCGGTGTCAGGGCCTTTGGGTCATGAGTTTTATATTCTAAGGGATTTAAAAACTAACCCAAAACAAATAAATCCAACCTCAATACGAAACTACACAAAGGTAGTTCCAATAAGTAAAGGGAAATACACAGTTCACATAAACTTGCGCAGGGTAAGTTCGGATTCAGTTCGTGAGAATTAAAAAGATAGGTGCTGTTTTGTTTCCGTTTGGCAATAGAGATAGGATAGAACAATAAGCTAGGGATAAACTATTTCTTTGACGAAACATATTTTTGCTGGTGGATATTTACAGGGCATGATATAATAACTCTTACACTTTATTATAACACGTATTTGAAGTAGGTATGTATCTTAATAATTATGTTTGTTAATGTTGTTTCAAAATAATAATTTTAAGATCGACTGGTGGAAAATGCCATACAACATTAATTCCGCCTGTAGAGGCGAATCGAAATAATACAATTAAGCCTATCCATCTACAAAATTCTATAAGACTAAAACTATTTATTGATTTATTTATTTTACACTTAAAATAAATAGTTTTAGTCTTATAGAATTTCGTAGATGGATAGGCTTAGTTGTATTATTTCGATTTTCTTTAAATGAATACCTTAAAGTAAATGATATTTAACTATCCAGGCTTGCTTCTAGCTGGTCTATGTGAAATTCATCATTCACAGCTGAACATAGATTCAGCAATGAAATCGTTTAGCTAAAGTTAATCACTGCGAACAGTTAGAGGTGTGCCCTGGGATTCGAACCTGCGACGACGATAAGCATGTTGCCAGCCGCGTATGGTGCGTTTACTAACAAGCCACCACGCACTTCGCACACGTGTATTGATAGTCAATTCAACCAAACCAAGCACTATAACGGTGAAGGAAAACATCGTGAGGAAACCTGCGTGCCATAGCGATTTGTAAATTATTTATGTTGTTTTATGTCCGCCAACCCGAACTAGGCCAGCATGATGGATTATACAGCCTATTCACTCACAATCGTACTCTCTATTGTAAAGGAGACCCGTGCCCTGCAGTGGAACATATTATAAGGCTGATACAGTAAAGTTGATGATGATAGTAAAAATATTATAAAACCCTCACAAAATACGTTTACAAAAGATTTTACCATCATTTGCCGTGTTTTCGTGATTGGGAATGGCAAATTTAAATTCACAAACAAGCTAGCCTGATCTCATTTAGATGGAATCCGATAAGGGCCGATAAATCGAGAATTTAACAGCCAAGCGGTTTGTGATGGAGGCCAAAGTGGGGACGTATAGGAAAGAGATCTATAATTAATGTACGAAATGATTTCGTGATATTAATAATTATAATGTTTGGCAAATTATTTTAGGGTTTAAATGAATTTTACTGTCGAATAATTATTATATTTTCTTTTCAGTTTTTCTCATATTAAGAATGTTTACTTTGCTTTATCTAGGTAATTATCTACTATGTAATATCTAGGTAATTAAACTACGGAATAAAAATGTATCAAAAACATGGGCCTACTCGTACCCGAAATGTCGTGGTCTTTGGTAGACCTAGACCAGGTCGTTTTTCGGATTCGGATCTGAGTATGTCGAGATCATTAAAAATGAAAGTCATCATAAATGTGAATACATCACACTACAACAATTTATGATGTAGATTTATTTCAAATTATAATTTGGAATGTAACTTCCACCGAGCCAATTTAAACTTCGATAGACCGATGTTGCCCACAGGGAAATGGCGGCCGAATGCAAACAGGCATTGCTTTGCGGCGGGGATGTGGCATTAATGAAAATACACAATTTTATTAGATTTTTTGGAAATTTGAAAAAATTGGAAATCTGTTTGAAAAGGGAAAAATATAAGAGAGCCCGAGAGACCTTACAAAAATTGATTGGTATGCATTGCCATTGAATAATATGTTAAGCTTCGTGGACTACAGTTCAAATTCTGGTTGGAAGGAAGTTTTGGTGGTTATAAGTGTAGGTATTAGAATAAGCACTCACTTCCAGGAACTAACTATTGTATATTTTGTAAATTAACACTTAATACATTCACAGACAGAGTAAATTTATAACTATGCGATTCGGAGCGAGATGTGCTCGTGACGAGAGATGGCATACTATCTTCTCATCCAAATAAACCGACCCTTTTATAGGACTACCCGAATGAGGATCGGTGGGGATAAATCTTACAGAAAATATATTTAAGCCATAAAATAGGGTCTATCCTTTCAACTAAAAATTAAGGTCTGCCCAAACATCTGGGCTATTGTCCAAACAGAAAGGTTTACCCAAACATGTGTACTATTGTCTAAAAAACATAAATTTGTTGCAAAGGATTACCGCCACTAAAGAACTTAACTATAATAATACAGTTTTTTTGCCCCGGCATGAACGGGCCATTACAATTAGGAAACAATAATTTAGAACAGCATCTTTTTAACTAATATTATACAATAGGGTACACAAAAATTCTTATTTTAGTAAAACGACTCGCAGATGTTTTATGGTTAAACATCTGCAGTCATATCTTAAAATGAAATGCGTGTTTAAATAATGTTCAAATTACAAATAATAAGCGTGTTATTTTATAAGCTAAATCTAAGTTGGCGTATTGCAACCGCTTTAAAAGCTATATCTAAGTTGGCGTATTGCAACCGCCACAAAGTTGTCATTGTTAATTGAGCACTAAGATAATATTTTTGCTTTGGGGTGGAGAACGAATTAAAGGATCATACAGTGCGTAACGTCTCGTCTGGAGACGTTGAGCTGAAGATTGAGTCCAGTGGCGTGCCATAGGAGAGGCCTATGTCCAGCGGCGGACGCGAATAGGCTGATGATGATGATGATGACGATGACAGTGCGTAAAAATAACTTCAAACTAGTGTTACTTATATCAGTAGAGATCCCATCAGTCAAACTGCTAATCATTCCAGCTCTAAATTGTCAAATATTTCCCAAGCCCTTTATGCAAAATGTCATCAAGTTTAATAGCGATGCTCGCATCACACGGTCAACGAGTGCACTCAATTTGTCCGCGCCGCGCCGCGCCGCGCCGCGCCGTGTTTGCCAGCCCGTCTCTTCACGCTCTCCCGCCCGCAGCCCAATGTCCACTTTATGAAAAACAAAATTACACCAGCAATAGTGGATGCATTTGAATATTCCACGCTTAAAAGTGATTTTTTTATGTGAATTTTGCGAACGTGTTTGAAATTTTTATTCAGTCTAGTGGCTTTTTAAATTGATATCACGTTCCATTGCAAAACACGGGATGATCTATGATTTGGAAGGATTTAGGTTTTAGTCCGTGGTGGCATATTATAGGCTAGTGGACATTTGATATTTTTAAAATTTGGAGTGAAAATGACTCCAGTTTTTGTGTTTGATCATATGTTTCTTCGGCGTTAAATTGTACCTCCGAAAATTCAAGGGTATATCAAGGCCATTAATGTATGATACATATGAGACCCATTCGAATTTTGAAACAAATAATATCTTGTAAAATTATTCCACTTAACACTCGCTCGATTATTATTACTCCTAAACGATAATCGATCATCACCATCGATTCTTAAACCACCACAATCGCAACGCACAAATGCAATCGTTTTAAGTGCAAGAAGAAGATTAAAAACGCATTAGCAACGCCTACCACTCGGGGAAATTGGCCTGTTCGTTTCCGTGTACACAGGAATCGATTCCGAGGTCTTTGCACCCGAGGATGTCACCGAGTGTTTTCTTTAATGTGTGTCAAGTACGGGATTCGAAGTGTTGTGAATCGGGATGGGTTATTCCCGGGTTGTTTGTACCAGCCTACACCCAAGTGTAGGCTGTAATCGTAGAAGGGATTTTGAGGACAAATTTATAAAGTTGGTATTCATTTTACTAGGCGTAAGGACCACTGGCGTGAACATTCTGTGGATCATTAGGAAGTTACTGACCATTCTAATTTTAGAAATGTTTTGGACATAAAGTTGAAATGATTTCTAATGAGGCTTTTGTTTTATGACAAACCAAGGCTAAAAACAGATGAGAAAATGTGATGTGAAAAATACTTATATAAATAAGAAAAAACAACGTGAATTAAACTAAGTTATATTTAATGAATCAATTCAACGATCATGAAAACTATTATTTATGTACATTATATGCTATACCCAGTTACACATATTTGATTCGGACAGAACATGAATATAGAACTAATCTAAACAAAAGAGAAAGGAAACCGAAAACCGCAGCAAAATGCAAATTGCAAATGAAGCGAAAAAGGCTATAAAGAACTAATAAAAACAAGCTAGTAATTAAAGTCATGCTGTACGACTGTTAATTAATTACCTGTAATGAAAACTGAAGAAACAAGCGCTTAATTAATTGCGAATACATTGCCGGCTTTGTGGTTCTTTTGTTCAGAACTGACAGTCAAAATGTTCTTTGGAACTGGACTTTTTTGTGCCGTGAGTATTTTTGATGCATAAATACTGCTTTTTTGAAAGCAAGGGAAGTGGATTTTTTTTATCTACTGTGCACCCTTTATATGTATTTTTTAAAGGAGAGTTATGAAGCTTTTTTTTTCTTTGACAGGTGCTTTTGATTCTTGATTTACAATATATTGAAGCACGCCGTAGAAGAAAAAGAATTGGTACTTGTTTATTTTATATTTCTACCTAACTTGCAGCGCAGCGCTGTGCAGTGGTTTTTTTAAGCAAGGCTTTATATATTTTTGGTACGGTGATTATTAGCCGACCATTTGAATATTTTATCATAAAAAGTGGAAATAATATATAATATGTACTAAATCGATAGCTTAAATATCACACATCGTAACTCCATTCAACCAAATTTTACAGGACGACAAAAAACTACCTATTTTTTATGGAAATATTATGTTTATTTTATTTATTATAGTATTTTGATTGTTTATGGACTCAATTCCAGTTAAATAATGCAATTAATTATTTGATCCTTCGATCAAATAATATATAGTGTATATTTGATCAAAGATTTGATCTGTTGTATTTTACGCCAGATGGCACTAAAACATAATTTGTAACCAAAATTGGAGTTACGAACTTTGATGATAAAGCCATTGAAATGCAGTAAATTGTGCGAATTTCTTGTATTTTAGAGACATCAAGCGATGAGTCATCCTCATTATCGGATTCATACGAAGGTAGGTATATTTTATTACTGTGTTGTTATTTTAGTTAATGATGATAATGATAATATTAAAAAAATATTACAGAACTTCAAAAATACTACAAACATATACGTAAGTTTATGACATGAATATATAATATATTACTTTTTTTTTTTTTTACAATGGCCTGGCATATTGGCGGCATTGCACCTGATGAAAAGTGCCAATGCCGCCCGGGCAGAGTATCCATTGGCAACGGACGGCAGTCCCATGCCAATGGAAACAATTATGCCGGCCTGCTAAGGTGCCTCTTCACACCACGGCGGAAGGACCCAGGATTGTAGGAAGGAGGGAACACGTGCGCCGGCAAACAATTCCACAGCCTGACGGTGCGGCACAAAAACGAATTTGGGAACCGTTTGGTTCGCGCCGGGATGATGTGGACCGTCAAGCTATGGCTTCGCAAGCCAGCACGCGTGGTTCTGGTTAGGAATGGAGAGGAGGGGAGCAAGTTGAACAATTCTTCAGAGCACTCACCGTGATACAGGCGGTAGAACACGCTTAGAGAGGCGACATCTCTCCGGAGTTGTAGCGACTCTAAGTTGCTCGTAACGTCTGCATCATTCACAATGCGGATGGCCCGCCGCTGCAATCCATCCAAGGCATCGAGTAGGTACTGGGCGGATCCATCCCGGAGGTGCGAGCAGTACTCCATACCCGATACTGATTACTGAATCCGTTGTGGACATTCTTAGTCTGAATATATTTAAATGCACTGTTGTGTTTCGGTTAAAGGACATTGTAGCCAGGATATCTACTGGATATATTGAGACTTAACATCTTATCTAAGGATGGCGAGTGCAGAGGAATGTCAAGCATTGCTTTTTAATTCATGGTTTTTGGTATTGCTACTGTTCATGAGCGGTCGTATCGCTTACCATCAGGCGAACGGCATGCTCGTTTGGCCATTCGTAGCAATAAAAAAAACGTCGGCACAGAATCTCATTGTGAAGCTCAATTATCTCGTTGTTTCAACTTTTGCTGCGTGTAGAAATAATACAATGTTACATAATACATAATACAATTTACAGAAAAAATGGAGAAAAAATATTACATAGAAAAATTCGGTGAGTTTTACAAGTTCTTTGTTTTTGTTGTTTTAATCGACTTATGAAAACGTACATTTGTTTCACAGAAAAAGAGATGAGTCAAGAAGGTAAGTTACGATTGATATATTAATTAGCAATGGTAGCATGTACAGGTTTTAAACCGCATGGTCCCGAATTCAAATCTCAGGTTGCTATTTTCCCTTTGAAATACGTGGTGACCTGTTGGTAACTGACCAGATTCGTCTGGCCATTTATTGCAATAGGAAATTACTAATAATATACACATCACTATAAAAAGTAAGACGTGTAGTTCAGAGATTTGAACCTCCGATCACCGTCCTTGCGGTTCTCGTCTGGTTTCTAACCAACATGCCATCTAACAGGTTTATTAATAATTAAGATACGATCCTGTGTATTTTTATCTATCTGTATATTTATATTCTATCTGTGGTATTTTTAATAACACGGCACAATACCTAGAAAATAATTAAGAAGCTACATTTTAAAACACTCGGTAGCACACGGACATAGAAGAATTTTTAAATTCAAATTATCTTTGCTTTTCAGAGAAAAACCAAGAAAAATATTTTGCTGATTTGTTGCAACAAATAAAACAGGTTAATAGTTTGACTGTAGTTTTATTTTGATCCAATAAGTAGATGATATTTTGATAACCTTTGCAGCATGAAATCAGAGTCGGCTGTGAAATGAGAGGCCACAGGTTCGATTCACATAAAGAATCTATTAATATTTGAGTGGCGTTTCAATACTGTAGTGTAATTTGAGTCTGGATGTTGTGAGACCGAAATATATCTTGTAGCTTCTAATTAATATGATACAGGACTTGTATATTATTGTGAGCCTGGTGTCTAGACTATTAATTATAAAACTCCCAATTATACGATACTTATGTAGTAATATTTCTTGTATTCTTTTCCAACATCATATGCATTACATAAGGCTCTTTCCAACATACAAATCCCATATTTAAATGCCTACAACTTCGATCAATTTGATCGAAGGCCTACAATGTGTAATCTTGAAAACACACACATAGCATAATAATTTTCCGGCTCGGTTATTCTTCACATCAGACGTTGACAAGAAAATATATAAAATAAAAAACTTGAGAGGTGTCAAGGGACACCCGAACGGAACGAAGTTTCTTTTCCATTAGTGAAGGGATTGTAATAAAATTTTAGTTCTGCGTTCTGCTGCGCTTTCCGCTACGTGGCCACGGATACGGTTTTATTATGTAATTTTAATTATATGTCACCATCAAAGAATCATTTGGGTATCATCGTGCGAACTCGGCGCATGCTTGCAACTTCGCAATAGTTCCCGCACCTGTAACCCGGAGATTCAGTTCGGTATATGATTTGTGGATTTAATATGGTTCTGTATATTTGTTCAAGATCAACTTTTCCTTTGTATAGATATTGATAGTAGAGTTAACCCCTATTCATACGGAGAGAGTTTCTCGCGGCGAGAATAGTATACAATTATCGCCTGACATAACCGCTATAGATAATTATGTTCTGACTAATGTTAACACTTTTTACATGCTTACGACGATCGTATCTTCAAAGCGAAAAACTCTCCCCCTGTAAATGAGGCTTTAACGATTTCACTGTAGAAAATCTTGAATCTTGAAATAAATTATCTAGATATTTTAGATGAAATGACGTCGATATAGTTTATCACAAGAAACGTTCATATTTTGTCATTTTAGTCATTTAGATACATAGATACTGTTCAAAACTCATTGTAACACTCCACATTTTTTTTTACATTAAGATTTGGAATAAGTATACCTAGTATTCCTTATAAAACTTCTTCGACTATAATTTGGTTTTATTTTAGATACTAGCGGTCCGGTTCGGCCTCGCCCGGATGCAGGCATTTTTTGAGTCCAGTCCACATCAGACACTTCTTAATACGCGTAGTAATTATTTTATGCATAAACTCAACGCACCTGCCTTCCTTTATACTACTTTTCACATTCCGTCTCGTTATATACCGTCCTGTCTCGTCTCAATCTATTCCATTATCCATGACTCAAGGCATGTAATTATGTCTTCTTACTACATTGCTGTCGCATTATATTCTATCCAAAACTATCTCTATTAGTTTGAAAGGGTAACAATTATATCGACAAAGCTGAATTCCTCATCCCATGGTAACACTACATTTTTCGACAAAAAAATAGCCTGTCAATCATTTATTCAGAGTATCAGCTATCTCTATACTAAATTTCACTAAAATTAGCACAGCTGTTAGAGCGGGAAGACTCCTAGATCAGCCCACGGGAACTTTATATTTTTCAGGATAGCCTTGATAATCCATGGTATCAGCTACCGACATACCAAATGTCATCGAAATTGGTCCAGCCGTTTGAAAGTGAAGAAGTAAAAAACACACAAACTTTCGCCTTTATAATATCAGTAGAATTGTATAAAGTAGAGACTGATATCAGTCAGAAAACGTCTCATCGTCATTCAGAGTTCTCTAATATTATAAGATGTAGTTTAAATGGGACCATAACACTTCAACATAAATATTTCACAAGGTTTCTGACATAATTTTACAATTACAGCTACCATCGAATCAACACCAAAGAAAAAACTTATTTTTGTGTTGCGAACCAAACCATAAAATATTCGAATTAATTTACATTACCCAAATGATATCATCCTCCCCATACTTCTGACTTCCTTCATTCTTCCTTTGCTATCCAATCCATTCTTCTCTGGAACGCACTCTCACTTGAAATCAGGTCGTGCACTACACGGATGGCTTTCAAGCTAAAGGTTCGGCTATTACTCCTCGCAGAAGTAGCAGATTCTCCCCACTAATGTAGGTATTTATTTATTTAGTTGTTTATTTATTTATTTAGTTTTTTATGTATATATTTTATTTATATATAAAATTATATTAGTAAATATATATATATATATATATATATATATATATATATATATATATATAATCAATTTTTTTATATATCCGTTTAAATATTATTATTTATATTTTATATATTTTCTCTTTTCGCTTATTGTTAATTTTATTAATAAGCACCTGCTTCCGTCTCTCTGCACTACCTTAAGGTTGGCTGGTAGAGAATGCCCTTGGGCATTAAGTCCGTCTGTACTACATCTGTGTACAAAGTGTTTAAAATAAAATAAATAAATAAATAAATATCACCGTACATTCTAGTAGTTAACATCAAACACTTAAAACTTCCGAAACGGTTGCCTTCAACGCCGAGTTCACTTTTGAATCCGTATGCTCGAAACATTTTAAGTAGTTTAATCTGTTTATTAAAGTTTAACACCACTAGATTTTACGCTGTGTACTTGGATCGCTTCCAGGAGCTTAGCATGCGGCAGCTCGGAAAGAATTTGTAATCTGATACAGGATATTTAAAGTTCTTTATTTAAATATGTATGATGACACTGCGATTGTATGTGGCTTCCACTAGAGTACTTTTAACTTCAACTACATTCAGTTCCTCGCGCTATGGCTGTTGATCATTACTATTTTAATTTTTTTTACGTTCATTCTTAAGATCGACGTACAACTTGCAGGTAGTCGTTGGATTATGGTCTTTTCCAATAGGTTGCTGTGGAGAATATTAGAGAAGTCCGTTATCCAGTAGTGGTGGTTTAAAATATTCAAGGTTATCTAGTTTTAGCGATTTTTAAGAATTGGAAGAGATAAAGAGGGGTCAATAGTTCCAATTCTTATTGGATAAACAATGAATTTTACAAATCATAGATCAATAAACGTGTTCTATGACATTCATATCCTAAGGTGTCTGTCTGTATCAGCCCATATACGTCCCACTGCAGGGCACGGGCCTACTCTATAATCGCGAGTACGATTGAGAGTGGTTAGGCCTTATAGTCCTCCATATACTCCATATATCCTAAGGTGTACTTTCCAAGTAACATTACCTACAATGCCTATAACTTTTTTATAAAACTGAATGGCGGGACTATCAGGCCATTCGCCCGATTGTAAGCGGTTCGACCGCTCATGAACAGTAACAAAACCAAACAACACCATGAATTCCGAAGCAATGCGTGGCATCTAATGCGCTTGCAATTTTCAAACATAAAAACTATGTATCAATATGTCCAGTAGTTACTCTTACTACAATATCCTTCACATCGGAATACCACGGCGCATCTATATTCTATTCTGCTGTTTGGCGGGAGGAATAAACATTGCGGTGGTACCTACTCAGGCGATCTCTCACATATGAGAGACTTACTACCATTCTATTTAGGAGTTAACCGTTCATTCTCTACTTCAGATTTATGTAAACTAATAAAAATTATAAATACCGATAATAATTTTGAAATCCCTTTCACAAACACAAAGCTCCACTAATTTCGAGCGATATAACCTGTTTTTCATATTGACATACTGTAACTGTATCAGCCCATATGCGTCCCACTGCAGGGCACGGGCCTCCTCTACAATCGAAAGTACGATTGAGAGTGGTTAGGCCATATAGTCCACCACGCTGGCCTAGTGCGGGTTGGCGGCTTACATACCATAGAATTTTTATAAATCGCTATGATATGCAGGTTTCCTCACGATGTTTTCCTTCACCGTTTTAGTGCGTGGTGATTGACTATCAATACACACATGACTCCGAAAAGTCAGAGGTGTGTCCTGGGATTCGAACCCGCAACCACCGTGAACATGTTGGCAGTCGCGTCTAGTCCGTTTACCAACAGGCCACCACGCACTTCACATTTTGACATAGTTCACATTTTCACATATTGACATAGCTTTGGCAGAAATATCAACAATTGTAATGGACCATGACAAATGAGTTGACCGGCTGCTTTATCAAACCAAACAGAGATATTAACGATGATGTATGATGAAGGTATTAATTAATATTTGACGATTCAATGAAATTCAATTGAAAGCAATATAGATATTTGTATCTGTAAATATAATAGAGGTTTGTGTATACAACGTAAATATACATGCTTTTGTCGACGGTGTACAGGAATTTATATTAACTGGGTCATCGTTTTGATTTTTTTTTATTCCAATGAATGGCGAGACGAGCATGGCGTTCACCTGATGGAAAGCAATACGACAGCTCATAAACAGTAGCAGAACCAAACAACACCTCGAATCACAAAGCAATGCTTGGCATTCCACTGCGCTCACCATCCTGAGACATAAGATGTTAAGTCTCAATATGTCCAGTAGTTACTCTGGCTACAATGTCCTTCAATCCGAAACACAACAGTGCTTCTACACTGCTGTTTGACAGGAGAAATACATTGGGATTTGTTTTTTTCTTACCTCTCATATGTGAGACGCTGTCTGGGAAGGTACAACGCAATGTCTATTTCTCTCACCAGACAGCAGTAAAGATGCACTGTGGTGTTCCGGTTTGAACGGCATTGTAGTCAGAGTAACTATTGGATATATTAAGACGTAACACCTTACGTCTCAAGATGGCAGTAGAGCAGTGGAATGCCAAGCATTGCTTTGTAATTGATTTGGCTGTGTGGTTTCTGTTCATGAACGGTAGTATCGCTTACCATCAGGCGAATAAAATACTCGTCTCAAGATTAATGGCAAAAAATATATGACATCCTGAAATCTGTGTCCTGAAATTATAGACTGCAGATTCCAATCACGCAACGAGATAAATGATGGCATTTGTGTCAGGTCTGGGTGTTTCTGAGATCGTAATTTCTGTTGGGTCTATTTAGTTATTAGCTAAATTATGCTCCATATTTAGGCTGAGCCGTAGCTACCATTTATAAGACTTAGTTTTTGTGAAATTTGATTCGTCTTTACTATGGCAATAAGTATAGAATTAGTAACTTTTATCATAAAATTGTATCATCTTTATAAAATGTGGTGTGCAATAAAGATATTGAGTATTACTTTCAGGTGGTTATAGTAAAATAGATTATAGATACATCAACATATCTCGATGACGGCTTCACATTAAATTTAGACAGCCTCCAAATATTTCATTCAGGTCTTTGTGAGACCGAAAAGTTTCGCGTAGTTTCTGACATCTACGACCCAAGACTTCATTGATCTTGATGTGGAGTCAGGACTATGTATGTGATTGTTGGGTGTATTTATTTATCTTACTTATTATTCGCTTTTGCTCTAAAATCAATAACTTTTAACATTTTCGTCAAAGTGTTTAATTACGTAAGCTTGAGATCAATAAACTGAAGTTGTTTGCGCCAATCATTGTGCTAATAAGAGCCATACAATAATGTGAAATCTGATAATTACTAATTAACTTAATTGCCTTCAGGTATCGTTTAACAAACAGTAACAAAGAAAACAAGGCTTATATTGTACTTTTGTTTTTCCATTACACTACTAATTGGTTGTTGGTTCCAAGTATTTAGTTTGTTTGGTCTTGATGTACCTTATGTATTTCTTAGAGACAGTGGAGTAAAGAATAGGCCGCTCGCCTTAGGGTTAATAATGTCTCTTTTTACAGTGAAACGACAGGCCGCGGGTTTGATCCCTACACTGAGACAAATATTTGTATGTGTGTGAGACCGAAAAGTGTCTCGTAATGTCTGATACCCACGACACAAGATTCGATCTTAGTGTGGGATTAGGTCTGTGTATTCAATTAATGTGCTTTCAATTCGAAACATTAGGAGTTGAGTCTACTTATGTTTTTCTGTTAATCGGATTACGAAAGTGCGTACACGCTGCTCTTTAGTAGTAGAGATGAACAAAACGATTGTACTTACTACAAATCCATAGGGTCACTTGCATAAGACTTTCTACTTTGATAGTCTGTGAATTAAATTGGGCAATCTCGAAAAGTCCTAAGGTATAACAATATAATGTGAAATTAGGTACCATTATTAAATTTTCAGTCCTAAAATAACCGCACCTGTAGGACTTCTTTCTGATCTCAAAATATTTAGCTAGACGTCAAAACAGAGAAGTAAAAACAAAGCTTAATTGAATAAATATGTAGAATTTATATTAAATAGATAAGAAAAAAACAATTGCGAATGTCTTTGTTACAATTGAAGTGTTTCCATTGATTCTAAAAATGTACCAGAATAGTGAAAAAAAAAACTTTATGGGCTTATATTTTTTATCGATATAACCTTTCCGAATAAAATCAACATCAGTGTGATATACAAAGTGGTCCACAAATATCGAATTTACATTATATTTTATCACACAAACGGTTGCCGCATTTGGCAAAAATTTGTCAACCGGATTTCCAGCCATTTAGTCAAGGTGGAGATCAGATATCTGGCGAAATTAATATCCATGTCAGTAAACCACAGTGGCAGATTATCCGACCATTTGTCAACGCTACACGCCGCAAATATTCGCCGCTAAATCGCCTGTTTATTTAATCCGGACGGATGTACTGACGTCACTAAACATGCTTTCTAGTTCGTTGAGTACACTCAATTTCCAACTGTGAAAAGCACTTAGAGCTATCGAGTACGCAGTATCAGGTTAAATTCTGATAATTATAGTGTGGAACTATTTATGTTCTATATTAAGTCATAGATGTACATTTTGAATTTCTGCATCAGTATCATATCATATTTTGAAATGAAGCCTCTTAATTATTTTCTTGGTATTGTAACGAGTTATTAACAATACCACCATTTTGATATTTTGTCTTGATTATTAATAAACGTGCATGATGACATGTTGGTTACAAACCAGACGAAAACTGCAAGGACGGTGATCGGAGGTTCAAATATTAAGATCACACGTCTTTTTTTTATAGTGATGTATGTATTATTAGTAATTTAATACATACTGTATGGGTGAAAACAAAATCTTTATCTGTATCAGCCCATATATGTCTCACTGCAGGGCACGGGCCTCCTCTATGTACTATGTATGTGATTTAGAGTGGTTTAGCCATATAGTCCACCACGCTGGCCTAGTGCGGATGGGCAGACTTTACGTACCATAGAAATTCTTGCAAATCGCTATAGTATGCAGGTATCCTTATGATGTTTTCCGTCACCATTATAGTGTAAGTTTATTGTGTAATCACAAATATTGTTCAACGTTATAGTGTTTAAACAGCTTTGGGTTTGCCACGATGTGTATGTCAGTAAGGCTATTGTGAGTTAACTGAATAAGCGAGCGAGGCTACACTATACTATTCATCTGTAAAAAATTGAGACTACACGTTGAAGTCATACGATCAAACACAATATTATTTTAATGTAGAAAAATACAAAACAAAAACAAAACATTCATAAATTTCGCCCTCATTCATTTCATAAAACAAAAAAATATCAACACTTTATAAATAAGAAAAGAATAAAATAAAAAGCACTTAAATTCAAGAAACCGCAAAAACAAAACCCGTCCAGACATATCTCTAGGAATCGAGATATAAAATCATTTCTAAAATGTAGAGCTGAAAGACATTTTTATATTTCGCCCCATTGGCATTAAAACCGGTGTTGTCCCGATTGAGTTTAAATCATAGTTTAAATCGATCTAATCCGATTCATTACGGGCATAAAGCGTGTCGGCGGCTTTCTTGAATAAAACATTCCTCTGTCACTTGGCTTCCTTCAGGAAAATATTATGTACCGGCATTAGTATCCGTAAGGTCGTAAAGGTTAACTTGTATTTATTACCATATCATTTTAAACGATCTCTTTGGTATGTGTTGTAGTCATTAAGAATAATGTTTTCTTTTTCCCGACATTGGTTGTGTAAACATAATATAGAATATATTTTATTAGGATGTTCAAGGAAATCTATAAATTATGCAGGAGTAATGTCATATTAGACAAAGTTAAGGTTGCATATAACTAAAGCCGAGATTTTTGATATTTGTACCAAATCTCAATTAATTCTAGTTTTAGTTTTTAGTAAGTATTTTTTGACTGCTTTGTTACAGTGATATCAAGTTTATTAGCTGAAGTAAAGCATAATGGTATACAGGGGATTTTCGTTTTCAAATAAACGTAATTGTTCTTTCTGTTCTTCTCGATTTTAGTTTTGTAAAAATATTTGCTAAAGTGCTGCTATATCATCTATTTATTTTTCCTAAGTTTGCAGCCCATCGCTCATATTTGTACTAGTGATTAAGAGAAGTATTTTAAAACAAAGCAAAACAGAGCACAGTCGAGCGAACTCTCGCTCAAAGTGCATGCAATGGAGAGAACTGAGAGATTTAGGCTTTGTCGATGAACCATGCTCTGTACTTGAATGTTTTGAATAGCTCTTTGCTGTTTTGTTTGGATATCGTGCTTTGCCCTTTTTGTAAAATACCTTTAGTGTATTCGTAGTTGTTTTAAACTTCAATTTTGTATTTTGTTTTATACTATGAATTGGCTTACAAAAAAGAATATTGTATTGTTATTTATTCAAAATATTGGCTGTTGCATCAAACAGTAAAGACCACATACTGCAAACACTGAAACCAAATGAAAAATAATAACAATTTATTTATAAAATTAAAATTGCTTACAGTGATAAAGAATAGATGTACGAGTAATGAATGAGAGAAGCTAAGCCGCCTGTTCAATGTCGTACAATAGGAGTAGTGTCCCGTAATAGATTGAAGTAATAATCCACAAAGCCAAGAATCCGTACTGCAAATAAATAATAAGGATACTTCCAGCAAGACATTAATAATCGCTGCCAGTAACCGTAGCAAGTTTAATAGAAGCCAATATGAAATATGAAGCAAAAGAGACCTGCAAATTTTAAAGTGTCGACATGAATTTCAAGCATGTTTTCCTTTGATATTTACCTGCATAGAAATAGTTTAAAATAACTATTCCGTGGAAATATTCAGTCGAAATTGTCCGGCTACTGCACCATTGCGCTTAAACCAAACCGCATTGCGTCCCGCAAAAGTTCCCCGACATGCAAATAATTCCTACTACGTGTTACTCGTTCTAGTAAAATGGTGGATTTAATTTGTTTTTCTTTATTATTTGGCTTTAGCATGCAATTGTTGACGGAGAAAGACGGAGATTTAAATGCTAAATTCAGAATGTCATTGTCCTTTGCTGGCGAACTTTTTATGAGATATGCATTCGTAAAAATATCTTAGAAGTAGAAATTATTTAGATTAAACTAGACATTTGTGTTTCTCCATAAATATGGTGATAGTCAGTTGAAGGACTAAATGGAAGAAGTCTTTAATACTTTTGTCTTAATTTTTGAATTCTCAATATTAATTCGAATTCTTATTTTTGGTTTCATTTCTAATTTGTACATAATCTGTGTTTTTCAATACTTGACATTGGTGGTGTTGTTCCATCTGTGATAGAGCAATATATTTAAAATCTGAATTGAGTTCAAATTGGAAGAAGTCATATTTTCTATTTTCACTCTCAATCGTATTCTCGATTGTAGAGGAGGCCCGTGCCCTGCAGTGGGACGTATATGGGCTGATGCCCGATACAGATATTTTGTAACTTAATTTGTTATTGCAATGCAAACTAATTAATGCAATGTGTATAGAAAATTAAAATTCGAAATAATGCTTTTTAAAAAACCAAACACTTTTACAACAAAAGATTTTAATATCATTGGACATCCACAATTTAGCAAAACTGAAACAGCACCAATAAAATCTAACAATAGAGATAAATTCAAGCAGATAGCATATGGAATCTTCCTGCCGTATCGGCTTCGTTCCCAGGGGAGAACTTACAGCACATCCCACGCCTAAACTAGTTTCATCTAGTTTTATGCATGAAATTGTTTAAAGCAAATATTATGCAAATAAATTTACATCAGTTGCTGTTATAAACGCTGTTTCATTTCCAATGCAAAGGTTGCCCGAAAGGTCAAATGCACTCAATTATAAGAGCATGGATATGCAATTTTAACTACGATGAGACTTATTGTGTAAATGATTGTTATTTTTTTCAGAAGTCTTAATTTACAAAGCATTTTTTTGGATTTTAATTAATTTATATATGCCTTTGCCCCATACTTACATGTAGACGCAATTTTATTCTTATCATGACTTTCCAGTCTGATTGTTGAAAGATTTTGTAACGTTCACATGCTCTCTAAATTTAATAAAAAAAAAATAAAGTATGCAGGTTTCCTTACAATGTTTTATTATTTTTGCTAGTCACTCATAATTAGCCTAAGATAAAACCAAATTCTTATATGATTAAATATGAACAGAAAAACAAAAGAGATTCTTGATTTCATAGACTACTTTATTATCTCTATCTATTATCTATATTTCTATCTTTTTCAATTAAACTCAACAGATTAACAACATTGTTCTACTTCAGCAAAATAGATTTCCTTAAAGTGAATCCCTAAAATGTTCGGTCACAGCCGTGAATGCCTTTTGAATGCTGCAAAACACCTTACTCATGATTTTGATTTATGGTTTTGGTAAAGTTATTTAATCGAAGCCTCTTGTTGTCCTCAGCCGGGTTTAGCTAAGAAGTCATCGAGGCTATTGACTTTGCTGTATTATTAAGTGCTTTCAGGGATTGGAGTAAATTAGGTGATCTTAGAGTTTGCTATATGGTTCATATTTATTAGCGTGAATCCATTCAGATGTACGACATCATTTTGATTCAGTCATTTTTTTATCTACCACCTGGTTCGGAAAGCGGTTTTTACTAGGGAAGAACGGGCAAGAAACTCGTTATATCATTGAGGTATTTATTTTACTAGAACGGACATCGGGAACAAAATCGCTGTGTACGGTGTGTGCACACGGGTACACAGTGAAGCGAGAGGGAAGATAATGTTACTTCGTAGGCGTGACAGAGACAGAAATAGAATGTACCCTTCATTTTTTCACAAACAGTTTGTTTGCAGTGTCCCCTCTAGTATATTATCTCAATGAGTCATATATCATTACATAGTATAAAATAAAGTCGCTTTCTCTGTCCCTATGTCCCTTTGTATACTTAAATCTTTAAAACTACGCAACGGATTTTGATGCGGTTTTTTTAATAGATAGAGTGATTCAAGAGGAAGGTTTATGTGTATAATACGTGCATATTATTGTAGAGAAATCTATATGCACCCAGGCGAAGCTGGGCCGCTAGTAATATATAACTCATTTAGTTTTAAACCACTTTCACAGTATCAGGCAAACATATTAACAAGAAGCTTATTGGCAAATATAATAGCCATTATTAGTATCCTACGCACACAATTCCGGTATTTATGTCTATTGTGCTTATGATAATTCTCGTACGCACAGCGGCAACCGCTGAATAGTGTTCGTATTCAACTTTCCACAGGGCTGAATTAGGCTGTATTATATATCAATGCCAATAATCCGTATTTAATCTATTGCTGTATAATGAATATTTAATGAGGTAATTATTATAATATTTTATAATACTAGTTGGAAGTGTTAAAGCCATGCTGTTGTCAGTCATGACTCCGTATATGTCTGCAGGTTCGTCCAGGGCGATACCAGTGTCGATATGCGACTGCAAAACTGTCGAATATCGTTCAGTAAGTGGGATTGTCGGATGTCCAATACCTCTTTTCTCTTCTCGCAATTTTTCCAACCCGCTCCCCTGTCGAATTAAACACAACAACACATATATACTCCAAGCGTAGTGAATGTTCATGGCGGCAGTGATCACCATTGGGTGATGTATTTGTTCGTTTGTCTTTCAACTCTGAATTTGGCAACAGTAAGTATTTGTCTGAGCATAGAGGATGATAAAGACAGAGCATTGGGAAATTGAGTTATTAGTTGCTGAATTTTGATGCGCGGTACTTTATACAAATAATACTAATAAATTTAATGAAACAAATTTTCATAAAATTACTTTACTAAAGACAATTCCAAACAAGAACAATGTTTCTTAATTTCCTGATTAGCTCAGAGTTATTTGTGTTGAGTTTCCAAATGTTAGATTCCCAAGATGGTTTTAAATTAATTCTATAATAATTATACGACGATATAAATTGTGTTTGTTTGAAGCAATATTAAATCATGACTAATTATTTTAAAAAAGAATATTAGATAATATAGTTGTAAAATAAGACGTATAGAACATACAGCAATATTTTTATTTCTTCCCCAGAAATTCGTGATGGTTGAAATTATATTATTACAATATAGTAGGGAAATCTGGGTATAGTAGGATATGTGTATGAAGAAATTTCGAATGCTATTGAAATCTGCATTGAACCAGCCTAGATCTTAGGCGCGCTATGTTGCCATTTAGAAGTAAAACCAAATGATTATCTTTTACAAAAGCATACAACCCCATCTAATTGAGACAGGGATGAATAGAATGAACTTATTGAAAATTGTATCATGATTTCCCTTCCTTCAGTGGGTATCTGTCTCCAACCAAGGATGAACTATAACAATAGCATCAGATATCCAATTGTACTCGATAAAAGTTATAGATAGATAGACTACCGCTTTCAGCGTCGGTAGAAACGAATCGAATGGGATTATGTACCGAATTGAATTTCGCTAGTTTCCCGTATCGATTGTTTGATATGAATTTTCTATAGTCATTTTTCATTTACACGTTCGAGTTGTAAACAAAATTGAGCCGACGAGTTAATATTTTTAATTGGTGTTTGGAATTGTAAAATTTAATTCGGTTTTGGATTGATTTTAACTGTCAGTATTTTAATATTTAAAAAGAGATTTCATCGGGGCAATTGGAATTATAATTACGATATTGTTATACCTATTGTGCTATTGATAAACTGTTTCATAATAACAATTTTCATGGCAATGGAAATGTCAAAATTAATCTTTATTATTTTAAATGACAACAGGTGGGAACAGCCCATGATATGATATTTCTTTAATTAGCTGCAAAGCCTTTTTTTTGTTAGTCGATATTGATCTTTATTTAACTTTGCAGGTAATAGAAAAATATACTATCGGATCCACCCAAACTCTTATTTTAATATCAACTAAAATTATTGAGTTTTGTCCTAAAATCAAAATGAAGATGTTAATTTTTTTTTTATTGCAATGAATGACGAGACGATTAAGCCGTTCGCCTGATGGTAAGCGATACGACCGCTCATAAACAGTAGCAACATTCCACTGCGCTCGCCATCCTGAGACATAAGATTTTAAGTCTCAATATGTCCAGTAGTTACTCTGGCTACAATGTCCTTCAATCCGAAACACAACAGTGCATTCACGCAGTGTTGTTTCATGGGAGAAATAGACATTGCGGTGGTACCTACCCAGATGGCCTCTCACATATGAGAGACCTACCACCAGTAATTTATTTTGAAATAAAGCATATATTGGTAATAAAACGAAGATACAAGCTACTTCCCTATGCGTGATATCTCAAGCATCAATAATAAACGTTATTTCCTCCGTGATGGCTCCGTCTCAATATTCCGATATTGACATTATTTTATCGTTATTGGTAAAACAATACTTCTTTATTTAGAATACTAATGTGTGTGTCAACATAGGTAAGATTGCTTGGTGTGAGACTTTTACATAAAATATGTGAAGGTCCAATACTTAGATTATAATATCAAGACTGCTACCGAAAATGGAGCCGAGTGGTAGTTTAAACGACTTCAGACACAATGGAACAGAAAAAGTTGCAAAAAAAAGCGACAATTTTTTTTGTTATTTTTTTCCTATTTCCATATTTGGGTGGTAAATACATTTTTTTCCTAAAATAATAGTGTATGCCCTTTTATTTATAAATACTCTAAGGAGGAAGTGCATTCCATAATCGGACTGCTTGTACTGTGAAAGACTTGTCCATGAAAGTGGTAAAGTGCACGGGCATTCTCAACCTCAGGTTCTCTGACGATCTCAAGGATTTTGTATGTGAATCATGAAGGAACATAAAACGATCTTTAAGATAAGAGGGAGTGAAGGGATTAAACAAGATGTTGTAGAGAAGAAAAAGAATATGAGTATTCCGACGAAGTCGTATGGGTAACCACTTGAGCTTAACACGAAACTCGGAAACATGGTCATATTTGCGAAGGCCAAATATGAACCGTATGCAAACATTTTGGAGACGCTCAAATTTATTAAGTTGGTCCTCGGTAAGATCAAGATAGCTGACATCGGCATAATCAAGGATGGGGAGTAGAAGTGTTTGCGCAAGTGAAATCTTCATGGCGACGTGTAGGAAATTGTGTAACCTTCGCAAAGAGCGAGCTGAAGCAAACAACTTTATACTTAGCTCACGAAGCTGCGGGTCCCAGGTGTGGGATTTATTTAAATACAAACCTACGTTTTTTACAGTATCACTGTAAGGAATAATGATACCATCACAGTATATAGACGGTACAAGATCCCAGTCTAATTTTGAAATCATCCTGGGGCTGCCGACAACAATGACCTGAGTTTTAGCAGGGTTAACCTGCAACCCATTAGCTTTGCTCCAGTCACAGATGCTTTGGATGTCAACATTAATTTCCGAAATTGCATCAGCTAGCCTGTTCAGGGGTGCCTGAGTGTAGATTTGGAGATCATCTGCATAAAGGTGGTAGGAGGAGCGATGATGATTAGTTATAGAGTTGATAAAAACAGCGAAGAATAAAGGAGATAGCACGCTGCCCTCAGGGACGCCAGCATTCACAGTGCACTATGAGGAAAAACTTTCCTCAACACAGATACGTTGCCGACGTCCATACATGTAACTTCGAAACCAATCAATTGCCATTGGAGATATGTTAAGAGAACTCAGAATGCCAAGTAATACATCGAAATCAACGGTGTTGAAAGCATTACTGAAGTCCAGCAACGCTAAGACAGTCAGCTTGCCCTCCTCCATACCTGACCTGATGCCATCCGTAATATAGTTAATGTTCAGATGTTTATGTTTGTATATTATTAATAGAAAACATCCAACCGTCACTCAATTCACATAGTTTCAACGCACACTAAGGTATAACTCTTGTGACAGAAACTACGAAATTCACAGTATCACAACCACAGAACAGTTGATCACAACATTCAAACTTGAAAGAATTTTTTGTAGACACAAAAAATTGTATTGTTGCGGGAATTGAAATTACGGTCTTTCTTTTCACACCCACATTTTATTTAATTTAATGACGAGGCGATCATGCTGTTTGCCTAATGGTAAGCGATGCAATCGCTCATGAACAGCAGCAAAACCAAATAGCACCTTGAATTACAAAGCACACGCCAT
This sequence comes from Hyles vespertilio, assembly GCA_009982885.2. Classification (NCBI taxonomy): domain Eukaryota; kingdom Metazoa; phylum Arthropoda; class Insecta; order Lepidoptera; family Sphingidae; genus Hyles; species Hyles vespertilio. The sequence continues at coordinate 20,815,641 of CM042807.1, forward strand.
CCTCAGACATAAGGTGTTAAGTATCCATATTTCCAGCAGTTACTCTGGTTACAATGTCCTTCAATCCGAAACACAACAGTGCATTTAAACTGCTGTTTGGCACGAGGAATATACATTGCGGTGTTACTTACCCAGGCGCCCACTCACTTATGAGGGACCTACCACTAGTAACAACCTCAAACAACTAGATGGAAAATGTTAAAATAATAAGCTACAAAAGTTTAGCTACGTTTAGATTGGCTCTGGATAAATAGATCCTTTTGTGTTTCCACCTGAGAGGCTGCTTTGTACTCATTGTTCTCAAATTAGCCTTCTCTTTGTGTTTCTTGATGTTTCTCTGGTCATAGGTATGTAGATTCATTTATTTGTATGAGTAAGTATGCATTATGTGTTTGAATGTTAAGAGTTTAGGAAGAAGTTTGTTTAATTCATGATTGGCTAAGTAAATATATTACAATATTTAATAAATTCATTTCATAATATTTTCGTTATTAAATATACTGTCTCAGAAAAGTATTAAATATACCAGTCTCAAAAAAGTAATAAATAATAAAATAAATAAATAAATAACACCCAACAGTCACATACATAGTCTTGTGTCGTGGGTATCAGGAACTACGAGAGACTTTTCGGTCTCACAAACACCCAGACCCGAAAGAAATATTTGTGGGCCGCACAAACATTTCTCTCGGTGCGGGGATCGAACCCGCGGCCTCTCGTTTCACAGGCGGCGTCTAACCAACTGCGCCACGGAGGCTGTCAAACGAAATCAATAAAATGATAGTTGGCTACTAATAGATGAACTTAAAATTTCGCCTTATTCCGTTATTGTGTGCTGTGGTCGCATTTATTTTTTAACTAACAGTAGCAAAACTAATTAATGGCATTCAACTGCGTTAGACTCGATCTAAGTGTGGGGTCAGGATTATGTATGTGACTGTTGGGTGTTATTTATTATTATTTATTGTAGATTATTATTATTGAAATTATGCCCTAGACTGTCCTTTCTTTCTCCTATTTAAATGTTCATCCCATGGCTTTCTGAAAATACATAGTGTGATAAGCCCGCTACTTGTACTATTATTATAATGTTATTACTAGAGACCGGATTATATGCAATTGCATTATTTGCATATTTTAGCCATTCTCAGCGGTAATATCATATTTTACCTAAGATCAAGTTATGATGCATATTACAATATTTTTCACTCACCCTGCGTTTCGAAATGCGACCAAATTTAATAACAGTCACAAAATATAAGGGCTTAGCTATTGAGGACCCAAGTTAAAATTCTGCCCAGTTATCACAGTGGATGTGGAGCGAACATTTTCCACTTACAAAAATATTCTAAATGACCGTAGACATAATCTTACCACTGAAAATTTAGAAAAATATTTGATTGCTTACGTTTACAAAAATTTTAAATAATTTTAGTGTCATATAATGTTCCTGTACCTATTATTGCCTATCAAAAAATAATTTACTAATTGTATGCTGATTTTGAAATAAAAAAATGAATACTTACTTTCTCTTTTTTTTTTGAGATTCCTAAAATTTATCATTTAATTTCGCATATTCTGCCAATTTTCGTGCATATTTCAAGCATTTTTCATGCATATTTATTATTTGCATGCATATAACAAGTTTTTTATGTTGTATATAATCCGGTCTTTAGTAATTACTCTGTTATTGTTCTAAGTGTGGGTTCAGGATTTATTTATTCATTCTACAATTATCTCTGATAATCCAACACAGGTTGTAAATTGTTACAAAGCGTAGTCGAGGATCAAACATCGCCTGGGAGAAGCACTTAGCACCGTGTCTCATTTCTACTAACAACTTTCAGCTTGACAGACCAAGGGGTTTCTAATTACTATGAAACACTGTTGCTTAAGCTGTTAGAATGCATTTTTAGACCAAGCAAACTTAGTGAGATATCTACCGTGTTTTTAGTTTAATTATCCATTTTTAGCTTATGTTTCCTGCTGCTGGTAGCCCAGCCGACAACTTAGCACTTGTCCCATTTTTCTTTCCATTGATTTTAACGTCTGATCATTCAACAATTTAGGTCAAAACATTCAAGGAAATGTAAATTATAAGGACTTTATAGGACAGGCCGCTTTCAACAAGTCATTGTGGAGATCCTTGGGGGAGGCCTATGTTCATCAGTGGACTTCTTGTGGCTGATATGATGATGATGATAATGAAGGACTTTAGTTCCATCTTTAGGTTATGTAGTTCACCCTGTATGAAAATTCGTGAGCTCACCGCCAGTGAATGGCAAAATTAGATATTTTAAATATTTAGATCCCCTGTCACTCCTGCATTAATCCTATTTTACGAACACGTTTTTAAGCGATAGTGACAACTTATTACGTGTCCTGCACAGCAAATTGCCTGATCTAAATTAATGTATTACACTAGACATAACTTAATATTAATAGGTAATATCTCTCATCATCAATTTAAGCAACAAACATACAATATAAATTGTCTATTAGAATATTCATAAGCGTTTGATTGGAAATGATAATGGAAGTTCACTTGTCCTACTATTCATGTGTTAAGTTTCGTATTATGTATGATAACAATCAAAATCAAGTCATGTATACATTGGGTAAATCAATGTCGAAACATTGATTTTAATTAAGTTTTTAAATCCAAAAGTTACAAGAATATCTTATTCCCCTACTTCAGAATAACCGATAACTGTTTTGTATCATAGAAGTATGAAAAAAACCAACTCCACAATGTGTGTATTTGCAATAAAAAAATGCAAGACTAATAAACTCACGACTCCATCTATCAGCCAAAGGAAGTCCACTGCTGAACATAGGCCTCCCCCAATGATTTCCACAGAGACCTGTTGGAGGCAGCCTGCATCCAGCGACGTCCCCCGACCTTTACCAGGTCGTCTGACCACCTTGTGGGTGGACGTCCCACGCTGCGCTTTTCGCTACGTGGCCTCCATTCGAGGACTTTCCGACCCCATCGGTCATCAGATCTCCGCGCTATATGCCCTGCCCATTGCCACTTCAACTTGCTAATCCGGTAGGCTATGTCGGTTATTTTAGTTCTCCTACGGATCTCCTCATTTCTGATTCGATCTCGTAGGGAAACCCCGAGCATAGCCCTCTCCATAGCTCGTTGAGTGACTTTGAGCTTCCTTATAAGGCCCATAGGGAGAGGCCACGTCTCGGTGCCGTAAGTCATCACTGGCAACACACAACTATCGAAGACTTTCAATTTAAGGCACTGAGGTATTTTGGACGAGAAGACGTTGCGTAGTTTCCCGAACTGCTGCCCAACCGAGTTGAATTCGACGATTGACCTCTCTCTCGAAGTTGGACCTGTCTAACCGGACCACTTGTCCTAAATAGACATATTCGTCAACAACTTCAAGAGTCGAGCCCCCAACACCGATGGGGGTGGGCACAACATGGACATTCGACATGATCTTCGTTTTGTCCATGTTCATTTTAAGACCCACCTGTTGGGAGACTCGATTGAGGTCTTCGAGCATAGTGCTAAGGTCTTCCAGCGATTCTGCCAAGACTACAATATCGTCGGCAAACCGAAGGAGAGTGATATACTCGCCGTTGATGTTGATGTCGAATCCCTTCCACTGCAAGAGCTTGAAGGCATTTTCCAGCGCGGCAGTGAACAGTTTCGGAGATATGACATCTCCCTGTCTCACGCCTCTCTGTAGTGGAATAGCCTTCGTACTCTGATCTTGTACTCGGACCGACATGGTGGCGTTATTGTATAAACACTTCAACACTTCGATGTACCGATAGTCGACATGGCACCGCTGGAGAGACTGTAGCACAGCCCAAGTCTCGATCGAATCAAAGGCTTTCTCATAGTCCACAAACGCTAAACAAAGCGGCAAGTTATATTCCTCGGTTTTTTGTACTAAATCCTTTTCGGAAACCGGCTTGTTTGGGAGGCTGAAAGTCATCAAACCTGCGTTCGAGACGATTTGTGATGACCCTCGAAAACAACTTATAGACATGGCTCAGGAGCGAGATGGGCCTGTAGTTCTTCAGCAAAGTGTTATCACCTTTTTTGAAGAACAAGACCACCACGCCCCTGCTCCATGCCTCCGGCGTTGAGCCCTCGAGAAGAACAAAAATGAAGAGCCTCTGAAGGACCTTCAGTATTGGCGTTCCGCCCCCTTTCAGAAGCTCTGAAGTGATTCCGTCCTCGCCCGGCGCCTTGTTGTTTTTAAGTTGCTTCAGGGCCATCTCAATCTCACACAGGCTGATGTCCGGGATATCATCGCTAAAGTGTCGGATCAACTCGGCTCTCGGGTCTTCGGCCGAGCTAACAGCAGGTAGGGCAACCGAGGTGTAAAGCTGTCCGTAGAACCTCTCGATCTCCCTTAATACCTCTGCCCTCGTCGATACCACGCGGCCGTCGTCCGTCTTCAGCCTAGACGACTGGCTTTGCCCAATAGACAAGTCTCTTGCAAACTTTGGATCCTCCGTTCCGCTCAATTGTCTCCTTAATGCTCACAGTATTGTGAGCACGGACATCGTGTCGCAAGGACTTCCAGATCTGTCTATTGAGCCGCCGATATGCTTCGGCGTCATCGGAAGACTGCAGCGCTAAAGATCGACTCACGACTAAATCAACACAATTTGTTCCTTATCCGGCTCGAAGGACCAATTTACCCAATAATAATTCCAATATTATTGGGTAAATACACGCAACAGGACTCGTAAACACCCATACCAGATGACAACACACCTCGCAAACAGACCAAACAATAAAAACACTAGGATTGTTTACCAAGAGTACCTTTTCTTTGACAAAGCTTCATAAACGTGCTCCTTGAGGCATGACGTGGACGGATAGGACAAAAGAGGCGAAATTCCCTCATTAATGAGGTCCCGTGAACTCTGTACATACGAGTGTGGATGCTTTTTGTTGTGATTTATGAAATGCTTTTCTTGTACGTTTGTACTTTTTGGTGTGTATTATGTTGTTTAATGGGCAGTGTTTTCCTTGTTTTCTATATCTGGGAACGAGAGCTCAGTTCGACTGCCGAGATTAATGCTGCAGATTTGAACCTAGCTGACTGTAAATTATATAGACTTTCTCATAAACTCGAATAATGCGATTTATCTACAGCACATCCAATAAATGTCTGTATGTGGCTACTAAAATTCAATTTTACTCACCCTCATTTTCATTCCTAAAACTAGCAAATAGACGCCAAGAGACACATCTTAAAAATATATCGGATGATACATCTATCGCATTCTGATAAAACGAGGACAAAAGTTGCCAAATGGATGCTTTCTTTGTAAAAAGTATCGCTTTTATAAATTTCTCCCTGGAGGAGAGTGGGGCGTCTCCACCTAACCAAAGTGAATGATAAATGAAATTTTTGATCGCGAAATTCTTAACGTTGTTGCCCTGTTTTGAGAAAATGTTGCTCTTAAATACGCGTGAAATGTGATACTGTTGATATTTATAGTTAATATGTTTATTCGGTTACATAAATTCAAGCAATCGTCTCAAACCCTAAGTACAAGTAATAATATAGAAAGGTATAAGTTGTAAATTTTAGAATACATGGACACCTATATTATAACATTTATGATTTATACTTTAGCTCATAAGTTATGTTATTTCTATCAAACAAGCTCATCTTGTCATTCGCCTGATAGTAAGAAATATGACCGTCCATGAATAGTAACAAAACCAGACAACACCACGACTTTCAAAATAATGCTTAGCATTCTATTTCGCCATCCTGAGACATAAGATGTTAAGTCTCAATATAACCAGTTATTACTCTGACTGCAATGTCCTTCAAACCGAAACACCATTGTGCATTTACACTTCTGTTTGGTTGGAGAAATAGACATTGCAGTGGCACCTATCCAGGTAGCTCTCAAATGTAAGAGACTTATCATTAGTAAATGGTACCCTATCTACTCTTTTCCCTATAATAACTGTACATTCATTATTATCTGTATAATGTATCTCTGTATTACCGAAAACCCACGCATCTCCAATAGGCACTCCATCGTCATTAATTTCTTGAACCCGAGCGCACATTGTGAAAATTTGTCGATCCTGTTGCGTAACATAATCAACTTGTGTCGACATTACTCGGAGTTAATTAGCTGTGAACCCGTCGGGCGACCGTTAACTTTATTGTTGGGTTCGTACGTTCCGATAATAGCCTGGTCTTTGAGTTAAGGAATTTAGGTTAGTTCTGGTTACATGAAGATTTTTGTTGATTGTTATGATTTGAAGGAAAGTATGTGTTGGAAGAAAAAAGGGTGATAATAATATTATGTTAAGTATCTAATGGAACGCGAACTTTTTTACAAGCGTAAAAAGTTAGTAATTTATTTTACAGCATACGATTGTAAGGTATGGCGTATGAATTAAAAAAAAACCTTTTGACCAAGTAATATTTAACACGAATTTATAAAAAATCAATAAGAAAATCATGATAGCTGAAAATAATACGATTAAAAATATTTGAATTAAAAGAATGAGTGTGTACTGTCCCACAAAAAACTGATTTTAAATTTAATATCACAGGAATTCTGTTTTCCAGATGACCATTAATTTCACACTTTTTCTTTGCCCAACTCCTCTATCCCTACATCTCCATTCTACTTATAACCTTGTCCTGAACAGACACATCCTGTGACAATCGTGTCGCCACGTCAATTATTTACCCAAGTGGAGTGTGTGATGAGTTCCAAACGTTTCACAGGAACGATCAGTTTGCGCTCCGAAATATTTCCATATCAATTTGAACGTGACACGACACGTAATATACAAGAGAATGCCTTTGGAGGCGTTTCTTCGGTAAACACTGCTGTGTAATGCAAAAAAAAATCTGATATTCAATACCAAACGCTTGTAAATTTTAAAAGTAAAGAAATATGCTGTTATTTATTTTTGGTGTGTTATAACCGTAAAAAAAGGGTAACAAACCAACATAATGTTTGGAAACTTTTTTTGCGATAAATTTAATTAGTGCCGTATTTGGACTCGTATGTACTTAAAATCTTTGTAAGTCTACAGCAGTGATCTGCATATATCAGAAATATTTCTTCTAAAAAACCATTTGATACAACCACAGCGTGCATCGTTTGTTCCTACATATAGTATGTGATATTAAATAAAAGTCGTATCTCCAAAAATTATCGTCATAATAACACGCAGGGTAAGAATCAAATATGTATAACGCAGGTCTTGTCCGTGAATTTTGTATACCGGTTAAAAGTTCAGGCAGGGCTCTTGACAATAACTTGCGAGGAATTGATGGGACCTGAAGGAAAGTTTTTCCAAGCTGCTCTACGTATACTTTCTTGTAGGGTATAAATTCCAAGCCCTTTGGGACCATTAAAATACGAAATGGTCTGAACATCGAAAAGAAAGTGAATTATTTCGAAATTATTTTTTATTTTGGTTGCTGTGAGAACTAAATGAAAAAAAAACCTAATGTAAAATTTTTGCATTTCTGTACTTCTATGGAAATATTTTTTTTTGTATTAATGTAGATGATTAAGAATGTGATAGTATAAGTTTTTGAAGTCAACCAATTTTTATAATTACTAAGAAATAAATATCTTTTGTAAAGGCTTTGGATTGTGGCCTTTCAAAAGAACAATGGCAACTGTCCATACATTATTTTTATTGACATTAAAATTAAATGTCTTTGGATGAAAAAAATCTCGTTAGCCTGAGGGTTAATTTCTAATTCAACATGTGTAATAATTGTTGTTAAAGAAACAGGGGAAAAATTGATATTCACATCAGAATTTTTGTGTTTATACACCTACGTCACACTACGAGTATAATGGCTGACCGTGATATGAAGTATTGTATTGTCAGGAATATCATTTTCTAGTAAATTAAAAACATAATAATACACCGGTTCTATTAGTGTATTGTGTTATTATTTATACTAGTGGTCGCCCAGTGGTCGAAATTCGACCTAATCAAGAAGAGAAAAAGTTTTTATCTGTATGATGATGTTGTTATTCTGATAATTCGTGCACATTTAAATGTACGTATCTCTCAAAATCACTTATTTATCCTGAAGTATATGCAATTACTGAAATCGGAAACTGCAATAATTGCTTTGAACCAGCAATAGCAAATTATATTTTTTTTGTACCTGAATGTTGTTATTGCAGATTGCTGCTACAGAACTTTCTTTATGCATATAATGATAGTCCATGTACATTTAAATGTATCTTACTGCTTACTGCTACACAATTTGTATAAGCGCTCGGTATTTCACGTAATATTCGTCAGATAAAACTTTTCTGTTTGACATTCAACTATGTCTATAATAAACCAAAAGAAACAATTTGACCAAAGAGTATGTATACGTGTACAAATACGTGTGTCAAATGCATGCTGGTTTGTGTAATGTTTTATTTATTGATTTAATGTACTTTTTATGCATTATTATTCAAATCTTTTTTTATATTAAATGATGCAAATAAAACCTTTTTTTTTATATGTCTATGTCAGAAGAACACAATGAAAAAGAAAAGAAACAATTTGACACCAGAGTATGTATGCGTGTACAAATTCTTGTGTATGTATGTTGTGTGAAATGTATGGTAGTGTGTGTAATGTTTTATTTTTTGATTTAATATACTTTATAAGCATTATTATCGAAAATATTAGAGTTCTGCACTTCTCCTACACATAAACTATAAGTGTGCCAAATTTTATGCTCCTGCGTCCGCGCAATTTTCGTAAAAAGGGGTCCAAAGTTTTTGTATCACGTATTAATATATAGATTGGCGTAAAAATATATTTAAACTTATCATTAATTAGAGCTGATCTGCCGCAGTCTCAGTTGACAGTTACCTTCAAGTCTTAACATATTTATTATAAAGAAATCTAAGTATTAAAATAAGATCGGTGATCATAACAAAAATAGTATATCACACACAGAAAATGTAAAAGTCCGTAAGAATGCATGGATCATACAACGCAATATCAGGCTCCTTATTCCTCAATAATTTTTGACTTCGTCCCGTTTAAGTATTTATCATATGATTTATCAACAATCACGCAACAGAAACGTCAAAAGTCTATCTTTTTTTAGTGGGTTATCAATGTCAATCGACTATTTGCTTTGATTATGACTCTTCTAGCCAGACTCATTTCATATTCTGAATTTACTTCTTTTTTATAGTACTTTATACTATGTTTAGTAATAGTAACTATTAAAGCAAATAAAATATCAATTCACCATTATTATTTCCAAAATTGAAATAACTGACGAATTGCACGAATTTGCTAATATTATATTGAAGGACAAAGTTATCTCGAATAGCAGTACTTTACTAGATTTTAGTCGATTAAATATAAAATGGCAGCACTAAGCCAATAATAGCTTATAAATCCGGAATTACTCAAATGGCTTTCCATTTTAAAGGTTTTTTACCCGCTTTGTATAATTCATATAATTATTAGAAAAAATGTACAAAAATATTGGAAATAGTTTTGTATATATGCCACTTAAAGACGCTCAAATTAAGATCAATCAAAAAATCACCATTTTTCTTTAAGGAAACATGCTACAAAAGGAAGAAACTGAATGAAAAATGAGAGAAAAATACACTAGGGGGTAAAGATAATTACTAGCAAAAAATAATAATAGAAAGATAAACTCCATTTGGTGAAACGAAATTCTTTAATATTTCAGGGGAGTTAATGAAATATTAAATCCAAAGTCTTGTGTACGCATATTCTAGAGAGGAACACGTGGAGCGATGTAAAATTTTGATGGGTACATATGTATCAAGAGGCTTACTAGGGCAAGTTTATGGGTCAGGTCCAATCATACAAGGCTAGGGAATATTGAATTACATATATTATATTGACTGCCTCCGTGGCGTAGTTTTACTGGGGTAGGGTTACAAAGCTGAGGTCTCGGGTTCGAATCCCGGGTTGGGCAAAGTGATATTGGATTTTTCTATTCATTATCAGCCCAGAGTTAGGAATTTGTGCCCGATATGATGATAGGCTCGCCGCCTATCACATCGTGGGATGACTATACACGACGAAATGTGGGTGTCCTGGCACTTCTGCCTACCCCTTCTGGGAAAAAGGCGTGGGTTTATGGTATGTATGTGACATAACGCAATATTAGTTGAAAAATATTACAAAATGGATTCTCCATCAAAAAGTATCTGCATATGGGCTGGGTCACTAGTCTTTAATGACAGATAAAAATACAAGGCGAAATGTGGTCCTGGCACCTCTGGCTACCCCTTCTGGGAAATAGGCGTGAGTTTATGTATGTATGTATGTATATTGACTGAATTTATGCAGCTTGTGTTTGACAGTAATAGTTATAGAGTTTAAGTAGATATTTTATTGCTATGAATAATATTCGCGTGGAGGTAAGCGATACGACCGCTCATGGACAGTAGCAATGCTTGGCATTCTACTGCGCTCGCCATCCTGAGACTGATAAGATGTTTAGTCTCAATATGTCCAGTAGTTACTCTGGCTACAATTTCCTTCAAACCGGAACACAACTGTGCTTTTACACTGGTGTAAAATTTGGCGTGAGATGTAGACATTACGGCCAGGTGCCAGGCGGCCTCTTACATATGAGAGACATACCACCATTTCTTAGACCTCTATCCATATAATATGAATAGACAGACATAATGGTGATGCATATTGGTTCTATTATAATTACTTTAAATATTATAGTTTCTGAAGAAATAAGACGACACAAGCAAGCAGCGTCCCTTATCACGATCGGAAAACATTTCATATCAAAAACTGACAAATTAAATGATGCCTTGGGCGCTTTATTACATTATGTTTGGGCGCGGAACGATGCAGTAGAATTCTCTGGAGTACTTTTGTTACACATTTTAATGATGCCATTATTATAATGCGTCGATTTTTCCGACCTACTTTGAGTGCGATGTCATTGTTACTTTGGAATAAACATATTATCGGTGATGTTAATTTAACAAAATGAAAACAGGCTCGCCCGAATATGTACGAGTATAAACATTGGATTATATATATTTCTTCGTAAGTGATTTTATGTAATGAGAAATAAAGAACTCTTAACCTTTAATTTATTATTATGACAGCCTCCGTGGCGCAGGTGGTTAGACGCCGACTGTGAAACAATAGGCCGCGGGTTCGATCCGCGTACCGAGAGAAATGTTTGTGCGGCCACAAAGATTTCTTTCGTGTCTGGGTGTTTGTGAGACCGAAAAGTCTCTCGTGGTTCCTGATACCCACGACACAAGACTCTTATTATCTTAGTTTGGGGTCAAGACTATGTATGTGACTGTTGGGTGTTATTTATTTATTCCAAAAATCCTAAGATTCATAACGTTTTTGCATAATATTGCCTTTATACGTTGTATATTTTGTAATGGCTAACTACGAAAATGTGGGTGTGCCATATTGTGCGAATAACCTACTGCCGTTGAGGCCGAAAGGTTTTGGAGTGAAGGCTATCTGTGGCAACCGTAGTGTCGGTCCCCCGCCTACAAGTTGGATGGACAATCGACTTAAGGTTGCAGGAGGTCGCTGGATGCAAGCCACTTCCAACAACATTTTTCAAAGAATAATGCCAATTTTACTATGTAACCTAGTATCGTTGCAAAGATTTGTGTACCTACTTTTTTGTCAGGAAAAAGCATCCAATAAATATAAACCTAATTGCGACCAAGGCCCGGATTCTCGGAGAAATTAACTTGAAGACCGAGAAAAAAAATTGTCTTCGGAACTGTGAACAAAATGTAAAATGTGGTGATAATTACTTTATTTTATAAAAGTCTATAGCCCGGGATAAAATAGGAAATCGTTTAAAAACAAACCATAAAAAACGCTATAATGAATTTTAAGCAGTATCGGAATCGGGATCAACGATATTTTAATTTTATTATTGATACTTTTATTATATTTTTTTACCGATACTATAAATGGGCATTCTCTTTTATTTCTGAACTTATGCATACAGTCCGCAACACAAGCCACTGAACAATTCACATTTTTTGATAACCTTTTTATGAATTAAAATTTGTACGTAAACTCTGTAGTTGTAAAATATAACCAAGTAAAGTCATCTATGCCGAGAAGTGCCACACGATGTTGAAAATAATTATTATTTTGGATGATAAGACAATTCCAAATCTCGTGACTGTGTAGCGACTTATGTTGCTGACTGTACGTGTTTGTATATTATCCAGTTCCTACTGCAGTCATAAAACATCTAGCGTGTGATTACTTTTAAAAAGTCACTGAGAATTTTCCACGTCAAATGAAGTGCAGCGCTTCATATTTCAACACTCGTGTTTAAATATTTTTATATTTAAAGATAGTTTTGAAATAAAACTTATTGTCAAAAACACACTGTAATAAATCCCGATATATTTTATTATGTTAAAAAATGAAATCTTTTACATCGCTTTAGTCGGCGGCTAAGAAATCGTATTATATTTTATAAAAGAGTACATATATAATTGCATCCATACTGAGAACAGTAACAGAACAATCTCTTTTATCGTGTTGGGTCTGAAGAAAGCAATTTTATTTTCTCGCGTTTCTTGAATCTAATTTTATGAATCCGATTGTATGACACTGAATTTTCTGTGGATTATTCTGTTTGGTGCATATAGGATTATTTTTATGGCCTTGGGTTCGATCCTCAGGTTAAGCTGTAGACTTTAGATGAGGTTTCAGTTTGATAAGTCTCAAAGTTTTCTAGTCTAAAAGTCTGATATTAATAATAACGATATATTACTTATACAGGGTATATCAAGACTGCTACCGAAAACGAAGCCGGGTGGTTGTTAAAGCGACTGAAAGACACAATGCAACAGAAAAAGTTGCAAAAAAGCGACAATTTTTTTTTGTTATTGTTTTCCTATGACCGTATTTGGGTGATAAATACATTTTTTCCTAAAATAACAGTGTATATTCTTTTATTTATAAATAATCTAAGATATAAAAGTGTATAAATTATTATTTTAGCAAAAACTATGGATTTACCACCCAAAAATGACGATATTTAAAAAATCATAAAAAATCATTGTCGCGTTTCTTTACGAAATTTTTAGTTGCATTGTGTTTGTAGTCACTAAAACTACAACCCCGCTTCGTTTTCGGTTGCAGTCTTGAGATACCCGGTATACATAAAAAATATGAAAATACTTGTGCACATATTGTATTTTTTTTACACTTACCAAAATACCGACGTGAAGAAGATTAATCACTAGTAATATTTTCAGTATAGTGAAAGCAGCTTACCTGAAAATAAATGAAAACGGGTTTAAAAAATTGTATTTTTTTATACATTTTACAAATTAAACATAAAGTTTAAAAATTCCGTAATACACAAATTTTGTACATTCGAAATATTTTAACGCATAAAGTTTACAGTATTTCTAACTCGTCTAATCATCAACGTTACCATTTTTAAAACTTATTGGGACTATACTTAATAAAGCAAAAATATTTTGGTCAGACAATACATCCAAATGTTTCATAACAAATCAAAGAACCACGGAATGTTTTCTAAACATTTGTCGTGACCGTTCATCATAATAATATTTGATCCTCCAAATCGAAAGAATTGTTTTCAAAAACAACTTTTGCAGGTTATAAAGAGTCGTGCGCTTGTGTATCTATTTCATTAAGGACATTATCAGTGTGAGGTAATTATTATTTTCTTATACAGGGTATATCAAGACTGCTGTCGAAAATGAAGCCTAGTGGCAGTTTTAGTGACTATAGACACAATACAAATAACATTTTGCAAAAACGCGGCAGTATTTTTTGGTATTATAATTAATATATACACCGGGTATCTCAAGACTGCAACCGAAAACGAAGCCGGGTGGTAGTTTTAGTGACTACAAACACAATGCAACTAAAAATTTTGCAAAGAAACGCGACAATTATTTTTTATGATTTTTTAAATATCGTCATTTTTGGGTGGTAAATCCATAGTTTTTGCTAAAATAATAATTTAAACTCTTTTATACCTTAGATTATTTAAAAATAAAAGGGTATACACTATTATTTTAGGGAAAAATGTATTTACCACCCAAATATGGTCATAGGAAAAAAATATTAAAAAAAATTGTCGCTTTTTTTTTGCAACTTTTTCTATTGCATTGTGTCTGAAGTCGCTTAAACTACCACCCGGCTTCGTTTTCGGTAGCAGTCTTGATATACCCTGTATAAGCATTGCTTTATAGTTCAAGATGTTGTTTGGTTTTGCTACTGTTCATGAACGGTCGCATCGCTTACCATCAGGCGAACGGCATGCTCGTCTCGCCATACACAGCAATAAAAAAAAAATATATCGTGTTTGGGTGGTAAATCGATATTTTTGATAAAATAATAAATTCAAACCTTGCGTAGCATAGCAGCACTGAAAAAAAGGGTGTACATTATTATTTTAAGAAAACCTATGTATTTACCTAGAGAGACGACGATAGGAATAAATACAAACAAAATAAGTCGCTTTTTTTTAAATTTTGTCTAAAGACACTAAAACTACCACCGGCTTCATTAGCGGTAGCAGTCATGATATACCCTTTATTCATAAAAATATACGCGTGTTTTAATTTACAAATGGTGCTTCATTGTGTGTATGTAACCTTCAATAATTTGCTTTGCGTAACTATAAGTATAATGAAAAAAAAAAACGATTTTATTGATTGATGCTGTGCTGTATGTATGTATAATAACGATAGAGTTATTTTTCTAGAAATTAATATTAATTCATATGTTTCCAATGGATTAGTTCTAACTTTACTGTCCATATTTTACAATATAATTACATTTCTTTGTATCAATATTGATACGCATCAATTATTGGACATTAAAAATAAATATATTTATATCTATTTCTATCAATAAACTACAATATTTTCTATTTACCTCGTTATAATTCATGTTTTTGTTGTATTATTTCTTTCATAAAAGGACGTAAAAAGGTTATTACTAAGATAACTACTTTTAGCTACGAAACATTCCATGTACCTTTGGACGGGCGACTCTTTGACAATTTCGTAATAATATCGAAACCAATTTACTTAATTCATCCTTTCATAATTAGATTATAAATCATCTATTATCAATTTCGGCCTGTTGAAATTTCAAATAGCTTGCTCCTTGTCATAATAACTTGCCTTGGGGTAAAATGTTTATACTGTATCAGCCTATATACGGCCCACTGCACAGTATGGGCCTCCACTACAATCGAGAGTACGATTGAGAGTGGTTAGGTCATATAGTCCACCAAGCGGGTCTAGTACGGGTTGGCGGACTTTACATCCCATAGAAATTTTTGCAAATGTCGCCATTATATATACGAGTATTAGTTTTAACTTTAATTTTTTTGTAACCAATCAGGAGGCAGCCAAAAAGTTTCCTGACAACGAAGTTAGTGAATTTTAATTTTTTCGATCCTTTAAGGTTCGACTGAGTAATTCAAGATATTCGTGATTGTTTTTTAATTTGTTTTAATAATTAATATTCAATTATGGCGTTAATGAATTTTGAACATTCTTTTGGTAGATGAAATTTATGAATTCATAGTATTTATGAAACAAGGAGAACGAACATTGAATAATGAGTAATAAGAGGAAAATGTTTGGAGGTACTGCTTTATTAATTTCATTTTAATATAAACATAATATATTAAACATCATATTTTAAATTCGGCTTCGTTCATTGCTACTACGTATTCATTTTTTTAGAGATATTATTTTTTCTGTATCCAAGAATTAAAGAAACTTATCAATAATTATTTATATCATGCCTGTAAGTTATCTTTGAGTTATCAGTATTTTCTACCTCTTCATGTCGCTAAAGCACTCGACTAAAGACCGTACTCTTTAGTCCAATCACTAGATTAACCAGCAATTTGCGTGAGTTTTGGGCTTCATTCGAAATACACGTTGATTGGATTTGCGGCCGGTGTGCCGAGGCTTGTATCTACATTGTGTAACTAACGATGACAGTATTTATGGGCACTGGTAGCACCACTGCTCGCGTCCCCTTTAAGGCTTAATATGCTTTAACTCTGTATTATGAACGATTTGTGACAGTTTTCTTTCGACATCTAATACTTAAAATCTTACTCTTGGTTAAGGCTCTTCTCTAGGCTGTGAGAGTTTAGATTGGTGGACTTTATACAGTCTTTAAATATTTTTAAACAGCATATGGGCTGGTTCCTATCAATAAACAGGTCTTCGAAAACTCAGACACTTTTATCCTAACCTCGAAAGTGTGATTACCATTTTCAACTTCATTATTACTGACATTGGGCACCAAAACTATAATTCGGGTTTGAACAAGCTGAATTTTGTTTTTGTATTGTATATATCCAGCAAACGAGCAAACAGGTCACCTGATGGTGAGAGATCACTGCCACTTATGAACATCCATAACGGTTGAATCATGGATGTTTATTTTTATTTATTTATTTTAAATCTTTATTGTACACATAAAAAAAAATACAAAATACAGAAACAAAAAAATATAAAAAGTACAAATGGCGGTCTTATCGCTTAAAGCAATGTCTTACAGACAACCATGGGATGGATTTAAAAGAAGGAAAAAGAGAGGGCAGTGTAAAATAAATAATTAAAAGTGAGGAAACTAGATAAAACTCATACTATCTATATATATATAATCTAAACATAAAAATACACCAAAATAACATACATACATAATAAAAAGCATAAATACATACATAAGGATGTGTTATGGAACCAACAATATGTTCTTATTGTTTCCAGATATGTGGTGGTTCCTAGTATTAAGTACGATAGTAAGTGCAGAAGGAAGGTACGAAAATGTGAACGTCAAACAAGACTGGTGGGAGACAGCTGTCTTCTACCAGATTTATCCTAGATCCTTTATGGATAGCGATGGCGATGGAGTTGGAGATATCAATGGTGAGATACGATTACTTATTACTTAATACTTACTGTAGTGCTTTTGCTGGTGATGTTTGATTTGTAACCATGTTCTATTAATAATTATTTCGTTGGTGTGATTACTGCTGGTGTTAATAATTTTTACATTACAATAGAGATGATGATCTATATAGAAGTTCCATATTTCCGACATTACGATGCC
This sequence comes from Hyles vespertilio, assembly GCA_009982885.2. Taxonomy (NCBI): domain Eukaryota; kingdom Metazoa; phylum Arthropoda; class Insecta; order Lepidoptera; family Sphingidae; genus Hyles; species Hyles vespertilio. The sequence goes on from CM042807.1 coordinate 20,832,784, forward strand.
ATAACATGAATTTATTTTTCAAATACAAACGTTGAAACATGAAATGCACAATAGCACTCCTAGAAATCAATGTCACATCAAATGTTATATTTTCTAGGAATTACTTCAAGACTCGAATACCTTAAGGAGTTAGGAGTAGATGCCGCGTGGTTGTCACCAATCTTCAAATCGCCGATGCACGATTTCGGCTATGATATATCAGACTATTACAACATACAACCAGAATACGGCAGCATAGAGGACTTCGATCATCTGCTGAAGAAAGCCAACGATCTCAGTGAGTCTACATTATTATTCATTGCAGAGTTCATTAGGTAAATTTATGCATTACGATGAAAGGAATGATCAAAATTCTCATACTCTCGGAAAATTCGTTAACGGAGCGAATCGACTGTTTTAAGTTCACAATGAGATTTCTGCTCTTATTATGGGATGTTTATTTTTTATCGCGTTTGTTTGTTTAACTTGTATTTTAAATGTAGTAAATGTAGCAGTAAATAATTATAAGATTCTATTTTTGCAAAGATCTGGGGGAGGTAATTTATAGCTTTGCCTTAAGTGTTTCACCTGCAGGTATGAAAAGGAATCGTAAACGCCCACACATACCCTCGTGTCCAAGTCAGATAAATTCAAGCAAAAAATATGGGGTTTTGGGATCTCGTACTCAGATAGGGAGCCTTATAAATTCTTCATGTCTTTCTGTCTGTCGCACCCTTGTACGCTAGTGTTGTAATAAATTCTCTAAAATCTGAAACACTAGCAGCAGATTCTATATCAATAGAAACATTTAAAAATCTATGTTTGAATAAAAATTTTATGATGAGGCAAATAATATTTTACGATGCTCACATTACAGATATAAAGATAGTGTTGGATTTCGTGCCAAATCACACGAGTAACGAGAGCGATTGGTTCATAAAATCTGCAAACAGGGACGAGTATTACAGCGATTGGTATGTGTGGGAGAATGGACACTTGGACGATCGTGGAATGAGACGGCCGCCTAACAATTGGGTAATTTTATCTCATCATACCAATTTAAGAATTTCTCAAATTATTTTATTTAAAGGAATAGCGATATCCATCTACAGAATCTTGCAGTAGTAAGTCGTAATGCCAAAAAAGGAGTATTTGTGGTGATCTTTGAAAACTTGCTAGATGGAATAACTCTATTAAATGCCTGAAAATAGTAAAATTGTTAGAATGGGTTCAGTAGCTTGTGTTTGAAGAAAGATAAGTTGACGGAATTATGTAAGCTAATCATGAAGATCTTATGTTATGATACGAAATAGCAACTTACATTAAAAATCAATATGTCGCGACGTAAAAGCATAAATCAGTTCTCAATGAGTTTTGTTTCAGGTCAGTGTATTCAGAAAAAGTGCTTGGTCTTACAACCCGATCAGAGATCAGTATTATCTTCACCAATTTGGTGAAGCACAGCCTGATTTGAACTTTAGGAATCCCGTTGTGGTTGACGAAATAAAAGTGAGCATAATTTGACAGTTTTTTGTGGACATTTAAGATTGAGGATCATGTTTAGCAGTGGATCGTCTGTGACTTAAAATGATGACGTTATTTAGATTGATGGTGTTTTAAATTAGAATATCAATCCAAGATTTTATTTGTTTTTCAAGATCACAATCAATTCATAAATTTTACAGTCAAATACATATATTTTATGTATTGTACACACTTGAATTTTTTTTGGCATACATTTTCATTCGAGGCGAAAACAATTTATTAAGTCGAGAGACTTCATTTCTCAAATAATATTATTTTATATCTATACAGAACATCATAAAATTCTGGCTGGAGAAAGGCGTGGCGGGGCTGAGGATAAATTCAATCAACTACCTTTACGAGGCCGACAAAGATTTGTTTGGAGGTCGCTATCCTAGTGAACCTTTGTCAGGAAAACCTGGACTTGGGCCAAACGACTATGGTTATTTAAATCATGTGTACACTAAAGACCAAGATGAGACTTACGACATGGTTTCCCAATTTAGAGATGTGATTGATGCCATCACTATAAGAGATAATTTGACGAGGTAAGATCCAACATATATATCGTTTATTTATAATTAAGATAATCGGTGATTGTAAATATTTTACATGTAATATTGTATGGTATGTAAAGTCGGCAAGCCCGGTGGTGGACTATTTGACCTAACCCCTATGAATGGGAAATGTAGCTTGTGCCCTACAGTGGGTCTATAAGGACTGATACAGTGCATTAATATTGTGGCTTATGAAGGTGATGTCGATAGTTATAATATTTTAAATGTAAATAAGAGTTAAGAGTATTGCAGTGGACGATAAAGATAACAAAATGAAGTGGTATTAAATTAATAAATCATGAGATATTTCGATTGTATTACCAAAGAAAATACATTATAAAGTTTACTGAACTGTAAAAAAATCAATATTAAATAAATTCATAATAAATATTTTTCGAATCCTATGTTATAAATTTGAACTATCTCAATTTTTTAAACCGTTTAAAGCATAAAACTTCTGAACTTGTTAAAAGTTTGTGCGCGACGAAATATATATAAAGTGAAAGTAAAAAAATGAGACGATTTTTGATGTGATTAATATTAAACGAAACTGAAAATTGTAGTACGAGTATATAGTTTTACTATTATGTCTATTTAGTATCTATTTATCTTTACCTACCTATATGCTCATCTACCTATCAAATAACTAACAACCAATGATTGATTACTTTTGAATAATTTATTATTTGCGTTTTAAATAAACTATATCATTAAATGTTATTCTATTATCACAGATACAGTTAATTAAAACAAAACCTTTACGAACTAATACTATGCACGTAACAAAAACAGCATCACTGGCAAAACCTTTCGGGTTAAACCAACGTCCTTTGTAAGATCACTTTGATGTTTAACCCTTCATTTTCACCTTCCACAGCTCAAAAAATATAACATTGTAGTAACTATAAACGGTCCTAGACTGCTTTGGTGGCGCAATTGTACTACTATATTATGATTACAAAGCAGAGGTCACGGGTTGGAATTTCGGATCGGGCAAAGTGATACTGGATTTTTTTATTCATTATCATCTCCGAGTCAAGAATTCGTGCCAGATATGGCGATAGGCTCGCTCCCTATCATATTGTGGGATGGAATATACGTGGATGGATGTCCTGGTAGGACCTCTGCCTACCTCTGGAAAAAGGCGTGAGTTTATGTATGTATGTCAACTGTTGTGTTTGTTTCAGAATTATGATGACCGAAGCTTATACGAGTATTAAAAATGCTGTGAAGTATTACGGAGATGGCATACATTCAGGCGCTCATATCCCTTTTAATTTGGCTCTAATCCATGATCTAAATAAAGATTCTGATGCCAGGGATATCAAATATACCGTGGATAGGTGGTTGACTTACAAACCTTTGAAAAAACAGGCTAATTGGGTGGTAAGTGGATACTTTTACTGTGTAATTTTGCTGTTGGCGCAGTAGTACTGCAGTATGATTGTAAGTCTCGGGTTCGAATCCCGGGTTCCGCAAAGTAACATAGGAAGTTGCTTGAAGAAGGTCATTTCAAGCTGGTTACTTTGGAGATAATTGGGGAGGCCTATGTTCAGCAGTGGAATTCCTATGGCTGAAGAGAGAAATAGAAATAAATTCATATCGTTCTTATCATGTGCCAGTGGTTTTATACGTAAATTGAAGTTATAACAACAGATTAATCCTATTATTTATCTAAGCTCCCTCAGAAATGTAATCAAGAAGTATTAGAGCTGAACTTCATTCAGCTTCCAAATATTAAATGAAACCTTGGCTAAGGAACATTATTGTTTAGATAATTTTCATAACGATTTTAAGTTATTTTCAATATTTTCAAAACGCCTACAAAAACCTTACATGCAATGGAATCTAAAAAAAATGATGTATTTTTTTTAAACTTTGAATCAAGTTCATAATTGCAACGTAGCCACCATTTAATAAATAATGCATGTAGTTGTTTTGCCAGGAAACTATTTTAAATTCACTTTCCTTGTTATCGACAACGCATTATTTTTACACAACGTTGCAGTTGACACATACAATTTTCTTCTTGGCTGAATATTTTCTCTCGTCTATCCAGTTTAAAAATATACTGCCTTGTATAAAATCAGATTTAAAAATAGACAGTTATAGATGGTTGTCACTCCATATTTGATATCTCTAAGAAATTATAATGTTATTCAAACTTGAAATAAATTTAATTAGATGCATGATACTATTTTGCTTAGACGGTATATGATGATGATGAGAAAATAATATCAATGATTTTTTTATAGAACCATGTTACCTATTAAAAAAATTACAAGTAACGTGAATTTTATAGTTGATATACAATTAGTCACGGGGTTAGTTACATATCTAAACATATTTACGGACTGTTGTAACAAAACTTTCGCTGTAACTCATATCAGCTATCTTAAATCAACGATTAATACAGTTTCTCATTCTATTTCATCTTCACTACATCATCTATATCCTATATAATCAACATTACTACCAAAAATTTGATCTAAATAAAATTAATTTATATAGTAATATAATCAATTATATTGTAAATATCGAATAAGTACTATGTTCTCGTATTGACTTGGCATAAGAGCTATTTAATTGCCTACATGATCAATAAACCAATTTCATTTCATTTCACTTATCAATATAAAGATCACATTTGAAGACAATCAGCAATGCTGCATGAATTACGGGTATCCTTCAAAAGGTATTACTTGTGTACAATGGCGTAGACGGTCCTAAGCATTTAATCATATGCATTAGGCCCGCTTAATCCACTTACAAGCCAGACAACGACGTGTCTATATGAGTAATTATGTTGATTATTTGTACTTATAGTAGCAGGTGTGATATAATGACGCTTATGCCCAAAGCTGTAAAAAGGATTTGAGAAATATATTACTGTAGATCATTTTATATGACAACAGCGCAATGAAGTCCCTGGATCTCATTTTTATTGCGAAATACTAGGAATTTGACAGTCTCCGTGGCGCATTCGGTTAAACAATAGGCCGCGGGTACGATCCCCGCACCGAGAGAAATATTTGTGCGGCTCACAAATATGTCTTTCGGGTTTGGGTGTTCGTGAAACCGAAAAGTCTCTCTTAGTTCCTGATACCCTGATACGACACGAGACTCTATCTCAGTGTGGGGTCAGGACTGACAGTGACAGTTAGGTGTTATTTATCTATTTATGGTTTCTCCCCTGGTATATTTGAACGTGCCTATATACTGGAACTTTAATATTTATGAATAGTCAAATGCATGAATAGTTAGTATAGGAAGACTGCAATAGTAAAATATGAATATTTAAATGTGTAATAATATAGAGTGTTTTGGAAGCTAGAATAACTGTATTTTCTGATAAATGTATTTATTGCACGAGATACTGAAATAATTGTGGTTTCTGGTATATACCACATACCTTACAATCAATTACCACACAATCACACTTAATATACAATACATATATTTTTTGTTTTAGTTTAAGTTTTGACACACGTGGGTGAATTTCACGTGTGGTTATTTCTTAATTACTAGCGGCCCGATATGTGATAAATACAGGGTATATCAAGACTGCTACCGAAAACGAAGTTGGGTGGTAGTTTTAGTGACTTCAGACACAAAGCAACTAAATTTTGTGCAAAAATTTGTGATGAATTTTTTTTGGTACTTTTTTTATCGTCCTATTAGGATGGTAAATACATAGTTTTTTCTTAATTAATAGTGTATACCCTTTTATTTTTAAAGTGACTATAGTATTCAAGGCTTTAAATTATTATTTTAGCAAAACCTGTGGATTTACCACCTAATCTCGACGATATTTAAAAAATTAAAAAAAGAATTGTCGCGTTTCTTAGCGAAATTTTTAATAGCATTGTGTTTGTAGTCACTACAACTATCACCCGGCTTCGTTTTCGGTAGCAGTCTTGATATACCCGGTATAATATTATGTGTGTTCCACAGGTATTTGTTTCGGGCCTGGGTGTTGTGAGATCGCAAGTCTCTCGTAATTTCTGATTCCCACGTGATAAGACTCGATCTTATATGAGTTTACAACTATCCATGTGACTGTTCAGGGTAATAATTGAAATAAGTAGATGATGACGTAAGAAACACACACAAAACTTGAAAATAAATGTTATGACGCCGGCTTTTTAAAATGGTTTGCGAGAAATAGAAAAGAGGGGAAAATTGTTGTAATACCTTACCTCGTTTACCTTCACCAAATTAAATCTTAATGTGAAATTATTTCATAATTACAAATACGTAGAAACTAGAGCGGACGGCTGTAAAGAAAATTTATGTACAATTCTGAGCAAAATTCGAACACCTATTCCGGTCTTGAAATCTGCAACGTTGAAACTCTTTGTTACCTGATCACTGCTTGGCGTCAACGTACCGGTCTAAAAAATCAGGTCGTATAAACTAGAAAATGATGGTTAACATTGAGTATTAAAGAAAACTTGTACTGATGAAGGCTGTGGATCACGCAAGTTTATTTGATCTTTTTGAATTTCTAAAATCTCATATAAGTTGGCATAGCATTTTCGGAATTTGGATGTAATAGGGAGCCAACGTTTGATTGTGACTCACTCAAATGTCATATAAGTATGGAATACTAAATCATAATATTAAGATACTTTACGAAAATGACACAGGAATCGATCGAAGTGTAGGGTCAGGAATATGTAGACCGACGACAAGAAGAGGTAGGCAGAGATGCTAAAAGGACACACACATTTCGGTTTGTACTCGTATGTTCAAACCGAAATGTGTGTGTCCTTTTAGCATCTCTGCCTACCTCTAGCGATCACGCGATATGATAGGGCATGGCCTATCGTCATATCGGTCATAAACAGACTCCGAGCTGATAACCAAGATAAAAATCCAATATCAATTTCTTAGATCCGGGTTTCGAACCCGAAACCTCAGCTATGTAATCATATCGGAATACAACTACGCGGCCAAGGCAGTTAATCAATCAGTATTTATTATTATTTAATGTAGGTATTTTTATTCACGTTGAAGGAAAACATCGTGTGGGCGGCCAAGTCAATCAGTATTTATTATTATCTAATGGGTTTTTTCACCGTACAGGAAAATATTGTGATGAAATCTGCATGCCATGGGGATTTACAAGAATTTCTATGGTATAAGTCCACCAACCCGCATTAGGCCAGCGTGGTGGACTGCTACTACTCTTACTAACCACTCTCAATCGTACCTTAGATTGCAGAGGAGGTCCGTGCCTTGCAGTGGGACGCATATGGGCTGATATAGAATGTTTTTTTATTGCAGATCGGGAACCACGACATGAGCAGAGTTGCGTCTCGGTTCAGATCGGAGCTGGTAGATGCTTTCAACATGCTAGTGCTTCTGCTTCCTGGAATCGCTATTACTTACATGGTATTTTTACTTTGAAAAGTTCTATTAAATTTTTTGATTACAATGAATGGTGAAACGAGCATGCCTTTCGTCTGCTAAAACTTGAATTAGAAAGCTATGCTTGGCATTTTACTGCACTCGTCATCCTGAGACATAAGATGTTAAGTTTCATTATGTCCAGTAGTTACTCTGGCTAACAACATTTCCGTAATGATTATAGGGAGAAGAGATCGGTATGCTAAACGGATTCGTGCCTTGGAGTGAGACGAAGGACCCCCTGGCTTGCAACACTGACGACCCTGTCAACTTCATCGAAGTGTCCAGGGATCCTGTGCGAACCCCTTTCCAATGGAATAACGGGAAGAATGCTGGTAAGAAATATTTTATACCTATGAGACGAGGTTTTTTTTAGTACTGCCTGGAAAAACGTTTTTACATCCAGGTAAAAACGCTGGTGGGAAGAACTGGACGCTTTGGAGCTCATGTGGCCATTCGCAAATTGTGGAGGAATAGGGGTTAGCCTTTTGCCCAGCAGTGGGATGAAATAGGTTATTTGATAACCAGGTGGAGTAAGTGTGAACAGATTAAAGGTACATCTTTCGCTGGTTTTGGTATTATGTCGTTCTGCTCAAAACTTGATAAAGTTCCAAGTTGGGACTCATTGGCTTGGATGAGTATGACTGGTTTTTCCCATTTTTAACCGACTTCAAAAAAAGGAGGAGGTTCTCAATTCGACTGTATGTTGCTTTTTTTTTTTTATGTTTGTTACCTCGTTTCTCTGTACTGTGTGAACCGATTTCGACCATTCTTTCTTTGATTGAAAGCTGATGCTTGTCATTTGGTCCCATAAAAATATGGTGAAAATCTGAGCAATATCTTCGGACCTGGAGAGGGGAACTCCTTAAAATTAAGTAGGATTCCAATGGTTCTTTTTGCATTAGGTTCATTATAAAAGTTAATTTACAGAGAGAGAGGAAAAAAGGGGTGGGGGTGGGGGGGGGTAGGTGATAAAATTAAAATACACGTAAATTCTAATATCTTCGGCAGGATTTAACCGATTTTAGTGATTTATTTTTCATTGGAAAGAATGTATTGACAGGTTGATTTCAGGAACACAACATGGAGATCTGATGATCATTTTCGGACCTGGAGTGTAGAACTCTTCAAACTTTAGTAGGATTCCAATGGTTCTTTTTGCATTGGGTTCAGTATAAAAGCTAAGCTACAGTGGTGGTGGGAAAAGGGGGTAGGGGCAAAGGGAGGGGGGGGGAGAAAAAATAATAAACATATGAATACTCCAATATCTTTGGCAGCTTTTAGCCGATTTTAGCGATTTCATTATCATCGGAAAGAACATATTCCTTGTGGGGACCAAATCTTCTTCATTTTGATTCCTATCAGCACTAAAAAGATAAAAATAACCAAAATTTTTAATAAAAAAATAAAAACCGACTTCAAAACAAAAAACCGCTAAAAGCCAAAAAATAACTAAATAATAAGTACCACTGCAAAGCAAAAAAATAATATTTGTTTCATGGAACTTGCGCTTGTTGATTAATTTGCTTAATGACTTGACTAGCCAACAAATCAAAATATATGCATAACATATTGAAGGCGGGTCGCCCAGTACCAAACATATAAATATTTAAATTAATATAAGGCACAGGTCCTACATGTTTGGTACTTGGCGGCCCGCCTTCGATATGTTATGCATATATTTTGATTTGTTGGCTAGTCAAGTCATTAAGCAAATTAATCAACAAGCGCAAGTTCCATGAAACAAATATTATTTTTTTGCTTTGCAGTGGTACTTATTATTTAGTTATTTTTTGGTTTTTAGCGGTTTTTTGTTTTGAAGTCGGTTTTTATTTTTTTATTAAAAATTTTGGTTATTTTGTGTATGCTGGTACCTATCGGATGATATTAATATACTGCCAATATACACAATTTTTTTGTAATTCTAAATCACTAAAAGGAACTCAAAATGGAAACAGTTTCTTTACAGCGGCTGTGTACAATCGAGCAATATTTTTATCATCAACAAATTTTTAAGTATGCATCCAATGATATTTAAAACTCATAATTTATTATTGTTAGTAGGAAAGTTTTATGAAAAATTTAAAACGAGGAAAGTCACGATACGTCTGATTTTAAAATCAAAATAGATTATGACATAATGGATTTCCCGCCGCCAGTCCCGCGAGGAAAATATAAAGTGAATTTCCATTAACGTAAAAGATGCATTATCCTTTTATAATATCTAATGATTTAGGATAATTTTAAAGTTTTACATACTGAAATCGGTTGTCACTTTGACCTCCATTTTTATGCCAGTATCAATGCCTATTTTTTAGAATTACAATCTACATCTTTGATTTTTGGGAAGTATTAGAAATAGTAGTCCAAACAGTATGTATAAGACATATAATATCAACATGAAAAAATAATATAGATATCATAAATATTTGTCTTTATGCGGGGGTTAACTTTGCTTTCTTGTCTCACAACACGTACTCAATAATTAAGCTAACTGAACAAAAATGACCTTAACTAAAACTTATTTCAAAAAACAAAATTTTTGGGCATAGTATAAGTCAAATATTCGGTAAAGCTAAAGTCATAACCATCAAAAGGTATTTTACTCACAGGTAGATGTACATATCTATCAATTTACCTGTTCGTTGTCCTTTCTATCCCTTATTCAGTGACCGGAGAGACCCTTTTAAATATTTCACGTACTTGTGAATAAAACACGGACATTTTGATAGGACGGGCCGTGGATATTAAAACTGCTTAGTACATCACATGTTTTATTTACAAACCGTGTTTGACATATTCAATTTTTTGTTCGTTAGCACAAAAAAACGTGACTATAATGAATGAATAAATTAATGATTGGATTGATAAGTGATTGAATTAATTAATTAACGATCAGTGCATCTGTTCCTAGTAGAGTCTAAGTAGACTAATCATCGATAAGTTATGCCTCAAAACAATCGTGCTGGCATGTTCAAAACTAGACATATTTGGTCGATCCCAAAATATGAGTTCTTATTACGAGACAATATGATCGGTTAACCAATTACATTACACACACATATACGAGTAGAACCGAAAAATCCGCTAATGATTTGAAATAAAAACTGCCTATCCGTTTTTCTTTCTTTACTTCTCTTTCTTTGCTTTGGGCCAATAAATAGAGAGGATTTTCAAAGGGACATATAATAGTACATATATATATATACAGGTCAACCGGTGGAAGGAGACGCTCGAGAGCGGTGGTCTGAAGTTAAATGTGGCGAAGACCGAGTACATGGCTTGCGGGAGTACGGACCCCCAAAGCATCGTGATAGGGAACGAACTTGCGGTGAAGACGGACAAGTTCAAGTACCTTGGGTCCGTACTGCATGAGTCCGGTGACATCGACCTTGACGTCAAAGCCCGTATAAGCGCTGCTTGGGCTAAGTGGAGGGAGGTCTCGGGCATACTCTGCGACCGCAGGATGCCGATGAGGCTCAAGGGTCTCATCTATAAAAGCATCGTGCGGCCGGTGCTCCTGTATGGTTCTGAGACGTGGCCTGCCCTCAAGCGGCACGTCCAGGAGGTCCACGTCGCGGAGATGAAGATGCTGCGGTGGATGTGCAACGTTACGCGTTTGGACAAAATCCGTAACGAGCACATCCGTGGCAGTCTTGGTGTCCGCGATGTGGCTGATAAACTCCAGGAATCCCGCTTGAGATGGTATGGTCACGTCCTAAGGAAACCGCAGGAGTACGTCGGTAATGTGTGCCTGAGCCTCAATATTCCCGGACCTCGACCGCGGGGTAGACCCAAGAAGCGCTGGCTCGATGTCGTCAAGGAAGATATGAGGGTCAATGGCCTTACTATTGAGGATGCCGAAGATCGGGCGAAATGGAGGAGAATTTGCCGGAAGGCGGACCCTGGCACGGGCCGGGATAACGCCAGGTAGAAGAAGAAGATATATATATACAGAATCTAATTATTTTTACTTTACCAACCTATATACGTCCCACTGCAGGGGACGGATCTCCTCTACAATCGAGAGTACGACTGAGAGTAGTTAAGCCATATAGTCCACCATCCTGGCCTAATGCGGGTTGGTAAGGCAAGGATCGAATAGCAGCTGATAATTCTAGAGAAAAAAATCCTCTTCTTTACTCTCTCTGTTTTCTTGTCTCTCTACATAAATGAATAGCTATTCAGCCACAAGATTTACATAGCGGCGTGTTTGAAACCCGTATCTATCGACTAAAACTAAGTATTGCACAATGCCATTAAATATTAAATCTATTCCAGGCTTCTCAACATCCGAGAACACGTGGCTTCCCGTGGCAGATGGTTACGAAAGCCTGAACGTCGCGAACCAGAGGTCGGCTGTGCGTTCCCACTATCAAGTTTACAGGACGCTAACAAATCTCCGCATTCGGCCGGCTTTCCGCCTCGGCAGATACGAATCCCTGGCTTTGAATAATGATGTTTTTGCTTTTAAAAGGTTGGTTGAGGTTTTTTTTTTATATTTTGTTCGGCTAGGTGGCGTGGTTGTACCACGATACCGTTACAACAAGGAGGTTTTGGGTTCGAATCCCGAATCGGATTTTCTATTCATTATCAGCCCGGAGTTAGAAAGTTGTGCCAGATATTGCAATACGCTCGATTCCGATCACATCATAGTGTCCCATACAAAGCGAAACGTGGGTGTCCTGGTAGCTCCTAGCAGAACGTTAGCTTACTTCTTGTAGGAAAAAGTCTAAAGTATGTAGGTACGTATGTATGTATTTCAAAACAAATGGACTGCTCAGTTTCACGATTCTTTTCTACACTATTCAAACTATTAACATCGAAATATAAAGTTTTTTTCCTAAGCTCAAACCCATGTCTTCCTGACAACAATACATTTTGTTTCTAACTCAATTATCGCTCACTCATGTATAACATTAAATATATTGGTATCAGCTATCCCTCGTGATATTTGGTGCGTGTTTCAATAACAATCGTCCGTTTAGAATGTCGATATCCACATTAGACCCTTATCAACGATAGAAGTACTGTCTACAAAGTTATTTACAAATTCAATATTGAAATACTTTTACTTTTGTTTTACACTTTCGATGATTAAAAATTACATTATTGGGCTGATTTTAATTTCTATGTCGAATAAATGTAATTTTCATTACTCGGTACTTACTGCTGTGAAAATGATATGTTGAATTATGACTTAACTTGGTGTAACTTTAATTAAACATTCCAAGAATCATTTAAGATATTTTTAATTTTATAGTTTTTTGTACATCAAATAAAGCTTACCAACTAAGTGAATATTGAACATAATGGTACAAATGGCAGTCGTGTCGTTGTTGTCGTTGTCGTTGAGGAATAATCTCTTACCGACTACCATGGGATAGAGAGTAGGAAAAAGGAGAGAAATTGAAAGTGCACTTTTAAGGTAAAACTTGAATGATAAAAATAGGTAATAATGAAAATATATGAAAGTTTGGATAAAGTATAATTCTTTAAGGTGTCATTAAATGACACTAGTAATTTACTTCCCTCATTTATATTTAAAGTCTCCTAAAAATAACAGTAAAATACTTATTTCTTTTTTAATAGCAATGAACTGAGAAATTGTTTTGTTGTCTCTGTTAACACTGTCTGAAGTAAAGACCAAACTTTATTGACAAATTGGGCCATAAATTAGCAGACGCTTAGCACCCTTGTGGCTTGTTTTTATACTGATTTAGAAAATCTAATCTAAGCTTATTTATTTGTTTAGTATTTATTTTATCCATTTTTGCACTATACAGAGTAATAATAAATAAATTACATAATAATAGTATAAGCGGCCTTACCACACTAGGTCATTTCTTACGGGCAACCACGGGATGGGTATATTAAAACAGGAGAAAGAAAGCACAATCTAAGTATAAATAAAGAAAAAACAATCTACACTATTTAAATACGTATATTATATAAATATAAAAAATATATATGAATGTACAAAAATACACATCTATACATATATATATCTATCTTTTCAGAGGCACTGGGTGGATAGAGTGATAGGAGCTTTAAAATAAAAATAATAAAATTAAAATTAAATTCCTGATTGACTAACATAGTTTTTAAGTAAATCTTTTGTTACTAACACACATATGGACATATTTTGCTGAAATAAATGTTATTTTTATTATTATACTTTAATATACAGGGTATATCAAGACTGCTATCGAAAACGAAGCCGGGTGGTAGTTTAAGCGACTTCAGACACAATGCAACAGAAAAAGTTGCAAAAAAAAAGCGTCAATTTTTTTTTGTTATTTTTTTCCTATGGCCATTTTTGGGTGGTAAATACATTTTTTCCTAAAATAATAGTATATACCCTTTTATTTATAAATACTCTAAGGTATAAAAGAGTTTAAATTATTATTTTAGCAAAAACTATGGATTTACCACCCAAAAATGACGATATTTAAAAAATCATAAAAAAAAATTGTCGCGTTTCTAGGCGAAAATTTTAATTGCATTGTGTTTGTAGTCACTAAAACTACCACCCGGCTTCGTTTTCGGTAGCAGTCTTGAGATACCCGGTATAAGGTTGTAGAGTTTGTTTGTTACCTCCAATCTCAAGAACTTCTGTTTCGAATTGAAAAAATATTTTGTGTTGTATAATTCCTTTATTAAGGAATGCTAAAGGCTATATATCATCATGCTATGACATATAGGAGGAAAGCGGTAGTGAAAGATCTAGCAAATCCGATTAAATGTTATTCGTGGTCCGATTGGTCTCAGAATCAATACCTGATACCTGATACCCTTTGCTCCGATATTCTAAATTGATAGTCGGAATTTAACATTTTCCCGCCCTTTGAATAGTGTATCTGCACACGGGCGAAACCAGGCCGGACTGCTAGTATACTATAAGTTACCCATAGATCTGAATGAACAAAAATATTCTGCGGCTAAGTTCCTAGTGAGAGGGAAAAGCTTAGTGACTTTGTTTTGTATTTCCAGATGGTACAATGATGACACTTACATCGTTGTCATGAATGTTGGAAGAACATACCATATTGTCAATCTAACTGCGTTTGATCTGGTCTTTGGACAACTTGAAGTAGAAGCCAGCAGTGTTTTGTCTTCTAGAACTTACAGGTATTCATTTACTTATTTTATAATTATCTATAGTTCTAGTTTGTCTTAGAATGTCATTTGTATATACACTCATGATTAAAATATTCTAAGGAATATTAGAAATTGGAAGTAAATAAAATAAATGAATCAATTCACCCAGCAGTCACATACATAGTCCTAACCCCACACTAAGATCGAGTCTTGTGTCGCGGGTATCAGTAACTACGAGAGACTTTTCGGTCTCACAAATACCCAGACCCGAAGCAAAGATCTGTGGATCATACAAATATTTGTCTCTGTGCGAGGATCGAACCTGTAGCCTCACGTTTCCCAGCTAGCGTCAAACCAACTACGCCAAGCAGGCTGTCAAATTAATATTGAACATGAAATTATATATCGCTTTATAAGTTAACTATTTACTTACCTATTTCACTGATTTGATTATTGATCTTCTTTCTGGTGTTTATACTACAATCCAAGTTTTTCTGTTTAATAATTCAGACAGAATAGTACAAGAGCTTCAAATGTCACCTAGAATATACAATTTTATGTTAGAAGATCACAGAGAGGGTTTTTAATAAAAAAGTCGTAATCGCATAACAGGTATCAAAAACACCTGAGCGTAAAACTGGGAATAGCCACTTTATATGGTTTTCCATTTTTTATTTCTCAAACATTAAAATGGTGTTGAGTTTTATTGTTTTTATGTTATAGCGCAACGCATATAAAAATACCTATGTTTTAGCTATATAATAGTCCTCCTATGTCAGAACAGCAGTGTAAATGCACTGTTATTTTTTGGATTGAAGGATAGTATAGCCACTGACTGAAAATTTTAAGACTTAACATCTTATATCTGAGGAAGGCGAGAGCAGTGGAATGCCAAGCATTGATTTTTAATTCATGGTGTTGTTTGGTTTTGCTTCTGTTCATGAGCAGTCGTATCCCATACCTTCAAGCGAACAGCATAATAGTCTCAAAAACGATTGAAATAAAAAAAAAAACGGAGGGAGGCCTTCTCCAGAAGCGAGAATTAAAGAGCTTCATAAATAATATTATAATTTAATATGTAAATCTTTTTGAATTATTCATCTTCTTTTTTGAATTGAAAATAATATTTTCAGCAACAAAATGTAGATGTTATTAAAATATATTTACTGGTTTTAAATTTTAACCTTCAGATTTATTAGGTCGAGGTCATTTTTAGGAATACTAGTAATAATTTCATCTTCTTCTGTGTATGTGCCTCTCCATTACTGAGGATTGGTAGTCAGTTCCTTAAATATATCCTTGTCCATGACTAGTCGGATCAATCTTATAATAATATAACGATGTTTATTTCTGATATTTACAATAATGTGTTATGTTAATGCCAATAATTTTTTATTTTTGTTTTATTTACTTATATTAAATTTCATTTACAGTGACAACGTTCAAGCAACCTACTTAGATTTGGCGGCTGATGAAGCTTTAGTATTGAGAATGCAGGTGTAAGAAGAATCGAATTCGAAGAATGTAATTATATGCGTACCATTCCAGTAAGCTACATTGAAGAATGCCAATGTAAAACCAGAAACGAAAACCTACTGCCCATTAATCACTATTGTAAAAACCAATTAAATATAGACCTTATAGTTTTGTGTTTGTCTTTGAAATTAAACAATAAAGCATTTTTTCGAGAGAATTATAATTCTATGACTTGTCAAATTGTAGACATGTGAAATTGTCAAGTAGCAGTTAATTAGAAGAAGTTTGCGTATGAATTCTAAGCGTGTTAATGGGCAAAATACATTCGAGTATCGAAAATTCGTCATCTTTATTCCGTATTTGTAACCCATTTTAATTATGCTACAATATCTTCATTCAAATTGTAGAAATCAAATAAATTGTGTGCACTATTCCAACATTTTCATTTAATATTAATTCCTATCAAGGAATATTGTACCTACACCACGGATAATTAATTTAGAACCTAGAACAAAGCTTTAGACTTCCTTTGATAGATCTAATTTAGAATTGGCGTGAACAAAGGTTGCTAGGGACAGAAATATGAATGCGAATCAAACTTTGTTCTTTAGGTAATATCACAAAGCGGGCTCTAAATACGGGTATTATGTTGAGAAGGTTTTCATATATTTTAACTGCAGTGTAGATGCATTGTTGTGTTTCGGATTGAAAGACATTCTAGTCACAGTAAGTACTGGACATATTGAAATGTAATATCTTATGTCTCAGGATCGAGAGCGCAGTGGATGCCAAGCATTGCTTTGTAATTCGTTTCAAGGTGTTGTATGGCTTTGTTACTATTCATGAGCCGTTGTATCGCTTACCATCAGGTGAAAGGCGTACTCGCCAAAGATTTTTCAGGCAAATAAAGTAAATTATGAGCGGTTTGAATTTTTGTTATAATGTAAATAAAATATGAGAATATAAATTACTAATATATATAGCGGAGCCTTTTGCCTGATGCCTGATGGCCAGCGATATGACCGTTCTTGGACAGTAGCGTAACTAAACAACACCAGGAGTTACAAAACAATTCTAGGTATTCCAATGAACTTGCATAAACGATGCATTACGCCCAATAGTTACTCTCGCTACAATATCCTTGAAACAGGAACACAACAGTGCATTTACACTGTTATTTGGCGGAAGAAATAGACATTGCGATGGTAATTTCACAGGGCAATCACAGATGAAAGACTTACCACTAGTATATTTGCTCACTTTAAAGATTTAGAGAAACGTAATTAAAAAGCACACCCAGAGCGAACCTCTGACTTTTCGGAGTCATGTGTGTATTGGTAGTCAATCACCACGGATTTTAACGGCGAAGAAAAACACCATGAGGAAACCTTGCATAATATACGACAGCCTCCGTGGCGCAGTCGGCTAGAGGCCGCCTGTGAACCCGCACCGAGAGAAATGTTTGTGCGGCCCACAAATATTTCTTTCGGGTCTGGGTGTTTGTGAGACCGAAAATTCTCTCGTAGTTCCTGATACCCAAGATACAAGACTCGAACTTGGTGTGGGCTTAGGACTAGGTATGTGACTGTTGGGTGTTATTTATTTATTTAGCTAATTTGTAAGAATTTCTATGGAATGTAAAATCCGCCAACCCGCACTAGGCCAGCGTGGTGGACTATATGGCATAACCACTCTCAATCGTACTCTCGATTATAGAAGAGACCCGTGCCCTGCAGTGGGATGTATATGGGCTGATACAGAGTTAAAAAGTCTTTGGATTAACTATACTTTTTTAGTTCTAATTAATAAGAATCAATTATTTAAAATATATCGTATAAAAGTAACATATAGTTAAGTACTCAGTAAATAAAGTACATTTTCTGTCAATTAATGGAACGGTTCGGAATTTAATTGTATCTAATCAAGTCTAGAAAATTCATTGAAATGTTTGTTAATTAATTTGCTGGGTAAGGTATCCAACGTTCATGCTATATTTTCCCCTTCGTCTTTCACCTTGTGCATCAAATATTTTCGATGAAAATGAACATATGTTATTATTATTATTGATAATGGTTGCTAGTATACATGAAGATGGTTAATGAAAATATAACAATCAAAAGTAATATGTCAGGATCGAGAAATCTCGCAAAAAAAGAGACGGTCTATAGTCTGCCTACCCCTATGGGATACAGGTGTGACGATAATGTATGCATGTTATAATTATCCTATCACTCCTAATGATTAGATTTTGACGAACTTAAGAAAAAAAGACCCAACTCTGATCTAAGAAGGCAGAAATACTGTAGAAAAGTAAATAAGGTGGCATTTTAATCTATCATTAAAGATTAGTGACCCAGCCCGGCTTAGCCCATATGCAGATACTTTTTGATGGGGAATTCATTTTGTAACATTTTATATTAACGATCAGCTAATATTGCGTCATAGCGTTATGTTACATACATAAACTCATGCCTTTTTCCCAAAAGGGGTAGGCAGAGGTGCCAGGACACCCACATTTCGCCTAGTATAGTCCATCCCATGATGTGATAGGTGGTGAGCCTATCGCCATGTCGGGCATAAATTCCTGACTCTGAGCTGATAATGAATAGAAAAATCCAATATTACTTTGCCCGACTCGGGACTCGAACCCGAGACCTCAGCTTTGTAACCATACCCTAGTATAACTACGCCACCGAGGTAGGCGTTATATTATTTAGCCCATAAAATTCCGCAATGAATGAGCTATTCAACACTACAATTCAATTAGATCCTAAAAAAGATAAAAGCCGGCTGTGAAAAGAAAGACCGCAGGATCGATGCCTGCACCGAAATAAATATTTGTGTGAACCACAGGTATTTGTTTCGGGTCTGGGTGTTTGTGAGACCGAAAAGTCTCTCGTAGTTCCTGATGCCCACGACACAAGACTCGATCTCACTATGTGGTCACGACTATGTATGTGACTGTTGGGTGTATATATTTCATTTTTTTGTATTATTTATTTAACTCTTCAGCTTTATAATAAGCTTCGAATATAATTTAACTTATTTAAAAAATTGTATAGATTAAAAAAAACATAGACATCATGAAAGGAAATACTATAAAATTACCATGTTTATACAGAATTCTCGTAACGTTTTGTACGTAGTAGACTATATAGTCTATAATATATGCAATAATATGTTTACATTATGTTTGTTAGTGTCACCTTGGCATAAAGTGTGCAAACATTATATTCACTAGAGATATTATAATGATTTTACTATCACGACACACACGACACATTAAGAGAAAAATATAATTTATTTTATTGAATTTGTTTGTTAACGTATTTGTACGCTTCCCTTCAAAAAACTAATATTTCTCGCAGCTTCACGTAAAAGTTTTTCCGGGATAAAAATCCCGGTACATATTTTCCGGGAAAAAGTATAGCCTTCTTCGATAGTTGGGCTATCCAACACTATTTTTTTATATTAGTACCAGTTGCTGAAATTAGAGTATTCAAACAAACTCTTCATCTTTATTTTTTTATATATAGTATAGATAATAATATTGGAACTAAATTCATAGTAACAATAGCTACTTCAATTAGACTTCGCTCACACTTAATAGCAAAAGTTACGAGTGTTGGGAACAATTACCCTCGGAATAAATTAGTGTTGTCATACTCATATTATGTAATATAAAGTAGACAATTTTATCAGTGTTAGCATGTCACTATTCATATCAAGAGGGGTTATTTTGCATTTTAAACGTGTCTAGATAACGTGAGTGACAGTGCAATTTTCTAGAAAATTCTGGTTTGTTTACATGTTGGTAACACAGTGTAGCTGTTTCAACGTACATTTTTTTTATTTTCTGTTGTGTTTTAAATTAATTATAATTCCACTACTTATAAAAATGAGAAAAAATCGTGTATATTGTTGAATTTAAATTAAACATTTAAAAATGTTATTGCTAAAACAATCATCAGACAAAATGTAGGTAGTCCTATAGCCAAATGCTCACGGTATATAATAATTGGTTGTCGTGTCTCTTGTCATAACAAATTACTTTTAGCAGATAATTTAAAATATTTAATATCCACTATGCATCCGTAACCGAACCAATGATAAAATGCTAAAAGTTTACACTTCATTTTGGAAAATGAACATATATACCTATTACTTATATATTGTGTATTACTTATATACGACATACTTTTCCACAAAAATATTTACTTATCCATCGATCTTTGTCAATTTTAAAGATAATGCAACTGTTCAAAAAATTTTTTATTATTATTATTATTTTTTTATTGTTACTTTTATTCAGAATTTTATATCGTAAATGATATCTATCCATAGGATTGAACATTATTGTGTTATTTTTTTTATCCAAATCCTCGATGTGAATAATTTAAATATCAATAATATCTACCCTAAATAATTAATAAACAAATAACATCCAACAGTCACATACATAGTGTCGTGGGTGTCAGAAACTACGAGAGACTTTTCAGTCTCACTAACACCTAGACAAAGAACCATGGGCCACACAAACATTCCTCTCGTTGCGGGGATCGAACCCGGGGCCTCTCATTTCACAGGTGACGTCTAACTCCTGCTCTATAGCTGATATAATATTACATAGTGAAACGCCCGTATACTGGAACGCCATTCAAATAATAAGTTGCTCTTAACAGCGCACGGCCCACTTAGCCAGTACGTTTAAGCGGGATTAACGTAGTTAAGCGCAACTTATAATTAAGTTGCATTCCAGTATTTGGGCGTTAGACTCTTTTTTAAAATTACATGCAATTACTTTATTGTACTCGTACATCTTTCGTTGCCGCTCTAAAATCCAGATGTGTGACTGAATCGACCCAATTCAGTAGTTAAATCATTACTAAACGTAACTTTATTATCTTATATCTCTAAATTGTCACTTTGACTGTCACATCAGCTATCAGGGTGTCGAGATCATATTATCACGAACCGATACCGGTCCACTTCGCTTGTGGCGGTTATCAGCGAGATTTTCTTGTCATGGACGTCTCTTAGTCCTCTCCCGTGGATTTATTTTCCTGTTTTGGAAAATTCACGGCTTTTTTAACTGATAATTGCAGTTTAAAAATGTTATTTAGCGCTGTAAAATGAGATGAATTTGGCGTACTTTTAGTAGCTTTGTTTTATCATAAAATCAAATATTACATTTTATGGAAACACAAAAATAAAAAGAATGAATTGTATTATTACCAAAATAATTAATGCTAATAATGCTAATTATTTCCAAATTAGCTTCTAAAAACAAATACGTTTAAAACACCTCCTTTTAATAAGCCCTCTTCCGTATACTTAATGTTCCCATTTTCTTTGTCTATACACTCGCATTACAGCATGACCTAAATCCTTTCCATAGTGTGAAGAGTGGCGCTGAGCCCGTCATATATGTAGGGTACGCTGTCATAAGAAAATAGACGGGAACCGAGATAGCTCTGATCAAATGCAATTGAAATAGAGTGTTTATATAGAAAAGTTATTAGTTGAAATGAAAATTGGTGGAGAGAATGTTAGTCGACATGAAAAAATGTTTTGATTTTTAATGGGTTTTTAGCCTAAATTCTAGGGGTAAAATTGTAATTTTTAGCAGCAGTTAGTAGGGCTTTTTAAAGTGAGAAATAGATTAGTCTTATATGAGACTAGCGGCCCATCCCAGCTTCACTTAGATCAAGACATTTTTTTATTCCATTCCATAACTGATAGATGTTAGTTATCGTACAAAATATTGTATACTTAAACTCGATGTAAATATATTTCTTTTCTTCTTACCTTACTCTTACTCTCTCCTAATAAATCCCGCCCCGTTCCGTTTATGCCGTCTATCCCATCACTTCCAGCTCCATCCCGCCTTTTCTTATCATTATCTCAACACTTTACAACTAAATTAAAAGCTTCAGCGGTTATGATTTTCGATACAATATTTCAACCCCATAGAAGAAGTCATTTATGTACTGTACAGTTCTGGCTGTGCGTATTATTTTCACGATAATAAAATATCGCATATGTATAATCTATATTAAATTCAGTTTTTGAAAAAATTCTATCCATGTATGTTACTTACATAGTGTAATAAACTTCCACAACCTTAGTTCGAAGCAATTTTGAATCTGCCATTTACAAAATTCTTCACCCTACCCACATGAAAGACAGACAAAAAAATGTTTCCTTTACGCGTCCGACAAAATTGAGTGCTCCCATTTTTCTTTCAAGGTTTATCGTGACGACGTAATGAGCTCGTTTTCTCTTATTTCTATTCGAACTTTCGGGAGGTTAAACGGTTTGATTTTCAATAAAAAATAATGTCGAATCTTTTTACTGGAAAATCTCCTTTAGGACGTTAACAAGCATATTTTAATCACTTATGTATGCATGTACTTTGGTGTTTCTAACCAAAAAATATGACACAATATTAATAATGAAGAAAATTATCATCCACCCAATGCATAGGGCATCTAATTGAATACAGTTCTTTTCAGACGAACGTAATTTTCCGGACTTTAATTGTAATGATTAGTTCAAAAATGTCGTATCAAAAATAAATGAATAGCAAACAATTGACACCATTTTTGCCAAGGTCCAATAGATGATTAAGACTTCTTTTTTTATCGCCCTGTAAAGGTCAATAAACGTAATGGCCCACTTTATATTTTCGTGGCAGAGTTTATTGTTCAGTACCACACTCTCCATTTTATA
Source organism: Hyles vespertilio (assembly GCA_009982885.2). Classification (NCBI taxonomy): domain Eukaryota; kingdom Metazoa; phylum Arthropoda; class Insecta; order Lepidoptera; family Sphingidae; genus Hyles; species Hyles vespertilio. Next base: position 20,855,565 of record CM042807.1, read on the forward strand.
GGCTTTCATTAGACTTATAAGAACAGGTCACTTTAACCGCTCGGTTTATGAAGCAATAACACATGAGCAATATTTTATTACTTTCACGTGTACTTGGGAATGAATTTTGGGTAATAGGAGGTGTAATTTTTCGTTTGGTACGAAAAAATTTTGTCGAAAGATTTTGGACTGTGGCCGCGTCAAGACAAATTCGGATGAATTCGAATTTGAATCCCTACCCATAAGATGGACGGACTAACTTGGTTAAGTTGGCCGAAAGTCCCTTCAAAAAGATCGATTTGGAAAACTTTAGGGGAGGCCTATTGATTACCCAATAAAATAGCGATCGCTCAATGGCCTAAACCATTTCAATCGTATTCTCAATTGTAAACGAAGAAAACCTCCGAATGGGTTACCATACCACCAGTTATCAGCAGGCCACCACACCTTCTATCCACCCTTTTAAGTGTTTGTGACTCACTATATCAGCTCATATACTAATCACTGCAGGACAAAGGCTTTCTCTACAATCGAGAGCATGATTGAGAGAGTTCGGTGTTATAGTCCATCACGCAGACATTTTGCGGGCTTTACATACCATACAATAAATTAAATAAATAAATAAATAACACCCAACAGTCACATACATTGTCCTGAACCCACACTGAGATCGAGTCTTGTGTCGTTGGTATAAGGAACTACGAGATATTTCTCGGTTTCACAAACACCCAGACCCGGAAGAAATATTTGTGGGCCGCACAAAAATTTCTCTCGGTGCGGGGATCGAACCCGCGGCCTCTCGTTTTACAGGCGGCATCTAACCAACTGCGCTACGGAGGCTGTCGCAATTCTTACAAATCGTTGTGGTATGGTGGTTTCTTCACGATATTTCCCTTTACTTATATTGAGTGGTGATTGAATATATAAAGCCAGCTGTGCCCTGGGACTTAACTACGTGACCACTGTTACCAAGCTGGCAGCCGAGTCTGATAATTTATTGTCAAGTGACGTGTTTTCTAGTTTCCGGGGCCAATACATTAAAAAAAAGTTGATGATTCACGTTGCTAGTTTGTTTTTGTAAAAAGAAATACATAAGTACTTGAACACTACACTCCAAAGATGCACTACTGCTCTACCTAAAATGAACTAAAAAGTAATAAACAAGTTGTAGTAGATAATACAAAAGACAAAAGGTCAGCTTAACAGCTGACTAAATAAAGAAATGAAATAGTCATTTAAGTCAAGTTTTATTAAAAATAGACATCGATGACCTTGATGTCAATGACAATTTTAATTGTCTTTTTAATCAGCTAACTAATAGAGACCTATTTCTTCGTTTATATAAATTAAATATAAAGCCTTTCTGTTACTTATAATTCGTCATTAGCCAGGCAGTATTGGTTTTTACTTTTTTTAATATACTAAACCATTTCGATATTATATTCACACTGCAAAAATTAAGAAATATTTTGTGCAAATCAAAATGCAACAAACAAGCCATTAACGGTCTTATTAGCATTGGCACAGTCATAGTACTAAAATAGCATTGTAAAAAAAAAGTAATACCTCACACGTCGAACAAGATTATCAGATCAGAGCATCTCAAGATAATATTTAGACGGACGTTTTTATATAAATCATTGCTGTTCTAAAATCCAGATAGTGTTTTGAAAAGACGGTTAAAATGAAAGTGGTGGTGCTGTTACCACTGTTTCTAGTTATTTGCAGTGGTTATGTAAAGAACAATGATAGGGATTTAGATTGGTGGGAGACCACAATTTTCTACCAGATTTATCCAAGATCGTTTGCCGACAGTGATGGTGACGGAATTGGTGACTTGAACGGTATGTATTTTTTGATTTTTTTTGTTGTTTTTACGCCATTTTTTTTAAATGTTGATTTGAAGCTCTTTGTGCGTATTGTGTGGTTAATTAATTTATCTAAATTATAAAGATTATCGAATACAAACCACATCGTTTTTATAATTTTGCTGAATATTAAATTTGAGATAAAAAGATACAACATGTTTTCTTTTAATATTAACGCTCTCAAGTCAAGTCAAGTCTGCTCTCAAGACAGCAATTTATTCAACTTTGGCATTAATATAATTTGATGTGTTTTAAAATAATGATTTTATGACATTTAAGAAAACATAATCTATCTTCATAATAACTTAATATGGGGAATATAATAAATATATCTTCAGTCTGGACTTGATTTATTAATTAAATCCATGCACGATGTATTGTGGCGATTATTTGAAACCCAAAGTGCGAAAATATTGGTGTACTTTTATACTTCTATTTCCAAACAAGTCGTTTCACAAATAGGAGTTTGAATCCAAAACTGGCAATCATTACTCTGTCCCCTCTACAAAATTATTATTTACTTAAAACTCAACTGTAAAACTTTGGAATTTAGTTCTACAGAATTGATTGATTACAAAACTAAAAGATTAAACGCAATATTTGGATGAACCAATTTTCACCTGAAAGTGTATTTTACAATTAAGTATAACAAATTATCACTGATCTGATTTTAACCGGCTTGAAACTTTTATAATAATGATTATATTGAAAATTCTAGAGTTTTCTGCCCGTTCCTGTCTAGTGATAACCGCTTTTCCAACCGGGAGGTAGATAAAAAAAATACTGGATCTAAATGTTGAATATTTTTATGGATTCAATCAACTATTTCCATTTCATGTTTTATAGGAATAACATCAAAACTAGAGTACATAAGGGAATTAGGTGTTGGAGCGGTATGGCTATCCCCCATGTTCCAGTCACCGATGTACGATTTCGGATACGATATATCCGATTTCTACGCTGTTCATGACGAGTACGGTACTATGGAAGATTTTGATGCTCTTATTGCGAGAGCTGATGAATTAGGTAAGTAATGATTGTATGGTGCAAAAATCAATAAAATAAAGGTCAATTATTGTATTTGTAAGATTATCTAGCCTATCCAATGTATATGTGAATACAATGAATTTGCTAGTGAAATCGTAAATAATGTTTAAAATGTAACATTTTATGGTAGAAATTCGTAACCAAACTCCAAAGAAAAAGATATTTTCAGTGTAATATATTAAAAAATCATTTTTTTTATTTCATATTGGTTTGAATTATATCAAACAAAACAAAAAAGGCTCTTATTACTGAGAATATACGCACTAAAATATTATCAAAGTGTAAATACTGATCTTTAAATCTACAAAGATTTCGCTCACAAAAATAATGAAAATATACCAAAATATTACAGGCATAAAAGTGGTGTTAGATCTTGTACCCAATCACACATCAAACGAAAGCGTGTGGTTCCAAGAAGCACTCAACGGGAACGAGAAATATTACAACTATTTTGTATGGGAGGACGGGATTATTGACGAAGATGGAAATAGGCACCCGCCGAATAATTGGGTAAGTTGTTTACGTGGGGAAACGTGTAATGGAAAAGATGACAGGACTTATTTCAACCTTTTTTATGTTGTGTTTTAGCTAAGTCATTTCCGAGGGAGCGCCTGGGAATATAGAGAGGAAGTCGGCAAATATTACCTTCACCAATTTGTCGTCGGCCAACCTGATCTTAACTACCGCAACCCTGACGTTGTCGAGGAAATGAATGTCAGTACAACTACAACATAATGTTGAATAATATGAGTACATAATAAATACCACGAGCAACTATCAAAAAACTTAGTGGAAAGAAAAAGAACATGGCTTTTTTACTGTGCGCATCCATAGGTATACAAATAATATGTAATTTATTTTTTTCTTTTAGAATATTATCCGTTTCTGGCTTGGCAAAGGAGTGGCTGGATTCAGAGTCGACGCCGTGAACTGTCTTTTTGAGGTTGATAAGGAACTATTCGGAGGAATGTACCCAGATGAGCCTCGATCAGGCAGAACTGATGTGGACCCAGAATCGCACGACTATCTAGATCATATTTATACCAAAGACCAGAATGAGACTTACTATATGGTGTACCAGTGGCGTGACGTTTTTGATGAGTTTAAAAGCGATGGTTTAACAAGAGTAATGATGACAGAGGTTTATGCGAGTATTCAGGACGTTGTGAGATATTTTGGAGAAAGAGATCTAGAAGGAGCACAAATGCCGTTTAACTTTGATTTGATTACTGATGTTGATGCGTCTTCTTCGGCTGCTGATATTAAACGAGCTGTAGACAAGTTCCTGACTTATAAACCTCTTAATAAAGATGCTAACTGGGTGGTAAGTAAAATAGGCATATTTATATACACGTAAAAAGAATCTGGTGATAGAAAATTGTGTTTAATTCTAGGTTGGAAACCATGACAACAGCAGAATGGCAACCAGATACGGATCATCTCTAGTCGATGGAATCAATATGTTGGTATTATTGCTTCCCGGAGTAGCCGTGACTTACATGGTATAGTTGCATTCTGATAAATAGCCTAACAGTTTTTACAATCCATGAATAACATTTGTCCTAATTTCATTTATGATATTTATAGAGGCACACGTCGAATGGAAATGTTGAGTGCAATTGCTTAATCTCTGCCTATCTCCCCGAGAGATATGGATGACAATTTAGAGAATAAAAGAATTGATAATCTTTCAAAAACATAAAATACTTGAGTGAATCTCAATCTTTACACTATATAACCGTTTAACTTATTTTTTAGGGCGAAGAAATTGGTTTAGTAGATGGTTATGTCAGTTGGAAGGACACAGTGGATCCTGCGGGATGCAATACAAATGACCCTGTCAACTATGTCCAGTCTTCAAGAGACCCTGAGAGGACCCCGTTTCAATGGAACGCGGAGAAGAATGCTGGTAAAAAAATATGTTTGTTTTTTGAGTAAGCCTCCAATTTCTTTTAACCTATTTTAATGAACGGTGTTGAAATCGTTATAACTCTTTACATTTTGGAATGATTCAAAGTTTTTAAATATTGACAGACTATTAGAATTAGATTTAGGTGATGATTTATTTTAAGTTTTATATAGAAATTAATTTAAAAAATCTTCCCCAGGATTCTCAACTGCTGACAAAACCTGGTTACCAGTTGCTGAAGGGTATGAAACTTTAAACGTTGAAGTCCAAAAGGCCGCTGATAGATCTCATTTGAAAGTCTACCAGACCTTGGCTGATCTCCGTCAAGAGAATGTCTTCAGACGGGGTCGATATGAATCATATGCTATGAATGAGGATGTATTTGTTTTCAAAAGGTGAGATTGTTACAGTGCGTAGAAATCCTACGTAACAGTTATTATTTATATAATATATTAGTCTTTTGGTAGACAAAAAAGCAACAATATATGAAAATAATGTTTAAAATAGTACATATTTGCTGTAGACAATTTCTTACATACAAATATAAGGTGTTTTTGTTGCTATGTATGGCGAGACGAGAATGCCATTTGCCTGATGGTAAGCGAAACAATGAGCCAAAGGAAAGTAGCAATGCTTGAAAATCTACTGATCATGAGACATAAAATGTTAAGTCTCAATATGTGCACACACAGTCCGTCTCGCGATAAAATCCAGTAAAAGTTAAATTTATTTTAATGTGTAAGATTCGTGTAAATCCTAAAAAAACATTATAAAGAATAAAAGTTAATTATGTAATAGTGAGCCACGTAAGTGCTTAGCGTTTTTGATTGAACTATGTATATCCAGACTTAATCAGTTCTATATAATTCTGTCGACTAGTGAGAGGTAGCCACATTGCATCAATGTGTAGTATATACTCTACTACCAAGAATTTACTTTATTTATCACCTTAATCATTTTGTCGTGCTAGTATTAAAAAAGGCTACGGGAGATCGATTACTTATTCATTTATTTATTAAGTTTCATACACAAAAGTATAGAAGGTGGACTTAGTGCCTGTGGTATTATCTCCCAGTCGACCTTTAGGTGATGTACAGCGGAGCTGAAGTATATGTACGAATACTTAATAGATATGGAAAAAACCTTGACAAACATACAAGTAATTAAGCAATTATAGTACACTATAATACTAGTTACTGGTGGTAGGTCTCTCATATGTGAGAGGCCATCTGGGTAGGTACCACCGCAATGTCTATTTCTCCCGTGAAACAACACTGCATAAATGCACTGTTGTGTTTCGGATTGAAGGACATTGTAGCCAGAGTAACTACTGGACATATTGAGACTCAACATCTTATGTCTCAGGATGGCGAGCGCAGTGGAATGTTGCTACTGTTTATGAGCGGTCGTATCGCTTACCATCAGGCGAACGGATTGCTAGTCTCGTCATTAATTGCAATAAAAAAAAAATATGCATATATATTTATGTATATTTGTATTTTTATTGCAATAAGTGGCAAGAAGAACATTCTGTTCGTCTGATGTCAAGGATTCCATTGAATTACAAAGCAATGCTGGTCATTCCACTGCGCTCGCCATCCTGAGACATAAGATGTTAAGTCTAAATATGTCCGGTTGTTATTCTGGTTACAATGTCTTTCACAATGCAATACAACAGTGCATTTACACTGCTATTTGGTGGGAGAAATAGACATTGCGGCGGTACCCAGGCGGTCTCTCACATACGAGAAACCTACCACGAGCAGTTGTATTCGAATTACAAAGAAATAAATACCTATAATAACTACTTAAACTATTGCATTTAGACAAAGCATTTAAAGTAAAGCTCTTTTTGAAATTGCCTTCGAAATCCGATACAAAAGTATTCGGAGTAAGGATTCAGGAGGCCCTAATTGCTTTACTGTCTAAAACTCCAAACTGATTTAGATTTAAATACGTTAATGGCCTTGTCCACACTGGTTTACGTACCTACTTTTCTAATTAACTTTCGATGATTTCATTTCCAGATGGTACAATGACGAGACTTATCTAGTTGTTTTGAACATGAGAGACACTGAACTCGTTGTAGATTTAACTTACTTTGAGAACGTACAAGGAGATTTGTCTGTTGTGGTTAGAAGCATTCAGTCACCTAAGAATGAAGGGTAAGTTAATAAATCAGAAATTACAGCGGAAAGTTAGATATTGCGTATATAATTTTAGTTATAATACTTCACATGGTTTCTTTTTTATTACTTTTGAATATTATAATCAACTTAATTATATCTTTGGTTTAACTATTAAGAACAAATTTCAGTACATTACCTTAATAATAATAGAATAGTATTTTGGAAACTATTGAGTACTTATCTTTTTTTAAAATTCTGCACACTAACTGGGTCATACACAAAACGAGGCGAAAAATTGTATAAAAAAATCATGGTCGGGATTTTTACTAAATCAGTCTCATTTAATATGATATTATCAGAATATTTAAATTAAAACATAAAATAAGATCGTTTCCTCGATTAGGCTAAAAAATGAAATTATAATATTTTTTTTCGAGCACAGATGGGTCTTGTGTTTACACAAAAGAACAAACATATCAAAAATAGCAAGTGTCTCCATCGCTGAATTTATTTTTTGTTTTTTCGATGGTGCAATTGAGTTATCTGAATCACTAAAGTTAAAGAATGATGAACGGACATCACATAATTCGCTATCATACGGAACATGGTTTTAATCCGATACTGAGTAATAATTTAATATTATTATAAGCTAAATACATTACTATCGAGCCCACAGCACTCCACGTACACGTTTACAGGCAAGCAAAATACTGCTTTACTTGTTAAATCATTATTACTTAATTTTTTCTGTAGACATTGTCTTTCGTGTGGACTTATAAATCCACAGAAAAGATGTCCACAGAAAGGACATTCTTTAAAAAAATTAGCAATGCTAATTTAGTTTTGAGGATAGCCAAGTAGGTAAATTTATTCCACAATTACTCCCCTTAAGCTATTTCGGCAGCATGTGAATTAATAAAACTAATAATTATTTACTTAAGTACACAAGGAACAGAAAAGAAGCACTGATATTTGACAATAACACTATTAAAGATCTCAATATCTTAATGAATAACCTACGCTGGGCTCAGTCATTAAATCCAACGTGACCGATGCCACCCGTCAGTGTGGCTAGTTTAATTTTTTTTTTTAAAATAGTATTTTATTCAGGCCAATTTATTCGGTTGAATTTAAGGTCCACAGAAAAGTCGCAGTACCGTGTAACCAACAGTTTATTGATATTTTTGTGGAGTCACTTTAACATATATGAATTTACTCAGTAAAATTTTAATAGTCAGTATATATACTAATGATATTTAATATAACTTAAATAGATAACGCATATCAAGTATAAGAAATATCTATCAAAATATGCCAAGTGCGTTTACGAACAGTCCACAGAAGGGGACATTTGAGGAAATTTTTGTTGTTATATTAATCATTGCTGAAGATAATTCATTATTTGGTATATGTCTTAATAGTAATACTTCTAAGTCATTTACCAAAATTAAGTCAGAGAATCAATCAAGAAATTTGAAGATAATATTCATTCTGAACATGCGTATGTGTATGACCCAACTGTAGATTTGAAATACTCTGTTCAAAGTATAAAACTAAGAGAAAAAAATATTATATAATAGAAGCAATTCCCGCAAGAATAATTAGATCAACACTTCAATGTTCTTCAAAAAATAATTAACTTTTTGTGCGACTTTATCATCTAAGGCATTACCATAATTATATTTATTTCTTATCAAAAAGCTTTTTAGACAATCAATAATATTTACAGTGACAGCGAAGTAAATGATTACAACATTCTAGGTTAGGAAAATGTATTTTTATCGAACGTAAAGATATGATTGATGATAAGATTTTCTTTTTCAGAGATAAGTTTGACGCGTCGGCGCTGCCAGTGGCAGGGTTCGAAGGGATTGTCTTAAAACTGGTTTGAAGATTGAAGAGTAATATAATTAAATTAAATTATTGTGATGAATTATAAGATTAATTTAATATTATTTTGGAGTGAAGAATAATAAATATATTTTTTTATCAAGATTTGGGAATTTATTTATTTCATATAACCTTTAACTATTATTTGCTTCCCTAACAAGAGTACATTCTATGGTGTTAAAAATAAGAGCTAACGCAAAAATCTAACTTATGAGAAAATACATTTAGCTTTACTAAACAAATGTATTTTGTAAATCACTTTTGATATTGAAACATATGTTAATTATATTAATAAACTAGCGGCCCGGACCAGCATCGCCCGGGTACAAATAGATTTCTGTACAATAATATGTACGTAATATACATTACAAATTACAAATTATTACAAAATAATTACATTTTGGGTTGGGTGTTATTATTATTATTATTATTTTGCACAAAAACATATACAAATTGCATCTCTAAAACAAAATAATTACTAATTAAGGGAAATTACATATGAAATATGTTCATACTTTAATCTTGGTTCCCTGGCTCCCAAACTAGGTTATACCTGTATCTTGGGAGGACCAGTGTACCACACTTAATCCATGGATACAATGTAAGTTCCTATTCCAAAAAAAGATAATATTTACAAGAAAAAAAAAATAACACAATATAGAACTAAGTTATTGACATTTATCGCATTCGCATCTTAACAAACTAATTATTACTCTATAATTAATATTTATATAGTAATAGTGTGTGTGTCTCTCTGTGTGTGTGTGTGTGTGTGTGTGTGTGTGTGTGTGTGTGTGTGTGTGTGTGTGCGTGTGTGCGTGCGTGCGTGCGTGCGTGCGTGCGTGCGTGCGTGCGTGCGTGCGTGCGTGCGTGCGTGCGTGCGTGCGTGCGTGCGTGCGTGCGTGCGTGCGTGCGTGCGTGCGTGCGTGCGTGCGTGCGTGCCTGCGTGCGTGCGTGCGTGCGTGCGTGCGTGCGTGCGTGCGTGCGTGCGTGCGTGCGTGCGTGCGTGCGTGCGTGCGTGCGTGCGTGCGTGCGTGCGTGCGTGCGTGCGTGCGTGCGTGTGTGTGTGTGTGTGTGTGTTAGTCCTGTGGGATATGGTTTTCAACCTGAAGGTATAATTCACCTAAAATTAATATTAATTAAATTTTCGGTTGCTTCATAATTTTGCTCAATGAGCCAATAGCAGATTTTCTTTTTACATTGAAATTTATTTAAGGTTTGAATATTCAATTTATTATTTAGTCTATTATACAAATATGAACACAATATAAAATATTGTCTACGAGCAAAAGTGGTTCTGTAAGCATCAACATGACAAGCTCGAGGTGCTCTACGTTGGTATTGTGAAATACTATAGTGCGATATAGAAGAGTGTTTTCGTAGAGTAGAGAACAAAAAGCTGTCGGACTGTGAGAACCTTACAGTCTTGGTATAGCTGTGCAGTCGGATATCTTGCTGGTTTTTGTGTCATAACCTTTAACCGCATCAAAATCCGTTGCGTAGTTTTAAAGATTTAAGCATACAAAGGGACATAGGGACGGAGAAAGCGACTTTGTTTTATACTATGCAGTGATGCGTTTAAATAGCATTTGATTTTTTTTTTATCCTGGTTCCTTCCGCCGTAGCGTGAAGAGGCATCTTAGCGGGCCGATATGATAGTGTCTAATGGCATGAGACTGCCGTCTGATGCCATTTGATGCTCTATTTAGACGGCACTTGCACTCACCACCAGGTGCAAAGCAGTTACTGTGCCGAGATAGAATAAAAAAAGAATAATTAAAATTTTCTCTTTTTAATATTAACCTATAATATACAATGTATCCAGAACAATACAGTGTGTAAACACCTATATTTCCAAACTACGTTTATTGAGAGAACTCAATTTCCATACGAATGTTTAACATGTAGAAGAAGTTGAAGACACGAGAGACATAGAATATTAAACTCTTCATAGGCTTTGATTACAAAAATATTAGTTATAGTTGCAGTAGACTGTCTCGGTGGCTTAGTTGTACTACGGTACGGTTACAAACCTGAGGTCTCGGGTTCGTATTCCCGGTCGGACAAAGTGATATTAGATTTTTCTTTTAATTATCAGCCCGGAGTTAAAAATTTCTGTCGTGTGTTCTATCGTGTGATGGAACATACAAGGCGAAATGTGGGTGTTCTGATAGATTCTCTGCCTTCCCTTCTGGGAAAAAGGCGCGAATTTAAGTAAGTGATTTTTAGTATACGTGGTTACTAATGTTTCGTAGTTTTCAAATAATTTTAAGTTTCTATATCTAATATATATCTTAGTAATGGGAATTATAGCTATTTCAATATAAAATCACCACTTTATTATTTTTTCAGCCTTAGCATGCTCTATATTTCTGCTATTGCTAATTGCCCTCCACAGAATTTGTCAACAAAAAATCTGACCATAATATATTGTAAACATTTTTCACATCTAAAATGACACACAAAAAATGGAACGTTCAGTTTCTTCTTTAAATGGGTTCGTAAAATAAAACTCATTTCTTCTTAGGTTACACGAGATCGTATAAAAATAATAGCCAATCGGCTTTGTGAATCACAATCGCAAATTGTGAAAAAAATTCAAAAAATTCTGCTTATTTTATATAACTTATGAAATGTTATGGTTTATTCCCAGTAGTTCCACTCACAGTTCCACTAGAATAATTAGTGGAACTACTGGGACTTTTCATTCCCAGTAGTTCCACTAATTATTCTAGTGGAACTGTGAGTGGAACTACTGGGAATAAACCAATGTTATTATCGACTTCACTTGCTATTTGTGATTGCTATTGCTACTTATTCCAGCACTAATACATCATAATAAAAACATATTGCTTTACAAGATCAAAGTACTCAATCATTAAACTGTCTGAAAATTCTATGTAGAATCTAAGAAATTGTCCGGATCTTATCGTTCATATCCTACGAAGACTGGCAAGTAATCAATTCTAATGATATCACAAAAATAGTTTGAAAAAAGTTACTACTGTATTAGTTTCATAAAATGTAATACATATTGCGTGGTGGTCTGTTGGTAACGGGCCAGATGTGGCTGCAAAATGTTCACAGTGGTCACAAGTTCTAATTTTAGGGCGCACAGTACAGGGCATGGTGGCTTTTCAAAGTCATGTTTCATGTGTGCCCCTACCCCCTCAACAAAGAGAGTGACAAAATATTGGGTTGAGAGGTATTATCCTCCAATATTAAGATATTCAACTGGAGAAGCTAAAATAAGCACTATGGGATAATCAATTATTCCTCCGGTCTAAGTTGCTAAATTTGGGTCCAATAATAGGTATAGTAAAAGCGCTGGAGAGCACGGAAATTTTTCATAGATTCCACGAGGTAAGTAAAGTATGCGACACCAGATGTTTTTGCATATTGTTCAACATCATATTTATGGGCTTTCCCGCCGTCACGCCCACCACTGTATCCCCTGTAAGCCAGGATCAACAGTTTCATCGAGCATTGAAGCTCAGCGAGTCTCCGGGAATGTCTAACTTGTTTTTAACCCGCAACGAAATCAATGAGAAAGTTCTCCACTTCTCTCCGTGCAAAGCGGGCGACAAAACAATAATCTAAGCAGGTAAAATAACCTAGCAAAAAGAATTTTACAGCCGGAGAAACCAGCTGTAAAGCACCACGGATCCAATCATTACTACATTTAAATGGGATCTATTATGTGAGCTGTTATACTAGATTCCAGTAATAGGTATGGCAAAAACGGGAGAAAGCACGGAAATATTTATGGCCTGCGGAAACATTTTTCTTGAGAAGAAGATCAAGCCTTTTGTTTCGCTACTGGCTCTCAATCAATTGCTTTACGTAAGCTGTTGAAGACATTACAGAACAATATTTTTTACCAGACGACCATGGCATTAGCCTGGTAATAAGCGATACGACTGCTCATGGCTAGTAGAAGAACCAAACAACACTAGGAATTACAGAACAATGCTTGGTATTTCTATAGATACGAGAAAAAAAAAAAAAAAAAAAGATAAGTCTCAATAATTCCAGTAGTTACTGTGGCTTGTCCTTTAAGCTGGAACACAATAGTGCATTCATACTGCTGTTTGGCGAGTATAATATACATTGGGCTCCCAGGCAATTTCTTATATACGAAAGACCTACCACCAGTGAATATAGATTAATTTGATGTACCAGGACCTTTGTTCTACAAATGAGCTATATAACATATACTTGTAGTCATAAAACTTGCATATTCTCGATTCATGGCCAAGGATACTTTCGACATCCATAATCCCCGTCACAGTTGACAAATGCACTTGAGTTGATTCCAAATGTTATCATTATTTATCGAACTATCAGCAGATATAAATGGGTATATAATAAAAAGTGCCAATATTACATCGTGGTCTTTGAAAGCGATCATCATGAGGTAAGTTTGAACATTTTCTGTCTCTCGTAGGTCAAGGTATAATAGCGTTTAGGCTAGACCTAGTTTACTAGATAAACAGATTATTTTGAATTAATTATGGAGACTGTAATTGTGGGCTCATGTGGGGCGCATATGAATATTGATTATACTATTTTCTGTATCACTATTGTTACGGATGGCCGATGGCCGTTGGGACCGAAAGGTTCTTGAGTGGAGGCCACGTACAGACAAGCAAAATGTCGGACGCCCGCCTACAAGGTGGACGGACGATCTGGCTAAGGTTGAAGGAAGTCGCTGGATGCAGGCCGCTTCCAACAGGTCATTGTGGACATCCTTGGGGGAGGCCTATGCTCAACAGTGGACGTCCTGTGGCTGATATGATGATGATGATGATTGTTACGGAAAATATTTAATAATAATAAATCATTCGTTTTCAGGGTGAAAATGAGACACATCCTACTTATTTGCCTTTTGGCTTTCTTTTCGGCACAATCCATTGAAGGTCAGAGGGAACTAGATTGGTGGGAAACCACTATATTCTACCAGATCTATCCACGCTCATTCAAAGATAGCGACGGGGACGGTATTGGAGATCTGAATGGTATGTTTACTTTTATATTATTCCTCAGTTAGGACTCACCTGATAACTTTGTTTCCTTTTTTTAACAGGAGCACTAAATAATAATAAATCCCACATCCCACAATCCCACACTAAGATCAAATCTTGTGTCATAGATATCAGAAACTACATGAGAGTTTTTTTCGGTCCTATTAATACCCAGACCCGAAACAAATGCGTGTTAATCATACAAATATTTGTATCGGTATGGGGATCAAACCCGCGACCTCACGATTCACTGCTGGCGTCTAACCAACTGTGCCACAGAGGTTGTCTCCTATAAATAAGAAAATAGTAACATAATCCTAAATTGCTTTGTTGTTTTACTTTGATAAACAAATTCTATTTATAAAAACAAAATTCAACATCAAAGTGTTATAGACTTTATACATAACCATAGACTAATAAATTGCTTACAAAATGAGTATTAAGAGTTATTAAATTCCATGAAAATATTTCAGAAATACATACTCTAGATATAATTAAGTTATATCGGAATGTTTAATTAAATATTATTTATTGGATGTGTCCAGGAATCACTGAAAACTTAGAATATTTGAAAGAGCTGGGCGTAGGAGCAACATGGCTGTCTCCGATCTTCAAATCGCCCATGTACGATTTTGGATACGACATTGCTGACTTCTATGCCATTCAAGATGAATATGGTACTATGGAAGACTTTGATAGGCTCATTGCAAAAGCCAATGAACTAGGTATATAATCTCAATAATAATATGACAATATTTGTGAAAGGAGTACGTATTGATAAATATTTTTTTTTAGATATCAAAATTGTACTGGACTTTGTGCCAAACCACGGTAGTAATGAGAGCGTATGGTTTGAAGAAGCTTTAAAAGGTCACGAGAAATACTACGACTACTTTGTCTGGGAAGATGGAGTGGTTGATGAAAATGGAGTGATGCATCCACCCAACAACTGGGTAAGTTGTAGAACTTTTCATTCTGGTCGTTGATTTTTGCGTTCCGACGTTAAATAGTATAGATAGTTAATAATATAAGCTAATTTTATTTGGCATAAATTCATATGTTTATTGTTTTGTTAGGTCAGTGTCTTTAGAAAGAGTGCTTGGGAATACAGAGAAGAAGTGGGTAAATATTACCTCCACCAATTTGTAATCGGCCAACCTGATCTGAACTACCGTAACCCTGACGTCGTTGAAGAGATGAAGAACGTCGTAAGATTCTGGTTAAACAAAGGCGTGGCAGGCTTCAGGGTCGATGCTATCGCTCATTTATTTGAAGTTGATAAAGAGTTATACGGTGGAAGATTCCCTGACGAGCCTCTGGCTGGCAATCTGGACGGGAACCCCGATGATTATTCGTATTTGCAACACATTTACACAACAGACCAAGATGAAACTTTCGACATGGTTTATCAATGGAGAGAAGTCTTTGATGAGTTTGCAGCAAAGGATGGACTAACTAGGGTCATGATGACTGAAGCGTACTCCAGTCCTCAAATTACTATGAGATACTTTGGTGAAGCTGATCGTCAAGGAGCACATATGCCTTTCAACTTCGTACTGATTTCTGATGTTAGCGGATCATCAACTGCTCAAGAAATCAAGTATGCCCTTGACAAGTTCTTGACCTTTAAGCCTACTGATAAATTAGCCAACTGGGTGGTAAGTATCTAGATTGTTAACATTTTTCAATATATTTTATAATCATGAAAACAAATGATCAATTAAGTTTTATTTTTAGGCTGGAAACCATGACAACAACAGAGTAGCATCTAGATTCAGCCCAGAGCTCGTTGACGGTATCAATATGATTGTTCTTTTGATGCCTGGTGTTGCTGTCACCTACATGGTAAGTATAATTTTACAACTAATACCTAAAAATTAATAAATAAGAAAAACAAAATTTACATTGAACTTATTGGAGTGAATATTATCACTCAAAGCTTTATTCGATCATGCAATTTCCCAGTATAATGATCATTTAAAATTTTAGGGTGAGGAAATTGGAATGGTTGACGGTTTTGTAAGTTGGGAGGACACTGTAGATCCTAGCGGTTGCAACACTGATGACCCAATCAATTACTGGACTGTCTCGCGGGACCCTGAACGCACGCCGTTCCAATGGAGTGCTGACACAAACGCCGGTAAGATAAATGGAATGGTTATTCATCAATGTGCAATTGTTCTCTTGATATCGATTTTGAAATAATGTGAATATTGGTGTTCGTAATACGGAAAAGTAATTATTTTCTTTAGGTTTCTCAACTGGAGACAAAACTTGGCTGCCAGTGGCTGAAGGTTACGAAACATTGAATGTAGAAGTACAAAGAGCAAATGAAAGATCACATTTGAATGTTTACAAGCAATTAGCTAACCTTAGGACCGAAGATGCCTTTAGACATGGAAGATACGAGTCTGTCGCATTCAATGCTGATGTCTTCGCGTTTAGACGGTAAGATTTTTATAATTATTTACTATCTAAAAGGAATTGGCGGATAATCTAAGTTGTGCACATGCTTCCATCAAAATTTTTAGTTAAGCCAGATGTTATTCAAGGCATTATCTAATAGTCCAGGCATATTAGGGATTTCACCTCGGAATGAGAGATAGTCGGCTATAAACTTGTATAAACCTTTATTTCAACACCCTAAAACTTGTCTCAAAACCTACTTATCGTAGGGTGTCCGCGACTACAGATATTCCAAGGTCAAAGGTCAAAAAATCGTTTTTTTTTTTACACATTTATTGCAAATATCTCGTTTCCTATGAGTTTTATGGTATTTGTATTCAATATAAATATTGTAGAAGATTAAATTCTCTACAACTTTTGTCTAAACATTTTTTTTATATCTTCAACCATTTTCGAGATAGAGGGCAGAGCGCGTGCAGTGTCAAACAAAGACGGATTTAGACAACTACCGACCCATTAGCCTTGTGTCTCATCTTTACAAAGTTTTTATGAAAGTACTCGACAACAGGATTTCTAAGACACTGGACCTACACCAAACACCAGAACAGGCAGGCTTCCGCCGAGGTCTGTCCACTATTGACCATCTTCAGAGTCTCAATCAGATCATCGAGAAACATCACGAACACGAGATTCCACTTTACTTAGCTTTCATAGATTATTCTAAAGCCTTTGATAGCCTTACACATTCATCCATATTCCACGCTCTAGAAAACCAAAACATTGATGCAACATACATAAACCTATTAAAAAACATATATCATAAAAGCACAGCATCCATAAAACTACACAAACACGGACAATCTTTCCCAATTCGCGAAGGAGTCAAGCAAGGAGACCCGCTCTCACCTAAACTCTTCAATGCTACCTTAGAAGAGGTTTTTAAAAAGTTAAGAAGATCCTGGGAAGGGAGAGGCATTGTTATCGGGGAGAGAAGGTTAACAAACCTTCGTTTCGCCGACGACATCGTGCTTTTTTCCTACACAGCTACAGAACTGGGCTCCATGATCATAGAATTAAGTAAAGCCAGCTTCGAATCCTCATAAAAACAAATTACGAAGAAATTATACCAAAAATAAAGACTTCCTATCTTCTCTAGCACACTTTAATAAAGTAACACTTCTATTTGACCATCATTGATCTATTTACATTTTGTTCCGTATATTTTATCAAGAAATTAAATTATTATTTTACTGGTGGTAGGTCTCTCATATGTGAGAGGCCATCTGGGTAGGTACCACCGCAATGTCTATTTCTCCCGTCAAACAACACTGCTTAAATGCACTGTTGTGTTTCGGATTGAAGGACATTGTAGCCAGAGTAACTACTGGACATATTGAGAGTTAACATCTTATGTCTCAGGATGGCGAGCGCAGTGGAATGTTGCTACTGTTTATGAGCGGTCGTATCGCTTACCATCAGGCGAACGGCTTGCTCGTCTCGCCATTCACTGCAATAAAAAAAAAAAAAAAAAAAGAAAACACAGTACGTGATGTTGAAAAGTATAACCACTTGAACCATCAAATAAATAACATAAAATATTATCAAATAATGATAATATATCAAGCTCACAGCACATGGTGATCTGTATCTCGATCTTAGTATTGTATTATCTTGTAAGGTTATGCAACAGAAAGTTTCAATAGTGCATAGATCATAAATAAAACCATATCTTGTATCTTGCATGAAGATAAGATGTTGCGAAGTGTTTTACTGTCAGATACAAAAATATACTGATGTAATGAAAATCGATTTGAATAAGTAATAATGAAGTTTTGAGGATCAGTGACAGTTCCTATGATTAGCAATAAAGTTCCTGAAATTACATGATACGTAATTTAGGACCAAAGACTTATGCAGACAGCAACATCAACAAGAAAGAAAATAAAATGCGTTGCAACTTACCAATAATAAAAATATTATACGACACAATATTATTCAAACTTAATGCATTTAGCCTTCTGCTAACCAGACGCAGTATATACACATATTTTGTGAACATTTTGTTTGTAAGCGAAGCGTGCGGACTGCAGATGAGTTTGGCTGATATCCAAAACGAGTCATTTACACAAATATAAATGTGCCAATATAGACCTCATTGCACGAGGAACAGTCAAGCCAGCAGAATTAATCAAATTTGAAATGCATGTTACATTAGCGAATATAGCACGACTTCGACAGCATTAATTATCTGATTAAGTAAAATAGTTCGTCGGTACCACAGGTTGATGATACTTACGGTAATTTTCTTATTTGTTTTGGTTTTGTTTTTTAGACTGCATCGATTGCTTAGTTGTAGTGCGGTATGATTACAAACTTGAGGTCTCGGGTTCGAATCCCGGGTGGGATGAAGTTACAGTGGACTTTTCAATTAATTATCAGCCCGGAGTCAAAACTTTGTGCTCGATTTGGCGATAAGCAAGATATTTTAACGCGTTGGGTCCTCCCAAAATAAATATTCTACATCAAATAAAAACAATTTTTACTTATTTTTTTACTTAGAAGCACTTATTAAGATTACAAAATATTGTTCTAGATTTTAAATTACTGTTTTTTTTCTTCAGATGGTACAATGGCGAAAACTACATCATAGTTGTTAACTTCAGACAACAGCCTTACAGCATTGATCTGACTTACTTCGAGAATGTGGGAGAGCACCTTGAAGTCGTCGTGACCAGCATTCAGTCTTCTAAATCAGCTGGGTATGCTCATTGCCTAATAGTATTTATTTATATTTTCCTTAAATCGACAGTACAACAAACGGATCATCTGATGGTAAGTCATCCATGAACATCTTAAACGCTTGGATGTTGGATGCGATGCTAATCTCCTAAAATTAGAGAAAATGTATATTGGGCCTCCGATAATCTTACCCCTGAATGACACTTGGTAGCAAAACTCTTGTTTTGTGTATATAAGTTTTCTATGTGATAGTAAGACCGAAAAGTCTCTGTAGTTCCTAATACCTGCGACACAAGGCTCGAACTTACTGTAGGGTCAGGACCATGTATGTTACTGTTGGGTGTTATTTGTTTATTTAATTTTATTATTGCTAGGGTTAAGTCGATCAATTTTATCTTAGTTTGGCAGTTAAGACTGAAACAAAAAAAAAAAACATTTTCATTCATACAGATGATTGAAAACCTAAATTATTGTATAGGGATTTTAAGAAAATATAATTTGTTTTGGGCTATATGGCCTAACCACTCTCAATCGTACTCTCGGTTGTAGAGAAGGGCTGCGCTCTTCAGTGGGATGTATATGGGCTGATACAAATAAATCGTTTTCAAGAAAATAATTTATTAGGAGACTACGCTACGAATATTATAATTTTCATATCGTATTTGAGCATTAAGAGTTGAATACCTTTTGTAATATTTTACTAGATCCAGTCAACTCTTTGCCTAATTTCCAAATTTGTTTAATCTATATTAACAATATTATTTTCCCATTCTCCTAGACCTACACAAATAAGGTTTCACAAGACTAATAAGTAAAATTTGTTCAAATTACTGAGACTCTGTAATTAAATTAGTAAGGATTTATAACATAAATTAGGTTTTATTAAAATCTGGTACTGAAAAGTTCGTCTTGAAAATTTCCCCAAATCACTTTGAGGTGAAGACAAATTACTTTGCAAGGACAAAAATTGCTAAGGTTTGTTTATGCCTCATAGAAATTGACCTTTCGGAGTATATGAATGACCTTTGGAGATCCTCAGATCTTATATGTTAATTATGCCGGCCTCCGTGGTGGGTAAGATGAGAACCATTTGTTAAATGAAAGGGTCTGTTTGATTCCTACCACGATACTGGTATTTTGTGAGTGTACTCTCTTGAAACAACAAGCATATTTTTTTCTATTGTTATGAATGGCGAACACGAGCATGCCAATCGCCGTTCCTAAACGATCTATCGAAATCGTAAGCGATACGACCGCTCATAGATAATAGCTAAACCAAACAACACCATGTGTTACAAATCAATTGGCATTCAACTGCGCTTATCATCTTGAGACATAAAATATTAAGTCTCATTATGCTCAGTCTATATTATGAGCTATTCCTGCATTTAATCCAATTATTGATGTTTAGAGTAAATTCATCTTTGAATTCAAATATTAATTTAATGTCTAACAGCGCTTTAGTTATTTCCTGAATTCAAAATTAATACATAACAATAATAATTATCATGAAACAAATAGCTTGTTAGCATGAACTTTGTATATGAATTTCAATCGACGGCTGTTAAGCCAGGCTTACAATTGCTGCGTTGTGAATAATGCGTACTTTCCAATTATTTCGAATAACGTTTTTCTGAATAACTGTTGTTATATTTTATTCATTATTTTACATTATCAGTAAAACAATGCGTTTGTATTTATTCATAGGCTCGTGTAATGCTGTCCAATTTTGTGATTTATTTTCAGTTTTGAGAGGTAATTGCATCGATCAAATATACACTAGATACACAGTTCCCTGTAAAAGTTCTGTTAAAAAGTGGCACCGATGCATGACATGAAAAAAAGTAAACAAAAAGATCACATATTTCAAATATATTAACACAAATTCCACCTTATTCCTGGAGCTTAAAGTAGCTTTTCACATAATATTGTCTAAAGTTCTGCGACGTTTTAGAAGCAATGGTCGGTGCGTGACTGAAGGCGAAAGAGTTCTTAAAGCACTCTTTTTTGGTGCCATTTTCTAAGCGCTCATGTTGTATCTAGTGTATATTTGATCGAAGTGTAATTGTTATATTTTAATTAAGTGAGGTGTAGGTGTAGTGTAGTGTAGGTGTAGTGTAGGCTCCAAAGGAAAGATTATATTTTCAAATGTCAGGTAGTGAGTTTAAGTCAAAAATAGCCTTTTTTTAAATGAATATAATTATATTTATGAAATAAGTAAATTTGACTTTGCGACGATAGAACTGAAAAAAACTGCCCGGCTGTATTTATGTACGCAACATAAGAAGTTATAATGAATTTGAAGACAAAAATTCTACCACATAAAATATATGTACTATTTATTTCAAAAAAATATCCCCACTGATATAAAACATGATATATATTTTTGTATATGTAAAAAACTATTTTGAATACACTTACCGTTATGAGTTGTCAGCAAACAGTTAACAGCTAACTTCATAATGTCGGATTTCGATGTCAGTGTGCGCGCGCATCGTAATAATTTTAGAAGTATAACTTCAAAAGTGAAAGAATACTATTACTAATTTTAGTAGGAAGTAATAAAGTATATTTTATTTAATTATCACATTTCTCCAAACAAAATTACGATCACCATAAAAGTTTAAGAAGATAGAAACCTTAAGTAGCTTTAAAAGTATGGCACTTGAAACTTATAATCCAGGTTATTGAAAGTGCCTTGAGTATCCTAATTCTTAATTTAATGCTCGCCGATTCCCAAGTTATCGGGGCCACGAAACGTCGTAATATTTGTTTACAGTCCGAACTTGTGGCCCAGTTTATATTTCATTTATTTTCATAGCTTTCGTAGCGTAGTTAGTAGCGAAACGAAAGGCCGCGGGTCCAATAGCGTCAAGAAGATATTTTTTTTTAAATATCGAATAGGGATGGAAAATGAGCAAACAGGTCCCCTGATGTGATCACTGTGGCCCATGAATATCCACAGCGCTTGTATCATAGAAATATTGCCAACCCAGCAAATAGAGAAGAGAGCGAAAAATGAAAAAGATGAGAAGACAGAAAGTATTTTTTATGGGCCTGGGTGTTTTAAAACTGACGTTACTCCTAGTTTCTGAAAACCATGAGATAAGGGTTACATCTTAGTATAAAGTCAGGACTATGTAGGTATATTTGGTAATTTTATGTTTTTTTTTTCAGTGAGGTGGTCGAAGCACGTCATGCTGACATCCTAGGCTATGAATCCTTAGTGCTGAAAGTTCAGTAATTATAATTAAGAAGTAAAATATGAGCTATTGCCACCTATTTCCTAAAAACATTTTATGAAATGGAACTACTTTCGTGACCTGAAAAACAGTTTCTTCGTTTTGTTTGATTGTGTTTTTCTGGAATTTGATTCTTGCATGTCTTGTAATAGAATTTTTAAATAAATATTTTATTACTCATGATGTTTAGATTCTTTATTTTATGAAATAATAAATAGTTACTTATATAATTCTAATAGTTAAAAGGACGTCGAGTAAATTAATCCAGCATGGTAGACTAACTTCGAAAGAGTCGATATTAGACAAACTAATCTCCCATAAGATAGAAACCCAATACGGTTGAAAAATCATGCTGTACTCTTTTATATGAGTGAAACAAGGGGTTTTTTTTTATTTTTTATTATGGCCTGGCATAGTGGCGGCATTGCACCTGATGGAAAGTGCCAATGCCGCCCAGGCAGAGTATCCATTGGCATCGGACGGTAGTCCCATGCCAATGGAAACAATTATGCCGGCCTGCTAAGGTGCCTCTTCACACCGCGGCGGAAGGACCCTGGATTGTAGGAAGGAGGGAACACGTGCACCGGCAAACAATTCCACAGCCTGACGGTGCGGCACAAAAACGAATTTGAGAACCGTTTGGTTCGTGCCGGGATGGTGTGGACCGTCAAGCTATGGCTTCGCAAGCCAGCACGCGTGGTTCTGGTAGGACAAGTGATATTGGATTTTTCACTCCATTATAAATCTGGGGGTAGGAATTTATGCCTGATGTTGCGTTGGACTTGCCCCCTATCACTCTGTGGGATGAAATACACAAGGGAAAACTTGGGTACCCTGGTTGGGCATCTGGCTGCATTCAGGGAAAAGCCCTGAGTTTATGTATGTTTATACAAGAGTAGGTAATACAATAAGAAATTACATGTTTCATGCTACAGCAGGAATGAAATGTACTTTTTGCCAAAATGCGACAACTGTAATCATCCGCTTGTTACTAATAATTAGCAGAAAGCCGATCATACACTCACGGTTGTAAATTGGCTATTTGGGATGATGAAAATATCGCTCAAGCACCTTGACTTTCGGTTAATATTCATCACTTTTCATTATAAAGGGATTCATTTGCGTTTATGAATTATGTATGGTGGCGTCCGCGGGATTTCGTGTTGTACTATTTGTTGGGTTGTCAGCGCCACCTGTCGGACGAAATATTAAGTTAATGAGACTTTTGTGACGTAATAAAAATGTCACTGTCGCGTTAAAATGGATTGCATTTAATTAATGTCTGCGTTTAAGAGTAGAACTGGACTTAAAAATTATCTCCTAAGTTCCAGTTTTTCATGAAAGGACAAATGCATTATTCATGATAGCATATTTAGTAATGTTATACAACACCACTGCAGATAACTACCTAAATGTTGTAGCTTTATTAATGATACTACATCTATAGGTATTCTATAAAAGATGAATCAGACCAAGATTGGGCCTGCTGAAATAAGTGAGTATTTTTGGCCTCCAAACTGAATACAACAAATTTTGCTATCAAATAAAATATTATCATTTTTTTTATTGCAATGAATGGCGCGACGAGCAAGCCTTCACCTGATGGAAACAGTAGTAACATTCCACTTCGATCGCCATCCTGAGACATAAGATGTTAAGTCTATTGAGACATATTGATGTCCACTAATTACAGTTATGTTAATATGTTTATATTGTTAGTATTTATTTTCAAATAATTAATGCGCCAAAAAATAAAACTAGTAAAATGTATTTCCAGATCAGCATGCCCGAACAGCTCCCAGCATCAGATTATTAAACTATTTTCGAGAAATTGAAATGCTGAAATATTTCACGTAATTTGTAATATAGTTATTGGCCAAATGAAATTTGAACGTCAAATGGCAAAGCGTTGAAACACTAATAATATAATTACTTAACTGTGCCTGTAAATTGGCCATGTAAAATTGGTTAAAAAGAGGTCTAATAATACAATTTCGTTAATTGAGATTGAAAATGTCTGGCTGTCGGTTGTATGTATATAGTATGTATCATGGCAATAATAGGCCGCCGAGTATAACAGAAATACATGAGAAATGATAAAAGTCGTAGAGTTTCGCTGGATTTAGATTATTGAGACTTCAGAAAGTATTCGTAGGAATTGTTAGAAGTTAGGTTAACTTGACAATCAGATCCGCTGGCTTACTCAGCTGAAAACCTGGTCATACTAACTTCTATATTACCAAATTCCTTTCAGTCTCCGTCGGGGTTCAAAACAGGGGGCTTAAAAATTTCGTCTCTGTAAAGTCATTGCGTACAAAAATCCCAATTACTTTTGAAATAATACGAGTTTTTCTAATTAGACAAACACAAAAGCTGTCCTGCTGTGACCTCAATTATCATATTCTAATTATAATTTTGTTGATTTAACGTCGAAATATCAAACACAGTTGGAAGTTCAAATACAAATAGTGAAGGAAAAATAAATACACCAATAATTTCCCGTATTTCAATGATTGGCATAATTAGTGATTACATAACAACATTACTGAATACCGTATATACCGTTTATATTAGGAAAATATTTGGTTTCTCGTTGATAATATGATATATTCTCGTGGATAATTTGATATATTCTCATGGATATTTTGTAATTATATTTGTATGTCAGGTTTTTTGCATGTATGATTTTATTTAAAATATTTTTTTTATTTAGTAAATCTTTATCTTACTTGGTACACTATTGACTGCCCTCTCTTTTTTCCATCTCTTATGGTCCATCCCAAGGTAGTCGGTAAGAGATTGCCTGGAGCGATACGACTGCCTTTTGTACTACTATGTAATATAATGTTCTATTATTAAGTTAACTTAGTGTACAATAAAGGATTTAAATAAATAAATAAATAAATGGTTTATACGAGCCTGTACATTGGCAATATATTTTTAATGTAGTTAATGTCACTGCACTTCATTATATTTTTAATGATTGGGGTTTTTAATACTTTTACGTCCTAAGAAAACCGCAGGAAAACATTGGCAATATGTGCATGAGCCTCAATATTTCCGGTCCTACACTGAGGGGTAGACCAAAGAAACGCTGGCTTGATGTCGCTAAGGGAGACAAGAGAATCAATAGCCTTGCTTTTGAGGATGCCGAAGCCCGGGCAAAGTGGAAAAGACTCAATCGGAAGGCGGACCTTGGAATCGGCCGGGATCACGCCAAGTAGGAAGGAACAAATATTATCTCAATACTTTAACTACAATTCGCCTATATTTAAGAGCAGTGTAGTCCAGGTACACATAAGATTTCGAACGCTAGATGACTATCTCCCCCGGCTTATACAATTTATGCTAACTTTTTTTGCAATTAATGGCATGCCTGATACCATTCACATGGTAAGCGATACGACCGCTCATGAACAGTAGAAAAACCAAAGACCATGAATTACAAAGCAATGCTACACATTCCACAGATAAAGTGATAAAACGTGATTGCAATTTGATATACACATGATGAAACATACATGAAACAGAATTCCCATCATCATGTAAGGCGATCGTCATCTGTATGTTGTACTAATTTTAATATGCTGGATAAATTATTTTGATGAAATATACTCGTAGTATGAGATACTCGTAGTATAATTATCATTTTTTTTATTGCATTAAATGGCGAGACGATCAAGCCGTTCGCCTGATGGTAAACGATACGACCGCTCATGAACAGTAGCAACATTCCACTGCGCTCGCCATCCTGAGACATAAGATGTTAAGTCTCAATATGTCCAGTAGTTGCTCTGGCTACAATGTCCTTCAATCCGAAACACAACAGTGCATTTAAGCAGTGTTGTTTCACGGGAGAAATAGACATTGCGGTGGTACCTACTCAGATGGCCTCTCACATATGAGAGACCTACCACCAGTAAACCCGAAAATGTAATTTTCCCGTGGGAAGAGCAAGGAATTCAAGCATGTGTATTTACTACACTTTCAAACACAAAGGGATGGTTTGGTTTAGAGTATAGGGCAGGCGAAATGGGTACAACAGTACGCAAAACAATATGTGTCTGATGATGACTGGAATCAAAAAATATCTACCCGGGCAAAGCCGGGCAGGCCACTAGTATATGATAATCTGTATCAGCCATTTACGTCCCACTGCAGGGCACGGGCCTACTCTACAATCGAGAATACGATTGAGAGTGGTTAGGCCATATAGTCCACCACGCTGGCCTAGTGCAGGTTGGCGGACTTACATACCATAGAAATTCTTATAAATCGCTATGGTATGCAGGTTTCCTCACGATGTTTTCCTTCACCGTTTTAGTGCGTGGTGATTGATATTATCAATACACACTAGTATATAATAAAGGATAAAATAATTATTGTAAGTTGTAATACACATTTTAGAATCAATATTACCCTAAAACCTAGCAAAGTTCTTATAGTAACATTCATTCTGACAATTCTGAAATATCGCGTCGCACGTTGCTTATTATGAACGCGGTTGG
Organism: Hyles vespertilio; assembly: GCA_009982885.2. NCBI lineage: Eukaryota > Metazoa > Arthropoda > Insecta > Lepidoptera > Sphingidae > Hyles > Hyles vespertilio. The sequence continues at coordinate 20,882,306 of CM042807.1, forward strand.
TACTTGTTAGCAGGAAGGGAGTTTCCTTCCCTATTTTTGATTTTTATTTTATTAAGGATATTTTTGAAATAAAACTATTATTTACGGATTTTATCGCGGATTTGGTTTAATTTTTACATTTTTTAACTTCCCGACGTTTCGATTACTTTACAGCTTTCATGGTCACGGGGTGGACTGAGGTATTAGTCATCCGCTCAGTGACTGTTACAATTTAACTACCCTTAATTTATAATTATTAAATTGAAAATTTAATCTGTTTTTGTGTTCCGATCCTGGTCTGGCAGTGGATCTTTTGGGTTGCGATTTAATTAAGTGTAGAATTGGATCCCATGCTTGTGCAAGCTTCAAGCCATCTTTTTTATTGAAATTTGGATGGTTTTAATTCCAATAGCCTCGTGAAACATTCTGGGCCGGAAACGGTGCTCTTGTGCGAGGACTTGGGGCTGGTCAAAGCGAAGGTAATGCTTGGAGCCTTCTTCTATGTGTTCAGAAACTGCAGATTTCGTTGAGCGTCGTTGTTTAAGGTCAGCTATGGGTTTTTTTTTATGTATAGGAAATACTTTGTTTGGTTTGACCGATATAGGAGAGGCCACAGTAACAATCTATTTTATATACTATAAGGATATTTTTATCATGTTGTTTGAAACGGATCTTTTAAATAGAACACATTTATGATACCTAACAACACCGGTATCGATCGTACAGAGTTTTTTTGTCACCCTGTATACAAAGAAGCTTAATATGGAACAGTTAAAAGTGAAATTACTTAACAGCTCCGATTTTTCTAATGCACTAGAAATGGCTCGTCGTTTCAACGACGTTGTAAAATCTAAAATTACTGCCAATTGCAAAAGGGTAAAACGAGCGATAAAACTTCCGCGGTCATTTCAAAACTCATCAAGTTGAAGTTTGTTCTTAGTAATAGAAGATTTATAGCCATTGTGCGTGTTGAGTGCGTGGACGCTTTTTGGTAAACGAACCAGACGCGGCTGCCATTAAGTTCACGGTGGTCGGGGGTTTGAATCTCAGGGCACACATCTGACTTTTAGGAGCCATGTGTGTATAACGCACTATACCGGCGAAGGAATACATCGTGAGGAAACCTGCACACCATAGCGATTCATAGGAACTCTATGGTATGTAAAGTACCCCGACCCGCACTGGGCCAGCGTGGTGGACTATATGGCCTTACCACCCTCAGTTGTACTCTCAATTATAGAGGAGGCCCGTGCCCTTCAGTCAGACGTATACGGATTGATACAGATAAAGATAGCCATGGTAATATGGAAAGGTCAAATGGAAATGTGGGAAGAACTCTACTAGCGACAGCCTCCGTGACGCAGTTGGTTAGACGCCGGCTATGAAATGGGAGATCGCGGTTTCGATCACCGCACCAAACAATTACAGCCTTATTCATAGACAGTTTTAAAACCTATTTTAATTATCGAATGGTTTGTCTCTTTTCGAACGACTTTTGAAAATCTAGTATGAGTCACAGGTCTCTAAATGCCTTTAATATTTTTGCAAAAATTCGTTAAATATTCTGGTTTTCTACCAAGATTTCTAGAATTACTATAATAGTTTACGTCAGCACTAGCTATAAAATACTTTATCATCAAAACTACACTGTTGTCGCGCCAACAAAATATTAAATACATCATAATGAATCTGCCGTTTAAAATAATTACTAACTCAGCTTAAGGTCGCTAGTGTTTGAATTTTGATCTCTTATTAAATGAGCGGGTAGGAACGCCCTTTGGGAAACGATTCGTCTGACCCCTTCTAGATGTAACATGATCACTCACAAAGGTCTCTAATTAAGGTATTTATGCCAGCGTATTTTTTTAAAATAACAACTTTAATGGGTATCTATGTACTTTTTACCACGTGTTCTGGCTTATGAAGGCATTACCTGTGGTACTACTCTGAAGTTATGAGATAACGTTTGAAGTTAATTTCTATATTTTGCTAAAACCAAGCATTGGTTTTATTATGAATGAATTCTTGGTGTACAAAAAAAAAAAAAAAAAAAAAACCAAATAAAACAGTTTGCAAGTTTTACTTTTCATTTAGCATATCGTAAAGAAACAATAATAGTAGGGTATAATAGAGATATGAGTGTTTTTTAATGCAACCAAAGTATTTTAATATCGCATAAACTAAAAGATTTTGGCGGTTGCAATACGCCAACTTAGATATAGCTTTTAAAGCGGTTGCAATACGCCAACTTATATTTAGCTTTTAAAATAACACGCTTATTAGTTGTAATTTGAACATTATTTAAACACGCATTTCATTTTAAAATATGACAGTTGTTTAACCATAAAACATCTGCGAGTCGTTTTATTTAAGTAAGAATTTTTGTGTACCTTATTGTATAATATTAGTTAAAAAGATGCTGTTCTAAATTATTGTTTCCTAATTGTAATGACCCGTTCATGCCGGGGCAATAAAACTGTATTATTATAGTTAAGTTCTTTAGTGGCGGTAATCCTTTGCAACAAATTTATGTTTTTTAGACAATAGTACACATGTTTGGGTAAACCTTTCTGTGTGGACAATAGCCCAGATGTTTGGGCCGACCTTAATTTTTAGTTGAAAGGATAGACCCTATTTTATGGCTTAAATATATTTTCTGGAAGATTTATCCCCACCGATCCTCATTCGGGTAGTCCTATAAAAGGGTCGGTCTATTTGGATGAAAGAAGACAGTCTGCCATCTCTCGTCACGAGCACATCTCGCTCCGAATCGCATAGTTATAATTTTACTCTGTCTGTGAATGTATTAAGTGTTAATTTACAAAATATACAATAGTTAGTTCCTGGAAGTGAGTGCTTATTCTAATACCTACACTTATAACCACCAAAAGATATTCCTGCTATGGTTACATATACACCGAATTACATGACCGTAACAGTAATTTTATGAATATTTTTCCAAATAATAATGTTAAACACTAACACCTCCTAAGTTAGATATGGTATACTATATTTTTTTTTATTTGTGAAATTTTATATTACTCTGCATTTAATAGAGCGTAAATTAGTAACACTATTCTTCAAACTCCAATTAACATAGAAAATCTCAGGATAAACCCAATTTACAACGCCAAACTTCTAACACCAACAAGTGAGCACAAATGCGGGTTCAACTTCATAGTCTTATCAATTCTAAATCTTTCAGAGGCACTCGCACATAAATCTTCGCAAGTAATTGGCATTTAACACTTGTGTAGACTTGCATCGGTATTTCTAGCCTAAGGGTTTGCCGATAGCATCGCTGTTGTCAGTCAACAGTCTTCGTTATTTAGTTTTATATTTATTGCATTGGTTCTTATCGCGTCAGTTGTCTAGTATTGGACATCATTAAATAAATAAATAACACCCAACAGTCACATACATAGTCCTGACCCCACACTAAGATCGAGTCTTGTGTCGTGGGTATCAGGAACTACGAGAGACTTTTCGGTCTCACAAACACCCAGACCCGGAAGAGATATTTGTGGGCCCGCACAAACATTTCTCTCGGTGCGGGGATCGAACCCGCGGCCTCTCGTTTCACAGGTAGCGTCTAACCAACTGCGCCACGGAGGCTGTCATTATGGAAACTGAAGTGAATTCTGTATAATGGGGTATTTTTGATGTAACTTTCCATGACTACGCTATTCCTTCGTGACATAAATAATTGACTACCGTTTTTTTATTGCAATGTATGGCAAGATGAGCATGCCGTTCGCCTGATGGTAAACGATACAAATGTCCATGAACAGTATCAAAACCAAACAAAACCTTGAATTACAAAGCAATGCTTGTCTTTCCCTGCGCTCGCCATTCTGAGACAAGATAAGTCTCGAGATGTCCCGTAGTTACTCTGGCTTCATTGCCCCTCAAACCGAAACGCAACAGTGCATTTAGACTACATAATGGGGTATTTATATAACTTTTCGTGACTTCATTACATAAATATTAAACTACCGTATGGAATGAAATACTAATTACGTCTGATACGCTCGCTACTTACAATAAACTTGTTTGTCGTCTGATGCAATATCGGTAATAGTAATCCCATCAAAAACATCCTGTAAAAAATTTCCAAGTCTCGCAGCTCAGGTTTTCTACCGCAAAAAGTTGTGAGATGCATGTAATACCAAGTCGATTAATTTATTTAGTCCTTAAGGGACCTTCTATATAAAGTTATTACGTTAGTTATTACCATATCAATATTAAAAATTCTTTACGTTTTAAATAAATGGATCGACGTGGCCATCGCATGAAAACATAATGTATCGTACAATTTATACATAATGCTGCTGGCCAAGTCGATCTATTTATTTAAAACGTAAAGAATTTTTAATATTGATATGGTAATAACTAACGTAATAACTTTATATAGAAGGTCCCTTAAGGACTAAATAAATTAATCGACTTGGTATTACATGCATCTCACAACTTTTTGCGGTAGAAAACCTGAGCTGCGAGACTTGGAAATTTTTTACAGGATGTTTTTGATGGGATCTCACGTCTTTTTGTAGAGTCCTACTTTTTTCCTTTTCGGTACTTCTTACTTCTAGAATATCACTAACGATTTTTCTTAAAGCCTCTGTTTTATGGATTTTTCTTATTTTTGTAGGTATCAATTTATCACAAATATAGCGGATTTGATTATTAATGTTCTTTCTTTCATTGTAATTGATATTTTCGAGTTATTTAATCTATTTATTTGCAAGTTTTTCTTCGTCATGTTTTTCTAGAGGAATGTTGTATAGTTTCATGGGCTGAATACACCATGTCCCTCTCTATATCCTCTCCTGTTATGCCTCATGTATATAGATATCTATCTACAACTATTATTCCATTATATATGGGTACAATGATTCATTAACTGCAAATGTAACTTGTACCTCACTTCCTTCTATAATGATGATAGATATTGTAGTAGGACGTTGAAGGAAAAATACTTTATTACCTCTACCAACCTAACGGATTAATAAGCCGTATCAATTTTATCAACAGCTGATTTCGGGACAATTTATTGTCAGCTATATATATTAGTCAAGCCCCGCCCGTACCCGACTACGACAGCTGCAAAGTAATCAAAACGTCGGGAAGTTAAAAAATGTAGAAATTAAACCAAATCCGCAATAAATTCGTAAATAATAGATTGATTTTAACGTATTAGTCAAAATTAAAATTGGCGTAAATCTCATGACAATACTGATTTATACTATCCTCTTAAAATTCAATAGATATAATTTATACCGCCCACGTCCAACAATTGAGTCGATAAATTTGGAAAGGCCCAACGAGCCATGAAGGAACTTCGACGCTTTGCAAAGGATGGGTTTCCTAACATATATTAGCTGGGGACATCTCTTCCTAAAAGCACAAAAAAGAAAGTTTCAAAGTACTTTAGAGGCACTCCTCTAAAGTACTTTGACCTTTGTCACTACAAAGGTCAGTAAGGCATCTACATGTATTTGAAAACAAGTAATAGGTTTATTGCAAAGTTTAGTATGAAGTGCGTGCCTGTTGGTAAGCGAACCAGATGTGGCTGCCAACTGGTTTTAATCCCAGGGCACACTTTCGACTTTTCGGAGTCATATGTGTATTGATAATCTATCATCACCCAATGTTACACCACGTCGAAGGAAAAAATCGTGAGAAAACCTGCATACCATAGCGATTTACAAGAATTTCTATGGTATATAAAGTCCGCCAACCGGCATTAGGCATGTGTAATGGACTATATGGCCTAACCAGTCTCAATCGTACTCTCGATTGCAGAGGAGCTCACGCCCTGCAGTGGGACGTATATGGACTAACAAATAATAAGGTTCGGAATTTTATTTTATTACACTTTATTGTGACACAAATGAAGAAGTAGAGGAGATGTATGAGGACATAAGTCGGGCCATACATACTTCCAAAACCTACTTCAATGTTGTTATGGGGGACTTCAATGCAAAGTTGGGCAAAAGAAGCGATGCAGAGTTGAAAGTGGGGCAATTTGGACATGGGCAACGGAACCTCGTAAAAGTGCGTGGTGGCCTGTTGGTAAACGGACTAGACGCGACTGCCAACATGTTCACGGTGGTCGCGGGTTCGAATCCCAGGGCACACCTCTGACTTTTCGAAGTCATGTGTGTATTGATAGTCAATCACCACGCACTAAAACGGTGAAGGAAAACATCGTGAGGAAACCTGCATACCATAGCGATTCATAAGAATTTCTTTGGTATGTAAGTCCGCCAACCCGCACTAGGCCAGCGTGGTGGACTATATGGCCTAACCACTCTCAATCTTATTCTCGATTGTAGAGTAGGCCCGTGCCCTGCAGTGGGACGTATATGGGCTGATACAGATACAACGGAACCTCAGGGGTCAGAGGCTGGCCGAATTTCTGGAAAAAGAGGGACTCTTCGCGATGAACTCTTTTTTCCAGAAGCCGCCTCACAGGAAATGGACCTTGCTGAGTCCTGACGGTTCTACGAGAAATGAGATAGATTTCATCTTGACGACGAATAGACGGATGTTCAGTGATGTCTCTGGGATCAACAGGGTGAAAACCGGTAGTGATCACCGAATGGTTAGGGGCACATTGAATATCAACGTCCAATTAGAAAGGCGTCGCTTGATGAAGTCTACGCTCCGACCTACTCGCGCCCATAACCTAAACCCCGAGAGCTTTCAACTCGAGTTGACAAATCGCTTTGATTGTCTAAAAGAAAACTTTGCAGTGGACGAGGTAAACAGCGGTTTGGTAGAAGCTGTCCATACGGTGGGATCTAAGTATTTTAGACCTCGCCGTAGAGATAGACCACAAAAACTCTCGATCCATACTCTCGACCTCATGGCCGAACGTCGATCTTTGACGCTGCAGTCTTCCGTTGACGCCGAAGCATATCGGCGGCTCAATAGACGGATCTGGAAGTCCTTGCAACACGATGTCCGTGCTCACAATACTGTGAGCATTAAGGTGACAATTGAGCGGCATGGAGGCTCCAAAGTGTTTGCAAGAGACTTGTCTATTGGGCAAAGCCAGTTGTCTAGGCTGAAAACGAACGATGGCCGCGTGGTATCGACGAGGGCAGAGGTATTAAGAGAGATCGAGAGGTTCTACAGACAGCTGTACACCTCGGTTGCCGAACCTACTGTTAGCTCGGCCGAAGACCCGAGAGCCGAGTTAATCCGACACTTTAGCGATGATATCCCGGACATCAGCCTGTTTGAGATTGAGATGGCCCTCAAACAACTTAAAAACAACAAGGCGCCGGGTGAGGACGGAATCACTTCAGAGCCGATACGCCGATACTAAAAGTCCTTCAGAGGCTCTTCAATTCCGTTCTCCTCGAGGGCTCAACGCCGGAGGCATGGAGCAGGAGCGTGGTGGTACTGTTCTTCAAAAAAGGTGATAACACTTTGCTGAAGAACTACAGGCCCATCTCGCTCCTGAGCCATGTCTATAAGTTGTTTTCGAGGGTCATCACAAATCGTCTCGAAGGCAGGTGTGATGACTTCCAGCCTCCCGAACAAGCTGGTTTCCGAAAAGGCTTAAGTACCATAGACCATATTCATACGTTACGGCAGGTTATACAAAAAACGAGGAGTATAACTTGCCGTTTTGTTTAGCGTTTGTGGACTATGAGAAAGCCTTTGATTTGATCGAGACCTGGGCTGTGCTACAGTCTCTTCAGCGGTGCCACATAGACTATCGGTACATCGAAGTGTTGAGGTGTATATACAACAACGCCACCATGTCGGTCCGAGTACAGGATCAGAGCACGAAGGCTATTCCACTACAGAGAGGCGTGAGACAGGGAGATGTCATATCTCCGAAACTGTTCACTGCCGCGCTGGAAAATGCCTTCAAACTCTTGCAGTGGAAAGGATTCGGCATCAACATCAACGGCGAGTACTCACCTTCGATTTGCCGACGATATTGTAGTCTTGGCGGAGTCGCTGGAAGACCTTAGCACTATGCTCGAAGACCTTAATTGAGTCTCCCAACAGGTGGGTCTTAAAATGAACATGGATAAAACGAAGATCATGTCGAATATCCATGTTGTGCCGACCCCTATTAGAGTTAGGGGCTCGACTCTCGAAGTTGTAGACGAATATGTCTATTTAGGACAAGTGGTCCGGTTAGGCAGGTCCAACTTCGAGGGAGAGGTAAATCGTCGAATCCAACTCGGTTAGGCAGCGTTCGGAAAACTTCGCGACGTCTTCTCGTCCAAATACCTCAGTGATCTGACTAAGGTTGCAGGAAGTCGCTGGATGCAGGCCGCTTCCAACAGGTCATTGTGGAGATCCTTGGGGGAGGCCTATTTTCAGCAGTGGACTTCCTGTGGCTGATATGATGATGATGATGATGACACTTTATTGTACCTATACAACACAAAATGAGAAAATGTGCAACAAAAAATCTAACTTTTATTTACAATACTATTGCCCGTCTTATCGCTGTCGGCGATATCTTCCAGACAACCTTTAATGGAATGTTTTTAGTTGTAAGCTTGGGAATTGATGCTTTCTCAATATTATCGATCAGAAGGCAACTATAATTCTATTTAATTCTATGTTGGAGTTAATACTACTGGGGTAAAGTTTTTAATACATTTGTGACCAAATGATTCAATTTTATAAACTCGATTAAAAAGCTAACGGTCTAAAATTATATGCCAAGTTATTTCTTCAGAACAAATAGGTAAACATAAATAAATATTAGCTGACCCAATGTATATGTACATATGCTTACCTAATCATTATATCTTTTAAAATGTAAGTTTTCACATACGAATAGTAAAGTTTTCCAATTGTGAATCATTGATTTAATAAATAAATAATAATAAAATTTGACGGTTATGATAAAAATTGTAAGAAAATATTGTTATGAGGACGTTTATCTTACTACCGTCAGACAAACATAAAACGACTAATATAAATAAATGTGCTTCAGTTGTCATAGTTCAGTTGACGTTGAGACGTTGAATGAACACGTTGCTCATATAATAAATACTTTGTGTCGCTACAATCTCCGTTTTATTTCCGAGAACGGGAAAAAGGATAAGGAGTTGATCCTTTAGTTATGTGCTAGAAAAAGTCATATATTATTAGGAGAATTAATGGAAGAAAGAAAATTAAAAGTGTTTGACTTTCCCCACCATTAGATCAACAAGGAGTTATCCTAATGTTTATTTCAGTATCGGTTCTGACTAGACACATAAACTAAGCAATCTAAAAGATATATCCCAGATTACACATGGTAGCCCATTGTATATTGCACGTGGTCTCCCGAGATGTAGCCTAGACACAATATTTGCAGGTCATGTTAATATTTACTCCAGTTTCTCTAAGCATTGCTTCTTCGTCTGATCAACATGAGATAGTACATGTGAGATTGGACGTTGGAAAAATATTGCCATAGCTGTTTTTTATGTTGGGATCACGAACGTAACGTGTATTTACACTACTAACAAAGCAATTCATTATTTTTATTGCTATGAATGGTGAGACGAGCTTGAATTACATATTTTGATTACCATATATTTTTAAACTGATACTGTTAAGTTTTGGTTAATTACTGTGTTTTTATTTAATTTAGATGTAATTAAGTTATTTTGTGTTCCTGTTTAAAAATATAACTTATAGTCTTGAGATTGTCACACATTAAGGTATCGTGATTTGTTTCACTATTATATTATCTTAAATTTGTGTTTTTGATTATTGTTTAGCTTTAATATTTTAAGTTTAATTCTATCTTTAGTAATCTACCAATTAATTATGTGCATGTTGTGTTCATCGTCCTGGAATACATTTAGAAAGTGTCACAAATGTATATTCCATACTAGCAACAATGTTATTGTAATTTCTATTGATGAACCTTAATAAATAAAATAAAATAAATAAATAAAATACAATGCCAAGCATTGCTTGCATTCCACTGCGCTCGCTATCCTGAGACATAAGATGTTAGGTCTCAAAATTATGTCCAGTAGTTAGTCTGGCTACAATGTCCTTCAAACCGAAACACAGCAATGTATTTACACTACTATTTGGCAGGAGACATAGTATATATATATGTAGCAGTATCATATAATTAAATCGCATGCTGCATAAATACTATTACAATAATTATAGACGACCACGACATGCGTATGAATATTGAATATTGTTGTATCATATATATTATAAACATTAATATAAATAACAACAGGTTCTGTCAAACACGCTAGGATATAATATTTGATAACAAAAATGTACCCAAATACCCAAAAATAATGTATGTTACTACTATTTCTGTACCCTTGTGTTTGTAAGATGTGTTTGAACCGTCTTAGTTTTAGTAATTTTTTTTCTCTGTGTTATGTCCGTATTGTTAGTATATTTCATTCTATTATACAACTCCTTTGTACGATCTGTTTTGGAATATGGGTCTGTAATTTGGAACCCCAAATATAAAGTATACATTGATGCTATAGAAAAAATTCAGCGAAAATTTGTTAAACATCTAAATTACATTACCTACACATTAAATGTTGCCCCCCCTGTTATGATGTCCTTATTCGATCGTCGAATACTTAGAGACCAATTGTTTTTGTTTAAATTAATAAGAAATCTTATTGAATCTCCATATCTTTTAAGTTGTTTGCAGTTCAGATGTCCAAATTTACGTACACGTAACTCTACTAAGTTCTTGTTTAATGTACCCCATACAAGGACTAACTATGCTCGAAACACATTTATCTTTAGAGTGTGTAATGAATATAATGAAAAGTTTTCTCATGTTGATGTATTTAAAGCCTCCCTCTTAAAGTTTAAAAAGGATATATCAGATTGTTTGTCGTTTTGATTTTAATTTTTGCTAATTTTCATATTGTTTTAATTTTTACTAATCGGATTTTTTTCCTTTGATTTATTATTGGTTTTGGTATTTTATTTTTTCTAACTGTAAAATAAATTTTGGTCTGTTTTTGATGTTGCGGTGTATTTAATATTTATTAGTGAAAACTTTACTGGTCTATGTATTAGTTATATCATATTTAATGTTATATGTATTATTGTTGTACTTTTTGTTTTCCTTAAACAATAAAAATAAAAAATAAAAATAAATAAAAATATTTGTCTTTATCCTTTTTCTTCGGCAGCGTGGTTTACAATGGCATCATATTCAACTGTCATTGCTTGCCATTTTGCTCGCCCATTAATTGGGGGGGGGGGGGAGAGCGGAATGAAAAAAAAATGGGAAAAGGATACCGCTTCTGTTGGGCATCCCAAAATCCCACTTACCGTTCGACACGCGACAGTTAAGCCGTCGCTTCACGTCGATCTCCTGTGACACAGTGGTACAGGCCGAGAGCCTACCCATTTATGCTGAGTTATGATACCAGCATGGCTCTACCACTTTAAGGTAAATATTGCGACAAGACATCTATTCTGTATCAGCGCATATACGTCCCACTGCAGGGCACGGGCCTACTCTACAATCGAAGGTATGATTGAGAGTGGTTAGGCCATTTAGTCCTCCACGCTGGCCTAGTGCGGGTTGGCGGACTTACATACCATAGAAATTCTTATAAATCGCTATGGTATGCAGGTTTCCTCACGATGTTTTCCTTCACCGTTTTAGTGCGTGGTGATTGACTATCAATACACACATGTCTCCGAAAAGTCAGAGGTGTGCGCTGAGATTCGAACCCGCGACCACCGTGAACATGTAGGCAGCCGCGTCTAGTCCGTTTACCAACAGGTCACCACGCACTTTTATCTGTTATAATCTATCTATTACATTTAAATAAAACCAATCAACATGAATACAGATTGCTTTCACCAAGCAATATTGACATGTAAATACAGCATGTATAAGCTTCCTTTGAGATGTAAGCGTTAATTAAGACTATGAGAATCTTGTTAAATAGGTGGTATTTATAGAGATTCGTGATATGTCTTAACCCGCGCTGAGTGAATCGCCTAGCAACTGAAGTCATATTTTAACATTTTAACGCCTTAATGGTAACAATAGCCAAACCAAACAACACCTTCAATTACAAAGCAATGCTTGGCATTTCACTTTGCTTCCCATCCTGAGGCATAAGATATGAAGTCTCAGTATGTCCAGTTTCTACACTGGCTACAATGTCAGTGGCAGTAATACAAATTGTATTGGTACCAGTAACAGTGTAATATGATGAACGTAGTATTATTAATTATCGAACCACTTGTTGACCTGAAGCAGCGTGTATACGATGTCAATGTCCTGATTTCGAATCCTAGGTAGAGTGTTCCTACGTATGTTATGTATGTTTTCGGTTTGGGTTTTTTAGAAGAAATTGTGCCTGGCTAGATAATATTAATTCCATTGAAATTTTACAATTTAAAGGAATATTTGGTATATTGCTTTTTTAGTGGACGTAATTTTATTTTTGAACATGTTTGGAGGGTCAAAAGAAGCTTAACCTCAAGTTTGTGGGGTCGCCACACTTGTTCTCCCGACCGCCATATTGTAACAAGGGGTGAAAACACTTTTTTGGTGATATCTCGGAAACTATGCGTCTTACAAAAAAATTGTAAAGACATAATTTGTAACAAATTGTTTTGCCTAAAAATATGTTTGTATAGCTTTTTGCCGTAAATTAAAAATTAAAGAAGTTATAAGCAAAAAAGTAAGTAAATTTTTATTTAAAAAATTCTCACTTTGCAGTATTTTTTTTTATTAACCTATTATGTCCCACTGCTGAGCAAAAGTCTCCCTCAACTCATTCCACTTTTCTCAAAAATAAAATTGCGTCCTCTAAAAAATTCAAAGCTTATGTAACATTTCAATGGACTATATGAATTAAGTCTAATATGTTAGTTACATTATGAAATATAGTAAATACGATTTTACTGGTAGTAAGTCCCTCATAATTATATGAAAGGCCGCCTGGGTAGGTACCACCGCAATGTCTATTTCTACCGCCAAACAGCAGTGTAAATGCACTGTTGTGTTTAAATTTAAAGGACATTGTAGCCAAAGTAACGTCGGGTAAGCTGTTTGCTCGTTTGCCGAACCTATTGTACTAAAAAACCTTACCAATAATTACACTACGTAAATAGAAAACGATAAGTTACTTTCAAGTTACACATTACATCGATGGTTCTTCACTCATGCAACACGATATAAGCCTTATAAGGGTGTAAACTGGCCCAGAGATTTGCATCGAAACTTTTAACGAGGATACAAATGCTATGATACCATATAGAGTTAAGGGTATAAGGTTCTGTTAGCAATTGGTGTAATGTACCTCTTATTTATTATAATGATTGCAATGTTAACTATTGGAAATTGTGGGAAGTCTCTGAATGCAGGCCAACATGTTACTAAAGAAGTCCTGTTTTTTAAGGAAATATATTTACAGCAAAACACTTTCTATAGCTCAGAATGATAATAGTATAAAAATATATAAAGTGTGTCTTTTTAGCCTTTAAATTTCGTCTAGGCCTAGACTCAAATGAGCCCCTCTTCTTACTCCCACATTTTATCTTAAGTTTTGAGTCAAAGTACACCTCAGTGTTGAATTCTATCAATACATAAACACACCCAATAGTCACATACATAGTCCTGGTCCCACACTAAGATCGAGTCTTGTGTCGTGGGTATCAGAAACTACGAGAGACTTTTCGTTCTCACAAACACCCAGACCCGAAACAAATGCTTGTGGTTCATATAAACATTTCTCTCGATGCGGGGCATTGAACCCGCGGCCTCTCGTTTCACAGCCGGCGTCAAACCAACTGCGCCTTGGAGGCTGTCAAATATACTCCCCATTTATTACTCAAGCGAGTATTTTAGTAATAAACATCAACAGATTTCTGTAATGCGTGATCTTTATTTATTTGGTTAATAATATCAGTGTTTATCGAAAAGTCGAAAAGACTCAACTTAATATTATTGCGGGTAGCGTTCACCGCCCTATTATTAAATACATGGCAGGACTACATGTACCTACTTTATACTCTATCTGTTACAGTTTTTAGTTTTATTACGAACAAAGTTACATACATAAACTCACGCCTATATCCCAGAAGAGGCAGGCAGAGGTGCCAGGACACCCACATCTCGCCCTGTATGTTCCGTCCCACAATGTGATAGGTGGCGAGCTTATCGCCATATCGGGCACAAATTCCTGACTCTGGGCTGATAATGAGTAGAAAAATCCAATATCACTTTGCCCAACCCGGGATTTGAACCCGAGACCTCAGCTTTGTAACCGTACCTTAGTACAACTACGCCACAGAGGCAGTCTTACTAACAAAGTTATAAGTAACTTAATTGAATGTGTCACTAACATTCTATGGAATTTCTATTTTGAGATAAATTATAAGTTGATTTGATTTTGAAAATGACTCTTCTAAGTTGTGTCTTAGCTAACACCAAACCGTTCAGGAAAATGTAGGTTAAATTAAAGTGGGTGAAGTAAATTAACTTGTATGTTGAATGAACACGCCTGGTGCGAGAATGTTCTATTGTTTTTGAGCCGCTGACGTCACGAATGTTTTTTTAATAAACAAGCAAAAGGAATCTGTCTTGCACAGACGAAAAATTCACGGCATTTTTTAAATATAGAACTGTTTTTAATTTGTTAGATGAAAAATATATTGATGTGTAGAGAGAAAAATGGCCACATGAATCAAATTAATATATTGCAAATTTACACTATGAATATAACAATGAATATTTCACTTGTAACAATAAGTGGACCTCCCAATGTATCTTTTATACAGGGTATATCAAGACTGCTACCGAAAACGAAGCCGGGTGGTAGTTTAAGCTACTTCAGACACAATGCAACAGAAAAAGTTGCAAAAAAAAGGGACAATTTTTTTTTGTTATTTTTTTACTATGGCCATATTTGGGTGGTAAATACATTTTTTTCCTAAAATAATAGTGTATACCCTTTTATTTATAACTAATCTAAGGTATAAAAGTGTTTAAATTATTACTTTGGCAAAAACTATGGATTTACCACCCAAAAATGACGATGTTTAAAAAATCATAAAAAATAATTGTCGCGTTTCTATGCGAAATTTTTAGTTGCATTGTGTTTGTAGTCACTAAAACTACCACCCAGCTTCGTTTTCGGTAGCAGTCTTGAGATACCCGGTATTTATTGAGCAATTTCATAATAATATTTTATCCAAGCATAAAAATGAGAAATATTTATAAAGTTATATAATTGTCGCATACATACATTTATAAATATACGTCTTTTTCCCAGAAGGGATAGGCAGCGATGCAACCAGGATACTCACGATTCGCCTTGAATTTCAGTTTCATGATATGATCTATGTGATGTAGGGGCAAGCCTATCGCCATATCAGGCACATATTCTTTACCGGTCTGATTATAAATGAAAAAAACCAAGACCACTTTGTTCGATTCCGGATTTGAACCCGAAACCTCAGCGTTATAATCTTATCGTAGTACAACTGCGCCTCCGAGGCCGTATATAATTGTCGCTCTAAAAATATTTGGTTTTATTCAACAAAAAATATGATAACATTTTTTATTGGCATTGGCAAAGTGAACCACTTGGTTACGCTTGAGCAATCACGCTCAAATGCTATTTCGATATTCATTTACACTTCAAACGATTTAAGTAAAATTAGACTAATAGTAGAATCAATTATAAATTCGTGTAATATAGATAGTACAAAGGTACGAGTAATTACTAAAATGAATGTTCAAAAAAAATCGCTTAGTAACGGCGTGGTGGGCTATATGGCCTAACCACTCTTTTTATTTAATATTGTCATTCAAATATTTTCATTTTCTACGTCCCTTTCACAAAAGTTTCGAATGAACCTATAATTTTCACGTTCGTGGCTATCTGTGTACGATTTTATTACCAATGTGCTAATGATTTGAGTTGATACATTATTTCGAATACAAATTCCAGTAATAGTCGCTGTCAGAAGCTAGATGCGACAGTCTATTGTCAGGATTAAATTATAATACACATTGGAAAAGGCTGATGAAGATGATAAAAAAATAATACCTTATGGAATCTTAGGTTGTATCCTGTTGTTCTTTCACAAGGAAATCGCTTTGTTAATCCATTTAGTCATGACAAATCATTTTAACAAGCTAGACTGACCTACCGATTAAAAATCGTGGCATCCCGATATTTCCTGTTATCTATATTAAAAGAAAGGGTTTATAAAATACGTGTGGGCCATGCAAGTACGTTGCATACAGAATGATTACAATTATATGATGTTCAATTTCAACAACTCCTGTATGTGAATCATGAGAATTTGATTTACTCGAGGTCTTGTTTGATGTTCCGTTTTACGCTTCGCCAGATCTTAAGTATCCTTGGAGTTTATTACCGTTTTCTTTAATTTAAGTGCATTGAATTGAGCTTCTTCAATATTCTTAAGATGTTTATGTTTATTTACTTCAAATTTTATTTTGTTTCGGATAAAAACAAGTCAATTTATACCCACGGAGAAGGTTTTTTAGGCTGTGTACTTAATGTTAAGTGCAATACAATCCTTAATACGTATAAGGTAGTATTTGGCTCAGTGTGGAAAAGTTACATATTTGCATGTTTTACTACGAAGAATTTTCTACTTTTGGGTACGTCATATGGTAGACGGTATCTATACTGTATTAGCTCATATACGTTCCATTGCAGGCCACAGGCCTTCTTTACAATCGAGAGTACGATTGATAGTGGTAAGGCCATATAATCCACCACGCTGGCCTACTGCGGGTTGGCGGATTTTACATACCATAGAAATTCTTATAAATTGCTTTGTTATGCAGGTCTCTTCCCGTAGTTTTCTTTCAGTGTTTTAGTACGTGGTGAATGACTATCATTACACACATGACTTCGAAAATCAGACGCTATCTAAGCATATACTAATATATGAAAACTTGTAGTTGGCCTTTACTTTTTTTGCTTATGGTATATTGTTACTAGCTGTTGTTTAAAAAAAAACTAATAAAATACATGACTATCTACCAGCAGTGTGATTTTAACAGTGCGAGTCTAATGATAGATACAATCAACAGGTTTAATTTCCTGTGGCCTATCACGAACTTTACGGTCAATGAGTTAGGTGAGAAGTGAAAGGTCAAGGCTGGGATACGATAGTAAGAAAAGTGTATGATCTATTTTTAATTTCTAGGTATTGTAACTACA
The DNA here is from genome assembly GCA_009982885.2 of Hyles vespertilio. Taxonomy (NCBI): domain Eukaryota; kingdom Metazoa; phylum Arthropoda; class Insecta; order Lepidoptera; family Sphingidae; genus Hyles; species Hyles vespertilio. Next base: position 20,899,492 of record CM042807.1, read on the forward strand.
AATTTTATTTCATAGTTTTTATGTTAGATATAACATAGAATAATTACCTGTAAAAATCATATTTTTTATGAAAAATCATGAACATCTAAATAGCTTTTAGTGACTAGTTATATCGCGTGGTTGATAATGCATTTTTCACTTTCACATCACTTTGAAAATATAAAACTATTATTTACGAATTCTATCGCGGATTTGGTTTAACATTTTTTTACTTCCTGGTGTTTCAATTATCTTACAGCTTTCGTAGTTATTACAATATTCTCATAGTCTCTACTCAGTAATAATGCCACTGTCAATAATATTCAAACAGTAATAGTTATTGAACACCAGGAAAATTGGGAACGCAGTTTTGTTCCGAACTGTCGTTTGATGTTCACAGAATGGTATTTCAAGCTTTATTTATTTATTTATTTTATTGATTATACACTATATAAACTTAATAATATAACATTACTTTACATAGCAGAACAAAAAGCGGTCGTATCGCTCGATGAAATCTCTTACCAACTACCATGGTATGGACAATAAGAGATGTAAAAAAAAGGGCGAGAGCGGGGAACTTAGTTTGTTTTTGAGTATAATACTGCATAATATACATAATAGACAGCCTCCGTAGCGCAGTTGGTTAGACGCCGCCTGTGAAACGAGAGGCCGCGGGTTCGATCCCCGCACCGAGAGAAATGTTTGTGCTGCCCACAAATATTTCTTCCGGGTCTGGGTGTTTGTGAGACCGAAAAGTCTCTCGTAGTTCCTGATACCCACGACACAAGACTCGATCTTAGTGTGGGGTCAGGACTATGTATGTGACTATTGGGTGTATTTATTATTATTATTATTATATACAGGTATATTTTCATATGTACGTTAGTACTTATGTATGGGACGTTACCGTTTTTTTATTGTTGCTTGTCATAATATTAAAGCTAATGGAAGCTTAGCACAAAGAGAATGAACAAGATTATATTTTCAGTAATCTTATATTGGTCTATAAAGTCACTGCTGACGTATGAAACCTTATTTTTGTGGGGGTGGCTAAGATGTTAAAATACACAAGCATCTAAAATTTGGTATTTGGGCATTAGTATTAGGCAAAGAATGTCAACTGATAACCCTGACTTGTTAAACGTAATTTGAAAAATCATTAATTACTTTCACTGGCTGTATGTCATATGTGAGAGACCGCCTGGGTAGGTACCACCGCAATGTTTATTTCTCGCGCCAAACAGTAGTGTAAATCCCTGTTATGTTTTGGTTTGGATAAGGATATTTTAGCCAGAATAACTACTAGATATATTGAGACCTAACATCGTATGTCTCAGGATGGCGAGCGCAGTGGAATACCAAGCATTTTAATTCACGGCGTTGTTTGGTTTTACTGTTGTTCATGAGCAGTCGTATCGCTTCTCATCAGACGAACGGTATGATCGTCTCGCCATCTATTGCAATAAAAAGGCGCCTGAAGTTACATATACTTATATGAGCATTCTTCTATATAATATACAATACATTCACACGATGTTGAATATGAAAACAGTACCTCGCTAAAGTCCATCGGCTTTACTAAGCTTTCTCTCCGACTTTATGAATAAAAAATCAACTCGGCATCTTTTAAATCTCTGTAAATCTTTTAAAAGTTGTCAGATGATAAAACGTACATGACAAAATAACAAAGAAAAGGGAATTAGACGAAAGTCTCGTGAAAATAAAATAAGTTACACTGGGGGAAATTTTATCTTGGAATAGAATTTGGCCGCTCTCTCGTAATCGGATCGTTACCTTATGTTAATTTCTTGAATAATTTTTTTTTTTGTTCGAATGAGATGACATTTATAGGCAGCAAATAGTAATCCTATCAAAATCAAACTTGTGAAAAAACCAAGTCTCTCAATTCCGTTCTGCTACCGTGAAATGTTGTGAGATACATGTTGGGTAATTTACTAAGTCTCTACTTGCTTTTAAGATATATTGTTTTCATGCGATGCCCAAGTCAATTTATTATATTTTTGTTCCAATAAGGTTCTTTTATAGGCAGTTAATAGTAATATAGGTCTCTGAAATTCAAAAACTCTGGTATCATGTTTTTTGCCTCAGCATTTTGTTACGACTTTTATACATACGAGTACGAAGTTCTGATTAGTATTGCTCTTGTTTATCAGCAGGCGTGATGCGGGCTAACTATTCGTCGAAGATTGTACTAATTTAACAAGACACTTATGCCTGCGTCCACGAATGGGTAGGCAAAGTTTCACTAGTGGCTCCAACATTATGCTCATCTCATAAATGCTGTGTATGTTGCGAAACAACTTCATTGGTAGGTCTCTCATAAGGTAGAGGCTATCCAGATAGCAATGCAATGCTATTTCTCCCACTAAACAGAAGTTTAAATGCAATGTTATGTTCCCGTTTGAAGAAAGTTGTAACCAGAGTAATTACTGGACATATTAAGACTTGATATGTTATGTCTCAGGATGCGAGCGCAATGGAATGCCAAGTATGGTGTTGTTTTTTTTTCCTGTACTTGAGCGGTCGTAACGCTTACCATCATTCGAATGGCAAGCTAGGCTCGCCATTAATTACAATTAAACAAAATCTATATTAACGCCAAGCATGTCTAGGGAGCTCATATTATGACATAATATTTTGATTCAATAATTCCACATAATTCTTGGTCAGGAATTTGTGAGCTCCTAAACTTGCAGCTCATAAATTTTATAATGACATAAAACATAATATTATTATATAAGTTAAATCGAAACTACTATTCCATCCTTAAAAAAGTGTGTCATACATATCACAAATCACGCATATAGCAATTTGTAATATTTATAGTATTGAAATTGGATACCTATCGTGAATGTATTAATTTAACAGTTAAGCAGCTATTAATAAATTGAACACGACACTTAGTGTCGCATGCGCAATCTTACGTACATAACCGGCATTAAGGACATATGCCGCGATAAATAAGTAATTAAAAGTGATGTAGATAATCTGCCTACGCTGTTGAAGCTTCTTAGAGACGTTATGAGAATTATTTTCTTTTATGTGATAGAAAAAACTATGAATGATAATATTTCAAACACAAATCATGTTTCGAATAGTCCATTGGCAGGAGTTAGGGCCTCCTCTATAGTCGAAGAGGTCTTAGGCCATAGTGTATCACACCGTCTTGACGCAGTCATCGTCTGATGCGCATTGGCAGACTTGTCATAGTATAGACATTTGTATAAATGATCCATGCTATTTCGGTCTTCTAATTTTGTAATTAAAAACTGTTTTATTTTTCAGTCATTTAGTAAAATAAACAACCTTTATGTACTAGTCTTCAATGTACTTGAGTTTTTATGTTTTTCTTCTCTTTATCTTTTATAACTCATGAAAACCGGTAGACTCATGAAGAATCTAGCTATAATAAATCAAAATATAGCAAAATGGATTAACTCTTGCAAGAACAAGACCAGAAAATTATTTACATAATTTAGTTTTAAACTACTAATTAATTGAACCTCGTTTAACTAGAAAATGCAAATATTAATTTATACTATCCCTGACTACTCCTCGTATTAATTTAACTTTCTGATTGATTTTGTTGCGGGTTAAAGACAAGTTGGACATTGCCTGAGATTCGCCGATCTTCAATGCCCGGTGTCATTATAATGCGTTCCACTTTTGATCCTGGCTTACAGGAGTTATAATAGTACACCATATTGTGATTTATTCACAGATAAATTGAAGGTGTTTCTGTCGGAATATTTGTGCTACTGTGAAGCGCATGCGTGATGTATGTATGTTTGTCTGTGTGATATATAGTTGTGTACAGATAATTTTTATATAGCTACTGTTGTTGTTTTTTAAATCTTTATCTTTATAATTTAGTTAGTAAATGATTTTTTTTATGATTTCAATATTTTTTTTTAATATCTTTTTTAACATTGATATTAATTAGTATAATTGGTGTCACCCGTTCTTATTTAATAAATAAAATAAAAATAAACGGTGGTGGGTGTGAGGACCGGACAGTCTCCATATCTCTGACTACTCTACTGCCACTTTTAAATTAACTTTTTCTGCAAGTTAACTGCAGTTTGTACAACTGACAACTAACTATACAATATATTAACTATAGAATTAATAATAAATACTTTACTGCTCAGTATCCGCTTAATGCGATTATCGGATTGTGATTTCGTTATCGATTATCGGATTCTGATTGTCGTTAAAAATGGAGCGAGATGAAATGACTGACAGCTGCATGAGATATTATATCTTATACATTTGACTCATGTGTGATAAATTATAATATCAAAATAAATAATACCCAAGTCGCATACATTTACAAATTATTCATAAATATTATTTTTTTATATGTATTATGATATAATGTATAGGTTGAGCGGTTGTACAACGGCATGATTATAATGCTGAGTTCTCGGACTCGAATCCCGCATCGGGCGAAGTGATATGGATTTTATAAATTGTTTAACAGCCCAGAGTCAAAAATTCGTACCCGATATGGTGATAGTGCGTGGTGGCCTGTTGGTAACGGACTGACGCGACTGCCAACATGTTCACGGTGGTCTCGGGTTCGAATCCCAGGGCACACCTCTGACTTTTCGGAGTCATATGTGTATTGATAGTCAATCACCACGCACTAAAACGGTGAAGGAAAACATCGTGAAGAAACCTGCATAACATAGCGATTTATAAAATTTCTATGGTATGTAAGTCCGCCAACCCACACTAGGCCAGCGTGGTGGACTATATGGCCTAACCACTCTCAATCGTACTCTCGATTGTAGAGTAGGCCCGTGCCCTGCAGTAGGATGTATATGGGCTGATACAGACATGGCGTTAGGCTCACCCCGTATTACATTGTGGGACGGAAAACACAAGGCGAAACATACTTCTGCTCACCTCTGCTTACATCTTCTGGGAAAATGGCGTGAGTATATGTATGTATGTATGTACCTATATTATGGTAATTAAGGTGAAGGAATGTTTATTTAATCTATTAGTGGTTTTGTATCACCACTACTTCAGTTGTTAGTCGTTTAGTGCTGAGACTGGACATTGGATTTCTGTAATCTAGATCTCAATTGAGAAGGCTTACGATATTTTAACATACTACCCTAGTACGGGTTCATACAGTCCACAGGCCATTAAAAAAAATATAAGCGTATGCAGTTCTTACGTTACCCTTCGCTAGTAAAATGCCTGGACTATTTGCAAACGCGAGATTCCAAAAAGTCTAAATCATGACCTGGGATTCGAACCTGCGATCACGTCGCTGCATATTATCCGACGGACTTAGATAATAGGCCATAAAAAAAGTTTAAACTATGAAGTCCTAACGGTATCTTTCGCTGTAAAAGTGCCTGGTTAATGACTATTTGTAAATGTGTGAATCCAAAAACTAATCTATAACCTATGATTCGAACCCATGACCACGTCATCGCATCTGATTCGTTATAAACAGACCGACATGAACCAAGGGCAAATAGTAAACGACCATAACTCAATTAGATCGCTCGGGTAAAAGATCCAATATACAGTTATTCTGCCTATTCACCCCTCTGTTTATTAATTATTCATTAAAAAGTCACTTTAAATTACACAAGTATGCTATCATTACGTATGTTAGGGCACAATTTGCAAAACCTCTTTTTATTTGTCATTAATATGTATAGCAAGCCAAGGCTTTGCTTTATAAGAGGTGATTAATACCTCGGCGCCAAGTCAAAGTTTTTATAATATAGAATTAAAAAATAGGCATAGAGTATTTATTTTTTATATTTTATACAACCATTGCATGTGTGATTAGTACCTATTTCACCGTTAAAAGAAAAAATGAAGCTGCTAGAAATAAACCTCATCTTGTTGTAAAATTTAATATGTACCGTAAAATCTTGGGTTTGATTCCCAGATGCGGGCTATCAAATTTGTGAAAGCTTTTTGTTTGAAAAAGTCATATAAATTTATAATCAGAATAAGTTTCTACTCGAGAATTAACAAATATATAGACAAAAACATATGATAAGGCAAACGAACATTTATCCTTCTAAAGCAATTTAAAGCATGTGACACTAACAAGAACTATCAACAAACTAATCAATACAGAAAACATTAATTACACTGTCCGCGCCATTCATAAACTAATTGGTAACATTTCATCATCGCAAAACGATCTATTTACCTTTCACGCGTCTAGTATCCGCTCATAATCTTTGACGCAATATCAACCCGGCCATATCTAAATGTCACGCCACACCATCTGTCGACATCGGCTGTAAAATCAACTTAATTTTACAGGGTTATGTGATTGCTTGAGTGCGGCCAGCGCCTTTAGCTTGCGAAATTGCATTTGACTAGGCCCGATTTAATTAAAGTCTTTGAGATAGTATCATTGATGCTGGTTTCGTCAGATGAAAAATTATTCTCAATATTGTGTTGTGATAAGAATTGGCCGTGGGTTGAATAGACCGCGCCTAAAAATGTTATTCATTATTGTTATAGTATGATTACAATACAGTATCAGTGTAAGTGCTGTACAATCCGAATAAAGTTTCAATGAAAGATTACTGTCTCGTATTAATCATCAGAATTGTGCCAACCTCGAAACCGGATCCATACAGAATTAATCCTAAACGTAACATATTTGCAACTAAACTAATATTATAAAGCGGAAAGATTTAATTGTTTGGACTGAATGGGCTCTAAAACTAATGTACCGATTTCAAAAAATCTCGTACCATTAAAAACCTTCATTATCCCCGATAAACATAGGCTGAAGAATATTTTTTAAAAAAGTCAATATATGTAAATACACTACCAACTACAAATATTCTGTGTCAGCCCATATACGTCCCACTGCAGGGCACGGGCCCTCTACAATCGAGAAGTGCGATTGAGAGTGGTTAGGCCATATAGTCCACCACGCTGGCCTAATGCGGGTTGGCCACTAACTACAAATATACATCATGATAAATTGTATATTAGAGGCATAATTTAAATAGCTCACATAGCAACTAAATCTAAAACAAAGATACGAAATTCTCTAATTCAGATGTTATATCCACGCCAATAATAACAAAAAAAGTATAATAATATTTTCCATTGAAATCAATTTGGAAGTACCAGGAGCGCATAGCCGTAAGGAAGCACATGTCGATCCAATACAAACCCATTGATAAAGACATCAGAACTTAAATCATCCGCCAGTACACCAGTCAAAGCTTCGATTTTCAAATGTCAGTTGAGGAGGCAGGGGCGCGTGTATCGCGCTGACGTAAGTGTCGCCGTCAGCGTCGTTTCACAAGTCGTAAGCGCGGTGTGACGGGAAGTCGGGGATCTGATGTAGATTTAGGAAGGAACAGAATGGATTTGTAAATAAAAATGAAATTTTGTTATAGATTTAGCTTCTTTGTCTACTCGTGTTGAGAGAAATACAATAATTTATATTTTGTTTACTGGTGGTAGGTCTCTCATATGTAGGAGCCGCTTGGGTAGGTACACCACAATGTCTATTTCAGTATAAAGTGAATGATTAAAAATAAAACTGTTTTTTTTTTGCTAATACTGTGAACGAAAAGATCGTAAGGAAACCTGCATACCATAACGATATATAAGAATTTCTATTATGTGTAAAATCCGCCAACCCGCACTAGGCCAGCGTGGTGGACTATATGGCCTAATCTCTCTCAATCGAATACTCTATTGCAGAATAGGCCCGTACCCTGCAGTGGGACATATATGGGCTGATATCATAATGTTGCTTTTGCTTCTTTTATTATTTCTTTTTTTTTCACCGTTATTTTTAATGAACGCTTTTCCTGCACCTTTACATTTCCATGACGTATCTTAACATTTGTACTGCAGTCGGACATATTTAATTTATACCGAGTTTGACGCGTTCTGTCATAAATTGCGCGCGTGCTCGGCCGTTTGATTGAGTTGTTATGAAATCTTTGCGTGTTAATAAACACTCGGTATGATCCGACCGTGGTTTATCTGTTAACTCGTGTCTGACTCCTATTTTAAGAATATGATTAGTCGAGCGTAGTTTTTAGTATCTGTATAAATTTATAATGTTTGTGAGAGCGTGTATCGCTTTGTGAAGTAATTGAATATCAAAAAATGTTTTAAACGAGTAAAATTGACCAAAGGGTTGATCAAAGGCTGACTTGCAGGGAATGCATCAAGCATTAACTCCACCTTTATACACTTTATGTATATAAACCATTAAATAAATAAATAAAATATCTGTAATCGTGTTGTAACACTTTTAAGACATTGTTGTATCTTTTGGTGTGACATAGTACCAAACTGCACGTCTTGGTATTTCCAATACAATATAAATATATAAATGTAATAATAAACAGGTTACATACGGCAATTTATCCGAACCTGAAATCACATTAAGTATATGTTTACGGCTTTTTACTGTAGGGCTATGGCCTCCTCTACAATCGAAAGTACGATTTAGAGTGGTTAGGCCATATAGTCCGCCACACTGGCCTAGTGTGGGTTGGTGGATTTTACATAGCATGGAAATTCTTACAAATTGCCATGGTATGCAGGTTTCCCCACGATATTTTCTTTCACCGTTTAAGTGCGTGGTGATTAACTATTAATACACACATAGCTCCGGAAATTCAAAGTTGTGCCCTGCGATTTGAACCCGCGACCACCGTGAATATGTTGGCAACCGCGTCTGGTCCGTTACCAACAGACCACCACGTAATATATTAATTTGTTTATACATGTATAAATAGATATTAGTTTAACGTACTACTTGCCAGTTAGCTTGCGGACGAAGTTAATTTTAAAAGTAACGAATAGGGGCAGCATTAATTAACATTTGTATTTTCTAGTTATAAGATGTAGGAAAGGACTTCTGTATCAGCCCATATACGTCCCACTGCAGGGCACGGGCCTCCTCTACAATCGAGAGTACGATTGAGAGTGGTTAGGCCATATAGTCCACCACGCTGGCCTAGTGCGGGTTGGCGGACTTACACACCATAGAAATTTTATAAATCGCTATGGTATGCAGGTTTCCTCACGATGTTTTCCTTCACCGTTTTAGTGCGTGGTGATTGACTATCAATACACACATGACTCCGAAAAGTCAGAGGTGTGCCCTGGGATTCGAACCCGCGACCATCGTGAACATGTTGGCAATCGCGTCTAGTCCGTTTACCAACAGGCCACCACGCACTTAGGAAAGGACTTAGTAGTTAAAAACTAAATTATACTGGGTGGAATCGCTTATCGTACGGATAATTTCATAGTGTATTGTGTATGTGAAATTAACGTTATATACAATATTTATCATTAAAAACTACAAACTATCCCATAAACAATATCAGTACAAGGTATCCCCAAAACACATATTATCTAAATCACCCTACACTTATAAGTGCAACGACATGTCAATACACAGACGCGCGCTTGTATGAGCCACGCCACGCCACAGCTGACTTTCAAGCCGCGACCTTGAACTTACTTTGCACCTATTTATCGGTATTATTACTCTAAATATTACCATATAACATTTTGATTTATTTAGAATTTTAGTGTGTTAGGTTCATTTAAGTAAATGTAGTTGTTGGTAATTTGTTAAGATTTACATTTTAATTGAACATATTATTTTCATAACGTACCTACTATCTTAGAAAAAGTAGCAAATGTTTTTATTTAAACCTTTTATTAAAGTCGAGAATAGACGACTTCGCTATGGAAGGTCACGGATTCTTGTATGATTAGGAAGTCTGAACTTACCATGATCGAGTAGCCTCGGATAAGTGTTTAAAATACACACGCCGCCGCATCAAAATCCGTTGCTTAGTTTTAAAGATTTAAGCATACAATGTGGTCAGGGATGCTCCTATCTAGTGGTCATGGCCTGTCCTAGTATAGGTGCTACGAGTACGCGACCTCGGCCCCCGAGCTACTGCAGTGACCTTAACTTCCCGTCCGTGACTGCAGTATCCACTCCCTCAGGCCATACTCTCCTTTCCTATAACATCCTCTACGCACAAATCCTATTTCCTTTCCCCGGTTAATGGCGGGCAGCAGCGTCATTAACGTCAGTCCCCTACTGCGCTCGCCAACCCGCCTGCCAAGCGTGGCGAAGTAACGGCAAATACCCCCACAATGGCGACACAAATAGAGACCAGGCCCCCAGTCCCCGGCAGCCCCACTATTCCTGGCTATGGTAGCGGTCATGGTTACGGTGGGGCAGGGGTGCTAAGAATCCCCGGGTTGGCCCCGGCTACCACCCCCCCCGACGACGACTGGCCCTGGTAACACACAACGTACGCACATTGAGGACAGACGAGAAGATTGTCGAACTGGAAGAAGAATTGAGCAGGTTACACTGGGACATTCTGGGGTTATCGGAAGTCCGAAGAATCGGGGAGGATACGATAACCCTGAAGTCTGGTAACCTGCTCTTCTACCGGGGGGACGACCAACAGTCCCGAGGAGGTGTCGGATTTCTCGTCCACAAGTCTCTCATCAACAACATCGTATCCATCGAAAGTGTGTCGAGCAGGGTAGTATACCTTATACTCAGAATATCTAAAAGATATTCGTTGAAGGTCATACAGGTATACGCGCCGACCTCGACACACCCAGATGAAGAAGTAGAGGAAATGTATGAGGACATAAGTCGGGCCATACATACTTCCAAAACCTACTTCAATGTTGTTATGGGAGACTTCAACGCAAAGTTGGGCAAGGGAAGCGATGCAGAGTTGAAAGTGGGGCAATTTGGACATGGGCAACGGAACCCCAGGGGTCAGAGCTTCAGAAGCTCTTCAATTCCGTTCTCCTCGAGGGCTCAACGCCAGAGGCATGGAGCAGGAGCGTGGTGGTACTGTTCTTCAAAAAAGGTGATAACACTTTGCTGAAGAATTACAGGCCCATCTCGCTCCTGAGCCATGTCTATAAGTTGTTTTCGAGGGTCATCACAAATCGTCTCGAACGCAGGTTTGATGACTTCCAGCCTCCCGAACAAGCCGGTTTTCGAAAAGGCTTTAGTACCATAGACCACATCCATACGCTTCGGCAAGTTATACAAAAAACCGAGGAATATAACTTGCCGCTTTGTTTAGCGTTTGTGGACTATGAGAAAGCCTTTGATTCGATCGAGACTTGGGCTGTGCTACAGTCTCTCCAGCGGTGCCATATCGACTATCGGTACATCGAAGCGTTGAAATGTATATACAACAACGCCACTATGTCGGTCCGAGTACAGGATCAGAGTACGAAGGCTATTCCACTACAGAGAGGCGTGAGACAGGGAGATGTCATATCTCCGAAACTGTTCACTGCCACGCTGGAAAACGCCTTCAAGCTCTTGCAATGGAAAGGATTCGGCATCAACATCAACGGCGAGTATATCACTCACCTTCGGTTTGCCGACGATATTGTAGTTTTGGCAGAATCGCTGGAAGACCTTAGCACTATGCTCGAAGACCTCAATCGAGTCTCCCAACAGGTGGGTCTTAAATGAACATGGACAAAACGAAGATCATGTCGAATGTCCATGTTGTGCCCACTCCCATCGGTGTTGGGGGCTCGACTCTCGAAGTTGTTGACGAATATGTCTATTTAGGACAAGTGGTCCGGTTAGGCAGGTCCAACTTCGAGAGAGAGGTCAATCGTCGAATCCAACTCGGTTGGGCAGCGTTCGGGAAACTACGCGACGTCTTCTCGTCCAAAATACCTCAGTGCCTTAAATCGAAAGTCTTCGATAGTTGTGTGTTGCCAGTGATGACTTACGGCACCGAGACGTGGCCTCTCACTATGGCCTTATTAGGAAGCTCAAAGTCACTCAACGAGCTATGGAGAGGGCTATGCTCGGGGTTTCCCTACGAGATCGAATCATAAATGAGGAGATCCGTAGGAGAACTAAAGTAACCGACATAGCCCACCGGATTAGCAAGTTGAAGTGGCAATGGGCAGGGCACATAGCGCGGAGATCTGATGACCGATGGGGTCGGAAAGTGCTCGAATGGAGGCCGCGTAGCGGAAAGCGCAGCGTAGGACGTCCACCCACAAGATGGTCCGACGACCTGGTAAAGGTCGCGGGACGTCGCTGGACACAGGCTGCCTCCAACAGGTCTCTGTGGAAATCATTGGGGGAGGCCTATGTTCAGCAGTGGACTTCCTTTGGCTGATGGATGGATGGATGAAGCATACAAAGGGACATAGGGACAGAGAAAGCGACTTTGTTTTAAACTATCTAGTGATAAGTACTTAAAGTCTGATTTTATGTTTCTAATAGTTTATACACATATATATGCAAGTCAATGAAACTTTTGTTATTTTCAACATAATTTCATTTGTTACTAAATTGTTCAATCATATTATTGTATTGAGTACATTTTTTGTTATTTTTCAATTAATAAACACAATACTAGTCACTTAAGGTCTTTTATTATTATTTAATTCAGTTTTAAAAATGCAATTTATTAAATTTAATCAATAATCGGTGGCTTATTTCAGTACCGTCATCAATACTTTCATTACCGTAAACAACCATTCTCATTACCGTTTTAAACAGTATTTTCAAATTTAATTTTCTCAAAAACTACGGAAGTTATGTATGTGGAAACCACATTATTGTATTATTATACATCCATACTATATGAATCAGGCATAAAAATACAATTTCATGATATTCTTTCCTGATTCAAAAAATCTGCTCAATTTCCACAAATTGTGAGAATTACCGTAATAAACCTTATAGACATTAGGCTATACTTTGCTTTGTATTATTAAAATACAAATACAACCGCTTTAATCATTGTCATTCAAATGTCGATATAATCAACGGGTAGATAAAATCCAGTCATTTGTCAAATTCGTACAAAAGGTAATCCGGATTGAATGTATACTGGACGTAAAGAGGATTATGGAATGCGACGCTGTAGGATTATATAAAAAAATAGAAACGTTATTATTAAATTCCATATTCATTTTGAATATTCGCACTAATTTTGACGTATGAGATCATGCATTCAGTTTACACCGAGAGAAACGTTTGTGATAGCCATTTATTTTGTTTCTTTATATACTAATAGTGTACAGGTGGGCTTAATACCAGAGGCATTTCCTATAGTCTACCTTTGGATGAAGCAGAAGCAGAAAATAATGTAGCCAATTCATTTATTCATCTTGATTTCCAAAAATAAAGATACCGATTCAGTAGATATTTTAACATTTATAAATCACAACGGTTTGTCCATAATGCTATATATCTACAACAAGTCGACGCAAGGCATTTATACAAGTACCTATCAGTTTTTCAATCCGAGTGCAAAGGTGACAGGAGCCGAGTAAGTGGATAGAAGTGCCAGACGCGTTAATTACCATTTGATGCTATTTGACGGTGAATAAAGTAGAGCTTTAATTTTTATATATATTTATAGTTGGACCGCTGCTATGAAACAACGAGAACTCTGCCAATTAAGGGCCGCAAGTGGAAATGGATTGGTCAGCTCCGGAAAGGTGCAAACAATATACCTAAACAGACAGTGGATTGGATTAACCACGGAAAGGTTAGCGTGGGCTTCCTAGACAAACCTGGCACCGCAGTGATCGATGAAGCCAAAGATAAGTCTTGGAGCCACATCGAGCAGGCAGCTCAAGACCGTGCGAAATGGAGAATCACTGTAGATGTCCTTTGCCCTATCCAGGGTACATATGACTTGAATAATATAAAGGAGAATGCCAATTTAATTATGAAACTTAGTATCACTACGAAGATTTTTCTGCCTCGTTGAACCTACTTTTTTGTGTAGAGAAAAATATATTTTATTAATAAATATAGACATTATTGGAACCCAGACCCGGGGTTCTTGAAGAAATGAACTTGAAGCCCAATAAAAATATTTTTTGTCTTAGTTTCTGAGAACAAAACGTTTAATATGATGATAATTACTTTGATTTATAAAAATATGTCACTCAGGATAAAACAGGAAAGTGTTTAAGGACAAACCATAAAAATGCTATAGTGAATTTTAAGCAGTATCGGTATCGGAATCAACGATACTTTTCACCGATACTATGAATGGGATTCTCCTTTGAAAGCGATGTCACAAGTATAAATTATGTTAAGCTCTTTGAACCATTCATTCAATTTAAATTACCCGCGCATTTTTTAAATTGTGTTTTGTATATCTATGGTGACAGCAACTTAATTTAGGATCTGTGGTCTGCTTCTGTATCAGCCCATATACGTCCCACTGCAGGGCACGGGCCTACTCTACAATCGAGAATACGATTGAGTGTGGTTAGGCCATATAGTCCACCACGCTGGCCTAGTGCGGGTTGGCGGACTTACATACCATAGAAATTCTTATAAATCGCTATGGTATGCAGGTTTCCTCACGATGTTTTCCTTCACCGTTTTAGTGCGTGATGATTGACTATCAATACACACATGACTCCGAAAAGTCAGTGGTCTGCTTGGTAGAATAAAACTATGAAACGTTAACAGGTTATTAGAAATATTTTATATTGTATTCGGGAAAATATAAATTGAACAATTTTTTTATTACAATGATTGGCGGGGCAAATATGCCATTCGCCTGATGATACGAGCGCCCATGGAACAGTAGCAAAACGAAACAACACCATGAATTACAAAGCATTGATTGGCACTCTACTGCGCTCTCCATCCTAAGACATTATATGTGAATTCTCAATGTGTCCAGTAGTTACTCTGGCTACAAAGTCCTTTAAACCTGAACACAAAAGTGCATTTACACTACTTTATAGTGGGAGAAATGGACATTGCGGTGGTACCTACTCAGGCGGCCTCTAACATATGAGAGACCTACCACCAGTAACTTACGTCATCGCATTTTAGAGTCATGTCTGTAGTAACTATACTACTGTAAACAGTGTAAAATGTTTTATTCAATTTTAAATTACGTTTTATTTTAGTTTTTTAACACTCTTATGCTATTAAAAAAAACTGTTATTAAATAATAACTGCTACATTTTATTCCTTTTGCAAGTCACTGCTGGCTTCAGTAAAATTTGTTTACAGAATAAAACCAATAATTTATTCAATAAAATTCGTTCCGGAAGCACTGAGCCATTTTGCGTAGCGTCAGCAAAACTAGAGGCAGATGATTCAAAACCATTCGAGGCATAGTTGGTAAGAAGCCCGGTATGAAAAAAACAGTCCGGGGGTTCGATTCTCGTATCAAGTACAAGAATCGTATTTTGATATGAGTTTAGGACTATGCATATGATTATTAGGTATAAAAAAAGAACAAAAATATTTACAATTAGATTGATTGTATTGGGTTTCGTTTGGATATTGAACTCAATACATCATTGTATAGTTATGGAATGATCAAAATTCATTACGATACTCATAAATTTTTGCTGTCATAAAATCACAATACTTAACAACAACTGATAACTCATTCAACAAATTTCGTTTTTTTTATTGCTCTGAATGGCGAGCCGAAGCGTTCGCCTGATGATAAGCGATACGACTGCTCACGAAAAGTAGCAAAACCAAACAACACCTCGAAATAAAAGCAATGCTTAACATGTCACTGCGCACGCTACACTGAGACAATTCTTTTATTGCAATGAATGGCCAGACGCAATCCGTTCGCCTGATGATAAGCGATTACACCGCTCATAAACAGTAGCAACATTCCACTGCGCTCGTCATCCTGAGACATAAGATGTTAACTTTCAATATGTTCAGTAGTACTCTAGCTGTAATATCTTTCAAACCAAAATAAAACAGTGCATTATCACCGCTATTTGGCCTACCAAGGTGGCCTCTCACATATAAGAAACCAACCACCTCCTATCAGAAAGTACAGTTCCGAGTTCGTATCGTTCAGAAAGTACTGTAAAACAAAATAGGCAGAGTCGTGTGAAATAGACTATATGCGTTTGACTGCAGTATAAACCTGGGCGTGAAATGTCAATGTTACGTACATTCTAGTGCTTTGAAGTCTGGACGCGATTGGAATTTGCTTTTTGTGTATTCAACCAGTGTAACTTGAAGGCACAGGGGAAAATCCAAGGGCAGTACTGAATGTAGTTCCTAGATTTTGGACTGTATTAATTTTTGATGAAGGAAGGCAATTTATGATGTCGTATATTGTGTCTTAAAAATTTTAAATCTGTGCTAATTGCAAGTGTCGAAAATGCCTTTGTGTAGGTCAAATCGTGTAGTTATATTATGAAATTATAAAACAAAATGCTTATGCACATGCATATTACAGGTATGTGAAACCTTTATATTTTTCAACGATAACATGTTGTATTATTAATATACTAAACATTATCAACATATTATTCGTATAATTATTGTTTAATTATCGATTGAGGAACAAACGGAAAAAGGTGCGAGTTTATGTATGTATGTTAATTACGTACAAAAGAGTATAAACATAGAAATTCATTGTAATACCTGTACAGATTGAAACAGCTGTATTTACATATATGAGCATTAAGATAGATCTATACTTTTACACATCACAGCTCGTCAGTACTTCAGTGGAAATGGAGGTTTAAAATTTACGTGAAATGTCAAACAACAAACAATACGGGGAAGTCTGTAGGCGTGCGTTTTTTTTATTTCGTTGTGTGAAGGCGGCGTCGAAATCAGTGGGTAGTTCAATGCTGCGAAATGGAACTGAGGTTAATTTTACTTTTTGGTGTGTGGTAGGACAAATAATTGCGGTTTCTGGATTGTTTTAAATAATTATTTATTTGTATAGTCCTATTTTAAAAGTAATTCATTATTTTACTTAGCGCTGAGTACATTGTATATACAGGATGATATTGACATATTGTATTTAATTTAAACCACATATTCCTAATCTCCATAGGTAATATTGTACAAAGTTTAATCAAAAACTGCCTGATAGTTTTGTCAAAAATAGCGATTTTATTTTCCAAGACTTTTGATCAAATCCTATAGATACAGAGACTTTACGACTCAGGGAACTGAAGTTCTGCAACGCGCCAAAATACTCGTATCTAAATGGGATGTCCAAAAATCGTCACAACAAAAAGAACGATTTTTGACAAAAAAAAATCTTTATATTTTTTTCAAATTATGTAAAATGTTCCTTGGGGTAATGAGGAACATGTATGTTAAATTAAGTACAATGTGTCAATATCAACCTGTATAAAGAGTGCTAAGTACATTACGGTTTTAACTAAGCCTAAAATGATAAATGGATAATTGATGTTTATTTTATAACAATAAATAATAATATAATACTAGTTTTTGTCTTTCATCTTTAGTTGCCACAAACCACCTAAATGGTTTGTTGCTTAGTAACTACGATATACTGCGACATCATCCTAATTTATTACTTTACAAAAGGCTAAAAACAGTACTTTATTTTGTTATTGCGCCGAACGAGACTAGTATGCCATTCGCCTAATAGTTACCGATTCAACCGATAATGGACAGTAGTAAAACCAAGCAACTGACTGACTTAAAAGGCAATGCTTGATATTCTACTGCGCTCCGGAGATATAAGATGTTAAGTCTCGATACTTCCAGTAGTTACTCTAGCTACAATGTTAATAAAACAAATGATATAACAATACGCACCATTCAGCATTACATCGTTAGCATCCTTTACATAATACTGTTAATTAATACGTACACACAATACCGAACAAAAAGTATATGGTTCAAAGGTTACCGCTGTTCCGACGCACTCTAATTAATTATCAAGATAAAATATGTTAACACCCCACTTTCAGCCGAGAATTTTATTTTATATTCGAGTTATATGTAGGAGTTTGTATATTTTTGCCATAAGTTATGATATCGTAAATAATGTAGTGGTAGATCATAAAATAAAAACTGTATCAGCCCATAAACGTCCTACTGAAGGGCACGGGCTTCATCTACAATTGAGAGTACGATTGAGAATGGTTAGGCCATATACTCCAAATAAAATTCTATTGTATAAAATTTATAGTGGAATGTAATAGCATTTAATGGGCCTTTTCGTTTATGTATTTACTACTAAGAAGAAAGAACTTAGAAGCCCGAAAATACTTAGGTTGTTTCAGATTTATAAATTTTTTAACATTTCTTGGCGACTGTCTAAATAGTTTCGTTTAAAAGCTGACTTTTCGAAAGACCAACAAAAAATCTTATTTTTCAAGTTGACACCTCTTTAAATATGCATAGACTGCTGTAGAATTCTTTAACTTTTCAGACTCACCCAGACCACAATCATGTAATATTTTTCTCAAAGTTTGAGACGTGAATTAAGGATCTAATTAAGCCTTCATTTTGCGACTGGCTTTTTAACCAAGTACGCCACTAAAGTTAACAGATTTCAGGTGAATTTCATTGCAAGTTCGGCGGTCGCTATGCGGTTATATCTTCTGATTATCTCATCTGTTATTTCGGTATCGATAATTATAAAGCTAATTGTTTTTTCAGATGATCAATTCCTCAATGGCATCGGTCCAAAGATACGCGTAGTATCTTGTATATTCTCTAAAGCGTCTAAATTTATTTATATTATTCTTTCAATACTGCTGCAACGTTTCTCAGAGTTATGAGTAAGTGTACTTTTTATATTGGTATTTAATAATTAGCTCATTGTTTCTGCGCGAATTTGCATGAAACTGATAATTTAATATTTTAGCCAACATTTTTTTCTCTGAGCTTATGTAGATTTGAGTAAGTACAAATATTAACCATATTTGTTGTCGCCACAGCAAAATTTGATTACAGTTAAAATATAACATACTATTTTGACAGCCTCCGTGGCGCTGGCGGTTAGACGCCGCCTGTGAAACGAGAGGCCACGGGTTCGATCCCCGCACCGAGAGAAATGTTTGTGCAGCCCACAAATATTTATTTCGGGTCTGGGTGTTTGTGAGACCGAAAAGTCTCTCGTAGTTCCTGATACCCACGACACAAGACTAGATCTTAGAGTGTGGGGTCAGGACTATGTATGTGACTGTTGGGTGTTATTTATTTATATACATACATACAGGGTATATCAAGAGTGCTACCGAAAACGAAGCTGGGTGGTAGTCCTAGTGACTTCAGAGACAATGTAACTAAATTATGTGTAAAAAATTATGACGATTTTTTTTTGTTTATTTTTTTCTATCGTCGTATTAGAGTGGTAAATACATAGTTTATTCTTTAATAATAGTGTACAGCCTTTTATTTTTAAAGAAGCTATGGTACGCGAGGCTTTAAATTATTATTTTAGCAAAAACTATGGATTTACCGCCCAAACGCAACGATACTTAAAAAAAATAGTCGCGTTTCTTTGCAAAAATTTTAGTTACATTGTGTTTGTAGTCACTAAAACTACCACTCGGCTTCGTTTTCGGTAGCACTCTTGATATACCCGGTATACTCGTATATAGATGGAATAATATAAGATACACATATGATTTTTTTGTAATACAAATACATAATTGTAATTTATAAAGGGTTGTATAGATTTTAAAAAATATGTTTATGATTCAACTGGTGGTAGGGCGGTAATTATATAAAAGCATGTATTGTGACATAAATTAATTAAGTGTTAACTGTAACCACTGTATTAATAAGAAATAAATAGTGATACAACACATTTGACATTTTAAATAATACTGGCGCCCTATAATTGACAGACTTCGTGGTGCTATTGTTTAGACACTGGCTATGAAACGAGAGGCCGCGGGTACGACCCCCGCACGAGGTAATAAATTTGAAGGGTACTCCGTTTTGCTAAGGAGTATCCAATTTAAAAAAATCGAAAAAGCTGTAATGAACATATTATCTATTTACTCGCTCTCACCTAAGCTGTAATTAATATAAGCTAATAATATGTGGAAACGCTGTTGATTGTACATGTACAATATTTTGTTTTCCTAAATAAAATAAAATTTAAAGCAATGGGTTGATTCACTGAGGACCATAGTGTAAGCTTTCCTGTTGGTTAAATAAATTTGACTACTCTAGTTCAGCGTCCCATGTCGCAATAATAAAAATGAGCTAAGAGCTGGGAATATTAAGCTATTGCATAGCTTCTATCGCTGGCTTTGAGCGTGGAGACCAAATCCAGAAATTCCGTAACGAAAAACTTAAGTCTGACCGAAATTTTTATTTTTATTCTAATATGTACTTTTAAATACGAATTGCAAAGCTATTGCGTGATTAATTGTAATCTAACCTCTTTCAATATTTAGTTTTGCCATCTATCGATGAATACTAGAACTTTTAATGACTTTTTGAAATATCACGCTTGTCTCTTTAGTTCAGCAACTCGCCTCTAGGTGGCATTGGTTGTATCGGCGTTACTGCGCATGCGTAATCCCCCTCTTCGCCCCGCAATCTGGTGATTCATGCCTGCTTAGAGTTTCGGCGTTAGGGCACCTCCTCTTTGTATTTACTTCATGGTACGACTCTACGAAGCTCGCACGTACAACAGTGAATATCTGTACAATTAATATCAAAGAAAAACAAAGGAAAAAAATACTGCATAAATAAAAAAAACTATGCAATGGCTTTACCGCGGCAGTCTCCGAGTGCCACACGTCTTTTTTTTTCTCTTTGGTTGACAATGAGTATTCTGTCCAACACACAGATCAACAAGTTTACACATCATACATACAGGGTATATCAAGACTGCTACCGAAAACGAAGCCGTGTGGTAGTTTAAGCGACTTCAGACACAGTGCAATAGAAAAAATTGCAAAAAAGAGCGACAATTTTTTTTTTGTTATTTTTTTCCTATGACCTATTTGGGTGGTAAATGTATTTTTTTCCTAAAATAATAGTGTATACCCTTTTATTTATAAACAATCTAAGGTATAAAAGTGTTTAAATAATTATTTTAGCAAAAACTATGGATTTACCACCCAAAAATGACGATATTTAAAAAATCATAAAAAATAATTGTCGCGTTTCTTTGCGAAAATTTTAGTTGCAATGTGTTTGTAGTCACTTAAACTACCACCCGGCTTCGTTTTCGGTAGCAGTCTTGAGATACCCGGTATATACGTAATCATCACGCCTGTATTCCATAGGGGTAGGCAGAGACTA
The DNA here is from genome assembly GCA_009982885.2 of Hyles vespertilio. Classification (NCBI taxonomy): domain Eukaryota; kingdom Metazoa; phylum Arthropoda; class Insecta; order Lepidoptera; family Sphingidae; genus Hyles; species Hyles vespertilio. Next base: position 20,920,568 of record CM042807.1, read on the forward strand.
TAGACAGGCTTTGATCAATTCATCAAATTTTTAAATTTTTAGGCTGTCAAAACAAATCAAAAAAATATTTAATAAAGGTATAGGGATAAATAGAAACAATTGCAGCGGTCCCCACACTAACCAAACCTAAATCGCGGGAAACCAAAACAATTTACAGTTATTAGTGGTCAACCTGATTGAACTCCCATAAATGTTTTTGTTCAGCTCTAAAAATAGCTGTACATCAATAACTGAAAAAACAGGTAATCTTAAATTTTAGAATTTTATATTGTATCATACGAACACACGATAATTCATTAGCTCCATTATAATTATATATATATATTTAAGAATTCCCTACGTACTAATACACGTCAACAGCTCCCCTGACAGCAAACAGCGTATTAGCATATCCCAGCCTATGGTACATCAAAGAATAACTAGTTTTACATACAATTACATTATGTTTGACATAAGTAAATGTCCTGTGCATTGTTACGGGTTTGACACGCGACACTCCGCCGTATAAATACATTCATTCAACATGCCAGTTGCTCGTTCGGTGTAGACGCGCATCCGCTAAGAGGTTTTGCACGGTCGATATTATCAGACTTTTAATAGTACACCTTTATGAAATTGTTGTTGTATAATTCAAGTTTATGTTTAGGTCTGAGATTTAAGGAATTGGATTATTTATCACTATGGTTTGCTTGTAATTGTAGCTTAAAATACATCATAAATATTAAAAAAAAAAAACTTTAGTATGACGAGAATGATCATGTCACGTCAATGATGAATAAAAAAAGTTCCATCTTTTTTTTCGTAATATTGGCGCGTAGTGATTTTTGTGTACGTTTCGATAGACAGTATTTTTTGCAATGGAAATGTTGACTTAACAATCGTATTTCCACTCTTGCTATGATTTTATCCAATTACAAATTCGAGCGCTTAAAATTTCATAACAGGTCAACATCGAAATATCGACGTTAAATATCAAAACCAGATTACTCCAATTATAAGTGACCCTTATCAATCAGGCTTACGATCGATTTGGGACTGGATGAAGCCACCAAACCGGCTAATTGCCCGTTTCTGTCTTGCTGATAATCGGTAATCGGATAATTGATTTTATGAGAGACGATCGTTTTGAATTTCAATGTATAATCCTACCAGTAAGGTTATGCTATAAATTGTTGATGAAATTATATGGCGTAGTTTTACATAGACAAGACAATATAGGTACTATTTACCATCTATTTGGTAACTAACATTAAATTGAAAATTATTCAGTGAATCCATTAAGATGTTCTACAATATTTAGTCATCGTTTTGATCGATTAAAATATTAGCAACACTTGAGTATGTAAAAATAATGATTTAAAGCAAATGACAGCTTAAAAAAAAACTATAAACAAAATCATAAAAAAAACGGCATTATAAAACAAAATAATTCAGACATATTAGCCATAATTTACAATCACGGCAAATGACATTGGCATCATCTAACACATTTGTACATAACAGTCACGCCTGTATCACATAGAGGAACGTAGAGGGTAACACGCCAAAAAAGAAACACACCACATAAACTTACAATCTCAATGGATGCCCAACTAGTCTTTCGTGTAGAGCGCTTAGTCGACTGGTATTGTGTGCTGAGAAGGCAAGTTTGGGTACACGGAAATTTGTGTTCAACCGATCTACTTTTATTTAATTCAAATTCGAATTTGCTGCTATAATTTTACTATAACACATATGTAATTTGAAATCAAAATCTAATACGAGTATAACAACATCAATAAAGTTATTCTATAAAACATAATTTGAAATCAAACCCTAATATTACAACACCAAAAGAACCATGCCAAAATATTTCTCCAAATATATCCCACAAGTTTAGGATCTCAATGGATGCCCAACTAGTCGGTTATGCTTAAGTGCCAGCATTGTGTGAGGCAAAGGTGGGCTCGCCGTGCACGGCAAGTTGCGTCCAGCGGGCGATTCCAATTTCCTCTGCTTAAGCCTTTCGCAATCGAGTCATGAAATATTGATGGTTTTGCGTCATCGTATGAATGGGAGTTGGTGTATGATTTCATTGGAATTATGATATAGTGAGACTATAGCAAATATGCAGTATAGAACAATAATTAAAACAAGAGTTTTAAACTTAAACTTGGAATCTTATTAATTACTGCATGGTATAAAACAAAATCGTTTCCCGTCTGTCATTATGTATGCTTACATTTTTTAAAACTACGCAACGGATTTCGATGCAGTTTTCTTTAACAAATAGAGGAACTTAACAGGGAGGTTTATTTGTGTAATACATATACAGGTTGACATAGTTTGTAAGAAAAATAATATATGGTGTGGAGTGTAATGAGGAAAATATCTATAAAGAGGAAAGATTTGATTGTTTATTTGCATTGGTTAGCTCTGAAACTATTGGACCGATTTGTAAATTCTTTAACCATTGGTGAACCTATTTACCATTAGAATCCTACTTTCTACCTGATCAACTTAGGTGATAAAAAAAATCAAAAAGTGTACCTGGACCCGGGCGGAGTCGGGTCGCGGCGCTAGTTGATCAATAAATCATATGCATAAGTGATGATACAAAATTATAATTCTGTGGGTGAAAAATGGGAAATTGCTGTTGGATTAAGTCTAAAATCAAAATATAATTTAGATATTTTATTTTGAGAGGAATGTCCATTTTATAAGCTTATTTTAGGAGGCAGTGGGTGCGATGAATTCCGTTCAAAAATGAACTGCGTATTAGTTTTCCGCAACGATATAACTATACATATATTATGCATTAAACATGAATCAAAACACGTGTAAGCGACTGTTATGAAATGATCGCATATTCATATTAAGTGGAATATTTTTTGTCCTCATGTAAATAAATGAGTAATAAACATTGAGATAATATACTAGAGGGGACACTGCAAACAAAATGAACGGTACCGTACCGCTCTTTCTATTTCTGTCTCTGTCTAGCCTACGCAGTAACATTATCTTCGCTCTCGCTTGACTGTGTACCCGTGTGCATGCTCAATACGCAGAGATTTTGTTCTCGATGTCCACTTTAGTATAATACCTCAATGTTAATAAATTACGTCGCATTTTTACTGTTGACATTACTATTTATCGCTGAAATTGAGGTAGTCCATTGTACTATTTATCTTTGATAAACTCTGTAATGTTCAAACGAGGAAGTTCCGTTAAGTAATCCAATTATCGTTGAAATCATAATAATTTAATGGTACGGTAGATTTAGCAGCTATAATATTCGGAAAATTCCTAGATTGTCAAGGAAATATTATGGATCGAAGCACAATGGATGGTTATTTTTAACCTGTTCTTTAAATATAAATACAGGGTATATCAAGACTGCTACCGAAAACGAAGCCGGGTGGTAGTTTAAGCGACTTCAGACACAATGCAACAGAAAAAGTTGCAAAAAAAAGCGACAATTTTTTTTTTTGTAATTTTTTTCCTATTGCCATATTTTGGTGGTAAATACATTTTTTCCTAAATAATAGTGTATACCCTTTAATTTATAAATACTCTAAGATATAAGAGAGTTTAAATTATTATTTTAGCAAAATCTATGGATTTACCACCCAAAAATGGACGATATTTAAAAATCATAAAAAATAATTGTCGCGTTTCTAAGCGAAATTTTAATTGCATTGTGTTTGTAGCCACTAAAACTACCACCCGGCTTCGTTTTCGGTAGCAGTCTTGAGATACCCGGTATAAATATAATTGTGTACCTTATTAATCGCAATATCTGTTCTCCCGCTAAACAGCAGTGTAAATGCACTGTTGTGTTACAGTTTGAAGGACATTTTAGTTAAGAACTACTGGACATATTGAGACTTAATGTCTTAAGTCTCATGATCACGAGCTCAATGAAATTGCAAGGATTGATTTATAATTCATGGTATTTTTTGGTTTGTTCCTGTCCATGGGCGTTTGTATCGCTTACCATTAGGTGTCTGACTATTCGTTGCAATAAATATACATAAGTATACATAGATATACATATATATAGGTAAATTTGTTATAACTGAGTGATATATTTATTTTAATCTCATAATATCATACTGGTACGTTTAAGATTTCTTAATTATTAAAATGGGTTTTAGCCTACTCCGTTGTCAGTGCAGGGTCAGCAGAATTAAATTTGCTTTTAAAAACAAGTGATATTCTAAGATATATGTTGATTAAAAGTTATGGTTGAATTAGCTCTGAATATACCGGGTATCTCAAGACTGCTACCGAAAACGAAGCCGGGTGGTAGTTTTAGTGGCTACAAACACAATGCAACTAAAAATTTCGCCTAGAACGCGACAATTTTTTTTTATGATTTTTTAAATATCGTCATTTTTGGGTGATAAATCCATAGTTTTTTCTAAAATAATAATTTAAACTCTTTTATACCTTAGAGTATTTATAAATAAAAGGGTATATACTATTATTTTAGGAAAAAAATGTATTTACCACCCAAATATGGCCATAGGAAAAAAATAACAAAAAAAAATTGGCGCTTTTTTATTGCAATTTTTTCTGTTGCATTGTGTCTGAAGTCGCTTAAACTACCACCCGGCTTCGTTTTCGGTAGCAGTCTTGATATACCCTGTATATAGACATAATAAATTCACGGATGAACTGTTCATCCTTACATACAGTTGGTACATACTGAAATCATCAGTGATACCACTTGCCTATAATTTTAGTTACCTAAAATATCCGAATGGCTCGGTGGCTTAGTTGTTACGGAACTACGGAACGGTTACTAAGCTTAGGTCTTGGGTTTGAATCCCGGGTCGGGCAAAATGATGTTGGATTTTTCTATTCATTATCAGCCCAAAGTCAGGAATTGGAGCCCGATATGGCGATAGGCTCGCCCCCTTTCACATCGTGTGACGGAACATACCTATATGGCTAAATGTGGGTGTTCTGGCACCTCTACCTACCCCTTCTGGGAAAAAGTCATGAGCTTACGTATGTATGTAGTATAAAAAATCCAGAGGCTTATATTCCTATTAACGTGACTGACAGTTTAGTACAGTTAAAAAGAGCTAAATGTCGGTCAATCATTTGATCAAGCATAATAGGTATCATAACTTGAGCAACCAATCATTACATTACAAATAATTTGACGTTACACACCATATACGTTGTAATTATATGCAAATTTATTTGTTAATTAAAATAAATGCTTCTGTGCTGAGTTGTCGACTAGTTGGTAGCATTAGTTGTGTGCATTCATTAAAATAAATAAATAATATTTGGAGTTGATTGGGTGCATTTTCGTAATATCAATGCTTGATTGACGTAGCTCTGAACCCAGAATGGGGAGTATACATAAATGCTGCCTGATTCTTGACATGGCTTCCTTTCGCTCATTATCCTCAGAAATAATTTAAAGACATCATATTATATTCTATACTTGTTTGCATAGAATATAACGCCAACAAGGACGTTGGCCCTGAGATGGTAGGCTAAGGTAGAAATTACTGAAACATAGAGTATATGAGCACCCATAACAACATAGAAATGATTTTGTCATCTCTGTAAATTGCTTCTTATTTAAAGAACCTTCCATTTTAGTTTTTTTTATGAAATTAATTATGATGACTATGCTATTTGCCTGATGGGATGCGATATGACCGCTCATGGACAAAAGCAAAAACCAAACAACACCATGAATTAAAAAGCTATGGTTGGCATTCCGACGCGCTCGCCATCCTAAGTCTCTATATGTCCAGTATTTATTCTGGCTACAATGTATTTTAAACCGTAACACAAAAGTGCATTTACACCGCTGTTTAGCGGGAGAAATAGACACTGCGGTGATACCCACCCAGGCGGCATCACAAATATGTGTTTCCTAAAACCAGTAAATTTAGGTCGCAATACAGTACAAGGGGACATTTTCTATCATGAAGTAAATACTACACATGCCATTTTCCACTACGCAAATCCTGACATTAAAACCATGAAGTCATATCTAAAACAAACTGTCGAAACAGAACTACAAACACATTCGATTAATGATACATCATTGTTAGATAGGGGTTTATCGGGCCGCTATCAGTCTTATCGCGTGTTAGCGTCCAGTGACGTCATAAACGCCGCGGACATTCTACCAGAGAAAAAGCTTTTGTGGGAAAGTTTGGTAGAGTCATAAACGACTCTATGTTTGTGGTAATTATCTAGATATTTTATATGGTAGTTTGAGTATCGGGTACACGTAGGGTTACTGTTCTATTTACTAATTTAAATTATGTATTTTGTTACTTCACAGCTTTATCATTAGTATTTGTTTTTTATTCTATGGAAGAATTAGACCGTATGTCGTGACAAGAGTTTATATGTGTCGGTATACATCATAATCAAATGATTTGAAGAAGAAAACATACTAATTAGCAATTGAGCTAAAATACTAGAAAATAAACAACATTAATGATTGCGTAAGTAAAGTTTGGTAGAGTTCGTAAAAATCAAGAGCAACAAAAGAAGGATAAGTAAAGTTAGCTCTACTTCAAGAGTAACGAAATAGGGCACGTCAACATAATAATTATTATTGATGTCATAACTTGTGCTCTATCAGTCAATATAAAGAGTGTGTGAAACAACAATTATCAGATAAGCTTTGCTCTACCACGAGTAATATTTTGTGGAAGCATGAGCATAAAATTATGATCGCATGTTTATATAAGATTCTTCTATGATATTACGTTTTAGGTGAATTTGAAGATTTTCATATGAAACTGTTGGGGTTTAGGAAAAATAAATATTTTGACAGAATTAAATTTAGGCGTAGATTTTGTGTTTCAGAGAACTCTTATTATCACGACCTATACTCGTATTTGCATGATATTTTAGTACATACGTAACAAATAAGGATTAATTAAATAAGTATATAAATAACTTAAAACGCTGCTGTTAGTTTTTATCATAATTATGATTCGGTAATTAGAAAGAAATGAATTAAATATTGTTTGATAACTACACATAAGTTTTTGTCTTCATTTTAATGAGTTTTATGAAAACTTAACTAACGGTTAAAATATTGTCAATGTAATAATATAACAAATAATATATAAATAAACAAATGTTTTTATTCATATAATCCGTATGAAAATATGACGCCCACTCACAGCAAATATCTTGTAACAAATTTACTCGTACAATGTTCGATAATAAGCTCTCAATATAATGAAAGCTCGGTGAACTTAAATCATATCAAAATATTTTCCCATATTTTCTTCTTGGAAAACTTGAAAGACTTATTAATAAGGATTTTCCAAGTTAAATGAAAATGTACATTATTTGTAAAAGAAAAGTAGCTACAATCAAATATTTATAATGTTTTTATTTATTTATCTAATTTAAAAATTGTTTTGTATCCAAATTAATGAGAAATAAAATCTTTTAAGGGTACTTTATTTTACCTATCAATACAAACAAGGGACAACATAGATAGGTAGCAAAAAACTTATATTCAAATATTAATGCTAAATTTAACTTACGTTTAAATATATTTTTTTAAACTGGCAACCACTTACATGAAGATCAAAGAAAATTATGTCTTCTGAGAACCTATCAAATACCATTCCAGCTACGAGTATGTACCCGAAAATTAATGTGCATAATATTTTCTAGCATCTGGATATCTAGAGTGAATCTTTTCATATATCATTGAAACTTATATTTTTATTTTTTTCTGTTCTATTAAATTCATATTCCATTTCAGTAACTAATCCAAAATCACCAATAACATACGAGTATCCATCCAATGTGAGGACACATTTCCTCAACGCTCCGGATGCAGAGCGGTGTCTGTGTGTCCTAGGCGCCGCTCCCAACGCCCTCCCCCCTCCAGGGTCACTATGACATTTGTGCACCAACTCCTTATCAGCCACACTGCCCTTGCCATCGACAGAGCCCTGCCTGCTGCCCTCGAGCAGCGGTTTCCCCCTCCGCATCATCACATCATACGCTATCTCCCTTTCGCACATGAATCTGTCACAACACAACACTTCAGTAACTTGAACACTCTAAGAAATGACGTTAGTAGACCGCATTTCACTCGCAAACACTGTCACTGCACGATCGGTCACTCCAAAATCAGGAACTCACGAATCGGTTGCTCCAGAATCGGTCACTCACGAATCGGTTCCACCAAAATCGGTCACTCAAATGATATGTATTATGATATGCCCGAAGTTCAGTACACTCATATATTTACCGGCTGAAACTAATAAATCATAAGTTACGGTCTTCTTTACGCTCATGACGTTGCGGAATAAATTATCTTATGAGGCGTGGGATACTTTATTATAATCTACAATAAAAGCGGGGAGCGCAAAAACCATATGTCTTGAACGGCGTGGAAACTATGAAGAGAATTTTCATTACATCGCTTTATATTTTCTTGCATGTGATTAAGGTTTTTTTGAATTTATTCATTGCGAATAGTAGTCGAGGTAATTCAAATGAGTATATTATGTAAATAATAAACGTTTCATTTATATTTATGTATTGATTTAAAATTTTAATCCGAGTTGATTGTGTATCCACGTTAAAAAAACATAGATTATTTATTTTTTGTAAATAAAATATTTTACTATATTTTAAAATATTTGAGCTCATTTAATATTACATGAAAAATATGGCACTATGAGTAGTATTTTATTTCGTGGAATGCTTGGAATGAACATAGGTATTTTTGTTACTATTATTTTTGTATTAGACTACATAATATATTTTGTAAAGTTTAACTTGTTATATCGTTTCAATAAATAGTTATTATTGGATAAGATAAAGTATGCAGTACTAATATCGAGGGAAACTACGTGATAAAATGAATAAAATATGTTTTTGTATTATGCATCCTATATTCAAATAGTCTAGTGATTGTATATTTTTAAAATATTGTTTTTAATTAGTTGTTTGTTATTAGGATATTAACAGTTGGCTGGCGCAGTTAGACGCCCGCTGTGAAACGCATTGAGACAAATATTCATGTGCTCCACAGGTATTTGATTCATAGATTCTTAGACAGCCTCCGTGGCGCAGTTGGTTAGACGCCGCCTGTAAAACGAGAGGCCGCGGGCTCGATCCCCGCACCGAGAAAATGTTTGTGCGGCCCACAAATATTTCTTCCGGGTCTGGGTGTTTGTGAGACCAAAAAATCTCTCGTAGTTCCTGATACCCACGACACAAGACTCGATCTTAGTGTGGTGTTAGGACCATTTATGTGACTGTTGGGTGTTATTTATCATTTATGACAAAGTTAGAGTCAGTTAGTTAAACCAAATTCCCAGTAAACGTTACATAATATTGTATGTATGTCTATTGCAAAATATTTTTTCTTCCCGTCTCGCCTGTATATTGCTAAAAATAAATAAAACCGAGTGGCGACCGCGAATCGTATCCGATACTGCGGTCAAGCAACATAAGGTCGCCTAGATGAATGACCGCTGGCAGCAAATATTTTCTTATTTGACGCCTCGATATTTATATTAGAAATATACAAAATTTGATTTAATTTTAATACACTAGGAATAATTCTGAAGAACTTTATGATTGGCCTATTGATATGATCAAAATCGGTTTCTACAATGAATCAGCGAAATAAGACATATTTGTATCAAATAAGTATTAAGATTAAGTTTTTTAATACTGGTTTTTAGCTGTGCAAGTACTTTTATCTTTCAGAAAATGAAACTGAAAGATAAAAGTTATAATTATTATGACCCGTTTAATTTTCCATTGCAATAATAAAACCAACAGCAGATTCCAGCAAAATCATACCAGAATTTTAATTATAAATCTTACTTAATAAATACTAATCTGTTGCGAACGAGCTATGTTAGTTACACGAAGCACATACATATGTATAATCCTTTTAATTTAGGTCACCTAATTTTGCTGTAATCCGTTTTGATCCTTCGCGTGACAAAATATATCACTATATATCTTCTCACATATTATATAATATATCTACATATATATGTATATAGACATATATTACAATCAAAGGATTACTAATACCTTTATTACAATAGCTTTGCACTTTCAATTTTATGACAAATCTAGTACCACATATTTTGTTTTTATTTTATCCAGTATCGTTATGACTAGTTAGTAGATGTAGTCTTTACAGACATTATTTTCATTCGAGGACTCACAATAATAATGGGTTCCAAGTTCTAGCCCAGAGGGCATCACTTCTGTTATTTTTGTGCCTGAGTATACATATAATAAAGATTATTTTTCATATTTAGTTGTTCCTCACACTTCGCAAAAAAAAAACACTTTTAAAAAAGCAGGATAGTAGATCGGAAAAATGTTCTATAGCTTGATATTTACTCCTCCTCAGTCATTAAAAATAGGGGAAAATTTCCATTGATTCCTTGATTTCTTTGCTCTTATGCTTTCCTATATTTTTAATTAGAACAAAATGTGACTCTACATTTTAAAAACAATGTCAAATTAATAAGCCGATGTTCCAATTGAGATGGTAGAGTCCAATTAAAACTCTATTGATTTTAATTGTCAGAAAACAAATAATAAATAGTTCATTAGGCATGACTTGTTGCGTCGATAAGGCTCTAATAAGAAACTCTACTTTTTGAATATGTTTTACATATATAGGGTACATGTATCTTAAGCTATTCGTCTCTATCGGTAAGACTTGGGCGAGAGTTGTATTTTTGAAACTCTACATTTTTTTTTTAGTTTTTGCACAAATAAAATACGCTGAACTCTATTAGTTACTTGTTTTTATTCGATGAAAATGTAAGACTTTATTATTTATATATTAATCCATAAGTAAAATTATGGAAAATTTATGCCCAGTGATGGCGCTTTATGTATAGATATAAAATAATTAAAGGAAAATGTAAAGAACATCAAATATGTTATTTAGGTTATCCAATCGCATTAGCATAGTAAATTATGTATCATTTTCTCAATATTTATTTAAATGTAATTGTTTATAATCATGTTTAATGAGTTTCCTTGAACTTTTCTATGTAGCGCAATGGTAATGATGTTTTAGTACGACGAAACTAATTTATTTTGTAGTACACACAAATGTGTTCGCAACACTCATTTACCAACTAATTATGAATGGAGTAAGGTGTATTAGCGTAACCACATTTATTTTCACTTCCAAAAGGCTTCACTGTATACCAAGCTATCCTAAACCGTGAAATTAATGTTTACACCAGAAAATGTGGACACACGGAAATCTATTTTGAAACGGTCAGTGTTGTTTTTCCGCCATAGTAACGCACCACGGGGCGGCCATAAAATGTTGCGTCATGGCCCACAGGGGTGGCCCCCCACTTGTAAACAGATTGTGACGCTGTCCACCGGACTATGCCAAATCGCGGCCAACAGGTGGTCCCGGCGAAAACCGGCGATGGTCAGGCAAATCCGCAATTCAAACGTTTTCGAATTTCAAATGCGTTCGAAATTTGAATTTTCCGATTATTTACGAGTGGACTTCGGGCATGTTCGGACGGCGCGATCGGAAAGCTGTGGCACTACCGTACCGCGTGGAGGCCTGCGCGCGACTGTCGCCGACGCCACATGCTCCCGCCTCTACAGGTAGCTGCTGATTATTACTGAGCACTTTAAGTTCCGAATTCCCAATTCCCGGGGTATTGAGCAATTACTTTCTTTAGTTACTGTTATTTTGTAGTACAAGGACAGTGGTTATTGTTAAGGTATGTTCTATTAGAAAGATGGTGCGTTTTTAAATTCGCAGCGTTCTTGTTTCTCATAATATGCTATTCACTGTGTTAAATAATATGCGATTTATAATAGATGATGTATATTACATGTAGAATATTATGTGTTTCATGGGTGTGATATTACGAAAGCTCACGTACGTCATTCTATATTAAGTACAATACAGGGTATCTCAAGACTGCTACCGAAAACGTAGCCGGGTGGTAGTTTTAGTGACTTCAGACACATTGCAACAGAAAATGTTGAAAAATAAACGCGACGAATTATTTTTTAATATTTTTTCCTATGGTCGTATTTAGTTGGTAAATTCATTTTTTTCCTAAAATAATAGTGTATACCCTCTTATTTATAAGGACTCTAAGGTATAAAAGAGTTTAAATTATTATTTTAGCAAAAACTATGGATTTACCACCCAAAAATTACGATATTTAAAAAATCATAAAAAATATTGTCGCGATTTTTTGCGAAAATTTTTGTTTCATTGTGTTTGTAGTCACTAAAACTACCACCCAGCTTCGTTTTCGGTAGCAGTCTTGATATACCCGGTATAATTAAACTTTGCATGCGTATAATTAAACATTAAAAAGTGCGTGGTGGCCTGTTGGTAAACGGACTAGACGCGACTGCCAACATGTTCACGGTGGTCGCGGGTTCGAATCCCAGGGCACACCTCTGACTTTTCGGAGTCATGTGTGTATTGATAGTCAATCACCACGCACTAAAACAGTGAAGGAAAACATCGTGAGGAAACCTGCATACCATAGCGATTTATAAAAAAATCTATGGTATGTAAGTCCGCCAACCCGCACTAGGCCAGCGTGGTGGACTATATGGCCTAACCACTCTCAATCGTACTGTCGATTGTAGAGGAGGCCCGTGCCCTGCAGTAGGACGTATATTTGCTGCTACAGACAGACAGACAGATAATTAAACTTTTCCTACTTTTCACAGACTTACCGCCTCAAAATATTTTCTTAGAGCATATTTCATGTGAACATCATACTCTTAATATGTATTTTTTTCTTTAATTCCTGATTATGGGCACTGGAAACGCTGTCCAGATATTTGTAGCTTTTAATATATACTCTACACAATTATGTTAGCTTGCTCGACACTGAAAGCCCTCAGACTCATACAAGAACACAATGTACTCTCGCTCTGAGATATCCAGTGCCGTCCGTAATGTCGACACCCACATTTCGGGCGGCACTAACCACTGACGGAGATTTTATCTGTGGTAGCATAGGCTTTGTTAGGGACCCTGCTCGGCCGCAATATCCGCAGCTAGTGTGCTAGTGTCATTACACTGATATACCCCTTTGGGCCTCCCCTGAGGTCCGAAAATCCCTCCCTTACCCTTCCTTTAATTTTGCCCCAAAAATCACAATATACGCGGCAGCCATCTTGGTTTATGAATTATAATATCGAACTCAATTAATACCATTGAAAACTAGAAGGTCAATGTTAAGTATCGGCAATAATAGCATTTTACCTTCTTGTTCTTTAGAAGTGTACTTGAAATAGAAATCTGGTCAAAACAACAATAAAACGTTCATTTAAATGTCTGAAAACGTTTGCTGTTTAGTCCATTTCTGAATTGTTTACGCGCCATTTTGTAAGTCCAAGGAGTTTTTAAATGTGGCCTTGGAATATTGATACTTATGATTACGCCTGTAGCCTTGACGGTAGGCAGAGAAACTAGTAGTGGAACACAAAATTGACCAAGTTTATAACCATCCCATCATAAAGGGCTCGCCCTTTTTTACAAGTACATATGTTGAGTATTAATTTCTGTCGCGGAAAAAATCGAAGGTTTTGTTGATCTATAGAAATACTAGGTCTCTATTAAGTGTGAGGTCATCTGGATATCAACTCAATGTCTATTTCTCCCGCGAAAGAACAGGGTAAATGCACTGTGTTCCGATTTCAAGGACACTCTAGACAACTACTAGACATTTTGAGACAACGTCTTGTCTCTCAGAGCGGCGAGCGGCGAGCGCATTGGAATGCCAAGCATTGCTTTAAATTGATCGTGTGGTTTGGTTTTGCTTTTTTCCATGAGTGGTTGTATCGCTTCGCATCGGGTGAATGGCAGGCTAATCTCGCATTTTAATGATTGAGTAAAAATATTGCATAACGAAGAACTCATACAATGAATATTTGTTTATGTCCTAACTAGAAAATTACTCATTATGTTCGACAGCTAGTTAATTAACAACGAGGTACAACTATTTTGTTTTCCATACAAATCATGGAGGAATATGGCAATCAGTGACAGATAATGACGACATTGCTATTAATTTTAATAAAAAACATTGTTTACCATAACATATATTTGAACAATACCTAATTATTGTTTATACTTCAATATTTAATGACAAGACTTCAAACTAATTAGACATTTCATTGGGTTTATTTACGTAAAGGTATAGAAATATATGCACAATAATGTACCGATGTAGAGACATAGAGAACAAGATACCGGATATATCAACAAAATTGATTACAATCTCCTAGTAAGGACAATAGCTCTTAAAAACGTTTTGAAGTAGTCTATACGTCTAACTAATTTTATAAAATGTAAAGATATGATTATTTGCCTTGAATAGGCTCTCCCATTACTGGACCGATTTCCTTATAATCCTACATCATGTGTGTATTGATAGTCAATCGCCACGCACTAAAACGGTAAAGGAAAATATCGTGAGGAAACCTGCACACCATAGCGATTTATATGAATTTCTAAGGTATTTAAGTCTGCCAAGCCGCACTAAGCCAGCGTTGTGGACTATATAGTATAACCACTCTCAATCATACTCTCGATTGTAGAGTAGGCCCGTACCCTGCAGTGGGACCTATATGGGCTGGTACAGAAAATTCCTACATTATCTTTGTTGAACATAGGCTATATAATATTTTCAAAAATGTGTATCTACATCGGGCAGGCTTGGCCGCTAGTAAATACTAAATACATGAATCAATCTAATGGTCACAAAATTATATTCCTGACCTTACATTAACGAATTTTGTATCGTGGGGTCCGAAAACAACTTTTTTTTATTGCAATGAATGACGAGACCAGCATGCCGTTCGCCTGATGGTTAGCGATACGACCGCTCATAAACAGTAGCAACATTCCACTGCGCTCGCCATCCTGAGACATAAGATGTTAGGTCTCAATATGTCCAGTAGTTACTCTGGCTACAATGTCCTTCAATCCGAAACACAACCGTGCATTTACGCAGTGTTGTTTCACGACTTATGACTTTTCTGCTTTGGTGCAATACAAATACTTGTGGATCACATAAACATTTGTCTAGATGCGTGTATCGAATCCGCGGTCTCCCGTTTCAGAGCCGGCGCGGCGTCTCAGTGCGCCATGGAGAGGTTAAGTACCAAACATGTAGGACCTATGTATGTATGTATGTATCAGCCCATATACGTCCCACTGCAGGGCATGGGCCTCCTCTATAATCGAGAGCACGATTGAGAGTGGTTAGGCCATATAGTCCACCACGCTCGCCTAGTGCGGGTTGGCGGACTTACATACCATAGAAATTTTATAAATCGGTATGGTATGCAGGTTTCCATACGATGTTTTGCTTCACCGTTTTAGTGCGTGGTGATTTCACATACACACATGACTCCGAAAAGTCAGAGGTGTGCCCTGGGATTCGAACCCGCGACCACCGTGAACATGTTGGCAGCCGCGTCTAGTCCGTTTACCAACAGGCCACCACGCACACTGTAGGACCTATGCCTTATATTAATTTAAATATCTATAAGTTTGGCACTTGGCGACCCGCCTTCAATGTCTTACGCATATACATATTTTGATTTATTGGCTAGTCAAGTCAATGAGCAAATTAATTAACATGTACAAGTATAATTAAATTAATATTAATTTTTGCTTTGCAGTGGTATTTCAATACTGATTGTTAACGGTGAGTTGTTAAAATGGCTTCTATTATAATTTGAGCATAATGACGTTTTAATAAACGAAGATATATATAATATATTTATACTTTTTTGACAGCCTCCGTGGCGCAGGCGGTTAGACGCCGCCTGTGAAACAAGAGGCCGCGGGTTCGATCCCCGCACCGAGAGAAATGTTTGTGCGGCCCACAAATATTTCTTTCGGGTCTGGGTGTTTGTGAGACCGAAAAGTCTCTCGTAGTTCCTGATACCCACGACACAAGACTCAATCTTAGTGTGGGGTCAGGACTATGTATGTGACTGTTGGGTGTTATTTATTTATTTATTTTACTATGTATATATTTATAGATAAAACTACCAATATTTTAAGTAATCTTTCAAAAATTATTTATTTTAATTTCTAACCAAAATTGCTTAGCTCATTTACTTAACGATAGTAAACTAACAATCCAAATCGCTTAGAGTTATGAGTAATCCATTAATTCGTGTTGTATTGTCACCTACTTCCGTGGGAACCATTAAAATGTAATTAATTTCAAACTTACAACGCTCACTATCTTGTTTTGACATGTACGCTAATGATCGGATCGTATTTTGTATTGTATTTCACCAACAGGCCACCACGCACTTAGGCCAGCGTGATGGACGATATGGCCTAACCACTCTCAATCGTACTCTCGATTGTAGAGGAGGCCTGTGCCCCCATGGGACGTGTGAAGACTGATACAAATTGTATTTAATTATACCGGGTATCTCAAGACTGCTACCGAAAACGAAGCCGGGTGGTAGTTTTAGTGGCTACAAACACAATGCAATTAAAAATTTCGCCTAGAAACGCTACAATTTTTTTTTATGATTTTTTAAATATCGTCATTTTTGGGTGGTAAATCCATAGTTTTTGCTAAAATAATAATTTAAACTCTTTTATACCTTAGAGTATTTATAAATAAAAGGGTATATACTATTATTTTAGGAAAAAATGTATTTACCACCCAAATATGGCCATAGGAAAAAAATAACAAAAAAAAAATTGTCGCTTTTTTTTGCAACTTTTTCTGTTACATTGTGTCTGAAGTCGCTTAAACTACCACCCGGCTTCGTTTCGGTAGCAGTCTTGATATACCCTGTATTTACGTGTGTATATGTACTTATGTATTTTTTTTGCATATATTTATGTATATATATTTTATTATTTATTTGAGCTTTTGATATTCTCTTTATTTTGTTCTGTTTTTCCCTTATATAAATCCCATGATTGTCTGATAGAGATTTTAAATCTATATACCAATATTGTTTTTGTATACAATAAAGTGCAAGTGCATACAAGTGCGTGGTGGCCTGTTGGTAAACGGACTAGACGCGGCTGCCCACATGTTCACGGTGGTCGCGGGTTCGAATCCCAGGGCACACCTCTGACTTTTCGGAGTCATGTGTGTATTGATAGTCAATCACCACGTACTAAAACGGTGAAGGAAAACATCGTGAGGAACCTGCATACCATAGCGATTTATAAGAATTTCTATGTTATGTAAGTCCGCCAACCCGCACTAGGTCAGCGTGGTGGACTATATGGCCTAACCACTCTCAATCGTATTCTCGATTGTAGAGTAGGCCCGTGCCCTGCAGTGGGACGTATATGGGCTGATACAGTTATACAATAAAGAATACATAAATAAATATTCCTTAACTAACACATCTGTATCTGTATACTAACACTTTTGTTTCATTTAAAACCAAACGATATAACTAAAAGAAATGATTTAAATTTGTTTAATTGCCATTAATCACATAAATAATATACATTAGTATACGTAGCAATAATAAATTAACAAATGAAGTAGGTACTCAGGTTCGATATAAAACCTAGAACCTGACGCTATAAATTATTATTTAAATACCTGATAGTGTAAGCTGATTTATCACTCAATTTATAACAAAATACCAAGCCACTTTAAATGACTTTGAAAAAAGAATATATATGGCTTGCTAACACCCGTATTCACAAACAATACTATGAGGACGCATAGTGTAGCCAAATGCACAGAATTGTCAATTTTGATTCATAAACAATACTTGAGTGATGAGTGACACTATGCGTTCACTTAAGGAGGCCCTCAGGTAAAGAAACTCAACAGCTATTTTACGCAACGCATAGTTTCGATTGAAAACGTAAAAGTGACAGCTGTGAATGTAAATTACCATTTTATTTTATGTATTTTACACTAAGGTTTTGTATTAGGTTTTTTCCATTTTCAATACAATGGATTACAGCAGCGAGAAGTTCGACAATTATATTGATGATACTTATCATCCTGCGTTCGGTAAGGACACCGAACTCAGGACGATAAGTGCAAGAAATATTATTCAAGATTTACAAAATCCTTTTAATTTTTACAATGACAAACAATTTAGAAGACGCTATCGATTTACTAGGGATATTGTTCTTCATGCACTTTTGCTACTAGTCTGAAAGAGGCCTTTCAATACCGCCTATTCACCAATTACTTGTGGCCTTAAGATTTTATTCATCTGGGTAAACGCTAAACGGACTAGATGCGACTGCCAACATTTTCACGGTGGTCGCGGGTTCGAATACCAGTGCACACCTCTGACTATTTGGAGTCATGTGTGTATTGATTCTTTGATAGTCAATCACCACGCGCTAAAACGGTGAAGGAAAATATCGTTACGAAACCATAGCGATGATAAGGATGTATAAAAAATTCTATGGTATGTTAGTCCGCCAACCCCCATTAGGCCAGCGTGGAGGACTATATGGCCTAACCACTCTCAATCGATCTCTCGATAGTAGAGGAGGCCGTGCTCTGCAGTGGGACGTATATAGGCTGATACAGATACGGGAGTTTTCAGGTTAGTAATCATATATTTGGATGCAGGCTGCCTCCATCAGGTCACTGTGGAAATCATTGGGGAGGAGGGAGGCCTATGTTAACACCCACAATTTACCGCTTAAAAACGTGGGAAATAAATTTTATTAAATATTTCGAACGTAAATATTTGAAGTTGTCAAAGGCGCTTTCACTCACGAGTAATTCGCGGGACACGCGCGGACACCAATTGTCAAACACCAGAGAGAAATTAGCAACAGTAATTGACCAATCACTGGTCCGCATTGGACACTGTGCGTTCCATAGTAAAAGGGTGACTCAAGTATTGTTTATGAATAAAAAGGCTGAGCGGAACGATCACTATGAGAAATGTAAGACATCACTTAGCATAGGGTTACTTCAACACTCAGTATAGTATTGTTTGTGAATACGGGCCTGAGTATATTTTTTATAGCGTAAGAGACTTATGATACGATAATTAGGTAATAAAAGAAAGTACTTAATATAAAAATGTTACTAGGTTATGTTTTAAATTATATCGCACGTCGTAAAAATAGCAAAACATGTAGATTCTACCATTCGCAATTGAACATCTGTTTATACCATGTTATATGTAATTTTATAATAAATAAATGAACAATTAATTTAACAATTGAAATCTACAATATCCACGAAAAATTAATCGAATATAGAATTGAAACCGATCACAGCATTATTATATTGGTACTAGAGTCTAGACCTAGCAAAAAAAACCTACTGAAAAAAACAGCACACAAAGTCTCAATAGCTTGTCTATTTCCACACGATATGCGAGCGTGTTGGGTCGCATCGGTTTCTCGTCGATTTTCCACGGTCCGTGCTGAAACTAATTACCGATTTAATTAAAACAGTTCCCCGGCGTACTCCTTTACGAATAGATCGGTTGTTTTAAACGCGAATGGGTTTTTTTTTCTCGTAACTCAATTTTACACTTGTTGATAAGTATTTTAGACTGCCGTAGCTCTTTTTGTGAAATGTTTTTGGGAATCTATTGCGGTTTTCTGTGAGTTATTGAGAATCGAAATTATTATGTGATGCCGATCGCTAAGTAGGGTATCGATTTTTGAATTATATTATTGAGAAAATATTTTGCAACTACATAGCTTACATTTGTATGTATTAGCCTATATAAATCCCACTGGGCACGAGCATCTTCTATAATCGAGAGTACGATTAAGAGTGGTTAGGCCATATGCCAGGTGGTAGGTCTCTTATATGTGAGAGGACATCTGGAGAGTTACCACCACAATGTCTATTACTCCCACAAAACAGCAGTGTAAATGCACTGTTGTGTTTCGGTTTGAAGGATATTGTGGATAGAGTAACTACTGGATATATTACTTGACATCTTATGTCTCAGGATGATAAGCGCAGTGGGGTACCCAACATTGTCTTGTAATTCAAGTTGTTTTTTGGTTTTGCTACTGACCATTAGCTCTCGTATCTATCGCTTACCATTAGGCGACGGCATGTTCGTCTTGCCATTCCTTGCAATAAAAATATAGTCCACCACGCTGGAATAGTACGGGTTGTCCAAGTCATTAAAAACAGTAGTAATAAGAGCATTTGTCCTTTGGCTATACATACAGGGTATCTCAAGACTGCTACCGAATACGAAGCCGGGTGGTAGTATAAGTGGCTTCAGACACAATGCAATAGAAAAAGTTGAAAAAAAGGTGTCAATTTTTTTTTCGTATGACCATATTTGGGTAGTAAATACATTTTATCCTAAAATAATAGTGTATACCCTTTTGTTTATAGATAATCTAAGGTATAAAAGAGTTAAAATTATTATTTTAGCAAAATAATGTAAATAACTAAGTAATAATCTTTATTGTTTGTGCCAGCCAAATATAATTACGAGTACTTAAATATTAAACCAATTTATGACACGTACAGTACAAATAGACATAGACAAATACTGTAGTTATATTCCAAGTATAACTTCGCCCGATGTGAGTGTTTACTCTCTATTATTTTAACAATGTTTGCGTGGTTAGAGGTTGACGATACAACGCAAAAGTATCTCTTTATAGGAAAAAGGCGGAATGTAGAACCTTTTATCTCTCTAGCCTTTTGGTAGCAAAGTTTGTAGTATTAATTCGTATTAAAAATCTTATTTAGAATATAAATTCGTTTTATTTTGATTACTATTTGAAATATAGATACTACGCATTTATATATATATTTTGTATTGGATGGCGAGATTAACGTGCCGTTCGCCTGATGTTAACCGATACAATCGCTCATGAACAGTAACTAAACCAATCAACACCTTCAATAATACACCAATGCTTAGCATTCCACTGAGCTCGCCCTCCTGAGACATAACATGTTATCTGTATCTGTATCAGCACATATACGTCCCACTGCAGGGCACGGGCCTACTCTACAATCGAGAATACGATTGAGAGTGGTTAGGCCATATAGTCCACCATGCTGGCCTAGTGCGGGTTGGCGGACTTACATACCATAGAAATTCTTATAAATCGCTATGGTATGCAGGTTTCCTCACGATGTTTTCCTTCACCGTTTTAGTGCGTGGTGATTGATTATCAATACACACATGACTCCGAAAAGTCAGAGGTGTGCCCTGGGATTCGAAACCGCGACCACCGTGAACATGTAGGTAGACGCGTCTAGTCCGTTTACCAACAGGCCACCACGCACTATACATGCACTTGCACGTGTAAGATGTTAAGACTCAATATTTAAAATTTAGAATTATTAATATCAAACCAGCGTATACGCATCCCATTGCAAGACACAGATTTTCACTGTGATCCTTTAGTAGTATAATAATAATCTCCAAACAGACATTGAGCTCCCCTTCCCAATGATCGAATTTTCATTGTGGCGACATGCATATGTCGCATTTCGTATTCAGCTAGTGATTATTCAGTTTTGAGCTCATGGATACTTTATTTAGATAACATAATTACAAGATAGATGCGTGCATCGGATCGCAAACAACAAATATTTTTTAAGTAACTTTTAAAATGTAATGATTGTTCAAAGAAGGTAATAGTCGTAATATTTACTGAGCGGATGACTAACACCTCAGTCCGTCCTGTGACCACAAAAGTTGCAAAGTAATTGATTCGTTGGGAAGTTAAAAAATGTGAAAATTAAACCTAATTCGCGATAAAAATCCGAAAAAGGTATTATTTCAATGTGTAACATTCACGTAAATAAAAAAATTAACATATTTACTATTAACCACTTGCATATAATTTGTTTTTCTTCTTTAATAAACATCTGATAGGTTCACTGAACTTAGGTAAACTCGACATAACCTAAGCGTTCCCTTAAACAAGCTTAATTTAAAATATTTCCAGAAAATTCGGTCGAAATTTACCAAAGCAATCCCGGAAATGAGACTCAACACGCGATGCATTCGCTTCAAATTGCTAGTATTATGAAAATTTCCCGCATTTCCCACATATTCCTATACGTTGTACAATTTTGCCAAACAAAATATAAGATTGGACTGCTTCGGTGGCGTAGTTTTATACGAAACCTTCAGAAAGCTGAAGTCTCGGATTTGAAACCCGGGTCGGGTAAAGTGATATTGGATTGTACTATTCATTATCAGTCCGAAGTCTGGAATTTGTACCCAATTTGGTGATAGGGTCGCTCATTATCACATCGTGGGACGGAACATACAAGGCGAAATTTGACTGCGCTCGCCATTCTGAGACATAAGATTGTAGCTACGTATTTCATCTCTTTTTGATGTCCTAATGAGTCATGTTAGAAAAAACTCATGTTGACGCGACTATTACTTGAGCTGTTACGAGTTGCTGAAAGCATCCATAAAGAAAGGCCCTTTGTAGCAAATTTGCTCAGAAGTTATGTGATAGGAGTGCGCTCAAACAAAATGAGTTTTGTTACACGGGACACTGTTTCCGGGTTTTTGAAAGTCTTTATTGAGTTCACATAAATTCGCGCCTCGTCTTGGTAATAAGATGAAGTGTTAGAATGGAGACCAAGAACCGGTTATAGAATCCGGGGCAGGCCTTTAATGAGATGGACCAACGACCTGACCCACGTGGTGGGAAGAAGCTGAATGAGGACTGAGAGTTCAGTACTTAGGATTTTTAACCCATACTGTCCCTCTGCAAGACAAAAGCCTCTCTTTCCTCCCCCCCCCTCCTTCATATAATGCGTTCTTCATTCAACTTTGTATGGAACTTGGATTACCGTAGTTATTTAAATTATATGACATTTCCAACAAGCAATGTAATTATACTCTACGTCTGGTAAATTAAATGCTGTTTAGATTGAGAGCCGACTAGCTGAGAGACTAGTAAAAGACGACGATCCCCCAACGACAAAAATAATAGCAAATTATTTCGAAGTTTTCTGACACCATTGTCATAACTCACCTCGATGTGCAGTCATTCCCAGATCTTCAGTCGCAAAACTACCGAAACCAACCGATCTCAAATTGAACCACATCTTGTCAAACACTACTGAACTTCAGAACACAAAAATGATAAAAAATTTACAATCAGTTTGCCCAGAACGCACAATGACTTATAATATCAATATAAAGGCGTACACACATCTGATCCATCTGTACAAACTTTCAATATTGCAGTGCTGTAAACACGGTTGTACATTAATTGGATCAACTGCGGTAAGCCGAAGTTCGCGTGACGCACCCCGTTGAGCCTACGGCAACAATTTGCTTTATCGTTGCGCTAGATAACTGGTCGGTGGAAATTCCCCGTCTTTTTTCTTCTTTTTAATTTTGTTACTTTGTGGTATAAATTCAACGTTTTTCGTTTATACTGGCTGGAATATTGCAGATTTATTTTGAACTGGAAAAGTTTTCAATATAATTATATTAGGAATACTCATCGTTCCATCATCATACATAACGTCACGCTCGTCTCCTATAGTGTGGGTAAAGACTATGATCTAAATTTTCCTTGATCGCGACGTATGACTCTCGCTTCTTTCAATCTCACTACAAATACTTGCGGCTTGCATGTACTTCTAACTTAGCCCTTGACATTGTCATCGTTTGAATTGTCATCATCAAAACAAATATTGTAATGGCTTGACAAAGATCTATGATAACTGCTATGATAGGTTGTAGGTTTTCTCAGTTGCTGTGATCATCTTTAAGATTTTCACCAGGCTTAATTAATTACTTGTCATCAACTTCAGGAATTCTATCTATTAAGCAGCTATCGCATTTTACTTGTGCAATATGTGTTATATAATCTACTTCTTCAATGAGGTCAGGTCAGTGCTCGAAGCCGTATTGTTCATTCATTGCTGGATTTAGAGGAGTATTATTCTCATATATATTTTTTATAACATAGATTGGCAATCAAGCGTCACTTTCAATTTGTATTAGTTGAAAATATAACTTTTGATTCTCTTTCCATCCACTGTCAATAGAAATAAAATTAATTGATATTAATAGGGTAATAATAAATAAACCCAACAATTGCATATACCGGGTATCTCAAGACTGCTACCGAAAACGAAGCCGGGTTGTAGTTTTAGTGGCTACAAACACAATGCAATTAAAAATTTCGCCTAGAAACGCGAAAATTTTTTTTTATGATTTTTTAAATATCGTCATTTTTGGGTGGTAAATCCATAGTTTTTGCTAAAATAATAATTTAAACTCTTTATACCTTAGAGTATTTATAAATAAAAGGGTATATACTATTATTTTAGGAAAAAATGTATTTACCACCCAAATATGGCCATAGGAAAAAAATAACAAAAAAAAAAATTGTCACTTTTTTTTGCAACTTTTTCTGTTGCATTGTGTCTGAAGTCGCTTCAACTACCACCCGGCTTCGTTTTCGGTAGCAGTCTTGATATACCCTGTATATAGTCCTGACCTCATACTAAGATCAATGAAGTCTTGTATCGTGGGTATCATAAACTAGGAAGGACTTCTCTGTCTCACAAACATAAAAAAAAAAGAAGTTTATACTGTTAGTGTATGTTTCAAAATTAATAAAACAAAATTTGGTGTACTCGGAATTACGATACCTGTGCATTTTGTGAAGACATTTGGTTTATGATTTCATGCCCTCCCGGCTTCAACATCAATGTGTCGGCAATTTAGTCAATATTAAAAAAAAAGTTTACTCAACCAAATTAAATTATGTTTAAGTCAACGACCATTTGAAACATTACCACCCTTTTCCCAACAGATGTTTAAAAGTAAATGAATATGTCGAGAGCAAAAATATTTTCTATTCAGTGGACAAAATATGACAGGCAATTTTGTTCTATCGGCCCGAACGATACCGTACCGCAAATAGAATGTTAAAATCCAGACGTATCACTGAATATCTATCAGCTATAAATAATGTTCGTAAATTTGGAACACTGGCAGAAATAATAAAGTTGTTAGTCATTCGTGCATACGGTCCATCCGATCGCGATTCGCTTATTGACATATTGTAGATTTTTTACTTTTGAATGACCGATAGAAAATATACTGAAGACTTGAATACGTAGTACTTAATACTTAGTACTCAATCGACTCCTGTGTCCATACAACTTTGGCTTTTAGAAGCTAGTCGTTTATTTATACTTTAAAATAACCTTAAAATTAGTGATGGAGTTAGCTGTATTCATATTTAAGGGATATATTTATGAGAATTTAAATCATATTAATCATACTAAGCGTCTTCGTGGATCATGGTTTATTCAATCTTAACCCAAAAATTAGTAGTATAAACAAAAAAATAAAATATTCTTTATTTAAATCACGTGATCTTTGGAATCTTCAATATAAAATACCAAGGCTCGAACTTTGTTCATTATAAAACAGTAACAAAGCCACTCTATATGGGGTAATATAGAACTGGGGGGACGGCAGTGAATAAGACTGTTCATTATATATTTTGTTATGTTAGCTACTTACATTATGACATAACATAACATGGTGGCATGACACCTCAAAAGACGCAGTCCCATAAGTAGGGTAGTAATCAATTAACCGACTTGGTATTACATAGATCTCAAAACTTTATAGTAGTACTGAGTTGCGAGACTTTTTTTAACAATTTTTGTTTTTTATGACGCGAGTCTAATTATTTACATTAGTATGAATGAATTCAAATCTTTTAAAAGTGACGCAATTTGATTAATATTTTCAAATCATAAATTGTCGCTTAGAAAGCAACTCATAAGTATAATACTATTAAAATCAAGTACCTATTCATGGCAGATACATTTACGATGGCTTTGTCGTAACAGGATAATACATAGCATGAAGTCAATATCATTTTTTGATTTCATTTGAATTAAATTATATCTATTTATATGTGTTATTGCAAACATTTTTTTAATCAGAGCACTTTAGATCAATTTAGCAAGGGTCTAACTTCAAGATAAATCTAACAGCAAACATCTAGCTACTGAAATCTCTAGTCGGGCTATACTATCTAAGTACGTTAAGCCGATTCTGCCAGTTGTCTATGGCCTGGAGCCAAGCTGAATATTAAATGAGTTTCCGATGTAAATATTGTCCTTTGATCAATATTGGTAAGTTAATCTGCGTAACTTCATTGGACTATTTATCTATATTTTATTGTCTATACTAATATATATGATATTATAACGCTGCAGAGTTTGTTTGTTTGTTTGAACGCGCTAATCTCTAGAACTACTGGTCCGATTTGAATGATTCTTTCAGTATTGGTTAGTCCATTTATCTAGGAAGGCTATAGGCTATATATCATCACGCTATGACATATAGGAGGAAAGCAGTAGTGATATTTCTAGCAAATACGAGGAAATTTTGTTCGTTTTTCTTGGTCCGATTGGTCGATATTATAAACTGATAGTCAGAATTAAATATTTTGACCGCCATTTTAAAACGTGTATCCACCCGGGCGGATTCAGGCCCGACCGCTAGTACTTCATATACATTGTATACAAGGCGGACTTAATGCCAGAGGCATTATCTACCAATCTATATTACCTTTGGGTGATGCAGAGATGAGATGCGTATAAATATTAATAAAAAAAAGATATAGAAACATACATAATTAAGATGTTAATACGTACAAATATAGGGACAATATATGTTATAATATAGTGGGCATATATAATTATGTGCATGAGTAATTATAACATAAGTATGTATCACAAAATAAATAAATATATATATTCATACATACATACAGACATACAAATAGCAATATATAAATAACAGACAATTGTGATGATTCTGCAACTTCCTTAAGCAGTAAATCACGAACCTTAATTTTGAAAGTGAAACGGTTAGTGGACCTATTGGTAGTATTGTAGGGCGTGAGGTTTTGGGTTTGTTAACCGAGTTAGGTAATCCACTTTGAATTAAGTTGATTTGATTTGATCTGATTTGATTTGATTGATTTATTGTGAAAAGAATACTTGGCCCTGACTAGATTTTTTTCTAAAATACATTTTGTGAATTACCTGGTCATAAAATATATACAGAATAATTCTGCAAGACAACTTATAATCGTGACTGACCACTGAACGCATCACGTATTTTATTAATGTACAATAATATTTAAAAATGTTTAAAAGTTGAATTGTAGAATATTTGAAATAATCAAACTAAATTGATTATTCCGTTATTTTAATCGATATTTGTAACACTATCATGCGTAAATAAGTTTTAAAAAATTACTTAACAATTATATGTTTAATTATTTATTATTCTTTGTAAACTCAACATAGATTTATATGTCGAAAAATTACTGACAGCCTTAAAATGAATTAGCTGAAACAGTATTCTAAACAATTCACAAAACCCTGAAAAAGCACTTTTAGCCCACGCCCTCAAAAACAGCGACAAAAAAACAAACTAAATACTCACCGATAGTGTAAGTGGCGCCATCTATCTGAAAGGTCGCGCTCTTGCACTTCTTGAAGATTTTGCCGCTGACCACTTGGCGTGTGGCGCTGCCGTGCGTCGATGGCTTTGATGCGATCTCCCTCCGCACTACATGAGTGGCGCTAGTGTCGAATTTGTTTCTCAACTCTTCGAATGACAAATCGCTTGGAATTTCGTCCCGGTACCGATTCACTTGCCCGCACTCGCCCTGGCCTGACCCAGCCGTGTTCTTATCCATTTTGATCACGTCACTTAATTAGCACTGAGTCGAATCATTTTTCTGTTCACTCACCTTATCAGTCACTGTAAATTATCAAGCGTTTTATAAAGGAAACTGCGGTGAGTGTAAATTATTCGGCCTTTTTCGATAGTTTTTTTTCTTTAATATGTTTATTATCGCTTTTAGTATAAGTTACATAAATGCATTGTTTACGTAATAAATAACATATATGTAAATGGAATTAATATGTAAATAACAGTCCATGTTTTATATACCGCCTTAGTAAACAATATCGTCATTACACCAACGAGACCGCAAAGCTGCAAACGATATCTTCCAGTTACGAGAAACAATCAGAAACCAATACTCATTATAGCCGAGAAACGTCTTGTTTTCATAATTAATATCGGGTATATTATATTTCGAATATATATTTTCTTAATCGGACTGTTTTAACACCATATCCCTCGGGTCGTTTCGGGCAAACTGATAT
Source organism: Hyles vespertilio (assembly GCA_009982885.2). Classification (NCBI taxonomy): domain Eukaryota; kingdom Metazoa; phylum Arthropoda; class Insecta; order Lepidoptera; family Sphingidae; genus Hyles; species Hyles vespertilio. The sequence continues at coordinate 20,948,740 of CM042807.1, forward strand.
AGGATTTTTCAATTCATTATCAGCCTGGTGTCAGGGATTGTGCCTGATGTGGCGAAAAACTCGTCCCCTATGATATCTTGGGAAGGAATACCTAAGGTGAAACTTAAATGTACTGGTAGAACCCTGCCTATCCTTTTCAAAAATATGTATTTATACCGGGTATATCAAGAGTACTACCGAAAACGAAGCCGATGGTAGTTTTAGTGACTACAAACACAACGCAACTAAAAATTTCGCTAAAAAAGATGAACATTTTTTTAAAATATCGTCGAGTTTGGGTAGTAAATCCATAGTTTTTGCTAAAATAATAATTTAAAGCCTTGCAAACCACAGCGTCTTTAAAAATAAAAGGGTGTGCACTATTATTTAAGAAAAAACTATGTATTTGCTATCCTAATACGACGATAGATAAAAACGTCACTGTTAGTTGCATTGTGTCTGAAGTCACTAAAACTACGCGTCGTTCGTTAACAGGTTCGTTTTCGGTAACAGTCTTGATATACCCCGTATAGAAAATTTATTCTATAACATCTTTGTGGTATTTAGCTTTCGTCACGATGTTTTCCTTCACCGATATTATGTCAATTAAATATGACCCGGTTGCGTCAACTAACTTTGACCCTAGACTTAACTTCAACCAAATCATACATCTGAAACGTCACAGCGAAAGTTAAGACCAAAATTTGGTTGATGTGATCGGCCCAAAGAATAAACACATGACAAAGGAATAAAACCTTTTTTCCGTATCCCTCCTAACCCACAATGACTGTGCCAAAGCATCAAATTAACTAATGGGCCGTCCTAATTTCCTTTTTGTTGCGGGCTCCGAAATTAATCGGTTGATGGGAATCACTTGTATTCTCGTTGTTTATTAATACTTTTGTATGAGACAGGATGTTTTGTCATTAGAATGTATTGTTGTTGAAAAATAAGATTTGAAGAAAGTAAGCTATTGTGTTAAACAAAACTACGTAATTCCGGAGATTATTTTTGATAGCTTTCGAGGAGCAGTTGGTTTAAAACGTCGGCTTTGAAGCGAAATACCGTGGGTTCAAAACAAAACAAAGATTTGTACGGTTTACACGAATTTGTTCCGGATCTAGGCTTTGTGAAACCAAAAAGTCTTTCTTAATATTTGATACCCACTAAGACTTGTATCTGCATACGAGGTATGTACTAAGTTAATTTATTATTAATTTTGTATTTAAACATTATTACTGGGTGCGTCTGAGGTTAATATATATTACATAATCTTCACATGTGTGTCTAAGGTTAAAAATTATAACAAATGATTCTTGGTTTATAGATTAAAATACACAAGCCATAAACGCGTCAGGTAATTTTATATCATCTGCAAGGAAACAAACATTAGTTTCACAGAATTTCAACCAGAGGGCACTAAATCTCTCCTCTGTTTTAGAACCTTTATATCAATGTTGGAATTGAACTTGCTAACTATCGTTAAACTGTTGGCTGTGTGCCAATTCAGAGTATATTTTACCAAATTTAATTCACGCCATTTTGAATTTAGCATCATTCATAAAACAATTCATCCATATTCATTTTTAATCGCCGTCCATCTTTTGTACTGTATTTATAGATCGTAACAGTAATATTTTTCGTTTCACCCGGAATAATATTATTTACATAACTGTACTATCGAGAATTTGATTTAATATCAATAACATCTATAAATAAGTATATGCTTAGAGCTACACAATTAAGAAACGTGATAATATATACATACTCTTGACTAATAAATACAGCAAAACAGCAGTGTAAATTCATTTTTGTATTCCTCTTTAAGTAACATTCTAGCCAGAGTAACTCCTGGATATATTGAGACTTAATACTTTATGGATTAGGGTGGCGAGCGCAGCGGAATACCATGCATTGCTTTGTACTCGTAATTCATGGTGTTGTTTGATTTTGCTGCTGTTTATGATCGGTCATATCGCTTACAATCAGGCGAATGTCATACTCGTCTCGCCATTGATTTCAATTAAAAAAGTCTAGCGTCGAGTTGTCATTGATACTAAAAACTTCAATAGACTTTCGGTCTTAAAACACCCAGATATTAATCAAATATTTATGTGCTACAACTTTTTTTGACTCGGTGCATTAATCGATCCCACGTACTTTCATTTCACAGCCGGCTCTTAACCATTGCACCACGAATGTAAATAAATCTATATTAATTAAAACCAGCTGAAGATCGTAAAATGTTGGATTTATTTAAGTTTCTTTCCATAGTATAGTTAGTCGATGATTTACAACTGTTAGAACGGAAGTTTGCTTAGAGTAATGTTTATTGTACAAAGATTTTAGACCGGTTATAAAATTAAATGGTACTAGTTTTATTGCTATTTTTTATACTATAAGACCGATGAAAGAACAGTTCACTTGAAAGTAAGTAGTTTCCGTTGTATAAGCATATTTTAAACACAAAAAAATCCCAGAAAAAAAAACTGATTAACAGAAAAACAGACAACGTGGCGTAGTTGTTCATACACCGGCAGTGAATTGTGAGACCGCGGGTTCAAGCGCCGCAAAGAGACAAATAGTTGTATAGCAGGTAGGTATATGTTTCGGGTCTAAATATTTGTGAGACCGAGAAGTCTGTCGTTGTTCCTGATACCCACAATAGAAAACTCGTTCTTAGCGTAAGGTCAGGACTATGTATGTGACCGTTGGGTGTATTGTATTTATTAAAGAATAGATAATTTTTTTGAAAGTGATAGAGCCACGCTGTTGTGACTCATGACTTAGCATGAATGGATAGGCTAGTCTGGGAAGGTGCCATTGTCTCATAAGAAATCGACGTGAAGAGATACCTTGATTTCGGGTTTCATCTAGTGAGTGAGATTGCCGGTCGCCCAACACCCCTGTACTCTTCTTATCATTTTTCCTTGCTACTTCCCGATTTTATGAACCGGCATCACATCTATAACTCAAGCGTTGTGAATGTTCATGGGCGGCAGTATCACTTACTATCATGTGACATGTTTGCTCGTTTGCTGGACCAAAGTAATATTTTTTTAATTTATTTATCACATTATTCAAAATTTATGGAAATTGGTTCCCTTTATATGTAATTGGTCTTCAACACAATAACTGTGAATACCAGTCAGAAGGCGTGTTATGTTCCTAAATTATATAGTCAAGCCGCAGTCAAAGTATTAATGGACGGGCGACTGTATAAAGTTTACAGGAAAGTCGCGGGATTCCGGCCACTTTCTTTAAGTTACTAAGGAAATCTTTTGAGAAGGCGGATACCCAAATTTTAACATATTCAAAAAAATACTGAATCGCAAAAATAATGTTATATCACTACATAGTATAAAACAAAGTCGCTTTTTCTGCCTTATCTCCCTTTGTAATCTTTAAAACTACGCAACGGATTTTGATGCGGTTTTTTTAGTAGATAAAGTGATTCAAGAGGAAGATTTATGTGTATAATTGTATTTTATTGTATCAGCCCATATACGTCCCACTGCAGGGCACGGGCCTACTCTACAATCGAAATTACGATTGAGAGTGGTTAGGCCATATAGTCCAACACGCTAGCCTAGTGCGGGTTGGCGGACTTACATACCATAGAAATTCTTATAAATCGCTATGGTATACAGGTTTCCTCACGATGTTTTCCTTCACCGTTTTAGTGCGTGGTGATTGACTGTCAATACACACATGACTCAAAGTCAGAGGTGTGTCCTGGGATTCGAACCCGCGACCACCGTGAACATGTTGGCAGTCGCGTCTAGTCCGTTTACCAACAGGCCACCACGCACTTCATAATAATTTGTATAATACATACATATTATTGTACAGAAATCTATTTGTACCTGGGCCAGGCCCCTGGTATAATATAATAATGTATGTTTATACGTATTTAAAATAAGTTCCTTTATGTTATTATTTACAGTTCCGGAAAGCGGTCACCTGATGGTAAGTGATCACTGCCGCTCATGATCATCAACAAATCTTGGATTGTAGATATGTTTCTGCCTCATCAAATAGAGAAGGGAACGGGAAGGAAAAATTACGAGGATAGACCCAAGGAGTAAGGGCATCGAAAAATAATCTTGCGGTTATTCCAAACATTTCTTATACACTTAACGATTTCAGTACTTCACACAAGACTCATTTAGAGGCCCTATATTATGCAATGTATATAGTGATCCTGGTATTCATAACTAATGCCGTTTATATTGGTTGTAGATCTCTCATATGTGAGAGGCCGCCTGAGTAGGTACCACCGCAATTTCTGTGTCTTCCGCCAAACAACAGGGTGTGTAATGCACTGTGGTGTTCTAGTTTGAAAGAAAATTATATACAGAATAATGACTGGACGTAATGAAACAACATTTTTGTCTTAGGATGGCGAGCGCATTGGAGTGCCACGCTTTATTTTGTAATTCATTATGTTTGGTTTAAGTACTATCCACCAGCGGTTGTATAGCTTACCATTAGACGAATGGCATTCATCAAAAATAATAGACTTTAGTCAGTCTGTATCAGCCCATATACGTCCCACTGCACGGCACGGTACGTACGATTGAGAGTGGTTAGGCCATATAGTCCACCACGCTGGCCTAGTGCGGGTTGGCGGACTTACATACCATAGAAATTCTTATAAATCGCTATGGTATGCAGGTTTCCTCACGATGTTTTCCTTCACCGTTTTTAGTGCGTGGTGATTGACTATCAATACACACGTGACTCCGAAAAGTCAGAGGTGTGCCCTGGGATTCGAACCCGCGACCACCGTGAACATGTTGGCAGTCGCGTTTAGTCCGTTTTACCAACAGGCCACCACGCACTTCTTTACCTTTTGACTTTAGTCAATACCAATCTTCAAAATCTTCAAACCTACACTTATCTTAAAACTACATTAAAATAAATGCTTTTAAAATCTTCCTTATGCGATAATTCACTTCCCAGATGGATGCAGCCCATTTATCCCGATTAGACCGCAAACCACCTGCTTCAGTGACGGCGTAATAGTCACTTAACGTTAACGGATAGCTCGTCTCAATAAAATACCTAAGACGTGAGAATTCATTGGTTCAAATTCTCTTGATTTCGAAGCACTTTGATGATTGGGGAAGTGGTTGACCGTTTCCTTTGTTTCAGTCACAGGAAGATCACTGCTAACTTACTCTAAGCATCTTACTTCTCATATCAAATGCCACATAAAAGCCGATAACCACCCATACGCAAAAAATAACACAGGGCTCTTTCCTAGAAGGGGAAGGCGGAGGACACAAACGTTTCGCCTTGTATATTTCGTCCTACGATGTAAAAGAAGGCGAGCCCATAACCATATCGGGCACTAATTCCTGGCCCCAGGCCGATAATAAATAAAAAAATCATTAACCATTAGTTATATTAATATCTATCGGCTTCTCAACAAAATACTTCGTCTGTATACATTACAGTTGTTTACTGGATGTGTATTCAGATTTTCCGCGAAGTTGATTATTATTAGAACATTTTTATACGATATCGTTATTGCACTGCAGTTGCAGTTCTAATAATATGAACTAAGCCGAATATTTAATTGATTTCTGGGCGATGAATAATTGGTCGTCGAAATAATTGAGGACCGTATATATTTACAAAAGCAGTCTTGGTTGTTTTCATAACAAAAAATATATATCTGTAAATTTATTTTAACGTCCAAGTCGTTTTTTGTAAGTCCCACCGCTGGGCAAGGGGTTCTTTACAGCTGAAAAAGCTTAACCAAATCCATCAAGCTAACTAAGCGCAGGTTTAATTTTTACATTTACTAACGTAACCAAATAAACTGTAAAACAAGTAAAAATAAATAATTTTCTTTCAATAATTTGGTGCCATTCAGTTATAGTCGATTTGAAATTCATCGTTGAACAAACTAGTACGAGAATGATAAACACAATCCCTCTGATTAGAACTCCACGCATCTACGTCAGAATGTTCTCGACTCACATCTGTCAAGCGAAGGCATCCTTTGCTTGCCTACGCTGGCATTCTGACGGAAAACGGTTTGCGGTCAACATTATTTGTACGGCAGTAGTCCAAACGCAGATCGATTGCCTTTGGAATAGATAGGAATTTAAGGGTACTATTTGAATAGAATTACATATGTAGTGTATTGCTGGCTTAATATGCCAAACTGAGGGGCCTGGGTCAAGCTCAGGGCACCGGAACGAGAAAGACTTCCCTCAAAACATTGCGTCCTTTAAATGTAAAGAAAATATCGTGAGGAAACCCGGACACTTGAAAGTTCTCCACAAAAATTGCAAAGATATTAAAATTCTACATGGTCGGTAGTCTTCACATATCCTATAGTAGTATATAAAGTTATACTTCTGGAAGATTTTTCTCAGATTACGCCAAAAATACAAAAATCCGAGTTTAAGCTAAATCATTGTGCAAAATCAGTTATCAGCATCGTGTCATATCGATAATCTTTGTTTACCAAACCTATAATAATTATTATTTATTTCAGACAACATAGATCCATAGTGTTAATAAAATAATAAATAAATACACCCAACGGTCACATACATAGTCCTGACCTCACACTAAGATCGAGTCCTGTCTCGTGGGTATCAGGAATTACGAGAGATTTTTCAGTCTCACAAATACCCAGAACCGAAACAAAAACCTGTGGATCACCTCAAAATTTGTATTGATATGGAAATTGAAACTACGGCCTCATGTTTCACTGTCGGTATTTGACCAGCAGCCCAACGGAGGCAGTTGATAAAAATAAAAAAAACTTATAAACTAATGTTAGTACCTATCAACCAAGTACTTGTGGACGATGAGAGAATACAATAAACATAAACATTTCTACATACTTAGTTGTAAACACGACGTATCAATAAAGGAACGTAAAACAGTTAATCCGATAGGGATTTATTCTTCGAAACGATCCTAAAAAACTGACTAAAAACCTCTCGATAACCCTCACACGCATTGTGGGCAGCTCCGGACATCCCAGGGCGAAGGGCGCCCCGATTTACGTCCGCGGACCGCCCCGCGCAAAACCATTGCTGGGCCTTATGTTATCATTTGAAGTCCCAGATTACCTCCATTTACACCCCCTTTTCGGACGCCCGTAAAGCTGTTATGGGCGTCCATGACGGAGACGAGGCTCTATCACACGTCTCGGAGTCCGTTATACGCGAAGGCGCACGGCTCCCGCCGTGTGCCCAGTGACTCCGATGACCCCTTTAGGTCGTCTCTTACGACGGGCAGAGGATACCGTGGAGGAATTCTTGTACCCCCAAACCACAGGGTAACGAAACGATCCTACTTCAGTTAATTTAATGTTCCTGCCGAATGGGCTATGAATTGATTTTATTGTTGGCAACGGGAGAGTTTCCTCAATATTGTGGTTACTATGATTACCTCGATTAATTTTCTTGATTTATACCATTTAATTCGAATTAATTAAACAATTTAACTGATGGTAGGTATCTCATATGTGGAAGGCCACCTGGGCCGATACCATCACTGTCTTTTTCTTCTACCAAACAGCAGTGTAAATGCACTGTTATATTTCGGATTGAATGTCATTGTAGCCAGAGTAACTACTGGACACATTGAGACTTTACATCTTATGTTTCGGGATGGCGAGCGCAGTGGAATGCCAAGGATTGCTTTGTAATTTAAGGTTTTGTTTAGTTTTGCTACTATTTATGAGTTATATTTTTAGGTACGGCTAAGTAACAGACAGGACTGCACCTAAAGGTAGGCGCTATATCGTCAGATAGAGTATTGAATGGTATCAGAAGGTGGTTTTAATCAGTTCCATACAATCTTGCCGGATCAGTGCGTTATTTCTTACTATTACATATTGTAGAATGGCTACATTTCAATTTCATTCGTAAATAAATAAATAAATAACAGCCAACAGTCACACAAATAGTCCTGACCTTGCACTAAGACCGAGTCTTGTGTCGTGGGGATCAGAAACTACGAGAGACTTTTCGGTCGCACAAACGAAAATGAAAAGAGTTTTATGATTGCTTGCATTCAATAGGCTCTGAAATTTTTTTTCATCATTAGAATCCTACATTATCCCTGAGATAAGCTGTAGGATATTTTAAAAGAAGTGTATCTGCATCCGGGCAGTGATAGTGCGGGCTGCTAGTTATTGATAATCTTGCTCATATGCATGTATGTATGTATCAGCCCATATACGTCCCACTGCAGGGCACGGGTCTACTCTACAATCGAGAGTACGATTGAGAGTGGTTAGGCCATACAGTCCACCACGCTGGCCTAATGCGGGTTGGCGGACTTACATACCATAGAAATTCTTATAAATCGCTACGGTATGCAGGTTTCCTCACGATGTTTTCCTTCACCGTTTTAGTGCGTGGTGATTGACTGTCAATACACACATGACTCCGAAAAGTCAGAGCTGTGCCCTGGGATTCGAACCCGCGACCACCGTGAACATGTTGGCAACCGCGTCTAGTCCGTTTGCCAACAGGCCACCACGCACTATTGCTCATATGCATAGGCCTATTTCGACATACCATCTTATATCCTGAAGCATAAACTGATCAAAAATACCTTTACCAATTCCAGTAAACGCAGTAAAACAGAATGAAAGCAACATACGTATAAAAATACTATGCACGTGCCACTTACGTTCGATCACAAGCCGATCATTAAAACTATTTATTTAGTTTCAAATACTTTCTAAATTTCAACATGCCGAGTTTATACCCGCGAGTATTTACCGACAACTTGACTTATATTGTATTTACGAGCGCGGCGGGGTTAAAAAAAAAGTTTCGAGTTTACATTAGCGTTTCATTAATGAAAGTTTCATGTAAGAAGTTTTTACTGAATAATTTGGAGTGTAAAGATGACTGTGCATATTTCGTCTGATTATTTGTTGCATCGATTGGGAATAGAAAGATATGACTGTCCCGTCTACATCCTGCAGCAATTCCTGTCAGTAAGAGAAATAGTAGAACCATGTATTAGCTCTGTTATACTCGTAACAGCATAACTGCTGATGTCGATGTCACCCAATACTATCAGTATTTTATCCGTAAGGTAAATCAGATGTACTTCTCCGGTCGTGAAGTTTTTTAACAAAAAACATTTATAAAATCATAGAACATTTGTTTTAAGTCTGAAAGTTACAGGACACAATACATAATAAATCATTCTCAAATGCGTTATGGTTATTGAAAAACTTTGCGCGCACGAAAATTCTTTATAAACGCGAAAGGTTTATTCGTAAAATAACAACACAACACAGTAATTAATCGACTAGAACAATACTGTTACACGTAGTTAACAGACAATGCCTACCGTAGTGAGCTGCGGAAAATTTTGTGCTATTGGTTCCCAACATTTTCCAACGCCCCTTATATAGTAAATTTCATTGTTCCTAATCAGAGACAGAACTTGAAAATGAGGTATTATTATCTATCATGTTGCTTGGCGTCTTGAAAGTATATTACTGTGAAAAATTTACTTGTCACCATAATCCGATACAAAGGCACGCAATAAAAAAAATACTTCGCTTATTTTACAAAAGTTTGGAATAAAAGCCCATACAAAAAAGACATGTTTTAGTACTATTAAGGCAAACGTGAACGCCATTTATAAAGACGTCATTCACTTCAGATTTAATCAAGTCTCCAGTTCCCTTTAACGCGCATTAAGCGTATCTCCGTAAAGGGTATAGAGCCCCCAGGGGGCGTAAGCACTCACGTTGAGAACCTCTGTTCCAGACAAACGCAATATAAAGTTATTATAAAGTTGCGAGTGAACACGATTAAACTTAAGGCCAAGTCTTATTGTCTATTGGGGATAAGTAACTGTAGTTGAGTGGAGGTAGTAGTAAGTGCTCTTTTAATAACGATTAGTAGAACAGGCTATCATGCACGGAATGATAAGTGTAGTGGAGTTTAAGTAGACCTTCTAGCGGTGAAAGACGTCTATCTGTTTAATAAGAGTTTGACCCCCAAATACTGGATAGCTACTCAGCCACCGGACTCATTTGATATGACGTTATTTTGAGGTTCTGTTAAAGTTCGAAATGAAATACTGGATAGCCATTTAGCTCATAAATCGGTCTACTCAGCAAACATCCAGCTAAATTTCCACAGATTAACGAAAAGTTTGTTTTCAGTTACAATTTTTATTGTATAAATATAAACGTTCCATTTGACGCAATATTCTTCATACATGATTTCCCTAAATTGGAAATTTAACCCTTTATATTTAATATGAGGAATCATTGTAACGTTTTTACTTTTGTTACGATTATGTTTAAAGCTATATTATATATTGCCATGTTATTATTTTAAAAATCTGTTAATAAAATCATGTGGGTGAAAAAACTTATGTCCCTATATCCGTAGCGAGTTTATTAAAAATATTATGATGTTTGTTTATTTTATTTATTGTTTACAATTGCACTCAGTTTTAAAGTTAGTTTTTGGAATATCTTTTCAATAAATAGGTATATAAAATACCAAACAACGGCTGCAGAACCACCTAAGTACCAAATGGAGAAGACTATGTAAATAAATACGACATGAGAAAGAAGCTGTGCTGGATATTATAAACAGGTAAGTATACACGTATTCCTCTAAGTTTTAACGAATTTATATGATAATTAACTATTTAATATATAATATGAATCGATTATTCACACATTTTAAATCATCATCATCATCTACAGCCTGTAGGATCCCACTGCTGGGTACCTATAGGCTTCTCTCATATGATGCCTCCTATATATTATCTCCTCCTCATATAGTAGTATTATGTAATCTCCCATAATTAAAACATATTAATTATGGGAGATTTCAATATTGATATCACGCCGAATAACCTTACTCAGCAAGCTCATGAGTATCTCAATTTAATTGCTTCACATGGTTTACTACCATCTCACGTATTTCCCACTCGGGATGGCTCCTGTTTGGATCACGTAATGCAGAAAACAGACCTTTATACAACTACTTTAGTTCTTGACACTTTCATCACTGACCATAAACCAACAATTATAAATATGGAGTGGAGCCAACTACCCAAACTATCCACACCTAGCTGTACTGTTGTTGATTTTGTTGCTGCCACTAATGAAATTTTGGTACTGATTTTACTGCCATTTTCAGACTTGAAGATGCAAACGCTGCCGCAGAACTCTTTATATCCACTATTAGCTCTATCATTAAAAAACGATCAAAAACTGTGCGTATCACATCTAAACGCAGGATTATCAAGCCCTGGATAACTAGTGGATTGCTAAGGTGCATTCGACACAGAGATAACTTATCTAGAAAATTTAAAAAAGATCCTACGAACTACATTCTCAAGATCACGTTTACGAGATACAGAAATTTTTGCAATAAGTTACTTAAAAAATTAAAGATAGAATATGAGAGGTCAGAACTTCAAAAAGCCAAAAATGATCCTAAAGCTACCTGGAAAGTTATCAAGAACATAACATCTACACAACGTAATGTTTTCTCCCCCAAAGAACTTCTCGAGAACGGGTATTGTAAATCCACTTCAATTAATGAGGTGAATGAATTCTTTGCCAATGTGGGGAAGCGATTGGCTGAATCCCTTTCTCCAAATTCGTTATTTTTGAATAATTTAAGTAATTTTGGGCCACTTAACTCCTTTGTACTCTTACCAACAGATGAAAGAGAGGTGGTGAAAGTAATTTTGGGCATGCGTACGGATGCTGCAGTTGGCTGGGATGGAATTTCCACTAAGTTACTGAAGTCCTGCCTTCCAGCTGTAGCCCCTGTTATAACACATATCTGCAACCTTTCCATATCCACAGGCTGCTTTCCAAAACCTTTTAAAAAGGCAATTGTTCACCCTATATTCAAGAGTGGGGACAGACACAGTGTTAATAACTACAGACCAATATCTATTTTACCTGCTATCTCTAAAGTTTTAGAAAATATAATCAATAAGCGTCTAGTATCCTATTTAGAAACATATAATATCTTAGCCAGAAATCAATTCGGATTTAGAAGTGGTATGTCCACAGAAAATGCTGTTTCATCATTGATTGACCATGTTGTGGATAAATTGGATTCAGGGATGAAATGCTTGGGGATATTTCTCGATCTGACCAAGGCGTTCGACACTGTGTCTGTGCCCCATCTTCTATCTAAATTAGAATCTGCCGGCATACGTGGACATAGTCTAAACATTTTTCAAGACTACCTTAAGGATCGAACTCAATGTGTTAAAATAAACGACTCTGTTAGTGATAGTCGAACTGTGAGTTTCGGTGTTCCTCAGGGTTCGATTCTGGGACCAACATTATTTTTGATTTATATAAACTCACTATGCAAACTTTCTTTAACAAACTGCTCTATCTATACATATGCTGATGATACAGCTTTACTAATACACGGTCATAGCTGGTCGGAGACGTATATGTATGCTGAAAAGGCACTAAAAATTGTAACGAGTTGGCTCTCTGCAAACCTTCTTACACTCAATCTTGCAAAAACAGTCTATATGCCTTTTGCGTTAAAATATTCCGCAACAAATTTTCTCAACTCCCATACAATTAAAGCCCATGCCCATGATTGCCTTATAAATTCATCTAGTGCACCGTGCAACTGCCCACAATTGTCTAAGGCAACTACAGTTAGATACCTTGGGGTCGACATCGATACCACATTGAGCTGGAAGCCACATTTACAAAAGTTAACTTCACGAGTCCGCAAGCTCTTGCCCATCTTTCGGAAACTGAGAAACTCTGCAGATTTTAGTTTACTAAAATCTGTTTACTGTGCTCTATGCCAGAGTCTGCTTACATATTGCATAACAGTATGGGGTGGAGCTTCCAAAACGAATCTTCTATCACTAGAACGATCACAAAGAGCGGTTCTAAAAGTTATGTGCTCTAAGCCGTTTAGATACCCTACCTCAGACCTGTACAATGATTGTAAAGTCCTGACGGTTCGACAACTCTTTATCTTACACACTATCCTCAGAAAACATGCCACACTCATATTTAAAGCAGATTGTACGAAAAAGCGCCGCTCATATAAAGTTTGTAGTACTTATAAGTCTAATACCGCCACTGCCCAGCGACATTACCACATTATAGGGAGCTATCTCTATAACAAAATCAATAGGATATGTAATATATTTCCGCTTACTAGAAAATCCTGCAAAATGAAAGTACAACAATGGCTACAGTTCTTGAATTACGATGAGACAGAAGACATAATCAAATTATCTATTATTGGAACACATGCTGATATTAGCTATATTTTTGCCAATTTTTGTATTTTTTTTTTTGTTATGTATACCATTAGTTTTATTATTAATATTTTATGCCTTAATTTTCAATGTTGTTAAATAGCATGGATCACGTTCATTCCGACTACAATGTAACTCCCTTTGAAACATGTTGTAAAGCGCTAACATCCAAAACTGAAGTTAACTCTTACCTTGGATGTTAGAGTGTAATTTTTATCCTATCTGTTGTTATATTGTATTACATATAAGCGATTCATAAAATGGATAATGTACAAACTTGCTTGAAAATAAAGATACTATTATTATTATTATGTAATAAATATGGAAAATAAAATATGGTACAATGTGTATAACTATAAATAATCCTTTGTTTCAGGAGCTGGAGTGGAGTACATAAATATTCAATGTGTACCTATATAATAAGACCGTCCAAGAAATATGGCTCATATACAGGGTATATCAAGACTGCTACCGAAAACGAAGCCGGGTGGCAGTTTAAGCGACTTCAGACACAATGCAACAGAAAAAGTTGAAAAAAAAAGCGACAATTTTTTTTTGTTATTTTTTTCCTATGGCCATATTTGGGTGGTAAATACATTTTTTCCTAAAATAATAGTGTATACCCTTTTATTTATAAATACTCTAAGGTATAAAAGAGTTAAAATTACTATTTTAGCAAAAACTATGGATTTACCACCCAAAAATGACGATATTTAAAAAACCATAAAAAATAATTGTCGCGTTTCTTTGCGAAATTTTTAATTGTATTATGTTTGTAGTCACTAAAACTACCACCCGGCTTCGTTTTCGGTAGCAGTCTTGAGATACCCGGTATATAGTGCCATGTATATCAGCTATAGACTAAATAAGTAAGCTCAACAAATATATATAAAAAATAAAAAGAGATATATAAAATTATGACATACTTTAACTTAAACACTTTTGCAGGTAACACTATAGAAATCATGCATACAACAAATCATTTGGACAATACGCACCCTTTTGAAATGAGTATGTAATATAAAAATATACAAAAAAGAATGAGACAAATTGTGTCAAGGAAGAAATATTTGCATCAGAAAACAGTGTTTTAAATCAAAGTTGAAGAATGTTATGAATTTTAATTAATATGTAATACATAAAATAAATTGTTTATTTCACCTATTTTCATTGTTAAAAAATGTCATATTATATTTCTATTGTACATTTTTAATAGTACATTTATTAATTTAGTTTTAAATTAATGTTAAAATAATTGTTATTATTTTGTGTTTATAAAGGAATATAGATATAAATGTAAGACAGATCTAAAGAAATGTAGATAATTAAAAAATATAATATGTACTAATGCTGTTATTAAAATATACTACAATAAAACATAACTCATTTTTATTTGTATTCATTCCATGGTAATTCAATAAAATGCACTGTACGGTTTAAAATATGTATTTTATTATATTATTCCTTGTTGCAACATTTTCATTGGTTATACTATGTGGAGCTGGTGGAAATGATTCAGAAAGATCAATCTCCAATATATGATCATTCTGGGAACATGCTATATTATGTAACACAGCACATGCCTCTATAATAGTAAGCTAATTTTCAAAAACTTATAGCCCAACTTGCAGACAAGAAGATCTTTGTTGTAAAACCAAAGACCCTCTCCACTGGGTTTCTTGTTTTAGTATAGTCTTGATTGTAAGCTTCTTCAGTCTCCCCTTTCCAGAAATGCACATAAAGGAGAATCATTGAAATTTTTACTATCATGCACCGCGCCTGGCCATCGGCCTATAATGTTTCTTATCCTCAATTGAAATAAAACTATTATTTACGGATTTTATCGCGAATTTAGTTTAATTTTTACATTTTTAAGCTGTAAAGTAATCGAAACGTCGGGAAGTTAAAAATGTAAAAATTAAACTAAATTCGCGATAAAATTCGTAAATAATAGTTTTTTTTCAATGTGTAACATTCGCGTAAATCTAAGAAACCATTATCTCAAGTTAGGGTCGCAGACTGCTTGCACATTTATAGAAAAATGGCCTTTTCTGTTTCTAAATGTTTCTGCTTGTGGTCCTCCTAAAAACAAGATAATAAAAATTAGAGCTCTAGCAAATATTCTTATTTCAAACTACAAATAATTTTATGTAAATTGAAAAAATATATTCATAAAATTGAATTCTTTATAGGAAACTACTATTGTAGTTGAACATTGTTCCAGTATATACTGAATAGCTACAATCAGTACAAATCATTGTATGATTAATTATATTATATTATATATTTAGCCCTACAACTATTTAGAGAGCTTGGTTATATGGGGTACAGTGGGCTGGGGAAGAGCCAATTACCTGCTAAATGTTTTGATTCCAACAAGCATATATATATAAATTATTGTGTAGAAATCATTTAGAGTGTGCCTTTATACTGTGCATAATATATTATTCTATTCTTTGATTAATAATATAATATTATGTACAGTAAAAAGGAATACTCTAAATGATTACTACACAATATAAAATACGCTAGGCATTTTAGAAGCACATTTAGTTAAAATAGGATAAGAAAACATACCGGGTATCTCAAGACTGCTACCGAAAACGAAGCCGGGTGGTAGTTTTAGTGGCTACAAACACAATGCAATTAAAAATTTCGCATAGAAACGCGACAATTATTTTTTATGATTTTTTAAATATCGTCATTTTTGGGTGGTAAATCCATAGTTTTTGCTAAAATAATAATTTAAACTCTTTTATACCTTAGAGTATTTATAAGTAAAAGGGTATACACTATTATTTTAGGAAAAAATGTATTTACCACCCAAATATGGCCATAGGAAAAAATAACAAAAAAAAATTGTCGCTTTTTTTTGCAACTTTTTCTGTTGCATTGTGTCTGAAGTCGCTTAGACTACCACTCGGCTTCGTTTTCGGTAGCAGTCTTGATATACCCTGTATATTTGTGTACATGTAAAAGCTTAATAGTTATGTATACATTATTATAAGTAGAAATTACCTGGAGATTTGATCCTTATATGTATGAAATTTATAACTTCAATCACTCCTGCGATCGCATAGAAATCATTCGCAATACGGCATTGTTGTTGTTAGTTGGGAATTTTCATGCCACGATTTTGTAGTTTAACTAACTCTGCTGCAACTTTGTGTTGTACAGTCGGCTGTTCCACATGAAATACATCTCCAATAATCTTCTGGTAACTGCCTGTCGTAGAATATCATAAAGCAAGTAACAGTTGGTCGCAAGTTTTTATCAATCGACTTCTATTTGTAGTGGGTTCTATTTTGCCTCCAGCAAGGAACACAGATGCAGAACAGTTTCTTTCTTCAGGCGGAACCTCACTTTGTTTGAATGTTTTCTTCTTTGTATTTGTCAAAAGCATTGATTTTTTTCTTGATTGACTCGCCTTGATGAAGCTATATCGTCATCAGACAGCGATGAAACCGACGCGAGAGTCATTTTAGTAAATTTTATGTAGAATTGATAAAGTTAAGAGTGGTCGCAGACGGCCTTAAGACGACGGCTGCTTAAAACTAGAAATTCTTAAAAATTTGACTGTTTGACAGCTGTCAAACTCTTAAGTTGCTTTCGAGAATACGAATCGGATGAATAATGCCCCATTAAATATTTAATTCTTAAGTGGTTTATCGAAGTTATATTTAACTGGAATCAATTTAACAGGTCATTAGAGCTAGTTAATCGGAGTTAAAAGTTAATTGGCTTTCCAGTATTTGGGCATGAGAATGACAAATAGAATTTTAAAAAGGCATATTGAATATAAGGCACATGATATGATTAGAAGAGTCTGGAAATTTATGACACACCATTTGACAATATTATAAGATCTCTTAATTCGATACAGGGTTTGTACTGGAAAAATTCTGCTCATGAAAAATATTGGATTTTTTAATATATATTAGCCCGGAGTAAGGAATTTGCTCGAAATGCCGATATGCTCGCCCCTCTCCCCTTTTGGGATGGAACACAAAAGGCGATACATGGGTGTCCTGATTGCTACCGGCACCTCTGCCTAATCCTTTCGAGAAAAAGGCGTGTGTTTATGTATTATTGTATGCAAAGGACTTCGTGACGCATCAAACTTTGTATAGCATCGTACGATTCAACCGAATTTCGATTAAAGTCAACAATTCTCACTGAAAGCAAAAACTTTTTAAAATTCCATCTCACGCCACGCCGGGTCTTACTTCCGACGAAACCTACGACAGCTCGAACTGACAACGTACCGTGAATCCGTACATTATTTATTCAGTCAGTCAAATTGTTGAAACGCATGTAAATGTAGACGGGAGAATAGAACCAAAATACACTGTAAGTTGTGACGTCACAGAACGAAGTGTTTCTAGATGTGTGGAATTGAAATTAGCAAACGTTGAATCTAAATGTTTCTATTAGTTTAAATTGTAGGAGTCATTAGTCCGGGGACTTAAAATGTTTTTTTTATTGGTAAGTCCGGAAACTCAAAATTATTTGAGGCGACGGGCAGTATATTATGTTATGGGCCAAGTAATTAATGCGGGCAGTATCCATAATGCCCGGGTAGTATAAATAATGGTCAGCCATATCGGGCCAAGTGATTAATTACAATCTTAACTCACCTATTTATCACATCATGAATATTATAATATCTCGGGTTTAATTGATCTGCTTATGTTTAGTAGTTTCTCGGGTTTAGTTGATCTGCTTATGTTTAGTAGTTTTTTAACGTCCGAAATATTATCTTTAGAAGGAAATTACTGCACCGACTTTATGGATCAGTTAGGTTGACTGTGCCCCAAAACCGACTCGGGACACCCCGACTTCACGTAGTCTTTTGGCTACCGACCCTAGAGTGTATATAAAAAGCCGGAGGCGCGAAGGGAGAGCAGCCCCCGCCCGCTGTAACGAAGGATAGGAAACCGTGCGAACCGTGCCGGAGGCGACCAGCATGCCGAAACCGCGGAGGTGAGCATGGGTGCCTATCTTTTGTTACGCAAGGGCGAAGGGGCTGAACTTTCCGTAGCGCCGGAAACGTTGCAGAAGCAAATTTGTATTGACAACAAGTGTTTTGAGGTTAGGTTACTATAATTGATATTTCTCAGGAATGGTGCGTTACATTTTCATGGGACCACTCCCATGGGAGTGGAAGTGGTACCAGGGGAGGTGCGTGACCTTGCAATAGCCGCACGATGCCACTTCGGCTCATTGTTTTGATTTCAATTCGCTGTACATCACTCTGCCCAATAGGCACTGGGCATTATTCACAATGCCCGGGCAATGTGATAAATTTATTGGTTTTAATCACATTGCCCGCACTTATTGGACATTATTCATATTGCCCGGACATTATGAATAATGCCCGATTAATCACTTATCCCATAACATGTACAAGACATGTTAACAATAAGTGTATAGTACGTGAGGGCTTAAATTATTATTTTAGCTAAAACTACAGATTTACAACTCAAGCATGATGATATTTCAAGAATCATAAAAAAATCGTGTTTCTTTGCTACATTTTTAGTTGCATTATGTTTGTAGTCAATAAAACTACCCCTCGACTTTGTTTTCGGTCGCAGTCTTGATATGCAGGGTGAGTTAAGTCATATACATATTTTTCTGACCCGGATGAACTCGGAATAAGGTTGTATGGTAGATATAAATTATTTCCAAGCCAAAACACGTGGCTTCCACTTAACGTCCCTACGGGTTGCGTGCTCAGAGCCATTTGGCTATCAGCGGCTCGTAACCTCAAATACATGGTGTTTCCTTGACTGTTATTTGTATTTCATACATACTGTATATATACGGGGGTACGGTTTAATTTATGCCTAGTTGACATCCCACGGTTATAAATTCAAGTCAAGTATGTTATGAATAGATTGTGATAAAATTATTTCTGCAGTGTAACCATCATAAGTAGACACATAGAAACGTAAATAAAAATACGCAGTCTGATTAATGAATTAGTGAAGTTATAAACTACTGGATTTGGACTTAAAAAAACTGGAATATCATTTTTTTACATCTTTGAAATCAAATATGTACACAAACATGATGATATGATTGTTACATGTCACTTGATATAAACCAATGGAAGAATAAAAGGCTTTTGAAAAAAAGAAGACAGTTCGCGTCCCTGAGGGATTTTTTGGCGCCTTTTCTTTTTCAAAGCTACAACACAACACGAAACAGTGGTATCAGTAATTAACGATTCAAAAGCACTTATGAAAGTGTATTTAAATAGAGAATATTATGATGTCGATTGAAAGTCTTGTGTGATATTGCTATCTTTCTATCATACAACTGATGGAAAACTTATCACAGTGACTGATCCACGCAATTGTGGCATTCGATTTCTCGCTGGTCGAAATATGTATCCATTGGCAATCGATCCCAGGATCTTCCCGTTTAAAGCCCATGTATGTATGAATGTATGTATGTATCAGCCCATATACGTCCTACTGCAGGGCATGGGCCTCCTTTATAATCGAGAGTACGATTGAGAGTGATATGGTCCACGCTGGCCTAGTGTGAGTTGGCGGACTTTACAGTCCATGTATGTATACTGTAATGAAATCAATACAAAAAATAATTCAGCCACCTAAATGTATATTTCTAGCCCAAAAATCACAATAAAGAATATTTTTTCGGCACACAAATACCTATTAGATAATTCCCACACATCGAAATAAATTTAGATTCACAGTCCTAGATTCCGTATCTTTTTATAGTTGTTATGTTTTCCAACGTGTTATTTAATTCACTTAAGTAGGTCGGGGTAAAGGATTTCATTACGCCGGCTTAAGGATGAAATTTATACCTTCGCGAGGCATACCTGGCGAGTAGATAAACAGCGAACAGTAAATTAACTCCGCCTGGTAATTTATTTGTTCTGCAACTTGAGTTCAGTCGTTATTACTTTTATAAATAGGTGTTTTGGAATTTATCACGTGTTTATGGCAGATTGTTGGAGTTTAAATAGTCTTTGTACATATTTATCCCCATTTAGATGGGTGAGGTACCTAATAATCGTTGACGTTATAGATTTTCATAATCACTTAACCCACATGAAGTATGATGGTATGATTGCTATTTTCTATAATATTTCTATGCTCGCACTAGCTTCATCACTATATAGTATAAAACAAAGTCGCTTTCTCTGTCCCTATGTCCCTTTGTATGCTTAAATCTTTAAAACTACGCAAAGGATATGATGCGGTTTTTTTTTATAGATAGAGTGATTCAAGAGGAAAGTTTATATGTATAATACGTACATATTATTGTACAGAAATCGATTTGTACCCGGACGAAGCTGGGCCGGGCCGCTAGTAATATATAACTGTGATCCGTGCATCCAAATAAAAGAATGTGTTGGATTTTTTTTAAATATAGATAGAAATGGTTATGTATGCTTATGAAACAGTATATTCATTTTAAACGTAGAGAAAACCCAGTATTGTGCATGTCATCGACAAGATGAGACAGGTTGGTCTGATATTCACGAAACAAAATATGTATATTCACAAAATAATAGTAACAATGTGCGCTACTGTTTGACTTATTTATTTATTTAAAAAAAGATCGTAACTACTTGTCCTACTGTTGTATCTTCACAATGCACAGGTAGCCCCAAGACGGTAGATTACAACGCAATTTATTTCCGACATGATTCGCGAATGAATATATTATGAAATATATAAATTACTCCACTTAAACGAAGATTCGAATGTCAGCTGCAGATTATTATTATTTCCTTATAATAAGTGTAAAAATTAGAGAGGAAAATATTTTTAAGTAATTATCAGTAACAATGGGGAATCGGGAGTGGAAAATAGAGCTTAAAGATAAATTTGAGTTGAATATTAAGGATATCTACGACTGTTCAGTTGTTTGTGTATGTGTTTAAAGATATTTCGTGCTGCTTCTAGGAATTAAAGAAAACGTAGAGAAAGAATGTGAAGGTGTTAGAAATCTCCACGATAAATTGGATGATATGTGATTGGATGAGTGCAAAAAACCATGTGGTGGTAGATCTCTCATATGTCAGAAGCCCATTGGGTAAGTACCACTACAATGTGTATTTCTCTCGCCAAACAGCTGTGTAAATGCACTGTTGTGGTCCGGTTTATTTTGACATTGTATTCAGAGTATCTAATAGAAATATTGAGCCCTATCATCTCATGTATCAGGATGGCGAGTGCAGTTTGCCAATCATTGTTACTTGCCATGAGCGGTCGTATCGCTTACAATCAGGCGAATGGCATTCTTGACTCGTCATTCATTACAATAAAATAAAAATACGTTAACTGCATATTTATAAAGTTTCAAAATACTAATTTGCGTTTTTACGGGATAAGAATTTATGCGCTTTAAAGGGAAAACAGAATATTATATAATATTTTGTATTGCCTTTTCACACAATCACTATAGCAGTACGGAAACGTCTCCTCAGACGACTTAAACATTAGCCCGCGAAGATAAAAAGGTACATTGAAGCATTAACAAAGATAATATTTTCCAATGAGGGCACTTAGTGCTGTCCTAAAACCAACTTGGGTCAAAAAAGCGTCTCTTTAAAGCTCGCCGAGGGTATTTCAGGAGGTTTTTCTCTCGAATCCATTTATTATTTCATTAGCAACGTTTACTTTCCTCATCCAATTGTCTTTGTTTTGGACGGCACTATTTTTCTATTTTCTATGTTATACCAGCGAATTTGTTCTAGTGGAATTTTATTTGACAAAAATGAAAGTATATTGAAAGGAAAACGAGTCTATATTAAAATATCCGACGTAAATTACCTCAAACTGCAAGATAACAAGATTATTTGTTATTGGCTATCCGGTTCGATTTTACCGGAGGCAATTACTCCACTCTCTTGACACTCATTAACCAGCTTTCCAATAAATCTGACTTCTCTCTTCATTTACAAATACTTAATAAGTATTCATATTCAGAAATGAGTTTAATTCACTACGTAACTCAATTTTAAAAACAATGTTTAAAATGCATATGTCAACGATTGCATATCACGAAAGTAATATCATCACAAACGTTGGAAAATAAAAGGTACAATAAAACAAAATCTCAAAAGTACAATAATAGAAAATGTAAATTTATCTCTCATACAACTTGTAGTTAAACAAAGCTAAATTTAAAAATGCATGGGACATAATTCGGTGGGTGGATATATTGTATTAATTTTAACAAATGTAAAATATACATGAAATTATACCTATACTTTTGATAATACAAAGGATATGATCAGGAATGTTTTCAGGTTTTATTGCTAAAGCAGCTATCGGAAATGGTTATAAGCAGGTTCTATTTTAGATCTCCCTTTTAATACTTTCTTTGAATTAAATGCATAGCTTCACGCCTGCGTCTTAGGATATTAAAAGACTATAAGCCAAAGGGTAACATTCCCAAATTCATTTTTTTGCTTCATCAACTGTAATAATTCATGGACGTTTAGCGGCTACGAAACCCAAATCAAAACTTTTATAACATTTATAAACTTATTATATTTTATATTTACATACGAGTGTGGCGGCCTGTCGGTAAACGGACCAAAGGCGGCTGCCAACATGTTCACGGTGGTCGCGGGATCGAATCCCAGCGCACACCACTAACTTTTCGAAGTCTAGGTTTATTGATAGTCAATCACCACGCACTATAACGGTGAATGAAATATCGTGAGAAAAACTGCATACCGTAGCGATTTGTATGAATTTATATGGTATGTGAGGTCCGCCAACACGCATTACGCCAGCCTGGTGGATTATATGGCATAACCACTCTCAATCGTACTCTGGATTTTAAAGGAGGCCTGTGTCCTGCAGTGGCACATATGTGGGCTAATACATATTATATATACGTGCACATAGCTGAAATTCACAAAAGATTTATATACTTATAGTGGATAGTACAGTATTCTGTTGTTAGGGTTGAGCCAGCCGCTTTGATGGACGATATTTCCATTCCGGGCCGATACTGTTTTAACACCGAAAAATCTATACAAAGGACATCTTTTTTTCACTAGCTTCACAAAATCGACATTTCTGACATGAAAACAGCTCGGCGTGTTTGAAAAAGGCGATACAGTTGACACCTCCGTTACAAGCACGGATCCAGGGGGGAAGTATGTCGATTTTATAAAGTAAAAAAGTGTGTGTGTATTCACAAATAACAGCTGTAACAACTTTAAAAGTCATTATTACGAATTGAAGTATTGAAATCGGACCCAGTGTTCTGACATGAACTATATGGACCTCCCCTCCTGGCGTAAAAGTTGGATCCGCCCTTGCTCTGTTACATAAATGTTCTTTTTTTTTGCTTGTGTTTAACGTTGATTTGTAATATTTGTGTGTTTTGTTTATTTTAATAAGTAATTGATTTTGTAATCGTACTATTTTTTTTATTATAATTCACAAAACTGATGTACAATCTAGCAAGGTACAGGAAAAGCGTTTGGTAATAAATCGGATTGTCATCTACTAGATGTGAATCCAAAAAGCATTTAAGAAGACACTCCACATTACAAAAATAAATTTACAGCTACACTAACAGTTTTATACTGAATCAAATTAATGAAGGATGGACAGCACAATATAATATAAACTTAACTAATCAAAAGTCTGATTTTGGACCTAGTTGAGGCTATAGAACCGCAAAATATATCTATATCATTACGAATTGAGTTGGCAAACGACATCATGCGAGCCATAGGTGAATGATAACCAACATTTGTGCGACTATAAGGTAAAAGAAAAGTTTTTCTATTTATTAAGCGGCTGCTAGGACGTGGAACACAAAAGTCTAGTTTTCCCAACAGCTCAGGTGAATCAATGGAACCATTAACCAATTTAAATAAGTACATCAGGTCCAGGCTTTTCCTACGGGCACTTAAAGACTTCATTTTATAGTGACTTAATCGAGATTCGTAGGAGTTGAGAATACGGCATCTGTTATCCGTGTAACAAAGCAAATATAAAAACTTCTTCTGAACACGCTCAATTCTATCTGAGTGCACTTGATAATAAGGGCTCCACACTGTACTACAATACTCCAATATGCTACGTATGACACTGTTGTATATGGATACGGTAAGGCTAGGTACTTTAAAAATTTTCATTTCTCTAATTATAAACCCAGACAGTTTCGACGCTCTTTTAATGGTTCCATCATAATGATTTCTAAAAGTCAAGTTGTTATCAAACAAGACGCCTAGATCTCTAATGGTATCAACCTCTTCAAGCGGGATATTATTGACTACATAGCAACTATTACATGGGTACCTTTTTCTACTGAATTTTATTACGAAACATTTACTTTGGTTTAAGGCCATATTATTTTTTACGCACCAATTATTAAGGCCATCTATATCTAATTGAAGTTGAGTTCTATCATGATCACTATCGATGGTCCTATATATTTTCAAGTCGTCTGCGAATAGTTTATAATGAAAACTGATGTTTAAGTCAAGTCGTTGATGAATACTATAAACAAAAGGGGTCCCAAGTGAGAGCCCTGAGGCACACCTGATGGTATAGGAGACAGTGATGATTTGAAAACCTTAAGATACACTAGCTGTGAACGGTGTTTTAATTAGGACTCGCACCAACGCAACAAAGACCCATAGCATACCCAAAGCATTTAATTGAGCAATTAATAAGTTGTGGTCAACCAGATCAAATGCCTTTTTAAAATCCGTGTATACTGCATGAACATCTCTATTGCTATCCAATGCAGACGAGATATGGGAGACATATTCAAGTAGGTTAGTAGTCGTCGATTTTTTTTTACAAAAGCCATGCTGATTAACATCCAATAACGTTTTAAAGTGACAATACATTTTTTTCTGCACAATGGATTCCATAATTTTACCACAGGCGGAAAGTATCGATATTGGTCAGTAGTTTGCAACATTATTAAGTATAGTTAGCATAATTAAGTAAATAAATAAATACTATTTCAGTAAAACTATTATTTACAGACTCTTACATTTTTTGACTTCACGACGCAACGTATCGATTACTTTACAGCTTTGTGCCACGAGGTGGACTGAGGTATTAGTTTGAGGAGTCTGAGGAGTAATCCGCTCAGTAACTGTTACAATATAACTAGCCTTAATTACACTTAAGACTCTGCTGGGTACAGGCCTCCCACATAATATCCCAGTTTTCTCTTTGTCAGTCCCATCCAGGTTGAGCCTGCGAGTTTAAGTCGTTGACCCATCTTGTCGCCGGACATGAAGTATATTAGAAACTACAAAATCCTGTTTGGTATAAAATCACCTGTACAGGCTAACGCACATTGTTCAAATCATTTTAGCATCGTAAGGACTTTCATGTCAATTTATTTATATAGCTTGAAGTTCAGTTGCAATAATCCAGTCCTTGGAATGTTTGTTGTTATCGTTTCTTAATTATTTTTTCCCATATCATTTATCTGTGCATTTTATATATCACATCGCACAATGAAACAAAAATTTCTGGGTCAAAAATACTAGACTTAGTTCAAAGGTCAAACCTGCAGCCTCTGATTTCAGTCGGTTTCTCAAGTAACGGTACCATGGAGGCTTTTATGGTATTAAATCTAATAATTGCGCTCTCTATACAGCGTCTCAGACTAATTATTGCATTATGCTGGCAGCTTTTCCGGGTAATATTTTAGTTCGCGTCTAGAGCAGGTGTTGCAGGCGCTCGGGTGAAACTTGAAACGGGAAGGCAGTGCATTTGGATATGTTTTGTATGCTGACTTACTCATTAATTTTATTTCTACATAAATATACTAATATAAAAATAAATAAATAAATACAACCAACAGCCACATACAAAGTCCTGGACCCCATACTAAGATGAAGTCTTGTATCGTGGGTATCAAAAACTTTCAGAGACTTTTCGGTCTCACAAACACCCAGACCCGTAACAAATACCTGTGGTCCGCACAATATTGTTTCGGTGCGGAATCGAATCCCCGGGCTCTCGTTTCACAGCCGTCTTCTAACCAACTGTGCCACTGAGGCTGTCATGTCACATGAGTGCTGGAAAAGTCGTCAAAAACATGTGTGTCCGAGTAGCTTTTGTGTATATCCGATATCGAGCGATCTTGATTAAATGTATTCATTGACGTCTGACGAAAGACGACCATCTCCAACCAGAGCATTCTTGTCTGTTTTATATCCCTAATGCATCATCGGGAACAGTTTGCTTTATCGTAGTCGTTTTATGTTAGTATGAAAAACAGCTTCAGTTTCGATTCTATGTCATCACTTGACTACTTACTTGTAATCGATTGTGGCTATTATTTAAGGTCACATAGAAAGACGACCGTACAGATTCGTCCTTATAAAATACAATTTAGTTTAAAACTATACATATCAATAATAATAATCGTGTTAATTTTATTGTATGCCACAGGCGAGTAACTTACGCGGTGTAAATGGACCTTTATTAGCCATAAATTCACTTTCAACCAACAATTTTATTTCAAAGAAAACAAACGAGCAATCCATTGCTCTATGTGTGTGTTTAAACAAAACATATCGCGTTCAGAGCTCGTAATGTGCATTAAATTAGGTGACGGGTCTTTAAAATATTTATGTATGAAAATAAAACGTACGTAAAAACGCAAGGCGTCATTAAGCTCTGACGCATTGGCCATTCACACGATACAATTTGAAGGTGTTTCAATAGAATGTTTGGAATTCGATTACGTACAGTATTCGTATTTGTGGAATTCTTACCTTCAAACAAGCGTAACCTGTATCTTCCGAGCGAAATTCTGAATAGTCCATGATAAAATATATTCAACGTATTAAAGGATCATAAATGAACTTCGTAATAGTTGTAATAAGTGCATTTATAGCTTTAAAGAACAGAAATATGTTAATTAAGTAAAGACATATTCCACTTACTTCCTGGAAAATCTGAAAAATAATCTGAATATTATTTAGAAATCCGATTAAATTAAATTAAATCTTAACAATTGAAAAGAAAGAAAACAAAAATATCGAATTGTTTGGGAAATTAGCTTACTAAAAACCAATCTATGGAATAATAAGTCTGAGAACAAAAAGGTCGCAAATGATTTTCAGAAATTGGCTGAATTGACTCTCTGGGAACAATAGACCTAAGAAACGAATGTACCTAACCAAGATTACCTGAATAAGTATCGCAAAAATACCTCGGAAATAGAACAGAAAATCAAAATCCCTCAATAAACCCAACAAAGGCTGCTGAGGTGCAAAGCGTCGGCACACAATCATCGTCTGTAGCACCCTTGCATTCTCAATGCAGACCGAACTGAGACTCTTCAGTACAAGTGGATTCAGATCTTTAGAATTGCTTATATGCACTAGTGTATTGTGAATACGATATGGAATAAGCGGTTATGCGGTTTGAGGTTAGAAATCTAAAATTAGCGGTCTAGGTGGCATATTTATAAACCAGCTCATTGTCTTTGAACAATAATGTAAGCTTTGCTTAGGAAAGCTTACATTATTTTTTTTATTACAAAATGCTGACGGCATAGACTAAAGATTATAGAATTGTTTGCTTATTACGGTATGATTATAAAGTAACTATAGAAGAACCGAGCGGATTTTAATTATGAAGAATAGAACTAGTTAAATAAAAAATATTTATAGATTCTGGATCTCCAGTAATCAGCTAATAAAATGATAGGTCGTTGACCTTTACAAAATGCTCCTTTCTTAATTATGTTTAAAAGTAGTGATATCTAAACAAGAAATACACAAATTTATATTTATTATTTCATAATGACGCGCAATCAACATTGGCGGCACCAAAACGAGGCTACAGACGAAAAAATAATATCAATTTAAAAACCCTACCTGTTCTACGCTAGGTGGGGCTGGTGGTATTAATCTGAATAATTTCTTAAGCAGAGAATAAAACTTATTCTTAAATCAACATATGGAAAACTTCATAATAACTTTGTAATGTTTGCAAAACTTCCAGGGGTTGAAGATAGATTTATTCAGATTATTACATTTGTGTAAGTTGTTCGTTTGTAATTTTTGTTGTTGTGAACATCCATGTCATTAGAGAAACGTTTTATAATTGCAAAAGGTTTTATTTAGATGAAATGCTATTTAGTATCATTTGTTTTGAGTTTGGTTTGAGCCATTATCTATCTCGTAGGCAGACGGTTTGCCAGTGATGAGATCAAACTAACAATGTTTTAAAATTATTACTTTGCGAAACTCCCAGAGTAACTGGGAAAATGAAGGAAGTTCTATTATATATTATGTTTATCACATAAACAAAAATTTGCCTTTGCAATCAATGACGCGTATTAGATTCTCACTGTATTCGTAAGTAAAGGACACCTAACCAAAATATTTATACTAAAATGAATATACCTCATATTATTAACTAACAGACTATCCAGAATAATTAATTTCATCCAAAAACGTTTTCACAAAAAAACATTTAGCATTCAGACGCCGCGCCGCCCATTGAAAGTCCATATTCTTTTTTCAAGACGATTCAATAGAATAGAAATTAATGGTTTGCCTGGTCTGGCTAAATAGGAATAAAAAGGGGCCGGTGTGGTTCAATCTACTCTTAACTTATTCATTGAACCATTTTGTATGTACGGAACCGTGGTGTTTTACGCTCCAGTGATATCAAAACTTTCTGGCTTATATTTCTATTAATCTGCACATTCTTTTTTGTAGGTATTGTTATTAGGCTTGTAAGTTCCTAAAGAGCGTGGTGGCCTGTCGGTAAAGGACCAGACGCGGCTGCCCACATGTTCACGTTGGTCGCGGGTTCAAATCCTAGGGCACACCTCTTACTTTTCGGAGTCATGTGTGCATTGATAGTTATTCTACACGCACTATAAAAGGAAAGGAAAAGATCGTGAGGAAACCTGCATACGATAGCGTTTTGTAATATTTCTGTGGTGTGTAAAATCCACCAAACGGCACTAGGCCAGCGTGGTGGGCTATATGGCCTAACCACTCTCATATCTAAAACAATGCGTTAAATAGATACTTTTAAATTTTACTTGTCGTATAAAAAATTGCCATACACTAATATAATTAAGATGAATTATACCTAAAAGAGTGGAGACCACGCCTCGGCAAGCGTAGTACAGGACGCCCTCGATATCCGAAAGAGGGCAGGTAGCGGTTGGAGATAATGGACTGAAGATCGAGCCAGTGGCATGATAGGTGAGGCCTATGTCTAGCAGAGGAAGCGGGTGGGCTGGTTATGATGATTCCTTGAAATCGTGGGCTCTATGTGAGCTTTAAGCATTCCACTCGCAGCAGGTTCGCGAACCACGTACACACTATGTTTTTGGATTACATACATGCCAACGGTTACGGCTCGTTAGCATGTACCCGGCTTTAATGAGCAACAAAATATTTTACTGTCCCACAATGCATAGTCCTGAAGAGAATATTTATTAGCATCATAAACTTTTATTTATGTGACTATTTCAAATGCACTACCTCTTATTTCAAGGTAGGTTTCCTGTGCACTGCAACGAAGCAAATAAAGTGAAATAAAAATATTATTTAAATTTACTATGTGCTTTACGTATTTACGATTTCTAGAAGAAAAACCTTGTTCAGCAAAATTTCTTGAATATTATTGTTTAAAATATTACAGTGAAGGATACTTAATCACCGAAGCTTTAATTATTCATCAGCCATTAGCTGAAAATAGCAAATTTTACATAACAATTTTATTATTAAACTCCGAACCATTTTCATTTTATAAAATGGAAGAAGGAAAATATATAAAAGATTTGACAAGTATTTCATCAAATTATCGTTATCCAAGTTTAATTAAAGAAGCAAAAATGTTTTAATCAAGGAAAATATTATAGGTATTTCATAAATATTCGATTGAAAAAAACTCGAATGTAAGAAAGTTTACTTTAGTCTTTGTATTTGTATCAGCCCATATACGTTCCACTTAATTTGGAGGAGTTAGGCTGTATAGTCCTCCACGCTGCCCTAGTGCGGTTTGACAGACTTTACATACAGTGAAAATATGCAAGGTTAGTCTCGTAACAGTGTAATTATTTAGACAATAATTACTATATACGAATGTTATGTTTATATTTTGTTTGTTATTGTTTCTCACCTGGACTACTACTACCTCCCAACTACACTACTAATCAATTTGGAGTTAGAGAAAATGATATAGAGTGTGTGGTTCACTCAAAGTAAATAAATATTTAGAAGCCAATTTTAGCTGTAGTGTACAGATTAATAAACTTAAAGGTAGACAGATATGTTATTTAAAATATATTGGCGCGTGAGCCAACCCTTACCACTTCTACACTAACAGACTTCCAGACCGAGTGGACCGGTGTCAAGCACTGGAAATCAACCACAATACTTTATTAAACTATCAATACCTAAACGTAACATTAGCTATGGCTAATGTGACTTTTAGAAAAAAGTATGCTTTTTTCTAAAAGTCACACCAAAGTTAAATGAAATGCTGTATAATCCAATACGACTGGTGTGAGATGATTACCTCTCACAAATTTTCTATTTATAGAAGCAGCACGTAATAAAGACACGGTATACATCGGATTTAATTACGTGTCCATAATAAATCATTGGACTAAACAACTAAATCAGGTCGTTAAACAACACCGATGCTATCCAGACTTATCAAATGTTTTACCTTCCTGTTGCGTGGTTACGTGCGTATGTTTCACGTTTATTTATTATTGATAGTGTTAAATATTGTATGGTTTTTGGTTTATGATTGTAACTTTCTGTGGCTGTTTAAAAATGGTTTTTAAAGTTTTCATTCTTTATGTTTACACTGTCCTTTCTCTTTTGTTCTTTAATCTATGGCAGATGGCGATTAGGCCTATAAGACCGATGAAAAGTTATTTTAATTTATTTCTATATTATAATGTTTTTTATTATTTTTTAGTCTGCAATAATGATAAACATTAATAAAAACATATGAAAAGAGCAACACTAGAGTTTCTTGCCCGTTCTTCTCTAGTGAAAACCGCTTTCCGAACCGGGTGGTAGATAAAAAAAAATGACTGAATCTAAATGATGTTGAACATTTTAATGGATTCAATAAATTATTTTAATTTCATTTCATTTCATAAAATTGCTAAATGTTTGTAAGAATGTTTGTTTGTTACATGTTTCATGCTTAACGCCAAATTTTGTCATCAAGGAACATAGGAAGAAATTAAGGAAGCGTCGGGAAGTTCAAAAAAACAAAACCGCCATAAAATGCGTAAATAATAATTTTATAATATATGTGTAACATTCGCGTGAATCTAAGAAACCATTATAGAAATGCCTGAATTTATTCAAATGAAATTAATCACGAATACAGCTTGAAGGGATGTTTAGATGCTTTTAGACTACTTCTATGGACTCGCATCTATAATTTTAATCAATATTTGTATAATACGCTACAGATTCCATCAAAACAGCAAGAAAAAAGAAAAAGGGAAAAAAAAGAAAATAAAATTCCACGCCAAGTGATTGAAGAGCGTTCCAAGCCGTGATAAGAGGTAATCTCGTTTTACGCTTCAAGACAAAAAGTGGTCTATTTTATCTTTTTATGTGAAAAAAAATCGTTTACCAAAACCGCCTTTATCACCCACCCGATATTGAGGAGCTGTCGAGATAAATATCCTACCTCCAGTTTTCCAATTTTCCGACACCGATCTAATTTACTCTTTTGTTACCGATAACTATCCGACCAATTTTTGTTTCGCTTTGTCGCTCTCAAAAACTTCCGGTATGGGTGTTGATTTTTTTTTAATGAAAATAGTAGGTAGTTTTGTTCATTTTTCGGCGAACGAGTGGTGTAGGGTAGAACCGGGTAATACCGGTCGGAGGTAATACCGGTCAATATAAAATCTTACAAACTACTGCGTTCCGACGCACGCACATATACACAGCGAGTGGCGTGATGTGCCCAAGCGGCAACGCCCCGGTCCCCGCTTCATTCCGCAGCCGAAATCTTGGATGAACGTACGTTGTTTGTTTTCGCGCCTAGTTGATGTAAAATTTCGGGATAAAACAATAAGAGGTAAGTTTTTATAATTTCACGTTTCTTAACTTGTTACCTAGGATTGTTGCACCATAATTACTTAGCATTCAGAGTGATAATCGTTTTTTAACTTATTTGGTCAGGTTTCCTATCTAGATTTTTTTTACGGAAATGTTTCGAGTCGGGCAATGCCGGTCATGCTGACCGGTATTAACCGCAAGTAAAGTTGGTTTACATGACTATTATTTATGTTAATATTAATGTTTTTTTTTATCATCTTAGAATGCCTAAAAGAAGAAGCCAACCCATTTCAAAGGCGTCGTGGAGCCAAGAGCAACTACACAGGGGTTTCAGACTAGTGGATGAAGGAAAAAACTATAAGAGAAGCAGCTCGATCATGTGGCGTGCCGTTATCAACGCTTCAAGAAAGAATCAAGAACAATAACCGTGATAGGCCACTACTGGGAAGAAACACAGTCTTCACAAGGGAGCAAGAAGAAGAAATGGCCTCCCAAGTTAAGTTTCTTGGTAAAATATTTTACGGGTGCACTTCGCTTCAAATTAGAAAGAATAATATAAATCACAACGTTAATGATACTTTTGAACTAGCTGGCAAGGATTGGCTCAAAGGCTTCATAAATAGAAATAATTTATCCATCAGGAAAGCTCAAGGCATGAGCTTAAATAGAGCAACTGCTTTTAACAAGAACGAAGTAGGTATGTTCTTCAAACTTCTTTCAGAGCTCATGGAAAAATATAAGTTTCTGCCTAGAAATATATGGAACGTAGACGAGACCGGAATTTCGGCAGTACAAGACCCTGGTAAAATTGTAGCTGAGAAAGGGCAGCAACGTGTAGGGTCTATTACTAGCGGTGAAAGAGGCAAGACCGTGACAGCTGTGTGCGCTGTGAATGCTACCGGAGTCTACGCCCCACCAATGCTAATTTATCCACGACAGCGACATTCATGTGCTTTAGAAGCAGACGGCCCTCGTGGAACATTATATCGGTGCTCGAAAAATGGATGGATCAACGAAGATCTCTTCGTAGACTGGCTGAAGCACTT
The DNA here is from genome assembly GCA_009982885.2 of Hyles vespertilio. Lineage (NCBI taxonomy): Eukaryota > Metazoa > Arthropoda > Insecta > Lepidoptera > Sphingidae > Hyles > Hyles vespertilio. Next base: position 20,982,118 of record CM042807.1, read on the forward strand.
TGCAGATTTCACCAAACCTTCAGAAAACGAGCCCATATTGCTAATCCTCGACAATAATTCTAGCCACATCTCTTTAAGAGCTTATGAGTTTTGCAAAAGCAACAACATAGTGATGTTATCATTGCCACCTCATGGCTCGCATAGAATGCAACCTCTAGATGTTTCTGTCTATGGTCCATTTAAAGCAGCGTATAAACAAGAATGCAACCTTTTCATAAAGAACCAATTGGGAAAAAAGATAACACAAAATGATCTCGCGTCACTGTTCAGGAAAGCTTTTCAAAAAATAGCAACCATTCCAAAAGCTGAAGCAGGCTTTGCTGCTACAGGAATATATCCTTTAAATCCGGACGTATTTACAGACGAAGATTTTGTGGCTGCCAACATTTTAAATAGCAACGAAGTGGTAGTTTCGGCAGAAGAAATACGAGACCGAGATAACAAGACTCCAGAAGCCCAAATAATATTAGATGAATCAATAACACATGATCCACCAACTCAATGTCAGCCAAATTCATCTAAATTGCCATCACTAGCTGATATGATAGAACCAGTCTCAGCAAATAATGCAACAACGATTTCCACAGGCGTTTGTAAAACTGACACTGTTATGGATCTTTTGCCACTACCAAATAAGTCGAGAGACAAGAAATAAAACATACTATCTCGCAAACAGCACGCAACAGTCCTAACAGGAACTCCTAACAAACAAGCTTTGGTCGAGAAAGAAAACAGAAAAATTACAAAGGAGAAGAAAAAGCCAACTCTTAAAATAAAAACTGAAAGAAAGACAGTTAAAAGAAAAGGAAAATCGATGGAAGTGAAAAAAGCTAAAAAGAGAGTACTTCAAGATAAAAACAAACGTAATGAGAGTACATCGGACTCGGAAGTAGAAATGACAGACCTGCGTGAAGATGAAGACACCGATGCTGACGAGGACTACGAAAACAAATGTATAATTTGCGATGCTTATGGGCATAATAACGAGCTCTGGTATAGATGTGTGCTGTGTGGTCTCTGGGCACACGCTGAGTGCTCTGGTTATGACTCTCCTGAGGGTTACATTTGCGACTTATGCCTGAACAAAGCTTGACCGGCATTAGCAACCTACTGACTGGTTTTACCTGCCAAAGGGTCTAATACCAGTCAAACTAGATTTTTTTTAAATGCTGATTATGCCAAAGTTGTTTTAATTATTGATCTCGATTAATGTGATTTTGTTAGAAGAATACCTATAGTTTGATTGTTAAAAGGATTAATAAAGAAATGTTTATTATTATCTTGTTTGTGATTATTTCGCCTTAAGTGACCGGTAATCCCCATTCTTGCCCTAATCGAGAAATTTGATTGGATAATAGTAGTAAGGTAATTATTTTTTTAAACCATGATAAGTACATATCTCTTAGATTACAAATACAAATATAAATTATGTATAATAATCGTTGTAATAGTTATAGGTTGGTCCAAAATTTTTGGGAAAATGAAACACTTATTTTTAACACCATAAATACATTCCCGCAATGTCACCTGTACTCTACAGTAATCTTATATCTATTGTGTATAGGTATCACATACTATGGGGAGCTTTTTTATCTCGCCTAATCCAATGTTTTTACAACCAACCAACATTTATCATAAAAGATAATTTATTAATTTAGTTTAATATTTCCATGTAAACAGTTTTTATTAAAAATCCTGTCAATATATCCAACGTGTATCAAATGAATGCATTAAAACCCATTTGTTAATTGAAATGTTGGTTCATTTATTTTTTAAATGAACCTCAATATCGCGAGCGTCATCTGCACCAAACATGAATATTTCATTTAGTTCACACGTATTGGACCAAAACGCGAGCCCTCGTATTAATTGGATGCTTACAAGTATAGAAACTAGTTTGAATCATATGGATTTGATACGCATTGTAGTACGTCCAAATTTGATCGGATTTTAGAAATAATTATGGAAAAATTAATAAATACTTTTTTAGGTTTGTACGAATGGAAAAATCACTCTTTGACATAACATACTGTGAAATCGAGACTATGTTTTCAATAAATAAATGAATACACCTAACAACCATACATAGTCTTGACTCCACACTAATATCGAATCTTGTGGTGCGGGTATCAGGAGATACACGAGATTCGGTCTCAGAACCACTCAGACCCGTAACAAAGACTTGTGGTTCACTCTAACATTTGTCTCCATGCGGAGTAGAGCCCGCGACCTTTCGTTTCACATATCGTGCTTTCAATACTGCCGTCTAACCAACTGTACCTCAGAGGCTGTCTACATATAAGATGGCTAATGTAAACTTGAGTTGCTGGAAGTCCATTGCTAAATCATAATCATGACCTTACTCATGTTTTTAAGGGACCTATTGTGCAATATTTGGTCTATTTATTTATTACTTCTATAATATATGTGTATATAATTTTCTACACTTTATTTTATTAACAATCTTAAAATTAATATGTTATTAAATTACTGTTTTCATGTTTATCTTTATTTTATTGAAATAACATTTCTATACTTTTTCCGTACATCTGTATTGTTGTATTTGTTATCCAAAGTATAACTAAAATAATACCAATCGAGGTTACGTCATTTGAACTATATTTATTCAAGGACTAACATTAACAAATTTTCTATAGAATGGATATTCCGATATAGGAGATTGTTTACTCACCGAGTGCCATTGAGAACATTTTAGCCTAAATAAGATTCAAAACAAATGAGCTTTCAATGTTATTTATCCATAGGTTATATAGGCTAACTATGCGGAAAGGCTAAATAACAGCCATACTACATATCGTCCAATGAGCATTTTTTAGGCCATTATACGGTACCTTGCCATATTATTAGACCCAAACAAAACTTATTAGATTTTCTCACTTTAAAGGACATTAGCACCGTTATATAGGCGTAACATGTATTATTTTTTGAAATCCCTTTATTCTGACAAAATTTAGCTAAATATATCAATGCTTGAAACACAATAAAAAATAAATAAACATCATTAAAGGCTCGCGAGTGAATTTAGTGACTCACAACCTAAAAATCTGTTGAAATTAAAAAGGGTTGTTTTTACAAATAACAGTAAGTTTGTGATAGAATTTTAGTTTCATTATGCTAGAATATTATTATTTATTAATATATTTGTTGTTTTTTGTAATCATATAGCATTGTATAGTGAGAAAATGACCAAAAATACGTTGTTTTTAAATATATTAGATGGAAAAAATTCGTGATCTTTCGGCCAAGACAGTTGGGTAAGTACGGGGGCTTTTAAAGACTACTGAATTATCCCAATACTAAATTGCTAAAGCGACAGGCATCTCTAGAAGTTCGGTGAATAATATTTAAAAAAAAAGTAATCTCGGGATAACTTTATCGCCAAAACGAAAAGGTGCGTGTGGACGGAAACGTATTAGGACTCTAAGAAAAGACAGAAAAATCCGAGATATTTGTATCCAAAATAGAAAATTACTGGTCCGTTTATTAACGAAGAACATTAGGGATGACAAAATATTCATTTCTCAGGGAACTGTGCAGCGGCGTCTTGCTGAAAATAAATTGAATGCGCGTAAACCTGCGCGGAAACCAAAGTTGACTCCGACCATGATAAAGAAACGACATGATTGAGCCCGTAAATATAAGAACTTAATCATAGATGATTGGGAAAAGGTAATAAAACATTTTTCACTATGAGAAGTCAATATAATCAATCAACGAACTACATTTAAAAAAAATGATCATAACAGGTTTGTGTCTCCGACGAGTCCGTCTTTCAAGTTTCGATAGAAAAATTAATGTTTGTACGGAGAAGACCACATGAGAAATACAAGCCCGACTGCATTGTCCCTACCGTAAAACATCCACCTTCTGTTATGGTTTGTTCTGTTATATCAGGCAAAGGGACAGTTCGCCTGTATATCGTAGAGAAAACAATGCGCCAGGATCAGTACAAAAAAGTTCTTATAACAAAATAAATAACCCAACTTAAAGACTGGTTCTCTGAAGAAGAAGAACCAACTTTTATGCACGATGGGGCCCCTTGCCATAAAGCAAATAGCATTACAAGCTTTTTACAACAGCAACATATTAAAGTTTTAGAATGACTTGGAAATTCGCCAGATATGAATACTATCGAGAATGTCTGGGAGCTTCTGAAGAGGAAAATATCAACCATATACAGTAAAAACTAAAAGAGAATTCATTGATAAATTAATGTTCGAGTAGAATTACAATCCTCAGCTTCAAAAATCTACACAGGCATGCATAAAAAGTATTCCTCGAAGAATTAAGGCACTTTTGGTGACTAAAGGAGGGTCAACAAAATACTTGCGAAATACTAAATTAGAACGAAACCGGTGTTATAATTTGTACCATAATTTGTGTATATATAAAATTTAGTTAAAAGTTATTTCATTTTATTGGCATTATATTAAATTATAGTATCAAAAACTCAAAATAGTAAATAGCTCGTAATGTTGACCAATATCCACTCTTACGATGAAAAAGTAACGGGTTTGCTGCGTGGGTCTAATAATATGGCAAGGGATTGTATGTGACGGAGAGTATTCTGGATTTTATATTAGATTGTTCTATTAATTACCAGCCTGAAGTTAGTAATTTGTGCTCTATGACTATGCGTCCTACCCCATATCAATCGCACTCTCCATTGTGGAAGTGGTCTATGCCCTACAGTGGGTCGTACATGGACAGATGTATGTACAGATAGCAATATACTTGCCCCGTACACCATTTTGAGACGGAACACACAAGACGAAACGTGGGTGTCCTGGAAGCACCTTTGCTTTGTGGAAAAAGGCTAGAGTTGGTAAATATGAACTATATATACCGGGTATATTAAGACTACTACCGAAAACGAAGCCGGTCGTAGTTTTAGTGACAACAAACACAATGTAACTACACATTTCGCAAAGAAACGCGACAATTTTTTTTTATTATTTTTTAAGTATCTTCAAGTTTGGGTGGTAAATCCATAGTTTTTGCTAATATAATAATTTAAAGCCTTTCGTACTATAGCGTCTTTAAAAATAAAATGATGTACACTGTTATTTAAGAAAAAGACTGTATATTTACCACCCTAATACGACGATTGAAAAAAATTAACAAAATAAAATAGTCACAAATTTTTGCACAAACTTTAATTGCATTGTGTCTGAAGCTAAAACTACCACCCAGCTTCGTATTCGGTAGCAGTCTTGATATACCCTGTATATACAGGAAATGTATGTTGAATATGCTTATATACCGGGTATCTCAAGACTGCTACCGAAAACGAAGCCGGGTGGTAGTTTTAGTGGCTACAAACACAATGCAATTAAAAATTTCGCTTAGAAACGCGACAATTATTTTTATGATTTTTTAAATATCGTCATTTTTGGGTGGTAAATCCATAGATTTTGCTAAAATAATAATTTAAACTCTCTTATATCTTAGAGTATTTATAAATTAAAGGGTATACACTATTATTTTAGGAAAAAAATGTATTTACCACCAAAATATGGCAATAGGAAAAAAATTACAAAAAAAAAATTGTCGCTTTTTTTTGCAACTTTTTCTGTTGCATTGTGTCTGAAGTCGCTTAAACTACCACCCGGCTTCGTTTTCGGTAGCAGTCTTGATATACCCTGTATGTAGACAGCCCATCATACATGGCAAAAAATCCGTCACAGTAGTCTACGCCGATACCTCATGGTTTCGAGTCCAGCCTCTGTATAATTTTGATCCTCTTTTTTGAGGCCAAGATAATTGTAAATAATAGCCGCGTACTGACTGACCGAGCAGCCTCGCGAGGCCAGCCGCGCGAAGCAAATGCTCGGCTAGTCGGGACGTGCCTCGCCCGAGGCAAACGCACACGCCGCGCCTCGCCCGAGCGTGCCGCGGCCCGAGCCGAGCGTTGTCGGTTTTTTGTCCATGCTCAAAGGCGCCTCGGTACGTTTGCCGCGCTCAATCAAGACGGTTGTGTTTCGCCTCGCTTGTTCGTCGCAGGTTAGCGCCATGGATAAAGAACAGTGTCTTAAATTAATACAACTATACGGTGAATATAGAAGACTTTGGGATGCGCAATGTCCCGATTATACTAATAGAGGATTAAGAGAAGATGCATGGAGAATAAGTTAGAAAATGAACATTCCAATAGCTGACTTGAAGAAAAAATCTAATCTGTTTTGGTATAATAATTTCATCCAAAAACGTTTAGGTTTCCGTTTTCTTTACTTTACAAGCCGTAAAATTATTAGAATGGCAGTGGTGGCGGTAGCTTTCCGAACGTACTGCCTCAAAACTTCTTTTGAGCAAAACTGGCTCGGCCATGCCGCGCGAAGCTGCCTCAAGCTGCGAGGCAAGCGAAGCAATCGAATTAGCAAAGTGATCAATATCATCCCGTCGACATGTTGGTCTCATGTACGATCGGAAGAAAATGCAGCCGATTGCGCAACACGCGGTCTATCAGCGGAGCAACTATTACAGCATACACTGTGGTGGGAAGGTCCTACCTGGCTGGTCAATTTTAATCCTCATGTAACCGACAACGTATCATATCAATCACCTCTTGTTGAAACTAAAGCCAGCGTGCACACGACTTTTTGAGTTATTATTTAGGTATAGCTCTCTTGGCAAGATAATAAGAATTGTCGGCTGGATAACACGTTTCATCGAACGTATTCGTAAACGAGTTTCATGTGAAGCTAATATGACTCTGACGTCATCAGAATTTAGTAAAGCACATAATTTAATTATTATGAATGTACAATTACAAGATTTTAGGGATGATATTCAGCACATTAAGAAAAAGGGATACGTGCATCATAGAAGTAAACTAAGTAGCTTTATTCCGTATATAGATGAGCATGATATCTTGCGAGTAGGTGGTCGACTGCGGAACGTAGATTTAAGCAGTTCTGCTAAACATCCCATCATACTTTCAAACCATAGCAGACTTACGGATTTAATTATAAAACAAGCACATATAGCTACATTACATGGTGGTCCTAAACTAACTAAGCATTCATGATGTTCATCATTATTATGCCATATATATAATTGTGGTACTACTCTTTATATTTGGAGGTATCCTTGGATACATTGTGATTAAGGTTAAAAGAGTTCGAAACACGTCAATAGCCAGACACAGCAACGCGCATTCATCCGGTAGCGAGCGAGGTGGTAGTGACCATTTTGCTCCCGAAGTCACAGATGCAGCAAATGTAGTGCGAAGTGAAAGTGTTTTTCAAATGGGCAATCAGTGCAGTGTTCCAAAAGAGTGTTCGAAATCTGTGATGACTGTAAATAAAGGGACTTCTCCCTTGGTTACGCCTCGGTCCGCGAAACTCAATGTTCTTAATGAACTGTAATGTAGCATTAGTTTCATATAGTGAATTAATAATAATTTCATTAGTTATTGCAAATTTATTATATCATTATTCGTAGTTTTCTTATTATAATCATTATATTATATTATCATCTAGCATAGAACATATTTTGGTTTCATTATGTTTAAACTTAGCGCATTAGAATATCGTCCATCTAAATTATCATATATTTTGTATACTGTTTACTTTTGAGATGGGAGAATGTACGGGACGCGCCGTATGATAGCATTAGTATGTAAAAACTGCAGTATTGCATACGGTGCGTCATGTTACAATTCCGCTAAGTTAAGGTAAGCCAGTGTTAATTTGAATATAGCATCAGTAACACTCTTCGGGAAGTTTAATTATATCAGCCTCGAAATCAGCATATTACCATTGTAGGAGATCATATCAACCCCTACACTAACTAAGTTTTATACCAATCTTAATTTCCAACCAGCTCATAAATCCAGAACCAAAAATGTACTACTTAATTTGGAATCAAATTTACAATACCATTGTTACGGAAATGTACAAGATTTTACTCTCAACTTAATCCGGCCGAATGAAATACTCATTGGCAGAAGGTCGATGTTAGAAACTTTGACTGAATAAATCAACGATCATAGGTAAGTTGGAGATCAATTTGAGATTTGAATATAACAGAACGTGAGTTTTTGCCTGTGAATCGCGAAACGAGCATGCCGTTCGCCTGATAGTAAGCGATACGCATGCTCATATCGATGAACTAAAGCAAAACCAAACAACACTTTGTAAGTATAAAGCAATGCAAGGCTTTTCACTGCGCTTGCCATCCTCTGACTACAGTGTCCTTCAATCCGAAAATCAACAGTGCATTTACATTGCTGTTTGGAGGGAGAAATAGACATTGCGGTGGTTCCTACACAGTAGGCCTCACATTTGAGAGACCTACTCCAGTATGGTTCGTTAGGCTAGTTTGGTTGGCACAATTTATTTTCAAAATATTCTTTATCCAAGAATCCTTTAACAAGGGCCCTTGAAGCGTCAATAAATGTTAGAACAGCTTCGTGTTACAGCTGTAAAGAAATGGCGTAAGATAATTCCTTCAACAGCACGAACTGTTTCAATTTTTCTTTTTCTCTCCTTTTTTATATCTAGATCGTCTTGGTTTTAAATTCCTTGTAAGATATTACATCCCTAGACTTTATCCATAAAATTAAGTTCTAGTAGCCTACATCAGTAAGCTGCGTTTCGGATAGTTTAGTAGCCAGAGTAACTACTGGACATAATGGGACTAAACATTTCATGTTTCAAGATAAAATGTTATGTGGAATGCCAAGCATTGCTTCGTAATTCATGGTATTGTTTGGTGTTGCTAGTGTCCGTGAGCAGTCGTATCATTTACCGTCAGGCGAATGATAGTCTCGTTTCACCATTCAATGAAATAAAATAAAAACACATCATACTGAGGTTCAGAAGCATTTGTTTCTTGATGCAAGTATTGAAGTTGCGTTATACTGTTCCACAGTCTTAAAATAACGCCTACGAATTCAGGTACATTAAATAACAAATATACCTGACATATTTGAAACCATTTGCACAACAATTAATATTAATATTAAACCGTAAAGTTTTTACAATTATTACATAGAGCACGGTATTTCAATATCCACGAGTGAAAAACGTGTTACTCCATACAATGTGCGCAGAAACTTCTGTGATGATTGATTACTAGGTTGCCAAGTTGGTAGGCAACAAACGTTCAGTTCTGGATTTATGACACTGCTATTTGAAAACGTATGAAATGAGTTCTCGTCACGAATTGTCGTGAGTTAGTAAAGCCCTATTTTGTGACTGAGACGTCGTTGTGGTTTGTATATTTTATTGCATTGATATTTCATCTATATCTTCTTATATTACCCTTATTTATTAAACTGGAACGATGACGTGTCTACGATGCATTTGATCGTACTTCTGATGGTAGTGCATAGCACTGTAGTTTACTCAGAATATTACCCACCAATAGGAGAGGGTTATTTATCGTTGATTGACAAAAATATACCGGCATTATTATCTTGCTACACATAGGATAAATACGAAAAACAACAGAAATACCTCACAATGTCGAATATTTCTTATCCTACACGCACGATGGTCGTTTTCCGAATGAATTCAAACATCTTAATACACATATTATTAGGTCATTAATTTTTAGCCCATTGCAACCTTTGTTACAGTTTTCGTTCTATCTTTAATCCCGCTTTTTCCGAATCAATTTTCAACCGACTTCGATTCCCAATAATCACTGCGGTGTTTTTTGCAATAGACGGTATACGCAAGTGTTTTTTGCAATAGACGGTTTTTGCAATAGGCGATACGAGCATGCCGTTTGCCTGCTAGTGCCCAATATGACAGCACATGAACAGTAGCAAAACCAAAAACATCTCAAATTACGAAACAATGCTTGGCATTCCATTGCGCCCGTCATCCTGAGACATAAGATACAACAGTGCATTTACACTGCGGATTGGCGGAAGAAATAGACATTGCAGTGGTACCTTACCAGGCGGCCTCTCACATATGAGAGATCTACCATCAATAAAAGTGTATTTTCCTTCTTTAATCTCTCATTTACCGAATCATTCTTCAACTGATTTCGATTTCCAATAATCACTGCTTACACATATTTCACTTTTAAATAATAAATTCAACTAGTAGAATTTGCAACTTACTACCTTACTAATATTTGCAACAACTGTATATTTACCAAGCTCGTAAACTATGTAATGACAAACCATCGTTCCAGCCGGGTTCAACCGTCATTGACATATGTAGCTCATAGTTTACATTCGGCCTCGCATCCGTTCTGAGTGGCCTAACCTCACCCAATTTCGAACAACATTCGTCACGTTGATGTCTTGTAGCGTTGCCACATTAGGTTGGATCGGTTTGCCATTTCAGACCAATGTGGGGGCAAGGTTATGTAATATTTATATTCGGTGGAATCGTTCATTCTGGAAAGCATTGGGATTTGTGTGATATTTATTGTAATATTTTGGTTTATTTATTTAGATTTTTGAATTTTGATATGGTTCAGATGAAATTGGAAGGATGCATATTCCGGATAACTGAAGTGACACATAAAGTAGAACTACACGTTATAAGTTGTGAATATGTTAGTTTGGAAAAATTAACTTTACTGTGCTTTGGAAGAGGTTCTGATCGCTGTTATTTTTTTTAAGATAGCCGTCGGTAAGCCAAATGAATAGCTTATGAATTTTGACGACCAACTAACCGTTTGTGTGATAAACTTACTTTGTTTTCATCAGAAGACTAAGCCCGAATAACTCTTATATCATAAGTGGGGAAGTTAGTGCTCAATTTTTTATTTTATATTTACATATATAGATCTAAATAATGTTCGATTAATTAATATTAGCAAGGTCTTATTCACTTTCCTTAAACCAAATTCAGTTACAACGTCCATTTTTTATACAAAATCTAAATCTTAATTATTCCTCAGACATGATTTAGCTGTATTGATAACAGTGAAATATTGTTTAGCCAGTCCTCTGAAGTACTCAAGCAAATGCGAAGCATAATTACAACATCTAAATGTGTGCATGAATAATCTTATTAAAGTTTCTCGTACAAATTGCATATGTATTAGATGATGAAGACTGAAGTTGACTTAGCATGATAATTTACGTAACAGCAAAATAATAAAGCTCTTAACGATGTTACAGTAATAATAATAATATTTATCTGTATAGTGATATATGTTTAAGGGAATGAACATTCATATAAACATCGTTTCAGCCCATATAAGTCCAACTGTAGAACACGGGCCTACTCTGCAATCGAGAATACGATTGAGAGTGGTTAGGCCATATAGTCCACCACGCTGACCTAGTGCGGGTTGGTGGACTTACATGCCATATAAATTTTTATAAATCGCTATGATATGCAGGTTTCCTCACGATGTTTTCTTTCACCGTTTTAGTGCGTGGTGATTGACTATCAATACACACGTGACTCCGAAAAGTCAGAGGTGTGCCCTTGGATTCGAACCCGCGACCACCGTGAATATGTTGGTAGCCGCGTCTAGTCCGTTTACCAACAGGCCACCACGTACTTACACTACTTACTTACGTATAAACATACATAGATGATATTATATTTTCAGGAATATTTAAAGTTCTTGAGGTATAGTGTATTGCCTTACTGGTCTTAGAACGTGAACAACAGAAAGAGCTGAGAACGGAGATGAAACGGTGTGTAGTTCTTAATATGATCGGCCTTATTAGTTGTTGATGTTTTTACTTTACTATAGTTTTTTTACAAAATCGCATAAGATTATGCCTTTTTCTTGGGAAACTGCATTAAAACCGTACTACTTGGAAACAAATCTGCGCTTAGTCGAACATAATAAAAAAAATCTATTAAAAACTCCAAATCAAATTTCGCAAATAGCACAACAGTAAGGCAACTAAAAATGGCGCACTAGCGATGCTATTTACGAAATGTCTATTTTAGGACACGTCTCCATCTTGTGCATTATGCAACGGTCTGGCTTGTTTGTATACGTATCGGCTTGCTGTTCTGAAAGCCAAAACAGCTAGTGCAGCTGTGTTTATGTTGATTGTCTCTTTGGCTGGCTTCTTCGGGTACGTTGTGGTTCTTGAACATCTGGACAGGGAACTTAAATAACATTAACATTTGAGAAGCCGTTGGCCAAGACGTTAAAAATATTATCTTTGTTGGATGTTGTAGGTCCAGTCCTCAAAATACCATCATCTTTGGCAACCTAAAGTTTTGCAACTTGTTATTAAGAACCGAAATAAAAGAGTAATACTAGTAGTACAAATGAAGGTTAAAAATATAATTGTCATCTTCAAAGTAACGTAGATACGTTTACTGGTGGTAGGTCTCTCATATGTGAGAGGCCATCTGGGTAGGTACCACCGCAGTGTCTATTTCTCCCGTAAAACAACACTGCGTAAATGCACTGTTGTGTTTCGGATTGAAGGACATTGTAGCCAGAGTAACTACTGGACATACTGAGACTTAACATCTTATGTCTCAGGATGGCGAGCGCAGTGGAATATTAATACTGTTTATGAGCGGTCGTATCGCTTACCATCAGGCGGACGGCTTGCTCGTCTCGCCATACGATGCAATAAAAAAAAAAGATAATTTTCTTACGCAATTTCTCTGGTAGCTCATTACTCTAGCGGGATTAAAGAAAATATAAAAATACCAAGGATTTACGGTAAAAATCCTAGGACCCATTTTTCAAAGCTAACTAGATTTGTACTTTTAATTATACTAACAGCTGAGTCTAGGCTAACTCATTTGTCACAGCCTTTTAAACTACCAAAGATTTATTTTGTTAAACTTGGACTTGCATAATTTTTTTCAGAAATGACGTGCCAAATAATTCAACTCAAATGTCTGAATTAATCAAAACCCAAATTGTCAAGGACGGTAAATGCATTCATACAAAATACTTCTTTAGTATTTAAAGTTATTAGAGTCTTAAAGGCTTAACTTAAAACGGCGTCCATTTTAGAACTGGCTCTTGTCCAAAGAAAATATCGCGAAGGCACACCTGAATCTTCCGAAATTCAATTATGAAAAGGTGCGGTAAGGGCTGAATAGGGTTGCCTCGTGTAAGATATGCTTAATAAGTGACGTAGAAAGGCAGTGACGCAAGCAGGCACGGATACTGCGGTAAGTATATGAGTGGTTGAATTAACAATCTAGCTAAACGAAACGAAGTGAAATTTTGTTTTGTTTATGTTGAGTAAAAGAAACAAAAATGCCAGACTTGGTATAAAATACGGTGGATATAGACCCGCAATATTAAATGTAACAGCTAAAACAAGAGGAGGATGAAACAATATGGGTCCCGAGTAACTTGGGGGCGGTATAGTGAATAGAAGTTAGGTTGTCATGAGTGTCTGCGTCAACTCTTATTTATCAAACATCAGATTAGAGAATAGACTTAAATTTATTTACAACGATTTAATATTCTAAAATCAGTTGATTTTATTATTGTTAAAAATTAAAAAAAGCGTTGAACTTATAAGAAATTAAGTATACAATATATTATTTAAGTTCGAATAAATCAATTGTTGACAACCCTAAATCCAAGGGCAAATAAAGTGTTGGCAAATAAAATGAAGTTCTAAGGAAAAGTGCGCGCGAAACGACGTAAAGGATTTGTATTGAATAGCACAATTTTCTTCGAGCAATAAATTCTAATAATTTCTTATTTCGAGCAGATTTATTGCCAAATTTAATGTACAAAAGCAATACTAAACATACTTTGGATTTTAGTATAAAACGGTACTTTCAAAATGTTTGACACAGGGAGAAAACAAATTACAACTGTTTCACTGATATTCAAAATTAGAAATAAAACAATGTTATTTCTCAGTTTGACGCACGTGCAGTAATCGAATGGAAATAAAGTGGGTAATCTGTGAAAGTCGCTTCAGGAACATAAACATGAACTTATGATGACAAAACTTTTTTATTTTCATATGTAAATATTTTTAAAAACCAAACCTCAAAATTCTCTACGTTTTTGAATTAAAGAAACGAAAAAATAACGCATCTATTCAAACATAAAACGCCTTGAACTGTCGCAAGATTAACAAAACCAATTGCATATATCGTAAATAGTACATCCAATTGGCACTAGATATCATCCGTTCTCCACCTCCATACCTTTAAATACTTCTTCCAAATTCTGGTCAAGTATTTGTCTTCTCACAAAAGTGTCGCAAGTCTTAGTAATTTTACGTGACTTTGGCACAGTAACTCCACTGAAATGGACAAGGAAAGTTCATTAAGATGAACCTTAATTGCGAGGTCTTCGAAAGCGAGTAAATTAAGATCATCAATTATCAGAAATGCTTCGATAGTCACGTCTATATTCTAATCAATAGAGACAGAAGGTTTATTGGTAACATTAAGGGCGATTTAAATTACGAACATCCTGGAAAAATACGACTTAGCAGCTATAAAACACTTGTCTACATACCAAGAGACAAAAAACTGATTTACATTTTCAGACTGTTAACATTTCCAACAACTTTTAACCCAAATGAAAGCGACAATTCTGCGTTGTACGTCCAAAAAGATAACTAAAAACTGTGCTATAGAACAAAAGACAGACTGACTCGCAGACTTCCAAGTCAATATAGCTAACGAAGCTCGCACGTCCAGATATGCCTATTGTAAAACTTACAATAGAATGTCTATGGGACGTGCGCATTGTGTATGGCCTGATATTACATCGTAGATATTGGGTATTTCACAACACTGATCGATTTAAATTTTCAAACGCTTACATTGCGAGTAAATACGTATTTTGTTTCCGTTGTTACATTTTGGTATTTATAAGGCACTGTCTATTTTTAGGGAAATGTTGCGAAATTGAAATAATAAAGCTTTGTAAGACGAAATGAAGTCAATGTTGCCAGAGTCGCTGAATTTAAATGTAGTTAGTTATTTTAAATGATAAAGGAGAAAATACGGAGTAGAGAATTTTAGAATCTATTTATTTTAAATTTACAAGAATGGAATTATTTACATAATCCATGCGAAATTTCTAGTTAATTCGCTTTGATATACCTATGTTATGCATATAATAGTTAATATTTAACTGATTTACCCACCTACCATTTTTAGTTAAAATTTAAAATAGCTTGGACTGCTATTTCAAATAATAGCAAAAAATCGTAATATTTTTTATTTTATTTCAATGATTGGCGAGACGAGCAAGCCGTTCGCCTGATGGTAAGCGATACGACCGCTCATAAACAGTAGCAAAATTCCACTGCGCTCGCCATCCTGAGACATAAGATGTTAAGTCTCAATATGTCCAGTAGTTACTCTGGCTACAATGTCCTTCAATCCGAAACACAACAGTGCATTAACACTGCTGTTTCACGGGAGAAACAGACATTGCGGTGGTACCTATCCAGATGATCTATCACATACGAGAGACCTACCACCAGTAGATAAAACTTGTGACGTTAAAAGCTGTGATTTGTAAAACTACTATTTAAATATGTTGTGCATTTGGTTGGTATAATAGTTTTTTTGAAGACTTTGTAATACCCCTTCTAAGAGTAGCGTACGGTATAACCCAATAAAAAGAGAAAAACTGCGGTTTATGGGCCACGAGCCTCCTCTACAATCGAGAGTACGATTGATAGTGGTTGGACCATATAGTCCACGACGCCGGCCCAGTGTGAATTTTAATTTAGTATAAAATCATTGTTAAAGTAAAAACATAGCATAGCAGTAATTAAATTCCATTAACACACTAAGAAATATTCAGTCCATTAAACAGCTTAAGTATATACGAAAAAGTTTTTAAACCAACATTAGTCATATTTTCATTGTCATTGCCCCACAAATCATCAACAGGAGTTAATTCAATATGTTAGGAAAATTCTCAAATCTTTATCAACTTTATTTTAGAACTAACTTCGCCATTTCAATAACTTCCAAAATCCTTTAAGCCTTCCTTCTAACTTCACTAATTAATTCAGATTATCCGAAATACTCCGATTTCTACTATCTCGATCCAAATATTGTAAAGGAAAATTGATGCTGACTTAAGTTGGGATCAACTATTTCTTATTTTAAGTCCTGGGCGTGGTATCATAAAGGACTCGTTGAGCTAAGATTAATAAGTTATTTAAATCATTTTGTGAATAATGCCCTTAGGCATTAAGGCCGTCTGTACTATTTATGTGTACAAAGTTTTTGAATAAACAAATAATCTAGGAATTCAACGATCAACGTTGAATTTTATTTTATACTACACTTTTTTACTCATAGTTGTAATAGATTTTTTCTTCATATTTCATGTAAGATTTGTTTAATCTAAACGTTATCTTCAAACTACAGTAAAGCGTAAAAAAGAGGAAAATACAGACAAAATGCTTCTGAATCAACATAATATCTTGTCTCTACACCAGTATAATAAACAAAACAGCAACAATAAAAAATATGCTTTTAAAAGTAAAATCCCAGGAACAAATCCGAACAAACCTAAAGCAATTAATAACAGAACCGATGCAAATAGCGTGACGTGTGAAGTTGTAACAAGAACGAGTGAAACTCTGGCACAATGGCACAACAAGACGATTTGGCAAACTGTTCCCGTAATATTGCCAATACGTAACACAATGTGGCATTCAGAAGTAGTTTGCTTCGGGCGAATGTTGCTAAGGCGTCGGAATTTTCAATTTATCCTCGGCCAACACGACGCTGGAAATTTAAAGCTTAAACTCGTTTGCTCGAATTAGGTGCGGCTTATTTGAAATGCAGTAAAGTTCGCGATCCAAGATGTTTTCTTTAAGTGGGTGGTAATAACTTTGATATGAGGTATGAAATATTTCTCGGTAAAAAATCAGCTGATACTTGTTATATGGATGTTTGTACGAAGCATTTTGCATTGAAACAGTTACAGTTAGTAATAGTGATGTGGACGAAGTAAAAACAAAGTCTGGCGTACACTCAAAATTTCTATTCAATCTGTGTGTAAATTTTAAAATACACAAAAGAAAGTTCAAAAAGTTGTAATCTCCCACTCCTTGCTGAAAATTTATGTTGTTTTTTAGCTAATTTACGACAGTGATTAAGATCAGCGGCGAATCAAAAAAGAAAGATACGTTGAAATAAAGAAATATGCAACGAATTTGTTATTTATAAAAACTAACAACAATCATTGCAGTACACAATACATTGTCATTTCACATAAGATACAATAAAATAATTTTACAATTAAGAGACTTAAATCTAAATATCACATATTAAATAATGAAGGAGAGGACGCTGTATTAAATCCACATACGTATAAAAAATGCGATAAGAATTTAAAATCCAGCGTGCAGCCTAAAAATTTACCAATTTAACCAATAAATTATGACAGAAGACTTACAGTATGTTAAGAATAAATTTACACGCAGCTAAAAATCATTATGCTTCTAATCTATGTTAATTTAAGTATGAATGCAAGGTTCAAGGCTCAAGGTTTGTCCAAAATTGCAATAAATAAATTTTATATTACGCTCCATTTCTGAGCGACGATTCTACTTAGCTGCACGTGATAGCATTTAAGATTGATGGGAATTGCCCACACCTCATTGATCTCAGTCGTAATACGTACGCACAATTAGTTACTGCGCTGATTTTACTCAAAATTGATGTGTTCAAAATAGCATGAAATACATCTTGAATGGATTTCGACACTAGTAATTTGTTTTTTCTTACATTTGACTTGATTGCATTTGATTGTGAGCGTAGAAGATTCTCCGACATTGCATAATTTTTGTCAATCACTATGTATAGTCCCGATATATGTTCTGTATCTTCTTTATACTCATCATCTATAATGAACCTCTTCACTTTATTTTAGTCTCCAAAAAACAATTTTTACAAACTGAATTTCCGCGATGGTAATAATACTTTTTATTATTCACTCTCCTTCGTTTCCATCATTCAATTTGATCTATCTCAAGCAGTTGCCAGGGGCTCTCAAAACTTTTTTCAAGTCTTGACCTTTAAAAGTTTCCAAGGAACTATTGATACGAGGCTGAGATAAAATGTTCGAGAGCATCTTACGAAGAGGATTGCTAGTTCAAAAAATCACTAAGCCTCTTTCCTCGATCGTAGGATTGAGTCAATAAAAGACATTTATCTTACGGAATCTAATACTTTAGTTTTTATAACTTTTTTATGTAATTTAACAGTTTTAAGACGTATAGTTTTATTATATTTTACTTCAGAACTTAGTATAAATATAAGCGACAGCCGTCGTGGCGCAGTTGGTTAGACACCGGCTGTGAAACAAGAGGCCGCGAGTTCGATTCCCGCACCGAGAAAAATGTTTGTGTGGCCCACTAGTATTTGTTCCGGGTCTGAGTATTTATGAGACCGAAAAGTCTCTCGTAGTTCCTGATACCCACGACAAAAGACCTAATTGATCTTAATATGAGATCAGGATTATGTGACTGTTGGGTGTGTTTATTTATTACTATTGTCATTCATTGGGTCACTTGGTAAATAATAAACTTTTGGCTATACAATAATACCTATATAATCTTTATCACAATATCAAATCTTAATACATGTAAGCTATGGCGTCAGCTGAAGTTATGTTATTTTAATAACGAAACCACAACTTCAATTACTGAATATTGATATAGCTAACCATACTACAATTATATACTGCACACAGAGCCTTAATTGTTCATTCGTATAAATAAATAAATAACACCCAACAGTAACATACATAGTCCTGACCCCACACTAAGATGGAGTCTTGTGTCGTGGGTATCAGGAACTACGAGATACTTTTTCGGTCTCACAAACACCCGGAAGAAATATTTGTGGGCCGCACAAACATTTCTCTCGGTGCCGGGATCGAACCCGCGGCTTCTAGTTTCACAGGCGGCGTCTAACCAACTGCGCCACGGAGGCTGAAATATGTATGTATAGAAGTATAGTATCATTAAAAAAACTGTACGGTATCAGCCTTATACATCCCACTGCAGGACGCGGGGCTTCCTCTACAATCGAGAGTAGATTTAAAGTGGTTGGCCTACAGTCCACGCTGTTGTTGGGTGGGCAAAACATAATCGAAGTATCTAACTCCAAGTTTTTAAATAATTAAAAAAATAAACGAGGAGGTTCTTAATTATTCCTTTTATTGAAAGCTTGAAGATATGATGACTATAAAATTATTACAAGACCTATACAAAGATTGCATTTTCTCACTCACCCAAATGCATTTAAAACAGACATTTTAATACAACTACGTATAATTTTCGGTGAAATTGAGATGCATACGCATCAAAAGCGGAAAAACCAATGATATTATGAAAATGAAATTATAAAGCGTTGATCGATTCTGCTCTTTCCATTAACACGGTGTATTGGATTTCGCGGTCGACTTTAAATATAGCCCACTTTTGTTCGTTTAAAACAAAAATTTGCACGGATCTTCGTTCGAATAAAATTAATATGGATCACTTATATTTTTAATTCGTGACAACAATTATATTTTATTACGGTAGGAAAATTTGGATTAGGCCAATCATTATGACCTTTGTGGAATTTAATATATTTTTCATATCCTATTAATTAAACGCTTTATTTATTGATGATAATTCTTGAGATTCTGGGCTCTATTCCCGAGTCGACAAAAAATTGAGAGTGTTAAAAATACATTCTGAAAAGATTTTGTTCCACGTATGGCGATATACTTAACCCCTATGACGTATCAGATCGTCTCTGCCTATCCCTCGATGATATAACGACGTAAGCTCACGCATCTATGAATATTAACATATATTAAGTGAATGTGTGAATATTTCTTATTATCAATTATCTTCACATCGAGTTAGACGTAGATAAAGAAAAAACATTTTAAAAGGTCGTCTGTAGGCTGATCATAAAGCTAATATTACTTTATGATTACAACCTACTTTTTTTATAAAATTTAAATCAAAGAATTATGTAGTTCAGATACTTCCATTTTACCGTTTCCAAATCAGCGGTGCGCAAAGAACTCATTAAACTGTCAGTCTTGGTTGTGGTCGAATAGGCTTTTGCTTTTAACTGTGCATTCACTGAAATTAGAAACCATATGGGTGTCTGGAAAGTTATAAGGTAAATCTAAAATGTCTACTTAACAATTTTTTCTTGATTTACTTAACTACTTTAGACGTTTTGCGTGGATGCTTTATGAAATTATTGCTTTTTAAACAATTTTGGTTGGGTAAAATTAATTCATTTATTAATAGCTGTGTCAGCTCATATACGTTCCAGTGTATGGGCCTCTTCTGCTGTTGAGACTATGATTGAAAGGGTCATATCGTCTACCAGGCTAGCCTAGTGTGGGTAAGCAGATCACATACCATAAAAATTCTTACAAATCGCCATGGTATTCAGATTTCCTTAAGATATTTTCCTTCACCGCTATAGTCCCTAGTGATTGACTATTAGTACACACAAAGGTGTGCCCTGGGATTTGAACCCCCGACCACCATAGATATGTTGACAGCTACGTATAGTCCGCTACCAACAGTCCACCACCCATTTCAATCTGAACTTTTGACTATATTTTTCTAAATATTTCTAAATATCTCTTCTTTTTAGCAGTCTATATACATTCCACTGCGAGGCATGGGTCTCCTCTACAATCGAGAGAAAGATTAAAAGGGGTTAGGCCATATAGTCAACCACGCTGGACCAGTCCAGGGTGGTAGTCTACGCTTCTGACGCAACCTAAATTTCCGTCAATAATTACCAACACCGAAATAATTTTCAATTAGCTCCCAATATCATAATTACAGGAAAGTGCGAGGTACTATTTTCAACGAAACTCTATTTCGACCTCATAATTGCTTTTCTAGCAAATTCATTCAATTCCGATGAAAAGTATAATTGAATCGCGCAAAGATGTTATTAAGATATTATTAACCATTATTAAGATATTATTAACCATACTATAATTTATTATAAATAATGTAGCAACAATAAGAAGGATACTTGTTCCTTCAATGAGCAACTAATGGAGGAATAAATATGATAAAAACTGAGAGATTGGCGGTTTGTTTGTGACAAAATCGTCAAGCTATCTGTATAAGACATTACGGCCTTCGTGCTACTAATTAGTTCAAAAAATATATATTTTTAAACTATTTACGTAACATGGTTATAATAAAATAATGCAATGAAAGGCAAACGAAAGGTTAGTTGCTGTTAGTGAAGCTACCAATGACTCAAACAATTTTTTGCTTTACATATCCGCTTTTCTTACATCATATTATTAAACTGTTAAAAATAAAGGAAATGTATTTTGTTTTTCGTGCTTCTAGTATAATTTCAGCTTCCGTTGCTTGCACCCCATTATAAGATCGACATGCCTATTTATTTTGAACATAAATAGCACATACCCAGTACAAGCATATCATTAGAATGTCTCGCGCGTACAATGCCGCACCGCTTTGTTCCCTAAACAAAGCGTCGAGATAACTATCAAGTAGATCAAACGGTTAATAGTTCTCATTTATATTCCAAGTATTCGTGCAATTAAAAGCTTC
This sequence comes from Hyles vespertilio, assembly GCA_009982885.2. Taxonomy (NCBI): domain Eukaryota; kingdom Metazoa; phylum Arthropoda; class Insecta; order Lepidoptera; family Sphingidae; genus Hyles; species Hyles vespertilio. The sequence continues at coordinate 21,003,620 of CM042807.1, forward strand.
ACTTGTATGGGTTGTATATTGCGTTTTGAGGTGGAACAAAAGTAGAATGGACTAAGACCTCGCTATTGTATAGGTTTTTATTTAAGGTTTGTTCGCTAGACAAGCAAGCAGTAAGCAAGTTTTGTTGATGGCTACAAAAATTAAGAAAATACGAACAAGTGCTCTTACCTTTAAAAAGAAAACTTTATGCGGGATAAAAAATAATAAATAGCAAAATTTGAGAAATATTATGGATGTTATCCATAAATATTATATGGTGTGTTTTCTTTTATATTCCTTTAAGTCGGGACTTTTCCCCAAATGGGTAATTATGTTTCTAATTAAGGTATTTAAAATAAAACTTGTGTGTTCCGTCCCACGATGACATACGAGGCGAGCCTACAGCCATATTTAAAAATGTCTAACTCCCGGCTGATCTAATGAATTGAATAATTCAATATCATTTTGGCCATCCCAGGATTCGAACTCGAGACCTCGGCGCATCTTAATGTAAATGCACGAACGACAGTCAAAATATAAAATAATAGCCTAGGTTAGTTTTGTACTAGAACGAAAGGGTATTTACAATAAATGACGGTAGATGCAATGCAGTCCAGACTCTATCAAAACACGAGGGATAATTTTGCTGTAAATATCGTTTTGAGCTACTTTCGGAATGTGAAATATTTTCGCGAGTCAATACCGCGTCCCTTCTCCATGTAAAACTATTTATATTTTATAAACTTTGAGTTTTACTTTGCTACATGATTGTAATATTCTGCAATGGACTATCAGTGACTGAATAATGAGAAAGAGTGTGACAGAGAGAGAGAGATAGAGGGAGTAAAAGAGAGAGAATTTAGTAGCAGAATTTAGTTCGGAAGTAGTTTTTAATACATTCGGACTTAGCCAAAGGACAGAAAGCACATCTACTTAAGCGTAGTCTCATCATAACAAAGTTCTCTATGGTCTCATCTTCTAACATTACAAAAAACCAGTTGCTTACCTTAAGAAATACCGTCCACTTTTAGTGATTGTTCTTATATTTATAAAAGAAAACATCCTTAGAAATAATTTCTTGTTAAAAGTAAACATTTATTCAAAGCGTTAATCGTTATCCTCAATTAGCCGTGTTACTTGATATTCAACAAACGTTCTTGTGTCCATATACTATTGTTCAGCTAACGTACTCAGCTAATTGCACAGTTGTTAAAAATAGCTCGCGGCAATTTCCGGCTTCGGTTTCACGTAATTAAGGTAAAGATAAATACGAATGTGTACCTTTTTTAATTACAAAAGTTGTGTTTTACATGGGCTTATATTGAAGTAGGCTTTTACGTATTGGGTTTATTGAACCCACGCAATTTAATATTGTTGCATTACTTTGAGAAGAAAAAAGCGTGAATTATGCGTTTAAAAATGTAGTATTCCTTTCCAGTAATTGTACAAAACGGTGAAAAAATAGCTTCAATAACAAAAATTAAGAGAGAGTTACAAAAATGCTAACTAAACATTCACCACTAGTAGCCCATTCCGACATCACCCGAGTGTAGATACACATTTTTGAAAATATTCTAAGTGCAGCCTACGTTCATCATAAATAATGTCGGATTCTAATGGTGAAAGATTTTTGCAAATCGGTCTAATAATTTCAGACCCTGTTCAATACAAATAAACAATCAAATATGTGTTAGGTATTTATAATATTACGAGTACTATACATAGATAAATATGTAATTGATAGCCCTTAAAACATTTTTATAACAACTGATATCGCCTTTTGAGTACCCCTCTAACTTTTAACAATAACATTTTTATATCACCTAATGTCAGACTTCGAAAACTCATTGCAAGTTAAAAAATGAAAGAAAAAGTAAGGTAATCTCACGAGTGTTATGAAAGATGCTCGGCCGTGGGAATCAACACGTGATTCTGTGGTGTTATCGTGTGGCTGGAAATGCTATCTGAAGACTAGATATTATCAATTAAATAATATGTGTATCTTACTCAAGGATTAGAAATAGTCCTAAAAAACCTGTGTATGACGTCTATATGTATGTTGTAAACAATAAGACATGAGATTGTGAATAAACGATCCATTTTTATATCCGTCTCATTATCATCATCTCAGCCATAGGAAGTCCACTGCTGAACATAAGGATACCTCCAAGGATCTCCACATCGACCTGTTGGAAGCGGCCTGCATCCAGCGACTTCCTGCAAGCTTAGCCGGGTCGTCCGCAGGCGGACGTCCGACATTTCGGTTTCCTTAATATCTGTCTATCTCCGTAATAAAATTATATGTATTTGTGAGAAGATTAGTTATAAGGAAGTCTGCTTTCAATTTCCGCCGTTTGAATAAGAACTGTTTCATATCCGTGGGCGGATATTATGAGGTTGACTGGTAGAAAATGCCGACGGCATTAAGTCTGCCTGTACATGTTGTATAAAGTTTAAATAAATAAATATATGACAGCTTTTGTAGTGCATCTGGGTAAGATGCTAATTGTGAAACAAGAAGTTACGAGTTTGATTCTTGCAGTAAAATAAATGAAGTTCTTGTATATTTTGCTGGTATGGATGCTGTGGGACTAAAAATACTTGCGTACATTAATTTATAAAAAATATATTTAAGAATGGGCCTTTTAGAAATTTTAGAGTTTCAAAAAGATGAGCGTGAAAATCCCGCTAAAATAAATATTAAACTAACTTATTATCATAGATTTCGTCTAAACGGTGTTAAAGAAATTTAGTTTATTTTTAATAAAAGTTTGAAACAATGTAAAATTTCTATCATAATACAAGCCAGCATATTCAACCGTTCAATCGTCAAGCAAAACTGTTGCGAGCGACGTCTAATTTCAATAACGCTCCGCTTAAACACTTTACGCGCTTTCTGCCCTGTCCATATATGTTAATGCTCGCGTAGCTCTTATAGTTATCATAATCATCATCAACATTTTGTTGTCCACTGCTGAATGCAGGCCTCAAAATTGCGCCGTTTGACCCTGTCTTCGGCTTGTCGCACCCAGCATCTGCCAGCGACCTTTTGCAAATCGTCACTCCACCTAGCTGGAGGGCGTCCTACACTACGTGTGCCTAGACGAGGTCTTCACTTAAGAACACGTTTATATAATGGTTATCGGCTCTTCGAGAGATATTTCTGATAGTCGCCACATAATAATTTAATTTAATAATTTAACTTTAATGTAGATGTTAAATAGCCCATTGAAACTGCCTGATTATCTATAAAACAACCTGATATGTCTTATTATAGACAAATATGCTACTTTAGTAAAAACTTTGTCCGATAATAATTTGGTACAATAAATTGACAGAAATCGAGTTTCCTAACTGGAAAACTTTTCAAATCCAGCACGGCGGGCAGAAGTAAAATAAATATATCCTTTGAAGCTTATAAAACAAGTTTACAAACCAATAAAATTTCATTCCAATATGAGTACAAAAATACAAGGACAAATGCCTTTCAAATAAAATCAACTTTTAAGATTAGCATCGACAACTCATACAAATAAACATTTTTAATCCGGTATTAACAACATCCGCGTCAAAGCTTTATGGAGTAAAACTGTATAAAAACATCTCAGGATAATACTCTTGAATCTCTTATCCGTAAACACGCGGTTTAAGCCTTTTTCGAAGCGATAATTTCTTAAGCCGGCGTTGAAGCGAGCGTAAGCTACTGACAGAGTAATAATACGCTAAAGACACACGGTGTGATAAAACTGTCAGTTTTGGATTAAAGACGAAACTAAGTAATCAAGTTAATTTGTGTGCTGTGAGGCAATTTTTTAATATCATCATTGCCTATTACATTGCTGGACGAAATACTGGAGGGTAAAGGTACGTCTTAATAGACGATCAACTGTACCGGGCTAATGCCCGGTCTACTGCGTTATGCATCCAGTCTATACAACTTTCGAAAATATATAATTAAGTGTATTTTCAGTAGCTAATCTAATATAGATCAGATCAGAAAGATTAAGATTCTTCTTTTGATTTCAGAAATAAATTGTTACTGTAATAGTTGTGGCGATAATTATAGTCGTCAAATAAAATAACAATCTTGAATTTTATCTTTTTTATCTTGACGTTCCACGTTATTGCGCCTTAAAATATAAAGGCTAAATTTAATTTTTAAATAAACCCTTAACACAACTAGTCCATCGTACAGTCCTTTTCGTGCATTTTTTTAAAATAATATCTATAATTAAAAATAATTTTAAACCAAAACTCCATCTGATACCACTGTGATAGTATTTGTTTTAGAACTAATTACTTGACAGTTACACATGCTTTATGTTCAAATCAGTAGTGAAACTGTCAATTTAAACTGATAGTGTGTAACTACCTGACTAAGGCTGTGTACATAGACGACATTGGCATTTAACTTAAAGCAAATATGGTGTGTTTGTACTCTACTAACAGTTATTTAACATTGTTAGGAAATTAACTCCGCTAATGAAACCGAGTTTTTTGTGTTCACAATTTAGTCTGAAAAAGGCAGTCAAATTATTTTGTGCATTTACGATACCTATTTCAAAGGAATTAAATTTTAAAATCACTTAGCTTTGTAAAAAGGGTATCAACTTACTATTTGCATGAATATCAATAAACAAATATAAGTCCGGTAATAGCCCATGAAACATTTCATATACACCTAATTTATTTGTGAAATGAAACCGTGTAGTATTAAGTAATTTTTCAGCTCAAGTCAACAGTTAAAACTGTTAGTTTAAACTGATAGTGTGTACACTTCTTACAGGGTGTGTACTTACTGAAAATTGGCATTTAACTTGGGCAAACTCTAGGTTTATCCTCTAACAGTTACTTTACATTGTTACGACGGGTATTTAAGCCTACTAATGAACTTGTGTTTTATGAACCAAATTAGCTTAGAGGGTTATTACCGGTTCAAATGTAGTAAAAGATAATTTGTTTGTACTAAGAACGGTTAATATAACTGTAAACTGAAAATTAAGCTTGAAATTGTAGTAATTTGAAACACCACATGTTCATTTTGAGCTTCATTGTTTCATGTTTAGAGTAGTATTGCTATGTTAATATACCAATGGGAAATGATTTTCGTTTTGTGTAGTTAAGTCAGAATTCATGTCGAGATGTGATTTTTCTTTTTGGATGATTTTTAACTAGCAGTTTTCAAATTAGGAACAAAACTCCATTTACATGGAAATTAATTCTATTTGTTTGTTATAAATGTTTACAGAATAAATGAATTAGAATTGGTAGCCCATATTAATTACTATGTCGTCTGCACACGTGGGTGATAAAACTAAGAAAATATTCTTCCTATATTATTTAAATATAATACTATTATTTCTAAAAATAATGATGTGATAATCTATTGTACTATTTCATTTTTTATTTGATATATTAATTCACTATGTAACTTGAGATGTACAATAAAGATTATAAACAAAAATAAAATAAATAAAGTTATTTTACAAATTGAAGCCACTGAAAATTTAATATACTTTTTATCCTGTTATTTATTCTATCAAGGCAGGGATACAGGCACGGCCCTTAATAAGGTGAGCCAAACCAATCTTCCCAAAACTTCATTACCGCAGGCGATTTTTGAGGGACTTTTTGTTTTTCTTTTTCTAAATCGGCCGGGCCAGTCACCGCTTGAAATGCCTTTAAGCTAGTTGCTTCCACTTAACTCTGAAGGGGTTTGAGCGCTCTCCAATCTACCCGTTTACACAGGCCGGGTAAAGAAAATAAAACGAAAATCGACGGCAGTAGTTAAAGAATTTATATCACGATTTTTAGCTTTCAAGTGTTGTAGTTTTTTGCAGGTTTTTTGGTTAAAGAAACCGTGCAAACCTTGCTTTCTGGTGGTAAAATAAAAAAAAGTATCTAATAATAAAAATCTAAGTGCATATGATATACAAACATAAACTCACGTCTTTTTCCCAGAAAGAATAGGCAGAGGTGAGACCAGGACACTCACATTTCGACATATGCATATGTTCAGTCCCCCAATGTGATAGGGGGCGAGCCTATCGCCATTTCTTGAACACATTTCTGACTCCGGGCTGATAATAATGAATAGAAAAATGCAATATCACTTTCCCCGCTTCGAGATTTTATGCTAATATTGACATGAAAATGTTTTTTTGTTATGCTGTATATACTGTATATAATATACTATCTCTGTCAAATGATGTATATGAATGTACTTTACGTGTGTTAATGCCTTGCAAAATCGATTGCTGACGATATTGTTTGTTGAATCTGATTTTTTTAGTTTCAAATTATTAGTATATTCATGGTAATCCATCATCAACAACAAATCGAGGGGAAAAAAAATAATTAAAAGAACCCTCAAAAATACGTTTGTGAACAAGGAAATTTAAATCCGGTGGAGTTGGACCATTATTCTCATCTGTCCGAGATGTACTGTGATGAATAAAACATCTAATGTTTTAAGGCTTCTTTGGCAAGTTCTGTGCATTTGTTATGTTTACGTTTTGAGGCAAACGAGACCGTTTGTGCTTAATTTTGAGTTGTAAAAGCTGAAGACTTGGTAGTAAAAATAATTTTGTCGAATTTTTAGTTCCTTCAGTATAAAAGTAAGTTCGTTGACTTGTAACAAGTTCGCAATTAACCTTATGAGTAAAAGTAAACGAGGACTTCCGTCAGATGTACAGGTTACTTAAATTGAATTGAAAAATGCAACAATTTTTCTTAAATACACATATAAGGAAAGGTGACGAATAAAATATTATGTTGTTCTGATACCTAATACGTCAGTATAGAACAGTTTCCTTCAGAGCTGAATAGAAATATGTCCTTTAAATCTTCTTTAATCAGAAATAAAATGTAAATATCATATTTTACTGATGGTACGTGGTAGAGACCACCTGGGTACGTTTTATTTCTTTCGCCAAACAGCAGTGTAAATGCACTTTTGTATTCCACTTTGTTCGACATTGTAGTCAGAGTAACTACTTGAGTCTTGACATTCCTTGTCACGGGATGACTTTACCATCAGGCCGTGCTCGTCTTGCCATTCAATGAAATATATTCATTAAAGTTATCTAGAAAAGGTGTATAAAATAGACAGGCAAGATTCCAGTATATCAAAATGTCGGTAACAAAGTTTGTTACTCAAATCAAAGCGTACGGTGGAGCGCGTGCCAACTTGCGACGGAATTCTGGACGCAAGTCTAAATATTTACATAAACTAATTCAAGTTAGTCGTTATTACCAGGTACAGATGTTCCACTTTCTCCTGCAAGTCTGTCTGTATCAGCCCATATAAGTCCCACTGCAGGAATAGGGCCTCCGCTACAATCGAAAGTACGATTGAGAGTGGTTAGGCCATATCGTTCACCACGCTGGCCTACTGCGGGTTGGCGGACTTACATACCATATATTTTTTTATAAATCGCTATGGTATGCAGGTTTCCTCACGATGTTTTCCTTCACCGTTTTAGTGCGTGGTGATTGACTATCAATACACACATGACTCCGAAAAGTCAGAGGTGTACCCTGGGATTCGAAACCACGACCCCCGTGAACATGTTGGCAGTAGCGTCTAGTCCGTTTACCAACAGGCCACCACGCACTTTCTGTTGCAAGTATGCGACAGTAATAACAAAGTCAAGTCGTGAGTGATTTAGTCTCTCTCTCTTCAGCCACAGGCACACCACTGAGTAGAATGCCGAGCATTGCTTTTAATTTATTGTGTTGTTTGACTTTTCAAATGTCCAATAACGGTTGTATCGTTTACCATCTGGGGGGTTTCTCTATGATTTGATACGAAGTTAGAATGTTCGGACGTTGTACGTAAAACTTCACTTATCTGCTTAGACACTTTACAAAATGTTGGAGTCTTCTACCGTATGTCGTTACCATAGAATAAGTTCGGAGAAAATTATAAGTATAACAGAGAATAGTATAGATTTTTAGAAGTGGAATTTTTTTTCTTACTTTGAACGCCGAACATTCGAACTTGTTGTTGGATTATAATGTAACCCCCCAGGCGACTGGCAAGCCCCGCTCGCCATTCATTGCAATAAAACTACGACTTAAATTATTTAATAAATGAAATAAGTAAAGAGATTAAACGGGACTCAAAAATAAGAAATGCAGAAAATCTGTTACCTAAACCCACTTTGCGGTTGTTTATTATATATTTTTACGCACTTTAGTGCACACAAAAAATGTGAAGAATACGAACAACACAAATATGGTAGACTCGCAGAGATTGCCTATGGTATTGAGTTCGCTTATTATACACTGTCTGTATGTATGTATAATATGAAGTTCGAGAAAATAAAACATAAAAATACATTGTTCACGCTGCGACTGAAACGCATTTTGATATTAAGTAGCTAATCTTTCCTTTCACTAAACACTTTATCATTCCTTTTGAAAATACTACAAACATACGTTTTAATGCTTGATGACAGGCAGTAGTCACTTTCAATCAGATAAGCCAGCAATTTGCCGCTCCTGTACTATAACTTCCCTGAGCTATAAAAAAAAGTACGAACACAAGCTATTTGCGTCACAATCCCTGAACGGCCATCCAAACAAGCAATATAGCCATAAAGCGTTACCCGACCATCCCATTTCAATTAAATAATTACTAATGGTAAGCGGTAGGTAATCAATTTCACGACTCACGCTTATCCAATAGATTGCATAGCTTTCACACTCGTGTAATAGCTATTATATTTGTTGATATAGATGTATATTCTGGAGCATTCAGTGTTATTTGTAAAAAAAAAATTGCAATTTATGCCAAGACGAGAACGCCATGCGCCTGATGGTAAGCGATAGGACCGCTCATGAACAGTTGCAAAACCAAACAAAACCTTGAATTGTAAAGCGTTGCGTGGTATTCCACTGCGCTCGTTAATCTGGCTACAATGTCCTTCAATCCGAAACACGACAGTGCATTTAAACTGCTGTTTGGCGAAAGAAATACACTGTGGCGGTTGCAATACGCCAACTTAGATATAGCTTTTAAAGCGGTAGCAATACGCCAACTTAGATTTAGCTTTTAAAATAACACGCTTATTAGTTGTAATTTGAACATTATTTAAACACGCATTTCATTTTAAAATATGACTGCAGATGTTTAACCATAAAACATCTGCGAGTCGTTTTATTTAAGTAAGAATTTTTTGTGTACCTTATTGTATAATATTAGTTAAAAAGATGCTGTTCTAAATTATTGTTTCCTAATTGTAATGACCCGTTCATGCCGGGGCAATAAAACTGTATTATTATAGTTAAGTTCTTTAGTGGCGGTAATCCTTTGCAACAAATTTATGTTTTTTAGACAATAGTACACATGTTTGGGTAAACCTTCCTGTTTGGACAATAGCCCAGATGTTTGGGCCGACCTTAATTTTTAGTTGAAAGGATAGACCCTATTTTATGGCTTAAATATATTTTCTGGAAGATTTATCCCCACCGATCCTCATTCGGGTAGTCCTATAAAAGGGTCGGTATATTTGGATGAAAGAGGACAGTCCGGATCTCTCGTCACGAGCACATCTCGCTCCGAGTCGCATAATTATAATTTTACTCTGTCTGTGAATGTATTAAGTGTTAATTTACAAAATATACAATAGTTAGTTCCTGGAAGTGAGTGCTTATTCTAATACTTACACATATAACCTCCAAAACACATTGCGGTGGTACCCTCCAAGGTCTCACATATGAGAGTACTACCAGTAAAAACGTATTTGTCTAACCTAATATTGCTCAAAAGCAATAAATTAACAAGCGATTTGCCTGATTTCAGATCTCTCCATACTATATACAACATTTGGCAAGATCTAAAATAGTGAAAATCTAAAGTAGTTCACACACGCAACACCTGGAGAGTTGAAGTTGTGTTGCCAAACGTTTTAGACGGAGGAAAAATAGAATAAGCAGAAGTTAGATAATATGGCTCCGTGCCGATCGAGTGTTGAAGACAGTCAAGTTATTCGATAGTGATAGTTCGATAGGGAACCAAACAACAAAGCTCTTGCTTACTATATAGCAATCATCACTACATAGTACAAAACAAAGTCGCTTTCTCTGCTTAAACCTTAAAACTACGCAACGAGTTTTGATGCGTTTTTTTTAATAGATAGAGTGATTCAAGAGGAAGTTTTATATGTATAATTCGTACATATTATTGTACAGAAATCTATTTGTACCCGGGTGAAGCTGGGCCGGGCCGCTAGTTTTATATACTTTGTCATGTTTATGTCACCGTAAAATTGTATAGACCTCGAGATTATAATCTATCTCGCAAGATTGTAAACTGTCGACTGATTGTGAACCGTAACATACTGCATACAATTTAAAGCATTCTATTTTAGAAGATTTTAATCTATGGAAGTGGAACTGTTAAACCTAACCTAAACTAAGGTTATTTAGAGACGATGATAATTGGTTGGTATTTAGAAATAGTGTAAAAGGATGATGGGCGTTTTGGTACCCATGTCCAATCAAAATGAATTTAGTCTCGTTGGATAGCTTTTTTCAAGAGAAGAAAATAATATTATGGCGACAAACCTGTATGTATTGTCCGTTTTGAAATATAGTCGTCAGAAGATATTGGATATACATATGTAATAACCGACTGATTCTGTAACTGTAATCTGCTGAAGAGGGCTATACCGAGGCTGATATCAAGTGCGCATTTCATCGGAAAACTTACTAAGAATGCGTGCAGATATAGCTGAATTAATTCGAGGAAATGCTACATTAGAGGTTAATTGTCAATTAACTTTTTAACTTTCCTTTACTTTTTTGTATGGATGCTTATAAACTCACTCTGTATTCCCAGAAGGGGTAGGCATATGCTAGTAGCTATGTTATGCTAGGGTGCTACCAGGTCAATCATGTTTCCAGGTTTTGATTCCAGGCTGACCATGAATAAAATACCATAAAATGAAATGAAATGAAAATAATTTATTGAATCCATTTAAGATGATCTACATCATTTAGATTCAAGCATATTTTTTTTCTATCACCTGGTTTGGAAAGCAGTTTTCACTAGAGAAGAATGGGCAAAAATTCTGCAGTGTTGTTCTTTTAAAAACCAATTTACAATTAAATCACAACAGTTTATAATCATTTGTTATAACATTATAAATACGATCATGTTTACGTTATACTTAATACGGCTGAGTGAAGCAAAGTCGAACGAACGAAGAATCAGTCACTATATGCATTGTTGGTATTTTTGGACTGGACGTACTACAGAACAATTTAATGCAATTTTGGACCAAAAGACTTCGCTACGAAAGGCAAGTTCAGATCCCAGAACCACGTTGGGTATTTTTTGACAAGGCTACTTACTGGAGAATGCAATGAAAGACTTGGGGTATTGTTTAATATGTCAGGAAGAAAGTTGAACGCCAGTTGGCCCTTACACGAGAGTGTCCTAGAACTAACTATATTGTGCTTGACAAGGGTTTTGATCACGTACCTAAAGACAATGTCCTTAATAGAAACCTCAGGATTCCTAAAAAACTATTCGGAAATGAGAAAAGACGGATGCATTACAGATGTAAAAGAACCATACGCTGCCACTAAGACTGATGCCTGATTATATGAACGATGAAAAAAACCCCTTGTACATATTACTTCATCGTGGGCTAAGAGACAGTTTAGGCAATATCAAAGAATATGGATACAAATACCACGTTTCTCCGACAAAAACCTGGGACCTGCACAACTTTCTCTTCATGAAAAATAATTCCCGACTGGTTACAATATGCTGATGGGTAGTGGAAGTGGTTAACGGCCGATTTAAAATATATTTTAAGCTATTATGCCTAATATGTGCAACTGGACCTATTGAGACTTAACATCTTATGTCTCAGGATGGCGAGCGCAGTGGAATGTTGCTACTGTTTATGAGCGGTCGTATCGCTTACCATCAGGCGAACGGCTTGCTCGCCTCGTCATTCATTGCAATAAAAAAAAAATGTTTTAATTATTACAATTCATTATAATATGTTTGCGGACGTTCCGATTGCAGCAGCAATAATAAATCACTTCCACTATCCAGTTGGAGATGGCCAATACGCAGAAGCTTTTCTACAAAAAAATAACTGAAAAAATGTAAATCCCAAACTTTGTCATGTTTATGTCACCGTAAAATTGTATAGACCTCGAGATTATAATCTATCTCGCAAGATTGTAAACTGTCGACTGATTGTGAACCGTAACATACTGCATACAATTTAAAGCATTCTATTTTAGAAGATTTTAATCTATGGAAGTGGAACTGTTAAACCTAACCTAAACTAAGGTTATTTAGAGACGATGATAATTGGTTGGTATTTAGAAATAGTGTAAAAGGATGATGGGCGTTTTGGTACCCATGTCCAATCAAAATGAATTTAGTCTCGTTGGATAGCTTTTTTCAAGAGAAGAAAATAATATTATGGCGACAAACCTGTATGTATTGTCCGTTTTGAAATATAGTCGTCAGAAGATATTGGATATACATATGTAATAACCGACTGATTCTGTAACTGTAATCTGCTGAAGAGGGCTATACCGAGGCTGATATCAAGTGCGCATTTCATCGGAAAACTTACTAAGAATGCGTGCAGATATAGCTGAATTAATTCGAGGAAATGCTACATTAGAGGTTAATTGTCAATTAACTTTTTAACTTTCCTTTACTTTTTTGTATGGATGCTTATAAACTCACTCTGTATTCCCAGAAGGGGTAGGCATATGCTAGTAGCTATGTTATGCTAGGGTGCTACCAGGTCAATCATGTTTCCAGGTTTTGATTCCAGGCTGACCATGAATAAAATACCATAAAATGAAATGAAATGAAATAATTTATTGAATCCATTTAAGATGATCTACATCATTTAGATTCAAGCATATTTTTTTTCTATCACCTGGTTTGGAAAGCAGTTTTCACTAGAGAAGAATGGGCAAAAAATTCTGCAGTGTTGTTCTTTTAAAAACCAATTTACAATTAAATCACAACAGTTTATAATCATTTGTTATAACATTATAAATACGATCATGTTTACGTTATACTTAATACGGCTGAGTGAAGCAAAGTCGAACGAACGAAGAATCAGTCACTATATGCATTGTTGGTATTTTTGGACTGGACGTACTACAGAACAATTTAATGCAATTTTGGACCAAAAGACTTCGCTACGAAAGGCAAGTTCAGATCCCAGAACCACGTTGGGTATTTTTTGACAAGGCTACTTACTGGAGAATGCAATGAAAGACTTGGGGTATGTTTAATATGTCAGGAAGAAAAGTTGAACGCCAGTTGGCCCTTACACGAGAGTGTCCTAGAACTAACTATATTGTGCTTGACAAGGGTTTTGATCACGTACCTAAAGACAATGTCCTTAATAGAAACCTCAGGATTCCTAAAAAACTATTCGGAAATGAGAAAAGACGGATGCATTACAGATGTAAAAGAACCATACGCTGCCACTAAGACTGATGCCTGATTATATGAACGATGAAAAAAACCCCTTGTACATATTACTTCATCGTGGGCTAAGAGACAGTTTAGGCAATATCAAAGAATATGGATACAAATACCACGTTTCTCCGACAAAAAACCTGGGACCTGCACAACTTTCTCTTCATGAAAATAATTCCCGACTGGTTACAATATGCTGATGGGTAGTGGAAGTGGTTAACGGCCGATTTAAAATATATTTTAAGCTATTATGCCTAATATGTGCAACTGGACCTATTGAGACTTAACATCTTATGTCTCAGGATGGCGAGCGCAGTGGAATGTTGCTACTGTTTATGAGCGGTCGTATCGCTTACCATCAGGCGAACGGCTTGCTCGCCTCGTCATTCATTGCAATAAAAAAAAAATGTTTTAATTATTACAATTCATTATAATATGTTTGCGGACGTTCCGATTGCAGCAGCAATAATAAATCACTTCCACTATCCAGTTGGAGATGGCCAATACGCAGAAGCTTTTCTACAAAAAAATAACTGAAAAAATGTAAATCCCAAACTTATTGTACAATTATGTAGAAGAAATGTAATGAAATGTAGTGATATGAAATGTAGAAGAATTATGTTGTGGCCTGTTCGTATCCGGACTAGACGCGACTCCCAACATGTTCACGGTGGTCAAGAAGAAAAAAGATCAAATGACAGAAGAGCTTTTCAGAGATTGGAAGCCAATGATATGGCCGATTTTCCACGATTAAGTGTACAAGACGTAATATTGCTATAATTGGGGACATACCAGTTAAAACTAGCACCTAAATAACAGTTTATATCTCATCAAAACTTAGAGAAGCTGCTATGGATAATGGAGGACATAACTGACTACGGAATTGAAGATGTGTGAATTTTGCGTACACGTATAGTACCGACATGTGAGAGTAATATTATACTTTAACAATACCAGCCTATAAACGTCCCACTGCAAGGCACGCCGCAGCAATCGAAATATCGAACAAGACGTATCAGGCCATAGTCCACGCTGGCCAAGTGCGGGTTGGCGAACTTTACCTAGACAGAAATTCTGGAATATCTCTATGATATTCAGGTTTGCCTTCACTGTTTTAGTGCCTGGTGATTGACTATCAATACACACATGACTCCGAAAAGTCAGAGGTGTGCCCTGGGATTCGAACTCGTGACCACCGTGATCGTGTGGGCAGCCGCGTCAGTTCGTTTACCAACAGGCCACCACGCACTTAACCTGCTGCTGCATACCATAGCGATTTATAAGAATTTCTATGGTATGTAAGTCCACCAACCCGCACTAGGCCAGCGTGGTGGACTATATGGCCTAACCACTCTCAATCGCATTGTCTATTGTGGAGGAGGCCCGTGCCCTGCAGTGGGACGTATATGGGTTGATACAGATTCAGGTTTTCTTCATGATGTTTCCATCACCGTTAAAGTGCAATGTAATTGATTATCACTCTACACATGGCTTCGAAAAAACAGGAGTGTGCCCCGGGATTATAATAATTTCATGCCAAATTGAAAAAAAAAACTACAATAAAGTATGTTTACTTAATATGATGTAACACATTTTTTTTAACTATAAAGTACGATTTCTTCGATTGGACAGCGAATCAGGTCTAGCGCCCTTAATATCATTAATCTACACTAAAATACCTTTCCAACGGTGTATCACTCATTTCGATTGGAGCTGGTACCAGGTTCCATACATTTGTGCCCATTGTCCTTATGTACCGTATACATATCAATTTGCAACAACAAGGGTAGATAAGTAAGAACATAATAACATATCGTAGAATCTATTAGAGCGTAACAAACATGTACACAAATGTCTAAATAACTAGCAATTAAATAATAGTTAAAAAAAAAACTAAAATACACGCTTTAATAAGATATACAACTAAAAAAGTAAAAATAATTGATACTGAATTAAAGATAAGAGAATGGAGTAAAATACATATATTTTATTGTTACAAAGCGTGGGGTGTTTACAACAATTACTTATCCTCCTGCACCCCACGCTTTGTAACAATAAAATATATGTATTTTACTCCATTCTCTTATCTTAAATTCAGTATCAATTATTTTTACTTTTTAGTTGTATATCTTATTAAAGCGTGTATTTTAGTTTTTTTTTTAACTATTATTTAATTGTTTTGACTAAAAACATCCATCTACGGCTGTATTTCCAGAGGAAGTTAGCGGCGTGCAAATATCCATTTTTTTTTTTTCAAAAAATCTATTTTTTTTTAATTATTGTATTGTCATCGGTCTTTGACAGGTGTGCAAAATTTGAATGAAATCTGTCCGTTTAAAGTGGGTCAAAATCGCGTCTTAAGGAGTCGGTTACAAACAAACATACAAGTGAAGCTAATATAAAGCGTGTAAAAATGCAACTGGTTAGACATACTAACTTCCAAATAGCTTAATTTTCCCATTAATTATATTACGGGGGTGTTTTCCAATTGACAATTTGCATAATGGTACAACGATAGGCCGTATCGGCTGTCCGTAAACAATTTACTCAGTTGGTTATGAATAATTATGATAGTCAAGCGTATCATTTTTGTCTACATTGACTCTAAGCATATTCCGCATCGAATCGAATATTATTAAAAGTGCGTGGTGGCCTGTTGGTAAACGGCCTAATGCGACTGCCAATATGTCCATGGTGGTCGCGGATTTAAATCCCAGGGCACACCTCTGACTTTTAGGCATGTGTGTATTGATAGTCAATCACCACGCACCATTACGGTGAAGGAAAACATCGTGAGGAAACTTGTATATAATAGGGATTTGTAAAAATAATAATTATATGGTATACAAAGTCCACCAACCCGCACAAGGCCAGCGTGGTGGACTATATGGCTTAACTACTCGCACTCTCGATTGTAGAGTAGACCCGTGCCCTGCAGTGGGATGTTTATGGGCTGATACAAATATTCGGAATCATAAATATTCTAGGTTCGGTTTCCAATCAGGATGTAGAATAATTATTTAAGGAATAAGTAAAGCAATCCTCACTTGGCTAGCTTTGAGTAGCATACATAATATGTACATAAATAAAATTACGCCTTTTTCTCAGAAGGGGCGGGCAGAGGTGGTACATTCACGTTTCACCTTGTGTTTTCCGCACCACAATGTGATAAAGGCTAAGTCTATCGCCATATCGGGCACTAATATCTGATTTCAGACTGATAATGAATTTAAAAAAAGAAACAATTTATGTCTGCCCAAACTGGGATTCGACTCGAGACTATAGCGTCGTAATCGTAACGTAGTACAACTACGCCGCCGAGGCAGTAGTAAGTATAAACGTTCCTTTTAATATAAGTAGAGAAGATCTGTAAATAATAAATATTCAACTCATTATTGAGCACTATAACCACAATCTGTTCTTTTATGATAATTACAAATATATCTTTTCTTTTGTACAGTACAGAATAAATAAATAAGAATAGTTATTGAGTTAGAAACATTCGGAAGAAATTAGAATAATTATTTTTCATTTTATTCTCTTAGCTTCAAAACCAAAACAAAAACATACACACTATAGCATATATTTGACAGCCTCCGTGGCGCAGTTGGTTAGACGCCGCCTGTGAAACGAGAGGCCGCGGGTTCGATCCCCGCACCGAGAGAAATGTTTGTGCGGCCCACAAATATTTCTTCTGGGTCTGGTCTGTTTGTGAGACCGAAAAGTCTCTCGTAGTTCTGATACCCACGACACAAGACTCGATCTTAGTGTGGGGTCAGGACTATGTATGTGACTGTTGGGTGTTATTTATAATTTATTTATAGCGGTTCTATTCTTCATTAATAATGCGAAAAGTATTCTTTACAAATCCCTAATCTATATTATCGGTAAAATCCATCAACAATAGGTGCAACGCGTTGATGTTCCAATTAATCTATGATTAGAACTAAGCCGATGTAATTGTGAACGCACGAGGCGCGCAGCGACGCGGTTTCCCCATCCCAATCACAACAAACACTATATGAATACGGATTTACAACTTGGATAATGACCATGGCACTATTTATGGAGAATCTGACGGAGGCGCTTGGTAGTGAGTGAGCAATGGTGTTTACATTTTTTTATCTTACTACTGAAGGTGCCGATGTTCGAGTGAAGTGAAGAATTTATTGTAAGGCGGATCTCAACATTGATCAGGATGACACTAAATAAAACAAACGATTGAAAACTCTCTGTTTATTTATAGATCTTAGTATTTCGAAATAAAACCATTATTATTATTATTATTTATTGCTATGAATGGCGAGACGAGCAAGCCGTTCGCCTGATGGTAAGCGATACGACCGCTTATAAACAGTAGCAAAATTCCACTGGGCTCGCCATCCTGAGACTTAAAATTTTCAGTTTCAATATGTCCAGTACTTACTCTGGTTACAATGTCCTTCAAACCGAAACACAGCAGTGCATTTGCACTGCTGTTTTATGAGATAAATAACATTGCGGTGGTACCTACTCAGATGGCCTCTCACATATGAGAGACCTTCCACCAGTGGATTACGGATTTACCATTTACGGATCTTATCCCGATTTGGTTATTTTTTCATTTTTATCTTCATGGCGATTCGATTACTTTACAGCTTTCGTGGTCACGGGGTAGACTGAGGTAATAGCCATTCGCTCAATAACCGCTACAATTATCTATCCATATTTTACAAGTATTAAATTGGAAAATGTAATCTAAAAACTTATTATTTTTTGCGTTCCGACCCATGATACAATCCGTAAATCATAGTTTTATTTCAGTTGTAAGATACTCATAAGTGCACCTGTCTAATGTTTTAACCACGTTATGTTAATATTTTTTTATTAAACTATCTACTTGCAAAATATTGTTAATCACTCTGATAGCGGTAATTACATAGAAGGTTTGAAACTCGTAACTATTACTTGTGGTAGGGAGTCGTATTCCGGAACCAGTCTGTATTCGTTTTTGATCAAGTCGGTATAATTTACTTATTAACATAATGATATCTCGTCACTCTATATTAATATTGAACAGGATTGCAATCCACTTACCATAGAGTAATAGAGCTGACATGTGTTTATGATAGAAAACCATAAAAACATACATACATAAACTCAAGCCTTTTTGGCAGAAGAGCTAGGCAGAGTTACCAGGACTACCACGTTTCGCCTTGTATGTTCTGTCCACGATGTCATAGTGGGCGAGACTATCGCCATACCGACTACAAATTCCTGACTAATAATGAATCGAAAAATCCAATATCACATAACCCGACTCAGAATTCGTACCCGAGGCGTCAGTTTTGTAACCGTACCGTACAACTACGTCACCGTGAGAAAAATCCAAAAAGTAAAGAAATACACATGCCATCATATGCGGCGTTGACACTTTGGCGTGCCAGTACAAAAAACTGCATTATCTCGTGTCAAGTGTCACTTTCAAGTTCATTATGACCTACATACTTCTGTAGGCTAGACCAACTTGGCTGGATTCCACCAACGATCTCCAGTATTGCCAAATTATATGGTCGAATGCTTAGTAAAACTCGAACAATGGATAACACGCTCCTTATGACGCAATGCAAAACAAAAGCTATTGGTTTAATTTATTGTTCTGGTGCATTGTTGCGAGGAATGCAGAAGTGGGTTTAACATGGAGTCGATTTGAATTTAATTTTTAGTTCGTCTTCTTAATAGTTATCGTCATAACGGGTTGATTTATGCATACCTAAAAGGTTTGATTAGAATTTCAAACGTACTGAAAACAAAAAAAAAATCCTTAGGCCAAAATTAGCTCATAACCGACTCGACCACAGAACAGTTGAATATGGTTAGAACGGCAATAGCCGTCAAATTGTATGAAAACCAGCATCGTCGTTTTAGAAACACAAAACCTTTACAAATCCAATACAGAAAGCTTGCAATATTCGATTTAAAGTATCGATAAAATTATGAAAATATGTATTTGTTAAAGACAGGAATTCATTTTATCGATATGCTTAATGTTTTTTCTGATACAGTTATTTGATTAGTATTATGTTGATAGACGGAAAATAAATGAGACTACAATATCTAATATTGAAAGTTAATTTAATTTGTATGCTATTTTAAATACGATGTGTACAGAATTATCAAGATTTTTCAGCTGTGTGTGACATATTAAACATTTTTATTATTGGGAAAAGCACATAATATGTGTAATACATGTAATTATTACAAGAAAATTATGATTTTTTTACGTCAATAGCTTCAGTGGTTTTGATTTTTCTTACAATAATTCATCATTCCATTCCCATGATACAGTTTGTCTATAAGCGCTACCCGTACCGTAATTATTTTTGGTTCCGTCTTCTGTTTCCCTGAAATAAATACTTCGACAAATCGTACTGGGATTTTATAGGAATCCGGTAGTCTCGACCTTTTGCTTTTATTGACTCACTCTTGGAACCTACAAGACAGGAGGGCAGAAATTAAAATATTTATAAAGTAGTTACAGACAACAAATATTATGTTCGAGCGCTCAAAGTGGGCGGAGGTTAGACATACAAACATAAGCATAGGTCGTCAAACGTTATCAAACTGTTACGAGTACCTAGAATTTAAAATTACTAACTACGGGATTTGATTTTAATTTTCTTAATGGCTTAATGCCTATGACAACTGATTTGCAAGTATACGAAATCTATACCTACATCGATATAGTTACTATGTACATGACTACAAAACTGCGTGACTGTGACAAATTTCGAAGCTGATATAACAAAATGAGTCGTATGCATTGCGTAGGAACTTGGCATTCGCGTACATTGTATGTACGCGTAATCAGCAATGTATATTTTTGATTTGTCGTATATCATATTATCGAATTATTCAAAATGTCATAATTATAAACCGCAATTTTTGGAAATAAAGGTGAAAATCAATAAAATCGGGTTTAATAGTGGTATAAAATTCTTCCTCTATTGATATTCGACGTATTCGATCTGCAAGATAAAATAGCACAATTCTGCATTTCTACTTTATTTCGCAGGAGCACCACACTCCAAGGCATTTCGACAACGACTGATTTGACAAATCATCCGTTCCGCGCAGTGATGCTTTATATGCACACCTTGCGATGCGTCAAACGCTTGTATTTCCCTTCTAGCCATATTCATCTGTTCTGTGGACTCGACTATGAATTCTAATACATAAAATTGTTACCGATCTGTGTAAGCTTTTTTTTTTTATTATTTTTTATTGCATTGAATGGCACATTGAATGGTACTTCGTAAATTCCCCGAGTATTTATAATAAAATTAACAAAGATTTATCCATATATCCATTAACCACAAACAAATGTAAGAAGATTATCCATACTTGGTTGCAAGGCCTCTCATATGAGGAAACTGAGGACTTACTTATATGAATTATGTAACTACCAATCTTACAATACACATACTTTCACACACACAATTTCTTCACCCACATACTCACACCCACAACCACACACTTACACTCACTCACATTTACCTCCCATTGTCGTGCATTTTAATAAATTTTCTTTTTTCTCAGATCCTTTCTTTCATGTTTACTAGATTTATCTTTCTTTTTTCTTTTTTTATTATCCTTTGTTGCTGCTCTTTGTAACTTCTTAGACTTAAGTGCTATTATTATGTAAATTTGTATAATTACTTAGTTGTAAATTGAATTCCGAGGAGTAGACACTGACTCCTGTAATACAGTTTTTAACTAGCACAGGAGGCAGAGTTTCATTCAAAATCATGATTGTAACTTTTTACTGCAAATAATTTATTATTATTATTATTATTATTATTAATGGCGAGACGAGCAAGCCGTTCGCCTGATGGTAAGCGATACGACCGCTCATAAACAGTAGCAACATTCCACTGCGCTCGCCATCCTGAGACATAAGATGTTAAGTCTCAATATGTCCAGTAGTTGCTCTGGCTACAATGTCCTTCAACCCGAAACACAACAGTGCATTTAAGCAGTGTTGTTTCACGGGAGAAATAGACATTGCGGTGGTACCTACCCAGATGGCATCTCACATATGAGAGACCTACCACCAGTAATCTGTAAAGTAAGCTGAGTCATTTCCTATTGCACTACAGGTCATTCTTAATCTGTTTCTTACGCAAGGACTAAATAAATTAACAGACTTGGTATTACATGGATCTCACAACTTTTTGCGGTAGAAAAACTGACCTGCGAGACTTGGAATTTTTTTACAGGATGTTTTTGATGGGATTGTTTTGTCCTTTGTAACTAATTTGAGTCAATAAACTTTATTGATTTATTTTAATATATTTAATCAATCATCATTAGTTCATATTTAGGTATTCCAATCTTCATATAAAATAACTATTTTTATAGACAAATTCTAAATAAAAGTTGACGGAAGTGATTCAAGCCTAGCACTGCCAAAATAATGTCTATTTGTCCCACAAAACAACAGTGTAAATGCACTGTTGTGTTTCGGTTCGAAGGACATTGTAGCCAAAGTTACTATTGGACATGGTAAGACTTAACATCTTATGTCTCAGGATGGCGAGCGGAGTGGAATACCAATCATTGCTTTGTAATTCAAGGTGATGTTTGGTTTTGCTACTGACCATGAGCTGTCGTATCGCTTACCATTAGGTAAACGGCATGCTCGTCTTGCCATTCATTGCAATAAAAAATAACTCCCAAAAGAAAAAAAAAGGAAGGAATAAAACATTAACAGACTATAAACCGAACCTTATCATGCACGGATACCGATTCACAACATCACATAAAATATAATCTCCGCATCATGCGTTCGTGACACACAACTGATAGGGAATGTGCCCTTAAGGTAACGCAATGAGGTCGACAGCAAATCGTTCCGACAATTCAGCGATATCAACAATGTAAGGGTCGTGATAGTTCGCTCGTTAGAGAAACGTTTTTTTTTTACTTGGTGATATAGAAACAGTTGTCAGAGAATTACTTATTGAAATAAACTTTTTTATATTAAAAGTGTTGGTATATTCCCACAACTTGGTAAATATTGGTTGTTGGATATAAGCCACTTTGAATTGGTCGTTATGGAAATCTATCGACGAAGCATTCGCTTTTCAGGTTAAGCATTGGCAGTCCTGAAGCAAAGTATGCCACGGGATAGATGATCAAACATTTACTTGAACTAACTAAACATAGTCGAAGGTATTTCACAAAGTTGTAAGATATTCCTATTTTTTGCGATTGCGGTGGTGCGAAGAAAGTTTGAGTTGAAGTAGACAGAAACCACATTCAATGTTATTTAAAAAAAAATCTTGATAGGTTAATGGACTAGTCTAGGAAATGTATCTATATACTATCTGTAGCAGCCCATATACGTCCCACTGCAGGGCACGGGCCTCCTCTACAATCGACAGTACGATTGAGAGTGGTTAGGCCATATAGTCCACCACGCTGGCCTAGTGCGGGTTGGCGGACTTACATACCATTTTTTTTTTATAAATCGCTATGGTATGCAGGTTTCCTCACGATGTTTTCCTTCACCGTTTTAGTGTGTGGTGATTGACTATCAATACACACATGACTCCGAAAAGTCAGAGGTGTGCCCTGGGATTCGAACCCGCGACCACCGTGAACATGTTGGCAGTCGCGTCTAGTCCGTTTACCAACAGGCCACCACGCACCTATAGGCCACCACGCACCTATATCCCCACGTATCTATATACAAACCTCATAATTTCAGTTATTTTATCAAGGCATTAAGAATCATGTTCCAACAATACGTTAAAGAGATTTTCAGAAAATATAATTAATTTTAAATTAATAAGACTGTATTAACAAAGTTTCTTATGTTCGTCCATAAAATGCGCTAAAAAGTATTTAATAACAAAGACTGGCTGGAAGACTGATATTCACGATTAAAAAAATACATGCCGTTCGATATTTAAACATGCTCCAATTGATTACACTTGGATTACACGAAAATGCAGCGCATTAAAATTCTGTCAACGTACATTGAAAAGCAACATCGGCAATGTGATTTTTAATTCACGGCACATTTTGCACTCCATTTCTTTGGTAAGTAATAAATTGCTGGGAAGTAAATAATTTGTCTGTAATGGATTTTTTATACGTATCCGCGTAGCTAGAAACAGCATGGCGATAGTATTTAAATTCTATAAATAAAAGAGTATCGAACCGGTACGCAGTTCAGACGCCTATTACAGCTTCGATCAAATATACACTAGATTATAAGTAACGGCCTTAAAACTAGCAAGAGAAATAAGAGCACAAATAAGCTCTTATTTGATTTTACTGTGGCCCAAAACATAAAAATCTTAATTCAAAGGAATAAGGTTTATTGTTACCTGAAGTTGATTATAATTTAAGACTTTTTGCTATATCTCGTAGTTAGAAATTCAAATGTATAAGTATAAGCAACCTCGGGCACATTTAGCGTGTGATTTTGTTTCGGACCCTGTATCTAGTATTCATATTTGATCGAAGATTACAAGCTTTAAATATATCACAACTGTTGCCACGATATCCAAGAAGCGTGTAAAAATTGCGCTTTTCCCATTTGACTGTCTGTCTATCCGTTTATCAATGATGTGAACGCTAATGAACCCTTAATGTTCATAATTTCTGTCGTTGAAAAGATTCGACGGGCAACGAAACTATAAAACCTTAACCGTTCAGCCCATTGAATTCAAACCAAACAAATGTCGATTAATGAAATAGAGGATCGCCAAATACTCTTTGCATTAAGTTCTGCGTATAGGGCAATTGCGAGCGTGCAATAAAGAAATTTACGACGTCGTTTTATGGCCGAAGAATTAATCAAAGAGGCATCTAGTTGAGCCAGACTAAGTGTATTTAATGACTAACGTCACACAATTAGCCCCAGGGGATTTGTGTAGGTTTTTTCTTAAACGACAAAGGATAAGAATAATGTTTGAAGAAAACTGCAATTAGGACGTTGACGTTTTGGTATATTTTCTCTTTAATTTGAAAAGAGTAAGATCGTTGCTTGAACATTCGAAGGTGGCATCGATTTGAAACGCGCGAAGAAGATTTGTTTCATATGGATGTTGTACTGGAAAGAATAGGAAAGAAAACAACAACCTTGTGAATAATATTATTACTAGAACTTGCACAAGCAAATATCTATTACTACTGCAAAGTAGATATAATTTATGTTCCATCCGTGTGAGTGCAACCGAACTTTTTATTATTCCCCTCGTGAGAAGCGGTAGATATTGAACTTATTTAAATCCAGAAATAAAATGTTCTGCAGACAAGGGTCAACTCTCAAATAATTATTGTTTGATCAAAAATCTCGAGCAAACACTTAATCAGTTCCAGCAAATTGAATCTGCATTATCCATTTTTTTATGAATCAATATTTAATTTAATTAAATTCAACATTCAGCTCCAATGCTAAATCGTTTATTCGGTCCGAAAATCCGGATACAAAATCTAAATATATTTGTATCAAATGAATGACATGTTAAACTTCGGTTCACGCAAATCCCGGCGCATCTAGACTGCGTAAACAAGTAAATGATGCACGTTTACTAAAATGATCCAGTTTACGTTAACCAGATATAAAATTAGACTTATAAATAAGGACATTTGTAAACAGATAATCAAAACAGAAGCGTTAATTTGATGTAACGGATGTTGGTTAGAGCTTGCAAGTTAATGGCCTCTTGGGTTTGTTTATGAATGCTGGATGAAGTTGCTTGTGGGTTTCAAAATCGTGACCCAGTTATACATTCGATCGGTTCCTTATGAAATTGATAGATTTGGATTTACTATTTCGTTGATTGTGAGGTAATCTGAGTTGGATACGTCATATTCATTCATATTTTTTTATCAACTAAGTCTGTTTTAGACCGTTTATTAGGTAATTGGTAAAGGCGGGACATGTCACTGGATGATGAGATACAATCGCTTATACAGTATAACAACAAAATACCCTTTTGGATCCGAGACGCGCATTCTAAATTCTAATTGCAGTATTAAAATATAGGTTAACAAATGAAGGATAACATAACTATCACATATATAAGTTATGATATATATTTTAGCATCACTATTACCCTAAAATCTGACAAAGTTTTAAATTTTGACAACAACAATACACAATCTGACAATTCTGAAATTTCGCACCCCACGTAGTTTGACGAACGCGGTTGTTAGCAGTGTTCGATAAGTTTCACTATTTTCTAATATATTTTATTTGGATATTTTCATCATATTACGTGAAAAGGATTTTTTAAATCGAACACATTAATGATGCCTGATAAAAACTTTATCGATCTGAGAGAGTTTTTGGTCACCCTGTATATGATGCAAATTCAAAGCCGATTTTCCTCAAAATGTTGTCTTTCCTTTCATCATCATCATCATCATATCAGCCCACATTAATCCACTGCTGGACATAGGCCTCTTCTTCATTACACCACTTCTTCCGGTCCTGTGCTTGTCTCATTCACCGTTTCCCTTGAAACCTAACGATGTCATCCATCCATCTGGCGGGTGGTCTGCCTACCTTTCTCTGGCCCCTCTAGGCCACCACTCCGTAACTGCCTTAGTCCACCGACTATCGCTTCGTCTGGCCAAGTGGCCTGCCCACCTCCACTTGAGTCTAGCAATGCGTTGACCGACGTCAAACACTCCTGTTTGCTGTCGGATCTTCTCGTTGCGGACTCTATCTCTGAGCGATACACCTAACATGGATCGCTCCATGGCAGTTGAGCCACTTTTATGTTGTGCACATGTCTTGTGTGAGCGTCCAAGTTTCGGCTGCATAAGTGAGGGTCGGCAGGACACATTGGTTTAAAAACTTTAGTCTTCAGACTTTGAGGTATTTTGCGCGAATGGAAGACATCCCTAAGCTTTCTGAAGGCAGCCCAACCTAACTGTATACGTTGGGAGACTTCTTTCCTTTGGATATCCTGGTCCAAGGACAAACAGTGACCAAGATATATGTAGTCATCCACGACATCTACTGTGCATCGTCCCACTGTTACATGGGGTAAATGTAAATGGTGACTCGCCATGATCTTAGTCTTAGTCATGTTCATCCTCAGACCGATCGTCAAGGATGCAGTTTGTAAGTTTTCTAGCATCGTTTAGATACTAGATACATTATCAGCTATTAAATGAAGTCGTCTGCAAAGCGTAGTTGTGATAAGTATCTACCGTCTATTTAATACCTGATTCTTCCCAATCCAATGTCTTTATAACGTCTTCAAGGACATTAGTAAATAGTTTTGGTGATATTGTCTCCCTGACGTACACCTCTTTTTACTGCGATGAAGTCACTTAAGTCGTGCAAGCGTACCTGCATCGTAGCCGACTCATAAATGATTCGAAAGATGTCTACATAAGTAAGACCGAAATACAGCCCAGCGTTCAACGCTGTCGAATGCTTTCTCGTAATCGACAAACGCTAAACACAAGGGCTTGTTGTACTCTCTACAATCTCTCTATCAGTTGCTTGATAGTATGTATGTGGTCTATCGTAGAGTATGCACTTCGAAATCCAGCCTGTTCTACTGGCTGGTATTCATCCAGTAATCGTGTGAGTCTCATACACATAATTTTAGCAAAAATTTTGTATATTTGTGACAGAAGGCTGATTGGTCTGTAATTTTCAAGTTGCTTTTGTCTCCCTTTTTGTGAAGTAAGGTGACGATTGCATTTTTCCATTTGCTAGGTTTTTTGCTATTTTTATTTGCTAGCCATTGATTAAAACCTGATGGTATAATTTTGCCAAAATTTCTATAATGCTTCTTTATTGTTTCCATTATTATGTTAATGGAGTAGGATTTCAGATCTCTGCGTAACGCTTTTTTAATATTCTTATTCGGCTAATTAAATTTTTCTCTGATCTTCTATTGTATTTTGTGGTAAGCTTCTTCTTTCTTTTATTAAATTTTTTGTCTTTCCTTTTACAAATAATAAATTGTGTTATATTCAAATTATCTGCTACCGGTTAAAAAGTTACTTGTTATTATTAGAGTCACGCGGTAGCTAATTTGATCACATGAATAAACTTTGCAGATCGATCTAATGTCGAGTATATTTCAGTGATTACACAAAATTTCAAAGATTTTCACCTGATATACCATGGTTTCTTTGATCTGGGTAGTATCGTTAATATTATTTCATTCAATCTTGCTTGAATTCAACCATTTTTATACTTTGATTTCGCACGTGGTCATGACGCATATATGATTTACAAAAAAAAGTAATTTATATTTAGTTATTTTCCGTGATATTTTTCGTTATTCGTAACTAAATGGTGGGGAAACAGCTAATATATATTAATGTTCTTCATCAATCTTGCAAGGCTTCAGTTTGACTGACGGATCCTGTCCAAAACTAATTGGATTTTTTTCTCTAGTTTCCGTGGCAGTGACGGTTATTAATAGATTATAAAATGCCTTTCAAATAATAATTTCGTAATTAAGCGTTGGTACATCAGTGGTGGATTTAAAATCAAAAAGAGAATAAAGTTTGAAGTAAATTTTATAACTGATTAGATTTTATCAACTAATTTCCGAAATCTTGTTTTCCAAAAGGATTGACGTCAGATAGCCAGTCATAAAATGAATATCCGAAGCAAAGTAATCATCAATTTAAAAACAACATTTACAAAAGACTGATTGATCTTACGTTTGTGTTGGTTATGGAGAAATGTATGAAAAATATCTCTACAAAATTCAACAAAATTATCAGACTTTTCTGGGTTTTTGGCAGAAGAATATCTTTTGTTTGTCGCTGAAGATTGTCTGAAAACTCTAGTTTTGAATAGATTTGTGTTTTAACACGTTCATTAACTCACGAATAGGTGTTGGTACCAAAATAATAATTTTGAAATAAAACAAGTTGGAGTAAAATAAAAGATATTAAATTTTATCTTAAAATAATATTTCTTTGCTGTTGTAATAAATGTCCCAACATTGTTGATAGTCTAACGTTTACAGAAGAAATCTTTGCGTGATTTATCTACTGAGTTATGTTGCCAAATGGTACAATAATGTTTTCTATTTAAATCGATATCTGATATTTGTCCTAACTGCTTCCAGACAATTCGATTCGATCCTTAAACTTAAACGAGAAAAACATTACGAATGTCTTCTTGAGCATAAATTACTGTCATTCAGTAATCGTTTTAAAACAATATGTTCAAGATTAACGTTATGACCGACAGGACAGACGAAAACAAGGAGGTGTGTTTTTAGCAGTGACGTCGCGCTTCGAACTTAAACGCGTCTCTATTGACAACGTAGACACAGCCTTATTTGAAGTCGCCTGTGCCACCGTACATTTAGGAAATAATTGTTTGTTTTTGTGTTGTGTTGTATATATACCCCCAAAATGTGGTTCTTGTGACTATATGCAACTATTCCATATTTTAGAAGATTTAGCTGTTAAATATGACAAGTTATTAGTGTTGGGTGATTTTAATATTATGTCATCCACCTCAGTTGAAATACAGAATTATTTTGAGTATTTTAACGCCTTCTGTGGATTTCAGCAGGTAAATGATATTTATAATATTAATAATCGTGTTCTAGATTTGGTGTTGACGTCATTAGTGTCGTGCGAGGTGCAAGTTTTAGTATCTGACGAGCCTCTGGTAGATATTGACGCGTATCACCTTCCGCTCGCGATTAGTGTAGTTAACTCCACGACTACAGAGTTAGACGCAGTGTCCATAGATCACCGAGAAGACAAGGCTCATTTAGTCGTCAGTAGTAAGAAATGGAATTTTCGTAAAGCAAATTTTTTCAATTTATATGGTGAGTTGAGGTTAATTGAGTTGGAAAGTTTATATACAATTAAGAATCCAGATGACGCTATTGCTCATATATATAGTAAACTAAACCAAGTTTTTGACGCTTCAGTTCCTAGATTAGATAATACTATACGTAGGGTTAAAACAAAATACAACTATCCAGATTGGTATTCATCCGACTTGATACAAGATATCAGGAAAAAATGGGCCCATCACAAATTGTACAAAAGACTGGCTCACAGAGCGATTACGAAACGTTATCTTTTTATCGCTCCCAAGTTAAATCCAAAATTTCATCATCGTATGATTTGTACATAAAACGCTTATACCAAGGCGCTTATACGCACATATCAAGGAAGATCCAAAATCTTTTTGGAATTTCATTAGATGCAAACAGTCTAAACGTAATACATCAGTCATTATTAAAGATGGACAGGAATTGAACGGCGTGGAGTGCGCGGAATCGTTCGCAACATAATTTTCATTCGGTGTATAGTGGCGTGCGGCGCTGGACGCGGTGGCAGCGGATCGCGAGGCGGGCGGAGGCGCGGGCGCGGCTCGCGTGCATGTTGGCCAGCTGACTGAGCGCGAGTTGCGCGCCGCCCTCCGCCGCATCAAGCCTAAGCACTCGGTTGGCCCCGACGGCATACCACCATACATCGTAAAAGACTGTAGTGCAGCATTGGAGAAACCCCTTCTACATATATTTAATTTATGTTTAAAGGAAGGTTATTACCCGGATCATTGGAAACTCACTAGAGTGATCCCAGTTCCAAAAGGTGGTATTAAGACAGATGTAAGGTATTTGAAACGGCCTTGCATACAAGTATATTCAATCAAATAAATGCCAAACTAACGAATGTACAGCATGATTTTCGCCCAGGTAGAAGTACGGCGAGTAACCTGTTGTCATTCGTTACCTTTTTAACACCAGTCCTTGATAACGCGGGACAATTGGACTCTGCATATTTTGATTTCAGGAAGGCGTTCGACACCGTCGATAATGATATATTGTTGAGGAAGTTTGCCGCAATAGGATTTACCCCCCATCTTTTGAAATTCTTCGCCAACTATCTTAGTGATCGCATACAGTACATAGAATACGCTGGACATGAGTCTAAGCCCTATTTCACCTTCTCGGGCGTGAGTCAGGGCAGCAATCTGGGGGCCTCTGGAGTTCATTATTATGATAAACGACCTACCTTCCATAATAAAGGAGGCGGAGTGTTTATTGTTTGCAGAGGACCTCAAAATATTTCTCTCGAGGTCTGAGGTCATCTGTCTCATCTGAGGTCTCTGATTGTGAGCGGCTTCAACGCGATATTGATAGAGTGGTACAATGGAGTGAGGTCAATAAGTTGTACTTCAATGTAGCTAAACGTGGTATTATGACATATTTCCGCGCGAGAGCACCTCTCCACTATTCATACACTATGGACACCACAGTTATACCACGCGTTAAAGACGTCCGGGACTTGAGAGTTCAAATGGTATCTGAATTAACGTTTCGAAGCCATATACATAATTGACATTTGCAAAAAATCTTTTAAAACCTTGGTTTTATTTTATTTATTTTTTTTGAGTCAAGGCAAGAATTTTTACAGCATCTCAGTAATTAAGATTTTATTCAATGCACTTGTTCGCAGTAGGCTCGAAACGAACTCCATCATATGGAATATCCCCATCCCCATGAGGCTAAATATAACCTCATGGTGGAAAAACTACAAAATAAATTTACACGGTTTCTATATTGGAAAGAATATGGTATTTATCCGTACTACCCGCTGATGTATCCAAGCCTGTTCGTTATGGGCATGGTTGGTTACTGTAGGCTAGGGGTTAGGAGGGATGTCGCCCTCGTCATGTATATGTTTAAAGTGTGGCGCGGGTGGGTGCACCACCCAGAGGTGTTGTCGGCGCTACAGCTGTGCGTATCCGTCAGCCGCCTCGGCACTCGTCGCCAACCGCTGATGTTTCACGTCAATTTATTTAGGACTAATATACTAAAATTTGCACCCCTGTCGCGCGTTGTAAGACTTCTCAACACCATCGCTGAGGACATTGATCTCAATTGTTGCAGTCTGCCCAAATTCACGGAAGTGGCACAACAATGTTTAGAGAGATGTTACGAATGTTAGAATAATAATTATGTTTTTATTGTTTAAATTTTTGTTTTTGTTTAAATTGTTTAATTTTATTTTTAATGTTTATTGTTTTATTTATTTTTAAATTCATAATTTCATATGTATAGTTTTAGAGTTATTTTCTTTTATTTGATATAGCGTCGTGTTGGCCTCGGCTGTTAAGATGTTATATTTTTTGTAAAAAAAAAAATGTTTAATATTTCTATTCCTTGATGTGATAGGCGGGAAAATTGTAATTTTAGTATGAATATGGACCAGACACAACTGAATGACGCATCGTTGAATGGTCGTGAGTTCAAATCCCAGAAAATATCAGTAATAGATATTAAAAAAATATTCGCCAATGTCTCATTCTTTTCAACTAAAAATAATACGATGTTAGCCAAACCAACAACACTGCCGCAATTTCTATTTCTCCCGAACAAAAAAAAAAAAAAACAAACAATAGTAAATGCTCTGTTGTCTTTCCGATTGAAGGACATTGTAGCCAGAGTAATTACTGGATATACTAAGACTTAACATCTTATGTCAAAGGGTTTTGAGCGCAATGTATTGCCAAGCATTGCTTTATAATTCAAAGTATTGCTTGGTTTTGCTACTGTTCATGAGCAGTCGTAATGCGTCATCAGGCTAACGGCATATTCGTCTCGCCATTCATTGCAATAAAAAAAAAACGATTTCAAAAATGAACACAATTAAATGTCGGAGGAAATGAGTTTCGAAGTTCAAGCTCCGTGTTGTCCAACATAGTTTTGTAAGTTGTGCGACTGAATAGACAATCTGTGTGAGACCGTTGAAAGTTAACATAACGTTATTTCGATCAAGTTGGAAATCGTATTGACGTTATAGGTTTTTCAGAACTTTTATAACGTTTTCTGGCGCGAGGGTCCTCGTTTACTTGGTACTGTATATGATGGGTAAAGCTTTCATAGTTACTATATATATATATAAGTGTATCATTTGCAGCCATCTTAATTAACACTATAAATATTAAAACGATAATAGTTTTTCTCTGTCACCTATGTTTTTTGTAATCTTTTTTCTACTCTATACATAACAATACGTACGTGCGATAGACCGAAGGAGCGCTGGCTTGAAGTCGTCAAGGAAGATATGAGAGCCTATGACTTTAATATTGAGAATGCCGAAGACCAGGCGAAATGGAGGAGACTCAGCCGAAAGGCGGACCCTGGCACCGGCCGGGATAACGTCTAAGCAGAGTGAATGACATATTGTGTCTAAAACTTATTGCATATTTCAAGAACATCGTATCATCGGCTATTTTTTTAATTCCTCTAGACTTTATTGGCGTGGCGAAATTTGGAACTAAAATTAAAATACATACTTTTTTATTCAATATGTTTAAAACATTATTTGAGATATGTTGTAATATACACAACAACATTAATATTCGTAATATAATATTACTGATGGTCAGATGCTAACTGCCGCCAGTTCGGGAGATATGACTCGAGTTCGTTCCGCCATCTCCTTCCAGGCCTATCACGTAGTCCGTTTCGGCTAGTGAGGAGCTACTGTGTAGTGACTTTCGCCTAAAGGTCATCGGACATACGATATATGTGGCCAGCCCTGTTCCATTTCAACTTCGCAGCTGCTTGTCCCGCATCAGTGCTCTTGGTTTTGGAATAATAAAATATAAAGTGAGAAAAACTGTTTCTTATATTTCGACGACAGCGTGTCAAAAACGCATTCAAACGCCAAAAGATTTTACACAATCTATTCCCCTAACCCTCCCTCCCCCTATAGAAACCTTGAAACGTATACTCATACATATTGCACTATAAACTAAAATACACAACTGGTAGTAACTCAGCAAAAAACGCTTTGTTATTTCGCCTAAATCTCATCATACATTTAAAAAGTCGACACCAAACATTACACATACAAAATACTATTCGAAGCACGTTCATACTAACCTCACGTAACCTTTGAGGGTCATTTCCTTCGTCCGGAGCTTTGTGTGTTTACATCATATATTTCCATACCACTGATTTAAATATTTATTTTTATGCTCCAATAATGATAAAAGGAGACGACTGGTCACGTAAATAATTCGGATTTTGTGGACCTTCTTTCTTGCTTGGTGGGATGTGATGGACAAAATTCGTCCGATATTATTTATAGACAAATAATATTTTCTCAGTATATAAACTGAGATGTACATTAAAGAGAATAAATAAATAAATAATAATTATAAGAGTAACATTGTTTTACTTTAGAACCATGCTTTTGTGGTCAAACTACGGCTTAGTAGATAATAAATTTTGTTTTCAGTACCTTATCCTTATACTATCTCATGGAAAGTATTAAAATTTTAGAATTATGACCTATAATTGCTGTTGAATTTCATTATATTACTTGATTGATTATTAAAGCCACATAATTCTGGACCTAATATTTTTTTACTGATAAGTATGTCCATAAGCTGCAATAGCTTACTAATATACCGGGTATCACAAGACTGCTACCGAAAACGAAGCCGGGTGGTAGTTTTAGTGGCTACAAACCCAATGCAATTAAAAATTTCGCATAGAAACGCGACAATTTTTATGATTTTTTAAATATCGTCATTTTTGGGTGGTAAATCCATAGTTTTTGCCAAAATAATAATTTAAACTCTCTTATATCTTAGACTATTTATAAATTATACACTATTATTTTAGGAAAAAATGTATTTACCACCAAAATATGGCAATAGGAAAAAAATTACAAAAAAACTTGTCGCTTTTTTTTTGCAACTTTTTCTGTTGCATTGTGTCTGAAGTCGCTTAAACTACCACCCGGCTTCGTTTTCGGTAGCAGTCTTGATATACCCTGTATAGTTCAAATTATATAAAAAATAAGTAAACATCTCGTGTTTGAGGAAGTGGAATCCAACGCTTCCTTAACAATCATACACGAAGAGATTTTGAAAATATGTTCCGCAAATCTAAACTGCTAAATACAATAATTGACTTACTTATCAGAGATAGCAAGCAATTAGAAATTCACACACGCCCATATAACTATAAGACGCTCGTTCAATCCTTTGCGACAGACTGATAATATAAGGAGAAAGGTCTAAATCGGTCTATAAAACGGCCCCACCGTTCAATCCTCAGATAACACACAAAGTAAAACGGAGCTATCGATATATGCACGCTGGAACTCACTCAAACGGAAGAAATGTTTCAATTCTTTTCTATTCATTTTTAGCCTGCAATAAAAGTTGATTTGAAAGGAGATTATTTTGCAATCGAGCATTCAAGCTTTAAGGTTTTTGTGCATCGTGAAAATGCTTTTCTTTGGTATAAGAGCTATCTAGACATTAAAGACCTTCATTAGTATGTGGTTATAATTAAAATCATTAGTCTTTGTTTATCTTCTTCAATATGGTGAGGTATAGTGCAGTACAGAGGATCACGTATAGCAGTCTATTAGAAAACGTGGAAGTAAATCAAATTTAGATTAAATCAAATCAAATTTTTCTTTATTCAAATAGACTTTCACAAGATCTTTTGAATTATTAATTATTACTACCACCATTCTGCTTTCTCTACAACCTGAAAGAACGATTGAGAAGCGTTCGGCCGTTTATAGCCTGGGACTGCTGCCAACCACGCAAGCCTAGTGCGGTTTTTTACTTAAGAAATTGTCTTGTGTCGCTTTTGTTTGCAGATTACCTCACGAAATTTTCCTTCAACTTTATAGTGCGCGGTAATTGATTAATACACATATGACTCCAAATATCAGAGGTAGAGATTAATTTTAGTTGGAAACAATGAGAAATTAGCGAATATTTATTACGAGTAATAGATATTACTGATACTTCATATGATAATGGTGATAATGCTTTACTTTGTTAATGTCTCCAAAAGTGTGTGCTTAATCAATTGTAATCAATAACAAATTAATAAACAAATTAATTGCAATTGTAAATCATTTTCTTATCTTACTTACATAATACATAAAATCACGCCTTATTCCCAGAAGTGTAGGCATAGGTGCTGGAAGGCAGAGGTTCCAAATTCACGTGAGGTACAAAAATATCTTATTTGAATAAATATTAAAATATTAAAATAAATAAAATTGAAAAATATATCTCGTTTTAACACATATAAATATACTACCTAAATATACAAATGGAAAGTGTACAAATATTTTGAGAACACAGAATAGTTTCAGATTAACAATCACACCAGAGAAATCCACTCAAACAATTCTTTTTATTTTGCCAATACGAGGCGAATAATAAAACAACTTAGGATGATGAAAATGGCCACACTCACGCGAGATCTTTGATCTGTCCCTCCCTTGAGGGTCCGCAAAAATAGGCCATGGCTTGTACATGTGATAAGCGTGAAACTAAGCGCCCATTGTGGCCGAGTGTGACTTGATATAGGAAACATTCGGTATGACAAGTTGAATTTGTATATTTTTACATAAGTAATATTAAAATGACAAAGAACTTCATTGTTTGCACTAAATAGGCTTTAAAATGACTGGAGCAATATGGAAAAACAATTGACTATTAGTATCCTAGATTATCCCTAATACTATTTTAAAGAGAATAAGGTACGGTAATAGAGTATAAAAAAAGAAGTTTAACTGCACCCGGGCCGAATAAAAAAGATGAAAATTGAAAAATTACGTAAGCATTAATATTTGATTTTCATTAGAGTTATAGTTATATGATACTAGCGGCCCGGCCCAGCTTCGCCCGGGTACAAATAGATTTCTGTACAATAATATGTACGTATTATACATATAAACCTTCCTCTTGAATCACTCTATCTAT
Source organism: Hyles vespertilio (assembly GCA_009982885.2). Taxonomy (NCBI): domain Eukaryota; kingdom Metazoa; phylum Arthropoda; class Insecta; order Lepidoptera; family Sphingidae; genus Hyles; species Hyles vespertilio. The sequence continues at coordinate 21,039,844 of CM042807.1, forward strand.
TAAAAAAAACTTCATCAAAATCCGTTGCGTAATTTTAAAGATTTAAGCATACAAAGGGACATAGGGACAGACAAAGCGACTTTCTTTTATGGCATAAAATTTATGCTATGTAGTGATCTGACATCACAAATATTTATCTCAATGCGGGGATTAAACCCGCGGCCTCGCGTTTCATAGCCGATGTCTAACCAACTGCGCCTACCTGGTATTGTTTACCTGCTTTTCCTATGCTAGCAACACCAACGAACGTCTAAATCTAAATAAACATATTTTTTTTATTTTAAATCCTGTAAAGACAAATCTACACATTATGGAGATGCTTTTGAGCACAAATTGATAAGGTTCATGTCTCATCTGACATACATTGAGACCAACCTACAAGATAGTTCGATATTTTTATAAAGTTTTATTTTACTACGTGCTTGTTAGTGGGTAAGACATTACTCTATACTTTTCTATAGATCGTAAACGTCAACTAAGTGATAAAATGGCGAACATTGGGACCCGAAGGCGTTTACTGCAGTATTTGCACCTATAATGTAGCTATCTGTGATCACTTATTATAAAGTTTTGATGTTATATTATGTATTATGAACAAATATATAAATACCTCAAGCCTGAGTTATAACGTAGCAATCTCAATAAAAAACGAATAAACATATCTAAATTATTTGCAAATTAATATGAACTCTGAATGAATTTATCGGTCTTTTAGAGATTTTGAAAAAATAAAAATGAAAAATGAAAATGAAAAAAACATAAATAAATAATACACCCAATATAAACTTAAAATAAATCAATTACTTCATTTTTATAAAAATCTTACTTCAGCTATATTTTACCATAATTTGGCTAGAATTCCATAGCTAGTTACATTTAAAACACAATTTTAATACATAGGCGATATTTTATTACATAATGCCAAGAAAACTAGCAAAAAAATTAAATATTGTAACATTTCATAGCAATTTAAAAAAATAACTAAGCTTCCTCACAATTGTCTTAAAAATTACCTATTCTCAAAGCAAATACATTTTAATTGCAATCAACAAATCTCGCCTTACTGTGACATTTTTATCGTGTGTTTTTGTTGACGGCCGATCTCTGACCTTTACGATATGGCAGATTTGCGCCAACATTGGTCCCGACTCTAATCCCGGGATTATTCGGGACGGACCCAATCTTCCTATGTACGTGTTTCGTCACCGCACGTTTAGGTAATTTCAATGAAAACTTCATAAATATGTACTTTGACACCAACTTCGCGTATTAATATTGAAATGCAAACATTTTCGCGCGGAGTTTGAATGTGGAAAGTTTTTAGGTCATGTTTGATTTTAATTATGTATGAATTTATTTTTTGAGTGTCTGTTGTTTTATTAATTCTGTGTTATTCATCAGTATCAGTATCAGAATCAGCCCATATACGTCCTATTGCAGGGCACGGGCCTACTCTACAATCGACAGTACGATTAAGAGTGGTTAGGCCATATAGTCCACCACGCTGGCCTAATGCGGGTTGTCGGACTTACATACCATAGAATTTTTTATAAATCGCTATGGTATGCAGGTTTCCTCACGATGTTTTCTTTCACCGTTTTAGTGCGTGGTGATTGACTATCAATATATATCACACATGACTCCGAAAAGTCAAAGGTGTGCCCTGGTATTCGAACATGCGACCACCGTGAACATGTTGGCTGTCGCATCTAGTCCGTTTACCAATAGGCCACCACCTACTTTATACTATATTTATTATTAGAAAAGTCTTTCCTCTACCTATTGGCATTTATGGTGTACCTTTTTTTAGTTTTCGTTGTAGATCGCATAAAGTTAGATAATCCGTCAAAGTTATCCATGCAAGTGTATTGCATTTCAGCTGTAGCTTGTGATAGGGGTTTGAGTCGGCAAACTTGCGTCAACTGACAACTAATAGTGATAGTCTTTCTTCCTACATACTGTATTGAAACTGCATTGCATTCACTATCAACATACGTACATAAAATAACGCCTTTTTGCGCCCAGGGGTAGCAAAAGTGCTACCAGGACAGTCACATAATTGATTTTATCCTAGCCTAGCCTAACGCAATATTGGGCACAAAGTTTTAACTCCAAGCTGATAATTAATAAAAAAACAATCCAGGCTGATAATTAATTTAAAAAAAAACACAATATCACTTTGCCCAACCCGGGATTCGAACCCGAACCCTCAGCTTTGCAATCATATCGTAGTACAACTGCGCCAAAGAAACAGTGGTATTAACTCTCAAGATCATTGTAATAAACCGTGCTGGTATAAAAATGCCTAATCGATATTCGATTACAAATATACCAATATCATAAACAGCGAACTGAAATCTTCCAACAACTTTTTATAATGGCATGGCTGTATTGTAAAACGAGTATACGTTGGCGGAATAAAAGCCATATCATATACTTTAATATAAGATCAGAAATCCTCTAGGGATTCCTCTGTGAGGTTAATATCGTTTAATGTCCTGTTTGTGTGGGATAAGGTGGCGTATATATATTATTTTAACCGACAGTCTTTCTTATTGGTCTTTACTTTAATATCTTTACTTCAAAATATAAATATACATATATACATACGTAATCGTCACGCCTGCATCCCATAGGGGTAGGCAGAGACTATAGTCCGCCAATTTGCTCGATCCTGACATATTACTTTTTTTACTATTAATTATGAATATTCATCTATTTAAAAATAGTAGTTTGTTTTAGTAATTTATTTGCCTTGGTGGCTTAGTTGTTTTACGGTACGTTTACAAAGCCGAGTTCTCGCGTTCGAATCCTGGGTCGGGCAAAGTGATATTAAACTTTTCTATTCATTAGCAGTCCGGAGACAGAAATTTGTGCCTGACATGGCGATAGGTTCGGCCCCTATCACATCGTCAGACGGAACACACTAGGCGAAATGTGGGTGTTCTAAAAGACGTGAGTTTATGTAAGCATATATTTTATTACTGTAGATAAAAGCAACATTTGAAAGGTGATAGATTCCTAGGCTAATAACAACGCCACATATTACACTTTTTTCACATAGTCAGATACTATTTAATATTCATGAATTAAAAAGGAGAGAGTGAAACTGATACGGCACTATCAACTCTGACAATTTCAGAGACGTTAAAGACCCATTAAACTCGAAATAAATTAACTGCACACCTATGGGATAAAAGTATGAAATTAATATATGTGACTCGGTTCTAATGACTATCATATCCCGATTTAGCACTAATGATAACCCATAATGGTTTCTTAAATTTCCGGGAATGTTACACATTGAAATAAAAAATAATTTATCGGATTTCATCGCGAATTTGGTTGATATTTAATTTTTTGACTTCCCAACGACGACGTCTCGATTACTTTACAGGTTTCGTGGTCATGGGCCGACTAATAACCTTTACAAAACACCTTTTTGAATTGTGTAATGTATTCTAGTTTTCTTATTCTACTTTTCACATCCACCTTGGATAAAAATCGCACATTATTACAATATAAAAAAATAAAAACTTTTAACCGTAATATATCCAAGCGTTTTTAAGTATTATTCAAGATTTATCTAACAGCTGCAAAGCTGGCCCTTATGTGAATTGAGCTCATTATAAACATATCTCTGTTGGAACAGCGCCGCCTTTGTGTTCAGACTTTCAGACCTCGCATAACGAACTCACACTTTTAAACTTCACGTTAGGATTAAATTCTCTCCATACATTTGCAAATAAGTCTACTGTGATGTAAGCTTGTTTTATTTAAGACTTTTTGAAGTAGGCAACTGATAGGCTGTTAATTAAAGACTGATGGTGTGTTAAATACAATAATGCAATATGATACAGATGCATCTGCATCTGCAGCTATATCTACACAACACTTTATTGAACACCAAAAATTACAGAGAAAAGAAAAAAAAATACATAGAGAGACCTTACAAAAAAGTGAACAATAGGCGGTCTTATCGCTATGAGCGATCTCTTACAGACAACCAAAAATCATAGAATGGATCGAAAATGAAAGTGGGCAATTATGTGAAATAGTAAAAATAATGACAAATAAGTGTGTGCGTAACTTATAATGGCAATGTTAAATAACCTAGGTACTAAATATGAGATAGATAAAATAATAATCAAAATATACGTTTTATAATAATACAATTTCTTAAACGTAGAAGAATAAAAGAAAAAATATTCTATATCTAAAAACGTTAAGCGATGGCGCTTGTCGAATTACCAGAGGCAGAGTGTTCCACAGACGAACAGCCTGGACCGTAAAAGATCCGTCGAATAAAACACTTTCGTGACGAGGAGTCTTCAATTTTAGATTCTCTGACGATCTCAAAGCGCGGGAATGAGAGCTATGGAGGAATTCAAAGCGTTCCTTAAGATAAATGGGAGAACTAGTATTAAATAATACATTAGAAGACAAAGAATATGTTTCGTTTATTGTGGTTGAAAATTCATAGATAAAGATCAAATGTCAATGTGACATTAAACTTAGAGGCCAGACATTAAACTTCATAATGCATTGCATGTTTTGATCTCCTATAATTAAAGAAACACAATGTTGATGCTGCATTAGTAAAGCTTGTAAAGTGCATATTTGTTGGAGATCCTAATAAATAAAAATAAAAATAATTTAATCTGCATGCTGTAAGAGAAAATTTTATAAGATTACCCGTATCCTATATCTAATCTAATATATGTGTAGTATTAATTCCTGAAATCAGTGATGATGGTCACTTTTCAATCTAGTTGCTCTTTAAATTAAATCTAACTGTACATAATATGATACATGAAATCTATATTATGCGCTAGCACTGGCATAATTCTATGTTTTCATTTAAATTATATAAATCAAAAACATAGTTACATGAAAGTTCCATCACTTTTCCCTAAACGCCTGAGGGCATAAGTTCCAATACAGGGGCGTTTTTTTGTTAGTAAATTTGGGTAATGCCCGCTGGGATCAGAATAGGATTGTTATCGCCGTCAGCAGACGCCGCCACACAAAGACATCATTACAAGTTCTCTTTACCTTCGAGTGAAGTAAATAAACTCTGATGTATTAGGATAAACCAATATACGTGTGTATTTTTGTATTAGGTAGTCAGACAACCTCGTAAAGGTCGAGCGACGTCGTTGGATGCAGGATGCCTTCAACAGGGCAATGTGGAAATCATTGGGGGAGGCCTATGTTCAGCAGTGGACTTCCTTGGGCTGATGGATGGGTGATGGATGGATAGTACTAAAGTGCGTGGTGGACTGTTTGTAAACGGACCAAACGCGGCTGCCTATATGTGCACGGTGGCCGCCGGTTCTAAGCCTAGAGTACAATGCTGACTTTTGGGAGAAGTGAGTGAGAACTATAGCTGTAAAGGAAAACATCGCGAGAAAAGTTGCATACCATAGCTATTAGTAAAATTTATATGGTATGGACAGTCCGCCAACCCACACTAGGTCAATATGGTGGACAATATGGCGTAACCCGTTTCTATCATAGTTAGGGTTAAGAAAGCCAGTCCCCAGCAGTTGGACGTATATAAATCAAAAAATATCCAACGAATTGAGAACCTCTTCTTTTTAAAGTCGGTTAAAAAGAAAAAATACAGTAACCAATAAACATTTTCGATAATAGTCCGTAATAATCAATTAACAAATGAAAGGTAGAAAGATCATGTTATAGGGATTATCCAGAACACATGACAATCCCCAGTAATCCAGCTAAATGGTATTAAATTCTCGACAAACAAGCAATGAAATCCGCAGGTACATCATTTATTGTTATAACAAAACATAACAAAGATGTTATGAAATCGCTCGCAGCGATATCTTCCTTAAAATGTAATTTTATTTTCCACGGAACAGTCGTTCGCCGGCAGCGTTCCGTAAAATCAATAAAAAACCCGTACAGGGCCATTAATCATTGAGATTATTATGACGGGGCTTGCAAGGCGTTGGATTTTTTTACGAAATTAAAGTTTCACGCGTGACGTGATTTTAAAGTTCCAGCTCTTTCTTACTTTGTCCTAGTTCTGTCAGTGATGCTTACTCGATCCATCTATTTCGATAAAATTTAAATATGCTTGTGAACGTGTAATTTATGCCCTTCTATGACAGAACGGTAATGTGAGTGTGCTGCATATTATGATAAATACAGTAACCTTTTGGCTAAGTAAAATGTTGGCGTGTCATTAGGCTATTAATTCCATTTTTTGTTATGTAATACTTTTTATTACTTGAGCCAGTTTTAATGAGGTGTCAGGCCATTTAGATCTTGATTTATTTTGAACTAGTACTTCGGCAGTGAGAGGCAAAATGTTTTTTGAAACCCAATAATAAAAAACACCTATTTATACATATATTTCAAATGGTTCTTTTGTTTTCTTTTTTTGTCAATAATTAATTTAATATTCCTTTCTGTGTTATAGAAAAAGTAGTGAATCCCTAAATTAATAAACCTTATATTAGGTAGCATATAAACATCGGTACACGATTATATAGATATTGTATAGGTATATGTGGAAGCTTGCTATCGGCAAAGTAACACACATACGCCCGAATACTGGAACGCCATTCAAATAATAAGTTGCTCTTAACAGCGCACGGCCCACTCAGCCAGTACATTTAATCGGGATTAACGTAGTTAAGCGCCATTTATATTTAATTTGCGTTCCAGTATTTGGGGGTTAATAATTAAATATATAAACTTTATAAAATTAGTCTATAAGTTTTCCTAAAATTAAATAAGTAAAATAAAATATTTGATGCAATAATAGAGGCCCGCTCGATTTTTTCTAACGATTTACTCATCAAGATCTCAGCTTATAGGGACATATTTCCTAACCTATTGTATCCCCAAAGAGCAGAAGCGCTATTAATGTCAACTGGAAAAACAAACTGGATTATCCAATATAGGAATTAACCGTCGTCCACTACGATGCATTTCAATTGACATAACACCAACGATGCGCATAACTACACATTTACACGCGTATAAATAATCACAAGCGGAATGTGACGTCATTATCTCCAAGACGTCACTCCATTCCTTATTGTCGTTTAGAAACTAACCAAGCATAACTAAGGCGCAAAGATCCAACGTTAAGGAAATAGCGGGTTCTTTGGTCGGAAACGGTACAAGGTCACGCGAGAAATAGGCCGACATTTTTAAATATATCGTGTAAAGAAAGCTTTGAGTTAAATAGTCGTTTTCTTTGTAGATGTATTAGGTGGTGTTTGCTCGCATTTCGGAGAGAACATTTTTCGCGATAATTTTGTTTCAACTACGTAGGTTAGACTGAACTGTACTGTACTGTATCACACTATATACGTCCTATTGTAGAGCACGCGCCGCTTCTATAAGGAGAGTACGATTCAGAGGTATGGCCATGTAGTCCACCGCGCTGGCCTAGTTTGGATTGACGGAGTTTACAAACCATATAAATTTTTACAATTCCCTATGGTATGCCGCATTCCTCAAAGGACTCTGAAAAGTCAGAGGTGTGCCCTGGAATGGTCCCGCGACCACTGTGAACATTGACTACCGTATTTGGTCCATTAATAACAGGCCACTACACACTTCGTAGTTTAAAATCATATTTTTTCTCGATATGTCAAAATTTTAACTGATGCTAAATACAATGAAGACCAGGTAGAATTATCGTCGACTTGAGATGATAATTAATCGCCTTTCTATACAATTTTGCTGGCCTAGGAGGTTACTCTATGCTCCGGCACGACGTTAGAATGTCCGAACATTCGACGTCCACGTATAACTTAAAGTTTTAAACAATAAAATACTTTTCTATGGCACATATTATTCAATAAAATATACAATTTGTTTCCAATGTACCCACTATAAACAATTATCATACATCGCACCTCCACCACTATACAAAACTACGGCTTATCCTATATTACTCTATACTTAAAATACTCCTTAATGTATACTTAATTTAGTATCTTAAATCTATCTACTGGTTTTCGAATTCGCCTTGAGTATCGATTCACGGGGGCTCTAGGGGCGATTGTATCTGCGAAGATGATTGTTCAGAAACAATGGGTTGTTGACTATTGCCAGTATTCTTTTAATTTACCTCTTTTTCCATTGACGGTCCCTGAGTGGATGCGCGCACGCTCTCACAGTGCGGCTCGACGACACTCGCCACCTCGCCTTGAGTCTCACTGTCGTCTTCAGGACAAGTAATATCAGATAGCCGCGATCTACGACGCATTTGATTTATATGTCTTTTTAGTGATTGACCGTCATCCCTTACTACCGAATACCTACGCAGACTGTCTATCCCTTCCACAGTACCCTTTACCCATTTATCCCGACCGCCATATTCTCGAGCCCAAACCGAATCATCCTCTTTAAAACTTCGCGGAACGCCACGTGCAAATTCTACCTGCCGTTGCTGGACTTCGCGTACCCTGTTTTTAACCAAACGGTCAGTTCGTAATAAGTCCAACCTGGAGCGTAATGGCCGCCTTTGCAAAAGTATAGCTGGGGTTTCCCCAGTTGTGGAATACACCGTATTTCTCTATGCCAGTAAAAAAGTTTGCAAAACAGCATCGATATCTACTTTATCCCTATGTGCTTTCCTTATAGCGCGCTTACATAATTTTACGGCGTTCTCCGCTGCACCGTTTGAGGATGGGTGATAAGCAGGCGAAAAGAATTGTTTAATTCCGTTAGTTGTTAAAAATTGTTTGAACTCTGCGCTAGTGAACGGCGGACCCTGATCTGAGACTAACTCTTGGGGTAATCCAAATTAATAATTTGATAACGTTCGTTGCATTAGTACGCTTAATTTCAAATATTTCTATTTGGAAGTAACATCAATTACAACTAGAAACGTTGAGCCCTTGTATGGGCCTAAGAAATCAATGTGCAACCTGGTCCAGGGGCGAGCGTGGTACAGCCATGGCTGTATAGGGGCCCGCTGGGGCGCGTCCGCCTCCGCCGCACAAGTCTCACAACGCTTACACATCATTTCTACGGCTTCATCTACATTTGGCTACCACACATAACTACGAGCCAAACTCTTCGTTTTCACTATACCCATGTGAGTGCTATGTAATTGTTTCAATATTTCATATTGTAGTGAACCTGGTATAACCATTCGATAACCCCACTTAATACACCCACATTCTGTATATAATTCATTACGTCTTAAAAAATATGGACGAGTTTCGTCCTCCGTACATACAAGAGGCCATCCAGACTGAATTTACGCTAAAATCCTACTAAGGATCCTATCTTTGATGGTGGCTTTCTTTACATCTTCACTCGTAACAGGTAAGAAATTATCTACAAAATCAACGTAGGTACTTTCATTCACTAAACTATTGCCACCTTCTGTATGTGGTAACCGTGTCAACGCATCCGCACAGTTCCTACTTGAAGTTACATATTCTATGTCATAGGCATACCCGACTAACAACACTGCCCAACGCTGTAACCTTGATGCGGCCATCACGGGAATACCTACTTTATCACCCAAAATATAAGTCAGAGGCTTACGATCTGTCCTTAGTATAAACTTGCGCCCATAAAGATATTTGTGGAATTTACGTACTCCAAAAACTATAGCTAGCGCCTCCCGGTCTATCTGCGAATAAGCGCGCTCACCTTGCGTAAGCGAGCGCGAAGCGTATGCTATCGGCCGCTCGCCATCCCAAGTCGCGTGCGATATCACTGCGCCAATGCCGACGCTGCTAGCATCCGTCGTTAATATTATAGGCAAGTCCGGAGAGTAATGTATCAACACCTCACTACCTGCTAAAAGGCGCTTAACATTATCGAATGCCTTTTTACACTCATCGTCCCAAACGTACTGAACACCGGATTTAAGTAAATGATATAAAGGCGCTAAAATTGTGCTAATATTCCTCACGAACTTTCCGTAATACATAACCATGCCAATAAATGCCCTTAATTCGGAGACGTTAGTGGGGGCTGGCGTTTTTATAATAGCTCTAACCTTATCTGGACACGTTTGAACGCCATCTTTACTTATGGTGTGGCCCAGATAATTTACGGTATCGGCAAAGAACACGCACTTCTCCTTCTTTACTTTTAAGCCGTACACTTTCAACCGATCAAATACTTTACTTAAATTATGCATATGGGCCTCCTTCGTGGGTCCAGTAATCATTATATCATCCAGAAAAACACCCACATAAGGTAAGTCCGCAAATAACTGTTCCAAATGTCTCTAAAAATACCAGGACTAGAGCATAATCCGTAAACTAGTCTATTATAAACGAATAACCCCTTGTGTGTATTTATCGCCGTATCTCTCTTAGTGTCGTCATCCAGTTCAAATTGCGCATATGCCTGTGACAACTCAATTTTACTGATTTTCTGCCACAGACTAGCTGATCCCTCAAACTTTCCCATCCTCGTCCCATCCTTATCGCTACTGAAGTATATCGGAAGTATGTACCAATACTGAATGAACAATGAAAGACAACTTATCGCTCACACGTATATTGCAGACTGACGGCACAGCCGGGATTTTTACAATTTGTTTCCAATGTACCTACTATAAACAATTATCATACATCGCATCTTCTTAAAAATGGTAGGCCCATTCCTATGAATAACACGGATACAAGTGAATTTCTGATTATTTTCCGTCATTAATAAATGCCACATGTTGATATTCTGTTAATCAATTATCTAAAGGTGTTATACATAGACAGTTTATAAACCTATTTTATGTACAAAATATTTTGTCCCCTTTACTTAAACTGAATGGCAAACTAAGTCGTTCGAAATTATCTTTGAATAAGTCTCTCATATGTGAGAGGCCGCCTGAGTAGGTATCACCGCAATGTCTATTTCTCCCGGCAAACAGCTGTATAAATGCTCTGTTGTGTTTCGGATCGAAGGACATTGTGGCCTACTGTACCTACATATTGAGTAGTTGGTAACTACTGGACATATTGAGACTTAGCATCTCATGTCTTAGAATGTCGAGCGTAGTGCAATGCCAAGCATTGCTTTGTAATTCAAGGTGTTGTTAGGTTTTGCTATTGTTCATGAGTAGTCGTATCGCTTAACACAAAGCGAACAGAATGCTCGTCACGCAATTCATTGAAATAAGAAAAAGTCTTTAGTTATTCAAAACACAAAACAAATTAAATGGGTCTCGATAATGTCGTCGAGAAAAATAGCTGCCTTATTATCCCGGCAACGAATCCTTGAACCAAACACCTGATTGGAGATGGAACCATCAATCACCTTCTAATATGATCCCGTATAATCTATTCACGCCCACATATTTTCATTACCGTATATGAAAAAAATACCATGAATTTGAGATGCTCTTCTAATAGAATTTACCATTCAAATTCGCTTGAATTATTTAGGTTTTTTTAAATAAAACTGATAGAAAAATTATACCTTTTTGTATTAGTTATCATCATCATCATCATATCAGCCACAGGAAGTCCACTGCTGAACATAGGCCTCCCCCAAGGATCTCCACAATGACCTGTTGGAAGCGACCTGCATCCAGCGACTTCCTGCAACCTTAGCCAGATCGTCCGTCCACCTTGTAGGCGGTCGTCCGACATTTCGCTTGCCTGTACGTGGCCTCCACTCAAGAACCTTTCGGCCCCAACGGCCATCGGTTCTACGAGCTATGTGCCCGGCCCACTGCCACTTCAACTTGCCAATCCTATGGGCTATGTCGGTAATCTTGGTTCTCCTACGGATCTCCTCATTTCTGATTCGATCTCGTAGGGAAACACCGAGACTTTGAGCCTTTTAATAAATTGTATTAGTACGTAGGAATAATTAATAAGCTCTTGATGGTAAAATTAGGAGTACCTTGATAGAGTGTGTGCCAAGAGATGCTTTGCTCTGTTTCCTCGAGAAAAATAAGTGCCTACCTGTACCTGATTGAGTCCATACATTATATGGAAAACGTTCCCATAATATTATTATTCTTCTACAAATTATGAAATAGTTATTCTATTAAATAAAAGGCTCGCAAAAGACAACATAATTGATATTTAAAATAAAATATAAAACGCAAAATGTAATCAAACACCTCTCAAAATTCTCCAACAAATCAGACTAATCGATTTTTAATTAATACTTCAAAACTTGTCAGTGATTTCGATCAAAGAGTGTTTAGGGCGCTCGAAAACGTGCCGAAAACCTCAGATACGTTTGTACAAACCAATAAACAGATTCGACTCGATTAACACGAAATAGAAACTAGAAACGAATATTATCGTAAATTTCCCACTGGATGTAAACATACGAAAATAGATTCTATTTTTAAATAAACAGATTGCTGATAGAAACATTGTGGTGATGGATACTTGACTGATGGATACCGAACAACTGTGGTTTCCGTGACGATTGTGCCAGACTATTATTATTATTCGACTCCATTTCAGTTTGATTGACATCATCGATTCCGTTTCATCGATTAAATTTCAGCGAGATTGTAATTATTTTAAAGTGAATGTATTTGATGAAATAGCAGGCTTAAATGAAAACTGAATAAATTGATTACTCAAATAGGGTTTTGATATTTTAGTTTATGCTTAATTTTTAATTCTCTACTCAGTTCCAAAAGGCAGTTTTTACTAAATAATAATGAAAAATACTCCAATGTTGCTATTTCAAGAAGTAGTTTACAGTACAGTACGTATAACAGATTTCGCAAATTGGGTTGATTCAGATCGGCCCATTAAATCATAGCCGAGTTATAATTTATGATTCCTATACAAATGGGATATTAAGAGGGGGGTCTATGTGAAATGGCCTTTTTCACAACGTTTTTTCTTGGTGATCTTTATTATTAGGTCTTCAAAAAAAATATATGTTGATCTACACTATATGGAGCATGGGCCCTTCTTTTCAGAATTCTTAAAAGTGTATTAAAAGTACTTGAAATAAAATTGCAAAGTGACCTCTATTTTCGCATTTACAACGTTTTTTCTCTTAAACTACGAGCACTAGGATTATTTTATTATTATCAGGATATTAAGAAATGCAAGGCGGATGGGACCTTCTTTTTATTTTTTCTAATTTCTGTCTCATTTATTTTTAACGAATTTTTTCACATTATCGATACTCTAAATCGCGAGCACGTCCCCGCTGTCGCCCAACAAATCAGTGCGGGACGAACCGCCGTGCTAAACGGACCTATGTCGCTTGTCTTCGCAATATCAACGTAAATTTAATATTGCTATTTCGCTCGACACATTCATTGAGAACGGTTACGGCCGGTCTAACCGTAGTAAATCACTATACTACGTCACTGCAACTGTGGCGCTGTTGCTTGGATGCCAAATAAAAACGTGTGGCCGCGGGTTCGATCCCGCATCGAAACAAATGTTTTTATTTATAAATTCATCTATCTACTATCTAACCCAATATTTTATATAGGAAACATTTTATTTCTTGCATTTTTGTAACATTTATATTTTACATTTTGTATTTTAGATTTTTGAATATTACGATTTTTGTTTATTATACATAAACAAAAAATTACTCAACCGATCTTAAAATTCTTTCACCATCCGATTCCAACATTATCCTGGAGTAACATAGGCTGTATAGTTGCCTAAAGGGGTTGACATGAGTTAAAATGGAAAATAAAAATCATTGAAGATATTTTTTTGAAAAATATCTTCTACCATATTTTATAAAATTATTATTTATGCTCTTAGTAGAAAGTAACTGTACCATAATAGTAGATTTATTTTGTTAAAGTTAACGATCATAATATTGTACCTACATAGCAAAATATAAGTATCGTGCGATGTTTTAATATTTCAATTGAATTTCATGCAACTTATGAGAGACCTACCAAACATATAAATAAATGAATTGTTATGTTCCGATCATATTTGAAATAGTAGGTAACATTTAAACACCAAAATAGGCACTAATATAATAGATAGTTACCGGTAATTTGGTCGCCGGGAAGTTAGTATTGTTGGCCCGAAAGAGTGAGCGATCGCTTGATGATTGATGTGGCCGCAGGTTCGATCCCCGCATCGATACAATTGTTTTTGTTTATAAATTCATCTATTTGTCTAACCTATAATATTTTATAAAAGAAACATTTCATTTTTTGCATTTTTGTAACATGTGTATTTTTACATTTTTGTATTATAGATTTTTGAATATTTCGATTTTTGTTTATTATGAATAAATCCAAAAATTATTTAACCGACCGACTTAATCTTAAAATTCTTTCACCATTCGAATCCAAAATTATCCTGGAGTAACATTGGCTGTATGTTTGGCTAAAGGAGTTGAAATTAGGGTTGAAATGAAAAATAAAAACTATTCGAGATAATTTTTTTTAAATATTTTTATTTTCCATTTAAACCCTTATTTCAACCTCTTTAGGTAAATATATAGCTTCTGTTAATCCCGGATAATTACCATTAGAAAATCGAAATATTTTTTTAAATTGGTCAAGTAATTTTTGAGTTTCATTGTAAATAAAAATCCAAAAATATAAAGTATCTATCCTCTTTATAATATTACAAAAGAAAAACAAAAATAAAAATATTAAAATCTAAAATGTAATATTGGTATAGATAGATGAAATAAGTAAACACAAAAATTGAACTACAAGTGCGGGGACCGAACCCGCGTCTTCTCTTTTAAGAGTCAGCGTTCGAGCAATTCTGCCACGATAGCTGTGACGATTGAAAGTGAATTAATCATACACTACGGTCAACCGCTCCTAACTGTACTTGATGGGAACATCGAGTGAAATAACACTACAAATATATCGTTTTGTCCGCAGCGAAATAATGAATGAATAGGTATAAAGCAGCGCGCTCGCTCGCACGTCGTGAGCCGGCGTGCGCCGGTGCATGAGATTTGGTGCCGCCCGTTCGAGCAAGGTCATCGGCGTCTACCCTCCTCTTAAATAAACGATATACGGTTACGTGTTGCGTACATATTATAGATTTCAATTTTCATTAATTATAAATATTTACATAATAACCTTACGCTCTACATTTAAAAAAAAAATGCATTTTGTGTATAAAATTGTTAAACTGGTGAAAAAACATTAATGTATTTTCTTCCGACATTCTCCGTGGCAAGAAAACATTCGTAAAAAAGAGATAGCTGATAACATTCTTGTGCCAAGAGAAATATTTATGTGAAATACAAATCTATGTGTCTAACTTGGTTTTTAAGGAATTGAAAATACTCATACTCATGACAAAACATACCGGGTATATCAAGACTGCTACCGTACACGAAGCCGGATGGTAGTTTTAGTGACTACAAACATAATGCAACTAAAAATTTTGCATAGAAACGCGCCAATTATTTTTTAACATTTTTTAAATATCATCATTTTTGGGAGGTAAATCCATAGTTTTTGTTAAAATAATAATTTAACCTCTTTTATACCCTAGAGTCTTTATAAATAAAAGGGTATACGGTATTATTTAAGAAAAAAATGTATTTACCAACCGAATACGACCACATAAAAAAAAAAATTACAAAAAAAATTGTCGCTTTTTATTCCAACATTTTCTGTTGCATTGTGTCTGAAGTCACTTAAACTACCACCCGGCTTCGTTTTCGGTAGCAGTCTTGATATACCCTGTATAAGTCCATGGTACAATTAGCTAGAAGCCGGCCGTGGAACACGAGTCAAGGGATTCGAATATTTGTGTGATCTGAAGGTATTTATTTAGGGTCTAGGTGTTTTGTGAGAACGAGGAAAAGTCTTAGTGTGGGGTCAAGATTATGTATTCAACTCTGGGGTGTATTTATTTATTTATGTTTGTAATTAGTAGAGTATTTAATATTTGTTTAAATTTTAGCATATTAATTAGTGTGCTCACTATGGTAGTGTGCCTATTTTAGGGCTTAATGGAGTAAATAAAATCGATATGATATTAATCAAAATATTAGCCCTTTATATACACATGGAATAGATAACAGATTAACTAGTTCTTAACTAATACACCCAAGTGTGTATTTTCGAAGGGCGGGTTGAAACCCTTCTTGAAATTGGCAAAATTATGTTATCGAGTTGCCAGACAATCGATTATGTCCAAATCGATACTTTGGAGACAAAATTTGGAGCACTTCGGATATTTCTCTCGAATATTGGACGTTTGATACGAATTTACGCCAGCAAAGATCTTAAACCGAGCTGCGTTAAATTTGTAGTAGTGCTACACCTTACTAAAACGATTTATTGTATTTTTGAGGGGGTAGCCTCTACTGTTATAGAATAATTTAAAAAAATAGAAAAAGTTGGGTGTCATTTTTGTTTGTCATTCTCAAAAAATAAATTGTCTGATAGAAGCTCTTACGGAAATATTTAATTTTCTAATATATATTTTTATCTTATAACGTATATTAATTTTACTACCAAGCTAAGCTATGTTACATATAAATTAGGTCCTTGTCATATAAAACAATACTATGTATTATAATATCGTATGATAAAATTGTATTAATACAAAACAAAACAAAGAAACAAAGCGGTGAAAGCAGTCAATAGCACTGCATTATAATTTCCTTAACACGTGCTCCTGGCGTTGACAGCCCTCACATTGAAGGGAAGAGGTAAGAAACCCGACAACGCAAAAAATGATATGGAAATACAAACTTATTATAAGGAAAATTAGAAATAGATGGCATTGTGATATTGTATCAGCCCATATACGTCTCACTGCAGGGCACGGGCCTACTCTATAATCGTTTATACGACTGAGAGTGGTTAGGCCATATAGTCCATCACGCTGGCCTACTGCGAGTTTCCATTATTTTCTCATAGCTTTTATTTTGTATTTTTTTACCTATCATCGGTTTTGGGGGATAAATACGTAGATTTTCCTAAAATATTAATGTTTGAACTTTATTTTATTCTGAAAAACGCAGTGGTACGCTAGAATTTCAATTAATACCTACATTAGAAAAAAACTATGTATTTTCCACCTAAACCAGACATATAAAAAAATGCAAAAAAAAACGTCGCTTTGTTATGTAAAATTTTAGTGACTTTTTCTCTGAAGTCATAAAACTACCACCTGGCTTCGTTGTCAGTCGCAGTCTGGATATATCCGGTATATTAGTTTTGATTTTGAAACATCAAAAATAGACTATATGAGATTAGAAGATATTTGAAAGATAAGATTTACACAGAATACAGTTAATTCCGAAGATGATCGAATGTAATGAAAGTAAAAAGTTGCTATTATCAGCAAGTATTTATAAATTGTATTTATAAGTATTTATGCGCGGAGATCTGATGACCGATGGGGTCGGAAAGTGCTCGAATGGAGGCCGCGTATCGGAAAGCGCAGCGTAGGACGGCCACCCACAAGATGGTCCGACGACCTGGTAAAGGTCGCGGGACGTCGCTGGATGCAGGCTGCCTCCGTGGAAATCATTGGGGGAGGCCTATGTTCAGCAGTGGACTTCCTTTGGCTGATGGATGGATGGATGGATGATTTATAATGTTTCAGTTAATTTGATCCCCATCCTTATTGACCAAAGATTTTTACATTACTTTTTGTACAAAAAGTTATAGTACATAAACTTACAACTAGACTTTTTAACAAAATACCAATTCTATGTATCGAAGTTACCTCTGAAAATCGTCTTCTACTGCCAAAACTCTATAAAGTCCATTGAAGTCGCTTTAAAGAAACGATTTTATTGTATATTTTATTATTATATACAAATAACTTCTTAATTACTTTCGTTTTTATACTGTATACATAGACTCTTTTTCCTCCTTACGCATTATATCGATTAATGCTAGAAGTTTTTAAATATGCAATTATAATAACCAATAATTTATTTGATTATTTTTCCGACCCAAATATCGACCAATAGAATTGCACCATTCGACGTCACGTGGTACAACCTACATGGTATTATACTGATAATTTTTTGAAAATTTTCTCTGGTAGTTGCTATATATAAAAAACAAAACATGAGCCAGTCAAATTAACCACACGTCAAACTGACAGGTTGAATTCAATTGTGAAAATTGGAGATTTTGCATGAAAATGAGTTTGAAATTAAAATTTGGGACGGAAAATTAATCCCCCGAATACCACACGAGCTTCAAAATTATCGGGTATTTCCCGATAGGTTCGTTGCAAACAAATGAAGGAGTCAAAACTTGACGACTTTATTTGTTTGCAGGGAACCTTGTGGTATTATTAGTGATAATTTGACAGCCTCTTAGAATGGTTAAAAAGCCGACTGTGAAATGTGAGGCCACGGGTTTGATTTGCGTTTAGGGATTTTTTTTTTGCTTTACCTACAAATAATTGTTCCAGTTATATTGTAAAGTCCAAAAGTATAATTATTATAGGTGTTTTTTTTTATATTATGTATAATTCTGTTTTAATTCCTTGATTAGTTGTTTTTTTTTAACGGTAAGTGTATTTTTCTTTGTTTTTATTTCCATGTCTATTTATTTGTAATTGTTGTGTAGTCCTGTAATTGGCATATATCGCTGCTTTAATTTGATAGTGGCACATAACGAAATGTGTATTTTTATGATAATGTTACCATTAAACACAAATTAATCTTAACTACTATGTGAATAAAACTCATATTTTTGATAGATTATACGTTGATTTAAGCAACTTTCAAAGAGTTGTCATTATTAAAATAAAATATATAAATAATTAATTCTTTTGTTTTATTTAAACTGCTCTCCCGAAAAAAGTTCATTTTTGAGATATGCCGTTATCAAATTAAAGCAGCGATATGTTATGGGCCAAGTGATTAATGCCGGCAGTATTAATAATGCCCGGGCAGTATGAATAATGCCTAGCCATATCGGGCGAAGTGATTAATTACAATCTAAACTCACCTATTTATCACATTGCTCGGGCATTATGAATATGGCTTCCTGATGATTGGGCAATGTGATTAATAGGTAAATTTTTACGTGGTGCTCTGCCGCATTGTCGCATCTGTGATAGACCCATAAATTAGAAAGGTTGAATTGATCTGTTTTTGTTTAGTTGTTTTTTAACGTCCAAAACATTATCTTCAGAAGGAAATTAGTGTACCCACTTTATGGATCAGTTAGGTCGACTGTGCCCGAAAACCGACTCGGGACACCCCGATTTCATGTAGTCTTTTGGCTACCGACCTTAGAGTGTATATAAAAATCCGGAGGCACGGAGGGAGAGCAGCCCCCAGCGGAGGTGAGCGTGGGTGCCTCTCTTTTGTTACGCAAGGGCAAAGGGGCTGAACTTCCCGTAGCGCTGGAGGCGTTGCATAAGCAAATTTGTATTGACAACAAGTGTTTTGACGTTAGGTTACTATAATTGATATTTCTCAGAAATGGTGCGTTAACTTTTCATGGGAGTGGTACCAGGGGAGGTGCGTGACCTTGCAATAGCCGCACGATGCCACTTCGGCTCATTGTTTTGATTTCGATTCGCTTTACATCACTCTGCCCAATAGGCATTGATCATTATTCATAATGCTCGGGCAATGTGATAAATTTATTGGTTATAATCACATTGCCCGCTCTTATTGGGCATTATTCATATTGCCCGGGCATTATGAGTAATGCCGATTAATCACTTAGCCCATAACATATACATCAGAAAGCAGTTGTAAAAATAGTATTAAATTTGATAAGGTGTATACTGTTGGAGAATGTTAATAAACAAATAAGTCGACACTGGGCTTTGATACCTCTGATACCACACTTACATCTTACTTGAGGTCAGAATTATGCATGTGACTATTCGATGTATTTAGTAATTTTAACACCTACGGTACGGTACTTATTCAAAGAGTTCTAAAACCTAGTTTAGCTATGGGATGTTTTGTCTCTTTCGAACGACTGTTAAATTCAGTTTGAGCGAAGGAAAGAAAACATTCGTTAACGAAGGTTTTAAAACTGTTTGAATAAGGCCGCTCATCCTTACCCAATACCAAAAGATTACTTAATATCCTATAAGTTCGCTTGTGAAAAGATAACCATACCAAAAGAAACTAAACATGAAATAATATTCAAAATATGATTTTCAGTACCGTAATTTTATATTTAAAAAGCCCGCAATGTAGCGTACAAAATTATACGGCACAGTTCGGATCTATGACCGTCAACTGATTATTATTAGAATTACATTGCATTTTACAAAAATACGTTAAAACAACCGTTTTAGTTTATTTAATCCACTATGATGTTGAATATAAAATGCAAAAAAGTAGTACATGTATATTTCTAAATTGCTAATTAAAAAATCAGCATATGAAATTGACATCAAAACTAATGTGAGATAGTAAAATCCCTTCATATTTATACATTTTTGTTCGTGTATTAGAAAACCAATTTTTTGACGAAACAATATAATAAACTGTCCTTTTATGTCGTAATAAAATCTCGTTATATGAAACATAACCCAGACATGATAGAAAGCACTTAGTTTAACTGTTATCTAAGAAAAGACTGCTTATAACTGGTACAAGGAATCTATGATAAGATGAAGCAAAGAATATTTAATGCAATATTAAGATGAAAATATTTACAGACACATTTTTCTATTTTTCTTAAATTTTTATACAAACTATAAAACATCAGTAAGAAAATATATACTCACAGCTTTGTTTTTTTTTTATTTTTGCGTTACCTATTTAATAACATTTTATACTTTTATGAATCTGAATTACAACAAAACAAAAAAGTAATGGCGTGTAAAAGAACTTTCTCAAAATATAATCAAATTAAAGACGTGCTCGATTATGTTTTCTTTAAGAATAACACCTAAAGCGTAAGAACGAACGCATTAAAACTTATATTAATGACGTGCTGTAAATAAAGTTATTTTTATTTTACGCTAAAAGTATTTGACTACTTTGTGGAAGTAACCAAAATATTTACACAAGTAAAATTTATGTTCAAAAGCACACGTATTTATATCTACTGTTATAAACATATTAATTTAAAAGGTAATAGCTATAATAATTTTCCCATCCACTTACATTTAGAAAAATGCTGAAAAAGGCCGAATAATAAATACAAGGAATTAAGTTGCAGTTTCCTATTTAAAACAATTTAAAAAAATAACCACAAACCTTCACATTTTCAGTTTACACTCACAATTTGAATTTGGAAACTGGTTCACTCACACCGTACAACCACTGAAAGGACTTTACGTAACAGAGAGCGCGAATCGTGCTCGCGCTCAAACGAGAACCGCGCGTCTGGCGTTTTCTCTCGCCGACCCGTTCGTACCAACTGCATTGCGCCCGAAGCACATCACTAGTGGCATTAGTAAAACATTGGGATAGTAAAGTCGACGACTCGTTTCGACTAATGGTCGAGATTTGAGTGGCGGTATAACAGCAACTTTTTATTGCCATCATTCGGCTCTCCCGCCTTTTGTGGTAATTTAATCGTTTCCTGGATTGCTCTGTTTAATGCAGCATTTTTGCCAAAGTTAGCCTTAATGAAGTCGTGAGTTTATTGCTGTCATATTTTCGTGGTGGTGTTTTTACTACTTTATAGTGTTGAAGTTGAAGTGAACTAATTTCTTAGTTTTACCTAATGGTTTCATACCTTTCGCTTTTTAAAGGTTGCTTTAAAAGTGTGTTAAGTCATTTTTTTATGTTAATATCTATATTATATGATGTTTTTATGAAATGACAAAATGATCAAAAAGCACCCCATATTGACCATAATGTGCTTTAGCTACGATATCCTTCACTACGTCTGCATGGTTTAACCCATATCACAAGGTCGAACTCAAAACGTGACAAAATTTTGTAAGTGTCTTGGTCGTGATCTTCGTGATATGTAGCATATTCATCATTGGTATAATCTAATCATTCCTAATCAAATTACGTACGTAAATTAAATGATTAATTAATTATAAGCCGTCTGCTAGCTTCGTTATTTATTTATGTATTCTTAACCGCACATAAAAACGATAAAACACTTAAAGATATTATAAATGAACAAAAAAAAGGACAGATTGTAGGTCTCTCATATGTGAGAGGCAATCTGGGTAGGTACCACCGCAATGTCTATTTCTCCCGTGAAACAACACTGCGTAAATGCACTGTTGTGTTTCGGATTGAAGGACATTGTAGCCAGAGTAACTACTGGACATATTGAGACTTAACATCTTATGTCTCAGGATGGCGAGCGCAGTGGAACGTTTCTACTGTTTATGAGCGGTCGTATCGCTTACCATCAGGCGAACGGCTTGCTCGTCTCGTCATTCATTGCAATAAAAAAAAATATGGCGGTCTTATTACTTTACACGATTTCTTACAGACAACCTTTGGATGGATATAAGAAAAGGAAAAGAAGAGGGCCCTCTTTTCTTTCTTTTTCTTGTCTAAAAAATAAAAGAAACAAGGACACAATCTCCAGTTTAAAAAAAAAAATATACGAATTATTTACCTATAGGTTAGTACCTATAGATAAATCTGAAGAGTTTCTTTGTCGGTTTCCTCTAATCTCAGGAACTACTGATTCATACATAATGCGTTGAATATTTCCTTTATCGAGGAATACATGCTATAGGCTATATATCATCACGCTATGACCCATAGGAGGGAAGCAGTAGTAAAAATCTAGCAAATACACATACAAGCAAAATTTTATTTGTTTTTCGTAGTCCGATTGGTCTGAATATCGATATCTGACGGATCCTTTGCTCCGATTTTTGAAATTGAATATTTTGCAACGCTAATTATATACACCTAATATAAATATGTACACATATAATTACTTATTCTTTCTTCCTTCTTTTTCTTAATTGTCCTATGCATTTAACAATAAACAGATATAATAGCTCGATGAGATGAGTGTGCACCACTTTCAGTAATCCGATACATTGTCGTACAAACACGCAGCCATTAAGTTTTCAGCCTGTTATCTGATTGATTATCCGGTCGCAATCTGCCAAATATTCTCGAATGACCAAGTTTTGTAAACTTTTCACTTCATTCGCTAGAAGATTATGTTACGTTATTTGATGAATCTTTTTGACCTTTAGACTTGTTTAAGCTAGCGGGATGGTTTGAAATTATCCTGTATTGTAGGTTAGGCTTTGTCAATATATAGGTATTTTTCTTGTTATAGCCCCGTGAGGATATCTTTTCAACTTTGGGTGTGTATTTTTTAACCATCCGATAAACAGAAAAGGCAACCTATCTTACGATGATCAGCCCTTAATAAAGTATAATGGTACATAAGAATGAGGATATTGATGATGAGTAAGTAGGAAAAAAAACATTGTTTACGTTTTAAAAAACAATAACTTATTCTAAAATAAATGTTTTCGTCTAATCGACTAAACCTTTTGCTGAAATCAAAACAAATACTTCCCGCAGGAATTCAAATGCTAAACAGATGTCGCAGTGATTGCAAAATTAATACTAATTATTTTGTTCAGGAGCATTTATTATCTCAGAATTTCCAAGTCATTTATAATAATTACAACTTGAATTTACCGCTCCAATTGCTAAAATCTGAGAATGCCAGATTCGATTAACTAGCTGAGACTAACTGTCGCTCTTTATTTGAGATTCTAAGCAGCGTTATCCAAGTACAATTGTTAGATACTTGGATTTGTTAAATCTTAAGGAGAATTTGACGCAGTGTGTGTATATGTGTCAAGCTTTTGTTCACATTAGCTCAATTTGTGTTATAGTGTGCTTTAATTTATAGGTAAGGAACGAGTACAAATGTAAATAGCATATAAGTAGGTAAATTAATTATTTACTGGAGATAGGTCTCTCAGATGTGATTGATAGTCGCAATTTCTATTTCTCCCGCCAAATAACAGTGTAAATATACTTTTGTGTTCTGGTTTAAAGGACATTGTAGCCAGTACCAGCCAGTAGTGTGCACTTGGACATAATGACTTATCATCAGGTGTTGTTTGGTTTTGCTACTGTTTATAAAGGGTGGTATCGCTTACGATTATTTATTCTATTTGTTTCTAACATTTGTTGTATACTAAATAAATTTAATAACAATAATCATTATAAAAGCATTGTATTACTCATATCATATAATATGACGCATTTCAATGCGCATGCAGCACGAAAACAGGGTGATGGCTTTTGGACATAAGATTACTATTGCATTGGCATTAAGATTTTAATTTTCAATGTTCTGATTTCTTGGATTTATGCGCCTACTAATTCACTCTCTGTACCATCCAAAGGCTGACTGGTAGAGCATGCGTCAGGCATTAAGTCCACCTGCATACAACTCTGTATATAAAGAATAAATAAATAAAAAATAAAATAAATGTTGGTTCCATGCGACTTACTAGACTAATATAGAAGCAAAAATATCGTCTAGCTTGTTACATTTCTTTATATTTGTTTACTATTATCATTGCCAAAATTCGAAAGCTCAACTTCTTACCGTTCCCTTTGAGTCATTGCTCATAATTCTCCATTGAAGATCAATTTACCTAGATCATCTTAATATCACCTAAGCCATGTAATATATATATGTATATATTCGTTTAATCTACCTACCGACACAATAGCATATTCCTGTTACATTAATTAATATGTTGCGTCAATACGCACATCGATCACTTAGCACTTATGAAGACGGTTCATTGTATGTTGAGATGACGTACTGATTGATTGCTATTTTCTTTTGATGAATTTATGTAATACTCGAGATATTTTGGAAAGAAAATTGCACGTGCTTGTTTAAAAAACACTGGTGTTAACGTAATTTAATATATTATATCTTAATATTGGATTGCATTCTTTATAATTATAGAATTTTTTTTCTCCCACCAAACAGCAGTGTAAATGTAATCGCGACATATTCAGAAACTTAGTAATAATAACTCATTACTTGCTCACACCTTCCTTAAAAACGGAATATGCAAAATTGATACTACTGGCTTTGCGGTTGTGGTTGGGTGGTTATCACGTTACGTGGTCAAGTGACTCGTCTGGTCATTCGCCTACTGTAATATTTGTGCAAGTATTCTTATAAAAATATACACAAATATATTTTTACCTATATGGGTATGAGGTTCGTCATAAGTATTTTACATAGTCAATCACCACGCACTAAAACGGTAAAGGAAAACATCGTGAGGAAACCTGCATACTATAGCGATTTATAAGAATTTATATGGTATGTAAGTCCGCCAACCCGCACTAGGCCAGCGTGGTGGACTATATTGCCTAACCACTCTCAATCGTACTCTCGATTGTAGAGGAGGCCCGTGCCCTGCTGGACAAATATGGGCTGATACAGATATTACATAGGTGCTATTAGAAATGACAAAGGTAACATTTATACTGTTTTGAAATCGTGAATGTCTCTATTATTTTTGGGTATATTTACTTAACTATCACTGTCGACGCTATTATCGTATGGCTCATTTTTTTGCTGCCAAATTCGCTTAATTCCTCAAGAGTATTATAACTTACAGGTCACTTTGGAAATCATTGAAAGAGGCCTATATACAGCAGTGGAATTCTTTTGGCTGATGGATGGATGGATTATAACTTAAATAAAAAAAATATATTCAACAGGATCATATGGCGAATGAGCTATAAAAATATCAAACTTTATCAATTACTACTTAAGGTCATATGCTTTGTCATCACGTCCTTGTAACTTCAATGAGTTGGTGGCTAAGATAATAACCAATTTAAAATTCAGTAGACTAATTTACTCAAAATTACAGAGTCTAGAGAAAATTACAGACTTCATATCACTAGTTAAACTTGGAATATCTTTTTGTAATTTATTCTCGTCACTGTTATCATAATGAACTGTTACATTCATCAATTGACTTAGAGGTCTGCTGTGATTTTAAATTAATTTTATATTGTGGGTGCAACAGTTTAATGGTAATGAACGTGGGCTTTAGAACAGAGAGTCTTTGGTTTAATTCCTGTAATTGAAAAATCTCAATACTTGTCCGTCCTGTTTTGAGAAACTGCTAATGTATTTACGATTCTATTGTTATTTTTCAGTAAACAATTTATTTTTATTATTGTAACATCCTCGGTCACGGGAAGCTATTTACTATCAGGCAATCGGTATTTACATTTACCGTATGTATGCGACACACATTTCTGTTTGAATTTTGTTATAATTGAAATTGAAATTGTTTTTAAAGTTGAATACATAAATTCACACCTTTTTTCCGAAAGGGGTAGGTAGAGGTTCTATAAGGAAATTTTGGCTCGTCTTATGTACTTCGCCCCACAACGCGACGTAGGGTAAGGCTATCACCACATCAGACACAAATTCCTGACTGCGGGCTGATAATGAATAGAGAAATTCGATATCACATTGCCCGACCTGGGATTTGAAGCCGAGTCCACAGCGTTGTAATTGTACCATAGTCAACATGAAATATTTATACCAAGATTACCTTGCCATATACCAACTCTTGATACCAAATTATGGTTAAGAAGCAACCTTTTTAAAATCTACATAAAAACCGTTCAAGTTATAATAAGTTCTTAACTTCATAAAATGCTTACCTAATGCATAATCGATCTGCAGTGTGCAAACTTCATAACCTTTTCATATTTCAGTATAATATGAAATATCATACTTTGTAATAAGCTATCTTCTCTACCTCATAATAAAAGTGCACAAGCATAGTAAAAGTGTATAAACTTGTCTTAATATTACGATTTCTATAGCATAAACTGTGAGATATAAAAAGGGCGCTGCCTGTTAGACGCCGCCTGTGAAAAGTGAGCCCGCGGGTTTGATCCCCGCAGCGATAGAAATGATTTTGCAATCCACAAATATTTCTTTCGTATCTGGTTATTTGTGAGACCAAAAATTCTCTCGAAGTTTCTGATACCCACGTGATGTTGAGAGATTTTAGTGTGGGGTCAGAACTATGTATGTGACGGCCGGGTGTTATTAATTAATCTCTTATTTGAGGCAAAATTTGGACGACCGGCTTAGCTAAAGTGTTGTAATATTATGTTTTGTCGAATAGATATGAGACATCAACTGCGGCATCGATGTGTTGAATCACAGAATATTTAGTTCAGAGCATCTTGTCATATTTCCAATAGTAGTTACTGAATCTAAACAATGTATGACATTTTATGGATTCAATAAATATTTTCATTTCATATAATCATTTAATTTCATTTTCATTTCATTTAATTTAATTTCATTTTCATTTTATTTCATTTAGTATACTGGGTATCTCAAGACTGCTACCGAAAACGAGGCCGGGTGGTAGTTTTAGTGACTACAAACACAATACAACTAAAAATTTTGCAAAGAAATGCGACAATAATTTTTTATGATTTTTTAAATATCGTCATTTTTGGGTGGTAAATCCATAGTTCTTGCTAAAAAAATAATTTTAACTCTTCTATACCTTAGAGTATTTAGAAATAAAAGGGTATACACTATTATTTTAGGAAAAAATGTATTTACCACCCAAATATGGCCATAGGAAAAAAATTAAAAAAAAATTTTTGCTTTTTTTTGCAACTTTTTCTGTGGCATTGTGTCTGAAGTCGCTTAAACTACCACCCGGCTTCGTTTTCGGTAGCAGTCTTGATATACCCTGTATGTATTGGCTTGAATGGCAAGACGAGCATGCAATTTGCCTGATGTTAAGAGATACGATCGCTCACTGATTGTAGAAAAACCAAGCAATACCATGAATTACAAAGCAATGCTTGGCATTCCACTGCACTCGCCTTATTATTATTACTTTATGGGTTTATTGGCACACTTATTTATTTATGGGGAAATGGGGACGTATATGGGCTGATATGGGACATACAGCCTACATATTGTGGTGGATTCAGGCTCAACACTCGAAAAAAGGGCGAACGGAATACTTTGCTTTACTGATATGAAAATTCATTGCCCAAACATTTATGCCGGACGTAAAATATTAAACAATGAATTCTTCTATAACAAAGCATCAAAGCAGTGAAAAATTTGAAATATTTTACGAGTGAAAATACACGAGTTTATTTTTGAAATAAATATTTATTTGTCTTTTGAAAGCACACTTGCAGATCTCATAAAATGCGCAAATGTTTTATTTGAATAGATATTCAAGCGTCTGAATAAAATTTTATTTCTGTGTAGTACATATTAAATTCGTTTTATCAATATCTAAATTAAACTGACAAGACTGGAGATTTTATAACTTATTGTTTTAGTTTGTATACCACATTAGGTTAGCTTGATGAACTAAATACAGAGATTATGACAGTTTAACGTCGGCTGTGAAACGAGAGACTGTTTGTTCAAACCCTGCACCGATACAAATATTTGTGAGAGCTACAAATATTTGACACGGGTCTGGGTGTTTGTGAGACAGAAAAGTCTTTAATAGTTTCTGATACCCACCACACAAGAAAATAAAATAGAAGAAAATAAGAAAGTAAATTGATCGTAATGTAGGGTCAGGACTATGTATGTAAACGGGTGTATTTATTTATTTTATCTACCTTTCTCAACCGTACATGAAACCGTTTTGAAACATAAATAAACAACATCCAACAGTCACACATACATAGCCCTGACCCCACATTAAGATCGAGTCGTGATCGTGGGTATCAGAAACTACGAGAGAATTTTCGGTCTCATAAACACCCACACACCCATATAGCCTATTATCACTTAGTTTGTACTATATTAAGGCAAAGCCATTTACTAAATGTTAAACTACTAGCGAATATTCACATATTCCTAACGACACAACATCAAAGGATTGTAAGAAGATATTTCGCCATTTACTCTGCCGAGAGATATGAAGATTTCATACAAAGACAAATAGATCAAATGGGAGCTGTTTATTTTGGCCGATGTCGTAACAGGCCTGTCAGAGACACTGTTGTAGACTTTCGAATTGTGATTGGATTTTTACAAATGCGATTTTTTTCTGAGTGGCGAAATTGTACTTTTTCGTACGTTTGTTTTCGGTTTGTTAAGGTTGGTCGTTTCGAGATGATTGTAGTAGCTAGTGAACTGTATTGGGAATTAAATTACTTCCTTTGAAACTGGTATATGGTGACATTGTGAATGTTTGAAATGTTGAACAATATCTATAATTGATTTTTAATGAATGAATATTATATTAAAATGTTTATCATAATTATATTCTCAGGAAGTACACTATCTTAAATCTACGAATTACTAAATCGACGATAGAATGCCTCAGAACTCTATAAAACCGGATGATTCCTTCAAAACAAAAACGAAATGTGAACAAACCACAAACAAAAACAAATCAAACCCAACAGAACAATTAGCAACATTTTAATATAAAATCAAAGTCTGAATACATAACTACTAGCGGGACTGAGGGCCAAGAAGCGGCCTCTCATTAAATAAATGTATTACTTATCTGCACGCGAATGGGATTAATGGTCATGTACAATTTAATACTGCCTCGATACTACGGTACGAATAAAATGCTGTGGTGTCGGGTTCGATTCCCGGGTTGTGAATATTTATATTGGATTTTTCTATCCAGTATCAGCTCTGAGTCAGTAATTTGTTCCCAATATCGCGATAGGCTCGTCCCCTATTACATCATAGGACGGAACATACGAAATGTGGGTGTTTTGGTATCGCCTATGCCTTCAAGGAAAAAGGCATGATTTTATGTATGTAATTTTTTTGATATACTATAATCATAAAGGTAACTTTGAGGGGCAAAGTCTCAACTAAAACTATTATAAAATGAACAAATTGGCAATAGACCCCGTCCTATCACATCGTGGGATGGAAAACACAGAACACTTGGAAGAAGTCAAGAGTGTCGTTTGTACGTACAATTTAATGTCGGAACAGTTGTGAATAAACCACACTCAGTGGTTTAAAACACTACAAACGTTTTGCTAGATTTCATGTTAGTTGAATCAGGAACTGCGGTGCTACTATGAAATAGTAGAGTAATCCATAAAATATGAGAAACACATAACCGTCTGTCCACGAGTGCTGAATAAGATATAAATTTATTTAATCCAGACAGAAATATATGTATCTACTTTCAATTACTATTCTATATCATGACAAAGACAGTAGTCTAATTAAAAAGTCAACTTATACAGTTTTCATTATCATGATATCCCATTATATTGAAATAAAGACGACTTAAATGTTGGTATTTTAATAAATAAACCAAAGAGCTCTTTAAGCTGTTAGTTCTTATTTTAAAATAAGAATAGTATCTAGGTGCGTTAAAAATATGGACATAGAATTGGTGTCATATATTTTTCTATTTTATTATTCTGATAAGAAATCTATATAACCCATCCACCAAAATATTTAATCATTCTTACATCTATTATTTCTAATATAAACAATATCTATTTACCAATTTTACTCAAGCACATCTACACTTTTACCTATCTAAAACTAAACTAAACTTTTCCTAGTAAGCGTCCGAAAATATTACTGTCCGTTTGAACTAGACTGAATCGGACAAATGAACGCGCGAGTATGAAAGAGCTGACCTGTACGCGAGCAGATAAAAGGGCTGTTGTGACGCGGGCGAGTTTAGTAAATATAATTTGACTTGCGGTTTTCAACTTCAATGTTTTCGTAACAGGTGTTTGTTATAATTTGGGGGTAATCTTTCATTCGTATTGGTTTTTTCGTCTTTAAGTGGCGAATATCCAGCAGTGGCTTGCAACAGACTGACGATGATAATATAGGTGTTTATTCTGTGAAGTGATTTTGTAGATAGTTTTAAGTATTTTTTTTTTCATTACATGGGTTTGCGTAGTATTATGTATCAGTCCATATATGTACATACCACTGTATGGCACGGGCGTCCTCTACAATCAAGTAAACGATCGAGAACTGTTAGGCCATATTATAGTCCACCACGCTGGTCTTGTGTTCAGTGGACTTTACATACCAAATAAATTGGCTTGCATTTGAAATTATGATATGAAGTAAAGAAGGACGCTTGCCTATAAAAGACTGATTCATACGTGCCTTGAAAGGTGCTAGAGGATATAAGGAAAATAACCGCGATGGTAGCGAATACGATGGGTTCGCTGTCCACACAATAAAACTGAAAGAACCATTACTATGGGTCATAATCGCGACACCTACCCCTACCTATACTGGTCCTATGGTAAAATAAGGATTAAGGATAAATAAATAAATCATTGAATCCAACAGTATCATCCCATGAACGTCGCAGTTGATGTATCATTTCTATTCGACAAAATACATTAAAACACTTTAAGCTTAAATTTGGCCTGAAAAGAGAGATTAATGGAATAACACCCAACAGTCACATACATAATGCTGACCTTGCACTGCGATCCAGTCTTGTGTCGTGGGTGTCAGAAATTATAAAAGATTTTTTGGTCTGACATACTCCCAAACCTAACACAAGTAATTGAGGTGTACACAAAAATTGTACTCCGTGCGGGGCTCGAATCTGCATCCTTTCACAGCGCGGCTTCGAAACAGCTACGCACAAAGGGGGCCATAAAGGATAAAATGTTTGTAGATATTCTAAAGGTCTTATTCAGAGACAGTTTTAAATATATTTTAGCTAACAAATGTTTTATCTTCTTCGTTAAAATTTACTTCAGAAGGTGTTGGAAAGAGACAAAACACTCAATAAATAAAATAGGTTTTAAATGTCTATGAATAATTGTACCTTTTTTCGCGATAAATAAAAAAATTGGTTTAAGTTTAAAAATCGGTAATTTTCATTGTTAGTTCACTGTACCTTTCTAATTCCATTAGGTTCGTTACTTATTACTAAAATTTAATTATATAAAATGCATAACGAATTTATTTTTCTCTATGATAATATATAATGAAAGTTAAATTAAAATTTTAACCATATTAAAACAAAACCTTAAAATGATTAAATGTTCAAAGAAAACAATTACGCGCGTAAATTTATTTTCTTTTTTTGATGAGCAAAGTTTTTCTTTGGACAAATGAGTTAATTAAACTTGAAAATTAGATTGCTTTAGCCATAGATAATGAAAATAAGAAGAAAAATAGCCACATAATGAGACTTCTAAGTCCTATTGAACCTTAGACAAAATTGAAATTGAATTTGCTCCCTTTTAAATAGCAAAGTGAGAAACAAAGTTTAAAATCAGTGAAAAAATAAGTAATTTGCACACATTTCTGAATGAAACTGGTCTCAAACTATACCAAAAAATTATTATCATTTTGTATTAAGACATATAAAATTAGAAAATCTATACATATAAATAAAATTGAAGTGTCTGTTTGTAAAGTGAAAATTAAAGAAAATGTCCAACTACATATCGTTATATAAAAGATACCTATAACGAAAATGTCCTTAGATTTTTTTTGTCTGCCTGTCTGTCTGTCTTTTTCTTCTGGCTAATCTCTGAAATGGCTGGACCGATTTTGACGGGACTTTTACTGTCAGGTAGCTGATATAATAAGGAATAATTTAGGCTACATTTATTTTAACTAATTTATTTTATTTTAGAGAAATAAAATAATGTTGCAATGCCCAAGTACTGTCCAATACTGCGTACGCACATGCCACCGCTGGGCCGACATTCACCTCGGGCGCCTCCCACCACTTCTCCCGCCAACGAATCAATATCATAAAGGCTGCCTTCAGGTGTGGAGTGGAGTAGAGAATACCTCCACCCAGGCGAAGCTGGGCCGGGCCGCTAGTCTACCAATAAAACAACACGAATGAGTCCCTATATTAATCCTATAACCCCTTCTCTTTAGATTCTTTATGTAAAAAACAAAACCCTCCTTCTTCGCAGTCGAGTAAAAATGGCGATATCGGGAAATTGAAATAAAACTATTATTTACGGATTTTATCGCGGATATGGTTTCACTTTAAAAAAAATTAAGTTCAACGTTTCGATTACTTTACCGCTTTCGTGGTCACGGGGCGGACTCACGGACCACGAAAGTTAAATTAAAACCATAAGCCATATCCGCGATAAAATCCGTAAATAATAGTTTTATTTCTATGTGTAGCATTCGCCTAAATCTAAAAAACCATGATATCGGACAATACATTGTGCAATTTTGCTATGACGTTTGAAGTCGTTTTAAAGTTTAATGCATTTTTTTTTGTATCTAAATATAATCCACGAAATGTATATATAAGCTGCTAAATTGAATCTCTACTATTAATTTATATCGACTTATTTTTTTCCATAATGAAATACTATGTATTTGCGTAAAGTAATCATACAAACTGTATGAGGTAATGTGTGATTTTCACCGTTTATTTGCACTGAAAACTCGGTGGGATAATCACTGAATTTGCGGATAAAGAGACACCTGCTCGAAACACAAATCAAACATATTTAGCATTTCATACGTATCACTGCGATGAAGATAATGTTTATTTTATTCTATTTCAGGGTATGAGCCTCCTTCAAGAGTATGATTGAATAGTGTTAGACCATACAGTCCAACAAACTGGCCTAGTGCGGGTGGGCGGACTTTAAACATCATAGAAATTTAAAAAAATCTCTATGGTATATACGTTTTTCTCGCTATATTTTCCTTCACCGTTTTGTAAATCAGAGGTGTACCCAGGGACTAGAATGTGTGACCTCCGTCGTTTTTGTGAAATACTAAATTATGCGCGAGGCTTCGCTAACATTAATTTAGGTTTTACAATAAATTTTAGCTGTCCGCTGACACAGAAGACTGTACTGTATAATTGAAGAAAATACTAGTTATTAAATATTTAATGGTGGCAGTACTAAATTTTGGAAGTAAAGCCCATATTCTTATACCTGAAAAACTATATATTTTACAAAACGATACCGTATATTAAAACAGAATTCACAAAATGACTAAGAAAATTACCGAAACAAACCTGACACCTCAGTACCTGACAATTCGTAATCAAAAAGCGCCCGAGGTGCAAGTCTTGGACGTCTCACGCTGCTAATTGGAAACTGTAATCAAAACCCTTTGATAACTCGAGTTTCTCGCAACCTGAAACACGACGGGAGACAATCCTTGAATTATCTTGTTAGATGTATTTAACCCTTTGACGTTGCCTTCGGAGATTAAGGTGAAATGGCGTGCTTGGAGAGCTAAAAATAGATGTACACGCTTATATTGAGTTAGGAAATGTATTTTGTACATATATACACGTACTTAGACACATGAATTTTGGCAAATTTATGCCCGTTATATATAAAAAAACTGTTATATTTATTTATTGCTCTATATTACTTTCCTTTCTATCCTAGACTGCTCTTTCTCTCTCCTCTTTATACATGATTGTAGCCATAGTACCGGACATACAGAGACTTAACCAAGGAACTTACTCTAGATTATAAGTTCCTTGGACTTAACATCTTATGTCTCAGGATAGTGAGCGCAGTCGAATGCCAAGCATTGCTTTGTAAATCATGGTATTACTTGGTTTTGTTACTATCCAGTAGTGTCCTTATAATGTCGCAATAAATTGTAATAAAAAAACGATCCCATAATTTGGCTGTAAGAAATTGACCAGTGCCATAATACCGCTATTTATTTTTTTATAACAGAATCGACTTATTAAGATATCCCGGCGTATAAAAAACCGTAAATAAATAAGTAAAATAACACATCCAGAGTAGATGGCCCTTTCCGATGTATATCTTTTGTGGTAATTATTCTGGCACTAAAGTGAAATCAATAAGGCGACACTGTCTGAGGTGGCTAGATAGTAGATTAATTAAGTTTTACGCGTTGGCTATTTAAAGCTTAATTGGGATGGAAAATTTAAACCTATCTGGTAAAGTAGAAACTCAATTACAATAGAATTTTGGTGAAAAATTGAGAGAGAACCATTGAATATAGAAAACTATACTTCTATATGCAATTAAAACGATGTTTTTCTGTTTTAATATTAATTTAACAAAAACAAACAAGTTTTCAATTTACGGATTATAAATAAAAATATTTTCAACCGTAGTTTCCTGTGGGAAAACTAATTGATAACAACGCACAATGAAAAAAGAAATAAATAATTTTTTACCAACATTTCAATTGAGATCGGTTGGCTGAGTTTGTACCAACAAAGGGAATGATAATAATTTATGTGCGTAGCACAATGATGTTATAATGTAGGTTCTGAAAAATAACTAGAAATGCGCAATGTGTAAAAAAAAATAGAAAAATGATACAATAAAAATTGGGGGCATGTTTTTAATATGATTATTTGCTTTGTAGCTGAAGTCACTAAATGGCTTAATTTTTGAGCGCTGTCTGTATATGCTCTGAATTATAGAAAAAAAAAAAAAAAATTTTTTTGTCTTTATAGAAAATTATATCGGTGTTTCCTGTAATTGAATAACGTAGTACAGAAGTTTAGTGTAATGAAAGTAATAAAATCTTTCACTGTATGGTGGTGGTATGGTCTTCATAAACATCAAATTTTTCATCATTTGTTTTGACTCAACTGATACTTTGGTTTATACATTTATTTCCTTTCACAACCGGAAAAAATCCTAACATGCTTATTACGCCCCATTTAATAATATTCCCGAATATTTATTTCCAAATTTCTTTACTCAGCAATTTATTGATCATTGATGGCATCACAGATTGTTCCGGCTTGAAGGACCATAAAAATCTATTGAATCCTCAGACTAACGTACTTTGAGACTTAGTGACAGTCGGTGTGTGTAAGTTGGAATATTTTAATAAAGCGGCTTAGAAGCAATCTTCTTTCAGAGAGCCTCTTTGAGTTGGGTATTAACAGCGGACTGAAAATGTTCAGTATAACATTGTATGTTCTTATTTAATTTACTGTTATGTATGGAATTTTATTGCTTATTCATGTTCGTTTTAAGAACTGTATGTCAGTTTTTATACTGCTTAGAATAATTACTACAATCATGGATTTCCTTTAATGTACATGACATTGGCATACATGGCCTAACCATTCTTTTGTAATTGCAATGAATGGCGAGACGAGCATGCCGTTCGCTTGATGGTAAGCGATACGACTGCCTATGAATAGTAACAAAACTAAACAACAACTTAAATTACAAAGCAATGGTTTGTATTCCACTGCGCTCTAAATACTGAGACTTATGTCTTATGTTTTACGTCTTAATATGTCCAATAGTTACTCTTGTTACAATATCCGTCGTAACGAAACACAACAGTGAAATTACTGTTTGGCGAAAAAGTGTACCTACTTATGCGGCCTCTCACATATGAGAGACTTACCATCATTTCAATCGTATTCTAGATTGTAAAGAGGGCATGTAAAGAAAGACGTTTATGGGCTGTTACTGATACAGATTTATAGTGGTTACTATCTAGGCAGATATGTACGTATAATGTCCTATTAATTGAAATCTGAAGTATTTGTTACTTCAGATTTCAATTAATAGATCTAGGTCAATATTAAATTATTGAAAAAGCCCTAAATTCCTGAAGACGTAATTTAGACCAGACTTATCGCTTCAATATTAAAAATTCTTTAGAATCCATAAAATTAATCACGACGGTAGAACTACAATAGAATGTAGATGAATTGTTCCAATTAAGTTCGCTTAGAATCCGAAACGTAGTTGAGTTTCACGAGGAAAGAGAAGTTTGTCCTCGAACTGTGCTTTATTATCTGTTAAATATCGTCTGTCAGTAGTTTTCAATGTGATAAACCTGCGTATTGAAAAAGCGTTTACCAATTATCGCTATTTTACCACTCTAAATATAAAATTACTCAACAGCAGTTATATATTTCAGTAAGGGTCAGTAAAACTGTATTTAGAAATAAAACCAATACATATGATTGGTTTCCTAGATATTTGGGAATGTTATATATTAACATACTATAAGTAACGGAATTTATCGTGGATTTGGTTCAATGTAACATTTTTTAACTTTTCGGCGGTCCGCCCCATGACCACGAAAGCTGTAAAGTAAACGAAACGCCTGGAAGTTAAAAAATGAAAAAAATAAACCAAGATAAAGTCCGTAAATAATAGTTTTACTTCAATACATAATATTTACCCGCTAATTTTAACATGCCAAAAAACATGACTATTATAAACTATTTAAATTTATAAAAAAGAGTACGTCTAAAATCGACTGATACGTACTGTAAAAGAAAACCTCATAAATAAAACAAACTAATATACCTAAATAAAAGTACAGTAATTTTCCAAATAGTTCTCACCTTTAGCCAACTTTGGTACGGTATAAATCGCGACACGCAGCGCCCGTGCTCACCGGGTTTTTGTACGTAGTATTTTTATATCGACAGATTTAGCACAACTCTGCAACAAAATGAATGGCGCATGGGGAAGGATTTAGTGGATTTTCCGCCTTCAAAACGTTCTAGTGTACTGCCAAAGTGTTACAAATAAACTGAAATACCTCCATTGGTTTTGTTTGTTTTGTTCCGTTTGTAGAGTTTTTATGGATTCCAAGTCGGTAACATTTTATTCCTATTTAATATGCACCCAGCGTACGGACAAGAATATTTTTGATTGGGTTAGAAAAGTAATTATTTCATAGTATTATCTGGGAGCACGGCAGTGCCCCCTGTAAGTCGAGCTAAAAAGCGGCACTGTCGTACCATCCTTTTCTCGAAGCGATTCAGACCATTTTCAACCCCCCATAACTTCGTTGTGGTTAAAGCAAAAAGCCTGAATTTTCAGTTACTAAGCATCACTGTGTAAACACGGTATATTTAAAATTTCATTCAATTTGAACCAGTAGTTTAAGAATTGTAACTAGTCAAACTTTCTTAATTTTGTCACTCACTGACTGACCGATCATCAAAAGTCTAAGGCACTTCTAGCAGACATAGAACCTTCAAATTTAGAATATAATTAGTGTTTAGTGTATAAAGTAAGGGAAATTTTAAACATTTCATAATTTCTGTCTAGTTTTCTAGATACACCAACTGCGTGAATAACTTTGTAATCCCTTATAAATGTATAGGATTATTTTTGATTATTTGCAGTTAATGAAACATTGTACCCATATATAATGGAATAATAGTTGTAGATAGGTATATATATATATATGTGGCATAACAGGGGGGCGGGGGTAAAGAGAGGGAACCGGTGTATTCAGCCCATGAAACTGTACAACATTCCTCTAGAAAAACATGACGACGAAAAACTTGCAAATAAATAGACTAAATAGCTCGAAAATATTCATTACCATGAAAGAAAGAACATTAATAATCAAATCCGCTATATTAGTGATAAATTGATACCTACAAAAATAAGAAAAAACCATAACACAGAGGCTTTAAGAAAAATCGTTAGTGATATTCTAGAAGTAAAAACTACCGAAAAGGAAAAAAGTAGTACTCTACAAAAAGACGTGAGATCCCATCAAAAACATCCTGTAAAAAAAATCCAAGTCTCGCAGCTTAAGTTTTCTACCGCAAAAAGTTGTGAGATGCATGTAATACCAAGTCGATTAATTTACTTAGTCCTTGCTTAAGGGACCTTCTCTATAAAGTTATTACGTAAGTTATTATCATATCAATATTAAAAATTCTATACGTTTTAAATAAATAGATCGACTTGGCCAGCAGCATTATGTATAAATTGTACGATAAATTATGGTTTCATGCGATGACCAAGTCGATTTATTCATTTACATTTTGTTTTTGATGGGATTATTTTATTATATAACCGTTCCATTCAAATGATAAATAATGCATCAGTTGCAGTATGCCCATTGTCGAAAATTTTGGCCCTTTTTCCAAGCCATGACTGGTGTTACGGGTGTGTATTTGTAGCCTGTGTAAAGGAAAAAAAACAGTACCATCTATAATTATATTTTACTTCCACTTCAACTTGCATACATCATTCCGTCTGTACCCAAATATTAGCCTCCCGACTACAGTCCCCTTATAGAAAAGAAATGAAAATAAAAATATATCGCCAAACCGCTATATCCAGTATCGGGCATTACATATGTATGTCAATTTGTAAAGCGCAATACAAAATCTCGAGTGTCCCACCTAGGATTCAAATCCAGATCGCACGGACCTAGTCTATAGACTCATAAACGCTGACTCGCAGCCAACGCGACAGCTAACTAACTCCGAAAAGTATCTAAAAAACTCCACACGATTTAAATCCGATTATTTTCCGGATTAGTCATTTTCATTTGTATAACAAACGAAACTGCCGCTCGTTTCAACCATTTAGAGGCTCGTAAGTAAAAAGCCAATCAAACAGACCCGTTCGAGTGGAAGCGCTTTCCGCCCGATTGGGTTCAATGAGCCGGGACCAAATTTACGTGCGGACTGCGTTCGGATACACCGCGACGTCTTTTGTCACTAATGTCTGCTGGCTGATTGGAATCGTGATCTATTTGCCAATAAATTGTGTTTTAAGAAATCAATGTTTCTCATGGCTACGTGTATTTTTTTAATTGTCTTGGGAATACAAAATAATGTATGTTTTGTTTCGTTGTCAATTTAATATTAGATGTAATACCGCGTGTTTTATTTGTCTTTGTAAAACTACAAACATTCGTTTCCTGTGGCGTTTTAAGTTGTATTGTATCGGATAATTGTGTTTAATGAGCCGGGAACAAATTCACGTACGGGCTGCGTTCGAATACACTGCGATCTTTTGTCAATAATGTCAGCTGGGTGATTGGATTCGTGAGATATTGTTCATTATATTTATGGTTGATTTTGGAAAATTATCCCACTTTGATTTTTGTGGTTTGTTTTAGACATTAATATATTCATCATCAATAACATGAAAAAAATCACTTTTGATCAGTTGTCCCTATGGTGGTTTCCGACAACAATCTATTGAAAGTGTATACGCTACGACTTTGAATAAAGTACATTATAAGGTCATACGTCTTCCTTGTGGGTATATGTCGTATTCTGCGTTAGTTCAAATAAATTATATAAATAAATTAGCAATCCTTACGTATTTATGAATTACGCTATGGGAAAATCGTAAAATAATTTCTTACCTCTAAAAAACGGCAAACATCGATTCGTTATATAAATATGTATTTGAATTTACGATGATGTGCGTGCAATATTATTCCACCTACGCCAATAGTATTTTACTAATGGATGACGTAACATTCAATGAATAAGGAGAACAAAATTGATTTATGAAACATCTGCAATGCCTTTGCAATCGATAAGCCAAAAAAAGAAGTGAGAATTGGCAATTCTGAATTCAGAGTCGAATGATTGAAAGGGAAATGCAAGTTCGCAGATCATTTTTTTTCCACACAAAGACTATTTTAAGTGAGTCTTAAAATAGACGATTATCTTTCAATATTTCTAACAATTATGTGGACCTACTCCCTTCATTCCTCATGAATTATTTAGTCCATATGACATTTTATAAATTATGACGTCATTCATAATTTATAAAATATCGTGCATTATCCGCATCTTATACCTATTATATGATGAATCGCGAAACCTTAAAAAAAAAAAAAACAATTCTGCCTTTTATCTCAAATTCATTCCTACCAGCTTTCGATACTACAGCTTTTTATATCCCTTCCGCTCGAACCAAGTAGTTGGAACACTTTGTCGACACACGTGCTATCTTGTGTCTATAATCCCTTGTACTTCACCGCAACATACGGATTTGGGTCATCGTGAGACACCACATTTCTATCTCGAATATCGATACTTCTTACATATAGTGATGAAGTGACATCTCTAGTTCTCTAAAATTTGAAATTCGAACAAAATATTCCCTATTCAAATAGTCTCCCACAACTTATTTCGATTCGTTAACTACCGCTTTGGAACGTGTCAAAGCTGTAGATCAAACAGCGGTTGAAAATCAGTCGGCAGGACAAAATGTCTTCCTAAGGTTTTCTCTTCTTTTCTTGTTTTTTGTTCAGAAATATACTATGTTTAAATAATATACTATGTTTTTTGATCCCGCGTCACGTAATTCAAAAATTGCAGCTGAAAATAAAATTTTTAGATACGCAATGACACAATTAAAGCATAAGCCTTATATATTTACCTCATTTAGCTTACTAAATATTTACAATCAAATATAAACATTCTACCGACTAAATAAATTTTGATTTATACGATCTGGCAGCGAAACTCTGGCATGTGCCGGTTTCGAAATGACACTAAAATATTTTATGTTATCTACGTGACAGGTGGCGCTAGTGCTGACGTGGACTACGTAATGTACATATATGGAAAAACACGAGACCTTTACTATAAAGATATAAGTTGTTCCTTTTTTTGACAAGAAGTATAGATTCCATTTGGTGATATTGTTTGGAATTTGAATGTAAAACACCACTATGTACTCACAGACAAACCAAGCAATTCGTTTTGTGAGACTAATTGTATTTATTGTTGTTTTCTCTTAAATATAATAATAAAAAATAAAATAAAAATGGGCTGGCCACATCTACCGCATATCCGACGACCATTGGGCGAAAGTTACAACACAGTGACTCCCCAATGGCCGAAACCGACTACGTGGTAGGCCTAGAAGGAGATGGCGGGACGAACTCGATTCAAATCTTCCGAACTGGCGGCAATTAGCATCTGACCGCGACAAATGGAAGGAAAGGAGGGAGGCCTTTGCCCAGCAGTGGGAATTAAAGGGCTTATAATTATAAAAAAAAGAAACTCGCAGTAAAATAATGACGTCATTACACTTATTCGTCATTATTTGTATGACAACAAATGCTTTGATTCATTGCAAATAGTTTCAAATCGCTATATTCGTTTCTATATCAAATTTCAACAATCTGTATTTAGAGACTAACTAAAAAAGAAAATAATGTTACCTATAGATATTATCTATACAGTAGCTATATCGTAATAAAATCAAAGACTTAGATCACCTATGTTTCTTATAACTGAAACATAGCCTTAACAATAACTACAACATGCAATCCATCCTTTGTATCATTACCAAACTAATTAAAAAAATATATGAAAAGAAAATCATAAATATAAAAACTCCAACATTATTTTCATCCTCGTTTCAAGTGTAACATTCCGTGCACCGCTATCGTAACTGAGACTTACGTTTAAACCGTGTAAAGCAGTTACTCGCAACACAGAAATACGGATAAACACGTCCGTGCAATTAAATTGGAGGTCTGAGCTGTTTCCAACAGGATATTGTGTGGTTTGTGACAACGCGCTCGGAATCGAAAATGAAAAACTAAAAGAAAAGCGGCTTAATTGCTCCTTTGTGGATTTAAACTTGCTTGAGGGTTATTTAATTGGTTCATATCTACGATTTAATTGATAATTTTTCAATTTTTAGTGAATGATGTTTAAAAAAAACGAGCATGACAAACTGAGCATGATGAATAAATCACTCACCTGATGTACCCGTCATGCGTGTAAATGAAAGCAATACTTGGAATTTTTTATTACCGAATACTGCTTGAAACTGCACTGTTTTGTCACCTCGAGACCTATTAAGGTTTTTTCCAATGATTTGTTGATTAAAATGTCCTTTTTATCACAATACATTTAATAACAGTGCGTTAATACTGTTGCAGACGGGCAGACATGGCTGGCACGTTGGTACATACGCAGCCGCCTACATAAAGGACCTACAACAGAATAAAATGCAAGTCGATTTAAAAATGCAAGGTTTTACTTACCACATGGAACCAATGTTATTAAGTGCACAAAAAATATGATTTGTAACTTATACATTTTGCACCATTGTCTTTTGTAGAAATCATGTAAGTTTTTACAATTCATAACCACTGTGAAAATATATTGCAAAAACTGAAACAAAGCACAATTCCAAAAATGCAGACAGCGTGATCCTAGCTCGTAAATTGTTTATTCCGCTATATTCATACATATCCGATCGCTCGGTAACATTCGGACGTAACCAAATTTTATGCCACCATCAAATCCGCCGAGGTGATCCGCTAAAAACGTTTGAATCGAGCTGCGAGTCGTTTTACGGGTAGTAAAATGAAACTGTTTTATTATCAGATTTTGATCCGTCTATTTATTTGGTAATGCAACAGTGCTGCTGAATTGTGTACGGTTTACAAAGAAAGTCATGTCAAAATGTGGCTTCTCTTCGCAAAAAAAAAATATGTTTATAACATTGTAATTGTATTGTGTACATATATTTAAAACTACAAGTTAAGTTCGTTCATTGATTATTTTTTTTTGATCAATTACAGAAAGTCCACTGCTGAACATAGGCCCATCTTAAGGATCTCGACATCGACCTGTTGGAAGCAACATGCATACTCGACGTACTGCAATTTTATTTTGTTATTAAAGGAATGCATTTCTTTTGATTATTACATAAACTGACGCCTTTTTCCCAGAAGGGGCAGACAGAGGTGCAAACAGGACGCCAATATTTTGCCTTGTATGGTCCGTCCCATAACAGGGGTCGAGCCTATCGCTCTATCGGGCATAAATTCCTGACTCCGGAATGAAAATTAATAGAATTATAAACCACTCAGTTAAAACTATAAATTATATATAATACATATATTTAACATAATTACATTAGTTTTTAAAGATACTATATATATCTACAATTATTAATTATTGATCTTTTTTTAAAGAGTAACAGCGATTGAGCTCGCTTACCGGAGCTGTTAGATGCGTAAAAGGGAATTAAAAAAAATATGTATCAAATAATTACTCAATAAAGTTGTTGCACTGGCATTTTAATGTTCAAATTCTTTAGGAACCTCAAGTATTTTCATGCGAAACACGGTAATATTTAACACCCTGTTCGAGATAAGAAGCGAGGGAAGGGAACAAAATTCTGATAATACTGTGTAAACAAATTTCTCAAAACTCAGTCAGTAAAGGCCCGAAATGTTTTAAATTTCGGTAGTCGTAAAGAGTAAAGATTTGTTTGTATAATGCGATATCTGTATTTGTATCAGCCCATATACGTCCCACTGCAGGGCACGGGCCTCCTCTACAATCGAGAATACGATTGAGAGTGGTTAGGCCATATAGTCCAACACGCTGGCCTAGTGCGGGTTGACGGACTTACAAACCATAGAAATTCTTATAAATCGATATGGTATGCAGGTTTCCTCACGATGTTTTCCTTCACCGTTTTAGTGCGTGGTGATTGATTATCAATACACACATGACTCCGAAAAGTCAGAGGTGTGCCCTGGGATTCGAACCCGCGACCACCGTGGACATGTAGGCAGCCGCGTCTAGTCTATTTGCCAACAGGCCACCACGCACTTATATGCACGCACTTAATGCGCTATATATGTAT
Source organism: Hyles vespertilio (assembly GCA_009982885.2). Classification (NCBI taxonomy): domain Eukaryota; kingdom Metazoa; phylum Arthropoda; class Insecta; order Lepidoptera; family Sphingidae; genus Hyles; species Hyles vespertilio. Next base: position 21,084,055 of record CM042807.1, read on the forward strand.
TTATTTAAAAACATACATAATATCTAATATAGTTTTAATACGTCGAAAATGGCGTGGCGTACTATGCCACGCCTTAATTGGAGGATATATATTATGACTTACCTACCTACTACTACCTTAAACAAGGTCATAAAGATTACATAAAGCCGAAAGGGGGTGGTAGCATCCCCCTTTCATCATAATTATCAGTTTACGCAAATTTTACACATTGAAATAAAACAATGATTTACGGATTTTCACGGCCCGTGACCACGAAAGCTGTAAAGTAATCGAAACGTCGGGAAATCAAAAATATAAAAATTGAACCAAAAAGTCAGCTGTTCCATACAAAAATAACAAAATAAAATCATTTCAATCTGCAATTTTTTTTTTCGCGTCCCTGGTTGGTCCTATATACTTTATATACCCTTTATAACTAACCTTGTATACAAATCAATATTTTTGATAACACGACTCGATATTCCAACCATATCATGGGGAAGAGTCCGCTAGAATTGCGAATAAAGGGAGCCGTGACATTTGACGTGGCAGCATGTGTCGTGGCCATCGTAATGTCGGCTTTATGGGATTTTTATGGTTATAAGTAATAAAATGAATCATCGCATCACGTATCTCGTATGAAAATCCTGAGGGCGATAAATTCGGGACGTCCGCCGCTTATTAAATAACGTTATAGTAAAATTATGTTTATACATATTATTTATGGTAAATTGTGCAATATGTGATGTTATGGTATATTCTACTCATCCCATTTTGATCGAAATCATTCTTTGTACATTTATGTTTTTCTTAATATACTGACAGTATGATGTAAGTTTTTTAAATATTAAGACAAAAAAATATTTTGTTACATTTGGAATTTTTGTTAAACTGTCAGAGTGTTAAATATAAAAAGTTATATTAAATATAAGGCCGCACGAATGCTTATCAAAAACGCTGTAAAATAATGTATATTACAGCGCTCATCGCCAAATTAACCCACACATCAGTCTTCTCATCATTAATTTCCGTAATCCGCAAAACTAATATAATTTCCCTAACTAGTTTTCTCTTTCAACTTCCCTCAGTTGTGGCAACAATTTTAAATGCACCAGACCCCCCCAGGGACTTGTATTTTGCTTAAACGTATCTAACTTTGCACCACGTGTTTGTTGAAACATCGCGCGCACGCTAAACTATTTTGAACTTTGGCGAATTAATTTATTTTGGCGGCTTAATTAAGTTATTTTGGTTTAATGATGTTGAGCCTACCTTGTTAAATGGTACGCAAAGGCTTGGTTGTGCCTCTGGTAATTGGATTAGAAAAAAAATCTAAAAAAATATACTTTAAGTTGTGAATCAGAGGCAGGCATCCAATAACATCGTACTAGAATTGCCTATTACAAGAGGATAAAATGGCGTATTTTGAAATGTAGGCCAAATGGTTATCATATAAAAAAGGCGTAGGTTAGGTGACCAATATTCGAAGAGTGATGGATGGGTAGGAAGAATTGAAGATTGTGCTCAGTGATGTGCAATGGAACTGGCTTAAGCTTGATAGATTTAGATCTGACAGAAGAAAAACTAAATTTTAATAGAAATTACACAGAATAATGTAGCAATCCAGTTAAATACTTTCTTTAGAATATAAAACATACATACATACATAAACTCACGCCTATATCCCAAGAAGGGGTAGGCAGAGGTGCAAGGACACCCACATTTCGCCTTGTATGTTCCGTCCCACAATGTGATAGGTGGCGAGCCTATCGCCACATCGGGCACAAATTCCTGACTCTGGACTGATAATGGATAGAAAAATCCAATATCACTTTGCCCAGCCCGGGATTCGAACCCGAGACCTCAGCTTTGTAACCGTACCTTAGTACAACTACGCCACCGAGGCAATATAAAACATAATTTAAAATTTCGATTTGTAAGTCCTAGGTCTATATTTTCCTGGAATTGTAATCAAGAACAAAATTGCAAACATAAATATTATAATCTTAACTTAAATCCACCACATATTTTTTATCGTCATCTATTACATAAGATGGCTTACACCAAAAAATGTTCTGCTACAATAATCCTCGAATTTTATGTAATGGACCGTTCCATTTATTCTTCAGAGGCCGCGGCTTACAGTAATGGTTTTCCGGCTTTTCTTCAACATTCACATGTGTGTTGTATTAATCTTACTTAAGTATGTGCTAATGTATTTGTTAATACACATATAATGTATGTCTTAATACTATAATAGTTTTAAAACTAGTACTAGTAAAGACTGAAAATAATATCGTTCTAAGCATCATATACCTCGGTATAGTATATAATATTCGTGTTGAAAAACAGTTCTCAAAAAAAAAAAATACACCCAGCAGTCAAATTCATAGTCCTGACCCCATACTAAGATAGCTGTTTTTATGAGGATTTTTTACAAGTATTACCTTCAAGCAGCTCTCAGAGAATCACTGGCAAATGATAAATAGACAAGGAAAATGTCCTAATGGTGGGTTATACGGGCAGGCAATCAATTTGATAGTCGGATATCATTACCCAAATATCTAGTAGGCCCTAGATACGGTTGGCTCGGAATTGCAGAATGGCATACATTAGGAAAGTGATACACTTGATAATCAGTGCAAGTGGGCTGAACGTGAAGAAGTATTCACACCCCGGTTCTTATTAACCCTTAGATCACACTTACGTAGAAATAACTCAAAAAAGATAGTGGAGTCATTCAAAGAATAGAAAAAAAGCTTTTTCATTCAAATAAATAGAACCACGGATCTACATTCGTGACAAAACAGATATCTGACAATTTCATTTCCCAACTACATTTTTCTACGGCTGAAGAAAAATTGTATTTGTTATTTGAAGAAGGGTAAACAAATCAAATCTGGCGTTGTGTTTGACATATGGTCACGATCTGTTTGGTTGTACCAGAATAATGTTCTGTTTTTTTTAAATAATTAAATTTTGCGTAGTGGTAAGTATATTTTTTATATTCTTCTATATTTACCGTCTCAGCGTTGTTTAAATGCAATAACTATGACCATTTTATAAAATTGAAACTTGTTTGTTAAATCATATTTTCGATTTCAAATAATTTAAAGAAATCTAAAATAACTCAATGTAATCAATATTTTATTTTCATTACCCCATCACAATAGTAATTTGTAAGTATAACAATTTAAGCACTTATTTTGAAATACGTGTTATCTACCAAAATCAAAAAGGCCTTCGTCAAAATTATTCCACAACTACACGTCTACGCGACTACGACGCTACGGCGTAGCATTAATGACTTAATTCACCTCCGTAGCCACGCATAATATTCGGGATTTTGTGTGACTGCAACGTTACGATAAAAGCGGCTTATTTCGCGTCGCTCGGTACAAGAACCTGTTATTTACGTATGTTCGCACAATAACACCTACGATTTTGCGGTCCGTTTGTGAAATACGTTTTTATTTTATTCAGTTTATTTTATCTGCGGGAAACTTTGTGTTGCGTGTTTATAGGACAATAATACTTATGTTTTCTTATTGTTACACTTAGAAATATAGTTTTAAATATTATTAATCGTAATGTTATATTGTTTTCTTATGTATGGATTCCAAAATAAACATGAAGCTTGGTACTAGTTACTAATCTTCTTAAATTAATTAAATCTAAGTGCGCTCGTTAGCTAGTGTGACAATAGTCATAGAATTTTAATACAAGACTAAACGCTGCACCGAGATGTTAATAAAGATAAATCTGTACTGTTAAGTTGAAAATTAAGTTATAAAGTGCCACCACTTTTAGTTCTACACCGTGGACCAGTAAAAGAAAATACAAGGATATTTTCCATAATTACATTCGGTATTTAGTATCTCTCGTCTTATACAACATCCGCATCTTGGAGGAAAGTTTTTAAATGGGTTTTAAAGCCAATTTATCAACGTGCCTTTGAGCCAGCAGCCACTTCGTCTGCCCGCATCAGTTCATTTAGAATAACCGCTTCTATTACCGAGAGATTCCGTTTAGTTTGATATTGGCTTTTCGTATATAGAGATGAAAAAAAGATAGAAAAACTTTTATTGTTCGCCCTATAATATAAAAAAGACAAAAACCACAAAATATTATTAAAATTGAAAGGACAAATAGATAGGAAAAAATAAAATAAAAAGAGATAAAACAAAGGGTGAAAAAATTGCATAACAAAAATATTATGGATACATTTTGAATTAGTATTGTATTGATTGTGATAGTATTGTAAACGTTATGATTGGGTTGGAATGATCATATGGACAAAAAATATTTAAATAAAAAATATCATCGGTACAAAGAATGTATACAGAAAAAGTATTTGTTACTTTAGCATCTTTTGGACTCAAGCGGGGCTAAATATAAAATGGAAATCAACAAGCTATGAACTGTTTAATTTTCAATAATATTTCTCTGAGCGCAAATCACGCCGTTTTTGCACTAATTAATAAAATCACTAATACAAGAGCCACTTTAAACGCTAATTTCTATTTCTTGTTCGTCTGCTTAATTTAACTCTGGCCTCACTCGAATACAGACAGTGAAAACTGATTCAAATAATGTTTTTCCAAACAAGTTCAATGGTATCACTATCACTATAAACGTTTTTTGAGTTACGATTATCATTTTGCTTTCTATTTCCGGCCAAGATTATTTGGCAAATGCTGCATCTTGGCACAAGTTTCCTAAAAATGTTTACTAACTAGAATATTTTTGTATGATGATCATTTGATAATCATTATCTGCTGTTATAATAGTTCTTCAAGTTTATTAATTTTTTTTGCATGACAGAGCCATGCCCTCCCTATACATGACTTGCATTCCCTCATAGTAAGGCAGTACCTAGATAACCGAGCTTTGCTCGTTTTTTTTGGACTTAAGAAAATGCACCCTTGAAGGAATTACTCCACTAAAAGTCTTCTTGTACTTTTTACTATTTATAATTTCAATACAGTTCAACATTGTCTTATTTTCTTTTACAAATTATTCCTAGTAACGCTCCGCGTAATATACCGTACTTTATATAATAAATATATTCTCCCTCGATTCAATACTCGCTCAATCCGGCAGTATATCTTTAACAATCCATGATTCAAACAAATAGCCATATCCAAAATTAAACGCCAAATTACCAATTTCACTTACTATTTTTAAAGTTTTGACATATATTCCAATAAAACCTAATAACGCCATCTGCTGGAATATATTTAGTGCTAATGTATGGTTATGCAGTTAGATGCACACAATCATCATCATCATCATCATCATATCAGCCACAGGAAGTCCACTGCTGAACATAGGCCTCCCCCAATGATCTCCACAATGACCTGTTGGAAGCGGCCTGCATCCAGCGACTTCCTGCGACCTTAGTCAGATCGTCCGTCCACCTTGTAGGCGGGCGTCCGACACTTCGCTTGCCTGTACGTGGCCTCCACTCGAGAACCTTTCGGCCCCAACGGCCATCGGTTCTACGAGCAATGTGCCCGGCCCACTGCCACTTCAACTTGCCAATCCTATGGGCTATGTCGGTAACCTTGGTTCTCCTACGGATCTCCTCATTTCTGATTCGATCTCGTAGGGAAACACCGAGCATAGCCCGCTCCATGGCTCGTTGAGTGACTTTGAGCCTTTTAATGAGGCCCACAGTGAGAGGCCACGTCTCGGTGCCGTATGTCATCACTGGTAACACACAACTATCGAAGACTTTCGATTTTAGGCACTGAGGTATTTTGGACGAGAAGACGTCGCGAAGTTTCCCGAACGCTGCCCAACCGAGTTGGATTCGCCGATTGACCTCTCTCTCGAAGTTGGACCTGCCTAACCGGACCACTTGTCCTAAATAGACATATTCGTCAACAACTTCGAGAGTCGAGCCCCCAACTCCAATGGGGGTGGGCACAACATGGATATTCGACATGATCTTCGTTTTATCCATGTTCATTTTAAGACCCACCTGTTGGGAAACTCGATTAAGGTCTTCGAGCATAGTGATAAGGTCTTCCAGCGATTCTGCCAAGACTACAATATCGTCGGCAAATCGAAGGTGAGTAATATACTCGCCGTTGATGTTGATGCCGAATCCTTTCCACTGCAAGAGCTTGAAGGCGCGCTTTTCCAGCGCGGCAGTGAACAGTTTCGGAGATATGACATCTCCCTGTCTCACGCCTCTCTGTAGTGGAATAGCCTTCGTGCTCTGATCCTGTACTCGGACCGACATGGTGGCGTTGTTGTATATACACCTCAACACTTCGATGTACCGATAGTCTATGTGGCACCGCTGAAGAGACTGTAGCACAGCCCAGGTCTCGATCGAATCAAAGGCTTTCTCATAGTCTACAAATAAAATAAAACAAATAATGCACACAATAAAACAGTATTATTATTCGCCAATAGATGTCAGGAAGAGGAGACTGTCCCACCCTCACACCCACCACTGTAACTCCTGTGAGCCAGGATCAACAGTGGCACGCAATGTAATGACACCGAGCATTGAAGCTCGGCGAGTCTCCGGGAATGTCTAACTTGTCTTTAACCCGCAACGAAATTAATCAGAAAGTGAAATTAATAGGAGGAGTTGGAAATAAATTATTGTCCACTTCCCTCCGTGCAAAGCGGGCGACAAAACAATGAACTAAACAGGTAAATAACCTCGTAAAAAGACTTTTACAGCCGGAGAAGCCAGCTGTAAAGCACCACGGATCACATCATCACTACATTTAAATGGGACCTATTATGTGAGCTTTTAGACTTGATTCCAATAATAAGTATGGCAAAAACGCCGGAAAGCACGGAAGTTCTTCCTAGTCTCTACAAGGTCCATGTAGTATACGACTCCAGATGATATCTGCATACTATCCAGCATAGTTTTACGCTCATTCTGCCAAAGACTACACTCCCAAAGTATATGATGCGCGGACTGCTCATACTCGCAATTAGGTGTTGAACATGGGCATGCAGGCGATTCAACAAGCTTAAAAAAGTAAAGTTTAGACCTAAAGTTACCATGGCCCGTGAGAAACTGTGATACGCAATAATCGACATCCAACCAAGTCTTTGTCAAACGGTCACGAACGCAAGGAAAATATTGATATAGATGTCGTCCCTTCAAAGATACCTCCCATCTATTTTGCCATTCATCTAATAGTTCGCTTTATACTACTGAAAGCGGTTTAAATAATCTATCAATTTTTAAAAGTTCACGTGCGGTTAAAAAACTTTTATCCATATTCTCCCTAGTAGAGTAATACATGGCGGCGCGACGTTGCACCTCCAGGTCGACTGGAAGTACACCCGCCAGGACAGGCAAAGCTTCGGTACTAACAGTTCTATATGCCTTACACAAGAATATCAAGGCCAAGCGTTGGCTCTGGAGCAGTTTTCTTCGCACAGCGCCGATAGTAGCCCTATCAGCCCATACGGGAGATCCGTAACAAATACATCCTAAGTAAGTTGCTCCATAGATGATTTTTAGTGTATTGAAAGATAGCCCCCATGTTGATTTTGATACTCTTGTCAAAGCAAAAAAGTTCCTTTTCGACTTTTCCCCGACGTTTTTAATATGTTCAAGAAATGAAAAATTCCTTTCCAAAATTAAACCAAGATAACAAACCGATTCTTTTTTCTTAACAGTGATATTATTAAATTTAAATCGCGGCGGTGATTGTAAACTTCCTTTTAAAAGTAATTGGAACGTTTTATGTGGTGCAAACTTTAAGCGATTTCGATGGCCCCAATCACATATTAATTTTAAACACGCGTCTGCACTATTTTCTAGTCCCGACCTACTGTTTGATTCTATGAGCAAGAGGCCATCGTCCGCATATCCGGTCAAAGAACACCCTGACGGTAAGGGAATCGTAAGAAAATCGTCGAAGCCTAAATTCCACAAATAAGGACCTAAGACTGAGCCTTGTGGACAACCCATCGTCAGTGGTTTCGACACGGCATAGTGTCCAAGTTTAAGTTTGGTTGTTCCGTGCGAGAAATACGAGTAAATAAGTGAATATATATTTTTAAAGCAACCTCGTAATTTCAACTTAAGAAGCAGCATTGGCCACCAAGCGTTGTCGAAAGCACCGGAGATGTCCAGGAAAATACCAAGTACATATTTGCGCACCGATGTACTTACCGCTCTTCTAACCGAAACTGCCGCGTCGATGGTTGACTTACCCGTAGTAAACCCGAACTGATTTTCGTGAAATTTTGGTCCACCCGGTAGCAATCGAGGGACGATAAGACGTTCTAAAAGTTTCCCTAGCGACGGCAAGAGTGTAATAGGTCTATACGACTTCGGATCATGCGGTGATTTATCGCCACTCTTGGGTATTATCCGAATGAAACCGGTACGCCATACTCGCGGAAACACCCCTTCAGCAATACATCTATTATAAACAGTAAGTAATGCATCGCCGGCCGATTTACACGCTTCTTTTATCATTTTATTGGATATTTTGTCGTCACCGGAAGCCTTGTTTAGGGGCAAAGATCGTACGATTTCACTAAATTCATCAAAGGACGAGAGATTTGAATCTGAAGAGTTCGGCAGTTCTACGGCCCACATCCTAATCTGCCTGTGGTATTCTGTGTCATTTTCAACATTATCATCCGGAATTAATTATTGTAACAGAGCTTCCGTTGTCTCCTCAATACCAGTGGTGAAGTTGTTGTCAATTTTTAAATTTTCAATATAAGCCAAATTGATCGACCTATTTGCTTTAAATTCATGGTATAAAGGAGACCACGGACCTTCACTATCTAACCTAGCCACAATTTTTCGTAACAAATTTCCTTTCGATTTTTGGACGGCGGCTTTATAATGAGATCTGGCAACTCTCAGTCTATTTAAAGCAGATGTTAATGCTTCCCCTGTAACACAACGTCTTTTAAGTCCGTTAAAACGCCTACGCGCTCTGCGAAAAGTTCGACGTAGTTGGACTAGTAAGTCATTCCACCAATCGCACCTCCGAGTGTTTGTGATGGAACCTCGACCGATGGTAACGTCTGCGCAATATGTAAACGTGTTCGACATAATCTCAGCACAGGTTTCAGCTGACAAATCATTGCGAGTGAAGTCCCCGGCATGCCGAGCAAATATCGAGCTAAATAAATCCTAGTTGGCGCCTCTAGATTTATATCTAAAATTAAAATTGTTATGTTTCGGACCCTGCGTCAATCTAGGCAAGAACTCGTACACAATCAGGCGATGATCACTACATGACGCGTCCGGCAGGACGCGCCACCTATCAATACGGACGTCTCCACTAGAAAGTGTGACGTCAATAGAAGATTCGCCCATAGGGCTACTATAAGTAGGTGGTGCATCGGGGGTGTTATGTATTTCGAGATTCATTTCTGCAATGAAATCTTCTACAGCGCAACGTCGCTCGGTATCGGTGGAGCGATATTTGCCATACCAAAGGACAGATGACGCATTAACGTCAGCACCTATAATAATTTTATGTCCAGCGAGGGACCGCAAGACATTGCGGAGGTGATGCAGGTGGGGACCCACAGCATCTGAGTATTGAAAATAACAGCTCACAACATAAACCTTACAAATCGGACTAGAAACCTCAGCGACAGCACAGTGTGACGTCATAAGGTTACGCACTGAAGTAACGGTAAGATTTGAACCCGATACAAAAATACCTGCTCGTGAGTTGTTATCGAGTTGTACTACCTTACTACGTAATCGCGCATGTTGGTATTGCTCTTGAACTAGAACGACATTTAATTTATAATCGTGAATTAACGTGTCTAATTCTGACGTCGCTACCCTATCGTTATGAAGGTTTAACTGACCGATTGTAAACTTATCCATATTTAGTTAATATTGGGTCGACAGAACTAATTGCTCGATTTTGTTTTTATATGTTGGGCACTCTTGAGACCCACAACGATGGTCGTGTGATTTTTTAAATCTTTTACAAGGCGCACACACTGGCTTAAATTCCGGGTTCGATTTCTGCGGGCACGCCTTAGTTTCGTGAGACTCAGCACAAATTGCACACGTTGGTGTTTTAACTGTACAAAACTTTTGAACGTGCCCGTAATATTGACAGTTTAAGCAACGAACTACTTCTATGTCATCATTAAAACGGCATGTGGCCCAATCAATGAAAACTTTATCTTTTGTGTCCATTAAATGTTTTCGAATCTCTGAGTCCAATTCTAAGCCTATCCATTTACGACCGTTATCTAAAATCCGCCTGCGGGTTATTTTAACGGACTTTGTAAAGTCATCCTTCTTTATGGGTAATTCGTCCTTGATGTTTTGACGGTACAACGCTGTTAAGAAGGCGCGGTCTTCCATGGAGGATGGCACGTCTTTAACTAAGATACGGGGACGGCGACCCTTCGGTTTTTCGAGACGCAGTCCCGCCGATTTTATCGCGTCGAGAGATTGTAATTTTTTAATTTGTGCCTCATTAGCAAGGCGCAGAGCAACACCCGATTTTGCGGTTTTTTTTAACTCCCACGATTTGGAACCCGTCATCACTCGGATTAATTGCCTTAAAGAGCGCCTGTTTCGTCGCGGATGACGTCTGCAAGTCAGCTGAGCGTTCGCTCGTCGGGTAAGCTATTACGCACGGGGCAGGGGCGCGCGGCTGCACTACTGGAGTGGGTTTCGTTAAACGTAATTTTAAGCTATCTGAATAATTTTTATTGCAATCTTTAGTGGAAACGTTACCACGTCTACATTGATCCAACTCGCGTTGCATATTAGCCAACTTGGTTTCATTACACGATGATTTTAGTGCAAGTAATGAAACGATTGCAGTTACTCGTTGTGTAATATCTAAGACCGCCGACCTATTTGCTATATTCATGCGCGAGCCCTGGTCATTAACGAGTTCATTTATCTTAGACAAATAACTCGATACTTCCAACACCATATCGCAATAGTCCGCGCGGCTCGCGTCACTGCCGTTGTCTACAGACGAAGTATCTGCCGATTCTGATAGTTGTAGACGTTTCGATTGAACGGGGGAAACAGATGTGGGCGAATTCACATCGCTGAATAACCGTTTGGCCGAACTGGGTGACCGAGGCGTGAGTCTACTTTGACCGAAAGGATTTGGGCCCCGATCGGGCGGATCGTCATTGTGAACCGACATTTACTTATCAGAAATAAATGCAATTAATTCACTATATATATTGGCACTAAGGCGAACTAATTAATGTTATACAAATCAGCTGACTAACCGGCCGGGCGATATTTTATTTCGCAATACCCACTGTACAAAAATAAAAGTACTTACCGATAATAACTTTGAGTAAATCCACTAATAAACGATTTAAAACTTTAAAAAACTTACGAATCACTGCTGACAATACGATACCATACAACAATAAACAACTCACGAACCGATAATCGCCGTTAAAACACACAAAACACAATTATTAATGACGAGCACGTAAACACGTCACTACACTGTGCACCCGCGGGAGGGGAAGTGGAAGATGTCAGGAAGAGTAATATTATCAGTTTATATTTTTATTGTTTATAACGTTTTCTAAAAATGATTCCTAGCTTAATCGATTTATCACCCCCAAAACCCCCTGTATACAAAATTTCATGAAAATCGTTGGAGCCGTTTCCGAGACCCAGAGAATACATATATACAAGAATTTCTCGTTTAAAGATATAAGATTACAAAAAGTGTCCTTGAAAAAAAATCATGACGTGACAATAAGTATTACACTCATAGACTAAAATATTTGTTTGTATTATATTTTTAGTCTTATAGAGTTGTGTCTTTACGGAAAACGTTATATTATTCACTTACTTGCTTATAGTCCTCTCGCGTTCACCCAGAAATATACAGTGATGAACTTGCAAAAATGTACATACCTGTAAAAAATAAATCATATTGTATTAATTATGCGCAAAAACCTAGTCTGTAACAATTAATTATAATCAACATTATCTCTATCATCTATAGGCAAAGGAGGACATTTTTGTAGTTAACTTTTTTATCCCACTGCTGAGTAAATATCTCTCTCCTGCAATGGTTTCTTAAATTTCCGCAAATGTTACACATTGAAATGAAACTATTGTTTACGGATTCTATCGCGGACTTGGTTTAATTTTGGCTTTTTTAACTTACCTACGTTTCGATTAGTTTACAGCTTTCGTGGTCACAGGGTGGTCTGAGGTATCAGGCATCCACTCTGTGACTGTTACAATTTAACTAACCTTCTTTACAATTCTTAAATTAAAAAGTGATTTGGTTTTTTTTTGCTCCGATCTACGAGGAAGGAGCTCATTATGTCTGAAGGTCTGGCGGTGGATCTTTTGGGTTCCAATTTAATTAAATATAGAATTGGATTCCATGAATGTGCAAATATCTCTCTCTCCTTTCTATACCTCCACTATTCGTGCCTTAAACATAAGCTTTTGAAAGGATTGGTTATCCAAGCACTCTTATATTTTCATAGTTAGTGTCTAACCAACTGCGCCAAGAATGCTTGTTATAATATGCTATATAATATAATTGTTATATTTATACATTACATTATACCTATAGCATTGACAACCTCGGTGGCCCAGTGGTACTACTGTATGATTACAAAGCTGACGTCTCGGGTGCGAATCCCGGATAGGGAAAAGTGACATTGGATTTTTCTATTCATCATCAACCCGGAGTCAGGAGTTTGTGCCCGATATGGAGATGGCCGTGAGGAATAATGAGGAAAGTGGTGACCCTTTCCACATTAAAATAAATAAATAAATAACACCCAACAGTCACATACATAGTCCTGACCCCACACTAAGATCGAGTCTTGTGTCGTGGGTATCAGGAACTACGAGAGACTTTTCGGTCTCACAAACACCCAGACCCGGAAGAAATATTTGTGGGCCGCACAAACATTTCTCTCGGTGTGGGGATCGAACCCGCGGCCTCTCGTTTCACAGGCGGCGTCTAACCAACTGCGCCACGGAGGCTGTCATTATGGGACGGAACACGCAAGTCGAAACGCAAGTGTCCTTGTTAAGCTTCTGCCTACCCCTTCTGGGAAAAAGGCGTGGGTTTATGTATTTTCTCATAACTTTATTAATTTTTTATTAAGGACTATGAATGTGACTTTCAGTATTTTTATTTAATATTAAATTATACATATCTCATATGTATACAGAGAACTGTAATAAATATCCAGACGAGTGCGAATGCCTACGTCAAGTGTTCTCAATGTCTCAGCCTCGGCATGAATTATTCATTTAGACTAGAAGTGCACTTATTGCATAGAAAGTGCCTTTGTTCAGTTAAAACCTATTCCTACGCTATATTATACGCAATGTCTTGGAAACTGACAATTATACCGGGTATATCAAGACTGCTACAGAAAACGAAACCGGGTGGTAGTTTTAGTGACTACAAACACAATGTAAGTAAAAATTTCGCCACAAAACGCGACAATTATTTTTTATTATTTTTTAAATATCGTCGAGTTTGGGTGGTAAATCCATAGTTTTGGCTAAAATTATAATTTAAACCCTTGCGAACTATAGCGTCTTTAAAAATAAAAGGGTGTACACTATTATTTCAGAAAAAGCTATACAGCTATCACCCTAATAAGACGATAGAAAAAAAAATGTCAAAAATATTTGTCACAATTTTTTGCACAAAATTTAGTTGCATTGTGTCTGAGGTCACTAAAACAACCACCCAGCTTCGTTTTCGGTAGCAGTCTTGATATACCCTGTATACGGAGTATTACAGTCTTGAAGTAAGATGTTATCAATTCTAATGGTAAATAGTGTGGAGCTTGCCTCAATTATACCGATTGTAACTACTTGCGATAAGATAAAACACTGTCAGAGTGTTTTGTTGTGTGTTGTGTGTTAATTGTTGTGCGTGGTGGCCTTAGTTAGTAAATGAACTAAACGCGACTGCCAACATGTTCACGGTGGTCGCGGGTTCAAATTCCAGGGCACACTTCTGATTTTTCGGAGTCATGTGTGTATTGATTGTCAATCACCACGCACTAAAACTATGAAGGAAAACATCGAGGAAACCTGCATACTATATCGATTTATAAGAATTTCTATGGTATGTAAGTCCGCCAAACCGCACTAGGCCAGCGTGGTGGACTATATGGCCTAAACACTCTTAATCGTACTCTCGATTGTAGAGGAGGCCCGTGCCCTGCAGTGGGACGTACATGGGCTGATACCGATTGTTGAAGTAGCTTATTTTCCAATGTAAATTAAATATAGTGTAGGTATTTGAACCGGCATATTAATCACTAAACATGTGCATGTTTTACTGGTGGTAGGTCTCTAATACATGGGGCCGCCTGGGTGGGTACCACCGCAATGTCTATTTCTCCCGTCAAAGAGTAGTTTAATTGTACTGTTGTGTTTCGATTTAAAGGATATTGTAGCCAGAGTAACTACTGGACATTTTGAGACTTAAAATCTTATGTCTCAAGATGGCGAGCGCAATAGAATGCCAAGCCAAGCTTTGTACTTCAAGGTGCTGTTTGGTTTTGCTTCTGTTTATGAGCAGTCGTGTCGCTTGCTATCAGGCGAACGGCATGCTCGTCTCAACATTCATAGCAATAAAAAAATGTAGGTACACTGACTGACCCCAAAATATGACAAAATTTCCCAGACTACGGGCAAGTTTTTCATCTGCGTCATAGTCAAGAAGAGAGAGAGAGAGAGAGAGAGAGAGAGAGAGAGAGAATATTCTACCAACAGGCCTATTTAAGAAATGGTTCCAAATTCACAAGAAACATTAACATCTCCAAAACAATGCACGAAAGTAGTTCTGGTTAATTTATCTCCCTTTGTGAGATTCATATTTCGCTCCCTTTCCCTTCGTATCAAAAATCAAGCGCCCCGGATCTAATTGTGGGCCATTAAGCTTTCAAGATTTCACTGTAAAAATCACGTTTTGTCTTGAGTGGCACTAAATCAGTTGAGAGGAGTGAAGATGTTTTAGCGAGTTTTATTGTAACGTTATTTTATTTTCTGTAGTAAAAGATAGGGTTTTTTGCTGTTTTTTTTATTATGTTGCTAGATTTTACATGCCGCTTCACTTGCATTAGGGCAGGTTGTACTAAGCAATTAAGCTTGTCTCTCCATTATTGTAAACATAGTACATTAATCGGGTAATAAGATACACTATGTCCTTTTTTGTACCCTCGATAATGAGTATACTGGTATTTTATCAAGGTCGGTTGAGTAGTTTAGGCGTAAAACAGTAACAAAGTGACAGTTTCAATAGTAATATTAGTAGAAATAGTAGCTCTGGTCAGTTAATACAATACATTTGATTTTAAATAAAGTGTTATCCGAATGGAATATTAACCGACATAAGATAGTTATGCCTCAAACCTTCTTGCCCAATGTCATCTTTGAGTACGGCCAGATCTTTTTTGATAAAGATTAGCAGTATATTCTTGAATAACATCATGAGGAATATGGATTGAGAGATAAATAGTGCGAGACCGAATAGTCATAAATTATGATGCAAGATACGCATATTAAACAGTAATTGATTTCAACCTTAAATACAATAATAGTTAAACCCTGCGAGAATACAAATATAATCGTGTCTAAAACACGCTTTAGTTTAAATAAATCTTTCCATCCGATAAATCTGCTTTGGGACAAAGCATTAAATTGTTTTGTTTCGTGAAATTGCATAGCATATTTTTGTGTAACAAATGCATGTTAGCTACATTGAACTTGGCCGAGTGTCAGAATATTTCTTCTTTACAGCGACATTATTGTTAGAGTAAAACATGGTTTTTATGAGGAATAATCCTGTTTATTCGAGCGAGGACGGACACGTTTGTCGGCGTTTGTGATGTTATTTGTAGTGTCTTGTTATCTGGGCTTAGTGATACTGGTCGGTTGTAAATTAATGTTTTTAAAATGATATGTACTGGGAATATTTATCATTGTTGTTTAGTTTTAGGTTACGGTAAAATATAACAATGGGAATATATATATATATACAGGGTATCTCAAGACTGCTACCGAAAACGAAGCCGGGTGGTAGTTTTAGTGACTACAAACACAATGCAATTAAAAATTTCGCATAGAAACGCGACAATTATTTTTTATGATATTTTAAATATCGTCAATTTTGGGTGGTAAATCCATAGTTTTTGCTAAAATAATAATTTAAACTCTTTTATACCTTAGAGTATTTATAAATAAAAGGATATACACTATTATTTTAGGAAAATATGTATTTACCACCCAAATATGGCCATAGAAAAAAAAAATAACAAAAAAAAATTGTCGCTTTTTTTTGCAACTTTTTCTGTTGCATTGTGTCTGAAGTCACTTAAACTATCACCCGGCTTCGTTTTCGGTAGCAGTCTTGATATACCCGGTATATATAATAGAAGTGCGTGGTGGCCTGACATGTTCACGGTCGTCGCGGGTTCGAATCATAGGGCACACATCTGACTTTTCGGACTCATGTGTGTATTGATAGTCAATCACCACGGACTAAACGGTGAAGGAAATCTGCATACCCTAGCGATTCATAATAATTTCTATGGTTTTAAGTCCACTAACCCGCACTAGGCCAGCGTGGTGGACTATATGGCGTAAACACTCTCAGTCATACTCTCGATTGTAGAGGAGGCCCGTGTCCTGTAGTGGAACGTATATAGGCTGATACAGAAGAAGAAGATACACATAAAAATATAATATTATATAATCGGATGCTTGTATGACCTGGCTAAGGCTGCAGGAAGTCGCTGGATGCAGGCCTAACAGGTCGATGTGGAGATCCTTGGAAGAACCCTATGTTCAGCCGTGGACTTCCTGTGACTAAGATGATGATGATGATCAAAATACAAAAACGATTTGACTTATATTTTTTTACTGACTGTAGTATTTTCAATAGACTATATAACTACTATTTTCAGTATCCATTTCTTACACTAATTTTGTCTAGATAAATGAAATTTTTATCAGTTATTAAACAACTAACACAGTCACTACGCTATAACACTGCACAACGCTCTACGCTAAGAAAATCATATTAATTACTAGCTGTGCCCGCGACTTCGTCCGCGTGGAAATTAAATAAAAACTTTATTATTCTAAAATAAAAGATTTTTTCTAAAATAAATGTAGCCTAAGTTACTCCTTATTATATCAGCTACCTGACAATAAAGTCCCGTCAAAATCGGTCCAGCCATTTCAGAGATTAGCCGGAACAAACAGACAGAAAAAAATATTCTAAGGTCTTTTTCGCTATAGGTATCGTGTATATAACGATATGTAGTTGGACATTTTTTTTATTTTCAATTTACAAACAGACACTACGATTTTATTTATATGTATAGATGTATGTATAGATAATAATGTGAATAAATTAAGATAGAAAAACAGAAAGAACCTCGACCAACATCTACAGAAGCTCTCAATTGGGTGTGTGACACGGCACGCATTTTGAGGCGGTTCCTCACTTTATCTTCCTAATCGCCGGTGGCTTGGGTCTTGAACTCCACCACTGGATGATAAATCAATTATTTTTTATATTTTATATAGATATTATTTATAATTTATGTAGGTAAAATTTAAACAAAAGATAAATAAAACAAAGAGATATGTGAATAATGTTAAATACATAAAACATACAAATAATATCTTTTTTTTAAAACATTACATACTTTTAAATTATATTAAGATATTACTAAATTAAATACCGTATGATGATTACAATTTCATTAATATTAAAAAATATGATCGAAATATGTCCCTTGTTTTATCTACTAATCATCGAATTATAGCAATAACATTTGATATTAAACTAATAAAGATTTACTTCGCCTAATCCCTTAATAATTAATCCCGGTTGACCGCAACCCTTTTCCCACTTAATACCGCTGATTTATTGGTCTTTTGCACCTTGCAGTCTGCCCGCTTTATTAAAGATTAACTTAGCGAAAAATGATGTCGAATATTTGTGTTAAATATTTAAGTTATACTAATTTTAATATGTGAATTTTTGGGTTATAATTACCCATATTTGATTACATCTTATTTTTTATAGTATGTGTCCGGTAAATGAGTAAGCGGGTCACCTAATGATAATTGTTCACTGTTGCACTTGAACATTCATTATTCTTGGATTATGGATATGTAGCTGGCCCATCAAATCGGGACGAGAGCGGAAAGGATAAGGGATGGAAGGAGGATATTCATCCAGCAATCTCACTTACCAAACGAACGCTAAAGTAAAGCTGTTTATTCACATCACCTGTGAGACAGTGTGACATGACATGTCAGACAGTATCCATTCATACTGAGTCACGACAGACAACAGCGTGGCTCTACCACTTCTGTCATGTTAAGTTCTGCGGAGTTCGAACCTCTAAAGTGGAGTTGACGCCTTGATACAAACCAATAAGTTTATTTAATATGTGAAAGGCCTAACAAATTACTTTTATTGCTTATTGGTCTAATTTAGTTCGTTACTGTATAGAGAAAGCTTGATAAAATAAAATAAATAAATATACTCAACAGTTACATACATAATTCTAACCTCACGCTAAGATTGAGTCTTTTATCGTTGGTATCAGAAACACCCAGATCCGAAACAAATACAATTGGATTAGTAGGAAACTATTTAATAAATAAATAAATAAATAAAATAAATAACACCCAACAGTCACATACATAGTCCTGACCCCACACTAAGATCGAGTCTTGTGTTGTGGGTATCAGGAACTACGAGAGACTTTTCGGTCTCAAAAACACCCAGACCCGGAAGAAATATTTGTGGGCCGCACAAACATTTCTCTCGGTGCGGGGATCGAACCCGCGGCCTCTCGTTTCACAGGCAGCGTCTAACCGCCTGCGCCACGGTGGCTGTCAAAAACAAAACAAAGCAATCGCATATGATAAATGTGACTTACGGATATAAAAATAGTTTCATACATTCATACATTCAACAAAAATGCGAATGTAACACATAGAAATAAAATCCATTTTTACAGATTTGATGTAATTTCTCGAAGTTTCGATTACTTACTTTTGTGCTTAGCTTTTGGTCACGGGACGGAACGAAGTATTAGCCATCTACTCAGTGACTTATTTATTAATTTTAATTTATTAATATAATACTACCCTTAATTTACAATTCAGCATATGAAACACATTCATTACCATAAAACATCACTCAAAAGGACCCATAGAAACCTACGCATTATACATAATTAATTTCATGTCGGTTTTATTTCTCCCAATTTATTTTTCAGGTATACGTCTATGTTTATAAAGAGGGTAAATTGTCTGATTACCCAAAATAAAATAAATGTTAACGTTTCTTACTTTTAATCCCATTTGGTACAACATATAAACCCTCATTTGTGAGGGGTCGTGTGTTTATATTATTTGATATTATCTGGGCAGTTGTGATTTTTATTATTAAGGGGAAGCATGTGGGATATTAATTCTTTATTTCTCGCCATCTTTATTATTATCAGAGTAAACTACGAAAATTCATCCTAATAACGACTTAATCACGATTTACTAAAATGTATGATGCAGATTCGCTATTTCCTTGGACACCCTGTATAACCAAATTTAAAGAATAAAATAGCATTACCGATTTGAAGGACGTGGCTTTAATCTAGGAGTACAAAAATGACAATTCAAAGATACACAAATTATGTGTGGATTGATAAATTAATTTAATTAAATGTTTCACTTGAATGACCGGCACAGAAAAGTTAATATACTTTTGAAAATATATTTGAA
The DNA here is from genome assembly GCA_009982885.2 of Hyles vespertilio. Lineage (NCBI taxonomy): Eukaryota > Metazoa > Arthropoda > Insecta > Lepidoptera > Sphingidae > Hyles > Hyles vespertilio. The sequence continues at coordinate 21,103,808 of CM042807.1, forward strand.
GTCCAATAACCCATACGAGGTTATCACGCTGAAAACTACACAGGTACAGAAGAAATTGTTCCTCTGCTATTATTATTTTTTCTGTTTGTCTTTATAAACAATATTTTGATAATGATTTAACTTTAGATATATTGCTCATGCTTGAAAAAAGAAGTTATCTTTCTCACTGAGTCACAAACAAACAATACCGTTTATGTATTAATTGTTTCTTTAATTCAGCTTTAAATTGTTTTAATGGAATTTGCAGTGAGGTGAGCGTTCGCTTCCGTCTCTGGGGACATGAAGGAAAACGGCGAGAAACAAGCAAAAGTAGTAATGAGGTCGTAATCCTTCTCGCCACAATTCTCCCGATAACGGTTGTCGGGTTTTGAGAGTTTAGAACACGTAAAATAAATAAATGCTGGATTAATTTTAATTCAAAAACAAACAAAATGCTTCTGAAGTTTTTGGAAACGGGATATTTTTGGTATGAAAATTATGATGATTTATTTATAAAATACTGAAAATACAGTCTGTATTTCTTTATTGACTTACTGCGTCTGAATAACAATATATTTATAACAAATCAAATGTAATAAATTGTAGTACCTAATGTACGAGATAAGTACGAGTATTCATTATTCACAGACCAATAGGAATTTTGCAAATAGACCTAATAATACTTTTGTTACTAAAATAAACTTAGCGGCCCTATGAATACTAGTGAAGAACAAGAGTATTCATCATTCATAGACCAATAGGCATTTACAAAATGAACCTAATCATACTTTTGTTACAAAATAAACGTTACCCCACAAGCAATAAGAAAAGTACAATAAAACCTGAATTGAAAACATTTATTCAAAGTACACGATATTAACGATCTAGAAATAATTATATACCAAGCCTTAAAACCACTACTATGTGATAAAGTTTATCACCTGCCGCATACAAATAAAGGTATATAGACCCTAGACACACCGTCGTTTAAGCCGTAAAGCCTCGGGCTTACAATGACGGGGAACAACTATTGAAATCCCACGGGATTCGATCCCGGGATGAAGTGTAGGGAATTTAGTTATTTATATTTATCTACGTAGTTTCACATACCGTACGTTGAAGATGTTATTCAATTTATTTCGAAAGATGTTGTCGGAATGCTAGCGGGGATGAATTTAACCCGAGTTTAGTATTGTAAAAATATTAGGTTTATGTTGGAAATGAACTTTTTTATGAAATATATTATAGGAAGCAACGCACATACGGTTCAACTGATGTTAAGAGATCACCGTCATCCATGAACATCTGCAACGGCATTGGGCATGGAGATGGGTTCCAGCCTTTAAAGTGATAATACGTTCCTTTTTTGAAGGTGGCATTTGTCCGGAAATGCCGCTGCTAGCAATTACTTCCACAGAATTTATGTGGCTGAAGATTATGATAAATTAGTGATAATTACTCTAATATTTTTCTGTTGTTGTAAAGCCTAAGTAAGGATGAAAATATAATTCAGAAGTCCTTAGTGTGCGTGTGATTACAGACACTGAATTACTATCACAATTCGCGCAAATTTTGGATGTATTTTTCGTTTTTTTTTTATTCCTAATCTAATTCTATTTGTTCCTACATTCCTCCAATAAGACAAATTAAAAAGAAGCATCTGTACTTATAACTTAAAATAAGACTTGATAAAACTTGTCTTTACCTCTCTTTCACTTTAAAAATATAAATAAATTACTCATAAAGTTTTGAAGAATGGCACCACTCTTCTGATGAACCAGTTGCTGTTTCTAATGTAAAAAACTGCTTGTTCAATTTTAGTATAAATAATACCGTCTTTCAGTTCTGTAACAACACCTATTCTTTGGTTTAAACCCAAATAAGAGTGTATATTGTCGTCTTTCGCTTACAACATGACCGAACCTCAAAACAAGCACATATCGGCTGTTTGCACTACAATTTGCCCCCGTTTTTCTACTTCTCAACTATTTTCCGACCCGCGCAGATTACCGTAGTAACTCAATATTTGCTGAAATTAGAACAAATACCTACAAAACAACGGGAATATGGAAGTTTATGGATCAATTTACACAGGCATATTATTGCCAGTGATACGTTTTTTTGGTTAGAGTACGACTTTTATGAAAATAAAATGTTGGGAATAGAGTATTATTCGTTTAGTTTATGATTTATTCGGTGTACAAGAATTAAATAAAAAAAAAATATTTTGAAAATGGCCAAAATAAAATAAGAATTTATGGAAAAAAATGTCTACTTAGAATTTATTAATGTTATAGCGGTCCGCTATGTTACCGAGATACCGTGGGTTCGAATCCCAAAAGACCTTTACAGAACTATGTATTTTGTTATATAATAATTTGAGGTCTTCGAACTAGAGATTGTACACTTTTGGCTATACAGTAGACTGGACTATTGTCACATTTATCTACTCCTGTAAATATGTATGCAGAAGTTTTCGTATGTTTTTGCGATTTTAAATAAAGAATTATTGAACCACCAAAATGAAAAACTTAAAGGAAATTCATATTATTTGTTGTGGATTGGATAGATTTTTGTAAAAAAAAAACATTAAGGAGTACATAAAAAAGTTACTTAACTGTAGAAAAAGAGTGACAGTAACAACACAACACTTGCACATAAAAAAAGACTATTAAACAAGTACGCAAAACTCTGTTAATCGGAAATATACGATGAATACGCGACACGAAAACTTGCGCAGTGAAGTCTACCAAAAACGTGACCGGAGATGTGATAAGACCTTCGCATTTGCCTGTTGGAAAATGTACGACATTTTTAGGATTTTTTTACCTGAGATATATTTGAGCCTTTATGTTAGTGCGCATACTTTATTTTATTAAACATTGTGAATAAAGAAAAGGGTGATAATATAACAAAATGTGATCATGGAAGGAGGAATCGTAAATGGATTGCTGAGTTTTGTTTACGAGGGCTGATTTTATTTGTTTCTTTCAAAAGCTTGCCTTATACTAGAATTGTCTCCATATCGTGGGTGTACTTTTATTATTATTTATCATTTATATCCGAAAAAATAAAATTAATAATATATCATTGTAAATCATAGATATCGTCATCTTCCGAAATAGACTTCTTTTAAATCACTTATTTGTTTAGGTTGTTAATAAATAATAATAATAGTGCACACAACAGTCTCTACCTACCCCTATGGGACACAGCTGTGACGATTATATATGTATGTAATAATAAATACACTTAACTTACATAGTCCTAAACCCACACTAAGTTTGAGTCTTACGTCGGATATCAGGAACTACTGGATACTTTACGGTCTCCCAACACCCATATCCGAGACAAATACCTGTGGATAACACAAATAATTATCCCAGTGCGGGAATAAATTCCACAGCCTCGTATTTCACAGCTTGGAGAAATACATTATAATAATAATAATATAATAATAACACCCAACAGTCACATACATAGTCCTGACCCCACACTAAGATCGAGTCTTGTGTCGTGGGTATCAGGAACTACGAGAGACTTTTCGGTCTCACAAACACCCAGACCCGAAAGAAATATTTGTGGGCCGCACAAATATTTCTCTCGGTGCGGGGATCGAACCCGCGGCCTCTCGTTTCACAGGCGGCGTCTAACCGCCTGCGCCACGGAGGCTGTCAAATTTTTATATTAATTATAAGGTAATAGAATTATGACCAAAGAAAGATATACAACGTTCCCCAGATTACCTACACAACCTAGATTTTAAATCAACATCATTTGACTATACGATTTCTAAAAAATTCACTCCTCAATCGTGTTTTATTTGTCAAACAACCAGTCTCTGGGGATGCATCGGTAATTCGAGCCGCAGGCCGGACAAATTAGACCCTCAGAAAAAGTTTCACCAAAAAATACGTTGGGGTATATTCGGCCCGCGGGAGCGTTGGAAGCCGAAAACTGTTTTTTTCTGATGTTTTCATTTGTCCGTGTTCGTTAACATGATATGTCTGTAAACGCAATTAATTCGGTTCTAGTTATGTGAACCAAACCAGTGCTAATTGTTGTGGGCATTGGGGAAGTAGAAAATAAATATACAGTATATATATATATGTATAATAAATATGTATGTAGGTATTATATATTTATAGTATGTTAGGTAGTAGTCTTTGAATGTTTATTTTTGTTTGTACATGGTAGACCATTCGATTTTTACTCATAATTTACTTTATGACATGTCTACCCCCGTTTTTCTACTTCTGTATAGTCCATTCCATCCAAAGGTTGTCTGGAAGACATCGCCGAAGGCGATAAGACCGCCGATTGTACTTTACACATAGGTTAAGTGTTTTTCATTGTGTATTTTTTCATTTGTTTTATGTGTACAATAAAGTGTAATAATAATAATAATAATATACAGGTTGTATCAAGACTGCTACCGAAAACGAAGCCGGGTGGTAGTTGTATGTTCTTAAAATATTTATGTCCAGCTTTTTTTTATAAAGACCTTATGGTACGCCGAGAGTTTAAATTATTATTTTAGCAAGCTATGAATTTACCACCCAAACACAACGATATTTTAAATTTCACAAGAAAAAACCATGCTTTATTCTTATTTGCATTGTGTCTGTTGTCACTAAAATATCAGTTTTGATATACCTATTTTTGATACTTAAGAGTTGGATCGGTAATTTGACTGGATTGCAAAATCCTAAGTGCCATCACTTTGATAATTATAAACCACTAGATACGATTTCGATTGGCATAAGAAAATTATTCCATGCCAATGCAACACAATGATGTGTAGTACCATCTTTATGTAGCAATCGAAGGACTTTATTATAGAAAGGGTGGAACGCATATTCGAAACATTAATGTTGCGGCAATAATATAAGGTGGCGAACATCTAACGCTATTTGGTTACAAGGCGATATTTTATTATTTGTGATCGCCAGGATAAACCCCATAAATACTATGTTTATTATTATATCGTTATCGTTGGGTTCAATAACCCAGATACGGTAATCTGTATCTTATCGCGTCGTCGCTTCGAGACTATCTCCACTGCACTTGTATACTTTTAAACGATATAGTTCGCGATAATAATTTACGATATCAAACTGGTTGATTGGTGTTTTACTAGTGTTTTAATAATAATAATAAAATAATTGTTTTTTTTAGCCGCCTGACAAAAGTACTTAACAGTTTTTTGTCAGGTGGAAACAAGATTCGCGCTTTTAACGGCTGGGTTATGCCTGTACTCATGTACTCTTTTGGCATACTCAAATGGTCTCAGACCGAATTGGACGCCCTGGATCGTAAAGTCCGAACTCTCCTGACTGCACATCGTATGCATCATCCACGATCATCAGTGATGAGATTGTACATCCCGCGGAGATGTGGGGGCCGAGGCATTCTTAATGCTAAGGACTTGCATAATCGCGAGGTGTGCAATCTCAGGGATTATTTCCTTCACAGCGATGTGGATATGCATAGGGTTGTAGTTATGGTAGATAAAGGATTTACCCCGCTCTCTTTGGCGATTGAGAACTGGCGGAAACCTCTGGTGGTAGGCATTAAGGATCGCGAGGACATATGGAAGAGCAAAGAACTGCACGGTCGGTTCTATCGAGCTCTTCATGGGCCTGGTGTGGACCGACTAGCGTCTGTGTCTTGGCTACGCTTCGGTAACCTCTTTGAGGAAACCGAGGGTTTTGTCTTTGCAATTATGGACGAAGTTATTAAGACGAACAACTATAGGAAATATATCCTGAATGACGGTACGGTCGACATTTGTCGGGCATGCCACCGTCCTGGCGAGTCTATCAGGCATGTTATTTCCGGTTGTTCGTATCTTGCTAACGGCGAGTATTTGCATAGACATAACCTAGTAGCCAAGATCATACACCAGCAAATTGCCCTTCGATATGGACTTTTGACTCCTGAAGTGCCATATTACCAGTATGTGCTGTATTGGGATCGATCTATTATCACAGACAGGACTATTCTAGCCAATAAGCCTGATATTGTGATAATATATCGATTGGCGCGCCGGACTATACTTGTTGACGTCACCATCCCGCATGACAATAACCTTGTCAAAGCTGAAAAAGACAAAATGTCTAAATATTTAGATTTGGCACACGAGGTTACCGACATGTGGGATGTCGACTCAACAATTATTGCCCCGATTGTCGTTTCTGCCCATGGGTTGATACCAAAGAGCCTCGACCAACATCTACAGAGGCTCTCAATCGGCTGTTGGGTCAGGAGTCAGATTCAGAAGGCAGTATTGCTTGACACGGCACGTATTGTGAGGCGGTTCCTCACTTTGGGCTCCTAATCATCGTTGGCTTGGGTCTCGAGCCTCGCCATCGTTGGATAACTTTTTATATTTTTATATGTATTTTGTTTTTTTAATGTAATATGAAAATGTAAAAAAAAAAGATTTAAAATAAAGAGAAATAATAAAAAAAAAACTTATTTTGACCAAAAAATTAGGTATGGTTCCTTCTTAACAACATTGGTGATGAGGAAAATCAAGAAGAGTATCACCGATTTTTAATACTTCATAAATGGACATCTTAGTCTCAATTGTGCTCTCCACATAGGCTTGAATCCCGTGTTATCACTATTACCGACTAAGATCGATCAAAAGATTAGATTTGTCGCCGGATTTTAATCTGCAATAAAATCTTATGTCTGCACAAACTAATATAATTCATACCGGCAAACGTCGTAATTATAATTATGGTAAATTCATTGCGGTACATTGACTGCCTCTGTGGCGCCGTTAATCAGACGGCGGCTATGAAACGAAAGGCTGCCGGTTCGATCTCCGTACCGAAACAAATAATATTGAGCCATAAATATATGTTTCGGGTCAGGGTAATTGTGAGACCAAAAAGCCTCTCGTAGTTCCTGATACCCAAGATACAAAACTCGATATTAGTGTTGGATCAGGACTGTGTATATGACTGTTGGGTGGCACATTACACAAATGAAGAGAGATAATCACCGCCACTGTTATGCCGGCATGGCCAAAATCGGATATACAAGACTGAACGTGAAACGCGACACATTTGTATAGATCACTACGATAGCTTTTCACAAATATCTATGAAAATATTTTGCAACAATAACTAATATAAAACAAATTTCAAAAATAAAAATATCTGCTCAAATTTTCCTGTATACGTTTGCAAGGCTGGCCACACACAATCAACCCAGCGTGTCATCATTTATCGTATCATTCGGCACGTCAGTCGAATGAAGCGATGAGGGGTCGGTATAGACACAAAGAATGTTTATTTATACCCACAATTGTGTACACGGATCGCTAGTCGCGTGACAATGGACTGTGCTGTCACGTTGGACATCTGTATATTTGACATATTGTAGTGTTTTGTAAAGCCTTATTTTTAATATAGAAGCTAAATATTTTATTTTTTAGGTTCAGTTTTGTAATAAGTTGATAAAGTGTTTTGTATAATTTATATTATTCAAGACACTTAGATAATAGAGCAATATTAAACAAATGACTACACAATAGATATTTTGTTTCGGTTTTTGTTAATTGGGTTTCTGAAAACTGTACTGTATCATCTAATATTATACGTTTAACTGTAGGACGCGGGGCTCCTCTTTAATCGAGAGCACCACGCTGGCCCAGTGCGGGTTGGCGGGAGTTTATACATATTTTAACGCAAATAAAATTGTTGCAATTGATAATAGTTTGTTAGGTTTTCAAGTACTTTTATTTAATTTAATGAATTAATAAAGTCATTGAAATAGTCTTAAGCTTTATAATGGTACTAGTAAACATATAATCGAGGTAATGTCAAATATTTCCATTACCTATACATGTGCGTTCAAACATTCCACGTACCAAATATATACATTCACCTAACCAGTCGTCCAACTTGTAACCGCTTTTCTCGGTTACATGAAACCTTTTTACAGACATGGCACCCTAGTAGGTTTTACGTAGCGGCGTAGCGTCCCGCTACATTTTGCTGCTACGAATACGTCAGGGGACTACGCCAGCAAAGGGACGATATTACGTAGCTGTTAGCAATTTCAACGTAAATTGTTTTGATCACTGGTGGTAGGTCTCTCATATGTGAGAGGCTGCCTGGGTGGGTGCCACCGCAATGTCTATTTCTCCCGTCAAACAGCAGTTTAAATGCACTGTTGTGTTTCGGACTGAAGGACATTGTAGCCAGAGTAACTACTGGACATATTGACACTTAACATCTTATGTCTCAGGATGGCGAGCGCAGTGGAATGCTAAGCATTGCTTTGTAATTCCAGGTGTTGTTTGGTTCTGCTACTGTTCATGAGCGGTCGTATCGCTTACCATCATGCGAACGGCATGCTCGTCTCGCCATTCAAAGCAATAAAAAAAACACACACACATTTTTATTCCATCGTCAGAAACAGAGATTAGAGATACGAAAGCCGTAATTTAATTTGTTTGAACGTATATACGTATGAAAATAAAAATGTATATTAAGGACAATTACCTAACTGTCAATAAATCAAATGTATACACAAAGGTGAGTGATCTTTTAAAAATAATATATAAAATATCATAAAATTATAACGGAACAATAGAAGTTTTTCTTAGAGTCTACGCAGAGCCTCTACGTGCAATTGCTTATTAGCGTTTCATAATTTTTCCTGTAGAGCTCGCTACGTCCGCCGTAGACGCTACGCGCCAGCGCGTAGCGGAAGGCTCCGACGCTAAGGGAACATGTACCAGGGTAGCATAAAAGTTAAGAAATGTATGGAAATTTTCTAACTACGGAAAACTCTTGTGGGTGGATCGTAGAAGGTAGGCAAGTAGGGTGGAGGGATTAGTGAAAATCTAATCGCGGAGATATCGGGAAAATAGTATTCTGGAAATCCCGATTAGAGCGGAAAATGTCTGATTTGTACTAGGAGTGCATATGATGGTGGAGACTATCTAAGCTCAAGTAAGTGATGAAAAAGAGGGACGATGCTTAGGAGGCGGAGCTTTTTTACGCTTGCGCAGTTGTCCCTACATGGTTTATCTTATGTCAAGTGTAATAATGAATGGTTGTTGAATTTATTTATTTCTATATTATTACAATTGAATATTTATATCATCGTTAAAGATTTAAAAAAATAGTTTGTAAAATTTTTGGACTTGTATTACCAATTTGCTAATAAAAAGATCATTCCGCGGTACGCCATCTATGGTTGGAGTGTCGAACTATTTAATCATTCGAGTTTTCTGTAAAGCCTAATAAAACTTTTAATTTCCCTAAAGTATTTTATTTTTTAAATCAATTATATTTTGTAATATCATATTTTTATTTGATATACTCGTAATTGTTTGTAATCAAATAATATATTTATATGAATATTTCCGAGGAACTATTTTACGCTGCTAGTGGATAGATGGCGCTAAGGATGCTTTTATCAAAATAAAATAAAAAAATTAAACGTTTTGAGATTCATACCTCTCTGAATGATTCTTTATTACTTAAAATAAATAAGTAACATATTCACATGTTTTCCTAGAATGGGTAAAGATACTTAAAAGTTAAATTTGATACATTCGAAGGTATAGAGACCGCGCTGATTGCCTCATTTATATAATAACTGAGAAATTGATTAATCTTTTAACGACAATAGATACATCTTAAAATATTTCTTACCTGACGTATACTAATAATTTAGAAAGTATCAGAATAAGGAACTCAAAGGATGTCTTATCAAATTTTTTTACTTTGAATTCATTATTATATGATAAAGCTATTATGATGGACCAGCGCTCAGATACTTGGGACAAATGTGGCACTGAACGGCAACCTACGATGCTAAAAATATATCGGGAGAGCACAAACGCGAAGAGAATATCGGAATGATACCTACGGCGTAGCCCCGGTAGATTTCGTAGCCGAGACGTAGCGCGGAAGGTTTTGCCTGAAAGAAACTTTATACTAGGAGTGAATAGACGACAAGAGTAAAGTGCTAGTTAATAATACGGCAGGTTTTATCCTCGCACGGAATATTTCTATTACTAAACTTCATTTGATTTGTAGCGATAAGTTCATTTTAAAAAAATGCCTCCTCTATTTCTATTATTGAACATTATTTGCTTCGTAGCGGTAAGTTTATTTTAAAAAAAGCCTTAAAATAGACTTGTAATCACTTATTTATTTATTTATTTAATTCTTTATTGTACACAGTAAAAAGAAATAACACTTAATGGATTTTCTCCATGCATCTCTGTATGGAAAATATATTAAATAATTAGCATGAGATTTATAAATATGTGTGCATAATATGATAAATATTATACTGGAAATATCAAATGGCTGTTGAAAAAATCTAACTATAATTGATTTTACTGAATAGAAAAAATATTTCAAGCACTAGGCTCTTTAGCTAGTGTTGATTTGCTAAAAATAGTTATTTGTTTAGGGGAAGCGGAACTCGTAGCAGGAGTCGCTATTTATAGAACATATACCAAGCCTTTATAAGGACGAGGAGGTGTTTGCACCCCTCTCGTTGCTACAAAATCTCATTTAAAGGGTATAACTGTTTTCCTTTAGTTGCAATTTTCTATATGTATTTACAAATATGCTATCAATTTGAAAGTAAAATTATTAATAAGAACAAGAAACTTGTTGTAGTTTAAAGGCAGTCTCTTTATCAAATCTGAAATTTATGAATTTATGGACTAAAAAAAAAAAAAAAAAAACTGTATTAAATTTTCGCCTAATATTTATTTATAAAAAGTAAGTAAAGTCCACTATAAAAATAAGTAAATAATTATACATTTTATTTCTAATTTTATGTTCATAATGCCATATTTATTTCATTCAGAATTTTTTTTGCCTTGTTTATTAATACGGGTTTAATATTTCAGGCTCAACATTGCCTACGCTACTCGTAGCGATAAAAGCGTAGCAAAGGCACCAACTCTAAGGGAGAACGTACTAGGGTAGTATAAACGTGAAGAGTATTTTCCCAAGCACCCCCGTACCAAGGGTGGAGGCGCTTGACCAATCGGGTGCAGTTCAGCTGCGGGGCGGGGAAAACAATAACGTAGCACTACCCTTAGCCTCTACCGTGTGAAGTCGATTGATAATAACACTAAGGAATGTTTGTGTGAAATTTGATATATTTAGCTATAAGTTTATCTGTGCGTGGTGGCCTGTTGGTAAACGGACTAGACACGACTGCCAACATGTTCACGGTGGTCGCGGGTTCGAATCCCAGGGCACACCTCTGACTTTTCGAAGCCATGTGTGTATTGACAGTCAATCACCACGCACTATAACGGTGAAGGAAAACATCGTGAGGAAACCTGCATACCATAGCGATTTATAAAAAAAATTCTATGGTATGTAAGTCCGCCAACCCGCACTAGGCCAGCGTCGTGGACTATATGGCCTAACCACTCTCAATCGATTACGATTGTAGAGTAGGCCCGTGCCCTGCAGTGGGACGTATATGGGCTGATACAGACAGATTATCTGTAGCTAAATTCACTAATTTCTAGGCAAAAATTATGGGCAAATGTACCTAATAACAAGATGTGTTTAAATAAATCGTGAAAATCACGCTTTTAAATAAATGTAAATACAGTATGATTAGCTCGTAATTTAAACTTTTTATACCTCCCTTTCATAATACGAATACACACAGGTGTATTAACTGATATATTTTTTATACTTTATTTATGAAATGTTTATTTTTAAAATAGGAACTTTATTACACATGGAAAATAAGTTATAATATCTGTATCAGCCCATATACGTCCCACTGCAGGGCACGGGCCTCCTTTACAATCGAGAATACGATTGAGAGTGGTTAGGCCATATAGTCCACCACGCTGGCCTAGTGCGGGTTGGCGGACTTACATACCATAGAAATTCTTATAAATCGCTATGGTATGCAGGTTTCCTCACGATGTTTTCCTTCACCGATTTAGTGCGTGGTGATTGACTATCAATACACACATGACTCCGAAAAGTCAGAGGTGTGCCCTGGGATTCGAACCCGCGACCACCGTGAACATGTAGACAGCCGCTAAATATAATATAATGATAATAATTCTAATAGAATTAAATGAAAATCTATTAGAAAATTCTTACGTAGAGTGTCATTACATAGATTGTAGCCAGCTGAATTACCAAGCGTAGCAAAGTAGCTGTGAACGTAGCCAAGAGGTACTGCGGGTCGTAGCAACCACCCCAAAAAATATTTGTGACGTCAACGTCTAGGGTGGCATAAAAGTGAAAGATTTGTTCAAGGTTGGAGCCGAAAGTAAGTACAATGAAAATTTGGTTCTCTACTTACATATAACTTCAAAATTGTGACAGAATATGGTGGGCAAGTGGAACAGCAAAATAAATTAATTAATGGATAATTATCATTTTGATTTAAAACGACAGCACAAAACCCTCCTCGTAATTATAATAACAAGCTATTGATTTAAGTAGTTTAAAATGAACTGACTTCTCTTTTATTATTATTTAATAAAATTTATACCACTCTCAATCGTACTCTCGATTGTAGAGTAGACCGTGCCCTGCAGTGGGACGTATATGGGCTGATACGATACGAATAAAATTCATAATAAAGTAACAATTACTTGCGAATATCATTACTATAATGTAAATATTGATTAAAATACATGAAATAGAACTACGTCACTCTGCTACGGGCTCTCATGCTACAACCTACTACGGCGTCGTAGCCCCACTGAAATTTTTAACGTAACCGTAAACGTAGCGGGAGGTTTCGCCGCAACTGAAATATGTACTAGGGCAGCATAAAAGCGAGGTGTGGTTCGACTAAGTTGCTTGTGCAAATAAGTTCTGTCCATGAGCGGTCGTATCGCTTACTATCATGCGAATGGCATACTCGTTTCGTTAATCATAGCCATATAGAAAAATAGGAAACTAGCTACTACGGTAACTTGATATGTTGAATAGTGAATTACTAATTGGCATACTAAATTGTTGCTTAACTTAATATATTTCGGAAAGACGTATACTGTATGGGAATTATTCCTATAGTAATTAAAGATTCAGTAAAAAAAAAAAAATTGTATTTATTAGAGTTGATGGTCTTGAGACACGACTATGATCCCCAGCTGTAAGGAAATGGGAGTAATGTCTACTGACGACGGTGATCAATTACTATCAGAAAATTTGTTTGCTCTTTTACCAGACCTGTTGTAAAAAAAACTAAATATTACCTGACTCTCTCATATAGCCTCAATTAATTAATTTTCCCTCCAATATTTACTAAAGATATAATATGGCAATTTAAAAAATCTGTCCATACAACGATGTAACTGGCTACGCCATTTTCCGGTTCCGTAGATCGACCCCTGAAATTATCAGTTACGCAGCGGGAGGCTTCATCGCAACCATATACTAGGGTATGATGAGAACAAAATATATATTATAATGTGATGAAAAATTGCAGCGAATTTTTATAGAGTATCTATACCGACACCCAGCTTGAAAAAATGCAGTAAACATAACGAAAAAAGAGCTTAAATATATTATTTTATGATTTTTATGTAAATAAAAACTTTGGTTTCAGTACCTTGTACTTCGAAGTATAGAGTTTTATTGCTGAACAAAAATAACTCTGAAAGCGTAAAGCCGGAGGTTACATTGTGACTGAAAATTGTATTAGGGTCACAAGAAACTGAAAGGGTTTTGTAAGCTCCATAACAAAGCTACGAAATCTACTACGTCAGAGCGTAGCGAAGGCTTACGCGCAACTGAAAAATGTACTAAGGCGACATGCATAATAAAAGTATGTTACCCTGCTATGGTGCCTAATGGGAAGTAAATTAATCGAAAAATATAAAATAAAATAATATTTATTTTAAATCATAATATACTAAAAATACATGTTTTATATACCAAAAAATAATACTCGTATTTACCATAATAATGATAATATGTGGCATTCGACATAACTTCACAAAATATACTGAAAAGTAAAAGAGAGCGACGTAGCATTGCTACGTGAAATCGAAAAGGTTTCACGCTACTGAAAAATGTACTAAGGTAGCATAACAACGAAGAGGTAACACAAACGAGGTGGTAATATTCACAGGTACTAAGGTAACTCGATTAGAGGAAACAATATGAAAAGGCCGCAAGTTGTGACCTTGAACAAAACCTCCTTAATTAAATAAAGATTTGAAAAAAAGTTGTGACCTTGTCTTGAATTGAACTCAATTTCAATACCTTTATATATTTTATAAATATTGCTGATATATGAAGGAGACTTAATTAATATTAAGAGCACAATTTAGACTTATTGATGTATGTACGATTTTTCATCTGACTACAAGAAAATACCAATAAATTAATACTATTTTTGAGGTTTAACAATGTCCCAGAAAATAATCATTATATGTTGAAAATTAATATACGTAAGTGGACGCCGATATGCGATGGCATGGAAAAATTGAAATCTTTAAGACATCATATTATTTCCGAAACTTATTTCCGTCAAAATAAATGAAAAGTAGGCGATCCTATTATTGGATTGGGCAGAAAATGAATAGGCAGATATTATTAATTGTAAAATCAAAAAACATTGTTCTGGTTAGACTTAAATGATTAAATTTTATATCAAAGCTTTAAATTTGGCATTATGTGTATAATCGTAACAAATTTATATGTCATAAAACTATGTTAGGCTTGCATAAATAAGTACTTGCACGTCCCGACCCTCAATTTTGACATTTAGAGGCTTGTCAATGACAATGTCACAGCCTTATGTAAATAGAAATAGGGTATATTTTAAAAATTTACATATGGCCGTTGACAGGTGGACGTGCAAGTCATTAAGTATCTTCTTACAGCCGCTGCCAATAAACAATCCCAATCCAAAATTTGCCGTTTGAGATTAAAAGCTCAATCTTTTTCTGATACTACATATATTGCCAATAATCAATCTCAGTAGTGAAAAAACTATGGCAATATGGTAAATGACAAATCGAAAAGTAGAAATCAATCCAGATTGACTTCAATCTAATTTTTTTTCGATTGATTATTGGCATCGGCCGTTAATGCAACTAAGTTAAAGCGGGCGGTGAAAGCCCAACCAGCTTTATCGTAGCCCCTACATCAAATTTCGAAGCAACGTTTCGTAGAGGCTTTGATCGCAAGGGAAAGCGTACCAGGAAAGCATAAAATAATAGTAAGCGCTACGTCTGTTGATTTGAAACTCACGAATGAAAGTCGACTTTGAAATATAACATTGGAATCAAAAAAAATTTTTTTTCAAGTTTAATCGGTGATAATTACAATTTTATGTATTAATAGTATTCTCCAAGTATGACAAATATTTTTTCTGCATTTATAAAATAATTACATACTTAAATATTATTGAGAAATGAAAATGTATTTTTCGTACTAACTTTATAATTTAATACTGATGTAATTTTTTTTACAACTACTGTTTCTGTGTTAAAACAAAATTAATAAGATGAACATAAGTGCTATAATAATTACACAAGCTTTTAACCTGGCGTGTCCCTATCACTCTCCCCCAAACAAAGATTAATCGATAAGATAAGGTGAGTGCTATAGAGCGCATACGTGATAACATGTAAGTACCGAGCGGCGAAATAATATTAGCTAGGGGGGAAATGTATTTGCCAACCCGCAATAGGCCAGCGTGGTGGACTATATGGCCTAAACTCTCTCAATCGTACTCACATTATTATAAAGGGGCCCGTGGCCTTCAGTGGGATGTATGTTTATTGGCTAATAGAGATATTATACTAGGGAAAAAATATTATAATATTAAAGTATTGGTAGTTGATTATGTAACGCAATAGCTGAGTCTGTTATCTTAATATCATAATAGTTATTCGTCGCAATGGCCAAGTCTACTGGTATGCCGGTGGCGAAATTTATCTTATTATATTCTTGATATCGGGTAAATATCAGGTATATCAAGATTGCTACCGAAAACGTAGCCGGGTGGTAGTTGTAGTGACTACAAACACAATGCAACTAAAAATTTCACAAAGAAACTGGACAATTTTTTTTATAATTTTTTAAATATCGTCATTTTTGGGTAGTAAATCCATAGTTTTTGGTAAAATAATAATTTATACTCTTTTATATCTTAGAGAATTTATGAATAAAAGGATATACACAATTATTTTAGGAAAAAAATGAATTTACTACCCAAATACGACCATATGAAAAAAATAACAAAAAAAATCGACGCTTTTTTTGCAACATTTTCTGTTGCATTGTGTTTGTAGTCACTAAAACTACCACCCGGCTTCGTTTTCGGTAGCAGTCTTGATATACCCGGTATAGTATGTAGTAAAAATAATGGTGTAGTAATGATATTGTCTATTTTAACATTTTATTATTACATCTTACATAATAAGTTAACCTTACAAGGAACAATATAATCAATAACATATTTACTACTACAGAGTCATGAAGAAATACTGCCTAAAACCATTAAGTTATGTTACTACATAACATAACATGACAAAAACATTGATATCAGTACCTAAAACAAATTAAAGTGATTATTCGGCAAGCGACATAAAGCGCACATTTCCAAAGCACTCGGAATCAAATATGGACATTCGAGTAAAAATGTACTAGGAGAGCATAGAATAGCAGTCCTTCCACTATCTATATAACCATGAAAACTCGAAGGTACCATGAATGTGGAAACGCGACATGAATAATATCATTACAGTACGTGACTCGATGTAAAACTCCACATAAAACTCGATCCCTTATCACGCACACACAGAACTTTCTTTGATTTTAAATGTATACCAAAATAATATAGTAAAACGACTTATATCTATTTCCTATAGAATTGTTAGAATCAATCATTATTTAACAAAATCAAAGGCATATTACATTCAATTTTTAAATATCACTTAGAGCTTCGTAGTTTGAAAATAAAGTAGGGGAAGAGTTATTGGATTTGTAGCCAAGGGATGTTTTCTTCCGTCTCTTTCGGTCGTTTAGATCAATTTCACGTTTTCTCTCTGTCTTTATCATGCTTTCTCACTTTAGTGTTTCCGTACTGTAACTAGAAAGTACGTATAGACATATCTATATTGTATTTGAAGAAAGATACAGATATAATGGAACGGGTAGAAGAAATGTATGTAACCAGAATAGCTACTGGACCTATTGAGACTTAACATCTTATGTCTCAGGGTGGCGAGCGCAGTAGAGTGCCATGCATTGTTTTGTAATTCATGACCAGCCATAATACGCTTACCATCAGGCGAACGGCATGCTTGTTTCGAAATTGAAAGCAATAAAAAAGTGTGTGTTTGAATGCGCAATGTGAGCGCAACTGTTCTATAACATATTGTTCGAATCGATTCTGAAGGAAAAATATCAGATCAGAACAATTGGTATTGATATGGAGTTTTCTCGACTTAACGAATAAAACAACTTTAACTGATGAAAGACGCGTACATAATAATCAAATGAATAGGTAATACTCCTGCTTTATTACATTAATTTATAAAAGGCAGGGAAAATGGGTGAACACAAAAAGTCAAAGTACGCGGTTCGGCGATACGATCGATGACGTCACAAAAGCTCCGACTTGAAACGAACGTACTAGAGCATCATAAATGGTTAGAGACTTCCAGTATAGCTTGTGATGAAGCATTTATTACTATGAAAACTCGAATACAATTCGCTTAATATTGGTAGATAGACAGAATTAGTAAGTTAGGTTAGTTTTGACGTGACAACGTCTTAAATTAGGTTGCGGCTGGGAGTCACTTATGAAAAAGTGTAACGCCCGGTAACGTAACGGTGCGCGCGCAGCACTAGAGAATTATTTTTCAGTTTCACCCACTTTTTCCAAAATTGTCCCATAGCCCCCCCCTGCCTTCCCCCACCCTTATTCCGAAATAGCCTCCCCACGAAACCTACCCAACCCCCCCCCCCCTCCCGTACCCCCACCCCGAAAATTTACCTCACCCCCCCCCCCCCAATCCTATCTCGGCCAATATAGATCGTAGACCCACCGAGTTTGGTATCTTTGGAACCGGCTCGGTGAGCTCTACAGATTGGCCCCAACCAAATCCCCAAATTCCTCCCTCTCTCCCCTAAAATATTTGTCCAGGCATAACTCCGTCATTTCTTAAAGTAAACCCCCCGTGTTTGGAGTCAGAGGAATCGTCTTGACGAGCTCGACAATCGAGAGCAGGCAAAATACGATTTTTCTTATTGACGTGACAACGTCTTAAATTAGGTTGCGGCTGGGAGTCACTTATGAAAAAGTGTAACGCCCGGTAACGTAACGGTGCGCGCGCAGCACTAGAGAATTAGGCGCATTGAATCGGCGCATGCTTGTGTCCCTGTCTTTGTCTTTCTCGAACGTTCTTGGCGTTGGAAAAACAAGAAAGCGTCACAATACAAGTTCACACGTGTGGTTAAAGTATCGTCAGCTGTGTCTGTAGTGAAAATATGGAGTGCTTAGATTCGTCATTACATGTACAATGTTTTAGTAAACAAAATATATTTCTATAGTTAAAATTTGTGCAATTCTTATTTTCATTCAATTCCTTGTTCCTATTGTGCAATTTAATTATATTCATATCAATAAATATTCTACCGAGAAAAAGACGTTGTCACGTAAAATCTTCGCCCGTAAAACCGACTTTACAGGCAACCATTTTTTTTTATTTAGTAATCTGCTTCGAAATAATTTAAATCGGCTTTCGAACATACGTAATTTTCTTGTGCGTAAGATGCAAGATTTATCTATTAACAAATCGTAAAAAGAATGGTACAACATATTATAAAACGTAGTAGGGGTTTCGAATGAGGGTGAATTTTCCCTACTTTTCTATCTCTTTCTTATCTGTTGCTTCTCTGTCTGTGTCTTTTAGGGTCACGTTAGCTTAAAAGTTATAATACAGTGTGTGAACATTGAATATATCAGGCGGCATTCGATTCCAGGTCCAGATATCGTCGCGTTTGATTTGAATACTACTTTTTTTTTTCTCATGTACTAGATAATTATGGGTTTGGAACAAAAACTGAATTTATAAATAAGTAAATTGAGTGAACCTAAATTCTTTTTATTCATTTAATATTACAATTATTTATGTTATGTAACTTAAAAACAGGGAGCCTTTAATAAGGTTGTATTAAAAAATATATGATATAATGTTAAGTGTAAATGAAGGATAAATATAAACTGATTATTCAAGTATTAAGGTAGGGTAGGCGCTACGACGTTGACGCCGAAGGTTCTACGCAGCTTTGTAGCTTTTCGTAGCGGAAAGCTCACAAAGCCAGGGGAAAATGTACCAGGGAAACATAAACGCCAACAATTATGTAAGCTCCACCTTTTGTAAGTATGCGAGTGGGAGTCTCCTGTTCGTAGATAACTGGGCGACGAATGCGATAAGATAATGTTGAACAAATGTTTTAGGTAGTCCAGTCAAATATTGTGTATGTTTACGAATACAAAAAAAGGTTTTTGGTGGCTAGATTTTTTAAACTGGGTAAAGCAATTTATAAAAATTACAAAATTTGTATCATGTCCTATTTTATTAACAATCGGATAAAAATCTACAATGTGCTAAATTTCCTCGTTAACAATCCAAGCTTTAAAATAAAAATAACAAAATACTATCCATTAATTTTACTACTGTTAAGGATGCTACGTGACCAAAATGAAGTTGCCCGGCTCGTTAATAGAACTTACAAAGGTTTTATAACTATTGAGAGTAATTTCAATAGTAAAACTCTTCACTCTAGAGCAATCTTCGAAATGTGTGAAAGTTGAACTTAATACACGTAGCTCCAAGGCATATACTTGGTAAACAAATACAGGGTATATCAAGACTGCTACCGAAACCGAAGCCGGGTAGTAGTATAAGCGACTTCAAACACAATGCAACAGAAAAAGGTGCAAAAAAAGCGACAGTTTTTTTTTTATTTTTTTCCTATGGCCATAATTGAGTGGGAAATACATTTTTTTCCTAAAATAATAGTGTATACCCTTTTATTTATAAATAGTCTAGGGTATAAAAGAGTTTAAATTATTATTTTGATTTGAAAACTATGGATTTACCACCCAAAAATGACGATATTTAAAAAATAATTATCGCGTTTCTATGCGAAATTGTTAATTGCATTGTGTTTGTAGTCACTAAAACTACCACCCGGCTTCGTTTTCGGTAGCAGTCTTGAGATACCCAGTATATTTCATTTTGTATTTGGTCGAGTAGTTACTCTGGCTACAACGTTTTCCAAACTTGCTTGCATTTACACTGCTGTTTGGCGGTAAAAATAAACATTTCCATGGGATCTACCCAGGCAGTCTCTTACCTTTGAGAGACCTACCGCCAGTACTTATGAGTCACTAGTTCTTCAATGGGTTTGTCGACAACTTGAAAATATATAAAAATTAAAAAATGTACTTTACTATAATGTGTACGAAACAATATTCCATTATATATTTTTTTCAATCAAGTTTTTCATGAAAATTACATTTAATAAATCCAATAAAAATGTCTAATAATTAATCAATAAATAATAATGTTTCGGAAATTGGACGTTGGAACTAGTTCAAACCGATATGTCCACAATGAAAAAGTGGTGTGTAGAATGTGCTCCCAATAGAGAGTTTCAGTAAGTCTATTTCTTCGATGCTATCTCTTTCTCTCTCGCGGATTTTCCGCCCCTTATACTGTCCCTTTCTTTTGTAATCATACACTTGAGATCTTCCCCTAACGGATTACAAAATAGGGGAGCGATGTGTTAGTGGTAGTAGATAAAGAACACGCTCCATAAAGTATCAAGATCAATTTACGGATCGTAAATTTGTAATTTTTTGGTAATATACGAAATATGTCTTGATATTGTAAGAAAGTTAAAAAAGTTTATGAAGAGTTTATTTTATTTCTCATAATATTTTATTTTTATTCAATTTCATATAACCAAAGGTCCTATTATGGTCCAGCTAAATTACCAATAGATTTATAGCAGTCGTATTTATTTCTATTTACTTGTATGTACAACATTGGCATATACATAATTAAGGTATTGCAATGAAAACTAAAATACGTCTCTTTATAATGTTTCATTTTGTAGGCCTTGAAGTCAAAAATACATACATACATAAACTCACGCCTTGTTCCCAGAAGGGGTAGGCAGAGGTGCGAGGGCATCCACATTTCGCCTTGTATGTTCCGTCCCACGATATGATAGGTGGCGAGCCTATCGCCATTCCGGGCACAAATTCCTGACTCTGGGCTGATACTGAACAGAAAAATCCAATATCACTTTGCCCAACCCGGGATTCGAACCCGAGACCTCAGCTTTATAAGCGTAGTACAACTACGCCACCGAGGCAATCAAAAAATCAAAAAATATACTCAGATAAACTAAAATAGCACCCTTATGCTACGTAGTGGTCTCTAGTGGCAAGAGTTGGAACGTATATGGAGCAATGCCGTTGAGGGCGCCCCGTAAATTCTGTGAACTCTAAGTTCAATCATTGAAGTATAGATGTCGCTGTGACTTGCTTTTAACGACATCTAGAGGCGAGTTTAGGCACAAAATCTTGTGTGTTTTCTAATTAAAGAAATTACTTAATAATGAAAGGAACTTGTTTTATGAATAAACGTAATTAATTATTGAATATTTTGTAGATGAATAAATGAAATGCTAGAAAATGAAACGAGAGCCTAAAACATGTTTGAATTAATAAAACAAAAATATTATTTAGAAATAGTAGCACTATAGGCAAACAGTTCACACTAGGCAAAATCTAATTCTTGGAAATATTTAATATAACTTAGTAACTACTGGACATATTGAGACTTAACATCTTTTGTCTCAGGATGGCGAGCGCAGTGGAATGCCAAGCATTGCTTTGTAATTCAAGGTGTTGTTTGGTTTTTCTACTGTTCATGAGCGGTCGTATCGCTTACCATCAGGCGAACGGCATGCTCGTCTCACCATTCAATGATATATAAGAAATATATATTTAAT
Organism: Hyles vespertilio; assembly: GCA_009982885.2. Lineage (NCBI taxonomy): Eukaryota > Metazoa > Arthropoda > Insecta > Lepidoptera > Sphingidae > Hyles > Hyles vespertilio. The sequence goes on from CM042807.1 coordinate 21,125,824, forward strand.
GTTTTATCAGTTACAGAAAAAGCAGTCATGAAAATTGTCTTTACTTTCGTAGCGCTACATCGTAGATACTGACGTGGGAAGTTATAGATGTTACGAAAAAAAAGCTTTCACTCGGAAATCAAAATTCACACACACACACGCCCCTTTCTTCGTAGGGGCAGGTCCCCTATTTAGCTGTGCTTACTTCCGTCCCAACACGTGATAGGGACCGAGCCATTATCAAGTACAAATTGATTTGTAATTTGATAACTGCCGAAAATGGATATTCAGACAGCCTCTTTTACGCTGTTGGTTAGACGTTGGCTTTGAAAAGAGACCGCGAGTTAAATAACTACACGTATACAAACGTTTTTGCGGTTCACAAGTATTTGTTTCGTGTCAGGGTGCTTGTGGACAGAAGAGAGAGACAGAGACAGAGAGAGAGATGGAGAGAAAATTTTCTCGCAGTTTATGACCCACGACACAGGACTTGATAACTAAAACACTAAAACGATGAAGGAAAACATCGTGAGGAACCTGCATACCATAGCGATTTATAAGAATTTCTATGGTATGTAAGTACGCCAACCCGCACTAGGCCAGCGTGGTGGACTATATGGCCTAACCACTCTCAATCGTACTTTAGATTGTAGAGTAGGCCCGTGCCCTGCAGTGGGACGTATATGGGCTGATACAGATACACAAAACTTGACCGTAATGTGGACATTACTGTGTATGAGAGTACTGGGCGTATTTATTAATTTATTCTGAAGTATGTATGTGTTATATTTCTAAACATACAATGCAATATTTATGCCAAGTGGATTTCTAATCGTCACGGTTGCATTGTACACACTGCAATAGTTTATTTCTTTTTTATATTTATACAATTTTTGGTAACTGAATATGTAGTTCGTTTGTATATTGGCAAATAAATGTATTTTACTTTATTCATTTCTATATATGAGTATTTATATGTATATTGTAACGCGGTGAGTTAATAACAAGTAAAAAATATTCTATTATTTCACAATATGAGTTTTTGTAGCCGAATAAGCGAATTATAAGAATGGGGCATTTTAAAATCGAGACAAGGCATTGTCGTAGTGACAGTTTGTGACGTCAGTAAGGGAAAAAATACTAGGGTAGCAGAAACAGTAGGAGGGGTTTATACGACGCCCGAAGTACCTACGAAAACTCAAACAGAAACAAACATATAGATAATGATATTACAAGTGTAGTGAAAAATGCGTTTGAAAAGTATAGTAATACACTAATACAAGGCATCAAGACTGTTAAGACAAAAACGAGAGAATACAAATGAATATTTCGCAAAAAAAGGAGTTTTCCTTATGCAATATTTTATGTATCATCGTGTTTGGGTGGTAAAAATACAGGTTACGCTTAAATAATTATTTGAATCATTTACTTAAAAAATAAATGGGTATGTACATAATTTGATTTTTACCAATAAGGCGACGATAGTTAATTTTTTTTAATGACTTTTTGTCACATTTTTTTGCCTTGTGTATGAAGTTATTAAAACTACTACCTGACTTGGTTTCGATCACACTCTGGAGATACCCGTATAGTAAAACAGAATATTCTATTTCGGCTACTTGAGGTTATTAAACCACCCAACAGTGGTAGCATCTACCGAGAGCGCCAAGTTCCAACTACAACGGAAACTGTATTAGGAGAAAATAAACGCGCGGAGTTGTTCGAATAAAACTTACTTGTTACCACGGTCACTCGATTCTAAGTCGGTTGGTATGGGGAGCTGTTGAAGAAATATTGATGATACTGATGATACCAAATGATGCAAATATACATATCAATTTTTGCTATTTTCTTCGTATTTTTATTTCTATATTTTAACTTAGGATATAGACATTTTTTGGATAAAATATTATACATTTAAACTCGTTCATTTAAAAGAGCTAAAATTAAGTATGAATTTCATACAATAGGAAAAAACTTGGCGGTTCAGAAACTTACTTCTGTGTGAGTACTACTGACCGCTACGATCGCTGTAGAGAATATTTACACGAAATTAGCAAAGTTCGCCCGCAGTTACAACATTTCGTAGAAATTTACTAGGATAACGTAAACGCACAGTGGCGTTTATATTACGAAACATATTTACTATTCATGATTTATCATTTGATATTTTTGTTTACATATAAAGAATTATGATTAGTTAAAGTCGAATAATGTGCATGTAGACAAAATGTATAAAGATATTTAATTAAAACTAAAGGAACATGATTTTACTAACAAGTATAAAACAATGGTTTACAGTATTTTTTTAGAATAAACCATTGGAAACCTTTCGTGTTTTAAATATATAAGTACAAATATTTTGTTAAATTTCTGCAAACATTGAATTTTGTAATTTCACATAAAACTGGCGCAGAGGCTGCTACAAGACTCGTAGAGCGCGCTACACGAATTTGTAGCGACGGCGCGTAGCCGGAGGCTCCGACCGTAGAGGGACATTATTTCATAAAATAAATTCATTGTTAGGGTATGTATCAACATTATTTTTACGTGTACATTACAATTATTGTTAATTAAATATTTGTGCTTATTTCTGAGTGTGTAATTATTTTTTATTCGACAATTTAATTGGTAAAATTAAACCTTTGAACGAAATCCTACACAAGTACTCAAATTAACATAAACCACAAGCCACACAAATATTTACCTGGCAGCTTAACCAACAAAAATTTTACCCGAATGCCGAGTTAAAGATCACTCAAAAATACGTAGATTTTAATAACAGGCGAATAACCCCTAAATAACTAAATAATAAGGGTAGGCGTGTTACAAACTTCGGCAAGCATTTACACAGAAACTCCGAATGTAATTAAGAAACAAAAATAGGCCGTAATCCGCTTTTAACTTTCGAACACGGTGAAAATCCTTATAGTATTTACTATTTGAGTACTTAATACAAAGGGATAAGTTTGCTTTTTGATTGCGTCGAGATTTGTATTTGTTAATTAAAAATTAGAAGAACGTTTTTAGAGCGTTTTCTGTTTTAATTATAACGAGGTGATTTAACTGTGGAAAATACGTTTGAAAAAACTTGTGCTGATACAGTATTCACAATTAATAGAATAAACTGCTTTTTTGTTTTGTTTTTTTTTTTTCATAATGTTATGGCTTAAAACATTTCTTTTTTGATTATTTGTACTTAAATTCAATATTATACCGGGTATATCAAGACTGCTACCGAAAACGAAGCTGGGTGGTAGTTTTAGTGACTACAAACACAATGCAAGTAAAAATTTCGCAAAGAAACGCGTCATTAATTTTTAATGATTTTTTAAATATCGTCAATTTTGGGTGGTAAATCCATAGTTTTTGCTAAAATAATAATTTAAACTGTTTTATACATTAGAGTATTTATAAATAAAAGGATATACACTATTATTTTAGGAAAAAATGTATTTACCACCCAAATATGGCCATAGGAAAAAAATAACAACAAAAAATTGACGCTTTTTTTTGCAACTTTTTCTGTTGCATTGTGTCTGAAGTCGCTTAAACTATCACCCGGCTTCGTTTTCGGTAGCAGTCTTGATATTCCCGGTATATTTATCAGCATATATACATCCCACTGTGGGGCATGGTCCTCCTCTACAATCCAGAGTGTGGTTGAAAGTTGTAACATGTTTATGTTTTATGAATTAATCATCAGTCTCGGTTTCGTAGATGTAATACTAGTGTGTCGGGTTCGAATCCCGAGTGAGGCAAATTTATGTTGGATTGTTTTATTCATTGTCAACCGGTTGCATGTTTTTATTCCACATTAAGTTTATCGTGCATTAAAAGTTCAGAAAATTTAATAAAAAACTAAAATACATACGTATCGTTGATTTGTAGAAATCTGGCGGCGTAATTAAATTAAGTCTACCTGAAAGAGATAAAATATAATTTTATTAAAACGTTAAACGATCTCAGCTCACTCGCTTTACATCACCATAAATAACGAATGAATTGGTTTATTAAATCCAATAGCTTTGTAGAAACGGTGTTTTCGTGGTGTGATATGGAAGAGTGATAAAAAATATTTCATGCTTTTTTATTTAGCCATGTGTAATTTGATTTTTGCATATGCCAGGGAATCGTGCCCTCAGCATTGAAACCTAAAACTTTTAAATATCTACAATACTTGGATTTAGGATGTGTCCTCGATCTTTCGAAAAAAGGAAAAGGGGATGAAAATTAATATAAAATTCCTATTTTTAACAATTTTTTTTTTGTGTGTTTTTTATATATTTTATTGCAATGAAGTGCGAGACGATCATGCTGTTCCCTTGAAGGTAAACGATACGAATGCTCATAAACGGTAGCAATACCAAACACCTTGAATTACAAAGCAATGCTTGGCATTCCATTGCGCTCGCCATCCTGAGACATATGATGTCAAGTTTCAATATGTCCAGTAGTTATTCTGGCTACAATGTCCTTCAATCCGAAGCACAACAGTGCATTTACACTGCTATTAGACGGGAGAATTATTTAATTTCTAAGACGCAATCATAATGTTCATAATTATTACCCTTAATTAGTTTAACGTTCCCAATAATTATGTTAGAACAAATTAAATGTTATTTTCAAGTATGTGAAATATTAAATCCTTTGAATTTCAAAAGCTTCTGTTCTTCTTCTTTCAAGTTATTCTAGTTCAGTGGTTCGAACCTGTCTTGTGCGTTCACTATACCGCCGGAGGTAATATATAAGATTCCGTGACAGTTCCTAATATTACGCTTAGTATACATAGCATTAGTTTATCCCCACCATAAGGACAATTTTTTCAAATGCCGTTAATATACGCTGACTCAAAAAGGTTATTCATAAAAGATAACATGACCATTAACATAACCTTTCATTGCTAAACCACAAAAAAAGATTGGATTTTTTTAGTTCTCTAATGGGCATAATAGGCATAATAATTAATGCTTCAATTCTTAGCAAACAAAAGACTCTAAGATTCGCATGGTGTAGTATGAGGTGCAATATTCAGCATTATAACATAATAAAACATACATATTTCATACCTAAATAGCGAAATAGATCTTAATTATTTTCTATTCCATATTACTGTCACTTAACATGTATGACAAAGAAGGAAGACATAGCACCTTCATTTATATAGCTACCGGAGCATCCTAAAGCGTGTTTTTTTTTTTTTTCAAATGTCCCGGATTTGACGTTACAAACGCTTTTCCCGTCAAATGATAGCGTGACGAAATGGCATATTCCGCTGGTATTATTTTTGTCAAGCTGCGTAATGTTGATTTATTTGGCGAATAAATTAGGTGTCGCGGTAAAAGCTCACGGGTTAATGTTTTACTGTTTGGGAATTCGCGTGGAAATTGTTTATTTTGTATCTCGGTTTGTTTTACATTTTGACGTGACGTTTTAGTTTTAAATGCTGATTTTTTTTTAACAATTTACATTAAAATCAAATTTTGTGAATGAAACCATCTGTAACAATGTTTAATGAAGCATTTCAAATTATTAACAAATCAAAATATAGCCCGTGGCTTCGTTAAAATTTACGAGCATTAATTTTTATAAAAGCAATCGCATTGTCTGTTATAGTAAAGGATTGAATGAAGCAGTAAGTAGAAGAGTAAGAATTATTTGTGCCAGACAAGCTTGATTTGAATACAAAATACGACGGCAAAACTGTTTAATAGTTACATGACGTTTTTCACTCAGTGATACAGCCTAAAATAGATTATACTGTATGTTACTTTTCTAGGAAAAAAATTGTTCAAGCACCAGTTGTAATCACGTATGTGGTTCTGTAATTTACCATAGCCTGCATCCAAATAATATTTATTTTAACCGCAACTTTTCAGTATAATTCCCATATTTATATCATGTTACCTTGATGCTCATCAAGATTATAATTTAATGAGTAGATTTTATTTTGACAAATATAGGTAGATAGTCAATTTAGTTAGGATAACTTCACATAGTTTAGGTTCCATTTTTTCCGGTAATTAACCATAACAATCAATTACAAATATATTTTAAGTAATTATCAGCTTACTACCCAGGTAATTACTCTCCAATGCATTGATTAACAAAGCGTTCAGCGCGGCTAAACACAATGCTGTTTGCCCGGAGTTTTGTGTGTTCAATGTGATTGAATCGATAATAGCTTTCAAAAATGTTCAAACGTTGCAAGTGCACGTTCAAACGTACGCTGATTCAGTTTAAATATGAATATTGAATAATATTATATTATCATGAGATGGTTTAAATTTCTGGTACACACTAAAAAGCCATTTAAGCTAATTTATTACAAAGAAAAAATATTACCGATTATATACAGACTGTCACTGAAAAAAAAAGAGATGTCTATAATTTTTACCCACCATTTTTATTGATAAATAGATAGTTATACCTAAAATATAATGATTGCACACCCTTGTGTTTTTGAGGATGTAATGGTACGCAGGCGTTAAAATTATTATTTTAACAAAAACCAAGATTTATAATTAGAAAAAATCGTCACCATGTTTTTATACGAAATTTTTTGTTGCATTGTAACTGTAGTCACTACATCTGGCTTCGTTTTCAGTTGCAGTCTAGATTTAATTCTATATTTTTTGTTTAAATTACACAATATTTTCCAAGACAAGAGAAATATCCAAACATTAAAAAGTGTTTAACTTTTCTACAAATGCTTATTTTTCTATCAATTTGTTGTATACGTTGAGTGAACTGATCCAGACTCAAAAATCATGGCAATAATTTAATGTCTAACATAATGATGCGATAATTGGACTGATCTATTATCGTTAAAGTATAATAAACGTGCTCTAGAAAACTGAAACTCTTTTCTTACAATTTGAACCAATTTACAGATGGAATAAAATATTTAACGGCCTCAGTGGTGTAGTTGTTCTACGGTATGAATGCACGGGTTCGAATCCCGGGTTGTGCAAGAGATATTTAATGTTTCTATCTGACTCTGGGCTAGATAATAAATCAGCCCGGAGTCAGAAATTTCCCATCACATCGTAGGACAAAATGTGGGTGTCCTGGTAGCACTTCTGCCTACCCTTTCTGGGAAAAAGGCGCGAGTTTATTTACGTATGTGTGATAATAATAAACTGAATTAATATATTTTAGTTTAAATTGATGCAAGTAACGTGACCTAATACCCAAATGACCCCAAAATATTTGATAAAAATCTCAGTTCAACTGAATAAAATCTCAAAGTATTACGCATCAGGTCCCTTTTTTATACTTTACACATCCATTCCTCAAGGGCCAAGTAGAGGAACTCAATTGTATACACGGCAGAAACCCAATAGCCGGGCTCAATAAAACAAATCGTAGAACCGGCCGTGTTTACTTTCCTGATTGGATCGTGTCCCGTTGTTGAAATTCAAGAAAACAGACATTCCGATTGGTAAACAAAAGATAACGTTTATAAATACATTATAGCATTCGAAACTTGATATGTTGTGGTAGAAGTATCATCATCATCATCAGCCCATCCGCGTCCACTGCTGGAAATAGGCCTCTCCTATAGCATACCACTGGGCTCTTCAGTCCATCGTCTCCAACCGCTACCAGTCATCTTTCCAATATGGCCACTCCATCTGGTTCGAGGGCGTCCTACACTATGCTTGCTGAGGCGTGGTGTCCACTCGAAAACACGTATAAAAGTATGATTGACAATAATTAAAAAAAACTCCCAAATTCACTACGATGGACTAAAAGTATCCACAAGAAAAGAAAAATAAAAAATAATGGTGTATTTTTAAATGAAATTATTAAGAATGACTATTTACGCCACTGGTCTAGTGGCAGCTTGTATAATATAATGTGAACTTTGTGATTTTGTTTTTATTGCACTGAATGGCTAGACGAGCATGCCGTCCGCCTGATGGTATGCGATACCTACCACCGCTGACGAACAGTAGCAAAACCTTGAATTATACATAAGACGTTAATTCTCAGTAGTTAATAATAAATAAATAATAAATAACACCCAACAGTCACATACATAGTCCTGACCCCACACTAAGATCGAGTCTTGTGTCGTGGGTATCAGGAACTACGAGAGACTTTTCGGTCTCACAAACACCCAGACCCGGAAGAAATATTTGTGGGCCGCACAAACATTTATCTCGGTGCGGGGATCGAACCCGCGGCCTCTCGTTTCGCAGGCGGCGTCTAACCAACTGCGCCACGGAGGCTGTTATTTAGTTAGGCTACAATTTCCTTTAAACTGAAACACAACAGTTCATTTGTACTGCCTGCCTACCTAGGCGACCACTAGAATATGAGAGACATACCAGTAAAATTCTATAGGTCAGTCAGCTCAGTAAAAATCGTCTGTTTATGTCACATGAAAGCAACATTAACAAAAACAACATTTATATTAAAATGCCAAACATCTGTCGATGTACACAATTAATTTACTTACATACAAAGTGGAGTACATGAATTCAATTAAGCGACATAACAATGAAGATGTAATTATTTTCCTGCCCGACCCAATAACAATATTTCAAGGGGCTTCAAACCGCCCGCTGTCTTTGATCCAACCTTATTTAGCGGCATATCAAAAATAATTTACTTGTTTTTGTACATTATGCTCTAGGAGCACCGCAGTAGTATGCTTATTTGTGTTTTTAGTAACAATATTATTTCTGTTTCAGCCCATATTCGTCCCACTGTAGGGCACGAGGCTTCTCTACAATCGAGAGAACCACGCAACCACCAAGAAAGACTTATGTGCCACTCTTGAAGTTAATTAGCCACTCCAAGAATATCGCTTAAGATGGTCACATTCTAAGGAAACCATAGGAGTACGTCGGCAAAGTGTGCCTGAGCCACAATATTCTCGGACCTCGACCGAGGAGTAGACCAAAGAAGGGCTAGATGCTAATCTAGATGTCGTCACTAAAGATAATTTGCAACCAATTACTATTGTGGATGCCGAAGATGGGCGGATGAAATGGAGTAGAATTTTGCGGAAGCAGCACCCTGGCACCGGCCGGGATAACGCCAGGTAGAAGAGAAAGAAGATTATTAAGAAAGACTTATTAAAAGTGGAATTTGTTGGTCACTATAGAGATTATTGTCGGAGGCCTATGCTTAGACTTGGAACTCTTATGGCTGAAAACCCTATTAATTATGATTATGGAAAAAAACAAGATGTTGGTGTATCCAGCACACTATCAAAAAGTTAATATAGAACTACTTAAAAAGTTTATTGCATGAAAATATTTTCTTCGGCTTTATCATACACAATAGATATTTTGGAAATGGGTTTACATAATTAAATAAATTTATACAAGCTATAAACTTCTCTAGCATCTAGATAAGTCCCAATGCAGGGCAGAGACATCTTCTACATTCGAGAACATAATTGAGACGAGTTAGGCCATATAGTCAACCACACTGGCCTAGTGCAGGTTGTATTGCCTATTAATAACATTCCCTTGAAATAACTTTAAACAACCACCTTCCCCAGTCTATACACAGCCTAACTTCAGTAATCTGATAGTCCATTTACCGAATCTTTGTATCACATACTTAAGTTTAGTGGAGATCCATCATGTCTACCCCAGTGAAGTCGGCCGCCGCAATCCATTATAATACAAATATTTTGTCGGACCAACAAGAAAGTAGTACGTTTCTTTCAGTGAAAGTTTCTGTAGCAGCCCATATACGTCCCACTGCAGGGCACTGGCCTCCTCTACAATCGACAGTACGATTGAGAGTGGTTAGGCCATATAGTCCACCACGCTGGCCTAGTGCGGGTTGGCAGTGAAAGTTTACAGACACTGAACTCTGGTTTAAAACTACCACACGGATTCATTTTCGGTAGCCGTCTTGATACACCCTGTATGACATTTTACTGTCGAGTTTTCTCTATTTCAACGCGGTCGTTCAAGATTTTAATAATAGTAAATTGTAGTAAGAAATATTGTTTTTTTTTTTTAAGCGGTTCGGGTCATCCCAAGTGCATATACACGCCTTTACATTAATATTCTATCGCCTATGTTCATCAATAAAAATGTAGGATTCTAATGGTGAAAGAGTTTCTCAAGTCTAATTAGTTTCAGAGCCCATTCAATGCAAACTAATAAACATATTTTCCTCTTTATAATATTAGTTCAGATACTGATATAATACAGTGACTAAAATGCATTTTGTGATAAGTACAGTCTTGTATAACTGGGATATCTAAGGGATCGAGATGGTCATATTCATAATGCCAGTTGATCATCAGCTGAAATTATTTATTTATTTATTTATTTAATCTTTATTGTACACATACAAAAGAACATAACAGTATAAAGAAATAACATCTATAAAAAGTACAAAAGGCGGTCTTATCGCTAATAAGCGATCTCTACCAGACAACCTTTGGATGGATATAAAAGGAAGGAAAAAGAAAGGGCAGTGTAAAACAAATATAAGTTAAGCTCCAATAGATATAAATTATAAAATAGATAATCATAAAAAAAATATATACATATAAATGACATAATAAATACACATACAATATATACATATATATAATATATACATATATACATACATACAATTTATGTATGTATGATGTTAATTATTATGTTGTTAAATTTATAATTTTAAATTTAAATTTATAATTTCACCCGAAGCAATTTGGTATACATTTATGTTATCAAAATTCTGTAATCACAAATCCCGTTGCATAAAAAGACAAATGCGGCACAGAAATTATTGCATAAAATTAATACACCAACAATATACACAGTCAGGTCATAAGTATTGTCACACAGTAAAAACTTTTTTTTTTAGAATGCTGGCCACAAAAAAGTTTATTGAATTCGAATTTCGAATTGTTCATGAAAATAAAAATGTATACTTTTTAGAATTTTACACATTTTTAAATATGGAGTGGACGCTTAAAGAAGACCGTGTTGCAGTTATTGCGTTGCATCGTTGCGGATACGCGCCAATTCAAATTTTTGACATACTGAAAAATTTGAATATAACCAAAAGATTCATTTATCGTACCATCAAACGATACAATGACGACTCTAGTGTAGATGACAGATCAAGAAGTGGTCGCCCTCGGTCTGTTAGGACTCCAGCAGTGATAAAAGCTGTGAAGGCGCGAATTCAAATAAATCCCAAACCTAAGCAGAAACTGTTGGCCCTTCAGATGGGGTTAAGCAGAACCACGGTGAAAAGGTGTTAAATTGAGACTTAGGGCTTCGAGCATATCGAAGAAAAACAGGGCATCGTTTGAATACTCGTCTAATGGACCCGAGACTGAAGAGATGCCGCGCTTTGTTGAAGCGGTACGCGGGAAAAAAATATCGGGAAATTCTTTTTTCAGATGAAAACATTTTTACCGTAGAAGAGAGTTACAACAAATAAAATGATAAGGTGTACGCACACAGTAGTGAAGAAGCAAGCAACCGTATGCAGCGTGTCCAACGAGGTAATTTTCCATCCTCGCTCATGGTATGGTTGGGAGTTTCTTATTGGGGCTTAACAGAGGTACATTTTTGTGAGATAGGTGTAAAAACGAATGCAGTTGTGATTCAAAATACAGTCCTGACGAACCTTGTGGAACCAACAAGATTCGGCGCCAGCTCATAGAGCGAAGAGCACACAAGACTGGCTGGCGGCGCGTGAAATCGACTTCATCCGGCACGAAGAAATCCAGTCCAGATTTGAATCCGTTAGGTTACAAGATATGGCAACACTTGGAGAAAAAGGCGTGCTCAAAGCCTCATCAAAATTTGGAGTCACTCAAAACATCCTTGATTAAGGCAGCCGCCGATATTGACATGGACCTCGTTCGTGCTGTGATAGCCAACTGGCCGCGCAGATTGAAGGCCTGTATTCAACATCACGGAGGTCATTTTGAATAAACTTTAGTGTCATAAGAATCTATGTTTTGTTAAGTTCATTTTGGTATATAAATGGTTACATAATGAATAAACTTGTTACAATTATTTTATATTAAACATGTGACAGAATTTATGACCTGACTAGGTATAATATAAAATATCTATTGAAAAAAAAAGTTCTATACTCAGCAGTTAAGTCAAATATCGATTAACATAGAAGCCTATTCACACATTTTCATCATCATAAATACTAACTTCTACCCACAATGGTTTAAATTCGGCAATATTGGCAGTTTATACAGTTCTCCTTTCATATCGGCCTATAGATTTTCAATGAAATAATAACAGTTAAATGTCTGAAAAGTTTTGCAATATGTATTTTGTCATCTAACTCAAGCTAAGAAGGCGAGTTTGTATACTTATATAGGGTATATCAAGACTGATACCGAAAACGAAGCCGGGAGGTAGTTTAAGCGACTTCAGACACAATGCAACAGAAAATGTTGCTAAAAAAAGCGTCGATTTTTTTTCGTATGGTCGTATTTGGGTTGTAAATACATTTTTTTCCTAAAATAATAGTGCATACCCTTTTATTTATAAAGACTCTAAGGTATAAAAGAGTTTAAATTATTATTTTAGCAAAAACTATGGATTAACCACCCAAAAATGATGATATTTACAAAATGATAAAAAAAAATTGTCTCGTTTCTTTGCGAAATTTTTAGTTCCATTGTGTTTGTAGTTACTAAAACTACCACCAGGCTTCGTTTTCGGTAGCAGTCTTGATATACCTGATATAATAATTAAAGTATACAGCTAAATATTAGATCTAACCAGGTCACATGACTCTATAAGATTGACGTATTGTTTATTTAATTATAAAGATGGCGTCAAATTATTAAAATAAATTGTCCATTGTGGCGATCTCGACCCTAAGCAATGAGGAAATCGACTCGAGCAGGAGGAGGAATATTTATGGGGAATATTTACACGATGCAACTTTTTTACATCGATACGATAATCGTATCTCCAAGGCGAGAAACTCACGGGTAAATGCTCTAAGGTTTTATATTTTCAACAGTTTTGTCACTTGTCGTATATTGTGCAAGTAAAAATATCTCTCCGATAAAACAACGCCAGCACTTACTCCATAAAAGGCGTATAATGTAAGGCTGTTTTGGCGTCGAGTGAAATATGTATAGAGCAATATTCGAGAGAGCCGCACTTCAAACCACTATCGTGGATACATAACCATGAAGTAATGGAAGGTAAGTAGGCTCATACAAATTGCCCATTTTCAAGACTCATCCCTTCCATATGTATGACTTTTACATTGAAAATGTTTTCGCGGTTTTGTTCATGTGATGTGCTTTAAAATGTGAAAGTCTGGTGATACGAAGGTCGTAAGTGCATGCTCAGAATATATATATATGACTTTGAGAATCTATAAACACCTTCGTAATTATTATCACTCCCTTCCATGGTAAAGGAAAACATCGTGAGAAATCCAGCATATTTAGGAATTATGTATGACAAATTTAAATGTATGTAGAAATATTAATTTGGTCTTATATATACATATATTATACCCGTTTCAATAATTATTTACGCTGATCCATGGGTAGAAAAGATAGCAAAAAAAGACTTTGAGTTTGCTTTATTGGTTTATTGATAACGTAACGTTAAATTGCTTTTATGACAAGTCGATACACATATTTACAATGTAATTGATTACATTATTATATAAATTAAAATTTATTCAGAGAGATTTAGATTAAAGAGATTCAGATATTCGATAATCATATACTACATACATACATACATAGATATTCCTGTATTTTAAATACACGTTTTCTACCCATTAAGATTCATGTATCTTCAAGCGTGGTTACAGCCCGCAGAATTCAATATTAATTAGGTAAATGATGCTATTACTAGTGATTCTCAGAATTAATTTGAATACTAATAGATAAATACTGAAACGCCTAGCTGTTCACGACCGCAGTAATGATCAAAATGTTGCTTTTGAAAATGTTATATTGTATTTTGTAGTGAATATCATCACTCTCGAATTATATTTAAATGGAAAAGATAAATTTTGAAGAAATAAATAAATACACCCAACAGCTACATACAAAGTCTTGACCAAGATACCACACTAACATCGAGTCTTGTGTCGGGGGTATCAGGAACTTTTTTTTTTCCAGTGAATGGCGAGACGAGCATGCCGTTCGCCTGATGGTATGCGACCGCTCATGAGCAGTAGCAAAACCAAACAACACCTTAAATTACAAAGCAATGCTTGGCATCCCAATGCGCCCGCCATCCTGAGACATAAGATGTTAAGTCTCAATATGTCCAGTAGTTACTCTGGCTGTAATGTCCTTCAATCCGAAACACAACAGTGTTTAAACTGCTGTTTGACGGGAGAAATAGACATTGCGGTGGTACCCACCCAGGCAGCCTCTCACATATGAGAGACCTACCACCAGTTAAAACTACCAGAGACTTTTCGGTCTTACAAACAACCAAAACCCAAACAAATACCTGTGGATCACACAAACATTTGTTTTAATGCGGGGATCGAATCCGCGGCCTTTCTTGTCACAGGCGGCGTCTAACATACTGCGCAACGGAGACTGTAATGTAAGAAAAAAAGAAAATTGTGGCATAGGCAGGTGTACGTGATATCGCCTAAGTTCTGCTTAATCCCCACCTCTTAAGTAATTTCTTATTCTCTTTGGTCATCCGTCTTCACAGACGGTAAGCCACCTGCGAAATGGATAAATATAGAGCCAAAGCCTTTTATAGCCTTGTACAGTAATTAAGTTTCGAGAACGGATTTTCTAAGTACTTTCTGCTCAATCAAGAAAGATATCTTAATTAATGATTAAAATACTAAGAAAATATTTTTTTATGTTTTTTAATTACCTACCTTATCGAAGTTCTTATGTAAAGTATTTTTTATTTGCCGTTAGCAAGCAGACATTACTCATACTCAATCGAGTCTCCCAACAGGTGGGTCTTAAAATGAACATGGACAAAACGAAGATCATGTCGAATGTCCATGTTGTGCCCACCCCCATCGGAGTTGGGGGCTGGACTCTCGAAGTTGTAGACGAATTTGTCTATTTAGGACAAGTGGTCCGGTTAGGCAGGTCCAACTTCGAGAGAGAGGTCAATCGTCGAATCCAACTCGGTTGGGCAGCGTTCGGGAAACTTCGCGACGTCTTCTCGTCCAAAATACCTCAGTGCCTAAAATCGAAAGTCTTCGATAGTTGTGTGACAGATAGTGATGACATACGGCACCGAGACGTGACCTCTCACTGTTGGCCTCATTAAAAGGCTCAAAGTCACTCAACGAGCCATGGAGCGGGCTATGCTCGGAGTTTCCCTACGAGATCGAATCAGAAATGCGGAGATCCGTAGGAGAACCAAGGTTACCGACATAGCCCATAGGATTGGCAAGTTGAAGTGGCAGTGGGCCGGGCACATAGCTCGTAGAACCGATGGCCGTTGGGGCCGAAAGGTTCTCGAGTGGAGGCCACGTACAGGCAAGCGAAATGTCGGACGCCCGCCTACAAGGTGGACGGACGATCTGACTAAGGTCGCAGGAAGTCGCTGGATGCAGGCCGCTTCCAACAGGTCATTGTGGAGATCCTTGGGGGAGGCCTATGTTCAGCAGTGGATTTCCTGTGGCTGATATGATGATGATGATGATGAAGCAGACATTTAGGCAGTAACTCTGCCTACCCTAGTTGTACTACGGTGCGATTGCAAAACTGAGAACTCGGGTTCGGATTCCGGGTCGGGAATTATATTGGTTATTTGTATTCATGATCAGCCAAGAGTTGGGAATTTGTACCCGTTTTGGAAATACGCTCGTCCCCTATCACATCATAGGACGGAACCTGCAAAGGGAAACGTGGGTGTCCCGATAGCTACTTCTGACTACTACTTGTGGGAAAAAGGTCTGAGTATAAAACTATACGTAGTAAACCATGCACACACACACACAGCTCATAATAATCAATCTTTGACGATTCTACAATTAATTTTCATAAAAAATATCTCAGCCTATATCCCACTGCTGGGTAAGTACTTCCTTAGCAATCGAAAGACCGATGGAGATGGGTTAGGCTATAGTCCACCACACTGGCGTAGTGTACCAAACAAAATCTTGAAATTCTCCACATCATGCAGGTTACCTCGCCATGTTTTCCTCGACCATTTATGTAGGTAAAATTTCACAGTATACAAAATTAACATTACTTTCTAAATAAACTCTGCCTATATTGGAAAACTATTTAAAAGCTTTCACTCAGAGTCCTGGCTTCAACTAATTGAACTACCGAAAACGGAATGCCTAGTCACTCCAGAAAATTCAACATAGGCTGTACTAACATTTGTATTGGGAAGGCAATGAACCCTTTTATCTGTGTTTTGTAATATTTAATTAAATAACAGCGTTGTGAAATGAAATTCTTAAAATATATAATTTATCAAGGTATTCTGTTGGTAATGGATCAGACGTGGCTGCCAACATATTCACAGAGGTGATGGGTTTAAATCCCAGGGACATCTCTTACTCTTCAGAGTCATGTGTGTATTGATAGTCAATCAACACGCTTTATAACGGCGAAGGAAAACATCATGAGGATATTCTACTAGGCGATTTGTGGAAAATTCTATGATATGTAAATTCTGTTAAATAAATTAGGCCAGCGCAGTGGACTATACCGGGTATATCAAGACTGCTACCGAAAACGAAGCTTTGATCATATTTTAACCGACTTCAAAAAAAAGGAGGAGGTTCTCAATTCGACTGTATGTTGTTTTTCTTGTTTTGTTTGTTACCTCATCATAATATATAGAGTGTTATAAGTAACATTACACAATTACATAAAACTATTTTTTACGAATTTTATCGCAGATTTGGTTTAATTTTTACCGTTTTAACCTCCCCACGTTTCGCTTATTTTACAGCTATCTAGATCATCGGATGAACTGAGGTGTTAGTAATTCAGTCAGTGACTGTTACCATTGGACTAATAACTTTAGTTTACAATTATTAAACAAAAAATTGGACGTTCTTTTGCGATTAGATCTATGTAGAATGAGCTCACTGTGTCATGCTGCTCATTGAGGTCTGTTAACGGTCTAGGGTGTCGATTTAATTAATGCTATATCATTGGATCCAACCCTTATGGACGATTCAAGCCATCTTCTCTATTGAAATTTAGATGTATTTTTATATAGCTTCGTGACATATCCTGGGCAGGCAACTTTTCATTATATTTTAAATTTCAAAATCACACCTTTATTATCTAAATGAGTAGGCAGAGGTACCACTATTTATTAAGAAAGTCAAACGCAAAACTTTTTAATACCAATGTGCCTACTTTAAGAGAATGGGTATTGTCCACATAAATAGTTTCAGCCGTTAATTATTATTTACAGTTATTTTGTACATCATAATCAACATTACCGAATTTATGATAGGCCAAATATATTTTCCATACGTGTTACATGTAATGACATAAAATTGGTCTGAAATATGCGTACAAATCATGTGGCTTTTGTTGACAAATTAATGTTCAATTTTAACACCTGTCTTAATAAAGGCTTAACTTAATACTAATATTCTGGTAATAAGTTAACTGTTTTGATAGTATTAAAACGGGTTACATTATTTTAGTATGGAGCTTTGTTTATACTAGTAAATAAAACTGTGAACATATTATTTAATCAAAGTGAATGTAATCAGGGATTCTATTGTGATTTACGGATTATCTAATTATTTTTTTTGCAATGATTGGCAAGACTAGTATGCCATTCGCCTGGTGTTAAGCGAGACAACCGCTTGTGTCTAGTGCCGAAACTAAACAATACCATGAATTACAGAGCTATGGTTGGTATTCCACTGCACTCGCCATCCTGCGACATAAGATGTTAATACTCAATATGTCCAGTAGTTACTCTGGCTATAATGTCCTTTAACCGGAACACAGTAGTGCATTTACACTGCAGTTTAGAGGTGGAAATAAACATTAGGGCAGTACCTACCCAGGTAGCCTTTCACATATTACAGACCTACCTTAAAGTATTTGCAGTATTAGCATAGTTTAATAACCGATTATTTTTTGCCATAATATTATGTGCTTTATAATGGTGTCCAAAATACGATTAACTAAGTTATAAGTACTTCCAGTACAAATAAACAAGTAAAAATTTGAAAAAGTCCAACGACAATAAATCTAATAACTCCCTCTGTACCTGTCTAACATCTGACATCAAAACAAAATGTGGCTGTAACATCAAATTAATCAATTCAATTCAATTCAATTCAAAAAAATATCCAACTGTGAATGTAATTAAAAACATCAGATTCATTCGTATTACAAAATATGTTAGATTGAAATTCCTTTATCCAAAGCCGAAGTGGACATTTGTTAGTTTTTAATTTTTTTTGTATTCCCGACGTTTCGATTACTTTACAGCTTTCGTGGTCATGGGGCGGACTCCACCGGAGTGGACCACGAAAGCTGTAAAGTAATCAAAACGTCGGGAATTAAAAAAAATATGTAAAAATTAAACCAAATCCGCGATAAAATCCGTAAATAATAGTTTTATTTCAATGTGTAACATTCGCGTAAATCTAAGAAACCATTATATGTTGAACACATTGGCCGCACTAGAGCTTAAGATGGTCGTAGCCAGAATTGTTTCTAAATTTTTGTTGCTAACAAACATTTAGAAACAATTAATTTTCACAATTTGCATCTTATATAAATCGCGTCGAATATCCGAATACGTACAGTATTACACATGCATATTAAAGAATACTTTAAATCACTATTAGTGAACCACTTGCATAGCAATCCAATTCCTATCCATTTCAAATCCAATATTTTATTTTTATTCGCAAACGCCATGTCAAAAGATGCAATGTGATGGATGAAATTGAATATTCAAGAGTACTTGAACTCAGCTTAACCCCTCTTGACCAAACACTCCATGGATTTATTTATTCAGCAAATAAAGGACAATTGAATAAAAACGTTGGCACAATAGAAATGTTGAATTATTTAGATAAAAAGATGAATTATTCGCGAAATTGTTGGAACGGTACGTAGGTTAAGTGGTTGTCTAGTGCCCGCTAAAGCAAGAAATGAATGCCATAAAATTATGGGTCACGTAAGAGAATGAATGTTAAGTGGTTTCCTTTTAGTTTTGTGTATTCTGAGTATTTTCATATAATAAAAGTATTTATGAAAAAAAGCAGGAACATAAATTTTTACTTATTTAATATTTTATAGGGGTATATCGTATGTCATATTAAGGTTCTATTTATTATCCACTAAAACTTTATTTTGATTTAGTTTTTCATTTAGGTGGACCAAAATATGTTGGTTGAAATTTTAGCTCAAATTCCTTTAAATATGGTGATGGCTTCGCCGCCTTTCACACCGTGGGATGGTTTTTTTTTTGAGTCCGCCCCGTGACCACGAAAGCTGTAAAGTAATCGAAACGTCGGGAAGTCAAAAAATGTTAAATTAAACCAAATCCGCGACAAAATCCGTAAATAATAGTTTTATTTCAATGTGTAACGTTCGCGTAAATCTAAGAAACCATTATACTTAAGATTTTTTATGTAATCAACAAACGCGTTATACAACTAATTTAGGAATATGTAAGTTTGTAAGTATTTAGTGCAATTTATTTTATTGAGCTGAAACATAGTTTCCATACAGTCTGAAACTTAACTTAACACTACATAAAATTCGATACAACGGCCATCTCGACCCAGCAATGAAATTTTCTGTTGTCCGCAACATTGTTAGCAGACGATATAGCGTTTGATGTCGTAAAATTGAAATAAAATACATTTTTACCTGTTTTAAAGTGTTATAAAGGACACTGGTCGAGGCGAAACATCTGTAAAGACGATATCTCGTTAAAAATTATAAAGTGATCTATTTTAAGTTCAGAAACCAAGAGTGTTGCCGTGGAAAGAAAATTAAAAAAATGAACTTTATGAAAGCAATAATAGTGCAAAATAGACGAGAAATCTACCATAAAATCCGTAAATAATAGTTTTATTTCAACGTGCAACATTCAGGCAAATCTAAGAAACCTTTTTATAGTTTTAAAGCCCAACAAAGAGGCTCTCTAAATTTAGGCACTACATAGCTCATTTGTACACATAGCATATCGTTTAAGTAGGTACATTTTAATATAAGCTTCCAACCAGAAGTATTACAGAATGTTACTCCGTGCACTCACATTGAATAAAATTTCAACTGAACGGCTCTTAGCAGCCCGTTGAATTACCTAGCCAATGTACGTACGGCAATTTATATTCTTAATATAACTTACATGGAAACTTAGACCTTAATGGGTTGAAATAAAGTACATATTGAAGGATAATGGCGTGTAAGGGTCGTGTTAAATACGACACTGAAGCAATAAGGGCCTGGTGAGTGGTTTACCGCAAATTATATCTATTGAGAAATCTTAATGTGACGTCGAAAATTTCTGCGAACGCTGAGCCAATATATAAGGAGTTACACGAACGAACTTTGAAATATAACTAAAATGTATAAAATATTTATATTAACTATCTTTGTTTTATAAATTTCCACGAATTCATGAAAATAATCTTAATGAATTAATAAGAAATGAATTAAGTTCATAACATTTACCACAACCATTTCGTTAGTTTTTTTTATATTGTTTGGGTGTTGGTCTTTAGCCACTTAAAAATAACATATGCACTTTTTTCGACTACCTTATCAGTCCATCCATCCAGATTAGCAAATAAACGGAATAATAACCGATACCGGGTACATCAAGACTGCTACCGAAAACTAAGCAGGGTGGTAGTTTTAGTGACTACAAACACAATGCAACTAAAAATTTCGCTAAGAAACGCGACAATATTTTTTATTATTTTTTAAATTTCGTTGAGTTCGGGTGGTAAATCCATAGTTTTTGCTAAAATAATAATTTAAAGCCTTTCATACCATAGCTTTTTTAAAAATAAAAGGGTGTACATTATTATTTAAGAAAAATCTATGTATTTACCATCCTAATACGACGAAAGAAAAAAAAATAACAAAAAAAATGTTACATATTTTTGCACAAAATTTGGTTGCATTGTGTCAGAAGTCACTAAAACTACCACCCAGCTTCGTTTTCGGTAGCAGTCTTGATATACCCTGTATGATAGCCATCTTAAAAATCATGAATATTATTTTATGGTATTGAAAGCATGTGCGAATTATTATAATAAGTTGGTATTGAATATAGAAAACTATAATAGTCAAATCAAAAATAATTAACTAAAGCCGTAGAGTCCTTTACATTAGGGATGAGCGGATAATTCTTACAAAATTTAAACAACAATAATAAAGCAACATGATTTATTCACTTGATTTCTCAAAGTAGGAAAAGTTGATAACGTAGCTCCTTATTTTTTAGCTGAGAGAGCATTTAAAAAAATGCTCCTTAAAAAGTTAATTTTCCATCTCGTTATTATTCAAAATACAAGGCGCTCCTCCCCACACCGACTGCGGAGAATTTCATAAGCACACTTCACGATTCTGACATAATAAAAGTAAGGGAACTGTCATCTTGAAAGATATAAAAAAAGAAAAAAAAAAGACCAGGTCGACTGGGAAAGATGACATCGGATATTATAAAGTAAAAAGAAATGTATTGTAAACTACTGTAAATTAGATTACTACCTCGGCTAAATAAAAAATATTATAAACGGATTCAATATTCCCCTTGAAATTATTGACAACGCTTTAAGATATCAATTAGGGTACCGTAGCATATAGAAATTAAGGTAAGTGATTTGGTTTTACAAGAAAAATTTACTATGCAAATATTTTTGAGTTACATTACTTTTAATGCTGGAATCAAAACTACTTCGCAGATGGCTTAATAAAGATCTGGCATTGATTAATTTGGACGCTAATGGAAGCTATCGAAGGAAATGTAATTTGCATTAATATACTTTTTTATTCTACAGAGCTAAGCAATAAACAATCACACTCGTTCTCTCTTATTTATCTATCCTTAACAAGATATTTCATTAGATATTTCGATGAATTTTATGTTTCATTTAACAAAGATACAGAGGTATAGATATGATGTATATATAGATAGCCAGGCAAGATAAATATATGTGTTTCTCCTTTTAACGAAGCGTAGAATTGTACCAACATAGTAATGAGTAGGTACTAAAACATCTTGTTAAAGATACATAGGAAATGAGAATGGCCCTTAGCAAGCAACTTTATTTAATGCGCTCAAAACTATGTATATCTTATAGCTTCTAGTATGCCAGTCACCTAATAATATTAATTCACCTTCATTTGCAGAGCAACTTGTCACACATAATGTGGACATGGGATTTTATTGCGTCGCCTATCTGATCTATGTTCGCTTAAGCACGCCATTTGTCGTCGACTCGGATACTTAGTTATCCGCGGGATATCCGACGTTTTAGGAGAATAGTTCTTCACTTTTTCTTTTAAGTTGTATTTTTTTAATTTTGTGCCTGTGTTTTGGTCTTTACGAAATCAAACTTTAGGAACACACATAATTAATTTTGTTTTAAGGTCAATTGATTACTGTAACATCGAATATACAGGGTATCTCAAGACTGCTACCGAAAACGAAGCCGGGTGGTAGTTTAAGCGACTTCAGACACAATGCAACAGAAAAAGTTGCAAAAAAAAGCGACAAATTTTTTTTGGTTATTTTTTTCCTATGACCATATTTGGGTGGTAAATAATTTTTTTTCCTAAAATAATAGTGTATACCCTTTTATTTATAAATAATCTAAGGTATAAAAGAGTTTAAATTATTATTTTAGCAAAAACTATGGATTTACCACCCAAAAATGACGATATTTAAAAAATCATAAAACATAATTGTCGCGTTTCTTTGCGAAATTTTTAGTTGCATTGTGTTTGTAGTCACTAAAACTACCACCCGGCTTCGTTTTCGGTAGCAGTCTTGAGATACCCGGTATATTACATGAGGATACTCTATTTTATGTTAACATAATTATTAAAACGTGATTGAATATAAAAGTGACTTCAAAAGACACTTTTGATAAAACAAATGCATTTTTTTTCTTGACTCTTTGGAGATCAATAGGAGACGCATATTTTTAGCAGTGAACTTCCTATGGCTGAATAGAATGACATATTTACCCATAGTAAGAGATATTTAATAAAGCGACTGAAAAATCCGCACATGGCAATATCAAATATCCCCATCACTAAAGGTATACCTATTATGTACTCGATGTTAGTCGACACATTATCTCGAGCTCCAATTACAGCCTGATAAAGTATGCTCATTAATAAGTACTTCTAAGAAATATCGACGCTTTTATTATAGACACCTAACCTGTGACACGTTGTAAATGTAACATGAAAATTTATATAACGAAAGACTGTCCACTCTACTGATTCTACATATTAATTTATGGACATATTCGTATTTACTTTAGGTTTATTTTTTACTAAGACCGCTCATCAATTGAAGGCACGTACTTTTAAGTCAGCAGTTTACAAAACCGTTGTAATTCATAATTTTGTGAACTTTAGGCATTTTTTACACGTTTGGGTGTTTGTGAGACAAAAAAAATCTGATTCCCACCACACAAGACTCGATCTTAGTGTGGGGTCAGGAGTATGTTTGTGGCTGTTAGGTGTAATTGTATTACTACGCTAAGAAATCTAACTCAAAACCTCATATTAACAGTCTTTGATAATTCATGAAATAATACTTTAATTTAATTTAATTGAATTTATTTATTGGTCTCCAACTAAGACTACACATAACATACATTCAGTGAATTACATAATTTTTAAAAAATGATCTCTGTGCGTCTTAAATTACAGGATGACACAGCTTGCTCAAATTGTGGGAAATACAAACAAATAAAAAAAAAAGAGAATACAATCAACAACAAAGAAAATAATGAAAAAAAAACATTTGAACAAAATATTAAATGGTAATAACAATATTATGGTCATTAAGAAAATGTGAAAAAAGATAATTATAAATTATGTTACTTTCATTAAGTTATCTTTAATTAAAACAAACCAAAAAATGTTAATGAGATGAATTTAGAGAATTTATAATAAATAAAAAGTAACAACGGCAAAAATAAAAAGTAATACAAAGAAATGGACTTATTTCTATCGCATTAAAATTTCAATATGGTTTAAAATGTATTAAAAAATTCTTCAAAAGGAGAACAAAAGAACAAATGAACAAATTCTCTTAAAATTAGTTTAGTTTTGTTTTATTTAATGCAATCTAATCAAATCCTACGTCAACATTTATTCGGTCGAATTCTTATTACTCATTAAAGCATCTTTAATGAGTTGTTTAAATTTTGGTAATGTGTTATTAAAAATATCTAGGTCTGGTGAGGCAACTGATATTTCATTGTATTTGAACGCCAATCTAGCTATTGGCGAATGTTTTCCGAGATTGGTTCGGGCCCGAGGTGCTTTAAATAATGGACAAGTATAGCGAGGTATCCTTTGAGGCACATTTATGCATACCTTGCTTAATAGATCCGGACAGTCCATATAATTATTTAAGAGTTTATATAGAAAAATGAGATCAGATGAATCGCGGCGCGACTGCAAAGACATTCAATTAAATAAATGTAGTCGTTTTTGGTAGGATCTTACTGACCTTGTTAACATTCCTCCGTGATGCTAGGATTCGGACGAATCCCTTTTGTACACTCTCGATTCTAGCCACGTGAGACCGATATGAAGGATTCCACACCGTACTACAGTACTCTAGCTTACTCCTCACAAAACTGTTATAAAGCAATATGGTTGTTGTCTGTTGTTTAAATTCTTTCGAGGAACGCAAAACGAATCCAAGAGCCTTGCGGGCTGAGCGTATTATTGTATCATAATGTTCAGTAAAACGCATTTCACTATCCAAGTAAATACCTAGATCTCGGATGACACCTACTTCTGTCAGTTGAGTTCCCTGTACGTAATATGCGGACTTAATTTTATTTCGCTTGCGCGTAAATTTAATGTGATAGCATTTATTACAGTTTAAATGCATTTTGTTTCTTACACACCGATGATTTAAGGCCTCCAAATCCGTCTGCAATAATTGGGTGTCAAGTTCTGAGTATATTATACGGGTCAATTTCAAATCGTCAGCAAACATGTATGGATTAGAATATCTAAATATATTAGTTAAATCATTTACAAATATATTAAAAAAATAGTGGGCCTAAGTAAGAACCTTGCGGTACGCCAGATGTAGTTACGAAAGATCTCGACACCGCCCCATCAATAACAACAGATGATAGTCTATTCTCTAAATAAGAACAGCACCATTGCAACGCAACGTCAGTGATACCAACCAGCTGCAGCTTTTGAATGATTATATTATGGTTTACCTTATCAAAGGCCTTCGAAAAATCGGTATATATAGAATCAACTTGCAAGCCTTGATCTATAGCTGCTGACAGGTTACTAACATATGTGACGAGGTTAGTATTGGTTGATTTCTTGTTCATAAAACCATGTTGATGAGGAGACAGGTAGTTTTTTACGTGATTATAAAAAATAGGATACACTAATTGTTCACTTCAAATCTATATGACCATTAGCCGCAAATATCAAACTAAAAACGTTTTAATCCTACAGTCGACGCAATTACAATCAAAACTGCATACAAATCAACTCTTAAATCACCCAAAATCACTCGATGCTATTGACACGCGACTTGTCTGCCATATTGGACCAATTAACACTGCATTCATTCACGGTTGATTATGGCTGTCGCCTGTCAACGCACCTGTTCATTATGCCTCAGATGACAGTTAATCTACCGCATTGCCCAAATCAATATTGGTTTTAATCATTTCAATACCTGTATATTGCGGCAGTATAGCTTAAATCGCAGTTCTGTCGCATTAGAAATATTTGTCGGGGTGTTCTTGTGTAAAGCCCATATGATAAATAATTGTAAATCGGCCCTAAGGAATCTACGGGTAGTTGCAGAAGTAACTTTATTAAAGGAAACCCTGTTGTGATTCTATTTCACTACCCACAGTCAGAGTAAGAGTGGGAGCATGACAGTTTGCAATATAAACCGCCTCCGAACCGTAGGCAAGGCATTCGAGATCCAGCAGTCGGCAGTGAAGCATAGACATACGCGTGTTTACTGTAAAAGTAACAAGTTGTCGCAGATATTCGGATAAATCATTAATCCGTTAATTATAACGTGTGGTGATAATTATAATTAAATAATTAACACAATGGATTTTAATACCGTCATCCTACATATTCTTACTTACCGTTCAGCCTATCAATGTTTTCTTGTATATGGAAATAAATAAAGAATATCATGTGTATGTATATGTCTAGTCTAATTTACTTAATTACGGCTGTTAGACTCCGCAACCTTTAAAAAATCCAGTAGAAAACTGTGGTAGGTATATAATCTTCAGGCTCAGTCCTCACCATTAAAAAAAAAAACAAAATCTTCAAAATGCCTGAAAAATCATGTTGCGCGGACTCCATCCTAGTTTGAATAGGCAGGCAGAAGAATCTGCGTCTACAGTAAGAATTAAAATTGATATATTATACATAGATGGTGGTAGGTCTCTCATATCACGTGAGAGGTCGCCTGGGTGTGTGCTACCGCAATGCCTATTTCTCCCGCCAAATAGCTGTGTAAACGCACTGTAGTGTTTCGAATTGAATGTCATTGTAACCAGAGTAACTACTGGACAAATTGAGACTTAACATCTTATGTCTCAGGATGGCGAGCAGAGTGGAATGCCAAGCATTGAATTGTAACCCAAGGTGTTGGTTGGTTTTGCCACTGTTCATGATCTGTCGTATTGATTACCTTCAGACGAACGGCATGCTCCCGCAATTCATAGCAATAAAAAAACATATCCTTGAACAAAAACCAACACATATTCATCTACAGGGCTTTAGTCCCAAGGTCTCAAGAATATCAATAGAATTCAACAATAACACTTTCAATTTATGAAATAGGACAATTCAGCCGATAGTTTCATCGGAATACCCTTAAAGTTTTCGATCGTGCCCTATTACCGAGTACTCCATTTAAACTTATTTTATATCTATTCGACGTGAATTGAAAACCCGATCCGGCTCGAACCGTTTCATTGGAATAAGTTGTAAAAAAGTATCGACGAAGTTGCGTTAGCTAACGCTCTAGTTCCAGATTTCTTCGTGTTATTTTACTAGTTATACGTCTTTCAGTTAGTGTCTGGCTTTTGGAAAGACTTGGTATTAATTTTTGGTCTTGCTAGTAGGTAGTAGCATGACTATTTCACCAGTTGCTGGATAGGAGGTATTTGGAAGTAGTTGGTAGTTGGCAGTTGGTAGTAGGAAGCTGGTAGGCTATTTCACCAGTTTCCATACATACATACATACATACATAAACTCACGCCTTTTTCCCAGAAGGGGTAGGCAGAGGTGCTAGGGCACCTACATTTCGCCTTGTATGTTCCGTCCCATGATGTGATAGGTGACGAGCCTATCGCCATATCGGGCACAAATTCCTGACTCTGGGCTGATAATGAATAGAAAAATCCAATATCACTTTGCCCAACCCGGGATTCGAACCCGAGACCTCAGCTTTGTAACCGTACCGGAGTACAAATACGCCACCGAGGCAGTCACCAGTTTCCTGGAAGAAACATTTCAGATCTTGGCACCATCATGGTCTGAGAATGGAAATATTTTCGGTGATAGATTGACTGCCCTTCTAAACATTGATGACATTATTTATTCATTGAATTCATAACAACTATTATAATATGCAGAATTTAGCACTATATTCTAATGACATTTTACACATAACATAATGACAAAGAGTAAATTAAAAAAAAAATAAACATTAATTACAACAAATACCTTACAAACTAAATTCTCCCTAATAATAATAAAATTACAACTAGAATTAAATTAAAAACAACATAACAAATTAAATAAGATGAATACATAGCACATTAAAATAATAAATGAAATTCATTACGCGTCACCTAAGGAATTTAACAAACCAAAATTATCATTAGTCCAAGAGACCACCCCGAACCGTGCCTGGTGCGAATGTACCCATTATGCTAGCAACATTACCACGCTGGATCGCTAAGGATATGTGTTGCACGAGGTAGGATTCGGCGCGGTGATCCTGGCCATTCCGCCTCAAACGTCGCCCCAGTTCCCGGACAAAATCCCTAGCCTCTGCGCACCACACCCCACTGATCTCAACCGCGAAGGGAATGAAAGAATAAGTAGTCTCGAGCGTGGCATATTTAAGATGCTTCTGAGCTGCCGCCCATTCAGCAGCCGACCCGGCCCGACGCAAGGTGCGAGTCAAGTGAGAGGCGGCGTAAGTGCTGACACACGTCGCATCCCACAAAAGACAACGACCTTTCTCCCACGGCACAAGTGTCAGTCCGTCAGGACGCTTACCATCAGAGCGGCTCAACCCGGGTGGTTCCAAAATGCAGGGTAAACCAGCGGATATGATAGCGCGGCGAATAACGTCATTAAGCATGTGGTGGCGTGGAAAACGACCCGCCGATCTGTTGCAGCTCAGACCATGGTGCCCTGTTGCGTCAACCCGTGCTCCACACATGCAAACGTGAGGCTCACAAATTTTGCTTCCAAATCTGAGCGCGAGGGCTATTCTCAGAGAACCATCGTCGAGAAGGGTCCCCAAGTGGGGAGATGGAGTGGCATGAAGCCAAGCTCCCGACTCTAAGGTAGAAACCGATTTAAACCCGGCCCAGATCTGCACCTTGTGCAGAATTAAGTAGCTCGGCAAATCTTGCTGCACACACCGGCTCGTCCCACTGACGCTGCACACTAGGATTGTTAGGTTGTTCGGCGCTGGGACACAACAGCGACCAGACCCTTAGAGCCTCCACTGCGTGCAGAATCGCAGAACTGTCACCCTGTAATTGGAGTATGTTAGTGACCAATTCCACAACTCCATGCGCAGACGCCAAAAAGGCCGATACACCGACATCCCTCAAACGCCTAACACCCAATCCACCGTGTCGAATAGGTAGAGAAGCTTGCGCCCATTGATTATCCTCTAGGTGTATATTTAAAATACTTTCCAATGTGTCCTTAATGTCATTATCTATTGCATCGATTTCGTCAGGAAAAAGCCACGTAGGACATGTTCTTAGAACGTACATCAATTTCGGGACGGAAAGGCAGCTACGAAAGAGTGTGAGAGCCACGTGGCCAGATAAATGAGAGAGATGTTGTCCGGCAAAAGCAAGCATCTGTCTCCGAATACGGAGGCAGTTAGCCAAGCCGTTTTTAAATATTGGAGCGCCCAGAAGCACAAATGACTGGTCATCCACGATTCTAATGTCAGGAAGTATATTTCTTACTCTCTCAATGCTTTCTCCAATAACGGTTCCACAGCGGTACAGCTCACATTTTGCGCTATTTATAGTAAGCCCAATATCCCTCAACAGCTCCAAATCTTTGATAATTAAGTCAGGGTCTCCTCCAATTGTACCGTCGTCAAGGTACCATACATTAAGGGGCGCTCTAAGCGTGGCTATTAATTGGTTGATAGTCAGACTGAAGAGTAGAGGTCCGAGTGGATCACCTTGTTGCGCACCTACCTGTGAATTAATTTTGTGACCATCAAAATATAAGTTGCTGGGACAGGCGTAGCACTGGTCGAGAAACGGGCTTAAGAGAGGAATTTTGTCACGGGCCTCGAACAGCATCGCGCCTCTCTCTAAACTATTAAAGGCGTTTTTAAGGTCAATCTTCACAATAATGTTGCCATCTCGCTGTGGATCCGTCGCGAAGATACGAGTAGAGTGTATGGCTGCCTCGCAACCCCGCGGTGTACCAAACCCCAACTGATGTGGCTGCAGTAACTCTGCCGCCTTATCCCTTACGGCACGACAACCTAATTTTGCAACGAGGCGGCGTATCACACTGCCCACTGCAATGGGCCGTATGCCACTATCTTTTTTGTTGAGTGCACAAAGCGACGCACCATACAAGAAGGGGCAAATATTACTACACAATTTTCCCTCAAGGAGAAAATTGCACAAGTTCGTTAGAGATTCCACCAGTCTCGGACCATTGTCTCCAGCAGAAATGGAAATCAATTCCTTCAAATGCTGCGGCCGCAGCATTTGATGACATAGTTATTTCGCCTGTTATCCTAGAGATATTCGCACTGTGCTCCAAAATTTAACTCGGAAGAACTTTAAGGTTGGGTTATAAACGGATGAGGCTAAAATAAAATTGGTGACTAATAATAAGATACCTACAGGAAAAGTAAGTCCGAGACGTTATCAAGAACATTCACTGATGTTCAATGAAATCTTCTAGAAATAAATAAGATTAACATTGAAGTCGCCTGAATCTTCAAATACATTTAAATGTTTTAGAAAACTCTTTCATTCAACGACTCCAAAATGTTCGTCAATTTATAATTCCAAATCAAAATATAAAGAATCTTATGTTCCATGTCACATAAGTTCAACTGAAACCACCTCATCAGTAACACAAACTAAGTCTTGCGCCAACTTCACCGATTCTCGAGAGTTTCCTACTTGGGGGGCTTTCTAACTAGGGACGTCCCCGCAAGTTGCGCAGCTATTAATCTTTTCTCAATGACAGATGCATTTAAACGCTCTGGCGACGATCTGGTACTTTCTGTCATCTCTGGTGAAGTTATTTATGATCTTTATTCTCCTTATTGTATATGAGATCTAGATAGTAAAATTTAAGAAAGAAAGGATGTCAGAAATTTACTGTCTGTAAAATTTTCTTTGTTAGACTAATTGATATTTTATTTTGTTCAGGTGTTCATATTGTCACAAGAGTTAATAGATGACTTCAAATAGGGATTTTATAAGCTATATACTATAAAAACTTTTGTGTAATTATTTTGAGATCTCGAAGGTTCTTTAAAACATGGTTGGTAATCAGCAGTTGAACTGATAAATAGTGTGACAATTCGTGCCCCTATGCACGAATTGTCAGCAAACAAAAAGAATTTCATAATTTTATAAAAGTCAGAATATTGTATTAATAATACGTAAGGAAATCTGAAAGATTTGCAAATAATAATATTTAACGTAAGTTATTTAATATACTTTTATTCCAACGAATTGGAAACTTAGCGTAATTTGGACGTGATGGAATTATTTAATATGTTGAGAAATCTAATATAAACTCATTTGCAATAAAAACGGGCACCTAAGCAATGAACCATTTCAAATGTTACTATTGGTTTGTTTGATAATTATAGGTAGTTTTACTTTCACAATTTTGTAAATTAATAAGCAAATAATCGTTTTCGTCAGTTTTATCATAAAATTTTGATAAAATTTATGGGTTTTAATGCTAAAGTTCACTAGTAGTGTATGCTCGCTAGTAGTGCATGCTCGTGAAGTAAAAGTTAACAAAGATTTTTGTTTGTTTTTTCTTTAACCCTTTGCTTGCCAAAGTCAATAAATAGTTTACAGTTTCCAAATTGTACCTTGAACTTGGCATGTTTTTGTTGACATGATTTTGCACATTTTTTTGCCCTTATCTATAATTTGATTACACGCGTTTCGTACCATAAATTGAATGTGTCAACAAACAGTTGAAAAGGCATTCGCTTTCGAATTACTCGAAATATAGCCGTTTCGTGTGCTGTAAGAACAAAACGTATTGTCTGTCTCGCTTCTCAGTTAATTTATACTTCGAAATATACCAACAATCGTACCCGAAACGAGACGGATCATAAAAAAACGTTTGACAGTTCACTGTGTTCGCGTCGTCAAGTTTCGTCACAGTTGAATATTTGAAATCAAAGAGCTATAAATAAATATTTTTGTATATTTTTATTCCTCATCTTATTGTTTATTAAATATGTAACGTAATTTTAAAATAAAAACTCTATGTCATCGCTTTTATTTTTGAGGTATGATCCTTTAAATGCAAGACGTGCTAAAATCGCGCTCACTCAAAGTTCAACGCAACTTAACTCTATACCAGTGTCATTATTTGACAAACAAAAAATACCATTGTTTAGCTTAACTTGTATTCAACATAAACACTTGATAGTCATACAAAGCACTTTAGTTCTCAGAAACGATTGTTTGATATAAGACGCGTGCGGCGACGCGCGGTCGCGCAGCATAAAACGGCGGTGCAAGGTGGGGGTGTTTACATTATTGCCAGCGAGTATTTGAGTAGCAAATGCGGGAAGGGCCAGTCATTTCGCGGGGTCGTAAAAAATCGCGCTGGCGCGCAAGGGGTAAAGTAAAAGCAGATAAATGTTTAGTGTCGAGGGTGACCCCCTCTAGCTGAAATCACAGCTTGAATTCGTCTGGGTATACTAGCGAGGATATCCCGGATACTTGCTTGCGGAATACGTTCCCACTCCGCGGTAATCACATTCTTCAGCTCTCTGATGGTCTGCGGAGCCGGTTGTACTGATCTCACGCGTCGTTTCAGAACGTCCCAGATATTTATTTATTTATTTATTTAAATAAATGTAAGTTTACAGACTTAATCCAAGATACTTACATTCTAAATTCTAATAACTAAAGCTAAAGAGAATAAAATTTATATAAAATGACGATTTTCTTATAAAACTAGTAACATGAATTTACATGCTTAAACTAAATACTAAAAATTATTTAAAAATAACTTTATCTTAATATATATTTGGCTGGGCTTATCATGAAACAAATCTGGATCTGAGTGGTGAGTAATCATGGAATTAAGCAACGCGGTCGCTCGCGCGGTGGGCGCAGCGGCAGCGTGTCGCGTGCGCACTCCTCGCGGACATGCGAACAGCTTGCGGCGCCGACGTGGACCCTCCGCTCCCTCACCTCCAACCAAAAATCTAGATGGTACGCATGCAATGCCTACCATTCCCAACGCAATCGGATTGTCTACTTTATTCGTTAAGAGATGGTAATAGTAGTAAATATAATGACTAATAGTAGCAACTTGCGTCTGTACTCTAATGTGTCCAAACCAACCATACCTATCACGAACATAGACGGATATAGATATGGATAATACCCATAAATTTTCTTGTAAACATATCGGGCAAATTTTCTTTGTACTCTTTCCAAAAGCAATACATATGTACTTTGGTATGGGTCCCAAACTATGGCATTATACTCTAGCCTACTCCGCACATACGCTTTGTATAGGGTCAGTGCGACGTTAATACTTTTAAAAGTATAGCAAATCCTCATTACAAAACCTAGAATTTTATTAGCGTTTTCGCAAGTAGCTGTGATATGTGACTTAAAGTCTAGACGCGAGTCCATCAAAAGCCCAAAGTCCTTTATTTGGTCTACACGGTCAATTGGAATATTGCCAATGTGGTAGCTGAATAGTACCGGTTTGCGGATACGTGAAAAAGTTATCATTTTACATTTCGTTATGTTAAAATATAGACGGTTTTTCTTACTCCACTCAACAACAGCATCGATGTCATTTTGCATCGATATGCAATCATCGAGTCCAGTAACCGAGGAATACAATTTAAGATCTGCTCTATAGGATTGAGGTCGGGACTTCGAGCTGGCCAATCCAAACGACGAATGCCGACCTCTTGCACATACGCTTCCACATCGCCAGACCAGTGGGCGCGAGCGTTGTCGTCCATTAAAATTGAGTCTTCTCCTAAAGCGGCCAATGCAGGTTGTGCATGAGGAATTAGAACTTCCGTTATGTATCGATGTCCAGTCAGTGAGCCGTTTTCAATGAAGACTAACTCTGTACGATCCATTGAATTTATTCCTGCCCAAAACATAACAGAGCCCCCACCATAAGGTGTGATTTCTTCAAAACAAGCCTCTGCAAAGCGTTCTCCTCGTCTTCGTAGCACTCGCCGAGGTCGATCTTCACCGAACAGAGATATCCTGGCTTCATCGGAGAACAATACCCTATTCCAGTCTTCTTGAGTCCACAACTCACAATTTCGAGCAAACCTAAGCCTGGCAACTCTGTGACTCACGGAGTAACTTAGGGCCGCGGGCCGGGCGATGACTGCGTATATTGGCTGCGAGAAGCCTCCTCCTGACCGTCCATAGACTAATATGCACATTTCTTACTTCTTCGAGGTGGTTCTTAAGGTCCACATACGAAGACTTGCGATTTCTCAATGCGCGACTCACAAGAAAACGATCATCCCGTGGTTGGGTACATGGTTTTCTTCCAGAACCTGGCTCAATCCTATAGAGCATGTCTGGAACGTTCTGAAACGACGCGTGAGATCAGTACAACCGGCTCCGCAGACCATCAGAGAGCTGAAGAATGTGATTACCGCGGAGTGGGAACGTATTTCGCAAGCAGGTATCCGGGATATCCTCGCTAGCATACCCAGACGAATTCAAGCTGTGATTTCAGCTAGAGGGGGTCACACTCGATACTAAACATTTATCTGCATTTACTTTATTAAAGAAAAAACAAACAAAAATCTTTGTTAACTTTTACTTCACGAGCATATGCACTACTAGCGAGCATACACTACTAGTGAACTTTGGCATTAAAACCCATAAATTTTATCAAAATTTTATGATAATACTGACGAAAACGATTATTTGCTTATTAATTTACAAAATTGTGAAAGTAAAACTACCTATAATTATCAAACAAACCAATAGTAACATTTGAAATGGTTCATTGCTTAGGTGCCCGTTTTTTTTGCAAATGAGTTTATAAAATTCTTCTGTCACGGGGTGCGTAATCGAACTCCTCCGAAACGGCTTGACCGATTCTCATGAAATTTTGTGAGCATATTGAGTAGATCTGAGAATCGGCCAACATCTATTTTTCACCCCCCTAAATGTTAGGGGTAGTCCACGCCTAAATATTTTTTTTTTATTTTTTAGTCAAAATTTTTAATTTCTATTTTTTTATGATACAACATACAAAAATACACACAATCCTCAATTTTCACCCTTCTACGATCAACCCTTATTTTTTAATAGCCATTTTAGTAATTTAATCATTTTTCCTCTCCGGTCGAAAACTGATCAATCGTCATTTAATTAGTTATCCCCGCCAGATGTCTACAGGTGTCACTTCTGACCCAGTAAACAGCACGGAGTAGGGATGAGAACGAAGCCGGTCTCCTGTTTCTCTCACACAATACGATTATTTTTTATGCATCAAGTGTAGTAGTAACGTTGACAATTATTATTTTGCTATCTCAGTGTAACTCTCATATTAAATTTTAATAATTCCTATTTTATATATAAGATGTATATGGATGTTTATGGAGAGAAGGGACATAAAGTAAAATAGAATCGAAGGTACGGGAGAGGGCTGGGATAGATAACAGATTTGTTAGGACGAAATGTAAATGCACGTTATAAAACGGGATGGATAATAAAGAGAAGGGACGGGACGGATTAGGAAGAGACTGAACAGGCGGATGAGACGGGATTGAGCCGGACAGTAGGATAGCTACGTCAAGTTTAGGCATACAAGAGTTTATACGAAAAACAATATGTATTTGGTGTGGAGTGGAATCAAAAAATATATGCACCCAGGCGAAGCTGGGCCGGGCCGCTAGTTATAGTATAAAAAAGTAATGAACTTGGAACAACAGACCGAGTACTATTTGATAGTTCGTAAAGGCATATTATTGTAAAAGTTATTTTTATGACTGTAAAATATTTGGCAAGTATACATGCCGTTAAAAATTCCGTTACCACAACGTACACCAAGATTATTTGCATCCCATGTAACAGACATAGGTACACTTAAATCTTAGTTAACTGGTTTCTTTTTTCATATCTATAAACTATCCCTGAACGTATTGGTCCACCTGGCATTCGAACTCAAGATTTATTGATTACAGACTATGATACTACAGATGCTATGCTGATGAGCCGCATATTAGGTACATTGTTTTTTATCCTGCCAGTAAATATAATGCAATTTTATGTATCAGCCCACGTATGTAAACGTTTCATAGGGCACGAAGCTCCTCTACAAGAATACGATTGGCAGCGTTTAGGCCATAAAGTGTATAGTCCTCCTCCCTGGTCCAGTGCGGGCTGCCAAGCTTTACATACCATAGAAATTCATACAAATTGCTAAGCATGCAGGTATCCTCACGATTATATAATTCACCGTTATAGTGCATGGTAATTGACTATAAATACACATACATACACATTAATCCTAAAATTCAGAGTTATGCCATGGGATTTGAACCGGCGACCACTGTGAACATGGAGAATCGTTAACGTGTTTACCAACAACCCACCACGCAAAAACAAAATATAATAAAACAAAATCCAATTTAGAACTCCATATACACATTTTTATTTGTTTTTTATTTCGATAAATGGCGAGTCAAGCATACAATTCGCCTGATGGTAAGAGATACGACCATTCATGGACAATGGCAAACCAATCGACACCATGTATTACACTACAATGCATTTCACTGCGCTCGCCATCCTAACACATACCTAATATATTAAGTCTCAATATGTTCTGTTGCTACTCTGGCTACAATGTCCTTCAGACCGGAACACAACAGTGGATTTACACTGTGGTTTGGCGATATAGACATTACGGCTGTACCCACCCAGGCGGCGTCTCATATATGAGATACACTTTTTAAAGTCTTGCTAGTTTCGTAACTTAAACTGATAGTTCACTAGTTTTAACTCAATTTAGTAGCGTTAACGATACAACGTTTTCACGTTTTGCATCGCTTAGTATTCATTGCGTATTTTGGCCGTTTCAGCTGAATATTAATATCGGGTATTCTCAGGATGGAATTCATTGGTTTCACGAAGGGTCGCCGGTCCTCGACCGTTTCAGTAATACATTTCGTCTTAAGGAATTGATTTTCCACGGCATCCCTTATGGATGGCTTTGAGATGGAATTGTATTTTGCTGACTGTTTATATTATTTTTGAATGTAATACTACAGTAAAATCTTTGTGATTTGAAATTTAATGAAACGAAAATTGAACACGAAAGAGGCTGCCTGAAAAAAATCGTACAGTCAGCAACATAAGTCACTGAACACTTCACATTTTTTGATAACCTTTTTATGAATTAAAATTTGTACGTACTACTCTATAGTCGTAAAATATAACCAAGTAAAGTCATCTATGCCGAGAAGTGCCATACGATATTGAAAATAATTATTATTTTGGATTATAAGACAATTCCAAATCTCGTGAATGTATAGCGATTTATGTTGCTGACTGTACATATCGAAAATAAATACTAATTATAATAGTGTTTAAATATTCTTGTCCGATTGCTCATAAATTTAATACATAAGGGATCCGTCACCTCAATAATCTCAGTAATGATGATCAGAATTGAAAATCACAATTGTTAATTATTTGGTCTCTTATCTAAAATTGACAAATAATTGCTATTTCCATCTTATTACAAATATTACAAATTGACAGCACATGACAATGTTTTTTTATACTGACTACAATTTTTCGTAATACCCTGGCTATAGTCAAAGAATCAAAGACGCACAATTAATGGACTGGTATTTAACAAGTTCCGGCGAAGTTATTAGGGCGTGGAGAATTTAAGCTTCAGCAAAATGAGATAAAGTCTACAGGTCAAGCGTGGCAAAAAGGTGTCCACGTTTTTAATAACGTCACAATGTAATTTACACTCTATACTGTGTAACTAAAGTACATTTTTAGTTGAGCCAAATTATGAATCATTATTATTTTCATTGAGCCACCTTATTGCTGCTGACCGCAACTTTGTTAAAATCTGTGAAAAATTAAAAAAGAGTGTAGTACTCTTTTTTACCGTTGGATGTAAAAATATTTTTTTTTATCATCCGTACACTAAGAAGTACCTATTATGTAAAGAGTTTGCTTAAAGTGCGTAACCACTTTATGTTGTGAAAATTCCGAAGGATTTATTTAAATCTTTATTGTATACATTAAAAAATACAGTAAAAAAAAAAAAGAAATATAGAGTACAAATGGCGGTCTTATGCTTAAAGCAATGTCTTACAGACAACCATGGGATGGAATTAAAAGAAGGAAAAAGAGGGGGGTGTGTAAAATTAATAAAATAATGCAAACTAAATAGCACTTATAGTATTTAACTAAACATAAAAATAACATACATTTATAATAAATAGAATACAAATTTTAAAATGATTGAGCCGTAAAAAATAAGATCTATT
Organism: Hyles vespertilio; assembly: GCA_009982885.2. Taxonomy (NCBI): domain Eukaryota; kingdom Metazoa; phylum Arthropoda; class Insecta; order Lepidoptera; family Sphingidae; genus Hyles; species Hyles vespertilio. The sequence continues at coordinate 21,163,959 of CM042807.1, forward strand.
TAAATCTGTTTCATTAAAGAGAAAGGTAGTCTTTAATTAGCCTCGTGAATAAAGACAGAATTTGCGCCTGTCTCACCACAACAGGAAGTGCTTTGCATATACGAACTGCTTTGACAATAAAAGATTTGTCCATAAATGTCGTGGTGCGCACAGGCCTTCTCAGCTTAAGATTTTCGGATGACCTCAAGGATCTCGAATGTGAGTCCTGAAGAGAAGTAAATAATTCTTCAAGATAATGTTTTGGATTGAGCGTGTAAACTTCGCCAAGACTACTGTTAAATACAGAAATGCTATGACTATAACTCTTATCAGCTATATAAGACCAGATTTGCCTTCTACTTAAGGCAGCTTGTATTTTATAATACTATGCTGGCATAGTAATGGTTTGTGTTCATGGATTTCAAAGTAGTTATGATTTCTTATGTTGACACGAATGGTACACATTGAAATTAAATTATTTTTCGGATTTTACCATAGCGAAATCAATTTTGTATGTTCTTAAAATGAACTAAGTTCTTGTACCGGTGACTCTGATATAAACGATCTCCGGAAACTTCATCATCATGGAGGCTTAGAGTCTTCGACACGGCAAAAATCAACAAAATAAAAAAAAGACATAATAGTTTAAAAAGCCTCAATAACATTTTTTTTTAGGAGACTGTCCCACCCTCACACCCACCACTGTAACTCCTGTGAGCCAGGATCAACAGTGGCACGCAAAGTAATGACACCGAGCATTGAAGCTCGGCGAGTCTCCGGGAATGTCTAATTTGTCTTTAACCCGCAACGAAATTAATCAGAAAGTGAAATTAATAGGAGGAGTTGGAAATAAATTATTGTCCACTTCCCTCCGTGCAAAGCGGGCGACAAAACAATGAACTAAACAGGTAAATAACCTCGTAAAAAGACTTTTACAGCCGGAGAAGCCAGCTGTAAAGCACCACGGATCACATCATCACTACATTTAAATGGGACCTATTATGTGAGCTTTTAGACTTGATTCCAATAATAAGTATGGCAAAAACGCCGGAAAGCACGGAAGTTCTTCCTAGTCTCTACAAGGTCCATGTAGTATACGACTCCAGATGATATCTGCATACTATCCAGCATAGTTTTACGCTCATTCTGCCAAAGACTACACTCCCAAAGTATATGATGCGCGGACTGCTCATACTCGCAATTAGGTGTTGAACATGGGCACGCAGGCGATTCAACAAGCTTAAAAGAGTAAAGTTTAGACCTAAAGTTACCATGGCCCGTGAGAAACTGTGATACGCAATAATCGACATCCAACCAAGTCTTTGTCAAACGGTCACGAACGCAAGGAAAATATTGATATAGATGTCGTCCCTTCAAAGATACCTCCCATCTATTTTGCCATTCATCTAATAGTTCGCTTTATACTACTGAAAGCGGTTTAAATAATCTATCAATTTTTAAAAGTTCACGTGCGGTTAAAAAACTTTTATCCATATTCTCCCTAGTAGAGTAATACATGGCGGCGCGACGTTGCACCTCCAGGTCGACTGGAAGTACACCCGCCAGGACAGGCAAAGCTTCGGTACTAACAGTTCTATATGCCTTACACAAGAACATCAAGGCCAAGCGTTGGCTCTGGAGCAGTTTTCTTCGCACAGCGCCGATAGTAGCCCTATCAGCCCATACGGGAGATCCGTAACAAATACATCCTAAGTAAGTTGCTCCATAGATGATTTTTAGTGTATTGAAAGATAGCCCCCATGTTGATTTTGATATTCTTGTCAAAGCAAAAAAGTTCCTTTTCGACTTTTCCCCGACGTTTTTAATATGTTCAAGAAAATTCCTTTCCAAAATTAAACCAAGATAACAAACCGATTCTTTTTTCTTAACAGTGATATTATTAAATTTAAATCGCGGCGGTGATTGTAAACTTCCTTTTAAAAGTAATTGGAACGTTTTATGTGGTGCAAACTTTAAGCGATTTCCTCAATAACATTTCCTTTAAACGAAGATAAATAAACTTCGTTTTTCAAACTTGCCCAGCTTATCTCGAGACATACCAGTAAATAAATTCCCTTTAATAGCCCATTAAAATATTTCCAGCGATAAGTGCTATCAATTTGCTAAACGGGATATTCAACGATATTTCATTACAGATACTGCCGTTTATTTGAATTTGATTCAGCTCAGCACATTTCATGCACAGGTACCATAATCCTATCAGAGTTTTGATGAGATGTTGAATATTTTACGCGAAACGCCACTTTTGGGGATAGGTCGGTGACATAGGGTTAGCGGATGAGGTCAAGTTTTATTTTAATTTTCATATTATAAGAAACCTATGAAAGCTAATGTTATATGGTGCTAATAACTGCGATACGGTTACAGCTAATGCAGTTATTATAGCAAATTTTGTATCGTTACATTCTTTGTCGGTACAGAAATAAACATATTTTTAATTCTGATTTCTTGGTATTCTAATATTTTGGATATCTGACGCTCAATTACTGGGTATAAATACATTTCTGGGTATTAAATGTAGCGCACATTTAAATGAATAACATCATACGTCGCTGATATTAAACACTACGAGAGATGCAACAAGGAAAATCTATAATAATATTTGCATCAGAACAGATATCGAACCTGTAACCACTTATTTCACCTATGGATGACCTCTAAGCGATACGACCGTTCATGAACATTATGAAAGCCAACGCACACCTTGAATTACAAAGCGGTCCTAGGCATTCCACTGCGCTGGCCATTCTGAGGCATAAGATGTTAAGTCCCGATAGGTCCAGTAGTTACTCTGGCTACAATATCCTTTAAACTGAATTATGATAGTGCATTAACACTTACGTTTGGCGGGAGAAATGGACATTGCATATGTACCTACTAAGGCAGCCTATCAGATATGACAGACCTACCACCAGTCATATGTTAATGAATTTATCCCATAACCAACTCGCTCATCTCTCCTTCGTAGTCTAGCCGTGACGTACGGAGTCGGTTTAGCGGTCAACAAATTAAATTTTGCACTCCCCAGAGTTTCACTGACGCCACAGTATTGGTCAGTTCGCTTATGTGCAAATTGCGATGCATCTGTTGTTAACTGGACGTCAGCGTTGAACAACAAGGAGTTGTGTTGTGAATTTGTTGTGTTTTAAATTAGTTATGTTGATAGTTCTGTTGTGAATGTTAATTTAAATGTTTGGGAACTGTTATTTATAGGATGAAAAGTTTTGATAAAATATATTCAAAATGCATGGAGTTTCTTGATTTACAGCGTTGGTATTTAAGTGTCGACTTACATATACGTCCTATTGCAGAGCACGGACATCTACAACCGACGGTAAGATTGAGAGTGGTAAGTTCGTATAGTCCACCACGCTGGCCTAGTGCGGGTTTTCGGAGTTTACATGTCATAGAACACTTTTCACGGAGGGAAGTGGACAATAATTTGTTTCCAACTAATATTAATTTAACTTTCTTATTTATTTTGTTACGGGTAAAAGAGAAGTTAGACATTCCCGTAGACTCTCCGAGCTTTAAATCTCGGTGTTACAATGGGTGCTGTTGGTCCTGGCTTACAGGAGTGACAGTAGTGGGTGTGAGGGCGGGACAGTCTCCAAAATCAAAGAAATACTTAAAAATTGCTACGGTACGCAGGTTTCCTCACGATGTTTTCCTTCACTGTTATAGTGCTATGTTTGATAACTGTGTTGGATTTATTGTTATATAGGGATCGAGTATGGGCATACACTATGCTGGATTTAGTTCCATAAAGGTATAGAGTAGAGGCTGTGTTGCTTGAATTCCTGTGATCGATTCTTAAGAAGGGTAATCCAGTTCGTGCAAGATTTTGATTTCAAAGATATGGCTTTGTAGATATTGGCAACTATTTAACTTGTCAATCAAATAAATATAAAACACGTAATTGCAATCAAGACGGATGTTGGGATAAAACTATTTTATTTTAAACCATTAAATGCTAAAACAAAGAATCGTTGAAAATATAAAGTAAGCAAAGGCAGCAAAATTTATTTCCTATCTCCATTTTATTTTTATTAATTTATAAAGATAAATTAATAAAAATAAAATGGAGATAGGAAATAAGAAAAACAAGAGCAAGAAAAACAGCTAAGAGACGCGATGGGTAAAGACCCATCGCGTCTCTTAGCTGTTTTTCTTGTCACTTCATATTGTGTTCGCGATCGCGATAACATCTTGGTGTTTGGATTAATCATTGTGACCTCGAATATTTGCTTACAGTATATTTTTCAATTTTGGTTTTTGGATTTATTTTTGGAATTATTTTTTGTTTTGGAATAAATTTTGGAATATTTGTGATATCGCGAATTTAGATTTAGTTTGGATATTAACTATTATACCATTTGGTGGCGCATTATTAAACTATTTGAAAGAAGACCCAGGGTTTTTTTTTTGCTTAATCGTGGCGCATTAAATCATTTTTTTTATAAAATAGGTGTGACAAATGAACAAAAGACCCAATTGACGGTAAGATCGTCACCATCTATGAGCACCCACAAAACTAGTAAATGTCAAACTCGAAAATAATACAAAATTGTTCCACACAAGTACATAGTAATAATATTTGGAAAAATAAACCTTTAAAATTTATATTTAATTAAATGACATTTAAAAAATGACTACTGGTTTAAGGTTACTAGTAGCAAATGGAATTCCTCTAAATATCCGGTTTTAGAGTCCATCCGTTCTGCTATAGTATGAAAAACTGTGAAAAGGATATACCCATTCCGTCGTACAAACTCGAGGTTTTCATCTAGTCCGTTTTGAAGGCCCTTAACTATGAGTACGCTTCTGACGTAAAATTGTGGAATAGACCCGACTATTACGTCTTTTTCATACATGGGACACGTAACGCTTGCATGGAATATTGAATTTAAATGGATACCTTTATTTTGAAGTTGGAAGTTAGATCAAAATGGTCACATAGTATGGCTTCGCAGCTTCGCCTCTGTGATAAAAATGTTTTCTGAATAAAGTTCTTTAAAATATTTTCTGTGGCATGTATTAGGGCCGCCTATACTTAGCGGTTTGACCCTATAGGCTGTGAATGATGAGGATGATATAATATTTTACAGCTTTGATAAACGAACTCTCTAAGATTAAAGATATGAAATTCGAGTCAATAGTTCCTGAGACTAGCTCGATAAAACAACTCATCAGCATCACTACAATTGCTTGGTGATGAAATTGTATGTTTGCGCGAAACGGAAATAATTTGTTTTATGTTTTGCAAAACCTGCAGTCTCGGGTACGCATTTTTGGCGTGAAAATCTACAGTTAATTTGCCGTATTATCAGTGTTGTACGGATCACTTGATAGTTGATTTCACGCCAAAGAAACGTGTGTACAAGAGGCCTAAGAACCGCGTAACGATTGAATAAAGAAAAAACTAAAAAACGACACAAGCAAACAATTGTTTGGTGATGAAATTCTACGTTTACGCAAACCAGATTTAATTTGTTTTATATTTTGAATAACCTACAGTTTCTGAAAAAAGCGTGAAATCTACAGTTAATTCGCCGTATTGTCAGTTTTGTACGGTTCACTTGATTTTCACGCTGAAAAAAACGGGCGAGTACAAGAGGCCTAAGAACCGCGTTACAATTGAATTAAGAAAACTAAAAAACGACACAAGCAAGTCATTGAAATAAGTATAATATATAATTATTGACCTTTCTTTGGATATATGATGCGTATAATACGTTTGCGGGATTACCCTCTCTCATTCGAAGTGTAAATTTTCTCTGAGAGCATTGTTCACACATTCTCTTAGGCATGTGAGGAATTTCTTAATATAACACAGACAATAAATTTTCCATTGGCACAATGCCGCTTTAAAACAATATTTAAAGATTTAGAGAGGTGGAATTTTAATAGTTTATTTATAGACTAACAAAACGGGCGATTAGCGATCAATTTAAGCAAGAAATTTATAATTTTCTTTTATTACGTGAAATTTACGGCTAAATGAAAAAAAATGTAAATAATTTACATAATAATATGTACCCATGCCTATAATTTAATTTACAATAGAATTGGTCATAGCTTATTTTAACCGCCTGAAAATTGTGTTGACCAATTAGCATCTACTGTCAATTCTAATACCACAAAAACATGCCATAGACCCCAAGAAAAATAATTCTTTTGTATTTCATTTTCCCATCTCACTAAACTAATTTCCTTCCATACATACCTCCCTTTTCCCTAATTCATGTGTGCCGAACAGGGTCTAATTAATCCGGAGATTGTGGGTGGCACGTCCTTTATACCGCCTGATCTAATGCAATAAGATTTAGTTTTTCATCCGAACCTCTTTCGTTAATTAGCTGAGTGCATGTGTATAATTCTGTTTGTTCGTATAAAATCGATAGTAGAATTAAATTAAATGACATGTTTAAATTAAGCAACGAATTCGGACTTAAAATGTTCAATGCATGGTTGCTATTATATGTAAAAAAAAAGCAATTATGTATATTTTTTATTTTAATAAATAAAGAAACCCAAAAGTCACATACAGTCACATAGATCACACACTATTATCGAGTCTTGTGTCGTGGGTATATGGAACTACTAGAGACATTTCAGTCTCATCAACACCCAAACATGAAAAATACAGGGTATATCAAGACTGCTACCGAAAACGAAGCTGGTTGGTAATTTTAGTGACTTCAGACACAATGCAACTAAATTTTGTGCAAAAAAATGTGCCGTTTTTTTTTGTTATTTTTTTTTTTCTATCATCATATTTGGATGGTAAATACATAGATTTTTCTTAAATAATAATGTACACCCTTTTATTTTTAAAACGCTATGGTATGCAAGGTTTTAAAGTATTATTTTAGCAAAAACTATGGATTTACCAACCAAATTCGACGATATTTAAAAATATAAAAAAATAATTGTCGCGTTTCTTACCGAAATTTTTAGTTGCATTGTGTTTGTAGTCACTAAAACTACCACCCGGCTTCGTTTTGGTTAGCACTCTTGATATACCCGGTATACCTGTGGATCACACAAATATTATCTCGGTGCGGGAATCGAACTCGCAGACTCTCATTTCACAGCCAACGTCTAACATAAAGTTAACTTTATGTGCTAAAGTATTCGTTTATTCACCGTATTATTTTATGGCTTTATCACCTCCGCGTGTGTTTACACTTCGTTTCATTAGATTTTTCGTTTTTAAGGATTTCTATAATAAGCCGTCTCATCTAGATGGAACATTATTCCAATTTTAATGACTATTAGGTGCATTTTAGTCATTTAGTCTCGCCATAATTTATAATATGTTATGCAGTTATGAGAAGTATATAAAAATATATATGTATATGACTGTTGGGTGTATTTATTTATTTTTCTATCATGGCCACTCACGGTTGCTACTTCTGTTTCCCAGGACGAACAAAAAATTTTCACAATGCACCGAGGCTCGGTGAGTTTCTTAGGTAACCTAGTCTATAGCATGCACTCAAACAATTATATTTTATTTGCTGTTATCCTAGACAAATTACTATAACTTCTTATTCCTCAACTGAATCTATGTATATATTTTCAAAGTCTTAACTTATAAAAATGCTTTGGCCCTCCGATGACCATGACCCCAATGCCACCATGGGTTTGAAAGATTGTGCGGGACACGGGTCAGGCTTTCGCCCGGAAAAGGTTTCGCCACGGTATCGGCGAAGTTTTATTTATCTTGACACATTTAGGGACAACGCCTGGCTTTGACCCGATGCAATTCTGTATGTATCTATATTTAGCCAGCTTTAAAAAGCTTTGTTTACTTTTGCACCGCCTCGTGACATTGGAAATCAAAAGAATACCGATCCGATGATAAATTACGACGATAATAATTTTACTGGTGGTAGTTCTCTCATATGTGAGAGGCCGCCTGAGTAGGTACCATCGCAATGTCTTTTTCTCACATCAAACAAGAGTTTAAATGCACTTCTGTGTTTTGGATTGAAGTACATAATAGCCAGAGTAACTACTGGACATATTGAGACTTAACATCTTATCTCTCAGGTTGGCGAGTGCAGTGGAATGCTAAGCATTGTTTTTTTATTCAACGTGTTGTTTGATTTCGTACTGTTCATGAACGTTCGTATCGCTTACCATTAGGCGAGCGATAAGCTAGTCTCGCCAAAAAATTCAATAAAAAAATTTTGAGAATATTCTTAGTGGAGACTTATACTTTGCTGACGATGTAGTAGGCTTTATTTTAATTCACATTTCCCAGAGTCATTAATTAGAATCTCTAAAGATTAAATGTTATTGAACCGCGGAATAAGAGAAATTTCCATTTTGAGTTGATTTATAATCGCCACCGGATTGGATTGAAATCCGCCTTCCTATTTAATTATAGTTTTGAATGCCGTGAAATAGTCATTTGTTCGCAACCGATATTCAAACTGAATAATATTTTGAGTCAGTTTAGATTAAGCAAAATATATCAACAAAACCAGTACAAAGAAAATTTCATACGAAAAGTTACAAAAGCGAATGTTGATGGAATTTATCTTATGAAAATGATAAGAGGCTATATTTCATAACTCCATTATCTATCTGTCAGATAGTTTCAACAGTGGCGCCCTCTTAACCCTAAATACCGGATTACTTGGCAGAGCAGTATTTTCTTATAAGGCGTTTCGTAAAGATGGGTTCTGTGGCTAAGACCAACTAAGCTTTGAATAGATCAGAAAATCATATTCATTGAATACACTCCTCCTGTCAACTTGTAAAAATATTTCGTACATTTGTTACTTATTGAAAATGATAGGCATTTGATAGCCGTGGGAATATTGAAACATTTTTTGCCAGTATTTCATTAATTTTATCAATCTTGTATCTTGTATCAGCCCATATACGTCCCACTGCAGGGCACGGGCCTACTCTACAATCGTAAGTACGATTGAGAGTGGTTAGGCCATATAGTCCACCACGCTGGCCTAGTGCGGCTTGGCAGACTTACATACCATAGAAATTTATGTAAATCGCTATGGTATGCAGGTTTCCTCACGATGTTTTCCTTCACCGTTTTAGTACGTGGTGATTGACTATCAATACACACATGACTCCGAAAAGTCAGAGGTGTGCCCTGGGATTCGAACCCGCGACCACCGTGAACATGTTGGCAGCCGCGTCTAGTCCGTTTACCAACAGGCCACCACGCACTATCAATAAGAACTTGTTTTATAGTGTACGACTGGAACGATACAAATACTGTCAGAATTAATAAATTATTTTTAGAAAATGATTTTTCAATACCTATTTCTGAATTATATCAAGAAAATACTAATTCCAAATTATTTTAAAAGCCATCTAAAATGAAGATACATATATCAGACCATAAATTGGCAAACTCAAAATTCAATTTCACGTAACAAAACAATTACGATACCTGTACCATTTTCTATAATGAATACCACGAACAAACCATTAAGGAAAGCTTTATATTGTCGAATGTTTCATTTTTTTGTCTGCAATAACAACGTTTCGTGGGCAATAATCCCTTTTTAGCGTGTTGGGCGAAAATGTTTAAAGCCGACGTCAAATGTAGAGACTGGTAGAGTATTTATATTTTCGCATTTCGTAATCAATTACGAGCTACCGCCATCTTCTTGATGTGGAAGGAAAATCGGGTAATAATTGAATTGTATTTTCCGACTTTTCCTAAAGGTAATTTAAGTGTGTAATGGAAGATGAGTTGGATGGCGAATACTTTTTTCCGATTTTCGTAGATAATAGTAACAGCTCGGTTATTTCTCTTTATTTTAAGTCTTTTTTTTTACATTTTTATATATATATTAAAAAACAAAATACATATAAAAATATAAAAAGTTATCCAACGATGGCGAGGCTCGAGACCCAAGCCACCGGTGGTTAGGAACCCAAAGTGAGGAACCGCCTCACAATACGTGCCGTGTCAAGCAATACTGCCTTCTGAATCTGACTCCTGACCCAACAGCCGATTGAGAGCCTCTGTAGATATTGGTCGAGGCTCTTTGGTATCAACCCATGAGCAGAAACGACAATCGGGACAATAATTGTTGAGTCGACATCCCACATGTCGGTAACCTCGTGTGCCAAATCTAAATATTTAGACATTTTGTCTTTTTCAGCTTTGACAAGGTTATCGTCATGCGGGATGGTGACGTCAACAAGTATAGCCCGGCGCGCCAATCGATCTATTATCACAATGTCAGGCTTATTGGCTGGAATAGTCCTGTCTGTGATAATAGATCGATCCCAATACAGCGTTGCATGACCATTTTCGAGAACTGGTTGGGGCACATACTGGTAATATGGCACTTCAGGAGTCACAAGTCCATATCGAAGGGCAATTTGCTGGTGTATGATCTTGGCTACTAGGTTATGTCTATGCAAATACTCGCCGTTAGCAAGATACGAACAACCGGAGATAACATGCCTGATAGATTCGCCAGGTCGGTGGCATGCCCGACAGATGTCGACCGTACCGTCCTTCAGGATGTATTTCCTATAGTTGTTCGTCTTAATAACTTCGTCCATAATTGCAAAGACAAAACCCTCGGTTTCCCCAAAGAGGTTACCGAAGCGTAGCCAAGACACAGACGCTAGTCGGTCCACATCAGGCCCATGAAGGGCTCGATAGAACCGACCGTGCAGCTCTTTGCTCTTCCATATGTCCTCGCGATCCTTAATGCCTACCACCAGAGGTTTCCGCCAGTTCTCAATCGCCAAAGAGAGCGGGGTAAATCCTTTATCTACCATAACTACAACCCTATGCATATCCACATCTGTATCAGCCCATATACGTCCCACTGCAGGGCACGGGCCTACTCTGCAATCGTAATCGATTGAGAGTGGTTAGGCCATATAGTCCACCACGCTGGCCTAGTGCGGGTTGGCGGACTTACATACCATAGAAATTTTTATAAATCGCTATGGTATGCAGGTTTCCTCACGATGTTTTCCTTCACCGTTTTAGTGCGTGGTGATTGACTGTCAATACACACATGGCTTCGAAAAGTCAGAGGTATGCCCTGGGATTCGAACCCGCGACCACCGTGAACATGTTGGTAGTCGCGTCTAGTCCGTTTACCAACAGGCCACCACGCGCTTCATATCCACATCACTGTGAAGGAAAAAATCCCTAAGATTGCACACCTCGCGATTATGCAAGTCCTTAGCATTAAGAATGCCTCGGCCACCACATCTCCGTGGTATGTACAATCTCATCACTGATGATCGTGGATACATACGATGTGCAGTCAGGAGAGTTCGGACTTTACGATCCAGGGCGTCCAATTCGGTCTGAGTCCATTTGAGTATGCCAAAAGAGTACATGAGTACAGGCATAACCCAACCGTTAAAAGCGCGAATCTTTTTTCCACCTGATAAAAAACTGTTAAGTACTTTTGTCAGGCGGCTAAAAAAACGCTCTTTCAACGATCGTTTTACATCTGCACCCATGATACCTAGAGCCTCAGGCATACCCAAATATTTGTAGGTTTCCGTCACGGAGAGGGATCTGGATTATGTATTATTATCTTGTGTGGTGGTGGTAACAGCTTATTATTATTCTATGAAGGACGTGTAAAAAATTGAAGTTAATTGACGTATTGATTAGCTAGTTGAAGTGGCAGTGAATAGGGCGCATAGCTTCAGAACGCAATGAAAGAAATAGAAAATTTTGACATGATATATCCTGGAAATTCCAGCGTTGGAGGTACAAGTACATGTTAAGCAGAATACCTAATAAAAATGTAAAAGGTAGCTAAACGCAGGACTCTTCACACAGATCCCCGTTGAATCGGTGTGTCTTATAATTTTTTAGCTCACTGTGGAAAGTGGCTGCAAAATGGCTTAAAACTCGGATAACTTCTGTTGTAATCTATGGTAAATTTATAATTAAATATTAAAAGTGATATTATTGGGTTAGGAACCACCTATCACATCGTGGGACGGAACATACAAGGCGAAATGTGGGTATCCTGGCACCTCTGCCTACCCCTTCTGGGAAAAAAGGCGTGATAAACTCACGTATGCAAAAGTGATATGTAGCGCCATCTATTGGGCTTATGAGTAACAGGTCGATGTACGCAATAAATAACTGGCCTGGCCTCCCTTGAAAAATTCTTGTAAACTGAAAACACGTGTCAGATATAAAATTATGTAAATTTCTCAACATTATGTAAAATAAAGACTTATTAAACTACTGGATATCTTTAATTTAAAACACCACCAACCTAACAACTTCAAAATATACTAGCTGCTAAATCAGTGCATTCTATTAATCTTGTACCCGAAGTGCACTATTAAATTAGTCAAAACCAACACCTGATCTATTCTGAACAAACCGAATCGTTATGCCGGCCGCCTGGCCGTCAAGATCGGAAATTCTATTGCTTAATTGGACACCGGGGATCTCACTCAGGCCCCAATTAAAACTGATTCTAATTCACTTACGCGCGCCTCTCTGAATCAACAAACGGCAAGGCTAGAGCCAAGTCTTTTGTAACACTTCGATTTTTCTTATAGTTGTTAGTGGAATAAAAGTTCTACTTATTGCATAATTGTTTTATTTATATTGGATACTAACGGTTGAGCCCGGCTTCATCCGGGTGCCGATACTTTTTTTGTTTAATCCACATTAACAACATATTATTATTTTGCTTGCTAATTATTTTATATTTAAACTCAATGTGACTGCCGTCGTCTATATTGCTTTTCCCGTCCTATCCCGACCCGTAATATCCCGTTCTGTCTCATCTCATTTTGTCTCATGAAGAAAAACATGCAATCCTGTTCCCTCCTGTCCGATGCCATCCATCCAAATTCGAAAGAGTAGTAAATATGTACATTTGAATTCAAGAGTCCCACGGGAATTTTTCGGGATTTCAAGAAGCCCATGTTCTAGTAGATGTATAGTATAGTAGTTCTAGTATATAGATCTATGTTAAATTTCATCAAAATTTGTAGATCCGTTTTATTATTTTATTTATTTAATGCTTCATATACATAAACTGTATAAAGGCGGACTTAATGCCTGAGGCATTCTCTGCCAGTCAACCTTTAGGTGGTGCAGAGAGAGAGCAGGGTATGCGCATAAAATATGTAATACATAAATATATTTAATCAATTAATAAATGTAACTGTATACATACACACACACATTTAAATACATACACATGTATACACACATATAAATTTAATATATATATATATATATATATATACCGGGTATCTCAAGACTGCTACCGAAAACGAAGACGGGTGGTAGTTTTAGTGACTACAAACACATTGCAACTAAAAATTTCGCAAAGAAACGCGACAGTTATTTTTTATGGTTTTTTAAATATCTTCATTTTTGGGTGGTAAATCCATAGTTTTTGCTAAAATAATAATTTAAACTCTTTTATACCCTAGATTATTTATAAATAAAAGGGTATACACAATTATTTTAGGAAAAAATGTATTTACCACCCAAATATGGTAATAGGAAAAAAAAAATTCTCGCTTTTTTTAGCAACTTTTTCTGTTGCATTGTGTCTGAAGTTGCTTAAACTACGACCCGGCTTCGTTTTCGGTAGCAGTCTTGATAGGTATATCAAGACTATATACCTATATAAGAATAAATATATATACAGGGTACTGTATATATATTTATTTATATATACACACATAATATATATATATATATATATATAATATAATGTAAATGGAAAGTGATAAATACACACTAAAGTGATTCTGCCAGGCGATCAGTAAAAGTTGCTTAACTGACCTTTTAAAATTAATGCGAGTACTTGACGCCCTGATTCCGAGGGGGAGTGCGTTCCATAGAAGTATGGACTGAATAGGGAAAGAAGAATGTATGAAGTCTGAGTTGTGAGAAGGACAATGAAGAAGAAAATTTTTAATTGACCGAAGGTTCCTATCGTGGTTGCTGCCTAAGTATCGAAATTGAGATGTAAGATAAGAAGGTGGGGTAGGAGACGTAAGTATAGAAAAGAGTATAGTGAGTGCGTGTAAAGTACGACGCTGATGAATAGGTAACCATTTTAACTGGGAGCGGTAACTGGAAACATGATCATATTTACGAAGATTAAACACGAAACGAATGCAGTTATTAAGAAGCCGGTCAAGTTTATTGAGGTGATCTGCATTCAGATCAAAGTAGCACACATCACCATAGTCGATTAAAGGGAAAATTAAAGATTGCACAAGCATTGTCTTGGTTTTAACAGGGAGGAAGTTCTTCAGACGATAGAGGACACGCAGAGTACCGGTGACCTTCTGAGAAACAGAGGTAACCTGGGCTCGCCAACTCAAGTTTGAATCAATAAGTAGGCCCAAATTTTTAACAACTGAACTCCAGGCGATTACGGTCCCATTATATATGACAGGAGGGATAATTGCGGCGTCCAATCTGCGTACCATCCTTGAACTACCAACAATTATGGCCTGACATTTGGTGGGGTTGACTGTGAGACCAAAGCTATCCGACCAGTGTTTAATATGTGCCAGGTCCCAGTTTATCTTATTGATCGCAGTCTCCACACAGTCATAACTTGCTTGGGAGTAAATTTGCTAGTCATCGGCGGAGAGATGATACGCACATTGAAGATCCTGGGTAATAAGATTAATAAATATAGAGAATAACAAAGGAGAAAGAATACCGCCTTGAGGAACGCCAGAGTGCAGGTCACGCCAATTTGACGAAGAGTCATCATGACGAACCGCTTGCTGACGTCCCTGACGATAGGATGAGAGCCATTCCAGGGCCTTGGACGAGATCATAAAGTGGGTGAGGATGGATAATAGGATATCGTGACTGACGGTACTAAAAGCATTAGAGAAGTCTACCAGTGCCAACACGGTAACCTTGGAGTTCTCCATGCCCTGTCTAATATCGCCAGTCACTTTAAGGAGCACGGAAACAGTGCTGTGCCCAGGTTTAAAACCAGACTGAAGAGGGTTTAAAAGGTTGTTCCGATGAACGAACCTGGACAGCTGCTTGTGTGCACTAGCCTACAGCACTTTGAACAGGAATGGCAATATGGAAATGTTACGGAAATGGTTGGCAATAGATGGATTGGGGATTTTGGGAAAAGAAATGACGTGTGCTTTCCGCCAAGAAGACGGAAAAATGCCTGACTCAAAGGAAGCATTAAGGATATGGGCAATGGATGGAAGAAGCAGGTCAAGTAAAGGAATTACCATGCGGCGTCTGATATTGTCGCAGCCCTTGGCATTAGATTTGATAGATAGGATTATCTTTCTGATCTCATCCATAGCAACTGGAGAAAAACTGTTAAGGAATGCCAGAGTGCGTTGTTTGATTTAGTGATCAAGGGCATAGTGAAATGTTTGTTAACGTCATCTAA
Organism: Hyles vespertilio; assembly: GCA_009982885.2. Lineage (NCBI taxonomy): Eukaryota > Metazoa > Arthropoda > Insecta > Lepidoptera > Sphingidae > Hyles > Hyles vespertilio. Next base: position 21,179,363 of record CM042807.1, read on the forward strand.
ACTGATCGCCCAAGGAAATTCAAAATATTTCCCCTTGCCGATACCTAGTGTGTTGAGAAACTGCCAGATATTAGAAGGCAGATTTTAGCATTAAAACGGAACATATTAGGAGAATAAATATATTAGGAGAATCAGGACTATTTATTTATTTATTTCTGTACACTTTATTGTACACACAAAAATACAAATAAAAACGGAACTCATAAACATAAAAAGTACAATATATAATATGTAAGATACACATATATGTGACTGTTGGGTATGTCTTTACTTTTATCTTTATAATATGATCCGGGATCAGTAAGGTAATATTTATAGCAGCGTTTGTGTGCTATTTATAACAAGGGATCATTTTACGTCACGTAGTAAACAGCAAAGCCTTAGCGGCGCGGCGGGTGGGCTGGTTCATACTTCATTCACATCCTACTTTTTGCATCGTCAAAATGTCAGATGCAGGTCGCTTTGGTAATTTACATGAGAAATCATTTTATAATAACTCAGGTGGAGAAAAATATTACTGGCTTGGAAACAGCAAGAAGAAAAAAAATGGTTCAGTCGAAGCTTCGAAAATCATTATGGCCAGGTTTGAAATAAGTTGTTAGTTGTTTTGATATAGTAAGGTGTAGGCACAAATTAGATAGACAATAGCCGAATAAAAATTATTCTGCTTACAAAAAAGTGGATAAAAGACCAAGTAGCTTTTGAGCCTAGTACAGAATGATTGTTTATCAATACCCATATTATGACTTCTAAGAGTCCGATTTGTGCACTTGGATTTGTACCCGCGACCATTATTAACATATGAGCAGTTGCATCTGGGGGCGCGGCCGAGCCCCCTCCAAGTCGAGCTAAAAAGTGGCATGGCCGTAACATCCTTTTCTCGAAGCAATTCAGACCATTTTCAACCCCATATAACTTCGTTGTGGCTAAAGCATGAAGCCTGAATTTTCAGTTACTAAGCAGGCATTGTGTAAACACGGTATATTTAAAATTTCATTCAATTTGAACCAGTAGTTTAAGAATTATAACTTATCAAACATTCGTAATTTTGTCACTCACTGACTAACTGACCGATCATCAAAAGTCGAAGGCACTTCTAGCAGACATAGAACCTTCAAATTTAGCATATAATTAGTGTTTAGTGTCTAAAGTAAGGGAAAATTCAAACATTTCATAATTTGTGTCTAGTTTTCTAGATACACCAACTGCGTGAATAACTTTGTAATCTCATATAAATGTATAGGATTACAAAGTTACATTTGCAGTTAATGAATCATTGTACCCGTATATAATGGAATAATAGTTGTAGATAGATATTTATATATATGAGGCATAACAGGAGGGGATATAGAGAGGGAAATGGTGTATGCAGCCCATGAAACTGTACGACATTCCTCTAGAAAAACATGACGAAGAAAAACTTGCAAATAAATAGACTAAATAGCTCGAAAATATCAGTTACAATGAAAGAAAGAACATTAATAATCAAATCCGCTATATTTGTGATAAATTGATACCTACAAAAATAAGAAAAATCCATAAGACAGAGGCTTTAAGAAAAATCGTTAGTGATATTCTAGAAGTAAGAAGTACCGAAAAGGAAAAAAGTAGGACTCTACAAAACGAGGTAACAAACAAAAAATAAAAAAAAATAAAAAAAAACAACATACAGTCGAATTGAGAACCTCCTCCTTTTTTTGAAGTCGGTTAAAAAAGACGTGAGATCCCATCAAAAACATCCTGTAAAAAAATCCAAGTCTCGCAGCTCAGGTTTTCTACCGCAAAAAGTTGTGAGATGCATGTAATACCAAGTCGATTAATTTATTTAGTCCTTAAGGGACCTTCTATATAAAGTTATTACGTTAGTTATTACCATATCAATATTAAAAATTCTTTACGTTTTAAATAAATAGATCGACTTGGCCAGCAGCATTATGTATAAATTGTACGATACATTATATTTTTATGCGATGGCCAAGTCGATCCATTTATTTAAAACGTAAAGAATTTTTAATATTGATATGGTAATAACTAACGTAATAACTTTATATAGAAGGTCCCTTAAGGACTAAATAAATTAATCGACTTGGTATTACATGCATCTCACAACTTTTTGCGGTAGAAAACCTGAGTTGCGAGACTTGGATTTTGTTTACAGGATGTTTTTGATGGGATAAGACCTGTTACCCACATGCCACCACTAACTTAGATATAATTCTAAAACCAACAAAGAAAGTTTCACATAATCAAAATAGCGAATACCAACGAAATTATTCTAGCTCTGACAAATCTGAACATAAGTATCAAATTTTATTATTCCAGTATTCCATTCTTATAAAACTAATCCAGAGATTTTCCAGGATTCCGAGCATAATTGAATGAAGCATTTGTGTTGATTCTCTTCGTATGACTTAACTTCTATGCAAAGAATTCCAGTGAATTGAATTGAAACTTTTGTTCGCGTTCATATTGTATTGCGGGTATTAATTTTCTGCACTATAGATTGCTTTTAAAGTGGTACTTGCGTATTTTGACTGTGAATTTGGAAGTAATTCTTCCAAAAGTAAAAACTGTATATATAATTTGATACATTTGATGATGACGTACTATAAAAAAATTATTTTATTTTGCATCAAAGTTAACAATTGCGTAGTGGCACGGACTTTTTTTTTATTTATTTATTTTTTATTTGGGAAACATACAATCCTGAAGTTCTTAAAGACGAAGTTTCTAGAAAAACATAAACTCATTTGCAAAAAAAACGGGCACCTAAGCAATGAACCATTTCAAATGTTACTATTGGTTTCTTTGATAATTATAGGTAGTTTTACTTTCACAATTTTGTAAATTAATAAGCAAATAATCGTTTTCGTCAGTTTTATCATAAAATTTTGATAAAATTTATGGGTTTTAATGCTAAAGTTCACTAGTAGTGTGTGCTCACTAGTAGTGCATATGCTCGTGAAGTAAAAGTTAACAAAGATTTTTGTTTGTTTTTTCTTTAATAAAGTAAAAGCACATAAATGTTTAGTATTGAGTGTGACCTCCTCTAGCTGAAATCACAGCTTGAATTCGTCTGGGTATGCTAGCGAGGATATCCCGGATACCTGCTTGCGAAATACGTTCCCACTCCACGGTAATCACATTCTTCAGCTCTCTGATGGTCTGCGGAGCCGGTTGTACTGATCTCACGCATCGTTTCAGAACGTCCCAGATATGCTCTAGAGGAATGAGCCTGGTTCTGGAAGAAAACCATGTACCCAACCACGGGATGATCGTTTTCTTGTGAGTCGCGCATTGAGAAATCGTATGTCTTCGTATGTGGGACCTTAAGAACCACCTCGAAGAAGTAAGAAATGTGCATATTAGTCTATGGACGGTCAGGAGAAGGCTTCTCGTGGCCAATATACGCAGTCATCGCCCGGCCCGCGGCCCTAAGTTACTCCGTGAGCACAGAGTTGCCAAGCTTAGGTTTGCTCGAAATTGTGAGTCATGGACTCAAGAAGACTGGAATAGGGTATTGTTCTCCGATGAAGCCAGGATATCTCTGTTCGGTGAAGATCGACGTCGGCGAGTGCTACGAAGACGAGGAGAACGCTTTGCAAAGGCTTGTTTTGAAGAAATCACACCTTATGGTGGGGGCTCTGTTATGTTTTGGGCAGGAATAAATTCAATGGATCGTACAGAGTTAGTCTTCATTGAAAACGGCTCACTGACTGGACATCGATACATAATGGAAGTTCTAATTCCTCATGCACAACCCGCATTGACCACTTTAGGCGAAGACTCAATTTTTATGGACGACAACGCTCGCGCCCACCGGTCTGGCGATGTGGAAGCGTATGTGCAAGAGGTCGGCATTCGTCGTTCGGATTGGCCAGCTCGAAGTCCCGACCTCAATCCTATAGAGCATGTCTGGGACGTTCTCAAACGACGCGTGAGATCAGTAAAACCGGCTCCGCAGACCATCAGAGAGCTGAAGAATGTGATTACCGCGGAGTGGGAACGTATTGCGCAAGCAAGTATCCGGGATATCCTCGCTAGCATACCCAGACGAATTCAAACTGTGATTTCAGCTAGAGGGGGTCACACTCGATACTAAACATTTATCTGCTTTTACTTTATTAAAGAAAAAACAAACAAAAATCTTTGTTAACTTTTATTTCACGAGCATATGCACTACTAGCGAGCATACACTACTAGTGAACTTTAGCATTAAAACCCATAAATTTTATCAAAATTTTATGATAATACTGACGAAAACGATTATTTGCTTATTAATTTACAAAATTGTGAAAGTAAAACTACCTATAATTATCAAACAAACCAATAGTAACATTTGAAATGGTTCATTGCTTAGGTGCCCGTTTTTTTTTGCAAATGAGTTTATATCAGCAAAGTTTCCACTAAAAAAAAAATTTGTTTTAGTAACGGACCAGACACGATTTCCAACATGTTCACGGTCGTAGGTTTAAATCTCAGGGCGCAGCTCCGAATTTCGGAATCATATGTGAATTGATAGTCAATCATCACTTACTATAACGCTGAAGGAACACGTCATAAGGTGACCTCACAGATCACTTCCAATAGATACCGCATTACGATAGTTTTGTTTTGAACCGAAAACGCCAACGAAGGGAACTGCGCGGGGGGTGGGCGGGTTGCAGCGCGGTCACGTGGACTTCACTGGAGAGATGAGGCATAAGTCGATAAATAAAAAAATGTATCGATAGTTCGATTTGCCAGTAAGTTTTTTTTTTTTTTTATTGCATTGAATGGCGAGACGAGCAAGCCGTTCGCCTGATGGTAAGCGATACGACCGCTCATAAACAGTAGCAATATTCCACTGCGCTCGCCATCCTGAGACATAAGATGTTAAGTCTCAATATGTCCAGTAGTTGCTCTGGCTACAACGTCCTTCAATCCGAAACACAACAGTGCATTTAAGCAGTGTTGTTTCACGGGAGAAATAGACATTGCGGTGGTACCTACCCAGATGGCTTCTCACATATGAGAGACCTACCACCAGTAAAGTTGCCAGTAAGTTCATGTGTTATGATCGCTTCTATAACTTAATTACCAACTTGTTAAATGTTTGATAATATTTTTTCACCGGCCTGATCTGATAAATTATACCAACCGGCAACCGCTAACTACGAATAAAATAGGATTAAGATTTATACTTTAGTATGTAACGGTTTTATTATTCACCGTGTATTTTTGTATACCATAATGGCGAAATACCCAAATTAAGTGTTGATATAAAAGATGAGATAAAAATATGAAATAGTAAATAACTAAACCTCACGCCCTAAAGTGCTACAATAACTTATTCCGTTTCTTAAATTCTGACGGCGGCTGTAGTAAATGTAATATCGACAAGTGACGATGAAACCCACTTGACGAACTATGAATGTTTTTGAGACGATATATACAACGTATGTTAAAATTAGTGCAATAGCTTGTGCTACTGATTCTCAATAAACTTAGTATACTAAAACTTATGGTAAATACCCTCCCACTATATTTGAAAACGATTTGAAAATAAATAAAAAAATATTGTAAAAGTACCTTGTTAACAAATTCAACTATTTCAAATTATATAAAATAACGTAATTATGGTAATTTGCAATTTTTATTTAAATCAATATATATTTTGTGACATTGTTATTTAATAAAATTAATTTACATTATTGTTTTACAATATCCATATTTCTGGGAATGATATTATAAACATGCGTCAAACACTAGAAGAACGCGTGATTTCGCCAAAAAAAGATGGCTTATTACGGTTATTGCTATGCGAAAAAGAGACGGCTGATTTACCATCCGAACTCGACTGTTTGACATTGATACATTAACCAGTATAAAATGAGCTCGCTCGGGACCAAATTAATTTAAATAATATTAGTTATCGATGGAAACTTATTGCGTTTTTTTAGATACTTTATTTTTTTGAGTATTTTGCACACCATTTTATTTCTGTATTCTGTATTCTGTATCAGCCCATATACGTCCCACTGCAGGGCACGGGCCTACTCTACAATCGAGAATACGATTGAGAGTGGTTAGGCCATATAGTCCACCACGCTGGCCTAGTGCGGGTTGGCGAACTTACATATCATAGAAATTCTTATGAATCGCTATGGTATGCAGGTTTCCTCACGATGTTTTCCTTCACTGTTTTAGTGCGTGGTGATTGACTATCAATACACACATGAAAAGTCAGAGGTGTGCCCTGGGATTCGAACCCGCGACCACCGAGAGCATGTTGGCAGTCGCGTCTAGTCCGTTTACCAACAGGCCACCACGCACTTTTTATTTAACAAATCATTTTTAACTGTAATATTATGTTCCCAAAATGTAATTTTCGCTAACGTGCGACGACATGTGCGGGTCCACTACTTGGACGACACTGATGACGCGACATTTGGCATCGGTTTATATCTACCTGATAGCTTATATGTGTTGGGCGCAACCGCTGCCTTGCATTAGGTATCTATTGGGAGTGATCTGTGGGTGACCTGCATACAATAGCCATCATAAGAAATTGTTCTATGGTACATAATAGTATGTAAAGTCAGCTAACCCGCATTAGGTCAGCTCGGTGGACTATACAGCCTAGCTCCGCACAATCGCACTCTTGATCTGTAGTGGGACGTATATGGGCTGATACGGATTAAATTAAAAGACAAGGCTTATTTTGAAAAGGGAAGACTTTTAAAAAAAGAGAAGGCTTATTTTAAAAAGATAATTTTCTTCAGCTTAACTTTCAAAGAACATTGGTAAAACCATTGTTAATGCAATTCTTAATATTTTTCATCCCAACACACAAAATAATTACAACAAAGAAATATATGGAAGATTGTCATTGCTCTTTAGTACCATCAGTATTTTATGAGTATTTGCATAAGTTACCAAATATTTTGAGACGTACTAGCACTAGAACTAAAAAAGGGTTTGTAACGAAATCAGAACATCTACAGTACCCTTGTTGTTGTAGGTAAAACTTTGGGTCACATCAATGTTTCGTTGTATATCCAAAGTTGGAATATTTGCTTAGGGGTACGAATGTTACGGGTGTAATAGATTTGGGTCGGAATCAAAGCATCCTGTATATAAAAGTCTATAGTGGATAATAACAATGCTTTAGTTTTTATATATAGTGATTTTCTTTATACTTTACTATTGAAAATATATTGTTACCATGATTTCTTGTGCATCGTAAACTTAATCATACTGTCATGGAATAAATGTATACTGGCTAATTTATTTTCACAGAATAAAAACTTCTTAACTGGCTTTAACTTTTTCTTAATCAGTAAATATGAAACGAACAAGTAACATCCCATATTTTTATTATATTAGGTATTTTAGTTTTGAGTCCGAAGTGTGATGCCTTAGTATGGAGTCAGGACTATGTATGTGACTGTTGGGTTAATTTATTTATTATATTTTAAATTTTATTTGAGTTACATTTTAAAATTAACATTTTATAATAAATTGTGACATTGTCCTTATAAACTATCGAAAGTGCTATTAACCTTCGTAGCTTCATTAAAGTTCAAAAAAGCTATATTTTTAATATATTTCTATAGAAGTCGCAAGAAAATCCCCTAGTCAAATAAACCAACCTCTTCTTTCTTTATTTATTTATTTAATTGAACTCGATTTTTAATTGAACTCGAGTTAAAAATCAACGAAATCTTTACTACCAAAAATATTTTTAACCTGCAAAACGTCACAGCTAAAGTGCATAAGCACAGTATGAATTATGTTTGATGCAGACCAAAATGTCGAAATGTAAACAGCATATTTTTATCTTGGATATACAATTCATAATATCCATTTGGGAATGAGCCAAACATGTAACATTTTGAAAGCTAGCATTAATTTAGGCGTTGCAATACTATTACTCGCATTTCTCGATGTTTGAATAAAGCATAATTCTGACCGGAAAAAATTATTGATGAGGAAATGGGCGAACATGTGCTGTCATTTCAAAATTAGTGAAATTCTGACGTATTGAATAGTATGACTGAATTTTAGTTTTAAATAAATTGTAGTTTCAAAAAACTTGCTTTCATAAAAAAATCTAACTAAAAAGTGCTGGAGGATAAGTAACTATTGTAAGTACCCCACGGTTTGTAACAATAAAATGTATGTATTTTACTCTATTTTCTAATTGATAAACTCATTATCAATTATTTTAAACTTTAGTTGATATTTTACAAAAGTATGTTTTTTTTTAGTTTTTTAAAGTATAATTTAATTGCTTGCACCTAAACATCTATCAATAGCTGTTTTATTAAAGGACGCAAATTACAGCACACTTTTTATTTCTTTCAAAAAACCTTAAATTGTGAAAGATTCTCGATTAGATAATGTTATATATTTTATAATTCGTTGTATCGTCATCGGTCTGAATAAATTTGCAAAATTTCGAGTCAATCCGATGTTTTGAAGGGGTCAAAATCATGTTCAAAGATTCCATTACATACTAACATACATACGTCTGAAGCTAATACAAGCGTATTAAAAAGATCAAAATTTGATCGTGACATTAGTAAAGGATTGGATGTAGGCCTCATAAACAGCGTACAAAAACAGTCGAAAGTAAGAGCATCCGGGTCGCATATTATAATGGAAGGGCTAGTGAAGGTTTTGCGCCGGGCGGATACGCGGAAGTAATTCGGGACGCTTCTCATCCTGAGATGTTCAGTACCGCCCATAATGCGTGTGACGATCACTTTGTACTTATGGATGTAGGCTGTTTCAAACAGATAGGTGTTTTTAGTTCTTGAGATAGATATGTCATATTTAGTTTTTACGATATAAACTTTTTGTAGCCACGCTCTTCTCAGAATGAATAGGCAGGCTCGTTCAGGGCAGGATCACTGTCTCATAGAAAATCAACGTGAAGGGAGATTGCCGGATGCAAAACACCACTTTCTTTTTGTCATCCTTTTTCTTTCTAGCTCACCTCCGAATTTGAGCGGAAAATTACCTATGATCCAAGCTTTGTGAATCTTAATGGGCGGCAGTGATCACGTATGATCAGGTTTTTTTTTTTTTATTCCATTGAATGGCGAGACGAGCAAGCCGTTCGCCTGATGGTAAGCGATACGACCGCTCATGAACAGTAGCAATATTCCACTGCGCTCGCTATCCTAAGACATAAGATGTTAAGTCTCAATATGTCCAGTAGTTGCTCTGGCTACAATGTCCTACAATCCGAAACACAACAGTGCATTTAAGCAGTGTTGTTTCACGGGAGAAATAGACATTGCGGTGGTACCTACCCAGATGGCCTCTCACATATGAGAGACCTACCACCAGTAAAGTGACCTATTTACTCGTATGCCAGACCTAAACAATAAAAAAATACATTCACTATACTTGCTATTTTTTGACCCATTTAATATTTATCCGCTGTACAACTTAATATCGGAGAATAATATCCCTCAGCTCAATATTTTGTCACCAGCTTTGCTGTGTGTGGAGGGTTGTGGACAATTATTTGTCTACAATTCCTCTTTTTTTCTGATTAATTTCGATGCGGATTAAGGACAGTCTAGTGTATCTAATAGAGTCACCGATCTCCGGAGTTTGGTGTCAATTCTTTGCGTACCACTGTGGATCCTAGCTGACAGGAGATGCAGTGATGATTGTGTGGACGGGAATGTTTCTAAATACTTTTTTATGTTCCCTAACATGACCAAAATTCTCGAAAATAAATTTAAGTTTTCCGCGTATTCATTTTATACGCCATATATTAATCAAAGCATCAATTAATTTCGAATTTAATAGTTCCAATGTCGATCAAATTCTAAAGTCTATCACGGAGGCTTCACTTCATAGTTTAGAATTTCAATTTATTTCTCAGTTGCTTCGGACAGAAATAAACTTTGTGTATTTACGTGCTTCATTACTTTAACTGACTTTTAATAGCATCAAGTTAAGTTGAACGAACTTTAAGTGATGTTATTAATGAGAATCTATTATACAATTTATATCGGAGCCATCCTGATTAATTTATGTTGGGATTTAGTATCCGTAAAATTTTAATACCAGTTTATTAATAGTTTGCTGGCTTTATTATTTTATATGTATGTATATATATGTATATGTATGTACGTGCATATGTATGTATTTTGTTCAAATCATCTCAATGGTATCGTTTTGGCCTGGTTTCGTCTTACAGCGGTTTTTGTCGATTTTTATAACGATGAACCTCCGACTGGTTAGATCTTACTAGTTAAGTTCTGAGCAAATCCTAATCAATTTCAAATTACATATCCTAAATAATGCACATCTAATAATATTTTCACATAAGTGCAAAAAAGTTAAAAAAGGAAACGTACAGATATTAGAAATTATAATGTAAAATTAATAGGAACAGCCCTAGAGAAAAACAAATCATTGAGAATTGCTGTGAGAGGAACAGAATTCGGAAGACTAACTTTGCGACAAATTAAAAACCAAGATGAAATAAAACATAGAGAGCAAAGCAAAATATTAAATATATGCAGAACTTTCTATAAAAATCTCTATACAGACAAAAGCCCTGACATAGTTTACGTAACGGACACATATTCATGCCCAGATGATATACCACCTATCACAAGTCTACAAGTACATCGTGCACTTACCTCCATGAAATTTGGAAAGAGCCCCGGGGAAGGTGGCGTTAGAACCGAAGCTAGACTGTCCCGCCCTCACACCCACCACTGCAACTCCTGTAAGCCAGGATCAACAGTGGCACGCAATGTAATGACACCGAGCATTGAAGCTCGGCGAGTCTCCGGGAATGTATAACTTGTCTTTAACCCGCAACGAAATCAATCAGAAAGTTAAATTAATAGGAGGAGTTGGAAATAAATTATTGTCCACTTCCCTCCGTGCAAAGCGGGTGACAAAACGATGAAATAAAGAGGTAAATAACCTCGCAAAAAGACTTTTACAGCCGGAGAAGCCAGCTGTAAAGCACCACGGATCAAATACTTATTACATTTAAATGGGACCTAATATGTGAGCTGTTACACTTGATTCCAGTAATAGGTATGGCAAAAACGCCGGAAAGCACGGAAATTCGTCCTAGTCTCTACAAGGTCCGTGTAGTATACAACTCCAGATGATATTTGCAAACTATCCAGCATGATTTTATGCTCATTCTGCCAAAGACTACACTCCCAAAGTATATGATGCGCGGATTGTTCATATTCGCAATTTGCTGTTGAACATGGGCACGCAGGCGATTCCACAAGCTTAAAAGAGTATAGTTTAGACTTAAAGTTACCATGGCCCGTGAGGAACTGTGATACGCAATAATCGACATGTAGCCATGTCTTCGTCAAACGATCACGCACGCAAGGAAAATATTGGTATAAATGCCGTCCCTTCAAAGATACCTCCCATCTATTTTGCCATTCATCTAATAGTTCGCTATATACCATAGGAAGCGGTTTAAATAATCTGTCGACTTTTAAGAGTTCACGTGCAGTTAAAAATCTTTGATCCATATTCTCCTTAGTAGAGTAATACATGGCGGCGCGACGTTGCACCTCCAGATCGACTGGAAGTACACCCGCCAGGACAGGCAAAGCTTCGGTACTAACAGTTCTATATGCCTTGCACAAGAATATCAACGCCAAACGTTGGCTCTGGAGCAGTTTTCTTCGCACAGCACCGATAGTAGCCCTATCAGCCCATACGGGAGATCCATAACAAATACATCCTAAGTAAGTTGCTCCATAGATGATTTTTAGTGTATTGAAAGATAGCCCCCACGTTGATTTCGATATTCTTGTCAAAGCAAAAAAGTTCCTTTTCGACTTTTCCCCGACGTTCTTAATATGTTCCAGAAAGGAAAAATTCCTTTCCAAAATTAAACCGAGATAACAAACCGATTCTTTTTTCTTTACAGTGATACTATTAAATTTAATTCGCGGCGGTGATTTTAAAGTTCCTTTTAGAAGTAATTGGAACATTTTATGTGGTGCAAACTGTAAGCGATTTCGATGTCCCCAATCACATATTAATTTTAAACACGCGTCTGCCATATTTTCTAATCCCGACCTACTGTTTGACTCTATAAGCAAGAGGCCATCATCCGCATATCCGGTCAAAGAACACCCCGACGGTAAGGGGATTGTAAGAAAATCGTCGAAGCCTAAATTCCACAAATAAGGACCTAAGACCGAGCCTTGTGGACAACCCATCGTCAGTGGTTTCGACACGGCATAGTGTCCAAGTTTAAGTTTTGTTGTTCCATGCGAGAAATACGAGTAAATAAGTGAATATATATTTTTAAAGCAACCTCGTAATTTCAACTTAAGAAGCAGCATTGGCCACCAAGCGTTGTCGAAAGCACCGGAGATGTCCAGAAAAATACCGAGTACATATTTACACACCGATGTACTTACCGCTCTTCTAACCGAAATTGCCGCGTCGATAGTTGACTTACCCGTAGTAAAACCGAACTGATTTTCGTGAAATTTTGGTCCGCCCGGTAGCAATCGAGGGACGATAAGACGTTCTAAAAGTTTACCTAGCGACGGCAAGAGTGTAATAGGTCTATACGACTTAGGATCATGTGGAGGTTTATCGCCACTCTTGGGTATTATCCGAATGAAACCGGTACGCCATACTCGCGGAAATACCCCTTCAGCAATGCATCTGTTATAAACTGTAAGTAACGCATCGCCTGCCGATTTACACGCCTCTTTAATCATTTTGTTCGATATTTTATCGTCACCGGAAGCCTTGTTTAGGGGCAAAGATCGTACGATTTCACTAAATTCATCAAACGACGACAGATTTGAATCCGAAGAGTTCGGCAGTTCCCCGGCCCACATCCTAATCTGCTTGTGGTATTCTGTGTCATTTTCAACATTATCATCCGGAATTAACGATTGTAACAGAGCGTCCGTTGTCTCCTCAATACCAGTGGTGTAGTTGTTGTCAATTTTTAAATTCTCAATATATGCCAAATTGATTGACCTATTCGCTTTGAATTCATGGTATAAAGGAGACCACGGACCCTCACTATCTAACCGAGCCACAACTTTTCGTAATAAATTACCCTTAGATTTTTGGACGGCCGCTTTATAATGCGATCTGGCAACTCTCAGTTTATTTAAAGCAGATGTAATTGCTTCCCCTGTGACAGAACGTCTCTTAAGCCCGTTAAAACGCCTACGCGCTCTGCGAAAAGTCCGACGTAGTTGGACTAGTAAATCATTCCACCAATCACACCTCCGAGCGTTAGTGATGGAACCTCGACCGATGGTAACGTCTGCGCAATATGTAAACGTGTCCGACATAATCTCCGCACAGGTTTCAGCTGACAGATCATTGCGAGTGAAGTCCCCAGCATGCCGAGCAAATAGCGAGCTAAATAAATCCCAGTCTGCGCCTCGGGATTTATATTTAAAATTAAAATTATTATGTACCGGACCCTGCGTCAATCTAGGCAAGAACTCGTACACAATCAGGCGATGGTCACTACACGACGCGTCCGGTAGGACGCGCCACCTATCAATACGGACGTCTCCACTAGAAAGTGTGACGTCAATAGAAGATTCGCCCATAGGGCTACTGTAAGTAGGTGGTGCATCGGGGGTGTTGTGTATTTCGAGATTCATCTCTGCAATAAAATCTTCTACAGCGCAACGTCGCTCGGTATCAGTGGAGCGATATTTGCCATACCAAAGGACAGATGACGCATTAACGTCAGCACCTATAATAATTTTATGTCCAGCGAGGGACCGCAAGACATAGCGGAGGTGACACAGGTGAGGACCCACAGGATCTGAGTATTGAAAATAACAGCTCACAACATAAACCTTACAAATCGGACTAGACACCTCAGCGACAGCACAGTGTGACGTCATAAGATTACGCACAGAGGTTACGGTAAGATTTGAACCCGACACAAAAATACCTGCTCGTGAGTTGCTATCAAGTTGTACGACCTTACTAGATATACGCGCATGTTGATATTGCTCCTGTACTAGTACGATATTTAACTTATACTCGCGAATTAACGTATCTAATTCCGACGTTGCTACCCTATCATTATGGAGGTTTAACTGTCCGATGGTAAAGTTATTCATATTGTGTTAGTACTGGGTCGAGAGAAATAGTTGTTGGAGTTTGTAGTTGTACGTTGGACACTCCTGAGACCCACAGCGATGATCGTGGGGTTTTTTAAAGCGCTTGCAAGGTGCGCATACTGGCTTAAAATCTGTGTCTGAACTGTGCGGACACGCCTTAGTCTCGTGTGCTTCAGCACAGACGGCACACGTAGGTGTTTTTACTGTACAGAACTTTTGCACATGCCCATAGTATTGACAATTCATACAACGCACTATTTCTAAGTCGTCAATGAATCGACAGGTGGCCCAGTCAATAAATAATTTCTCTTTTGTGTCCGCCAGATGTTTCCTTATCTCTGAATCTAACTCAATGCCAATCCATTTACGACCGTTATCTAAATTACGTCTACGAACTATTTTAATGGATTTAATGAAATCATCCTCCTTTATTGGCAATTCGTCCTTGATATTTTGACGATACAGTGCGGTAATAAAAGCGCGGTCTTCCATAGAGGATGGCACATCCTTAACGAGGATACGGGGGCGGCGCCCCTTGGGTTTTTCGAGACGTAATCCCGCCGATTTAATTGCCTCGACAGATTCGAGTTTTTTAATTTGTTTCTCATTCGCAACACGAAGCACGACGCGACCCTTCGTGGTTTTTTTCACGCCTACAATTTGGAATCCGTCATCACTTGGCTTTATTGCCTTAAAAAGCGCCTGTTTAGTTGCGGACGATGACGCCAAATCAGCTGATCGCTCGTCCGTCGGACATGCAACAATACACGGCCGTGGCGCGCGCGACTCCACTAGCGGTGCAGGTTTCGGTAAACGGAGTTTAAGTCGATCGGAGAAAAGTGAATTATTATTCTCGACAATATCATGACGTTTGTATTGGTCTAATTCGCGTTGCATATTGGCCAACTTGGTTTCATTGCAAGATGATTTTAATGCTAGTAACGAAACTATGGATGTAACACGTTGCGTTATATCTAACACTGCCGACCTATTCGCCACATTCATACGCGAGCCCTGATCATTAACAAGCTCATTAATTTTCGACAAATAATTGGAAACATCTGACACCAAATCACAATAGTCCGCGCGGCTCGCGTCGCTGCCGTTATCTAAAGATGAAGTCTCGGTCGATTCCGATAATTGCAAACGTTTGGAACATACGGGGGAAACATAAGTTGGTGAAGTCGTGTCACTAAAAAGTCGTTTAGCCGAATTAGGTGACCTAGGTGTTAGCTTACTTTGACCGAAAGGATTGGGCCCACGGTCGGGCGGAACTTTATTTTGAGCTGACATTATTTTGCCGAAATAAAATTAAGATTTTATTATTTTTAATCTTATAAAATGACACAAACAATATAAAATATTACTTTGAAAAGAAACAACAGCTGATTGTATGCCGGCCGAGCGATATTTTTTTTTTACGATACCCACACTAAAAAGAATATAAAGTACTTACCGAGGATTAATTGCTTAATTTCACTAAATTACGCAATAAAACATTTAAAAACTTACAGACCGTTGCTCACAATACTACACCATACAACAATAAGCAACCCACGAGCGATTAAATGCACTCCAAACACACAAAATACAATTTAAAATGAGGAGAACGTAAACACGTCACATCACCGTGCCCCCGCCAGAGGGGAAGTGAAGTGAAGAACCGAAGCTCTCAAAATAGGAGAACCTGCTCTACTACCGTATTTAACTAATTTATATAACACAATATTAAAAACTGGCGTTCTGCCTAAACACTTCTGCCATTCCAATATTATTTTACTATACAAAAAAGGTGATAAAA
This sequence comes from Hyles vespertilio, assembly GCA_009982885.2. Classification (NCBI taxonomy): domain Eukaryota; kingdom Metazoa; phylum Arthropoda; class Insecta; order Lepidoptera; family Sphingidae; genus Hyles; species Hyles vespertilio. The sequence goes on from CM042807.1 coordinate 21,195,281, forward strand.
CAGAAATAGGAAATTATCGCCCAGTCAGTTTGATATCCCACATATATAAAGCCTTCGTTAAAATAATTGAAAACCGGATTTCCCGACAACTGGATACACATCAGCCACCTGAACAGGCGGGTTTCCGTCGTGGTCTATCCACAATTGACCACTTGCAAACAGTTAATCAGATCATTGAAAAATACACAGAATTTGGACTTCCCCTGTATCTCGCGTTCGTGGATTATACTAAAGCCTTCGACAGTTTCAATCACGCCATTATTTTTAAAACTTTACATAAACAAAATATACCTGACATCTACATGCAGATTTTACAAAGAATATACTACAATAGCACAGCCGCCATCAAACTGGAGAATACAGGACCGTCCTTTCCCATCGGACGCGGAGTGAAACAGGAAGACCCACTTTCCCCAAAACTATTTACAGCCGCTCTACAAGAAGCTTTTAATAACTTACCATCCAGTTGGGGAGTGAAGGGCATTATTGTGGGTGAAAAAAGATTAACCAATCTACATTTTGCCGACGATATAGTCCTTTTCTCTTCTTCGGCATCACAGCTTGAAACTATGCTCAACGAACTACATACTGCAAGCGTCGAGGTTGGATTGAGCATGAACATGTTGAAGACGAAGGTAATGTCGAACGTTAGACAATTAAAAACCAAGGTAGGGGGTGTGAAGATTGCATACGTTGATGAATATTTATATCTAGGCCAAATAGTATCCTTCCAGAATAGGCAGGAAGCTGAGGTCAAGAGACGTATTGAAAACGCCTGGAAGAGCTACTGGTCTATGAAGCACTTGCTTAAAAGCGATCTCCCACTCGCTCTTAAACGAAAACTCATGGACGTGTGCATTCTCCCCATCCTTACATATGGCTCTCAGACCTGGTCTTTGACTAAAGTGCAAAAGTCCGATCTCGGGGTTTGCCAGCGAGGTATGGAGCGCAGTATCCTAGGTGTTAAATTATGCGACCGCATAAGAAATAGAGATCTGCGCTCCAGAACGAAACTTATGGACGTTGGGCAACAAACAGCCAAATTAAAGTGGGACTGGGCAGGCCACGTCTGTCGCATGTCAGGAGAGTTGTGGGCTAAGACTGCTACTGAATGGGCTCCCCAAAATACCAAAAGACCACGTGGTAGGCCGCGTAGAAGGTGGAAAGATGACCTAGATCATTTTAATAACAACTGGAGGATGAAAGCCTTGGATAGAGACGGGTGGAAGAAGGAAAGGGAGGCCTTTGCCCTGCAGTGGGACAGTATAGGATAGAAAAACAAAAAAAAGTGCAATGAAATAATAATTAAGTCTCATAGAAGATATTAACACACATGGAGAACCTTATGTTTAGCAATAATCTGGTCTACAATTACAAAGAACAAATACCAAACCTGTATTTTAAATACCAATCCACTCCCCGTACATTTAGCTTAAAAACAGTGGGGTAGTGCAGTTTGTTTGTTCTACAACGTCGCAGGTTCTCCATTAACAGATTGCGGTTGCCGTTCAAAATGCGGACTTTTTGTGCCTTAAGTATTTGTGAAAGAGCCTACTGCTAGTTGAAAAATTGATGAATTCTCAATAATTTTGACCTATATACTGCTCACGATCACTTGAGTGAGAATATTACTGATTACAAAATGTAGTATATTTTGGCCTGTCTTCATAATTGTTTTATTTGGTTATTTTGAGACTGAATAAAACTTTTTTCAATTGTAACGTTAGGTATAACAATTAATGATAATAAATAAAATAAATGAAAATAATTTTGGAATCCATGAAATGTCATACATTACTTATATTTAGACCCTTTTTTCCACTACCACCCGATTCACGAGGTATAATAATTGAATTTAACTTTTATACACTACATTATGCACTCACCACATTTGAAACCAACCACACCTTAATATTTTACTACATCATATACCTATAACCACAGAAAACATACTCAATCAAGGCCAATTACTTCGGTATAACACCGCACCTTTACAAAAATACTCCAAATTAGCAAAGGAAACGAGGCTGTCGAAAATGGCACTTGAAATAATGACAACTGGTGTACAATAGTACCTTTTGGCACAATGGGCAAGGCTCTGACATTCTGCTAACAAGTTGCGCACCGTTACTGACCGGATGGAGGAAATTGATTTAGGAATGGGTTCGAACCTGGAATGTGGAAACTTATAATTGTTGTGACAGGTCTTTAGTTCAGCTCGTAAAGTTTGAGCGTATGACTTTTAGTTAAGTTTAATCGGTGCAACATGCTGTACGTAGTTTTCGGTAATTATGTACCGGCTCTCTTTTCTCACGGAAAATCCTCGCTAAATTAAATTTATTTGTGTATCAATCAGTGAAATTATTTTAAAAATAATAAATAAATACACCCAATAGTCACATACATAGACCTAACCCCACACTAAGATCGATTCTTGACGATCGACTATGAGACACTTTTCGGTCTCACCAACACCCAGACCAGTGCAGGGATCGAACCTGCGGCCTCTCGTTTCACAGGCGGCTTCCAACCAACTACGGCACCGTTGCAATAAAAAAATACTCATATACAAGTGTGCGCAAAGATACATAGGAATTACAGCCTTCATACATAAAGTATCATAAAAACAATGAGGCTAATCAATCTTTAGACACAGACGATACTTACTAAATTAAATTGCTGCCAAGCATTTCTTTATAATTAATGTTGTTGTTTGGTTTACTACTGTCGGGCGAAAAACATGCTCGTCTCATAAAAATAAATATATAAATATTTTTATCTTCCTCATTTGACGAACTGAACATAATATAAGTATACCTTTGAGCATTATGTCCATGTCAATAATAAATCTTCAGAGTTAACAATTCAAGAGACCTTTTGATTGTTCAAAAGTCAAAGGCTGAGGTAGATAATTATTTAACAATGCTTGCATTGTAAGGTTACTCGCTCTGGCTCGCTGCGCCGTTCGTGACCTTTTGAATCCAAGAATTTCATTAAATCATGAAAGTATTGGCAAGTAATATGCAGAGGTGAGGGTCTACGAAGGTTAAGAATTTAGATCTGATAAGGGAATATTATTTCGGAAATTCCTTATCTTATAATTACACATTCCATAGTAATTCAACTGTCTCGGTGGTGCAGTGAACGCTGAGGTTTAAGGTTCGAATCCCGGGTCGGGCAAAGTGAAATTAGATTTTCCTATTTATTATCGGCTCGGAGTCAAAAATATATACTACATAATTGTGACGAAAAGCTCGCTCTAGTGTCACATTGTAGGACGGAATACCCAAGGAAAAAAGTGAGTGTCTTGTTAGCACTTCTTCCTACCTCTCCTGGGGAAAAGGCGTAATACATATGTTTTAATTAAGTAATACATATGTACAGTAATTCATGTAAAAATCCTAATTTACTAATTTCCTCAATACTGGCTTCTCATCTTCACCATAATAAATACTAACGCCCGCATATTATATCATGAGCCAATGGGGGCTTATAAAGCGCAAGCAACAAACAAATATACATAAACATTCCCCCATTCGTTACAATTTCACAACGAAATTCGGAGTCCCTAAGCCTACAAGCTACAGAAACGTAAAGGTAACAAAGGCCTTCAGATCAATCTCCGAAGACAGTGAATGAGCAATGTAACAATAGTTTCTAATTTGTCTCAGTTTAAGCGATTTATTGGGCCGTGTTTTATCTGGGGTCACGGCACTCCAAGTCGAGCTAAAAAGCGGCACAGTAGTACCATCCTTTTCTCGAAGCAATTCAGACCATTTTCAACCCCGGATAACTTCGTTATGGTAAAAGCAAGAAGCCTGAATTTTTTTACTAAGCAGGCTTTGTGTAAACACGGTATATTTAAAATTTCATTCAATTTGAACCAGTAGTTTAAGAATTGTAACTAGTCAAACTTTCTTAATTTTGTCACTCACTGCCTGACTGACCGATCATCAAAAGTCTAAGGCACTTCTAGCAGACATAGAAACTTCAAATTTAGAATATAATTAGTGTTTAGTGTCTAAAGTAAGGGAAAATTCAAACATTTTATAATTTGTGTCTGGTTTTCTAGATAGACCAACTGCGTGAATAACTTTGTAATCCCATATAAATGTATAGGATTACAAAGTTACATTTAATGAATCGTTGTACCCGTATATAATGGAATAATAGTCGTAGATAGGTATCTATATATATGAGGCATAACAGGAGGGAGTATAGAAAGGGAAAGGGTGTATTCAGCCCATGAAACTGTACAACATTCCTCTAGAAAACCATGACGAAGAAAAACTTGCAAATAAATCTATATATATAAAAATGAAACCCGTTTCGCGTTGTCACGGCATCACGTGTGAACGGCTGAACCGATTTCTATAATTCTTTTTTTAAAATGTTTGTGGAAGTCCAAGGATGGTTCTTACGGTTAGAAAATTTCGAATAATTGCCGGAAAAACCCTGAAAACAGCCCTTTTCTTTTTCCCATACAAACGTATTCTAACTAAAACGTAGAGTCAATTTGAGCTTTATTGCTATTGTATAAAGTTCATATTAAATTACAAGCAATCACTGTTGTTTTAACAATGTAGGTATGTTCCTAACGTCAAAAAGTCAATTTGCACTTTATTACCGCTATACAAAGTTCTAATACAATCATATCTATCAAAGCAGTGTGCGTGATTTTCCCATACAAAATGGGTTTGTAACTGTCATTTAATTTTCACCCTGTCGATATGGTAAACTCTTCCCTCAAATTAAAGAACGTATTTGGGTCATACACAAAACGAGGCGAAAAATTGTATAAAAAAAACATGGTCGGGATTTTTACAAAATCAGTCTCATTTAATATGATATTATCAGAATATTAAAATTAAAACATAAAACAAGATCGTTTCCTCGATTAGGCTAAAAAATGAAATTATAATATTTTTTTTTCGAGCACAGAAAGGTCTTGAGTTTACACAAAAGAACAAACATATCAAAAATAGTTACAAAGCAAGTGTCTCCATCCCTGAATTTATTTTTTGTTTTTTCGATGGTGCAATTGAGTTATCTGAATCACTAAAGTTAAAGAATGATGAACGGACATCACATAATTCGCTATCATATGGAACATGGTTTTATTCCGATACTGAGTAATAATTTAATATTATTATAAGCTAAATACATTACTATCGAGCCCACAGCACTCCACGTCTACATTTACAGGCAAGCAAAATACTGCTTTACTTGTTAAATCATTATTACTTAATTTTTTCTGTAGACATTGTCTTTCGTGTGGACTTATAAATCCACAGAAAATATGTCAACAGAAAGGACATTCTTTAAAAAAAATTAGCAATGCTGATTTAGTTTTGAGGATAGCCAAGTAGGTAAATTTATTCCACAACTACTCCCCTTAAGCTATTTCGGCAGCATGTGAATTAATAAAACTAATAATTATTTACTCAAGTACACAAGGAACAGAGAAGAAGCACCGATCTTTGACAATAACACTATTAAAGATCTCAATATCTTAATGAACAACCTACGCTGGGCTCAGTCATTAAATCCAACGTGACCGATGCCACCCGTCAGTGTGGCCAGTTTATTTTTTTTTTTGTAAAATAGTATTTTATTCAGGCCAATTTATTCGGTTGAATTTAAGGTCCACAGAAAAGTCGCAGTACCGTGTAACCAACAGTTTATTGAAATTTTTGTGGAGTCACTTTAACATATATTAATTTACTCAGTAAAATTTTAATAGTCAGTATATATACTAATGATATTTAATATAACTTAAATAGATAACGCATATCAAGTATGAGAAATATCTATCAAAATATGCCAAGTGCGTTTACGAACAGTCCACAGAAGGGGACATTTGAGGAAATTTTTGTTGTTATATTAATCATTACTGAAGATAATTCATTATTTGGTATATGTCTTAATAGTAATACTTGTAAGTCATTTACCAAAATTAAGTCAGAGAATCAATCCAGAAATTTGAAGATAATATTCATTCTGAACATGCGTATGTGTATGACCCATTTAAATAAAGGTTTCGAATCGAAAACATATATCCACAATATTCGATTGATGGCGTACATTGACTTATATTCTACCGATAGACGAGGCGCGTAATAGAAACTATTTGTCCCGTATTTGTCAAAAGCTCAGTAGCGACATCTAGTACGTTTACTTGAATATTACAAATTATGATCAAAGATTATTAGACAGACAAGACAGTTCATGTCAATAATAGCTTTGCCTAAGATATTGCCTAAGTATAAATACCGTCATAGCAATAATATATTTGTAATGTTTTTTTTTTATTTACGTGAATAATTCATGGAAATGATGTAAATGAAATTAAATACTCTTACAAGTGTACAAGTCTGTCAAGCAGTCAATCAGTGTACAATCAGTCTGACATTTATTATAATAACATTTTTTAATTTTTAACAAACTGATAAACTTTTTTCGAGACTAATAGACAAAAGGAATGGTACACCAGAAGTTTACAAAAATGACTACCGCATTTGGAATATCTGAAATCTTCGTATCGAAAATGAATTGAACAAATATAGGTATGTTCTCATGGTAGCCACTTATTTCATTCATTCCAATAATTCTAGACAAATATTATAGAGATCTCCTTTTTTCGTAACCGACGCGGAAGAATATAAAACAATTTTAAATCATATAAGTAAGTCAATCATATAAGTGTAAGTATTCAATAACAATGGGTTCGAATAGTCCATTAAGTAATTCATATTAAGAAATGAGGTCTAAATACTATCCACTGTTTCAAAACATACATACAACACATATATTTTGAGTTATTAATTAACAACATATGATTAAAATAAAATACTGAAATCAGTTTGCAACTACATTCTTCCAATATATTTGTAATGTATTCGAATAGTTTATGCCTATTTGGTCCTCTGATATGAATGTCCCTTGAATAATCTATATCTTATATAGTTCGTCTCTCTCACTCGACGGGCAATTTTTATGCGCGGAAATGAGATATACGATTAAGGAGCTCACCTTGTATTTTAACGAGCTCTAAAATATATTTAATCCATTAATAAATAAAAGATCTGTATTATCGGCATTATTCTTCAATATTATATCACCTACGTTGTATTCTTTAATTATATTGAACTTCAGAAAATTTCGCCGTCGGTTTGACGGGGAAAAGTCAAAATAAATTACTTATAAATATAAACAAAGAGGCGTACTATTGCGCGACCGTCACGCGGCAGACCAACGGCAGACTGATTCGTTTGCGGTGCATGCACCGCACTTGGGTGGGACACGTTTGTTACAAAGAACGTCTTATCTAGTGTAACATTGATATCGATGATGGCGTATTTTAGATTTTAAAGATGTAAAATATTGACAGTAGTGAAAATGGATTGACATTTTAATTGTTTGTAATTGTTTATGCATGCGTTCAGAAATTTATTTTGTATAAACTAAGGAGAATATATCAAGCTACATTAATATAGGACAATGAAATAAATAATGTTCACACGTAATGGTGGATTTACATGTTGGCAGAGGCTGGGCCAACGTCTACCAACTCCAAGCTATTAACTATGAAAAACATTATGAAAAACATCTTGCAATTGTTATGTACCCCTAATAAATGATAAACTTAATTAATTACTTTCTCCATTATGTTATATTCTTTCTCCATTATGTTATATTCAATTTGATCACTTTATTATTTATTACTTAATTTGAATTTAAAGTCATCACTTAATTTCAAATTCAGTCTTAATTATTTTTAATATATTTTGTCATTGTATAATTATTTAAATTTGCATCCTGTGGTCTCCTATAATTGAAGATCACGTCGAAATGTAAACCACAACAATGCTATACTATTGTCTTCATTATATGTCGTGTATCCTTCTTTGGAGGTCCTCAATTTTAAAAAATAAAATAAAAATAAAATAAAACATATCCCAGCCGAGCCAAACACTCCGCTTACACGCTGGCGTTGGTGGAGGCTGGCTGAGGTTGGCCAAGCGTGTAAATGAAGCATAAGAAGCGTAGACAGATAATACTAGAAGATATAAGTACTCCTTTTCAAGATCGAATGCCATTTTTATCACGAAGTTTTACAGTGGCCTTTCATTTGCTATAATTCACTGATAGAAATGTAAATCGTATCGGAGTGAGATAGGTTATATTAAAAATAAATGGGGTAAAAAAAGGGTTGAAATGTTATGTCTAAGAAAATCGAAACCACTGAAGTTATGTCTATGAAATTTTATATTTTAACTCTTTATTACTAACAAAAAGTAATGGCGTGCAATATTTTTTGGAAAAACAGCATTTTGGTGCTGAAATAAGGGAAGGAATATTGGATGGACAATATAAAACGCTAAAGTTTTTCATGTCAAAAATTCATAAGGCAATCTTTATATGTATATGTATATGGATGTATATGGAGAAAAGGGACATAAATAGAATGGAAGGTACGGGAGAGGGCTGGGATAGCTGTCAGATTTGTTAGGACGAAATGTAAATGCACGTTATAAAACGGGATGGATAATAAAGAGAAGGGACGGGACAGATTGGGAAGAGACTGAACAGGCGGACGAGACGGGATTGTGCCGGACAGTAGGATAGCTACGTCAAGTTTAGGTTTACAAGAGTTTATACGAAAAACAACATGTATTTGGTGTGGAGTGGAATCAAAAAATATATGCACCCAGGCGAAGCTGGGTCGGGCCGCTAGTAGACTATATAGCTCGAAAATATCAATTACCATGAAAGAAAGAACATTTTTTTTTTATTGCTATGAATGGCGAGACGAGCATGCCGTTCGCTTGATGGTAAGCGATGCGACCGCTCATGAACAGTAGCAAAACCAAATAACACCTTGATTACAACGCAATGCTTGGCATTCCACTGCGCTCGCCATCCTGAGACATAAGATGTTAAGTCTCAATATGTCTAGTAGTTACTCTGGCTACAATGTCCTTCAATCCGAAACACAACAGTGCATTTAAACTGCTGTTTGACGGGAGAAATAGACATTGCGGTGGTACCCACCCAGGCAGCCTCTCACATATGAGAGACCTACCACCAGTAAAACATATACGATAAATTATTAAACTTCTTGAGTTTTTATGTACTCTTGTTTTATTTGGACCTTTTATTGTCTAAATCGTATGTATCGTTTTCCATTGATCTTACAATTTTGAATATCGGAGCAAAGAACCCAGTGGATATTGATTTTGAAACCAATCGGACCAATAACTAAATAGTAAAAAATGGCGGCCAAAATATTCTATTTTGACTATCAATTTAGAATATCGGAGCGAAGGGTCTCTCAGATATGTATTCTGAACCCAATTGAATTTAAAAAGTTCAAAAATGCTGCCACTGTTTTCTTTCTGAATCTAATAATAATTATTATTTATTTACGCAACTGATATAAAACACTCTTAAAACTTCTCATAAATAAATATTATTTAACAAAAACAGAAAACAATAAGTCAATGCAGAGAAAAGCAAAAATTATAAATCATTATGAAATAACATTTTACAATGAATGCATAACAAAGCGACAAAAGTAGCTGAACACATCTGCGGCAAACTTTTTATATTTATAGGTGTTTAGAAACTTATGTACCATTGGTGTGTTTAGGTATTTTTTCGCTCAGAAACTTTTGAAAAAGTATTTTCCATTCTGACTAATAATTATTATTTTTAATTTTTTTTTTTTATAATGGCCTGGCATAGTGGCGGCATTGCACCTGATGGAAAGTGCCAATGCCGCCCAGGCAGAGTATGGAAACAATTATGCCGGCCTGCTTAGGTGCCTCTTAACACCACGGCGGAAGGACCCAGGATTGTAGGAAGGAGGGAACACGTGCGCCGGCAAACAATTCCACAGCCTGACGGTGCGGCACAGAAACGAATTTGAGAACCGTTTGGTTCGCGCCGGGATGGTGTGGACCGTCAAGCTCTGGCTTCGCAAGCCAGCACGCGTGGTTCTGGTTAGGAATGGAGAGGAGGGGAGCAAGTTGAACAATTCCTCAGAGCACTCACCGTGATACAGGCGGTAGAACACGCTTAGAGAGGCGACATCTCTCCGGAGTTGTAGCGACTCCAAGTTGCTCGTAACGTCTGCATCATTCACAATGCGGATGGCCCGCCGCTGCAATCCATCCAAGACATCGAGCAGGTACTGGGCGGATCCATCCCAAAGGTGCGAGCAATACTCCATACCCGGCCGGACCTGCGCTTTATATAAGCGGCAAAGCTGACCGGGCGTGAAAAACCGACGCACCCTGTTCAGGACTCCAACCCTGCGTGATGTGGCAGATATTACGCCCTCGATGTGATTCCTTGGATTGAGATCACAGCGGATATCCACACCAAGGATACACAGGTCATTCCGCACTGAGAGGGGAGTACCCTGAAGAATGGGGAGGGGAGAGAACGGGGATTTTTTGCACGTGAACGCACACACCTGGGTTTTCTTGGCATTGAACTCAACCATATTCCTGGAACCCCATGTAGAAATGAGATCCAAGGTCCGGTTGAGCTCAATGACAAGATCTTTGCGTCCCTTCACAGTTTCGACACGGCAACCTGGAGGCCCGCAGTGGTATCGCCCATGAACCGTGCTGTCATCTGCATAGCAATGAATGTTGCCAAGCGACAACAAGTCATTGATATGCAGAATAAACAAGGTGGGCGACAGCACCGAGCCCTGAGGAACTCCGGCATTTACCGACATGAGCGCCGAAGCGTGTCCGTCTACGACTACACGTATTCTACGCCCATGCAGAAAGCCGGAAATCCACGAACACAGGTTGCCGGGTAGACCGTATGCCGGAAGCTTGGACAGAAGACCACGGTGCCAGACCCTATCAAACGCCTTGGCAATGTCGAGGCTCACAGCAAGAGCCTCGCCACGCCGGTCTATCGCCTCACCCCAGCGATGCAGGACAAACGCTAGAAGATCACCCGTCGATCGATTATGGCGGAATCCGTATTGTCGGTCACTGATCAACGAGTGATCCTCCAGGTAGCGGACTAATTGAGCGTTTATGATCCGCTCCATGACCTTACACATCACTGAGGTGATAGCGATAGGGCGGTAATTGGTAGGGTCCGATTGATCACCCTTTTTGGGGATCGGTTGCTCATTGGCCTCCCTCCAAGATTCCGGCACAACACCTGTGCGGTAGGACGCTCGGTAGAGGCGAGTCAGTGCTGGAGACAACTCGGCTGCACAAGCCCTTAAAACCACCGCTGGTATCCCATCCGGACCACTGGCTTTCCGCACATCGAGAGACCGTAACTCACGCCGCACATCACACTGCCTGATGCGAATATCTGCCATTGAGAAACCGCAATCAGACAGTGTAGGCAGCGACTGGGAACCACGGTCTTCGAGGCGGGAATTAGCCGCAAAGAGATTTGCCAGCAAGGTAGCCTTCTCTTGCGGCTTGTGGGCCAGCGACCCTTCTGGGTACCTCAGCGGCGGCAACGCTGGACGGCAGAAGTTAGATTGGACGGCCCTGGCTAACCTCCAATAAGCACGACTGCTAGTTGGGTGATCAGCCAACGCACGCCCAATCCTGCTAACGCGCTGGGCATCCGCCCTAACGTAGGCCTTCCTGCAGGCCTTGGAGGCACGGTTATAGGCTTCTTTGAGGGAACTGATATTGGGATCCTTCATGGCGCGACCCCTGATCCAAGCGCGATACGCCGTCTGTTTGTCACCGACAGCATCGGCGCATGCACGATTGAACCAGGAGCGTCCACGGCCCTTACTGGCGATCTCAGAGGAAGGAATGTAATATTCCATTCCAAGTCTGATCTCGTCAGCAATAGCGTTGGCACTCGCTGAGGGATCTTTACCCTCAAAGCAGCGCTGCCTCCAAGAGATGGATGCAAAATATTCCCGCATACCATCCCAATCTGCCGACGAGTAATGCCAGACCCTTCGCCTAACCTGCACGGGACGTGGACGTGATGCGATCGGTACTGACGACCCAACCAGGCAGTGATCGGAAGTGCCCAGAGGCGCACTAACGGTCACATGATACCCGGCTGGGTGACTCGTCAGCAGAAGGTCCAGCAAAGAAGGCGCATGACTCGCCACATCCGGGATCCTGGTGGGCTGGTTCACCAGTTGTGTCAAGTCATGAGTCAGAGCAAATGCATGGGCAGCTCTGCCAGCATGATCAGTCTTGGAGGAGCCCAGCCACAGTTCGTGATGAGCATTGAAATCCCCCAAGACCACCATTTCGGCCGACGGGAACTGCGCCTGCGCGTAAAGGCACACGTAGATGCGGCTCAGGGAACCTAGATCCACGTGCACCCACAGAGCGGAGAAGGAGGGGTCCTCCATGCAGTGCAAACGGCGACAGCAGATGTCCGACCGAACATACAAGCATACCCCGGCTTTAGGCTTGAAGTTTACTTCAAGCGAATAACCGGGATACAACAGGTAAGAATTATCGGTCGGACAACGAATCTGCGTCTCCGTTAGGAAGAGCAAAGCAGGCCGGGCCGTCTCAAGATGGTGGTAGACGGCATTGAGGTTCGTATGGAGTCCACGGATGTTAGTGAACTCCATAGTGAACGCGGTGGTGGGGTTAAGCACCGCTGAAGGACCTGCTCTGTTTAGTTGCACTGTCATGGTAGAAAGGATGGGATTGGTGAAGAGGCAACGAGGATCTTAGGTTCGGGCACTAAGAAGGCCGAATGGGCACCGGCACGAAAGGGTCGGCAGGAAGCGAATTGATCCGCCGGACGGAAGGGCCCCCGTACCCTCCCGGGATGGGCCGCCGGGACCCCACTTCCGGTCACCAACCGGCACGACGTACCCACCCAAGATTATGCGCGGCATGGTGAGGCAGCCTCTCAAGGTGGTTAGCCCCGATTGGGCCCCTGTACTATACCGCGGGCGGCCAGCGGACAACCGTTTCTACGGGTCTCCCTGGCCGGCGGATCAACTCTCCTCCCTTCGACAGAGGACCGAAAATACCCACACGGTACAACCTCATGCCCGGACCCAAGATCCTCGAAGAAACCGGAAAAACCACTGGCTGATCCCGGAACGCGATCCCCTTACGGAGATCACTATGGCGGTCTTTACGCCTCGTGGACGGTGGTCGCTACCCGGGCGGACACATAAGTCCTACCACCACTATTGAATTGTCTTCATTGATACAAAACACGCGTTGTGGCTTTAGGAATATTTTGAGAAACTACATTGAATATTGTTATGAGTTGTCACGGAAATTCGCCAGATAGTTAACAGCTAACTGGTTCATATCGAAGTCGGTGGGCGTGCGCAATATAAAGATATCAAAAAAAATACTGACTTATGTACAATTTGCATGTTCAGGAATTATGTTGCTTTTGTTGTTCAGTAACTTTTGTAACCTTAAGGTGTTCACGAATTTTTGTGGCCGACTCTGCTCAACCACTTCTGTTGCTTCATGTGTGTAAGACTTTTGGCGTTTTGAATGTGTTCAACGACTTTTGTCGCTGACTGTACCACCGCAATGTCTATTTCTCCCGTGAAATAACACTGCTTAAATGCACTGTTGTGTTTCGGATTGAAGGACATTGTAGCCAGAGCAACTACTGGACATATTGAGACTTGTCATCTTAAGTCTCAGGATGGCGAGCGCAGTGGAATGTTGCCACTGTTCATGAGCGGTCGTATCGCTTACCATCAGGCGAACGGCTTGCTCGTCTCGCCATTCAATGCAATAAGAAAAATAAAAAAAATGCATCTCATAACTTTTTGCGGTAGAAAACCTGAGCTGCGAGACTTGGAATTTTTTTACAGGATGTTTTTGATGGGTTTGTATAGAATCGAAAACACCTTTTTATAAGAGTGGTGGTATATGAATTTCCCTGGCGGTAAGACTAACTAATACCTGCTCTTAATAAAAACAACAGTGCCAAGAGCTCTATACTCGTAAACTTGAAATATTAGGTGTTAGGCGGCTATTGTTTAGTAATTTTACTGAATTTAAACCGAAATAAAACAGTGGCAACGCTAAACAGCGTGTTAGTACTCATTTGCATGGCTTCAGAAATATTCGAAGCTTCCTTACTTAGCCAGATGGATGAACGTCTGAAAATAGAATTAATACACGATGATCATATATTTTAATTTTGAAATCATATATGAGTTGTCAAATATTAGGTTTTTGTACGACATGACGACAGCCCTTCTTAATAACCTATGCTACAACGGAAATAAACGTCACGCGTGATCTACCTACACCTTCGGGGTTGCAGGCATAAATTTAATTGTGTACCGTATATTCGATGTACCTAATCCATACTATAAAAAGTGTGCGAACAACTTTTTAGAAAGCAAAATGGTACTCGTAATACGTACTAAACTTAACATAAAGTTCATTTGTTTTAATAATTTTAATAATTTGATATTTTAGCAATCGGATATTTTATAACCACGCAATGTTAAACATAGGACTTTTAATACAGCGCGCGTATCGTTGACTGCCTGCGTCAGCTATTTTTGAGTGTAGTTTTTATTAGAGTTACATTGCGTTATTCAGACAAATGCTTGTTGCTGCCTAGTAGTCCACCATGCTGCCAGTTTTAGCGTAGTTCACTATAACTAGTGGACACATTCTAGCATTTTTTTCATTCGGAATATTATAATTATTTCTTCTTCATATTTATTTAAAGTTTTATATTATTTTCAAATTCAAAAATATAGATTAATAATATACTACAATATTAAACACATTAAAACTTGAGTACGAAATTAACTATATCCACTATAACGTCTATTTTAGTTCACCATTAATCCGGAATTTAGCACAATTGTACAAAATAGTTGAGAACAGGGAAGCTTTGTAAATACTTCTGTAGAAGTGAACTGAGTACGTGTTTCAAAGTTACGAACAATTTCGGTGTGGCCGCTTTTTAGTACATTGCGTTTAGCTACCTGGATAGTTGAGTTCGCTTTAAATTAAATTACTGTGACATAAAAGGTCCGTAGCTGAGTTGGTGAAACTAAGTAGGGTTATATTTAAATATAATAGTTGTTAAAATAAACAAAATTGTCTCTTATCTACAATTTGGTGTTGTAATTAAGCTTAACATCTGTGTCATAATGGTAAGCGTAGTGAAATGCCAAGCATTGCTTTGTAATTCATGAATGACGATACGAGTATGCTATTTGCCAATAGTAAGCTATACAACGGCTCAAGAACAGTAGAAAAACAAAACAATACCATGATTTACAAAACTATACATGGCATTACACTGATCTCGCCATCTTGAGACATAAGATATTAAGTCCCAATATGTCCAGCAGTTATTCTGACTATAATGTCCTTCAAACCTTATTTTATAAAAGTCAGTTTATACCTAACTCAACAGAAATCCATCAAGTTTTAACAAGAAGACCTTAATAAATCCACCCCTTGCTAAACGAATTCGTATTCGGGTTAATATTAAAAAAAAAGATCATTTTACTGTTTTAATTAAGAGGGTCATTAACCGTAACGAGGGTGGAATAATTTCCTCGTGCCGTCGCTGTTTTAACAATAGTCTAGATTGTGCTTAGTGCTTTATTGTTCATTCAGTGTAGATTTAATAAAAAAATCTTGCTTAAAATGTTAAGCCTAGTGACGTCACTAGTTTTGTTTTGCATACCTTTTCTTATACTCCCACGACAAGGCTTAAAACGTTTCTATGTTGTTTCGTTATGAATAGATTTACAAAATTTTTACATTTTGCAGTCCACACCAATATTTCCACAAAAATTGGAGTAAAATATCCTATAGTGACTGGTGAGAGGCAGCCATCTTGGATCGATAGATACTTATCATATACCACTCAGATTGATCTAAAATGAAGTTTACAAAGGTTTGACATTGAAAAAGGTTAAAATTAATTGTTTATTTATTTAGATTTGCTTAAGTATGTAATATTATTCTGTGTGTTACAAATTTTTCAGATCATTTTAGGGGACGAATCTCTAATAAAGCAATATTCTTTTGAATATTGAAGCACTAAGACTACGAATTGTTGCAGTTTATGTATTTTGTGATGCATCAAATTAGAATTATACTCGTAAAAGCACCCTCACTCAATGTCAAAATATTTACACTTTTCCAACATACGAGTATTCCAGCATCTCTAAAAGAGCATTGTTTCCAGACTGACGTCGTTTCTTTTAAAATTTTACCGATACAGTCCAATTCAGTAGCAACTGAAAATAGCTTACTCCTCGACACACCTGCATCTGTAAGCCCGGCTTATTCATAAAACAGCTGCCTTATTTGGTTTGCATTGAGAATATTTCACAAATACAGACTGGGGATTTAAAATACGCGAGTAATCGTAAAATACAGGTATAGAAAATATTTTTAGCAATATATTGTTCTCAGTGTGCGTGGAGGACTGTTAGTGGTCGCGGGTTCAAATAACAGGTCACTCCTCTGACTTTTCAGAGTCATGTGTGTATTGATTTATTGTCAATCACCCCGAACTATAACAAGTGAAAGAAAATATCTTACGGGAATCTGCATATGCGATTTTAAAGATTGTTTATGGTAGGTTTGTACAGTCTACCAACCCGCACTGGGCCAGCATGGTGACCTTTATGGCCTAACTCCTCTCAATCGTAATTTCGATTGTAGAGAAATCCCGTACCCTGCAGTGGGATGTGTATGGTCTGATACAGATACAGCTTGTCCTCTGGGAAAATAATATGGATTCAGTAGCCCACAAGCTATAAGTAGAATATTGCATAATTCATAAGAAAAAATATCTATATAAGCATATGTTAGAATTTTGTGGGTAGAGGTATATAAAATATATAAACATGGGTATTTCAATAGATATAATTGTCTATAATTTTAACCATATCACTTAATAATCGAAAGTCTTCGATAGTTGTGTGTTGCCAGTGATGACTTACGGCACCGAGACGTAGCCAAGTGGCAAGGCGTCTCACTATGGGCCTTATAAGGAAGCTCAAAGTCACTCATTGAGCTATGGAGAGGGCTATACTCGGGGTTCCCTACGAGATCGAATCAGAAATGAGGAGATCCGTAGGAGAACTAAAATAACCGACATAGCCCACCGGATTAGCAAGTTGAAGTGGCAATGGGCAGGGCACATAGCGCGGAGATCTGATGACTGATGGGGTCGGAAAGTGCTCGAATGGAGGCCACGTAGCGGAAAGCGCAGCGTGGGACGTCCACCCACAAGGTGGTCAGACGACCTGGTAAAGGTCGGGGGACGTCGCTGGATGCAGGCTGCCTCCAACAGGTCTCTGTGGAAATCATTAGGGGAGGCCTATGTTCAGCAGTGGACTTCCTTGGCTGATGGATGGATGGATGGATGATATCACTTAATATAATGGTCAATAATTATTATAATGTTACAAAATTATCAATTACATTAAATACTATTTATTACACAGCAATTGACATAATTTGGTACAATAATATAGATTAATTCTACCACAATCGACAATTACAATGTTACAGAATAATATTTAATTATTCTGAACAATAAGCATCAAAACATAATAATATTACTTACTTAACTTGCTAATCCTGGTACTCCTCACTGCTCACTCTCAGAGCTTCTGTTCAGCGCGACGTCTCACGATCGAAATGTGTCTCCTATCCGCCGGATACTAGTATTTATACCAATCCGAGTGTCAAAACAACTTAATACTACCGCCACTTCAGGCTTACATTTACAATTTATGTTTTTATATTATCCTAGTGAATTTATTTCACAAACAATCACTTCAATACATAATTTACAATGTGGAATATATATTTACAAATATTATAATCAATCTAAGTATATAATCTATGTTAACACATACATAAATAACGTTCATATATTGTGTTAAATAAACACAAACTTACTGAAATATAAACTCACAACAATAACATTCGTAATATTGGTTGTTTTATTCAATCTACCTTAACATTTCGTACAATTACATTTCTTGGAAGGGGAAGGTAATTTCATATTCCAATTTATCCATTCCTTTATATACTTATTCGTATTTACGTGTATCATTGCGCTTTAAATTGATATGCAGATTGATAGCATGTATTGGAGTGCTCGTTTTAAGTATATTAGTTGATAACGCCATCTTGTGGGGCATAATTGACTTTTACATAATTGACCATTTAGTTCCATGTTTAAAAACTCACTTCGGTTTTCAGAATATTATTTCCTACAAAAATATCTTACTTTATTGTATAGAAATACTCCAAGGTCTCAAGGTCTCAAGGGTCAAGAAATCTTGACATGATTATATTACTGGAATTTTAATTATGAGGACAATTGGTCTCTTCCTTTTATCTTGTTAATCAAGTCCTCAAAACCCGACAAGCACTTTTAATTTCATCACTACTCTCAGGTGATTTTAAATATCTAATTTCCGACAAATTCCATAAAAATATATTAATATAATAACATTAATCTGTACACCCGTAACGCTTGTTAATCAATCAATCAAAATCCACCCTTAACCTGACCCACTAGAAAACATTTTCCAACAGATAAACAGTAAGAGTGACTTGGAAATGCAGCGTTGCGTTTGTCGTCTGCAAGTTAGTGAGCATGAAACACGATCAAAAATAGTCACTGGCTGCGTCTGCTCTATCGCACACTGCCCTTTAACTGACTACGACCTACTTAGCATTGCAACCTGATATTTTATATCTGCTCTATTAAATCAGACTTATGTTTTATGTTTTATTAATAGGTTTGAAATAAAACTATTATCTAAGGATTTCATTTAATTTGTAAATTTTTTATTTAAAATAAATCTATTATTTACGGAGTTTATTTAATTTCCATAAAATTAACTTCCCGACGTTTCGATTAGTTTAGAGCTTTCGTGGTCACCACATCCGTAAATAATAGTTTTATTTCAATGTGGAAAATTTGCGTAAATCCAAGCAACCATTATTAATAGCTGTTGGAATGACTGACTCTCTTCTTTGACACGCAAATTGAATGTTCGAACGTTCGATATCCCCGTATAACATTAAAGATTTCTGCTTCTAAAAATCAATACTATTGTCTATGAAACTTATCATTCACTCCGAACTTAGTCTAAGGTACGACGTATGATAGAGGATTGCAATATTTTATAAAGTATTTAGGCGTATTCAAATATGTACGACTTATTAAGATTCTTCATCGTCTAGAAGTATAGAGTAACTCTCAAGAACTAGAAATAGCAGGTTCTGTCACCCTAGAGGTTAGAAGGGTTACCTAAGTACCTCGATTTCAGTTAAACAAACTTGTCGAGGTTTCCGGTTTGACAGCCTCTGTGGCGCAGTTGGTTAGACCGTATAATTAGGCACTCGCAACTCGCTATATATTAAGTATGTAAAACACTACTATGTACTCACAGACAAACCAAGTAATTGATTTTGTGAGACTAATTGTAATTTTTTTGTTATTTTGTATTAATACCGGGTATCTCAAGACTGCTACCGAAAACGAAGCCGGGTGGTAGTTTTAGTGACTACGAACACAATGCAACTAAAAATTTCGCACAGAAACGCGACAATTATTTTTTATGATTTTTGAAATATCGTCATTTTTGGGTGGTAAATCCATAGTTTTTGCTAAAATAATAATTTAAACTCTTTTATACCTTAGAGTATTTATAAATAAAAGGTTATACACTATTATTTTAGTAAAAAAGTGTATTTACCACCCAAATATGGCCATAGGAAAAAAATAACAAAAAAAAAAATTGACGCTTTTTTTGCAACTTTTTCTGTTGCATTGTATCTGAAGTCGCTTAAACTACTACCCGGCTTCGTTTTCGGTAGCAGTCTTGATATACCCTGTATAATAAATAAATTAAAAAAAAAGACGCTGTCTGCAAAATGAGCGGTCGCGCGTTGGATTCCCACACGGACCCATATGTTTGTATGGGCCACAAATATTTGTATCAGGTTTGGGTGTTTGTGAGACCACAATCTCTCGTAGTTCTATTATGTTCTGATACTTACGACACACGACTTAATTGACCTTAATGTGGGGTCGGCCACTATAACTACGTATGTGACAATTGAGTGGGTGTATTTTTTTTATTTTTAATAATATTCCATTGGTTAAGTGCGTGGTGACGCGGCTGCCCACATGTTCACGGTGGTCGCGGGTTCGAATCCTAGCGCACACCTCTGACTTTTCGGAGTCATATGTGTATTGATAGTCAATCACCACGCTAAAACGGTGAAGGTAAACATCGTGAGGAAACCTGCATACCATAGCGATTTATAAAAAATTCTATGGTATCTAAGTCCGCCAACCCGCACTAGGCCAGCATGGTGGACTATATGGCCTAACCACTCTCAATCGTACCAGCGATTGCAGAGAAGGTACGTGCCCTGCAGTGGGACATATATGGGCTGATACAGATACAGATTGAAGTTGACTAAAGGGGAAATTGCATGCAATTCTTCATTCCGTATTCCCTCTTACGAGATAAATTTTCCGCTAAAAATATTTTGACACATCTTACTACTTGAGAAAAAATATGATGTATTTGTGTGCTTTTTTTGGCAGCAATATATTCTTGCTTTAAATATTTTCTCGCTTTAAAGAAGTTGATTTCAAAAATATTTCTTCTAAATTTGAATAGCAAATACTGTTATGAAAAATATTATCATGCGCACATTCACATTTACTTGGATGCTCATTAGATATGCACGTTGCAACCTACATTTTTTTCTTGTCTCCATTAAGGCCTTTTATTTATTTTAGTCTTAGTTAAATTTATAAGCTTCTTTGCATTGCGAGTTTACAAAATTTTACAATATATTTTTTATGATAATACATTATGATTATAAGCTGAGGTCTACGGTTCTGATTCCGAGTCAGGCAAAGTGATATTGGGTAATTCTATTCATTATCAAATGGTGACAGGCTCGGCCCTATCACATCGTGGGGCGAAACACACAAGACAATAGGTGGGTATCCTAGTAACGCCTCTGCCTACCTCTTCTGAGAAAGAGGCATAAGTGTTTGTATGTTATTATATCCCGTTTTGGGAATAAGGCGTCAGTGTATGAGTGCGTGTTGTGATATCTGTTTTGAAAATAGTATAATCGAAAATAAACAATACACTCTATGATTTAAGTATGCAAAATGGGATAAACAAAAGTGATACAACTAATGATAATGGAAAAAATAATATAGTACGTATTGTTAACTCACCAGAACACTGCTTACGTAGCTTGCCGTTCCCCCAAAAATTGTATATTGAAGCACAAAACACCAATTGCACCGTATTTTGTTAATTATTGAAATTACGTGAAAATGTTAGGCTCAGATAGAATTACACTTTACCAGCGTTTACACAAAACCATCGGAATTAAGAAAACTTCAGGCTCAATAGTAAACACACACCGCATTTAAAAATAAAACTATTAAAATTAGATGTTTGATTGCCATAATTAAGTGATAAGAAATACAAAACTGCTGCCCGAGAGTCGAGTTGATCCGACACTACAGCAAAGACATCCCGGACATCAGTCGGTATGAGATTCGGATGGCCCTTGATCGACTTAAAAATAACAAAGCGCCGGGCGAGGACGAAATTACAGCAGAGCTTCCGAAAGCGGGTGGAGCGCTGATACTGCAAGGCCTTCGGAGGCTCTTTGATTCCGTCCTGCTTGAGGGCACAACGTCAGAGGCATGGAGCAGAGGTGAGGTGGTACTGTGCTTCAAAAAGGGTGATAACAGCTTCTTGAAGAATTGCAGGCCCATCTCACTCCTGAGCCATGTCTATAAGGTGTTTTCAAGGGTAATCACAATTGGTTTGGAATACAGATGTGATAACTTCCAGCCTCCCGAACAAGCTGGTTTCTGAAAAGGCTACAGTACCATAGACCACATTCATTCGCTCCGGCAAGTTACATAAAAATCCGAAGAGTATAATTTGCCACTTTGCTTAGCGTTTGTGGACTATGAGAAAGCTTTCGATTTGATAGAGATTTGGGATGTGCTGCAGTCTCTTCAACGGTGCCACATTGATTATAGGTATATCGAAGTGTTGAAGTGTTTGTACAAAAACGCCACCATGTCAGTCCGAGTACAAAATCAGAGTACGAATGCTATTCCCTACTACAGAGGGTCATGAGACATGGAAATATAATATCTCCGAAAATGTTCACTGCTGCGCTATTCGACATTCGGATTCAGCATCAACATCAATGGCGAGTATATCAGTCACCTTCGATTTGTCGACGACATCGTAGTCTTGGCGAAATCGCTGGAATCCTGCGCCATATGCTCAAGGACCTCAATGGAGTTGCTCGACAGGTGGGTCTTAAAATGAACATGGATAAGACGAAGATTATGTCGTGTCCACCTGGATTCCAGTTGGAAACTCTACGCTCGGAGTTGTGGACGAATACGTCTACTTGGGACAAGTTGTCTGGTTGTAAGTTGTAGTCGCAGTGGGCCGGACACATGGCGCATAAAACCGATGGCCGTTGGGACCGTAAGGTTCCATTGTGGAGGCCACGTACAGGCAAGCGAAATGTCAGACGCCCGCCTACAAGGTCGACGGACGAGCTGGCTAAAGTTGCAGGAAGTCGCTGGATGCAAGCCGCTTCCAACAAGTCGATGTGGAGACCCTTGGGGGAGGCTATGTTCCGCAATAGACTTCCTGTAGCTGAGATGATGATGATGATGAAATACAAATGACTGATTATTAAAAATCGTTTCTTTTATTATCGTTTAATAGATTACCTATGTAAAGTTAATTTCTTTTTATTAAATTAATCACCTTTGTATGATGTAATACTTAATAAGTGACACGCTTACACTAAAAGTATACAAGTAAAACAGGTTAAATGTCTCATAAATATCATTATTTCAGCGAATTTGGTAAAAAAAAACTTTCCACTTAAAGAATTGGTGTAAAGTACAATAAGTCTTCACACAAAAGTAAAATAAGCTTTTGAAATCATTGAATTTAGAAGATATAACACCTTTGATAAGTTCTGGTAAAACATGTTAAATGCAGCCCTCCTTTGACCTAAATTTGATTTAATTCAATTTTTATTAATATCAAATATTAAATAAAAGTAAATCTCAAAAGAGGGGTAGTTAGCCCTACTTTTTGCTTTAACAGTTTTTTAATTAATGAATTTGAAATAGATCAAATTACAACTCAAACTTTAAAAACTCATTTACTCGAATTGGCACTGACTGCATTTATTACTTTTTACCAGTAAGCAGACGATATAATATAGAAAAAGCGCTGGTACTTTAAAAACGTTGATAAAAATAGTGGTCCTGGCCACCTTTCTCTTCAACAAAGTCGAAATAACTTTGTACAGGCGTAACTCATACAATTTCAATAACATCCTTACTAATATTATAAATGTGAATGTAAGTTTGTTTGTTACGCTTTCATGCGAAAACTAGTTAAACGATGATCGTGAAAATTTGTACACATATTCTTGGAGGCATTAGAAATAACATAGGATATTTTTTTTAAATATACTTTTTACGAATGATAAAAAATATATTTAAATGGAATTGAACATTTTGGCCTCCATTTTGAAAAGTGTATCTGCACCCGGGCGGAGCTGGGCTGGACCGCTACTATTCCATAAAACCATAACTCCTAAGTTGGTATGTATGAAACTTCAAACGGTACCGATTAGTTTAGTGGGATTGTAGTAATATTATTGACCAGTATATATATATATATATATATATATATATATATAAAACTATTTACAATCCTCTCTCATTTCTCTTATTTTATTCAAAGGTTGCCTGCAATAGATTGCCTTGTGCAATAAGATCACCGATTGTACTTATATTGGATTTTATTGTATTATTCCTGGTATACAATAAAGAATATAAATAAATTAACAAAACAGTGGAGTAGAAAGATAAAGAATTATTATAAACACAGCTCTATACAACACACATAAGATAATCCCAACCACATTTTACGAGCCAACATCACCAAACTATATGACAGGAACATTCACCCAACTTACGTTAAATACCACGAAGTTCCCGCACGCAAGCCGTGACGTCACGCATCTCCTTAACACGTAACGCAATAACCAATGAAATGTGGTCTTACGCTTAGCATAGAATTGTAATAAAGTATATTAACTTATTAGGAATATTATTAGAAAAGTTTATGTTATTAGTATTTTGTTGTTATTGCTTTGTATGTCGGCCTGCGTTTGGAATAATATTATTGTAATATCAAATTAGCCCAACAGTCAAATAGGTCCAACTACATTAAGATCAAGTCTTGTGTCGTGGGTATCAGAAACTATGAGAAACTTTTCAGTCTCACAAACACCCAGGCCAGAAATACCAGTAGATCACACAAACGTTTGTTCACATTTCAGTGCGGGGATCGTGCCCGCGACCTTAAGTTTTCCAAACGGCGTCTCATCAACTGCGCAATGGAGGCTGTCATGGAATGGATTCTGAGAAAGGTAGAAATTAGGTACATGGGTGAAATATTGATTGTTAATATGACGTCACATAGGCAGATAGATATTTTTGCTCCTTTTATAAATGAATGAATGTATATGAACAAAAATATCACCAATATTTTTTTTTATTGCAATTTTATGTCATGACGAGCATGCCGTTCGCCTGATGGAGACTGTCCCGCCCTCACACCCACCACTGCAACTCCTGTAAGCCAGGATCAACAGTGCCACGCAATGTAATGACACCGAACATTGAAGCTCGGTGAGTCCCCGGGAATGCCAACTTGTCTTTAACCCGCAACGAAATTAATCAGAAAGTGAAATTAATAGGAGGAGTTGGAAATACATTATTGTCCACTTCCCTCCGTGCAAAACCTCGCAAAAAGACTTTTACAGCGGGAGAAGCCAGCTGTAAAGCACCACGGATCAAATCAATATTACATTTAAATGGGACCTATTATGTGCCGTTCGCCTGATGGTAAGCAATACGATCGCTCATGAATAGTAGCAAAACCAAACAACGCCTTGAATTACAAAGCAACTCTTCCACTGCGCTCGCCGTCCTGAGACATAAGATGTGAAATCTCTATATGTCCACTGGTTACTCTGGCTACAATAACCTTTAAATTTCAGACTCTTATTCTTGTTGGCTGTTGCCATTGTCAGATGGCTGTCATGACTAATAGCTTACCATAATATCTGCGACATACCGCGTAGTCATGTCCCGCTTAGAATTCTTAGAAACGCATATCAATAGTGCCGTCGCAAAAAAATAAATAATGTAAAGGCCTTTTGTCAATTTTTTTTATCTTAGACTTTTATTTTTACCTTTATGAAGATTAAAGTTTGGTAAGATATTACAAAATTGAGATATTAAGATGAAAAAAGGGGGTTCAAATCCCAGGGCTCAGTTTTCGAAGTCATGTGTGTATTGATCACCACGCACTTTATAGGCACATGAAAAAATCGTGAGGAAATCTTGAAAAGCAAATAAATAGTCCACCAACCCGCACTAGGCCAGCGTGGTGGACTATATGGCCTAACCATTGTGAATCAAACCCTCTATTGTAGAGGAGGCCCACGCTCTGCAGTAAGACGTATATGGGCTAATAATTAAATATAATAAAATATCAACATTAGTAAAACTATATTTTTATTCCCCAAAGTAGTCCAGAGAGGCAAATCAAATTATTTCATCAGACAATAACTCAGCCTTCTGTCTGTATCAGCCCACATACGTCCCCACTGCAGGGCACGGGCTTCCTCTACAATCGAGAGTACGATTGAGAGTGGTTAGGCCATATAGTCCACTACGTTAGAGCCTAGAGCGGGTTGGCGGACTTACATACCATAGAACTTTTTTTTAAAAATCGCTATGGTATGCAGGTTTTCTCAAGATGTTTTCCTTCACCGTTTTAGTGCGTGGTAATTGACTATCAATACACACATGAATCCGAAAAGTCAGAGGTGTGTCCTGGGATTCGAACCCACGACCACCGTGAACACGTAGGCAGTCGCGTCTAGTCCGTTTACCAACAGGCCACCACGCACTTACAGCTCAGCCTTCACCAAACATATACAGGGTATATCAAGACTGCTACCGAAAACGAAGCCGGGTGGTAGTTTAAGCGACTTCAGACACATTGCAACAGAAAAAGTTGCAAAAAAAGGCAATAATTTTTTTTTCGTTATTTTTTTCCTATGGCCATATTTGGGTGGTAAATACATTTTTTCCTAAAATAATAGTATATACCCTTTTATTTATAAATACTCTAAGGTATAAAAGAGTTTAAATTATTATTTTAGCAAAAACTATGGATTTACCACCCAAAAATGACGATATTTAAAAAATCATAAAAAAAAATTGTCGCGTTTCTAGGCGAAATTTTTAATTGCATTGTGTTTGTAGCCACTAAAACTACCACCCGGCTTCGTTTTCGGTAGCAGTCTTGAGATACCCTGTATACACAAATTATTTGTATATGTATTCCATGCATAATTAAAGTGTTCAGAGCATGAAAGAAATGTAAATGTATACATCACATTAACATATTATTACCCACATGAAAGAGACCTCTGGGGTCCCGTTGTTGTTGGAGTTATATTACGGAATGTTTGCCAAATACGAGAATGGATAAGATTTTTTGGATGAATGTGAATTCAGTTTCAGAGTTATATGATCTAGTTGCGTGTTTTGTCTTAAGGTATTTCCACTTTGGAAACAAGACAGGAAAATTTACTGTGCCGGTATGTTTTATTCTAATGTACAGTATCAGCCTATATACCTGTAACTTGTGGTAGAGAGACACTCGTAGGTGAGAGGCCACCTGGGCAGGAACCACCGCAATGTCTATTTCTCTCGTCAAGCAGCAGTGTAAACGGACTTTTATGTTCCGCTTTGAAAGACATTGCAGCCAGAGTGGCTCCTAGATTTTATGTCTCAGGATGGTGAGCGCTGTGGAATTCCAATCATTGCCATGGTCTATGAGCGGTCGTATCGCTTATCTTCAGGTGAATGGCATTTTCGTCTCGCCATTCATATCAATAAAAAGAAGAAAGGTCACCTGTGCCGCTAAGCTTTTTTAGTAATTTTAATTAATCGGAATTAAAAATAAAGAAAGTAAATTGGTAAGCCGTTGGTAAATGTTTAGCATAAGAACATCTATCGCCAAGGTATTGTTCTCAGGGTTTGAAGACTGAACTATAAGGTTTGGCAAGAAGAATGGAAGGGACTTCAGGATCACTATTTAAGATAAATTGACCACAATACCCAAAGTCGGATTACTAGCTCAATGAACAATTGATGTTAACAACATATTAGTTTTCTTTCACCCCAAAAAATATCCAAACTGTATTTCTAAGACCGTAAAAAAAAATTAAACCCCTTTTCAATACATAGTCTTGTTTTTGTCTAATCTTTCTGCGCATCTTGCCCAATGTTGAAGAGATTTTCATAATATTTTTCATCGTAAACGAAAGTGCGCAATCATAAATTACGCAGTAATCTATAGCCATTGGAGAGACGAAGGATTTTGAGATTTACTTTCGCTTCGTTTCGAACGTGACATAGTATTATTGCATATCCTATAAATATTATAAATCTTTAAGTTTGTATATTTGTATCTTCACGCTCAAACCGTTGGACAATTTTTTAATAAATTTGACACGGACTTAGCTGAAACCATGGATTACGACAAAGGTGTTATCTCCTCAAAATGTGGCGTTCCTGTGGGATGTGCAAGAAATGTGACGCGAAATAGTTCCTATATTTCCAAAGTAGATATAAAAATATTTGCACCCAGGCGAAGCGGGGCCGGACCACCAGTATTTAATATACTCGTAACTAGCAAACTAAAGGTATACAGTGGGAGCCATCATCGATTCTTAATACTTCTTATGATTGTGGGAAATCTTGGTGGATGGACCATGTTACTTTAGGTTGCAGGAAATCGCTGGATACGGGCCATTTACATGTTACAGGTTAATGTGGAGATCTCTGAGGGAGGCCTATGTTCAACTGGGGACTTCTTGTTGCTGAAGGGAGAGAGAAAATCTTGAGGGCTGCTAAAATTAAATCTGATAACGTCAAAGATTGTTTTAGGAAGTTAATAGTCCAATTAAAGTAACACAAATTAAAGGAGTTCGTTAGACGTTGTCCGAAAAGATACGAGACTATTTAAATCGAGAATGATTAAAGCATTTTTTTCATTAACAAGCAACTCTGTATATTGTCTTGAATAGTAAGTACTATATAGTATTCATAAAACAAAAGTTATATATTTTAATTATTTATTTTGTCTAAATGTCCTTAGCTTCCTATACTTTATTTGTCCTATAAATGTAGCATTTTTTATGGATCCCTATAACTTCTTTATCACAAACTATTTTTACGGTCTGGTCTAGCATCAACAAAAATATTCATCGAAACTAAACTTCTACTGACCTCTAGACTTATAATAGTCTTACTGCCCGTAAGCCGTCTTAAAATACCAGCGTCCCACAAAAACTCCACCCAAAATAACTTAATTAAAAAAAGGCAAGATCGTAAGAAAACTAATTTGAAATATTAAGCGCATATTAGGCAGGCATATTAGGCAGGGTTCATAAGAATTGTAATTTCGCTCTACGCCGCTTAGAGGTGTAAACACATTTTGTGGGGATACAAAGCGACATTTTATACGCCGCTTAACCTGGAAAATATGTTATGTTGCCAAAAATCTGGGAATTTACCATATTTGGCGTTTAATTTGGAGAGGCGAGAACTTGACGCGACAGTAAAACATTCCGCTCATTTTTAGGTTGATATTTTTTTTGTGAATGTGATAGCGATTTCCGTGTTCGATGAAAAACGAACTTCCAAACCGAAAGGCACAGGTTCTAATCTAGGTCACATGAAAAGTAAGTGAAGTATGTTATACATGCTAAAAGGTTAGATTACAATCAAATTGATACCGGGCAGATAGAGTAATTAAATACCAAATTATTTGAAAGTTACCTGAAATAACAACAACAAAACGTTACAGAGGCCCAATGTAAAAGTGGAATAAATGCACGCACTAGAAAATGCATTTTTTAGGTCTCTCTCTCTGTCTGTCTCTCTCTTCAGCCACAGAAAGTCCACGCCTGAACATAGGCCTCACCCAAGGATCTCCACATCGACCTGTTGAAAGCGTCCTGAATCCAGGACAAGTATAATTTATTAAATTTAACCAGTACCTAATCACGAACAAAAACGTTCACTCAATATAAATCAATACTCATGCTTTTTTACAAGATCCCCAATTTGATTAGACCAATTCACCCGCCCAATCTGACTTACGGCCACAATTTCACACGTGTCTATTCACCCGGGCCCGACGACTTTACATAAAACCCGGGTATTGAATGAACTTTCGCGGAGTTGGACCCGCCTGGATTTCCTCCATTTTGTAAGGAATTGAAGGGAAATTTTATCAAGTCGGTTTCATTGTTGTGCGAGGCATTTCATCAGCTTATCGGCATTTGTACGGATTCCTTCTACGGTTGATAGTTTAACAAAATTGTGAGAGGATTGAACACTGTTTTGCTGTAGAGACTTGTAGAGACTGTCAAAAGAAAAATTCTACTGACTAATTGATATTATATGAATGCTATTGCGACGGGGATATGTTCCATGAATCCCTTTCATTATTAATCAGGATAATATTACTTTAGTTTATCGCCTTAAATATTTCTATAGAGTCAAGAAATAAGCGCGCTTAAATATGACTTCAAAATTTCATAACAACGTAGATGTTAGACCACACCCGAACTAATAATAATTTATCAATCGCTGACTATTATTTCTACATTTAAGCTTGGAAAACATAGAGGAGAAAATTTAATTTTTATTGTTCTTTACACACCTACCTCTTTCATCTCTCCATCTACCAAAGTTCGATTTGTAGATAATGCCTCATTAAGTCCGCGTATACACAACTTATATAAACTATGAATAAATAGATATTACCGATAAAAGTACAATAATAAAGTCACCGACTGTACTTATTTTTAAATTTAGTTATAATCTCTGTTATTTGCCTGGTGTACAATAAAGAAAATAATAATAAATAAACCTGACAATATGATGTTTCCCTCTCCACGTACAAAAATAAAACATGCTTCCTAATTTTCAGAAAATCATTTAAGTAGTGAAATTTCTTAGCTGTTGAGTGTCGAGTCTAAATGAGACTAAGCCGTGATTACATTAAATGGGCTTTTTACGCTTGTCTTGGGATGTGGAGCCTAAATTCTTAGGCTAATTTAGAAATGTACAATTGTTTTCAAGGTTGTAAATCTTTTCTTGAACAAATTAGACTTCTTTGTCTCTGAAGACAGCCTCAAGGCCGTATTAAATTGGAAATGGGATGTAAATAGGACATGATTCATTTAATGGATCACTTACATTGTTGTTCTTGGGTGGACTAAAGAGTTGAGTAGGCCATGAGGATCCCATTACCATAAGAAATCATATCAGATTGGCTAGGGATTTTATGGTCAGTAAATTAACTAGTGTTCTTTATTGCAATGAATGGCAAGATGTGCATGCACCTAATGTGTGAACAGTAGCAAAACCAAACAACACCTTGAATTCCAAAGCAATGCTTGGTATTCCACTGCGCTCGTCATCCTGAGACATAAGATGTTAAGTATCATTATGTCCAGTAGTTACTCTGGCTACAATGTCCTTTACACCGAAACAGAACAATATATTTACACAGCTGTTTGGCAGAAATAAGGTACTATAATGTTAGAAAAGTGGAAAAAAGTATGAGATCCAATATTTCAATATATACAAAGCCATGACCTGATTCAAAGAAATATGATATTATTACGTGTTTCTGGTACATTAACTATATCTTCCTCCATAAATTTTTGAGTAAACGACCATCAAGAAACGAAGACAAAATCCAGCCCCAAGAAGTTGATAGAATCAGGCTGACAGGGCAATAAAGTACCCCACCAAAACTATTTTGGACTTTACCACTAAAAATTCAAAGTATATTTTAGCTTGATAAAACCGTTGCACCACAGAACCCAATGTATGAACCGAGCTGCCCGTAGTAATAATAAAATTGGAAAA
This sequence comes from Hyles vespertilio, assembly GCA_009982885.2. Lineage (NCBI taxonomy): Eukaryota > Metazoa > Arthropoda > Insecta > Lepidoptera > Sphingidae > Hyles > Hyles vespertilio. The sequence continues at coordinate 21,226,382 of CM042807.1, forward strand.
TGTTCTCCCACCGCCGAAGGCTCAGTAACATGTACCAAAACATAATGCAAGGAAAAAAATTGCGTTTTGAAACATAACAAGCTCGTTACACAAAATTTGCGCTTTGTTTTATGATAAAATATTTTGTTAATTTAATTTTGAATGAGCTTGCTGTTTGCCGTTTTCATTATTTTTTTTCTTTTGTTTATTTTTTTGTAAGTTTTGTTCTGTTGCATGGACTGGCTTGTTCTGAGTCTGGGTTTTGTGCTAAAAGATTTTGTCAATGCAGGTAATATTGTGTTTAGTATAGTATATATTAAATACGATAAGATAGACAAAGGTTTTAGTGGTATCCACAAATTTAATTTATTTAAATAATGTGTCAGATAATGTAAATAACCACACTCATGTGTTAAATAGGCACATGCAATTTTTAATAAGTCACTATAGTGACAAATTTTTATTTTTTGACACCAATATATTTATTGGTAAATATTTTAAACAGACTAGGGATACATTGTATCTACCAAATAAATATTTACATTTACTTGCTACACCTGTAGCTAATTTTTTAAACACAGTCATAAGTAATATGACGAAGACCACAGGCACTACCACTTTTAGTAATGTTACTAAAATAAATGTGGTAAATAATAATTTAAACTTTTAACTTTGACAAAAGGAAGCGGTGAAAATTATATAGTATTATCTCATCAGAATATAAACCGCTTTTCTGGCAAAATTTTAGAGATTGAACTTTTTATTGACACATTTAACATTAGTATATTATGTTTCACAGAGACCTGGTTGAAGGCGCACCTTATGAATTTCAATGTGAATGGTTTCAGGGTCGCCAGCTCGTTTAACAGGATTTCGGCGGAAGGTGGAGGTTCCTTAATTCTAGTTCGTGATCATATCACATTTAGGGAAAGAAAGGATATCTCTTGCCTCTCGGTTGAACGAGTGTGTGAGGTCGCATGTGCGGAAACAAATTCCTATGTCATATTGTGTGTCTATAGACCTCCTTCATCAAATATTTCGCTATTTTTATCAACAATGGAGGATATTTTAAATAAAATTAAAAGTAATAAAAAAGTTCTAGTCTGTGGGGACTTTAATATTAATTTACTAGTTGATTCGGTTGATAAGTGTAGGTTTGTGTCTTTATTCGGCTCATTTCATTTTACATGTTTGTTCTCGGAGCCTACTAGAATTACGTCTGAAACTTCGAGTTGTATTGACAATATCATAACAAACTTCGAAGTACTTGAAAAAGGTATAAAGATAGGGGTTAGATCTGACCATAAATGCCAATTAGTGAAATTAGAACATGCTGTAGACAAAACCAGTAGATTAATAACTTTTAGGCCGTTATCTAAGAAAATCCTCGGTCAATTTAACAGTAATGTACAATCAAAAATAGATACTTTTACACTTGATGGCAGTCCAAACGACATGTACTCATCATTATTTAAAATTATACGTAAAGAGTTTGACCAAGTATGTAAAATTAAAACTATTAAAATTAACTCTAAAATAAAATTTAGTGCTTGGGCCACTAAAGGCATTAGACGTAGTAGGGAAATTTTGTATGAGTTATATGACAAAAGGTCCTATACACCTGATGTCAACTTTAAAAAATATGTCGGATTATATTCAAAATTATTTAAAAAAGTATGTATGCAGGCTAAATCAAATTATATAAGTGAAAAGCTTAGATTGTCAGATAATAAAATAAAAACTACCTGGCAAATTATTAATACTGAAACTGGGAAAAATAAAAAAAATGACAACAAAATTGCTCTCCGCATAAATGACGACCTTATTTCAGATAAATCTACTATTGCCAATTATCTTGATAATTTTTTCACTAACATACCATTAGACTTAACTAAACATTTAGATTCATCAGTAGATTTAGCGGAATCTTTTTTAAAGGAAAATGTTCCTGGAAATATGTCTAAGTTTAACTTTCAAAAGGTAACCAGTTGTCAAATAATAAAGGCTTTCAAGCAAATTAAAATAAAAACTACAGAAGATATATGGGGACTGTCTGTTAAAGCTATAGAAGCTATTATTGTTAACATTGCACCGTTATTAGCTACTATTTTTAATTCCTGCCTAAGTGACGGTATCTTTCCCGACTTAATGAAAATTAGTAAAGTCGTACCCATTTTTAAGTCAGGATGTTCGAACAATCCGTCGAATTATAGACCCATTTCTGTACTACCGGCTCTTAGCAAAATCTTCGAAAAGCTTTTACTTAATCAAATGCTAGCACATTTTGATGAAAATAAGTTAATACATAGGAATCAATTTGGTTTCACAAAGGGTCGCTCAACTCAAGATGCCGGGACATCACTAATCACGTCGGTTTTAGAAGCCTGGGAGGCATCTCAAGATGCTCTAGGAGTTTTTTGTGATCTCTCCAAGGCTTTCGACTGTGTTGACCACCAAACACTTATTATGAAGCTAAGGTACTACGGAATCAGTGATACGTCACTTGATCTCGTAATGTCTTACTTGTCGGGTCGTGAACAAAAGGTTTCTTTGGACGGGCTCACTTCGGTAGGATCAAAAGTTAAAATTGGGGTTCCGCAGGGCTCCATTCTGGGCCCCTTTTTATTCTTAGTCTACATAAATGATCTTCCTTGCATGGTTCAGAAGTGGTCAGACATAGTTTTATTCGCTGACGACACCTCTATAATATTTAAAGTTAATCGGAAAGACGATAATCTAGATACACCTAACAATATTCTTAATTTAATTTCGGATTGGTTTTCTGCTAATAATCTACTATTAAATGCTAGTAAGACTAAATGCGTCCGTTTTGCTTTACCGAACGTGGCAAGCGTAAACACGCGTATCGAATTAAATTCAGAAATTCTAAATTTAGCTAATTCCACAATTTTTTTAGGGATCACTCTAGATAAAAAATTACAATGGGGTCCACAAATTGAGAGATTATCAGCTAAACTTAGCAGCGCAGCGTTCGCGGTCCGAAAAATAAGACAACTAACTGACGTTGCAACGGCTAGATTGGTATATTTTGCTTATTTTCATAGTATAATGTCATACGGCATTATTTTATGGGGATCAGCGGCTGATATCGAATCGATATTCATCTTACAAAAAAGAGCAGTCCGTGCTATTTATAATCTAGGAAGCCGCGATTCTTTGCGATCTGTTTTTAAAGAAAGCAATATACTAACCGTGTCATCTGAATACATCTTTCAGAATATAATGCACGTTCGTAAAAATATTAATAAGTTTTATAAGGTCAGTGACACCCACACCATTAATACGCGGAATAAAAATAAACTAGCAATACCCTCGTTTAGACTAGAAAAGTCAAAAAAATCTTTCTTGGGTAGTTGTATTAAATTTTATAATAAACTTCCCAATAGGATAACGCAGCTACCGGACAAACTATTTAGGGTCCATATTAAAAACAAACTTATGACTAGGGGTTATTATAATATTAAGGAATATATTGAGGATAAAAAAGCCTGGGATTAGGTGTTCTCTTGCACATTGCGACCTCCTGGGGCCCTGAACTATTCGCTTATTACACCACCTAATTTAAATAATTAAAAATATCTAAAATTGTGAACTCAAAAATTAAGCTATATACAATCAAATAAATCAATTAAATTATATGACGACCGATCGAAAAAATCATATAAAAATAATAATTAATATGGCAAATCCTTGTAAGACAAGTCACAAATACTTATTTTAGTAAATTGACCAAAACCAAGCCCACTGAGTTTGACTCGCTGGATCTACTCAGAAATGGGTCGCGCCGCGTAGTATCCAGTGGTAAAGTAAAGCCCGCTGAGTTTGTTCGCCGGGTCTTCTCAGTCAGGGCCGCGTTGGATCCGGCAGTAAGCCTAAACATACGGGACGTATCGGAAATACTTATGGTCGTTGTCTTAAGTTGGACCCAAAACAAGCCCACTGAGTCTTAGTCGCTGGATATACTCAGGACTGGGTCGCGTCGCGTAGTTCCAGTGGTAGTGTAAGCCCACTGAGTTTGTTTCGCCGGGTCTTCTCAGGAAGGGCCGCGTTGGATCCGGTGGTAACTATAAACCGCTACGCACCGTTGTAATATTTATGGTCCACAAATAATATAATTTAATTTGACTAACGTAAATAATGTATTTCTTTGACAAATAAATTACTATAAAGTAAAAACTAATACTTTAAATAAAATATGAATAAAAACTAAATAAATTAAAAAAACTAATCATAAATTATAAATAAAAATAAAATTAATTTAAAAATAAATAAAATTAATAAATAAATTGATAAAAGCAAGAAATTAAAATAAGTAATAATAAGCATAGGAAATATATTGTAAATAGAGATTAAGTTCTATGTGTATTGACTTGTCATAAGAGCTCCTTAATTGCCTACGTGATCAATAAATACATTTCATTTCATTTCATTTCATTTCACATTTACCCAAACCAATTTTCGTCTAAACAAATTATAGGAAATGAATCTAACTTAATATGAATATCAGTTACAACAGAACAGGTAACATATTAAATGAAAATTATGAATTTAGCAATTACTTTTCTAAATTAATTGTCGCACTCATTTTATTATATTCTAACGATCCTATGAGGATAACCAAAAAAGTAAATATATTACGCTGGCAATCTCTCGTATGTAAGACGCTGTCTGTTTTATTGTGCTATACTGTTATGTTCTGGTTTAAAAGAGATCGTAGTCAGAATAAAAAGGAGATATATTGAGACTTACCTTATTATATCTAAGAATGGCAAGCGCAGTGGAATGCAAAGTTTTGCATTGTAATTCATGGTGTTGCTTGGTTTTACTGCTGTCCATGAGTGGTCGTATTGCTTACCGTCAGGTCATTCGGAATGCTCGTATCGCCATTAATTGCAACAAAAAATCAAAATAAAAATATTAGTACGAGCAGGAGCGGATGAATCTTAAAAAAAGACTAAAATACAAAAATCTCCATGCGAACAGTAAATCCGCAGCGCTTAACACGCCCTCCCGAAAAATTCTAGTTGTATTTAAATACAATTCCAGCATATTATATAATAGGGTATTTGACTATGATGAAAATATGAAACATATTGTTACTAGACTAACTATAAATATTTTTTTTGCGGCGGGTTAGGCCGCCCGCAGGTAGGGGTAAGTAGTTAAATGAGAACTCAGGGTAATTACGTGGTTCGGGCTTTAATAGATTCGCATCACTGTTTACACCCGGCACTGTTGCTGGTGGTATGCAACAGGAGTCACTGGCCTTCACTGGACACTGATCCGGATCTTCGGCACGTGGCGGAACCCGGCGACAGCTCGCCGGCGAAGTCAGCTGCCACGTGGCCGGTTACGGTGCGCAGGTCAGCGGCAGGCGCAGGCTCGGTTGCAGTCGGGCTGGAAGCGGTGCGGAGCAACAGCGGGCAGCGAAGTAAGCGAAAGGGACGCCAAGAACGCCAAGAACGCCAAGGAGAAGAACCTGGAATCAGTATCCAAGAGATCGGAATGCAAACTAGGCTTGCATTCCGTGCCAGCGACTCGTGATAGTTCACAAGCCCGGCAGACAGAATACACTGACAAACAAGCAGTTAAGCGGTTAGCAGTTAATAGAACACTGAACACTCACCCCAGCGGGTTCAGAAAGACGCGTGGTAGCACGTGGCTTTTAGGTTATGAAAAGGAGGACGCCATAGAGAAAGTAATCACTACGTTCTAGAGGACGCGAGCGACGTTACACGCGTATTTAAGCGAGCACCGATGACAGTTCGTACGTCAAATTTGACAGATGTTAGAAATGAATCAACCAATCAGCGCAACGGAGGCGTTGATTGGCATAGACAATAGGATTTATGCCGACTATTGAACCATAGACCGCAAATATTAGAGGTGACACTCTCACAACGTCACATTTTAAACCATATTAACTAATAAATTATTTAAAACAATGTTGGATTGCCTTAAGAACTCATTTTAAAATTAAATAAAATTTCGAGCTTGACCACGTGACTAAAAACGCACGCCATTGGTTGCATTTAGAGTGACGTCACTTTCTTGTTGTTAGTCGATTTTTAGAACATTTCATGAGTGTTTTCCTTTGTTTTCGCAGTAATTTCTGAAATATTGATCCAATTGCGCCGCTAGGGGCACACTGCGAACTTTATCTCTAATAATTGTACGATGGAAACTAAAATATAAAGCTGACAGTGGAAACTTCGCAAAAATAGACGCGATAGTGGTCGGACTATTTTTATAAACAAACCTTACTTTTACGCTGCTCAATTAAATTATTAATGTCAAACCTTATAAACATATCTATGTAAATATCACTATTAGTTATATTACAAGCTAAAGCATTTTCGAGTAGGTCTCACATCTGTGAGAGGCTGCCTGGGTGGGTACCACCGCAATGTCTATTTCTCCCGTCAAACAGCAGTTTAAATGCACTGTTGTGTTTCGGATTGAAGGACATTGTAGCCAGAGTAACTACTGGACATATTGAGACTTAACATCTTATGTCTCAGGATGGCGAGCGCAGTGGAATGCCAAGCATTGCTTTGTATTTCAAGGTATTGTTTGGTTTTGCTACTGTTCAGGAGCGGTCGTATCGCTTACCATCAGGCGAACGGCACGTTCGTCTCGCCTTTGAATACAATAAAAAAAATACTAAGCTAACAATGTATGAAAAATACAAGAAATTGTTGTATTACACTATTATATCATATAATCATTCCATTATTACAAGAGCGAGTTTTAACCACTTTACCCGAATCTTGGTGTTCTTTGTAATGCTCACGAACATTTTATCCGGTGTTTTAGTAGATGTTTTTGAGACTACACACCTGTATTAAAGGATGGGAATAATTTTCGCATATTTTGAGGGAGCGGCTCTGTAGTATTTACAAATGAAACAGCAACGACAACGATTCAAAGTGTAATGAATTTTCAAAAATGACACTTATAACGAAGCACCTGCAGGAATTATCATAATATAGGTATGCTTATAAATTTAATTGATATTAATAATATACTAGAGCGTAATTATCGTAAAGAATTAACTAAAACTATAAAATTAATGGAAGAGATGCCGCAACAACACCATTTATAAGGCATTTTTAGCTGTAACCTGATCAAAGTTATCCTTGATATTGAATCAAAATGTTTGCTTTGCAAGCAAGTGACGTAATAATATCAGGTGACCCGCATATATGGTGTCCATCGCGTTTTGGCGGTCTTATTTATCATTCAAACTTTAATCATGATTTTTATTGAAAATATAGCAGTTCACAAAGAAATAATCAAATTGCAATTGTATTATGGTAAAATTAACAATTTATGATACTTTCCAAAAAACAGTCAAATACCCTATTTAGACTGAATCGGCGAAACGTGGATAAACGCTAACGTAAATACATTAATTCCCGTCGTATTGTGGTAATGTGAGCACAGATTTCATCGCGCTTTGTAATGCAAAACGCACGGAACACATTGTTTTCTACGAATTGTGCTTCTTCTGTGATTCGGGGAACGGAGTTAGCCGCGATGAAGCTTGTGGAAATGGAAATACACAAATATTCATATTTTTTTGGATTTTGAGTTTTAACGTGATATATAATTTTGAAGAATACCACAAAGTAAGGTAATATGACTAGAAAATCCAAAAAAAAAGTTTTTCCTTTGTAATAAATGCTAATAAACTGCTACAATTTAAAAGTAATAATGAACACGGATCCAAATTTATAAGTATCAAATAATTTGCCATATTCATCAAGATGGCAAATTGGCAGACGTATTAAAGTTAAAATAGAATTATGGCGAAGACGAAGAAACAAATCACGTAAATCAATGCACAAATAAAATCATCAAGATCGAAATAAAACGATGGATTTCCTTAGAGTTGGAAAACAATAGTTGTTAAATAATTGATTTTAACAGCTATATAGATAGGTATTACTTGAACTATAGATAGATAGGTCTAATTAGTCTTGTTTTATTTTTTATTTGGTCCACAAAACTGGACATACACAAAAAGCAAATGAAATATTGTTTCTCAATAGTTACAAATGTACTTCTCGATATGAAGACGACTTGCATTAAAATGCAAACCTTAATAATATTGACATATATTATCGTATGATATACAAAAAATTAATACAGTAAAAACATTACAACAAGTGACGAACTTGCGACTGTGTTATTAACGTGTAACTAAAAATAATAGTAGTAAATTAAATAGCAATATAAATGTAGATATTATAGATAAGTTATAACAAATTCAATAAATTAACTTTATTCAGTCTAACAAAAGCCGAAGAATTTCCTTCAAACAGCCTACAGGTGCTGAAATAGGCTTTCAGTTTGCGAATCAGCCAATCTCGTAAAATTACGTCAACGAATTGATTTCGATTCAAAACTTTGGTTACAGGCAGCTGACACAGCTGGTCCAAAATTAGCGGAAAATACTATGAGAGAAGTTTACTTTAAAATTACGTAATATTAGTTATACAGGTTATATTAAGGTGCTACGAAATCGAAATCGGACGGTAGTTTTAGTGACTTCAGACACAATGCCACTAATTTTTTTGTTAAGAAGCACGACATTTTCTGTTATTTTTTTCATGTCGTCCTATTTGAATGATAAATACATAGTATTTTTCTTAAATAATAGTGTACATCCTTCTATTTTTAAGACGCTAAGGCAAGCAAGCGTTAAAAATATTATTTTAATTAAAACTATGGATTTAGCACAACACTTTGATAAAACTGTGGATCTGTGAGCAACCATGCGAAGTTGTTTTATCGACGCCTTTATTCAATTTATCTTGATATACATACATACATACATACCGGGTATCTCAAGACTGCTACCGAAAACGAAGCCGGGTGGTAGTTTTAGTGGTTAGTTAACACAATGCAATTAAAAATTTCGCATAGAAACGCGACAATTATTTTTTATGATTTTTTAAATATCGTCATTTTTGGGTAGTAAATCCATAGTTTTTGCTAAAATAATAATTTAAACTCTTTTATACCTTAGAGTATTTATAAATAAAAGGGTATACACTATTATTTTAGGAAAAAATGTATTTACCACCCAAATATGGCCATAGGAAAAAAATAACAAAAAAAAAATTGTCGCTTTTTTTTGCAACTTTTTCTGTTGCATTGTGTCTGAAGTCGCTTAGACTACCACCCGGCTTCGTTTTCGGTAGCAGTCTTGATATACCCTGTATATACATACATACATACATACATACATACATACATACATACATACATATATACATACATACATACATACATTTAATAATATTTTGATATTGACAATTTAACTTACTCTCAAAAATGTTAGTACTTAGATTAAAATATTGTAGTTAATTATATACTATTACAAATCACATTCAGAAACTTTCTTTTGGCAGTCCACAGTCAATCGATGATCAGACCAGGCGATCACACACAAAAACAATGTGAAATATGGATCCGAGCCCTGTTTCGCGATCCAATGGACTGAATAATGAAACTACGATTCTATACGTAAAATATAAATGGCGTGAAAAAACTGACGGCTTCACTCAAATTGATTAATGCAGCCCGAAAAATAAACTTATGCGATAAAAATCCATTTAGGTGTGAAAGCGTATGAATTCATTGGTTAATATGAATCGTAGTGATTAGGTAATTGTTCAGTTGGGTGAGAAAGGATGATATTGAAAAAAATAAGAAATATAAATGCAAATAAATAAATATATCTTAGAGCCACTTCATCGTTCAATTTTTTGTTAAATATTAATTAGTTCCATTTTCACTTCATACTTCATATTTTAAAAAAACTACGTTTTTGAAGACGCAAATGTATGGCAGCGCCCCCTCTATAATATTATAAATACTTCATGATATTCGTATTTACCCAAATACCAATAACCATACAGGACAGTGGAGTAGTATAATTAATAAATACACCCAACAGTGTGTGGACTATATAATGTGATATAGTCCTGACCCCACAGACCACACTGAAGTCGAGTCTTGTGTCGTACCATAATCTACGAGAGACTTTTTGATAACACAAGCACCCAGACCCGAAACAAACATTTTTACATTTTTGGGCACATTAAGACATTTGTATCAATATGAGAATCTAAGCTACGACCTCTGGTTTCCCCGCCGTAGAACCAACGCCACGGCGCGGAGGTTCTAGAAAAGAGAAGGAAAAAGAAGAAAAAACAGTTCGTGTTGCTCAAAAAGTTTCTTTGTGCCGTTCATTTTTCAAAGGTACAACACGCTCCGAAGTAGTGGTTTATAATCAAGGATTCAAAAGATCTGGCCAAAGACGTGATTTTTTTATTTTGATAGCTCGATTTCGGTTTTAAATCTATTCAAAGTAATGGAGAACGAAGTATAAATAAATGTTAGAATGAGTTAAATTGCAAGGAATAATTTAGTCGATGCAATTTTCTTGTTCAAGAGTTTTCAAGTGGAAACTGTGTTACTGAAATAGGATGATTTTTCGCATTACATTTAATTAAAAACTGAAGCGAAGAATCGGATTTGCCGTCGTGTTTCGTTCGGTGATTGAAATTGCCAAACAGCCAATAACTCTTTCTTATTTTTTTCCATCTCTTTCCCTTCCTGTTTTAATAAACTATGATTTCCTTCAATTCGATTGCTGTAAAGGATAATTCTGATTTTACTATGAAACTAAATATTGGTGCCAAGATTTTTGTGCCTGGTGAAACCTACTTTTTGTGTAGGGAAAAATATATATTTTCAATAAATACCGGGTATATCAAGACTGCTACCGAAAACGAAGCCGGGTGGTAGTTTTAGTGACTACTAACACAATGCAGCTAAAAATTTCGCTAAGAAACGCGACAATTTTTTTTTTTAAATAACGTCGAGTTTTGGTGGTAAATCCATAGTTTTTGCTAAAATAATAATTTAAAGCCTTGCATACCATAGCGTCTTTAAAAAAAAGGATGTACACTATTATTTAAGAAAAATCTATGTATTTACCACCCTAATACGTCGATAGAAAAAAAATAACAAAAAGAATTCGTCACAAATTTTTGCACAAAATTTGGTTGCATTGTGTCTGAAGTCACTAAAACTACCACCCAGCTTCGTTTTCGGTAGCAGTCTTGATATACCCTGTATAAACATAATTGCGACCCAGGCCCGGAGTTCTTGGAGAAATGAACTTGAGGTCCAATAAAAAATATTTTTTTGTCTTCGGCTCTGTGAACAAAATGTAATGATAATTACTTCATTTTATAAAATCCGTCACCTGGGATAAAACAGGAAAACGTTTAAGGACAAACCATAAATAATGCTTTAATGAATTTCAAGCAGTATCGTTATGGGGATCAACGATACTATGAACAGGCATTTTCCTTTTTATGGGTGATGTTATTATGTAATAATTGAGCAATCAGTTGCCACTAAATAAGCCGTGGGGCTCATTAACCCAAATCTATATATTAAAGACTTGTACATCTATAAACAGGCCCCCCATCATTAGTATACACCGTCGATACGGCTGTCAATATTAATCAAATGATTAATGATGGCTTAATTCTCTCCCGTATATAGCGCACAAATGTACGTAAGCTCAATTGTGACATAGGCGATAATGATCCCTATAGGTCGCCGTTATGGGCTACATATAGACATATTACATACATATGTATATAAACTCACGCCTTTTCCCCAAAAGGAGTAGGCTAATGTACCAGGATACCGAATATTTCGCCTTATGTGTTCCTTCCCACGATGTAATAAGAGGCTAGCTTATCGCCACTACAGGCAAATTTCTGACTCCTGAGAGAGACTTTCCCACCCTCACACCCACCACTGCAACTCCTGTCAGCCAGGATCAACAGTGGTACACAAAGAATTGACAATGAGCTCCGGAGCTCGGCGAGTCTTTCAAGGACACTAACTAGCTTGGCTGATAGAAAATAAAAAGAAAAGAAAATCTGAAGGAATATCATTTTACCCGACCCGGGATTCGAACCCAAGAGATCAATATCGTTGTAATTATACCGTAGTACAATTACCCCACCGCGGCACTCATTACATGGCTTGATAACATTAAGCTATCTAACAAAAGTCATAAAAGGTAACGTTTTCGATAGCTCGGTTCAAAAACACAACTACAAGTACAAAGACACAACTACACTTAATATTTCCTATAGTAGTACACAAATTCAGTAAATTTTTAATACATTATGTAGCCACTGGCAAGAGATCGTTATTTTTTAAGCCAAAATCATGTTGCGCCGCCTCCGTTTAATATAGGAAAGATAGATGAAAATACACAGATCGGTTAAGAGCAAAAAACTTATCTGATTGCAAATTTTCATGTAGGTATATAAAGGCAAAATATCGTAGAATCGTGAATGTATTGCTGACCTATATAAGCGCAAATGATAGGTATGCGGAAGCGGAAATTTTCCTCAATCCACTGTTAGATACGATGTCAAAGATTTTCATAGAGGGGACGGTAAGAAAAACTTAGACATATGGCCGATATCTATATTCTATCTATCTTTAACAACAGGTTAGAATTTGGGTATAAGCTTCTTGAGTTGGAATAGCTACCATTATTTTGTCGATACAATATCTATACTTCAATAAACGAAGACATTTACATATTTTATGACAGCCTCCAAAGTACAGTCGGTAAGACGCCGCCTGTAAAACAAGGTGCTTGGGGTTCGATACCCGTACCGAGAGAAATGTTTGTTCGGCCCACAAATATTTCTTTCGGGTCTGGGTGCTTGTGAGACCGAAAAATCTCTCTTAGTTTCTAATACCCACAACACAAGACTCCATCTTAGTGTAAGATCAGAACTACGTATGTGACTGTTGGGTGTTATTTATTTAGTATTTCCAGCTATCTATAAATATATGCACCATATCTATATATCTCTATCTTTCTTAACTGAAATATAAAATGCTTCTAAATATGTAAAGAATTCTCTAATTGAATATACATAGATTATAGAAACCGGCAAATAGAGATAAAAGTTTCGTTAGCAGCCAGACCCCTGGTATAAAATAATATATTATTATTCAATATAATTTTATAGTGAAGTTCTAACCACTGCACTAATTCGCTGTTGTGTTTCGGATTGAAGGAAATTGTACCGAGAGTAACTACTGGACATATTGAGACTTTATGTCTTATATCTCAGGATGGCGAGCGCAGTGGAATGCAAATCATTGCTTTGTAATTCAAGGTGTTGTTAGGTTTGGTATTGTTCATGAGCAGTCGTATTGCTTACCATCAGCGAACGGCATGCTCTTGTCGCCATTAATTGCCATAAAAAATGTAGAATAAGTGTAGGAAGACTCCCTAATCTAAAATAGATCGTTTGAACTACATCCAATGGTCTTTGAAATAATAAATATTATTTCCATTTCAGGATTAGTATTAACTCGATAACCGTTTTCGCCGCCTTCACTAAACCTCGAGGCTCGCAACCGCATCTTTTAATATAAATTCCGACGTTATTGACAAGTATTTAATCAGAATAACTCAATATTATGAGTATCACTAAGTATTAGCTTCAAATACATATCAAATTAAGGCCTGAGATTAGATTATTATATTGTCAATTAAAGTTTCGTAGTCTTGGAAGTCTTGAACAAATAATTAGAAACACAAATTATCTTCCTTTCGTAGTACACCGCGAGTAAAACTATAAAAATAAAGGAAAAATTTAAGACAAAATATATAGTTAGACATTCCAACTGTAAAGCATAATGGAATAAATTATCTATTTACAACATTAAAGTTCTTTAGTTTTGGTCACATCCAGAATTCTGACGCCCTTATTCGTCTAATACCAGATATTCATCACTAGCTACCAAAGACCCGAAACAAAACATACCCGCCAGTCAACGTTTCAAAGGAAATATCCAATATTTTGCGCTCGGCTCCTCGCCGCTTCTATCAAACATTGAACAGAACATTTACAAGTAACATCTGCTAACATTATTCTTATCGATGGCTGTAAAGTTCATTAAATGGGGGGCGAAGTGGGGCGTAAAATCGATCACCGCCTCCGGCTGTGGCCGGTAAATCAATTTGCCAATAAGCTGATACGTCCGGCGTTCACGGTTCGCTGAAGAGTCTCCCTCAGTGCCACGGCTCGTTGTGCATTGTTTCAAACGTTTTTATATTGCAAAGGGCAGCTATGGACCGCGTAATCGGCACAAGCAATTTTAGCTTTGAAATGGAATTCCTCGGATGGGCGGGATAGTTGTGCCGAGAAACGTTTTCTATTTAATTGTAATGGAAGACGCGATTACATTTTATCTATTTATACACAAACAACTATACTAATATAATTTTTGGAACAGATTATACGGATACTTGTTAAGTAAGCTGTTAGTAAGTTAAGTAAGTACCTACAAAAGATTTTGGGTAAACAGTGAAGGCTAGAATAAATTGATAATCTTGAATGAATAATTATGAAAAAAAAAAACACCTTAATTGATTGAACGTGAACGAGAACTAAATAAAATAATAAAATACACAAAATGTTTCGGCTCAAGCACTGAGTTTGCAAGCGTGCGCCTTGCTCGTACACAGCCATTAGTCTGACATCAACTCAATAGGCAAGGTATTAGTATAATTCGTATAAGTCGAAATGTTTTTATCAGTTCGTTGAGAAAAACCTGTTCTATTATCCTGCACACTTTTAAGCTATCAATACAGCAATAAGCACTTTAAATATTTGTGAAAATATTTCATACGATCAAACAGTTCTTTCCATAAGTCCTATCTAAATATTTAGAACTATTCACTCAAACGAAACTCTCCACATTCAATATCATTTCATCACCCATCAGCCTGCTATAACTCACCAAGTTTCCTTTACATCATTCAAAACCCATTCGTTCATTCCGGAGGTATTTCGCATAGATGTGGCGTCGGATATTGCGCTCCGATTGCCGATGGAGGGGAGTGGGAATTGAAGGGGGGAGGTGCGGGGTGCTGGATCGTTTTGCTCACTTTAAGCGCAAATAGTGCGAGTGTTTGAGAATAACTATGAAGCTCTCCGCGCGTTTGGAAAAATGAAAAATACTTTCCGCCATAAAGTGCTTCGAATTCGTCTGCCAGGGATTTATAATTGCGACCTGTTCATAGTATACAACGTTTAAAAGTTATACTACTTTTATTTTCGTTTCAATTAAATGATAAAATTATTGTCTGCGGTTTTTTTATTATTTTTAAGATATATTTCCAAGCTGTTCATAGTTTAAAATGTGTAAAAATGATACCTACTTTTAGTTTCGTTTCAATCACACGGTAAAATTATTATTTACCATATTTTTTATTATTTTTATTATATATTTCAATGTGTCATATTCTTTTTTTTTTTATTGCAGTGAATGGCCAGACGAGCATGCCGTTTGACGGCGATACGACGGCTCATAAACAGTAGCAACATTCCACTGCGCTCGCCATCCTGAGACATAAGATGTTAAGTCTCAATATGTCCAGTAGTTGCTCTGGCTACAATGTCCTTCAATCCGAAACACACAACAGCGCATTTAAGCAGTGTCGTTTCACGGGAGAAATAGACATTGCGGTGGTACCTACCCACATGGCCTCTCACATATGAGAGACCTACCACCAGTGAATTTCAGTGAAGTGAAAATTCGCGTAAATTTAAGAAACGATCCCACGAGAAAAACTTAATAAATATGTGTCCAATAAATATATTATACATTTTAATCCAAAATTAGTTCCACAAGTAAAGTAGGTCAAACTTAAGTTATTATAACATAACTAATTGCAAATGTTGTAATTGCTTTTCATTCAAACTAACATCCCATCAAAAACATCCTGTAAAAAAATTCCAAGTCTCGCAGCTCAGTTTTCTACCGCAAAAAGTTATGAGATCCATGTAATACCAAGTCGATTAATTGATTAGTCCTTACTTAAGGGACCTTCTGTATAAAGTTATTACATAAGTTATTATCATATCAATATTTAAAATTCTTTATGTTGTAAATAAATAAATCGACTTGGCCATCGCATGGAAACATAATGCATCGTACAATTTATACATAATGCTGCTGGCCAAGTCAATCTATTTATTTAAAACGTAAAGAATTCTCTAGTAAAGAAGTCTATTTATTTGCAAGTTTTTCTTCGTCATATTTTTCTAGAGGAATGTTGTACAGTTTCATGGGCTCAATACACCCTTTCCCTCTCTATACCCTCCTGTTATGCCTCATAAATATAGATACCTATTTACGACTATTATTCCACTATATACGGATACAATGATTCATTAACTGTAAATGTAACTTTGTAATCCTATACATTTATATGGGATTACAAAGTTATTCAAACAGTTGGTGTGTCTAGAAAACTAGATAGAAATTATGAAATGTTTAAATTTTTCCGTAATTTAGACACTAAACACTAATTATATTCTAAATTTGAAGGTTCTGTGTCTACTAGAAGTGCCTTAGACTTTTGATGATCGGCCAGTCAGTCAGTGAGTGACAACATTAAGAAAGTTTGACAAGTTACAATTCTTAAACTACTAGTTCAAATTGAATGAAATTTTAAATATACCGTGTTTACACAATGCCTGCTTAGTAACTAAAAAATCAGGCTTCTTGCTTTAACCATAACGAAGTTATGGAGGATTGAAAATGGTCTGAATTGCTTCGAGAAAAGGATGGTACGACTGTGCCGCTATTTAGCTCGACTTGGAGGGGGCACTGCCGAGCCCCCAGATAATTTTATCGGTAAACATATATAGGTATTTTTAGTAATATCCGAAAGGGCCTACAAAAATTCTTCAAAGTTAAGTTCCATTCAACGCAACCCAGATCTTTAGTTAAAGCTTGATAAATGTATGTAAATCCTCATATTTTATTCAGGATAAGCTTCAATAAATTGCGCAACACATATTTTTGTTACACAACACAAGAAACGTGCTAAACTTGGTACTTTATAGGCTTATACAGGGTTGCCAGCGTTCACATTTGTTATAAATTACTTTTTTTTTTTATATTGATACGATAACGTCGTACCATTGCATCTAATATTAACTGCATTTTATGCAAAAAAACGTATCAGCCATCACCATTTTAAACTAAGACAAAACTACTGGTGGTAGGTCTCTCATATGTGAGAGGCGCCTGGGTAGGTACCATCGCGGTGTCTATTTCTCCCGCCAAACAGTAATGTGAATACAATATTGTGTTTTGGATTGCAGGAAATCGTCGCCTGAGTAACCAATGGATATATTGTGACTTAACCTATCTGCGGTAGCTCGTAATTGGCTATCTTTTGTATACAATTTGTTTAATATATGTTTGTTTGCTATTGATAGCTGTGAGCCACCCAAATAAAATAAAATAAACATTTTATGTCTCAGGATGACGAGCGTTGCTTAATAATTCAAAGTTTTCAACCAAACAACAGTTTGGTTTTGCTACTGGTCATGAGCGCGCGTCTCATTGAAGTAAAAAAAAATACCATTAGTTGATGTAAAAAGTTTGTAACGAAAAAAGTTTTGGCATCCTTATGAAGCACAAGCGTGATAAATGATTAACTATTATTAGAAACTTAATATAATATGTAGAATGTAGATATTCCGTGGCAACCCTATCAGCTGCATGTATCATGTTGGCGAGTTCATGTAACTCGCATGCAAATAGATTTGGGCGAGTTAGGCATCAGTTTCATCAGGCTAACAGCTTTGTTAGCTGACACTGCGCTGAGTGCTCACCACACCGTCATGTCGCCGTCGCGGATGTATGGAGGGTGGAAACGCTACTTGGACAGATAAAACTGATATTTAGCTATATTAACACCGTATTAAAACTTTTAGAAAAAAAACCGTAAACAACCACCGTCGCCATCATTATTATGTCCAAACTGCGACTTAAAATGAAGCCTTATGGAAGTTTTAGTGACTTGAGACACAATGCAACTTCTCTTATCGTCGTATTTGGGTGGTAAATACATAGTTTTGGTAAAACAATAATGTAAGTCCTTTTATTTTTAAAGACACTATGGTACGCTAGGGCTTAAATTATTATTATACCAAAAAATATTTATTTAACCCCCTAAACCCTAAGATATTTAAAACATCACCAAAAAAAATGATTTTTTACGATATATTTGTAAGTACTTTACTACCCGAATTTACATTATACTAGTAATTAATAAACTGGTATTGTAAATGATGCTTGTATCGACTCTACTTTAAAGATTTTATAATCGCAAGATTAATAAGATGAATACTTGATTCGAAAGAAAATTGCAAGAAAAAATATTTTAGAAATCTCAGCAATACTTATTGAATAAAAGCCCTAAAAATTAAGAAATTAGGAAAGCAATTTCTTACACCTGTTTTTTATGAAGTTAATTCAGGGCCCGTAACGAATCAGCAATTAAGGATCTCGAAGCAAAAGTAAAAATGTTGCTGAATTCTATCCACTTCTTAGACTAAGCGACCGTTCATTTATTTAACTTTGGATGCTGATTTATTATAATTTAATAAGTAAGGGCGTCAGGTAGACTTTTGCTGAAATCGAATTACTTGACGTCATTCGGAAAATTAAATGTTCAAAATATAAATAAGTTCTTGGATAGTTTTTATTACAATTAGACTCTCTTTCGAATACTGTTTCAATTGACAAAAACTAAATCCATTAAAAACGTTCACGTATCAGTTCGTTTCACGTATCAGTATGAAAATTGAAATCTAAGGCTATTCATGGGATCCAAGAGCCTACAATTTCCAAAATACTCTTCAAATGAAGATAAATATAGAGGAATATGTGTCTATTCCAGCACAACATCCGAACACGAACTCTTCTAAGGCATGTTAGGTGTCTGAGAACAAACGGTATATACACCCCGAGAACATGCCTACGTGACAAGGGCCTTTCAGCCGCCTAATAATGAGGCGAGTTATCTAACCCGAACTAAGCAAAATTTAAGTATTACTTTTAATGATTTATGTCATGAAAGTTACGCACTAAAACGGTGAATGAAAATATCGTGAGGAAACGTGCATAACACACCGCGATTTATAAGAATTTGTATGGTATGTAAATCCGCCAAACCGCGTTAGGCCAGCGTATTGGACTATATGGCCTAACCATTTTCAATCGTACTCTCGATTTTAAAAGAGGCCCGTGCCCTGCAGTGGGTGGTATATGGGCTGATACAATACAGTCACAAAAGTTGGGGGTAATACGTGCATTGAGGAAAAGTAATTTCTAGAATATCGTTACGAGACACGACGCGAAGTTGAAAAACCCTTCCTAGCGGTATTTTATTTAGGAAATAATTTGAATACGCCTGAATTGTAACGACAGTACACGATAGTGGGTAACGCGTTATAACCGTCACATTAGAACCGTCGGAGAAAAATAAAAAAATAACTTCTATGCTTTGACGAGAATATCAAGGGCAACGTGGGGATTATCATTTAATACTTTGAAAGTTATCTATGGAGCAACTTATTTGGGTTGTATCTGTTACGGTTCTCCAGTTTGGGCCGATAGATCTACCTTTTATCTTTGTGGGCCACTGTTGATCCTGGCTGACAGCAGTTGCAGTGGCGGGTGTGAGGGCGGGAAAGTCTCGAGAACGCGTTATAACGAAGCATGTAAGTGTGTCCTTTTTCGGATTAATCTATCGGATGAATATTCTATTTCTTATGCGCTGCACCTGTCGTCAGTTGTTTAATTATTACAAAGTAATTTAAATATCATGTTTAAAAAAAAACGACACAATTAAAACAGAGTACGTAGTTTCATTTTAATATTTTTAGTAAAACATTTACCTTTACAATGGAGAGGATTAAATGTGCACATTAACAAAGCATTGTTGCTCTCAAAATTTTACATTTCATACTCGAGTTTCATAAAATTAAATGTAATTTCCAACATACTTGTGGCAATACGTACCATGTTTCTGTAAACGTCTGCATATTTTACATTTGTGAGAGTCAAAGCATTTTTAAAATTTCAGACATAAAAAGGAGGGGAGAAATTGTATTTCTGCTCTTTAGTATTTTAAATTATATAGTTTTAATGGCTAAACTGCACTTAATGGTAAATGCAAGTTCTATAAGACAGAGCATTAAGGAGCGAGAAACGATTATGCCTCATTTGCCACAATTATGGCCCGCTAAATTTCTTCTTTAGACTCCTCTTAAAGGATCTAAATTTTAGGCAAACTTGCATAAAAAAATATATTTTTACAAGTTTATAAATAACCCAATGGTCATATACATAGTCTTGACCCCAAGTTAAGACCAATTAAGTCTTGTATCAGAAACCATGAGAGATTTTTCGGTCTCTCTATTATTTGGAATTAGTGCATGGCATTGTGGTTGACTCATCCTGTATCATCTTAGGACAAATATATCGGTAGCTTCCGTGGTATATTATTTGCAGGCCGCGGATTTAAACCTCGGACCAAGACAAATATCTGTGCGGCCTATACATATTATTTTCGAATTTGGGTATAGTAAGACAGAAAAAGTCTCTCGTAGTTGGTTAAAAGAACTGAGCGCATAGACACCGGAAGTGACTTCGTTTTATACTTATACTTTACATAGTTAATGATGCTTTGATTTCGACCAAAATCTATTACACCCGTATCCTTCGTACCCCTAAGCAAATATTCCAACTTTCGATATACGACGAAACGTATTGATGTGACCCAAAGAGCAAAGTTTTACCTATGACAACAACTGTACTATAGATGTAATGATTTCATTACAAACCCTTGTTTAGTTTGAATGATACATCTCGAAGTATTTGGAAGCTCATGCCATAGATGATAAAAAATTGAAACACAAAGTCTCTTTTTAAAATAACCAACTTTACTTTAATCTCGATCAGCCCATATACGTTCCATTGAAAGGCCCGGGCCTACTCTACAACCGAAAGTACGATTGTGAGTGGCTAGGCCATACAGTCAACCACGCTAGCCTAGTGCGGGTTGGCGGACTTTACGCATCATAGAAATTCCTATAAATCGCTGTGATATGCAGGTTTCCTCACGATGTTTCCTTTTACTGTTATATTGCGTGATGATTTACTATCACATACACACATGACTCTGAAAAGTTAGAGGTATGCCCTGGGACTGGAATTTGAATCCGCAACTACTGTAAGCATGTTGGCAGTTGCGACTGGTCTATTACAAATAAGCCGCCAGTCAGGAGTCAGTGTGTTCATGTAGGTAAATAAAGAAAATATATGGATCTACTCAGTTTATCGAAGCTGAAATCCTGGCACATTCGCCAAGTGAATTGAATTGCGATGAAATGCAAAGAAAACAATTGCTTTGTTTGTTTTGCACTCACAAGTCGCGTTCTATGCTACTTTAATTTTATTGTATATATAGACGATCTTATGCCTATATCAGAATTGGCCATAGCGTCTCGCGTGGGTATTTGGGCGATTGAAATGATCTTACAGCGATATTACAAACAAAGTTATTTTAATTCGGAAGTATTGATACGTTGCAAGGAACTATAGCGGTTCGTCTGAGACGTGATGCACAGTTTTCCACAATCCCAATTTTACTCCTCCAGAATCATCACAACGCTCCATGACAACGCTCAATCGACCAGACGCTCCGCTAGACTGACAACTGCCAATCTTGTTCCTTCACAATTCAATAGATGGCGCCAAGGATGCCAGCGCCGTCATATAAATATTTTCGAAAGGCCTTGTATATGTTTTTATTAAAGAATGTCGTATTCTTTTTTCCTGGTACAATTACATAGGCCGAAAACCTGAAGTTAAAATTTCGAGAAATAAATATCTCAGATAAAACTAATGTTTTAATTATAATTACATATATAATGTTTTAATAACATAGTTGCTGGCTGTCACTGTCACGAATTCGACGCCCGCTCCAAGACAAATGGTTATTAGACCCACAAGTATCTGTTTCGGGTCTGTCTGTTAGAAAGACTGAAAAGTCTCCCGTAGTTTCTGATACCCACAACAAAAGACTTTATTGATCTTAATGTGGGATCAGAACTACAAGTATGTGTGTGACTGTTTAGTGAAATTCGTTTATAGAAACATTTTAATGCAACAGATGTTGCTGTTAAAATTCTTCTTGGTCAAACAAATTGTGTTAGAATAATTGTGTTGAAAGATGATTTCACATGAATTAAGTTATCAGTAATTCATCCTGTGCTCACCAACACGGTATGTCCTGATAAGGTTGTTGTATTACGGTGCGGTTACAAAACTGAGGTGTCGAGTTCGAATCCCGGGTCAGGCAAAATCATATATTGAATTTTTCTATTCATTATCAGTGCGAAGTCAGGAATTTGTGCCCAATATGGCGATAGGCTTGCCCCCTATCAAATCATGGGACGAACGTACACAAGGCAAAATGTGAGTGTCCTGGCACATCTGCCTACCCTTTCTGGGAACAAGAGTGAGGTTACGTATATACTTACCAAAAACTTCCATTGATTGACAAAATGCATTAACATGATCAAAGCCGTAGGCAAAAACGAGATCAAGAATCGCAGGTGTTCCATTAATTAAGTCATGATTAGTAATAATTAATTTAGTAGGTGGTACCAGTAATGTGCATTGAGGCAGTACGTTGCCATGGTAACGCATTGTAAATCATTTCGGATAATGCAATAGGTCTCTGCTAATTTGATTGATGGGTCGTATCTGTTTATGTCTGCAAAAATTCAAATGATTATAATTTTGACGATGATATCATCAATAAACGTTTACCAAATATTACCATACTGTGATACATAGTGCTAATTATATAATACCAATAAAGAAATAATTTTCCAAATCGGTCCACGTGGGTTGGAGTAATCGGTGAAAATACAGATAAAAAACAAAAAAAACTACTAATTGAAAAAAATAAAAACCGACTTCAAAACAAAAATCCACTAAAAACCAAAAAATAATAAAATAATAACTAACCACTTAAAGCAAAAAAATAATATTTATTTCATGGAACTCGTGCATGTTGATTCATTTGCTTAATGACTTGACTAGCCAACAAATCAAAATATATGCGTAACATATTGAAGGCGGGCCGCCAAGTACCAAACATGTAGGACCTATGCCTTATATTAATTTAAATATCTATATGTTAGGTACTGGGCGACCCGCCTTCAATATGTTACGCATATATTTTGATTTGTTGGCTAGTCAAGTCATTAAGCAAATGAATCAACATGCACGAGTTCCATGAAATAAATATTATTTTTTTGCTTTAAGTGGTTAGTTATTATTTTATTATTTTTTGGTTTTTAGTGGATTTTTGTTTTGAAGTCGGTTTTTATTTTTTTTTATTAAAAATTTTAGTTATTTTTATCTTTTTAGTGTTGATAGGTATTTAAATAAAGAAGATTTGGTCCCCACGCCACAAGGAATATGTTCTTTCCGATGACAATGAAATCGCTAAAATCGGCTAAAAGCTGCCAAAGATATTGGAATATTCACATGTTTATTTTTTTTCTCCCCCCCCCCCCTCCCTTCGCGCCTACCCCTTTTTCCCTCAACCACTGTAGCCTAGCTTTTATACTGAACTCAATGCAAAATTAAAGAACCGTTGAAGTCCTATTAAATTTTGAGGAGTTCTACGCTCCAGGTCCGAACATGATAATCAGATCTTAATGTTGTGTTCCTGAGATCAACCTGTTAATACGTTCTTTCCAATGAAAAAGAAATCACTAAAATCGGTTAAAAGCTGCCGAAGATATTAGAATTTACGTGTATTTTAATTTTATCACCCACCCCCCTCACCCCCACCCCTTTTTCCCTCTCTCACTGTATCTTAACTTTTCTTATGAACGTAATGCAAAAAGAACTATTGCAATTCTCCTTAATTTTAAGGAGTTCCCCTCTCCAGGTCCGAAGATATTCATCAGATCTTCACCATATTTTTATGGGACCAAACGACAAGCACCAGCTTTCAATCAAAGAAAGAATGGTCGAAATCGGTTCACACAGTACAGAGAAACGAGGTAACAAACATAAAAAAAAAAAAGCAACATACAGTCGAATTGAGAACCTCCTCCTTTTTTTGAAGTCGGTTAAAAATAGGAGGACTGTTTGAAGTATGTTAAATAGCAAATAAAAAATATAAAGGTTTTTTCAATTATATGATAAGAGTCACAATATAAAAATTATTCACAAAAAGAGTTTGAAATTTGAGAACCTATTTCTACCATCTCAGCTCAATCCTTTACAAGTAGTATACTTGTGACGAAAATATTATCATAAAGAAATACTTAAATAATAACTTTAATAAATATATGTAGCTAAATATCGTATAAGTTAAAATACTTGACCATCCATTACAAATCACGTTGCAACAATCCCGAAAGGTCCGCCTAAAACATCAAATCTCGAGTGTATACTCTGAAGCAATTTTGTATGTAAAACTCTGCCCGTATGTGAGCTGGAAAGCGCTTCGGAATTGTGGACTTTTTGAAAGGTCGGGCGGCCGCGTGCGTCTGTCGTATTGTGTAATGTTCTATTTCGAAGCGAATGTTTTATTTCACATACGTTGAGAATTGGCAGGCTCTGTAGAAGACAAGAGTGAAAATAAGTATAGAATTTACATTCTAGCTTAGCAATTAATAGTAGAGGCCTGTTCCCTGTAGCGGGACGTACATGGGCTGCTATTTGTCTGATTTAAAACATCCTTCTGTCACAGATTATTAACTTACGAACAAATTCTAAGAAGGTCCCCAAACTCATTAGACTCATTTTACGCCAGTTCATAACGACTTGTCATTATTAAAAAGTTATAATTTCCCTCTTAATATCATTCTGTTGATTCGCTCCCTTGTATCTATGTTTGTGTTTTACGGTTCATAATTACCTTGATATTATTATACCTGTAGTGTATTGATAAATTCATACTCTTAGCATCTGTCGTCTCGAACTATACACTACGCGAACCAAGGGTGAGTGAGATAGATATAGAAGGAGATAGATCATAGACGTGGAGGACGGAACGGGGTGTGAAGACGTGGTGTATAGCAAACGAGCCGATAAATATTAATAATTGTATTCTACTACAATGTTACACATATTAACCGTAAATAGTGACTATTACATGTGGCGACGAGGTGAATTGTGAGTGGAAATGATTGTATTTTTAGTAATTCCCAATTATTGATCAGCGACGATCTTGAATGCGTATTGTCATGCTGTTGTCGAAATGTTGGGAGTGGTATTTTTTTCTTCACATTTCAATAAATTGGATGTGTTTAATTCTGTTACATTACTTTGAGTAAATAAAATGCTGTCTCGTAATAATCTAGTAACTAATTGGCGGGACACAAATAAAAAATGGCGGAAGGAATTATAAAAGTTAACTTCGAACCATGGAGTAAATTGTAAACTCCATGCATACACCACAATTACGTATGTAAATTCTAATTGTTTATAACATGGAGATATATCTCGAACAATGCAATAAATCGATATTTTTTTAAATGTAGGTCATACTTTGATACTGACAGGTGAGTAAATTATTGTTTTATAACTTTCCGTTTCTTTGTAATTATCCAATAAATAAAGAAGAAAATGATAGAATGGGACCGCTGTCACATCAACTCCTAATATTTAATTTATTTATATTATAATAAAATTGTTGGTGGAAATAATTGCTGGATATTTATGGTACGAGATTTAATTTATAATTTAATGAATAAATCCTATAAAGTAGGGTGGAGGTTGATATATGTATATATATTTATTTTATACTTATTAGTATACAAATTTGTATGCGGTTTGTTTCAATTACAAACAAATTTTGATTTACAGACATATTATTTTTGTATCAGTTGCTCAATTGATTAATTCTAAGCCATCTAGATTTAACAACCAATCAGAGGCGTCGCTTATTGGCAGTGCGTCTCCGTGATGGCGAGACTAAGGAAGCATTAATTGTAATGCGTTACGAGTTGCAGGTATGGAATAATTAGCACATAAATATTATTTTGGTATTAAAATGTGATTATATGTTTTAATTACGAGAAATATATACAAACTATACCTAATTAAAATATGAGAATATACATTGATAACTTATATATAGATATAAACATAGCCTCGGTATGGCGCGGTTATATTGCGATGTGTCATGTGATTGAGGTGCTCGGGTCTCGGGTTTGAGACCCGGGTTGGACAAAAAGTTGGAAAAAAAAAATATATATATATATATATATATGACTTTATTTATGTACGTATGTTATAGCTCGTACACACAATGGCCAGTATCAACTACGGACAATGAAAGGCGCAGGCTACTGAAGTAATACCTTAAGCATATTATGTGCGTTTTGACGCGAGTGGAGCTCTGCGTTTCGACTCATAATACGCCATTGCGTAGTGACGACTCTGCGCGATTCATTTAAAACGGCAGTATACTGTCAGGTTTTGTTGTACGAAATATTTTTATGTATGAAGTAAACAGAGTTACATATTATGGAATTTGTCATGCCTAATAATTAATCATTTAAAATCAACCACCCTCAGTAACTTTTATTCATGTGTTGGATGAAGGAATGACGACTCTAGTAACACTAGCGTGGAATGTGTAATTTAACGCACGTGTAGCATGTCGCATATCCTGGATACGATCTTTTGGAAAAATGCAATATTTGTGACGAAGGTTGCCGAATGTACGTGGCACGTGATTGGCAATAGTGTAGACGCGCTGTAACATTGGCAACAAATAGCAAAGATCGTCCAGAACATTGGCATTGGATTGCGGTAGCATTGACTACATTGGCATTAAATTGCGGGTAGCATTGACTACATTGGCATTAAATTGCGGGTAGCAGAGGCTACATTGGCATTAAATTGCAAGTAGCATTGACTACATTGGCATTAAATTGCGGGTAGCAGAGGCTACATTGGCATTAAATTGCAAGTAGCATTGACTACATTGGCATTAAATTGCGAGTAGCATTGACTACATTGGCATTAAATTGCGAGTAGCATTCACTACATTGGCATTAAATTGCGAATAGCGAAAAGGCTACATTGGCATTAAATTGCGAGTAGTGAAAAGGCTACATAGGCATTAAATTGCGAGTAGCGAAAAGGCTACATTGGCATTAAATTGCGAGTAGCGAAAAGGCTACATTGGCATTAAATTGCGAGTAATGAAAAGACTACATTGGCATTAAATTGCGAGTAGTGAAAAGGCTACATTGGCATTAAATTGCGAGTAGCGAAAAGGCTACATTGACATTAAATTGCGACTAGCGAAAAGGCTACATTGGCATTAAATTGCAAGTAGCGTAAAGGCTACATTCGCATTAAATTGCGATAAATGTGTGAAATGACATTGAATTGCAATAAATGTGTAAAACGGCATCAAATTGCGATAAATTTGTAAAACGGCTTTAAATTGAAATAAATTTGTAAAACGGCTTTAAATTGAGATAAATTGGTAAAACGGCATTAAATTGCAATAAATTTGTAAAATGGCATTAAATTGGGACAAATGTGTAAAGTGACATTTAATTGGGATAAATGTGTAAAATGGTATTAAATTGTGATAAATGTATAAAACTGCATTGAATTGCGATACATATCAAGTCGGTAACAAATTTCGATTTCGATACTAGGTTTCGTATTATGTAAAAACATATACGATTTAAGTTCGACAGTTGACAGGTGGTATTGAAGTATGGTGCTATGGTTTAAATCGCAATAAACTTACGACAATTTTGAATGTTATGAGGACCTATGCTCAGTTGCTATTCAGTATGTTCATTAAGAAAGGAGGTTGGATATATTTATATGTATATTGTATATTCAGAGTTGACCGGTATGGACACTAATGTTCAGAAGAGAGGGTATTTGTTGTATATTGGTGCACGTGAATTATACGGAATATTATTCTGTTATATACCAAATGCCTGCAGACTCCTAGATGATAATAATAGACGAAAAAAATATATATGGAA
Organism: Hyles vespertilio; assembly: GCA_009982885.2. Taxonomy (NCBI): domain Eukaryota; kingdom Metazoa; phylum Arthropoda; class Insecta; order Lepidoptera; family Sphingidae; genus Hyles; species Hyles vespertilio. Next base: position 21,254,377 of record CM042807.1, read on the forward strand.
TAATGATAAAATATAGATTAGATGTGTTTTTCGCACTGAAACAAAGTAAAACATACGAAATACATGTATGATTATATGTTAATAGAAGATTAATAGATTCCGATTACATCATAATCTAATAAAGGATAAAACATCTAAGAAGGTAAAAATACTGGTATTGTAGTTATGGTACAGAATAAAAATACATATGAGAACTTTGTCGCGTGTCGCAGCACTTATTTAAAGTTATCAGAACGTTTCCTAAGTGAAAGGATGTTTTAATTGTATATGAAGTGCACTGACAACTATATTACATTGTAACGTTTTTAGGATTAATATATTATACAGAATTCCGAATAAAGCGATTATTACAAAACTTTGACGGTGTACATCAAAACAAAAAGGTAGGAACACGAATAAATACTATGATAGACGCTGGGAGCTCATCTCAACAATCACCTTTTGATCCTTAAAAAATCTTCATTTAAGAGAATTGAGTATATCTCTTTTAAGTAATAATAATCCATTTGATATCTCCATGGTTAAGCATGATGCTAGCGCCGTTGGACTGAGAGTTGTCTTGATTTCGAGATACTAGAGAGGAATTGGAATAATAGCGATTGGCAATAAAAAAATAAAGTAAAAAAAAAGCTCTGCACGTAGTGAAAACGAGTTTTGAGACTTCAGTGCAGCAAATTTGATATTATATTCACAATTATACTCTAGAAGTAGATTAAGTGGATTCTTTGTCAGGGATATGTTTGCTGATTTTACACACTATAGAGCAAAAATATATATATTTACTAGCGGCCCGGCCCGGCTTCGCCTGGGTGCAAATACAGATTCCAGTCCATATTTTATTTAAAATCAATATGACAGCCGTTGTCTAAACTGCTTATCCATTTTCAATCCCATCCTGTACCTATTCTTATGTCCCATTTTATCCACCTTATATTCTATTCTATCCCATCTCTCCAGATTCAAATCATTATTTTGCTGTGGAAATATTATAACACTGTTACTACTCCGACGACATTCATTGAAATCAATTAAAAGATACCATAGATGACCCGACCACGCTTCGCTATGGCTTAGTTATTATATGATGAATTTTATATTGAATTATTTAGCATAGCAAAAAAGCCCGACCCACCTTTGCCTGGATGCAGATATTTTTTTATTTTACTCCACACCAAATACATGTTATTTTTCGTATAAGCTCTTGTATACCTAAACATGAATTAGCTATCCTACTGTCCTGCTCAATTCCGTCCCATCCCGTCTGTTCAGTCACTTCCCGATACGTCCCGTCTTTTCTCTTCATTGACCATCCCGTCTTATACCGTGCATTTACATTTCGTCCTATCAAATGTGTCAGCTATCCCAGTCCTCTCCCCTACCTCCCACTCTATTATATCCCGTTTCTCCATATCCAAATAGTGTGCCTTATAAATTTTTGACATTAAACACTTTAGCGATTTTGATTATCCATGCAATATTCCATCCCTTATTTCACCCCCAGTATGCTGTTTTCCAAAAACATTACGCCATTACTTTTTGTTAGTAATAAAGAGATTAAATATAAATTTTCATAGAAATACACTCACACACACAATTAATGTAGTAACGGTCATTGAGTAACGGTAGTAACAATTATATATAACTGGTTTCTCAAGACACAGACAACGCCTAATTTGAGAATCCCTGCAATATTCTCCATAATTATATAAAATTGTTATTTTATTCAGTTCAGTTCAGTTTTTATTTTTATGTGTTATTTTATGAAAGATTTTTCATTTTCAAGTGACATTCTATCTTGAAAAGAAGTAAAACTTCTTACGTGTGAATATTATTTATTTGATTGTCCTATATTTATTTAGCTTCATAATATACTCTTTAGTTTACACAAATTAAATTTCTGAACGTATGCATAAATATTTGACAACCAATTTAAATGTCAACCACTTTTCATTACTGTCATTATTTTACATCTTTAAAATCTAAAATACGCCATTAATCGAATATTGTGGATATATGTTGTCGATTCGAAACCTTTATTTAAATACGTAATTTAATTTGAGGGAAGAGTTTACCGTATTGACGGTATGAACATTAAATGTTTGACAGCTACAAACCCATGAACATTTTGTATGGTATAACCCAATGATGTTTTAATAAAGATGACGCATATCCATATTGCGTGACGTTTAAAAACTGTACTGCTATGCATATACATACTCATTTGTTAATACTTTATGACAATTTTAGTGAATGAAACAGATTATACAGAAAGTACGAGACGAAAAGAGATAGCATTGCGCTATCCAAACATAGAATCGAAGCGGTAAAAACAGAAGGGTGACGATAAATAAAACTACCTATTTGGTTTTATAAGTATATAATACAGGGTATATCAAGACTGCTACCGAAAACGAAGCCGGGTGGTAGTTTAAGCGATTTCAGACACAATGCAATAGAAAAAGTTGCAAAAAAAGCGTCAATTTTGAAGTGAAAACTTCTTTAGCGGCGTTGAGCACTTTTTCTGTAATGGGTATAAAATCTTAAACTCGCGTCAGGACACGTGACCTGATCGAAAAAGCGTAAGACGGATGGAGAGTAGACAGCTGTCAGTTAGCTGTCAGTTTATAAAGCTTTGATGAATTGCCAATGATTTTGAGTGGAGATTTCAACATAAACTTCGCAGACGATAAAAATCAACTATTAATTGAATTTTTAAATAATAAATTTGGTTTAACTATGTCGAATGATCGCAATCTTAGCACAACGAAATACAAAACTACTATTGATGCGGTCTTTATTAGACATTTAAATAGGTTCGAATCAAAACTGTTCGTTTCTTACTTCAGCTACCATAAACCTGATACGATATCAGTTTTAGAGATTGGCGATGATAGTTCTGGTAATGATGATGGTGAAAAATTCGTTGAAATTATGGATGAAAGTTGATTTTTCGGAGAGATAAACTTTTTAATGTAAAATAATTGTAATAGTTTTAAAGTGTTAAATTTTTAATGTAATATAAATTGTCATGTTTGTGTACGATAGCGCAATAAATGAATATTGTATTCTACCACATAAATGATAGTACTTTTATACTGATAAAGCAATTGGTGCAAAATTATTCCCTAACCATTCCAAAATATCAAACATGCTCAACGTTAATAATCAAGTTTTCACTTCTGCCGGCACTCCCGGAGTGCAACCCGTCTTTTTTTTTTGTTATTTTTTTCCTATGATCATATTTGGGTGGTAAATACATTTTTTTCCTAAAATAATAGTGTATACCCTTTTATTTATAAATAACCTAAGGTATAAAAGTGTTTAAATTATAATTTTAGCAAAAACTATGGATTTACCACCCAAAAATTATGATATTTAAAAATCATAAAAAATAATTGTGGCGTTTCTTTGCAAAATTTTTAGTTGCATTTTGTTTGTAGTCACTAAAACTACCACCCGGCTTCGTTTTCGTTAGCAGTCTTGAGATACCCGGTATATTAACTTTGAGGTTGCTACATAAGTATATATGTGATACGCCATCCTGAAACAAATATATTTTTATTTGCTTACAAACTTGAAAAAATAAAAAATAAATTGCCGTTTTTTATATTAGTTTATGGTAAGCAGGCACTGAAAAATAGATCTCTTAATAATATTATTATTTGTTGTAATGATGACAAGTGATATGACCGCTCGTGGACATAAGCGAAACCAAGACACCTTAAATTACAAAGCAATGCTTGGCTTTCACTGCGCTCGCCATCCCGAGACATAAGATCTTAAGCATAAGTACAGCGATTACTCGGGCGAGAATGTCCTTTGAACCGGAACATAACATGGCATTTAAACTGCCGTGTGGCGGGGGAAATAGACATTGCGGTGGTACCTACACATGGTGGTAACGTATGAGCAACCTGCCACTGGTAAACAACCGATACTACAACCGATGGTGCAGGTTTTGTTAGGTGGATATATATATTTTCGTAGTTGTATATTTTTAATCAAAATTAAATGTGCTAAACCAATATTAATCAGTTTTAAAGGCATCCAGTCACGATCCCCTCTTTTTGTCCGAGCTTTGCTTAGTGCATTTCCATTTACGTCTCGAAAGCTCATCACGTGGAAATCTGGAAACATTCAATGATATATGTAAATATTGTCATTCAAAATATATGGGGAAGCTAATGTATTTTGTAATGTTCGTGGTTGGATTAAGTTATTTATTATGAAAATAATTCATAACAAATAACTTAATCGTTTTAAATACGATTGAATTAGAAACAAATATACAATTATCCAAATCCATTCTAACTTTCATCGTCAATTTTCTGTATGATCGGTTTCGCTTCTGACTTGTTAATCTATGACGTACGCTTTTTGTCCCTATCGCACTTCACAATCGTTGTATTAGGCGATCCTTCTTACACAATTGAAGGCGGTATTTGCTAATTTAAAATAAAAATTAAATTTTATGTGGTTTTTATATACTTACGTATGGTGTGTAGGTTCAATTTAGTTTCATATTTTTGCACCATTGTTATAACACTTTTAAAACACACAATTCGACACTTTAGACAATATTTTCGAAATAAATTATGTTGACAGCACTGAGGTCTTCCCTCTGTCGCCGTTGCTATGCGACTAGATGAAATTACACCAATTGCCCGAATTTGAACGCCTCACTTTTGAAGTGCTAGTGCGATATCTACGTCGTATGTGTATAATATATCATTGGGTATAACCAAAATCAACAACTCCTTATAAATAAGAAATTAATTGAAAAAACATTTTCCAGTAGACCAAACTGTAAATCTAAACCATTCTCGAATCTCCACGAACACACACAAAAAATTTCATCAAAATTGGTCCAGTCGTTTAGGAGGAGTTCAGTCACATACACACGCACACAAGAAATATATATATTAAGATTAATCGAAAGGGTATTGAACATGTTATACCAATTGCTATCTCTGTGAGATATTTTTAAGCATGACAACATGAACATTATATAGAAAAAAAAGAAAAAAAAATTGGTCAGGGTCGCGGGTGCAAATCTTATATCTTTGAACGAGAAATTCTTGTATATATATATATAAATATCTATATAATCTGGATCTCGGAAACCGCTCCAGCGATTTTTCATGAAATTTTGTATGCAGTGTTTCGGGGGCGATAAATCGATCTAGCTGGGATTCATTTTGGAAAATAAATAATAAAGGCATAAACTGATAATATTACTCTTCCTAACATTTATTGGCAAATGATAATACTGTTTGTTTTATTGTGTGCAGCTGACTGCATAACCATGCAGTGCCACTAGAGATGTCCCAGTGGAGGGCGTTGTTGAGCAGTGTTAAGCCAATGAGTGGCATTAGCCATTAGGTTTTATTGGGATGTGTGTCGGAACTTTTAAAGAAGTAGGTGAGATTGGTGGTTTGGCGTTTGATTTTGGATATGGCTGTTTGTTTGGATCATGGATTATTAATGATGTGGTGCCGGATTGAGCGAGTATTGAATCGAGAGAGAATGTATTGTGTAAAGTACGGTATATTCCGCGGAGCGCTACTAGGAATAATTTGTAACGGAGAATAAGATCATGTTGAACTATATTGGAATTATAAATGGTAGAAAGTACAAGAGGACTTTTAGTGGAGTAATTCCTTCAAGGGTGCATTTAACAAAGAAATAAAAAAAAAAATACCGAGCAAAGCTCGAACATCCAGGTAATACTGTTTAACGAGGGATTTATTGACTATCCAACACCGGAGTACATTTTCGGTTTGATCTAGTAGTGCCTAAGCGGTTTCAACCACTCAAACGAACAAACCCGTGAGCTCTATATATTAGTATAAATATTGAGATGGACTTAAAATAGCCATTGGCAACTTACAATGCTATGATAAAATGGAGAAGTAGGAAGGCAAAACCGGGATATACTTTAGTATGGGACGCCTCATAATTTCACGAGAAATACATGTTAGAATTATGTTAGGAGACAGTTCTGCGGAAAATTACTGATGATTAAGGACTTGACATTTAACTCGGAAATACCGGAATTGCGAAAAAAAAGACAAAAGAAAAAAAAAGATAGATAAGTAATATGCAGACTAAAGAAGAGGGCCCATGAGTTGCGAGTTAGATATGGATGATAAAATAGAACTAATATATGCACAAATTCATCATAGACCGCAAAGGCGAAGAAAAGCGGAGACGTACAGCCCAGGGTAACGAAACTGGGGAGACAATTAAGCAAAATGGGTTCATTTGGAAAAACCAACGGATAATATAGAGTTATACAAAATAAACAACACTGAAATGAACAAACTGAATGAGCAATCTGATTGTGTTATAAAACATTGGTACTGTACTTAAAATTCAATTCCATATTTTAGCATTTATAAGAAAAATAGTTTTTATCATCTAAATGAATGTCAAAAGATATAAGCAATAAGTATCTATACTGTTGTTCAAATGATTGAATGCGCTGTATATTGAATAACCTCTTAAAACAACAAAAAGGGAGGGATGTAGTGTATTGATAAATTCATACTCTTAGCATCTGTCGTCTCGAACTATACACCACGCGAACCAAGGGTGAGTGAGATAGATATAGAAGGAGATAGATCATAGACGTGGAGGACGGAACGGGGTGTGAAGACGTGGTGTATAGCAAACGAGCCGATAAATATTAATAATTGTATTCTACTACAATGTTACACATATTAACCGTAAATAGTGACTATTACAATACCTTTTTAACGTTATATACTTTTATTCACGTGCAGTAAAAGTACTTTCTAATAAATATATATTTTATGATAGTGAGTACTACATAAATGTTTTATTTCAATATATTTCCAACCCAAGGTAAAAATAAATGCATCTTAAGAAAATTCATAAGCACATAAGCTCAAGCTTCTGTCTCTAAAGGTCAAAAGTACCAATCTTGATATTATCACATGACACATTTATCCAAATCATGAAGAAAAAAAAGCTATGATTTTCTCTCCTGATAATTTAACCAAAAAATGTCTGACCTTGTAAGACACGGAAATAAGCAGCCTTTATAGCAAGAAATAAAGGTTCTGAAAATTCTCTGGAGGGCTCAAAGACATGAGAATTCGAAAGAGGGTTTAATGGACGGACATCCGTTTTGTTTCCGCTCTTCTATTTATGTTGTGTTGTTTTCCGTTTTGCCTTGTTCCGGTCATAAAAAAACAATAAAGAATAGGGTTCCAGAATAATTACATAACCACATAAAAATGTGCTTTGTTTAGTTGGACCTAACATTCTTTTACAGATACAGATACACAACACTTTATTGAACACCACATAATATAAAATAACAAAAAAATAATAATAGAAAAACTTACAAATAGTGAACAACTGGCATTCTTATCGCTAATAGCGATCTCTTCCAGACAACCATATAGCAATAGAATAGGACATTAAAGAAAAAATAATAAATTTTAGTAAATTGACATGCTGAATTCATTCCATTTCGTAATTTATAAGTGGAATGCTCGTGTCTTCCCTTAGAACTAAAAAATATATTTTCTTATAACAAACATACATACATAAACTAACGCCTTTTACCTAGAAAGGGTAGGTAAAGGTGCCAGGATACCCAAATTTGGCCTTGTATGTTCGATCCCACGCTGTGATAGGCGCTAGCCTATCTCCATATCGGGCACAAATTCCTGACTCTGCGCTGATACTGAATAGAAAAATCTAATATCACTTCACCCAACCCGGGATTCGAAGCCAAGACCTCAGCTTTGTAACCGCACTCTAGTATAACTACGCCACCGAGACAGCCCTATGTTATGATGTTTATTGACAAATTTAAATATTACTCTGGATTGTAGAGGAGGCCCGTACCCGTGCAATGGAATGTCTATGGGCTTATACATATATTACATACATGTTGTATTAGGTTCAGACGCAATATTTTGGCTCAATAATTCACCGGCAATATTCGAGAGATCCTCAATTATCTTGGCAATTTGTTCAACTATTTGGGTGGCTTATTGGTAAAATAATAACCCTCCTAAAGTAATTACTAAAGTTATAAATTACGACTTAACATTGATAAGGTTACATTATGAACAATTATGAACATCATCTTTATTTACCATTTACTATATGACATACAAACATACATAAACTCACGCCTTTTTTCCCAGAAGGGGTAGGCAGAGGTACCAAGGCTTTTCGCCTTCTATATTCCGTCCACCGAAGTGATAGGGCCGGGCCTATAGCCATATTGGGCAAAAAATTCTGGTGGTGGTTAATACTGGTGTTAGGTCTCTCATATGTGAGAGGCCATCTAGGTAGGTACCACCGCAATGTCTATTTCTCCCGTGAAATAGCAGTGTAAATACACTGTTGTGTTTCGGATTGAAGGACATTGTAGCCAGAGTAACTACCGGACATATTGAGACTTAACATCTTATGTCTCAGGATGGCGAGCCCAGTGGATTGTTGCTACTGTTTATGAGTGGTCGTATCGCTTAACACCAGGCGAACGACTTGCTCGTCTTGCCAATCATGGCAATAAAAAAATTCCCGACTCCAGGCTGATAATGAAAAGAAAAATCCAATATCACTTTGCCCAAACCGGGTTTCGAACTCTTAACCTCAGCTTCGTAACCGTACCGTAGTACAGCTACGCTATCGAGGCAGTGGTACTGACTATTACCAAGAAAACTTAGAAGATCTGAAATTAGGTCAATGACCTCTCAAAGTTCGCGCAAAGCCACCCCATTTAATGTAATTTGACACCAATTATGAAGAGGGCATTAAGATCGTCTCACCAGACATCTTGGTAAACCATCATCTTTTAATATTTGCCACAATCTATCATATTTGGCAAATTTTATATGTTTCGACTTTACGTAACCAAGTCTAAGTCAAACTGTGGAAGGCTAGTTTTTGTCATTATTAGATGTTACAATCAATCACAATTAGCAAACCTTGTATTTTGAGGATTTAGCCATGTCTTAGTCAAAATGTGAACACGACAAATATGTATGTGTTACAAATACGTGATATCAATGATAAAGTCCATTTGTTGTTTATTTTGTTCGTTTCAGCCAAAGAAAGTCCTATGCTGAACATAGGATTCCCCTCATTTACGCCTCGACCTATTGGAATTCAACTCCTGCAACCTTAACCAGGTCGTGAGTTAATGACATGACACAGGGAATTGTGCTTAAGATGACATACTCAGATAAGATGACACACTAGCAGTATTCTTTAAATAATCGTGGTCTCTGTAAACCCTTGACGTTTTTGGGAAGCGACATAGATGTAGCTAGGGCCGAAGTTCAGTATAGCAGACAATTAATGCGTATCGCAAAATAGTGAACGCTTTCGTGATTTTAATGTGAAAAAAATTTTGCTAACGCTTTCGTTTGATAGTGGAATTATACGTAAGGTAAGAATCTTCCTTTGAACTTATTTTTATTGTAAACGATGATTATTATACGACACAAATATTGATAAAAACATATTCTCATCTAAAAAGTTTTGCCTTTACATTTAAATGAAATGTTTACTATCTATTTGGTAAGATGACATACGTCATGTCAATATAAGATGGCATACTATGCCATCTTATCTTTATTGTACGATAAGTAGAATATTCATTATTAATCCAGTCCTTTTATGAATGAAATAAAAGCAGCAGCATAAGAGAAAAAAGAAAAGGAAAATCACACATCCCTTAAAAGACAAAAACAAACAAAGCGAACCATTTTTAATGATATTTATCTGCGAAATGTGTATGTACACTTTTTTAATTATTTCAATATATTGGTATACTATGACAAAAGTATACTTTTTGTTACTCGTAAAAGATGACATAATACACACAAGACACAATTACATCTAAGATGACATAGTGTGTCATCTTACACTAATGATAAGTCATCTTACACACATAGATATATATGTGTTTAATGTTTATTTTATAATTTTCTATTACGTTTATTATTCCAAAACTCTAATAATGTTGTTGATTAAGACATATTCTTAAATATACATAAGTTGCTGATCTAACATGGCTTCATTTATTTTGAACATTTGTCTTAAAACAAAAAGTATGTCATCTTAAGCACAATTCCCTAGTCCCGTGGGGGGTTAATTACCCCCACGGGGGTAAAACCTGTATTTTGCAGGGGTAATAATGAGCTGGTTATCATCTTATGTGGAACAAAACCTAATATTACCAAACTAGTAAAAGCTTGTGGTACTGTAGTTGTATAGAATTTTTAAACTAATAGAAATTTCAAAATCATAATTATTGGTGATGTGCAATTGTTTTAAGTTTAACAAACGTATAAGGTATTAACACGTGTTGTTTGAGATCATCCTTGGGAGGAGGGGTAAAAACAGTCACCCTAAAGGGGAGGGAGGGGTAAAATCAGTCACCCTTAGATCCTAGGGGTAACTGACCTAAAAAGGTTAGGAACCACGGACATAGTCCTTTTTTGAAAAAAGATATAAAATCTTTCGCAAATTGATCAAAGAAAACTCAAAAAGCGTCTTGTATAGCTTCATTTAAACGAGAAACATTTCTTGCGAAAATCGTATGTTATTATCGCATAGACAATACCACCATAAGATTATCGCATTGGACAAATGAGGCTTAAGTAAAAAGTCGATGTTTTACAATAATACTATGAAAAAAAATAGGAAGAAAACTATGGTGGAATAAACTGAATCCTAACATTTATGATTGCATAGCATGCTGACAGCTTGTTATGTGGCTATATCGAAAATAATGGTACAGTCAGCGACATAAGTAGCTGAACACTTCACATTTTTTGATAACCTTTTTATGAATTAAAATTTGTACGTACTACTCTGTAGTCGTAAAATATAACCCAGTAAAGTCATCTATGCCGAGAAGTGCCATACGATATTGATAATTATTATTTTGGATGATAAGACAATTCCAAATCTCGTGACTGTGTAGCGACTTATGATGCTGGCTGTATATGTACAGTATATGTACAAAAAAAAAATATTTAGTATATGTATGCATAAATACAATGAAGTGCGTGGTGGCCTGTTGGTAAACGGACTAGACGCGGCTGCCAACATGTTCACGGTGGTCGCGGGTTCGAATCCCAGGGCACACCTCTGACTTTTCGGAGTCATGTGTGTATTGATAGTCAATCACCACGCACTAAAACGGCGAAGGAAAACATCGTGAGGAAACCTGCATACCATAGCGATTCATAAGAATTTCTATGGTATGTAAGTCCGCCAACCCGCACTAGGCCAGCGTGGTGGACTATATGGCCTAACCACTCTCAATCGTATTCTCGATTGTAGAGTAGGCCCGTGCCCTGCAGTGGGACGTATATGGGCTGATACAGATACATATCTGTATCAGCCCATATACATATGCATATACTATTTTTTTTTTTCTTTTACCTATCTCACCCCACTGTTGGCCGAAGGTCTCCCCCTCTCTCGCGTTCGCGCTCTAAAGAGATTCCAGGCCTCATGGGCTCAAAAGCATCCAGATCGTCTCGCCAGCTCTTCTTAGATTTACCGCGGCGTCGTCGACCATCAGGTACCCATTGGGTGACAATATTTTCCCAACGATCTGAATGCATTCGAGTCACATGTCCATGCCCAGCTCTAAAATCTAGTATTAAAAACGTACAAAAACAGAACTACATTCAAAATATGAAAATCTACATCTGCAAACTTATAAACGCACCGCGCTCATGAATATTCCTTTTGTATTTTCAAAGCCTTTACCACTGCTTAAATATTTATAAGAATTTCAGTTGTTTTAAGCTTTAATCCGTATAAAAATGTTTGCAGTTCTACGTTTTGTTTTACAATAGTTATACTCATTAGTGCTTGGAGTATGTGCTTGGAATTGTTTTAAGTGTTGTTTTAAAGCTGAATAATTCGTATGAAACGCTGTTTATGAGGACTTATTTTCTTATGTTAATTGAGTGCAATAAACACCTGTTACATTGAAGTTACTTTAAATAACATTTTTTTAAACCTAATGTCATATAGGTATTAACATTTTTAGCGAAGTCCTATAGAATGTTCCTGTTAAAAAACTTAGCAAGGAAATCCACTCAATCCATCAAAATGAATTAACATTGTACATTAAGAGACGTATAATTCGCTAACAAGTCCGAAATTAGTCCGACGGCGTTTTCAAAGGGTTTTAATTGTCAGAGCCGAACTTCACACAAGGTTTTGGGTACTCGGCGCAAAACAAAACAGCTGTCAACGGAACTACAAAAGATAAGCGCCCTCTGGCGGCCAGGGCGCATCATTAGCGAAAGCTTCAACAGTTCCGCTAATTGGGCAGCCTCTTTGGAATGTATATACGATACGAGATAAATGGGAAATATAGTTGCTTCATTATTGACACGTAATAGGGCATTGTTGCGTGATATGTTGTACGTGTTTCTTAGGATATTAGTTAATTGCTGCGTTTAGATTTTTCCTGTTTGTGAAAGGAAATCGAGCTATATGTACTTAGTACTTACTAATTGGTGGATGGACGTCGTTGGCCGGTTGAGAGTAGCATCGCTTTATGCACAAGATTCCTTTTGAACGTAGGTGAGCACTGAACAATATTGTTTGGGAATTCAAGCGAAGTAAAACGAGAGCTAAAGCTTAATATGAAAATTGAAAATATGAGGCATTTATGTTTAACTAAAAATCAGAGTTCAAAAGAAGTATTTTTAAAACATATTAAAAGCTTCCGCAATATTGAACATAACAATACTAGATAAGCGATTAAAAATGAATTGTTATCATAAATCGAGCATACCTAGATTCGATTGGTAAAAAATGCCTAAGGCATTAAATCCTATACACATGCTAATCCAAAAAATTATACACTATTTGTACAAAGTGCTAAAAGGTAATTAATAAAATAAATATACGATATAAGCAAATACACCTGTCCGATCCAGGACGCGCGTTTTTTTTATTAATTGTTGTATTGAAAAAATACGAAAGTAATAAACCAAAACACATCACTTTCGTAAGTTATAATACATACTATGTACCAATTGTATCCTAAAAAGCAAAACAATTAATTCTGATCGTAACAACACACATATTGATGATTCTGAATCGTTGAGCCGAACGTTGCTTGTTACGCACGCGGCTGTTAGCAGTGTAATGTGATTTTCTCTATAATTTAATTATTTTTGCAATATTATGTGAAACGGATCTTTTAAAAACATATTAATTATGCATGATAACCCTTATAGATCGGACAGAGATATTTTGTTACCCTGTATAGTGACTAAACACACAAAACATTGAAGTTCTTTCACCTACGTGCTCTGAAGTTGACATTTCTGCCTCGCTCCGTGGCGTTTAAGATTATCGCAAAAACATTACCAGTATACTGATTGGACTTAATTGCTTTCTGCCGTATAAATGTTTCCATATGTTTCCTTTGTTGGCTAATATCTTTTGATTGCTTTGTATATATTTTGCTTATACTTTCATATTATGATAAATGTGAAGTAAGATTTAATGTAAATATCAAATAATAATAATAGCAAACTAATATGCATTGCGGTGATTTTTGTGACTTCATTAATAAACAACAACAACAATATTTTATGCTTTATAATAAATGAATCGAAATATAGTAAAGTCTATATATAAGCTCGCCACCTATCACACCGTGGGACGGAACGTACAAGACGAAATGTGGGTGTCCTGACACCTCTGCCTACTCCTTCTGAGAAAATGTAAATTATTTAAATAAATACACGCAATTATATACAAAGTCCTGACCCGACACTAAGATCGAGTCTTGTGTCGTGGGTATCAGGAACTACAAGAGGCTTTTAGGTCTGAACAAACACTCAGACCAGGTAATATAGTAAAACAAGCTTATAAATAGAAGGACAAAATATTTCATGATATATCGCTTTTTATTTCTTTAACATGTAACAAAAAAGCTGCCGCAATATTTGAGCCCGCGAATTTTTGCTTACATGATCAGATTACGACTACCTTGGTGGCGTAGTTGTACTAAGGTACGGTTACAAAGCTAAGATCTCGGGTTCGAATCTCGGGTTGGGGAAAGTGATATATATATATTTTTTTATTGCAGTGAATGGCGAGACGAGCATGCCGTTCGCCTGATGGTAAGCGATACGACCGCTCATGAACAGTAGCAAAACCAAACAACACCTTGAATTACAAAGCAATGCTTGGCATTCCACTGCGCTCGCCATCCTGAGACATAAGATGTTCAGTCTCAATATGTCCAGTAGTTACTCTGGCTACAATGTCCTTCAATCCGAAGTACAACAGTGCATTTAAACTGCTGTTTGACGGGAGAAATGGACATTGCGGTGGTACCCACCCAGGCAGCCTCTCACATATGAGAGACCTACCACCAGTGATATTGGATTTTTCTATTCATTATCAGTACAGAGTCAGAAATGTGTGCCCGATATGGCGATAGGATCTCCACCTACCACATCGTGGGACGGAACATACAAGGCGAAATGTGGGTGTCCTGGCATCTCTGCCTACCGCCTCTGGGAAAAAGGCGTGAGTTTATGTATGTATGTATGATCAGGTTAGTTAGCTGTTCGCTGTTGTGTGTTGAAAGTCATAAATGCCAGGATTTTGTTTAGTTTTTAACACATAAACATATATATAACAATATTGTTTGTTACAAAAATACCAAACAATATCACAGTAGCTACAGCATCTGCGTAACCCATAAATTTAAGGTAAAATTTATTACACCTAAACATGTAGCGAGGAATTATTTGACATGTTTCCAAATTTACTATCACTATTGTTTATAGATTGCGTTGTGTTACATTTTTTAGGGATTCAGGTCGATAAATTACGCAATGTTAGATATTTGTATTGTGGCTTTATTCGTTTATTTGAAACATATACGTACATACATAAACTCACGCTTTTTTCCCAGAACGGGTAGGTAGAGTTTCTATAAGGGCCACAGGCCCTAGTTGTTACTTGGAAATATGGTAGCATAATATCCATGCGTTTTTTATAATATATATAATATTTTGCATGTGACTTCAACGCCAGCAGCTGTGTCAAGACGTTACAATCTTTATAGAAAATCTTCTCTTTTGTTCCAAAAACCTCCCAAAATTTTAACTTTTTTGAACAACATTTTGAGCTCTGCTAATCATCATCATCATCATCATATCAGCCACAGGAAGTCCACTGCTGAACATAGGCCTCCCCCAAGGATCTCCACAATGACCTGTTGGAAGCGGCCTGCATCCAGCGACTTCCTGCGACCTTAGTCAGATCGTCCGTCCACCTTGTAGGCGGGCGTCCGACATTTCGCTTGCCTGTACGTGGCCTCCACTCGAGAACCTTTCGGCCCCAACGGCCATCGGTTCTACGAGCTATGTGCCCGGCCCATTGACACTTCAACTTGCCAATCCTATGGGCTATGTCGGTAACCTTGGTTCTCCTACGGATCTCCTCATTTCTGATTCGATCTCGTAGGGAAACTCCAAGCATAGCCCGCTCCATGGCTCGTTGAGTGACTTTGAGCTTCCTAATAAGGCCCATAGTGAGAGGCCACGTCTCGGTGCCGTATGTCATCACTGGTAACACACAACTATCGAAGACTTTCGATTTTAGGCACTGAGGTATTTTGGATGAGAAGACGTCGTGAAGTTTCCCGAACGCTGCCCAACCGAGTTGGATTCGCCGATTGACCTCTCTCTCGAAGTTGGACCTGCCTAACCGGACCACTTGTCCTAAATAGACATATTCGTCTACAACTTCGAGAGTCGAGCCCCCAACTCCAATGGGGGTGGGCACAACATGGATATTCGACATGATCTTCGTTTTATCCATGTTCATTTTAAGACCCACCTGTTGGGAAACTCGATTAAGGTCGTCGAGCATAGTGCTAAGGTCTTCCAGCGATTCTGCCAAGACTACAATATCGTCGGCAAATCGAAGGTGAGTAATATACTCGCCGTTGATGTTGATGCCGAATCCTTTCCACTGCAAGAGCTTGAAGGCATTTTCCAGCGCGGCAGTGAAGAGTTTCGGAGATATGACATCTCCCTGTCTCACGCCTCTCTGTAGTGGAATAGCCTTCGTGCTTTGATCTTGTACTCGGACCGACATGGTGGCGTTGTTGTATATACACCTCAGCACTTCGATGTACCGACAGTCTATGTGGCACCGCTGAAGAGACTGTAGCACTGCCCAGGTCTCGATCGAATCAAAGGCTTTCTCATAGTCCACAAGCGCTAAACAAAGCGGCAAGTTATACTCCTCGGTTTTTTGTATAACCTGCCGTAGCGTATGAATATGGTCTATGGTACTAAAGCCTTTTCGGAAACCGGCTTGTTCGGGAGGCTGGAAGTCATCAAACCTGCCTTCGAGACGATTTGTGATGACCCTTGAAAACAACTTATAGACATGGCTCAGGAGCGAGATGGGCCTGTAGTTCTTCAGCAAAGTGTTATCACCTTTTTTGAAGAACAGTACCACCACGCTCCTGCTCCATGCCTCCGGCGTTGAGCCCTCGAGGAGAACGGAATTGAAGAGCTTCTGAAGGACTTTCAGTATATTATTTCAGTATATTCTTTCTGCTAATGATATTTCTATATTACACAAAATCTTATTATGGATGGAAATAAGGTCCCTGGTATTAATAACAAGCGTTCAATAAATATTTCAATTTGCATTTCTAATAAACTGCCCAGGCGGCGCAGTTGTACTCGTATTACGGTATGATTACAACGTCGAGGTCTTGAGTTTGAATCCTGGGTGGGGCAGAAATACATTGGATTTTTCTATTCATTATCACCTCGGAGTCAGGAATTAGTGCCCGATATGGTGATAAGCTCGCCTCCTATTACATCGTGGGACGGAACAAACAAATATGGATGCCTGGTTACACCTCTGCCTACCCTACCTTTATATATACAGGGTATATCAAGACTGCTACCGAAAACGAAGCTGTGTGGTAGTTTTAGTGACTCCAGACACAATGCAACTAAATTTGGTGCAAAAATTTCTGACGATTTTATGTGTTATTTTTTTTTTCTATCGTCGTATTAGGATGGTAAATACATAGTTTTTTCTTTAATAATAGTGTACACCCTTTTATTTTTAAAGACGCTATGGTATGCAAGGCTTTAAATTATTATTTTAGCAAAAACTATGGATTTACCACCCAAAAATGAAGATATTTAAAAAATCATAAAAAATAATTGTCGCGTTTCTTTTCCAAATTTTTGGTTGCATTGTGTATGTAGTCACTAAAACTACCACCCGGCTTCGTTTTCGGTAGCACTCTTGATATACCCAGTATATGATATGTATGGTTCATGATTGGATTATTCGGTGGCGTAAGTGTATTATTTCTGTAGGAGCGTACTTTGAAGGCGACAAAATTTTAAACCAATAACTAACATTTTATGTATTGTTGATCTTTTCCCGGTACTTTCTTGACAGAGTAGTATACAAAAATCATACAGGAAACATGACAAGTGATATTATCTCTTCCTCACAACGATAAAATCAATAATATTTTATCGACACCATGACACATGATTAAGTGATAATTGATCTCTTCCTCACAACTATAAAATTATATCGACACCATCCAAACTAACCCTCAAAGACTATTACATACAAAACATCAATAAGCACAAAGAGAAGGAATATTTATGTGTACTTCGAGTGAATTTTTCGTTCACCCAACCCTTTCAATGGAGGTCGGGGTCACACAGACCGGGTTATGAATCTGTTTGGAATTTCATTACGAAATTTCAGTGAGTCCGTGTTATCGATGCCTTGAAAGGGCCTTGCATTACCTCTCTTTGCTTCGCGAATAAAATATGAGTTCGTTGAGGAATTTTCTCATTGGCCTATTAATAAATAGGTGTATTTGCAAATCGCCCGCTTTGTGTAGTTGAGGGTTCGTGGCATTAAAGGTTTAATTTATCTCTGAAATTCTTGAATGCGTAGAAATTAATTGTAATCAATGTAATAATGTTGAAACGAGCATGCCGTTCGCTTGGTAAGCGCTATGACACCTCATAATCAGTAGCAAATTAAAACAACACCTTAAATTACAAACGAATGCTTGGCATTTCACTGCGCCATCTTGAGATATAAAATGTTAAATCTCAATATGTCTTGTACTTGGCTATAATCTCCTTCAATCCGAAACACAACAGTGCATTTATACTACTGTTAGGCGATAGAAATAGATATTGCGGTGGTACCTACCCAGGCGGCCTCTCGCATAAAAGAGACCTACTACCAGTAAAATATTAATTATAATCAAAGTAATTCCATTATACTGCTGAATTCTAGTGTCATATAATACTACTTACAAAGTGTTTTACGTGATCTACTAGTGACTGAAGAATACTGCAACATTCCAATTATTTCTTGTGTATTTTAAACATATAGAATTATAAAGGTATAGAATTATAAAATAATCTATCAAATAATTATATAGTTAAGATTACAAATACAGACCTCACTGCTGACCCAAATCTACATTAACAATAATTTGAAATACTATCATTTTTTGCATTATAAGCTCAAATAAAAACAATAAGGCCTTCAAATATTTCACCGTTAACGAAATTAAAACCTCCATTATTTTTTCTTAAAAAATCTTACAGTTCATTGTCATTGTCTTCGTCTACATTCGCAGCGCAAAAACTTGAAAATAAAATACATTTCAACAAATTGACCTACATAGCGTAAGGTTGTGGAGATGGTACAAAAGACCGTACTTGGTCGGCCGCTCGCATAGTTTTAGGGTTAATTATTCCACGGGCCATACTATTTTTAATGAGTCAGCCTGCATGGACGGACTAATTAGAGAGACACAATCATTCTCATGCAGATATTAGAATTTTACGTTTGTAATTACGCTCGGGAATTTTTTAATACATTTTCCGCTAGAAAAGGGAGCTACGGTCGGAATGACCCCAGAAACATAAGGGCTATTTCCTTTGTGAAATGCAAATGAATTGAATCTTAATGATGTTGATGTTAATTGTGGTGTAATTATTTGTTTAAGGGTTGAGACGAAGGAAATTGGCATTTTTTATTGCAATGAATGGAGAGACTAGTATGTTATTCACCTGACGGTAAGCGATACGACCGCTCATAGACACAGCAAAGCTAAACAACTTGAATTACAAAGTAATACTTGGCATTTCACCGCACTCACTCACACATAAGATGTTAAATCTCAATATAAAGATCGCATAAAAACATAAATATGATTACGTCTCTCGATCTGTTTTACTTCCAGGTAGGTAGATATTAATTTTTATTTTCTATTATCATTAAAATTATTTTATCATTATAGGACAGTAAAAATTTGATAAATATCAGTTAAGAAATTAATCTAGTATGTTATAATGCGGGTTGGTAATGCACCGGATGCGAGCTGTCGAGACGGTAGTAGCAGATTCGAATCCCAAGACACCACAGATTTTCCGGAGTGATATGTGTAATGTTAGTTAATTACCACGCACAGATTTACATTCACATGGTAGAAATAATTCCAAGGAACCTGCGCATATATTTAGTTATTTTATTTATCAACTTGAATGATCACTGAGTGCTGTGCAGCATATGTTTTTTTTTAAATATACCTTGTTTATTCTAACATTAAGGCTGTTATTTTATTGACATTGACGGTTATAATAATCTCTATTTAAACCTACGATTTAAACCGACATTTAAAAAAAAAATATTTCATTTCATTTCATTCCATCTTATGTCCTAGGATAGCAAGAGCAATGGAACCTAGTAATGATTTGTACCCGCAATAGGCAAACGAGCTCGATTATGGATTTTGCGTCTCAATTGAGCACTCGATTGTAGAAGAATTACGTGCTTAGAATTGTATAATCTGAATAATGTATGGATTGATATATCATTTTATTCCATAAGAAACTCTTCTGGTACTTGATATCGATATTTTTATGTATTTCGGGAGAATTTTTGTTGGTGAGTAGAAAAAAATCAGTTCTTGGGTACGAGTACATTATTTGCAAAAGAATTAAAGTTGCTGATTTATCGGGGTATACGGTGTTTCGTGAAGCTAAAAATACAGCGTTGTTATGAAATTATGAAATAAAATGGGTGTGAAAGTTGGAAGAGTCGGTAGAAGTTCACCTCACTGAACCTACGCCATCCAAATCAGTGATACCCTCAACAAGGGTCAGGTCAAAAGTACCCTGAACGAGAATGCATGAAGAGGTTGATGAAGTGAAAGTAATTTGTCAGGATCGAACAAAGTGGCGATCTATAATCTCTGCCTACTCCTATGGCATACAGGCATGACGATTATGTATGTTTGTAAGTGGCTGCGATCGCAATAATTGAACAGGTATTTTTTTTTATTGCAGTGAATGGCGAGACGAGCATGTCGTTCGCCTGATGGTAAGCGATGCGACCGCTCATGAACAGTAGCAAAACCAAACAACACCTTGAATTACAAAGCAATGCTTGGCACTCCACTGCGCTCGCCACCCTGAGACACAAGATGTTAAGTTTCAATATGTCCAGTAGTTACTCTGGCTACAATGTCCTTCAATCCGAAACACAACAGTACATTTAAACTGCTGGTTGGCGGGAGAAATAGACATTGCGGTGGTACCCACCCAGGCAGCCTCTCACATATGAGAGACCTACCACCAGATGTACCAAGGTGTACCACGTTCATCAATAATTAATTCAATTTCCTTTATATTGCCACGGCAAAGTGGCTATATTGTTTCAGATAATTAGTGCAGTGCTTTTTAAATAGAGTAGCCTCCAGTGAGAAGTGGCTTGCAATCATCGATCAACACAATCGGTGACTTAAACCACCATACACTTCCAAGTACCTTTTACAACGTGTTATCCATCTTCATGCACTGTAGTCGCTGTATGAATGGATTCGATTGTCAATCATGATCAAAATTTATTCCGCTTCTACAAACCTAATTTATGAACGTACAAACATACATAATCATCACGCCTGTTTCCCATAGGGGTAGGCAGAGACTATAGACCGCCACTTTGCTCGATCCTGATATATTAATTTCCCTTTCATCCACTTTCATAAACCTCTTCATGCATTCTTGTCAGTTCAGATATATGAACGCAACCCAATAAAATTAGTAAATGATTTTGCCGCTGGGTGCGCTGCTATCTCTATCTCTCTGCTCGCCTTTGGTAACATCACATGTGTAAAACATTCCTTTTTACAATATACTTAATTAATTATAACTAGTCGTCTATTTATAGTGAGATTACTCCACGAATAATTCCTCAAGAAACACTTCCAGCATCCACAGTGAGTCTTTTAACCGTCAGTTAACGAGATAATCTCCACTTAACCAGTTAAACCGCTACGTACAAGCCATTAACAATTTACTCACTTAGTATTTACCGTAGGAAATGGCTGCAAGCTCAGAGTTCCCGTCAAAGCGGAGTTAAACCCGCGGTATTAACTTGCCTATTAAATGGTATACCAGTTACCTAGTCTTTATATTGAAACGTGCCGTGCAGTGGTGAAGGTAGTTTGTTGTAATCGAAGGTTATTTATTGGCAGGTATATTTTTTATTAAAAAAAACACGTCTAAAATCATAACTTAGCAATTAAGGTATTAAGAAATCTAGAAAGATTTTAACCAGAAAATTATGCCAGGCAAGGAAGGTACTAATATATAGTTATATTATTAAAAAATATTTTAAAAGTCGCTTTAAATAACTCACGATGACCTAACTCAGGATTGTGGTGCATATCTGAAGCCTCAAAGGATTCTTTGATCATATGACAATTTATTTTGCGGGTTACGAAATAAACAATATATAGACTATGTTACACATCTGATTTCTTCTACGTTACACTTTAACGCTAGGCAAAATCCATACTTCTAAGTACACAATAAAATATTATTAAATAGGAACAAAAGCCCTCTCATTCATTGGATGATTTGAACTAGAATATTATGCCAGGCAAGGAAGGTAAGACATATAAAGTTACATTCTTACAGTCTTACTAATAAAAATATACCGGGTATCTCAAGACTGCTACCGAAAACGAAGCCGGGTGGTAGTTTAAGTGACTACAAACACATTGCAACTAAAATTTTCGCAAAGAAACGCGACAATTATTTTTTATGATTTTTAAATATCGTCATTTTTGGGTGGTAAATCCATAGTTTTTGCTAAAATAATTATTTAAACACTTTTATACCTTAGATTGTTTATAAATAAAAGGGTATACACTATTATTTTAGGAAAAAAATACATTTACCACCCAAATATGGTCATAGGAAAAAAACAACAAAAAAAAAATTGTCGCTCTTTTTTGCAATTTTTTCTATTGCATTGTGTCTGAAGTCGCTTAAACAACCACCCGGCTTCGTTTTCGGTAGCAGTCTTGATATACCCTGTATTATACAATTGTTTAACGTTTATATACTTATTCAATAGATAGGGTGTGAATAGCTACTTATACAATACTTTACTAATAAACAGTGTATAAGCCTTGTATAACTATTTATTTGTTATGACACAAACTGCTGGTAACATTTTGGGAACCGTTCCGAAACCTTAAAATGTTGAATACACCATTTATTTATTTTTGATTTTATTTTTATATTTACATGATTTTATTTACCCATGGCTTGAGAAATAGCGCAACGACAATTCCTTTTTATCAAAAAATATTTTCAGTTTAAAAAATACAGGTTTCAAAATTGTTTATTTATTATTTCCCATTCTGTAAATTGTCCTCGAAAAATAGAGAACACGTTTTGAACGCGCATTGAAACGTCAACTGTCATTTTGCGCAAGAAATGTAAAAAGTTAAAAACAAACCGTTGTTTTTCGTATATTTAATTCGTATGCATTTTATTATTGATTTTGTCAGGTGCAAACAAATAGCTACTTAGCCCATAACCAGCATTTCCGAGTAAGCGTCTATGGAAGTGTCCATTGCCGAACATCTATCGCATACGTGATTCTCTAAATCATCATCATCATCATATCAGCCACAGAAAGTCCACTGCTGAACATAGGCCACCTCCAAAGATCTCCACAATGACCTGGAAGCGGCCTGCATCCAGCGACTTCCTGCAGCTTTAGTCATATCGTCTAATACTGGGCATTGTCTCCGCCAACTTTTTACATTTTAATACGTGTGCAATTGCACCTATCACATGTCCAAACCCACAAATACTAAGGAATCTAGCCTTCACTTCTTCTTCTTCCTCGAGTGTTCGTAGGTACCTATATAGATAAATTGCGCTGCTTTACTTGCTAAGGCGATGGCAACGCGGCGACAAACAATAGTGATTGATTGTTGTCTCATGCCATGTATGTCAGCTGCATCCGTCTTGTGCGTCTTCTGTATCAGCCCATATACGTCCAACTGCAGGGCACGGGCCTCCTCAACAATCGTCAGTATGATTGAGAGTGGTTAGGCCATTTATTTCACAACGCTGGCCTAGTGCGGGTTGGTGGACTTACATACCATAGATTTTTTTATAAATCGCTATGGTATGCAGGTTTCCTCACGATGTTTTCCTTTACCGTTTTAGTGCGTGGTGATTAACTATCAATACACACATGACTCGGAAAAGTCAGAGGTGTGCCCTGGGATTCGAACCCGCGACCATCGTGAACATGTTGGCAGTCGCGTCTAGTCCGTTTACCAACAGGCCACCACGCACAATCATTATATATTATACCCTGAGAGTTGTACAAACTTGAAGCTCCTCAAAGAAGCCACTACCCTTCTTTGTCGGTTCTTTATCTTCTCGGATCAAGTCCACCACTTCTTTGACATACCTTTTAGTAAATCTATATATACCTCTAAATTCATCTTCTTCCAGAGAAACGGGATCTTTAGGATTGCCGCTCCTCATCGTCCACCTCAAGTATATCAAAATAGTTGAAATAATGCATAAATCCATATTTAACACTAAATTAAAATACGTCGCGAGATGGGACCTGACAATAATTTATAATTTGTAGGCTATATACACTCTAAACAAGGTCAACCGACTGCATAAGGATTGTATAAAATGGCATACACTTTTACAACTGTTATAACGGGCGTATAAGTTAAAAATCCCTATACATCGTTTATTAGTAATGATTTCGCTATAACGCTGTTATACACGATGCATAAATGTTTATTAGTAAGACCGTTAAAATATATTTCGGAAGTCACTTTAAATAAGTCACAGGTGTTTTAACCCATGAGTGTGGTGCATATCAGAAGCTGCAAAGGATTTTTTGATCATATAATAATTTATTTCGCGGGTTGCGAAATAAACAATATATAGACTATGTTACACATCTGCTTTCTTCCTCAACACAATGTTTACGCTCGGCAAAATCCATACTTACACATACACTACAATATTATGAAATAGGAACAAAAGCCATTTCATTCGTATCCCAAATCGTCTGTCAAAAATGAAAAGAGCGTGAAAGAATGACGTGGGAAGGATCACGGGCCTCCGAACTTGGAGTAATATAGACGAATAAGCAATTTATCAGAAAATACGACCTTTGATCTTGAGCCAATTGGACTGTCAGCCGTAGCATGAAGTTCTTTTTATATTTTGTACCGACTTCGACAAAGCATGTTCTATATTCGACTCATATGTATGTCGCCGAAATTTAATCTCGCTTGACTTCAAAATTTTATGTTTATAAACGATATTAGTAGCAATCTTTCGTTGTAGGTGCGCTACTTCGGAACCCACGTCTCGTTCAATGTATATCGAAAATTAAGTTTCCTTTTTTAAACGTTGGTCTTGTATTTATACAGGGTATATCAAAACTGCTACCGAAAACGAAGCTGAGTGATAGTTTTAGAGACTTTAGACACAATGCAACAAAATTTTGTGCAAAAATTTGTGCCGATTTTTTTTTTGTCATTTTGTTCTATCGTCGTATTAGGATGGTAAATACATAGTTTTTTCTTAAATAATAGTGTACACTCTTTTATTTTTAAAGAAGCTATGGTACGCAAGGCTTTAAATTATCATTTTAGTAAAACCTGGATTTTCCAACCAAAGTCGACGATATTTAAAAACGAATAAAAAAAATCTGTCGCGTTTCTTTGCGAAATTTTTAGTTGCATTGTGTTTGTAGTCACTAAAACTACCACTCGGCTTCGTTTACGGTAGCAGTCTTGATATACCCGGTACATACCTTATAGCCACAGAGTTAGCCGTAAATGTCATAATATTTGATGCAATAATAATTAATGATTTATCGATCGATAATTTAGTCACTCGCAAAAAATTTATAAAGTTATCGGGATAAATCCCAAGGCACAAATCTTTGACCTACAAAAGCTAAATGTTCTTTAGTCTCAGTTAATTCTACGTTAATTCAGTTTAAATTCTATTTACCGGATGTAAAGTTCTAAAGGTAACCTATCAATCAATGTTTGTAATTATTATATTATTATGTAAGAGTCGGGAATATGATATTCAATTAATACATGTTTAAAGTTAAACCTTGTACTTTCCACAATTATTTGTAATATATTATAGAATGTTCAGCCCAGCCAACGTCCAAGAAATTAAAATATATCAATTGTTTGCCAAAATGTCAGGGACCAAATACTTCGGAATGAAATGTCGGGAAAACAACAATCAATATTGTTAAAAATCCTTGAAGCATGCCAAACCAGGAAGTCAGTATTTTTATTTTCCAATGACAAAAGATAATTCGACCGAACAAATAATTTTAAATGAACGGTCTACTGCTTTCGCTTACACAATTATATCAAACGTTCTGTTTCAATTACAATTTCCTTAAATTTCTTTAATTTCCCATATTGGAGAATATTAAATAAGGATCCTTAAGATTCTTGTTAAATAATTAGATTTTAACTTAACATTTTAAATGAACAAAGACATGCACGGCAAACGTTTTCTATTATCATTTGTTTTCGTATAAAACCTGGTGAAAATCTTAAGCCCCCAATAAGAAATAAAATCAGGCTGAATATTCGCCACACTTGGCAGTGAACCGTCGAGCGATAACATAAGCCTCTCGCACAGGTGATGTTTCTACTTGTCATCTGCCTGTCATTTGGCCATATCATCTCTGTGACAGATAATCCACCATCTGTCATTTGTCAAAAGGATGTACCAGGCCAAAAAAATAATTGAATTGAAATTCGGAAGGTTTTAGTTACGAGCATCTAAAAGTGTTGTTTATTAGTGAGTATTTTTAAAAAATTATAAGTTATAAAATCATGATTTGCTCGAAATAAATAGTAATAATAATAATAACACCCAACAGTCACATACATAGTCCTGACCCGAAAGAATTATTTGCGGGCCGCACAAACATTTCTCTCGGTGCGGGGATCAAACACACGGCCTCTTGTTGCATAGACGGTGTCTAACCGCCTGCGCCACGGAGGCTGTCAAATTGTCTTATTACAACGCCCGTAATAATAATATATTATAATTAGAAAAACTCGGAACGAAAGAGAATACAAAAACATTTCCACAATTTCATTCGGCTGTAGAATTTAAATTAAATGTTTAAATCCATTTCTTTATTTTGTCAGCTATGGTTTAATTAGTCACAAAGCATTGTTTCCTTTGCTGACCCAATTTGTATTTTTTACTTGTAACTGTATTACCTACCGTTTCAGCTTTCTTATTACATACTTGAGAACACCGAATACTGTTTTTAATAAACGATTATCGTCTCATTTTTTTCTTTCTTTACATGAATATAAAAATCCTTGAAATCCCACTGAATCGTATTGTATGTTCATATAAATATTAATATTTCTTACTGTAATATAGCTTGTATCCAATTTAAATTTTTGCTTGCCAATAATTTCCAGATTTAGTAACAAGTTATTTGAATGTCTGTTTTATAAAATCTTTAGTAAAAAAAAAAGGAAAAGTATGGCTGAAAGTATTATTTTGCAAATAATGCTTTATCATAACAATATATTTTGTAATGTCTTTCAATTTTTCTATAAGTAAGCCTTGGCCCAATGGGCTAATATCCAAATATTTACCACATATTGTGAGAGTGTAGGCTCATTCATAAAGATTAATGGCAGTAGAGACCTTGACAAAGTTTTTTTTTTCAAGCGCAAGCTGTTTATTTGGTGGAAATAAGATATATAAGGATAGCAAGTGCGTTGCTGTTCTAATAAATTGGTCGGCAGAAATGAAATTGGAAAGAAACAATTTTTGATGGCAGACAATCCTAAGACACATCGAAGGTGACATATCAAAGTCATTCTAAAAACATAATCATCCATATAAATCTTTCCTTCTTAGATTCTTACTTAATTCACCAAATGTCAAAAGTGTTAAAAAACAGTTTACTGTATCAGCCCATATACGTCCCACTGCAGGGCACGGGCCTCCTCTACAATCGATACTACGATTGAGAGTGGTTAGGCCATATAGTCCACCACGCTGGCCTAGTGCGGGTTGGCGGACTTACATACCATAGAAATTTTTATAAATCGCTATGGTATGCAGGTTTCCTCACGATGTTTTCCTTCACAGTTTTAGTGCGTGGTGATTGACTATCAATACACACATGACTCCGAAAAGTCAGAGGTGTGCCCTGGGATTCGAACCCGCGACCACCGTGAACATGTTGGCAGTCACGTCTAGTCCGTTTACCAACAAGCCACCACGCACTTCAGTCACTAAAAAACAGTTTACATATTTTTTTATAAAAGAAACGAAAAATCAAATTCCAATTTATTTAAGAAACAAATATCCGGCAGATCTCAAGTCACAAGACACAAGTAGTGTTGGGCGGAGCTAGCGGTTGCTCGACAACTTCTCAAGAGTCGACCACGCACTACAGCTGACCGAAAGGTCATACCTCTTACAAGTCAATGAAGTTGTAGTGTAAATGTAGTTAGATTTAAGAATCATTTTAATAATAAAAAAATATAGAAACAACAGGAAAGTGGTGAAAGAAATTAGGGTGAGTTTGACTAATAATTTGAAGAAGTAACTGATGGTCATTTGGGCTGGAGTATAAGCGAATCCAACCGAAGCGACCAACTAATTTAACTTTAGATTTTTTTGCAGAATCTCCCGCCATCACACCTGCCAATGCAACCTCTGTAACTCAGGATCAACAGTGGCAAACATTATAACAACACCGAGCATTGAAACTCCGCGAGTCTCCGGGAATGTCTAACTATCTATGGTCTAACTTGTCTTTAACCCGCAACGAAATCAGCCATAAAGTTAAAATAATGAGGAGATGGAAATATTATTACTTCTCTGCGTAGCGAAGAAGATGACTAAACAATGTACAAAAGAGGCAATATGAAAACAAAAAAAACTTTTACAGCCATTGAGGCCAGCAGTAAAGCACCACAGATCAAATCATTTTAACATTTTATAAATGGGACCTATTATGTGAGCATGTATGATTCATTTAGGATAATTATATCGGTCATAAACCTACGGTAGGTTTAAGACCATTCAATTAAGCGGAATCTTTTAATGAATATTATATGAAATTTATGGGAATTAATTTCTCACCTAAAGTAGGCACGATAAATTAGATAATGTTACATTTAAATATAACACAAATTTAAACTGAAACAAAATATACCTCAGTGGCGTAGTTGTACTACGTTACGGTTACAATGGGGATGATGACAGTAACAATGAATTAATGAAATTATGGTTTAATATAAATTATGGTTTAATATTTAATATAATGTATAATAGAAGGATTCTCAAAATAAACATTTGCTTTAGTTTTTTAATTAAGATTTTATATTTTTGCAAAAATAAAAGTATAAAACCTAAGGATCCGCCATATTAGATGAAACGCCAATCAGAAGCGAGTGACGTGTCACTTTCGTAAATATTACTCATAACACGAACTTGGTTAGTTTTGGTCATTTCTATGTTATTCAGTATATTTATCTAATACTAGCGGCCCGGCCCAGCTTCGCCTGGGTGCATATATTTTTTGATTCCACTCCACACCAAATACATGTTATTTTTCCTATAAACTCTTGTATACCTAAACTTGACGTAGCTGTCCTACTGTCCGGCTCAATCCCGTCTCATCCGTCTGTTCAATCTCTTCCCGATCCGTCCCGTCCTTTCTCTTTATTATCCATCCCGTCTTATAACGTGCATTTACATTTGGTCCTATCAAATCTGTCAGCTATCCCAGTCCTCTCCCGTACCTTCCACTCTATTATATCCCGTCTCTCCATATACATGTACATATAAAGATTGCCTTATGAAATCTTGACATTAAAAACTTAAGCGTTTTTTATTGTTCATCCAATATCCTTTCCCTTAATTCAGCACCAAAATGCTGTTTTTCCAAATAATATTGCACGCCATTACTTTTTGTTAGTAATAAAGTAATAATAAACATTTAAAAAAAAAAATTGGCCAAATTGGTCCAGGCGTTGTTGAGTTTTGCGCTTACCAACACATTTTGCGATTCATTTTTATATTATAGAAGAAGAAGATATAGTCCACCCCGCTGCCTTAGTGCGGGTTGGCGGATTTTATTTGACGTTGAAATTAATCCGATAGGTCAGAGGTGTGCCCTGAGATTTGAACCCGTGACTATCGTAAACTTGTTGGCAGTCGCGTCTAGTACGTACAAATTAATAAAACCTTCATACTACCTTACCAGGTGACGTAAGTAATAAAACAAATATTTAAAAATATAAAACTGCATATCGTTTCATTATAATGTCTAGATACGGCATCAACGTACCATTTTTTTTATACTTGAGTCTGAAAACAATACTAATGCGGAATTTAAATTTGTCCCCCAGCGCATCTAAAAGTATCAATTCAAAAGACAATGTCGTTTATGAAAACGAAAAATTATAATTAGATATATTTTGGTGTACTCCGGCAAAACGCTTCGATAGAGTATACCTTGTTTAAAACTGTTGCAATAATCTAAAAAAACAATGGGCTATTTTGGTAGATATGGACATCGTTTTATTTTACATTTAACAAAATTACGCGCAAGACGCCGTATCTAGATAATATTATATACACGTTGTACACATGTTTTGAATTTTGTTCTATTTCGACAGCCGTCAATGAAAGACAATGGAAATGAAAAATGAAATAGATCATTTTACGTTGGATGGTAGTTGAAGCTGGACCGTATTTTACGTCTCCCGTCAAATAAACAAAGATCATCCTATATTGGCTGGACGCATCACGCTTGAACGATACCCAAATAAAAGGTTTTTAGTATCTTCCTTAGAAATTTTCCAATTTTTCTCACTCCTAAAACCTTCCCAGAACTTTTACGAATATTTCAAAACCAAAATAAGCCAAATCGGTTCAGCCGTTCACGCGTGATGCCGTGACAACGCGAAACGGGTTTCATTTTTATATATACCGGGTATCTCAAGACTGCTACCGAAAACGAAGCCGGGTGGTAGTTTTAGTGACTACAAACACAATGCAACTAAAAATTTTGCTAAGAAACGCGACAATTATTTTTTATGATTTTTTAAATATCGTAATGTTTGGGTGGTAAATCCATAGTTTTTGCTAAAATAATAATTTAAACTCTTTTAAACCTTAGATTATTTATAAATAAAAGGGTATACACTATTATTTAGGAAAAAATGTATTTACCACCCAAATATGGTCATAGGAAAAAAATAACAAAAAAAAAATTGTCGCTTTTTTTTGCAACTTTTTCTGTTGCATTGTGTCTGAAGTCGCTTAAACTACCACCCGGCTTCGTTTTCGGTAGCAGTCTTGATATACCCTGTATAGATTTAGTAATGCAATCAGTTTTGTGCTACCTACGAAAAAGTAACATTACTCATGGAATAAGGATTCATCGCAAATAGAAAAATTATAGCTCAAAAGAATATCGGTCACGTCCATACATTTTGCGACCTGACAAAGAAATATATTGTACACAGCTGGGATATAGTTTATTGTGTTGTATAGTGCATGAGGAGTGACGTCCAGTTACAAAAAGATTTCTAAAAAGCCGGAGATTTTAGAATTATTCATATATTTGTAACTTTTTAGGTTACGATTATACTAATAAAAAATAGCACATTATAATGTCATTGTCATTGTCAAATATACCTAATGTAGGATGGTCTTATGGTTATCAGGTACCTAGGAAGAAAAGTGTACTAAATCATTATGATGCTTAGTAATTACTATGCTCTATAATTTCCCTTGTCATAAAACTAATTAGCCGTTGAATATTGTGTACACCATACCTGTGTTACCTTAAGGTAATGAGAGAAAATGTAGTATTTTGCTGTCATTATTTCGCAGAATTTTATCAGAATTTACTAGACTGTTTTGAGTATTTTTCGCTATTCTTCATAGTTTCGTATTTGGCCATCCACACACACTTGAAAAATCCCCCTATATGTTAGTATAGGAATATAATACGCAGTGGTCACAAAAATAAAACACAGAAAAGATTTTTTAAATTAATTATTTCTCATCTTCTCTTATTACAATAGAATCTAAGAACTCTGCAGGGGCAGCAAGATCAAAGCCATGACATGGACACAGCAACAGTACTGTGCGACGTCCTACTACACAGTTACAACAATACTTAGTTATTCCGTCGCTCCTTGATTTGGAAGTTTGGCATCATTGTTTTTCATCAAAACACACACACTTTTCCTGTGGGAACTCCAGGATACTAAACCATATGGACTAAATGGTAAATAGGATACCCTGTAGATTCATGGCTAAAAAAAACTTCGATTAGTGGATAGACCCACTCACTGATTACAGAAATGAGTATAATAAGACGGGTATTGCATTGAACACAATGCACAAATAATGTTTAGGAGCGCACTGTTGCTCCGAGTTCATGTTGGTAATATGGTAATACTTCACACTTTAAACCAATCACAAAGCGCTATCGTTATACAATGGTTATCTTACAAAGTGGTCAGAAATACAAGGGTATATCGGAGTCCGTGATTAAAGCCAAGTCACAAATATAAACAGAAAATTAACAGTAGTCGTAAATCGGAAATCAAAAGAAAGCAAAATGACAGCGCAAAGAAAAGTCATGTGTCATAGAAAATACCTACACTTTTTTTTTTATTTAGTACTACCTTCAACGTTGTAGTTAAAACCTTATATTAAAATAAAGTATGACTGACGGAACGCACTCATATGCGTTCAATATTATTAAAAACACTTTAAGTTTTTCTTTTTTATCCGGGTTTTATAAAATAAATTGAAATATGCATCTTGACTCTAATAAATTATGAAAATTTTTGATGTACCATTCATAACTGGTCCCGTTCATGGTCCATTTTCGCCGATGTTCTTTGGAACTATGCGATTTTCCATATCACTGTTTAATTGGAACATTAATAATGTTTTTCAGTACTCATATTCTCAGCGATTGGCATAATAATAATACCGAAAGGAAATAAATGAATCGGAGCTCCGATATTTATCGCAATTGTTATCACTACATAGTATAAAACAAAGTCGCTTTCTCTGTCCCTATGTCCCTTTGTATGCTTAAATCTTTACAGCTACGCAACGGATTTTGATGCGGTTTTTTTTTAATAGAGTGATGCAAGAGGAAGATTTATATGTATAATACGTACATATTATTGTACAGAAATCTATTTGTACCCGGGTGAAGCTCGGCCGGGTCGCTAGTTTATAATAATTTTAAATTTTTATATGTTGTTTTCTGGACACGTCAAACATTATGAACATTGTAAATACTTTTAATTTTACTGGTGGTAGGTCTCTCATATGTGAGAGGCTGCCTGGGTGGGTACCACCGCAATGTCTATTTCTCCCGTCAAACAGCAGTTTAAATGCACTGTTGTGTTTCGGAATGAAGGATATTGTAGCCAGAGTAACTACTGGACATATTGAGACTTAACATCTTATGTCTCAGGATGGCGAGCGCAGTGGAATGCCAAGCATTGCTTTATAGTTCAAGATGTTGTTTGGTTTTGCTACTGTTCATGAGCGGTCGCATCGTTTACCATCAGGCGAACGGCATGCTCGTCTCGCCATTCACTGCAATAAAAAAAAAAAAGTTATTATTTCCGTCAAAATAGTGTTCATCATCATCATCATCATCATATCAGCCACAGGAAGTCCACTGCTGAACATAGGCCTCCCCCAATGATCTCCACAATGACCTGTTGGAAGCGGCCTGCATCCAGCGACTTCCTGCGACCTTAGTCAGATCGTCCGTCCACCTTGTAGGCGGGCGTCCAACACTTCGCTTGCCTGTACGTGGCCTCCACTCGAGAACCTTTCGGCCCCAACGGCCATCGGTTCTACGAGCTATGTGCCCGGCCCACTGCCACTTCAACTTGCCAATCCTATGGGCTATGTCGGTAACCTTGGTTCTCCTACGG
Organism: Hyles vespertilio; assembly: GCA_009982885.2. Classification (NCBI taxonomy): domain Eukaryota; kingdom Metazoa; phylum Arthropoda; class Insecta; order Lepidoptera; family Sphingidae; genus Hyles; species Hyles vespertilio. Next base: position 21,287,807 of record CM042807.1, read on the forward strand.
ATCTCCTCATTTCTGATTCGATCTCGTAGGGAAACACCGAGCATAGCCCGCTCCATGGCTCGTTGAGTGACTTTGAGCCTTTTAATGAGGCCCACAGTGAGAGGCCACGTCTCGGTGCCGTATGTCATCACTGGTAACACACAACTATCGAAGACTTTCGATTTTAGGCACTGAGGTATTTTGGACGAGAAGACGTCGCGAAGTTTCCCGAACGCTGCCCAACCGAGTTGGATTCGCCGATTGACCTCTCTCTCGAAGTTGGACCTGCCTAACCGGACCACTTGTCCTAAATAGACATATTCGTCAACAACTTCGAGAGTCGAGCCCCCAACTCCAATGGGGGTGGGCACAACATGGATATTCGACATGATCTTCGTTTTATCCATGTTCATTTTAAGACCCACCTGTTGGGAAACTCGATTAAGGTCTTCGAGCATAGTGCTAAGGTCTTCCAGCGATTCTGCCAAGACTACAATATCGTCGGCAAATCGAAGGTGAGTAATATACTCGCCGTTGATGTTGATGCCGAATCCTTTCCACTGCAAGAGCTTGAAGGCGCCTTTTCCAGCGCGGCAGTGAACAGTTTCGGAGATATGACATCTCCCTGTCTCACGCCTCTCTGTAGTGGAATAGCCTTAGTGTGTACAGAAATTAATTATCTAATTTAAAGTTAAAAATCCTGGATCTTACCTTTCCATTTTTATCCATACATTTCTAACTTTTTTATCCATTGAAACATTAATTAACAAATTGCTCGGAGTTCGTATCGATGTATTATTACATTGCGGAACTACACATCATCTATCCACATTAAAACACGGCATTACTATTAAAAATAATAAAATGTATATATCACAATATACACGTAAACATTGCACGAGCAAGCATTTACAAAAGCATGACGTCACACACGGACGCCATTACTATTACGGCGTTTTTGAGCAAAGGTTAAAATGTGTAATTTAAAACCTAATTTTTCGCGCAAATCTTTACTTTTTTTCAAAAATGAAATTCATTTTGAAGTATTGTTAATGTATACGAACATTCTGAAGTAGTTCTTCAAAATCAGTCATCATGTCTATTATGAGGTCTCGGATTCGAATCCTTGGTCGGACAAAGTGATATTCGATTTTTCCATTCATTATTTAGAAATTTGTGCCCAATATAGCGATAAGTTCGCTCCACGACTACGCACACTACGACTAAATCTTAATAAATCCCTTCCATTCATCTCAAGAAGCAAAACACTAATTAGTAGAAAACAAAGATTTAATTGGAGATCGGGAAATAAAAGCGGAGAACAATTAGCTTTCTGGCTATTACAATAGTGCTAATTGGGAGCGCGGTATGAAGGTGCAACTGTTGCCGCAATTAAACTCCGGATTATAAATTTCTGTAATTAATTATTCACCTCAAATGGGTAATTTCATTTATTATTTATGGAGATATTATTTATTTCAATGTATTGTGGTGCGAAAACAATAGGGTCGTTAATTTAGTTTGTCAACGCAATACGTTTGTACCGGGAGATTACGGCTGTTTTATTTTTGTTTTTCGAATATGTTTTTAAGTTTGAGGTTGGATTAAACTTTTTTTATTCTTAAATGAAAATAACCTCGCTACATTGAAAACAGAAGTCAGTGAAAATAGTTCTGTGTAGCTAGCATAGGAATCGCTTCTTTTGCAAAATGTACACCGTATTTTGATTTTTACTAATAATAACAAATATTTTTACACATATAGCTTGAGACTATTTTAAAACCGTATTCATTGGACCAATTTGAGTATTATTCTAACTTGGCACAAGATAAACTAATAAGTGAATTAATTTTGTTACACTGCTTTGTAATACTGATACCTACCCACGACACAAGACTCGATCTTAGTGTGGGGTCAGGACTATGTATGTGACTGTTTTTATTGAGTTAAAATAGTACTGTTTTATAGTCACCAACTATATTGAAGTAAATATCACAGCATAAAATAAAAACTGGCATCATCGACGTGTCAGTCAGTCGAACATCCAAGCTAAGATAAATGTCATAAAAACAATATCAAAAAACATTTTCACCTGTAGCCGTTGACATTTTACATAACTATTTATAGGGTGGCTTTAAAAAACACCCTTTCGTTTCAGGGTGTAATCGTGTAGAAAGGGTGCCTAAGGTATCGGGCGGGTGTCGGGCATTCAGACTAGGTTATATATAAATAGTCTATTATGGATCTAATTTAGTCAGATTCACGGTACCATTGTATATAAAAAAATGCTTCAGAAATAAGAGATGTTTTGATCCATAAATTATGGTAATATTTATGAAATTATTCTTCTTTTGGCGCAAGAGTTAAGTTATGAGGGTAATTTTTACGACGTGCTCACTAAAAGGTACAAGAGAAGTTAGCTATTAGCTGTTCCTTAAATTTCTGTAAAAGCTCTATCATAACATCATATATTTAAAACTCTTGAATATTAATAAATCTACAAACATATGTTTAAATCAATGGAGGTAAAAACATATAAATGCGTGTATTGAATTTAAATCATTTATATCGATGCCAATCCTGTCAAAAGCAGCTACTCAATTAGAGCGTGGCAAGAAATAGTAAGATACGGTGACAATTGGCATTACAGAAAAACAATTAAAATAGAAGAAATATAATTATGGCAAAACTATTTAAAATATCATTGTGTTCGTTGAATAATTTTATACGCAGATTTTTCTATGCATTTTTGTACGGTTTTTGTCTGTTTCTTGATTTAAAATACCCAAACGGACTATTAACAGTAATAAATTAATTATTAAAATAACAAGTATTTAACATTTCCGTCGTAGTATATAGGGTTGCCATGTTAATACTAAATTCGATCTTAGCTGTCATTATAAACACACTATTTTTTTGTCAAGCTATATCAAGTCTATCCCATGCGGTTAAATTTTATTTGTCCATTGCCTTACTAACCGCCTCTGCTGAAAATTGTGTATAAGGAGTGACGTAACTAGACCAACTAGAAACCACCGGGCTGTCGGATGATTAGGTTATGCAACACGAATTACGAACTCGTTGAAGGTATATGCATATGGAGGATAGCTTAGATGAACTGTTTTCTGGAAAATAATTGGGGCTGCACGTGTCAAAAATATTTTTCGTTCGATTTTTTTCTATTTCACTTTTTAATAAATTGGATCCAATGCTTTTTGGAGCATTCTCCACTTTTCAAATAGCATTGTTATTATAAAGGATTTAGTGAAGTTGTAAATATTCCAAAACAAAGGAGATGTGCTATCTTGGGCCGTTTTGTGTACGTCTAATACAAATTCTAGAAAAAAATGTGGAATTCAAATAAAATACAATTAGATTTCTTGGACAACAGGGGGCTTTATACAAAAATGTGATTGTTTTAGCACAGAAGCAATATTTTCTGCTATAATCTGTCCTCCATGATGCCTAATTGTCATTTCGTTCAAAAATGCGCGAACCCATTATCTTTAACTTGAATATGTCTTATTTTTAAAACCCCCCTACAAATTATAATTATTGCCTATATTTCTTTTTCCATATTCTTCGCTTTTTAAAAGACGATATATGTTGTTAAAGAAGTCACTTTTATTATTTTATTTATGTTACATGATTTTAGTTTAAGAACGAAAATGTTTAACTTGACAGCAATTGCAGAACTCTGTGTTATCCATTGAGTTATACAACTGGAGGGGACATCCAGACCAAATAGTTTGGAACATTCGCAAGAGTACATGTACCGTTAGGCTGTCAGTCGTCCCTGACGTTTCAGCGAAGACGGACCTAATTAGGTGTAAATATAATTGGTCCATAAATGCCGTATTGCGTGCTAAAAACGTGCAAAAACCATTCCAGAACAATAGGAAGAAAAGATCGAGTTTCATTCCATACGTAAATCAACCATAATTTAAATAAAGAAGCACGAAATTAAATTTAAGAAATTATTTACCGGAGTCGTTTTGACAACCGCCATTTTTGAATGACATTATAGATTAATAATAATGTAGTGACAGATAGGTAAAAATTGAAGTTTTCGTATAGGGATAGTGGATATTGTATGTGATGATGGGATATAGGTATATTTTTATAAATTCTAATTTATTTCCAATACAAAAGAATGGCATATTTGGACATTTTAATTATAGTTTCCGTTAACTTTATATATTTAATTAATTGTATATTTATTGTTATAATGTTTTTTCCCAAATAAAGAAAATAAATAAAATTTGAAATTCAATATAAGAATGTATAGGCTCTATCAGGCCTGTTTAGAAAATATAAAGACATGGTCAGTATTAAAAATTATTAAAACAACGAGCAAACAGTTCACCAAATAGTAAGTGATATGTGTTGCGAGCCCACTAAAGTAAGTGTGTTACATGAAAATTATTTATGTAACTGTCTAATAATGAACGAATTCTTGCTTACTTTATTTATTTCTATCAAAGTTTTTCTATGAGGTCATAATTAGACACTACAATAGTAATATTAGAAGTTTGCGGTTATAGTGTTCAAATAAAGCCACTTGGTTATTTTAGTAAATAAATTTATTTTACCCAAAATTGAGACAATATTAATATACCGGGTATATCAAGACTGCTACCGAAAACGAAGCTGGGTGGTAGTTTTAGCGACTACAAACACAACGCAATTTGAAAATTTCGCAAAGAAACGCGTCATTTTTTTAAATCATTTTTTAAATATCAACCGTTTTGGGTGGTAAATCCATAGTTTTTGGTAAAATTAAACTTTAAACACCTTTATATCATAGAGTCTCTATAAATAAAAGGGTATACACTATCATTTTAGGAAAAAAATGTATTTACAACCCAAATACGACAATATGAAAAAAACAACAAACAAAAAAATCGTCGCTTTTTTGCAACTTTTTCTATTGCATTGTGTCTAAAGTCGCTTAAACTACCACCCGGCTTCGTTTTCGGTAGCAGTCTTGATATACCCTGTATAAGAAATAAATATAAATGATTTGATTAAATTATGCTTTTTTATTTGACATCACGCGTATGTAGATGTAGGTAGAAATTTCTGAAGTGTCGCGTCTGCAACAATGCCGACTAAATCTATACTTCGCTGTCATATTGAAATGAGCACAATTTTTCTTCTACGTGTCCGCTCCAGTTGTAATACCTAAATGGTGTTATCTGTCTACGTCTGTGGCCGTAATTCGTATTATTTTTTATTATTCGCATATATTTCGCAAATGTGTATTTGCTTCTCTGTATACCTGGCTTTGTTTTATGGATTCTGATTCTCGCAGATGATATATCTTGACGTTTAAACGCAATTACTAGTTCGTATTTTGGTGAGTAAACATATTATTTATTATTTTGAATGCCACATGTAAGTAATACTGTTATGTTTTTCTATGTTCATATTTCTCTTCTAACCCACAATTCTGCTTTTCAGCACATCAAAAGTGGCGCTTTGCTTGAATTGCACTTCTGCAATTGTTGTGAAATGGTTGAATTGCACTTCTGCAATCAAAAATTGAAATGGATTCTATCATTCAACAGAATCTTAGTAACTACATGGGCTGCCAATTCACTCTCGTGTAGAGTATTTCAAAACGTTTTATTGCTGAAATGGCAGAACAAGAAGTAAGTATTCTATTTTCTTCATTAATTTGGGAAATGTATGTTTTATGCCAATTAATCAAGGTCAATACAAAGTATGGAGTATTACAAAAGTATTCATGTTAGAGCTGAATTGCATTGTGTCCACAGGACATGTCTACTAGTACATAAATATGTAAGAAGTGATATTTTATATATTGTTGTTTAAATTGTTAAATGAATTACATTTTCTTTTATTTCCCTCTGGACACTCAGATGATCTTGTGTTATGTATAATATATTATATTATAATTATATCCATAATAACAACACTATGTCTGATGGTAAGCACAAATGCCGTCCAGGAGGAATATCTAATGGCATTAGATGACTGTCCCAAGACATTTCATACAATTATCCGGCCGGCCTGCTAAGATGCTTCTTTAAACAATAGTCCGCTATTGTTTCCAACAATTTATTCCAACTCCGCCGTAAAAAGATTGTATCAATCTCGATTCTTTTGGACATACTTAACACCCACAAGTGCTTCATGTTGAAAGGAACATGGCTGGATACTGGACAGTGGGTTGCTGTACTCATACCATGATTATACTGTAGTATTTAGCCTTTAGGTTGGGCTACCAATAGTACAATATAGGAGCACCGGCATTGTTCCTAGATGTTTTGACTGGAGATTATTTTTAGGCGAATATAAATAAAAAATATAAAGCAAGATCTGGTTGTACTTTATTGTCCTTAAGTTTTGTTTGATTTTAGTTTTCTTTCATCAATTAATCCTACTTTTTCCTTATGTGTGCTCAGAAATAACCAGTTAGAATTAATGTCAAATACATTATTTGAAAAATAATATCTTAAACCTTAGGATAATATTATTTTTAAGTATGTAAGAAGACAGACTAGGGGTAGACTAAATATAATGTTTGAAATGTTAGCTTGTACAGAAATGATTGCTAGTATGTTCTTTTACTAGACATTAAGGTATAGAAATAAACATGGCTGCTATCAGATTCGATTCCATTTTTATAGCGTATTCATTTGTATGGACTATAATAACTAAGAGCTTATTAAGTGCATATGCCTAATAATAAAATGATTATTTATTCATATGCACATAGGGAACACCTCTGACTTTTCGGAGTCATGTGTGTATTGATAGTCAATCACCACGCACTAAAACGGTGAAGGAAAACATCGTGAGGAAACCTGCTTACCATAGCGATTCATAAGAATTTCTATGGTATGTAAGTCCGTCAACCCGCACTAGGCCAGCGTGGTGGACTATATGGCCTAATCACTCTCAATCGTATTCTTGATTGTAGAGTAGGCCCGTGCCCTGCAGTGGGACGTATATGGGCTGATACAGATGCTAGCAGTCGCGACAAGTGATCAGTCTGTGCCGTGCTGTATCTCATGCCTAGCAGATTTTTATTGTGGATTATTTAAATAGGTTGTTTAGCAAGTATTATGCACCGCACTTACGGCCAGATATAGGTACACTTTCTTAATATTAAATAACTATAAACATGACGAGATTCTGACAGACTTGTTGCAATTTCTTGTATAGACATTATGTTATATTATATAAGATGATCAATAAAGTATGATACTAATTCCGTTGACGTAAAAACATTTACGAGTTATACAGGGTATATCAAGACTGCTACCGAAAACGAAGCCGGGTGGTAATTTAAGCGACTTCAGACACAATGCAACAGAAAAAGTGGCAATAAAAAGCGACAATTTTTTTTTGTTATTTTTTTTCTATGGCCATATTTGGGTGGTAAATACGTTTTTTCCTAAAATAATAGTGTATACCCTTTTATTTATAAATACTCTAAGGTATAAAAGAGTTTAAATTATTATTTTAGCAAAAACTAAGGATTTACCACCCAAAAATGACGATATTTAAAAAATCATAAAAAATAATTGTTGCGTTTCTATGCGAAAATTTTAATTGCATTGTGTTTGTAGCCACTAAAACTACCACCCGGCTTCGTTTTCGGTAGCAGTCTTGAGATACCCGGTATAGAGTACAGTAATTTATAGCACAGACGACTAAAAATAATATTTGATTTATAGGAAAACGAATTACGACTTCATATTTCATAAATGTCAAGTTTTGACATCGGTTGTCAAACATGCCGTTTCAGACGCCATATTGTCCCCTTGTAGTGTTGCTGTTCTTGGCTTGGTATTTATTTTTGTATAAAGCTAATATGTAACGTATAATAGTATTTCATACAGAAATCGAATGCCAATTTCACTAAGTAAATTTGGTGTAATGTACTACAAACGGCCCAAGGCCCATACATTTCTGGCCCATCTCCTTTGCTTCATATTTTTATGAGTTTATTTCGGATTTCGTCCGTCATATAGTGTAATATATATTTTTTTGCTATGAATGGAACGACGAGCATGCCTGTCGCCTGATGATAAGCGATACCAACGCTCATAAACAATAGAAAAACTAACAATACTTTGAATTACGAAGCAATGCTTGGCTTTCCACTGCGGTCGCCATCCTGAGACATAAGATTTTAAGTCTCAATATGCCCAGTACTTATTCTGACTACAATGTCCTTGATACCAAAACACAACAGTGCATTTACACTGCTGTTTGGCGGGAGAAATAGGGATTGTGGTGATGTCTAACTAGATGACCAACATGAGATACCTACCACCAATGTTTTAGATTTATTTTCCACTCTTGTCAAAATTACACCACAAAATTCAGCATCAATTTCGAGTTTGTTTTGAAAGCATATTTCAGTATACATCTGTATTCGGAAATCCTACTAAATATTTCAACCTCTGCCGATGGCTTTGTACAAATACTAGAATCTGCCCTCATCCCTTAATGCCGGGAACCGCACACCGAATAAATAATTCAAAAGGAAAACACGAAAACGTTCCAAAACATACATCTGATGACGTATTTTAGGGGTCTTTTGCATAATTTTAATATTTGATGAGGATTTTTATGTTCAAAAAGCGACACGAATTTTAGTATACGTGGGGTACTTGTTAGGGTTTATTAAATATCTGCTTTCAGGCCAATTTAAAAATTTTAAAGTATGTTACATATTGAGTTACCTACTCTTTTTATTCGCATCATGATTTGTGCTAATCGCATCGCGAGTTCGAATCTCAGGGCACTTTGAACTTTCTGGAATCATACGAGTATTGACATTTGGCAGTTAACCACCACGCACTTTAACCTTCTTGACTTTAACAGTGCAGGAAATCATCGTCGTGGAAATTTTAATCCCATAGAGACCTTAAAAAGATTTTCAATTTTTTCATTATGGCCAGGATTTTGTATTATAGTCTAAGCCTTCTTAATCGAACTCTCAGTTCTATAGAAATTCTCCACTGTATTCACTATCGGGATATGAATATTCTACCACCAGTCAACATTCACCTTAACAAATACTTGGGATGAAATGTAATCTAATAAAACAATCCCCGAATTAATTTCATATTCAAGCTCTGTTGTGTAATTAACTGAGCAAACCGCACGTCGGAAAGCGCAGTGCATCAGACAGACTTGACATCCTTGTATATATTTACACATAAGGCGCACTACACACTAAAGCCGCCGGAGACACACGCAGTCACAGCCCGGCGGCCTCTAAGAAAAAAATATGTCGGCGACACGAGGATCGCCCGCCGACATGTTGGTGACATGTCCTCTGCTCAGTTGCCCGACGACACTCCACAATATAGATTTCTTAGATTTACGCGAATGTGACACATTTAAATAAAACTATTACATTTAAATTTAACAGATTTTATTGTTTAATTATTTTTTTTTAACTTTAATACGTTTCGATTAAGTTTAAACTTTCGTGGTCACGGAGCGCACTGAGATATGAGTCATCCGCTCAGTGACCTCGATTTAACAGCCCTTATTTAACAATTTTTTTTATTGCAGTGAATGGCGAGACGAGCATGCCGTTCGCCTGATGGTAAGCGATGCGACCGCTCATGAGCAGTAGCAAAACCAAACAACACCTTAAATTACAAAGCAATGCTTGGCATCCCAATGCGCCCGCCATCCTGAGACATAAGATGTTAGGTCTCAATATGTTACAATTTTATTAAATTGATTTTATTAGTTTTTGTGTTCCGATCTACGCAGAAGGACCGTGAGCTCCTCTTGTTTTCTGAGTCTTGAAGTCTGGCGGTTGGTCTTAAAAGACCTCCTTTTATTTCTACCCAACAACGTGATAAAAGTGTTCATGTCACGCCCGACCAGCGACATTTCGCCAACAAAGTTTTCAACCTGCAATAAGTGAAGCCGCCGACCAACGGCCGGTTTCTATAATCTATCTATCTTTAACAAGAGATTTCTCTCGAAATTTCGATACATTTTTTGCTTGAGTAAAGAAACTGGCTTTCTTATTAGATATTTAGATAAGGTGCATATATTTATACATATCTAGGCAACATAATATTATACAGGGTATATCAAGACTGCTACCGAAAACGAAGCCGGGTGGTAGTTTAAGCTACTTCAGACATAATGCAACAGAAAAAGTTGCAAAAAAAGCGACAATTTTTTTTTTTGTTATTTTTTTCGTATGGCCATATTTGGGTGGTAAATACATTTTTTTCCTAAAATAATAGTGTATACCCTTTTATTTATAACTAATCTAAGGTATAAAAGTGTTTAAATTATTATTTTATCAAAAACTATGGATATACCACCTAAAAATGACGATATTTAAAAAATCATAAAAAATAGTTGTCGCGTTTCTACGCGAAATTTTTAGTTGCATTGTGTTTGTAGTCACTAAAACTACCACCCGGCTTCGTTTTCGGTAGCAGTCTTGAGATACCCGGTATGTCTATTTTTGTTTATTGAAGCATACAGTGGTATCGACATAGTAGCGACTAACGATATCCATTTTAACCTCTTGTTAAAAATAGATAGGATATAGTGTGACGTTGTGAGAATGTCACCTGTAATAGTTGCGGTCTATGGCTCAATAGTCGGTATAAATCGTATTGTCTATGCCAATCACCGCCTCCGTTGCGTTGTTTGGTTGATTCAATTTCTGACATCTGTCAAACGTGACGTGCGAACTGTCATCGGCGCAAGCATAAATATGCGTGTAACGTCGCTCGCGTCCTCTTTTCCTAACCTGAAAGCCGCGTGCTACCACGTGTCTTTTTGAACCCGCTGGGGTTCTTCGCGTTCTTCGGTATCTTCTTCGTTTTCTTCGTTCTTCGTTCCTCGTTATCTTCTTCTTTACCCGCACGGCACGGAGTGCTGACTCCGTGCGCTTGCTGGCAACCCGCTTCTGCTCCGCACCGCTTCCTGCCCGGGCTGTACCCGAGCCTGCGCCGCGCCGCTGACCTGCGCACCGTGTCCGGCCACGTGGCAGCAATCTTCGCCGGCGAGCTGTCGCCGGGTTCCGCCACGTGCCGAAGACCCGGATCAGTGTCCAACGAAGGCCAGTGACTCCCGTTGCATACCACCAGCAACAGTGCCGGGTGTAAACAGTGATGCGAAATTATTAAAGCCCGAAACACGTAATTACCCTGAGTATTTATTTACCTACCTACCCCTATCTGCGGGCGGCCTAACCCGCCGCAATAGAGAACGGCCGTAAGACACCAACAATAAGTTACCGGCATGTGCCGACGAGTCGTCGGCTTCAGTGAGTAGTGAGCTTTAGTAAATCTAAGAACAATCTCTCGCTTGTCTTCAGAGAATTATCGACCATTACCGCCGGTTCCTGGATTCCTGTGTTTGAATATGTGAATTATATTGCATTGCTTATGTTAACATTGTGTTTTGGACTTTATAATAGGCTTTTGTATGTCAGCAATATCTTCTTGAAGTTGGTGGTGGTAACATAACCAATAACTCTTTTAATATATTAATCGATAATAAAATAAAGTGCCCCACACATATTAGGTAAGTAGATTTAAAAAAATATATTATTTTCTAATCTAGTTATAGTAGTAAATTATTGTTTTTTTTTTTTACGGAATAGGTAATGTTTTTAAAGCATTTTTATTGATTTTGATATATAGTTAAGAAAATTCTTGTTTTTTTACAGATTTTGCTTAACTTAAATATATAAAAAATAATATTTTTGTCGAATTCACTCAGAGTATATTCAGACTGCCTCTGTGGCGTAGTTGTACTACAGTACGGTTACAAAGCTGAGATCTCGGGTTCGAATCCCGGGTTGGGCAAAGTGATATTGCATATTTTTATTCAGTATCAGCCCAGAGTCAGGAATTTGTGCCCGATACGGCGATAGGCTCGCCACCAATCACATTGTCGGTCGGAACATACAAGGCGAAATGTGGGTGCCCTGGCTCCTCTGCCTACCCCTTCTGAGAATAAGACGTGAGTTTATGTATGTATGTATATTATTATGTTGATGAATTCCAGCATTTCATTAATCGAATAGTAAAGTATCGCTCAAACAGATGCCAATCAGTTTCATACTATTTCAAATTATATTTTTGCAGTAATAACGGTTAAGACAATTTGTTATAAACCACTCTTCCACTCTATACGACTATCTTATTAATTATTTTTAATAGTACAAGATACATTTTTGTCTTTGTGGGGCAGATTATTTTAAGTTCGTTCCGAACAATGTCAACCTCAACACCTATAAAATACCGGGTATATCAAGACTGCTACCGAAAACGAAGCCGGGTGGTAGTTTTAGTGACTACAAACACAATGCAACTAAAAATTTCACAATGGATACGCGACAATTATTTTTTATGATTTTTTAATATCATAATATTTGGGTGGTAAATCCATAGTTTTTGCTAAATTATAATTTAAACTCTTTTATACCTTTGAGTATTTATAAATAAAAGGGTATTTACTATTATTTTAGGGAAAAATTTATTTACCAACCAAAAACGATCATAGAAAAAAAATAACCAAAAAAAATTGTCGCTTTTTTTTGCAACATTTTTCTGTTGCATTGTGTCTGAAGTCGCTTTACCTACCACCCGGCTTCGTTTTCGGTAGCAGTCTTGAGATACCCTGTATATTCAGAGAATACGTTTTTTTTAAGTAGGTGTAATATTAACGTACTTATAAACTACTGCTTATCCCACAATCATTAATGGTAATGACGTTGAAAATAAACCAAAAATAATTTGTAAGTAAAAAGGTGTGAAGTTCGCCCCCAAAGACTACCATGGAATTTAGATATAACATTAATTTATTTCAAATGATAAGATATTCTAAAATGGCTGTAAAATAGATCCACTGGTGCTATTAAAATTCTAATTTGCAAGCTTCAGCTGGAATGGATTTCGATCGAATAAAAAAGCAATTTTATTTCACTTAAGAAATTGATGGTACGGAAGATGCTTTACATACAATCCCGCCTGTAATCCGGTATAAAACCCGTTTATTACACCAATCAAGTAGAGGAAAAAATGTCTAAATAAGCGATCGCTTCCGCAAGGTTAAGGGTTCTAATTTCGAAGCCATTTGGGAAATCTCAGAGGAATTGAGCCAAATTAGTCCCATGAAGAAGGTATACTTTGGTAACACCGAAAGTCGATATTTCATGCTTTTGCTTTTTGATTGAAGAATACATTTGTGTTTCTAGCACCTACATAAATATACACAGTCAGGTCATAATTATTGTCACACAGTAAAAACTTTTCTTTTAGAATGCTGGCCACAAAAAAGTTTATTGAATTCGAATTTCGAATTGTTCATGAAAATAAAAATGTATACTTTTTCATGACTTTTTAGAATTTTACTTATGGGTAGAATTTTTCTGGCGGTAGGTCTCTCATATGTGAGAGGCCATCTGGGTAGGTACCACCGCAATGTCTATTTCTCCCGTGAAACAACACTGCGTAAATGCACTGTTGTGCTTCGGATTGAAGGACATTGTAGCCAGAGTAACTACTAGACATATTGAGACTTAACATCTTATGTCTCAGGATGGCGAGCGCAGTGGAATGTTGCTACTGATTATGAGCAGTTGTATCACTTACCATCAGGCGAACGGCTTGCTCGACTCGTCATTCATTGCAATAAAAAAAAAACTTATTTTTAAATATGGAATGGACGCTTAAAGAAGACCGTGTTGCAGTGATTGCGTTGCATCGTTGCGGTTACGCGCCAATTCAAATTTTTGACATACTGAAAATTTTGAATATAACCAAACGATTCGTTTATCGTACCATCAAACGATATAATGAAGACTCTAGTGTAGATGACAGGTCAAGAAGTGGTCGCCCTCGGTCTGTTAGGACTCCAGCAGTGATAAAAGATGTGACGGCGCGAATTCAAAGAAATCCCAAACGTAAGCAGAAACTGTTGGCTCTTCAGATGGGGTTAAGCAGAACCATGGTGAAAAGGGTGTTAAATGAAGATTTAGGGCTTCGAGCATATCGAGGAAAACAGGACATTGTTTGCATGCTCGTCTAATGGACCTGAGACTGAAGAGAAGCCGGTACGCGGGAAAAAAATATCAGGAAATTCTTTTTTCAGATGACAAAAATTTTACCTTAGAAGAGAGCTACAACCATTGACGTAAAATATATGGACGGGGCGGAGAGCGAGAAAAGTGTTGTCACGAAAGTGGTCTGCAGACCAGTGTAGCGGTTGTGACGTCACAGCGCACCGGTCTGTAAGTCGTCGTAAAAATGCCCAATTGTATCGTGCGTGGGTGCAATAAATATGATCGAACATTCACAAAAAATAAAGATAACATTTCTTATCACCGATAAGTAAACATTATATTACTTTAAGTCAATATAACATTTATTTTAGCATTATTGAAAAACAATTTCATGGCCGCCATCAAATCATTCGGCGTATGTATTCTGCACGACATAACTTTGTACTTTGTAGCGGCGCATATTAAGGAATGCGTAGACCTAAGCTATAGTAGAACTGATGCCGTGTAATTATTTGACATATTTACCACTTGATTTACATATTTTTAATCCGTAGCAAACTATACTACTAAAACTACCTATAATGCAAATTAAAATAATAATAATAATAAATAATAAATAACACCCAACAGTCACATACATAGTCCTGACCCCACACTAAGATCGAGTCTTGTGTCGTGGGTATCAGGAACTACGAGAGACTTTTCGGTCTCACAAACACCCAGACCCGGAAGAAATATTTGTGGGCCGCACAAACATTTCTCTCGGTGCGGGGATCGAACCCGCGGCCTCTCGTTTCACAGGCGGCGTCTAACCAACTGCGCCACGGAGGCTGTCAAAAATGTGTTCCATTTAATAAAAAGGCCTACTAAGACGTTACAAATTTTCAGATTTATTATTTTTTATTCATTTTATTTTAATTCTTTAATATGATGTTTTTTCTGTTTATTATTTGCACACTATATTTCACATATTATTTTACATAACTAATATACAACATATTTAATGTTAAAAAATATTTTTCCTGATTTATGGATTTACATAGAAATCAAATCAAATTTTTATAATTTAACGTTTAAATAACTACGACGTAACAAAGTTACGTCGACGGTCGGATCCTTTAGCACACTACTTAGTTACATGAAAATCTAACAGATGGCGCGATGTTCACAGGCGTCTTTTTGACGTACCCAACGTACTGAAGGGCCTATCCTTAGTTTTTAAATCAATGGCTACAACAAACAAAATGATAAGGTGTACGCATACAGTAGTGAAGAAGCGAGCAACCGTATTCCGCGTGTCCAACGAGGTCATTTTCCATCTTCCCTCATGGTATGGTTGGGAGTTTCTTATTGGGGCTTAACAGAGGTACATTTTTGTGAGAAAGGTGTAAAAATGAATGCAGTTGTGTATCAAACTACAGTCCTGACGAACCTTGTGGAACCAACAAGATTCGGCGCCAGCTCATAGAGCGAAGAGCACACAAGACTGGCTGGCGGCGCGTGAAATCGACTTCATCCGCCACGAAGACTGGTCCTCCTTCAGTCCAGATTTTAATCCGTTAGATTACAAGATATGGCAACACTTGGAGAAAAAGGCGTGCTTAAAGCCTCATCCCAATTTGGAGTCACTCAAGACATCCTTGATTAAGGCAGCCGCCGATATTGACATGGACCTCGTTCGTGCTACGATAGACAACTGGCTGCGCAGACTGAAGGCCTGTGTTCAAAATCACGGAGGTCATTTTGAATAAACTTTAGTGTCATAAGAATCTATGTTTTGTTAAGTTCATTTTGGTATATAAATGGTTACAAAATGAATAAACTTGTTTCAATTATTTTATATTAAACATGTGACAGAATTTATGACCTGACTGTGTATAAGTGAATACAAATCAATATACTTGATATTTTTCTGGACGACGAAGCGACATTATCTTTTTGTTATTATTGAATATCTTTTTGTATCATAAAAATACTATCTAATTAAAAATGGATGATTATAAAGTTATAATAATAGTTTAGAGAGACCTACCACCAGTAAATGTTTAAATGTATGTTTTAAATGTTAATCGATCGTTGCCCACTATAATAATATTTGCATCTACCTATAATCATTTTCAATTACTTTGTTTTTTTCGTATAACACCTCATTTATCATTTAAAATGACTTATCTATACCTAGCGTAGGTGAGCCATTTCATGCCAAACCCATAAACTAAGACTTCAACATCAACTTCCAAGACCAAAAAACAAAAAATTACAGGCTGAGCGGCTAAAAATACCATTGCAAATACTATATACCCATAAAATATTTAAGGTAAAAATAATTTAGGACGAACAAAAGTTAGAAACTTGCGAAATTATAATGGGCGGGAGTAACTCACCGTTTATTGTAAATGACTTCCTCTTGAGAATCTTTTGTCTTCAAATTCGACAGGACATTAATTAGATTTCAAACCTTGACATCAAAGCTAGTCGGCCATTATGAGTAATTTGTTCACTTTCGGTTTCCTATTTCTAACATCTATTGAAAAACCGTTTTAGTTTGGGAAATTTGAGGACTGCCGAGGTGTATTAATTTATTTGATAACACTAATTGCTTTGATTTGGATGACAGGAAAGCTTTTATACTAGGCATTGATGCACCTAGGGAGGTTTAAGGCGTATGGCGTTTTCACAAGAGTTTAAACTTGACATGCGTTTACTGTTGGTAGGTCTCTCATATGTGAGAGGCCATCTGGGTAGGTACCACCGCAATGTCTATTTCTCCCGTGAAACAACACTGCGTAAGTGCACTGTTGTGTTTCGGATTGAAGGACATTGTAGCCAGAGTAACTACTGGACATATTGAGACTTAACATCTTATGTCTCAGGATGGCGAGCGCAGTGGAATTTTCCTACTGTTTATGAGCGGTCGTATCGCTTACCATCAGGCGAACGGCTTGCTCGTCTCGTCATTCAATGCAATAAAAAAAAAAAAAAAAAAACACAATAACATATTTGAAGCCAAGAAACTAATGTTTTGCAAAAAATACTAAGACAAATTTTACAGGCTCGAAGGTGAGATTAAAAGGTTAGTACGAATAAAAAAATAATCGAAATCCGACGGGTCTTGACAAGATTGATGATCCTGCACGTTGAGATATTAAAACTTTTGGGTGTTTGTGTTCCGAATCGATACGTAATTTAATTCAAGGTCTGTGTTAAAGGGAGCTAATCCCGGTCACGTTAAATTAAGCTACGTTGTATACAGAATATTTAGGATGTATATTCGAAACTGGTTGGTTATTCCATGATTCAAAAATAATTTCGAATTATTCTCTATCACACTTATGATTCACTCCGAACTTAATCTATGGTTATGACGTTCGATAAAGAATTCAAACATATTGTCGAGTTAAACCTGGCACATTCGTTTCGAAATTCAAAATTTATAGAATAATACTCCTAGAATGATGAACTATATGAATAACATAATATCACAATACATAGTAAGCTAGGAGTAAACCCGACGGTAAAAATAGAAATCCAGAATTCAAATACCAAGCCTGGTAATCCATTTTATGTAATTTGTTTGCCTACAAATTTCAAACGAAGTGCCACTGGATAAGAGGATGAATATATAGTTTTGGGATAACCTGTTGTTCTACCATACTTTGGAACCAAAATAAACTTTGCCTGCATTAAGGGATACCCTATGTAGCCATTTCAAGATATACATGGTATATTATGTCATTAGTGGTGGATCCACACTGTTCTAAGACATGATTCAGCATGAATGGGTAAACTTGTTTGTGATGGTACCGCTGTCTCTGACTGTGATGTCGAATTTCGTTCGGTGAGTATTTTCGTTTTTGAAAATTGCCGGATGTCCAATACACCTTCCTTCTTCCCATCCTTTTTCTTTCTCCATCATCCACGTTTCGAATATTCATGGGCGGCAGTGATTACATATCATCAAGTGAAAAGTTTACACTTTTGCCAGACTATGCTGTAAAAATATATCAGAATCAAAATAAATAAAAGACGTAGGCGTACATAAAAATACCTTCATTACTTTAAAAAAATGTTTGGATCCAAGCATCTTGTGAATGACAAGACATTTGGCTAGCCTCCCTCGTGCTAATGCGTTGTGGTAATGTCGAGGTCAGCGGACTTCGGATATCATACTTAAAAGTTAGTTATAGTTAACGAGCAAGCCTTGCAAATGGGTTGATGAATTATATAAATGCATGATTTTATGTTAATAGTGTATTTAAGTCTTCTTTATTGGAAGTCTCATTAGTAAACGTAGACTATCAACCTTGTTTACTAACTATGATAACGAATTTTAATGTAAGAAATATTCGTAAGTGCAATGTTTGACAAATGTTTTCTTTAAAAAAATGCTACAACGTCTTTCTAAAACAGTGTTCTACAACAATCTTCAAATACGCGACCCTTTTTCAGGTTAAAAATTATGGCGACCCCCTTGGACCACGGACAGACGAAAAATTAAAAAATTTAGAAGACTTTGTGTATGATTTTATCCATTTTGGTTATTAAGAGTTATACGTTGTAAGAAAGGTGACCCTTTGTGTAAGGCTTCGCGAACCTCAGGGAGTTGCGGGCTACAGATTGAAAAATACTTTTCTAGAAGCATCAGTACCCAAATACTTTCTACAGTCCCAATTATTTTCTTATTTATCCTATCAGTCCAATACTGCGTTAGTCGATGCGTAGCCTGCATTCGAGAAGGTTTCAGATTCATTAATATAGTTCTCCAAGCTATGATTCCTGAAGCACTTGCTAATGGTGGCTGGACTGTGTATATATATGAGTAATTGCTACATGTTTTTATTTGTTCCCTTAGGTAACTACTTTCTACAGAATTCAGCCTATCTGTATCTTAATATCCAAATCATTCTAGTGAATTTTAACTCAAATGTCAACATTTCAAACGAAATAGCAACTGGCATTTCAGTTGCCATTGATTAAAAAACTTAATGAAATGTTTACTTCCGGAAACGATCCTCAATTTAATTTAAAAGGTACGGCACAAGCTAAGCCAGCGACTATTCATAAAAATACTCATAAATCATAAAACGGTGAAGGATTTTCATTACTTTTTGTATGTTGGTGTCGAGAAATCTTATGGCTCAGGTGCAATGCCAGTACCTCGCTCTACTCTTTGAAATCTTTTAAAATTATAAAACGCTTTGTGCGATTAAAAGATGATTCGCTTGTTACTAAGATGCGATTTAATTCTTAGGAATTGTGGAATGGTTGAATGTTGAGTAGATTTGCTCCTAATTTGAAATATAAAAAAATAGATAGATTTTAATTTTAACGTCAATGAAAAAGTTAATCATCAAAATTTGATAAACAAAATTGTTATGTGCGAAATTTATCGTTTTTATTGTGTTTTCAGTCAGTATCAAAATATATTTTTTTCCTAAATAGCCTAAGATATCTTATGATTTTTTAACTCTGTCATAGGCTACTACAAAAGACGAGACATTTATATATATACTGTCCCTATCGTAATACGGTAATTGTATAGTCCAAGGCATGGAAAAACATGTGTTATAAAACGTGATTTCTTGCCTAAAAATATTCAAAAATATTCTATCCACTAAGTCATTTACCTTATGTTTTTTTCGCTCTAACAGAATTCAGAAGTCGTTCGCAAGAGACAAAATATTGGATAGCTAAAATAGGCAAATATATTGTCTATTAATAAGATTGTTAGTGTAATAGTACAATAGATCGATTACGGGACAATACCTATTTTACCCGACGACTTGTTATTAAAATTCATTTAATACCGCATTATACCGCGCCGGCCTGAATTTCTAAATGAGATTCCCTCTGCGGACTACGTGACCCTTCAAATCGACTTACAATGGCACCGATATCGCATTTTGCTGGTAAATATTACTGGACATTATTGACGTATTATTAAGTTGATTTGCTGGTCTACCGAAACTAATAGTATGAAGAGGAAAGATTTTATTGTTTGTTTTTAATAGGCTGCTACTGTTTATGAGCGTTCGTATCGCTTAACATCAGGCGAACGGCTTGCTCGTCTCGTCATTCATTGCAATAAAAAAAAAGGCTCTGAAAATACTGGACCGATTTGAAAATTTCTTTCACCATTAGAACCCTACATTATCATTGAAGAATAAAGGTGGTAAAGGTGGTGGTGGTATATTTGTAAAAAAGGGTACCTGTATTTGCATGAGGCCGGGCATGTTGTATGTACGTTATATAAGTTGCATGAGATACTGTTCTTATGCTTCTATCAAGTTGTGACTGTGTTCATTTTACTTCTATCATATTATTATGACTAAGCCTTTGTGCGAATTGTGCAGAATTATGGCTGGATGAATCAGGCTGGACCAATGTTAAATTTTGTCCAAGATATTGTAATATTCAATCAATTTGTTGATATTTTAAAGATATCTGTGGGTCTTTTTTGAAAAGCAAGATAAATAAATAATTATCAGCTACTAGTTGGTATTGATAAACACATTATAAGATAATAATTGATTCCAAAGATTGAAGACATTACGGACCAGCCAATTAATTTCTTCGTCAAAGATTTTAAGAATACATTCTATCTATATCAGCCCATATACGTCCCACTGCAGGGCACAGGCCTGCTCTACAATCGAGAGTACGATTGAGAGTAATGGTTAGGCCATATAGTCCAATAAAATATCTTACATACTTATAATCAAGTGTTTTTCTCAAAAGGAGGAGAGGGAGACGTGCAACTATGTTTCGCCGTGTATTTTCATCCCATGATTTGAACGGGAGCAACCCTATTGCATATCGGGCACAAATTCCTGACTCCGGAATTATGAATATAAAAAACCAATAATACTTTGCCCGACACTGGATTCGAACCCGAAAGCATAGATTTGCAATTATACTGTAGTACCAAGGTATTCTATCTGGTTCTTATTTTTTTTTTATTGCAATGAATGGCGAGACGTGCAAGCCGTTTGCTTGGTAGTAAACGATAGGACCGCTCATAAACAGTAGCGAAATTACACTTTCTGAGACTTAAGATGTTAAGTCTCAATATGTCCAGTAGTTACGTAATATCAAAAATATTCGCATCATCCTAGACACACCTTCACTTCAGTGTTTTAACAATGATACTATCGAATTCATTATATTATGAATAGGTAAGACCTATCCACTTGTACAGTAGTAAATCATCCAATTTTGGACACTAGTATCCAACTACGGGACGTGTATGATGTAATGTGCCATGTTCAAATCCCACAAGGCTACTACAAACGAGACATCGAGTTAATCTCTACCCACACGTGTAAATACACGAGCTATTGTTTACACTAACTGGCTATTATCCACGACAAATCCGGGCCAGTCTAACATGGTCCCGATGGAATTGGAAACTTCGTGTTAGGGAGTTGATATTTGTAATAATTTTGATTTTCTTTTCAATGAGGAATATGCACGTAACTTAAATATGGACAAAATATGTATATATTATAAAATATATTTAACTACCGAAAACACACTATACAATAATTTTTGAAATTTATTTTAATTTTATAGTGAAATTTAATCATCAAAAAGTGGCTTTCCGCGCAAATTTCCGAAACGCAACACTATTGGTGGATGAAAACGTGACGTCACGTTTACACGAGAGGTCTGCTGTCAACAAGCTATTTGTATGGTTTCTTTTCTGAGGAATGATTGTTTTTATATTGTGTATCTGTTTTTTTTATATTTTATATCAAGTGAATTGTTTTATGTGTTCACAGTATTAATTCATTGTGAAGAGAATTAATGCCATTATTTTATATTTAATATAATTTTCTGTATCCTCTTTGATGTGAAACCCAGAAATAATAGAAAGATTAATAAAACTAGTCTCGAACTTGCCTCTTATTTTAATACTTATTAATTCTTCTTTTCTGGTGGTAGGTCTCTCATATGTGTCTATTTCTCCCATCAAACAACAGTGTAAATGCAATGTTCTGTTTCAATTTGAAGGATATTGTATCCAGAGTAACTACTGGACATATTGAGACTTAACATGTTATGTCTTAGGATAGCGAGCGTAGTGGAATGCCAAGCATTGCTTTGTAATTTAAGGTGTTGTTTGGTTTTACTACTGTTTATGAGCAGTCCTATCGCTTACCATTAGGCGAACGGCTTGCTCGTCTAGAAGTTCAATGCAATAAAAAAAAATAGATGTTTTTTTTCCTCAGTAATACTTATACTCATACATACATAAGGATATAAGAATTCTTAATAATATCTTTACGACTTTTCGTAAACTAGGTTATGTTTTTGTAAAGGTTTGTAAACAAAACAAGTAGGTAAGTTTACGTAAGAACGATATTTATATGTATTTTACTTAATTTTAATATCCTAATTTACATCGAAATGGTCTTCACAACAATATAAACAGTTCAAACTCGATACATTGTCTCTTCTCATAGCCTTCCACCACTTTATTCTTAGATTTTCCCCTTTCGGCATAAGGAAATATACTTTGTCAGGTTTATATTTTTTGGGGATATAGGAACGACACAATATTTGTAATATGGTTTTTTGTGCTTTTCCATAGTAATTAAGTCGATATTCACTCACTTTCCTTATTTTCTAGTAATAATATATTGAACCAAACATTGCTGTCGACATCGAACTTGTGTAATCGTGACGTCACGAACAAGCGCGCCAATATGCCCGCGTTTATATCGCCAAAAATTTATAAAGATTTTAATATTTAATTTTTTGCACAATAGTTTATATTTTGGACGTGTTATTTGTATGTTTGGTAATGTAATGACTAGTAGAATCGTATAATAAAATAAAAAAAGTCATGCATATTCCCCATTGCCTATATAGGCAAACGAGCCAGCGATCCGCGTGGTGGTAAGTGGCTACCGCTGCCTATGAACCTCCGCAGTGCAAGGGAACCAGCACAACAAAGTCGCTGCCTACCTTAAGAGGAGTACTCTCTTTGAGTTCATCAAATGAAACTAATAATTTGGCAAACGTAGCGTGGAACGCGCCCTGGTTAGTTGGCAGGATGACTTGCACAAGGGTCGGCACCGACTAGATAAAGCAGCAAACCGGGCGCTGTGGCGTACTTTGGTAGAGGCCTATGTCCAGCAGTATACTGCGAAGGGGTGATGATGATGATAAACATAAAATAAAACTATAAATTATCTACATTAGGTGAGGATCATAAATACTTAATTGAGATTTAAAAACGAATGAGGAATTATACCGAAATATTGTTAAATTCTTTAAACAAAATAGTAATAATATATTGACCCTACTATTTATGCTATTGCTGAGCTGTAATGGGCTCTATAAATAAAATTACTAATAATTTCGACTACTAAGTTGCCTACTGCGACATATTAAATTTCACTGAAATGACATATATATGGCTTCTTTTTCAGTAGTAGTCTTAACATACTCTGTTATTATGCAGATTTATTCACATTGTTATATTTGACATTAGATGCAAGCTACAATTGTTTGAAATGACAAAGGTGTGATCCCTGATATCCAAACTAATACCTGTAACTCCTGCCTCATTGTTCCATATTGTTCCTGTTCCGTTTAAATCTTTCTTATCAACTACGTCATACAAATTTCAGTCTGCTTTACTCCAGTTAACAATAAATTATGTTTAATTGCCCAGATTTGCTCCACGGCCGAATGCCAGACATGTATAAAGAGCATAAAATGGCGGCGATCATAAAATTTAGTTTGCCAGTCACGTACGCGCAATTTCTGGCGTTTTCTGCGCAGCTGAAGTGGACCCGCTCATAACAGGGTCTATTTATTGTGTCTTATGGTTGAGAATGATAGGCTATTTTTGACTTAGGTAATTTAGTCTTGTTTTAGGTCTATTAATTACTCAGACCTTAATTTAACTACTTGCTTATTCTGTATCTTTTTGTGAGGGTATATACCTCTTTAGTTCAATGTTTTGTCACCCGCTTTGCACGAAGGGAAGTGGACTCCTTCTATTGATTTAATTTTGTTGAAGATAGGACAGACATTCCCGAAGACTCGCCGAGCTTCAATGCTCGGTGTCATTACATTGCGTGCCACCGTTGATCCTGGCTCACAGGAATTACAGTGGTGGGTCTGAGGGCGGGACAGTGTCCTTTCATTTTGTATCTGTATGAGCCCATACACGTCCCAATGTAGGGCACGAGTCTCCTCTACAATCAAGAGTAGGATTGAGAGGCGTTGGCCATATATTACCCCACGGTAGCCTAGTGCGGTTGGCGAAATAATTAATGACTATACCGGGTATCTCAAGACTGCTACCGAAAACGAAGCCGGGTGGTAGTTTTAGTGGCTACAAACACAATGCAATTAAAAATTTCGCATAGAAACGCGACAATTATTTTTTATGATTTTTTAAATATCGTCATTTTTGGGTGGTAAATCCATAGTTTTTGCTAAAATAATAATTTAAACTCTCTTATATCTTAGAGTATTTATAAATGAAAGGGTATACACTATTATTTTAGGAAAAAATGTATTTACCACCAAAACATGGCAATAGGAAAAAAATTACAAAAAAAAAATTGTCGTTTTTTTTTGCAACTTTTTCTGTTGCATTGTGTCTGAAGTCGCTTAAACTACCACCCGGCTTAGTTTTCGGTAGCAGTCTTGATATACCCTGTATATGAAAAGCTTTTATAATTATATAATTTGAGCTATTCAAATCGATTAGAGTTTGAGAACCAAACTTGAACAAGATGTTCTTTTTTAATTCTTAATCTCTTTTCTGTATGAAGACAAGGTACCATAACATTAATTTTTATACAAATTGTGCTTCTTAACAGGTTAATTGATGTTACCTCTAATGAATTAATTTCAGTTTGTAAAAAATCGCGTTATTTTTAAAACTGTATTTTTTTAGTATACGGTTTTCAAATTGAACGGCTTCAGTAATATCTAAAATATGACTTAATATTGTTTTCTCATTGTTCACAGCAGAGTTTGAGCAGTAAATAATTGGTGTCCGGGACGCACATTTCATGAAAATATTATTCAATGAGCCCTTAAGTCATAGAAAAGTCAATAAGATTTACTAAAATAGTAGTGTAAATGATGTGCGTGATGGCCTGTTGGTAAACGGACTAGATGCGGATGCCAACATATTCACGGCGGTCGGGGGTCCGAATCCCATGGGCCAGGGCACACCTCTAACTTTTCGGAGTCATGTGTGTATTAATAGTCAATCACCACGCATTAAAACGGTGAAGGTAAACATCGTGAGGAAACCTGCATACCATAGTGATTTATAAGAATTTCTATGGTATGTAAGTCCGCCAACCCGGACTAGGCCATATAGCCTAACCACTCTCAATGATTCTCTCGATTGTAGAGTAGGCCCGTACCCTGCAGTGGGACGTATATGGGCTGATAAAGATACAGTAGTGTAAATGCACTATTGTGATCTGGTTTGAAGGACATTATAGCCAGGGTAACTACTGGAAATAGTAAAACTTAACATTTTATGTCTTAGGATGGCGACCGCAGTGGTATGCCAAGCATTAATTCGTAATTCATTGTGTAATTTGGTTTTGCTACTAAACATGAGTGGTCGTACCACTTACCATCAGGCGACCGGCATGCCCGTCTCGCTATTCCTTGTAATGACAAAATTTATAGTCAAGGATTTGATGTACATAAACCATTATGTTTAGTTACTGATAGTTTCTTCAAATTTATCCAAAACATATTAACGTATTAAATACTATTCGAATAATTCGAAAGAATAATATATCGATTACACATTTTCGTACAAGATTTCGTATCATACTCCCATTGTAAAACATAACTGGTTTTACGTAACCATTTGGCAAAAGACCGCGCAATACAATTTGGCACCAGAAAACGTTGAATGTCAAATGTCAAATTCAAAAATCAACCAAAAAAATAAAATACCTTATTGTATATTTTGTACCCGGAATCGTTCAACCGTCCTGGCTGCTGATTGAATAATTTGTGAAAATTTCGCATGTGTATAATTGGGTCGCCTGAAGCAGACAGTTGTTGACTAAAATTATTACGTTTTTCCGTATCGTCGGTAAATATTCGGTGACAACTTCTGCTCTGTGGGGAATAAATGGGTCTGTGATGGTTAAATAAATAAATACACCTAACAATTACTTACATACTGGTGGTAGGTCTCTCATATGTGAGAGGCCATCTGGGTAGGTACCACCGCAATGTCTATTTCTCCCGTGAAACAACACTGCTTAAATGCACTGTTGTGTTTCGGACTGAAGGACATTACAGCCAGAGCAACTACTGGACATATTGAGACTTAACATCTTATGTCTCAGGATGGCGAGCGCAGTGGAATCTTGCTACTGTTCATGAGCGGTCGTATCGCTTACGATCAGGCGAACGGCTTGCTCGTCTCGCCATTCAATGCAATAAAAAAAAAAATGACGGTCCTAACCCCACATCAGCCGAAGTTATTTACATGAATTGTAAAAGGAATTTAAAAATTTGCGCTTTCAATTTCAGCAAAATGGCAAATATTGGTATTTTTCACAGAAAGGGTATTTGTGAAAAAGTTGTGGTCCTCTCGAGCTAAATTGTGGACGAAGGATACAAAAACAATACAATTAGTTTTTTATGTCATAAAACTAGTTATTGCCGATGCTGGCTGTATCGCTATTGCTCTCTGTTTTTGATGAAGTGTGTACATATAATGTTTAATTTCTAGAGGCTGAAAATTAGTATGTAGATGATTGATTTTGTTGAAAACTGCTACCTTCTGACATTTCTCCCCAGGATCATTATTTTTGTAAAATTTTGGATACATTCCAGAAACAAAATAATTATTATAGTTTATATATGTTTTCATATAAAGCTTAATTAATATTAAAGCTGATTTTAATTATATCTATTTCATAACCGATAATATTATACAGCCGAAATAATAACGAAGCAGATGTGAAGTTTTTCCTAACGAGATGACCACATCACCCCGAGTCGGTAACTTTATCAGCTTGCCATTATTCTAAGTTTTACCTTTGTTTATAACAAATATTCTCTCAGAATTTAGTCTTATTCCTATTATTTATATGGCAAAAAGGTTTAAAACACAAGAATTGTAGCGAAAAATAGTAACTTAAAGATGCTTCTATATAATTGTCGAATAATGCCAGTATCGTTATCATAACTTTGTCGACTCTGAAACTTGATATTCCCTTGTTTCAAAGTCAAATATAATATGATAAAGCAGGGCCTAAGCCCTAAGTACTTAAAGTTGCGTTAGAGAAAGTCTATACTTTAACTTACCCCTTTTTGTCTTCTGATTCGGGTTCAGGAATTGAATTGATTCAGGAATAGTTTTAGCTGATGTGAATTACCTGTGAACAAAAACATTAATTACTTTCTTAAAGCAGTAAACATGAGCTATATTAAACTATTGATTGTTCGTCGACAAGTCAATAGTGCAGAGATAAGTCAATACCGTTATCTTGATGTTGGTGTGTGCTTCAAAGTTCTGATAATGGGAAAATAATTGGGAACGGGTATCTTTCAAAAATATTTTAAATAAACTTTAGAATGATGACTTTATAATTTATTATTCTAAATAAATAATTAATTAAATAAAATAAAAATGTAATAATTAAAATAATCATTCAACAAAACTACAATTCCTTTGAATCTTCCTTTCGTATGAATCCTTCAGAGTTAGTATTACCGTGTTGCTTGTTTCATTAGAGGTGCATGAAGACGTAATAGTTTCACAGACGCCTATTACATAGAAAATGATACTGTTGAAAATTCAATTTTCATAACTCCCCTTTCCAAAATGATGTTGAATATTAATTCAAAATAAAATTAAATACAAAATAACTTCAGTAATAAATCAAAGTGCTATATTCATGACAATCCCTGGACATCTGTTCCAAGAGATAATTCAACAAATGATAATGAAACTACACAGTTAGACCAGTAGCGTAATCACTCGAATTAACAAAGTTCGGACACCTCATAACTTCATAATCCGTATCAGTTGTGAAACAGATGACTTTATCAAGTTCCCAGTCTGTTGATAAACTACGGACCGACTTCTTGACTGTCGCTAGTATGCTAATGGGATGAACGGTCTAACTTTGTAACTGATTGGAATGATATGACTTGAACTAATAATCTGGCTGCCAAATAAGATAAACAAAACGCCGAATGAAGGGCAATTAGTGAAGACAATTATTTAGATGTCTGAATGGATAAACGAAATAGAGCGAGAAAATACAAACGCAGATTTAGAATACTAAATGTAGAAATGTTACATCAGCCTCCTTGGCGCAGTTGGTTAGATGTAGGTTGGGAAACGTGAGGCCGCGGGTTCGATCCCGCACCGAAACAAATATTTATTATGTATTTGTTTCGGGTTTGGATGTTTGTGAGACGGAAATCTGCCGTAGTTCCTGACACCTACGATACAAGATTCGATCTTAGTGTGGGGTCAGAACTATGTATGTGACTGTAGGGAGTATTTAACTGTTTACATCACCATATTCGGTACAAAATAAAACTTCAATTGGTGTGTGGTGAAATTTTCATAAAAAGCATTTAAACTCGTAACTCATAAATATCAATATGTCCAATTTAATAAAATGTGAAGAGAGAAAAACTGTAAGTCTCTAATATTTTGACAACGCCGACGCGTTCGCCAATAGATCATAAACGATCTATAATAGATTTTGACAAGGACTGTACATTTATCAAGTTGTTCTTATTACACATTGCTGTTTGAGACATAATGAAGATGAAAATGTCGAACAATGTTTCCTACCCAATGATTTAATTACCGTACATTACCTTACCACTCTGAATATTGAAGCATGTAAATGCATTACGACTGGCTATAAATATAGGTTAGGTTATTCCTATTCCTATACTTCCTATTAAATGCAGCCCATGATAATGAGTTTAAAGGAGATCGGTCGATTTCCTAAGGGATTGGGCCTAGTAGTGAAAACTTGATGGACACAAATGAGTCCTAGAATTAAATAATAAAGATAATCCTTTAATATCCAATATCCTTTAAATATAATATAGTCTTTTTGAGCTACGATATGGGGTATTTAAGATATATCCTCTTAAAGTTTTACAAAAACTACCATATTCTACTATCTTCACATATATCTTATTTGGACAATATTTTATATTTTCTGTAAGTATGTAAATAATTTCGTTAATAATATTGTAAAATGTATTACATAATTATAAACACGTTAAATACTTTTCGATGTAAAGTTGCTAAAGAAAGCATTTCTGGGGGTAGTAATGTATGGGGTAGTAATGGGGGGGTAATAAAAAATTCTATTGAACTTGTTCCTAAACAATATCTCATGTACCTGGTAGTAACAATACATTATCGAGGTGCTTTGCAGGAGGTGTGATATTATTTTGGTACCTAGCCCAACCAAGGTACCACATAATAGTCATTACATGTGCACAGCATCCCACTGCCCTTTTGATTGCAATGCAATTACAATAATGTTGTATTATTGCATTGTGGCCATTTAGAGAGCTGTCGATCGGAATATAAACAAAACATATTTTTGTTCTGTCCTAACCAATAACGCACAAAGTGGTCTGGCCAAGGGTCTGGCATATCATTTATCTCATTAAAATCGATTGATGTTTTAGAATTCTTTATAATTGTAAACATGTCTTGTACATGTTGGAACTAAAATAATTTGAACCCGTGGCCACTGTGATCATGTTGCACTGTGATGATAATGTATTTTCCCTCTACATTGGTGTTTACTAAAGAGTCCATTCAAATCTTCAGCTATATGTAAGGTATTTGAAAAGCATCATTACTTAAGCAGATATAACAGCATAATCTAATGGCTAATTTCCAAGACTAGCACATCACCTAAAAACTATTAATTCCCAAGAGATGGTAACTATAATAAGTGTCTGTAAGCACAAGCAGGCAGTAATACGATTTAGAGCGGAGCTGAGAAGGGAACACTAATATTGTTATCTTTTGTATACCGGACTATGTTCAGCTGAAATTTTAGATTGTTTGCACAGCTGTGGAAACCGAGTGTTTTGCGGTGACACACGAAACTTTAATGTAATATGAGTACGAAGGTCGATTTTATCTAAAAGATACTTAAAGGCTTATATTTTTTCTAGATTTTTTTAAATGTCTTACATTGATTTTAAAATAAAAATGTTTTACTAAGATAAAAAGAAAACATATTATGTTTGGCTTTGATCCAGAGTACTTTGGTTGGATCATAAGGGTCTTGTCCATTACAATATGGCATACAATAATCAGGCTATACAACAATTTGACAAATAATTATGGGACCTTAATATCACGGTTATAAATCATCGGTCACCCACTTGAATTTAAAAAAAAATATATTGTAATATGATTAACTATCGGATGGTAAAAAAACTGGGGGAGAATGTTCTAGATCCCATCAAAAACATCCTGTAAAAATCCAAGTCTCGCAGCTCAGGTTTTCTTCCGCAAAAAGTTGTGAGATCAATATATGTAATACCAAGTCGATTAATTTATTTAGTCCTTGCTTAAGGCACCTTCTGTATAAAGTTATTACGTAAGTTATTATCATATCAATATTGAAAATTCTTTACGTTTTAAATAAATAGATCGACTTGGCATCGCATGAAAACATAATGTATCGTACAATTTATACATAATGCTGCTGGGCTGAATACACCCTTTCCCTCTCTATACCCTCCTCCTGTTATGCCTCATATATATAGATACCTATCTACAACTTATTCCATTATATACGGGTACAATGATTCATTAACTGCAAATGTAACATATTCATTTATATGGGATTACAATGTGTTTCATGCAGTTGGTGTATCTAGAAAACTAGACAGAAATTATGAAATATTTAAAATTTCCCTTACTTTAGACACTAAACACTAATTATATTCTAAATTTGAAGGTTCTATGTCTGCTAGAAGTACCTTAGACTTTTGATGATCGCTCAGTCAGTCAGTGAGTGACAAAATTAAGAAAGTTTGACAAGTTACAATTCTTAAACTACTGGTTCAAATTGAATGAAATTTTAAATATACCGTGTTTACACAATGACTGCTTAGTAACTGAAAATTCTGGCTTCTTGCTTTAACCACAACGAAGTTATGGAGGGTTGAAAATGGTCTGAATTGCTTCGAGAAAAGGATGGTACGACTGTGCCGCTTTTTAGCTCGACTTGGAGGGGGCACTACCGTGCCCCCAGATGGCTTCCGTCAATCTTTTCATCATACTGAGGTATCTATGATAAAAATACTAGGAAACGACGTCATACAAACAAATAAACTATCGACAGGTCCAAATGATTTATTGGCATATAAAAATAAAATCTAGTTTACGCAGATTACACGATCTACGTTAGTCATATGAGTAATGTATTTAAATAGAATATTTTTTTCAACAAAACTAATGAGTTCTCTTTTCCACAGTGAGATGGTGATTTTAAAAATTATGACAATTTTTGTTTAGATGATACATAATTAAATGTACATAGATACGCAAAGAGAATACATATAAAACACTACGTTAGTAGATAGATAGTGGTATCATAAAATAGAAATCAAAACCGGTTTAAAAATTTGAAGTCAGACCTGAAAATTATATTAAGGAGCCTATGTTCAATTTTACATTGTCTATGGCTCAATAAGATGGAATATTCTCTTAACTATTTCTTTAACGTCTAGGTTAGGAAATAACAAATTTGTAATGTTAATAATTAAATCATAGGAATCAGAAAATCCGTATAAAACAATGATAAGAGTTGTTTCTTACTATACTAATAATATCGCCTTTTTATACTTTCATTTCAGGCAAGCGAAGTGTCGGACGCCCGCCTACAAGGTGGACGGACGATCTGACTAAGATCGCAGGAAGTCGCTGGATGCAGGCCGCTTCCAACAGGTCATTGTCGAGATCATTGGGGGAGGCCTATGTTCAGCAGTGGACTTCCTGTGGCTGATATGATGATGATGATGATGATGATACTTTTACGGAAAAATCCTATCATTTAATGAGGCAAATAAAGAAATGCGCAATATTCAAGTTGTATGTAGTGAAAATGTTACAAAAAGTATTTTAAAATACACTGCCATTCTTCTAGTGAAAACCACGTTTCATGTCCGTACAATGTTAAATTATAGAAGCGATGTAATGAAAGGATTTAATTTTAATTACGACTTAGCTCTGGCAGCGAGTGTTTCTATATTTATTTTCTCGTTAACCTGGGGGTTAAACTGCGGTATACTGACATGAAATGATACATTTTAAATTGTCTAATCCAGTTGTCATTGTTAAGTTCTAGATAGCTTTTTAGATACCAGTTAGTGGTGGACATAGATTAGTATTATAAACAGAGGTAAAATCGCAACTATACTTTTTACTTTTTGAATTAGAAATTGATTTTTTGATGTGATTTCGCTTACAAAGGGCGCGCTAGGCAAACACGCGAATTTTTTTTACGTGTATTTTTCAAAAAAAATATCTTTCATAAACTCCTGTAATTTTATCCAATATAGAAAAGAAAAAAGAAACAACCAACCATACCAACATACAAAACATAATTCTTGGTTTAAGGGCCCGCTACTTACACGATAAATTCTCGTTCTGACCAGAGAGTCGCGGTAAAGTCGAAATAATCGTTTTCAATAAAAAAACAATTGTGAAGTCGCACCCCTTTGGTGGTAGAACATGTTCTTTTGTAGGTGATAATGAATCAACTATGAATTTAAAAAAATAAACAATCACTGCAAAAAGCACTGCTTTTTAATGCATGCCATTTTTGTTTTCCTACTGTCCATGAGCGGTGTTATCGCTTACCATCAGGCGATGGTATGCTCGTCTCGCCATTCAGCGCAATAAAACAAAAAACGACCATTCTTCTTGATAGGTATGTTCACTCTGAAGCTACGAAGATATAAATTGACTTTACTATCGTTGTTCTCGCTTAATTTTGTTTCTTTTTTCATACATCGCAGCGTGAAGGGTGCGGATACAAAAACTCATTACATTCGAACAATATTATATCTTGTTCGCGATGTGGGTATTTAATTTGCATTTATCGACATCGTAAAAACTATTATAAACTGTTTTCAACCATTGATATTTTTAAAATATTATGCTTTAAATATATGATAAGCATATTTAACAATACGCTTGATAATTGTGAGTACCTGAGTTAATTTCCCAAGTCAAGATAATTTGCTACAAGGTTTTTAAACCTATGATTAGTCAAGTCTGATAACATTTAGAGAGGAAAGAACCTTTTTATCCCTCAACTAAATGTTCCTACGACTCTCAAAACTGTAGTCGATTGAATTAAATTCTAAGAATGCGTATATGTTCCACATCAAAGGCACTGACGTAATTTAACCTTCATAAAAACGATTGAGGGTCCAATGTACGTAAAATTTCTTCAGTATTCTTAGTTCATAAAGATTTCAGAATAATGATGTGCGGAACCGCAAACCACTGCAATAACAAATTCATATCACGATGAACAGATGGACAGGACCAGCTGGCGGATCTCGGATTTCTGAGTGGAAATATATTGATGAATGTCTATCGAAGTACTTTGTTCTTTTAGGGGTAGGCAGGAACTATAGCGTTATTTTAGTAGAATATTTATGTGGAATCTTATTTTTATTTTATTTTTTTATTTATTAAGTACTGCTACATCATATACATTATAAATTTACACAGAGTTATTAGTTTAAATGAAACAATTCTGATATATATGACAATTAGAGCGTACATACAATTTTCCAACATAATTGGCTAAATCAAGGTGATCTTATAATAGATGAAAAATATAAAAAAACAAAAACAAAAATAATAGGTAAAATTATTTGCTAAATAGTCCTAATATGTATGAGTTATTAAGTAAGAAGCGATGTGGATGTGAAAGTTCTTAAGAACAATTCCCCTTTAAATTTCTTTTGAAAGTGTTAGGCTTATTGCTAAATATATCAAGGCTGGGTATTTGTGAAGCTAATGTATGGTAATCGTTAATAATTCTTGTTAGAGGGGACTGTAGACCTAGATTTGTTTTAGCGAAAGGGATGTGGAAAAGCTTTACAATTTTTTTGCGAGGATATGTCCGGGGGATCCTTAGCGAAATATTCTGCAATAGTTGGGGGCAGTCGATTTGACCGTTAACAATTTATAAAAAAAGCAAACATCTCTATGGCGTCTTCGCTCGCGGAGAGTATACATTTTAAATTTTTTCAAACGTTCTCCATAGGGTTGTCGATGTGAGAATCCAATTTTGGCGTAAGCCAGATATCGTGTAAATGCTCTTTGAACGCCCTCTAATCGTTGCGAATGCGTGGTGTAGAAAGGATTCCACACAACACTCGCATATTCAAGATGGCTGCGTACTAATGTGTTGTAGAGACAAATTTTGGTGTGTTCGTTTTTAAAACCTTTAAGGTTCCGTTTGAGAAATCCGAGCATCTGAGCTGCTTTTGTCGTTGATTGGTCAACATGAGTATTTTTTGCTCTTTAAAATGTCCTCGCAATCCTTAATGCCTACCACTAGACGTTTCCGCCTATCGAATTAGATTGTTTGATGACTACATTTGTATGTTTTCTAATTCTAAGAATTTATTTATATAAACTGACTCTTTTTTTTATATATATATATATAAATGCAAAAAAAAAGAGTCAGTTATATATATATATATATATATATATATATATATATATAGTAAAAACCAAAATACATATAAAAAGTTATCCAACGATGGCGAGGCTCGAGACCCAAGCCAACGATGGTTAGGAGCCCAAAGTGAGGAACCGCCTCACAATACGTGCCGTGTCAAGCAATACTGCCTTCTGAATCTGACTCCTGACCCAACAGCCGATTGAGAGCCTCTGTAGATGTTGGTCGAGGCTCTTTGGTATCAACCCATGGGCAGAAACGACAATCGAGACAATAATTGTTGAGTCGACATCCCACATGTCGGTAACCTCGTGTGCCAAATCTAAATATTTAGACATTTTGTCTTTTTCAGCTTTGACAAGGTTATCGTCATGCGGGATGGTGACTTCAACAAGTATAGCCCGGCGCGCCAATCGATCTAATACCACAATGTTAGGCTTATTGGCTAGAATAGTCCTGTCTGTGATAATAGATCGATCCCAATACAGCGTTGCATGACCATTTTCGAGAACTGGTTGGGGCACATACTGGTAATATGGTACCTCAGGAGTCACAAGTCCATATCGAAGGGCAATTTGCTGGTGTATGATCTTGGCTACTAGGTTATGTCTATGCAAATACTCGCCGTTAGCAAGATACGAACAACCGGAAATAACATGCCTGATAGACTCGCCAGGACGGTGGCATGCCCGACAAATGTCGACCGTACCGTCCTTCAGGATATATTTCCTATAGTTGTTCGTCTTAATAACTTCGTCCATAATTGCAAAGACAAAACCCTCGGTTTCCCCAAAGAGGTTACCGAAGCGTAGCCAAGACACAGACGCTAGTCGATCCACATCAGGCCCATGAAGGGCTCGATAGAACCGACCGTGCAGCTCTTTGCTCTTTAAAATGTCCTCGCAATCCTTAATGCCTACCACTAGACGTTTCCGCCAGTTCTCAATCGCCAAAACAAGCGGGGTAAATCCTTTATCTACCATGACCACAACCCTATGCATATTCACGTCACTATGAAGGAAATAATCCCTGAGATTGCACACCTCGCGATTATGCAAGTCCTTAGCATTAAGAATGCCTCGGCCCCCACATCTCCGCGGGATGTACAATCTCATCACTGATGATCGTGGATGATGCATACGATGTGCAGTCAAGGGAGTTCGGACTTTACGATCCAGGGCGTCCAATTCGGGCTGAGTCCATTTGAGTATGCCGAAAGAGTATATGAGTACAGGCATAACCCAACCGTTAAAAGCGCGAATCTTGTTTCCACCTGATAAAAAACTGTTAAGTACTTTTGTCAGGCGGCAAAAAAAACGCTCTTTCAACGATCGTTTTACATCTGCACCCATGATACCTAGAGCCTCAGGCATACCCAAATACTGGGTATATCAAGACTGCTACCGAAAACGAAGCCGGGTACAAACATAATGCAATTAAAAATTTCGCATAGAAACGCGACAATTATTTTTTATGATTTTTTAAATATCATCATTTTTGGGTGGTAAATCCATAGTTTTTGCTAAAATAATAATTTAAACTCTCTTATATGTTAGAGTATTTATAAATTAAAGGATATACACTATTATTTTAGGAAAAAATGTATTTACCGCCTAAATATGGCAATAGGAAAAAAAATACAAAAAAAATTGTCGCTTTTTTTTGCAACTTTTTCTGTTGCATTGTGTCTGAAGTCGCTTAAACTACCACCCGGCTTATAGACTTTTTGTTTGAAGAAGTCTATGCGTATTATTATTATTTAAAAATAAATCACTACTAAGGCTCCAATATTATCAATATTTTTAGCCTGTAAATTAAAAACATTTCTAATTTGAATTTCAAAAAAACCTATATTATGTTTCTTAAATATGACACCGCAAATCTCGCATAATAATAAAGTCCTACTTTCCAGACTTAATTATTAATATCGCCGAAAAAAATTAAAATATCTCACAAAGGCAATAAAACTCAATTTACATTTCCTCATTAGGCACAATATCACGAAACGTAAGAAAACCTCAGAGACCTTCTTATCAACTTTCAATGCATGAACCGTTATTGGCTGGCAATCAATCCCCTTGTTGAAATCACAATAGGAAGTACGAGTTGCCTGAAGAGATATTGAGACAGACAAGTCAATAATTGTGTAAGTCCTGCCGAAAATACTCGTATTTGGAGTGCCTGTAACAGATTGGAAATGTATTTGTAGGTTATTTTGGGATACGATTTTACGATTAATAAGGAAGAAAAATTCACGAGAGTACTTGATGGGCACAGAAAAATAGACCTTTAGTCTGTCCCTCCTATAGAAAATGGAAATACTTATCGGTGTTGGTACAATTGTTCTGTCTATTATTGCTACTAAGTAGCCGTAGGTAAAAAGTCTTGTATTCGGTAATGGTTTCTTTGATTTACGCAAATATTACACAATGAAATAGAACTATTTTTACAGATTGTATCGCAAATTCGGTAAATAATAGTTTTGTTCAATCTTGTATTCTGGATGAAAGTATATTGTAACTGTAATTGGACCTTATGATCAAAAACCTTAAGGGCTATGATGACGAATCCAGTGCAATGTCATGAAATGCTTAGTAAACACAAAAATTAAAGATTTTCCAATTTCCAATCACTTTATTTAACATTCTGATAAAAAATTATCCTGTACCATCTAATTGATGTCTAATTGCGTTTTTTGTGCATGGTGTGTTGTGTTTGCATTAATGGTACAGTTCATGTAAGATTATAAGATTCATTTTCTGTATAATTTTAAAACCGGTTAAAAAATGAAATAAAATAAAAAAGAAAGTTCTTATAGGTCTCGCTTTGTAAATGGGCATTAGTAATAGTCAGTATAATGTGACCGACTTACTTCTTTATAAATATCAAAAAGATACTGAGAAATTACAATTTCTTAAATTTAATTATTTCTTAAATTCTTAATTATTTTTTCGTAACAATTTTGATGTCGTTTGTAATAGCAAGTATTAAAACAAATAATTAATTCGTCATACCTGCGCTGGGTTGGAGTTGGTAATTGAGTTATTAGAATTTCATAAGCAGTCTTAACTTTCATGTAACGACATCTGCGGCGCATGGATAAATTATATCAGACGAATAAAACATTATTTGGGCTATAGGTTAATATATTACAAGCAGAAATTTAATGAACTCGTAAAATATATCGTCTGAACTAGGAATTGTACTCAAGTCCTTACGGTTGATAGCTACCGCACCGTAGGTCTACCATATATGGGATGCCGCCTGGGTAGACCACCGCAATGTCTATATCTCCCTCCAAAGACCAGTATAAATGCACTGTTGTATTTCGGTCTGAAGGATATTGTAGCCAGAGTAACTACTGGACATATTGAGACAACATCGTGTCTCAGGATGGCGAGCGCGGTGGAATGCTAAGTATTGCTTTGTTATACATGGTATTGTTTGGTTTTGCTTACTGTCCATGAGCGGTCGTATCGCTTACCATAAGGCGAAAGGCATGCTCGTCTCGACATTCAAGGCAATAAAAAAGGCACTTTCATAATTTTCAACGATAATATAGTGCACACTAACTCAATAATATGTAAGCAACACTAACAAATCACAAATGTCCTTCATACAAACTCATCCTATGAAATCTTGTGCCTTAAATTATTCTTTTGCTTTAAAGAAACATAACCTCTAAACCCTTACACTTCGCTTCAAAGACACGTACAGGCTACATGGATGCTTTCTATTTTAAAATTGTTATTTGTGGACTTCACGCTCAGCAGAATGGAAAATCATAGCGTGGTGTGAAACGAATTGCACAATAATTCTATGGAACATTGAACTTAAATAAAGGGATGGGATGGATTTTTCTAAATTGATTCCATTTGGAAAAAAACTTTTCTATGTTAGTGTTCGACGTTCCATACTAAAATAACGTTTTAAAGAATGTTTGTTATGATTTTAAATGTAACCTTTTCTTTGTCAGCCCATGTACGTCTTAAATGCAGGGCACCTCAACAGTCGAGAATACGATTGAGAGTGGTTAGGTCACATATTCGACCAAGCTGGCCTAATGTGGGTTGGAGATAAATCAAAATCAAATCAAATCAAATCATAATTTATTTCAGAATAAGAATTCCATGTAAACAATTTTTATTTTATGACATTATGCAGTAAGTCACTTGTCAATGTTTGTCTGATAATTTTTAGTTATATAGTAGAACTATTTGACTATGACAGCCTCCGTGGCGCAGTCGGTTAGACGCCGCCTATGAAATGAGAGGCCACGAGATCCATCCCCGCACCAAGAGAAATGTTATGGTCTTTATTATGGTTGCAGAAAATCTACGAGCATTTGGCGTATCTGGCTAATATGTTATTTATATTTATTACCACACTTAGCCTATCACACTTTACATTCACTTGAAGTTCTTGAAGAGAGCTCATAAATATGCAATCATCTTGATGCAAAGAAAAATAATAATGCACCTGTAATTTTAATAAATTAACGAGCTTCAGTCTCTAAAACAGTGATAAAAGAATTTACGAATGTAACAAAATTATATCTATGTAATATACTTTTTATAAATATCAATCTTTATTTATATTACATAACATAAATCTGAAGAATTACAATCTACTGAAATACCAGTTTACGAGTCGACTTGCTGAATTTAGATGAAATATACCGTATGAAACCTCGTGCGGAAAGTTTTTTATTTATCAGATGTTGGAGGCAATATTGTCTCAACCGGCTGTAAACCTCTAAGGGTGCCATGGGTCAGGGACGAATCAAGGCATTTCGCGGGGTATATTGTACCACAGATTGTTGATTTTTACTACAAACCCGGAGTGATTTTTTTATTTTGTTATATAAATATATTCTATTTCTTAAACTTGCCGGTTAGCTTATTAAATTTATAGCGACTTGCCCTAATTCAAGTCAATTCAAATCTAATTTCAATTCTAATTACATATTTAATTCCAACTTTTATCACTTTTACTTTTAGGAATATTCATTAAGAGTATGTACAATTAGCGGTCATATCACCCGAGGCAATATTTTACCGATTACCATGGTTTAGAAATGAGAACTTTTCCACTTCGATTTAACTTTTACTCTGCGCTTTTTGAGATATGTTTTAAGTATCAAAATGTATATAGTAGAACAGCTACATCAATTATTTTTCCAAATAATATTTTCACAACTTTCTTCAAATAAAATGTATAAAACAAGACGATGCCAATGCCTTGCAATTTCAAACACAATTATTTTAACAAAGTGCAGACCTGTATAAAATTTATCGTTGTGAGGCATATTCTGCCGGTTACGAACGAGTTTTGAGAGTACTGGAGCACGTGATATATCAGCCAAGTTCTCACGAAGTAACTATATGTCTCGCAACTTAGCCATCTTAATTTCGAATGCCGCGAGAATTTTATAAATGGGGCCATACAAATTACATTACCTACACAATGTTGTTCTCTTGAGACAAACTACATTTATAATCAAAAAGTTTTCCATTCATCCATTAGGTCATTGTATTGATCTTTTGTTCAACATGTGATAAATCATATCAGCTCATATTAAATAACCATGCGTCTTACAAATTTTACAAAAGCAGAGTTTTCCTTGACAAAAATCGTATGCCATTATCGCATGACATTATCACCATACATTATAGTGTATGACAAATATTTACAAGATGCAACATTTTTATATTTTTATTTTTTTACTGGTGGTTGGTCTCTCATGCGTGGGAAGCCATCTGGATAGATACCACCGCAATATCTATTTCTTTAGCAAAACAGCAGTGTAAATGCATTGTTGGGTTGCAGTATGAAGGACATTGTAGCCGGAGCAACTACTGGGCATATTGAGACTTAATATCTTATGTCCCAGGATGGCGAGCGCAGTGGAACACCAAGTATTGCTTTGTAATTCAAGGTGTTGTTTGGCTTTACTACTGTCCATGCTATCGTATTGCTTACCAGTCGAAGGGCACGCACGTCTTACCATTCATTGCAATAAAAAAAATCCTTACGATAATCGCAATCATTGAGGCGAGAAAATGAATGGAATGGGAATGGGGCTTAACGCATCGCAATTTCGATTGCCGCGACAATGTTATAAATGACCTCTGTTACTTGGGGAGAGTGTTATGAGTAAATAATCTGGGGATTAGGCTTAGACTGAAATATTTTTCACTTAATTGTCATCACGTTTAAATTTTATAATAATATTATGGTTCTGTTTTGCTTAAAAGAGTATCCATTTAGTGTAATTTATGAGTAAATCTCGTAAAGAAGGATAAAATTCTAATCTTACTCTACCAATATTCGAAGATTTTTTTAATTTTTCGATGTTTCAATTACTTATCCGCTTTCGTGGTCACGGAGTGGAGTTAAAAAATGTTGAAACTAAACCAAAGCCGTAATAAAGTCCGTAAAAGATAATTTTATTTCTATTTGTAACATTCGCATAAATCTAAGAAAATATATTCCAATACATTAGTGTACATTCAAAATAATATGTATAATAGAATTTTGTGAAGATTGAATTAGTTAAGCAAGGATAAAATCACATTTATAATATATTTATACCACATAAATAAAAAAAACTTACGAAGGCGCGCGTGATGGAGTAAGACAAACTATAGCCAAACTTTATAAACCACAAGTTTTACCTAGCTAATCAAGTTACTAACTTTGGGATGGACAATCAAGATCAAGTGGATTAGATACAGCACTAATCTCAGATTTTGATTTACGAAGTCTTGTTTTCTAGTCATAAAAATATCTTTAAACTATGTAAAGACTTTAGAAGTATAGACAACAGGTTCAAACTTAAAGCGCCATCTTTCTGACTTATTGAAGTTCTAGGCGTCCAAACGACGAAGAATTAAGGCATCAGGATCCGGCAAAGGTAATAAGTTCTTCAAAGAAATAGTAACAACTCACTACCGGCCTCAGACACATTTAATTTCAATTGAATCATTACCATCACAAAATGGGTTCCGAAGGGCCGTTGACCACGTCGAAGACCAAAAATGGCGAGATTAATTGGATTGTATATTGGAAGGATCGGTCATATGGAGCTTCATGGAAGGCGCAAAGAGAAACCTTTGCCCTGCAGCGGGACGCTACAGGCTCGTAATATAATGGAATGTTAATTATTACTATGCATAGATTTTACGAAGATAATATTTACTAAGGAACAATTTAATAACATTAAATTTCTCCGAGTGCGGCTGACAAAGCCGTTAAATGAAAATAATTTAGTGAACCCATTACAATGTGAAACATAATTTAGATTCCCTCATATTTTAGTCTACCAATCGCATTAAATCTGAATTGTTCAGCAAGAAGTATTAAAGGCTATAAAATCCCAATAGTTAAGAAAGTCTTTAGCCTACAACTAGGAAATATACAGCCCGTTATAAAAAATAAAATATGTGTTAGTTTCACAACACATTTCACGTTTTAAAAGGAAAACCACATTTACTAAAACGCAGGTGGCACTGTGCCAAAATGTAGGCTGTGGTCTAAGCTTAAGTTCAGAATCAAATTTATTA
This sequence comes from Hyles vespertilio, assembly GCA_009982885.2. Lineage (NCBI taxonomy): Eukaryota > Metazoa > Arthropoda > Insecta > Lepidoptera > Sphingidae > Hyles > Hyles vespertilio. Next base: position 21,330,121 of record CM042807.1, read on the forward strand.
CAACTGATAATACCCAAACATGTCACTCGTTTCGATACACGTATAAATCCAATAGTGATACGCTAGACTTTCGAATAAATTAGCGTAATGTATCCACACTAACATTTGTTAAGTATCACTGTTTGTTACATTTTTACATAAAATCTATTAAACACATCGTAATGAAATTTGACAATGTGGTAAGCCTGGGTGGGACCTTGGCTATTTTTAACTACAAATTTGAAGCTGTATCGGTAGAAAAGTCAAGCAAAGTAAATTGAAGTGGTAATCAAATTCATCAGCAAATTTCATGAAATATATATTTTGTTTTTTACTAATATAATTTCATTTTTCTCATAAAATGGATTAAGTTTGGTATTTAGTAATATGCTTCAGAACTAATTTATTTAAAACTTCGTAATCATAGTAGAGTGGATAATTAATTAATTGCAGCCGGACGAAGCAGAGTCGCGCGGTAGTTTTCCATCAATAAAACTCATTCTGTTGATCTTCAATTTCCAATATAGTTTGAGAGCGGGGACAATTTAGCTTTGCAATATAACATATTGGAAGCCGAGTGATTATACTGCAGCGTTGAATGCAATCGAATCACTCGAATTCCAGATGAAACTATTTTCATTTGAAAAGTAACACCATGAAAGAAAATGAGGAAATGACATAACTGATGCTCAGATAAAAAGCAGTTGTAAGGACCGCCTTCAAATAGACGCAGTATTTGATATGCTAGTCTTTGAAGTGAATAATAAATCTGGAATAAAGGATGATATTCTGTCTTAACGATATTGTGCTTACCATCAAGTGCAGAGCAATCACTTTGCCGTGCTTGAATAAAAAATAAACACTATCTTTAGCCTTTATATTATAAGAGAAAGATTAGCAAAATTATGAAGCAAATTTAAAGAATATTTGTGTCAGATATTGATACTTTTGGACTAAAACCTAAGAGTTAAATTCTCAACAGCAATAAAATCCGCTACTAAAGGAGAAGGGGCATCCCAGCCTATCGGCCAATAACAACGAGCGATATGTCATTGGAAAGGTCTTTTCAGATGCTACAACTTCTTTTATGACAACAAAACCCAAAACGCTGTATTTTTAAAAACACAGCTACTTAAAGACTGCACGAAAATCACGCGAAAGGGCCTCGGCATAGTGAGCAAAAACAACAAGTTATGCGGCATTGGAAAGGTCTTCTGAAATTCTAAAACTTCTACAACGATGGCATATATCAAATCTCAGCGTGAAAAATATCACTGCATAAAGGTAACGCAAGGATGAAAATATGTATATGGACTCATATCCTATTAACCAATAATGACGAGCGATATGTCATTCGAAAGCTCTCTTCATTTTCAACAACTACGTCTTTGTCAAGAAATCCCGATTCACTGAATGAAAAGAAGTATATCGACATAAAGATATCGCGAGGCTCATAGGTATGGACTCAAGCCTATCGACCAATAACGACGAGCGATATGACATTGTATTGCATTTATATGTCGTTTCATCAAATATGAATTATTATTTTTATTTAATTTATACTTACTGTAGTAAGTATTTATGTCAATCACTGTAAAATTATGATTATTTATAAGGGCTTCTTTTAAAATACAATTTATCTTATATCTGTTATTTCTGTAAGGGTATACCTTTACATCTCCCCTCCTTTTTCATAGGGTTAATGTAAACATTACAATATTTTTTACTTTTAGAGATGTTAATTTGTTAAGAATGGTGAGAAATTGGCTTGTGTTTACATTGCCCCTACTACCAATAAGAATGATCAGTGTTGAGTTTTCATTAAATTTATAACTAATAATTTTATCAACAAGTTGTTGACAGGAAAGGCCTGGCATACAATAATTTACAACTTTTTGTCCTGTCTTATTATTCAAAACTTGATCTAAACCTTTCCCAATATTGTCACTGAATATAACAAAGTTGTTATTATCTTTTACAATTTTATTGGTGATACTGGGAGAGTTCAGTATATCAATATGTTTGTGTTTGTTCATGTTTGCCCCTTCTCCTTTACCGCCAATTTAAACGAAGTAAAAATATAACTCAAACCGAAGATATCAAATTGTCTTTAATTAAACCCGACAGAACGGAAGCCTCGTTTAAAAATCCATCATTTAGCAAAGACTGAATGTAAAAGGTTAAATACGTGGAGGTAAAAATAGTGGGTGCCAATAAACCATTCAGTTCACGACGCGCTCTAGAAAGCTTTAACGATGAGTAGCGTGAACACCTGATGCACTTACAGACATACTTTAGCACTTGAGAGGTTGAACAATTGATTTGCTTTCATTCAACGTCGCTTTTGTCTATTTTACTCAATACGGGAATGGTGTGTGTGTATGACGCATTAAATCGGATTTTCAAATGATGTCAGTTAGACTTATTTTAATTTCACTAAAAACCCAATATTTTTTTGGGAAATGCCACCTGAATAGGTTCTACGCAATGTCTATTTCTCCCGCCAAACAGCAATATAAATGAACTATTGTATTCCGGCTGGAAGGCTATTGTAACCAGTGGATATATTGAGACTTATCATCTTATGTCACAGGATGACGAGTGCGGTGGAATGCATTGCTTTGTAATTCATTGTGTTGTTTAGTTTTGCTACTGTCCATGAGCTTTTGTATCGATCAGGTAAATGACATGTTCGTCACGCCGTGTTTTGCTATAAAATACATATAATCATAGTGCACTATGATACTAGATTTTTTAAACTAAGAATTTCATTTACCGTCCAAAACATTCAGCGCATATACATTCATCTCACGGATCTAACATATGTAACAGTATTATTATATACTTAAGCAAGGTATAAACGAATAATATGAAGGAGATGATAATATAATATAAATACTTCTAAAAGTCTGTGTACAATACTAATTAATATTCATTTTCAAAACCACGCAAAATTTGAATCAAAGCCAAGTGTTCAATAGTAACAACTTCAAATGGAAATCAGATCACTGAAAATTTTACGACGAGCCAGCCGCAATGTTTAAATTATGCAGTTGCCTACATAGTTCAGTTCTTGTTGGCTCTATGGAGGGAATTTTTAATTCAATGAAACTGAAGGCTGGTTTATAAAGAACAAGAGTTTAAGATTGGATATGAAAGGCTACGTAATATAAATAATAATATTACATGGATTTCAATTAAGTGCTGTATTTCTGCAATAAAGTCATGCGTGTCTATGGCGACGATTGATAATATTTCACAATGATAATATATATGAAGCTAAGTCCACGCTATATTAATATACCTGTCAATATTAGTTATATTGAGTTTATAAATAAAATAAATAAAAAAGACCATCTCAGTTTTACGAATGCTTATGCACAAATGTGGGTTTTATATGGACTGATCTACTGGTCAAACTAGATACATAACATATATTATTTCTTAGTATATCACCGAATATGTGCAAACTGCAAAAATAAGGAATGATATCTTCACAAAGTGTGACGTTAGATAAATCACGAGGCTATTTAAATTCATGAGGATAAACCCCTTCTGCTTGTCCAAGATTTACAAAATAAGCCCCAAACGCTTTGAAAGGAATTCATGTGTACGACGAAGAATTTCAGATTTTATAACATCATGGAGTAGAATGATAATTTTGTATAGGGTTGTATTTTTAACATGGACTAAGTTTAGAGGCTGTAGGCAAAACTTGGTGATATTTCTATCATGTCATACTTTAAGTTTGTGATAAAAAAAAAAATATTATAAGCAAATATGACCTATCAATTTCTTAATACATATGGGCCAGCGGGAAATGATATCTGGGGAATGAGTTCCTAAGAAGCCTGTTGGCAAACTTTTTAGGACGTGTGTGTGTGTGAAAATGTTACTCCTAAGACCTTAATATAAGAAAGAAAGAAAGAAAACAGTTTTATTTGTGATAAACAACGAGATTCACTTACAAATAGAAATATAAAAAAAAATATCGCTAGTTAAAAAAGGGTGCTTGAGGAAAATTGGTAATTGTTGTAACCACCCCATGCTTTGTTACAATAAAATGAATGTGTTTCACTCCATTTTCTAAACTCATTATCAATTATTTTTACTTTTTAGTTGGATCTTTTATTAACGCGTGTATTTTTAGTTTTTTAAACTATTATTTAATTGTTTTGAATAAAAACATTTGTCTACAGTTATCTTATGGAAGGAAAATAAATGCGCGTTAATTACCTATTCATAATTTTATACACTTTTTGAATGAAATGAGATGAAAATATTTGAAATGAAAATATTTATTGAATCCATAAAATGTCATACACTATTTAGATTCAGTCTTTTTTTTTTCCACTACCACCCAGTTCACAAGGCTGTTTTCGCCAGAGAAGAACGGGCAAGAAACTCTAGCGTTGCTCTTTTCAAAATAAGTTTACAATACAGTGATCATACAGGAGTTGACATTGAGCTCAACCGGACCTTGGATCTCATTTCTACATGGGGTTCCAGGAATATGGTTGAGTTCAATGCCAAGAAAACCCAGGTGTGTGCGTTCACGTGCAAAAAATCCCCGTTCTCTCCCCTCCCCATTCTGCAGGGCACTCCCCTCTCAGTGCGGAATGACCTGTGTATCCTGGTGTGGATATCCGCTGTGATCTCAATCCAAGGAATCACATCGAGGGCGTAATATCTGCCACATCACGCAGGGTTGGAGTCCTGAACAGGGTGCGTCGGTTTTTCATGCCCGGTCAGCTTTGCCGCTTATATAAAGCGCAGGTCCGGCCGGGTATGGAGTACTGCTCGCACCTTTGGGATGGATCCGCCCAGTACCTGCTCGATGCCTTGGATGGATTGCAGCGGCGGGCCATCCGCATTGTGAATGATGCAGACGTTACGAGCAACTTGGAGTCGCTACAACTCCGGAGAGATGTCGCCTCTCTAAGCGTGTTCTACCGCCTGTATCACGGTGAGTGCTCTGAGAAATTGTTCAACTTGCCTCTCCTCTCCATTCCTAACCAGAACCACGCGTGCTGGCTTGCGAAGCCATAGCTTGACGGTCCACACCATCCCGGCGCGAACCAAACGGTTCTCAAATTTGTTTCTGTGCCGCACCGTCAGGCTGTGGAATTGTTTGCCGGCGCACGTGTTCCCTCCTTCCTACAATCCTGGGTCCTTCCGCCGTGGTGTGAAGAGGCACCTAAGCAGGCCGGCATAATTGTTTCCATTGGCATGGGACTGCCGTCCGATGCCAATGGATACTCCGCCTGGGCGGCATTGGCACTTTCCATCAGGTGCAATGCTGCCATTATGCCAGGCCATTTAAAAAAAAAAAAAAAAGTTGAAATTCAAAGCAGTTCATAAATTATTCATAATAATAATTATATTGTACGGCTGAGCTAAGTGTGGTCGCCCTGACCGCGGAATCGGTATACACTGTTCAGCAAAAGCAATGAAAGGCAATAAAAAAATTAAAAAAAAAAAACAAAGTAATGTAATATTATCATTATAAGCAAATTGAGCAGACCAGTCAAGCAGCACCCGTTCACGAGTATGACCCATGTGCCAGCCATCGGTCTCCTCAACCGTTTAAGTTATTGTATCGTCATCGGTCCTCGACAAAACTACAAAGTTTGAATAAAATCTGACTGAATGGATCAAAATCGCACCCAAAGAAGTTGGTTACAAACATACAAGTGAAGCTAATATAAAGCGTGTAAAAATAAAAAAAGAAAGTTGATCACCTTGGAAGACATGCGGGCGCAAGATAACACAAATAAGAGCCTACTATTACTACTAAACATTAATTCCGATCGAAAATCCAATTAATTAATCAGACCGGAAATATCGTCCGATGAAGTTACAGAAATATTCTAAAGCTGATAAAAATACAAAATATCGTCAATAAAATTCAAAACTTCATTTCCGACATTTTTAGATCCGATAGCAAAGTGTCAACAATAAACGAACCGTTTCTCCAGAACGTCGAAAGTTTTGGCACATTTTATCTTCGATGTAATCGTTTATCCGTAACATCTGACAAATCGCACTTTTTCTTTTGCACGTTTTTCGCATGTGATAAATCCACTTTTGGTTGGTTTGGTAGGTGTTACTGTGAGAAATGACGTCATATTTCTGCGCGGTACTTTGTGATCTTTTTATGAATATAATCATACTATTGTTCAATTAAATTTGGACTGATCTCACTGGATATAGTTGCTTCATATAATTACTGGTGCAGTAAATCAACAGAAAATTGTTAAACGGATTTTATTATTTCAAAGTTATGGCGTCTCAATTGTTTTTTGGTACGAATGTGGTAATCTGTGATAAATTAACAATTTCATAATAAAAGCTATTTATACCGCCATCGATTTATCTTATAAATAACTGTTCGATGTGCGCTATTAAATTAATAGTTGTTATGGCCTCCCTTGTAAACTTGTACAATACTTGTACAATTGTGCCAGGTCGGTCACTTCCCTGCAACATGGTTGAGGAGGCCGATGGCTGGCACATGCGTCATACTCGTGAACGGGTGCTGCTTGCGTAGACTGGTCTATCCAATTTGCTTACATTGTAATGGATTGATTGATGGATTACATAAGGCTTTCGCAATTATTCACTGCTTTGGCGAAAAAGAGTATACTGATTCTTCGTTCTGGGCGACTTCACTCAGCCATAGTAATTATAATATAATAATATTCATATCAAAAATATTTATTGTAAAGCAACATATTATTATTAAACTGCTCTGATTTAAACCAACTTGTAAATTTTGTAAAAATTCACTACATTGTAAACTGGTTTTGAAAAGAGCAACACTAGAGTTTCTTGCCCGTTCTTCTCTAGTGAAAACAGCTTTCCGAACCGGGTGGTAGATAAAAAAATGACTGAATCTAAATGATGTTGAACATTTTAATGGATTCAATAAATTATTTTCATTTTCATTTCATTTCATTTCATTTCACAATGAGGCACGTGAAAAATATATAAAATATGTACATTTCTCAACATTAAGCACCTATGTATAACAAAGTTACAAACTCGGCCTCTGGACTGATTTACTTCACACCCTGGTTGGGTTTAAAGTAAATCTCTACCGACCATTTTGAATAAAGTAAAATTATTTAATTATGTTGCCGTTTCACCAATTCAACACTTTGACTTTAAACCCAAATACCCCACAAATGACTATTTTTACGAAAGTCAAAACATTAAATTATGTTACCGTTTCTAATTGCACTTGCACGATTACTAATGCAATAAAACAAATCAATACAGGCAATTATCGTTTATTAGGTCAGGTACATGTCAATTTAGTAGACCGTAGGGGTAAGGGGCGGCGTATCCGAAGGCGCCATACCGAGCGAAGCCGTAGGGGGCGGCGTAACCGTAAGGAGCAGAGATGATGGGAGCAGCTGGGATGAAGCCAGGGTCTTTCCTGACGATGGCGTTGAAGCCTTCAGAGCCGGCGGCGTAGTCGACGGTCCTGCGGGTGCCGTCGGACTCCAGGAGCGAGTACTGACCCTTGACGTCGTTGCCGAGACGGCTCTCGACCTGGTTCTTGAAGTCGCCGGTGTAGGGGTCCGCGACGCTGTACGCGAAGCCGGAGTAGTCGGAGGCGCTGGCCACGGCCAGGAAGCAAAGGCAGACGACGAACTACATGAAATAATCAAGATTATAGCATTAAACCTTTATCAATAGGTGAAAGTATATTTCAAAGCATTTACTCTCAGTCACAAATCGTTATACAAAAGAAAAAATCTTCTGATATATGCTCACCCGAAAACGTTTAAAGACTATACGAGGGCATATCAAACCAAAAGTTGATGTAAAAGTAATCCAACAATAAATACCTATTTATTTTTCCAATTAATAAAAAAGCTCAATTACCTTCACAGACATGTTGAGTTTGTTGTTGTTGCTGAGACTACGTCGGCTGATGCAATGATGCATTCTCGCATATTATCAGCTTATATACGCCTACAGTAATCAAGTTTCATTCACTTATCAGGAAATGCAAAAAATAAAGTTAAAAATCGAATTGGATTATGTAGGTATAAATAATGGAGGTTCGATATCCTCCGTGTTCGCAGCTGGTTAAAAGCCGGCTATTAAACGAGATTTGATCTCCGTAAGTTAGATTCATGCATCAACACAAATATTTATGCGATCCACAGGTATTTGTTTCGGGTCTGGGTGTTTTTGAGACCTAAAAGTATGACGTAGTTTCTGATACCCACGATACAATTAATTGATCCTTATGTGGAGATAGGACAATATATGTGACCGTTGGGTGTATAAAAAAATCTTAGAAATTGAAATGATTAATAGCTGATACTTTTTAATGATCCTAGCTGCTATTTATAATCCTAAAAATCTGACAATAGACATTTACTGATATTTATTGACGTTTCATCGACACCACCATATTGTGTTGTTATAACATTTAAAATGCTATTTACAGGATCGATGCTTAGAAATCGGTTAAGTGGGTTTATTATTTGAAACTGTATAGTTATATTTCCCAATAGTAGCTATGGTTGTAGAACTCTAAAACAACTAAAAATGATGGATACTTAACATGGATATTACTATAGTTATGCTGATTATAATTTTCAAAGATTTCAGTTCTTGTGAACTCGGGACGGATCGAACCAACTTTCATCGGAAAGTTAAAATGAATATAAATATTCAAAAATTCCGCGCTAAAATTCGTTATAATCATTTTATTTTGATGTGTTAAACTCATGTAAACACACATAAACACAGAAACTAATACCAAAAAACTATTCTTTTCTCAATCGCTCTTGATTGTAAAAGAGGCCCATGCCTTTTTGTGGGACGTATTTTGACTAGCGTTATAAACCTTAGAACGCTTTGTCAATTGTTTTGGGTTATGTATGATGATATTTATCATTTTCATCACCTTCAGCCAAAGTTACACACAGAGTTGCAGCTCGCTCCTGGACTTCTGCTTTCTCTAACGATGCCACCCATAATGCGTGTGACGGTCACTGAGGGGTTTTTTGTCGGTATTTTGGCATAGGTTTTTGTAAAAGACCCACCCCGGCGACAATTCACAGCATGCCGGGCCAGAGACTGACATATCCTTTTTCGACCTCCTCCGGGGTACCGAAAAGGGACCTTAGTAGCTTTTCCTCTTGGACCAATAAACGGCTGTTCCTAAGGATGTCTACTCGTACATTGACGTATTCTAAACAACTTGTGTCATTGAGCGGTTATTTAAAGGCTAAAAGGGCTGAATAAATCAGATAACTCCATAGTGCGACCATTGACAGCAGAGTCAAATGTTTGTGATGCCGACAAATATTTGTCTTGGGTCTGGATGTTTGTGAGATCGAAAAGTCTCTCGTATTTTTTGACACCCACGATACAAGACTTAATTGATCTTAATATGGAGTCAGGGCTATGTATGTGACTGTTTGGTGTATTTATAGATTGCCCTTAATACACAAACTTTAGTGTATTTAATATATAACACGTCGATCTATAAAATTGTAAACAGCGATCATAAACTTAGTGTATTAGATATATTATTGACTAAAAGCTTAGTAAAATGGGCTCAGATATATCCATCTTGGTTGTCGGCGCTAATAAATTTCATTGATTATGCAAGCTTTAACTCTCAACATCTTTTTTAAATAAATAGAAAGTCTATCCGACTATTAGGGTACTAAAATAATTTATATTTTTAACTATATCAAGACGTTATCGCCAAGAAAACGGCGTATGTTTAGTATATAAATATTATGACTTGTTATTTTGACCAAAGACTTTATTTAATAAAAATACAATCGACTCATAAATAATTACCACGGTAGCATGTTGGTCGAAATTTTCATAAACTGAGAGCAAACTCCCACTAGGCGAAGACACTTACACCCGTATTCTAAGACGTTTCCTCGAATCTTTCTTAACCTTTTCTCTGTTGAGGTGACGTTTAAAATGAATTCGAGGAATTCTCGAAAACGGTATGCTTAGTTAAAAATATATTTATATTTCCTAGAGGATCCTCAAGTGAGGTTGAGTCGAGGAAATACGTCATCGAATACGTCATTTATGTGTTAATAGCCGCGTACTGACTAGCCGCGCAGCCTCGCACGGCAGCCTCAGACGTTTGCTGCGGGACGGTTGCCTCGCGAGGCAGCCTCGATGTGTACATTTTTTGGATCGAGGCAGCTTCGCGCGGCCTGGCCGAGCCAGTTTTGCTCAAGAGAAGTTTTGAGGCAGTACGTTCGGAAAGCTACCGCCACCACTGCCATTCAAATAATTTTACGGCTTATAAAGTAAAGAAAACGGAAACCTAAACGTTTTTGGATGAAACTATTATACCAAAACAAATTAGATTTTTTTCTGCAAGTCAGCTATTGGAATGTTCATTTTCTAACTTATTCTCCATGCATCTTCTTTTAATCCTCTATTAGTATAATCGGGACATTGCGCATCCCAAAGTCTTCTATATTCACCGTATAGTTGTATTACTTTAAGGCACTGTTCTTTATCCATGGCGCTAACCTGCGACGAACAAGCGAGGCGAAACACAACCGTCTTGATTGAGCGCGGCAAACGTACCGAGGCGCCTTTGAGCATGGACAAAAAACCGACAACGCTCGGCTCGGGCCGCGGCACGCTCGGGCGAGGCAGCGCGGCGTGTGCGTTTGCCTCGGGCGAGGCACGTCCCGACTCGCCGAGCATTTGCTTCGCGCGGCAGGCCTCGCGAGGCTGCTCGGTCAGTCAGTACGCGGCTAATAACGTACAGATTTAATAAAAACTATTTGACATTTCAATATTACGCTCACTTGAAAAGTGACAGTCAAAATTTGTCATGTAAATCATAAACACTGTTTCCATAGTCAAAATATTTCCTCAAGTATTCCTTATGGTAGGTCGCGAGGTACCTTGAGTTAGACAGTTGATTCTTTTCCTCGAGAAAAGAAAAGTATTGAGTGACGTTGAGTGGAGGAGACTTTTTTCGACTTCAAAAAGGAGATTATCAATTCTTGACTGGGCTGATAATGAATAGAAAAATCATTGGATTTTTTGCCCAACCCGGGCTTCGAACCCGAGACATCAGTTTTGTAACTGTACCCTAGAACAACTACGCCACCGAGGCAGTGGGGAACCAAATATTTTAATAAGTCTAATATACCTAAATATACCAATAATTTTGAGACCCGATCGCAGTGTCAACAATAATCTAACCGTTTTTCCAGAACGCTGAAAGCATTGACACATTTTATCTTCAATGTAATTATCCGTTAATTATCCGTAACATTAGACAAATTGCATTTCCTATTACACATCTTTCGCATGTAATATACGAGATTATTCGACTTTTGGTTGGTATTATTATGAGAAATGACGACATATTTATAAGTGGGCTTTGTGATCTATGTGATTCCTATACTTTATACGGGCTATATTTGAAACACAATACAATTTTAACAAACCTCAATCACTGCACGGTAGCATATCAATTGCGAACCATAATTGGAAAATATTGTAATAAACTCCTGAAAAATGAAAAATTAAAAACAAATATTACTGCTAATGTGTTTTGTTAAGATGACTTCTAAAATAACAGTATTTTGTATAACTATTTTAATTCTATTATCTTTTGGTCCATTATAAAAACTAGTGGCAATGCATGTTGTAAACAATAAAACAAAAATATAAAGCAAATTATCGTTTATTGGGTCAGGTACATGTCAATTTAGTATATGATGCGGCCGTAGGGGTAAGGGGCGGCGTATCCAAAGGTTCCATACCGAGCGAAGCCGTAGGGGGCAGCGTAACCGTAAGGAGCAGAGATGATGGGAGCAGCGGGGATGAAGCCAGGGCCCTTCCTGACGACAGCGTTGAAGCCTTCAGCGCCGGCGGCGTAGTCAACAGTCCTGCGGGTGCCGTCGGACTCCAGGAGCGAGTACTGACCCTTGACGTCGTCGCCGAGACGGCTCTCGACCTGGTTCTTGAAGTCGCCGGTGTAGGGGTCCGCGACGCTGTACGCGAAGCCGGAATAGTCGGAGGCGCTGGCCACGGCCAGGAAGCAAAGGCAGACGACGAACTACAAGGAATCATTGTAAGTATAGTGTTGGTTGAACATTTTGCTATGGCTGATATTTTTGATATACCCCTAATTAACTAATAGACCTTAGATAAAATAAAGAGTGTCTTACAAGCAGCTTAAAATATTACAAGCTTTTTTACTTTCTATAAATCTCAGAATTTCATACATAAAGAAATTAATTGATGTGAAGGGTGCGGTAAATCATATTTTTATTATGTTCTACTGCATATTAAAACCAACAAATTGATGCTAAATTTATTTAATATTATTAAGTAATAAGAAATGTCCATTACCTTCGCAGACATGTTGAGTTTTTTGTTGTTGCTGAGACTACGTCGGCTGATGCTATGATGTATTCTCGCACATTATCAGCTTTTATACGCCCACAGTAATCAAGTTTCACTCGCTATCAGGAAATGCAAAAAAGAATAAAAATCGAACTGGATTATGTACTTGATTTTAATACTTGTCAAGTGTTACATATACAAGAAACCTTGATAATGTTTTCGCGCCTTGCAACGGTAGGTGCAATTAAAGACCAAATAATTATATAATATCGCCTACTATATGCTTTATAAAACAATTTGTATATTGAGATTGTTGATCTTAATTCGGATTTAAATGCGAAGGTGATAGTGATATTATGACGTGGGTATGCACATTTTGATTTTATAATATTTATAATAGGAATTTCATCGTGGTACTTTTTAAATGTACATATGAAAGTATTTCGATGGATGACAGCTTTAAAACACATAGTTGTGTATGTTTCTTTATTCTATCTAAGGAGTAGAGACATAAACATTTTAAAATTAATTAATCACTCAAATGATATGTCAAAAAAGTTTTTGATTCAGGTTTTTCAGGTTTTAGATTCAGATCAGCTGATGGTAAGTGATCACTGCCGCCCGTGTACATCCACACAACTGGATCATGGATGTATTGACGGCCCATGAAATCGGAAAGGAAGCGGGAAGGAAAAATAATGGGAAGAGGAAGGTCGTATTAGGCATCCGGCAATCTCACTCACCGAAAGAAATACGACAGCAGAATTGTCGCTTCACGTCGATTTTCTGTGAGGCAATTGTATCGCCCCAGACCAGCCTGCCCATTCATGCAGAATCATGGACAACAGCGTGTCTCTGCCACTTCCAAGCTCAAAAAAAGTTTTTCAATTTTTATTTTTTTCTATATCCCGCAAGGATGTAAAATGTTAAAAATAGCTGCTATTCTATTATAAATAAATTTATAAAATTTACCCTCATTTGTTGAAGTTGTAACAAGACACGAAACGAACTTAATAAACTACGCTTACTAAACACAATTATGCTCCATTCTACCCTCAAATCTCGCAAATCCAGTTATGATTTACGATCCTGACCCCAATTTACCTAGAAAGGGCATACTGAAATCAAAATGTAACATATTCCTATAATTAGAATCAAGGGTTGTGCGTGGATTATCAGATTAATTACCAACTCAAAGCTGTTATCAAAACACTGCCTTGTTCGTGTCAAGTGTCTTCGCTTAATGGGAGTTTGCTCTCAATTTATGAAAATTGTGATTAAGTGCCACGATAGCGGGAAGTTATAAATAACTGGATGTGATAAACACGGTTTTATGTGGTGATGTCTTTGGACAATATAACTTAGCATACCAGAACTGTGAACAACTCATGCTAAAACTACATTAAATATTTTAATAAAAGTATTATTTACGGATTTTATCGCAGATTTGGCTTTTGTTTTTATTTTTTTTTACTTCCCAACGTTTAGATTACTTTACAGCTTACGTAGTCACGGGCATAGGTCACGGGGCGGACATAGGTATTAGTCATCCGCTCAGTGACTGTTACATTTAACAAATAACAACAAGTTCAAATGATAAAGTTCGTAAAAAATAGTTTTATTTAGTTTGTTTCGATTTATTCAAAAACCAAAATTTAATTATAGAATCTTAATGATACCTATGTATATTCACTCAAATGACTTGCTCACAGTCCTAGAAAATTATCGCCGCGGTACTGTTTAAGCTGTTTCGAAGTATTTAGCTGATTGCGAGGCCAATTTTTCACACATTAATAATTATTTTAAATATTTGTATACTCCATATTTTTTACTTTCTTTATTTTCATATTTTTTTACTGTCCGACAGTAAATTATTTCTTATTCCTTCTTTATAGCTTTCCAACTAAATTTACTAGCTTACGACCGCTTTTTAACCAAGGATTATGAACTTTATGTATCGATGGAAATGGGCCCACTTTGTCGGTTACTAAATTAACTAGCCTTCTAGGCTATAACTGCATTGTTTTATTATCGGCTAAAATTCGTAAACTTTCTTGATTGCTACCTACTGAATAATCTCGAAAATAGATCGGTATGTACCCGTATAATTTCTAAATACTAGTAGGGGGCCTCGTCTAAATCGAGAGTATGATTGAGAAGGATTAGGCCAGATAGTCCACCGCTCTGGCTTATTAAAACCAATCAATAGTAAAAGATTTATCTTTTCACGTGATTACATATTCTTAGAATCGATCCTCAAATCTATTTGAGATTTTATCTACACATATATAAATATCGCTTAGTAATTTTCTTTCTGTTGTATTATTTTGTTTCCAACTTTTGACTATTTATTTACTTGGCAAGAGAAATAATATATTTACACTTACAACTAAAATTAAGCAACGTGTTTTTGAATTGGATTTAATAAACAAATTCAAATTGTGTTTAGTACTGTGAGAGACAAAGTTGCAAATTTGATTCAGCCCCTCATAACCTTATTTATCAAATTAAATACAGAGCATGAGGCTTGAAATACAAACTGGAACTAACGCAGTCCGCTGTGTGCAATCTAGAATGTTCCGAGTTCAGTGCCAAAATAAAACAACCGCAATCTTGTGCGTACCTTTGTGCTTGGGGCGTCCTAAAAACCGCCAGTTTGTTAATTTAATTTACGTGGGAAAATAATTGCTTTTGGAATCAATATGCAGAACACGATTATTCTTGAAATTAAACTATTTTTTAGATTAATTTTTACTTTTTTAACTTAATGGTCATGGGCCCGCCGATTCTTTTTCAAATATTATTTGTTATTCTATTATATACACTAATCCGCCATTTGTACGGGGGAGTTACGTAAAGTATCGTATTATTTTTGTATATAGATTTGCTGTCGGCCCATCAATCGAGAGGAAAGCGGGAAGGAAAACGGATGGGAAGAGTAAAGAAGTATTGGGCATCCAAAATTTTCACTAACCGAATGAACAAGTCTATCTTTCACCTTTCGACACAATAATGCCATTTTGCTAGAAACTAAAATTTTATTTGAAGAAAAAGTTTTGTTTAATCAAATATATCTTATCATCAGTCTGACTACAATTCGGAATCATAAGAAAGGAATTAAAATGAATTTTAAAGTCTAATTGCGGACGGACGGACGAAACCCGACAAAATCCTCAAAGTTTTCGCAAACCGAAATCACGATGTTGAAAGTTTGAAAACTTCTTCTCTTCTGTCGGAAGGACAGATAGAAATTAAGTGTAATAAATTAAATCTGTTTGGTGGAAATTTAGTTGTATTAAGCACGTTTGTTGGGTCATTAGGTAAAATAAAACATTTATTTTGAATCGTTTTGAAATAATAAAATAATTTTTTAAATCATTTTGAATTTTAAATTACGGGAGAATTCATGGCCAATTATTTCTGTGTATAATCTGCAATGCTATATCATTTAGTGTATTTTTTAAGAAATAATAGGATTGATACATTTTTGTTGATAACATGAAGTTTTAATTAATTAATCGACTTGAAAAAAGGATATTAACAATTCGATGTAATTTTACCAGAATTTCACAGTTTTTGGATATATTTATTTATACCAGCTTACGTGTACTAAATATCATAACTGTATTTTTTTTTTTCAATATTTGGTGAGCCGAGTATGTCTTCGTCAGGTGATAAGAAAATCGCTCTTGAACAGTAGCAAAACCAAACAACTACATGAACTAGAAAGCAATGCTTGACATTACTCTCCGCTCGTCGTCCGGATACATAAGATGTTAAGTTGGATTCCGAAACATATTTTTGCCTTGGACTATCATATAACCGAACGGATATTAATAGCCGGGCACCAGCGTTCCTCAATCTTTTATCGCTTGGGCGCTTATAACTCGAGATTCATTAGTTCGTTCTTGATATGATCTCCTTTTAATATCCATTTACGATATCTGATCATTATATAAGGCCATTCTACCAACATTCTACGCTGCTGTGGCGATGTATAATATATAAAAAATTATAAAATCAACGCAAAAAAACTTACAAGATAATCTTAAATTTATTCTTTGACAGCCTCCGTGGTGCATTTAGTTAGACGCTGGTTGTGAAACTAGAGGCCACAGGCTTCATCCCCGCGCCGAGGCAAATGTTTGTGAGGATCGTAAGTATTTATCTCTGGTCTGGATGTTTGTGAGACCGAAAAGTCTCTCGTAACTTCTGACACACACGACACAAGAGTTAACTTATTTTAACCCGGCGTCATTGTGGTAGGAAACAGTTACACGGACGTTGAGGTGGGTCAATATTACCCATTTATTTAGTATAAGGTATTTCTATAGATTTTAAGTAAATTCGTAAACTATGTTGTTATTTCAGTATTAGGGTATTTAGGACATGATAATAAAAAAGAAAAATAATAATTAAGAAACGTTTTATTAGGTTAACGCCCGAATACTGGAAAGCCATTCAAATAATAAGTTGCTCTTAACAGCGCACGGCCCACTTAGCCAGTACATTTAATCGGGATTAACGTAGTTAAGCGCCATTTATATTTAAGTTGCGTTCCAGTATTTGGGCGTTAATCAACTTTTACATAAACTCAAAAAAAAGTAACAAAATTGAGATCTCTTACAATTTCATGAAATTCCTACGCTAATAACCAGTCTTTTCGGTTACTTATGGCATTTTCATAAACTTAAGTCTAATATCTTAGGGAAAAAGTATAAAAAAGCTAAACAGAATCTTTGGTGTAAATACAATCACTACAGAAAGATATTTTTTTTTTTTTTTTTTTATTGCAGTGAATGGCGAGACGAGCAAGCCGTTCGCCTGATGGTAAGCGATACGACCGCTCATAAACAGTAGCAACATTCCACTGCGCTCGCCATCCTGAGACATAAGATGTTAAGTCTCAATATGTCCAGTAGTTACTCTGGCTACAATGTCCTTCAATCCGAAACACAACAGTGCATTTAAGCAGTGTTGTTTGACGGGAGAAATAGACATTGCGGTGGTACCTACCCAGATGGCCTCTCACATATGAGAGACCTACCACCAGTGATATAATATGTTCAGGACAAATAAATTTGAGACAAGCTTGACATGTGTGCTTTGTTTTGCGATCTTTTTTTGCAGGACACACTTGACATCTTTTTCGGGTATTGGGTAGCTTTGCAGGTGGTTCCTCTTATGGTTCACCAACGTATTCCCGAATTCTTTTTCGCATCTCTCGTGGCAAGCGATTCACATTCTGGCGGACTGTCAAATGCTCACCGACCAGGGCAAGACCCAAGTTTTTCAAAAACACTACACTAACATGATCTTCTTCTTCGAATTCTTCTCCATAATCAAGCAAATCTTTATCCGAATCAGACTCCTCTAAAATCGCTAAAATACGTTGATTTTCTCTTTCCATTGTATTTTATAATAAGTACCTTTTGACAAACAAAATAAACAACAAAATAATTAAACAATCAAAACAAAATCCAAAAACAAAAAAATAACATGAACTAAATCAACAAAACTTGAAGCAAATCGCAAAAAAGAATTGAAATAAACACAAAGAACTCATAAAAAATAGTAATAAATGATTAGTTAAAAATGGCGCATAATTATTACGTGAGTTGTGAGGATGGGTCATAATTACCTTTTTAGAAATCACACACGTCCAGCTCCCTGCGCAGTTGCCGCCGAACTGATTTCACATCGAAAACGTTTAGAATACGCTATTGGCTCCAGCTACTGCAAAGGACGGCAACGTCGCGCGCCTACTTTCAAAAATATTAGAAATTATAAACTGGCCGGGTAATTTTGACCCAACCTCAATGACGCCGGGTTAATGTGGGATCACGGCTATATGACTGTTGGTTTCTTTTTTATTTCTCTTTTATTTTGTTATTCCGTGACTCACATTTACAAAATGGCCATTGCCCCTAAGCATTTTTCCCCCTGTGAATATTTTAAAAAGCATAATTTGTAACTAGACTAATTTTAAGTAAAAAAATTTACAAACATCAAAAGTGTAATCTTTATGAGAGTAAAAAAAATGGAAGGACTCAACAATTCCTTCAAAGATAAGGAAAGGGAACGGGCCGGATGAATGTTTAAAAGCCCGCAAGGAACGCGACATAACATGCCTTTGAAGCCATATTGTTTGATGAAAAGTCACGTCTTGTTTAAACAATGATTGCCAAGGTGGCGCAGTTGTACTACGGTATGGTTGCAAAGCTGAGATCTGAGGTTTGAATTCCATTTGGGATAAAATTATATTGGATTTTACTATTCACTATCAGGCCGGATTCAGGAATTTGCGTCCGCTATGGCGATAGGCTCGCTGTCTATCACATCACAGGACTGAAAATGACGTAGACAGAAGCAACCGTTGTTATGCCTGCAGCGAGCCTGGTCATAGAGCTGACCAGTGCACTGCTCGGGAACTAAAATGCCCGCTTTACGTAGACATGAATTGCCCTTCAAATCATCGGCTCGGGAAAAAATGTGGTCCACCAACAAAACAGCGCGGGAGCAGTAAGCAGGCAGCTCCCGCTTTTAACAATGTTGCCACTGAGGAGACTATTTATACGGCACTTTCCTGCCCTTAACAGTCCTCCAAGGGAATTTGAACCACTGCCGTGATGCGCAGTTCCTGCTGTTGCAAACCATTGCGGAGTGGTCCATAGCCCTAGCTGTCGTTGCGGAGCCATATAGAATCCCAGATCATCCTCGATGGTTTGAAGATGATCAGGGTTCCGTTGCCATCTATTGGAGTGGGAATCGCGGTACACCGCCGTGTTCTCTGCTTGAAAAGGGACAAGGTTTTGTTGCCGTACAATGGGGCAAAATGGCCATTATTGGCTGTTACGTCTCGCCTAACATATCAGTTGCAGATTACGAGCAGTACTTGGTTGATGTTGGAAACTGCATCCGGAGATGTCTACCTCGCCCGTCAATTGTTTTAGGTGACTTCAATGCTCACTCAAAAGTTTGGGGGAACCGCAGAGATGATCGTAGAGGAGACATCATTCAAGAATGGGCGGCTGGACTTGATTTGCGGCTTATGAATCTGGGGTCAGTAAGCACATGCGTGCGATGGCAAGGAGAATCCGTAGTCAACCTGACATGGGCTACCTCCTCTGCGATTAGCATGATATCAAATTGGCGGGTTGCAGAGGACATAGTCACACAATCTGACCATCGTCACATTATATTTAATGTCACCCACCGTCGAGCAGGTATGAATTTAAACCATTTCAACAGTAATACCTCACGGCGTTGGTCTCTTAAGCGGCTTAACGAAGATATGTTGAAAGCCACGGCGAATGTCGCGTCATGGTTACCAAACCCCGATGTGAACGAATCCAATCCCGAAATTGAGGCAAACTGGTTCCGTGCCACTATGACAAATATATGTGACGCATCAATGCCACGCACCAAAAGCGCCAATAGGAAATCAGTATACTGGTGGACTGCAGAAATTGCACAGCTCCGTTCTATCTGCCTTTGAAGCAGACGCCAGTATACCAGAGCACGGAGAAGACGTCAATCTTTATCTGATGCGATAGAAAGAGCATATAGAGAATATCGAAGGGCAACAGTAGAGCTCCAGGACGCTATTAAGGCTGCCAAGTTGCGATCGTGGAATGAGCTACTGGAGGGACTCGACAGAGATCCGTGGAGACGTCCTTATAGGATGGTGCTAGGTAAACTCCGTCCATGGATGCCGCCTTTGACGGAGACCCGAGAACCAAGCCTGTTGGAACGAATAGTGGCGAGTTTATTCCCCGTGGGATTGCAAAATCCTTCTGCAACATCAGTGGCACCGATTAGGCCAACGGATTGGTCCGAAGAATTGGTGGTGTCGGAACTGGAGCTTAAACGGGCCGTACGTCGATTAAAAGCGCGAAACACAGCGCCAGGCCCGGATGGCATACCCGGTCGAGCTTGGGTGTTAGCTTTACCTGCATTGGGAGATCGCTTGAGGCGACTTTTCGACCGCTGTTTTTGTTCTGCGACATTTCCTCGAGCATGGAAAGAGGCTAACTTGATCCTCTTAAAGAAAGAAGGCAGGACTGCGGATTCTCCTTCTGCTTACCGACCCATATGTTTGCTTGACGAGTGTGGCAAATTGTTCGAAAGAATAATTGCCAGCCGACTCAACGAACATCTGTCGCGTGTTGGCCCCGATTTATCAAGTTATCAATATGGTTTCCGGCAGGGGCGCTTCACAATAGACGCAATTCTTCGCGTCCGATCACTGGTAGACGAGAGTGTATCACGGGGCGGAGTGGCGTTGGCGATAAGCTTGGATATCGTCAATGCCTTTAACTCTTTACCCTGGGATGCTATTAAACGTGCACTGTCACATCATTCTGTGCCATTGCATCTGCAAGCCATTATCGGGGCTTATTTGCGCGATAGGTACATAAAGTACGTGGATCAAGATGGTCACATGAAGCGGACAGAGATGCATTGCGGGGTTCCACAGGCGTCAGTCCTTGGTCCGCTTTTATGGAACATTGCATATGATGCAGTTCTGCGTGTCACTCTCCCCGATGGCGTTAACACTATCTGTTACGCAGACGACACACTAGTTATAGCTGTCGGGGAGAGCTTTGAGAGGACCATAGAGCTCGCTGAGCGTGGGGTGGCAAACGTCGTTGCAAAGATTCAGGAGCTGGGTCTCCAAATAGCACCTCACAAAACCGAAGCATTATGGTTTCATAAGCAACGGCGAGGCAGGGAACCACCCAACTCGCCAATCCATATAGGTGAGTCAGAAGTCCAAGTGGGTCGTGTTCTAAAATACTTAGGGCTCATTCTTAATAGTCGTTGGGGCTTCGAGGAACACTTTGATCGCCTAGTTTTGCGTATTGAGAGGGTAGCGGGTGCTTTGCACAGGATATTACCCAATCTTGGTGGACCAAGGGAGGAAGTTCGCCGTCTATATGCGGGGGTCGTGCGATCCATGGCACTCTACGGGGCGCCTGTTTGGTCAAACAGACTAAGTGTCCGTCGATGCAAAGTAAAATTTTATCGACTCCAACGTAAGATGGCCATCAGGATCGTACGAGGATACCGTACGATATCCTTCGAGGCGGCAACAACTCTAGCAAGATTTCCTCCCTTGGATATACTGGCGGATATGGATGCAAAGGCTTACAGCCGAATACGCATCGTCCGGCAAGAATACGCAGGTCAGTCAACTACGGCGATTGAAGTGTCAATCAGACGGCAGGAACGACTGATTGCCTTCGCGACATGGCACTCGAGGCTCTGCGAGGAGTCCCACGTGCACAAACGCGTTGTCGAGGCAATCTTGCCGGTCTTCGAAAGCTGGATGAGACGCAAGAGCGGACGACTCACATATAGAATTACTCAGATAATCACCGGGCATGGGTGCTTCGGTGATTATCTGAATAAGATAGGACGGGAGGCAACGGCGATTTGTCACCATTGCAGTACTGGAGACCAGGATTCCGCATCGCACACTCTTATGCAGTATTCTGCCTGGGAGGCGAGTCCTAACAAATGCGATTGGCCAAAATCTCTCTCTGCCAGCTGTCATTGTGGCAATGCTGGGGGGAGAACGCCCGTGGAATGCCGTAGCCTCCTTCTGTGGACCGTAATGGCGAAGAAGGAGGCAGCAGAGCGGGATCGGGAGAGAGCCGATCCTGCTCGGAGACGAATTCGCCGAGGTGGTGCCAGACATCGCCCTGGCTAAAGATTAAAGTTAAGTGGGGAGTAAGTCATGAACAACTTCTCAGAGTAGTGTTTCTAGAAGCTACGCACTGGAGGAACTTCGGCGTGTTCTTTGTGAGGTCCCGGAGTTTCTCCAAAGTGCTGATGGAGCAAGATGGGGTTTTTAGTCGGTAAAAATCCGGCATTCCCTCCTAGTGAGGGAATGCAAGAGGATTTTCCCCATGAAAAAAAAAGGACTGAAAATGTAAGGCGAAACGTGTCTATCTTGATTGCTACAACAGTAGTAGTAGTAGAGTATTGTACTCTTATTTTTATTTATTTTTTTATAGTTTCCTATATTGCCCACTGCGGCACACAGTACTTCTCTATAATCTAGATTTCGAAAAAGAGTAGCGTGTAGTCCAACACGCTGGCAACGTGTGGATTGACAACGTCAAAAAAAAGGCACAACGCAAAAAAAAAAAAAACAGAAGTAAAATATAATTTGTAGAGCCATACTAGAAATGATCTGTATAATTGTCCTACGTAATAAGAAACGTCACGATGGAAAGCATACTCAAAGCCCCCACTTCATTTCCCAAAAACAAACAAACATTCCAAATAATCGTACACCCATCTCATTGTAATTCTAATACGAGCCAAAGACATAAACTCATTTGCAAAAAAAAACGGGCACCTAAGCAATGAACCATTTCAAATGTTACTATTGGTTTTCTTTGATAATTATAGGTAGTTTTACTTTCACAATTTTGTAAATTAATATGCAAATAATCGTTTTCGTCAGTATTATCATAAAGTTTTGATAAAATTCATGGGTTTTAATGCTAAAGTTCACTAGTAGTGTATGCTCGCTAGTAGTGCATATGCTCGTGAAGTAAAAGTTAACAAAGATTTTTGTTTGTTTTTTCTTTAATAAAGTAAAAGCAGATAAATGTTTAGTATCGAGTGTGACCCCCTCTAGCTGAAATCACAGCTTGAATTCGTCTGGGTATGCTAGCGAAGATATCCCGGATACTTGCTTGCGGAATACGTTCCCACTCCGTGGTAATCACATTCTTCAGCTCTCTGACGGTCTGCGGAGCCGGTTGTACTGATCTCACGCGTCGTTTCAGAACGTCCCAGACATGCTCTATAGGATTGAGGTCGGGACTTCGAGCTGGCCAATCCAAACGACGAATGCCGACCTCTTGCACATACGCTTCCACATCGCCAGACCGGTGGGCGCGAGCGTTGTCGTCCATAAAAATTGAGTCTTCGCCTAAAACGGCCAATGCGGGTTGTGCATGAGGAATTAGAACTTCCGTTATGTATCGATGTCCAGTCAGTGAGCCGTTTTCAATAAAGACTAACTCTGTACGATCCATTGAATTTATTCCTGCCCAAAACATAACAGAGCCCCCACCATAAGGTGTGATTTCTTCAAAACAAGCCTCTGCAAAGCGTTCTCCTCATCTTCGTAGCACTCGCCGACGTCGATCTTCACCGAACAGAGATATCCTGGCTTCATCGGAGAACAATACCCTATTCCAGTCTTCTTGAGTCCATGACTCACAATTTCGAGCAAACCTAAGGCTGGCAACTCTGTGCTCACGGAGTAACTTAGGGCCGCGGGCCGGGCGATGACTGCGTATATTGGCCGCGAGAAGCCTCCTCCTGACCGTCCATAGGCTAATATGCACATTTCTTACTTCTTCGAGGTTGTTCTTAAGGTTATACGAAGACTTGCGATTTCTCAATGCGCGACTCACAAGAAAACGATTATCCCGTGGTTGGGTACATGGTTTTCTTCCAGAACCAGGCTCAATCCTATAGAGCATGTCTGGGACGTTCTGAAACGATGCGTGAGATCAGTACAACCGGCTCCGCAGACCGTCAGAGAGCTGAAGAATGTGATTACCGCGGAGTGGGAACGTATTCCGCAAGCAAGTATCCGGGATATCCTCGCTAGCATACCCAGACGAATTCAAGCTGTGATTTCAGCTAGAGGGGGTCACACTCGATACTAAACATTTATCTGCTTTTACTTTATTAAAGAAAAAACAAACAAAAATCTTTGTTAACTTTTACTTCACGAGCATATGCACTACTAGCAAGCATACACTACTAGTGAACTTTAGCATTAAAACCCATAAATTTTATCAACATTTTATGATAATACTGACGAAAACGATTATTTGGTTATTATTTACAAAATTGTGAAAGTAAAACTACCTATAATTATTAAACAAACCAATAGTAACATTTGAAATGGTTCATTGCTTAGGTGCCCGTTTTTTTTGCAAATGAGTTTATGTTAACGGAGTGATAGAGTACAGCGCCGACATAAGGTTCTCCCTTAGGAATACATCGACACGATACAAATGGAGTTACCTATTGATGAATTGACTGTACTCGTATGTGAAGGTAAAACAAGCTATTGTAGACTTGAATTTTAATGACGTCACACAATTAGTACGACACAGTTGCAATTTGCAGTTACAATTCATCTGATATTACACTAGTTGCAATCGAAGTTCAATATTCAATGACGACAGTCGATTATTCTGAGTTATAGTATAATTGAGGAAGTTTGTATGTACGGATGTTTGTTACTGTTTCATGCAAAAACAGCTGGTCCTATTTTGATAAAATTTTGTATGAAGGTAACTGACACCCTGGATAAACACATAGACTACTTTCTATTCCGAAAAACGTAGTGTTCCCGTGGGCTTAGTAAGGAATTCAAATATCTGTATTGGCTAATCTTTAAGCCTCGAATAGATGACGCAAAAAAAGGAGGAGGACAGGATTATATATTTTCAAAATTCAATTTATAGGACTAGCGGCCCTCCTTCGCCCGGGTATCGACAGACTATTTTGAAAATATTCTATCGCTTTTGTTCATCAGGATCATAATTTAGGAATTCTATAGGTGAAACGTTTTTTTTTTTTAATGATCCAATAGTTTCTGTGCCTATTGAATGCAAAAAACAACTAAATATTTTCTATTTTTAATATTAGTATAGATAAGCCTTAAAAACAATTTTGGCAAGAACCAATGCTATTACTACCTTCCCAGTTTAGTTTTTTGCTAAAAATTTGTTAACAATAATTTAAATTTTAAAGCAGTTTCATAATAAAATCTCATGGATATTGAAATAACTTTAATACATACTATATTCAAAAATCAATTTCATAACGCGTCGCACTGCTGTTTCTGAATAAAATTCAAAATATTAAAGATCGTTTTGGCACGAATTCTAGTTATGAACCTTTTTATCTACCGATACTGATCTGCTTACTTTATCCATATCCTATCACCAACTAAAGTACCTCCGCTGAACTCACTCTTGAAATAAATTACAACACCAACTTAAAGCTGGAAGTGAAAAAAGTTGTAAAAATTAAACCAAATCCAATCCGATAAAACCCGTACATAATAGTTTTATTTCAATGTGTAATATTCACGTAAATCTAAGAACCATTATACAACATTAAAATTATATATCAGATTTCTATGAGAAGGTGTTACAATTCTAGTCGATTCGGCCCATCGAAACTATTAGCTCTAGCACTCAAAAAGATTCATAAAGATTTATACAGCCAAGATAAATGTTTTCAAAGGCAAGTTATCAAACAGAATGTTCAAACTACACGCAGAGATATCAAAGCCGTTAGCAGACCGCGCACCGGATTCAGTTTGCTTTCACCAACTTTTTTTATTCAACCACGCTTCACGAACTTGCGTTTAGAATCAATAATTTATTTGAATGTGGAAATGTATTTAAATTACTCCATAAATTCTATTCGCGTGGAAATTAAATTTGTTCTATGTTGAAGATACTTGAATTATGTTTTATTATAGAATTGATTTTACAATTGCTATTATTCGGGGCTATATTTTAATTATTTTAGTAGTAATGAGAAAACATTAAAGCACTTTGCTTTTAAATTTCTAAATTTATATAATATAAAGTTATGCGCTATAATGTTTGCTGAGCTTGACAATCTCCGTGGCGCAGTTAGTTAAGATGATAGTTGTGAAACATTTTTTTTTCTTATGGTTATAATCCTAATTGGATCTCCGGCTAAGTTTCGTAGATACGCCGGACTTTTGTCGGTTAGATAATTAGGTAATTTAATATATACGCGAACTTTGAACATCTACAATACAAAGCAGACACACTAGGCCGATTTTTGCAACCATCGAATGAAAGAGATTTGTTAGACCCATAAATCTGTAATATTTATTTCAAACTCAATATGATTAACTTGTACATTGTGTGACTTGTAAAATAATAAAAAAAAAGCAAAATTTTACACACGTCAAAGCTCCATATTTCAGCCGGTGTTGCAACATTGTACTTACGGCTAGCAATTAAGGAATGGCTCATCAGCTGAGAAGCTATATACAACTTGTATTACACTTCTTTTACGTCGTGGTTTATATGATAGACGAGTTTCCTTTAAAGTGTTTTTTCTGTATGTATATTATTGACGCAGTATGATTTTTGCGGATCCCGGAGTCATTTTTTTATTGCCATCAATGGCGAGACGAGCATGTTCGCCAGATGGTAAGCGATATGGCATCTCAAAACAGAAGCAAACCAAACAACACCTTGAATTACAAAGCAATGCTTGGCATTCCACTGCGCTCGCCATCCTGAGACATAAGATGTAAAGTCTTAATATATCCAGTAGTTACTCTAGCTACAATGTCCTTCAATCCAAAACACAACAGTGCATTTAAACTGCTGTTTGGAGAAATAAGACATTGCGGTGGTACCAATTTTCCATTTAAATAAATACAGACAATAGTCACATAGTTAGCCCTGACCCCACACTAAGGTTGAGTCTTGTGTCGTGGGTAACTACGAGAGACTTTTCGGTCTCACAAACACCCAGACCCGAAACAAATACCTGTGGTTCACACAAATATTTTTCTCGGTGCGGATTGAACCCGCAGCGTCACATTTAACAGCCGTTGGCTAACAAACTACGCCACGGAGGCTGCACGGAGGCTTATATAGAAGAAGACATAAGGTGCTTTTATTTATTTATTTATAAACTTTATTGTACACCAGAAAAAAAAAATACAATAACAGAAATTAAAAATAATATTAAAAATAAGTACAATCGGCGGCCTTATTGCACTAGGCAATCTCTTCCAGGCAACCTTTGGATGGAGATAAGACACAGGAGAGAGAAAGGGCAGTCTAGGGTGTATAATGAAAGAAAAAAAAAAAAAAAAAAAAAACAAACTATACTAACAAATTAAAAACACAAAATAAAAGTAATACATTCATATAAATATGTACAACATACATACATATATACATATACAAAATAGACATAAAATATAATAAATATATACATAATAAATGCTAATGGAAATAGTAAAAGCACATTACATTTGCTTTTAATTCAGAAGATAAGATAGTTTCCTAAGGAGGAGTAAATAAATACTGAAAATCAGTAACTGTATCAGCCTATAGAAATCCCATTATAGGACGCGGGCCTCCTCTATGATGGAGCGCACCTTTGATAGGAGCCAGGCTATATAGACGACCACACTGGCCCAGTGCAAATTGGTGGACCTTATACACCAGATATTATAGTATCAACTATCACTACATACATGACTCTGAAAAGTTAGAAGTATGCCCTTTAATATGCACCCGCGACGATCGTTATAATGTTGGCAGCCGTATCTGATCAGTTACTAAGAGCCTAAGAGGCCACAACGCATATAAGCTAGTCTGAAGTATAGTCCGTCAAAACGCTTCTCATTGACACCAACAAATTAACAACTAAAATGTAAATAACAGAAAAAGGGATTTGTGGAATCTTGGACAAAATTCTGATTTTTAAGAAAAACACTTATCCCAGGTTATCTTAAGCTTATGGATGAAGCGAGCAAAATCTAATCAACAAATTACTGTTTATGTAGAATACCGACCTATCACTAAACAAAAAACCTACTGTTAGATATTGTTTATTAAGAAAAAAACTGCTAAGTTTAATAAATATAAGATCATGCCAAACGCCTACAAATTACGCCAACCAGTCATAGAGCACAATTATTATTGTTATAGTTTTTGTCACGATAACATAAACCTCTCACATTGCGACATGTGGCGGCGGTATAAAAATGGCGCACAAAGCAGGAATCGTGCTAAGGTGGGTGTTTTATATCGTGACACAAGTTTTGGAAGTTTACCAAATTGGTGGCAATTAATTTATATATGAAGTGTCAGTTTTCCGTTGGTAGCAGTTTTTAGGAATGCAGCTTCATAAGAATAGGGGGTTTTCAGTAATAAAGAATTTATAAAAACATAAAGATAATGAGCGGTTGTGTTTTTATAGCATATTTAGGCTATATCGAGAGGTTCTGGGTACGATTGTCATGTTGGGTAATAAATGTAGTGTGAAAATTTGGATTGTAATCATTTGTTTGGGGCTGAAAGTTTGCGTCAAAGTTGCCGCAAAAAGATAATATTTTTTTTTAAATTTAAAACGAGTGAATTCTGTTTTGGAAAGCAAGATTTGAGTTGGAATAGGATAAGTCTAGGTAGGAACAAATAACATGAATCGATGTAAATTTGTTAGGTAACAATACTTCTCATTATAAAACTAAGAACTGGAAACAAACTGCGGGCTAATGTTATGAATACAAAACTACAATAATTACAAGTGAAAATTTCATGAATCATGACACAAATATCGATTCAGGGGAGTTACTCTGTACACATGACGTCGACTGTTAGAACATCGAATCTAAAACTTTTCGAATATGCCTAAATACAAAATTATCGAATCCTGTATCGTACGTCGTTATCTTAGGCTAAGTTCGAAATTAATGCTATCATTCACTTCATACAGAATTTCATAGAGTTTCATGGAGAATAGTTTTGATTTTTAGAAGTGGAAAACTAGTATCTTATGTGTTGGCGTTCAACGTACATTCGAACTTCACGTCGGTAACCCAGGTTATCATTTATTCAATCATGTCACGGCAGTCCAGCAATTGCCGCCTAGTGTATTTAAAGTTGTTTTGAAATGTTCGTAAATTACTAGGTGTGGAAGTTTTTTTTTCTTTTCTTAGTGATGACCATTTATCCAACTTATGCAAGGCAGTTTAGATGGACAAAATTATGGCAGCATGATTGGGATATGTACCGAAACTCGACACTTTTAAGTGTCACTACATGACTACTTACTGTGAAAGTTATTGTAGAAATGTAACCTCCGCTATCGGCAGTAGAATACACGGTGGTAACACGATAGAAGAATATTTGAGTTGTATTTCTGATACATTTTTTGTTTGCTGCCGAAGTCAATTTTCTTCGAATATACCACGAGTATAAGTATGTATTTCGGTCAAAAATTATAATAGAATGGCAATATAAAAATATCTCCTCAACATTTTAGTTTACATATATATGTCACGGTAAGAGTGAATAATTGAAGATTATTAATAATTATCTATTATTATTAATAATTACCGAAAGTCGAGGTTAAAGTGATAAATTAATCACATTTGTCGGTTTTTATTAATAATTTGACCCTAGTAGTGATAAATGTAATAAGTGGCCAAGGGTTGCGGGGCGGGGCGGTGATTTTTTACGTGGTACGCATTGTCGCATCTGCGATTGACCCATAAATTAGAAAGGTTGAATTGATCTGCTTATGTTTAGTTGTTTTTTTAACGTCCGAAACATTATCTTCAGAAGAAAATTAGTGTACCCACTTTATGGATCAGTTAGGTCGACTGTGCCCCAAAACCGACTCGGAACACCCCGACTTCACGTAGTCTTTTGGCTACCGACCCTAGAGTGTATTTAAAAAGCCAGAGGCGCGGAGGGAGGGCAGCCCCCGCCCACTGTAACGAAGGATAGGCAACCGCGCGAGCCGCAGCGGCTGAGGCTGGTCGCCGGAGGTGACCAGCAAGCTGAAGCTGCGGAGGTGAGCATGGGTGCCTATATTTTGTTACGCAAGGGCGAAGGGGCTGAACTTCCCGTAGCGCCGGAGACGATGCAGAAGCTAATTTGTATTGACAACAAGTGTTTTAAGGGTTAGGTTGTTATAATAGATATTTCTCAGGAATGGTGCGTTTCCTTTTCATGGGAGTGGTACCAGGGGAGGTGCGCCACTCCCCTTCTCCTTCCACTCCTCCCATTTTTATAACTTTCACCAATATGTGTCGTGAATTATTAATAATCACTACTAAAAGTAATAAATTTCGATCGTTTATTCACATTTACCAAAACATATGGTTATTATTAATAATTTTGTAAAAATATTAATAATTTTCAATTAATCAGATTTACCGTAACATATACATACATAAACTCACACCCTTTTCTGGGAACTAGTAGGCAGTGGTGCAATCGAGACAACCACGTTCCATCTTGTTTTTTTTTAAGCCAACGTTGTAATAGGAGATAAGCCTATCGTCATATTGGACACAAATTTACAACTATGGGCTGATAATATAAATTACATTACATTTCCCGATTTCTCGACTATATTACATTTCCCGACCCAGGATTCGAACCCAAGACCTCAACCTTGTAATTGTTTCTTAGTAAGTACAAGTAAGCCACTGAGCCAGTATGTTAATATTCTCTTTTGAATAATTTATCAGTAGGTGATAGTAGAAAATTATAATACGACAAAGTTGCCAATCGAGAATAATAACCTGATCTAGAAACTTCAAACATGCTTTATTAATGAGAAGTACTGATATGTGTGTATTGATTGTCAATCACCATGCCCTATAACAGTAAAGCAAAACATCGTGAGGAAACCTGAATACCATAGCGATTTGTATGAATTTCTATGGTACGTAAAGTCCGCCAACATGCACTAGACCAGCGTGGTGGACTACATGGCCTAACCACTCTCAATCGTACTCTCGACTGTGGTGGAGGCCCGTGCCCTGCAGTGGGACGTATATGGGCTGATACAGTACAGTACTGGTAACTTTCAATAAATTACAATAAAAATATTCATAGACATGAATAAACATATTAATACTACTAAATAAATTACTTTTTGCATTCCACTTAAACCTAACAGAGCCAAATCAATGCAATGAAGTAAAAATATTCCACAGCACTAGCCCCAACCTTATTATACCCAATATGTAATGGTCGAGACTTGAGCGCCCATAAAACTCTTATAAGCTACGTAAGAAAAATCAAATCTAAGGCAGTAAAAGCCAGGCAAATCATAGGCATGATTAGAGCCTAAATTAAATCACCACTAACTTACCCTAATAAATTTTAATGATACCGTTCCCGTAAAAATTATAAGTTCATTTTGCTGTATAAGCGTTTGGTCAAACGTTGGCCAAACATCGCACCATTAAACTCTTTCGCGCTTCTTTTATCGCATGACAAAGGATGGCACTGGCATAAAATATTTAAAAGCATTCATAAAGGGTAATGTTCTATGAGTCCATTTTTGGTGATCTCATCTTTATTGAGCTTTTGTTGAGATATTGTTGGGTGGTAAAGATTAATGGGAATCGCGATAAAGAAATTGATATGTTGAATATTTTTTTTTTTTATTGCATTGAATGGCGAGACGAGCAAGCCGTTCGCCTGATGGTAAGCGATACGACCGCTCATGAACAGTAGCAATATTCCACTGCGCTCGCCATCCTGAGACATAAGATGTTAAGTCTCAATATGTCCAGTAGTTGCTCTGGCTACAATGTCCTTCAATCCGAAACACAACAGTGCATTTAAGCAGTGTTGTTTCACGGGAGAAATAGACATTGCGGTGGTACCTACCCAGATGGCTTCTCACATATGAGAGACCTACCACCAGTTAAATATATTTTGGGTATTCTTGACGTTTTCTTATTTCGAATCCTCTTCTGCACCTAAGCCTCCTGTTTATAATTATAGAAGGCTAACTGGCTAATATAGTAAATAACAATTATTGACAGTCCATATATACCTACTATACCGGGTATATCAAGACTGCTACCGAAAACGAAGCCGGGTGGTAGTTTTAGTGGCTACAAACACAATGCAACCAAAAATTTCGCTTAGAAACGCGACAATTATTTTTTATGATTTTTTAAATATCGTCATTTTTGGGTGGTAAATCCATAGATTTTGCTAAAATAATAATTTAAACTCTCTTATATCTTAGAGTATTTATAAATTAAAGAGTATACACTATTATTTTAGGAAAAAATGTATTTACCACCAAAATATGGCAATAGGAAAAAAATTACAAAAAAAAATTGTCGCTTTTTTTTGCAACTTTTTCTGTTGCATTGTGTTTGAAGTCGCTTAAACTACCACCCGGCTTCGTTTTCGGTAGCAGTCTTGATATACCCTGTATTAAGGTGTCTTATTTTTATTGCAATCAATGGCGAGACGAGCATGCCGTTCGCCTGATGGTAAGCCATATGACGACTCATGCACAGTAGCAAAACCAAACAACACCTTGAATTACAAAGCAATGCTTGGCATACCTCTGCGCTCGCCATCCTTATACGTAAGATTTTAAGTCTCAATATCATCATCATCATCATATCAGCCACAGGAAGTCCACTGCTGAACATAGGCCTCCCCCAAGGATCTCCACAATGACCTGTTGGAAGCGGCCTGCATCCAGCGACTTCCTGCGACCTTAGTCAGATCGTCCGTCCACCTTGTAGGCGGGCGTCCGACATTTCGCTTGCCTGTACGTGGCCTCCACTCGAGAACCTTTCGGCCCCAACGGCCATCGGTTCTACGAGCTATGTGCCCGGCCCATTGCCACTTCAACTTGCCAATCCTATGGGCTATGTCGGTAACCTTGGTTCTCCTACGGATCTCCTCATTTCTAATTCGATCTCGTAGGGAAACTCCGAGCATAGCCCGCTCCATGGTTCGTTGAGTGACTTTGAGCTTCCTAATAAGGCCCATAGTGAGAGGCCACGTCTCGGTGCCGTATGTCATCACTGGTAACACACAACTATCGAAGACTTTCGATTTTAGGCACTGAGGTATTTTGGACGAGAAGACGTCGCGAAGTTTCCCGAACGCTGCCCAACCGAATATGTCTCAATATGTCCAGTAGTTAATCTGGCTAAAATATTCTTCAAACCGAATCACAAAAGTGCATTTACACTGCCATTTGTTTGTTCTGCGGGAGTAATAGATATTGTAGTACCCACCACTAGTATTTTTGTTGCCTTATCAGTTTTGACAGTCCCTAGCCAAAACTAAGTTATGCCTTTCAAAATTATTCATAGTAAATTACATTTAACTACTACACCTAGAGTTCGTTTAGTTTATGAACTCTGTTACAAATATCCTCTTTGGCTACAAACGGCGATAAGAGAGCTGCTGTGATTGATGAATCGACAATATAGAAATAACCACCAGCAGCCGTCTCTCTGCCATTCTACAAAAAGTATGAAACAAAACCTTGCAGAATTCACTCAACTTTACTTACTGGACCCTCAAGCAATCAATTTCACAAGTACTTAAATTTTTAGTATGGCCATCAAACAGCCCTTTTTATGGTCGAGACAGATCGGGACACGTTTCCACGGTTCACAATGAATACCAAATTAGCGATAACGATCTTAAAGGAACTTATGGCTTTAGGGTACTTACGTCAGTTGTAAATGCTTCGACGTACTATTTCCATGAAAGAACATGTTTTATTTCAAACGACCTATTTGGATTTAGATCTCTAATAATTGTGACTGACCACCCAAGTAGGTATCACCGCAATTTCTATATCTCCCGCCAAACAGCTGTTCTTTTTTTATTGTTATTACTATCCTTTTTGTACTTGGGCTCTATGCATTGTGCTGTAATCATGTCAATAAACAAATATTTTCTTTTTTTTCTTTCAGTGTAAATGCGCTGTTGTGTTCCGCTTTGAAGGATATTGTAGCCAAAGTAACTACTGGATATAATGAGCCTTGACATCTTATGTCTTAGGATGACCAGCGTAGTGGAATGCCAAGCATTGCTTTGTAATCCAAGGAGTTGTTTGGTTTTGCTACTACCTTTGAGCGATTGTATCGCTAACCATCAGGCGTTTGGCATGCTCGTCTCGCCATTCATTACAATAAAGTAACAAAAATGATAAGCACTATTACTGATCCACATGAAAAATATTTTAATTAAGATTTTTCATACTTTAGAACAGTTTTTAAAAGTAAATATTACAAGATGTTTTAAACATTTTATATTCAGACAGTAAAATATGAGTTAGTAAATTTATTACTCCAATGCATAAAGTATCGTAAACTAAATTGTAACGACCGGTCAGTTTTGGAGTTTTAAGATAACAAACAAGTACATAAAACAACTTTTAGTATGATCGTATTGTTACATACATACAAAATAATTTATATACCGTACATAAACTCAAGTCTTTATCATATGAGGGTAAATGGCACAGAGCATAACTGGTAGATTTAAATGGTGGTAGATCTCTCATATGTGAGGGGCCACCTGAGTAAATACCATCCCAATGTCTATTTGTCCCGCCAAACAGCAGTTTAAATGCATTGTTGGGTTTTAACGACATTGTAGCCAGAGTAACGACTGGACATATTGATACTTAGCATAATAATGTACGACTAGCGCACTGGAATGCTTGGCATTGCTTTGTAACTCAAGTTGGTTTTTGGTTTTGCTAATGTTTATAAGCGGTCGTATCTCTTACCATCAGTCGAACGGCATGCCGGTCTTGCCATTCGTAGTAAAAAAACGGTAGAAGTTTCACAAATGCCATTTAACATCGCCAGATTATTTTCATCTCTAAACAATAAACTTGTCTAACAGTTAATCTACATTTTATGTTATGTCTCACGTAAAATCATTACATATATTATCCGCAGTAAGGTATTAAATTCAGCGATTTAATTTTATACGTTTATCAAATTTTTAAACACTGTATCTTTATTCAACGTTTCTACTCAAATATGCGACATAAAATGAACCTATGTATTAGAAAAATAGGACAGCCTGTACAACTTTTATCTTGTTATAATAATGACAATTATGTTGAAAAACATGTCATAAAATCACAGGAAAATGTGCTTTAATATGTAAAAACAAATTGTGTTGTACTTGTAGCGATTCAATTTCGTCTGCCACCGTACATCACACCTCTCTATCTTTCATGAATATTACGTATGTGACTATCTCTTTCCCTCGAGAACCCCAGGAGAAGATATTATATTCCGTTTAGAGAGCTGAGTACATAATGAACGTAATATGCACGTTGAGAATCTGTGAAGTTTATATTATTATTTACTACATACTTGAAATAACTTGAAAGCATCTGGAAAGTTGGCTTCGTTTGAAATTGATGAAAAAAGTTACTTAATATATTTTTCAGAACATTTTTATTATATAACGCTGTTATTTATTAACTACTTAAGTGAATGGACTGTTGTGATGAATGACTGTGGCTTCATTACTACTTTTCATTTTTTGTATCTACCCTGACAACATTGTATTTAAACCGGAACAAAACAGTGCATTTATACTGCTCTTTGGAGGAAGAAATAGACATTGCGGTGGTACCTACTCACATTATATGAGAGACCTACCGCCACTAAAATCATATACAAAAAGTTTGAGTTAAAATCATTACATATTAGGTTTTCTCAGATACAATATCTGCGAATGGTACCAGGATCTCATAACATAACAAAGTTGTGAAACATACAAGAAGCTGTGCTCAGAAACGATAACACTGAATACAATGTACAAGAATTTTGCCATCCATTTTTAGTTAGTGGACTGGGTCGAAACTATTTACACGGTACTGATGGAGTTTGGTAAACTCATGGCAGGTTATTTAGACTGTTTTTTTATGAGATTTTTAGTTATTTTAACCGTTAATAAAACCAAATATTGAAATATTTTACATTAACGCAACAAAATTCAACCGTGTTATGGATCGTCAGCGGTCTTTTATCAGATAATGCTACAAGATTATGACTATAAATTTTTGTTCTTTAAATAATGAAAACATTGATACCCTCGGTGGCGCATTTGGTTTAACGCTGGCTGTGAAACCAGGGGCCGCCGGTTCGACCCCGCACCAAAACCACGGTTTGTGTGAACCACAAATAATATGTAAATAATGTCGAGTCTGAGTGTTTGCGAGACCGAAAAGTAGTTTCTTTTACTCACGACACTAGACTCGATCTTAGTTTTGGGTCAGGACTATCTATGTGATTGTTGAGTGTATTTATTTATTTATAATATCTCAAATATTCCCTTAAATTCATAATTATCTCTGATTTGTAATTTCAAACGCAACACGTCGATAAAAGACAGGTATATGACCTATATGACATCATAATATAGTAAATACGATACTGTCTGACTCTTTGACGTGACATTAATAATAGCGTAGTATATGGCATAGGTATTCTTTAACAGTCGATGCCAACATTCAATCCGAATTCAAAAGCTGTTTGACATTGACCGCTCAATCTTTTCTCTGATTATATATTGCCAACAATGAATCTCAGTAGTGAAAAAACTATCTAAAATATAAATCTTCTATTCTTAAGGCTAATCGCTAAATAAAGATTTAACTCTCTATGGAAATCACAGATAGACTTCACAGATAGACTAATATACAAGTAGGAATGTTTACACTTCACATATCGACGCAGGAAAGCGATTTTGTCGTATCTCAATAAATGCGTATATGCGTGTTGTATATTATTTAATCCATAAAAATAATACCGCATTGAATTTCCTCGTAAAAATGTAAGGTTTTATTTTAAAATGTTATGATTAAAGATATGGTATGCCTACCCAAACCTTGGACATATTCGAATTTTTATTCATACTTGGCTGTCCAAGCCTCTATTCGAGTTGTAATAACTAAATTATCATCGATACGCATAAACTGTAGAAAATAAGTAAATAATATTATATCTCCAAAATTTATTTAATATAAGTAAGTGATTTTTTTCGGGTATATGGGGATCTCTGCATCGGCACAATGATAAACCTCTAGGCGGTTTTTATCGGAGTGTATATTTCTACTGCCATTATTTCTATAACAATTATAATAATTTCTATAGAAAAATAATTTAATGATAGAAATAATAATTTATTTCTAACATTAAATTATTTTTCTCATATTTTATTTATTTACAAAATGCTGAAAGTCCATTTACGTGCAAAATTGTGCCTGAAGCATTGATCTAATATATTTTATTCATTTGATTAAATTACATGTTCTGTTTTCTTTTTACCATATAACACGGATCTTTTATTTTAAATATATTAAAAATATAATCTCTTATATATTCAAAATACATAGAGCGTTAGCTACTTCGCTACCTGCAACTAACTACATCGCAGTTAAAGTGGGGCAAATGGTACTTGCCCTCCTGTACGACGGTAAAAATTCTATCTAAAATTATTCTCAGCGCTAAAGTGGTGCCACTTTGCAACTACTTATGATGTTGATAATATGGAAGATTTAAATGTTTGGTCTTACTCTGGCTACAATGTCCTTCAAACCGGAACACAACAGTGCGTTTACACTGCTGTTTGACGGGAGAAATAGACATTGCGGTGGTACCTACCCAGGCGGCCTCTCACATATAAGAGACCTACCAATAGTGTGTTTTCAAACAGGAATTTACTTTGTTTGTCTTACAGCAAAAGCTTTGTGAATAAAGAAAAGCATATTATAATGACTGAGTACACACACACACACATAAACTCACGTTTTTTCCTAGAAGGGGTAGGCACAGGTTCTCCTGGTAGCATCCAGGACACCCACGTTTCGCCATGTGTGTTGCGTCACACGATGTGATAGAGGGCAAGCTTATCGCCATATCCGGCACAAATTCCTGACTCCAGGCTGACAATGAATAGGAAAATACAACTTTACCCGACTCGGGATTCGAACCCGAGACCTCAGCTTCGTAATCGTACCGTAGTACAAATGCACCAACGAGGCAGTCAATGATTCAGAGTATATAGGAAAAATGCGTGTATATTTATTTTAATTTTGAAAATAGTTCACGAAGTAACCAAGGAAAATGGTTGCTTCAGTCAATCTTCAAGTCGAAATCTGCCTTATATAACCCTGATCAGAGCTGATAAATTGTATTTACTAAAAGAAACATCAGTTTGTTTATTTATAAAGACAAGACTTATTGGAATACAGACATGATTCCTAACTCTCTGACTCACAAAATATAATAACGAAGGAAATTAAAAAGAAAAACACACGACGCGTAAGTTTCTCAAGTGTGAGAGTCATAAGTTAGTGAAAGTCAATAGGCAGCAGTTTGTCAGACCTCTCCTGGGGCCCGAAATCAGGCTTGTTTGACAAATTACTTGCCGGCACTTGACAAGTGTCATCCTTAACATTAGTACGAGAACTTGCTTAATTACTCGCACCGAATTTTATCACGTTAATTTTCAATTCGTTGCGTTATTAAGGATAGTTTTGCAATTACATAATCTGTATCTGTATCAGCCCATATACGTCCCACTGCAGGGCACGGGCCTACTCTACAATCGAGAGTACGATTGAGAGTGGTTAGGCCTGGCCTAGCCTTAACGCTGGCCTAGTGCGGGTTGGCGGACTTACATATCATAGATTTTTTTATAAATCCCTATGGTATGCAGGTTTCCTCACGATGTTTTCCTTCACCGTTTTAGTGCGTGGTGATTGTCTATCAATACACACATGACTCCGAAAAGTCAGAGGTGTGCTCTGGGATTCGAACCCGCGACCACCGTGAACATGTTGGCAGTCGCGTCTAGTCCGTTTACCAACAGGCCACCACGCACTCCACACACACAATAATTATTTTTTTTATCAGTGATTAGCGAGAATATCATGCAAAGCATGGATTATAAAGCAAAGCTTGGCATTTCACTGCACTCGCCACCCTGAGACATAAGATGTTAAGTCTCAATATGTCCAATATATGTATGTATCATTATTTATTTTGTTATTGAATCTTTTGCTTTATTCTAGATGTCTAATTTTAGAAGCATATTTTGTGTAGAAATAATAATACCAACTATTACGCCATCACCATCAACATTTTTATTTACTGGAAGTCCACCGTGGAGCATAGGCTTCCTTAAAAAACTTCGTCCTATTAGACTTACATTTATCAGCTTCTTGCAATCTTTAGTCGGAAATCTGTTCTCGTTTTGTCGCACTCTGATTTCCAGATTGCGGCCCTGACACGAGCATCTTTCGACCTTATTGACCAAGGATTCTTCACATTTACTTCCATATCTTCCCACTGTGTCTTCTATTTGACATAATTTCGTCAATAAACGATATACATTTTTCATCTAAATTCCTGAAGTGAAGCTTACTTTTCTTATGAAAGAGTATCAAGGCTTTTAATATATAAAATATGAGCTATCTTGGGTCAAGTCTAACGACTCCCTGCGGCCCGATTTACGTACCCAAATCATTAGTAAGTGATCCCTTTTAAGCGATCCGCACCCAAAGGGCTGTAACAGGATTCTTAGGTTGTGACAAAGGTGACCCTTTATCAACGAGGTAGAATACGGATGAGTCCAAGGCTTGACTTTGAACAGAATTTAATGATTCCTAAAAATATCAGCAAAATTGGTTGTGAAATAAGTGAAATACATATTCAATATATAAAACTTGTTATATTTTAACAACGCAGGGGGGACTTGTTTTCTCTTTCGCACGCATGATGCACCTTACGGATGTCGTCACGGCGCGGCGTGCGTGTTTCTATTACTTATTCCACCAAATTTTAAAAATTTGTATCTTTATTATTACTAAATGGATTTTCAAAACTCTTCCCGATTATGGTAATGCATAATGTAACCTTTCGATCTAATAATAAATATTGAGGAAACTAGCCTATTCTTGTTTCTACCAAAAAAACAGATTATGCATTAACAGTCACATATTTCTATTATTTTTATTTATTGAGATCTCCAATAAGGAACACATCGTACAAGTATTTCTATAATATGGATATTATAGGAGATTAATTCAAATGAAATGAAATAGAAAATGAATTAATCAACATGCAATAGGACAAAACAGGAAGAAACAATACTATGAAGTGATTAGATTATTTATAAACTAATGGAATAAATTTATACATATTTATTTCTTGCTTTGGCTTTAAAATATAAATATTGAAGAAACCTGGTTATTGGGATATTCTAAATGAAGACTACAATAATGTCTGCCGCACTAGGTCAGAAGGAGAATTGAGCTCGGATTTATAATGCTTATTTTTCTTAATTGATGGCTAGTGCTTGGCAATGAAATACACATAAACTGAAAAAAATATAATCCCTGGCTTTAGGATATTAATAAATATATCAAGCTTAAATATCTCCACGAAAACCCATAC
The DNA here is from genome assembly GCA_009982885.2 of Hyles vespertilio. Lineage (NCBI taxonomy): Eukaryota > Metazoa > Arthropoda > Insecta > Lepidoptera > Sphingidae > Hyles > Hyles vespertilio. The sequence goes on from CM042807.1 coordinate 21,370,538, forward strand.
AACTATATCCCATTAATGAACCAACAGCAACCAATACCTTAAAGCAGTCCGGCATAATTTGATCAATATTTAATCTAAACTCCACTACACCTTCAATCAGGTTTACAATTACTTAGCCGAGTATAAAGGCACAAGTAATAGACCTTCAACTAGTAGATATAGAGTAATACATCAAGAGACAATAAACAATAAAGTTGCAGTGGGTACATTGTACCACCGCAATAAATGTATTGATGCCGACTCAATATTTCTCGAACCAGTGCTCTGACATACTTCGCGCTGCCAATTCAAAACTTCAACTCGTCGAATTTCTCAACATTTTCCTTCTGGGTTTAGAGGCGATAAATTATGTGTTACAATGTCGCCGGAATTGAGGCCTTGGGATCTTATGTTACTTAGTAGATGGGAGATGTGTGTTTAGTTTTATGTATTTTAGAGGAAAAAGTTTCACTGATGATATGTGATACTGAGGGGCCGCCTGGGTAGGTATCACCGCAATGTCTATTTCTCCCACCAAACAGCAGTGTAAATGTATTATTGTGATCTGGTTCGAAGGACATTGTAGCCAGAGTAACTACAAGACATAATGAATCTTCTATCAAACATCTAATATCCCAGGATGGCGAGGGCAGTGTTTTGTATTGCTACTATCCCAGAGTCGTATTGCTTACCATCAGGTAAATGGCACGGTAAAATGGCATGGTACTCGTCTCGCCAGTCATTGCCATAAAAAAGAGGATATAGAAAGGGTTCGAGAAAAGAAAGTTTGATGATGAAAATGACGAGCTCATTAGTAGCCTTGATGTATGCAATTTATTCTATTAGAAATGGCTTTATATCATCATCATCATCATCATATCAGCCACAGGAAGTCCACTGCTGAACATAGGCTTCCCCCAATGATCTCCACAATGACCTGTTGGAAGCGGCCTGCATCCAGCGACTTCCTGCGACCTTAGTCAGATCGTCCGTCCACCTTGTAGGCGGGCGTCCAACACTTCGCTTGCCTGTACGTGGCCTCCACTCGAGAACCTTTCGGCTTATATAGACAATGATAATTGTGAATTGAATACTGCAGGAGTAGAGTAGTAGAATTCAGTAGATATTTCTTATAGAGTTCATAAAAATTGCAAATTTTAAGGTACATTTTCTTCATATTTTGTAATGTTTCAAATAACATTAATTGACTTTTAAGCGAAACCAAGGCGATACTAATATACACACAAGTGTCGCAGATTTTAGAATCTGCGTAGCGTTAGCGCTACACCAGGCATTACTCCAGCAAACCAAACAATCTAATGCCAATTTTTAACCAATTTCATGGCATGCTACACCGCGTCATTCTCGTTCCATTAATTCCATTCGATTTCACACAAATATGATGTTTTATATCCAAAAGTGATTCAATAGTCGTCCACACTCGTGAACACTGTCGTTTTATTTTCATTAATTCAATTTTATCGGTCCGATGCTTTTTGTCCATCGCCATTCAGCCGTTTATCTTTTGACTCTGAACAAGGGAATCATAAAATTTAGAGCAATCAGCCCCTATTGTGGACTGTAACTATAGGCGTTTGATTAAACGCCCGTTGAATTACATTTGGGTTTCCGTGAATTCGATATTTGAATGGAAAAAAATTGGTCGTGAAGGTGTGCATTTGAATTTCCGAATTAAGGTGTACATTGTGGGGATTGATTGTAAAAAAATATTTAAGCCAATGAGACACTTTTAGACATCGAAGATCCTTGGAGGAGGCCTACATTCTATATTGAACTAGCTGTGTCTGAAAAGAAAAAGAGAATTGCATTCCTAGCAAATTTTCTATTTTTTCAATATTTTTTGTTCCAAGTTTTTAAAGCTCGAGTGTCAGCATACGAGAAGTCAGGTATAAGAATATCGATGATGCCATAGTTATAACATAGAATATCTTATAATTACTTATTTAGTAATAATGAACACACCCAACACATACATAATCCTTACCCCATATTAAGATCCAGTCTCGTATCGTGGGTATCAGAAACTACGACTTAAGAGAGACTTTTCGGTCTCACAAGCACTCAGACCCGAAACAAATGCTTGTGTGTCTAACCAGCTGCGCCACGAAGGCTGTCATTATGTCATGTTATTACATTACACGACAATACAGGTACCTTACAGACAAGACAATGTGAATATCGATCGCCTTCATTAGCTATTAATTAAATTAATAAACTCCATACAATGAACACGATACACTGCGACTACGTAATGAAGATACCTAATGAAGAATCATTAACGATAAAATAAATATGAAAACTTTGAACGAAGTTTCTCGAGCTTTGATATCGAGATACAAAGTCCATGCAACTAGGACAGAAATGAGAGGAAATATCTAGTTTTTAAAAGACAATCGAAGAAGTTCTCTTGGTTGGTATAAATATTCATAAGATAAGTTGGACGCATGGCTCTTTGCATTCTTGGTAGAAATTGAGACTTACGTTTTGAAAGTAACAAACAGATTTTTAATTGTATAGAATAAAAAGCGAATTCAATAAGAAATGCAATATAGGTAATTATGTAAATAATTTTATGGCCTTGTTTTTTTGGATTGATGTTATGAAGTTATTTAGCTATAACAAAGTACTATTCAACATTATTAAATGCTACAAAAAATAATTTTACAAAACCAATAATTCTCACAACATTCTATATATAAATATAGCTATTATAATTTCGTTTTCAAAGATTATACGTATAGTTTGTTTAGCAGTTATTTTAAAAGTGGTTCTGTTATGGTTTTTGTTAGAAAATATCACTAAATTATGGATTTTGCGATACCCTTAGCCCATTTGTTCATGTAGGTTGGCCAGCCCCTGGCCACATATGTCGCAGAGGGAATAACCGCTGGAATAAGCGTTTTCTGGAATGGAGATCGCGTCTTGGCAAATGACGCGTGGGGCGCCCTCTGGCCAGACGGCTTGCACTAGAGAGTCGGCAGCGACTGGATCCATAAAGCAGCAGACCGAGCTCTGTGACGTACCTTGGCAGACGCCAATGTCCAGCAGTGGACAGCTGTTGATTGGAGATGAAGCCCAAGTTTTCATGTGTTCTATAAAATATTGTATTTATATTTGTTGAATATAAAATTATTCGTACTTACAAACTTATTTGAACCGAGATTCCATATACCGGTTAAAAATATTACATCTTTCTTTGCTTTCTATTAGGACTTTATTTCTCGTGCAAATATAAAATAGGTATTGCATTTCTGACGTATTCCCATTTGACTCTTATTCTACTCGAGCAAGCTTCGATGTACTGGTATTGGAAGCTATGCTAGCAAATATTTCACTACCTTCGATTTAGATTTATATTTATACAATCTCTTATATACTATGTCATACGCTTTTTGTCGGTGAGTCTGTTTCTAAACTGGTAGTTGGATCAAAAAAGTAAATTATGACTAAAACTGCAGTATGAATTTTACAAGTAAAGTATAAATCCGCATTCTTTTGGCATCCGAATCCGTTGTTGTCAAAAGTAAGATTTTTGCTTATCTTCACATTTTATTACATTGGACATGTTAATAATGTTAGTTTTCATGCATAAATGCTTGTTATTCATATTATAAAAAAAAAATCTCAATGACTTAACTAGTTTTTTTTTTTTTTATATTTGATTTGTAGTTCCAAATTTCGCCACACGCCAATATTATTTAGATGACTTATACAGTGCAAAAGCATTATCTATCACATTTATGTATATCTATATTTAATGTAAATATCTCAAGTCTTTGTTGTTAAATCACATCCACATCTTTCAACAGACCAACAATATCAGCTGAGCACAGAGCAACAAACCTTTACGTGAACTTGGCACCAGAATACACCATCACATTACCCGAGAGCAAATATCTCGCTGTGTTATATCTCGGACACGCTCGTAAAGTGCATTTGATGCATTTTCATACGTAGCAAGTGGAAAATATAAAAATGTTCGCAAGAATATGAACATTGTGCGGCAGATCGCAAAGGAATCCTTGTGATAATATTCAACGCGTTATTTCACACCAGAGATTTTGAAAAAGCTTTACATAAAGATATTTTTATATCGTCTCATTGGTATGACATTATAAGTAAATCAAAGTATGTATAGAGCCACAAAGTTATCTGACCCGGTGAGAGAGTCGCTGTAATCGAATTTGGTGTTGCCATTAAAAATAGATATTGCAATAAATGGGGTAAAGTAAGATTTTTCAATCCGATCAATAGTGTCGAGAAAATGACCAGTTTCATCTGCATATTATTTTTCCTTCACACGATTTCTAACAAATCGCTCCTCAAAACCCTTAAAAAAGTGTATCTGTATTCTCCTCCACAATCGAGAGTACGATTGCGGGGGCTTAGGCCATATAGCCCACCACGCTGGCCTCATGCGGGTTGGTGGACTTACATACCATAGAAATTCAAATAAATCGCTATGGTATGCAGGTTTCCTCACGATGTTTTCCTTCACCGTTATAGTGCGGTTTTATCAATACAAGCATGGCTCCGAAAAGTCAGAAGTGTGACCTGAGATTCCAACCCGCAACCAGCGTGAACAAGTTGGCTGCCGCGTCTGGTCCATTTACCAACAGGCCACCACGCACGTAACGTAAAATGAGACGAGTAAGATACATTTTAGTTTATGATATGTACTTACATATTATATTCTACTAGTACGTACATAATTCTGTTTTCATGGAATTTATTTTATAAATCTGACAACACAAACCTTTGGTGGCAGCTACGCGTTAATACAATTTTTCGAAGAGTATTATTGATGTCGGAAGACGCTTTTCATCCTACGTAAAATTTAATACCTGAAGTATAACGTTCCTAGCATCACTTTTTAAAGCTTTCGGCATTTTTCACTAGTTTTAAATAATGCAGGAAAAATAAATACATTGAGTAAACAACCAATGGCGGATATGTCAACGACTGGCAGCTAGATTGACAGTTTCAAATGACGTCTTTGTTTCCAGTTTTGGCCACCGGGCCAGATAACTTTGTTTCTCTTTAGTTTGGAATTTCCGAACAATCTACGAGTAATTTGTGACAGCATTTAGAACCTTAAAATTAAATGAAGTACTTTAGGATTTGGTAGACTACAAGACTACATTGGTCCCGTAAAAGTATTTCATCACATAGTTATAGTGATTTTCATAAATCTAGTGACAACATTCTTAATCTTAGGAAGTGAGACACAGTCCAAGGACTCAGACATATTTTTTTTCTAAACTGATTTCAATGAAACTAAATACAATGTTCTTAAAAATATATATATTGAGATGCTTTTCACTGTACAACACATGAAATAGTGGTGTTCAGACGACAAAATCTAGTATATCAAATTTAAGTAAAGTTAAAAAAATTCACTTGTGTATTCATATCTCCATGTCTCGAATCTTGTCATGGGTAGGGAGTATTTGCATCCGTTGTGATATATTTAGTGGAAAAGTTGCTGTAAAACTATATGTCAAAGTCCTAAGTAGTCCTAAGTAGAAAATTATGGTTTGTAATAATGGTCAAAATTACGAATTTTGTTCCAAATTCCTTAGAATCTGATTTTAATATTAAAAATATGCCTGGTGTTGCTAATACTGGCCACGTTGATATTAGCGAGCTGAATATTCAGTTTTACATGCTTATAAAGTTACACGTCATCAGCTTTTCATAATAATATGACTACGCCACCTAACGATTACTCATCGGTCAGTTGCAAGAATTTGTTGTTGGCTAGCAAGGCTTACGAGCTGGTAAAGTTATTTTAAATTCCTTAACGAGGGTGTTTGGCCTCCAAAGTCGACATTGTTCGTCCCAATTTTGAAGCTATTAGTTTTCCAATATTTCATAACCCCATTTTAAAGTACTCCAGTAATTTTGGACTCGGCAGGATTGAAATTAATGGCCGTCTTTACGAGACAAACGAAGATCCATTGTGACGAGACCAATTAATTTCAAGTTTCACTGACATTCGCCTCTTTGATGTAATTCAGTGGGAACTCGTGATTTCCGCACGAATAATGCTTAAGCAAGATATTCCGTTACTTTAAAAGTATATTTTGATGTTTTATTAGTTTGAGCAGCTTGCGAATAAATAGCTATTGCGTTCTAATCTTAAAAAATGAAAAAATTACCTACTTCATCTTCCTCCTATGTTGAGATATCAAAGCATACATTTGACAATGCATGCTTTGCAATACAAGTGCAATTTTGAATGAGCGGAATGAGATTGTAAAACTCTCTAAACTTATGACCATATGGGCCAGTACCTAAGAAGTTGACTTTCAAGTTGGAAGATCGCTGGTGATGAACCCTGAGCTAATCTTATCCTAGTATTTTAGTGGTCATGCTAAACTATAGAGGGCATCAAAAATGTTGGTTCTTAAATCCAGACTGAAAACAAATAGTTATTGTAAGCTTTTATCTTTTTCAGAAGTTACAAACAATTTTCACGCCTGTATCCCATATCACAGGGATAGGTAGACACTACAGACCGCCACTTTGCTTTTATCCTGACATATTGTTACATTCTTTTCATCCACTTTCATCAACCTCGTCCTGCATTCTCACCAATTCAGGGTATTTTAACCTGAACTTTGTTGATATTGATAAGTCTCCTCTCATCTATCCACTCTTCATAACCAAACAATCGTAACATTCCTTTTCAAAACATATTAAAATAAAACGTCCATCAAAATATTTTTTTCACTTCAAACTAATAATTCGCAGCAGTTTCCGACGTCAATATAAATTTTATCTGTGTCAAACCAAGATTAATTTTCACGTAATCCAGCCTATCAAAGCGGAGGTAGTCAGGCTTAAGATTTGGAATTATGTAGCCCTGTGTGTTCTGTACGGACCCGTGTAAGTCAATAATTGCTTGAATTTGATTTTAGGGTATTAGAATTTGCATACCCATTGTCCAGTTCAACGGATACAACTGTATTAATGGCGATCTATGACTTGAAATTTGCATATTTTATACTAGAAGTTACTACTCTGGTATATTTGTGTTTCCCAAGATAGTTGCTAGTTACCTCAGTGGCTAGTAGCAACGTCAATGAGCTATAAATCGCGAAGTAGTAAGTTCGATTTCCAGTTGTGACAATACACTTCCCATGAGTATTTGGGCTTGAAAATTCTCATAATATGTGTTTCTTATTCTGTTTTTTATGTATGTATGGCAGTATGGCTATAAACACTTCTATCAAATATTTAGACAACTATAACCTCAACGAAAGAACATTGGCGAAAATGGACCATGAACGGGAACAGTTATGAATGGTACATCAAATTTTTTTTATAATTTATTGGAGTCAAAATGCATATTTCAATTTATTTTTAAAAACCCAGATAAAAAGAAATACTTAAGTGTTTTTAATAATATTGAACGCATATGAGTGCATTCCATCAGTCATACTTTGAAGGTAGTACTAAAATAAAAATAAAGTGTAGATATTTTCTATGACACATGACTTTATTTTACGCTTTCATGTTGCTTTTTTGTGATTTCCGATTTATGACTACTGTTAATTCTCTGTTTATATTTGTGACTTTAATCACGGACTCCGATATACCCTTGTATTTCTGACCACTTTGTAAGATTAATCATTGTATAACGATAACGCTTTGTGATTTGGTTTAAAGTGTGAAGTATTACCATATTTCCAACATGAACTCGGTGCAACAGTGTGCTCCTCAACAATTTTCGCATTGTGTTCAATGCAACACCAGTCTTATACTCATTTCTGTAATCAGTGAGTGGGTGATTAGTGAATCGAACAATTTTTATTTAGCCATAAATCTACAAGTTATCCTTTTTGTAACTGGACATCACTCCTCATGCACTATACAACACAATAAACTATATCCCAGCTGTGTACAATATATTTCTTTGTCAGGTCCCAAAATGTATGGACGTGACCGATGTTCTTTGCAGGGTTAATTACTAAAACCGTCACTATAGCAAAGGTCGGACTGGACCATCAATCAATTCCTACAATAAATATTATTCAATTAATTTCCTGCAAAACAATGTATACGCTGTAATTCGCCAGTCCATGTTATTTTAGAACAAAACTAAATTTGATCGGCATTTATTTGCACTGGCTGCCAAAGGTCTTGCTCGATTAAACACAAATATTAGTTTTGCTATCCATAGAAGACCATTCTGCGGGCGATTTAATAAATATATTTGAAATGACTTCTTTACATTGCCCGTCTTTTGTTTCTTGTAAAATAATAATGAGGTTATGAAAACGAATTATTTATTGAATTAATTTTATCGGTATTAGTGTTTTGTTGTGGTATTTATATCATCGTTCACTGCAATCAATAACATAATAAACCACGTGTACTGTGTATTCTAGGATGACCGAATATGTATCACCATTCATTTATACCAATTAAATGTATGGAATGGTGCATGATAGTGACCTCGCAATAATAAAAAATCTGTCGAATTAACACTTAATTTCACATCAGCGTTGAATTTATTTTATTTATTTTTATTGTCTGTTGCCTATGTTCTGCAGCAGACTTTCGCTGGCTGAAGAAAAGAAGAAGATTGTTTTTGTGTTTTGTATTAAGCACAAATAATGTGCTATAACACACCAAATAAACAAGCACACAAAATTAACAAGCACAGGTTATATACAAAACGCGGCACATTGGAGAGTATAATTGCACCAAAGCAACATACATAGTACATACATAGTAGATGCGCTCACGCCTTTTCCCCTGAAGAGTTAGGTAGAGATACTACCACGACACCCAAATTTCGTCTTGTATGTGCCGTCCCACGATGTGATAGGAAAGAAGCCTATCGCCATATCGGGCACTTTCTCACTCCGGGCTGATAATGAATAAACAATCCAATATCACTTTACCTGACCCAGGATTCGTACCTGAGACCTCAGCTTTGACATCAATACCACTACCCCACCGAGGCAGTCTACTGACTGCAGTATTCAACTATACCATTTTTATAAACGGCCACATTTAACTATAATAGTTCTCAGCAACTGACATACAAGTTGCCAGCTAATTCCACCACACATCCATGTCTCAATCCCTCAAGTACAACTCCGGTCCAGATAGTGGCACTTCCGACCGACAGTGAGCGTTTTATTTGTATTTGTCTACATCTCAGTGCATTGAGGGTTGGACGCAAAGGCCCGTGAAGGTTAGCGTTAACCCTTATGAATGATAATGGCTTTTGAATTAACCGTCTTGGGCTGAGTTATTTGATAGATTGTGTCCAAAGGATCAATGGTGGTGGTTCTCAATGGGTTTATTGCTCAATCAGCCGGATTGCAATTAGGTATATAAAGTTTAATAATACGAATGGTTTATTGGTAAAGTTGCGTTGTGGAGCGCGAGGAATTTGGTTCGTCGAATTAAATTTTTTATTATTCAAATTTCGAATTGAAATTCTGAGAATTTATTTTTGAAATGAGGTTTTATTTACTATGCTTTCTTCTAAGTGTAATTCGTTAACGTTTAATTTAACTTTATTCGGAATAATATCATATTTAGGTACTCTTACAGCCGCTGCCAATAAACAATCCCAATCCAAAAATTTCCGTTTGAGATTGACAGCTCAATCTTTTTTCTGATACTATATTGCTAATACTACCTACTGCCAACCCGCACTGGGCCAGCGTGGTGGACTATATGGCCTAACCACTCTCAGTCGTACTCTCGATTGTAGAGGAGGCCCGTGCCCTGCAGTGGGACGTATACGGGCTGATACAGAATATTGCTAATAATCAATCTCAGTAGTGAAAAAACTATGGCAACATGGTAAATGACAAATCGAAAAGTAGAAAACAATCCAGATTGACTTCAATCTAATTTTTTCGATTGATTACTGGCATCGGCCGTTACTGTAATATGTACTGAGGTATACATTGCATAATATTAAAACATTTTTTTATATTAAATACAGTTTAAATAGACTGCAGATTTAAATAAAATCAAAAGCAGATACATCTTATATTGAAAATATATCACAAGTTTGAATTCGCTCTATGTGATTTCGCTGAAATACCGAATTTTCTTGTCATATCCCATCTTTACTTCTGAAGGCGTGAAAGTTTAATTTTCTTATAACATTTAAATTGTTTGATGCTAAATATTTTTATTAGTATAGTTTTAAAATTATAATTTCTTGATAACATTGGTGTGGTGAAATTAAAATTCGATATCCACACATATTTGAATTTACATTAAGGATAATAAAATAATGAATGCTGCAATCCACAATTATGAAACAATTATCTTATTGTTCCTGCTTCCAGGAAAGGCAGCCGTCTTTATTTATTCTAATTAGTAAACACTTTGAGTTCTCCGAACACTTTCGATTTCCAATTCTTATCAAACTATTACAAAATAATTCATATCCATAAAAGTTCTGCATCAAACTCATTTTATGCAATCTAATTTATATGATAATAAAGTCAATAATATTATTATACCGTTAAGAACTGTAATACTTACTCAATAAGATTGAGGAATTTAAAACAGAAATTTAAAATAATAATAGACTGAAGAGACTGGAAAACAATTTTTCATATTATAATACCCACAATCCACTTTAAAATATTTTTTTACCGCTTAATTCCTCGATATTTTAAGAATAAAACCTACCTGGTACAGAAGAATATCTCCTCATGATTGAAGACAGCTCAGAAGATCATCAGCAACACAGGAGCCTGACACAAACACTCACAACGAACACCTGTGTCCAAACACCGAGAAATTACAAAAGTTGTAAGAGAGGAAAAGTTGGGAAATCGGGAGAAGGCTGTCAGGGAGAAGAACACGGGTTAAAACATAATTTAAAATTTCATCGTTTCCGAAGTACACGTGCGTCCGCACTTCGCAGAAGCCCACGAGCGGTGTGTATCGAAAGCCGGCAGAGTCGCTTCTGCCGAGTTTGGGCGGGCGCTGGGCGGCGCGACGCGGCCGCCCTAGGCGCGCCTGCTACCAGGCTCACAGAAACCAGTAGGAGGTGTCTACCACGTGCGTCGGGACGCAGCGCGCATGCCCGGGTGAAATGAGGAAAAGCTGCGCGTGTGAGCGAAATAGACATACTTTAAATTTAGAAGTTGGAAAGAGAGCGGTGAAATACTAAATTTGGAAGCGCCAAGCAGTCTGAAAAGTTGCCGTTCACACGCGTAGTGCTCACGTGTAGGGAAGCTTCAGGTGAAAGTATTAAGTATGAGATTATTAATATTGTATTTTTATCTATTACTAATACTGATTGTAAAAACTATTGTATCAGTGTTCCCTGTTATCGATTATTTCACTGCAACCCCTGTTTATCTTATCTGTTCCAATATTGTCTACTGCTCACATAGACGTTAATAAAATCGTTCGCATTTTACACAAAACATCAATTTATTAATTAGACTATTGAAAACAAACATTATTTTCAGACATGGAAATTCAGAATAATAGAAAAAGTTGTAGTTAATATCACCTGAAAAAAATTCACATACTAGTTAGGTGTGGATACAAAAATTCATCGAACATTGTTCTTGAACATAGATTAACCTGCGAGAATATTTTAACATATTAATAAACACTCATAAAATAAATCACCCTAGGCCTAGAACAATATCTCTCAAATAAGAATAAAAAAAACTATAATAGATTAGTTTATTAAACCTAATTCCCGAGAGCGAATACTACTGACTCAGCGAAAGTGAGTTTGTTATGACTTTATAACTCGATAACAGTGAGGGTCGCACCCTCCGAGTGAGCGCGCGGCGACGCGATGTTTCGACTGTCCCCTACTAATCTATGACGTCCTGGTACTTCTAACCTTATTACTGAAATTTCAAGGAAAACCGGTTTCACACAGAAATTACTGAGAAACTTTTCGTTGGTTTCAGCCGTTTTTGGTAAAGATTTTTGATGCAGTTTTTATTTTTGCAAGATAAATACTTATTAAAAGGGTATTTTTTTTTTTTTGAAAATTGAAATTGGAAAGAAATTGAAGATTGAGAAAACCTGCAAAATTAAAGACAATTAAATTTCTACTTTATTTCGAATCAAAAACAAAGTAACAATATATTCGCTAGTAAATAAATGTCCAGCAATCAATATCAAAATAACATTTTCGACACCAGGCCGTTTCAGGTTTTCAGCGTGACAGCTGACAGTGACGGGACGGTTACGTCACGGCCGTCACTCCCCGCAAACAAAGTACTAGGCGATCATAAAACAGAAGAGCTTAACGAGGCGCAGGTGCGAAATAGAACAAACTCCCGCGGGCTACAGAAATAGTATCGGAGCTCGTGCGCTTAGCTGTCAGAACGTGTTCTGTGATTAAGTTTAAAATTAAACGGCCAGTGTTTTTTAATTTTTAACGAAACATTTCTGGGCCTTGTTCGAATTTGTGTTCGAATTATAAAGTTTAAATTGAAGTTTTAATGAGATCTATGAATGGTATGATGTAATTCGTAATATTAAAAACTTTGTATGGAGTTGATTAACTGATGTGTTGATCGAATTCTGACAATGTTATTTCTGTCTGTAGTTTTCAATTGAAATTCATTTTAGGTCCAAAAAAGCTTTTTATCAATGTTATACAATATAATTGCCAGTAAGTATAATTTTTAAGCCAGTATTATCGGTCGAAATTATATTATTTTTAAATCATAAGCTATAGTTAGGATCGCCACCCATCACATCGTGAGACGTAAAAACAAGGCGAAACGTCCCGGTTACACCCCTATCTGCTCCTTCTGGGAAAATCGGTGTGAGTATATGTATGCATCAAAGAACAGTTAAATAAAAAATAATAAATATGTTACGCAATTATTTATTTACAAACAATATCAATTAATCTTAATAACAAGTTAAGAAAAATAATTAATTAAACTATAATTATTAAAGTTACATTATAGTCCATGTTGGGTAAACAACTTGGCCAAACCGGATTGCTACGTAAATAAAAATCCTCTGCGTTGCAATCACAAAAACAAGCAATGAATTCATTTATTTATACAATAACTAGCGGCCCGGCCCGGCTTCGCCTGGGTGCAAATACAAATTCCAGTCCATATTTTATTTAAAATCAACATGACAGCCGTTGTCTAAACTGCTTATCCAATCACATCCTGTACCTATTCTTCTGTCCCATTTTATCCACCTTATATTCTATTCTATCCCATCTCTCCAGATTTAAATCATTGTTTTGCTACGGAGATATAACAACACTGTTACTACTACGACGATATTGAAATTAATTTAAAGATACCATAGCTGGCCCGACCACGCTTCGCTATGGTTTAGTTATTATATGATTAATATTATATTCAATTACTTAGCATAGCAAAAAAAGCCCGACCCACCTTTGCCTGGATGCAGATATTTTTTTATTTTACTTCACACCAAATACATGTTATTTTTCGTATAAGCTCTTGTATACCTTAACATGACGTAGCTATCCTACTGTTCTACTCAATTCCATCCCATCCCGTCTATTCAGTCACTTCCCGATACGTCCCGTCCTTCTCTTCATTGTCCATCCCATCCCATTACTTTTTGTTAGTAATAAAGAGATGAAATATTAATTTTCATAGAAATAACTTCAGTGGTTTCGATTTTCTTCGACATAACATTTCAAATGTATAATATTTCTATCAGTGAATTATAGCGAAGGAAAAGCCAGTGTAAAATTCGTAATAAAAGTAAACATAATAACACATAACACACACACACAAACATACACTATTAGCACTTTCTCACACTGACACCCACAATTAATGTTATAACAATTATATTTAACTGGTTTCTCAAGACATAGGCAACGCCTGCAATATTCGCCATATGTAAAATTGTTATTTTAATAAAGATTTTTCATTTTCAAGTGACATTATATCTTGAAAAGAATTAAATATTCTTACGTGTGAATATTATTTATTTCTTTGTCTATTAATTTCTAAACGCATGCATAAATATTTGACAACCAATTTAAATGTCAATCACTTTTTATTAACGTCATTAATTTACATCTTTAAAACCTAAAATACGCCATTAATCGAATATTATGGATATATGTTGTCGATTCGAAACCTTTATTTAAATACGTTATTCATTTGAGGGAAGAGTTTACCGTATCGACGGGATGAACATTAAATGTTTGACAGTTACGAACCCATGAACATTTTGTATGAGAAAATGTTAATAAGCTAATAGAAACTCGGGAAACCGGGAACGTGATAAAAAGTATCCTATGTCCTTCTCCTGGTTCTAAACTACCTCCCCACCAATTTTCAGCCAAGTCAGTTCAGCCGTTCTTGAGTTATAAGTGGAGTAACTAACACGACTTTCTTTTATATATATAGATAATATGAAGAATAACATTTTACTAACAAATGAAGACCATGCGCCTAATGAATTCTGCCTACGTGATGAGATGATAACTTCAGAGCAAAACGTTAGTTTAACATTAGAATGGTAATATTGCTATCATAATTCGGGTAGGCGTTAGATTATAATGTGTTTTGTTGAGCATTGCTTTTGGTGGACTAATTTATTAATATATTATCATTAATTAATAATTTATATTGTAATATGTATGATACTTGAAATATAATACGATGTGAGGAAAAACCTAGTATATAAATATCAGATATTATTGCGAAGTTTTCGGTTTTTTAAAGCGTCTTAGCTTATCGATAAGGAATTCGATGCAAACTCTCGAGACGACCATGGTCCTGAGTAGCTTGTATAACCTTAGGATTTATCTCTGAATTGTGGAATCCATATTGTATATACGAATATTGTTGCCGATCATGCATTTTAGTAGGAAAGGGTTATGTATCAGCTCATATACGTCCCACTGCAGGGCACGGGCCTCCTCTACAATCAAAATTCGAGTAACGGGATAATCTTGAGAAAACGCGCATAACAAAGAAATCTTTACAACGCCCTAGTCTTTTCTTTTGAATTTTCGATTATGGAGTGGTCCTGTACCAACCATTAGTCGTATATGAGTTGACAACAATTTAAAAGAAACGCATTTAATATTGCAGCTATCAAAATTATCGTTTCAATACCCTACCCGAGCACAGAAGTCACGTGACTCAGCAAGCATTACAATATTTTTATCCACTGAGGCACAAATCCTTCATTCCATATTTAAATTACATATATACGACTTCGTTTACATTCATAAGTGTGATGACGTTTTTCCATTTATATGAATGTTATGAATCTTGTTACGGACCACAATTTTCCTTTTTTCGATGTCATTCTTACAAAATATGTATGTAGATTTTTTTCGCTGCGTGTCCAACGAATTAGCTATTGTATGTTATTTGTTTATTTAGGCTCAAAGGTCAGATGAAACTTTGATATTTCTCCGAATATTGCGACTTTTGTGTGCAGCAAAAAATTTATTTCCGAAGCATGTTCAATGGCCAGTGATAATTTGAATGAGACAGTTGGTTAGAAGCCGGCTATGTTGAGACCGCGAGTTTGATCCCCGCGCAGGGACATAATAAATATTTGCTTGACCCACATGTATTTTTTAGGGTATGGATGTTTGTGTGACCGAAAAGTCTCTCGTAGTTTTTGATACCCACGACACAAGACTCGATCATGGATTAGGACAATATTATTCAAAAGGAAACTCTATTAGATTATTTTACTCCTCCATCATGTGTATTATATTCAGTTTATCTTGCCAATATAAAAAGTCTAGTATAAGCACCAAAGTAGTTGCGATTGAAACTTAATATAAACTGGAGTCAAAATGTTGGCTGGACGACTAGACCGTTTTTTGTTTAGCAATATTACAGCCAACCTTATATTAAAGACAATTTTTGCAAGGAACTATAGATGTGATACATTGGACGATATTATTTCAGAGAGCAGTTAAAAAGAAGAACTGAAAACTTGTTCTAAATTGCTTCTTATTGCAAAGATCCTTTAAAGAAAGAACGGCTCACCTGATAAATGATTACCGTCAATGAATCTCAATGATAATTCGATCGTAGATGACCAATTGGCTTCTTAAAATGGTAGTAGATAGGTTAGGAAGAAGGCCGGGAAAAGGAAAGCCATACCCTGTATGGCCTGTACGGTTTTGTCTTATAAGACTGCTAACGAAAACGAAGCCTGGTGGTAGTTTTAGTGACTAAAAACACAATGCAACAAAAAAATCGTATTGAATCGCGACGATTATTTTTGTGATGTTTGGGTAGAAAATCGTAGACGCCGCCTGTGAAACGAGAGGCCGCGGGTTCGATCCCCGCACCGAGAGAAATGTTTGTGCGGCCCACAAATATTTCTTCCGGGTCTGGGTGTTTGTGAGACCGAAAAGTCTCTCGTAGTTCCTGATACCCACGACACAAGACTCGATCTTAGTGTGGGGTCAGGACTATGTATGTGACTGTTGGGTGTTATTTATTTATTTATTATTTATTTTATTTGAGTGTCCCTACCAAAACAACAAATGCTTGATTGCGTCCTTGTTGTTTTAAAAAACCTCACCTGGGAATTAAACATCTGACGTCACACATCCATCAAACATAAATAAATACGTAAATCCCTCAAGCGGTACTCGTGGTGCTGTCGACCCGCCTTTCTCTCTAGGAAGTCAGTGCAAGGTCATCACGTCAAACGAAATGTCATTCATATACCACATAAGTGATTATGGCGTCAATAAGTGATTTAAATGTTATTGGGTAATAGGCGTGGGTTTGCTCGATTTTAATCTTTGTCTGATTATGCTTTGTGATTTTCAAAGAAGAAGAACCTTGCTATAGTTTTGAATAGACCGACGATAGTCTGGCTTAACTAAAATGGTATTACGGTGTCACTCAGACCAAACTAAATATATACGAGTATATATTTTTTCTATCAAGTGCCAGAATAAAAAAAAAACAAAGAAACATTTGCGCTTGCATTTAAATACAAATACATTATCTACCTTATTCTATTGAGATAAAAAAAACTGTTCATTATAAATAAATTATATCATCGTTTCTTTGATTACTTTCTGATTTTTACTTCTAAATATAATCCTAAATACAAGTACTTCTGATTTACTAATTGATGATTCCATGGATATTGTGGATTCGAGTATGGTTTTTAGTTTTTACTTTAATGTTTTTATGCAGAACGTTAAGATCATTAGTACTCATAGGTCTAAAGATTTTTTATTTGCAATGCCACATTTTTTGACTAGCTGAAAAGGTTTTGGAATAGAAACTAGTTTCATTTTGTACAACTAGATGGCGCTAGGTGTCGATCTGTTAAGTTTTTCTTCGCATTATAATAAACAAATTTATTCCGCAATCATAATTATTATTACACCCACTTTTGATCTTTAGTTTAATGATATCACTCGACCAAACGTAGACGATGTAATTCCATCATACCCTTAAATAACTTACAGGTTCATACATTTGATGTCCAATAAGACATTTACAAAACCAGTAATTTGAGACATTGTAATTTATCACAAACTGCTCTGATTATACACAAAAACTATGACGATAAATTGGCGCAAATGTAAACCCATTAAAACTTTATACGTGTTTTAAATGCCACTTGGTTTACAATTGTGGAATGAAATGATTTCGATGTAACATGGGTACAGATCGTCTACGATATTTTGTCATGCGAAAGAGTTGTCACGCTGTTTTTAAAATATTAGGAAGTATATCTCTATTTAAGGTATTGTTTGACATTATTTCTTAATATAAACAATAAGCATTTATACTCATAATCTAATAGTATTAACATGTCCAATAAAATACAATGTGAAAATAGAAAAACTATTCCTAATATTTTGACAACAGCATGAAAACTACGCATTCGCCAAAAGACCGTCTTCATTATCATAAGCCCATCCACGTCTGCTACTGGACGTATGCCTCCCTTATGGCACGCCACTGGGCTCGATATTCAGCCCCCTATCACATCATGAGACGAATACATAAGGTGAACCGTGGGTGTCCACTTAGCATCTCTGCCTCCCCCTTCTGGGAAAAAGTCGTGCGTTTATGTAGGTATAATGTATATAAATGATTATAACACAAATTATTTTTCCAAATAGAGTCATACCGGGATATACCAGCTAAACCCGACAGTCCACTATCACACTTCTGTGAAAAGTCAGAGGTGTGTCCCGGGACTCGAACCCGCGACCGCCGTAAACATGTTGCCAGCCGCGTCTGGTCCATTTACCAATAGACCACCACGCACATCATACTGATCCGGTATATCCGGTTCATCATATCATAATACATCATATCGTTAGTACCATCAAAAAGAGCATTCGTTGTACCTGCCCTATATAAAAATTTTAATGCGCAGACCAGATACAGTCCAGTATAGTCAGATATCCATTCTCGGATTCGAAATTCGAACGTTCGATGTTCGAAGTGAGTTATAAAATTTCCACTTATCATTCACTTCAAAGATAGGCTATGATTTCGACATACGATAGAGTATTCGAATATTTAGTAGAGAATATGTATATTATATTTAGTTCACATTAGTATAGTTTTAGACATTCGAACAATCGAACTTCGTATGGGAAAATAGATCAACTTATTAAAATAGATTAATGCTGGGGCATTACGAATAAAGATAATATAAATACGTCCAGTTTCGCAAAATTAATACTGTCCTCTATGATAATTGTTATCATTCACTCGGAACTTAGCCTATAATATTATTTAAATATTTATTTATAAACTTTATTGTACACCAGAAAAAAACAAATACAATAACAGAAATTAAAAATAATATTAAAAATAAGTACAATCGGCGGCCTTATTGCACTAGGCAATCTCTTCCAGGCAACCTTTGGATGGAGATAAGACACAGGAGAGAGAAAGGGCAGTCTAGGGTGTATAATGAAAGAAAAAAAAAAAAACAAACTATACTAACAAATTAAAAACACAAAATAAAAGTAATACATTCATATAAATATGTACAACATACATACATATATACATATACAAAATAGACATAAAATATAATAAATATATACATAATAAATGCTAATGGAAATAGTAAAAGCACATTAATGTCACAATAATAATCGTCATTATTATAACATTAATGTTATAATAATGACGATTATGTAAAGGATTTGAATATTTAGTGGAATATCTAGACACATTCGAACAGTTTTACCTATGACGTTCGAACATTCGAACTTAGTAAACTAAAGTAGGAGGGCTACTTTAGTTTCAATCCGAATAAACATATAAGTACGTCCAATTTCGCGAACCAGGATATCCATTAGTAAATGACGCGTTGTAATCAATTATTTAGCCACAATAAATTTGCACACCACCCGATTTATCAACAACCTTTCGATATTAATCCGAGTTATTTTTTACCATTACAATTTAAATTAACATGACTGATGAATTTAAATTAGCATGACCTTTTCTGCGGAACAGACGTTCATAAATAGTATTGTTTGAGTATATAATATTCAGTGCAAGGAACTTGCCGTTCGGCCTTGGAGTTTCAATTGGGTCATGGAAGGTTTGTACTCTCTGGCGCTTTTGTTACTTTTATTATACAATTAAAACTAAATATAGATTTATTGTAATTTTCTTCTATTTTTGTGTTCAGGTCCAGATGGTATTCAACCTGTCCTATAATATATATACAATTATATAAAGCTTAAGAGTTTGTTTGTTTTAACACTCTAATCTGAAGAACTATTGATTCGAATTGAAAATGTATTTTAATATTGGACAGTCCATTTATCGAGGATGGTTTTTATCTCAAGAATTTATATTCCAGGAACAAAAACACACAGGCGAAGTTGCAAACAATACTTGAGTTGTATATAGTATTGATACACCCGTTCAACGAAAAATGTTTGTGATGGTAAAAGGTATGGACTATGGTAAACATGATTATGATGGTAAACAACCCGTCATACTGATCCGGTATCAGTCATGTATGTGTAAATTAAGTTATCTGGATTCTATCAAGCCGATATAACAATACGATATAGCTAACGTGCTGATGAAAAACAAAATTGAAAATGTACGGTGTAAAATAGTCTACGATGATCTTTGCAAAATGGATCGTTTTCCTGAACTAATGAAGTACACAATACAATACAATACACAAAAGTTTATTGAACACCACGTAATAAAGTACAATAAATGTTATAGAGAGACCTTACAAGTATGTGAACAATTCGTCTTATCGCTATGAATGATCTCTTCCAGACTTCTTTAGTTGAAGTATTAGTCCAAGATACCATCAAACTAAATAACATTTCTAGTTAAAGAAGTCCTAACTACGAGATACACTCTCACTATTTCGCTCAAGGTAACTAGACGAAACCTTTTTTACAGCCTTAGGATAGTATCAAATTACTAATGTATCTTAATGTATCTATTTCTTGTTAAAGATTCGACGCTGCACTGAATTGGAGAGCTTTAAATGATTAAATGCTTTTGGAAAAAAAAACGAAAACGTTAGCATTTTAACATAGCATAAATAATCTCATGCCTCTTTCCCAAAAGGGGTAGACTTAGTAGAAACTAGGCCTCCATAGATTAAAATTATATACAGAGAGCAGGCCCCCACGTTTCGTCATACATTTTTCATCCCACGGTGTGATAGGGGGTGAGCCTATCGCCACATCAGGCACAGATACCTGCACTGCAAGCTAATAATGAATAGAAAAATCCAATATCACTTTACCCGACCCGGGATCCCAACCCTAAGCTCTAATCTCCTCCCACATTATTTAAAGGTTATTTAGCTTTTGTATGATTACCTCACTAAACGTGACTAAATGATCGAATGATGATGAATGGTCAAATATGTTAATTATGTCATCTAATAGCATCTATATATCGCGGAGCTTAAGCATTATTACTAGATAGAACAATGGGAGATTAAGAAATTCCAATGCCCTTTAAGGGACAGACGCACAACTCATACAAATTACATAGCTAGAATAAGATTGTGAACGCCTTTTTAATAGAATTGTATTTTAAGCATAAAGCACTGGTTACCCAATATCATGAAACAAAATATACTTTCGTACTCATAATTTAAAAAGAGAAGTTTACATGACGCCACAGATGAATAAATTACTGAAAATGGTCAATTCACGAAGGTTAAAAATTATAATATGTAATAGTTTTGTTAACATTGATAGGCTATGAAGTATAAACAAAGCCACGGTACGACCTTGCGCCGCAAAGGCGACTCTCTTATTTAGGTACGGATAGCAAAAAAGCGGTATTTTGTTATTAAGATTAAACTTTCAATAGTCTCATTACTCATATTTCGCTGGTGGTAGAATATTCCTGTCCGGATACCGACAATTGCACACTACGCGACAGTAAATAATATGTCTTTTTCATAGGATTCCACGAAGGTCAATCCAATCCTATTTCAAGTTCAGTATATTCTGTTTAAAACAGGCTTGCATTATTGTTTCGACCAGAGACAAATAGAAACATCGTCATGACACATCGCGATCGTCGAATTTATTTGGGTTTACTGACTAACAAAGCCTGTAAAAAAAAGCTTAATCCGTACAACGATGTTATTAATTTACTAGCGGTCGGGCCCGGCTCCACCCGGGTGCATACACGTTTTAAAATGGCGGTCAAAATGTTTAATTCTGACTATCAGTTTAGAATATCGACCAATTGGACCACGAAAAACGAACAAAATTTCCTCGTATTTGCTAGAAATATCACTACTGCTTTCCTCCTATAGGTCATAGCGTGATAATATATATATAGCCTATAGCCTTCCTCAATAAATGGACTACCCAACACTGAAAGAATCATTAAAATCGGACCAGTAGTTCCAGAGATTAGCGCGTTCAAACAAACAAACAAACTCTGCAGCTTTATAATATTGGTATAGATAACCCACATCAACTATTTTTTTGCAGGCAGTACCCAAGTCTCGCCGTCCGGTTGGTATCCGCATTCCAGTCAAAATCGCTGAATCACGCGCAACCTCACAATGTCGTTGCATTTGATCGGGCCGTGTCATTTGGTCGTGCGCGCGATGCTCGTCACGTGGCGAACATGGTCTAGTAAATAATGCTTAGTATATCAATAAATAAAAGAAAAAAAGCAGATATAGGATAAAAGCATGTAACATGCGAGTGACATTGGAAAAATAAAGAAGATGATTAGAAGTACTATGGAATTTTTGGTCAATAATTATACTGTTAAGAAATTAAGATCAAATGCATGGGTTTTTTATTTAACAATTTATATTATTTCATATTTGAAATACAGAATTAATTTATCTTATTGGGCAACGACACAACTGTCTTATTAAGTATTTTTTAAATTAAATTCTACCGTCGCTACGCCTGAATAGTTAAGTACACAATACCGGGTATCTCAAGACTGCTACCGAAAACAAAGCCGAGTGGTAGTTTTAGTGGCTACAAACACAATGCAATTAAAAATTTCGCCTAGAAACGCGACAATTTTTTTTTATGATTTTTTAAATATCGTCATTTTTGGGTGGTAAATCCATAGTTTTTGCTAAAATAATAATTTAAACTCTTTTATACCTTAGAGTATTTATAAATAAAAGGGTATATACTATTATTTTAGGAAAAAATGTATTTACCACCCAAATATGACCATAGGAAAAAAAAAAAACAAAAAAAAATTGTCGCTTTTTTTTGCAACTTTTTCTGTTGCATTGTGTCTGAAGTCGCTTAAACTACCACCCGGCTTCGTTTTCGGTAGCAGTCTTGATATACCCTGTATAACTCAATTTATTCGAAGCCAATTTATGATTGACAGGTGTTATAAGAGCTTTATCTAGATGTAAATATTCAGCTTTTAATGTTGTTTCGAAAAGGTTAATGCATTCAAGAGCCATGATTAAAGGGCATCAATTTAATGTTTTTTTCTTTTTTATAGGGATAATAATGACTTCACTATGTTTCACAGAGTTAAGTGTCGGGCAAGAACAGTATGTTGACATTGCTTATTTATGCCTATCATAAAAGTTACTGTGTAAAGTAATATGTGGAAGGCCACCTGAATAGGTACCAGCGGAACGTCTGTTTCTCCCACCAAACAGCAGTGTAAATGCATTATTGTAGTCTGGCTTGAAGTACATTGTGGTCAGAGTAACTACTGTACATATTGAGACTTAACATTTTATGTCAATGGATGGCGAGCGCAGTGAAATGCCGAGCATTACTTTGTAATTAATGGTGTTGTTTGGTATTGCTACTGTCCATGTGCGGTCGTGTCACATACCATCACACGAATGGCACGCTCGTTTCGATATTCTATGCAATAAAAACAAGGACGCATATTGGCTGACAAACAATATTGACAAAAATAATTTAAAAATATTAGTAATAAATTACACTAATGAATGATGATGTATTTGACACCATCATACATGTTTACTGTAACTTGCTATCACAATTTCGTATACTGTGCTAGTGCTACCAAAAATATTTCTATAACTTTTGTTCGAACTTGTACTACTTTTCAAACATTTACTACATTGAAGATGCTACGTTCATTCAATCGTGCGCATAGTAGGGTCATCGCACTCTAGTGATGAGTCGGATCATTCAACTATGGTAATTCCGCACGAATACATTATACGTATTCTTACGTAATTCTTTGTATTGTAAACAAATGGATATTTAAATATACAGTATGAAATACATTAAATTACGTAGGATATAGGTTTTCTAGATATTTTTTTATTGTTTATAATGTCCACAAAACTAGTTACCAAATGAAATAAAAAATACAGTACAACAAATAAAAAAATTGCAACGTTCTAGAAGTGAACGCGACATGCACAAACTAGAAGTAAATATTAACAAAACTAAAACTATGTTTTAAGACTACTACGGTGGGGTTTTATGTATTAGTTCATGCTGTTCTATTTTTATTAAATTGAACTTTAACAAACTCCAGATATTTTTGACTTTTGAACTATGGTACGATTATAAAGCTGAGGTCTTCGGTTCAAATGCCGGTTTGGGAAAGATGGTATTGGATTATTATAGAGCCAGGAATTTGTGCCCGATATGCAGATAGGCTCGCCACATATCATATCATCCTGGAACATACGAGATTCATCAACATCAACATCGTATGTTGGAAGAAGAAATGTGGGTGTCCTTGTAGCACGTATGTCTATCCCGTCTGTGAAAAAGGCGTGAATTTATATATCTATGCATGCAGATATTTTTAATAAAACAAACAATTAATTACATGTTTTATAGCTTTCGTAAGTGTAAAAAAAATATTTAAAATATGTGTATAATACGGGAAATCTATAACAATTTCGCGTGAATGAGACTGTCGTTAATTTTAATAGTTATAATAGCATTATAAATAACTAAACTATGCGTATATTTTCGTATTTGCGAACTGAAGGTCAAGTGATCACCTGTTTTTTCTTTATTGGTACAAAATAACAACTCTCGATCTTATTATATCCGGCAGGTATTAAGCAATCGTCACAAAAAAGGTACTTTTAAAAAACAGGTTTATTTTAAATACATTTATTTTATTTTTTACTTGCCTCGTGAGTAGAATGGTAGAGTAAAAGCGTTGAAAACTGTCAAGTCCCGTATCCCTTTTCCCATCGGGGAATTGAATATCTTATCCGCTTTGTTTTTTTAGATGCTAAGAAACATTTTATTGTTTGTTTTGAAAATTTAGTTTTTTGTTTGTGAGACCACAAAGTCTTGTAGCTCCGATACCCACGACACAAGACTTGATCTTAGTGTGGGCTCAGGACTATGTATGTGAGAGGGCGTATTTATTTATTATTTTTATTTACCGAGACAAAGTATTTTTCAGAAAAGCCAAACCAAATTTATCATCGACATTTCAAAAACTGTTTTCACTGTCACATGTTTGCATTCATGCAGCATGCTTGGGACTAGATAATTACGAATATGCACAGAATTAGTCTTAATCGGTATCTTTATCAGTCCATGTAAGTCCCAATTCAAGAGGAGGCCTCCTCTACAATCACCAATTCAATCGTGAGAGGTTACGCCATATGTTCTACCACACTGGCTTAGTAGGGTTTGGTGGGCTTTACATACCATGGAACATAGGAGTACATACAATCCATAAATACACCGAGATAATCACAATGACAAGACAAATACAACCGGTGTGAATGACATTTAAATTAAAAAAAAAAACAAGTATAAAAACTTGACATTGAATTAAAAATTGTTAAATGGAGTAAATCACGTCGAGTAGTGCAAGAAACTTAATTGGAAGCCATAAGTCTGCGGAACAATCTCAATGCTCCAATTACCAACCAAAAGTCTAATTGTATTATACGCTTAGACATTTTCACATTAAATCTGATAGTAAGTGGTCTAGGCCCGAAAATATTTTTTTCCTTTCTATTGAAAGGAGTGGTAAGTTCACCAGTGGAGTTAATGTGAAGAAAAAAATTGAAACCAAATGGTCACTTGTCTCATTTTAACCTGTTACTCCTGCCCAAGTACAGAAGCAAAGTTCTGAGTAATGACTCAGAGCATTTAATTATACAGCACTGCATGACAATTCACTTCACTCGACACCTCGACACAAGAGCGTGTGCCATAATTGGTAAATGACGTCATGGCCCTAAGCCCTAAAAGGACTACTACACAAAACTCGTTTCAGATATACTATTATTATTGAGTATTACGAACTTGAAAGTACAATATTTAAAAAAACAACATTACATCAGTATAATTAACTAGATTTACACATCTGGGGGCGCGGCCGAGCCCCCTCCAAGTCGAGCTAAAAAGTGGCATGGCCGTAACATCCTTTTCTCGAAGCAATTCAGACCATTTTCAACCCCCTATAACTTCGTTGTGGCTAAAGCATGAAGCCTGAATTTTCAGTTACTAAGCAGGCATTGTGTAAACACGGTATATTTAAAATTTCATTCAATTTGAACCAGTAGTTTAAGAATTATAACTTATCAAACTTTCGTAATTTTGTCACTCACTGACTGACTGACCGATCATCAAAAGTCGAAGGCACTTCTAGCAGACATAGAACCTTCAAATTTAGAATATAATTAGTGTTTAGTGTCTAAAGTAAGGGAAAATTCAAACGTTTCATAATTTGTCTCTAGTTTTCTAGATAGACCAACTGCGTGAATAACTTTGTAATCCCATATAAATGTATAGGATTACAAAGTTACGTTTGCAGTTAATGAATCATTGTACCCGTATATAATGGAATAATAGTTGTAGATAGATATCTATATATATGAGGCATAACAGGAGGGGATATAGAGGGAAATGGTGTATTCAGCCCATGAAACTGTACAACATTCCTCTAGAAAAACATGACGAAGAAAAACTTGCAAATAAATAGACTAAATAGCTCGAAAATATCAATTACAATGAAAGAAAGAACATTAATAATCAAATCCGCTATATTTTGATAAATTGATACCTACAAAAATAAGAAATTCCATAAGACAGAGGCTTTAAGAAAAATCGTTAGTGATATTCTAGAAGTAAGAAGTACCGAAAAGGAAAAAAGTAGGATTCTACAAAAAGACGTGAGATCCCATCAAAACATCCTGTAAAAAAATTCCAAGTCTCGCAGCTCAGGTTTTCTACCGCAAAAAGTTGTGAGATGCATGTAATACCAAGTCGATTAATTTATTTAGTCCTTAAAGGACCTTCTATATAAAGTTATTACGTTAGTTATTACCATATCAATATTAAACATTCTTTACGTTTTAAATAAATGGATCGACTTGGCCAGCAGCATTATGTATAAATTGTACGATACATTATGTTTTCATGCGATGGCCAAGTCGATCCATTATTTAAAACGTAAAGAATGTTTAATATTGATATGGTAATAACTAACGGAATAACTTTATATAGAAGGTCCTTTAAGGACTAAATAAATTAATCGACTTGGTATTACATGCATCTCACAACTTTTTGCGGTAGAAAACCTGAGCTGCGAGACTTGGAATTTTTTACAGGATGTTTTTGATGGGATTATTTTTATCTCGACAATACATAAAGTCTCAAAATATTTATACGCTTTTTAACAGTATGATTTTAATATCATAATAGTATGGTAAAGATTCAACGTGACCAGATTTCGGTCGGGTGCAGCGCAGTTCATTGCCACGGTCATCGAGCTTCGGATGAGCTCGTTAAGTATTGCGTAAAACGTAACGAGAATTTGTTTTGGACACAATGGGGACACGACGCGTGACGCCACTGACGTTAATTGAAATTTTTTGAGGCCTTTGTATTGTTTGTCTAAATTCTATTGACATGTGGCGGAATTTGGAGCTACAAATAATTTTTAAAAAATATCTTAACGTATTATTTGGGATGTATTTATACTCGTAATGTAATAGTATTAAAATGTTCAATGTTATATATGTATATATATATATACATGCGATGGTGACCACTTATCGTCAGGACTATAATTATACAAACAAAATTAAACAAAAAAATAATAAAATCTGTTGCTCAACGTGGCATGTCCGCAATGTGCAATGTTTTTATTTGAATGTGTATTGTACCTTCACACCGCAAGCTTAAAATAACAAGTAATCATGGCGATTCGTTTTAATTTGGTATCCAGTTAGTTTTAACTACGCGTTAGAAAGTAATCGTTATAAGGTGTCGGGCACAAAAAATAAAGATTCTAAATACGAAACCGTTTTTATACTCTCTTTGTTTAGGATTGTATAACTTTTATTTAAGACTGCGTTAGATAGTAAGTTTTGTGAGGTGGAATGACTTCATTTAAATACATCATTAAATTCAATTAATCGAGATCAATGCAATAGTCTAGACATCTTCTTTTACCTGGCGTTATCTCGGTCAGTGCCAGGGTCAGTCTTTTTTTATTTTTTTTATTGCAGTGAATGGCGAGACGAGCATGCCGTTCGCCTGATGGTAAGCTTCCGGCTACGTCACCTCCATTTCGCCTGATCTTCGACAATCTCAATAGTAAAGCCATTGACCCTCATATCTTCTTTGACGACATCAGCTAGCCACCGCTTTTTGGTCTACCCCTCCGTCAGGGTTCGGGAATAGAAGGAACGAGTAATACCAATAGTCTAGACTACTTCTGGGAATTATATTGATGATTTTGGGATCTTACTATGGAAGATAATATATATAGATTAAAGCGGTGAAGGAAAACATCGTGAGGAAACCTGCATACCATAGCGATTTATAAGAATTCCCATGGTATGTAAGTCCGCTAACTCACACTAGGCCAGCGTGGTGCATTATATGGCCAGCGTGGTGGACTAACCACTCTCAATCGTACTCTCGATTGTAGAGGAGGCCCGTGCCCTGCAGCGGGACGTATGTGGGCTGATACATACTATAGAAGATTATCACTCGCGCCTGTCATGGTTTGGGAACGAAAAACTTACACTAAGTGTATCGCCCTGCCTCTAATAAAAACAGTATTAAACTAAACACGACAGAATAGCACTTAAACCATGGCGCATTGCAGGTACTTCATAGTACCACTCGCCATCACCATTTAGGCTAGAGGAGCAATTTGTCTGTCAACATATCCACTTTTTGCTAAAATCCTAGAACAACTTACTGTAGCGTAAAAAAAGCAGTAATACACTCCAATATAATCATGTCCAAGATAGAAGATAACTGCCCGCTGCGTAAATATACTTCAGTCTAGGCGACATGTTACTTACTTTTAGGAAGTAGTAGAGCCACGCTGCTGTTAACCTAACCCAGCATGAATGGGCAGGCTCGTCCAGACCGGTACACTCTTACAGGAAACCACCGCGAATCGACAGTTTTGCTGCCGAGTTTTGTTCGGAGAGTGAGATCGCCGGGTGCTTAATACCCGTTTCCTCTTCCCATCTTTTGCGCTTCGCTCCTGATTTCATAGGCCGGCAACAGAGCCATAATTCAATCGTTGTGGATGTTCATGAGCGGTAGTAATCACTCGCCGTCAGGAGACCTATTTGCTCGCTTGCTGGAAAAGGACCACCAAGAATAGAGTCCCTTTTTTAAACAAAAAAATATTCAAATATCTACTACTGGTATTACAATGTCACTTATCGAAAGGCACCAATTCTAACGCTCTGATTCTTGCTGCCACCCGATATGTGTTGCACACGACGGATCAATTTTCATTTGATTGTATATAAAATGAGACAGATCCTTCCACAAATTATAGTACAACCAGCCGTTTCAGTGGAATACCAACAAACATCTCAACAGTCAACATGATGCACACGGTGAGGATTTAAATAGTATTTTATTTTTTTGAGATATTGGATTTACTAATTACTTTGGTGAATTTATGATTAAATTAAATGATAACTTCTATAAAACTAATAATATATTTCATTTACCATCATCAGCTAATAAAGGCATATTCTGAATACTTCCTTACTCCTTCACTTGCATATTAGTATAACTTTTGAGTCAATAATTTCTAGTAGATACTAAATTATATATTGTTCCATTCCATGCATTCTTTCTAATACACGTCAATTTCTAATAAACGTATTTCTAATATATGACAACGATTTAACCACAGTCAACAAAATATACCTCGCTAAATGTCACTCCACGCATTAACATTTCATGATTTTATGTATAAGTAATTTGCCTACCAATACGCGAATAACCACTTTTTATATAAAATTACTGATAATGTCAAACATTTACATGCTACTATGGTTCCTTATGTACCACAAATCGTAAAACTAGATGCCGTAAAAATATTAATATACAATTTCCACGCTAGCACAGATCCGATAATTAGACCACAATTTTCTTATCAAGAAATCCACGCAAATATATGGCATATTAATAAAACATAATCATAACATTTGCAATTTTATTTCTCAGCTCGCCTTATTCTCTAGCCTCGTGTTGTCTGCCACCTGCATGGTTCTCCACCAACAGCCGATACCTGTTTTAGTGGGACTGCAGTCCGAAAACTCAAACTACAACTTTGCCTACCAAGTCAATGACGCTCACACCGGAGACATCAAGAGCCAACACGAAAGCAGAAGGGGTGACACCGTCTCAGGACAATACTCCTTACTCCAGCCTGATGGAGTCCGAAGAACAGTTGAATACAGAGCTGATGACCACAACGGCTTCCAAGCGACAGTCAACAATGACGGAATCCCTGTCCAGCACGTCAACACTCAGGTCAACCACGAAACACCACGTGGCAACTTAGGCCAATACCAATGGCCCGCCCCTGCACCAAGTGCGGCTCCTGCCCCCGCCGTCGCTGTGTCCAGAACGTCGATAGTCCACACGGTCGCAAGCCACTCGCACAATCCATGGCTGTAAATACCAGGGAAGTCAATGCGCGCACGCTAAACCACACGGCAAGGGACAACGGACGTTGGCTAACAATCTAGTTTGCATTTATACTTTAAGTTGTATCTCTTTGAATGTCTGATGACTAAGTGAGCGATAATAACACGTAATTGGAGACCGGACCCGGATAACCTTGCTACATGTACGTTAGTAAAGGAAATTGGCTTAGATACGTTTGCTAAGCGAATTATGCCATTTTTTCATCTGTATTCGCAATATAATATGTAATATATAATACTTTATTTATACGAAATAAATTATAGCATTCTAATTTTGTTTTTCATTACAACTGCGAATTGGTTTCTAATCAATTAGTTAATTCAATTTCGTTCGACTTGACAATGGATTGTATAAAAGGAACAAATAAACAACCTTCTCGGGAACATTAATATTCTGAAGGTTCTTCGAATGGTAACAATCAATTTGGTGTAAACATGATTATTGAAATTACTTCATCAAAATATGTGTATAATTAGTATTCACTAAAAATACTTCATGCAATTAATACAATTGATTTTTATTGTTCTCTTAATCTTTTGCATAACAAATCGATCGATTTGTAGTTCAACGAGTAGTTAGAAAAAACTTGTATCCATAATCGATTAAGACGAGTTTTGTCTATGAACAATTTAAATAACCCTCCTAAAATAATAGTTTTCTTCTTTTTAACTTGATTAATTTAAAGCCTGTGTATCGGCATGTCGACGAAACGAAAAATACAAAATTTTAATTGCACCTTGTATTTTTATCAGGAATGCCTCGCGGCAATATGCGTCAGGAAAGCGTATGTGCATACACGGCCACAATACTCGAGCCCTCATTATTGCTCAGAATGAAATAAACTAGTTCATAAATAATCTTGTATGTGAGACCTTTAGTGCAGGTGCATCGCCCTTCGCGAACTTGACTTTTAGACACTTCCTGAATTTCTTTGCGAAGAGAACAGGTAATCAAAACTGGAACA
Source organism: Hyles vespertilio (assembly GCA_009982885.2). NCBI lineage: Eukaryota > Metazoa > Arthropoda > Insecta > Lepidoptera > Sphingidae > Hyles > Hyles vespertilio. The sequence goes on from CM042807.1 coordinate 21,401,902, forward strand.
ATTCAACGATGCTATAAAATGGGGGCGAGGCTCTCAGGATAGCATCAGATTCACAGGACTAGTCGACGTAGTCACAACTACAAACAATTCAACATGGTTGCGAAGGTAAATATTTGTTTTCATATTTTTTGGATTAACAAAAAAGGATCACATAGAATGATCCCTAATTACAGCTCGTTATATCCTGAAAATCTATAATTTATGTGTCTGTAGTCTCCATAGTATTCATTGTTTCGAATTGTATCTTCAACTTTACTACCACTAAGCCAACAATTTAGCTTATGATTCGTTTGACACTACTTGGAAACCACATTACCCTAAAAACCAATTACATTTTCTAATACTCCTTGACAATCTTTGTTATTAATTTCTTTTAAAGCATTGAATTAATTATCAATATCAATTGTTCAATTTTAGTTCTAATTGAATTAACACAATGTAAAGTAAGTTCCTTAAATACCTCAACTTTAACAATTATTTTCACATTCTATGTATAGTTCGTCCTTGTACTCGCCTTCGTGGCCGCCGTCAGTGCCAGTGACTTCTCCAGCTTCGCGTACAGCGTCGCGGACCCAAACACCGACGACTTCAAGAACCAGGTGGAGAGCCGTCTCGGCGATGACGTGAAGGGCCAGTACTCACTCCTCGAATCCGACGGAACCCGCAGGACTGTCGACTACGCCGCCGGCGCTGAAGGCTTCAACGCCATCGTCAGGAAGGACCCTGGCTTCATCCCCGCTGCTCCTATCATCGCTGCCCCTTACGCCTTCGCTCCTTTCGGTCTTAAGAACTACGCCAGATTTGCCTATGCCGCACCTTTCCCCTATGCTCGTTACTTCTAAACTACTTATGACTTATTTTGTAAATATTGGATCTGTAAATAAAACGTTGCCTTACTAACACCCTTGCATTTATTTTTCACTTATGAATTTAAAAATATTAAGAAACAATACCTCGAAAACGTTAAAAAACACTCTCTTTAGCCATCCTTAGATAAAATTACAAATGCTTTAATGACTTACAAGATTTATGTAAACCAATTTTCTGAATTCCACTTAAAAGTAAGCAACAATGCTAAGTAATTCAAATCCGTGTTAAGAAACATTAAGTGCCTCTAACATTTCAATTAACATCAAACATCTTGCAATTGTAAACCATCTCAAGGTTTATGTCGATTTCGTGAAATTTTGAAGGCGTGCAACAAGAATTGCCGTTTCCTTCTTCTTACTGACATAGTAAGATCCGCTTAACCAAAAGAATAAACATTTTAAAATCAGTTAAAAATAAGTCAACTACAATACTCGTAAAAGAGGACTAAGTTCTGTATAATATGTTGTCAACTATTATAATTTCTATAAGCAACTAGGTTGATTCGAAAGGAATACATCGCAATTAAATCCTACACATAAAAAACACCATTCTCAACTAGATTCACTATACCTACATTATAACTGCATATTAGACTGTATTCAAATTTGTTTTTTAGCATTTTTTATGCTAAGGGTTTTTAATATTCCACCATAATTTCTATCCTTGTCACGGTTAATTTCCGCATATCAACTTAACCGTCGAAATTTAACTCTTAAAAAACTGTCGGTCAGCTTGACCTTAGAGCACATGTCTTTTACTTCCTATTATAAGTACAAAATGACTGTGCACAACTGTGTATAAAAGACCATTGGTGGCCAGAATTTATCATTCACAGTTCATTGTGCAACAAATAACCATACAAAATGGCAGCTAAGGTAAGCTTTGCTTACAATTTGTAATATATTATCGTGGCGATAAAGTGTAAAGAAAAGTGACATCGTAATGAAAATAGTTTTTAATATTTATTTAATACCGTCTGTGGGGTGGTTGGGGAAGGTAGTAGACGCCGCGGGTTCGATTCCCGTACCAGGATTAACATTTGTGAAACTGAAACGTCTTTCATAGTTTCTATTTTCCATAATTTATGACTTGTTGGTGAATGTGTGTGACTGTTAGCAATACTTGGGTAAATTTGTTGCCTTTTTATTTATTTTTTAAATATTAGAATGCACATTCAAAATATTTCTTCCCTAAAAAATATAAATGTTTTTTTAACCTAAAACACCCAACACTAATATTCAGTGTGCCTAAAAAAAGCAAACATTTCTACTCGTACTTTTAGCACGTAGATGCTAACAATTAAAAAAACTATCTGAATAATTTTGACGAATAATTCTATTTAACCATTAGTCATTATACAATTTCAATAACCTTGCCAATCGCTCATAAACTATTATTAAATTCGCCATTCTCAGAAAGCAGTAATCGACAGATGCAATATAACATCACGGTTATTGTTACACATTACTGTTAATTAATTATAGAGGAGGATACTTAATTTATTCCATTTATCCTCATATATATGAATCATATACTAAATAGGAAAAATATTTGGTAAAAATTAACCTTTTATGCATGATAATAAAAGGTTAAATTCTTTTTACCGTAAGGAAAAATTAAACACACTAGTCGACATAATTTCCATCCCAGCGTAAAAAATACTCTGCCGATATTATGGAGACCACAACAACGGCTAGGCTGGGTCTACCTTTGTATCCTTCTTATGATATAAATATCATATATTGAATAATAAAATTATGTTAAACAAACACTACTTTTATTTCTCTTACAGTTCGTAGTTCTCGCTTTTTTGGTCGCGGCCGCCAACGCAAGCGCGACTCATGGCGATTACACCAGCTTCTCCTACGGCGTGTCCGACCCCTACACCGGTGACGTCAAGAGCCAGCACGAGACCCGCCACGGCGACAGCGTCGTAGGACAGTACTCTCTCTTGGAGTCTGACGGCACCAAGCGTACCGTGGACTACGCCGCCGACGCCCACTCTGGATTCAACGCCATCGTCCGTAAAGACCCTGCCCTAGTTGCCCATACGCCTCTTGTACACAGTGCTGTGGTTGCCCCCGTCGCTCACAGTGCCGTGGTTGCCCCTGTAGCGCACAGCTCTGTGGTTGCCCATGGTGCTCGCCTTGCCTACGCTCATGGTGCCGTAGCCGCTCCTCTGGCCCATGCTGCTCCTCTGGCCTACGCTCATGGTGCCGTAGCCGCTCCTCTGGCCCATGCTGCTCCCCTCGCCTACGCCGGCTACGCCACTCCTCTGGCCCATGCCTACGGAGCTCATGGTGCCGCCTACGGTGCCCATGGTCTTGCCTACGGAGCTCACGGTCTGTATGGTGGTCACCTCGGATACGCCAAATACTACTAGAAGATAAATAATAGAACAATTCTGTATAACGATGTATGAACTGTGATTAAATATACTTGTATTAACGAAATCGTATGTTTTGTTTACTCTTTTAAATGATTACTTTTATTTATGAAATATTGTGATCTTCATTTGTAACAATAATATAACTAGTTTCATAATTTAAAAAAACGATTTAGATGAAAGAGCTTGATTATAAGAACAAGAACGAATATCATTTCGATAAATTTTGTTTATAATATGTTTTAGAGAAAAAATCCTACAAATATAATCTCATAAGTAGTATGCTAGCAACGGAACTTTTAAAGAAACAATGGCTACGTTGCTAAATAAAATTACCAAAAAACTAATAAATACTATAAAAAATGAAACCTCAACTGCAAAATCTTATAACGTAACATTGTTCCTACATCTTGCGAAAAAAAATACTTATTTAAAAAAAAATACAGGTAACAATGACGTTGAGAAAAATAATTTTAAATTAGTTACATTACCTCCATTAAGCATCCAAGACATTTATACAAAGTGGCCCTAAGTTAGGTCATAGTATTCATTTTATTTTAAAACGTTTTATATTTAAATGTGTTATACTCTACATATAACCCAAAATATGTTGCTTATAAGTACATCATCTGTGGCGCAGTTGGTTCGACGCGCCGACTGTAAAACGAGAGGCCGCAGGTTTGATCCCCACATTGTAACAAATGTATGTGAGGTCCACAAGTATTTGTATCGGGGCAGGATGTTTGTGAGACCGAGAAGTCTCTCGTACTTCCTAATACTTATGACACAATCACATCTTAGTGTATGATTAGAACAATATGTGACTGTTGTATGTATTTATTTGTATAATGTAAAAAAATCATATTATTACTGGAGGAAAGATGACATGATAACATTCATTTTTAGCTTTAACAAGTTCATTGACTAAGGTTTGTGCAAATCAAGAGCAGTAGGCTAACTCCCACGATCGCATAGAACACTAATTACACACGTTTCGTAAAGTAATTACTTAGGTTACGCAATCCACTGATCTCAAAATTAATTGCACCTTTGTTTAATGTCTCCGCAGATAATATCTTAATCATCAGTTAAAATTCCAAATGTTGAAACATTGTTGGCCGGTCTAATTTGTAATTACAACACATTTACGAATTATAACATAATAATTATCCTTAATTTTCTTTTGAAACTATTTATTGAAGGATATTCTGTGGAAGAATATTACAAAAAAAATGATGTACGAGATATGTAGTACGTGGAACGATTATCTTTACTTGTACTAACAGGCATTTGAAATAAAAAATATATTTATTATTATATTATATAGCTTTATTTTCTAACAACTCCAGTTATCACAGATCAGTCGAATATAGATAACATTCATATGATTACCAGGCCAGCTGGGCGCCGTGTCCAAGGCCGCGGGCACCATAGGCACCGAGTGGAGAGGCGAATCCACCACGAGCGAGGGTCGCACCATTAGCCCATGGATCAGTTTGAGCCGCGCTGTTTACCCAGGAGTTGGCAAGAGCAGCGTTGTTTGCCCAGGGGTTAGCATGGCCCAAAGCAACACCACCAAGAGGAGCACCAGCCAACGCAGCCCCATGAGCACCATATCCATTACCGTACGCGCCGTATCTACCGTAGGCGCCGCCGTAAGGGTACGCGCCGGGACCGTTGTGCACGATGCGGTGAGAGTAAGAGGAGACAGTGGGGGCGCCGTGACCAGCCTGGCCGAGAGCACCAGCCAGAGGGCTGCCGTAACCGCCGTACAGACCAGCTTGGCCATAGAGACCTGCCGCATTTCCGTGTGCCAGAGGGCTTGCAAGAGCGCCATTCAGTCCATGAGCTAAATGACCGGCAGCGAGAGGTCTAGTCTGAGGAAGAGCGCCACCATGAGCCAGAGGACCGGTGACATCGATAGGAGCAACACCAGCGGCCAAAGAATTGGCGTGTGCTACTTTATTGACATGAGCTACTTCCGCGGCATGGGCGGCTTGATTCGCTTGGGCAACATGTGCAGCTTGAGCAACTTGGGCGGCATGGGCAGCTTGTGCGGATTGGGTGGCATGGGCAATTTGAGCGGCTTGGGCGGCATGGGCAACTTGCGCGGCTTGGACAGCATGGGCAGCTTGCGCAGCTTGGGCGGCATGGGCAGCTTGAGCGGCATGAGCAGCTTGTGCGGATTGGGCGGCATGGGCAGCTTGCGCAGCTTGGGCGGCGTGGGCAGCTTGAGCGGCTTGAACGGCATGAGCAGCTTGCGCGGATTGGGCGGCATGGGCAGCTTGCGCGGCTTGAGCGGCGTGGGCAGCTTGAGCGGCTTGTGCAGCTTGGGCGGCGTGAGCAGCGTGGGTAGCAGCAGCGTGAGCAGCAGCAGGCGAGGCAGCAGCGTGACTCAAAGGACCCGCGCCGAGAGGAGCTCCATATGATAAATGTCCACCTAGAGATGCAACATGGTTAACTTGTCCAGCCAAAGGTGCGGGATGAACAAAAGAACCATGGTGAGCTAGGGCACTTCCATGGGCAAGAGCACCGCCTATGACAGCAGCACCTGCAGCAGGCTCCTTGTGAACGACCGCTTTGAATCCAGTCGCGTCATCAGCAGAGTACTCGACCACTCGTTTTGAACCATCTGCCTCAAGCAAGGAATATTTTCCAACGACGTTGCCACCGACGCGCTTCTCATGCTGGTCCTTGATGTCGCCGGTGTTGGGGTCTGACACTCCATACGAGAAGCTTGAGAAACCACCGCTGGCACTTACTGACGCCACCAGCAAGGCGAAAACGACGAACTATACAAAAATATATGGTTAGTTGTAAAATATAATAGAGTATTTTACTCTGATGATCAATTTATCACTATTAAACTTTACAGCTATTTGCTTAGTCAAATGAAAATATTTTTAAGGTGCTGATTAGATTGAAAGAAAGGAAAAAAAAACATGTTACTGAACATTTTATGCATCGTCATTTTCTAAACTATTTAAACGCGCTTCGAAAAGTAATAGTGCATAACAATACATAAGTTGTGTTCAGAGACTTTTTGAATAAAAATTCGGTATTTTAACTTGGATTAATAATTATTTGTTTATAAGATTACCTTAGCTGCCATGTTTGGTATTTTACTTTGTTCTGATGGAACTTGCGTTCACAACTGACTACCAAGCGCTGTACTCTAATATTTATATTCACACAAAATCTTCAATTCCATTTTTCGGGGTCAAAGTAGGAAATTACTCGTCGGCTGAAATGGTAGACCATTATGTAAATTGTAATTAACTGGATTCCACGCAATGCCGTTTCATATCTATGTGTGAACGTGATTAAAGATAGATCATTGAGACAATAAATTGTGTAAATTAACTTGTATCCATGATAATTGAATATCACTACCATAATTATGTGTTGTGTTATTATTTCTCTACAAATCTGTTTTCCCATGCAGTTGTAAATCGTTAAGGATGACAGCTAGAATACTTAATTAAAATATTATATCTAATAATGCATTCATATTTATAGCTGAATATAAGCGCTGGCTAGACGTCGTCAAGGAAGATATGAGGGTCAATGGCATTACTATTGAGGATGCCGAAGATCGGACGAAATGGAAGAGAATTAGCCGGAAGATGGACCCTGGCACTAGCCGAGATAACGCCAGGTGGACGAGAGAGATTTATGAATTTTATGAGCTATGAGCAAAGCAACCTATTCTGGTATGACGATGGTGCTGAGAGTTATATTAAGATGATTTTTTTAAGGAATTGAATACAGAACAAAGAGACAACAGTTGTCAACGGCCGATGTGAAGGATGGCTGAGTTGGAAGACTACTACCACAGATCAGTTAACAAAAAAATACTACGCTGTGATTGTTCAATATACGACATAGTAGGCATTTAAATGTGCGAGTTGTATGTTGTAGAGAGCCTTGTGATAATGTACATGACGTTGGAAAAGAATAGAGGAAAATGGAAATATGACTACACAACTGGCATATTATTAAGTTAAGATTTATACATTTTATTGGTATAAACTGTTCATATGGAACTTGTGTCACTAATCTAGTAGCAACTAAATATGTCCTGCGTCACACTTTTTTTTTTATTGCAATGAATGACGAGACGAGCAAGCCGTTCGCCTGATGGTAAGCGATACGACCGCTCATAAACAGTAGCAACATTCCACTGCGCTCGGCATCCTGAGACATAAGATGTTAAGTCTTAATATGTCCAGTAGTTACTCTGGCTACAATGTCCTTCAATCCGAAACACAACAGTGCATTTACGCAGTGTTGTTTCACGGGAGAAATAGACATTGCGGTGGTACCTACCCAGATGGCCTCTCACATATGAGAGACCTACCACCAGTAACCTACAGTAACCTACCAGTTTTTTTTTTCATTATAGCATTATAAAATGTTTATCCAAAAGGTACTTCTTTAATAAATGAAATGAATTACGAGTATAAACACAATAAATTGATTGACTACCTCAATGGCGCAGTTGTACAATGGTACGATTACAACGATGAGGTGTCGGGTTCGAATCCCGGGATACGAGCCCGAGACAAATGATAGTGAATTTAATACCGTATTATCTACGGAGAGTCAGAAATTTCTGCATGACATGGCGATATCCTCACCGCCTATCACATCATAGGACGAAATACACAAAGGAAAACGTGGATATTCAGTTAGTGCCTTTGCCTACCTTTTCTGGTAAAAAGGCGTTCGTTTCTGTAATTAATTTATAACCTAAATTATTGCTAATTTCATATCGCGTACTTCATAATACTACAAAGTGACCTATGAATTCCTTTAATACATAAATCAGTAATATTAGCCTTTGTAATAATATCCTGAATTCTAAATCTTTCGATTCATAGTGACAATTAATTCATTCGTTGAGAACCAGTTAAGATCCGCCTGACTGTCTAAATAATTTATAAACAGGATAATTTATCTCTCTAGCTGGTCAAACTACCTGAGCGTAGAGCTAAATAATCTGGAATTAATTTGAGAAGGTTTAGGTCATACTGTTGCCAACTTCTCATATCAGTGTGATTTTTGTTAAGATCCGGATGATGTACTGGTCTCTTTATGAATAACATGTTTACGAATAAAATGTGGCAATCTGCACAAGATCCCGAAAGATCAGGGCATAGATTAACGGGCTTCAAAATTCCTTGGTATGTTTCTACTGATCAAAAAACAATTATATTTATTGAAAATATTTGCTTAAAAAATATATTAATAATTCTGCATCAATAGTTTTACAGAAGATATCACAAGACCACGGCCGAAAACGAAGCCAGGTGCTAGTTTTAGTGACTATAGACACAATGAAAAATTTTTTTTGCAAAATACATGACGTTTTGACAGCCTCCGTGGCGCAGTTGGTTAGACGCCGCCTGTGAAACGGTAGGTTGCGGGTTCGATCCCCGCACCGAAAGAAATGTTTGTGCGGCCCACAAATATTTCTTTCGGGTCTGGGTGTTTGTGAGACCGAAAAGTCTCTCGTAGTTCCTGATACCCACGACACAAGACTCGATCTTAGTGTGGGGTCAGGATACATAGTCCTGTGACTGTTGGGTGTTATTTACTTGTTTTTTTTTCCTATCGCCGTCTTTGGGTGGTAAATACACGGTTTTTCCTAAAATAATAATGTACACGATTAAATTCCTATACCATTTGTTTATATTATTAAATTCTATAATAAATTAAATCATGATTAAGTTGTTTTTTTTTTATTTTTATTCTCTAAAATGTGTAAACTTTTGTTCATGACACTCAAACGAGTCATATTAAGATCGCGTTTTGGAGGAGGGCGGATATTGTATGTCACGATTTTCTAAAAGAAACATAAAGTATGTTTCAAAAAACTGTACAATTAAAAATAAATAAAGTTTCCCTTGAAATCAAAGTAACACCAACTCTTAAGTTTCCTGCAATAATACCGATTGCGTGTTCGCAGCGGGCATTTCAAGATTCTCGTATAAAAACCGACGTGTTCATCCCACTCTTCAGTTTCACCTCTAACAATAACAACAATGTTCTCTAAGGTATACTAATGAAATTAAAATTCATACAGTACCAAATTAACAACAGCAAAACATTATTAAATATTTCTTGTGTAGCTTTAACAATTGACAGCAATTAAAAATAATTTCAAACATGAAAGTACGAAATATTAAATTCATTTATCAGAAAACGTAACGTAATTTTTGTTCGACAGATCGCCCTCTTCGCCTTATTTGCGGCGTCGGTGAGCGCCAGTAGAGGCTTCTCAAGCTTCTCGTACGGAGTGTCAGACCCCAACACCGGCGACATCAAGGACCAGCACGAGAAACGCGTCGGCGGCAACGTCGTGGGACAATACTCCCTGCTCGAGTCTGACGGCTCCAAGCGCGTGGTCGAGTACTCTGCTGATGACGCCACTGGATTTACAGCTGTCGTCCACAAAGAGCCTACTCCAGGTGCTGCTGCCATCGGCGGTGCTCTTGCCCATGGAGGTGCTTTGGCCCACCCCGGTGCTCTAACAGCTCCTTTGGGCCATGCTGCCCATCTAGCCCCCATTGCACCTTTAGCCGGTACTCACGCCAACCCTTGGGCTTCTGGAATCGCTCAAGCTGGGGCTCTTGGTGCCGCTGGACCTTTAGGTCATGGAGCTTACAGCGCTCTTGCCAACCCTCGTGCGTATGGTAATGCAGCGGGTCTCTACGGTCAAGCTGGTCTGTACAGAGGTTACGGCAGTCCGCTGGCTGGTGCTCTCGGCCAGGCTGGTCCCGGCGCCCCCACTGTCTCCTCTTACTCCCATCGCATCGTGCACAACGGTCCTAGCGCGTTCCGTTACGGCGGTGCCTACAGCAGGCCCGGCGCGTACGGGTTCGGAGGATACGGCGTGCACGGAGCTGCACAGGCCGGTGCTCACTTGGCTGGTGCCCATCTTACTGACGCGTCTTACAGCGGTGCTGCTTTCGCTCACACCAACCCTTGGACTAACAGCGCGGCTACTGCTAACCCCTGGGCTAACGGTGCGGCACTCGCTCACGGAGGTCTCGCCTCTCCCCTCGGCGCTTATGGTGCTGGTGGTCTTGGCTGGTAAACGGAACAAATACGGACATTAGAAACGAATAATTTATTATTTGGTATTTTTCATGGCAACTCACCTATTTCATCCTACTGCGTAGGGTGAATTTATAATGTTATTATTGTAATGACGGAAAATTAAAAAAATATGAAACTAATAAAAAATTTGAAGAATATAAAACATTGTTGTTATTTTGATATCTATGAACAAAGTTACCCACTTCAATCACTTCTCATAATTATGTTGAACATTTTTAACTTTTTTTTTTATTGCTATGAATGGCGAGACGAGCAAGCCGTTCGCCTGATGGTAAGCAATACGACCGCTCATGAACAGTAGCAACATTCCACTGCGCTCGCCATACTGAGACGTAAGATGTTAAGTCTCAATATGTCCAGTAGTTTCTCTGGCTACAATGTCCTTCAATCCGAAACACAACAGTGCATTTACACTGCTGTTTCATGGGATAAATAGACATTGCGGTGGTAGCTACCCAGATGGCCTCTCACATATATTCACTGCTTTGGCGAAAAAGAGTATACTGATTCTTCGTTCTGGGCGACTTCACTTCACTCAGCCATAGTAATTATAATATAATAATATTCATATCAAAAATATTTATTTATTTATTTTTTTATTGCATTGAATGGCGAGACGAGCAAGCCGTTCGCCTGATGGTAAGCGATACGACCGCCCATAAACAGTAGCAACATTCCACTGCGCTCGCCATACTGAGACGTAAGATGTTAAGTCTCAATATGTCCAGTAGTTTCTCTGGCTACAATGTCCTTCAATCCGAAACACAACAGTGCATTTACACTGCTGTTTCATGGGATAAATAGACATTGCGGTGGTAGCTACCCAGATGGCCTCTCACATATATTCACTGCTTTGGCGAAAAAGAGTATACTGATTCTTCGTTTTGGGCGACTTCACTTCACTCAGCCATAGTAATTATAATATAATAATATTCATATCAAAAATATATTTTTTTTTATTGCATTGAATGGCGAGACGAGCAAGCCGTTCGCCTGATGGTAAGCGATACGACCGCTCATGAACAGTAGCAATATTCCACTGCGCTCGCCATCCTGAGACATAAGATGTTAAGTCTCAATATGTCCAGTAGTTGCTCTGGCTACAATGTCCTTCAATCCGAAACACAACAGTGCATTTAAGCAGTGTTGTTTCACGGGAGAAATAGACATTGCGGTGGTACCTACCCAGATGGCCTCTCACATATTAAAGACCTACCACCAGTATTTTATTGTAAATTTACAACATGTTATTATTAAACTGCTCTGATTTAAACCAAGTTGTAAATTTGGTAATAATTCACTACATTGTAAACTGGTTTTGAAAAGAGCAACACTAGAGTTTCTTGCCCGTTCTTCTCTTGTGAAAACCGCTTTCCGAACCGGGTGATAGATAAAAAAATGACTGAATCTAAATGATGTTGAACATTTTAATGGATTCAATAAATTATTTTCATTTCATTTCATTTCATATGAGAGACCTACAACCAGTAGAACTAGTATCAGCCCATATACGTCCCACTACAGGGCACAGGCCTCCTCTACAATCGAGAGTACGATTGAGAGTGGTTAGTAGAACTAGTACCAACTGAGTATTATTATATGATTAATTGACTACATATAATTTAAATCTGAACAAAATCTATATCTTGTCACTTTTTTATCAGCTCATATACATCCCACTGCAGGGCATGGGCTTACTTACTCGAGATTACAATTTAGAGTGTTTAGGCCATATAGTAGCCTAATGCAGGTTGGCGGATTTTACATACCATAGAAATTCATATTAATCGCTATGATATACAGGTTTCCTCGCAATGTTTTCTATCACTGTTTTAGTACCGCACCTCAACTACGACCTTGAATATATTTTCTATTACAATATATCGTCATATTGAAACCAATTACATACGAAAGCTTGTTTACGATGCCTTTAATTTATATTTTTTTCTCTTGATTACTTCTACATACCATAAAACAATGCATGCAAATTTAGCCTGTTAAGAGCCATGCTAAATTGCAATTGCTCCATAGACGGTAGTTGTCTAACAACAAATTAGTCATATACATTTAAAAAAATAAAAATAATATTTCAGTAGATCTACTCTATACTCTGTACTCTTATATAATCGTATTCTACGCTCTGCGTTATTAGAGTTTCCCAGATATAACTGTGTGACACCGAGTCAAAAGCCTTTTTGTAGTCGATATATGCCAAGCACAATGGTCTATTTCTCTCTTGATATTTCTCGATGAGAAGTTCGAGTGTATGAATATGATCAATGGTAGAGTAACTTTTTCTGAAATCTGTCTGTTCGACTGGTTGGCTTGTTTCTAATGTAGAGCTAATTTTTTTGGTCACGATTGTTGAGAATAACTTATATATGTGCTAGGTAACAGGCTTATAGGTCTATAGTTGCCAATATCTTTCGGATCGCCTTTTTTATATAGTAGAATTATGTTAGATTCAGACCATTGACTGGGTGTCTCTCCAGATTCGAGAATAGAGTTAAATAAGTTTGTATGGGCATAGTACCACTACCACCCTGACTCATATTACGGATGGCATCAGATCGGGCATGGAGCATGGCGAGCTGACAGTCTTAGCACTGCTAGACTTCAGCAACGCCTTCAACACTGTCGATTTTGATGTGTTACTCAGCGTACTTGGTTCTCTTAACATATCTCCAATGGCAATTGATTGGTTTCGTAGTTACCTGTTTGGACGCCGGCAACGCATCTGTGTTGAGAATAGTTTCTCCTCTTGGTGCCCCGTATCTGATGGCGTTCCACATTCCGATTGTGGTCGGTAGCCCTAAATTGGTTTCCAAAATTAATTGCGATCTACTACCATCCATCACCTGTAATGGCACTATCATCCCATATAGTGAAACCGTCAAGAATTTAGGTTTATTTATTGATAGGTCTCTCACTTGGGGTCCGCAGCTTCGTGAGGTTAGTCGAAAGCTGTTTGCCTCGGCAAGGTCCTTGCGAAGGTTGAGCAATCTTCTACCCATTACCACGAAGATTTCACTTGCGCAAACTCTCCTTCTCCCTATCCTTGATTATGCTGATGTCAGCTATCTAGATCTCACCGAGGACCAACTTAATAAGCTTGAGCGTCTCCAAAATCTCTCTATCAGATTCATATTTGGGCTTCGCAAATATTGATCATATTGTTTCAGAATTTCGTACTAGGCTCAAGTGGATACCAATTCGGTTTCGTCGGAATACTCATATTCTTTCACTTCTATACAAAATTTTGATTAATCCTCTAACGCCTTCGTATCTTAAAGATCGTTTCGTCTTTCTCCATGATTCGCTTTCAAGATCCTTGAGGTCGTCGGAGAACTTGAAACTAAGAATGCCCTTGCACTCCACAGTATTCATGGACAAATCATTTACTGTCCAAGCTGTCCGACTGTGGAACTCTCTACCAGCTGAGTTGCGACGGGCTGAAACACTGTCGTCATTTAAGAAGAGAAGAAGAAGGTCAAAGAACATTTCCTCTCACAACAAGAGTGTAGCTGAAAATAATTTGTCCATTCTCTTCTTGGTATATTTTAGGATAGGTATATAATATATTTATGTATATGTATGTATTATAGGTAAATTTGTATATGTGTATGTATATGGATATTTATATATATTTTGTGTGTTTATGTTATATTTTTAGTTATTAATTGTAGGTTATTGTTATTTCTTTTACGCCTTAGACTGCCCTTTCTATCTCCTGTTAGTATATCCATCCCATGGTTGCCTGTAAGAGATTACCTAGTGTGATAAGGCCGCCACTTGTACTATTATTCTTATTGTATATCTTCATAGTATTTCTGTACAGTGCAAAAAAGAATTAAATAAATAAAGAAATAAAGGGTGTTGTTAGTATCGGGGTCGCTATCTTTAGAATCTCGTTTGTTAGGTTATCCGAGCCTGGACTTTTGTTTAGTTTGTTCAATGCTTCGATGACGTCATTTTCTTTAATTAGTGACCCTTTTAGTTTGTTACCACCGTTGCTGTTATTTTGGTGTTCGTGGTTGCTGATTCCTTCCGTATTGTAGAGATCCCTGTAGAACTCTGTTGCTATGCTAATGATGTCACAGCGGTTATTTTTGATTATTTCGCCTCGTTTTAGCTCTTCAATCCAAGTTTTATCTGGTCTCAACTCTTTAAATGCCTTTTTTGTGCTTTCAGTTTGGTATAGGTGTTTTACAATAGTGTTATATCTATAGTTGGCGTGATCTTTTATTATGTATTTGTTGACAAGTTTGTAAAGTGCCGAGATTTCGTTTCTTATTGCTCTAGTTTTATTTGATTGTTCATATGTTTAATTATTATAGTTTATCAAATGTTTAAGTTCAAGTGCTGTGTAGTCCTACATGAGGCTGTAAATTTTCCGTATGCTTGATGCCCCCGATCCAGGCATGCCTAGTAGGGCACCACGGTAAAAATGTTTATATGTAAACAAGGAACTAATGTGCAAACCAGTGCAAACCTAATTTTATTGTACAATCTCATATTATATAAGCGTTAATTTGTGTATTTTAATAAGTATTTTTTCACTTGCATTTCATTTTCATTCCTGACAGATTGATATAAGACTGAAATTAAATGAATATAAAATCTATCGACAAAAATTATAGGTATTTCACAGTCAGCGGAATTGGTTGCTATCGTTATTGATGTAGCGTTCTTGTGGGGATAATTCGAAGCTTAACTTTTAATTGTTCAAGGCACAACAAACAATTTGGTTAGGATGTAATAAACTATCAATAGAGCCTATTCTCTTAACTGAAAATAATATAGCTAACGAATATTAAAAGGCCTTTATCTATTTTTTATGAATGAAGCTGCCCTGATTGCTCGCCATGGCTAAATTATCACAGCTATTCTTCATTTATGTACGCATAAAAAGAAAGATAGTTATTATTACGTATAAATTAAGTAAATGTATCTATATAGGAAAATATAATTTTATTGAATAAATAAAAATGTTTAAAGTCATTTAGATTTAGACATATTTTAGTGTTACCACTCGGTTCGGAAAGCGGTTATTACAAGAGAATAGACAACAAACTCTTACGTTATTCTTTTCCAAACCAGTTTACAATGTTGAGATTATTATAAACGTTACAAGTTGGCTTAAATTAGAGCATTTCGTTAATAATAATCCTTACTCATATTATAATTGCGAAAGTTTGTATAGTATGGATGTAAAGATGTATGGCATGGATGTTGGCTACTCTTATACGGAAAAGGGTCTAAATGGATTCCTATGAAATATGGGTAGCGATTTTAAAGAATTTCTATCGTATGTGAAGTCCGCCAACCCGCAATAGGCTAGCGTGGTGGACTATATGGCCTAACTACTCTCAATCGTATTTTGACTGAGTGGGGCTGCAGTGGGTTTGATACTGATAGTGTCTAATATTCAATCCTTAAGAAAATCTGTTCTACTGTAGAAATAATTTATAACCAAGATATTTCATATCCCAGCTGATGTTCAGTGAGAACTAAATTAAAAGATGCCGATTATTTTTATGAATAAAAATTCGGACAAGTATGTTGTTTACAAAATCTAAACTCGAAATAATCAATTAAATACAAATATATTTTGTAAATTCAAGCATGATTCCATAGATTTCATGATATAAGATTTTTTTATTTCATGTATATTTCCGTTCCATGGTGTACCAAATAGTGAACATCTTGCCAAGCGAAATACAATCCATCGATCCAATTTAGCTACGTAACAATTACGATTAATCATTAACATCTAGTTTTATAAAATTAGAATATTTTAAATACAGCATCCATTCATGTTGTTTTTAACGAAACAAAACGAAATATGTTCTTGTTTATTTTTGTTCAGAATACTGAAATAACGTAGTCTAGTTTTTTTTTTTTGTCATGATGTGTTTGAACTGGATTCAGTATGTAACGAGTATTAACTCAAAATTACCATGGCAATATTTTCCAAAAACGTGATTATACACATTTATGTTACCCTTGAAAGTAAAATTACACTATATCTCAAGTTTCCTGCAATAAAACCGATTGCGTGTTCGTAGCGAGCATTTGAAGATTCTCTTATAAAAAGCCGACGTGTTCTTCCCACTCATCAGTTTCACATCTAACAATAACAACAATGTTCTCTAAGGTATACATGTGTTAATTAATAGAATTCTTCGAAATATTCAAATATTTTTGAAATTCGTGCATTTCTTTCACACTTGAGAATTTAATCATAGCACGATTGTTGTACAGCAATTAATAAAATTCTTTCAACATTTGCATAGTAATCTGTTGTTGCTAATTATTACAAAACATTAAATTACTGGGTATTTTGTATTTAGCCAAGACTAAATTATTTACTTGTTAATATAATATGATACTCTAACCCATTTAATCTACAGATTGCTCTCCTCGCCTTGTTCGCGGCATCAGTGAGCGCCAGTGGAGGCTTCTCAAGCTTCTCGTACGGAGTGTCCGACCCCAACACCGGCGACATCAAGGACCAGCACGAGAAGCGCGTCGGCGGCAACGTCGTGGGACAATACTCCCTGCTCGAGACTGACGGCTCCAAACGCGTCGTCCAGTACTCTGCTGATGACGCGACTGGATTTAAAGCTGTCGTCCACAAGGAGCCTGCTGCAGGCGCTGCTGTCATTGGCGGTGCTCTTGCCCATGGAGGTGCTTTGGCTCACTCCGGTGCTCTAGCAGCTCCTTTGGGTCATGCTGCTCTTCTAGCTCCCATTGCGCCTTTAGCCGGGGCTCACGCCAACCCCTGGGCTTCTGGTATCGCTCAAGCCGGGGCTCCTGGTACCGGTGGACCTTTAGGTCATGGAGCTTATAGCGCTCTTACCAACCCTCTTGCGTATGGTAATGCGGCGGGTCTCTACGATCAAGCTGGTCTGCACGGAAGCTACGACAGCCCGCTGGTTAGTGCTCTCGGTCAGGCTGGTCACGGCGCCCCCACTGTCTCCTCTTACTCTCACCGCATCGTGCACAACGGTCCCGGCGCGTTCCCTTACGGCGGCGCCTACGGCAGACCCAGCTCGTACGGTCTTGGAGGATACGGCGCGCACGGAGCTGCACAGGCTACGGCTCAATTGGCTGGAGCCCATCTTACTGGCGCGTCTTATGGGGACGCTGGTCTCGCTCACGCCAACCCCTGGGCTAACGGTGCTGCTCTCGGTCACGGTGGTATCGCCTCCGCCGTCGGCGCCTATGGCGCTCGTGGTCTTGGCTGGTAGACGAAACACATGTGACATCAGAACCAAACAATTAACTTATTAATTAGCGATCTAGGCAACACCCATGTTTTATCCTACTGCGTAGGATAAAATACCCAATTAGCGGTCCGAAAATGAATGAATAAATCGAATTTGACTGACTTCATTTTATTAATTGCCAACCAAGATCCCAAGTCACATAAGCACTTTAAGAAACTTAATATTATAGTAATTTTAATACTACGTTTTACCCAACTATTATCATCATAACTTATCTGCATATACACAAACTAGAATTAATTATGTGCTTTTTATACTTTAGCATAAAACAATGTACTGTGTGGTGTAAAAGTTAAATAATGAGTAGTAATATACATAACTGTTCTTTTAACAAGCGAAAAATTACGTGGTACTATACTACAAAATGTCTATAATAACCTTTCATTCTAATTGGGGTCTAGAAAAGAACCACTTTCCTAAAAGAACTGCCAGTAAAGGTAGTTTCATATAGTAACACACTAATCACAGAATAGTATTTAGATGAAGCTCATTATTATATATATAATCTGCTTCGCTTAGACCTTATAACTAGACTTTGTTTAAAAATCCCTTGGTTTTTGGTACATAAGCGTACACTGCTCATTTAGTATCCAGCGACCTGATAGGTTCATACTGAATCTCATAGATAAGAGGAGGAGGAGGCCTATGGAGGTTAAAATAAGTAACAACGAGGTATCAAGAGAAGAATCAACATTATTATCTAAGTCTGAAAATTCACTTCTTATTAACAGTAATACAAATACAATTCTTAACCAACTATCAGGTGGCATTCAAAGATGCAATTACTCACCATAAAAACATGTGTTTGACAATCAAAATATCACATTTAATTGCTAATTTCGTAACCTTTATGCTGAGTTGAACTTTTTTTAATTGTTCAAGGCCAAGTACAATTTGTATGTGGTAAACTGCCAGACGACACTGGGATTTTTTTATAAAACTATTGTAACATAGCAGGTACAATTATAATATTCCTATTTGCTACTACAGTTTCGGAACAATATTTTTCGCAGTTCAAACATTGCCATTGTAAATGAAGATTGACATGTAGTTAATAACTTGGGTAAATAATTCTGCACATATTAAGTCGGTAAAGTATTTAATTAATGTAGTGTTTACTTTATCAATTTCTTTCTTACCAATGCCATTATTCATGAACAGTTTTAAAACTAGTCGAATATTTTTTGTTCTTCGCTCAAGCTGGATACAAAAGTTGTTCGAAAGAGACAAAATATACGATAGCTATAATAGATTTTAAGCCAGAACTACCAATATCAAGATTATTGGTGAAACTTAATTGTAGCACCCAAATAACATTTACATGGAACGTGCTGAATCTAACACCGTATGAAATTAGATTATTTTGTTATGTTGAAAAAGTAGTTACCACGATAAACCGGTCTACCTACAATTTACTTCTCCAGTGTCCTCCCCATACTACTGATTTCTTACATTATTCTTTCTCTATACAGTCGATACTTCTTTGGAATGCGCTTCCCCTCGAAATCAGGCTATGCAGAAACCGTTACGCGTTTAAAGTGAAGGTCCGGGAACTTCTACTCAAACAAATTGCAGAATCGTCAAATTAACTTTCACCACTTTTTAAATATGTATGTAAGTATGTATGTATATTATATGGGTATATATTTGAAAACATTGAATATATATGTAAACTTATATTTACGTATATGCATAATATTAATTTAAATATATATATATATATATATAAATATATATTTGCACTTCGTTATACTATTAACACCTACTTTGTACAATCTCTGCATCACCCAAAGGTTGACTGGTAGAGAATGCCTTAGGCATTAAGTCCGCCTTTATACAACATTATGTATAAAAAGATTAATAAATAAATAAATAAATAAATAAACTATGCGCTTAAACCTAAATGCCCAGTGACATAAAACTATGACAATATAATTATCTTACAGAATATCAACGCTATACATTTGAGATGCGGATATACATACATATAGTATAATTTTATGTATAAATACAGAGTATCTGCTGGAGATAATGAGACTTTACATCTTATGTCTCAGGGTGGCAAGAGCAGTAAAATGCCAAGCATTGCTTTGTAATTTGGGTGGTGTTGTTTGGTTTTAAACATCAGGCGATTTGCATGCTCGTCTCGCCATTCATTACAATAAAATATCATGCTTTATAAGATTGCCACTTTATAAATAAATTATATCTTTAAAAAAACTGTTATTAACCTAATTAGTGCTTTCATTCTGAATTCAAACTTATTACATTTCTCTTGTAAAAAATTAAGTATAACAAACATTATTTGGTTCTAATTGATTTACGAATTATTCTAATATTTATAAAAAAATCAATATAAATAATGTTAGCTCCTTTAATACCCGGAATTTGAAACCTTTAGACGTATGGTTACAAACTTAAAATTCGTAAGAAATCAGTCTCAAGATCCATCTGATAATCTAAATAAATAATGCCTCATGGTGGCCCGAGATTTTTAAGCTCGTAATCGTGGCCGAAAGGTCTTTTTGATGAACATAATTTGTAAAACCTATTACAGCCCAAGATTTCAAGTTGTTTTTTTTTTCATGTTTCATATCGGTTTGAAATGATAGTTTTAGAGGCATGTTGTGATAGTCTAAAGGTGGGTTTACCATTAAAATGATTTACCTATATTTTGTTCTTTACAAAAAACTTTTTGTTCTCTAAAAACAAAACGTAAAAAAATAAAAACCAAAACTGCGATATAATCCATAAATTATTGTGTTTTCATGTGTAACATCTGCGTAAGTCTAAGAAACTATTAAGCTAAAAGTACTACACACATTTGTTAATAGGTATGGGATTTATTACAATCAAATAAGTTTATGAAGCCAACGTTTCGCCTATATTTCCATCCTACATTGTAATAAATACTGAATCTGTACTCAATGATTACACGAACAAAGTAGTTCGATCTATTCGTCCAATCTTATTATTCAAAAACCTGTTGACGAATACCGGCAGTACAAATTTAGGATGCGTGTTACTTATTACAACATAATTATCATAATTCTAACATAGGCTTATTAAAATATAAAACTAAGTTCCATTTATGATACAAAGGAGCTTAATGTAATCATCATATTCTTAAATTTATCCCTACCATAATAATGTCTTTTAAACTAAGTTTTTTTTAATATACCTGAAGAGGATTAAACTTGGGTCACGATTGTTAACTTGAAATTAAAAACGAAACATTTTCCAAAACAATGTAATTATAAACACTTAAGATTGACACACCCTTGAAATCGCAGTTACACTATCTCTCAAGTTTCCTGCAATAATGCCGATTGCGTGTTCGCAGCGAGCATTTGAAGATTCTCGTATAAAAAGCCGACGTGCTCATCCCACTCATCAGTTTCACATCTTACAATAACAACAATGTTCTCTAAGGTATACAAGTGTTAATTATTAACGTGCAGCAAAATATCCAAATATTTCACAAATACGTACAATTTTTGAGAAATTAATTGCAGTCTATGTTGTACAGCAATTAATAAAAAGAATCTCAACATTATTAGGCATTTGCATATTAATCTGTTGTTGCTAATTGCAAAACATTCAAATGGTTATTTTGTCATTTTAAGTTATTGGTTTTCGTGATATTCAAACGCATTATTTGTAATCCACAGATCGCTCTTCTCGCCTTGTTGGTGGCGTCGGTGAGCGCCAGCGGTGGTTTCTCAAGCTTCTCGTACGGAGTGTCAGACCCCAACACCGGCGACATCAAAGACCAGCACGAGAAGCGCGTCGGTAGCAAAGTCGTGGGACAGTATTCCTTGCTTGAAGCAGATGGCTCCAAACGAGTAGTCGAGTACTCTGCTGATGAAGCAACTGGGTTCAAAGCCGTCGTCCACAAGGAGCCTGCTGCAGGCGCTGCTGCCATCGGCGGTGCTCTTGCCCATGGAGATGCCTTGTCTCATTCCGGTGCTTTAACTGGTGCTCACGCCAACCCTTGGGCTTCTGGTGTCGCTCAAGCTGGAGCTTTTAGCGCTGCTGGCTCTGTGGGTCATGGAAGCTATGGCAGTCTGGCGCACGATAATTCTGCGGGTATTCACGGTCAAGCTGGTCTGTACGGTAGCTACGGCAGCCCGCTGGCTGGTGGTCTCGGCCAGACTGGTCATGGCGCTCCCACTATCTCCTCTTACTCCCACCGCATCGTGCACAACGGTCCCGATGCATTTCCTTACGGTGGTGCCTCCGGCAGACTCGGCGCGTACGGTCTCGGAGGATACGGCGCGCACGGAGCAGCACAAGCTGGCGCTCACTTGGCCGGAGCTTCGTCAGCCAGTGGTAATTTTGCTGGAGCGTCTTATGGCGGCAGTCCTCTCGCTCATGCCAACCCCTGGACTAATGGAGGGGCTACTTCCAACCCTTGGGCTAACAACGCGGCTACTGCCAACCCCTGGACAAACGGTGCATCTCTCGCCCAAGGTGGTCTCGCATCTCCCCTCGGCGGCTATGGTGCCAATGGATTTGGTCTCAGCTCCAAATCGAGTTGGTAAATAAAATATCCTAAATTGAAATTAAATAATTTATTTTATATTGGCGCGGTAAAATATATTGTCCTACTGCGTAGGATAATATTATCGAAAATAATCTTGTAACCAAAGTATTTAAAATGTAATAAAATATTAAAACGCAAAAGCTTTATTATTAAATGAATTGGAAACATAGCAATAATATGATTGGTAAGAGACCTCGTGCTTGAAACCTACGTGAGCAGCAAACATAGAATGATCTAATTTCGTACAGTTGAGATTTCCCCTGTCCATGTCCAAAGCGTAACGTCCCACTCATGTGTGTACTTGCCAGAAACAAACCAGTTCAATTTGGTATAATGATAATTTTTATCGAAGCACATTTCCTGATTGGCTTATTTTGGTTTATGGCGACAAAGAAAATAATATAGGTGATTATTATTGCATTTTGGTGCTTTTGTTTTGTAATGTTTAGCTTCTCCTCATCCTTTACTTACTAAGAAATCATTGCATGATTATCACGCTTAATTAATTATTTCATTTCGCTATTCTTGACTGCAAATTATATTTTTCAACAAATAACTTCTTTCCACAAAAAATGAACACAACGTTTTTGTAGTTCCACATATTTATTCCTAATTCTAAGTCACCAAAAATAATTTAAGCAGTATCTATTTGATTGAGCATATTTCTTACCAATTAGATACGCGACATACCAAAAAATAAAACATGTTATTTTATAACTATATATACGATGAACATAATATTTGTTACAAATCCCACGCTCTATTATCTTTTTATTATATAGGTATGTAGTTACTTGCAAATTATTTAAATTGTAGTGCTCTATTTTTAAATGTATTAGTCAAGGCGAAATCTGCCATTGTATAAAATAAAAAAAATCATTTTGTGATACGAAAGAAAATTACGAAAAAAAAAGTTTTGACGAAAGTGATTTTATTGATGAAGATATTTTTTTTCCAAAAAATTAGCTACATTGATCGATGTTGATCACTTCAAGACATCCAATCACAGAACGTAATTTAAACATTTGTATCTGACTCATTGATTGAAAATCTATGTCAGGAGACCAATGTATGTGAAACTAATGATTATCATAAAGTATATAATATATATATATATATATATATATATATATATATATATATATATTTTAATTTATTTATTATATTTAAGACAAAATAACAAAATAAATACAATTAGTCTCACAAAACCAATTACTTGGTTTGTCTGTGAGTACATAGTAGTGTTTTACATACTTAATGTATTGCGAGTTGCGAGTGCCTAATTATAAGGTAGATAGAAAATACTTTTTGATAGCTTAATATTAGATTTTCTTTGTTGATCGTTGCCGCGATTTCGGATGGGAGACCGTTTAAAAAGTACGGTAATCGCTTATTTCGTGTCCTGTCTCCGTTGTAATTGTGGATCCTTGGTACAAGGCATTTCCCTACCGCTCTAGTTGGCTTATTGTTTCTATAAGTCTCCATGTCACAGCTGGTTCAGACACTCACTATGAAACAAGAGAATTTATTATTTATTTATCGTCCATTTTTTTTACTATTCAAGTTGATGCTTATTACAGTCTACATTTTTGTGTTAAACGTAACGGTGACGTAATTTTAATTGATAAACAAAATAATTAATAACTTGTATTTCTAATTCTTTACTCCTTATCTTTTATTAATTACGTATTCGTACGACTACTTCAACTCATCTCTGCATCACCTAAAGGTCGACTGAAAGATAATGCCAGTAGAAATAAGTCCGCCTGGTATACTGGCCTGGTATACATGGTATATGAAGCTTAATAAATAAAAAAAAACAATGAATAATAATTTTCGTTTTTAGTCCAAATTGTGGTGGGCCTATTATTAATATTTATAATTAACATACAAACATCAAAAAATTAAAAATAAAACTATAAAATCCAAGGAATCTGATTAATAACCCAGTCGCGCAACAATCTAAATATAGGAGACATTGATAACACAAGATTTGCAAGTAAAGGGACTGGTAACTACAGGTGACTGTTTCATCAGGCGGCCTAACTTAACACTTCGACAAATTTCTGATGAAATTTGCTCTCTTATTGCTATTTTGAAAGGTCGACGACAATGCATTTCAGAATTGGTTGACAATTGGTGGAGCTTTGGTCTTTAATTATAATCATTAAGAAAAATCTCCCCATGATTTGATTTATTTTTTCTTAAACGTTTTAAAAATAACTAATACTTTTCATCTTTAACTTTCATATTAAATTGTACAATTATATCTCCATCACATTATTTTTTATAATATTATATCATAATATATGTAATCAAAATAAATTTGGGGGAGGCCTATGTTCAGCAGTGGACTGCCTGTGGCTAACATGATGATGGTGATATTATATTTAATCCGATATTATTTGAGAAACACAAATGTTATATTAGATTTATAATTGACGGGAGAGCCTTTTCTTCCGTTTGATATTTTTCAATAAATATATATGTATACTACGTAAACACTAAAATATTATATGGAAGATGTTGCTTTTGTCAATAACTTGCAACTCATTTCGTTTTATCAATAGAAACTGGTGGTCACAAAATTAAACACTGACGCCTCCTCAAAAGCCAAACCACCAATTATTATATTTTTCATTCCATTTGTTTTTTTTTTTAATATTTTTTATGTTATTATTGTGTTTTTATATCTTTATTTTACACTGCCCTGTAATAAGGTTGTCTGCTAAATATCGCTTATAAACAATAAGACAGCCATTTGTACTTTAATTACATTTCTCTATTATGTTATATTAATTTGTGTACAATGAATATTTAATAATTAAATATATCGATGATAATCCATCTGATTTTATAGTGCGTTATCTGTCAACATGTCATTCGCTTATTACTAAATATATGTAATTAATTTCAACATGTAATAACTTATTCCACTTACATAATGCATGCAAATCGCCACCCAAGTAATTGACTTACTTATTTATATTCCCACGCTGACCCGTTTCACTATATTGAACTATAGCAATTCAAGAAATATCCATTATATTATTATTGCTTCATTTCAACTAACAAAGTGATCTCTAAAATAATAAAATGATTTGCACTTTTAATATTATCAGTGGATGAATCTTGAATGCCTAACACATATTTGTACTAGTTTTAATGTACCTAATAGATGATTTCATGAGCTTCTATTATTTTGGACATAGAAAAAGATCCATTTTTTTCTTCTCGCTTGAATTCGCCTTTTGATGGACCAGCAACACATCCACGATCCAAGCGCTATGGATGTTCATTGGTGGCAGTGATCACTTGCCATCAGGTGACCTATTCACTCGTTTTCTGGAGCCATGCAACAAAAATAAATCAAGCCTCACTAACGGCCGATGCCAATAATCAATCGAAAAAATTAGATTGAAGTCAATCTGGATTGTTTTCTACTTTTCGATTTGTCAATTACCATGTTGCCATAGTTTTTTCATCATAGTTTACTACTGAGATTGATTATTGGCAATATAGTATCAGAAAAAAGATTGAGCTGTTAATCTCAAACGGCAAATTTTGGATTGGGATTGTTTATTGGCAGCGGCTGTTAGTCTTTATTACATACCTCTGATCTACATGAGTTGATGGTCTTCAAAGGTTCCATATTCAAAAATAACAAAGAGGTTGAATACCCATCATCAAATCCAAATCGCGTTCCAAATTTGCAAGTTGTTGATGTATCGTAAAATTTTCCGCACATAACTGACAAAGGACAATACAGATTACTCAATACCAACACAGCCAACGCGTGATCGCTACTGCAGGGGTAAAAGGACTCGCAGTAACACCGACCTGCTGTTACATCAGCCAAAACCTCATTCGCAATTGGTGCAGTGAAATGTAGGCTGTAACTAACTACTCTAGTTAATGGGATGTTTAACTAGGAGTCTAACATGATAGATATTACTAGAAAATAATAAATATAATAACATAATAATAAATACACCTGACAGTCACATATATAGTCCTGACCCCACACTACGAGAGACTTCGCGGTCTCACAAACGCCGAGATCAAATACCTGTGTTTCACACAAATATTATCAATAGAATGCCAATCACATGTTGTCTCTTTGCCGTAAGAGGCTGATGGATGGCAAGCTCGATGCAATAAGGGACAAACATATTGTATTACGTGTATTAAATAATGATAAATATTTTACTGGTGGTTGGTCTACGTATGTGAGCGGTCGCCTTAGCTTCCATCGTAGTGTCTATTTCTCCCGCCAAACACCAGTGTAAATGAGTTGGAGACATAAAAATTTATGTCTCAGGATGGCGAGCACAGTGGAATACCAAGCATTGCTTTGAAATTCTTGGCGACATAATGTCGATTAATAAACTAATAAACTGCAAGAGACTATTCCGATAATGAATCCATAAGCATTTTTATTTTAGTTTATATATTTGGAATCACCAACATATCACACAATTGTGAATTATACATTGAAAAAATAATTTCTGTAAAAAATAAAGGCAATCACGATATGATTTCATAAATACTAAACATAAAATTTAAAGAAGTTAAAAACAATGTAAAAAAGCTGTAAAAAAATCATAGCAAGAGACAATTCGACATAAACAATGAAATTACAAATAGTACAGGCAACGAAGCATTTTTTCCTGTATAATTTGCCAGGAGTTTTTTGTTTTCATGAAGAGGTGGCATATGACCCCACTAAGTTAAAAACCCAAAATACTTACAAAAATGGCGTCCGCGAGAGCCGCCATTTTGGAAAACGCGTTTGAAGCCATATCTCCGGAGCCGTCCACTTTAGGCCCATCATGCTAAGGACCTTTCTTGTAGATAATTAAATTTCCCATCTTTTTGTTCAGTATTTTTTTTTTGTACCATTAACCGTTCGCGATTTACAATGTTATTAATTTTCATTTTATACCTTTTTTACAATAAATTTTACATGGATTTTTAACAAAATTTACTATTTCCTCATTGCTTTGTTCCCTTATGCCATCAGTATTTAATTAATTACGTGATAATCATGGAGAAATCATTGGATTTCATAATTACGCTATGCATCCTTCGTTTCCATTGACCTTGATTCGGTAGTATACCATTCAACGCGCGATAACTTCTAAAATATTGATTTTAGAGAAAAAAATTTTGGATGAAAAGTTGTTAACAATTTATTGATTTAAAAGTTTAGTCATTAACATTTTTTGTTTAAACAATTATTAACAAAGATATCGGCAAAAAGGCATGAAACGAATATTAATAACATTGTAAATCGCGAACGGTTAATGGTACAAAAAAAATTAGTGAACAAAAAAGATGGGAAATTTAATTATCTACAAGAAAGGTCCTTAGCATGATGGGCCTAAAGTGGACGGTTCCGGAGATATGGCTTCAAACGCGTTTTCCAAAATGGCGGCTCTCGCGGACGCCATTTTTGTAAGTATTTTGGGTTTTTAACTTAGTGGGGTCATATGCCACCTCTTCATGAAAACAAAAAACTCCTGGCAAATTATGCATTGCGGACAAGAGTAACTCGTTGCTTCGTTGCCTGTACTAAAATTTAAAAAGTTTTATAAATAAAATGATTCATTTAAATAGCCAACAGTAATAGCTCAAACCTAAAGCGGTCTAATTCAACATCCGCTGTTACTACGCAGGATACAAAAAATGAATATATGAATACACAATCCTTATTTCCTCTTAAAATCCGTAGGCTTTTAAATAGCTACTTTGTGAGCACGTTTAGATAACTCGATATAGCGGTCCGCTTATTATGCCCATACAAGTTGCAGAATTTTGCAAATCTTCAAAATCTACAATATACATGACTGTAGAATTCAAATGAACTAGTAATGTTCTTGTAAAGATTGCCTTGAAGTTCAAATGTGGAGCAATGCATAATGCAACAGATTACGATCAGACCAACAGCTCACAAATGTGAAATATTTTTATGAGTTTACGTCTTAGCCCTAATATAGAGCGTATCCGTCTTTTTGTTACGTTGACAAACCAACGATTAAAAGAACGTAGGAGGTAACTTTTATTAGCTGGAATTTTACAGACATACTTTCAGGCAATCTAACTGAAGAGCTCAAAACGTATGGTCCATAAGTAAGTATTAGCCCAATTAATTAGTCCAATTACTAGTAAATATCAACAATAATTTGCAACCCCAACGAACGTAAGCAAAACGAAAAACAACACAATTCTTTTACATTTACCGACATACTGCAGCTTGTGTGGCTAAATTATACTACAATTATTTTCTAAACTAGTATTATCTCACACTCACAGTTACATCACACATAATAAGTTTTCAGCGATAGTGCTCTAATGTTATATTCAACAAAATTATTAAAATGTGATAAAATAACATGAAGAAAAACATACCAACATTTTGTCAACACTAAAGAAATATCTAAGCTATCCAACAAAATAAAAATGCTTTTGCCCTTAACAAAGCACAAAGAAACATATACCATCAAAGAACCAATATGATATTTTAATCTCTATATAATAACAAAAACAGTCCGACCGCACCGCATTGCTGCGTAATTACAAAACAAATAACAGTACCGTAATTTCTTTCTTTCGCCCGGCGTCGACCTTGCGCTTCCGGATCCGTCGACATCATGCGTGAGACGTGTGGCGCAGCGCTGCACACGATGCAAGCTGTGTGATGCAGTTTGTATAAAAATAAAAAATATTTACTTTAATTTTTATATTTTGACTTCCCAACGTTTCGATTTACAGCTTTCGTGGTCACGGGGTGGACTGAGTTATTAGTCATCCGCTCTGTGACTGTCACAATTCAACTACCCTTATTTTACAATTATTAAATTTATTTTAATACGTATAATTCGTGTAAATCTAAGAAACCATTATAAAAATATTAGTTTATGGGTATTTTTTAGTTTGTATATTCGATGACTAAACTGCTTATTTGGTGATACATGTTTGCTGGCGCTTTTATAACATTTGGTTGCATTACTGGGGTCTTAAAATGAAAGGAACGATCTAAATGATAAAATTTAAGAAATAATTTAATTTAAATGATAAAATTGAAAGTCACTCGTAATTACTGATACCCACAACACAAGACTCATGACATGTGGCTGTTGGGTGTATTTATTTAACTTATTTAGATATTATAACATCAGAGATAATCACATTAAACGGGAGTATTTTTATTAATATAAACATTATTATGTAGCTTAGTAGCCGGTGTACCAAATCAAATCCAATTTCAAGTCCAGAATGTCGAATGAAAAAATGTCCAGATTGCATGCCTTAGTTATAACCTAGTATTTTCCAAAATTTCTTCCCCTTCATCTTCAAAATTTCTCTGTAGTCTAATAAACAAGATTTTAATCTTAATCTACTTCAGTAATTTTAGATTTACATACAAAATTGCTAATCCATTTCCTTTAATCAAGCATATCAATATAACCAAATGTAAAACCATTATGTAAATGCAACAGTTCCCGGCTCTGGAACAATATTCGTAAAGATCAGCGAGTGTCCATGCTTACGCCACGCCCTCACCACAAACTCTGTATAAAAGCTCGCGGACTCTTCCATCGATATCATTCCTCGAGTGGACAAACTCAAAACTAGCAATGGCAGCTAAGGTGACTCATTTTCATATAACCACAGTAGAATTTGCGTTAAATTATCCCAACTAGTTTAATCGGAGGCGTGAATAGGATTAGGAATTGATTAGCGTAAATCGATGTTATTTTGTATCGTATTTCTAATGTATGATTACTAACAGTAAATTCAATTGCAGCAGTGAAATTAATTAAAATGCTAACACATTTTAATTATTTATTTTTCTCCAATTCACTGTTTGGTTAATATTCCTACAAGTATAGTTGTTTTTTAAAGTTTCTTGTTGCTAGTCTGTATATTTTTCCAAAATACATTATTTTTGTCTTCTATTAAGACGCCATTAAAGAGAAATATAATTTCACTCACGGTAATGTTTCTTTCCCCTATAGTTCGTCGTAGTGCTCGCCGCCCTGGTAGCTGTAGCTCACAGCTCCGTGGCCCCCGCTGCCCTGGTCAAAGCAGACACGGACTTCTCGAGCTTCTCGTACGATGTGGCCGACCCCAACACCGGCGACTTCAAGAGCCAAGTCGAGACTCGCGTCGGCGGCACCGTTTCTGGACAGTACTCTCTCATCGAACCCGACGGCAGCAAACGCACCGTCGACTACGCTGCTGATGACGTCAACGGATTTAACGCTGTCGTCCGCAAGGAGGGCGGTCTAGCCGCCGCCGCGCCGGTCGTCGCCGCTGCTCCCGCTGTGGTTGCCACTCGTACGGTTGCCGCTCCTGAGCTCGTCACCGCCGCGCACGCCCCTGCGTTGGTGGCCACTCGCACGCTTGCCGCACCCACTCGTTTGGTCGCCGCCGCTCCTGCCCCTGCGTTAGTCGCCACCAGGACTTACGCCGCCGCTCCCGCGCTATCCGCTCCTCTTGTCGCCGCCGCGCCCGCCCCTGCTCTAGTCGCTGCCCGCACATACGCCGCTCCCGCATTATACGCGGCTGCTGCTCCCTCATACCTCGCGCGCACATACGCTGCGCCCGCGTATTACGGAGCCCGCACCTTCGGCCCCGCGCTCTACACCTCTGGTGCCTTGGCTCCTTCCTATTACGGGGGATACCTTAAGTCCCCGTTGGCCTACTCCACCTACTCCGCCCCCCTTACCGGCTGGTAAACCTTAGAAAACTCTAGCGCTAATCAACGACGAGGTTCATGATCGACTTGTATGTAAATATTACCACTAGTCTGTACATAAACATGTATTAAAATATATTTTTTATATTAATATAATATGCATTTTATTTGTAAATGTTCTTTGAGGAATCATTCCAGTTCAGTGCAGTACAATAACAAGTAGTATCAATAATAGGCGCATGAATTTACTTTACACAAATGTCAACCATACAGATTTACATAGGCACTTGACCGGTTCATTAACACCAAATATCAAAGCTTTACAATGTTATACACAAACAACACTGTCTCCAAATAAACGCATACGTACAAACACAAACACTCTCACCTTATATTCGATGTCAATAACTGCTAAATAATTGTATACCTTATGTAATAACGCTGTTCTGACTCAGGACCCCAAAATACAAGCTTTGCGCTTAGTTGGAGCCACATTTGTAAATGGTTTCTTAAATTTGTTACACATTCAACTATTATTTACGGATTTTATCGCTTAGGTTAGTTTAGTTTAATTTATACCTTTTATAACTAACCGACCCGACGTTTCGATTCGTTTACAGCTTTCATGATAACGTGGAGGAGTGAGGTGAAGGAGTCGTCTGTCATTCACTGTTACAATGTTTACCCTTATGTTAAAATTATTAAAATAAAAATCTAATCTAAAAAACCTTCGGGAAATTAAAAATAGAAAAAATAATAATAGTTTAATAGTAATTAATACTTGTTTATAGTTTCTCAGTGGGTAACCACCAAGTAGATGAGCACTACATACTTTTGTTAGACGCCGCCTGTGAAACGAGAGGCCGCGCGTTCCATGTTTGTGCGGCCCGCAACCTACTAGTTCTAGGTAGTTCCTGAACTACGAGAGACTTATCGGTCTCACAAATACCCAGACGCGAAATAAATAAATTTGTTCGGGTCTCAGGATACCCGCGACACAACACCCATTCTTTGTGTGGGGTCAGGACTATGTATGTGACTGTTGGTTGTTATTATTTATTTAATACATACAGCCCGCCGCTACAAACCGGCGACCGAGAGAAGAATCATGTGTGCAAGCGCTCACATGTGTTGCCCACTGACATCTTGGCAACGTGTCCTCTACTGAGTTGTCTGGCGAAAATCAACGTCATAAAAATGTTAATGTCCTGGCAAAGCGACAAGTTACCAACAAAGTTATTCGACTTGCATTGACTAAATCCGCCGACTAGGCCGCCAAAAAAATGTCGTCAAGTACCGACGCCACGGGTCGACGGCTTTGGTGTGTAGTGCGGTTTACAACATCCGGGATAACGGACGACCGCGTCCTTCGTGACAGCCCACACCGAGCTTACTAACAGAATAAATTACGTCTCGCTCAAAATAAGTAACAATATATTTATTTATGAATTTGCATAGTATGTAAAGTCAGTTGGTAAAAGTGCTTGGTGGCCTGTTGATAATGAACCAAACGCGGCTGCTAATATGTTTTCGGTGGTCGCGGGTTCAAATCCCAATGTATGTATTGAATCACCCATAGATGTAGTATATAGAACATAGATCGGCAATGTGTCATTTTGAGCGCGACCAAAACTGATTTACGATTGTGTGCGTGAAGTTTACATGTGTGCTTGACATATAGTGGTGTACCATGCACTTTCGATACTATCATATCGATATCGATATAGCTGTCGGCCTGTAGTTATGAAATAAAATGTTATGGATATATGCGACATTTTATTATATATTAACAGAAACTTATTGATGTGTTTATTTCAATACATCTGTATTATAAACACACAAATAAATAAAGATAAATTGTCATATTATTTGAAAACATTTTGTTTGAGATGTTTTGTATGGGTCTTTATGTTCACCTGAACAAAATTATTTTTTCATTGTGATGTATACATAATACCTACACCTAACTAAACTGAGAACAAAAAAAACTTTTTAAAATAAAACCATAATTTACAAAGTATTAGCGGTTTCGGTTTATTTTTTTCAATTTTAATTTCCTGTCGCGAAGTTTCGATTACTTTACAGCATTCGTAGTCACAGCGTGGACTCAGTCTGCAACAAAATCCGTGATTATTAGTTTTTTCAATGAGTAACATTCGCGTAAGTCTAAGAAACACATTTTTACTATATGTGTACTAGAGTTAAAAAAATATGCTTATTTAAGTCAATTAATTGACTTGTAACACATTGGGAAGTGTTGGACGCCTGCTAGGTCGCGTTGGAGGTGTACGGAGGAGCTTGTAGGAAGTCGTTGGATGCAGGCAGCTTACAACAAACTGATGTAGACATTCTTGTGGAAGGCCTATGTTCATTAGTCGCATTCCTGTGGCTGAAGAAAGAGACAGTTTAATAAATTATGAAGCTTTTTTCGATCACGTCACCTAAATTAATATTTTCCCTATGAGAATTATAAATTTTAAACCTATACCTAATGTTATGATAAATGAATAATGTTGCTTCAAGGTTTGGACGATGATACTGTGCATAGAAGTATCGCATATTTTATAATAATATCTAATATGTTCTTGTTTTACTATTATAAATTGACAGCCTCTTGGCAGAGATTGAAACAGGTTCTTGATTCATAAATCACACACATGAAGTGTTATAATAATTATTCTACAATTATAAATAAATGAGTAAAAGTAAAGTAATAAGTAATATTGTAGAATGAATACTATAATAATGGCCGGGATAACGCCAGGTAGAAGAAGAAGAAGAATAATGCACACTATCACAACATACTATAGCTCCATAAAAATGTAAGGAACATGTGTTGTCATCGACTATTTCATCGACAACCTTTTATTGATCGAACCTGTCAGTCAATCCCTAGCAACTTTTGGTTGAAATTATTGTAAATTCACGTATTTGATATTATTTTTATACGCAATGGATGCTTTCAGCGTATTTATATAATGAAATACTATATTCTTTTCTACCGATATGTATGCACGGATTTCCATTTAATTCTATAATATCGTCACAAAATAGTATTGTGCAAAAGTGGCCGGTACCTGTGAAAACTTTAATTATTTCGGATTTTTACGCCTGCATGAACCACACCTTGTCACTGCACAATGCACTATTATAAACTACGTTTAATAAATATAACCAAGTACTGTAAAATTAAATAAATTATGAAATTAAGCGAATTTTGTTGCTCGCTTAGTTTGACATATTTGACTCTGGGTCACTGCAGGCTACTCCTGTGTAAACGTATGGTCGCATCATGCATCTCGCTTTAACATATGAGTTAAATTATTCTATCTCTTTCACATTGCCGATCTATGTTTTATACTAAATCTATGGAATCACCACGCACTATAAAAGTGAAGGAAAACATCGTGAGGAAACCTGCTTACCATAGCGATTTGTAAAATTTCTGTGGCGTGTAAAGTCCGCCAACGCGTACTAGGCCAGCGTGGAGGACTATATGGCCTAACCACTCTCAGTCGAGTTCTGAGATTGTAGAGGAGGCCCGTACCCTGCAGTGGGACGTATACCGGCATTTTTCATCATACAGATATTTTTTTTATCACCCAAAGCTGAATTAAACAAAGTTGCGACTTTTTTAGTAATTATTGTATCCTAAGGCTTTAAAAAGCGCAACACTAGAGTTTTTCCATTTTACTCGGGAGAAACTGCCGTTCAAACCGGGGAGTAAGACAACAAAAAAACATAAATTATGTATTAAAAATTATGGGTTCTATAATTATTTTCATTTTGCAAGTGATAGAGCCAACCTACAGCCAGGCCTGCGGGACGAAAGGGCAGGCTCGTCCAAGTATCACTGTCTTACAGAAAACCGAGGTAAAGCAATGTCATTGCTTTACCTTATCAATAAATAGTTTTTCTTTCTTTCTTTCTTTCATTGAGTTTCGTTGGAAATTAAAATCAAACTATTCTTCATATAAATATGCTATTACAAGATATTTTGAATTGTTAATTACCGCTACCACCGCTTCGGAACGTATTTTAGCTGTGAAGAAGGAACCGGGTAGGAAACTCCCTCAGCAATGAGCTGTCTTCTATTTTTTATGTAGCTGTGCGTGATTTTCGGAGGCCCAATTTACTAGGAAGGATAAAAGTTAATATCCGTCATAGAGACCTACGTAAATGTGTCAAGTTTCGGGTTCATATAATTATCATTTTGTATGTATTGGACTATATTATATTTATTACGTGTCCATCCGGCCTAATTCAAGTTCGCCGAGTGACCGCGAGAGCTATATAAACTGGCATCAGCAATTCTTTGCATCATTCGTTGAGTGGATCATTCAGCAACAGCAATGGCAGCTAAGGTAGGATCCGATTTGTGTTCTCTATGGGTTATTTCCCAAAGACTTTAATGGTGAATTTATCGTCACGGAATTAATTTTAGTTTCATGTGTTTTAAAATAATGTTTGTGTTATGTTTTTTATCTTTGGTGATTTATAAATCAAGATTAGCATTTCTTAATTACTAAAATGATTCTAATAACATTTCAATATTACTTTATAAATAACTTAATCATTGCTTTCAACTTTGGAGATATAGCTTATTTCGACTTTTAAAATTAAGTCTTATTTTATTTTTTAAATATTTCAGTTCGTCGTAGTCCTCGCCGCTTTGGCCGCTGTGGCCCATGGCTCAGCAGTTCCCCTGGTCAAGGTCAACACTGACTACTCGAGCTTCTCGTACGACGTGGCCGACCCCAACACCGGCGACTACAAGAGCCAGGTGGAGAGCCGCTCTGGAGGCAACGTCGCGGGACAGTACTCGCTGGTCGAC
Source organism: Hyles vespertilio (assembly GCA_009982885.2). Lineage (NCBI taxonomy): Eukaryota > Metazoa > Arthropoda > Insecta > Lepidoptera > Sphingidae > Hyles > Hyles vespertilio. The sequence goes on from CM042807.1 coordinate 21,437,659, forward strand.
CCCGACGGCACCAAGCGTATCGTCGACTACACCGCCGATGACGTCAACGGATTCAACGCTGTTGTCCGCAAAGAGCCTGTTTCCGTGGTTGCCCCGGTTGTCGCCGCCCGCACTGTCGCCGCTCCTGCTGTGGTTGCCCACACTGTCGCTGCCCCTGCCTACGTCGCCGCTTCCCCTGCCTACGTAGCATCTGCTCCCGTGGTTGCCGGTCACTCCGTGGTAGCTGCTCGTGCTTTCGCTCCCTCTTACTATGGTTCTCCTTACGTCGCCAGTCCTCTGACCTACGCTGCCCACCCTGCCCCCCTCCACTACTACTAAGTAGCAACGAACACCGATTTATGTTGTAAATAATTATGAGTGTATATAATTAAATAAAAGTGAAACTACCAACCTATTTTGTTGTTTTAAGTAATCTAATTTCAATACCAAACCATATTTGACAGCCTTCGTGGCGCACTCGGTTAGACGCCGCCTGTGAAACGAGAGGCCGCGAGTTCGATCGCCGCACGGAGAGAAATATTTGTGCGGCCCACAAATATTTTGTTGCTGGTCTGGGTGTTTGTGAGACCGAAATGTCTCTCGTAGTTCCTGATACCCACCATACAAGACTCGATCTTAGTGTGGGGTCAAAACTATGTATGTAACTGTTGGGTGCTATTTATTAATTATTTATTTATATTAACTTTCTTAAGGCTGGACATAAATCATCGTCTTACATTTAGTGAGAGACTTTGGTCTAAACCAAAGTTGGGAAATTATATTTTATGAGATCACTGATATTGTCGTTGCGTTTATTATTTAATGCATATATTTTTTTTTTATTCATTGAATTGCGAGACGAGCAAACCGTTCACCTGATGTTAAGCGATACGACCGCTCATAAACAGTAACAACACCAAACAACACCTTGAATTACAAAGCAATGCTTGGCATTCCATTGCGCTCGCCATCCTGAGACATAAGATGTTAAGTCTTAATATGTCCAGTAGTTACTCTGGCTACAAAGCCCTTCAATCCGAAACACAACAGTGCATTTACACTGCTGTTTCACCGGAGAAATAGACATTGCGGTGGTACCTACCCAGATGGCCCCTCACATATGAGAGACCTACCACCAGTATTATATTTTATTATACTGGGTATCTCAAGACTGCTACCGAAAACGAAGCCGGGTGGTAGTTTTAGTGGCTACAAACACAATGCAATTAAAAATTTCGCATAGAAACGCGACAATTATTTTTTAAGATTTTTAAATATCGTCATTTTTGGGTGGTAAATAGATAGTTTTTGCTAAAATAATAATTTAAACTCTTTTATACCTTAGAGTATTTATAAATAAACGGGTATACACTATTATTTTAGGAAAAAATGTATTTACCACTCAAATATGGCCATAGGAAAAAAATAACAAAAAAAAAATTTTTTTTGCAACTTTTTCTGTTGCATTGTGTCTGAAGTCGCTTAAACTACCACCCGGCTTCGTTTTCGGTAGCAGTCTTGATATACCCTGTATAATACTGGTGGTATTTTATTACATTTTCTTGTGTTTTTTGAAGAGACGATAGCGCCCACTGTATGTATTCGTAAATATTTATGAACAAGTAATTATTAAAAATAAAATTTCAAATACTCATGCAGATTGACAATGTCTGTTTTTATTAAATTGACCATGACAAGAAAGAAACGATTTAAAGTTCTTCTAGATTATCCATGCTTGACCACTGCTCGAACATTCGTAGCAACAAAATGGATTATCTATCTCTTTTAAACGTTCACCAGTTTTAAAATGGAAATATTCGTCGGAGATTAATTGTAAATCTCGGTTACTTAATCCTGGACCAACCGCGCGATTCTGAAATTCAATTAACACATTTGCAATTGAATCAGTCTTTCAGAATTTCCGCATGCTTATTTTCATTCTCCGTTTAATAAAGGTAAATTAAATGACGCAATGACTAAAGGTTGACGACTTTTGATTTGATTGGGAAAAGTAATTCACTATAATTGACGACTTTCTTCGTATTTCATCTTCGTTAACGGTGTTGTGTATTGTCGTAAAAAAATCGCGTTTATGTATTTTTTTTAATTCCAATGTATAACATGTTATTTAAAATATATAACCATGCGTAATAACACGCTTATAAAGTGCGTGGTGGCCTGTTGGTAAACGGACTAGACGCGACTGCCAACATGTTCACAGTGGTCGCGGGTTCGAATCCCAGGGCACACCTCTGACTTTTCGGAGTCATGTGTGTATTGATAGTCAATCACCACGCACTAAAACGGTGAAGGAAAACATCGTGAGGAAACCTGCATACCATAGCGATTTATAAAATGTCTATGGTATGTAAGTCCGCAAACCCGCACTAGGCCAGCGTGGTCGACTATATGGCCTAACCACTCTCAATCGTACTCTCGATTGTAGAGGAGGCCCGTGCCCTGCAGTGGGACGTATATGGGCTGATACAGAATAACACGCTTAATAATGTAGTGTTTTTTTATATTTTTGATTTTTGTAATCAGTAGATTTCTGTTTGCAATTTCAAATAACTTTGGGTAATTTTTGGTTAGAGATTTACAATTAATCCCCGACGAATATTCCCATCCATTTTAAAACTATTTAAAAGGGGTGGATAATCCATTTTTGTGACAGTAATATGGAATTTTCAAGAAGTTGCCACGCGTGGATAATAATATACTTTATACTTTTAAGTAGTTCTTGTCATGTTTAATTTCATAAAGATAGCCGTTGTTAATCAGAATATAAAATTTTGTTTGTTGCTGGTCCATACGGCTATGAGAATGCATAACAAGTAAGTCGTACTCATTTTTCCACTCTTCCGATATGTTAAAATGATTATAATTTCCATGGACGTAAATAATGTCTGACAGAATTGATGCGACAGTAGTCTATGATCTAATACAATTTAATTTCGCGACTCTGATAAATAGATTAGCAAGACCCCACTATAAGTGAGAAAATATTTGTGGCCAACGTTAAGTATTATTTGTGTTAATGATAATTTAAAACGACAAAGTAGGTAGGTAGTTTCACTTTTATTTAATTATATACACTCATAATTATTTACAACATAAATCGGTATTCGTTGCTACTTAGTAGTAGTGGAGGGGGGCAGGGTGGGCAGCGTAGGTCAGAGGACTGGCGACGTAAGGAGAACCATAGTAAGAGGGAGCGAAAGCACGAGCAGCTACTACGGAGTGACTGGCAACCACGGGAGCAGATGCTACGTAAGCAGGGGAAGCGGCGACGTAGGCAGGGGCAGCGACAGTGTGGGCAACCACAGCAGGAGCGGCGACAGTGCGGGCGGCGACCACGGCAGGGGCGGCGGCGACAACCGGGGCGACCACGGAAACAGGCTCTTTGCGGACAACAGCGTTGAATCCGTTGACGTCATCGGCGGTGTAGTCGACGATACGCTTGGTGCCGTCGGGGTCGACCAGCGAGTACTGTCCCGCGACGTTGCCTCCAGAGCGGCTCTCCACCTGGCTCTTGTAGTCGCCGGTGTTGGGGTCGGCCACGTCGTACGAGAAGCTCGAATAGTCAGTGTTCACCTTGACCAGGGGAACGGCTGAGCCATGGGCCACAGCGGCCATAGCGGCGAGGACTACGACGAACTGCAATATTTAAAAAATAAGATAAAATAAGACTTAATTAGAAAAGTCGAACTAAGCTTTAGCTCTAAAATTCAAATTAATTACAAATTTATTTATAAGGTAATTATGAAATGTTATTAGAATCATTTAGTAATAAAAAAATACTAGTCTTGTTATTTGACTATCAAAAATAAAAACAACACAAACTAAATTTTCAAACACAAAACTATAATTAAATCAGTAGATAGATAAATTCATCATTAAAGTCCCTGGCTAACCCATAGCGACACACAAATCGGTTCCTACCTTAGCTGCCATTGCTGTTGCTGAATGATCTACTCAACGAATGATGCAAAGAATTACTGATGCCAGTTTATATAGCTCTCGCGGTCACTCGGCGAACTTGAATTAGGCCGGATGGACACGCAATGAATTCGCAAGTGACACATATGTATATTATGTATAATACAGGTGATTTATCATCTGTACCGGTTTCTTAGGGTTCCGCGTCGAAAACCCACGTCACCTTGATCAAACATCTAGAATAACTCAATACTCTACTATTTCCTTAGTATTATTTTCACTTACTTCCGTGTTTCGTGTAATTAGATTGATGCGTTTTATTGCATAATATTTTATGCATTTAATAATATTAAGTAAATTATAAATATTCATTGAGCTTGTGTCAGTTACATTAAATTCTTTATTCAGCATTACCATACTCAGAATAATAACTTCCATATTATTACAATTTGGTATTTGCAACCATATTTTTCATACCATAGAAAAAGATAAAAAAATAGTTCTAAGTACTAAAATTGAATTTTAGAATAACGACAGTTGTTGTGTTCATAATTTGTCACAAATCTACAAGGATCTGTCTATACACTGTGGTCAGCACACAATAAATTTTCAAATTTAATGGAAACATCTGCACCATACAAATAAACTGCAGATCTATACTCTGATCTATTTCAGTCATCATAACTATACTGTATTTCCTATTATACAGGGTATCCCAAGACTGCTACCGAAAACGAAGCTGGGTGGTAGTTTAAGCGACTTCAGACACAATGCAACAGAAAAAGTTGCCAAAAAAGCGACATATTTTTTTTGTTATTTTTTTCGTATGACCATATTTGGGTGGTAAATATATTTTTTCCTAAAATAATACTGTATACCCTTTTATTTATAAGTAATCTAAGGTATAAAAAACATTAAATTATTATTTTAGCAAAAACTATAGATTTACCACCCAAAAATGACGATATTTAAAAATAATAAAAAATAATTTTTAGTTGCATTGTGTTTGTAGTCACTAAAACTACCACCAGGCTTCGTTTTCGGTAGCAGTCTTGAGATACCCAGTATAATATTGCATGGGACATACATAAAATTTCTTGTCACGTATCCCTGCGTAGACCGTTGCTCGCCCTTGAGATTTATTAATATAACTATTCATAGTTTTGTGCTATCCGATATAGAATGATTACATAGACTGCAATGAGAATTCTTTACTCGAACGAAGAAAACTAAACATAAAAGTTTTGAAATCATCATAAACTTCAATCATAGGAAACAAACTGCTGAACTAAAGCCTAAAAGCTTTTAGCGACTTCTTGCAATATTTATTAAATTATATCTCCGTATACCTCTGAGACATTTTAACCTCATCTATACATATAAATAAAATTGAAGTATCTGTTTGTAAAGTGAAAATAAAAGAAATGTCCAACAACATATCGTTTTATACACGATACCTATAACGAAAATGACCTTAGATTTTTTTTGTCTGTATGTCTGTTTGTTCCGGCTAATCTCTAAAATGGCTGGACCGATTTTGACGGGACTTTTATTGTCAGGTAGCTGATATAATAAAGAATAACTTAGGCTACATTTATTTTAGAAAAAATCTTTTATTTGAGAAAAATAAAGTTTTTGTTAAATTCCACGTGGATGAAGTCGCGGGAACAGCTAGTATGGTATAAAATCTTTTATTTTATTGGTGGTAGATGTCTTATATGTGAGAACCCACCTCGTTAGGTACCGCATTGGCTATTTCTCCCGCCAAACAGAAGTGAAAACGCACTGATGTATTCCAGTTTAAAAGACATTGTAGCCAGAGTAACTACTGAATATATTTAGGCCTTATCATCTTATTTCTGAGGATAGCGAGCGCAGTGAAGTGCCAAGCATTGCAACTGTCGTATTGCTTACCATCAGGCAAATGGCATGGTCTTTTCGCCATTAATAGCGATAAGAAATAAACTTAAGTCTGTTTGAGAGAAACAACAGAAGAGTAAGGATTTTACTTGGGATATTATTGTTTTCTTTTGATCAATAATTATCCCTTGCTGACCCGATAGTAGTGGTAAATTTAAATCAGCGTTTGATAAACTTACATGATCACGACACAAAACCATCTTATTGTTTGGACTATTTATAAGTGGTTTTAATATACAATTATATATTTCCACGTATGTAACATGCCTAAAGCAATAGCTATATTAATTAAAGAGTAATAAATTTGTAAAAGACAATGATAATAAATTAGGTTAAAACTCGTTTCATATTCCATCTAATCTTGCTCACGCCTACTTGAGCGTAGCCTAATAAGATTTTACATATATGTTCTAGGAAAGGTAAGAATAAAATGTCACGACTGAGACATGCCACATCGAATATCCCAGTTGCATGGATGTTACGGTAATTGAACCGAAGGTTTCACAAATCTATTCCAATACACTTCAACGGTAATTGGATTAGTTTATATTTCTTAAACTTTCGCTTCGATTTCCAGAAAGGGTAGGAAGAGGCCATTCGTTGCGTTTTACCCCACGATGTGATAGGGTGCAAGCCTAGCGCCATCTGTATCAGCCCATATACGTCCCACTGCAGGGCACGAGCCTACTCTACAATCGAGAGTACGATTGAGAGTGGTTAGGCCATATAGTCCACCACGCTGGCCTAGCGCCATGTCAGGCACAAATTCTTGACTTCGGACTTAATAATAAATAGAAAAATCCAATACCAATTTACCCAATCCGGGATTTGAAGCCAAGACCTCAGCGTAGTAATAATAGTTGTACAACGTGACGTACCAAGGCAGTAAATGTTTCTATTGCAAATTAATTCGAAAAATGACGTAAAGTACAAACTGCACGTAATAAAATTAAACATATCGCTTCCTGTTTTTGCGAAATGTTACGACCTTGTATATTGCCATCTTGTGTTGAGAAATCATTAGGTACTATTAATTTTGTAGGCTTCAACTAGTCTATGTTAAATGTTGACTCTAAACTTAATTGTTACCTGAGAGATCTTTAAGATCTCCAAATGCATGTGACGTAGGAACTATCATCAGACCAACATGTTGAAATGAAAGTACTTACTGGAAAGGGAATATTTGATGGGGCATTTAAATTATTTGTCAGCGGTTGTAAAAATATAATTTAATTCGTTTTGTGATGTAAATAAATCATATTCTGTGCCAGTCCCACAAAACTTAAATGATTGTAAGCATATGATGAAAGAAATTTTCGATCCAAATGCCTGCAAAATACTTCTTTAATATATTATTTTTGAGCTATAAGACCGCCATATGTATTTTTATTCATGTTTCTATATAGCGTTTTTATGAATATTGTGTACAATAAAGATTTAAATAAATCAATCAATTCTCAGCAGACTTAATTAGTTCTTAACCTGGCATTATCGACATCCATCAGATAATATACCTGCTCCTTTTGCTCTATAAATTTGAAGATTATAAGAAATCATAAATAAATAGACCGAGCATATTCACTATACATTTATTTACATTTATAAATCATAGTACAATTTATGTTTAAAAAATAAATGCATATTCCTTTTAAAATTTGTTTTGTACAACCCATTCGTGAATTTACTCAATATACTGTAACAGAAATTAAGTTTTGTAATTGGTATGCTGCTGGTACTTATAGCACAGGGATTCCCTATTTTAAGTACCAGCTGTACTTCAAAAAGTTAATTTTTAGGAAGATAGTCTGTAAGATAAATCACATGTAGAATGACTTTTGAAACAAATAAACTATTTATTATTTATTTATTTATATTTTTTGACCTTCGAGAAAATTTATTTGTTCAATAAATGTCAGAAACACTGAAAATTGTGTGATAAGAATATCAAATTAGTAACAGGCGTTTCATAAATGCGCCATGTAATATTAAATTTTATAAATTATCTCGAAGATGATAAAAGAGTTTTTATAGTAACAATATTATCCGATTTGTCGTGATAGTGTATAAAAAATTATATTCAAATTCCACTCCGCTATATTGGCGATAAAATATACTAAGCTACGAATAACATTAAAGAAACACAATATATTAAACACAAAGCTAGTGTCAGGATCCGAATATGCAGACCACCCATTTAAAAAAAAAGCAATATATATTACTACTTAAATTACCGGTAGGGTTCCTCTATTATAAACACTTAAATAAAACATGTTTTTTGCTACAAAGCAAACAGCTGTGATTGTATTATAAAACCGATACATCGGGTAAATACGCTGACTTTATTAAAAACCAATGGACTCACAATTAAATTGAGTGAACTAAATGAGATTAGGTAGAATGGCATACTCTGGCGTCAGTTTAATGCTAAGTGGAAAAAATAAAGCAGCATTTGTAACTTATGCTCAGATTACAGTGGGACCTAGGTTATTCTACAAAGCTTTTGCATGGCTATATTGGACTATCGAATTTGTTGGATTGTACAGACCCCATTTCGAACAATTTTTAGATAGAGCTTCACACTAATATAGAGTCGTTTGTCGTGGGTATCAGAAACTAAAAGAGACATTTCCATCTCACGAACATCCAGATCCGAAAAAATACATGTAAATCACACAAACATTTGTTTAGGTGCGGAGATCTAACCGGCAAATATCATATCAAAGTTGTAAGATAAAAACAGCGAAACAAAATGTATACTTTCGAGTAGCGGTGTGGGCTATAGGCATGTCGGATTACTAAGGGCGCCTTTGACCTGGGCCGGATTATCGGGGTTAACTGTATTATAAATTCCTTTTGTATATATTATAGTTAGATACATAAATAAACAAAATATCCCACATACCTACTTCTGTATTGCAGAGTGGTCAGGACCACTATCAAATGAATGAAGTATAAACCATGCGTTTTAATAAGAGAAATCAGACTCCTTTTAAATATATTTCTGAGCTCATAAAATAAATGCGAATATCATACATATGTATCAATTTAGTAACAAGTCCTTCGTTACAGTATGTAGAGAATAAGTAAGCATAGCAACTATTTCGTACTCTGCCTACACAAATCTTGAAACGTGGGTGAACTTAGAAGACATTTAACACGAACATTGAATGTCAAATAGACTATATCAGTATACAAACACTTCGCGTCGGAGACATAAAGATTACAGATTCAAAACATTATATTTCACATTTGTTATATTTTTTTACATTAACTATTATATTTAATAATACATATAGTACAGATTTCTTTGAGAAGAATATCGAGGTACGAGTAATTCGTGCGAACTGCGCAACTTGGTACCTAGTTGAGTAGGTATTGTACTACCAGGACGACCAGTATAAGATGAGCTCCGAATGATCCATTATGTTTAACACCATCGCGATAAAAGGAATCACTTATTTTAATCATAAAAAGTGCGTGGTGGCCTGTTGGTAAACGGACTAGACGCGACTGCCAACATGTTCACGGTGGTCGCGGGTTCGAATCCCAGGGCACACCTCTGACTTTTCGGAGTCATGTGTGTATTGATAGTCAATCACCACGCACTAAAACGGTGAAGGAAAACATCGTGAGGAAACCTGCATACCATAGCCGATTTTATAAAAATTTCTATGGTATGTAAGTCCGCCAACCCGCACTAGGCCAGCGTGGTGGACTATATGGCCTAACCACTCTCAATCGTACTGTCGATTGTAGAGGAGGCCCGTGCCCTGCAGTGGGACGTATATGGGCTGATACAGAATCATAAACACATTATTTGATAAATATTTCCGACAATAAACGCTTTAGCATTTTACATAATATGTACACGGGAGTAATTCTGTATTTTTGTTTTAATATTCGACCTAAATTTTAATTAACCATTGTGAATTTGATTGTGGATGTTTGTATGTGTTTGTAAGTAAGGTTTAGCTTTTATTTTTTGTTAAATGAAAACAAGTTCAAAAAAGTTCAATCGCATCCAAACAGTTCCATACATTTTGAAGATTGAAATGATTATTTTGTATGGAACATCTGTTTTATTTTTTGGCGATTGCTGGGTCGGCCCCGTAGTAAAGTTGTTCATTATAATGAGCGGAGCATCCCTCTTCCGGCTTTATTATATCCTTTTTGACTAGCCCTGTACATAATACTAGACATGCCTCTTGGAAAGAAGTCTACTACATATGCTTTCGCAGGATCGTAGTCTTCCCATATCTATGATTTTCTTTGTGGAAAACTATTAGATATGTATATTTCCTTATGAGTGAAGCTTTGATCTTGTAATTGGAACGTGCATCTTCATAAATGCACCAGTGACGCATACTGCGACGGAATACAACACCGCATACTGCAAACCAGCGCGGTATGCATTGCGAATAGCGATCATTAGATCAAAGCTTAACTTATCGCTTATATTTATGTCTTCTTCTCTCATCTATATCAAAATATTGCTTTATCGGCAGCACTAAATAATATTTCTAAATAGATCCCAAAACAATAAGAATCTCATCTATACTGGTCGTCGTCATAGGACTCAGAATTAACCAAATATATAATTTTGTACATACACTTTTATTTTTTACATATAAGCAAAAAGACAGTCAAGTTCCACAACAACTATTAACTGTACGTAATAAAATATTTTAATGATCTTGATAGATTTTTGTGAAATGTCACTTGATCTTTAACTGACATTTGGTAAATATAATGAACAATTTGCACACAGTAAATGTTATAGATAATTACTTTAGATTAAAATATCTATTATCGCCCATTCATTATGGTCGGGTATTCACGATAGAATCATAGCGGCGCGCCGGCCAAGTTTGTCGATCTTATCTCTGTATGAGAACATATCGGTTTAACTTCGTATGTCATTGATGGTAAAATAATTTCCTATGGATTTCCTGAGTGAGATTGGAAACGCTGCTAAGTTTAAATGCAGACCATCTTTATGTAAATGCATAAATTAATAAACAATCTTAACTCAGTATCGCCTTATTCTGGTGTCGGCGTGAGTGGTGTGTTAGGACGTGAAGCTTCCAGGATTCGAGCTGGCCCGGGCCGGACGGCCCTTTGCATGAGTTTCCTTTTCGAAAACAAAACACGAATGCCCGGGATTGGATTGTTGCCCCCAAGGCTTGACGTCAGGCTGGCGGCCGGTCTCGGTATCATGAGCCATATCTTTCTGCAAAGGCAAAAAAAAAACATATTGCGCCAATCCCACGGTAGTGAGAGGCAAGAGAGGAAGAACTTAGAGGCTTTAGCTTAGTGGCTCAAACGGAAACGTCTATAGAAAAGGTATACGTATCTTTATTATTATTGCATTGGAATTTGGCAAGCGTCCGAATCGGTCGCGAGGTGTTTTCATATAAGCGATGACCAAATCGAGGTGATCTACGCTACTATACGATATCAATAGATATTCCTGCTTGAGCCACTACTCTTTGACTTTACGGAATTTTGATTTTGAACCCTTGATAGGGAGAGGCCAATTTAAGCTAGTCAGATGCCTTGAGGAGCAAATAAAGCTAACTATAGTCGACTGGCAGTTATGGTGAACCTTCTATAGATTTCTGATGTATGGGCGGTATGAATATTCTGACACTAGCTTTTGTTATTTATTTCACAATTTGCCCAAAGCCTAAACGGCTCAATGTTCTTATGATATTTTCTTTCCACAATATATGAATTTACATCTAGTGTTTATATTATATTTATATTGTTAATTTCTACTACTGGTACTTCTTAAATTAATAAATTGCGTTGCAATGTTTCAACTTTGTAATAAATTTTAAGGAAAGGAATTTGAGGAGCTTGGCTTTCTTCCTATTTGCATTTTCTGAAGTATAGGTAATCTGGGGATGTAAATGATCGACAACAAACTAAAATAAAACAACAAAATATTTATTTTAGCAACATTTTTTTTATTAATTTAAGAATTCCACAGTGGAACAATTTTTTTTTTCAATATAATATTATCTAGACCTAAATCAGATTGTAGGTAGGTTGTGACGTGGGATAAAACTGGTTTCGTCGTTTATATATAAACAGTGCACATTTGTTGGACATACATATATACCTGTATAGTGTTATAGCCTGCTTCATATATTTTGCCACGGTAAAAGTTTTTCCTAATGAAAAACTTGACATTTTTTTACCGTGGTAAAATATTAAATCATTACTGTCAGCTACGAATGGATACACTCTAAAAAATAATGTACCTATTAAAATACTGATATTTATTTATATTTTGATACGAATTAAATATCGTAGTAAAAGTATAAAAAATATATGGAAGATTGAGTTGAGAGTCACAAATTCCACGTTGTGGAACGGTAAAAGATAATATATTATATTTACACTTATTATCCTGATTTTGTTAAAGGGTGTATCCAAACGTGTTATCAACAGTACCTACGGATATACCAAGGGACGCTCTTCATCCCGAATAAAAATGAGGTAGATGGCAGGTACACTTTACTTTCCAAACTTACGCTAAATTAACACTTCAAAATTCCTTCATGTACTCCATCGTTATTAAAAATTATATCTACCATATTCTTTCAACATATGCCAAAGATCTGAAAATCATTGCTGATCCTTGCATTTCTGAGCCAATCAATACGAATCAACGTAAACTTAATTAACAATATTGCGGATGAGAGCATTCCCTTGTACTTGAAGCCTCTAATACGAAGCAAACATAACATTAAGTCGCTACCATACACCACATAACTAACAAAATACGCCAAATTGTTACCACACTAAAAATTCGCTAGTACACGGCATCCACCGTCGAATATAACGCACAAATCAATTTCCTAATATTTGAAACGAAACGCGTGGCCCCCAATATAAGTCCTATTAATTCGTATAATGGCTTCCTTGATGAGACAACCTTGCATAAGTAATAATAGAAAATAACTCTCGATTTAAAATCAAAGTTAAACTATATTTAAAAACCATGTATTAAATAAAACCCCACATAAAATTATGTAGGCAATGTTACACTTCATATTATTAAACATGAGAAAAATGTTGAAGTTCAAGTTCTAACGCCTTCAAAAAGTTAATAGCAAACTTTTCGTGCTGAATTTTTGCTCAGATAATAATATAAGGCGCATTAAAAATGAAAATGGATTGGCAATCAAAACTAACAATTGCTTGTTTTACTGTTATTGAATCTTCTTTGAATTAAATTAAATTTTAATTTATGTTGATGTTTGTTTCATTTTGGGGTTATTTTGCTTACAAGGTTGTGCTCAAACAGCCCTTTTGAGGTCCACGCGACTCACGAAACAAATAAGCATGTGGTCTAACCATTTGCCAAACTTTACCCGATGCCGACGTTTATCCTCGTAAAAAAGGAGCAAAAAATATCTAACTATTTACATATTTTTGGCCGTGTGCCTGCAAAGTTTCTCAGTAAAATGCATTGCCCAACATTCAAGCTCATATATTTATTTCTGTTACGAAATAATGTTAAAAGACTTTTTTTATTTGATAAAGATATTGCATTGATAAATATGTTTTGATAATTTTAAAATGTTCTAGGTTTTACTCCAATGTTACGAAGACGTGACGTCACTCCATATATTATACATTACGTTTATAATATGTACATTCAACCCGCTGCGTTCCCGCCACTCGCTACATTTCCATAGTATAGTACAAAAAATGAAGTCAACTAATAAAATATCTAAAATCACAAGTAGTGCTATTCTTACTGTTAAAGAATTATATTATCTTCCATATATATAAAAAAGTCGCTTAAAAAAATCACAGACAATCACTTTTCCTTTACAGACATAGACCCGACGAGCGAATTTTTTTTTCCATTAAGCATTACTTTGCTACGTACAAAACCCTACATACATAGTTTTACAACCATCCAGGTTACCACATAAGTCACCATTCTATCGTCCTATTCGACCACTTACTAAGATGTAGACCATTTATTTACCCTCGCTTTCACATTAAAGTAATGCAAATCATGAAGAAAAGTAATTGGATGCCTCAAGTAGCCCCATCCATTGCGGGCTGGCGTACCCCAGATCTTATTACCCCTTGTACAAACCGAGTAACCTACTTTAAAATAGATCAACTGATGCCCCAAAAAATACAATTTTGGCAACACTCACATAAAAAATGATACCAATATTTTTTTTCTCTCCATTAATTAATTTGTACTGGCAGTAACTCGTTTAAGACTTCAGAAATTTGTACTTTAGTTCTTTATGAGAGAGTGCTCGTTGCGTTAATTATTGAATTATTTAATATTAATAATTTTAATAATATTCTCCATACAATTACACAAAGATGACACAGATAACGTAGCCTAACAGACATCGACTCCCTGCACTTCGCGTCACGCACAATATGAGTACTAACACAGTCACGCATGACCCCGACAGACGTCACAAGTATCCGAAACACCGAAAATACGATTAGATCCAGTATTAATAGATGAAAAGTGAAAATTACGAAATGCAATCATGCCTCTATCCCGCAACCTGTAGGTTGTCCTTCGTTCAGTCAAAATCCTTTTCAAACGATGGAGTGAGCATAACTTACGTAACATTAAATGCGAGAAAACATTTTTTTTTTCATTATCAAATTCGTAGAGACCCCGATGTAACGAGATCGATTAATATTAGTGCACTCTTAAAATATAAAAACATCCATTGATTACATTAAACTTTCCTGTCCAGTTAAGTGCGACTTTTCGTGTTACTTACTTAAACTTCAATTCTTTAAATAATATACTTAAGTATTACAATAAACATTAAACACGATGGACGGGTGTAAACTTGTCAATGGAACACAATAAAAGAGGAAATGAAAGAGTGGAAATAAAAAGAAAAGAAAATAATAAACAAAAAAAAATAATTTTGTGACATTTTTTTTTAATTCGCAGAAACCTAACAAACAATAATTCATCAATATTTTTCATCATCTTAAAACATAGTAACATCTATGCAACACAAAAAAATTAACTGGGGAAAAATTAATAATAGAAATAAAAAAAGTGTTTTATACTCCGGAGAGTGGAGGAAGGTACAACTAGATTACTGTGTGATTTATGGCCGGTCCCGCCGCCGCTCGGCTAAGGAGGTACATGAATGAGATTACGAACTAGCCTATATAACACTTACTATATATACCAACTCATTACAACGAACTCTAGTCACACGTTGATGTAAATCATCATTTGAGCATGCAACACAGAGTACTCGACCACAAACTACCTTGCAGAGATTCAAATTACGTGCTTTACAGAACATCCAGCTTTATGTACATGTCTTTATACTAGGACCAACAAGAGCTATGTAAAAATATTTGTCGAATATAATTATATTTTTTACGAATCAAAATACATCCTGCGGACATTTATAAAATTTGGAGTCACTAAATTGAATCCTGAGGTAGCATATTTTGTACTTTAATTTTTTTTGTAATTATTATTAACATTTTTTTTTTTAATTTTTCACAATACTCTTACACGCTAGAGTTTATAATTTTTTTCTTCATATAAAAAATCTACTTAATGGCTTACGTAAGACTAAATTATATTCCTCGAGGTAGATAATCTTATTCTAAAACTAAAAGGGCCAAGTCGGAGGTCACGTTCAAATGTTTAGCTTGGTTCAACGCGTCCAATAGACGCGGACACTTCGAAAGTAATTCCCAAACGAGGCCCGTGTGACGGCAGAGGGTCACCATACCCGTAACAATCTTTGGCTTTACCATCACGACATCTCGCGACATTATTTACAAATAAGAAAAAAATAAACTTATACTAAACTTATCTATGAAACCTGAAACGGAACCAAAATGCATTTAAATGCGTTGTACAAGCAAAACATGTTTTTTATTTCACTGACGTCTTAATAGAGCAACATAATCTGTTTTGCATTGGTGGTTATTGGATCCAATTCAGTTTATTGTGCCCCGAGGATCTCGCAAACGTTGGCCCCAGCCGGCTTACGAGGTCCTTGAGGCAAATTCTTGACAAGCCAACTCCATCATTATAACAGCCATATTAATAGGGGGACCGGCCCAAGTCCATGAAAAAAGGGATTGCGATACATCGACTAAAATATGTGAGACCCTATCACATCAAATACAACATTACAATTACTTTTAGGGACCACTAATAATAATGTCCGCTAATTTTAACAATGCGACAACTTAATTTAGTCGTGTTATCCGAAATACATAGAATTTTTAATTAATTTTGTACAATCACCTGAAATAATGGTTTACATACGCACAAAATATTGTGTAATAAAAATTGACATACACATTATTGTAATCTAATATTTGTACCTTAACATTTCCAAAGATGCAAATCTAATTATTGATTTCGTCAACTCTAGTGCCAGCTAACACAACATTCTTATGCCCATCGATCTAAAACGAACAAAATGATTTACAAAGCTAAACAAAAAATCGTGAGGCATTTATGCAATTCTCTTTAACGTATCACAAAAAAACATTACATGTCAAAAGAAATCACAACTATGAATTTTGAATTCATAAGAGAACAAACCAAAATAGAACAATTTCCTCGCGTAATAATAAACGTTATGATAACAATTTGAAAAAAAAATGTAATAGCAAAACATTTTCTTAACAATAATACACTTATCGAAAGAATGACAATAAAAAAAGATTTTTTTTATTTTTTACAATAAAGATTAATAAATCAAAAATTGTGTCGATGTTGAACAGTTCACTCCCAAAGCGACGTTCCGAAACCCAACTAACACGAAGATATGGCGCCAGAAACTTTAACGCATCATAATATGCCTTCGCCAATAATATGACACGAGATGACTTTGCCATAGACAACCACGTATATCAAAATCACGTACACCCAACCAAATCCTTGAGGTCACAGACAAACAATAGATTTTCTGTGCGATAATTAACTATAAAATACAATTTACAAAATAACTAACCCAATTAATGTTATCCTGTACCATCCATTGCCAAATTGCTTTGACATCAAATGCCTTACAATCCCAAATAATTCCCTTTAAGCTAATATGTGTAAGCCTGTGAACTCTCGCCACTAATAACTGCAATCCATGACCGTCGATTATAAAGAAATCAATACAGATTTACATTTTCATAACATGAGAACACTTTAGAGATTATTATATTCAGAATATCATTTGTAGAAAATAATATTTCAAAATAGCCTGTTTCGTAATAAAATATAGTTTTCTATTCACTGTATCTAGCTTCTATCAGGTCTATTGATACTGATGAATATTCGAAATTCGATTCGTTTTTTTAATTTCATAGATTTCGATTTGCAAACACCCTGTACCTTTTAGCTGAAAAGCGGTGACAAAATCATTTTCTGGTATACTGTGTAGTTTAAATTCGAGTTATCAATACATATTTCATATTCAAATACTAAAATTAATGCAATGCTTAAATAATATGGCAATTATAGGAAACTATAAAATTAATTAGAAAACTATGGTTAACTTGAAAAGTCCCTCGATTCGAGAGTCTAGTCAAATTGCCTTGAAATTATTCTAAAACAATCGATGTTACATTACTGAGCACATTTATGGGACACATTGATAAATAGAGAGTAGTTTATATAAATAAAGAACCTTAAATGTATTGTAATTTTTACCAGAAATGATTTCTGTCATCGTTAAAGAGAAAACAATATTTACTTTGAATATCACGTTAAAGTAAAATTGTTGGATACGGAACATTAAAAATATATATGTAAATACAGTAATTATTAGTCTGTAGATAACCCAAAGAAATTTGAAAACACGAATCGAATTCCATATAAAGTTATTCAAAAAACAAATAACCATAAAATAAAGAAACTTATACGCTGTCTTTTAAATGTTTTATAAACTGAAACTATACAAAAGTCACTGAGCCTTGGTAAACTTTCATAAATATATTCAATTAGTGTATCCTAAAATATAAATATAATAAATATGAATGCAACTTATTCCTAAATATCAGGAATAAAACACACAGTCGCTACATTCACAATTAACAAAAAAATAAAAATAAATAATACAAATGTGAACTTAAAATTGAGGATATTTGGCACTGTCTGCTTTATGTAACCTAAGACCTTTTATTGCAGCTGAAATATGAAATATTTCATGTATTACACGCAACGGACCCCCCACGGCGTAAACCAACAATATAATAATATAATACAACACACCGCGGGGCGCCCAACATTTATCATTTAAATAATTATTTCTTCATTTATAAATCTCAACTGGTTGCACTTGAAATGACTAGGAATATAGAAGTAGTAAGTGGCCTTCATCTAAATGCACTACGAAGAACAAAACGGAATGTTAAAATCGACACCATCCCATGTAACATATAATCATTTGGTCTCAATAATAACACCCCACCAGGCGAGCCTGCTGCGAATGACTGAAATGGATTTGTTTAACGCATTCATGCATCGAACCTTACATGCAAACATTTTTAACACTTTTTTCCCTAACTACTTATGTATCTACGGCAAATTGTACTTTGTACAAAACTAAAACCGTTCATTATTCACTGTACAGTAAAAAACTGCTGAAACTTTACATTCGTATATTCTCGCACATTCTCCTTCTTCGACATTGTGGCAAAATGAGAGATAATGCAAAATCAGCCCGCGCATTCAGTATTGTATCACAGATATGTTCAAATATGTAACTTAAAACTGTATAATGTCACTTTATACTATTGTCATTACTAGTAGATAAACTTACGAGTGAAAGAAATGCTAGAAAATAAAAAGAGGTAGTTTTGCCACAGTGCGTCGTACGTCTTGTTTCAACCTAGGCCAAGGCGATTTACAACATTCTCCTATTATTTACATACACTTAGCCTATGACCATCAGTCTCAACATCATTTCTAAGATTTCCTAGCTCAGGTAATTTAATATAAGCTATGTCATAACTCGACCGAGAACACAAATAAAACGTCTACAAAGGTAACTTCATTTCACTGTCACTGGACATATCATGGTTCGCAAAATCAAGGTACGTTCAAGCGATCAGGTGCAACAACACGGTACGACATTTTTCAAACATGGTACCAGATAGAGACGAGTACTGAGCAACCATTCGTAGTCACACTTGTATATTAAATTAAGTAACAATTATCGCACAATTTTCATAACCTTAAAAAATCTTAAGATCAACTTTTGAGGTAGATACTGATTACATAATATGCATCAACGAGGTAATTATTGTACGGTTGTTACAATTCGCGACATGGCGGCGGCGACGCAACACCTTTACCTCGGTGACGACTGACGATGACGACCATGAAAGTTAACGAGAAGTCTGCAAGAGGGAGGCCGGAAGAGTCGCCGACGCCCGCCGAAAAGCAGAGGTAGATCGGTTGAATAGAGTAAAGAGCAAAAGGTGCGTAGGACGAGGTCTTACTGCGTGTGGTTGGGGACGGTGCCTTGTGGGAGTTGCGGCGTGACTTGATGGCGATGCTCGCGAGCGATGTGGCGGCGCACAGTGTTGTTGCGCGTGAACGTGCGCGAGCAGTAGGGGCAGGGTACGCGGATGCCCTGGTGCCGCTGTCGGATGTGCGCGCGCAAGTTCGTCTCGTATCCGTACAGTCTCTCGCAATATGGACATTTCAGCTTCTTTCCTGGAATGGTTCGGTGCGCCACGTTTAGTATTGGTTATTTCACACTGGTTTTTATTGGGTAATTATTGATCAGATCAGTAAATCAACAAGCCTGAGACTATACTCTCTTCTAAGCGCTCGAATCAAAAGGCAAGAGGCGATACAAAATAGAGAATAAATGAACTGGTAAATTACGGATTCAAATGTAAAGCCTAATTTATCTTTTATATTTACCGTCAGCAGTGGCGATTCCTCCAGATTTGCTAGTGATGAGCTTGGCAGGCCAGATGTCAGGGCTGGGCTTGGGCGGTACGGGCGATGTCTCCAGAGGCTTAGTGTCGTGGTAATTAGTGCCTGTGATAGATGGCGCTGGTGGCGGTGAGTTGTTGTAGCCGCTGGCGTGGTAATCATTCTCACTCTTCACTCGTAAATCTGGAATGGAGATATTGATATGTTAGTATTGAAAGCTGTTTTGGCGCGGAGTTTATCATTTGGAAGCTTTACAAATTTTAATTCTTTAGCAAGTTATAAATGTCTGTGAGTATATATTTTTGGACTTTCTTTATAAGGGGGTGAAATCCAAAACTTAATTATATTCAATTTATTGTTTCAATTATTTATAATTTTAATATCTTGATAGTATATTTTTATGAGAATAATCGATACATTTTAGAACTGAGATATTACATATGACTTAATATGGAGGTAGAATATTGTGAATTTTAAATCAACAGATATTTTATTATTTAGATTTATATTTAAATGTACACAAAGTATAACAATATTATTAAAACTCTTCTCTAATCGATCTACTCTAAAATACAACGTTATAAACAACCACAACACTGGTGGAACGAGTCGGATTTGATTTCAGCTGAACTAATCCTAAACAAACAAAACTCCTGACGAAAATAACGATAATATATAATATACAAGCTGATATCCAGCGCAGCATATAAGATGATTGATGATTGCTTCGATTAGGCTAATGAAAGATCTTTGCCGTTAATAATTTTCCTTCAATGTCAACTACGGTTATATTAAATTCTAAATGCCACATTCAGTGAATGCCTATTAGTTTCTTCAAAATAAATATTTTAGTTGGTGGAATATCAACTAATATAATTAAAATAACATTCTTCTTTAAATCTCCAAAACTTTTTAAAAACTCAAACACCAAATGTAAATGTGAAACCAAATAAAACCACACAACACCAGGAAAATGTTACTGAAGCAATTCATGCAAATTAACGCTCGGCATGCATTATCGCGTTAAAATATGAGATGAATTGTAGTCTCGGCGACCCATCCAGTGATCCAGGCGATGAGGATGATGTATGATCCAGGCCTTCCCTAATTTTAAGCTTAAATGTCACCTTCAGCACCCTGATCGGTGGACAAGCGTTCAATCATTTCGTCGTTGGCAGAGGCGCAGCGTTCGTAGCCGTTGTTCTTGATTGGGTTTCCGAGGGTGGAGGTGCAGTCTGGTGGGTTCTCCTCGTACCGCGCGCCAGCGCCGGGAGAGGAACGGGTGTCCGGCTCGTCAGCCACGCTGCCGCAGTGGGAGGACGAGGAGCTTTGCCTGGAAAATTAAGGGAGATAGTTGTAGGATATGTGTCTCCAAAGATTGCTGACGTTTTGAATGACTGGTATATCTATATAAGACTGTGTATATCTGCAGCTGTATTTATTACGAGAAGGTTTTAAAGCACTATGAAAAAGGAAAGCTAGATACAGTCGTAAAGTCAATTATGTGTTTTGAAGTATTATTTTATATATTGACACGAAGAAGTGCTTTTAATGCATTGCATGAGAAGGTTTAGTGTGGCTGAATTATTTAATGACGAAAGACTTTTTCTCACTATTACTCACAGTTATACTAATCAGCTTAACTTCACTTCAAATGCTGTTTGTATTGACGGTAATGTACCTGTAATTCCGTGCGTGAGGGCTCTGAGATGGCGATGGCTTGGGCGGCGCCGGCCTGCGGTGTGAAGACGCATGCATCGGCAAGTGATGAGCTGGTGGCGCGTACCGACCCATGCTGCCCGACCCGCTGTGGATCGGCATCGAATACTGTGGCATGATCGGGGCGAAAGTGGCTGTGTGCGACTGCGGTGGGGCCGACTCCTGAGCCTCACAGTTCCCTGAACCTGACACCGGGCTCGTCTTTATGCGGGTCTGATGACGCTCGGTGGTCGCCTGCTGTGTCTGCTGCTTCACCCACGCGTCCTGGGACATCTCCATTGAGAGACCTTTGACCTGTAAGGTAGGGAAAATTTGGGTGTTTTATACTGGTGCGGCAGAGAAGTGTTGCATCTGGTGCGTTCGGATGGTAAGTTCCTCGGTGTTAAAAAATGTAACTGGTGGTATGAAATTCAGATAGAGTATTTGGAGACATGAGTCTGACGCTATGCCAGCCTAATTGCAACTTATTATACATAGGATTGATCCAAAACTCCACATTTATGTGGGTACTATAGATGGTTCTCAACCGCTGTTTCCCACTACTAGCAAATCACACAATTTTATTATTTTATCAATTTTGTTATTTTCAATGTCTAATACATTGCCACTTGTACAATCGCACGCTGACTTATACAAAGGACTTGTTATACAACTGTAAAAACAAATCTAACCTCGGCCTTCAGATTTCAACATTTTATATTATGAAAGAATCTTAACCGAGCCTTTGTGAAAACTTCAATAACTAAGTAATATTACAAAACAAAGTTTTTATAATATAATAATCAACCCTTGTTTGATTCTGATGCTCGTTACTTGTATTATGTCATTCCTTTTAATATTGCTTTAGACATTACAAAATAAACATTTACTGTACATGTACATGTGCTATGAGTTTGCAATAATTTATCGCTATGTTCATTTATTAATTATTTCTCTAATTTCATTTAGTTATTCATTCATTTAGAAGCTAGAAGAATATATCCTGCTACAATTCATCACTTTTCAGTTACATTTACTTTTATCTCAATCTGTCTCATATCATCTTCAAACTTTCTAATCTTTGCGTTCTTTTTACTTAATATTCTCGCTAATCTTCGTCATTTATCTAGTTAAATGTTCTTTGTCTGTTTTTGTTTAATTCAAGCATGGTGAGGCTTACATGCCATTCCCGTGATAGTAACCGATACAATCACTCATGGGCAGTAGCAACACTAAACAACACCATGAATAACAAAGCAATGCTTGAAATTCCACTGGCCTGCCATCCTGAGACGTAAGATGTTAAGTCTCAATATAGTCTGTGTTCACTACATCCTCATCATAAGCACCCAAAGTACACTTTATTTATGTAAAACTCCAATTATGGACATGCGTTGCGAACCAACCAAGGCCGCGACTTTATTTGTAACTTGTAATATTATTTGCGTAGTATATGAATTTCATGTAAGGTAATTATGATAATTACGATGTATCGTATTCCGAATGTTTGTATTTTATTCAATTAAAACTTGAACATGCGGAGTTTTTATATTAAATTATTAAAACGCCAAGTAAACGCTACGATCTACGCTTTTATGCAGAAATACTGGGTCACTAACATAGGCTTCTGGTCTATGTATTTCTACTAAAATAACGATAGGGTACTGAGTTACTAGAGTAATTATCAATATTGATAACAAAATAAGTAAGATCTTTAAAAATCAGATCACACTTGGCTAAATACAAGTATAGGATTAAATATGAATCGCTTTCCTTTATTGGCTCCTAAAGCTGGCAAAATTAAGGCTTCTTACAACAGCATTGGACAGCCTCTGTAGCGCAGTTGCAGACGCCTGCTGTAAAACGAGAGGGTTCGACCGCCACACCGAAGCACTATGTGTGTGATTTACAGGTATCCGTTTCGGGTCTGGATATTAGAGACAGAGAAAAGGCTCTCGTAGTTTCTGATACCCGTGATACAAAACTCGATTTTAGTGCGAGTTCAGGACTATGTATGTGACCAGCTAATCTTTTTGTCTGTATTAATCCATATACGTCCCACTACAGGGCACGGGCCTCCTCCACAATCGAGAGTACGATTGAGAGTGGTTAGGCCATATGGCCTATATATGGGGACTATATAGTCCCCCACGCTGGCCAATCTTTTATTTACCTGCAAATTCTCCCCACTCTTGAGGAAGCTGGAGAGCGCATCCTGGCTAACGTGGACTTCTCCTTTGTACATGAACTCGAGCAGCGCCTGCATGTTGTCAGCCGTGGTGGCCTCGAGGAAGACGTAGCAGGCGCCCGCATGGCTCGGGGGCGCCGTGTCGAACAACTCCTGGAAGTGCTTGCTGCATGCCGCTAGTATCACCTTGTGCGCTTTGAACTGGCGACCTGGAACAAGGAGAATGGATCTGGTAAAAAAATTGAATACTTTTTTGATAGATTCTGGTCTGGATCGAAAAGTCAATGCGGTTGGTAAAACGTGGAATAGAGTATGATGGATCTAGTAAAAATGTGCCGCAGGTATTTTGATAGATTCTGATCTGGATCAAAGAAAATTGCGATTGATAAACGTGAAATGGATTATCAGATCGATTCTGCTAGTCTGATGTTATGCAGAGCTGTAGTCAATGCTATAATGATAATAAAAGCAAGAAACGAAAAGAAATTGGTTGTTAGCACTACCGAGAGTTGATTAAGTTTGCTGCTCTGTCAAGTTATGATAGGACTAATGCTATGAGACCAATGTAGGTTCTTCTTCCTTTACCATTCCTTTACATTCTTCCGTGTATGTTACCTACTGACGACATATTGACGTCGCAGCATGATTTTATTAATTATTATTAGATTTTGGTGTGACATCATTGCAACAAACTTTTAACAAAATAGGGTAGTAATTTAAAATAATAGAGGCACAACATTGTTTCTATTTTGATGTTATTTATCGCCTTGGGAACATCCTTGAACATTTATTATAAATGTTTCCTATTATTACCGATAAGAATAAATTAATAATACAAAAGTGTACATTCCGAGCATAAATATCCTGTACTAACTTTAGCAACGCAATATTTTAAAATTATTATTAATTATAAATTTATGTCTATAACGATACCAGCCTATTACGTATCTCACTCTTGAATTTAGCCCTATAATACTTTTTAAAGAATACCACCTTCCTTTTTATAGAGATTTAACATAAAAAATTATTTCAAATTAAATTTTACATTTAATTTTCAAGAGACTACGAATAAAGATCCCATCGCGATCGCCTCGCACAATCCCATTGACCCTATTATCTATTTTTATAATCTGTGGAACACACTAAACGTGCGTCTGCCACCCACGCGACGCGATGCAATAAGCAATAAAGAAAAGTCAAGGCAACGCTTGTCTGACGGTCCCAGAACAATTTCACGCTGCTGGTAGGAAACGTGTTTCTCACAATGCGTAGTACGATTTTTTACACGCATTTTTTAACACACTATAAACACATACTTTTTGATTACACTTCTCAATAATAGATGGCGCTGTACATATGATTAAATTCTAGAAAACAGTAATTATTTTAGTACTGACGTACGAGGATATTTTAAGTAAAAATGTTAGAAAGATCAATATAGCAGCCAGGGCAATCCAATTAAATATTCATGTAACATCGGCATTACTACGGTAAAAATCAATAGACACTGAAACTAGAGCTGCGTTGCGTAACGAATTTATCATTGATTTTTCAGTGTGTCAAATTGTCGATATTAGGCCACGCGTCTACCGTATGCGTTCACTATAGTACTTCCATCTAGTTACGTCACTGTACGACGAATAGCGCGGAACAAAATATGGTTGGCCTTGGACCCGCTGCCGTATGCGCTGGGAAGGGCGACCGCACGCGTCCCAATTGTATGATTAATTTCGTTTTAATTGCTGCGACTTTATATCGCGCCGTTTTATTATTGAAATAAAAAATATTGTTTATTAATATTTATTTAAAATAAAAACGACTTTAACCATTATATTAGTTGATTATAATATAGTTTTATCGGTTATTGTAGAAATAGTCTTAAAGTACAACTTTTAATAACTATTAATAAAATACTCGACCATAAAATATGCTGAACGAGCAAAATAAATAAATCTACAAATTTTTGAAATAGGAGTAATAATTCAATCACACGTGTTAAAAATATTATATTCCGACTCAAATTACTTTTAAAATAAATATGTTTATTAAATTTATTTCAAAATATATTAAAGCTATGCATGTATGTTCAAATTAGATTAATAATAATATTATGCCACCTCACTATTAAGCAATTAACACTTTTATAATACCCATAAAGTTCCCATACTTTCATATTTAACATTTACAATGTTTCCTAATATTTTACTACTCCTAGATTCTGGCCTCTCTGGCGACAGGCCATTAATAGAAATCAAGTTGTACTCAAAATATTCAACGGTTCTTTTAAATGGGTCAATGAACTTCAATCCCTATAACCACTTGTACTGATTTATTACGACACGACTTTAGAATCTAATTAGCATAACAATTCAATTTCGTTTTCACTTTGTCCAGTTTCATTGTCATGGCTGATTGTAATCTTTTTAATTGAAAGTTAATCTATATTTTATTATTAGTAATATACTTGAAGTTTACACTAGAACTATGCCTGATTTTATTTCTGGAAATTCAGAACAACGCTAACTGCAAACTATTAGAAACAGTATAATATAGAACTTGCATTTTGCAATCACTTATTTTTCTTCATGTAATCCATCTCAAACTGACTGAGGTTTGCAGTTAGTAACTATTCATTAATAATTGATTTTGTTATTCTTATCGCATACTATAATATCATACTTTTATATACCATTTGGGCTCAATATATTTTTATTGTTATCATGAAATCAAATTCGTTACATTTGTAAACACGAATTCAAAGTGAATTCTATAAGCCTTATTTTATTTGCTTTTTGTAGGAAAGTCCCATAAATTAAATTTTGACATATACATTGTTACATACACAAAAATAAAATTTGCAGCAATAAAAATCGCACGACAATCGCATGGCGCGACAATCGCAAGCCACAGCTCGCCCTTAAGCAGAGGCACAACGTTGCACGACCGTTCCGCTCCTCCAAACTCCGCCCACGGATTAGTTTCAAAATACTTCCTCGTGCGTGTTCTACGCGCAGTTTTTCATTATATGCAATAAAAATCGTTATGTCCATGTGTTTACGGTCTTTTTTTATTTGTTCCCAAGTTCTATTTGTTTTCTTTAATTTCGTTGGGTTGAAAACAAGCTGAATGACCCTAAGAGACTCGCTGAGTTTTGGCACTCGGTGTAAATACTTCCGCAAGTGAAACAATGGGGCAGTGTATAGTGTTATGAAGCCCTATAGACGATTATTATTACAGTTAGAAAATAATTTTCAAACTAATTATTATTATCTGTTAATTTGTGTTAAGTCGCGTGACGAATTTGTAATCCGTCATACCACGTGATTATATTATCATTGGTAAATAAAGCCAATGAGATTCTAAATTTTAATCTCAGAAGCTTTTGACTAGCTCAGTCATTATCTGACTAATATCTTCACGCAATCTTGACCACAATATATTTTGATATTTCCTGAATAAATTGGCATGTGGAGAGCTTATTTTTGCCCCATTGCTTGCTTATTCAACGACCATGAATTTCGCGAAAACAGCCTATCGATCGATATCTTTTGTTTCAGATTTAACGACGCAAAACTACTGCAAGAAAGTCATGAAAACAAACAAACTGCAATTGTGCGTTATTAAAATTAAAAAAAACCAACTGAATATACAACTGACAGCCGGGGCCTTACGAAATGCAGCTAACCAAACTCGAATATATAGTATTTTATAAAGAAATTATTTCCACAGAATTGTTTAAAATTATAATAAATAAATAGTCATAATATAGCTGGAAAGCGAAAATGAAGAGACTGTTGCAAGTCCGTACAGTACCCGTATGGCATTATTTAGAACATTATTTTATAGATACATAGATATCATACAAAATAAATTAAAGTCTTAGACTTAAAGGAATATTATACATATCGACGTATTCATAGACATCGTATGTTTTGTCCCTTTCGCACAACTTTGAAATTCAGTTTGAGAGAAGAAAACAAAACATTGGATAACTAGAAGTCGTAAGTATTTTCAAATTAATTCGATTTTCCTTTTTTTTCGTTATATTTTCTCATATATAGATTTCGCAGATGTTTTTACTAATAACCAAACGAATGTCAATCAAATCTTTCGATGTCTGATAACCAAAAGAACTCTTATTAAGCCCGTCCTACTAATAAATACTATAAAACGAGACTAAAGAACCATTTTACAATTACTAAACTGTAGAATTAAAATTATTTAGTTTCGACACACTAAATCTTAAAGATAAGATCGTAAATATTATCAACAGTTCTGACTTCACAGCCTAAACATTGAGATCTAAACAACCAACTGTCAGCGCCAAATGTGTTAATGATTAATGAATACTACAATTAATTAGACAATCAAAATGTCATTGACCTAAGTGCTTAAAAAAACTGACTAAATCTTTGGTATCTCAAGACGGTAATGACTAATGATTATTTATCGTAGGACCTTATTTTCCTTGTAGTATTTTTAATAACAATATTAAAATGTATTGTACTTAATTGAAAAGCAGTCTCGTTCTAGGTATAGTTAATGTTAGTATATTATGTTTACACTATAATTTATTTTGTCTATTTATCTTAAGGATGACTCGCAGCTATTCGGATGGCAGTTAAGTGCGTTTATTCAAATTGCAAACCTGTATTTTTCTACATATTTTTACAATATAGGCACTAATATGTCATGGATATTGCTCATAGATTAAGCACGCTGAAATAGAAGTGGGTGGGCCTGGTCTGCCGCTGGACAGATGATCGGTGGAGCAGACAAGTTTTGGAGTGGAGACCGCGTTTAAGTAAACGTAGTGTAGGATGTCCTTCTACACGATGAACCGACGATTTGAAAAGAGCGGCAGATAGCGCAAGAATCATGACTGCTCAAGACCGGGTTGGTTATATTTAATTTCTAAATTCTACATCCAAAAATATCTAAATCATTGTTTGAAAACAATTCACCAAATTATTAATCCTATCTCCCAAAATCTTATCCTGATATAATTTCTATCCCCAATAAAGCTATTAAATCAGCCAATGGAAATCCTACGACGTATCCACACTAGTACACAATAGACCAAATCGACCTACTAGAAAATGCAATATCACAACGACTATATCCTGTTGCATACAGATTGGTGTGGGAGCCACGGCCCCTCGGTTGACCTAATAGATAATAGGGGATAGAGGATGGATCAGTTGCAACGGGACATAATTGGGATAAGGCTACTCCCATATGCATTTGTATGCGCTCCAGATTGGTCTAATAGACTTGTCGCAATCACGCCATCCTGATTCTAGCGTTGCGCAATCCTTTGTGAGGTTGTTACGATCTTGGATTGGTTTTGTACCTTCATCAATAGGTGTTTTGCTGGTTATGCAAGAGGTTTTCAGAGTGACAAATTCTAGAGCGTTTCTGGATTTTATGAGGGTTGTATTGAATTTTTAGGGAAATACATGAAACCACGACTTCAAAAATTGAAATAATTAAATTCAAAATAATTGTCCAGAGTCTACGCAGAAATTATAAAATATTTGTAGTTGGTATAGAACGTTAAAACTTACTAGACCTGTTGATGAAACAAGCATCGATAATGTACTAATGACTATTGTTCTGAAAACCAGTTGAAGATTAGGATCTAGAACATGTCATTTTCTTACTATACGTAACGATTACACGCAATCTTACTGTATTTCATTTGACTTTTGTAACATTTAATGGGTCTAAATGAAATCGACTCTAAAAAATAAGCCAGCAGATCTTGGAAGATATAATATTTTTACTGGTGTCTCGTGGTAAGGGTCCCATACGTGAGAAACCGCCAGTATTTCTCCCACCAAATAACATTGTAAATGCACTGTTGTATTCCGGTTTAAAGGACATTGTAGCCAGAGTAACTACTGGACATATTGAGACTTAACATCTTATATCTCAAGATGACGAGCGCAGGGAAATGCCAACCATTTCTTCGTAATACATGGTGTTGTGCGGTTTTGCTGTCCATGAGCAGTCGTATCCCTTATCATTAGGCGAATGGCAAATTCATCTCACCATTCATTAATATAAAAAAACAACGCATATTTCTATAATATTTTTTACAAAGATTACCTTCAAACCCTTTAGTATCTGCGCGCGCAACCAGGAAGCATAGCAATTGAATCGTGAACACGCTCCGCCCTTGAAATCTTGGACATGTCCAATTAAGATAATTTCCAATAGTTTATGCAGATGATATTGTTTGTCGTGTTTTTGTTCATCATTTTTATTGACTGTGTCGGCGAATGGTTTATTAGTTATAGTATTCGTGGGAAACCCTGAATATAAAATGTTTGCAGCCGCTGTTATATTGAGATTAAATAATAAATACGCCCAACAATTACATACACAGACCTGATCCCACACTAAGATCGAGTCTTGTGTCGTGGGTATTAGAAACTACGAGAGATTCTCGGTTTCACAAACTCCCAGATCGGAAATAAATAATTGTGGAACACACAAAAATTTGCGTGGATCCAACTCACGGCCAAACGTTTTAAGGCCGGCGTCTAACTAACCGCGCCACGGTGGCTATCAATACTACAACTAAAGTGAATTTAGTGTACATTGATGGTACAAATTCAGCATATAGATATTAACTACTTATTGTTTATTGCAATGAATGGCGAGACGAGCAAACCGTTCGCCTGATGGTGCTCGCCATCTTGAAACACAAGATGCTAAGTCTCAATATGTCCAATAGTTACTCTGGATACAATGTCCTTCAATCCGAAACACAACAGTGCATTCACACTGCTGTTTGCTGTTGCACTACTTCATTTTTTCATTCCTTCTGCCTAAAATTATCCTTCTTCGTGCCAGGATTCAATTTCTTCTCGAGCACTTCGCCCGGTTTTCAATATTATCAGTAAGAAGACCATAGCATTTACCAAATTACCAATTGTATTACTTCTTGTTGTTATATGGTGATTTATAAGCAGAGAACACTTGTGACTTAAAATGCCTAATAATAATGACTTACACGATAATGTTTGATAATATTTGTGTCACACGCGCCTGTGTTTTTTACGCATTATATTTGAAACTTGTTTGAGGACGTTATGCAAATCCTGACGCTCTCTGTTCGATTATACAATAATTCAATCCGATTCTATACAAAATGTAAGCCGTCGGTTACAACAGTAATGAAGTGTAAAATGCAAAATATACCGATGTTTTATTTTAAAAAAATTGTTTTGGAAACTGATGCTTTTGGTCGTCCCATTGATTAAGAAATAAATTCATGTGTTGCACTATTAATTGAATATTAACAAATATGATCGGACAATAGAAGAGAAAATTATAACAAAAGAGGAAAAACTAAATACTTATCAACGCCATACAAATGAAAAATAAAGAAGATATGAACGGCTACCATACATAAACGCATCTATGCATTTGACAGAAGCGCCTCCCGCGGCCAAACAAGGAAACGCGCGACCGACATTATGCCTGCGCAGCTTGCAACACCAAGAGACATTGGCCTCATTTCCAGACCCACTGACGCTTATCTTGCATGTGTGCACGGTGCGTTTGATATCAACTCAATTTATTTTCGGTACAAAATGTACGGCAATTTGTTTTTAAACAGTCCAAGACCTTG
The DNA here is from genome assembly GCA_009982885.2 of Hyles vespertilio. Lineage (NCBI taxonomy): Eukaryota > Metazoa > Arthropoda > Insecta > Lepidoptera > Sphingidae > Hyles > Hyles vespertilio. The sequence continues at coordinate 21,468,964 of CM042807.1, forward strand.
ATTGATACGATACTCCGTTTGTATTTAAATTTCGAACGCTTGTTCTTTTTTTGAATATGATTGTAAATAACTACCAATGATACATTTTAAAGTTTGAATTAAAAAAAATAAACTAGAATAGATAATGTTATTTATAGGAATTAAAATGTATATTTCTTTTGTAGGCAAGCTAAAACTGGCCGTTGAAATTAAAATTAGAACGCAAAAGTCCTCAAGCGAAAACCAGTTCTAAAATTTACGAATTTAATAAATAATACAACGTTATGATGCCAATTTAAATGGTGCATACCGACCTACATTCCTTTACAATTTAACGTTCACTAAAACTGTGCGTAGTATACGAGGGCCCCCGTGGCTGCATCGAGACGCGGAGCGTAAATAGGTCATCGGTCAGCTGAATAGATTATTAAGGATGAATGTGACTGGTTTGAATGTACAATAGTAGAAAAAGCTAGACTGTTAGAATGCTATCCGGTGTCAAAGAAACGAGTAGAATATGCTACGTAAAGTGATAATGTTTATAATGTATAGTTCTTTAACACAATTGAACACAGTTTAAATTGAACGGTTTGAGAAACGGTTACATAAATATATTTTAAAATACAATAAGGGAATGGGCGTAGGGTCGAGGCTTTAAGCATACAATAGTTGACGAATACGTCGCTCCAGAAGTCAGCAACCTTCGGAAACACGCAAGAAATAGAAATCGAACACCGAATCGAAAAGCCGTGGAAGGAATTTCGAATTAGACGATAAAGTCCCGAATGCCATGTAGCCCTAAAATTCGAGGTCGCTGTTGTGGCCGACCAAAAATTCTACAATCAAATGGAAAGGTCTTGTGTGAAAGGTTGTAGCTAGGCATTAGATTATGGCACTGGCATTCTAGCTTAAATGTGAAAAAGATGCTCGGAAATTATAGTACAAGACTCGTTAAAATAATTATTATTATTTGTCGTTCTTTTTACAAACTTGACAAAGTTGAAAGGCAAATGTGACAATTATAGATTTAAAAATAATAATTAATTGGAAAAATATGAATGGTATCTAAAAAGTAACAAAAAAATAAACTCAGATGAACCATACAATAATAATTTTAAATTAGAAACTAAATGTTTGATAAACCGAGTAATCGTTACAAAACACATATTTATAACACAAACACATGTTCAATTATTATGTAAATAAATTTTAAAATCCTCTTACGCCCAATTGCAAGGGGCACGTGTACAAGCGGTGCCATTGACACAAAATGACTCATACAGACTTTTCCATTCAATTCGATATTTGCTTTTCTACGACACAATACAGTTTTTGTACCTATGAGAGGATTTTAGTTGTATTAAAGCGATTTATGCAAGTATATCGGATTATAATCACAAACTTTAAGAGCTATTTTGAGTCTAGGTATTGTAGGATTGGAATGTCATTCGTGGTTTCTGATACTAATTGAGCCATGATACAAGAAACGCACCTTACTGTGAGGTGGATATTATCAGTTTATTTCTGACTCCGGACACTATTATTATATCACCTTTATGAATTATTGGAATATCTGATATTTCGGATTTTCTACCAAGATATTCCAACAAATAAATATTGTAAGCTTGAACACGTATTATTGAAATGATAAGCAATAGCAGTCTCAGAGGTACGATAGATTTGCTATTTTGTACAGAACTATTCGTAATATTAATATAATAAATATGCTAAACTTAAAGGGGTTCAGTTGCTCGCTCCGAGCGAGATCCGCGCGCGAATTCGCTTAAAGTCCGAACTCGTTTCGGACTTCACCAAGGATCGACACCGTCTTTACGGGTCGCTTGGATAGACCACAATCAGAAGGCGCACGCATAGGTATTGTTTCCACAACGCAGGAATTATATTATATATTGGTTCCCGCGTTCCTGAAGGTCTAATGTTGGGTTCAGCTGCGAAATGAACAAAGTAGCGTTCATTTGATCAGCAAAAATGTAAGAGTCTATCTGCTTAAATCTGAACTCCATACTATTTTTTTTTTTGCATAATTCCGTTAAACTAGCAAGCATCTCATCTGATGGTAAGCTATCATTGCCTCACATGGACACCCATGACGCTTGCATCAATTCGTACAGTATTTGTATCATAAAGACTGTTAATAATAAACATCGTTATTACGTACTAAATAAATTAATAATTTTTTTTACATATATCAATGCCAAACTCAGCAACAGCAAAAAAGTCTTTGCCGCCAGGTCAAACCTTCCAGTGCGAGATAAAATGTATAAATTATTAATTAAAAAATAAATCGTAAAACTCACCCAATTATGAACTGTCAAAGGGTCTGTCTTGTCCAACTGAAATATCAGATAATGGTAATGTGCTAATATAATAAATGTACCCCGCAGTCGAATGTAAGTCCCACAAAATAATCTGTTTAAAGCCCGTTATAAATTTCAATACAAATAGATTTTTTAATTATGACGTTACATGATATTTCCATAAAAAGAGATGTTCGTAAAAAGTGAACTCTATACTTTACAATGCAGCTGCTTATTTGCTTCACTGCCGCAGGTTATTAAATTTTACCCCTGCATTTCGAACGAGAGGACCGAAGCCCTAATTAAAAACGATACGGCAACGCCATGGACTATACATATATGCAACACGGGGTATCCTAGAAACCAGTAAGCCTTACACAACCATAGCAAAGTATCTATAAATGTAAACATATCCTGGGGGCGCGAATGACGTGAATCCGAAATCAAATTGAAAATCGCTCTTCCTACGCATAGGCAGAGCCCGGATGCAAGTGAAAACGACATCAGACACCCCATCCCACCCGCCGCCCGGGCTTTCACCCCCACCTCCACTAAGGGCCACCCGATAACCCCATTTTCACCCACCCACACAAGCAAACAGCGTATAGATGACAACGCAGACTGGGTGGTAGGCCCACCCAAATTCAAGGTCGGCAGCGGGTGGCCAAAGTTTGCCAGAGCGGGACGACGATACGCACCCCTGACGAAAGTGCAAGTGAAATGCGCGAGGGAAAATCAATCTTGCACGGAGTAGGGGAAAACTAGGTGAGCCGTTTTCGATTTTACCAACCGTGTGTACTGCTGTGCGTTATAATTTAAATTTTAAGCGTTACAGATTCTACGCGTTTTACTATTACCAATTTACGATTCGAACTCCTTAACACAAATTGATTGATGAGTAATATTCATTCATTATTTTTGAGATTTTCTCTTACGGTTTTAATGTAGAGTAACTGTTACTCCACTGTCCTGAAACATACAACCGGTAGCATATAAAATTCTAGTCATTTTTAATTGCATCGCAAGAACTTAATTATTCCCAGCTGTCTCACTTTTAGAATTCTCGTTAGCTCAGTGCTTTCCAATTAGTTTTCCCGAAACAAGAATTTAGCTAGAACGATTACAGTGGCATTTTGCTTTAACAAGGAAAAAACGAATCTATATTGTATTTGAGTCATAAACTATTGTGTGCAACGAGGAAAAAATAATACACCAACAAAAGATTCACGCCTCAAAGAGTCTGTTAGTACAATCGTACGCAACCGAAAACCATTTACCGCCTTAATTTGTTCCTTCAAACCGATCTAATTTATGGTATTGCTATAGACGGATCGCATGTTAATGGCGAATAAAATGAACGAATAGTGACCGGCACTGCCCTATTGCCTATTTTCGTGGGCAACCGCTGCGTCAGAACGAAAAAATCTAGCTTCATTAGACTTTTACCCTCAATTGATTTGAGGTTTTGCTTTATGGGTTCTATTTTTCTTTGTTAGTACATTCTGAAATGGTATCTGTATCAGCCCATATACGTCCCACTGCAGGGCACGGGCCTCCTCCACAATCGAGAGTACGATTGAGAGTGGTTAGGTCATATAGTCCACCACGCTGGCCTAGTGCGGGTTGGCGGACTTACATACCATAGAAATTTTTATAAATCGCTATGGTATGCAGGTTTCCTCGCGATGTTTTCCTTCACCGTTTTAGTGCGTGGTGATTGACTATCAATACACACATGACTCCGAAAAGTCAGAGGTGTGCCCTGGGATTCGAACCAGCGACCACCGTGAACATGTTGGCAGTCGCGTCTAGTCCGTAATGGAATGTCCGTAATGTCTGAAATGGTATGGTCAGGGGTATTTTCTTCTTGTATTTTCAACGTTTAACTGTGCATTTTGCACATTTTACTTCAATAGAATTAAGTTTTAACAAAGCAGTAAACATACCATCATACCGTTAATGAAGACATAAAACTGTGCTAATTAGAATGCTATTAATTGTTGCTATCTCTGTTACTCCTATTGTGTTACCATATTTTGCATCCTTTGTTAGTATTTTTATAATATTTTATAATTAGTAATAAAACTTTTATTGTAATTTGCTATCTACTAGTCTTATCGTTAGTCAAAAACATATCCTGTACACGTCATATGTATCTGTATATCCAGGTTATCATAGAATATACTCGTTTGCACAAACATTATCGATCCATTAACCCTAAACGTTTCCCTTCAATTATGATAAACCTAGTAATTATGAGTGACATTTAGCAAACCATATTAATACTCGCTAAGATCAAAGGGAAATTGCAGAGTGTTGCTGCAATGAGTGCAGCGAAATTAAATGAACTGCCCAAATTGTCAAGGACGTAACAATATTGTCAAAAGAACTCCCCTTCTGCACACGAACGAACACTTTGATTAGCGAAACAGTTCAGTCATAATGACTACCCAATTTCAGCTCAAAGGTAAACTCAACCCTTCCTCGCTTGTCAATCGATAGCATGCATATTCGACCCCCGAAAATGGGGCGGGGTGGGAATTAACGCGAAACATGCACAACTACCCAAAATTCCTGGGCCTATAGGGGTGGCTTTGTTTTACGTATAATGCATCTGAGTATAGTCAGCAAGGGTGGTCTCGGCACCCCCGCAAACCGCAGTAACACCTTGATTTTTTTATGGAAACGAGGTTCGTGATAAAATTCAGTTTTATGTGTGGTGAAGATTGTGGACTTTTATAGTTTTAAGCTTAGTACGAAGGTTTTCGTGCGATGCTTTAGGAATAAGTTAAGCGTTTAACCCTAAAACAGAGTTTTATAGGCATTTCTTTTTGTAACATTCCAAATGTTATATGGCGCATAACTATGTCTATTTTATAAAAATAAATGACATAAAATCAACAAAAAAGGATTTAAATAAGACTAATTATTCGTATCTATTTTCAATATTATTAAATTAAATACTTTCGGACTTAGTTATAGGCAGTTATTATTTAAGCAATCAGATGAAGGAATTTTGAATTTAGTATGAAGGAATACAAAACGTTCGATAATTAAAATACTTTTAAAAATGTATATATTAAAGTTACTTCTGTTGAATAGACTATATTTTAATATACTTGTTTTCATGTTTTTAACATGTAGCAAACGTTATCGTTCTAATCAATAATTTTTCTCTTGTATATGTTAGAAGATAAATTCTAATCTTTGTGCTGAAGGGCTCTTTGAAAACTATTGAAAATTTTATAAAAAATACCTTTTGGAAGCGATTACAGCTTTTAACTAGTATAAAAGAAATGATTCAACTTAACTTCGTACCAAAGGAAAAAAAAAACTTTTGTCAATTAGCAACATTTAGCTAACTTACAAATACGGTGTAACTTATTCATTGTCTCATGCTATTGAGAAATGGAATTATGATTTGAACAATTCACGTTAAGTTGCTAAGTAGACGCCTTAAAGCCACAAGTGAATTTTAACAAATATGCAAATGTTTTTACGAACCACACGCATCTCCTATAGCAGTGGAAGACTGTGTGTTCCTGAATAATTATTAAGTGGTTATTAATAATTATAATTTGATATGAATCATTGTAATTTTATATGGATGTACAAAATAAAGAAAATAAGAAGACAGTTCTTGTTGCGGGGGGAGTTTCTTGCGCCGTTTAGTTTTCACAGCTACAACACGTTCCGAAGTCATCAGAAATTAACGATTCAAAAGATCTCGTGAAAGCCTAAAATTAACTTGAATTTAAAAAAAGTCCGTGAGGCCATCCTAAGGCCATTCTTTAAATAATTGTATGCATGTTTTATAAATAGATAGAAAAACCCTTTATTAATTTACATTTCGGTACTGTATTCACATGCAACCAATCCAGTCAACTGGGTGGTCTAGCTAGACAGTTTGTCAAATGATCCCTAACGAGGTTAAGAAATGTTACGAACCAGTGGAAATAAAACCATAGGAAATGAGTACGTATATAAACAAATCTTATCGTAGATAATATATGATATAATGCATGTTGTGATAAATATACATATTACCTAGCGTACGATTGTAAATAAAATACGTTTACGCACACTAAAACTTGTTTCTTAAGAATTGGAGATGTTGAGGTCAACGTGATTTATATTTAGCTAAAACTAAACATTGTAAAGTATTAGAGGCCGTTGCATGAAAGAAACAGAGTGTGAAGGAAATGTAGTATTTTTTAGCTTTCCCACATTTTTATTAGGTGAGGTTAGGAACAAGCTTTGAGCTAAATTTAAGTACTTATTTTATTAACGATTAATTTTGATAAGTATGACGTGTTGTAATTACGTATGTAAGAGGTTATATTCCAGATTAAGTCGTCATTGCTTTTGGTTTTTTATTAGGATTAATGGCGATAGACTCGCCTAACATTTGCCTGAAGGTAAACTATACGACCACTCATGGACAGTAGCAAAACCAAACCAAGAATTGCTTGGCATTACACCACGCTCTCTATTCTAATATATAAGAAGTTAAGTTTCATATGCATTCATTTAATTAAATACATTACAGTAATTTCATAAGTGGATAAATATTTTTTCTACTAATAAGGAAGCGCAATGTTCGTAGGAGGAAACAACAAAACAACAACTTACGGCTACCTCAATTCACCACATTTACTAATTAATTGCTTAATGGCTTCGTTCCATGCACTATATATAGTAAAAAATACATGCAATTTTTTTTTCGATTACTTTAAACAATAGAAATAATAAATATGTTTTGATTAAGATATCTAGGAACCTTAAATTTTGCAATGAGCACAAAGCTACTTTAACTTATGAGTTAAAAGCCTCTAGTTTACATGCGTAAACGTCCTTAATTTAAATAATATTAAATTTAGGCTTAGCGTTGGATCCGTTTTTTATGACGCTGAATGGCGAGTCGAGGATGCCATTCGTCATAAGATGGTAAGCGAAGCGACTGCTCATGGATAGTAGCAAAATTAACACCACAAACTACAAAGCAATGCTTGACATTCCACTGCGCTCGCCATCAAGACATAGGATAAGTCTCAATATGTCCAGTAGTCACTCTGACTACAATGTCCTTTAAACCGAAAAACAACAGTGCATTTTTACTACTGGTCGGCGGACTCTCACATATGAGAGACCTACCACCAGTAGATTCCTATTTGATGTGATTTAAAAGACGAAAATACTCTGTAACTCGTTAGTTTAGATCGACATGCTTAACTACGTTTATGTTTACGTACTATGCTATTTTTAGTTCCGCGGAAAAATGTTACAGTCATTTTTTTTCCTCCATTACTAGGCTCAGTTCGGCATAACTCATAGTGTTAACATTTATAGAGTGTTTTGTGCTATACCAGATAGGATACCTTTCGAGAATAAAAATGTAGTCCGTAATATTCATACAGGAAAAAAATAAACTAAATTGAATACAGTGTCATTCACAGTGCTAACAGCAATGAAGCTACAAAACCAATATAAAACAACCAACCCTGTAATCATGTCTTAACCCCATTACTGACAAGTAAAAGTAGTTATACGCACGTTAAATACTTGATAAGTGGAGGCAATGGTAGCGCTATTTACGTTCAATAAAAGGTTTTATGCCGTATTTATAGCTCTATAGCCGATGTTACGATCGATAAATGCTTGTTCTGAACGTATTTTATAATGATTGTGATTCAGTTTGTGAACTATTAATGATGGAATAATAGTGATTTTATGAAGATTTTTAATATTATTGTTGAAGCATTGATTGTTAATTAGTGCCGAGATATTTTATATAGCGACCCGGCTCAGATCCGGTTAAATCCAGGTACACGTTTTTGAAAATATTCTATCGCCTACGTTCATTAGGAATAATTTAGGATTTTATTTGTGAAAGAATTTTTGGGTGGTTTCAGAGCCTATTCAATGCAAACAATCCAATCTTTCCTGTTTATAATATTAGTTTAGGTTAGTTAATCTTAGGATTACGATTTACGATTATCTGGGTATAGTCCTGACAAATAAAAAAAACTGGTGGTAGGTCTCTAATATGTGAAAGGCCGCCTGAGTAGGTACTACCACTTTGTCTATTTCTCCCGTCAAACAGTAGTGTAAATGCACTGTTGTGTTTCGGAATTGAAGGACATTGTAGCCAGAGTAACTACTGGACATATTGAGACTTAACATCTTATGTCTCAGGATGGCGAGCGCAGTGGAATGCCAAACATTGCTTTGTGATTCGAGGTGTTATTTGGTTCTGCTACTGTTTATGAGCGGTCGTATCGCTTACCATCAGGTGAACGGCATGCTCGTCTCGCCATTCATTGAAATAAAAAAATAATACATATTTTATTGTAAATTGTTCATGAGCCTGTTTTTGACACTGGGTATTAATTTGTTTCACGTTTTCGCATAAGAAATCATTTGCAATCTCTAGGGACGTGTAGTTTTAGAAGCGATTATTTTCATACTTTTTTATAATTTCTTCATGTCTTTTCATTCTTTTTTGGATACATGCGTGCTACTTAAAATCGACGTATAAGTATTTATTTTGTACCGTAAAATAATTTTAGTTATTATTTATCCTCTGTTTATTGCCAACCCTATGTGAAAATGAAAATTAAATACTTATTTTCCAATAAAAAATCACAGTAAATATAATGTTCGGTCCAGAAAACAAATAATAATATAATGCCACACACTTTTTTATTGCAATAAATGGCGAAGCGAGTATGCCGTTCACCCGATGGTAAGCGATACTACCGCCCATGAACAGTGGCAAACTAAATAATAACATTTACATTATAACATATCCCAGTACATATACCAATACATTCACCCAAATATACACAATTAAATAAGTCCTACTAAATGAAAACCATTTTAATCAAAGGCACGAAGGCAATAAAACGTCGATGTACTAATTCCATACAACATTACGGGTTTACGGCTATCTGCAGTTAGCCTACTCATTACTGTTTTATACATTTGAACCTGAAATGCGTAAATAGGACTGTTAATTACGTTACGTTAGTAGTTTTATTTATTTTATGTAGTATCTTCTCTGTATCTGTTTTTATAAATAAATACACCTAACAGTCGCATACATAGTTCTGACCTCACATAAGATCGAGTCTTGTGTCGTAGGTATCAGAAAATACGAGAGACTTTTCGGGTCTCACAAACTTACGAACCAAGAGAAATGTGTTTGGATAACAATGCAATGTCTTTGGACGGAAATTATGTAAAGTATGTAAAGTCCGCATCACCGCACTAGGCCTGCGGTGGGCTATAATGTCTAACCACTCTCAATCGTACTCTTGATTGTAGAGGAGGCCCATGCCCTGCCATGGGACGTATATGGGCAGATACAGATAGCTAAAAATATGCTATAAAATGTGAGTATTATTGTAGATTTCATGAAAATAAATGTATAACACGTGTACTACCACGGTACGTTGTGGGTGATTCATGAAAATTTCCTAAAATATATACATTGCACAGGGAGGTAATTAAAACAAACAAATGGTAAGCGATTTTGAGAGAACACTTTCTGATCTTTGTAAAAAAAAGTGGAAGATCGACCAGTGAGTAATCACCACGCACTATATCGTAGGAAAACATCGTGAGGAAACGTACATATTTTCGGATCAGATTACAATTCGGATAGATTCATAAGAATATCCATGGTATATAAAAAAGTTCGATAACCCGCACTAAACCAGCATGATGGTCTGTACGGCCTAACCCCTCTCAATCGTACTTTCGATTGTCTAGGAGACCCGTGCCCTGCAGTGGGACATATACGGGCTGATACAGATGTTATACTAGGATTAGAGAAATATAATTTGCTCTCTATACTACCTACCCATCCAAACATGGTATTTGTTATTCTTACTTCTAGAAACAAGCTAATTATGTCAACTCAGTATACTGTATATAACTTTAAAACTATATAACTTTAAAATGTCTCGTCTTTTATTTATAGCAAAGCCCTTGAACTAACAAAAGGCACTCAAAAAATAAAAGGTTTATTAACTTAATCCCCAGCAAAACCTTGAGAACTACGCACAGAGCACTTGCCTCTAAGTAATAGTAAAATAGTTAGTCTGCTTCGAAGCACGTCCTAGGGTACGCGACACACATACACCCGGTCGATAGTATCGCTCGGAGGCTTGATATACGCAACGGAGAATTTTAAAAAATAGATTTACTTTGAACATCTCTACCAATTTTATATAGATTTTTAATATGTCCGTAAAAGTATTTGATGTAAGGTAATAAATAAATATGTCAATTAAAAGATTGGATGAAAGTGACTACAATTGCAGGTGATTTTTAAGTTATGTTGTTGGCTTCTATTTAGTAGCTAATCTTATTCTATAATAGATATATGTCCATGAAATAATAAAGTAATTAGGTTTGACACACGACACAAAAAACAAAAATCACTCGCTACTTATTTTAACTTTATCTCGACAGCCTCCGTGGCGCAGTTGGTTAGACGCCGCCTGTGAAACGAGAGGCCGCGGGTTCGATCCCCGCACCGAGAGAAATGTTTGTACAGCCCACAAATATTTCTTTCGGGTCTGGGTGTTTGTGAGACCGAAAAGTCTTGTAGTTCCTGATAACCCACGACACAAGATTTGATCTTAGTGTGGGGTCAGGTCTATGTGTATGACTGTAGGGTGTTATTTATAAAATAAAAAAAAAACAGTTTGAATGAAAAAGTTTTGAATTTTATTTTATTGAAATAGGCACATCAACGACATGTAGATATATTAAACATTTTCTAATACAATCATGGGCTAACTGATATAAATATGAATCAAAGGTTTACACAAAAAATTTAATAGTACATCATCATGCTAAATTAGAAGATACATTAACAGAAATGTGAATGACTACAACAAAGTAATTTAAAATAAACTTATTCAAAAATACCCACTATGTACCATGTAGAGCTAAAAAGTGAAGTTTAAAAGTAGGTCAAATTATGAATTGTATTTAATATCCGTAATAGTCTGTGTGGAGGTTGATAGAGAGGGATTAGGGAGTGGGAGGACCCCGAAGTGCGGCCGGTCGATACAGGCATCGGCCGGTGCGTCGCGCTATACAATCGGTAAGCGCATTTCTTATTGACGTATTTGAAATTAATTTTGTATTGGCCTCCTTTGTGGTATTTGGATGAAATTAAAAAAAATGTATTATTAGTGGGGTGTTGGTATTGTATTTTGGCGTTTGAGTTAGGTAGAGTCGGGAAATTTCAAAGAATAAATGTTAAATTTTAGGCATAACGTATTTTATTTTGTTTTATTGTACACAAAAGAAAATTATACATAAACCATAACATGAATAAAACCACTTAGGTTTATACCAGAGCTGATACGAGTTAACAACAGCACAGTAATACTTAATAATTAATCTTATTTATATTTTCGATCCTACAATTAACATAATACAGCAATATTCTAATGTTAAATTATTGATTGCTTAAATATAATTTTTTCAACTTTAATTTTATATTCGACGGTGTGATATTAATTAAAATTGTGAATGAAAATTACAGTATTATGGATATTTTTTACTTTCATTCATTTCCAAGTCCCATTTTAAAAATGAAGAGCAAAATAAGTACAAAGAATTCGCACTTCGAATTCATAAAAAAAAATTGCGTAAATATTTTTTCTAAAGAATATATAACTAATGATCCGCTGAGGTACGTATAATAAGAAGGGCGTAAGCGCCCATGTACCGTCAAATAAGGGATATCATGAGAGCATGAGTCGGCCATGCAGAAAACGAGATCTGCCTCAGCCTCCGAGTTAAGTGCCATAAGAAATCCTCAGATATTCGCATAGCGCCAAGATTTTTTATACATTTTATTTGCTCGCAGAACTGTGTCAGAGTTGTTTCGGTACACACAATTCGAAGCGTGAAGTTTTCAATTTTTTTATGAGTGTATTATTTTTAATATCTTATGTAACGTGCAATTTTACGGAATTTAAATGTTATATGCAATTTTAGAATATGTCAATATTTTTTATTTATTTTATAAAAGCAATTATAATTATAAATATTCCTTTTAAAATCCACCGGACACAGAACAGCTGGTTACCAGGTTGGTACCGCTCGCAAAAACCAATGAAATTTGTTTAATAATGAACGTATATTCATGATCAATTACAGAACTCGTTTTGTAACTGGTTGCGAATTTATTCATCGCCAGCATGAATTTGTGTATAAAAAATCCTATGAAAATATTCATTGCTATATTTTGCCACATTAATTTTAAGTTCAGTTTCGTCCTCATATTTTAAAGTTCACAATAGGTTATTTAAGCTATTTTATTATGAATCAAAATTAATCGATATAACTCAAAGGAATCTCTAACAGTATTGATATAATAGTAGGGAATTAGTTAACTAAATCATTGAAAAAATGGTTTTACGTACTAAACGTAACTTTACATATAGTTTTTTATATCAATGAATGGCGAGACGAGCATGCCGTTCGCCTGATGGTAAGCGATACAACTGCTCATGAATAATAGCAAAACCAAACAACACCATTGGCAATCCATTGCACTCTCCAATCTGAGACTGTCAGATGTCAGAGAATCACTGCTGTTTGGCGATAAAAGTGGTACCTATCCTCCCTACCCTCACATATGCGCGACGAACCACCAGTAAGTTAAGTCTTACAATACAATCTCATACGTCATTGCTAGTTAACTAAATTATTATAATCAACTAACTAGCCGACAGAAAAGCACTTCTCTTCATCTCTGTATCAAATGTATCTAAAAATTGAAATGTATATATCCCAACTTCCCTGTTAAATTGTAACGCGAGAAGCTCATATACAGTTACATACGAAACATATAAAGGAAAATGAAACTCAAAGCGGAGTGCTTCCGAACTGAACCCAATAAAGGCAACATACATCATTCAACATAAACTCACGCTTTTTCCAAGAAGAGTAGGCAGATGTGTTACCAGGACACGCTATTTTGCCTTGTGTGTTCCGTCTTACGATGTAAGGTAATGATGATGATGTGTACTTTATCATCATATCAGGCACAAATCCCTGACTGCGGGAACGAATAGACAAAACCAATATCACTTTGCCCGACTCGGGATTCGAAGCCGAGACCTACGCGTTGTAATCGTTCCGCAGTACAACTGCGCCCGCGAGGCAGTCATCAAAATGTATCAATTTTCAATTTCATACTTTTTATTACGGGTGGCTAAAGAGAGTATATTTTTTTATAGTATCCACTAGTAGATACAATTAAGCAGGCTTGTTCGAAACCAGATCTACAAATTATAAATGTAAAAGTATAGTAAGATCCGCCCTGTAATTTAACAATGTAATTATTGGGTGCAGGCCTTCTTTGATCGCTTACTAGTCTACAGTCAACCATACAGATGCCGTATGGTATGGTAGAGATCACAAATCTTCGAAATTATTAAAGTGAATTTTCAGGCACGAATCTTACCTTTTTCGACACCGTTAAAGGAGTAATTACTAACATACATATTATAGATAATTACAAACTTACTGACGACTAGCTTACGCTTCAAAAGTGCTTTCCAATTTGTCCGTGTAAAATTCACATCCAAAGCGACTAACTACTTTAATAAGCTGACTGTAAAGGCAAAGTGTCTTTGTAGAGAAACCCGTCTCGTTTGTCCCACTATAAGCCTTCCATTTCGAAAAGGCCTCCAAGTGCAAACTTCCTAACCCCAACCCCGCGGCCTCCATACCCTACCTCCTAACCCCCCTACCTTTGCCCCCTTACCCTCCTATCCCTCCGCCCACCTCCCGCTGCGTCTAGCACACTTGTACGGGCCGACCTCGAAAACTTCGAACAAAGGAATAATGAAAAAAACCATTGCAATTAATAGGCTTTCCATTGAAGGTCAGCTAATGAAATACGTAAGGGAAAAGTTGCACTCACTTGTAAGGATTTGGCTACTGAAGGTTAGAATTACGGAAATTACTATGCTTTTACACTAATTTTAAAGTATACATGCGTTATAAAAATGAATTAACAGAACTGAAATAAACATATTACAAATTTGTTCACCACAAATCTTTGTAATCCAATACCGTCTAAATATGATCTGCATAATACGCGGATTGAATGCAAATTTTTCCCAAAGGTCTTATACCTATCATCGGTAATTATGCATTAATATGGAATCATTGGGATTCGGTTCAGGTCCGAATTTTTCGTTATCAGCCCGGGAAGCTATTCCGCAGCAGGCGTCGACGTGACATGTGACGTTAACAGTCGAATTTGAATAAATATACTTTGATACGATGGTGAATGCAAGAACGTAGCGTTTTGTTTCGTGTAATTAAGAAAAACGTGTATTCGTGACATAGCCGGTATTATTATGTAGTGCTTGTGGTACTGTAGCAGTTAAGTGTTCCTTAATCTTCATGAATTTACTTGAAAATTCTTGATCTATTTGAAATAATAGACAGGTTGGGCGCAAATTGAGCCTCTAAAGCTGAGGTCGCACTGCTAAATCTAGAACACCCATGACTTTTTGAAAATAGTTGTAATTATATTATTCATAGTTGATTTTACTAAAATTGCTTGTTTTAATGGCTAGAGAACACCTGATAAGGCCAACAACATACATCACACTTTTTCGCAAAAAAATATACAAAAAAATGAAAATAAATGAAAACTAAAATTACATATTTTATAAAGTATTCGATACCTCAACATTATCTTACCTTAACCCGGATAAGCTGTGCATGTGCAAAAAATATCCCCTCGTCATATCACGACAAACAAAATGACAAAATACATATCGGCAAAATTATCACGGCACAATGTCGTCGACCCCTTTTATCTATTTAGCGAATTCGCGGACATGCATATTTGAAGGTGGGCTGTGTTAATGTGATAATGTAATTTTTATGTTACGAAATGCGTATTGAAGTACTTCGAATCGTTTCGAGGGATGGTTCAGTCATGATATTTTTAAGAAAGTAAATCAAACTTATTGAGAGTTCATAATTATAAGTATACTTATAATTATGAACTCTCTGTGCATTTATTCTCATATTTCATAATATACTTTTCATATAAATTTAATTTTAATTTAGAACATCAACATTAGGATTTGAAAACCTGACATTATTCACTGTTAAACGACATTTGACAAAAATATTCCTATATATAAACACCTGGTCCTGGCACCACTGCCTACCCTTTCTGGGTATAAAGCGTAAATTTATGTATGTATGTATGTAAATATAAACATTTTTCTAATAATCCTTACAAAACATACACTTGCAAGGTGTGTCTTTTTTCTGATGAGAAGTATATTTGCTTAGAGTGACGTGTATTATACTGTATCAGCCCATATACGTCCCATTGCAGAGCACGGCCCTCCTCTACAATCGAGAGTATGTTTGAGAGTGATGAGGCCATGCACTCAACAATATATTAAATTCATGAAAATTGCAATATTTAGATATAAAACTATATTTTTACATTCGATATCATAGATAAAAATTTACAAAGCGTAACTGTTTATCAGATTAGCTACAAAGCAAATATTTGGATAAAATTCCATCGTACGCACTTCTATAGAACAAATTTTAAATCGGTTTAATACCGGGCCTATAGTTATTATTTTTGTACACTGTGGGACTATTAATTTTCATCATTCATTTTTTTTCTATAATTTAAACTGATTTACTACACACGTATGATTTAAAAAAAAAAGAAATAAGCGAAAAATATTTATGGCAAATGCAAAAACGCAAAGAAGTGCGTAATATTTAAAAATAAACATCAAAAATTTTAATTTATTCCACACGTGCCCAATCTTGTAATGCAAATTACTGAAAAAATATCAGTTCATTCACCTATACCGGTCGTAGCCAATTTATGCACAGAACTCGCCCATGGCTTTATGATATAAATAAATAGTAATCAAACATAAAATGCAAAATATTGCCTATTATTTACGATCGGTTTCATGGCCTGACACGTATTAGGCTTGGATGATTAATTTATTCAAAACATGAGGTAAATACTTTCAGGCCTTCAGGAAGATACAGGCAGTGTGAAGGAGCATCTTAGCAGGCCGGCGTAATTGTTTAGAATGGCATGGGACTGTCGTCTGATACCAATCGATAGTCTGCCTGGACGGTATTTACGCTTACTATCGGATGCAGTGCAGTCATTATGAAATGAAATGAAAATATTTATTCATGAAATGTCATGCACTATTTAGATTCAGTCACTTTGTTCCCACTACCACCCAGTTCACAAGGCTGTTTTCGCCAGAGAAGAACGGGCAAGAAACTCTAGCGTTGCTCTTTTCAAAATAAGTTTACAATACAGTGATCATACAGGAGTTGAAATTCAGAGCAGTTCATAAATTATTCATAATAATTATTATATTGTACGGCTGAGTTAAGTGTGGTCGCCCAGACCGCGGAATCGGTATACACTGTTCAGCAAAAGCAATGAAAGGCAATTAAAAAAAATATTGTAATTTAATATTATCATTATAAGAAAATTGAGCAGACCAGTCTACACAAGCAGCACCCGTTCACGAGTATGACCCATGTGCCAGCCATCGGTCTCCTCAACCGTGTTATAGGGAAGTGACCGACCCGGCACACGACGCCGCCGTAAGCACAGACCTTTAAGCGAGCATGACGTAGGTACTCAAATTGCCTACAACTATGGTGAATCAAGAGGGATAAATATTTCAATTATATTAAACAGAGTACACACACCCGGTTCGGGGACTTATATTATGTTTAATCATCAAGTACTTATTTATTTTAATAATCTAATAGTAATATCATGTGCAATGAAATAAAAAGGAAACAAGGGGACAACTATATATTATTATTTGCACAATAGCGCTTTCGGGCGACAGAAACAAATTGTTATTCCTTAATTAATTAATCAGTGATTATTTTGCTGTTCTCATTTCTCTGCACTATTTTTTTACATTAATTATCTGAGAAAGATAATGAAAGAAAGCCAGTCAAGCTTATATTTTAAAAATGGCAACATTGAAACAACATAACGCTACTCCAATAAAAATAAAGCAAATATCAATAGAGTTTTACGAAAAATGTGTTTTCGTAATTCAGGCTTAGGTACGCCGTGAGCTAGGCACCAAAATTACTTAGAAAATTAATTATTAACATTTTTATACATGAAATTTATAGACGCTTAAGAATTGCATTAACAATGATTTTACCAATGTTCTTTAAAATATGCTTTTTTACACAACTGTCGTTTAATATTAGATTTAAATTTATTTATAGTTAAGGCTTTTATGTGAGTGGGAACTTGATTATAGAAATGTATACAGTAACCCAGTGATTATTATTTCTTTTACGCCTTAGACCGCCCTTTCTATCTCCTGTTAGTATATCCATCCCATGGTTGCCTGTAAGAGATTACCTAGTGTGATAAGGCCGCCACTTGTACTATTATTCTTATTGTATAATATCTTCATAGTATTTCTGTACAGTGCAAAAAAGAATTAAATAATAAATAAATAATAACCCTTAAAAGATTTGCTAATTTTCTGGAGCCTGGTCTTATGACTGAATAGATTATTTCTATTTCTAGTATTTCTGTCATGAATATCGCTAACCTTTTGAAATTGTTCTATGTTCTTATGGACATACATTAGATTAGCGACATGTTGTTATGCCATTGTGTTATGCCAATGTAAAAAAAGGTACAGATTTTGTAAGTCTGATTTCACAATAGCACGCAAAGAGTGCCAACTAGGGAACATTGAAGCTCGGTGAGTTATTAACCGCTTATGATTTTAACTAAAAATAAAACTAAATAGTTTTCCACCAGTTTGCATTTTTATCCACAGACAAATAATTATGAGGCAAACGAAAAAACGATGAATACAATTTTGTATTATCTATTGGCAATGCAAATGATAGAAAAACTGTCGATTGCAAAAAGTTTTCCTATTGTGTTACTTTAAAAGTATATTTAAATGAATTGCAAAATTCTGAAAACGCACAATAAATCTGTATGCATAAATATCCATAAAATGTTAAGATTTTAAGAAGAAATATCAGAGCAAAAAATTATCGATGATGATGTTTAAAAATACCTATAATATTCATAATACGTTTCTGTATCAGCCCATATACGTCCCACTGCAGGGCACGGGCCTCCCCTACAATCGACAGTACGATTGAGAGTGGTTAGGCCATATAGTCCACCACGCTGGCCTAGTGCGGGTTGGCGGACTTACATACTATAGAAATTCTTATAAATCGCTATGGTATGCAGGTTTCCTCACGATGTTTTCCTTCACCGTTTTTAGTGCGTGGTGATTGACTATCAATACACATAATACATTTACATATATATCACATAAATCACATAATACGTTTCAAAATAAATTATTTATTTAAATGTATTTTCAATGTTAAATGTTTTTCTATTTTATGTCACTTTCGCTACGCTTGCCGATTCCGCATCACATTTATAATTAGAATACATTTAGAATTTCAAAGACGTCCTGAGAGTGATAGCGCAATAAATAAACCAATAAAAAATAGATGCTGCTTCTAAGTATACTGAAATGTAAAATAATGTGTGAAAAAATATTGATCTAATTTGGGATACACATGAATGATATACCGCTCTATTAAATAATTATACTTGCTATAATGAAGTAAAGTAGCCAAACTATTCTCTGCAATAGGAATATCTTTCATACTTTTTCGTACTCTTAAAAGTGGTTTAAAAAGTGTATGAAAAAAATATTGAAATATTCTGATACAGCTTTAACTAGGGAGAGAAAAGGACTTTTTACTTGAAAATAACTAGAATCTTACGCAAACTTAATAGAAAATAAATAGAAAAAATATTGAAATAAGACTATTATTTACGGATTTTATCGCGGATTTAGTTTAATTTTTCCATTTTTGAATTCCCGACGTTTCGAGTCCGCCCCGTGACCACGAAAGCTGTAAAGTGATGGAAACGTCGGGAATTCAAAAAATGTAAAAAGTAAACTAAATCCGCGATAAAATCCGTAAATAATAGTCTTATTTCAATGTGTAACATTCGCGTAAATCTAAGAAACCATTAGAAAAAATATGTGATAAATGCCACAAGAATTTTCTAGAAAGGCATAAAAATTCCACTTTTTACACCATCTGAATTCATTTACAATATGATGAGGCTCAATTTGTATCAGATACAAATTGGGAAGGTCAATAAACTTTCCTATTAAATAATCTGCAAGGAATACTTGATCACATGCAAACCAGTGTTTATTCAACGAAGAGTAAAGACTTTGAATATTAATATGTGCAAATAAAGAATTAGGAAAATCTAGAAAAGTCGCTTATTTACTTGCCCTTATAAATAAATAGGAGCACTTCGAAATTTAAAAAAGAATTTTGATCGATGAATAGTAAACAATTTATATCAAAATGTTGATAAAATAACACGGGTATAATCAAAATACTTATTTATACTCTATTTCTTCCACCAAACAGTAGTTTAAATGCGCTGTTGTGTTTCGGTTTGATGGGCATTGTAGCGTGGGTAACTAATGGACATAAAAAAATACTTCTTATGTATTGATATGTAAGTCATGGTGTCGTTTGGTTTTGCTACTGTCCATGAGTAGTCGTATCGGTTACCATCAGGCGAATGGCATTCTCGTCTCGCCATTCATTGAAACGAAATAAAAAAAGTAAGTTAAATGCTTCAATGATAGTTAAATGATTTTAAATTTAAAGGCCTATTGATTTCTTGACAATTATTGCTTTTATATTTAAAATAACTTTTGAATTTACAAAATTAAAATCAATCTGTTAATTATAATCAATAATTCTTCTCAAATATTATGTATAAGCTTCCGCTACATATTTCACAGGTTTCAAGTATTTCAATTTAAATATTTTCGTTGCCAAGATACATTTTTGTATACAATAAAATTATCATTCTTTTAAATGATTTTTATACCATCATCCAATAAAAATTGCAAATATTTATATTTTGCAAATAAATTATGGGTTAATTATAATTTAGAAACTATAAATATGTAAAAAGCAATGTAAAGGGCATTAAACGTGTTTTATTGTATTGGAATCGGATATTTAAATATCTGGTCATTAATAAAGTGCGTGGTGGCCTGTTGGTAAACGGACTAGACGCGACCGCCAACATGTTCACGGTGGTCGCGGGTTCGAATCCCAGGGCACACCTCTGACTTTTCGGAGTCATGTGTGTATTGATAGTCAATCACCACGCACTAAAACGGTGAAGGAAAACATCGTGAGGAAACCTGCATACCATAGCGGTTTATAAAAATTTCCATGGTATGTAAGTCCGCCAACCCGCAATAGGCCAGCGTGGTGGACTATATGGCCTAACCACTCTCAATCGTACTCTCGATTGTAGAGGAGGCCCGTGCCCTGCAGTGGGACGTATATGGGCTGATACAGTGAATACAATTCTATACTCGCACAGAAGGCCGCGTTCATATATTTAATACTAAATAAATACACCCAACAGTCACATACATAGTCCTGATCCCACACTAAGATCGAGTCTTGTGTCGTGGGTATCAGGAACTACGAGAGAATTTTCGGTCTTACAAACACACAGACCCGAAACAAATACCTGTGGTTCACACTAATATTTGTTTCGGTGCGGGAATCGAACCCGCAGCCTCTCGTTTATCAGCCGGCGTCTAACCAACTGCACACGGAGAGTGAGAGTTGTGAGAATATGTTGATATTTTTTAGTTTTACTAGCCCAGTGTAGGACTAAGGCCCTTAATGTAAGCACCCATGCCCACCAGTGTAGCGCAGATATAAACGAGATTTAGTGAATACGTGTAACCAAATAAATGCCAACCCGCACTGGGCCAGCGTGGTGGACTATATGGCCTAACCATTCTCAATCGTACTCTAGATTGTAGAGTAGGCCCGTGCCCTGCAGTGGGACGTATATGGGCTGATACAGAAATAAATGTAATATTTTTTATTGATATGGAAAATATCGACGTCAATCCTAATGCCGATAGCAGTATCCTCTCATGCAATTACTAAGCCATATAGATTAATCTAAGCTTATATTTTACAATATATTATCGTACAGGAAGGTCTTTAAGTCTGGTAATAATTTAACGATAATTGTGCACCGAATCTTCTTTAATTGTCTCCTTTTATCGAGTTCAAAAAACGAGGATTTTATAAATGCCTTTTCTTTTAATTCACTATGTTATTTAATTTACTGTACGTTTTCTTGGGTCAATGTTTAATCGGATATTAAATAGATAATAATTTTATCGTTCAAGTTATAATATTTTAAATTAATATGTAACCTCATTAAATACCAAAGGCTTACGACTCAAGCATTACACGGTACATTTTTATTTGCAAACATAAAAACACCGCAATCCTAACACAATTCGAAAATTCTACGCGCCATATAGGTAAATATTGTACATCTGAAAGAAAAAAACAACAAAACTCGTCAATCATTGCATCTGTATTTCATACATCACTTACCTTCGCAGTAAAGTGTGACGTCAGCGAGGCTCTCTGAGTTCCACAGGTTGGCGAACGAGTTTGCCAGGTTGGAGCCGAAGCTGTTCCATTTGAGGCAGTACTGCTGCTGCTGCGAGTCCATGCCCGGGCCGCCTCGTATACCTGCCCTGTAACAAACAACATACCTAGGTCAAGATACTTCTGACAACACTTCGTACTGGCTGTTTGGCTAAAATTACATGTATCCAGAGCCGTAAAGTTTTAATTTAAAAAACGAAGTAGGATGACAGTCGTTTTGAGGTATTGCCTGCGATAGTCTATTTGAACGATTTTTCATATGCGATCCGGGGTAGTGTAGGACGTGTATTTTGTGACAAATGGTGTTATCTCGGGATAATTTGTCTACAATATTGCGAAAAATGTGACGATTAAAGCTGTTTTTTCTTTATTTAATGATTTCTGTAATCATTTGTGTTGTGTTTGTGTCTATGTTTATTTTTTTATCTTTTGAAAATCGCTGTAATTGGTGTATGCTGTTGTAAATGATTCATTCAATAAATTAATAAAGTTTCAAGCTCCGTGGGGTAGTCGGTTGAGCACCGATTGTAAAACGAGAAGGCCTGAGTTCTATCCCAGAATCAACACAAACGTTTGTTTTGGATCTGGCTGTAATTAAACCAAGAACCTCATGGTTTCTAATTTTCGTGGCAATTGATAATTATGTATATGTCAAGTTAAGGCAACATGCGTTTTGTATGTTAATGCTGATCGGATCTATACGTTTCAAGAAAAGTGATAATATTTTTAAGTTAGTTGTATATATATATTTTTTTTATTTATTTCCTCTTTCGTTTAACTTTCATCGTTGGTCTAGTATGAGAAGAAAAAAAATATCGTTTAAAATAAATATTTTGTTCTGAATCGCCAAATACACCGAAAACTACAATGATTGAAATGTGGCTCCATATTTATTTAACTCGGCTAATTTTCCTGCTAATTTTCTAACCGTTAATACAATCGATTTCATTCTCAATCGATTCTAAATTAGAAAAATCGATAAAATATTCGAATAGTCCAGAAGTGTAACGAACAAGCAGGGCGGCAGGACGGAAGGTCGGTCCTGCAAGGCCGGGTAATCCGATTCATGATCGATGCCGGACACTGAATAAGTAATACCACCGCTGTTTGTTCCCACGACGGCTTACCGCTACAATGTAGGGGAACATCCATTGTTACACGTCATATTTGAAAACTGATATTCCAAATTTTAATGTATGATTGCATTTTATTTCAGTGAAGTTGTTGAAAAATGGTTCGTAAATGTGTCGCTTGGTGTCACTGTGTTCAATTAAAATTGATTTTTATAAACTTAATACATATAAAAGAGCTTTTAGTAATTCATTTTAGTTTTGGCGACTCTGCCTTCCACATCAAAAGACTGTATAATCACGTGTATAATATTGTTTTTGTTTCATGAACTGTTAAATAAATAATGTAATGTACCATCCATTACAGTATTCCTCCATTGTTGTGTATCAAAAACAGAAGTTTTAGATCTTCTGTAGTATTTTATTTAGAACAATAATTGGCATATAGAATAGAGGCAAAGTAATACTGTTGTTTTCGATTTGAAAAATACAAATAAAAATATGTTATGGGTTAAGTAAAATACCATTTTTCCTTGTTTTGTTAGCACAGATAATTCACATTACACGACCCTGACCTATTGCCCTTATAGATGAAGGATAAATGTGCAATATATTGACATTCTACTCGTATGTCCACTAGCCTCCAATAAGCTAAACCAAATCCCAGAATATTTTTTTCTTGTTTGAGCTGCGTGGAAACTGGCCACTTCATACATTTTCATCATGTCTTCGAAAATTACAGTATTCTTTATTCGAAATTGTTTTATTTTTTGTTCTAGCTGCATGAAAACTGGCCAGTTAATTCATTTTCAGACATTGAATATGGAAGGAGGAAGGAATATGTGACAGTTGGGTGTTATTTATTTATTTAATTTTACCGATTTTCTTTGATAGGTACCGATCTATTTATAATAAAAATCATGAGAATCGAATTTAAAATGAGTCTGAAATTAGTCATATTATCTTTAATTTTGAATAAATATTTTGTTGATCTGTTATTTACCGAGTTATTAATTTAAATACGGGTAGATATTAGTTTTTTTAAAAAGCAATTATGCTTATTTTTTGTTATTTAGAAAATCAAATTATGTACATTTATACAGCCAAATTCCTTAGTACCATGATTATTTGCATGTCAAAACAAACTATTTTTATGAATTCCTATGAAGTGCAATACTGCTATTGTTAAAAATCTAATCTAGAATACATCGTTGATTTATTGTTTTATCTAGTATACGATCTTAGTTTACGGAAATTCTGAAAAATAATCAAAAACATATAAACATTGATATCGAATAAGGAAAACAAATCGTAAACTTATCGATGGCATGCATGAGTTAAATTGCATGTTTAAGACAAAAACGTTGTTTGCATGTTTGTGACCAATCTGAGTTTTGCGGGATTGAAAAGTCCCTTTTCATCACCACACAAGATAGGTCTATATGTTACCATGAAATCGAGATTATGTGCATGTGCCACGTGTATCAACTTTATTATTTTATTTCGATGAATGACGAGACGAGTTTACCATTCGCCTGATGGCAAGCGATACGACCGCTTATAGACAGTAACAACACCATGAAATACAAAGCAATGCTTACCATTCCATTATTCCATCCTCAGACGTAAGATGTTAAGTCTCATGTCTCAATCTACAAGTAATATTATTTCGTAGCTTCTTAAAACTGCGAATAGTCAAAACAGACGCGCCAAAAATTCTCGTTGTAAAAAAGTCACTAATGACATTTTAATGTTCCCCGAATCAATGAAATGATACATATTTGTTTTATTTTATATAAAAATCGTTGTAAGATAATAGATATATAATCTACGAGCATATTTCAAGATACAAACAAGTGGTTAATGAGTTCAAATTATAAATAAGTTAGAATTTTTAATTAAATAGAAGACAGGAATACATAAAAATTATCTTTAATACTTTGCTAGTACAACTTAATACGATTTCGCCAAGCTCTATTTCTCACGATTAAACAAGATTTTGAAGTAATACATTAAGGTTTTGGAGTGCATATTTTGCCGCTAACCAGCCCACTTCAAACTTGCAAACCCTATCAAAGAATAGACACCGAGCGCTAATTTTAGCGAGTTTATCAGACAAAAGCTGTTAGGTAAACTAGGAAGAAGTTGTATTCTGGTTCATATTATTAACGTTAAGTTGAAGACATCAAGAATTTATATGTGACACTACTCGACTTAGATTACTATTAATTGATAAACGGCCCTAGGTCTGAACTGTAACCTCAATTTCAAACAGCTTACAGCAATGCATAATTGATTAACTTTAGACGATATATCATTACCATCGATTTCATTGCAAGGCTAGTTCAGAACATGTACAATTACGATCAATTTAATTTAAAAGTTAGATTAAAAAAAGAAATATGTAGTTAATTATTTAATTAAAAATTACAATCATACAATTAAACGTACATATTATAAATTGAATTAAAATGAAATTATAATCTAATACAAGTTTATGTTACAGTTTAATTAAAATACAAAAAAATAATTGATATCGATTGTGGAATTTAAAATCAAGATCTAAGATGCTTAGATAAGATACATCTAAACAAAGAAACCGAACGGACCAGCCAGCAAAATGTTGGGCTCCATCGGTACTGCACTTCTCAGCGCACGCAGCGTTCACCTTTCAACCAATATCGATTGACCCATTAACCTGTTTCCCCGCACAGCCCACTATGATATTTAATTCGTTAATTGCTCTTCAATTACTTGGTTTTACGACCCTTCTTAGTGTATGCTCTTTATATGTGTCTTGGTAATTTGACGTCACTATAACTGGCAGGTGTAATTTGAATTTCGAAAAAAGAACACTTGCTTTTTTTTTGTTTTTCTGTCGTGTTATGTTTTATTTTACTTATAATTTTTTCTGTTTATTTTTTTAGGTCATGAACATCGTAATCACTCAACTGAATTTGCTTAAAATATTTTATGTTTAAATTTTAAATTTGATCATTTAAAATTCGTAAGCATTAAAATTATCGAAGTTCTGTTCACTTTCAATTCACTTTAAGATTATAAAAAGTAAAATGATAGTACAAGACAAATAAATACAAACATCAAAAGCGACATCGACTACGTCACATCAGGCCGGAAGTAATAAATTATAGGGTCCTAAAAACCATGAAAACATTCACACGTTGTTTTGCGATTAAATAACAAACAACTCATCAAATCTACAAGGTCCAGCCAATAAAATCACTGCTATAAATTCGGTCATACTACGGAAGGAATAAGGATGCTACGAAAGAAAAAGAAGGTAGTTCTACAAAAGACATCGACACAATATCGGCACATGAAACACTTACTTCCTATTCCCATAACATTTCACCGTCCGCATGTTCCTAGAGTGCGTTCCACTGCGTTTCATTCCCGAGTATGACGCGCATCCAGTGCAGCGAGATTCAATACGATATCGATTCAATTCCCATACTCCGCGCCGTTACATCCTAACTGTATATTTGCATGCGTGCACGTATAGTAGACCATTTAACACTGAGCTCTGATGACTCTATTATTACCCCGTTTATGGGAGCTGTCGCACTGGTTGGGGGACGGGGGTAGGCCTACATAGGCTGGTCGGTTTGGAATTTCGGCTGCGGCCCGGTTCCGGCATGCAGTACACGCGCAAGCGTACTAGAGTCGGTTAGAGGGGGGCGGAGGGGGGTGAGCGCGGGACGGGAGCGGGTGCACCGAGTTGCGCAAAGCCGAAGCGGTCACTCAACACTCTGCAAACGTGTCATAGACTAAAGGAAAGTATGTGCCTACGAGCTAAGTGTCAGTTTCCTTTGTTTGTTGGTCAAATTCAAGTCAAAAAAATTGGTCGCAATAATGCATAACCTATGCATTATTGCGACCAATTTAAGTATGGTAAATCGCTGCTGGACTCGATAGTTAAGTCAGTTCGGTGACAGTTGAAAAGTAGGTCACGCTTGCAATAATGTTTTTGTTTTGAGTCGTAATCAATTTTATATCAAACAGTATGCAAGGTCAATTTCTTTTGAAAATACCTAAATTAAAGTTAGGTAACATATTTATTTAAATCAGTAAAAACCGATATAATATCCTTACAGTTATTATTGATGGACGTCTCCAATATCCAAAATGTAGCCTATTGACAATTTAATATCATCAATAATATAAATAAACATATATTACTCAACAGAATCACAGCCTTCAAAAGTTAACTAGGCACTTGACGACTGTAGTACGAATTTCTTTTTTTAGCATCTAATGTGGCACGCATAACTCATTGCCAAACGGTGACAATGAACAATTTGTCCTTACCCAGCACATTAACGCATACGGAACTGTCGTATGCAAATCTTATTATGCGTTGATTTTTTCATTCTGTGTCGTAAATAAATATTCTATTTTTAGAATATTTTGAATTGTGCATCATTTTGTATGTTTAGTTAGTGATATTTTCGGAGAATATGCAAAAGATGTTCCTCTTTATTGAGAAGCAATGCGAAGTTCTTGTGATAACTGTGTTATTTCACCGCTATTTTAAAGTTTCATATTTTATGTGTGCATAACTCCTCACACTATTATTTTATGTATTAATTTTTCATCGTTTTGTTTTCAAGACACCAAAAAGTTTTCATCACACAAACCAGTTAGGCAGAATGCACTCACTTCCTTTTTCATTTTTTACTCATCTATGAATGCGTAGTATAACGGGGTCCCGAACAAAGAGCATCATCGAGCGGTTTGGAGAAAAGCGTTGCACTTACCTCACCCGCCCCCCGTACTTCTTCCTCCCCTCCCCTCGCCCGTGTACCCTCCAGGTAGCTGGTAGAGGGAATAGGCGCGGCAGTGAAAGTTACGAATTTTACTCGTGTGGCCTTTCAAATATTTTTGGGTGCAACATGCAAGTGTAGTTTTAAATTATGGTGACGAAAAGCCATTGATGCTTTGTTGGTATCCGTGGATTACTTCGATGTATATTTTGATCAAAATAAAATAAAAATGTAGCGGGATGCTCGTTTGTTTTCGATAAAATAATTTAATTAAAACTTTATGAAGATCGTGTGTCTGATTAAAATATGGGCGAAGCGAAATGGTTAATTGTTTGTTTAAATTATTTTCTTTCGTCGTATTTTGTTTGAAAATGGTTAAAAGAGACAAAATATTTTTTAAATAACAAATGATAATGAAAATATAAAAAATATATTAGGTACTTGGCTGTTTTTCTATTTTCTTGTCATAATCAATTGTTAGAATATTTTAACGTCATATGAATCATTATTCAAAACAAAACACGTACCTATTCTTTATAACGCATAAAATAATATAGATTACTATTGGAGCATTCATTTATCTTTATCACCTAATTAACAAATTGTATCTTTACACTTCAATTGACTGTAAAATAACCCATGCATTTTAAGAAGTATTTCATTAGTACCAAGTTGGCTCGTAATAAGATCGTTTGTATTTGACTAGTAATATTTTCTAACGCAATCGAGGTTGGAAATGCAAGTTACGTACATTTGCGTTGCTCCGAAACAGTAAAAGTATATTTGTCTCAGCGTAAATAATGGGATAGACTGAGACAGAAAATGCCCAATTTTCGGCTGCAGTCAGAGGTTGTCGTAGCATTAGAGATGTGTGGATCGTAATTTTGTACAGAGTTTTTGTTTGTCTTTCTTTTCGTAGAAATAAGAGAAAATCAATTGATCAGACTAAGTTTATAGATAAAAATAAAACTGTTTAATGTCACAAACCAATTCCGGTATGTATAATATATACAGGTACAAAATTATATTACTCATCTTGCAATTTATATAGTATCTATGTATTAATTTAAGGTACTATACCAGTGTATACTTGTGACTTAGTGATTAGGCCATATTATACACCTCTGACATTTCGGAGTCACATATGTATTATTATTCGATCACCACGCACTATAACAGTGAAGGAAAACATCGTAAGGAAACCTACATACCACAGCAATTAGTAAGAATTTCTATTATGTAAAGTCCACCATCCCGCACTAGACCAGCGTGGATTCTATGGCCTAACCAATCACATTGGTTTAAAGTAATTAATTTTAATTTTGTGAAATATTTTAAAGTAATAATATTAATAAGTCAATGGTTAATGTTAGTCAAAAGTAATGGTTGTCTGTAAGATATTGCTGTAGAGCGAAAAGACCGTCATTTGTACTCTTTTTTATTATTATTTCAGTTGCTGTTATGTTTATGTACAATAAAGATTTAATTAATAAGTCAGTCTATTCTTTTAAGACGTACCATTTATTTCTGGAATGAAAACAGCCAGAGGTATAGTTGTCAGTTTGAATGCACAAGCGCATCTCATCCATTCGCCTCCGTCTGTAGCATTGCGCAAGCTCTGTCGAAACTGAGACAAACGGGTTCTCTGAATTCCCACACGCCTTATCTGGACACGGCTAATTCTTACTTCCGATAGTGATGATAAGAGCTTGTATGCTTTATGAAGGCGCCAGTGCACTTGCATTTAGGTTGATCATAAAAAATAGATTTTTAGTAGTTACTGAATTATTATTGGACAGATTATGAGGATGCTGTTTCGTGTTTGGGTTTAGTTTTATGGTTAGCAAATATTGCTTTTTTTAAGGTTTTTTTAAAACCTATTAAATGTCAGAGGATTTTTTTATCAATATAATTTAGTACGAAGTCGAATACAATGCGGTGAGTATTTTACAAATAATTAGTCATATAGTATAATAAAAAATAATAAAATATGTTGTATGACGTAATATTTTTATTTATAGTACTTGTTTAAATTTCCTAAAACATGCAACTCAATATCAAACAGAGGACTTTGCAATTTAATCGCAGCTTATCATTAAGATAATTAAACAAACACGTAGCCAAATTACTGTATCATCATTCTAACTTGTAACTTATAAATCCCATCAAAAACATGCTGTAAAAAGATTCCAAGTCTCGCAGCTCAAGTTTTCTACCGCAAAAACGCATCAAATTCATCGCATGAAAACATAATGTATCTTACAATTTATACATAATGCTGCTGGCCAAGTCGATCTATTTATTTAAAACGTAAAGAATTTTTAATATTGATATGGTAATAACTAACGTAATAACTTTATATAGAAGGTCCCTTAAGGACTAAATAAATTAATCGACTTGGTATTACATGCATCTCACAACTTTTTGCGGTAGAAAACTTGAGCTGCGAGACTTGGAATTTTTTACAGGATGTTTTTGATGGGATCTCACGTCTTTTTGTACCGAAAAGGAAAAAGTAGGACTTTTTTCCTTTTCGGTACTTCTTACTTCTAGAATATCACTAACGATTTTTCTTAAAGCCTCTGTCTTATGGATTTTTCTTATTTTTGTAGGTATAAATTTATCACAAATATAGCGGATTTGATTATTAATGTTCTTTCTTTGCAAGTTTTTCTTCGTCATGTTTTTCTAGAGGAATGTTGTACAGTTTCATGGGCTGAATACACCATTTCCCTCTCTATATCCCCTCCTGTTATGCCTCATGTATATAGATATCTATCTACAACTATTATTCCATTATATACGGCTACAATGATTCTATATCAGCCCATATACGTCCCACTGCAGGGCACGGGCCTACTCTACAATCGTAAGTACGATTGAGAGTGGTTAGGCCATATAGTCCACCACGCTGGCCTAGTGCGGGTTGGCATACTTACATACCATAGAAATCTATATAAATCGCTATGGTATGCAGGTTTCCTCACGATGTTTTCCTTCACCGTTTTAGTGCGTGGTGATTGACTATCACTACACACATGACTCCGAAAAGTCAGAGGTGTGCCCTGGGATTCGAACCCGCGACCACCGTGAACAGCCGCGTCTAGTCCGTTTACCAACAGGCCACCACGCACTTACAATGATTCATTAACTGCAAATGTAACGTTGTAATCCTATACATTTATATGGGATTACAAAGTTATTGACGCAGTTGGTCTATCTAGAAAACTAGACACAAATTATGAAATGTTTGAATTTTCCCTTACTTAAGACACTAAACACTAATTATATTCTAAATTTGAAGGTTCTATGTCTGCTAGAAGTGCCTTAGACTTTTGATGATCGGTCAGTCAGTCAGTGAGTGACAAAATTAAGAAAGTTTGACATGCTACAATTCTTAAACTACTGGTTCAAATTAAATGAAATTTTAAATATACCGTGTTTACACAATGCCTGCTTAGTAACTAAAAATTCAGGTTTCATGCTTTAGCCACAACGAAGTTATAGGGGGTTGAAAATGGTCTGAATTGCTTCGAGAAAAGGATGTTACGGCCTATAGCTCGACTTGGAGGGGGCTCGGCCGCGCCCCCAGATAAAATTAAACGTACAATTACAAATTCTATAACTTATGTTATTGTACCAAGTAATTCAAAAACTCATCGTCAAAAAAATTTCTATGACCAAATCAACTCAATCACAACACACTCGCTGTCTTCTACATAGCAACTCAATAAGAAATTCAAGGAGTTAGACCATTGTACTCGGTAATGCAAACAAAAACTTTCTATGCAACGCTTTTCCGGCATAAAAGCGTCGCTCGCGGCCCGCCGTGGTAGAAAGTCGCACTGCACACGCGCGTACCAGTAGCATAATCACTTGGCCAAATTCATTACTATGTTTCATTATTGTGTGGTGATCGGGTTTGGATTAGTAGCTCGCTTAGCCTTGCTACAGAAGAAGTGAATTAAATTGAGTGCAATTTTTACATTTGGAATTAAATTTTATTGGTTAGCATTACTCACAATTGGAGGGTAAAAAATAAGAAGTTATAGTAATTTGGTGACTCGAATCGCAAACAAGTTAGCTTATAGGACAAGTAGCAAAACCTTTACCGATATTGAATCAAACCACAGCACCGCATATACGTCACAAGTGACACACTGTACTGTACTGTATCAGCCCATATACGTCCTACTGCAGAGCACGAGCCTCCTCTACGATATTGAGTTCGATTGAAAGAGGTATGACCATATACGGCCGATGCCAATAATCAATCGCAAAAATTAGATTAAAGTCAATCTGGATTGTTTTCTACTTTTCGATTTGTCTCCTGTCATGTTGCCATAGTTTTTTCACTACTGAGCATGATTATTGGCAATATAGTATCAGAAAAAAGATTAAACTGTCAATCTAAAACGGCAAATTTTGGATTGGGATTGTTTATTGGCAGCGGCTGATAGTCTACCACACTGTCATAATACGGATTGGCGGACTTTACATACCATAGAAATTTCTACAAATCGCTATGCTATGCAGGTTTCCTCACGATGCTTTCCTTCGCCCTTCGTGGTGATTGTTTACCAATATACAGCACTACGAATATAATTTCGTATATTTTAAGTTGTAAACCAACGCCGAAATAAATATAAATAAATAAATACACCCAACAATTACATATATAGTCCCAATTCTAAGATCGAGTCTTGTGTCGTGAGTATCAGGAAATATGAGAGACTTTTCGGTTTCACAAACACCCAGGCCCGAAGGAAATATTTGTGGGCCGCACAAAGAAAAGACAAGAAAGAAGAGACTTTTTGGTCTCATAAACGAAAGAAAGAAAACAAAATAATGATTCTAAGCTGCATTTTAGAAGCACGCACAAATGCGTGCAGTATGACATCGCCTTTCACCATTGCAGTCTAAGTAAGTCCCGCCGCGCCTCTCTCTTATGTAACGGTGTTTGACTCCGTATCGCTTGACATATGCAACAGTGAAAATGTAATGGACGCTAAGATCGTAAAGGTTACTGGTATACTATGGTAAAAGAGTTTTAGAACTTTGGTTTGATGAAGTCTAAAGAGTTTTTTAAAAATAAAACTGTTAATGTATTTGTTGTTATAAGATTAAATACGAAAGGTTATAGAGGTAATATATTAAATAGAGTAGTTTTATAAAGGAAAAATATATATATTAAAGTGTGGTTATTAATTGTATGGCAAATTATTTAAATTTAAACTTACATGAGCTTTATTTATTTATACACATTTACAATCATAAACCAAGATTCGATGAATAATATGTTACGATGATTCCACATTTGCGTAAAATTAAAAAAATGCACTTATTTTCTCAAAATATAAAAAATCCGAATGAAAAGTACGTTACAAAATTTCCTTTTTAATAAAAAGCAGCAATACCTTAGCAGACTACTAAATCTCGGCAAAATTTACGACGACAGAATTCATATAAATCTCTCGATGACGCAATACAGAGGGCAAAGCCTTTAGGCAACATTGCATTTTGAAAACCATGTGAAACCCAATACGACAGGAAATGTTAATGGAAATAAATACCATTAAAATGTACCAAAAGCCATAAAAATTACGCAGCAAAACTTGATCGATCATATGGATACATGGATGTCAACTTTCATAATTATGTAATGTAGGGCAATTAATGTACTAATGTCGTGTTTAAGGTCTACTTGTTAGATTTTATTATCGGAACGCGACCTTAAATTGACAAACGATTTTGGTATGGGTGTGTGTGTGTATATTATTATTTTATTTTTTCATTTATTTAACATGAGGATAAACATAGGAGCTATTTAAGTATGCTGCAAAACTTTGTTTGCAGGATCAGTTTTGTATCGCAATAATATTGCTTTGTCAAGCTCCATACCACAGGTGAAACGAGAGGCGGCGGGTTCGATCCCCGCACCCAGAGAAATGTTTGTGCGGCCCACAAATATTTCTTTCCGGTCTGGGTGTTTTTGAGACTGAAAAGTCTCTCGTAGTTCCCAATACGCACGACACAAGACTCGATCTGTGGGGTCAGAACTATGTATGTGACTGTCGGGTGTCATTTATCTATTATAATATACATTTTCTTTTAGATTAGTTTCCTTGCGGCTTCTATAAAATGAAGTAGCCTAGAGACTTGCCTAGCTTGTTCGGTGTCATTTTAATACGTACGATTATCGCTACCGTCTAACAGAAGTTGTGGTCTCATCTCAGCTGTGCTAAAATTAATAAAATTGAAATGTTCGTCATATTCATTTATGCCTATAAAAATAAATATTAAAACATCTCCAAAAACTTTCGCAAAAATATTAAAGAAACATTCAATCGCACATTTTATCTCCCTTTCACAAACGCGGAACCAAAACAGCAGGGAGATCACGTGTCCGTTTCCAAAACTCGAATCACACAATGCGTAATATAACCTGTGGGACAGTGCCGAAACTGGTCACAATCCGGGTCAAGGATTATGTTCGCACAAAGCTCCCGCCCGGCTGCAACTCTCCCTACGCGGAACTGACTGACCCATTATTCGAGGGATGTGTCTTCAATTTTCTATCGTCCTTTGTTCGGTAAAGACACGAGGGACAGTGGATGATCAGCCTGGGTACACTAAGAAATAAATCGTAATACTTATGGGTAAAATTAAAACAGTTTACAATTAAAAAAATGATTTAAAAACGATATTCCCTTCAGTAAACTTGGAGTATCAAAAAATGGCCGTGGAAATCGCAATTATGTTATTTATATATGATAATTTTAAATAAACATTATATTAGTATCTTTTTTACTCAAATTTCTGTCATAATACAAGCAATCTTTTGGAAAACGTTGTGAGCGACGACTAATTTCAATTATGTTCCACTATAAATGCAATGGAGCGTCGCACCATTTATGTCGGAATATTTTACGCCTCTTCTTCGCCCTGTCGATATATTTATTCAATGGCCAAAAAGGAACCTTTTGTGATGTCAGAAAATATTGTTCTAGTTGGCGCTGGCATCGAAAACTTCTTAAATGTCATTTGGATCAGACAAAATGCCCACACTAAACTATAAGTCAGAGTTTAGCTTTTATTTGCGAATACTATAAGTGTACAATACCATTGTAGTATAATCTTTATACTTATACCTTATACTCGTATATTTATACGTCAGGAAGTTAAAAAATGTAAAAATAAACCAAATCTGCGATAAAATCCGTAAATAATAATTTTATTAAATCTTTATACGTATTTGTTTCAAGTGTTAAATACGATGTAACTAATAAAATTTCCAAAGCCTTTTAAAGTTATAGAACAGTCATCTGCCTCGTAGGCGCCATGTGGGCGCCTCAAGAACACGTGTTGGAAAATACCGAAAACATAGTCGAGTGTAGCCATAAGTTGTATTTGACTATTTTACTTTTATATGTGAATTAAATAGATAGAACAAAAATCAACACCCTAATTATTTATTAGTTTCAGCTCTTTTATTTCTAAAACAAGGTAATCGATTACAAGTTTAAAAGTTGTCCACAATTTAAAGAAATGATTTTAAAAAATTATAACCGTGCTTTATTGCACTGTTTCATAGATTTTACGACTCCAAAATATTTTTATGTTAGACATATGTTATTAAATTCAACTTCTGTAATTTCATAACTATGTATTTTTTTATTGAATTAGAGTTTATTTTTCTAGAAATTAAATACGAAACTAAAGATACTTAGGTCAGACGTGGGCACCCTACTGTTTAACCAATTATTAAAAGCCGACATCGAATGTTTCCCCAGGTACTTTGGGTTCATGTACAATCGCTAACACTTCCTTATATCTTTATCATTGCAATCGCGACTGTACTGTAATTAAATTAAGGGACATATGCCTGGAACCGATAAGCGCCATTCGTTTTTCATTAAAATAAATTTTGTAATTAGGTCATGGCCGCCATATCTTTATTTACTTATAAGGGCCAGTGTTACAGGAAGTTATTGGATGCAAATAATATGTCTTTTTTTAAATTCCAATGAATGGGACAAGCATTCCCTTCGCTTGATGGTAAGCGTAACGCTCATGAACATTAGCAGCACCAAACACCTTGAATTACAAAGAAATGCTTGGCATTCCACTGCTATCGCCATCCTGAGAGAAAAGATCTTAAGTCTCAATATATCCAGTAGTTACTCTGGGAATGTCCTTCTAATCGAAATACAACAGCGCATTTGCATTGCTGTTTGGAAGGAGAAATAGATATTGTGGTGGTAACTACCCAGGTGGTCTCTCACATTTAAGAGACCTACCACCAGTGAAAAGTTGTTAGTAGTATTTGGAGGTTTTTGGTCTACTCCTGATATTTTTTGGAGTCTATAGAATAAAGGATAAAGGAGTAAATAGGTGAACTGATAAATTAGTCACTGATGCCTATGAAAATCCTCAAAACCAGAGGCATCAGTCTTCAAAATTCTAGGTTCTTTCCTTGAAGGCCTCTAGTCTCCGTGACGTCCTCTAACTGTCTTCGTGGCGTTAGACGTCGGCAGTTAAACTAGTGTCCGCGGTTTGGACCGTTGCACCGAGGCAAATGTTAATTATGAGTCCCACAAATATTTATCATGGGTCTGGGTGTTTGTGAGACCGAAAAGTCTCTCATAGTTTCGACATGACACAAGACTTAACTGATCTTAAACTGGCGTTAAGACTATATGTGACTGTTGGGTGAATTTATTTATTATTAAACTTGATGAATCCATATTGTAGAAGAGTCTCTGAAGTGGAACGTATAGGGACTGATTTAGATCTATTGGTATAAAGAAATAATTGTTTCACATCAAATAAAGTGATTAGTAAATTAACTTATTCACTCAAGAGTGAGTTAGTTACTCAGTCAATTATTTAACCCGTATTTATTAACATAATACTCGTTCTAATCGTCTTTGTTTACACTAAACGAGTTTGAAATGTTCAAACACTTTCACTCGCGATTTTTAAACAAATTAGAGAACTAGTGATAGGCTAAATTCATTTCGTAGGTATTATACTTTTATTAAAATATTCATACCATTTACCTACATATTAAGCTGGTTGTATCGTTGAATGGGTAGGGAGAAGTGAAATTATTAATTATTTTCGTCCAAAGAGTTACTGACGAACGAGGCTTTAAATAAACCGAAATACCACCTGTAGCGCCATTCAATCGATATATATTTTTTTAAATGACATTTCTGATCTGGGACTCATACCTAGGTCTTCTTGGTCCTAGGTACTACATACTAGGTAACCTAGGTCGTCTACTGTATTTACATATGTGTTAGTAGTTATAAAATATATTGTCTTAATGTTGGTTGTTATCAAATAGCTACGCATCTTTACATCAATAGAAATAACCAATACAACTTTGTCTCCAATATTGGTAGATAATATACCAACATTGGCGATACCCCACAGTTATTGGCTATTAAAGCGATGTAAATGTAAAGGTGTGACCTACAAGCGCAAGGTGCTAACAAAATGTGCCTCATGACGTAAGGCCATCGACAGTCTTTAGAATTATATTTAATATTCAGAAATGAATAGTTTATAAAACACGGAGGAAGAAATCAATTATTATTTCAATAGAAGGCTGTATCCTTATATGGATATAGAGATATTTTAAGAATCGTATGATCGTAAGATGACTGGTAGCTGTTGAAGATGATGGGCTGAAGATTGAGCCCAGTGGATATAGAGCCCATATGAGAAGCCTATGTCCAGCAGTGGACGCGGATACGCTGATGATTATGATAATGATGAAGGATACAGACATTATGATTTAATGAGTCGTAATAAGTCTCCTAAAATTAAAAAGAGGCAAGTAATGATACCGTTAAATTACAAACAGCATTTATTTGATCATGCCTCCGTTTGTATTGGTATATAGGACCACAATGCACTTATGCATGCTCATACGCCGTGTTCCAAGATCAAACATTACATACTTGGAAAATTATGAATAACTAGTCAGATAACCGAAAGCCCATTCATCATTGTATGATAAAAGGAAACCCCATAATTTAAAAACTAAACTGTCAAAGCGAGACAAAGTGCATGTTAAATTTCTAGTACGCAGCTCGCCCAAATAAACAACTATTATGCCTTATTTTATCATCATGTATAAACCACTCAATCCTCCAGTTTCACAGAATACAGGGTATATCAAGACTGCTACCGAAAACGAAGCCGGGTGGTAGTCTAAGCGACTTCAGACACAATGCAACAGAAAAAGGTGCAAAAAAAAGCGAAAAATTTTTTTTTTATTTTTTTTCCTATGGCCATATTTGGGTGGTAAATACATTTTTTCCTAAAATAATAGTTTATACCCTTTTATTTATAAATACTCTAAGGTATAAAAGAGTTTAAATTATTATTGTAGCAAAAACTATGGATTTACCACCCAAAAATGACGATATTTAAAAAATCATAAAAAATAATTGTCGCGTTTCTATGCGAAATTTTTAATTGCATTGTATTTGTAGCCACTAAAACTACCACCCGGCTTCGTTTTCGGTAGCAGTCTTGAGATACCCGGTATATTCCCTTCCATGCAGAACCTGTACATGCGTACTTGCAAGCGTCTAACGCATGCCGTCTCGGCCTTGGTCCTTATATAACCGTCGCGGCCTGAAGGTCCCAGGGAGGCGTCCTTGGCACCCCCCCACCCCCATTCCCCTCGTCCCACCCTGCACCGAACCTAGGCAAGGCTGTTCGGAAATGAAAATAATATTTGGTACATTATCAGAAAACCAGTGGGAGGGCCCTAATAGACGTTTAAATATTCTATTAAATTTTCCTAAAAGTGTGTCGAAAATTGATGTTTAATTGAATGTAGCATGTTTACTTATATTCGGTTGTTGATATATTTGATATCTATAAGACTTAGTAGAGCAAAAGGAGCACTAAAAATAAATGGCTTTGATTGAGACACGTGTAATACGTGAATTTTATAGAATACATATAGTATATGCCTTATATGCCTCAAACATTTGACAGTATATATAATACGAACTATGTTTTTCATCGGTCATAGCACTTATACTAATTTACATACTTATACGCATTTCTCAAATATTTTCAAAGGGACTTTATGGATAATGCATACACCTAGTTACCTTACGCGACCTTTGCTTCATTCATTTCTATTGGTTTATTTGTGAATTTTACTCTTATATGCACCCACGATGGAGAAGTTATTCTGGTATCATAAGAGATAAAATATTTCTAAATCATCGCAAAATCCGACTAATCTTAAATAATCATTCTAATCCAAATTGTATTTTACAGTCTAATAAAAATATCAAGCATTGCTTCAAAAATCATTCACTTAAAGTTGCTCTCAAGTGTAATTTAATTTGACAACACAACATCTCAAAGATGACGTAACGCCACTTGTTTAGTTAGCAACAGCTGTAGGGCGATTCACGTAATTTCTTGACGCACCGATCAAGTTGCAGTGCGGTAACAATTAAGTTTACGCTTTGGTACAAAATGGTATTCTCGAAAATGTTTAGCTGCGCGTCAACTGTACGTCAGACGTATAAAATTTGTTTGACATTCACATATACGCGCAGCAGTAGAATACACTAAAGCGCTCGCGTGACGCGAACTTGACGCGAGCGTATTACGAGAATACGAAAAGGGCTGTTTTGATCGAAACGTAACTGCAACTGCACCGCAACTGAACTTATTTAATTACGTGAATCACCCTACTGATTTTTTTTCAGCCAGTGTTTGCCAGTTATTAACATCGGCCAGTATTTTTATATTATTTAAAAAAAACACGCGGCAGTTTTAAATATTTTCTGTAGATATACTTTTTTCATTTTTCGTATTAACTTTTCAACAATTTTAAGTGGCCAGTATTACCGAGCACGCACATAACTCGCCATATACATCTTAAGTAAATTTCCAGACCACTTATTATTTTTAAATGGTTTAGAGATGTATCTTATTAAATTTTTCGTTCATCTTAAATAAGTACTTAATTTATATTTAAACATTTATTATAGTTCTATTGCATTTAACGAAAATTTTAATACAATAAAAAATGAACTATATTAACGGAAACACAAAAATAAACTTACATATTAGAAATAGAAACGGCTATTTACATTATACACACAATACAAACCCTTTTTTTATTCTTATAAAAGTTTACATTATTTCCCTTAAAGTATTCAAATGTTAACGCATGAAAAACATATTCAAATTCTGTTGAAACGTTAGAACTCGCAAATTGGCGATTACATAGAAATAACTATTTTCGTAGTTGACAGCTAACCTTTTCGACTCAAACTGGTTTGGTTGCATGTTTTTTATATGCCAATATATAGATGAACAAATGTGGTACAAACAGAGAGAAATTATATATTTTTAAATTATGCCTACGCACAGAGCGTCGCCTTGCTATCGATAGCTTGTTTGTAAGTCGTTCTAATCGCGGCTGTATCTACGTGTTTGAAGTGCGGTAGGCCCCGAAATATAAGGTTATCTACGAAGTGCACAGATACCACGTGTAATGTACTTCTAATCGTTTCGAGGAAAAAAATGGCATAATAATACAAAGAATTTAATCGGGTCTTGGAAGCTGAAATTATGTGTATATGTTGTACTGTTAACTGTTGTTTTAATAATAGGTATCGATAATGCACGTACAAAAATATTCATATTAATGTGTAAAACGACAAAAAGTGTGTAACAACAGATAAAAATATACTTTTCTTAGAATTATAACAAATAAGAATGGGACACATATAATAAAACAAAGAATAGAAACCGCTTTTTAAAATAGACGATCACAAATGGACGTATTATACACGCAACAGCTCATATCTGCATACTTAATCTATGACAAAATAATTGAGTTCTGAATTTAAAAACTGCGTTCATGTGCGTTCTGTCAACGCTCGACGCGGATTGGCCGGCCGCGCTCGTCGGTGACGTTGACGGAAACGTAGGACCAATCGTGCGGGCGACCTTCGTGAATGCCTAACATTGTGCTACTAAATTCAGTTGAGAAGTTTTACACCGATGGAATCGATATTTGAAAACGGAAGGCGAATACTGGCCGCGTAAAAAAGAATGTCAAAAGTTAGAACGAAAAAGGTTCGAATATTGTTCGATGTTTGATTTAAAAAAAATTATAATAACATTGTGTAGGCTTGAACCTCAGTTAAGCTATGAGAAAAATTTAGCCAGGGTTAAAAATATTTTTGTCATGATAATATAGTTATGTGGCCAACAATTTCGTATTATACCTAACTATCAGCCATTTTAAGAATTTTCTTTGAACGAATAACTAAAATAATCGATAACTTTACAATCGCTTGATATACTTATGGAATGTTGCAATGATAATCGCATAAACTAATTAAACGAAAGCAAGAAATGACTTTTCAAACGACTATTATCAATAGAGCTATTAATTTAAAATCCAACACGTTGATTTGTTCGTCATTATGCGCATAACTGTCATAATTTAAAATACAGGCGAATTTTACAGCCTTTGCCTTGTAATCACGTAGCCTAGTTGTAAAATAAATTATTGTTAACATTTCAGTTTATAAATTATATTAAAAAAAAAACACAATTGTAAAAATGTACAAGTATAATTAGCTTTATAACAAATGAACAGAAATCACTTATGAAACTATAACAAACGAGACTTATATCTACACTGGCTACACTGCCTGAGCCTTCAATATATGCGTGACATAACGCATTATATTCTGTTCAAATTCTGACTGTGAACTGTAAATCAACATTGAACATCTCCATTAGTTACAGAGAGCAATTGGTACAAGGATAAATTGTATCTGACGGAAAATAAATGTCACATTAATTTTGCCAGAAAATTAAATAATGTTACAGTCAATTAAAATTACAAAACCGCGTTTTGAATCAAGCTTTTACAATTTCACGAATTCATTGAGTCAGTATATGCAATTAATACAAAAAGTACTTTTAAATTGGAGATAAGCTATTTTATTTTCAGAATTTAAATGTCTCATCATTTTATTTATAAAAATTTATACTAATATTATAAAGCTGCAGAGTTTGTTTGTTTGAACGCGCTAATCTCTGGAACTACTGGTCCGATTTGAATGATTCCTTCAGTGTTGGGTAGTCCATTTATCGAGGAAGGCTATATATCATCACGCTATGACCTATAGGAGGAAAGCAGTAATGATATTTCTAGCAAATACGAGGAAATTTTGTTCGTTTTTCGTGGTCCGATTGGTCGATATTTTAAACTGATAATCAGAATTAAACATTTTGACCGCCATTTTAAAACGTGTATGCACCCGGGCGGAGCCGGGCCCGACCGCTAGTATTTTAATAAAATACAACCAAAGTGATATTTTGAAAAATAACATTCTCGATATTTTTATAAATTATAAAATAAAAAAATAGATATTTTTTTATAAATTAAAATATATTTTATAAACGATAATGATTGTCTCAAGCGAGCACAAATGCAAAACGTCGAGGTGTAGGTGTCAGTCCAGGTCTAATTGTGAACAGGTCAACGAACTCGAAATTAGACAGGAAGGAATTCGGGTCTAGCTTCGCATTGTATGTTAAACTAGGGTAATGACTCAGTTCAAGTTCATTACAAAAGCCTTTGCGTATTTATTTATTATTATTATGCACTTCATACATTGTGACATCACATATAATGTATCCGCAAGTCATGATATTATTTATTATCAAAAATATTTGAAAACAAAAACTGTGAAATTTATTTACTTGATGTCCCAATTTTGATAACTGTACCGAGACGCCAAACTTGGTTAGATTTTCTGTGATAATAAACATTGCACTGTACAATAACACATACTTTTTCATTCATAACTAGAAGGTATACTATGGATTGTAATGCTTTCCCCCCAAAAAATCAGTCACAAAATCACATTTACCGTATACTCTTACGTCGCAAGTAATATATCAGCAGATTTTTAGTGTGTAAAAATAATGTATCGTCAACTCTAATAAGAATTTTATAAATTTCTCAATAAAACAATTTACCTGATTAATATTTAAAATAGCCTCAAAATAAATGTATTTAATAAAATGGCAGCTAAAAGCCGAAAATATTACAAACAACGTTTATTATTCTAATTAAAAATTCACTCATATCTCCATCATACCCTATGGAAATTCCTTGCGTGATAAATTTAATTCTTAAAAATACGTAATTTCCCATTCCATAAAGTTAAATAGATAACCATAATTCCAGTGAAGATATATTATTCCTGTCGTAAACTAAGCCTGTTCTGATAGACTAATATACACTTCAAAATAACATTTTAACATATTTAAATTGCGAGTACATCGTAGAGCATTTTAATTTTGAAATAAGGAAGCAGTTTTGTTCATCAGAATTGTTTTGTTCTGTATTTTTTTTTATTTGGCTCACAATTGTTTATAAGCATAAAATAAATAATAAATTCATAATTTATTTATAAACGTTTCGTTGCATACATCCATGTATGCACCATTAATGACATGAAAACTACTAAGTGACGTATTTTTACTTGTATTTCTGTATGCATAAGATTAAGATATCGCCGAATTGTTTGACGCCTGCGATTTTTTCTACGCACATGCAATGTTATTTGTTTTTGTGCAATGCAGTGATGTAACATGTTTTGCTGATTTTCGATGTATAGAGCTACGCAGTCAATGCAATAATTGAATGCAGTATCAATATAATTGGGGAAACTTTGTTTTGGTGTGGAAGAATGCAGATTTATAATTATGTTGTTATTTCCTTAATGACATGTATATTTAATTTAGTTATTTATGTGATAGAGTTGCTTTACGTATGCAAAAAAAAGGCTTTTGTCTCGAATTAAATTTTGTCGAGTTATTTTATATTTGAATACATAAAGTCGAAATCAAAACAATAATTCAATTCAGTATAAGTTTTTTCATACCATTGTACTAATCGTACAATGGTATGAAAAAAATAATCTATTTTGTGATATAGTGTATGATAAAACCAAGAACATTTATTTACCTTAATTGTTTGTTTGCTCATTATTATATTTGTTCATGAGCCTATATTTATTGTAATTTAATTGATTACATAGCATATGACACGTTTTTGATCATCCAAAATGCATAGCAAGTGACGTTTTAATGTAATGTACATTGGTAAATTTTCCGGTCAACCAACACTGTTTACCAACGGACGGGATTCTAATATGACATTTACATTATGCTATGTACCTATAATATATACAATATATATATGAATAAATATTGTAGAAACTATAAAATTCAGTTAAATAAGAATAAGTTTATTACCATGTATATGAATACTGTGTGTGTGTGTGTGTGTGTGTATGTGTTTAATATTCTCTATTATTTTTGTGAGTTAAGGTGTACATACTTGAGAAGTGCAATACAATTACAGCATCCAATGACGAAAGATGTATCTATGCATATAATCATGATATTCAGTAATAACCGAATTCACGCCAGCCTATAGAGATGATAATAAGTTTATATAAGGGCATGATTTGAGGAAGTCACTGCGTCGGCCACTGTACTCTAGGTGCTAATCGGCGAGCCACGGCCGCGCGGGGCCACTTTGACAGTTTCTATGCAAATGCTCATGCGAGACCAGTTATTGTACATATTTATGTGTGATTATCCTGTAAATTCTGTGTTATCTTGGTGTACAATAAAGCATATTTTAATTTTTAATTTAATTCTCGCCTCACCGCGGTTCTGGGCCCGCGCTCCTGCTCTATTCATAAATTAATCCATAAACCACTCGCACACAATGATGACACGCATCTACGCCTAAACACTTGATTGTCAGATTTATAGGCAGAGCATCCACTGTTAAAAATAACATGTAAGGGTTCGCGCAAGACGTGAATCATCTCAGATAACACGTCTAGCCGCGTGTAATCAAACACTAACCGGTTGCCAACATCGCGCAG
The DNA here is from genome assembly GCA_009982885.2 of Hyles vespertilio. NCBI lineage: Eukaryota > Metazoa > Arthropoda > Insecta > Lepidoptera > Sphingidae > Hyles > Hyles vespertilio. The sequence continues at coordinate 21,513,720 of CM042807.1, forward strand.
AAATAATTATTACTGATGCAATATTATTTTCGAACAAAAAGCGGGAGATACGGTTGTCTCATTATCAAGTTCAATAGCCCCGGAGCGACAGCACGTGTATGCAAAACCACGGGGACCAGCCGCAACTACGCAAAAACGTCTTATTGCAATAACATATTAAGGTGCAATCTGCTGTACACCCTCGCGCTTTTAACATTTATCGTATGCCGCGGGGTGTCAACACGTATTTATCAATGACTCGATATCTCCATGCCTATTTTGAAACTGTCCAGATTGACTCCCAAATGAGGCTTCACTCGTCGCATTTATTTTTCACCAGCCTTCCTGGTCGGTCACGCCCAAAATCACACAAATCCGCGAACGTAAATATGGCAAATACAATACTTTCCTCGATTCCATGTCGCGTATTCCAACAGTCCTGGTAAGTTTCAATAGCAAAGCATCAGTGGGGCACACAAGTCATAGTTTGCACACTGGGTGTCCATACGAATCACAACACGAGTCACAGTTTGGCGGGTGGTCACTTCCGCATGTTGCAGCGCGCGGTTGCGCTCGCGCCGGCGGTCGGCGGTCGGCTGGGTACAGCGCGTGTGTCGCTCCTAGCCGCGGGGAGCCTCGCTCGCGAATGCGACCGCCTAAAACTCTTAACGCCGCCCGAATGCAGAAAATTCGGACGCGCCGAGTGGGGGACGCTCTACGACTATCCGAAACTTGCGCGTGTACGTGCAGCGCTTCGCTATGAAAAAATCCAAGGTTAACGCGCGCTGCCAAAAAAAGACGCACGCAAAATGAAAAAAGACGGCTAGAGCGGCGCCCCTCGCGGGCCCTCGTGATGCAGCGGTCGTGCACACGCCGCGCGCTCACTCAGCTGGCCACCGACCACGCCGAACCTACGACCAGCCACTGCTGTTCCGCCCAAATTTACTACGAATTTCTTAAAAATATGTTATTTTTCCCAATCGTACTCTCGATTGTAGAGGAGGCCCGTGCCCTGCAGTGGGACGTATTTGGGCTGATACAGATGTTATTTTTAACAAAGCCAAATAGATGAACTTCCTATCGTAAACTTAAACTGTCGTGATTAAACTAATAAATACTTTAAAATAATATTTTAACATAATTTTAAATTTCGAATAAATTGCAGAGCATTCTAATTTTGAAATAAATAAAGGAGGCAGTTTTCTTTACTAGAATCTTTTTGTTCTGTTCTATTTAGAACTTCGTGAATATATACAGCCCTCGGTTAATGACATCGCAGTGTTTACCTAAGCACTGAAAAGTCAACGTACCTACTATTTAATTTTGTAAGGCCTCCTATAACATTTAAATTACATTAAATGAAACACAACCGACGCGACGTAGCGTGCATTAATTTCAGATAATATACGCATTTGTATGTATAAATATTTATTTGCGGATATTTTTTTTTTTTTGTTTTTAATGACACTGAAAGATCAATGCACGACACTGGCAATATATTACATATTTTAACTTAATTAAAGCAGCTTAAAAATAAATACAATTATTTTGGATTAAAATCAAGGATTTAATTTTGTTTTATAATAAAAATCTGGTTTCATGCACATTATTTGTAAGCACTTAGTATTGTCGATTTAGTTTATGTCTATAAATAAGATTTCAATAATATAGAGAATCTTTTTTGTCTACAATCCGACTCATTCACACCCCGGTTATAAAACACGATCTTACATCACTCACATGTTACTGTCATGTTTATGTTTTTTCAACAATTCCATTGCCATTGAAGATGACTTTTAATGAATATCCAATGACGGTCGTCAAGTTTTTTTTTTTTTCAATTTTCTCAAGCGAAACAAATACACATGCGTTATAAATTTATTAACAAAAACATGTAAATATATTCGATTAATTTATAATTGACTGGATGGAATATTAAAAATTAACATTTATGTTTAAAAATTTGTCTTGCATTTTCAAATAAATTTTATATTAAGTATATACAAAATTCCCTTAAAATTCCGGTTTGCTGTCAGCTGAACAAGCATATTTTTTAATTAGCACATAATTAAAAGCAAATAATATTACACTACTGTTGACATAAATAATTAAATAAGTATTTAAATTCTAATTTTTAATTTCAATTTGATGGTAAAATAAACGTTTAATTGATTATGACCATTTTTTGTATTTATTTTTTTGACCGTATTTTAAAAATCCTTTTATTTTTCTTTTAAATTTAGAAGTTTATATTATGCAAAGTAATAAAATACGGATAGCAAAAAGTCGTTTTTAAATTGGCATAGAAGAAATACTGCAATTTCTAAGCCTCTACGAGTACAGGTTTGACTGGTCCACGTTAGAGGCCGCGTAGATTCATCTAAATAAAGAATGAATGCGAGTTCAATTTCCGGATTCGCGAAATTCCAAAAATCTTACGATTTGAATGAGAACTGATATTGTGTGGCAATTGACGTATATAATTCGGCCTTTAGGTAATTAAATTAGTGATTGTCAATATTCTTTATGAAATAATTTCATAAATAGCTCTTCCTAAGCCAAACTAAACATGGTTAAAATTTGGTCACTAATCTAACCACTGATGTAGTTTAATACAAAATATTACATAGAGTCCCCCGTATACTTAAAAACCAAGCGTCATTTATAGTAAAGGAGAGTTTAGACTTTTCATGTCCAGAAATGAATACTGTACATACAATTACAATTAGCCCATGTAATACATAGGTACACAATAACTTCATTTCATTACATGTATTTTTTTCCTGTTTGTGTATTTTCATGGGATTTCCACTATGCATTACATTTTTTAAGCATAAATAAATAATGTTGATATTAATTAGATTATACGCTTCTCAATGGTAAAGAAATGTTTGGGGATGATCAACAGAGGGCATCTTGTGATTGAAGATGCTTAAAACTATAAATAATATTATTATAAGTATGAAATAAAATTCGTCCAATTTGTTTATGTAACTTTAAATTATTAATATGAAATAATTAAATCCTCTCGAACTTCTTAAAATAGGCGTTACGTTTATTTACATTAGTGCCTAAAATATATCTTTATAAAAAATAAAATTTGAATTTTTAAAACGTGGCATCGATGATGTGCTGTGTTTTATTCGTCATTAATAATCCTAACGAAATTTTATAGTGACAGGCGATACAAAAATCATTAGTTTTGAATGGACATCAAATTAATTTAGCCAATATTGAAATGTGTATGCATGGGATATGCATCATAGACATTTTAAAATGTTTTTTGCTAGTGGTAGGAAGTTAATATCCCGACAGATAGGGTTTACCGTACACATTGCTGAAAAACCTGTCAAAGCGACCCATAGAAGTACGCTATGTTCCCGGTCCTGACTGTACATCTGTTATTGAAGATGTACGCAGAAGGATATATATGTATAAAAATAGTAGTAAGGATATAAATATAATGTATTATATCCGTTGGAGATTCTAATTAATAGAAATAAAATAAAATTTCTAAGAGGCTTTATAGTATCCACTGATGAAATACCTCTTATGGAGGTGAAAGCATTGCGTCAATTTATTTGGTCTTTTCGGAATGTGTTCTTACAACATTATTCCTTGACATTATACCATTAACATATACCTTTTTTGGTTATCAAATATTTTGTCCCTTTCGAACGACTCTTGAATTGAGTTTGGCCGAAAAAGACAAAACATTGAATAACTAAAATAACTGTCCATGAGTATGGTCATTAGACAATTACTACGCACTTAACAGTAAAGGAAATATCATAACGACACCTCCAAACCAAAGAGCTCTTTACAAGAACTTCTATGGTTTACACTGTATCAGCAGTATGTCCCACTGCAACGCGCGGGCCTCCTCCACAATCGAGACTATGATTGATAGTGGTTAGGCCATATAGTCCACCATGCTGGCCTAGTGCGGGTTGGTGGACTTTACATACCACAAATCTATGGTATATGAAGAGGTTGAAGAAAAACCCTACAGTGCTACTACTAGCACTGCTACTCTGCACTGGGCTCTACAGCCCAGTGCAGAGACTTATGTGGGCGGAATCATTAATTTTTATTCTTTTAAGTATACAGTCATCAAGAATGGGCTGTAAATATGAGCTTCTAGGATTTCATTTCCAACTGAGGAAATTCGCCCTGTGTGAATTTTCCAATTCAAAAACAATATTGACTGAGATTGATCATATTTCCGACATATCTGTCAGATTTACTAGACATTTTGTTAAACCATTTGAAAGTATGATTAAGGCAGACAGAATACAAAATATTTCACTATTTCTTTAAGAATCAGACGAAAAGTGTAACTACCCACACTTACATAACTTGGCCTCGAGGCTTAACATAGACTTTTCCGCGACTATTCCGTAGGCATATAAAATGCAACACGAACAATAGCATTTCAATACACGGCGCCTTATCATAAGCGGCAAGGCCACACTAAATGTGATAATGTCACTGAATTAGAGTAGAGGATGCTCCGAAACGATATATTAGTTATGTGAATATTTATGCGATTACTAGGCAAAAGATCTCTATTTTTAACCGACTTCAAAAAAAGGAGGAAGTTCTCAATTCGACTGTATGTTGCTTTTTTTTAATTGCAATGTATAGAGAGACGAACAGGCCATTTGCCTGATGGAAAGCGATACGACCGCTCATATGCAGTAGCCAAACGGTACAACACCATGAATTACAAAGAAATGCTTGACATTCCACGGTCGCTATCCTGAGGCATAAGATGTTAAGCGTAGGGTAGGACACTCTCCGATCAGGCGGAGTGACCCTATTCGAAAGATGGCTGGTAGCGGTCGGAGACTATGGGCTGAATATCGAACCCAGTATGTCATAGGAGAGGCCTATGTCCAACAGTTTAACAGCAAATTATAGATATTATTATTTATACATAATTCAACTACTCACTACTCTACTACTTACTTCACTTCTTCTGGCTTGTAACCCACACAAGACAAAAGTATATTTTCTAATGCCCAAATAAAACATACTGTACACGTACAGAACTTACAAAATTCTTGCAGGGTTATCTAATCTCGTACGCACGCACACTGATTAGATGGCTGCATCATGTTTCTACCATTCACGCAATAATATTACGCCTTAAATATTCATATTCACTTTTATTTTAGAGGAAAATATCAGGAGGAATCCCTGGGTTTTTTTTATGAGGACTGTAGCTCGCTTAACATTAGGTGCATTCACATTGACATATAAGATAGGGTACGCCTTATGCTTAGGGTATTCATTTATAGAGGGAGCGCTGTCATACATTCGCGATTTGAAAAACGTAGATATTTTCTTGTTCGTAATGTTGGTAGCGCACCTATAGTAATAATTGAATTAATTATTTAGCAATAAATTGCTATAAATTCCTTTATTAGCCGAAATTATATTTAGCTATTATCCTTTTAAAACGTTTAAGTGGAATTAAATGTACCTAAACTACTTAATTTTAATTTTTTTTTTCAAATAATTTATGTAAGTTGCACAGCCTGTTCCAATATTAGCCAGTAGGAGGGCAGAAAAAGGTGGCCCGGCACCACCATTTTTATCTACGTTTTTGAAGTACCAGCGCTCCCTCTATACATATATATACTCTAAGGCCTTATGGTTAAGCCTAAACTCCTGGATATCCTCTATCTCGTCGTTAGAGGCAACGTAAAGACATTATCAGGGTTGCTGGGCATACCGCAGAGGCCGTGCTCCTTCACCAATAGCGATTTCGAGATAATGAAAGAGCGCTTAGCCTTGTATTATGAGACCCATGACATCTCAAATGGATGTCCAAACAAATTCATAAACATGGTTGTCTTAGATCTGTAATAGTATCCATCATGTAGTTGCCCGGAATAAAATCAGGGTCCTCTCACTCTAGAATATCAGTGCCACCAATAATGCATGTGACGACAACAAAAGGTTTTTAGGTGGTTTGCTAGCGTAGTATCCTTAGGCACCAGCCTGGATCCAATACGGGGCTGGAATAATAGTGAAGGACAAAAGGCCTATGCTACCTTCTGTCCTTCCTGGGGATTTTAAAATATCTTATTTTTATAACAGTGAATGGCGCGACTAGCTTGCCGTCCCCCAATGGTAAGCGATACGATCAATCATGAAAAATCGTAAAAAAAAATAACACCCTGAAATACGAAGCAATGCTAGGCTTTCCACTGCGCTCGCCATTCTGAGACATAAGATGTTAACATTCAATATGTTCAGTAGTTACTCTGGCTACAATATCCTTGTAAACCGAAACACAACTGTGCATTTATTCTTCTGTTTGAGGGAAGAAATAGACATTATGGTGGTACCTATCTAAGCGGCCTCTCACATAATATCAGAGACCTGCCACCATGCTAGAGTACTCTATATGAATAAGAAGGATAAAGGAATGCAAGACTTACTTTATCTCTTACAGCTGGCAGCCATTATTTTAATATTCCATAGCGGATAAAAGACGAGCCAACATTGACTCATCTATCTATGATCGAGTCATTGCAATGTACTGTTGATATTGCCAGTTAGCCGGATGCCCCATATGCCTTTCATATTCCTAAGTTTTTCTTTCCTGCTCCCGTTCTGATTCGATGGGCACATCTTTGATCCAAGCGTTGTGGGCAGTAAATTACCATCAGGTGACATGCTTGCTCGTTTGGCCCTTTATTTATCTACCTCCTTTAGACAGCCTCCTGGCGCAGTTGGTTCGACGTCACCTGTGAAACATGAGACTGCGGGTTCGATCCCCGTACCGAAACAAATTATTGAGAGATCCACAGGTATTTGTTTCGGGACTGGGTGTTTGTGAGACCGTAAATTACTGATGGCCCGAAACAAGACTCGGCCTTAGTGTGAGATCAGGACTATGTGGATGTGAATGTTTGGTGTATTTATTTATTATTATTATTTATTTACCTATATCAAGCCATGTCAACCGACTGCTGGGCTTATCACTCATTTTTTCCCGTTTGCCTTTGCCATCTGCCTCAGATTTGCCTATACTATTGAAAAAAAATACTCGCGTAGAGTACTACTGAGTCAGTTTTATGGTTGCTGTAGTAAGATAGTTTATTTTTACGGAAGTACTAAGTAGTGGTATTGTTTTCCTATAACCAAAGCTTGGTTATCTATTGATAAGCTGTTATCAGTGCTATAATCAGCTTAGCGTACTCCCAGGCATTACTTGACTGAGATAATGTTTGTTGAATAATGCATACGGCTATTTTTGGGCTAGTTTCCAAAACCAATCATATTATCAATGACATTTAAGACCTGTAAGTAATGTAGGACATTGGTTTTCTCTTTATTGTAGGTCCTAACTTTTGGCCTACTCTAACTCGATGCGATTTTTTTAATTAGACAATAGTATCTATTCCTACAGGGAGACTTTATTACGGGTTTACCACTATATAACTTAATAGACAAATTTTCAAGTTTTTGGCTGACTACCTGCTTTCAAATAGTGTAAACGGAATCGACGTCCTAATAAGACCTTCGAGCCACGATAACATTTAAGTAAAACCTAACATAGCCATTATCATTCGTCATTACAAATATATTCATCAATATTTAATACAGGCATGAAACAATGATGAGTCATTTTAATGGCCAGATAGAGAAACCACCCATGAAATATTTAGGAAAAAAATAAGAACGCCGTGTATATACAGGGTATATCAAGACTGCTACCGAAAACGAAGCCGGGTGGTAGTTTAAGCGACTTTAGACACAATGCAACAGAAAAAGTTGCAAAAAATAGCGACAATTTTTTTTTGCAATTTTTTTCTTATGACCATATTTGGGTGGTAAATACATTTTTTCCTAAAATAATAGTGTATACCCTTTTATTTATAAATAATCTAAGGTATAAAAGTGTTTAAATTATTGTATTGTATTGTATTGTATCAGCCCATATACGTCCCACTGCAGGGCACGGGCCTACTCTACAATCGAAAGTACGATTTGAATTATTATTTTAGCAAAAACTATGGATTTACCACCCAAAAATGAAGATATTTAAAAAATCATAAAAAATAATTGTCGCGTTTCTTTTCCAAATTTTTGATTGCATTGTGTATGTAGTCACTAAAACTACCACCCGGCCATATTAAAATTTAAAATTATACTAAACTCTATTTTAAAAAAGTAAATTGCATATTATAAAAATGGTTAGTTTAAATTACCAAATAGACCTGTAATAGCCTAACAATGTATGGAAATTTAACAAGTAATTGAAACATTTACATAAATAATTTCTTTCAGTGAAGGAAACTACGTTTAATGGCGCTAATAAAGTTTCTATTTCCAACTCACGCATTATGTCAAGTGGCGACAACTGGTGACTAAACGCGAAACTTTTATCTATGATGATACCCACTTAAAAATACATAATCCCTTTAACGCTATCATTCTACTTGGATTTGTTATAATGGTCGATTTAAGATTAAAAACAATTACGCGGAAGTGTTTTGCTATTAATTCCTATCAGATTATTATCGCTTGAAATTTATTCATAAATTCTGATACGCGTTTCAACTATCTTAGTCAAATGTTGATAATTAGAAATACACGCGGAAATTTTTACAAAATACTGTATTTAATTATTCGGAAATGAAAATTGAGAAATTAGTTATTTAAATAAATTCAAAATCATAACCAAAACGTTCCAAATTCAATTATACTCGCTTCGTTATTTGAATTTTAAAACCAGAGTGCGTTCACGAAAATATCAATTTTCGGTTACAATTTCAGCTGGTCAAATATTTGCGCATGCGTACACATACACTGTTCAATGTCAACTCTTGCAGCGGTCTCGTTAACACAGCCTATGACAATGGACACCGTTTGTGGAATACATTAAATCTTGTTGGTAACAGGGGCACGTAGAGTTGGTAGCAAGCAAATTGCCTACACTAGTTTGAATCACGGAAGGCGACAAATTTTGACAAACTTTTTGTTGTACGCGTCTAATACCTTACTTTTTTCCCAGTATTAGGATACAATATTTTAAACGAACTCCTATTCTTGGTATATATTATTATATATTATATATTAACGTCTATCTCTAAAGTCTTTCGGAAGTATTTTTGAACCATGTGTTCTTTACTATATATAAGTAATATTTTCTTTCTTTTTTGCCCACAAAATAGTGGTTACAAAAAAACAAACATTGCAGAGAACCTTACAGCCATATTAAATAGATTTGACACTTCTGTACTTCCTTGTTATGTAAGTATCTGTCTCTAATATATTAAAAGAAAAAAAGAAAGATAGAAAGAAGATACACTCTTTCTTCAGCTACAGGAAATCAACCTTGACCTAACTGTTCCAAGTTTCTTTAAAATTCCTGTGAATACATTAACTGAGAAGTGATCTTGATTTAACTGATCATAATAAATAAATATACCCAACAGTCACATACGTAGTCTTGAGCCCACACTAACATCGAGTCTTGTGTCGTAGCAATAAAAAACTACGAGAGACTTTTTGGTCTCACAAACACCCAGACCCGTAACAAATACCTATGGATCACACAATTATTTGTCTCAGTGTGGGGTTCGAATCCACAATATACTACAAGCCTAAAAAAATAAAATAAATAAAGTTTTATCATTCATTGTTAGAACAAAGCTCGTGTTCAATAATCTAATTTACAAAAATAGTGTTTATGCCAAAAATACCAGCGACACCGATGATGCATGCAGCTACATGTAAAATCTCTTATATACTTGAGGAAAATAATTATATGTCAAATTGAAAGCCTACATTTTGCAGTGGGAAAAGCCAGTTCCAATTCTGCATTCCGATAATATAATGATTTGTTTATTATCAGCGATTATCTCGAGTGGCTAAAACGAACATTTTCTCAGGAAGCATATCGATTTGATGTACAAACGGTTTGAAGTCTTAAAAATCAAATATCAATAATCACAATTGACTTGACCTCAAGCATGTAAATGCAAAGATATACATACGTATTATCCATAAATATTTGATTTTTTGTTTGCATCGAATAAGCTCTGAAATAATTTTACCGTTTTGAAAATTATTACATCATTAAATGCTCGTATCAATTTTTCATCAAAGGTTTTGCCCATTTTATGGCCTTATTGTTCTTGAAATTATCGAAATTTTAAATATTTTGAAATCAGTTTACTATGCACTAGCAACATAAATTATTTACATTAAATTATTGTATTTTTCTCCTCACCAATATTTACCAAACTTAATTAGAAAATAGTGTACCTAAAGCACTACTTTGTCAATGGAAAACAAAACTGCTAATGATAGCCTTCAGTTGCCAAACATAGCAGTACTAATAATATTTTGCAACATTTGTTTACTATTTGTTACCTTCTTGTTTATGTTGTTATATAAAAATTCTTTCTCCCGCCAAACAACAGTGTGAATGTTGTGTTCCGGTTTGAAAGACATTGTAGCCAGACTAACTTCTGACCAGACTTAGACTTAACATCATCAATGGAATGCCAAGCATTGCTTTGTAATTCATGGTGTCGTTTGGTTTTAATAATGTCAATGAGCTTTCGTATCATTAGGCAAATGGCATACTCGTGTTGCAATTCTATGCAATGAAAGAAAAACAACCGAATACAGAGTATAACAAAATATGATTTTGTCTAAAATCTGAAAGTTTGTCATCATAATTATGCCGAAGTATTGGAAAATATCAAGTTATTTAAATATGAACATAACAAATGAACATACAAAATTATCTGAAAATTACTGAAAATTGCAGTTTACAACAGTAATGCGGACAACACTCGGGAAAGAATAGACAAGGAACGAACGTTTCTACGTTTTTTTTCTTTTTAGTACACTATACTAATGTTTAATAACAACAATGCAAAAAAATGCAAATTATTACACGCACAATAATTAAAAGAAATAAACAGAATTTCTAAAATTTGTTTATTATTACAATGGACAGCCTTGGCAATAACATTAAATATGATTTGAACTACCAAGGTAAATAGCAGTTAATTATACCAATTTGAGCAAGATAGTCTATGGTTTGTGAAGTCCGTCAATCTGTAGGGTACCTAGTGCACTAGGCTGTTGAAGTGAACTATGGCCTAGCCCTACGCAATCGAACTCTTGTAGAATCCCGTGCTTTAGTGGGTTTTTGGGATAGTAAAGTGCAGGATACTAATCAAATTATTTAGATATAAAGTACACAATAATAAGGGCCAGGGAAAGGGAAAGGATTGATTCACACGACATCTGTTGAAATGCGCAGCACTTTCTTCCAAACAACTTTCGTCCGGAAGGTGGCGCACCTATCGCGGGATTGGACAGGTGAGAAAAATGCGTGCACTATTTTAAAAATTTAAAATTTCGTTTTATTGTTATAAAAAACAGACTTGTTAAAAGTATTTTTTTAATTATATTTTTACAAAACATAGTTCGATAGTTTCCACAAAATAATATGTATAAAAACCAAATATTATTAATTAATTAAATCTCGATATATTTCCAAATTTACTTTAAATTAATGAAATTTACCTTACACTAACACAAAACACATGTACATACATCACAATTTAAATTCTTATATAAACAAACGAACACGCAATGAACATTTTTATCAAACTCGTAATAATGCGAAGAATAAAATAAATTCATTATTTCACCAAAATACTGACAAACACTGTTAATTACTAATGTAATTAAATTTAACTTCCGACACTCACAAAAAATACACACTTAATTAATTGCAATTTAATCACTGTTTTTCTTTCTTCTCACATCAAACACCGGCATTGTGCGTAGTTAAGAAAAACCGGCAAATAAAACGCAATTAAAAATGGAACGCGGCGCGTCGCAGTGAATTTCAAAAACGGAACGTCGAAATTGCATCGTGCGTGGAAATGGAATGTGACCTATTTAAATATTGGGTGCACGCGTTGCATAGCATATTACTCACGTGCGAGATCCTGATGACGTCAGTGTGCCATCTGTGCCGGTGCACTGTCGAGAGGGACGGCGCCTGAGCTCGGCGCTGGGCGCGTTGGGTACCCTCGACCCTCAGCTGGATGCAGCGGCGCCGCGCTCGCGGTACCTATCGAGGAAGTAAGTCCCGGCGAACTGTCATCGGTGCGGAAATCGGGCGGCGGCGCCGGCGGCCGCAGCGCGCATGCGCCACGCGCCCGTCAACAGCCGCCCTGCAGCCGCCGCTGGGGCCACCCACCCCCGAGCCTACCCTTTAAATCGAACGTCATATCCCACACCGTTGCCGCCGCCCGGCCCGCCGTAATTTCTGAAAAGCGCTGACTACCCGGCCGACCCTAAAAAATGCATTGCGTAACGGTTTTATAAATTTCCCTTGAATGTTTGCCCAATCAATTATCCACCTGCTCAGAGCTGAGTTGGCACTCTGATGCCCGATGTTTCCTTACAATAAAACAGTTTTATTCGTTTCTACTAATATATTAGCCTTAGTATTCTCCTGTGATTCACGTTACGGTCGCATGAGTTATGGGTCCGCGCGATGCACGCACTCACCCTTCTATTATTTATAATGTAGAACGTCGTAATCGCATAGAATTCACGATTTATGTAATTAATCGCTAAGTCCTACAAATACTTTTTTTGCGATTACATATTGTCACGTAAAAATATGTATATTTACCTTTAGAATACACTGATGGTGGATTAAGTATAATTACAAAAATGGTTTTGGACATTAACTGTCATCTTCGTAATATACGAGTAAATAAAGATGACGTAGTAAGAACAAAGGCGCACATATTGGAAAGTATTCGATTGACTTGGAGGTACATTAAACCAACTTTTGATCAAATACTGTGAATGTTTGTAATGCTTGTCAAACAAGTCTTGTTATTATAGTATGCGTGAACTTTCTTACCCTTCCCGCATTAGCATGGAGTCGACGCAATATAAGTTTTAGCGGAATTATTTCGCGTGATAATTTTACGGCAGGCTGTTGCTTGACATTGCACCTTATCATCCAATATTTCTCTAACTGGATCAAATCACATTTGGCTCTTGAGAATGGAACCCAGAATTTTGAGGTTCACTACCTATAATAGATCTCACTATGGAAATTGAAACACCAGTATGACATTTATAAATAATATTAACAGTATGTAGAGCAGGGGTGACATTTTCAATATTGAAAAAACCCCCCAAAATAAATAGAAAAAAAAAAGTATGTAAAGCTACACCAAGGCTCTACATACATACATACTATATATATTGTTGTTAAAGCTACAGTACAAATTGGTTGACAAGGGTGGTTATATTACTAATGTAAAACATACACACATACTTAAACTCACGCCAATGTCCCAGAAGAGGAAGGCAGAGGCACCAGGACACCCACATTTCGCTTTGTTCCTACCCACGATGTGATAGGTGGTGAATCTATCGTCTGTTTGACTTAGCCACTGTTCATGAGCGGTCGTATCGCTTACCATCAGACGAATGGCATGTGATGCGTCTCGCCATTCAATGCAATAAAAAATGTGTTAATCTAAATCGATTGTAAAATAGTACCAAGTCTTTCTGTTAAAACCATTTCTGATTTAAGATGCTCATCTCGTGACTAAAAGAGATAAAAAATACAAAGTCAAAAATAATTGAAACCAGCAATCTCGATTGAGGAAATTGATAAAAATATTCAATTGTAACAAACCAACAAACAATAAGCCAAGAATACCAAGAAACAATGAGAAAAGAGATAAGAACATGATAGTAATCTAAAATCAATAAACAAAATGCGAATCACTACTATGAACAGTAGAATGGAAGCATGATCAAACGCTAAACAAAATTCTACTACAGATATTGAACAGTAAAAAATGGCGAGAATTATATTTAAGCCCTATAAAAATACTTTCATATTTTTCGATTGCTTTCGTAGCAATCGTCAATTTCCATTACCTAACGACTCATCCATCGCTGGAACTGCTGTAAACCATTATTAATAGTATTTCAATCCACAACAAAATTTATCAGATAGAAAATAATTAGGAGCTATTTTTAGGCAGCAATTAAAGAGTATATTATTCAGTGTTGGTAAAGTAGACAACCTACAGGCGAAAATGCTATCTTATATCTTCTTCCAGCATAGATCATCTTGGCACAATTTTGTTCCTAAAATATTCTTCTACGAGAATATAGTAATAGGAGATTGTCCAGCCCACCCACTGTAATTCCTGCAAGCCAAGATCAACAGTGGCATGCATTGTAATGACACCGAGCATTGAAGGTCGGCAAGTCTCCGGAAATGTCTAGCTTGTCTTTAATCCGCTACGAAATTAATCAGAAAGTTAAATTTATAGGAAGAGTTAGAAACAAATTATCGTCCACTTCCCTCCGTGCAAAGTGGATGACAAAACAATGAACCAAAGAGGTAAATAACCTTGCAAAAAGACTTTTACAGCCGGAGAAGTCAGCTGTAAAGCACCACGGGTCAAATCATTATTGCATTTAAATGGGACTATGTGAGCTGTTATACTTGGTTCCAATAATAGGTATGGCAAAAACGTCGGAAAGCACGGAGAAAGAGTATAGTATTAATACATTATACTTACTAGGATAATCCTACATCCCAAAAACATTCGACCTAAAATTCAACGCAACTAGACAAAGGACGAACCGGCCGGCCCATCGAATCCGGGTCACAGCGACTAGCCAAAAAATAATGCAACACATGTGCTCTTTTCCGAAATAGAACCGGCCCTGATAACTAGGTCGACGATGCGTCTACTTTTCAATTCGTTACTTTATTTCCACGTGTCGTGACAGATGCTTTTAATGTCTATTGAAGGGTATGTATGGGCTTTAGAAAATTATAAGTGAAGTTATGAATCGATGGTTGATTGTTCTGTGTATAGTGTGGAAAAAGTCGCACGGTTGGAACAATAGTTTTATTGATACGAAGATGTCACGTTTTTTTTTTAGTTTGGTAGTTTGATATCCATAGTACTGAAGTTATACAAGAAACATAAACTTTGTGTAGTTTAATGTTATCGCTCCAATAGCCACAGCTTCCAATAATAATGTCTATTGTCTTGATAGTGGTATCTCAGATTCATCATCTAATGGAAAGTGCTACATACTTTTACACTACAGAAATCAATAAACTTGGTCTAGATTAAGGTCTAAACTCTAAACACATTTCATTCGTAAAAAAGATCGTTGCCCAGCAGTGGGATGTTAACACATTATGGGCTATATAATATATGTATGTGAACAAGATGACAGCACATATTTAAAGATCAAAAAAATAATAACGATTCTATTTAACAACCACTTAGATCTATTTTACATTATTTATCATGTCGCATTTTCAAGACGAAATCTCTTGTCGAATATCTTAGCGTTTGTAGTTTGTGCTATTACATTTTCTCTATATAAATATTCTGCTTATAGTACTACAAAGAAATATTAAATAATTTGCAAAAATCAATCCCAATAAAGCAAGGATCTCTATCTAAAACCAAAATATGCCACAATTAGTCTATATCATCTCATATACGTTCATTCTCCAGGTAGGAAGGAGAAGCTCCTTAATATTCCAAATTGGTTTCATTTAATTTGTTAAAAATTAATCATTCTGGTCGGGTTAAACCGCTACTTATTATTAATTAAATTAAGAGAAATATTCGCAGTTAGGTTAGTTAATTATCGTCCAGTACTGGGATTATTTTTATCTGTATCAGCCCAAGAATATACATCCTATTGCAGCCTCAACAATCGCGAGCGCGATTGGGAGGGGTTAGGCCATATAGTCTACCAGACTGGTCAAATGGCGTTATGTCAAGTTGGCGGACTTCACATAGCAAATATATTTTTATAAATCGGTATGGTATCGTTTCCTGCACCGTTACATTGCCTGGTGATTGACGATCAATGACACATGACTCCGAAAATTCAGAAGTATGTCCTGGGATTTATTTATTTATATGTTTATTTATATATTTATCCGCGATTACTGTGGATATTCTAGCAGCCGTGTCCGCTCCTTTTACCAACAGGCCACCACGCACTATGGGTCTACGAGACATAAAAATCTTTACGTCCTCTGGTTCAGTTAAACGAAGTTATGTCTTCACAAAAGCAGTAACACCTTGAATACAGTGTGTGTGTGTGTGTACTGAATGAGTGAATACACCTTGAATGCAAATAAAAATGTTATTCGTAAAGATTTCCGGATCGCAACGTTTATTTCTGGACTATTACTATCACTTTCAATGTTGGCAAGCATTCCGAAGGGCCAAAACAAACACAACTAGAATTGTCTGCGCCAACACCTATTGAGAGCTTCGGCTGAATGGATTTAGCAAATCGTGTTGGCAATATAACATAATATAGATTTTACATTAATCTGGGGGCGCGGCCGAGCCCCCTCCAAGTCGAGCTATAGGCCGTAACATCCTTTTCTCGAAGCAATTCAGACCATTTTCAACCCCCCATAACTTCGTTGTGGTTAAAGCAAGAAGCCTGAATTTTCAGTTACTAATTAGGCATTGTGTAAACACGGTATATTTAAAATTTCATTCAATTTGAACCAGTAGTTTAAGAATTATAATGTGTCAAACTTTCGTAATTTTGTCACTCACTGACTGACTGACCGATCATCAAAAGTCTAAGGCACTTCTAGCAGACATAGAACCTTCAAATTTAGAATATAATTAGTGTTTAGTGTCTAAAGTAAGGGAAAATTCAAACATTTCATAATTTGTGTCTAGTTTTCTAGATAGACCAACTGCGTGAATAACTTTGTAATCCCATATAAATGTATAGGATTACAAAGTTACATTTGCAGTTAATGAATCATTGTACCCGTATATAGTGGAATAATAGTTGTAGATATATATCTATATACATGAGGCATAACAGGAAGGGATATAGAGAGGGAAATGGTGTATTCAGCCCATGAAACTGTACAACATTCCTCTAGAAAAACATGACGAAGAAAAACTTGCAAATAAATAGATTAAATAACTCGAAAATATTAATTACAATGAAAGAAAGAACATTAATAATCAAATCCGCTACATTTGTGATAAATTGATACCTACAAAAATAAGAAAAATCCATAAGACAGAGGCTTTAAGAAAAATCGTTAGTGATATTCTAGAAGTAAGAAGTACCGAAAAGGAAAAAAAGTAGGATTCTACAAAAAGACGTGAGATCCCATCAAAAACATCCTGTAAAAAAATCCAAGTCTCGCAGCTCAGGTTTTCTACCGCAAAAAGTTGTGAGATGCATGTAATACCAAGTCGATTAATTTATTTAGTCCTTAAGGGACCTTCTATAGAAAGTTATTACGTTAGTTATTACCATATCAATATTAAAAATTCTTTACGTTTTAAATAAATAGATCGACTTGGCCAGTAGCATTATGTATAAATTGTACGATACATTATGTTTTCATGCGATGGCCAAGTCGATCCATTTATTTAAAATGTAA
Organism: Hyles vespertilio; assembly: GCA_009982885.2. Lineage (NCBI taxonomy): Eukaryota > Metazoa > Arthropoda > Insecta > Lepidoptera > Sphingidae > Hyles > Hyles vespertilio. The sequence continues at coordinate 21,531,205 of CM042807.1, forward strand.
AGAATTTTTAATATTGATATGGTAATAACTAACGTAATAACTTTCTATAGAAGGTCCCTTAAGGACTAAATAAATTAATCGACTTGGTATTACATGCATCTCACAACTTTTTGCGGTAGAAAACCTGAGCTGCGAGACTTGGATTTTTTTACAGGATGTTTTTGATGGGATTTGATTATTTAATTTATCATTATTTATCATATTATCTAATGCTACTATTATAGTATGGTCTTTGAAATTCTATTTTTATACTTACGTCAACCCATTATGTGGGTGATTTTGTACCAGCCCATATGCGTTTTACTGCAGGGCACTGGCCTTTACAATCGGGAGTACTATTATGAGAGATTAGGCTATATAGTGCACACACGCTGGTCTAGTGCAGGTTGAAGGACTTTGAGACTTTCATTACCATTTACATTTTACATTTACCATTAGTGCTTAACTCGTTCGCCTCTAATTAAAAAAATAAAACAAGATCACAAATTTACGATACAATTTCAATACACGTGTAGCCAGGAGTTATTAGATAAACGCGAAACTCCAAATTAATTAAATAAAATACGCCTCGATATGCAAAACTTTATAGGCTTAGTCGAAAAGCGTATAATTTTATAGGTTTTTTCATTATCAAAATGTCACCAATCACCAAGGTATTTAAAACTAGTTCCATGATAAATGAAAGTTTGTGTTACAATGTGAACAATCTAAAACACATCAAATCCTTGCTTGATATTTTTATTGCAATGTATGGCGAGACGAGTATGCCGTTCGCCTGATGGTAAGCGATACGACCGCTCATGAACAGTAACAAAACCAAACAACGCCCTTAATAACAACCCGAGACACAAGATGTAAAGTCTCAATATGTCCAGTAGTTACTCTAGGTACAATGTCCTTCAATCCGAAACACAACAGTACGTTTAAACTGCTGTTTGGAGAGAGAAATGATATTGTGGTACCCACCCAGGCGGCCCCTCACATATGAGAAACCACCAGTGAATTAATAAAATATTTCCATTTTAATATTACCGGCCTTGGCGATAATATCTAAAGATTTTATTTATAGAAATTCTCAAAACCTATTTTAGTCATCAAGTCTTTCGACTTTTTCGCACAAACTGAATTAAAAATTCGTTAGAAAGAGAAAAAATAAACCCCGCCAAACAGCAGCGCAAATGCAATGTTCTGTTTCAATTTGAAGGATATTGTATCCAGAGTAACTACTGGACATATTGAGACTTAACATCTTATGTCTCAGGATGGCGAGCGCATTGGAATGCCAAACATTGCTTTGTAATTCAAGGTGCTGTTTGGTTTGGCTACTGTTCATCAGCAGTCGTATCGCTTACCATCAGGGAATGGGATGCTCGTCTCGCTATTCATAACAATAAAAAAAAACTACAAAACTACAAAATCTGGATTTCAAATCCGGGGTCGCACAAAGTGAGATTAGATTTTTAAATTCATTATCTGCTCGAAATCAGGAATTTGTGCCCAATATGGCGATAGGCTCGGCTTCTATCACATCGTGGGACAGACATTACAAGGCGTAAAGTGGGTGTCCTGGCACCTCTGCCTTCCTCATCTGAGAAAGAGGCGTGAAAGAGGAAAGAGAGCTTATCTATATATTTAATTTCCTTTCCCTCTCCAAAAAAAAGTGTGTCACTGCAGACTCTTTTTGAAAAATTTTCACAATAATTTCAAACATTGCGGGTCTTTGCCATTGGAATATATTACTACGTAATCTTAGTCTGATCCTTCTGATAAAATCACCACTAACTCATCAAAACATCAAATACACGAAAATCCAAAACATTCTAAAATAACCCTAACAAAGAATGCATCTGCGAAACGTCCGCTTTGTAAATAGTGTGCGTGTGTAAGTGGGTCGGATCGGCAGATTCTTAGTATACCCACTATCCATATGTTGCTTTTATTTTGATATTTTGTATACAAGTATGATAGAGGCTACGATGCACCCGGTTAAATAAAAACTTACTGTGAAAATTTACTGGTGATAGGTATATGTAAGAGGCCGCTTGGGTAGGTATCACCGCAATATCTATTTCTCCCAACCACAGCAGTGCAAATGTCCTGTTGTGTTTCGGTTTGATATTGTAGCCAGAGTAACTACTGGACATGTTGAGACTTAACATCTTATGTTTCAGGTGGGCGAGTGCAGCGTAATTCCTAGCATTGCTTTGTAATTCAAGGCGTCTTTTGGTTTTGCTATTGTTCATGAGCAGACGTAACTCTTACCATCAGGCGAACGGCATGCACATGAAAAAAAGAATTCATTACAATGTCATTTAGATACTTTTTTTGTTCTACCACCCGATTGGAAAAGCGGTTATCACAGAAGAACGGGCAAGAAACTCTAGTGTTGTCTTCTCAAAACCAGTTTATAACGCCGTCATTATTGCAAAAGTTAGAAGCAGGTTTAAATCAGAACAATCCATTAATTTGTTTTAATTCATAAGCAATACTTACTAAACACTAGATCGTATGTACTACTAATATCCCATCAAAAACATCCTGTAAAAAAATTCCAAGTCTCGCAGCTCAGGTCAGGTCAGCATGAAAACATAATGTATCGTACAATTTATACATAATGCTGCTGGCCAAGTCGATCTATTTATTTAAAACGTAAAGAATTTTTAATATTGATATGGTAATAACTAACGTAATATCTTTATATAGAAGGTCCCTTAAGGACTAAATAAATTAATCGACTTGGTATTACATGCATCTCACAACTTTTTGCGGTAGAAAACCTGAGCTGCGAGACTTGGAATTTTTTTACAGGATGTTTTTGATGGGATCTCACGTCTTTTTGTAGAGTCCTACTTTTTTCCTTTTCGGTACTTCTTACTTCTAGAATATCACTAACGATTTTTCTTAAAGCCTCTGTCTTATGAATTTTTCTTATTTTTGTAGGTATCAATTTATCACAAATATAGCGGATTTGATTATTAATGTTCTTTCTTTCATTGTAATTGATATTTTCGAGCTATTTAGTCTATTTATTTGCAAGTTTTTCTTCGTCATGTTTTTCTAGAGGAATGTTGTACAGTTTCATGGGCTGAATACACCATTTCCCTCTCTATATCCCCTCCTGTTATGCCTCATATATATAGATATCTATCTACAACTATTATTCCATTATATACGGGTACAATGATTCACTAACTGCAAATGTAACTTTGTAATCCTATACATTTATATGGGATTACAAAGTTATTCACGCAGTTGGTCTATCTAGAAAACTAGACACAAATTATGAAATGTTTGAATTTTCCCTTACTTTAGACACTAAACACTAATTATATTCTAAATTTGAAGGTTCTATGTCTGCTAGAAGTGCCTTCGACTTTTGATGATCGGTCAGTCAGTCAGTGAGTGACAAAATTACGAAAGTTTGATAAGTTATAATTCTTAAACTACTGGTTCAAATTGAATGAAATTTTAAATATACCGTGTTTACACAATGCCTGCTTAGTAACTGAAAATTCAGGCTTCATGCTTTAGCCACAACGAAGTTATAGGGAGTTAAAAATGGTCTGAATTGCTTCGAGAAAAGGATGTTACGGCCATGCCACTTTTTAGCTCGACTTGGAGGGGGCTCGGCCGCGCCCCCAGATATAAAGATGATTATTTTTTTTTTCTATTGTTCAAAAAACGCGATTATCTCAATAACTACTCCTTTGAATTGAAAATTTATTTTCCATAGAAAATTTATCAAGGAATGCTATATATGTACAACATGTAACAGATTTAAATGTAAAAGCGGAAAGTAGTACGTTCAGAATCAGCTACTGAACCGATATCAACATTTTTTTTGGTAGGTATTTTTTTTCAAAATAATTAGTTAAGACCAAGTAAATTACAGACACTCTTTCATTTACTACTCCGAACAAACGAAATTGAAACGTAACTCCAGGATATAAGATCATTTTTAAATGAATCACTAAACGAATACTCTAATAAACTAAATAATGAACAAAAATGAACTTTATTTGTTTATTTAAGCTATCTATCATTAATCAAACGCACACAACGATAGGCCTCAATAAACGTAATAAGCTACGAAAATAAATAACTATCATATTCTCTTTTCCGCACATTTCACTACAACTAGATAGAGCAGGATGCAGCTATTCTTTAATGCAATTTGATCCACCCGACAAACGATGGCGCGCGCGGCGCGGCGGTACATCAAAAGGTTTGGCAACCGGTATAGGGATGCGCCGCGAAAAAAATTACTCCCGGTATTTGCAAGACCTGGGCGATCCAAATCCCGCGCAATACATGCACTTAAATGAAACAAATTAAATTGTAACAAAAACACTATGAAATGAAACAACAAGTAGGTATTTCTATGAAAAATAATTTCGCGGAACGTTAAAATGGTGATTAAATTCGGTTTGTAATTTTGCTACAATGTATGCGGAATCCCGGTGTGTCTAATATCCCGTTATTGCAATCCCTAAGGCCTAAATGGGCACCGACTATGTGAAAAAAATCCAGTCGTGCACCGCAGTTATCTGTGTCTACTTGTGTTTAAGTGTTTAGTAGATATTTCGATAACTTTCGCGCGCGATGTCTTTTCGGTATTCGAATATTGAATACACTGAAATGGTGAGAACTTTGGCACTGTGTGGTGATAATGTATCATTGGCATGCAGGACATTTAACAACAGGCACGGCACCAGTGTAGTGTCCGACAGTATCTCGATGCTGAGTTCGGAGAGCGCTGGATAGGTCGCGGCGAACCTGTGCAATGGCCTCCTAGGTCACCTGACTTGACGCCTCTTGACTTTTTTTGTGGGGACGCGACGTAATAAATCTCTGGTATACTTCAGTGAAAGTACTAATGTGGAGGAACTAAAAAGTAGAATAGTGGCAGCCTTCCTAAAAGTGAAGAGTGACACTGAAGTTTTACATAAATTACGTGAACAATTACGCAAATGTGCATCAAAGTGTATCAAGGTGGTGGACATTTCGAACATATTTTAAAAAGAAATCGCCGCATGAGTGCCATGTAACACGTAAGTTAATTTTGTTGTATTTTTTTGTGTTGTGATTCCCAATCTAGTCTTCGTTGTTAGATATTGCGTTATCTAATTATCTTGTTCATTAGTAATTCAAAATAAATGACGCCCGTATCCTACCCGCCTGTAGGAACGAAGTTTAGCGGAAGTGAAATTAATAATATTTTATAGCCGATTCATGCAAAATATTGTCTTACGTTGGGTTCGTACGCATTATATCTAGTAAGTAAAATATTTAGATTTTATAGCTAAAACACAAATGTTATGCTTACAGATTAAATTAATAATAATTTGTTTACCAAACCACCCAGTAATCAGTTACGTACGTAATTTATATTTCGTTTATAGTCAGCTGTTTCTGCCGGCGCGGCGCGGCGCGGCGCGTCGCAGCGTTCGGTGTTAGGTACTCGTGTGAATGGGTCTTGTGTAAATGTGTGCGTGTCCGCGAGCGTGTGTAGTAGTACTCTCTTATTTGTAACTCGTGAGGTGACCATGTTAAGTGCCTACATTTGGTATAACTAATTTCATAAATAAAAGATTTTGTAATTATGGTAGTACGATTTCAATGCATAAACTATGATTGCAATAATATTTTAAAGTTGGGGTGTCTGAGGTTGTGAATTAATCCTGTTACACGTTGTATAATGCTTTGAAAAATAGGATCCGAGCATTCATATTTCATACATGTAAAAACGGATTTCCCATCAAGATTACCCTAGTAAAGATATTCTTCCTTTAATAAAAAACGAGAACGAAATTGCAGGCAGAGTAAGTGTCCTGTAGGACATATTGAGACTTAACATCTTCTGTCTCAGGATGGCGCCCGCAATGGAATGCCAAGCATTGATTTGTAATTCAGGGTGTAGTTTGGTTTTGCTACTGTTCATGAGGGGCCGTATTGCTTACCATCAAACGAACGGCACGCTCGTCTCGCCATTCATTCAAATAAAAAAAGGTTAGCCACAACGGCTACAATGTCGGAATTTAGAACCTCTGGGTCTGCTCTTGCCGGTAGGACTTAGGTACTAAAAAGGCTGCTATAATTCAAGATCATAATAAGTTTGCATTAGAATACCCTATTCTATTAATATCCAAAATCTGACACAAAGAATTTTGTAAATAAACCATAAAAACCTTACAAATAGATGAGCAATTGACAATTTTGTCGTTATAAGCGATCTCTTCCAGACAATTAAAAATGATAGGATGATGATGGATCGTAAGAGAATAAAATAAAAGTGGAAAATGTGAGATAGATAAAAAAGAAAAATTATATGCGTAATTTAAAACGGAAATATTATATTACCTAAGAACTAAGAAATAAATAAAATAATATGAAACAATTCATTTGCATAATTTAGACAGAAGACTCGATATTCTAGGGGTCATTGGAAAGCTATTTCAAAGACATCATTGGCCTAGTATCGGCTGTTTATTTGTATATTTTTATAGGCCTTATAAATAATATAACAAACAGAAAGTGAGCGATAGCCTAGTTCGGGAATTCTTGGCAGGAGGTTACGGGTTTGATCCTAGGGCAGACATTTCTAATTGTTGTGTGCCAACTGTAACTCATACCCACATATGTTTGTTAATTTATGATAATTTGATAGCCTTCATAACGGGATGATAATACACCGGTTGTGAAACGAGAGGTCATAGGTTCGATTCCCACAACAAGAAAAGTATTTTTGTGACCTATAGGTATTTGTTTCGGGTCCAGCATTTGTGAGACCGAAAAGTCTCTCGTAGTTTTTGATACCCACGACACAAGACTCAACCTTAGTGCAAGGTCTGTGTATGTGACTGTTATATTTATTTATTTATATTTGTACTCAGTAAAAGTTACTACAATATAGGCTTCCTTTCAAGACTTTATCAGTTACCTGTTGAAAACAGCCTGTCGTGTCCAAGGAATAGGATATTTGATTCCATTTTTTTTTTGTGTTTATCAAAACAAATCCATAGATATGGTCTAACAAACAAAGAAATTTATAAATCCGTTCAGAATGAAACAAGTTAGAAACGTTTTAATCTTGTAGTGAGAGTAACAGAAAAGAAATGCAAAACGAAGATAATGAAGTCACTAGGGTTATCATACGTTAAAGCGGTTGTGAAAAAGACAGCAAGATGTCCTCACTACACCCCTACTCTTTAATTTTAAATATTAATATTTGCCTTATGTTACAAGCAATTTTAATACTTTTTTGACAGCAAGGCTTTATTTTTAAAGTATTTGTGTTTGCAAGCAAAATAATACCAAAAAATGATAATAGACAAATACCCTATTCCCTGCAACTATTAGTCAAAGTTACAACATAATTCGGCTAGATTGCGTGACTACTGTGTATGTTGAATTATTTATACAAATATGAAATCATTAAACTATGCTAGCCATAATTGAGTCACAGCTGTAATGGGAAATGACGTATTTGCGGTGCAATAATTTGATAAACGCCGCAAAATCCGTTGCGGCTACCACCAATCTATCGAGGCCAGTGACTTTATGCATTAATAAGCAAATATGGAGCATGCTAAGGGTAAAAAAAACTAAAAAACACGCTTTATATAGAAAATCCAACTAAAAAATAGAAAATATTTTTTAAAACATTTGAATTATGAATATTGTATATAAGAAAAAAATATTTTTTATTGTAAAAAAAAACATACAAGTGAAGCTAATATAAAGCGTGTAAAAAATAACAAGGTGATGATGTTAATTTGAAATAGCAATAATTTCCATTACGAGGCAGGGGTCTTAAGTAAAATTCAGTCTTTAAGATGGAAATCTATACTAATATTATAAAGCTGCCGAGTTTGTTTGTTTGTTAGTTTGAACGCGCTAATCTCTGGAACTACTGGTCCGATTTGAATGATTCTTTCAGTGTTGGGTAGTCCATTTATCGAGGAAGGCTATAAGCTATATATTATCACGCTATAACCTATAGGAGGAAAGCAGTAGTGTTATTTCTAGCAAATACGAGAAAATTTTGTTCGTTTTTCGTGGTCCGATTGATCGATATTCTAAACTGATAGTCAGAATTAAATATTTTGACCGCCATTTTAAAATGTGTATGCACCCGGGCGGAGTCGGGCCCGACCGCTAGTAATATATAAATATAACTAATACTTTGATTATCATAACGTTTCGTATGTTTGTTTATGTGTTACGTAACAATTGAGGCATTAATATGAACTCTATGCGTCGCCATTTTTTTTTATATTCGCCGCAGATTTCACGGAACGACGAATAAAAGTTGGCCACTATATGATAGAGGTGCATTTTAGTGTGTAAAGTATATAAAACAATAAATGCAAGTGGATTCAGACCGATCTAATAAATTTAAAAAATATACGTTAAGGAACAATTTACACAATGACACATTTTAAAACAAGACAAGTCTCTCTGCTTAAACTTAGGCAAGCCAGCGTAAATATTATAATTTGTGTAGCAAGAAATAACTGTTGTTTTTGAAAATACATATCAAACAATTGTTGAAACATGAAAATCTACGAGAATATTCGCATTAGTAATGTATTTTTAAAACACCAAATCTACCACATTCATTTATCATTCAATAACATGCTAAAACACAAAACATAATCATCAAAACTACGCACAAACATAAATTCCAAACAGCATACATACAGCAAAACATTTCCCAAACAGCATGCAAGCTTTATCGTTATCTGCTCTCTTGCATGTTCAAAATAATATTAGGCGTAGTGACGCGGGGTGTGGGGAGACGCGCGGGGGGTACACAGGCGTGCGGGAGGGGGGGTTGGTGACTCCAGTGCGCAAATACACACTGCATACAATGACTGCCAAAGATCGCATCCCGCACAAATAAGCCGGCACGTGTAACCAGAGCCGTACTTGTAATGATGCACTTTATTTATTTTATGTAAATAAAGGCGGAAACATATTACTGAACCGCATGAAATTTAGTATAGAGACAGATGATACACTGGACTAACATATAGGCTACTTTTTATACCAAAAAAATGTAGTGTTTCCGTGGGATAAGTCAAGCATTTAAATATGAATTGATCGGGAGATTTTTGTCATGGACATGATGGAATATAACGAGACGGGCGGGATAGAAAGGAAAAATCAATTTTACTATGGCGGTTGCATTTTTGATGGACAGGATTAAAAAATATATGCATCCGGGTGAAGCCGAGCCCGACCACTAGTATGGTAATACTTATGTTAAATTCAATTTAAGTATGCAAATATGAGTAATATAAAAAAAAAAATATCGTGTGCGGTATATTTGTATTTTCTTTTTATGTATTAGCACGGCAAATAGGACTACGCCTGATATTAAGAGCAATGTCATGTATGCAATGTAGCCAGAAGCGATGGTATTTCCAAAAGATAATAAATAGGCATGTTAAATTGTTTCTGAGCCTTTTATAAGGAAACCAGGGTTATATCAGGAGAGCGGGAAAATACGTAAAACGGCAAACTAAGCTACTGGAACACTTTATCAAGTTTTGTATTATATTAGTTGAATTGTATTACAGAAAAAATACGATTTACATAAAATAGTCTTAAATTGTTACCATTATACTCGTACTTCAATTTATACTTGATAGATATAAAATTATGTTGTTTATTAAAAAATACAATATATGAATATGTAATACATTATTGATAAAATGCAACAAATCCTATAAAGACATATATACTTATAATATATTACCATATACTATAATAATCGGTGTCATTGTTAATCTCATAATATTCCAAAGAGAAGTTTGTTCTTGCGAATATTTTTTACGTTACATAAAATACCTTCAAAATCCAACTGGTGCTTATTGTACAGGGCTATCCTAGTGTATAAGCACCAGCCGTTTCTCATTATTGCCATATCTTAGCCTAAGCACTTCTAAATTAAGTAAAAATCTTTTGTTTGTTACTTTGGTTAAGAAAAGATTCAATAAACTAAATAGTTATATTAATATTTTATTATTATTATTTATTATTAACTCACATTTAAATAATCAAGAACGATCATAGTGCCATCACAATACTCTTATTTTTCAAAATAAGAATTTCCTTAATGTTGCAAAATGTTTTCAAAAGACATCGAAAAAGCTGTATCATTGTAGGCCTACGAAGTATCTCAGAACGGGTTAAACCGCCACTTGTTGTCAAGCGGAAATGTTCGCAGTTAGGTATGTTAGCTACCGTAAGTGAATCTGTATCAGCCCATATATAAGTCCCACTGCAGGGCACGGGCCTCCTCTACAACCGAGAGTACGATTGAGAGAGTTTAGGCCATATAGTCCACCACGCTGGCCTAGTACGGGCTAGCGGATTTTACATACCACAGAAATTGATACAAATTGCTGTTTTCCTTCTCCATTGTAGTGCCTATTTTTCGACTATCAATACCCACGTGACTCCGAAAAGCAGAGGTGCGCCCTAGGATTTGAGCCCACGACCACCGTCAACATGACGGCAGTAGTGTCAGGCCGTTGCCAACAGGTCACGCTCAATGGACTACAACAGAAACTATAATTCTTAAGTCTAGCAATACGTGCAGAGCAAGGATAGTAACGAAAACATTAACCATCTGTTTCACACTACGAATTGAAAAAGCACACCCAAGAATTAAATATCTAACTGAAAGTTATATTATCAGAAACACGCATTTATATAGTTTTTAAATTTACCAAGATTTTACACATTCCAATAAAAGTACTTTTTAAGAATTTTATCGCGATTTTGGTATTTTGGATTTAAAATTTTATCTTCCATACGTTTCTACAACTATAGATTTCGTGTTCATAGGACGAAAACACGCGTCCTTACTCCACAGAATGTGAGATAAAAGGTTTAGGTTGATGAATGACATAATATTCTGATAATAAACATAATTGTATTTCAACTGCCTTTCGCCGTTCTAAATATAATATATGTGACGAAAAATGATCACATAGTTTAACAAGATAGTTTTTTTTGTATACCAATTGAAAAATACCTTCTGATGTCTAACAAAAATACACTATTTAGTATTAAATGGTTTGAATATTATACACTTACAGAAATCCGGAGTTGTACGGTAATATTGTTTTTTTATATATTACCCATGTCCCACGCTAACAAGGAAACAACGTAAATCTCTATCATGGAAGTATATTTTGACGTCAATATTTAAATATGTTATCCAATTAGTAATTCATAAGCAAATCTTTGTAATTAAAGGTCGGAGATATTTATTTTAACAGTAAAAACATAATATTAAGATATTAATTACACCGTTTTTACAAAAGTAGTTTTGGATTTAAATATTTTTATTGTATAATTCATGAATGTGAAAATAATTATATGCACGAAATTCAGTTTTACTATATTATTTATGTTTTGCAATATTGATGTTCTTTTCCGAATTTCATAGTTGTATAATTAACGTATTTATTTAATTTGTATAAAAACATCGCCTACAACGGTGAGACTGCCAAATTGTGTGCTTTTTATAGTAATTTACAATATTTTTAAGTACATTTTGTGCAGCAAAAAAATGTATATACTTATGCCTGTCACATATTTAGCTTTATTTTAAAGAACATATATTATTCATGTACCTGCGGAATTTTCACGCCAAAATAAAAACTTACAGTTTGCCAAAACATACAAGAATACAACTCATTTAGTACATGTTCATTAAACCAAAACATTTTCTTGGAAGTTCTATTTATAGGTTTGGATGCTTCCCGAAACATTACAGATAGTTTACACTGGCCACTCATACTAAATTGAGATATTTTTCTTCACCTAATTGGTATAAACTGTGAGCTGTCACGTCCCATCATCTAATGTGTGCTTGGAATATCCTCTTGGCTTACATACTTTTCGATTTACAATCTTCAGGCAAAGGCCCAGTAGTAATGTAGGTTTGCATTGTTATTAGTCCGGAGCAACTAAAAAATAATGTTTAAAAAGCACCTTACACAAACTCAAAATAAATTTAGATTAAGAGCAGATTAAATAATGTCAGTAAGTTAATAATCTTATATTCTCTCATGGTAATCTCGAAACGTCGCAATAATATGTGAAACAAAAATTACAATGTCATGAATAATTAAAATATTATCAAACAGGTCTATTCAGTAAGCAATTCAGCAAAAGACGCCATCTTTGCCGCACCTCGAAAAGACACAAAACAATAAAAAAAAAACATTTCCAATACGGGCCTGTAATCGCATTGTACAATAACGTCATTCACGCACACAAAAACGCATAGTCAAAAATTCGTGGATGTATTTCTCTAGGCATCGTGGATGTGTGCATCACACGCGCAAGAGAGACAGATGTATACAAAACGCGCGAATGTGAGCGAGACGCCACGATCTTGTTATATAACGCATTATTCTTATAATTAACAGACAAAAATTGAGAGATACCACCGCGCGACCCTGAAAGCGGCCAGTGATCCCGTCCAACAAAAATTTGCACAGATCGAATGTGGGCGGCCTCGCTCCGTAGTTGCACAGCGAGGCACGCTCTAGGAAAAATTCAACTTCCTTGTGACTTTAGACCTACTTGCATGGGCTGCATTGAATGGCGCTGTGGGTTGCGACCTTTATATTTTTATGAGCTCATTTTATTGTTGTTTTTGTTTTGTTACGTGCTAAATCTGGGTGGAATGGGTGAATTGAATTGTGCGCAATTTTGTATGAGCACGTTTTGTATTGGTCATACTGAAAAGGCAAAACATGTAAAGTTTTGTTTGCCTACACACATGTTACGTAGATTGAAATAGTAAAAGCTAAATCCCATCAAAAACATCCTGTAAAAAAATTCCAAGTCTCGCAGCTCAGGTTTTCTACCGCAAAAAGTTGTGAGATGCATGTAATACCAAGTCGATTAATTTATTTAGTCCTTAAGGGACCTTCTATATAAAGTTATTACGTTAGTTATTACTATATCAATATTAAAAATTCTCTGCGTTTTAAATAAATGGATCGACTTGGCCATCGCATGAAAACATAATGTATCGTACAATAATGCTGCTGGCCAAGTCGATCTATTTCTTTAAAACGTAGAGAATTTTTAATATTGATATAGTAATAACTAACGTAATAACTTTATATAGAAGGTCCCTTAAGGACTAAATAAATTAATCGACTTGGTATTACATGCATCTCACAACTTTTTGCGGTAGAAAACCTGAGCTGCGAGACTTGGAATTTTTTTACAGGATGTTTTTGATGGGATCTCACGTCTTTTTGTAGAGTCCTACTTTTTTCCTTTTCGGTGCTTCTTACTTCTAGAATATCACTAACGATTTTTCTTAAAGCCTCTGTCTTATGGATTTTTCTTATTTTTGTAGGTATCAATTTATCACAAATATAGCGGATCTGATTATTAATGTTCTTTTTTTCATTGTAATTGATATTTTCGAGCTATTTAGTCTATTTATTTGCAAGTTTTTCTTCGTCATGTTTTTCTAGAGGAATGTTATACAGTTTCATGGGCTGAATACACCATTCCCCTCTCTATATCCCCTCTTGTTATGCCTCATATATATAGATATCTATCTACAGCTATTATTCCATTATATACGGGTACAATGATTCATTAACTGCAAATGTAACTTTGTAATCCTATACATTTATATGAGATTACAAAGTTATTCACGCAGTTGGTCTATCTAGAAAACTAGACACAAATTATGAAATGTTTGAATTTTCCCTTACTTTAGACACTAAACACTAATTATATTCTAAATTTGAAGGTTCTATGTCTGCTAGAAGTGCCTTTGACTTTTGATGATCGGTCAGTCAGTCAGTGAGTGACAAAATTAAGAAAGTTTGACTAGTTACAATTATTAAACTACTGGTTCAAATTGAATGAAATTTTAAATATACCGTGTTTACACAATGCCTGCTTAGTAACTGAAAATTCAGGCTTCATGCTTTAGCCACAACGAAGTTATAGGGGGTTGAAAATGGTCTGAATTGCTTCGAGAAAAGGATGTTACGGCCTATAGCTCGACTTGGAGGGGGCTCGGCCGCGCCCCCAGATTTCATTAAAATATACATAATTTACAATTGGAATAATGGCGTTGACTCATCTTTTTAGGAATTACGCGCAATAAAACATTTATTTTTTAGAATTATAAATTGCAAATATTCTTTTTCGCTTATGGAGTCCGTTAATATGAATTAACATAATAGAACAATAAGTAGATTTTCAAACTTTATTTAGTCGTTTCAGTATCAACGACGCACAGATTGAATTAGCAAAGATTACGATGTCGTGTCTCTATATTTTTTTATTATCTACGTTAAAATAATAAATAATTATACTATTATATAAATTATTTTCGTAATAAATAGATACAAGTGAAAGTATCCATGAAAATCTCATAAATAACTCCTATAAAGTATTAATACTCGTTGTTATTGCACAAAATAAATTATGACATAATGATCTTCTATGAACATTTTAAAAGTGTGTGAATTTCACCAACTCTTACTACCTAATAAGGTAGATATCTAGGTTCTTAACAAGTATTAGAAGATGAGCTATGCCTAGGGTCCTTTGTTGATAAGAAGGACATGGTCATAATATAATCCTACATATGATCAGTATTCGAATATATCACATTCTGCATCCGTTATTAAATTAAATATTATCATACCTAATATACTTAATTATTACCTTACTAAATATAATATATTTTAACAGATATTCAAATAATTGTACGTATCCAATATTATCATACTGTCAATACACGGACTCTGGCCTTGAAAAACTGACATTGATGGTAGTGTCATAATAATATGACGAATGATGTAACGTGATAAGAACGCAATAAAACGCAGACAAGCAAACAAATATGTAAGTGTGTGTGTCCATCTTGATGGGTTATTGCATTAGTAATGGCTCACGCCTTTTTATTAGGGGGTAGGTAGAGATGCTACTTATGCTGTAAATCAATTAACTTATTTCCTAAGATGTGACATACGGGATATATCTAGACACAACGCAACTAAAAAGTATGCAAAAAATCCACGCGTGCTTGATGCAAGCAAGTTCATTAGTTGTTTCATTTAAATATTGATGTTGTACTTGGCATGTAGTTGAATCCAGAGAGTATAAAAATCACGACATGAGTTTGCTGCTGTTTTATTAAACTAGATCCCACACCTGGGAAAAAGTCTCTTCATATTTCTCTATTTATAGCGAAATCTAATGGAATTTTGTGTTACAGTGTGAAGGACGTTGTAGCCAAAGTAACTACTATATTGAGACTTAACATCATATGTCTCAGGATGGCGAGCGCAGTGAATGTCAAGCATTGCTTTATTATTCAAGGTGTTGTTTGGTTTTGCTACAGTTCATGAGCAGTCGTATCGCTTAACATCAGGCGAACGGCATGCTCATCTCGCCATGATTTGCAATAAAAAAATATCGTCCCCCATCGCTTCGCTATCTTGGTTCTTCGCCTATTATTATTATTACATGGGGATTATTATGTCAGGGTTGGCATAGACAGCAATGCTAAGATATTATCAACATGTCGGGATGGGACGGGAAAAGCAATATAGTCAACGGTCACATTGAGTTTGTATATGAAACAGTACCCGAAATAATATGTTGATGTGGACTGAACTCAAAAACTATCTGTACCCGGGCGAAGCCGGGCCCGACAGCTAGTAGAGAATATAATCGAATAAGTTCCAAACATGATTTAACAGTAAAGTCTTGAATAGTTTGTCCAAAACTCCAAGTTTCTTAGTTGAAACGTACTGAGTCGCCGATCACGATGACAGATGGAAACTAGAACTAGCAACAAATATTACGCCTGAATTTACGTGATTCGGGCGTAACAGCCCAGACTGAGTTAGCGGATAGGTCTTTGCATAATTTGGATGTGATTCAAAAAGTTTCTAACAACAAATAGGTTGCAAACAGCTATTAGATGTTTGTTTTTCGAATTCGGTTTAGACATAACTTCATGCATGTATTTGGGAAGGGGTAGGTAAAAATAAAAAATATTTCTACTCGTAATGTTTATAACATCTTCATTAATACTTTTCTGTATCTGTATCAGCCCATATACGTCCCACTGCAGGGCACGGGCCTCCTTTACAACCGAAAGTATGATTGATTTTCTACAACCCTTTTATAAATAAATCCAATTCAATACTCACCATTAAGAACCCTAACATATTTCACATCCAAAAATAGCGCACTCACGTGTCCAACTTGCGAAATGATGATCTAACACGCAGTCATCTCCCAAACAACAGTGTGAGGCGAAAAACAAAACGACCAAGAATGTCACTGACCTTCAGTCTAGCTAGCCTAGTATCCGACATAACTCAAGGCCGACGGAAAGTCCTAGCTCCGAACTAAAAGACACCGAACTGAAAACAACAGAAAAATGAGGTCATTCACCGGAAATACTGCAAATATTTAAATAACAAATGCGTGCATAGTCACTTTATTGTTCCTATTAATTTGAAATACTTATTTGGTACATAAACATGTGAGTACATTTTAATTTAATATAATAATAATACATCCAACAGTCACATACATACCGGGTATATCAAGACTGCTACCGAAAACGAAGCCGGGTGGTAGTTTCAGTGACTACAAACACAATGCAACAGAAAAAGTTGCAAAAAAAAGTGAATTTTTTTTTTGTTATTTTTTTCCTATGTCCATATTTGGGTGGTAAAATACATTTTTTCCTAAAATAATAGTGTATACCCTTCTATTTATAAATACTCTAAGGTATAAAAGAGTTTGAATAATTATTTTAGCAAAAACTATGGATTTACCACCCACACATGACGATATTTAAAAAATCATAAAAAATTGACGCGTTTCAAAAAATTTTTAGTTGCATTGTGTTTGTTTGTAGTCACTAAAATTACCACAGCATCGATTTCGGTAGCAGTCTTGATAATTTCATAGTAGTATAAATGCGGCAAGAGGGCGGTTGGCTAATAATTTTTTCAACTAGTTCCAGTATCTCTTTGTAATTATTTTTTTAATGTTCGTTGACATCTTTAGTATTTATCATTTTTCATAAAAACTATTAAGTTTCTAATATTGTACTCAGTATCTAGTTTTAACATTACTTAATATTTTGCTACCTTTGTTTGCTTGCGTGTAATGTTGTATATTATATGTATTAGTCGTGTAGATCCTTAACTGGCTTAAGCTGCTTTTCATAACCATATATTCTATTGTATTGTGTAGCTGTGGATCCTCCTAACGTAAAAATAAAAATAAAATATACCCAGTAGTCTTAACTCCACTCTAAGATCGCGTTGTGTCGTGGGTATCAGAAACTACGAGAGACTTTTTATGATATGAAATGAAATGAAATTAAAATAGCCACTTTTTTTTTTCACTACCACCCGGTTCACAAGGCCTTTTTTCGCCAGAGAAGAAAGAAAAAAGAATGAAGAATTTTAGGTCTCACAAACACTCCGAACCGAAACAAATACCTGTGGATTACATAATTATTTATATCACAACAACACCACGAAGGCTGTAATAAAAGTCCATATTCGTCCCACTACAGACCAGCGCATCTAACTCTACGACTATGAGAGATTCAGGCTTTAGCGTAGATCGGTGGAATAACTTAACACGTTCGCTGACAGTACGTCATTAGGCGCGAAATTACAATAATGCGTTATGACAGTACGTCGAAGGACGGGCCACTTATTTTTAAGATTATTGGCAGTACGTCGTCCGACGATGACTTCTCATATAAGAATTATGAAGAGCAGTATCTTCTGTCGACGTAGTGTCGAATTAGGGCAAGCTAACAAATGTCCAGCATGAGACTACGTCTAGAGACGTATGTCATTTAGTATGACAAATTCTACTGTCATAATGTGGTGTAAGGTAATATGGTCACTGTCAGCGAACGTGTAAATAGTATGGCCCATAACACGAAGGAGTAATGGGGCCGATAGGGCCAAAAAAATCGAATGGAGAACACTTAGCAGTTAGCGTAAAGAACGTCAGACCACCTGGTAAAGGTTGCGGGACGTCGCTAAATGCAGGCTGCTCCATCAGGCCACAGTGGAAATCATTGGAGGAGGCCATGCTCAGCAGTGGACTTCCTAGCTGATGGATGGATGGATTACTTTATAGTGAAATCACAAACAACTTTTGCAGACGCCAAAATGTCAATATGAAAAGAATCACCAAACGTTAGATTCTCAGAATCCTCATTATCTGTAAATAATCGTGGTAACTAAAGTATTAACAAGTCTTTTTATTTGTTGCAATCAATACCGTGTTGAGCATGCCGTTCACCTGATGTTAAGTAATACGACTCATGAAAAGTGGCAAAACCAAACAACATCATGAATTACAAAGCAATGCTTGGTATTCCACTGAGCTCGACATCCTAAGATATAAGATGTTAGGTCTTAATATGTCCAGTAGTTACTCTGGCTATAGTTTCCTTCACACCGAAATATATCAGTGTATTTACACTCCTGTATGGCGAGAGAAATAGAAATTGATATCTAATAGAGATCGTCTACGATCTTTTTAAGTGCGAATGCCTTGTTGTTAAACAGTTGTGAATATATTAGAAATATATTTCTCTCTTCCCATTTATAAAATTGAACTGGTCATACTATTAGATTATAAGTATAAGATTAAGAATACATTTCTCATACAATGCGTGAAATACATATATATTTTTTAGCTTCATTAGTAGTTCCAAATTTCGCCACACGCCAATAGTAATTGGACAGACATTACACATATTATCACGTTTCTAAAACAAATAAAAAAGTCAAGATATCAGTGAGTGCGATCGTCATTTGAAATACAATTATTTTACCAACACTCCAATAATGCCGATAAGTAACACTTAAAACGAAATGATTGCAATTATAATCATAATTAATTGACATTTGAAAACTACTGATAAACTATGAATATGCGTAAAGTTTATCTTAACCCTTAAATGGATAATGTTGTTTTTAAACAACATACTAAACATCACAGATAAAATTGACCTTCTATTAATGTTTTGTTATTTTTGACAACTAGTTCTTATTTCTGAACGAATTTTGTACTTTTTTTAATGTTGGCACTATCCAATATTTTTATGCATCTGAAAAAAAGGTAATGTCAAATGTCACTTTGAAGAAAAGTTTTCTAGTGGCGCGAAACTAAGTTTTGTAGCTGTGTTCGGACTTTGATAAAATATAATGTAAGTATAAAACATATTTTTATTTGCTTGATTATATCTTCAATTGCATGTTTATGTTGTAAAACATTGAAAATAACTTGATGCTACTGTTGAATAAGGCGAAATATGGTATGTTGTAGGAAAACTACAATGCGCATTGCCTGCTAAATAAACGCATGTTTGGTGAAGGATTTTTATTTTGCTTTTCAGCATGCCGCGATTACTAGAAAGCGAAATTACAAAGTATTTAGAAACTCTTGAAGATTCAGAAGACGGCTTAGACGGGTCAGACTCCGAAGTAGAGGATGAAGGTCACTATTATCAAACAGCTCGAGATGTTATTCGAGACCTTGAAAATAGTGATGAAGGTGAGAATGCCCAGTCTGATAAAGTGGATGCTGATCCTCCTCTTGTCATCGACAACGATGAAAATATGCCAGACCCTCCTATTTTGGAAGCCGAAGAAGCAGCACCCCAGAGTAGATCACAAGGGATTTCTAAACGACCTCTGGTTTGGCGAAAACGGAATCTTGTTACTGCTGAAGACAGCCTTATTTTTAGGGGAGAAACTCAGATACCGGAAGCATTGATGTCTTGTAACACGCCGTATGATTTTTTTTCATTTTATTTTACATCAGATCTAAAAAAGCAAATTGTAGAACAAAGTAACTTATACGCAGTCCAGAAACAAATCTCCAATCCTGAAGTTATAAATGAAAATATCCTAAATAAATTCCTAGGCATTCTGATTTACACCTCAGTTATAAAATTTCCAAACACCAGGGCTTACTGGAGTGAAAAATTTGGTTATGATCACATAAAAAATACTATGCCGCTAAAAAAGTTTGAAAAAATAAGATCCACTCTCCATTTTGCCGACGATACGCTATGCTTGCCCAAAGATCATCCAGACTATGACAGGCTATTCAAAATAAGACCTCTTGAGGAAACGCTCAACTGCCAGTTTGGGAAGGTTCCCTTAGACCAAAGGGTTTCCATAGACGAGCAGATGTGTGCAACCAAAATGAGCCATTACATAAAGCAATACATGCCCAATAAACCCCACAAGTGGGGGTTTAAATTATATCTCATCTGCAGTCTACAAGGATATGCTCATAGATTTGAGGTTTACAGTGGAGGGGGCTCCAAAAATAACATCTTACCTGGTGAGCCAGATTTGGGAGAGTCTGGCAATACAGTCGTCAGGTTAGCTAGAATGGTACCACGCAATGTGAATCACATTATATACTTCGATAACTTCTATACTTCTGTGCCTCTCGTCACCTATTTAGCTAAGGAAGGAATTTTCTCACTGGGAACAGTAAGAGTAAACCGATTGAGAAACTGCAAATTGCCTGAAAAAAACACTATAATGAAAAAGAACGTACCCAGAGGATTCTATGAGGAAAACGTGGCGACTGTGGATGATATTGACGTAAGTGCTGTTGTGTGGAAAGATAACAAGCCCGTTAATCTTCTTTCCACTTACGTAGGAGCAGAACCAGCAACCACAGTCACACGCTTTGATAAATCGAAGAAAGAGAGAGTTGCTATTCCATGCCCCAAAGTAATCAAGGAGTACAATGCCCACATGGGAGGCGTGGACTTATTAGACTCATTTATAGGTCGTTATCACATCACAATGAAGAGCCGCAAGTGGACGATGCGCTTATTTTATCATTTCCTGGACC
This sequence comes from Hyles vespertilio, assembly GCA_009982885.2. Classification (NCBI taxonomy): domain Eukaryota; kingdom Metazoa; phylum Arthropoda; class Insecta; order Lepidoptera; family Sphingidae; genus Hyles; species Hyles vespertilio. The sequence continues at coordinate 21,552,151 of CM042807.1, forward strand.
TCGCAGTTATAAATTCATGGGTTATGTTCAAGAAGGTAAATAATATGAAAGGAAATAATCACTTCTCAATTTGGGTACATTCAGGCTAGAACTTGCTGAAACCCTCTGCAAATTGGGTCTACCTGCAAATGGCGCTAAACGTGGTCGACCTAGTGGGAGCACAATACAAAGAGAACTTGTTATGAAGAAGTTCCGTGGACCAGCTCAAGCAATTCCTTTAAAAGACGTCAGATTAGATCAGACATGTCATTGGGCAGTTTGGCTGGATAAGCAGCAGAGGTGCAAATTCCCGAAATGTTCAGGCTTTACATTTAAAATGTGCCAAAAATGTCGTGTATCTTTATGTGATACGAAAAAAAGCAATTGTTTTTATAAATATCATAATGAAGAATAAATAAATACATTTCAAAAACAATATCCACTCTTATTTTATCCATACTTGCAAAACATCAATGAATGCGCAATGTAGTTTATAAACAACACTCACATTATTGCAAAAAAAGTATAGTAAATTCATGTCTAGATTTTTTTACTCATTTTTCCTAGACAGTAATACACGTCTTTTACACAAATATATTTTTTTAAAACGTGAAAAAAAAATCATCCATTTAAGGGTTAACTAACCTTCAAACAGAGATAAACACTTCCGTAATAATAGTATTTTATTGTACATTAACCAATTAATAGATCTGAAGTGAAGTATCTGCTAACAAGAGTTCTACGAATGACAAATTTGGATGTACCAAGTGTGATATTTATTTGAGTTATCAGATTATTATCGCTTTTACATGAATTCCTCAAAGCGCCATAAAATTTGAATTATGCATACTAATGAAATGTAGTAGTAGACTACGGTGGAGCCCTAGCAACTATTCAAAAAGACCTCACCTTGTGTTTGCGATGTTTACATTACTAATTGAAAACACACTTTAAAACCTTTTTTGTTTCTCTATGACAGAGACTAGATTGGTAGATCTAAAATCATCTTTTCATTCTTCCAACACATCTAGAGAAAATGGATGAGATTCATTTGTTTGGTTGTATTGTTTAGTTTGAAGAGTAGGATTTTGAATGTCCATGTTCCCTTACCTGTTCCTAGATTTCCTCATTTTCTAATCAGTTCTAAAAATTGATCAATCACCATAATGTGATCAAATCAGAATAAAAAATACGTTGACCGTCCAAAAGCGTCTATTGTATTAAATTAACCATAACGACAACGTCATTATGGTCAACCTCAGGCTTCCTATGAGGATTTTTAGGGCAATATGTGTGAAACGGCTCAGAATCAGCGACTTTCTGCAACTTTTAGCCTATCGCGTGTCGCCTGTCAGAGTTTGGATGATTGACGAAAGCTTACATTATCATTATACTTACATCAACCTGTCCCACTGCTCTATCTCTATTTATCTATTTAAAGTGCTGAAAATATCTCTTCCCCAAAGATTTCCACATCGGCCGATTAGAAGCGGCCGCCAGTCTGCATCCACCAACTTCCTGCAACCTTGGTCTATCCACCTCGTAGGTTGGACACCTACGAGGACCAACAAATCAATAGCCAAGGAAGTGTTCGTTTAAACATTATGAAATTGTTCATTCGTTGTATTTCGTTGTTTTGTTTTTGTGCGCTGACGTCACCAGGCAACGCGCGCTGAGTTCACGGTCGCGAGCAAGTTCAAAGATGTTTCATCGACCACTGCGGTACATATGCGTTTGTTAGTTTTTGTGCAAGGGGTGCCGGCATCTATTCCTATTGTTCAGAGGCTTACGAACTTTTGTATTGTTCTAAACTATTCTTAGGTTCGGTATTTTTGGAACATTTAAAAATATTGCAGGCATTGTATTTATTTTATTATCTTGTGATTTATGTGAAGTTGAAATGAGGTATAGTTTCGTCTTCGGTGTAAAGGTGAAGCATTCATTTCAAATGGATCAAATTTTGTAGGTTTATATTTCACAAGCTTTTCACATTTATTTCTTTTTTTTTTTGTATAATAGTATGACCAGACTTAGTATATCTGTAATGTGAGAGCAAGTAGACAAAACAAAGAAGATATTTTACTCTTAATCGACATACAATCAATCATTTCAATTCCAAAGTTGCGGCAGCTGGCAAAGCGAGCACAGCTGTTTTCTGAAATGAATAATATTTGAAATTAAACGATGCAAAATAAAGAATCCTATACATCCTATTTCAATGCGCGATAACCCTGTACCTCACATGTGCAAGTCATAATATGCGTTCTTGTGATGTAATAAAATAAAAATATATTTACGACGGTTTAGAAGCATGATCGAGGCCAGCCAAATAGTTCTGTCGACAAGGAAAATGTGAAAACTAATGCAATTTACAATTATTTCTGAAAATACTATTGATAAATAGAACATTTATCTTTTTCTTATTTCTAATTATGTTTTTTTTTATATATTAGAATCTCAAACATCACGACATAACACATAAAATTTATATTAATTACATAGGTACTTATCCTTCTGCATGTATCTATAACAGGATATCTTTAATATCTATATTCTTATCTTCGGTCACAGGAAGTCCACTGGTGAACACAGGTTTCCCAAAGTATCTCCACATCGACCTGTTGGAAGCGGCTTGCATCTAACGACTTCCTGTAGCCTTAACCAGCTCGTCCGTCCACCTTCTAGGAGGCGTTTGACACTTTGCTTACCTGTACGTTGCCTCCATTCCAGAACCTTTCGGCCTAAACGGAAGAACATGTCATCATCATCATATCAGCTACAGGAAGTCCACTGCTGAACATAGGCCTCCCCCAAGGATCTCCACAATGACTTGTTGGAAGCGGCCTGCATCCAGCAAATGTCTGCAACCTTAGTCAGATCGTCCGTCCACCTTGTAGGCGGGCGTCCGACATTTCGCTTGCCTGTACGTGGCCTCCACTCAAGAACCTTTCGGCCCCAACGGCCATCGGTTCTACGAGCTATGTGCCCAGCCCACTGCCACTTCAACTTGCCAATCCTATGGGCTATGTCGGTAACCTTGGTTCTCGTACGGATCTCCTCGTTTCTGATTCGATGTCGTAGGGAAACACCGAGCATAGCCCGCTCCATGGCTCGTTGAGTGACTTTGAGACTTTTAATGAGGCCCACAGTGAAAGGCCACGTCTCGGTGCCGTATGTCATCACTGGTAACACACAACTATCGAAGACTTTCGATTTTAGGCACTGAGGTATTTTGGACGAGAAGACGTCGCGAAGTTTCCCGAACGCTGCCCAACCGAGTTGGATTCGACGATTGACCTCTCTCTCGAAATTGGATGCCTAACCGGACCACTTGTCCTAAATAGACATATTCATCTACAACTTCGAGAGTCGAGCCCCCAACTCCAATAGGGGTGGGCACAACATGGATATTCGACATGATCTTCGTTTTATCCATGTTCATTTTAAGACCCACCTGTTAGGAGACTGGATTAAGGTCTTCGAGCATAGTGCTAAGGTCTTCCAGCGATTCTGCCAAGACTACAATATCGTCGGCAAATCGAAGGTGAGTAATATACTCGCCATTGATGTTGATGCCGAATCCTTTCCAATACAAGAGCTTGAAGGCATTTTCCAGCGCGGCAGTGAACAGTTTCGGAGATATGACATCTCCCTGTCTCACACCTCTCTGTAGTGAAATAGCCTTCGTGCTCTGATCCTATACTCGGACCGACATGGTGGTGTTGTTGTATATACACCTCAACACTTCGATGTACCGATAGTCTATGTGGCACCGCTAAAGAGACTGCAGCACAGCCCAGGTCTCGATCGAATCAAAGGCTTTCTCATAGTCCACAAACGCTAAACAAAGCGTCAAGTTATACTCCTCGGTTTTTTGTATAACCTGCCGTAGCGTATGAATATGGTCTATGGTACTAAAGCCTTTTCGGAAACCGGCTTGTTCGGGAGGCTGGAAGTCATCAAACCTAACATAATAATATTCGTATATATTTTAAAACCCCGCCGCACATGCTCACACTCGCATTGGCCGTCACGAGCCGCGTGCGAGTGGCAGTATTTAAAACCTATGGCGCAGTACCAAACACCACATTTGCTCTCACGTCCTGCACCCTGCATCGACACGTGAATTATATTTTTCACAAGGTTTGCCTTACTTATGAAAATTTAGCGATCCAGCCCGGCTTCGCCCGGGTGCAAATATTTTCTGAAGTTCACTTTAGAAAAACAGAAACTATTTCGCGGGATAATTGTTTTAAATGTTTTAATTCAACGTTACTGCCGAAATTTAGGCTACATATCCCATTTATTTGATTTTGAAAGAGTATCAAATAATTCCGTGCACATCTCAAGTGAACATTACATTTTCTTGGGATAAAAAGTAGCCTATATATTAGTCTAGAGCAGGGTTTCCTAACCTGGGGTCCGTGGACCCCTGGGGGTCCGCAGACAACATAAAAATTACGACAACAAAAAAAAAATTAATAAAAAAATTGATTTATGAACAAATCGCTCTTCTCAAGGTAATTTTGATTATTTTCCTACTCTCTCGTAATTTTTGCTATCAACTAGCTATGTTGCAAAAGGAGACTCAGGAAGTAATCATTGAGCACCAAATATATTAAAATAAAAATATATTCGAACTTTGAAGTCTTTATTTCGAGATTATTTTCCACATTCAGACCGCGGTGACAATTGGTTTATGGACCCATTCCGTGTTAATGTTACAGACGTCATAGGCCTTACAACTGTTCAGGAAAATCAATTAATTGAAATAAGTTGCGATTCGACACTAAAAAGAACATTCAAAGAATATGCTTTAACAATTTTTTGGTAAAATTTGAAATATGATTAAGTAGAAGCAGTTGTCGCCTTTCCCCACAACAAATTTAAGCGATAAGGGTTTTTAAAATACAGAAATAGACTACAACTAGAAGCAGATTTAAGGCTCCAACTGAGCAACAATGACCCAAATATTACAATTTTGGCCGCAAAACGGCAACATCAACCATCGCATATTTACAATAATTTACATACATACATAAACTCACGCCTTTTTCCTAGAAAGGGTAGGCAGAGGTGCCAGGACACCCACATTTCACCTTGTAAGTTCTGTCCCACGATGTGATAGGTGGCGACCCTATCACCATATCGGGCACAACACTCTGGGCTGATAATGAATAGAAAAATCCAATATCACTTTGCCCAACCCGGGATTTTAACCCGAGACCTCAGCTTTGTAACCGTACCCTTGTACAACTACGCCATCGAGGCAGTCAAAAAAAATAAAATAATTAATGTAAGTAATATATCCATGGATTTTTTTTGCAAATAAAAGTATAGGAGCGATTTTTTTTTCGTATTATTTATAGGGGTCCGCTAATCATATTAAAGTGGCGCTAGGGGTCCGCACTAGAAAAAGGTTGGGAAACCCTGGTCTAGAGTATCAGCCATCTCCATACCAAATTTAATCAAAATCGGTCCACTGATTTGAGCGTGAAGAGGCAACAAACACACAAACTTTCGCATTTATAATATTAGTAGGATTTTTAATTTATATGATTAATTAATTTACATAGAACCAATATAGTTTTATTACGTATAAAATTACCCACGGCTTATCAGGGTTTTTCATGTTCTCTAACAAAATACTGACCTTAATGTTATCGAATTCATGCTAAATTTAACTATTTGAAAAATTGCAACATATTTTTCAGGATTGTCGACGTTTTTACAAACATATCAAAAATATGTATCTGTATCAGGCTATATACGTCCCAACTCCCACTGCAAGGCCTCCTCTACAATCGAGAGTGCGACTGAGAGTTATTAGGCCATATAGTCCACCACAATGGCCTAATGCGGGTTGGTGGACTTTACATACCACACAAGCTATTCCAAATTGCTATGGTATGTAGGTTTCCTTTCGATGTTTTCCTTCACCGTTGAAGTATGTAGTAGAAATCAAACAAATAATCCATGATAACGTATTCATTTGTTTATTTTTACTTTATTGTTTAGAAACAAAGAAACTACTATATACAACAACTAGCGGCCCGACCCAGCTTCGCCTGGGTGCATATATTTTTTGATTCCACTCCACACCAAATACATGTTATTTTTCGTATTAATCTCTTGTATACCTAAACTTGACATAGCTATCCTACTGTCTGGCTCAATCCCGTCTCATCCGTCTGTTCAGTCTCTTCCCGATCCGTCCCGTCCTTTCTCTTTTATTATCCATCCCGTCTTATAACGTGCATTTACATTTCGTCCTATCAAATCTGTCAGCTATCCCAGCCCTCTCCCGTACCTTCCACTCTATTATATCCCGTCTCTCCATATACATGTACATACCGGGTATCTCAAGACTGCTACCGAAAACGAAGCCGGGTGGTAGTTTTAGTGGCTACAAACACAATGCAATTAAAAATTTCGCATAGAAACGCGACAATTATTTTTTATGATTTTTTAAATATCGTCATTTTTGGGTGGTAAATCCTTAGTTTTTGCTAAAATAATAATTTAAACTCATTTATACCTTAGAGTATTTATAAATAAAAGGGTATACACTATTATTTTAGGAAAAAACGTATTTACCACCCAAATATGGCCATAGAAAAAAAATAACAAAAAAAAAATTGTCGCTTTTTATTGCCATTTTTTCTGTTGCATTGTGTCTGAAGTCGCTTAAACTACCACCCGGCTTCGTTTTCGGTAGCAGTCTTGATATACCCTGTATAAAGATTGCCTTATGAAATTATGACATTAAAAACTTTAGCGTTTTTTATTGTCCATCCAATATTACGTCCCTTATTTCAGCACCAAAATGCTGTTTTTCCTAATAATATTGCACGTCATTACTTTTTGTTAGTAATAAAGTAATAATAACCATTTAAAAAAAGAATTGGCCAAATTGGTCCAGGCGTTGTTGAATTATGCGGTTACCAACACATTTTGCGATTCATTTTTATATACAACAATAAATATAAAATCAATCATATTAAGATAGTTTAGAACGAACCATCTGCTTACCCCCACGAGATTCACGCGTGAGTTTATGCTACATTCCATTTTGTTATAATTACTTTAATAAATTTCCTTTTATCTTTAAGAACCATTTTACGCTACAAATTTTATTACCAATTACCATAGATTTCCTCAAATATTGTCCACGTTCGACTTTTTATCGGAAGAAGCTAATTTGGAACTACTGAAGTAAATTACTATTAGAAATATTCCTTTTTTTAAGAAAAATAATTGAAAATAATAAAATTGAAATTAATAATCACATTTCTTCACTTAATTCTGGTGATGAATGAAATAAGGGATACGAATAATTTGCAATACCTCTAATGACCTATCAGCTTATCATAAGATATGAATGCGTATTGAAATATAAAAACAATTGCGGATGTTTTTTTAAGTTCTCATTCATATTAGAGTTATATAATATACAATATGATATGGCTGTACCTACGACCTACGTAAACAGATATATAAAAAAATATTTATAATATTTTTGTTGCATTTTTTACCTTCCACTTATAATATGTACTTATTATCTTGCCGTAACTTTCATTAACCCACATGTTCATGGGGAAGCAACAAGATTATTATTTTATAATTTTACGACCTCGCCCACATCATATCACATTTTAGTATTAAAACATTTATATCAATAGCGTTACATTCAAAATAGTTCGTATTACATAATGCGTAGGAACACGGCCTTGTTCGCCCGCCATTGCAATAGCCTTACACTTGACAAAGATCTCAAGATGGCGACCATGAAACTCACGGTCAGAGCAGTTAACTCAAAACTTTGCGTCGAAAACGCGTTTTAAAAGTCCTTGTTATATAAAAAAATCAATAAGGAACTAATAATAACCCTAAATGACACTGCAAGTGCTGAGCATATAAAATTGACTTGGAATCACATGCAAGGGATATTAAACCCTAATTTTGAATGAATAAAGACGATAGTTCTCTAAGAGGTGTGTAAGGAAAGATGAACGCATTGATTACGTAATGTACTTGAATCAGCATTCACGGTCATGGCGTGTTTGGAGGTCAACCTGTAACTTTCAATGCAGAGTAACTCGATGTGGTCATAGTCATTATGACTTACCACTTTGAGTCCTGGACTAAATAGGCTTAAGCTATTTAGTATTCTAACCTTCCTAATTAAATCAACGACGCACACTTCCGTCATTGGACATTCCGTCATTGGTGGTAAATCACCTGGGCATGACGGTCTCAGCATTGAGCATTTCAAATATGCTGGGGTGCATCTCCCTCGTGTCTTGTCGCTATTATTTGATCTGTGTTTGGCACATTCTTATTTACCGCGTAATTTAATGAGGACTGTGGTTGTACCGGGTTTAAAGAATGGGTCTGGAGATGCATCACACAGGGCTAATTATAGACCCATCTCACTTGCTACCGTTACGGTGAAGGTGCTGGATAGCGTGTTGAATGGCTACTTGTGTATTCATCTAGTACTTCACGATGCGCAATTCGGTTTTAGGTCGGGTTTATCGACTGAAGCTGCGATCTTAAGTCTCAAGCATACTATCAGATACTATACAGGAAAAATAACTCCTGTATATGCATGTTTTCTGGATTTGTCTAAAGCGTTTGACTCGGTAAACTATGACATACTCTGGGAAAACTTAGTAAGACAGGCATGCCCTCTGATTGTGTTTTATTGCTAAAGCATTGGTATAGAAACCAAATAAATCAAGTGAGATGGGTTAATATATTATCTGATGAATATAGGTTAGAATGTGGAGTACGCCAGGGTGGTCTTACATCTCCAAGCCTTTTTAACTTATATATAAACGGCTTGATCGAGGAACTCAGCAGTGTACATGTTGGGTGTCACATTGACGGCGTTTGTGTTAATAATCTCAGCTATGCGGATGATATGGTCTTGCTGGCTCCCTCGCTCAAGGCGCTTAGGTCTCTCATCCGTATTTGTGAACGGTATGCCTCTGAACACGGTCTTAAGTAAAATTCCAAGAAGAGCCAATTGCTGATTTTCAGGTCTGAAAATTTTAAGCCTAAAACTGCCTGCTCTATAAAACCTGGAAACGACACGCTTCGAATTGTTGACAGTTGTAGGTATCTGGGTCACATGGTTACTGACGACCTAAGACCTATGATCTAGATATAGAAAGGGAACGAAGATCGCTTGCTGTAAGGAGCAATATGCTCGCCCGCAGATTTTCACGAGCTACGAGACAAGTAAAAACAACCGTTCCGTTCTTACTGTCAATCTTTTTACTCTAGCAGTCTCTGGATCCGGTATACGCAACGAGCTTATAACATACTGCGTATCCAATATAACAACGCTTTCAGTATGCTGTTGGGGTTGCCTCGATACCGTAGCGCATCAGAGATGTTTGTCAATGCACATGTTGATGGTTTTCACGCAATAATGCGTAAGAAAGCTGCATCAATTCTTCCAAGACTGCGTGGTAGCTCCAACAGAATTCTGAAAATGATATAATATCAATATCACTTTGCCCAACCCGGGATTCGAACCCGAGACCTCAGTTTTGTAACCGTACCGTAGTACAACTACGCCACCGAGGCAGTCTAACTAAGTCTATAACTAAGTCCTAATAGAATAAACTAAGTCCATATGTGTGTTACTAACACACATATGGACATATTTTGCTGAAATAAATGTTACCTATTATTATTATTGGATGCTCCCGCTCCGGCAATAATCGGGACATGTTGAGAGGCATCGCGAGAATGGCCCAGCAATCGGTTTAAGCCTGTCAACGATCACTCTGTCAAGAGTGTACGACTAAGAAGTATCCTAACGGCATTATTCATAGACTGTTTTAAAACCTATTTTAGCTATCGAATGTTTTCGAATCGAAATATTATAGTTTATTAAATGTTAAAGTTCAAGTTTCATAGGGGGCAAACGTGCATGCGGTTCACCTGATCGTAAGTGAACAGTTGCCGGCCTTTGAGGTGGGAATACGCTCGTTTTTTGAAGGTCGCAAGGTCGTACCTGTCCGGGAATGATGCCGCTGGCAACTGGTTCCACAGATTTGTAGTACGTGGGAGAAAGTGCCGTGAAAAACGTACTGTAGTAGATTTCCAACCTCCAAGGTGATGTGGGTGGTAGTTGGAGGTTTGTCGTGTTGTACGGTGGCGGAACTCAGCAGCAGGGATAAGTCCGAACAATTCTTGAGAACACTCCCCGTGGTAAATGCGATAGAGAATGCAGAGCGAAGCTACATCTCTACGCAAAGCCAAAGGATCAAGCCGGTTGGAGAGAACCTGATCGTCAATGATTCGAGCAGCCCGACGTTGAATGCGGTCGAAAGGAAGAAGCTGGTACTGGGGTGTCAGTAGTATTGATTCGCCAGTTCTAGCTCAAGACTTACCAGCTAAACAGTCAAAACTGCATGACCCGAAACTAAAAAAAAAAAAAAAAAAAAAAAAAAAAAAAAAAAAAAAAAAAAAAAAAAAGTTTGGTGTCAAATTGGGGGTTTTCGAGGTCGTCCGATCGATCTGTGCTATCCATTTTCTTCTAACTGTAACCGTTACCTTTTTAGCTATTTTATTTCACCAGGTCCACTACCCCTAATTAATTAGCTAATGTTTTTAAGGTGATTACGTTAAATATCTCCTCGACTTCGCTCTTAATTACGGTCACTTAATGTATCATCACTCGATGCTAATCACCCTATTCCTCATCAATAACAACACTTTGTTTAAATAGTTCATGTTTTATTCATTCAAAAAATTGATTTGAACATCATATGCAATATCATATCATTTTTAAACGTATCCATATTAAAATTATTTAAAAAATCACTTAATGATTTCCCGTTAAACTTATACAATATGTACAATATACAGTACTCTCCACAGACTGAAGTCCAATCATTTTGTATTCTGCTACTACTACATTTCCATTGTTTTGAATTCCTATTCAAGAACATTCTGTGATAACCAGTAGGAGAACGTCCATAAGAATCAAAATATTCTCCAACACCGCAACTATCTATGTGTATACCTATCCAGTGAGATCCTGGCTTTGTGTCCGGGTCCAAATTGCTTATAACATACATAGGAACTTGAACATTCATTGGCAATCTGTTTGCAGCGTATACATTATACTGTAGACTTGGATGAATTTTTCCTAAACATTGTTGAATTTCATTGGTATTCATTGTTGCATTTAAGTTCCATATGACTGAATACTTCGTAGGATAACAGGTGAGTGAAAAGATCATGATATGATACATATATTTAAGAGTGAAATAAGGTGCAAATAAAACGGAGAGTATATTGTTACAGTAAATTTTATTTTGATCATAAACTTAGTACTAAGTAATACAGAATTCATTATTCTAGTCTTAGCTGCTGTAGTCAACAGTAACATTACGATTTTTATCTATTTCGATAACGTTATCAAACTCAGCATATACAACACAGTTTATAGTTTGAGTAAGTGTGGATTCAAAACGAACTTCTAATCTTACGCTACCATGCTTTATAAGATTCCAATGACTCGATGAATTGGCTGATAAATCAGGAGTAAGATCAAAAGCTAACAGACAATAACCATTGGAGTATTTATCACGAGATATCCCATTACCTTCATTTAGAAAATGTATTCCCGTTCCTGAGAATAAGGTATGATATGTTGTAGTAAACATTTTATTCTCAAACGATGGTTGCAAAGCTTTTGAGGGTATTTGATGACCATCTATGTACAAACAAAATGAATTCATATCATAGTTTTCAAAGTTCAGTGGATTTTTAGTGAGACTACCATTGAACGCTGCATTATTAACAAACCCAACTATACATCTTTTAGGTACTTGTCCTAGAAAAATATTATCAAGCGTTTTTCCTTGAACTCCAGATGGTATTGTTAAAACTTTAACTTCAGCTCGAGTTATGGGATATTTTGCAGTAGTAGATGCTAGAACTTTTTGATGTGCAAGCAAAACACTTGGATTAATTTTTGCTCTTCTTACAACAAGAGTTGCATCTGTTATGCTAACCTTAAATTTCATATCATCTGTAGAAGCCATAAGGTTGAACGATTCACGAGATCTGACTAACTTTACACTCATTTCAACGCCGTTGATTAAAAACTTTTCTTGATTAAATATATCACCGTGAAGATGACCAATCATTTCTACTTCCTTACTCTCGGTTACTAATTCTTGTCTTTTAGTAAAACCAATATTTGTTCCATCGGTTGAGTTCATTTTTCCTTCTGTATCTTCATACCAAAGACTGCATGTTAAATGAGATTCTTTTGCAGCAGGAGCATAGTTTAAGAGAGTTTCTATATAGGCACGATATGGGTATGTATTGTTAGGAGGTGAAACTAATTTTTGGTTCAAGTAAACATCCAGTTGACTAAAAAGTGAGTGTAACCAATTATTAACAGGGGCAACAATGGTTGATGCATTTAGTCTTGTTGAGTCTTGACTTAATATCTTTGCTCTTATATGAATAAGAGTATGTGACAAATCTATATAATCATCCCCAGTTCCAGGCACCTGAAATTCTATAGGACCATCATCAGCTAGAGATGATATAGGTTTGTAGTGTATCCACAATCCACTTTCTATACTTGTTTGTGTTGATGGTAGAGCAAATAAATCTAATTCTGATTTGATACATTCACAAGAATGACTATGTAAAAATGACATTTTATTTTATGAAAAAATATCTTTGTACTTTTGTGGAGTCTTTGTTTTTATTCCTTTCACCTTAGCAGTTGGTGGTGTAATGAATGCAGATAGTCGTTTTCTTTTTGTTTTATATCCTGAACCCGACATTATTTTATCTATTTTATCATCAGCTTTTCTTTTTAAATTTGAACTAGCTTCTTTAAGTCTCGTCTTGATTGACTCTTCCATTGGCCGTGCACTAACCATATCTGATAAAAGCCCTACACCTGTATTTAATGCTTCTTTTCCAATAGTCCGTGCTCCACTTGATATTAATGGTAAAACTGAACGAAACAGTCCTCCTAAAAAGCTACCAATTCCATGACCACGTTGATAAGGTGCTCCTTTGTAAATTACTCCTATTCCTGAACCAGCTTGGTGAGTGTAGTAATGTTCATATGGACAGGTTATGTGATCTCGAGGATACATTATAATTTTCTAAAATGTAGTTTAACACACACCGTCCCAAATTGGAATGGTATATTTCGACCCGTGCTTGTTCTTATATCTATCTCAATCGTGTCAAATTCTCTGCGCATAACAGGTATATAGTGAGGAGGTGAAAAGACATGCATTTTATTAGCACCATATATATATTTGGCTGGATCTAAAGGAATTATTCTTAATAGTGGAGTAATCACGTCTCCTACAATTTGAGGTTCTACTATATCACAATAAACAAATAGTTGGGATGGTAATCCTAAATGTAAATTTGCTGGACATTTACCGAATCCTTTATCTACAAGATTTCTATTGGGTTCGTATCCTAATTGGATTGCCAATTTAGGTGATAACTTCAGTGATACGATTGAGTCATCCATAACTGACACAGAAACAAATTTAGATATTTCATCATATCGAAACTTTACCTTTTCTTTAATATTATTTAAGGCTGATAGAATATGATTTATATTATCATAGTTTGTGGCTGGAATGTGAGTTTTATAGTAAACCAAGGATGCTGTTTCTTCATTTGGCATTAACATTCTTTTAGTTACATATATTACATTTTCATGCTCTTGAACAGTGAACATAGTGCATGGATATTGAAATTCAACCACACCAACAATCCATTCTCCCTCTAACTTTATAGGTTTTGGTAGTTTAGTAGAAAACATAGTTGTCTTATTTTCAGGAAAATATTCCATAGAGCTGTTGCTTGGTAATGTTAAATAAAAATTATGTTTTATCATATTGTTTGCAATTCCGATGCTAGTATCCAACTGTTGAACTTATCAGGATAACCTTTCCACTTAACTAGCAATTGCTTTTTGACACCTGAATAACGAGATCTGAGGATTTTATCAATTTTATAGCTGGAGGTGGGGTTATAATTTACTCTTTGTAGTTCTTTTTCATAAAACGTACCTTCAATTACTTCATCTTTTAAATCTTTCAAAGTGTAGACAACCCATGGTGATCTGTCAATAATTGAAGATATCACAAAAATTTCATCACTCCAGTTAGACTCGTACCCCTTTTGAAATACGTGTTTATATTTTGTTATTCGTACATGATCACCAATATGAAACTTAGGTAATGGGATATCTTTCGTGGTTCTTACTGTATCTTTATCATATAAATTATTCCAAACAGTAATTATATTGTTAGAATTTACATCACAAGGAGCCATTTTAATACTTGAATGATAACTATGGTTATAAGCATACAATAAATCTTGTAAAATATCAATGTATTTATAAGTATTTTTATGAGTAAAATATCGCCACATTTTTGTTTTGAGTGTCCTTTGAAATCTTTCAACAACACTAGCTTTAATATCAGGATTATTTGTAGTATAATAATTAATATTTTTTGTTTTAAAATAATTTTTAACATCTTTGGATGCGAACTCAGTACCTTTGTCAGATTGTATGTGAGTCGGAGTATTACATGATTCTCTGAATATGCTTTCAAAACATTGTTTTATTGTAGATGAATTTTTGGTTTTTATAGCTCTAACATATGCATACTTACTAAAAACATCAATAACACACAATATATAATTGTAACCATCATTATATTTACTATAAGTTCTCATGTCACTCAAATCTGTTTGCCAAAGTACATTTAAATTTGATAAAATATATTTGTTTCGAGGGAATTTCTTATATATCGGCTTATGAAGAGTGTACGTTTCTTGTGATTGCAACCATTCTTTAACTTCCTTTTTAGTCATTTTACCTTTCATAGCTCCGGCAAGTTTGTCAATACTACTATAACCAGCAGGGTGTGATGCATCATAATAAATATTGTGAATTTCTAATAAGGGGTCCATTTTTCCCAATCTATTTTTTTCCTTACTTTTCTAATGTACTTTTCAGTAGACATAGGAGTAGTAAATTCCTCAACAGATGGCTCCTCAAGATCTTTTAGTTGTAGTTGATTAATATATTTACTTCTCTTCGGATTACCAACGTAACTAAGAGGTACTTTAAGGTCTTTTAATACCTTTGCAAATTTTTCCCATCCAATTGGATCATTTCGTTTTAGTGGTCTTAATGCATCATTTATTAAGTCTATAATATTGCTTCCATTTACCTCGTTGTTATCAATAAGAACTGTACCTTCACCATTCCAATGGATTTTTGTTTTGTTTAATGACAACAAGTTTAGTAATAGCTCACCTTTTTTGGAATACGTCTTTGGTATCAAACTTAAAATTTGTTTTACAGAGTAAACAGGTTCTGTCTGGACAGTGTTGCTCTCTTGGTGAGTATCTTCTTCGTTTGATATCTGATTAACAACTGATCCTTGAATATTTGTTTCAATATTTTTATCGTCACGTTCTTTTTTAATAATTGTTTCAGACGAATTAGGTGAAGTTATTATTGGTAGTTCATAAGGTTGGCGATCTTCCCCGGTAAAGTGTAAATATCGCTGTAAAACTTGTAAGTACAAAATACACTTCTTTCTATCATCTTCTTTGCTTTTTAAAATATTTTGCATTTCGACATCTAGTCTCGATTTTGGATTATCCAAAGAATCTCTTTGATTTAGTTTATCTATCAAACTCGGTTCAACAAGTATCATTCTCTTAGCATGTTCCATTTTAAACAATACCGCTTATTAATCCACTCAGTATAGAACCCAATATAATAGGTAGAAAGGCACCACCTTTTTGGATTATTATATTTTTTCTCACTTTATTTGTAGTTTTATGTACGAGTTTACGAAGCAAAGTTCTATACTTTTTCAGATTTTTTTTTTCCTTTTCATTTAATGGAACTTTACCTTGTAAAATATTATGAATACACTCACAAATACAATTTATTTCATCTTCATCACATGATTTTAATAGGGCTTTTTGATATTTTGGTTTTAAAGTATGTAATGCAGAGAGTAAATCTTTATGTGTCTTCAAGCTTCCCTGCATTATTGGTAAATGACAGACATTTTTTGATTCTTGTCGTATTTAAACCCCTTCTTCGGTATGTAAATATAACAAAATCCATCATTAGGAAATACCCTTGTTTTAATACGACACTGATCATTAGTATTTTGTTTAAGATCTACCATCAAATATCCATGAGCATCCTTAGTGGAATCTCTGTACGCTTCTTCGATGAATTTCGTATTTTCTGGTGAAACTTGACGTGCTAAATATCGAATTTGTGTTTTATCCCGAGGATTTTTAAAATAAATAATATAACTCGAATTTAAAGAAATATCCCTCTGTCCTTTTCCTTGATGAAATAAATTTTGTGTTATGTAGAAAACGCTTAAATTTCTATGATGACTACCTTTTGTAAATATGTCAACAATGCGTCCATCAGATTCCCTCATGAGATCATCTATTATGATTAGATTGGGCTCTTTACCATCAAACATGTTTAGATCTGGTAAACCTTGAAAGTAGTTTACATTATTTAAGTTATATAGAGGTTGCATTTCATCAAAACACCAAGTTATTTGAGCAAAATCTATGTTGCATACTTCACTCTTGTATTTAATGAAATTTGTTACAAACTGAGATTTTCCACATCCACTAGGTCCTGCAATTATTGCAGTAAAAGGGTGGATAAAATGATACATGTTGTCAACGTGTGACATATGCGACGTTCAACAATAAAATAAACAACATTCATATAAACCACAACTTTATTTGTTTTTCTTCAGTCAGGACATATAATCAAATATAACCTATTCTTAAATTTAACTTACAAACGAAATAACACGAAATATGTATGTACAATTATTATTTTTTTAAATTTTGTATTAATAGTTCAGTGAATTATTATAAACTAAATTGAATTATAGTAACCAACGGAAAATGAAGATATTACAATTTATTCTTAAATTTAACTTACAAACTAAATAACACGATATGTATATACAATTTTATTTTCTTAATTTAGGTTTTATTTACAACACTACATTTAATTATTGGAGATACTCTAAAAATAATAGTAAATAAAAAAAATATATACACATTACAATTGATATTTTATCTTAGTTTATAGTGACCCCACGCTAAAGTATCTACAAGATTTGGTAAAATGTGACGCTTAGTATCATTATATGACAAAGAAGTTTTGTTAATTTGTTGAGTAAATATTGTATGTTTGATAGATTTAAATCTATACATACTATGATATTGAACATTTTTATTAAAAAGACATGATTTATAATTTTCTAAATTTAATCGTTAAAATCCACTTAACTTTGAAAACTATGATATGAATTCATTTTGTTTGTACATAGATGGTCATCAAATACCCTCAAAAGCTTTGCAACCATCGTTTGAGAATAAAATGTTTACTACAACATATCATACCTTATTCTCAGGAACGGGAATACATTTTCTAAATGAAGGTAATGGGATATCTCGTGATAAATACTCCAATGGTTATTGTCTGTTAGCTTTTGATCTTACTCCTGATTTATCAGCCAATTCATCGAGTCATTGGAATCTTATAAAGCATGGTAGCGTAAGATTAGAAGTTCGTTTGAATCCACACTTACTCAAACTATAAACTGTGTTGTATATGCTGAGTTTGATAACGTTATCGAAATAGATAAAAATCGTAATGTTACTGTTGACTACAGCAGCTAAGACTAGAATAATGAATTCTGTATTACTTAGTACTAAGTTTATGATCAAAATAAAATTTACTGTAACAATATACTCTCCGTTTTATTTGCACCTTATTTCACTCTTAAATATATGTATCATATCATGATCTTTTCACTCACCTGTTATCCTACGAAGTATTCAGTCATATGGAACTTAAATGCAACAATGAATACCAATGAAATTCAACAATGTTTAGGAAAAATTCATCCAAGTCTACAGTATAATGTATACGCTGCAAACAGATTGCCAATGAATGTTCAAGTTCCTATGTATGTTATAAGCAATTTGGACCCGGACACAAAGCCAGGATCTCACTGGATAGGTATACACATAGATAGTTGCGGTGTTGGAGAATATTTTGATTCTTATGGACGTTCTCCTACTGGTTATCACAGAATGTTCTTGAATAGGAATTCAAAACAATGGAAATGTAGTAGTAGCAGAATACAAAATGATTGGACTTCAGTCTGTGGAGAGTACTGTATATTGTACATATTGTATAAGTTTAACGGGAAATCATTAAGTGATTTTTTAAATAATTTTAATATGGATACGTTTAAAAATGATATGATATTGCATATGATGTTCAAATCAATTTTTTGAATGAATAAAACATGAACTATTTAAACAAAGTGTTGTTATTGATGAGGAATAGGGTGATTAGCATCGAGTGATGATACATTAAGTGACCGTAATTAAGAGCGAAGTCGAGGAGATATTTAACGTAATCACCTTAAAAACATTAGCTAATTAATTAGGGGTAGTGGACCTGGTGAAATAAAATAGCTAAAAAGGTAACGGTTACAGTTAGAAGAAAATGGATAGCACAGATCGATCGGACGACCTCGAAAACCCCCAATTTGACACCAAACTTTTTTTTTTTTTTTTTTTTTTTTTTTTTTTTTTTTTTTTTTTTTTTTTAGTTTCGGGTCATGCAGTTTTGACTGTTTAGCTGGTAAGTCTTGAGCTAGAACTGGCGAATCAATACTACTGGTGTCCCTGCCCAAAAATGGGAGCAGTATGCCACGTGGGGCCGGACTTGCGCCTTATAAAGTTGCATACGTTGACCCGACGTGAAATATCGCCTCGATCTGTTGAGCACACCAAGCTTCTTTGAGGCCAGTTTGGCCTTACTTTCAAGGTGACCGCAGAACTGAACGTCACTCGATATCTCGACATCAAGAATTCCGATACTGGCTGTGGCATTTAGAGGAGTGTCTTGAAACTGAGGTGATACGACGAAAGGCGATTTTTTTGCGGTAAACGCGCAAACTTTTTCCCGAGAAATATTGGCTCGGCCGGTATATAAGGCATCACCCGTGCTGTCATCCGCATAGCAATGTATGCCGCTAATTTGCAGCATATCATTAATATGCAGAAGAAATAGCGTGGGAGATAGCACACAGCCTTGTAGGACACCAGCGTTCACGGACTTGAGATCCGAACATGCACCGTCGACAGCGACCTTGATGCTCCGGTCCGCTAGAAAGCTAGCTAGCCATTTGCACAACTTCTCGGGAAGCCCGTAGGAAGGAAGCTTCGACACAAGCGCTCTGTGCCAGACCATATCAAAGGCCTTCGCTACATCCAGACTAACGGTCAGCGCCTCCCCCCTACTCTCGATTGCCTTCGACCATCTATGTGTTAGGTACACGAGAAGATCACCAGCCGAGCGGCCCCTGCGGAAACCGTATTTACGGTCACTTAATAGCTGATGATCCTCAAGGTACCCAAGGAGTTGGCTGTTGACAATGGATTCCATTGTCTTCGAGAGCAAGGAGGTAATGGCTATGGGCCTGTAGTTGGAAGGATTCGAGCGCTCGCCTTTTTTAGGTATCGGATGCAATAAAGCTGTCTTCCACGAAGCCGGGACTACGCCTAAGAAGTAGGAGTGCCGAAAAAGACGCGTTAAGACCGGAGCTAACTCAGGAGCACACTTCTTCAAAACAATATGAGGGATACCATCGGGTCCACTCGATTTATGGATGTCGAGGGAGAACAGCGCTTTACGCACTAGCCGTTGCGAAAACCGAATTTCCGGCATATTGGTGTTGCACCGCGGGATAGTCGGCGGTTCGCTTCCCCCGTCATCCAGAAAAGAGTTAGACGCAAAAAGAGAGCCTTGGAGATCGGCTTTCTCTCTTGCGCCATGGGCCAATGATGCATCCCCTCTACGAAGAGGTGGAAAGGAAGGGCTACAAAAATTCCCCATGGCAGCTTTGGCGAGTGACCAAAATGCACGCGTTCCCGAAGGGAGACGAACCAATCTCTCGCCAATTCTGCCAATGTGAGTCAATTGCTGTGTAGTCCAACAAGAGTCTGTATATTTTCCGTATTTTTTGGTGCCCCCGATCCAGGTATGCCTAGTGGGGGACCGCGGTAAAAATGTTAAGATGTAAACAATTAACTAATGTGCAAACCTAAAATCTAATTGTACGATATCTTATTGTATAAGCGTTAATTTGTCTATTTTAATAAATATTCTTTCATTTTCATTTCATTTGTCTTTTTCGCCCAAACTAAATTGAAAAGTCGCTAGATAGGGACAAAACATTCGATATTTGATTCGTCAGTCTTGACTCTTGAGTTTGTTTCGTCGGATATATTTGACAGCGCTGCGTTTTGCTGTGGTAATATTACATATTGCGTTACGTTTTGGAAATACTCGTGGTCCGTTTAAGCCTTTATGTTGAGTAAATCTAATGTTATCTATATGTTTTTCCTTACATAACAATTATACGTTATTCTGTCTATTAATGTTGAAATTAAATTATTTACTTTGTAATTGTATTGATTTTTCATCAAGTGATTTATTGAGAATATACTACATTATTTTCATCATTTAATATTTTCTGTGGGAAAGGTTTTTGTATCAGCCTAGATGGCGACCATCACAAAAATACGTAAAACTAGCCACAGTCATTATGTATCGCGGTACGAAATTATCTTATGTACCTATACGTACCTAAATCGGCTTCCATGCATTCCTAGATAATCCTAATAAAGACATTATAGTAAATTTCTTAGTATTGTTCCACCACAGGTAATTCACGAAAAATTATGTTTCTTTCAATGAATGGCGAGACGGCCATACCATTTGCTTATAAACTCATGGACAGTAGCAATATCAAACACCATGAATTGCAAATCAATGTTTTTTTTTTGTTTTTATTGCAATGAATGGCTAAACGAGCATGCCGTTCGCCTGATGGTAAGCGATACGACCGCTCATAAACAGTAGCAAAATTCCTCTGCGCTCGCCATCCTGAGACATAAGATGTTAAGTCTCAATATGTCCAGTAGTTACTCTGACTACAATGTCCTTCAATCCGAAACAGTGCATTTACATTGTGGAATTGTTTGCCGGCGCACGTGTTCCGTCCTTCCTACAATCCTGGGTCCTTCCACCGCGGTGTGAAGAGGCACCTTAGCAGGCCGGCATAATTGTTTCCATTGGCATGGGACTGCCGTCCGATGCCAATGGATACTCTGCCTGGGCGGCATTGGCACTTTCCATCAGGTGCAATGCCGCCACTATGCCAGGCCATTGTATAAAAAAAAATTCACTGCTGTTTGACGTGAGAAATAGACATTGCGGTGGTACCTACCCAGATGGCCTCTCACATATGAGAAACCTTCCACCAGTAAATGTTTGGCATTCCACTGCGCTCGCCATCCTGAGACATACGATGTAAAGTCTCAATATAGACAGTAGTTGGCCTAGGACTTCCATCGCGAACTGGTGCAACCTGTCTACGTTCTTTATCCTTCAATCTGTTTACTTATTTAAATATTTTTATCATTTTAGTATGAATTACAATCTGTCAAGAACAAAGATAAAGGGCCCCCTGCCTGACTCAAGGCCGTCGCTTCTGCGAAATTCCACTGTTGCTAGGGATAACGCGGAGGTAACAACATTATCTCACCAGATTATATCGAAACTTCACCTTGACTGCTATTGGAGGCTTGGGTTCGCCGTTCGGGATGTTTATTATAAGAAAAGGAAGATCGTCAGATGGTTAGCGGCACTCTTACTTATTTGTATCAGCCCATATACGTCCCACTGCAGGGACGGGCCTCCTCTACAATCGAAAGTAAGATTCTGTTCTGAGCGTGGTTAGGCCATATGGACCACGCTAGCCTAGTGCGGGTTGGCGCTCTTACTTATAGCAGCAACAAATTAAGATGTTACACTGATACTGCACTATATTGATTACATAAATGCATACAGCCTTCGCGGCGCAGTTGGTTAGACGCCGGCTGTAAACGTGAGGCCGCGGGTTCGATCCCCGCACCGTGACAAATATTTGTGAGATCCACAGGTATTTCGACACTCGATCTTAGTGTCGGGTCAGGACTATGTATATGTATGTAATAGTCACGCTATTGGGTGTATAAAAGAATACATTCAACCTGAGACGAACGCACTGAAATGAAGTTAGATGTTAAGTCGCGTAAAGCTTCAAAATTCACTTATGTTAAATTCTTCGCAAAACAGCACAGTTAGGTTAAACTAAGACTGCAGAACCACACTCCACTTGTCTGTTTTGAAGTTACCTGTCTTTGCTTAATGTAGAAATTATTGAAGGAAATCTATAGGAAGCATTTATGCCCCATACCCAATTATTCTGCCAAATATTTGTCAAAACCATAAATGGCCATCTATTTCTTATACGTAAATAAATAAATAAATAAAATAGAGTCAGCCTGGAGTCAAGTATTTGTGCCCGACTTGACGATAGGCTCACCCCCTATCACATCGTGGGACGGAACACACAAGGCGAAATGTGGGTGTCCTAGTAGCACCTCTGCCTACCCCTACTGAGAGAAAGGCGTGGATTTATGTATGCAATATGTATGTACGAATTTCATTACCTATTGGGTATAGGTAAGCTGTTTACCAACAAATAAAAATAAATTCATCATCATCATATCAGCCACAGGAAGTCCACTGCTGAACATAGGCCTCCCCCAAGGATCTCCACAAAGACCTGTTGGAAGCGGCCTGCATCCAGCGACTTCCTGTAACCTTAGCCAGATCGTCCGTCCACCTTGTAGGCGGGCGTCCGACAGTAATAAAATAAAAAATAAATTAACAGACGATAATTTCAAATATACCTCTCATGAAGGTCTTAAAACAACCCCAATTAATCTACAAGCCATTGAAATAATTCTCAAACGCCAACATCGGCCGGTAAATATTTGGTAACGAGAACATTTTGATCCATGCAATCAATAAATCGTCGTCGAATCGGGAACAGCGCGGAGCTCGTATCATAGCAACGATCCCTATGCCGCTCCCGGGAGCCACGCCAACTAATTTCAACTGAGTTGAAATCATTTTCCAGATGAAATGTTTAGTTTGGTGCGATGTTTGAGGCATCGTAATTAATGTTATGTACAGGATACATGATTTTGATGATGTGGATAATCTAATGACTATTAGGTACTAAAATGTTGTCTCAGATTTTATGTATTTTTGAGGCGCGACACAATTTTTCCAGCAGGAAGTTCAGTCTTTTTATTCCGATGTAGATATTACTTTACGACTATAAAAACGCATATGTTGCAAGAGAGATTTTAATGTATCTTTAAGGTGCGACACAATCTGCACACAAAGCTGGAACTTTGGTATTTTTATTCCGATGTAGATATTATTATTGTTCTTCATAATACTGTACTTGATCAGACCATATACGTTGCACTGCAGGGCACGAGCCTCCTGTACAGTTGGGAGTACAATTGTGAGTGGTTAAACCATAAGTCCACCACGCTGGCCTAGTGCGGGTTGGCAGACTTTATATACCATAGAAATTCTAAGAAATCGCCGTGGTATGCCAGTTTCCTCACGATATTTTTATTCACCATTATAGTGCCTGGTGATTGATTATCAATTCACACATGTCTCCTAAAAGTCTGATGGATGCGTTGGGATTTGAACCCGTGACAACCGTGAGCAAGTTCTTCCTTATATTATGACACAATTTTACTTTAGCTTTTAATTATGCCTATTAAATATAATGTATTTTCTTTTGATTAGTTATTGACATCTGTACAATCAAAACAAGTTTTAATAACACTTAGTCAATGAGCTATTAGTTTCTGAATGCAAGTATCGCAATTATATTGGCTGTTTTGACGTCATCACTCTAAAACACGTGCCACGCCGAACTCCTAAAGTGGCTCTGATTGGCGGAATAGACAAAATGGTAAAAGAAATGAAACGTTTTTATTGCATGGGCAAAAACGCACTCGATAGCTATCAATGATAACCCAGCCTTCCTTAATAATGCTACAATATCTAGAGTCAACTATACTGGAATGATACTATAGACTCACAGAAAAGCAACAAACAACTTTTCTGTTAAAATATATTAGCTGTTGCATTTAGTTCAGTAAGTGAGGTTGCCGAACACTATGATAGCAGTGTCCCTACTCTGCTAGTAAGAGTACCCCATGCAGGTGATTAATTTTTTTCTGTGGGGGATAATCAATACCTATTGTTCTATCAGTGCATCGTAATAAAACTGACGAGACATTATAAGAAAGGATTGCATACAAACATAAACTCACGCCTTTTCCCAGAAGGGGTAGGCGTAGTTGCTACCAGGAAACTCACGGGTCGCCTTGTGTTTTCCGTCCCACGATATGATATAGGGCGAGCCTATAGGGCATGAGTTCTTGACTACGTGTTCACCCCGTGACCACGAAAGCTGTAAAGTAATCGAAACGCCGAATGTTAAAAATGTAAATATTAAACTAAATCCGCGATAACATCCGTAATAGTAATGTATATAATACAATAGTTTTATTTCAATGGGTAACTTTGGCGTAAATCTAAGAAATCATTACGGATTCCTAAACTTTCTAAATTGCCTGTAAGTCTTTACGTCAAGCTTACTACACTACAACACTACTACTACTATTACTTGGAGTAGTTGTACCCTGATCTAGAAGACACTTTTAAAATTCAGTCTTACAGGGCTATCGGCATTATACTAATAATTAAAGTACATAAAGCGTGACGTCAGTACTTACCCAATAATGCGTGGGTTTCAACCCATCATATTATTAGAACCAGTATAAACAAACCTTAAACTAGTCTTCTAAACAGTCATACGGAATACAACATAGTAGTTTAATATATGTTTATATAAGTTACTAGCTTTTGCCCGCGACTTTATCTGCGTATATATATAATATTAATACGGACGTAAAAGCAATACATTACATCACTATAACCACATTATACTGTAAATTCTACGAATGTTTTGTACAAAAATAAAATCATGTGATAACATAAATCAGCTTCAGTGGTTCTGACTTTCACATAAAATTTCGTCCCTTTTTCACCTCATTAGTGTTATTTTTCTAAAAGTAGTTCACGCCATTATTCTTCTTTTAAAATGAATGGTGAAATACTAATTTGCATATGAATAACTTCTGAGGTTTCGATTTTGCTTCGCGTTGATCCGACATGACAGTTCGGTTCTATAACATTTCAACTCTTATTTTAAACCCTTTTGGGTTATTATTGAAAAATAAAGTATGGAGTTATATTTGTTTTTGATTGGCTAACTAAAGAACAAAGTTTGAGAATTGTAGCTTTAACGGTTTAGATTTTCCATAAAACCGTATTTTACCCTTTTCACACTCTTAGGGATTGAAATTCCAAAACTGCCTTCTTAGTGCTACCCTACGTCAAAATGGGAACCCATATGCAAAATTTCACGTTCCTAGATCCAGTAGATTCGACTGCGCGTTGATACGTCAGTCAGTCAGTCAGTTAGGTTCCTCTTTTATATACAGGGTATATAAGCCGGGTGGTAGTTTTAGTGACTACAAACACAATGCAACTAAAATTTTCGCAAAGAAACGCGACAACGATTTTTTATGATTTTTTAAATATCGTCATTTTTGGGTGGTAAATACATTTTTTCCTAAAATAAAAAAAAATTGACGCGTTTCTAGGCGAAATTTTTAATTGCATTGTGTTTGTAGCCACTAAAACTACCACCCGGCTTCGTTTTCGGTAGCAGTCTTGAGATACCAGGTATATACAGGGTATATCAAGACTGCTACCGAAAACGAAGCCGGGTGGTAGTTTAAGCGACTTCAGACACAATGCAACAGAAAAGTTGCAAAAAAAAAGCGACAATTTTTTTTTGTAATTTTTTTCCTATTGCCATATTTTGGTGGTAAATACATTTTTTCCTAAAATAATAGTGTATACCCTTTAATTTATAAATACTCTAAGATATAAGAGAGTTTAAATTATTATTTTAGCAAAATCTATGGATTTACCACCCAAAAATGACGATATTTAAAAAATCATAAAAAATAATTGTCGCGTTTCTAAGCGAAATTTTTAATTGCATTGTGTTTGTAGCCACTAAAACTACCACCCGGCTTCGTTTTCGGTAGCAGTCTTGAGATACCCGGTATATATATATATATATATATATATATATATATATATTGATTCGTATATACCTACACTAATCGACGTGTAACGACACTTGCCGTTAAAAACAGTATTGCAAAATGTATTTTCTTTACACCACTGCATTAACAAAAGCTATGGTTGTAGTAGTTCATCATGAGTACGTACATGAAGGAAAATATCTTGAAGAAACCTGCATTCTATAGCTATTTGCGAAGTACCTGGTGGCCTGTTGGAAAACGGACTAGACGCGACTGACAACAGTCATGTTCACATTCGAATCCCAGGGCACACCTCTGACTTTTCGGAGTCATGTGTGTATTGATAGTCAATCACCACGCACTAAAAGCAGTGAAGGAAATAATCGTGAGGGAACCTGCATTCCATAGCGATTTGTAAGAATTTCTATGGTATGAAAAGTCCACCAACCCGCACTAGACTAGCGTGGTAGACTGCAGGGCCTAACAACCCTCAACCATATACTCGATTGTATAGGAGGCCCGTGCCCTGCAGTGGGACGTAAATACGCTGATACAGTACAATATTGTAGGGATTTTAAAATTCTTCCTCGTTTTTTATTCCTAGCTTATATTCAAACACTGAAAATATAATTAGAGTTCATTTGTGCTGTTTTATTTAACACGTTCCGTGCGGCAGTGATTTTTCGATCCTTTCCATACATGCGGTACCAGACGTTTTAGACCTGGTCATAAAACTATCATTGCGGCGGTACAAGGTCTATTAGACCTGGTATCGTATAAGAAACTTAAATCCTTTTTTGGATTGATGTCAAAATATACCGGGTATATCAAGAGTGCCACCGAAAACGAAGCCGGGTGGTAGTTTTAGTGACTACAAACACAATGCAACTAAAAATTTCGCTACGAAACGCGACAATTTTTTTATTATTTTTTAAATATCATCGAGTTTAGGTGGTAAATCCATAGTTTTTGCTAAAATGATAATTTAAAGTCTTGCACACCATAGCGTCTTTAAAAATAAAAGGGTGTACACTATTATTTAAGAAAAAACTATGTATTTACCATCCTAATACAACGATAGAAAAAAAATAACAAAAAAAAATTGTCACAATTTTTTCCACAAAATTTAGTTGCATTATGTCTGAAGTCACTAAAACTGCCACCCAGCTTCGTTTTCGGTAGCAGTCTTGATATACCCTGTATATGACATTTTAATACCGCTTACGATCAAGTAATATTGCAACAAGATAATATTTGATTATGTATTTGATAGATATTGATTCGAAAGCTATTGTAAAACGTCACACCAATAACGCCTACATACATATATTATAGTACACAACACCTTTTCCTATATTTCCCCAACCGGAAATCGAACCCGGCACCCTCTCTTTGCAGCGCTGCAGTAATCTATTTTATCAGCCATTCGATGTGATTTTTGAACAAAATGCAATTTATTTTTCTATTATATTTATATGTCATTTTTTCGTCTGAAAG
Source organism: Hyles vespertilio (assembly GCA_009982885.2). Lineage (NCBI taxonomy): Eukaryota > Metazoa > Arthropoda > Insecta > Lepidoptera > Sphingidae > Hyles > Hyles vespertilio. The sequence continues at coordinate 21,579,850 of CM042807.1, forward strand.
TAACCAAGAAAACGCCAGGGTTGTCATTCTTGTATATAATCTCTCCTGAATCTGAACTCCTACATCCTTGTAGAATATTCACTCCGTGAGATGGCTGAAGACTGTGTGGGTGACTATGAAGAAACTTTATTAAATTAATTAGAAAGAAAAAATATATCAGGAGTAGGTAAAAACAATCGTCCACTTGCTAATGCTCTATTTATTATCTCATTGGGTGTTTTTAATGCAATGAACATGACAGACTGTAGCAAAATCAAACAACACCATGAATTACAAAGCAATTCTTGGCATTCCCCTGCACTAGCCATCCTGAGACATAAGACGATCAGTCTCAACTAATAAAAATAAAGTTACTCTACTAATAAAATTAAGAAATAGTAGTTAAAAACTCTTAATCATATTGTCGATTGTAGAGGAGGCCCGTGCCCCGTGCCCTGCGGGACGTATATGGGCTGATACAGAATACAGTCGTTACCCGGTCTACAATGTTCTTCAAACGGAAATACAACAGTGCATTTACACTGCTGTTTGGCGAGATGAATAGATATTGCGGTGGTACCTACTCAGGCGGCCTCTCACATATATAAGAGGCCTACCAGTAATTATAGGTTGCTAAGTAGTTCAACACCATATAGTAAGTTTTAGGCAATAAACTGTTCATTCCCACCATCATCTTAGACTATAATAGGAATATGCAGCCAACATAGTCCTGTGTTATCTTAAAACGTGACCAGCCATGCCAACCAAATATCTCTTGTATGCAAATTCGTATGCGTCAATATCATTGTTATACGAGCATTAAGTCATCTGAGATCACTAAACGTCCTTGACCCCCCAGGCAATAAAAATATGCACTAAAATCAAGTCTAGACTAGGTAGTAGATACAATAACAATTAATTCACAAATTAGTCAAAAATGCTGTAAGCACGTCTATTTTTTGGGGCTGAGGTATCCTAACAGAAATAAGGAATTTCCTTCATAACAGAATAAACAGTTGACATTCTTCATATGTAAATTGTCAAACTTATATCCAACACATCCATACATTAAACTAGATTCAGTGCCTACCAAATATTATTCCGCCGATATCCTAACAAAAATGTTCACTTACAACCCGGAGCCGATAAATCATGCATATCGCTATAATTGCGTCCATTTGTCGTGACAATTTTGACAGATTGCGTTCGGCATGAAGCTGCGACCTTCACGGCTACAGGGAAATTGGCGGCGCATAGCCAGCAAAAACTAAATGCAAAGCGCAAGAAGTTTGTTTTTGCGCTTCCGCTTGGTTTTACAGGTGGAATTATGTTACTTGGAGATTGAAATAAATGTTACTTTGCAGATTTATACCGCTAGAAGATCCTTGAGGGCTCAAATTTTTACTGCAACTTTTTAACAACGACGGACGACCGACAATAATATATCATTGCCGACAATGTTTTAGGAAGTCGCTGGATGCAGGCCGCTTTCAATAGTTCAATATGGAGATCCGTGGCGATTTTTACACACACACACACACACATACATTTTTTTCCTAACCCTTTTCCCAGATTTGCGTTCAATACATGTCGCAGAATTATTTGCTATATGACTTTTTCAGTTCAACTTAAGTTCCCGAAACCAATAAACCATAATTTGAAAAAAACGATCTCTAGCCTTGTTAAAACCAAAATAGGTTAAGAATTCAGCCTCTCCTTTTCCGGCAAGCCGGAATAATTGAAACCGATTAAACATATCTCGCTCTTAGATAATTCATTTCTTTCTGTTTAATTTCTTTACCGTTTTTCCCACGGAATCCTTCGTAGAGTGTTTTATAATAGGTTTAATTGTCTATTGCATTATTGACAGTAAATATCCTGAATGTGATTTTAAACATTAAATCAGTCCTATTTTCTCGTTTCCTAAACTCTTATTTTTCCAGCTACACTTAACCAGCCTGATACTGTCCTGCCTATTCTCAAGAATTTCGTCCTTGATTTATTTCATTCATTACGTCAACTTTAATCTTTTGCACTATCAAATAGTCTCTCATTCCTTGACTACATAAAATCAGCGCTTTTAGCTACTTCAGTGCATTACCGTAGCATGTTGACGCACGTCTCACTCGTGCTGTAAAAAAACTGCAACATACATTTTTAAGCGTTGTCAATGTTTTTATTTTTCACACATACGAAAATGTCAAAATAATTAAAATAAATGTTACACGTGCCACTCGAAATCGGACTCGATTCCTCGATGAAAATTAGTCTTTACGCACGTCTAATCTAAAACGCATATGCGTGCCAACTTTCATTGAAATAGATAAAATGGGTTTGCAACAATGCAATAAAATTCTGTCTGACACGTGTATCTTTAAAAATACGGGCGGGAAATATATATTTTTCTGTGGCTCATAACAATGCCGTCCAAAAAGAATGTATACTGAAGACTTTAGTCTTGTTAATCTTTAGATTAACAGTTATATCTGTCTGTTTAATTTATTCTTGCACTTCGAGGACACTAGATTACAGGATTGAGTTCCTCAGATCAATCCCAAAAAGTCCAATGCTAGAAATTTGTGTTCCCTAAAAAATCTACAACGATAAATCGAAATTATTGCAAAATGTCTCAGGTGACCAATGCAAAGTAAATTTAAACACAATCAAAGACTACTACTACTGATTTCGAAAATATGTAAACAAAAAGTTGATATAAAAAAAATAATTTGTTAAAAAATTGCGATCGTTACGAACTGATTATTTAGTCCATGTATTGAACAAGTAACAAGTACAAGAACAATGATGATATAAACGCTCCAATACTGATACATATAAAAACAAAACAAAAACATCATATAAATCCGACAGCCTCCGTGGCGCAGGCGGTTAGACACCGCCTGTGAAACGAGAGGCCGCGGGTTCGATCCCCGCACCGAGAGAAATGTTTGTGCGGCCCACAAATATTTCCCTCGGGTCTGGGTGTTTGTGAGACCGAAAAGTCTCTCGTAGTTCCTGATACCCACGACACAAGACTCGATCTTAATGTGGGGTCAGGACTATGTATGTGACTGTTGGGTGTTATTTATTATTTATTTATTTATTTATTTATCATATAAATAAAATTTTATACACCTCCATCTACAACAAACTGTTACAATCTCTCTCTCTCCTCTTTAGTCACAGAAGGTCCACTGCTGACTATGGGTTGGCCTATGTTCAGGATCTCCACATTGACCCGTTGGAAGTGGCATGCATCCAGTTTATTACAATGCATAATTCTGTATCAGCCCATATACGTCCCACTGCAGGGCACGGTCCTCCTCTACAATCGAGATACGATTGAGAGTGGTTAGGCCATATAGTCCACCATGCTGGCTTAGTGCAGGTTAGTGGACTTACATACCATAGAAATTCTTATAAATCGCTATGGTATGCAGGTTTTCTCACGAGGTTTTTCCTTCACCATTTTAGATTATACAGGGTATATCATCACTGCTACCGAAAACGAAGCTGGGTTGTAGTTTTAGTGACGTCAGACACAATGCAACTAGATTTTGTGAAAAAAATTGTGACTTTTTTTTTTATTTTTGTTTCTATCGTCATATCAGGATGGTAAATACTAAATACATAGTTTTTTCTTAAATAATAATGAACACCCTTTTATTTTTAAAGACGCTATGTACACAAGGCTTTAAATGATTATTTTAGCAAAAACTATGGATTTACGACCCAAACCGATCGATATTTAAAAAAAAAATCAATTTATAAAAATTGTCGCGTTTCTTTGCGAAATTTTCAGTTGCATAGTGTTTGTAGTCACTAAAACTACCATCCGGTTTTGTTTTCGGTAGCATTCTTGATATACCCGGTATTATTACGATGTACCAAATTATACTTACATTTCAGTCAACAAAAAGCCACATCAATATACGGTAGCTAAACGCCTCCACAATGAAATATGCAAACTATAAATAGGACACTAGTAACTAACCAATCGATAAAGGAAAAGTTGGTTTACACGAGAAACCAATTGGAAACTATAATGAAGATGGACGTTTTGGACGCGGCGATGTATGCATTGTAGATGTTTCATGCTCTTCTGAATTCTTTGTAAATTATTAAATAAGAAAAAGATATACAGTTGCGGTGTTATTTATCATCTAAAGCTGTTGCCGTGTGACAAATTTTAAATTAAAACATATTTAAACAAAACTAGTAAAAGGGTTATAATATTATTACCATGTCCAATGTAATAATATGTGAAGAGAGAAAACTATCTATAGGTATATAAAACTACTGTCACTATTTTACTATTTTGGCAACAACGCTTTCAGCAACAGAAGATCGCAGACGAAATGTAATTCTGAAATGCCAGTGAAATTCGGTTATAAAAAAGACTTAAAGTTTCCTTGTGGATTTAAATTAAGCTAAAATAAATAATAAAATTAGTTTCCTAATTAATAGATTTTATTGCCATGAATAGTTGTAAGATTACAATATTTGAATAGTAGAAATAGACGAACAAAAATCTTTTGGAAACTATGAAAATGAACGGAGTGGAGCGATGCATGCATTATGTATTGTTTGATGTTGTTTTTGAACTATTTTTTTATCATTAAGACAAAGATAATTATGTAATGTCGGTGCTATTAATAATTATATAATGCAAGTGAACTAAGTACTTTATAAAAAAGACTTAACATTTTAAAATCCGATGAAATTAATATAAAATTACTTCATCCATCAGCCAAAGGAAGTCCACTGCTGAACATAGGCCTCGCCCAATGATTTCCACAGTGACCTGTGTGAAATTACTTGCTAATTAATAATTCGTATTGCGATTAATAGTTGTAAAATCACAATACTTGGTACATGGTTGTCTGTAAGACAATGCATTAAGCGTTAAGACGGCCATTTTTAATTATTCTTTGTTTTCTGTATATTGTAATTTATTTATGTTTACAATAGAGATTTAAATAAATAAATAATACTTGAATAGTACTAATATTTCAAGGAAAAACCTCTTGGAATCTATGAAGATGGTGGGAGTGGACGCGGCTATGTATGCATTATCGGCTGCGAGAGGCGCGGGGAGGTACGAAGTTCGGAGGCCCGGCGCGCAAATAGCAAGCTGCGACTTGGCATACACTACTTCCCGAGCAGGGCCGAATTGTGCTTGTCTATGATTGATATTTGTTTTTTTAAATAACAATTGTAATTTTTTTGTAATATTTGTGTAATAAGTTATTTAGAAATGCCGTCGTTCAGTAAGGTATAAAAAAAGATATGTATTAGGTTTATCATGGATGTTTTTTTTTTTTGTCTTATAATAGTCAAAGTTTTTGAAATATCGATGTTAAATAAATATTTTTTAAATACATGTCAATCACCACGGCATAGAAAAGTAATGTATTAAGGTTGCACTGTATAAATATTTCCTGTGTCTTCTGTATCAGCCCATATACGTCCCACTGCAGGGCACGGGCCTCCTCTACAATCGACAGTACGATTAAGAGTGGTTAGGCCATATAGTCCACCACGCTGGCCTAGTGCGGGTTGAAGGACTTACATACCATATATTTTTTATAAATCGTTATGGTATGCAGGTTTCCTCACGATGTTTTCCTTCACCGTTTTAGTGCGTGGTGATTGACTATCAATACACACATGACTCCGAAAAGTCAGAGGTGTGCCCTGGGATTCGAACCGGCGACCACCATGAACATGTTGGCAGTCGCATCTAGTCCGCTTACTAACAGGCCACCACGCACTGACAGGCCACCATGCACTTCTTTGTGTCTTTAATATCTCTTTAATTTAAAATGTTATTGACAAGTGTTTTATTCAATTAGATATTTAAATAAGTGGCTAATTCACTAATTTTATAGCAGGAACACATTGTAAAATGTTCAATTAGTACTTACATACATACATACTTATTAGTGAAAATGAACGAGTTCTTATCGAAAAAATTATCGTGTTAAAATATTTACAAATCATATTCTCATCAATATAAAAAATACCGCATAATATCATACATTATAATATTTAAAACACCCACACGTACTATTTAACATATAAAAAAGTAACCTGCACCTGACCTTGTATATTAATAACAACCTTGTACGAACCAACCCATGCATTAAACAGTTTCAAAAAGCATACATTTTTAATATAATCGTGCTATTTTGTTTTTTTTTACTAATAGTTTGATAAAAATACCTACTTAAGTATTGTTAGATCCCTTATCCCACTTTTAATATGTAACGTAATTTGGGTTAGGATTAGATTTTTTTGTTTGATTTAATTTAATGGTATGATATGTTACCTCTGTAAATTCTGCAGAAACCTTGAATAGATCCGGTTATTTTTACTTTTTTTGAGTAATGCAAATCAAATAGTATTCCTTTATATTTTAACCAAATTATTGTTACATTTTAATTCGAGTGGGACCTCTTATCATTTCGTGCTTCATCATATATCTCCTTATTTTAAATCTAAATTTTAACTGATACATATTTTAAATAGCTGTATTTCTTTAGTTAAAAAAAATACTATAAGCGCAAAAATGCTCTTATAGTATTTCTTTAGGTAAAAAAAATACTATAAGCGCAAAAATATGTCGCCTTATAATAATCATTTTATATATCCTTATAATAATAATTATTAAGTACGTCAGGATAATATTTCGGAATCGAAGTAGCGGGCCCTTATTACGAACGCAGTATCACTCTCGCAACAGTATTGTCTGGCGGAAATTTTCTGTTCCAAGAAACGTGGCGGGGCCTCAGGGCTGTTCTCACAAACTCTCGGTGAACCTTTGATTTTTGTAAATTTAATACACCGTCTGGTACCGGTAAAAATAACAAAGATTCGCTTATGATGTGGAAAATACCGGGTATTCGTCCGGGTATTCCTTCTTATGCAAATTGCATCCGAAAATGAAGCCAGGCGGTACATTTTTAGCTGCATTGTGTCTAGAGTTCATCCTCCTGGCTTCGTTTTCGTTTGCAGTTTGGATATACCCGATACGTAGGAGAAAGAAAAATCTGAAACTAAAAGACTCAATTCATACAGATATATAAAAGTGAAAGAAGCGCACTGAGTATGGTGGACCTAGAAACTAAAACTCAAATCCTCAATTTTCATATCTCATAGATTATTACTAAAGAGGTGAAGCATGCACAGTTCACCGTGCTAGTTTGTTCAGACCGTAAATAATAAAAATTAATTACTTAATGCTTAGATACAAAGCATCAATCGACAGCCTCTTGGCGTAGTTAATTAGACAGCGGCTGTGAAAACTACGAGCGAATCGGTCGCACAAAAAAAAAATCACCAAGATTAGACTTAGCGCGGCGATCGAACCCATAACCTCCGGTTTCATAAGCTCCCTTTTCAATCGGCACCACCGAGTGCCATAAAAGTATTTACAGTTTCCATCACCTCGACAAATAAGCGCCGACCAACGTAGCACATTACAAGTCCTCAATAAACACGTACGCAATTCCTAATTGTTCCTACACAATTACCAACTTGTTGATGTTATAAACAAAGCGATATCACGAAAACAAGGCTCGAGTCTATAAAAATCCGGAACCAGGGCTCGTTCCCAGGCCTACCTGACAATATTCGGCCTTCAGGTAAAGATTTAGCCGCCATTGAGGCAAATTGAAAAGAGCTTGTAATAAGCGGGGGGCGGCGGGCCGTGGGGGGCGGGAGGGGGGGTTGTCTCTATCGCAACGAGCTCCCGCACCATCGCCATGGATACGAGCTCGCGTCAAATGCGGCCCTGGGTGGCCTTGCAATGGAATGGGGGAGGTCAATAGCCGCGCCGTGCAAGTCTATCAAATCGCGCCTGCCAACTGCTGGTTCGTGCGCGATTTTCCGCGTTAATGTGCGCTCATAAGAGTGAATTTTCAAGGTCGTATTTCTCAGTGCATTTGAAGCAGCGTGAGCGATGTGGCCAGTATTTTTTGCGGTTCTATTATTACAGATATGTACTCGGTTGCGCTGGCTTGTGACGTACGATGGGCAGGTTGAAACTAAATTGGGATTTTTTGATTACTTATTTCGTGTTTATTTAACTGCGAAACTAACGTTACGGTTCTTGTGACTATCAATCATTTAAATTAATGAAAATAAGCATTGATTGAAGAGGCTTTGAAGTTTTATTTACTAGTAAATATATAATTGTCAGTTCCCGATGGACACTCTATTGGAAAACATTGTCTTATCAAACAGTCAATTAATAGAACTAGAATTTAAATAAAAACGATTAGGTAACTTTAATGCTACTAAGCCTATTACTGGGCATTTTTTTTCTGAATTCATTGTGTACATTTAGACCATATTCTTATTAATAAAACTACATACCTAACATAGTTTGAACGATAATAATGAAGCATACTATACAAAACACCACAAAATGTGCTAAAATCAATCAATAAAACAGTTGTACGGCAGATATTCACGAATTTTACTATCATATGAACACGAAACTCAGATCGCGTGTACTAAAAACCTTAGTTCTATCTAGGTGACAATGAATCCCTCTTCTGTAGTTTTGTGAAGCCTTACAACACCCCTTCACGCTATTTCCGCCTTTATTACGATTATATAAGAGCTATAATCGCTGTAATCAAAATATCGGATTATAATAGGATAGGCTATACTATATCATCTACGTAAGCTAAACTTTTACGCGTCCATTGAAGGTTTTGTTTATGAAAGTCTGTAGTAATGTGGGAAGTCTTAGATTAATCTATCGAAAACTATTTCCGGTATATGTAATATGGTATGCCTACTTGTACAGGTGTTATGGTACCAAGATAGATAACTAATTAAACATAAATAAATTTGTTGACTTACAGCCGCTGCCAATAAACAATCCCAATCCAAAATTTGCCGTTTGAGATTGACAGCTCAATCTTTTTTCTGATACTATATTGCCAATAATCAATCTCAGTAGTAAAAAAACTATGGCAACATGGTAAATGACAAATCGAAAAGTAGAAAACAATCCAGATTGACTTCAATCTAATTTTTTCGATTGATTATTGGTATCGGCCGTTAGTTGAACAAAGCCTCAACTTATCGGTATTCACACAATTTATAATAAATATTAGCAATTTGTCAAAGACTTTAAATATCTTAACTATTATTCAGAATGATTTTTTTATCACATTAAATAATTTAACAGAACATAAACAGCAAACAAACCACAGTCAAAACCGGCGCGCAATGTACATGGAACTCACAATTTCGATCGCAATATTCATGCCAGTAAACGCATTTATTAAGGGCATCAGAACTGGACTGGCGTGTACATCGCTGCGTGCCTTCAGCCTGTTCCCGCTGGCCTCGATTCTCAGCCATAACTTATTCCGCCCTGCATACTCGGAGACTTTTGAATTTTATATACGTTTCACTTTTCTAGGCGCTCCATATTTTTGCTTTCAGGTTACTGAAATCAAATCGATTGTGTTACGGTTTCAAATTAATTTGAATGTGTATTAATTTAATACTGTAATACAAATATTCTTATTCGTGTGGACGATTCAAGAATACCTCCTATAAATTAGTAATTATGTGTTTTAATAATCTTTCATATAATGCGAGCCTTATGTAATTTAATTTTATGCAAATTATGAATTATGTTGTTAATTTTCTATCTCGGCGTGAACCAAAAGGTTATCCAATTGTTTTCCCTGTCGGACAGTCAAGCTGTGGAACTTTCTATAATCTTGGGTTCTTCCACAGTAGCGTAAAGAGGCATCTTAGCGGGCCAGCTAGATTTTATCGAATAGTATAAGACCGCTCGCTGATGCCATGATACTCTATCTGGACATCATTAGCACTTACCATCAGGTACAATACAGTCACTGTGCCGTATTTATTTAAAAAAAAATGATAACTGATCCAAAACTGATCTTCAAAGACCGTCACCAAATCTATGGTTCCTGAGTTGAACATGTTTAAATACCAACATTTTTGCAGTAAAAATACAATTTCATAAGTCTGGCGAGTCGCTTTATTGATGGCACATTTTATTCTGCATGCTCTCGATCCCGGCTTAGCCACAGTTTAGTCATAAACAGTAGTGCAAGTTTTAAAAAGAAGGCTAATTCGTGCTAGAAAACTCTCATAGCAGATAATCGTCGTGGGTGGAGGACTATGTTTAGCAGTGGTCTTACTGAACGAGATACTCGTATCAGACTGGATAGCTAATATCCATGTTGAGTTCCGGAATGGATTGGTGTGCATTAGGTTTCGAGCCAATGGGGCGGCGAAAAAACATATTTGGAAATTAACACTAATTTTACCGCCATAAAAAGTACTAGTTTTAAAACAAACTGTGTAGGTTTATTATATTGATGATGAATAAGAATTTATAATCAATTAGTCATGTAATCTGGTTAGCAAAAACCGTCAAAAAAGTATAACTTATTAGGTAATAAAGTATGTTTTATTTCAAACATTAAATTCAAGCGAACAGCTGTAGAAAATCACCAATAATTTTCAAAACCACGACCCAAATCTAGAACTTGAACAATGCTAATGAAACTACGGAAGCGGAGATAAATTGGAGCACTGTTCATCCATCTTCTATCCCCCGCCTTCCGAGGCTGAAGCCTGATGGTCCTGTGTTTGACAAAATGCCCCACAATCGCAACTTGCCCAAATGACGGCAGACCTTTGACCTTTAGTCGTATTTAGGCCGGCGTTAATTTTTTGCCCATCCAAAGCCCCGGATTCAAATGATAACTTAAAGGCGCGATTTATCAAAGTGAAAATGTCTTAGTAGTAGAAATTGGGAATGTTATTGTTAATGCGTCTCCGCAAAGTTAGATTTGCCTACATCTGTGGAATTCCGAAGTAGGCTTTCGCTAGATATTCGGGGCGTTTCGCGCAATATTTTCGTGTAAAGACAATTCTGAATAAAAGTTGATGGCCCAGTTCTTTTCTACGGTATATTTTATGGAATTTTTTACCTCATACGATGCTTGTGGATCCAGGTTTGATATAGCCGTATTTTTGGACTAATCCGACTAAGGATATTTAAGAAGCGTAACGAATTATTTCAAAAAAATATTCAAAGAGACGCAATTAACTCCTCCCTACGCTGCATATTCTATTTTTCTGATCCTATGCATATTACTTAAAATCACTTTATTTTGGTCAATCCAATTAAACCAAAATATTCTTTATTCAAATAGACTCGCAAAATATATTTTGAGTTAATTACTGCTACCACCGCTTCGGAACGTGTTGTGTCTGTGAAAAAGAAACAGCGCAAGAAACTCCCTCATAACACAAACTGTCTTCTAATAGATTTTACACAACCCAAAACAATCTGGAAATTTAAAGATTCTTTTCGACCTAGCAGATGTGATTTTCCATTTCATTTTCCAGCACAAAAAATGAGGCCACAGCCAAAAAGGAATACGAAAAAGAAAAAAAACTATTTATAAATTAACGTGACCTAAATACAAATTAATTAGCCAGCGAACCGGCTTCCTTTGGAAAAAAATCTCTGACAGGAATTTAATTATTCACTAAATTTGAACTGCTCTAATTTGAAAGCGTATAGGTTGTGTTACCTACATAAATGTTTGGTTAGCGTTAATATTCAGAGTTTATGTTAAGTGAAATTGGCGAACGAAATGAAAACTGTTATGGGAACTTGGCGTATGTTTTATGCGGTAAAGTTTCGCCCGTACAGGCGGATATCCTGTGGGATTTCGACTCAATTTCGCAGCGTAGGGTTAAGTTTTAACTAAAAACTAATGAATGTCTTTTGAATATGCGTCGATTATATAAATCACATATGTAGGGCAAGTGATTGGCTCTTTAGGTAACGATATTTGATGTCGATTTCGAGAATTGTAAGATGATAGGAGGTTAAATGTGTAAATCGTATTTCATACAAACAGATTGACATGTCGCGTCGTACCGATTATGAAGCCAATTCAAACTCAAAAAGCATAACATTGGTCCAAATTGAAAAAAATATATATTATAGCTTATGTCTCAAGTAATCCAAGACATACATAAAAGAGAAAATTGTGAAGGAAAACATAAAAAAATACTCCAAGAGTAACTAAATAATGAGCATAATAAACTTCAATCAAAATCAGCGAGGGGCATTTTAATTAACGCGAAACGTCACGTCCCTAGTTGAAACAAATTAAAGATTTACAAGAAACAATAAATTGACAGCGTTTAAAGCGATGTATATTAATAAACAGCGCACAGCTCAGCGGGTCGAGTAAACTCGAGTCTCGGGAAATTCAACACGAATCATCCAAAACCGAAGAAACGTGACGCGCAAAAGAACTACACAAGATGAAAAATGAAATACATTTGGTAATTTAACTGGAACCTCAAAGGGATGGAGGTGTGAAGCCGTCTAGACGGACCAAAGGACGGGTTTTGATAAGGGTGACTTGGACGACCTTGAACTTTACAACGGCTTAAACAAATGACGGTAGCAGCGCGCCGCGGCCTCCACTACGCATAACATCCCTTTTTACTCGGCGTCCGCACGCGACGCGCCCACATACATTATTGAACGCCAAACCATCATCAGAAACAACCATCACTCACCAAGCATATACGACATATTAAAACAAACCGTAACTCCGTATTTACGGACTGCTGACTACCAATCGTCATTCAAAATACATCCACTTATCGAACCGCCAAACCAATAGATTCTGTGTTTGCCGCCTTTGAACTGCGTGTGATTGGCGAACAGGTACAAAGGTGGCCGGAGAGCCCTTTGTTATCGACGTGTCAAGCCAGCGGATCCGCGAAAACAAGCCCCGGCCACAGACGTACGAAAATAAGTTCAGCCAGTTCCTAAACAAAAAGAAACTGAAATAAACAAGGTCGGGAATCAACGCCGCCGTCGCCACCGCCATAAAGACCGACGGCCGTCCTTGAAAATGGGGGGTTCTTACAAATTGGGTTATTACGGTGCGTGGGGGGCGTGGGGGTCGAGACGGGACGTGCGAGCGAGAGGGTGGGAAGTGCGTGCGGGCGCGCCTACGAGTGCGAGCGAGAGGGGTGCGCGTGGGCGTACCTCCGCTGCGCCACCCCGTCGCCCGGCACGCCTCTCCAGGAAGGACTCCCGTCCCAGACTGGGGTTCCGGCGCCGATCATTATAATTACTCTCCAAGGTGAGCCGGGAGCCTGCAGCCCACCGGCGGCCTAATCCGAGCGCGCTCCGCCGGGACCGGCCAGATATCCCCGCCATAATATTACGCCAAACATTAAAAGCACTTAAACATCATCTGCCTATCCGAACGGTGCCAATTATAAAGCAAATTGAAAGCCTCTCCAACAATTTTGAGTGTAAGCACTGAGCTTTATTAAGGTTTTAAATTAGTGCGGACTTTCAACGACTGTAACAAATACACGTTTTCATTTAGCTAAAACTCCCTTCTGTTCTAGATAGGGAGTCAATTTGCGAGTAAGCCAACGACCCAAGCCCGGCGACTCGCCTAATCACTTGCTCGAGTTTGGAAACTTTTTAACAAGTTCTGAGCCTTTGTGCAGTATCTTTTCTGTGCGAGCGGTGGCGAGTCGCTCAGGTGCGGCGTCGGTAGCTCCAAATAAATAGCGTATTTACTAAATCTAGTTTCTTTTGTTGCCTCGGATGCAGATGTATGGGGCGCGCGACTTCGATTCATGTCCCTCTGTCCCCATTAGGGACTAAGCCATCTTAATGACGAATATGTATTTAAAATAGATTCAAAATTAATTTATGGTTTTCCTACTGCGTCAGCTCGTTATAGACAAATATATTGTGGTCATGTCGTTTCATTATTTTGCGTATATGATGCAATTCGGTCATAAGCAATTAAATTAATAATTAATACGCATTGTAGAACATGTTTATTTAAAACACAAGACCACAAACAATTATTTACTACAAACCCAGTTCTGTTCGAAATCGATTGCAACTCGCCATCTCGTATTTCATAACACATACCGAGTACTTGAAATAAAACAAGCTAAGGGATTGAGACAAAGAACAGTCGATCCTTCCACGAAGCGTACATTCCGCACCGATAGCACGATGACGTAACGTGGCTAGCACCAATTATGCGTGAACGGTGCCCCTGGCAACAAAGTGCGTCGGGTTTAAAGCTACTGTGAGCCCTGCGGTGCGCCGCGCGGCATACATCTCGTCCACACGCAAGGGTCAAGATATACTGGACATAGACGAGTTTCGCTTGCAGATTTTTTTTCCACTATGTCAAATGTATTAATTATCGGTTTGTTGACCCGTGCACATATGTCGGCGTACACATGCTGCGATGTGTTTAATGAAGTATAGAAGTATCTAGAACTATGAATATAATTAAACCATTATAGGTACTATTTTATATTAGAAATTACAGAAAATGGAACTAAAATTCACCGCTGTTATTCTCAATTATTGTAATAAGGAAAAAGAATGTTTCCATGATATACGATGCATATTTCTTACAAGGTCAATCACCCAAACAAATGTTTCAGAAAAATACAATTATAAATTCAACATTACAAACATTATAAAACACTGTCAAACATATTCATAAAAACATTGTAAAACACTGCAGTTTAGAAGAGCCCATCTTAATATTATTCAACAAAAGCACCCATTATTAGTCCTAACAAGACTCCCCTAATTTCATTACGAGGGGTTCGGAGGTAAACCCACGACGTTGACCCATTATCAGCAAATGTCCCCTTCGAAAATGCATTCAGTTACAATAGAATTGTAAATATGGTATGAAGTGTAATAGAGTTTTCAAAATTTCTTACTTTCTGTCATGTAACTATTGAAATAATATATCATAGTTTTTAATTCTAGGTTAATCCTACAATCTACACGTACGTCGCATATTTATTAAATATTAACGTCATCACTTTGTTCATTAATGGTCGGTCAGAAATGCGTGAAGATATTTCTCCAAGTTTTAGAAAATCAAAGAAGAATAGATTTTTGTAATTGTATTTCTAACGCATTTGCATATTGTTGTTGTTTGATATGCTAAATATTCAGGAAAATTAAAATGTTTACAAGATAATCATAAAATCTACCAATCAGAATATGTATATAATTGTTAACGTAGAGGAAAACATAACCCAAATTCTAATGTATACTAACAAACAACGTGCTCAAAACAACCAATTCCTACCAATTTACCAAGACCCCTCGAAAACCAAGCAAATGCGAACACACCGTTGCAAGCAAAAACAAACACACAACATCCAAAAATTTTATAAAAAGAACATAGTTTACACGCAATACCGAACACACCGCTTTCAACACAAGACAGCGAAAACAAAATGAATAAAACAAGACCGCGCTTACAAACGTAAATAATGTGGACGCCACGTGAGAAATGTTTTCATACCAGACGGTTTAGGTTGATACTGTTTCTAAAGCTGGAATGGATGTTGAAGCTTATAGTAATTTAATTTATATTTAGTAAGCTGACAACTCTTTTAAAGATGATATAAAATATGGTGTGAAACCTACATAGTCAAATTTCTCTAAATAAATTTCTAGACTTATGTGATGTCTAGAAAATCGCATTACAGTAGTATGGATTAAATTTATCATCCTGAAAAAATAACAAATAATTTAAAACTTAATTCGAGCTATTGGACTCTAGACGCAAAATTATGATCTTTCATCTACGACCGATTTGAAATACGATTTGACTTCCAATTTTACAAAGAACCACCTGGCGGCAATTTCATACAATAACGCGGTTTAATAAAAGAAGGAAAACCTCTAGTAATAAAAAATGTATGAAAATTATTGATTGGTCCTTCGTAAAATTATAAGAAAAATCTTCTAAATAATTAAAAAAATAAAACAGTCAAAAATAGTGCACCCATCCCATACGCACAACAGATAAGAACTGGCAAAACAACTAATATAGTAGTGAAAGCTAAAGAATTTCGATAGTGTTTGGCACAATTCAAGTAAATACGCCAATAACGCGAACAGCCATATGATTAGAAGCGATTGGCGTCATCAATGGACACCTGCATCGCTTTAGGCGTTCTTCGTACGTTTATATTTCTTGTCTTAGTTTTGAACGTCTACATCATCTGCCAGATGTGAGCTTTAGGCACTTCGAATGGTATTTAAGCGCATTTGTTAATTAGCAGCTATTCAATTTGGATTTAGGTAACAAATTATTTTGATGACAAGTCTAGTCACTGTATGGCCTTGGTTAGCTAATTCGACAATTTTGTACTAGAATTTGACAGTCTAAAACAATATTATTTTGCTGAATATTTTATGTTTAGGAATATACACGACCAATCTTAAAACTAAGAGGATAGATCCTCTTTGTTTTGTTAGAACAAATTCTAGTAACAATGCAGACCTTCACAAATATAACGACAAACGGAAATCTTTGCATAGCTAGAACCCAAAATATCTAAAAACATATTTAACAAAAAAGTTGACAACAATCACAAACCGCAACGCATGATTCAGCGTTGAGGAAAAGAATTCTCCGAACAAGTCTGTTTTAAATCACGATGCAACTGTTTGTAAAATAAAACTATTTTTGTTAGGCCCAGTCATAGAAAATTGAGTGCTCGGAAATTTTGATGGAAACTATAAATTATGCAATGTTTGCGTTACATTGATTAGAATGTTCGTGGTATTGAGGAAATGGATCATACGAGAGAAACTTTGGATATTTTACAATCTTTATAACGTTTATATTTTAACATTAAATAATGCTTGTAAAAATTGGCACTAAAGTTCATTACACGATTAATATGGTAGTAATTTATATTAACATAGACTATATACCTATTATTTTTTTCAATGTGGAACTTTGATTAGTTAAATTATGGATAGGACGTCACAGTTTTTTTCTTAATATATACTGCAAATAATTCAAAATCAGTTAACAAATATTAAGATATGAAAATAGTTTTAGTCGACAAATTACAGGCAGGAATAAAATTGTAATTTGTTTCATCATTTAATTAAACTATGGGCTAAATGTTTCAACCGTAATATACACATACATACATATCTTAAAATCACGAAATGTTAAAAGAAATTTATTTATTTATTTAAATAACACCCAAAAGTCCCATACATAGTCCCGATCCCACATTAAGATTGAGTCTTGTGTCGTGGGTATCAGGAACTACGAGAGATTTTTCGGTCTCACAACCACCCAGACCCGAAAGAAATATTTGTAGGCTGCACAAACAATTCTTTTTAGAGAAATTTCGCAGATTTATTTTTGCCAGAAGGGGTAGGTATATCGAGCACAAATTTCTTAAACTATAATATGATATTCTTCATCGTCTTCTCGTCCAAAATACCTCAGTGCCTAAAATCGAAAGTCTTTGATAGTTGTGTGTTACCAGTGATGACATACGGCACCGAGACGTGGCCTCTCACTGTGGGCCACATTAAAAGGCTCAAAGTCACTCAACGAGTCATGGAGAGGGCTATGCTCGGTGTTTCCCTACGAGATCGAATCAGAAATGAGGAGATCCGTAGGAGAATGAAGGTTACCGACATAGCCTATAGGATTAGCAAGTTGAAGTGGCAGTGGGCTGGGCACATAGCTCGTAGAACCGATGGCCGTTGGGGCCGAAAGGTTCTTGAGTGGAGGCCACGTACAGGCAAGCGAAATGTCGGACGCCCGCCTACAAGGTGGACGGATGATCTGACTAAGGTTGCAGGAAGTCGCTGGATGCAGGCCGCTTCCAACAGGTCATTGTGGAGATCCTTGCCTAAGCCTCCCCTTATGTTCAGCAGTGGACTTCCTGTGGCTGATATGATGATGATGATGATGATAATATGATAAATAGCAAAGTCCAATATCACTATGTCCAATCCGGGATTGAAAACAAAGACCTCGTCATTGTACTCGTAAAGAACGATTACGTTACCAAAGCAGTCGATAAAAATCAAAGAAATTATACATAGCCATTCCAAATTCCGCCGATCCAAGCCACAGCGACGGAGTCATATGCCAAAACATACGAATTAAAATAAACCGACCCGGTAGCGGGTTCGTTACCCGGCGGTTCTCACGCGCATCTTATGTCACGCCGATTGCGCCAACAACATTTGACGCACTATATCACACGTCATTCATATTATTGAGTTAATTGCGCTTAAAACAAGTTATATATTTGCAATCATACGTATAAGTCATTTGAATTATAAATTACTTAATTGCGCTATAAATAATTATGATTTATTCCTGTGATTTATTCAAGTATTAATTTGGAAATAACACAGTGTTCTAATTTTGAAATATATGAATTTTGAAATTAGGTTGGTCATTTGTTTTAAATATATTTGGGAGTTCTACCATTTTGCTGGTGACAAAAACTCGATGGAAATATAAAGCAGCTTTTAAATTTCGCTATTCCACTGTGTTGAAGGTAAGTTAGAACTTATTCTGCCGCAGTTAAATACGTCATAGGATTTGAGATTCTTCTGGAGAAATTTCCTCACAATTTTTCTTGCCGAGTGAATATGAGATATTATAAACTCAACTTAGAAAATCAGTTATTTGCTTGGATTTTCAGTGAGATATCAATCACTTCTTATACATTCATAAAATGCACTCTAATTTTAATATCAAGACAAAAAAATGAGTTTATTAATTATGGATTCTATTTCTGAATATCCCGTAAACCAATCAACCACCAAACAAACCAAAGTTTACAGCAAATTTAATGCAAAATAATAAGAGTTTTGTGGAGCTAGTTAATAGGAGAGAATTGTCAGGTTAACATATCTACATTTAATTATTTTTTTATGTTATTGTCTCCCACAAAATTTGATTCAAAAGTTCTTTTGGCTCAAGTGGCCAAGGTCATTAGATTTTTTTAAGACACAAAGCTTGCTATATGCTTCTATTGCT
Organism: Hyles vespertilio; assembly: GCA_009982885.2. Lineage (NCBI taxonomy): Eukaryota > Metazoa > Arthropoda > Insecta > Lepidoptera > Sphingidae > Hyles > Hyles vespertilio. The sequence goes on from CM042807.1 coordinate 21,598,755, forward strand.
TCGTAAGGGGCATACTTTAACTATGAGATGATTTTAGACTATTATAAAATCTTTTTAAGTTCGAAAATACTCAAAGAATGTAATTATTGACTTTTGTAGCAATCAAATGCTACGAAACGCATCGCTACGATTGCTACGGCTTGCACCGATGCAACGTAGCGTATGCAGCTACGCTACTACGGTACGTAGCAGCTACGAAATTGCAATAGTGCAAAATTTTTGCAACATGCACAAACAAGATTTTATTTTGTACGCAGTCACATTTCGTAAAAGCCCAATGCAAGGTCGTTATAAGGTCAAGTAAGCAAAGATATTAATCAGTTCCGCAAACATTCGCAATGTCTTTGTGTATAAATAGTCAAATTCCACGCTAAATTGGTAATAACACCTTATGTTAATTAGTATAATTTAATTTTAGCAAGACATTAATTCGTTGCGTTTCGCATAATCTTGATGTAAAATAGCCTATGAAGGATGTAAATTACCAAAATTTTAACACTAGGCCATTACCTAATGACATTTCGTTTGATTTTAATTTTTAAATGTCTAATGCGTTCAAAACTAGATAACGAAATTATACTAAGTCAGTTAATTATCATAAATAATACATGAAAACAGTTTTAATTCACCGCTTTGACAAGCCGAAGACGAGTTGAAATGGCGGTAATTGGAGGAGGTCTATGTCCAGCTGTGGAGAACTGAAGCTGATGATGATGATGATTTTTTTATTGATTTAATGATAAGGCGAACATACCATTGATCTGATGGTAAGTGATACAACCTCTCATGGACAGTGCCAATGCTTGGCATTCCACTGTGCTTGCTATCCGGAGACATAAGATGTAAAGTCTCAATATATCCAGTAGTTACTCTGGCTACAATGTCCTTCAAACCGAAACACAACAGTGCATTTTCACTTTTGTTTGGTGGGAGAAATAGACATTGCGGTGGTACCTACCCAGATGGCCTCTCACATATGAGAGACCTACCACCAGTGTATACTGCTGCTGCCAATACTGTATAATCACTTGAATAAATTATACAAAATACATAGATTTATTAATCGCGGAAGATACACTTCTTATAGATTATATTGAATCTATACGCTCTTAGGGCTGCATTACACTTAGGATGCAGTGCAGCTGTAATATTATAAAAAGAGCAACGACTTTTGAATTACGTGATATTATCTTTCACATGATTCTAAGAAGCTATTCAATAAAATAAAGGTAAGTTTGTGAAACATTTGTAGCCAAAGTAACCACTGGATATATTGAGACTTAACATCATAAATTTCAGGTTGCGAGCACAGTGGATAGCCAAGCGTGGCTTTGTCATTCATGAGCGGTCGTATCGCTTACCATCAGTCGCATGGCATGACATCTCGTCATTCATAGCATCAAAATACAAAACTATAAAACCCACAATACAAGAGCAGTTCTAATCTATGGCAATAACCAACACATGTCAATTTCCATCTCTACGTACTGGATTCGCGAGTTCATAATGTTCTGGCGCCACAAAAAGGTTCCCTCCATATTGACAGGAAACAATGTGCTGAACAGATGTTTTTTTTGTATTGTAATGACTATAAATCTATCATAACATCATAACGTATCAAAATTATTAAATACTTAGCTCAAATAAATATGACTTTTATTAATGGAACTCGAGTTAAATCTTTATTTAGCCACCAGAGTCCAATCTAACACTTGCACTTTATGTTTTATTTCTACTGCGTGTACTTTAGTTTTAGTGTTTTGTGTGTGTGTTTTTTTTTTGTCTAATAAGGTTTATTACTATTAAAGTTTAATATATTTACGCGAATGTTACACTTTGAAACGTGGGGAAGTTAAAAAATTTGAAAGTGAAACAAAATTTGCGAATAAATCGTAAAAAAAAATGTTTTATTTCAAAATTTGACTTTTATTCAATTTCACAGCCTCCTTAGCGATATTCGATAAGCAAAGGCAGTTAAAGAATGGTGGCCTAGAGGGGAAGGTAAGTAGTTGACCCAACAGATGGGTGGATGAAACTGTTAAACTTCAAAGAGGCGGTAGATTTTACTGGTGGTAGATCACTCATGTGTCTATTTTTCCCGCCAAACAGCAGCGTAAATGTACTGTTTTGTTTCGGATTGAAGGACATTGTAGCCAGAGTAACTACTGGACATAATTAGACTTAACATCTTACGTCTCAGGATGGCGAGCGCGGTTGATGCCAAGCATTACTTTGTTATTCATAGCGTGGCTTAGTTTTCTTACTTTCCATGAACGGTCGTATAGATCAGGCTAATGTCATGCTCGTCTCGCCATTTATTGTATTAAAAAACCAAAACATAAAAACACTTTGTAATTTTAAAATTAAACTTATGATCCAATCCTCGTAATTTGCATTAATTGGCTGTCATTACGATTAGGTAGAAAATTATATTACATACGTTAAAATCAATAATTTATTAAACAAAATAAAATATGTAATAAATTTAAATAAAAGAACATACAACACAAAACGAACTTCAAATATATTGACCTCGTGATCCAATTGTTCTTGCAGTTATCAATTGTTTACGCATAACCGCATCCCTCCCGTATTAAATACAACAGTACCGAACAATCGACACGCCATGAAATCAAATCGATCGTAAAATTTACAACCATATAAACAAATCTTTCTAAATATAGACATAAAGAATTCATCGGTCGAAAAAAACATTACAAGAGTAAAAAAAAATTAAAATATTTACAAAATTTGGTTTTTGCATATGCCGTGGAATTATTGTTGTATTTTATTCATATACATATGTACATGAATTATTCTCCTACTAATGTCGTAATTACCTACGAGAAAATGTCTTATCACTTGTCGAGCAATAATTGTTTAAACATTTTTTTTGTTATAGTTCGTCTAACTTTTAATGTCATTGACATGCCTAATTGTTGAATTAACGGATGAAAAATGTATATGGTCTCTTTTGACATTTACTACCTATAGTTTTACCACCACTGCAGCGCTCTCTGCAAATCGAGAGAGCGCAGGTTCGGTCCCCGCACTGAAATTAATACTTACAAGATCTTGTATTTGTTTTAGATTATGGTCTGTATATCACAAATTATCTCATCGTTTCAGATACAAGACTTGCATCTTACAATACCTATTTCACTAATATTTTTATATATTTGTAAATGTAATTCAATACTTAGAACCTCATTTATTACTGACGTCCACTAATAAAGAATAAATTGTTTGCTTCCTTTTTTTTATTTCAGCGCCAATCAACATAATATCATGTATTATTTGTTAATAATTTGAAACCTATTATTTGTCTAAATTTTGTTTACGAACAATAATATGTGACTTTTATTTGTAACGCCGTTGGTGTCTTGATAACAAAATAGTCATTATTATTACGTAATATAATTATGGATGTAATTTAAAATATTAAATTCATCATCATCATCATCATATCAGCCACAGGAAGTGGACTGCTGAACATAGGCCTCCCCCAAGGATCTCCACAATGACCTGTTGAAAGCGGCCTGCATCCAGCGACTTCCTCAACCTTAGTCAAATCGTCCGTCCACCTTGTAGGCGGGCTTCCAACATTTCGCTTGCCTGTACGTGGCCTACACTCAAGAACCTTTCGGCCCCAACGGCCATCGGTTCTACGAGCTATGTGCCCGGCCCACTGCCACTTCAACTTGCCATTCCTATGGGCTATGTCGGTAACCTTGGTTCTCCTACGGATCTCCTCATTTCTGATTCGATCTCGTAGGGAAACACCGAGCATAGCCCTCTCCATGACTCGTTGAGTGACTTTGAGCCTTTTAATGTGGCCCACAGTGAAAGGCCACGTCTCGGTGCCGTATGTCATCGCTGGTAACACACAACTATCGAAGACTTTCGATTTTAGGCACTGAGGTATTTTGGACGAGAAGACGTCGCGAAGTTTCCCGAAAAATATTAAATTAAATTTTACTTTTTGTGACCGTTTTGAATAAACATCGATAAATGTTGTTCCTGTTTGTATATGAAACTTCATTAAGAATTTTATCTCTCTACTCAATAAATAAATAAATAACACCCAACAGTCACATACATAGTCCTGACCCCACACTAAGATCGAGTCTTGTGTCGTGGGTATCAGGAACTACGAGAGACTTTTCGGTCTCACAAACACCCAGACCCGGAAGAAATGTTTGTGGGCCGCACAAACATTTCTCTCGGTGCGGGGATCGAACCCGCGGCCTCTCGTTTCACAGGCGGCGTCTAACCAACTGCGCCACGGAGGCTGTCAATATACATTGTATATCAAGACTGCTATCGAAAACAAAGCCAGATGGTAGTTTTAGTGACTTCAGACACAGTGCACCTAGAACTTTTTCAAAAAAACGCAACGATATTTATTGTATATTTTTTTGCGCATCGTCCTATTTGGGTGGTAAATATATGCCTTTTCCTCAAATAATAATTTAATAGCCTTTTATTTTTAACAATTTTATGGACCTCAAAGGTTTAAATTATTATTTTAGCAAAAACTATTTATTTATCACCTAAACTTTTCTTTTTATACACCCCAAAAAAATATGTCTTTTGTCACTAAAACTATCACTCCGCTTCGTTTTCAATAGCAGTTCTGATGTACTCTATACATTTTTCACAAATGCGTATTAACATTTCTAAAATGTAGAAACAAGATGGCGGGTATTCTAATGGTCCCTTCGCTCCGGTGGACTGCGGGACCGGTCGAGGACTGGTCCGTGGCCTTGTGAGGCTTCCGCGTGGCCCCGCGTGCCATCAATGAGCGTTATTCTAATTTTGAATGAAATTTTATTACACTTTTTAGATTCAACCTAGTAACACTAAATAGTAAAATTGCTGATACAATACTGTTGTAATTGGTTATGTGAATAAAAATTGATTTTAATGGAGTAATAAATACATTTTAATATTCACCAGAATATAATACTACATTTGATAAGTATTTACTAAAACATGACCAAAAATCTGCTTCTCTCATTACATTTGAATCTCTGAATTTCTCGTAGAATTTTGGTAATTTTCAGCAATAAACTAAATCATACCGTTGCTTAAATTCTTTCTTTCGTCTTTACTTTGGATAAATTTTGTTTTACACCCACCATCTAATGACTATGACCACCGCTACAATTTTTTAAGCACTTACAACCTTTTTACATGAAAACCTCACGGATACTTTTCGCATAACCCTATCCATAAACCATAATTAACCCTCTCCTGCATAGATGCGTATCACACAAGCACAGTACAGATACGACACAATACGTGGTCCGTGTACACAATGCCCCACGCATCTCTCGCCCGGTCTTCGTGGCCTTTATGTTCCCTCGGTCTTTTGTTAAGGCTGCATTGTAGGAATGTTATAGAAAATCCGATTATCGGTGTTTGTTTAGTAGCGATATAGAAATTGTTTTATTGTTTTTTTTAGTATTTTGATGAAAGATTTGTAATGAAAATATAGACGTTGTAACTTGTAAATAATGACAATATCTAGGAACGCTCTAGGATTGCTGGTCTTTGAAAATGCTGAATATAATGAGAGGAGAAATTCAATTAGATCCGTTAAAATCTCATTCCTAAGCATTTTTTTATTTATCTTTTGTGTTATTTTTGTTTCAAAATGTTATCATTAGGTTAAATCACGGTTCTAAATTGCAATATAACAAAACTTGATAATATTAAACAATATTAAAATTATTTCGTATATTTTTGTAATTCGTTTTGCGTCTTTCTCAAGCAGAACAAGCAAGAAAAAGTGAATCAAAACCAATGTTTGTATTCACGTGTTTATTTAATAAAATTCATATAGCTTTGTGTATCATTTACATATTTTTTCTTGTGTATAATTAAAGCGACAAAGGGCAAGGGCGTCGTCAATGCTACATTAATTTGTAACATTGTGGCTCGTACACTTCCCTATCGACTTGACTTGTTGATGTTCTCATGCCACGCTTTGGTGAAAGAAACACTGTTTCTAAAATTGATGACATTGGGGTAATAGTTAAGATCGGTTTGTCGGCTTAAATTGCAAGTTCGACTCCTGCACTGACCCTGTCGCTATATGCCCTATGATTTTTGAGGTGTGGGTGGGTGTAAAAGTAGATTTTTTCGTAAAACATAATCACTAACATAATAAAGTGTAAAAACCAAAACGCTGACTAAAAGTTTAAATTAAATTATAATCAGTTTTTGTTTTATTAAATTTTGATTAAAACTATTTAGACTCAAGGTAAAAATGTATTATAATTGGCACAAAACATAAACGTTGTTTGCAATGCACCTGCGAATATCCAGGTGTCGTGGTTATGTGGGCGATGGTGACCACTTTCTAGTCTCTAGCAGGTGACCAGCATAGTCATTAATCCATTGTGGTGGTAGGTACGAGTATAAAAATATTATGTAAAAATACTTATGCAATAACCCTCGCATGTGTCCACAACAGGTTACAAAATATCGATTAAATTAATTAACTTATATTTATTAAAATAATCGGTTTTAATATCGATAAAACTAAATTTATAAAACGATTTTAAATTTATAAGGATCGGCGAAAATGACCTAATTGATAACGATCAATCGGTAACAATATGTATTATTGCAATGCCATCAATCAATCAAACCAATTTCAATTGATGGATGAACCATTGAAATTTTATAACAAGAAAACGAAAAAGAAGACAGTGCGTGTTGATGAGTGAGTTTCTTGCTTAGTTTCTTCTTCACATCTACACGTTCCGAAGCGGTGGTAGCAGAAATGACCGATTCAAATATCTTGTGAAAGACTATTTGAATAAAGAACATTTTGATTTGAAATTCGAAGCTGTTTGATGGAGATCTTTCTTTGTTTATCCCACCAAACCCTAACCCGTCCAAAGCCCACAGATTTTTATGTCATCGACCCGAGACAATAGTAAAAGTGTTAAATGGCATCTCCCCGGTATCAACACGACAGGTGTCGATGAAACAAGAAATGTTGCCAAATTACACAAAATTACCGGTCAATTTGGATTCCAGCCAAACTGAAGAATAATGCAGTTCATTGTGTTGATAAATTTAATTTTTTTTCCACGGCTTTGCATCGTAAAAATTTTTACGTCCCCCTTTCAGTGTTATGAAATAATTTATTCGACACTCAGCTTTTGAGCGAATCTTGTTAATGCTTGAAGAATTTGAATGGAATATTATGTGTATATATTTTAAGTGAATTTATAAAGTCTATTACACACACATAATATTGAGTGTAAGGTTATATCCATACTAGGGGAAATTTATTAGAATAAATCCAATACTTACTCGTAGTCAGATTTACTCGTAATTGTATCGCTAAAAAATGTGTTACCTATGTGAATATTTGACTGCCAAATAGACCAGCCACATCCAGTTTGGTTGTTTTATGAATTTCATTTAAACAACAATATTTCCATATATTTTTTTACACAGATGAAATACAGGTTTTAGTAATTATGGAGATAAATTTTCGGGTGGGATTATAAACTCAAATAATAAAATGAAAGAATTATTTTATCATCTATTATAATATTATGTTGTTATGTATTACATCCCAAACCACTTAGCGTGTAATATTCATTCAAATAGTAAATTTGTTTAATCAATTAATTAAAATACAAACTTCACAGATCCTAAAATTCTTGAGAGCATGCTGCTAATTGCCCAAGCATTCCATGAACACATGACATGCACGCAATATGTGTCGCATACGGCAATAAATTCATTGTGTAATGGTCACCGCGCGTTTCAAATTGGGCCGTCCCTCCCTACAGCGCCCCGCGTCCACGCATAGAACACTTACAGTACACCTCGCCAACTTGCAGCGCCATCTATTATTCATAACTCGAACTTTTATTGTGAAAATTCGATTTTTAAATGTATATTTTGTCGAATAATAATAACACGTGAATTATTAGAGCAAAATCCATATTAACACGTGCTAAATTTAAATACAAGTGAATTTTATTAACGTAGTTATTAGGGAAGTGGATCTATAAACTTAATTATTGACACAACAAAAATTAAATGACACTCAATGAATAATAAAACGAGTTTCAATGCAAACAAGCTGGGCCTCGAGTTTTTTTGTTTCAAGTGGTATTTTATGCATATTCTTATAAGAAGTGGAACAATTAACGCTATATTTTGGAGTTAAGAACGTACTGTTGACACCGCGGAAACATTAAGCTGCAAGATAAGGTCGCTATAACTATCAATACTATAGTTTTTATTATTATCTCATGTAAGGTCAGCTAATCTATTGATCAGTACTACATGTATATTCTATTCTACTCATGAACTATTATAATCCAAGCAAGTGTAATTTTATTGAGCCATTTATTTACCATAAAATATTCCATGATACAATAATAAATTAAAATAGCCAATAAACCGATTTATGTAAAATAGGCATCAATTACAACAAAATTTTATGCATACTAAGTCACCTTAACCCAAATTTTATAGGCATAATAGTATATTTAAAAAACATGCATTAAACTATAAAGTAATGAGTTGTAACAACGGTAGATAATTCTATGCAAAATAAACGGATATCTACGTGGCGCACGCAACTCAACTGCGTTATTTATTGCTTACGAGTGTGAGTTGAGTAGTCAAGGATTTAGTTTGGTGTGTACGCACGCATAATAGGTGTGTGTGCGGTCGACGCTCACGGACACGAACAAAGCGCAGCGGCGGCCATGAATTTGTTTATAGTACTGTAGACACATACCTACATATACCATCTCGAGGTCACAGCGAATAGAAAAATTAATTTATGCTAATAACCCGGTTTCATCGAATTTTTGTTGTTTTACCGTGCCTGCTTGTTGTTTCGCTGCACACAACGCCATCTGTTTTTCTTAACAGAAATTATTGTGCGTGTATTTTGTTGAATTGTTTTAATTCCACGCTGATTATAGTAAATTAATATTACTTTTTTGCTTTATATTTACAAGAAGGAAACTTAATTAATTTGAATTATTTATACAATTATTTAATTATTACCTTAATTTTAGTTTTGTTTGCAGGTGTTTTTATAATTTTAATGTATGAAGGTGAACCACTTTTTTGGTGCCTACTGCATGGTTATTAGAACAAATGATGCGTGTATGAAACAACGATGTTTGCCTTCACGGTATTATTGGAACATAAAACTAGATACCGTTGTTAAAAGAGTAGGAAAATATCGTGAGGGCAAACCCTTGGAATTTATCTCTTTACCTACTGGGTAAATACTAGAGAATGAGGATAAATATTATAAATTAAAGTTTTAATTGATAAAGGCGCGAACTAGTAGTTGTTTTATATTAACGTAAGATACGTTTCCCAATTAGGTTTAATTTCGATGTTAATGCTTTTATACTAGCAAATTACTATACCTAGATAATTATTTTATTAACAGTAATTCGGTGACAAAATTCAATATATTATTCGTCTAAATATATGTTAAAAACGCAATGGAAAGACTTAATGAAGTTGGAGGAGAGAAAGGTAAATTAATCATAGATAGAAGATAGAATTTTCATTTAATCGAGCTATAATTTCGCTATAGGTAGCTAATAAGTACAGCATCTCCTAATGTTAGAATAATATTCAATTAGAAAAATCACAATAATATAAATACTATACACGCTTAAAACATTAAAAAGATAAAATTATTGCATTGCACATTGAAAAATCACAACAAAAATAAATCTAAATACGAAACTTATAATCTATTTCGGAAAAATTCTGAATGGAAACAAAATATAAAACCAAAGCACGGTTGAAAGGCTAAAACATCGTTTTAAATACTAATTGTTGAAAAAACAACAATAAATCCAATAAATTTGTAAAGGATGACACAGATGGAACCGAATCCATCTTGGTTTTGGATGAAGGAAATAATAAACAGTGTATTAGCGAAGATAACAAATCAAGCAGCGCTCGCTTCCTGAATAGAAATGGTATGAAATGAGGTGAACCACGACTAAATCACGTATCGAGCGCATCCGGGAACAGGAGTATAACTTAGCCGATTTTTGAGAGGGGGGGGCAGTGAATCATTGGCATTGTTCTTAAAAATTTAAGCTTTTTTATGAAAGGGGTAAAAAATAGTCATAAAATTAAATCTGGAACTACTTTAGGACACACAAAAATAATTCAGCGATTCAAATTGGGAATTCTTGCGCAGAATTGAAGCCGCTTCGCCAATGTGTAAATTTTATAACACATTAATTAATTTGTCATGTTAATCCACAATCAAGGAGGCCTTTGCTCAACAGATGGACTTATGAATGATATTACATACATGCTTGTAAACTTACAAGTCACGATTATAACCTGTAATAAAATCTCTATTGTATCGTTACGTCATAATTTCCTAACTAACCTACCATTAACATCTTTCCTGTAACCTTGAATCCTTTGAACGAACCGTGACAAAAGCGTGAATAAAAACAAGATCTTTGGCACAGACTAATAAATAGATCAAGATAGAGGTATGCGCAGAAAAACTTTCACCTTTATAAAATTACGAAAGTCTGGCGGCCATGGCCTATGCTCTTGATCTATAAGAAGTAAAATCTTTGGGAACTTTAGATGTTCTCCCTCATGCCATAGAACTTGCCAATTAATAAAGTTATTAGCGCTGAATTACAAACATAGTAGTAATAACTGTTAATTAAATATAATGATGATTTGATTACGCCTCGGTTATAATATAGACATAACATTCCGGCTGGGTTTAACAGCGGAGTAGACATTTAGAAAATTATTCCGTATTTTGTGCATCAATGTAAAATGTTTCATATTTCACACGATTTTAATTAGCTGGTAATGTCTGTTTGTTGGGAGTTATTTATGTGTAACTATTTCATAGACACAATATTTCAAGTTTTGTTCATAAGCCTGTAAATTCAAATTCTTTCAGCGACTTATTAGAGAGTTAAAGATAGGGAGATCGAATTCTAAGTTTGTGCGAAAGAAAATATTTAAATAACTATCTGACATATTATATATGGAATGTAGTCACCACAGCTTGAACAATACGCAAGCCAAAATACAAATAAGCTGGAGCATTATGTACTGTAGTGCGATTCACGTAACTTTTTGACGCGCCGATCAAGTTGCGGTGCGGTTACAATTAAGTTTACGTTTTGGTACAAAATGGTATTCTTGTAAATGTTTAGCTGCGCGCGAGCTGCGCGCGAACTGTGCGTCAACTGTACGTCAGACGTATGAAATTTGTTTGACATTGACATATAGGCGCAGCAGTAGAATGTAGAATAAACTAAAGCGCTCGCGTGACGCGAACTTGACGCGAGCGTATTACGAGAATACGAAAAGGGCTGTTTTGATCGAAACTTAACCGCAACTGCACTGCAGCTGAACTTATTATATTACGTGAATCGCCGTCTTATGCGTTGCTAGATTATCCATATTATTTAAACTTCAAAATCTTCACGTGTAAATTAATCTCACAATGGCAGTAAGGCAATCTTTTAAGCACTATTTTCCTTACATTCGAGTTCTGCAGGTTTCGATATTCATTATGTATGTCTACAAACTATAAATTTTACCTACGTCATCGGTAATAGGAACATTTATGATTTCTGTGTTAAAAATAGAATAACAAATACTCAAAACACCTGCCTATCGATGGTTTTAAGTATTGAATGTTCTCTATTAATGACATTATATTCGCTATTGAAACCGGTTGTTGCACACGCAGAATTTTAATGCAAAACTCTACTTCTATGAATATTTATTCGCCGTCCAAGGCTAGCAATACGAAACTAGAAAAAAAACCCACTACTTTCTCGATTGAAATGACATTCTAATGCAGCAGGCCACTTGCATGAAATAGTTTCATGAACATATAACGGGATTGCAAAGCCAATGACATTATTATATATTTAATGTAATTATTTCCATTTCTATTCATTCAGTTTTAATGTAAACGGATTTCAGGAATTAATGTATGTCATTTAATTATGAATCGTATTAGAAATGATGCAGCGGATCACATAAATAAAATTTAAGAGAGTGTATCTAACACACGATTTGAAAATCGGTGACATAGAATAGGACAATGGACATTATGGGATTTCGTAAGATGAAAACAAATAACTTATAAGAGAAATTAATTATTTAGTATGGACTGCAGCAGCTGTGCTCCAATATCAGTTGTGACTTTTTTGTCCTTGATGTGCGATGTCGCTGATCAGCATTCTCGGGCCATATGAACGGTACTGTACTTACCATCAATTGCAGTGTGGTCTATTTGCCGATCTGGAATGAGAACAAATATAAATTTTAATTAATGTAGATATTTAATAATATTTATCTTAATGTTTAATATTTATAAATAAAAACACTCAACAGTCACATACTTAGTCCTGACTCCACACTAAGATCGAGTCTTGTGTCGTAGGTATAAGGAACTATGAGAGACTCCTCGGATTTGTGTAACTTCCTAGTATAAAATAAGAATAACTACCAATATGAGAGCTGGGATTATTCACAGATGCTCATAGTAATTAATTATTAAGACCAAAGAATTGGCCACTAGTTTAGGATTATTAGGAAAAAATATTTTAGAGAGTGGTAGAGCCAAGCTGCTGTCAGGCATTATTCAACCTGAATGAGCAGACTGACCAGCGACGGTACCACTGTCTCACATAAAATCGACATGAACCGACAGCTTCGCTGTCTTGTTTCATTCGGTAAGATTGCTGGATACACAAAACCCCTTTCCTCTCCCATCCTTTTTGCTTCCCAATACCCTATCGATCTAATGGGACATCCATGATATAATATTAAATGATAGCGTAATGTATGTTCATGGGTTTCAGTGATCATGATTCGCGTACAATCGGATAACCTGTTTGCTTGTTTGCCAAACGTATGTAATAAAAAAGGACAAAGAATTAAGTAAAATAATTAAATATCTAATAATATTTTTCTTATCAATCCTCAAATAAACAATTAATTTAATCCTCATAAACTCATTTCTTTACAATAAAATACGAACGCATCTACAAAATGTTGCTATCCTATAAACCTTATGTCATATAAACATTGAAGAATCAATATGAATTTAATTTGTTCCAATAACAACAACATATGAAATTAAACATACCATACGACATAAACAATATATTATATACATAATATACTTTCTAGATTCAAAAAGCGCTATTGCTTATTTATTCAATATAATCAAGGGATTATTACCAATACTAATCGTGCTCGGGGTTCCACAGCTACTAGGTGGACTGTCGACGTCGATAACATTGACCTGATATTGCGTCACTAAATAGCACTAGCACTGCGCTCGTAAAACGACAAAAGTACAAAAATAGTCACAAAAACACTAATTGTAATCTTTAAGCACCACACAATATGTTTTTTTTGCACCACACTTTTGAAATGATACTAAAAAAAGTACTTAATGTCATAACGTAAAAACAAACTACCCACAAACATATGAATAATAATAGGCAATACGAAATAAGCTACAAAATTATCACAATGCGAAATTTGCTTTAGATAAATTAAAAATATAAATATAATTACGTTTATATTTAATTTACTTTGCTGCAATGCATGTCAAATAAAATAACTATATTAAAATTATTCATGTCGAAAAATACAAAAAATATACACGGAATACAAAACATTAGATAATAAAATTTTTGTTACTGGCAACTCGAAAATTGACATTTCTTTAGTTAACACTTGTGCTCAGCGAAAATAAAAAAGCAATTCTTATTGCGTATTATTAGGAATAAAAATGAATTCTGTCGTAAGGGCTGGGCACTTGGCCCCTTATTTTAAGTCGACGTCGCAGGTGGTAGCCAATGGCCTTAAGCCAGTGGTGGTTGTCCATACACCTGCCGATAAGTTGGTGACACCACCGTTGCCAAAAACTTCTACGGTTCAGTCTTTGCATGGATCTTTGCCTATTCAAGGCTTGAAGGTGAAGGCGAACACTGGGGGTGAGTTATTTAATGTGTTTACTTTCGCATGTAAATCTATCAAACAGGTTATTTATGAGGATTAATGTTACATAACGTTATGATTTTCAGCGCGAGTTCAAGTTCGGTTCGCGCACACTGACATCTCGTACCCTGATTTCACTGCGTACCGTCGCAAGGAGACTCAGGACCCCAAGGCGAAGGCCGAAGAAAACGTTGATGGACGCCAGTCCTTCACCTATCTTATTGCTGGAGGTAAGATTCTTACATAAATCTTTAATATAACAAAGATCATTCTTTCCTGTACCTCAATGACTATATTTGCAATTCTCAGTAGTCAAATACAAGAAATTGCATGAAGAAAATATGTAGATTATGAGTAATAACATACACCAGACTGATGGGATGTTGAATACTTAAAATAATATCTAATTCAATATAACATATTTTCTAATCCTACATAACCTAGGATTAGATAAGTATTAATAGTTCAATTATATTTATATCAAATATTTTATTTATAATCTATTCATAATAGAAAGCCAGTGCCAAAAAGTGTTTTCATACCTTACTTAATTATAGTGCTGATTACTATTACTTCCTATGTGTGTGCTTAGTTTATACAAACATACACTAAAATTTATATAGATTTTTCTGATGAAACTGAACCATTGCCAAAACTACTTAGTATGTTAAAACCATTATAAACAGGGCATTTTAATTATGAAAGGAATGTAGAAGATAGTTAAAAATACACACAAAAAGTTTTCCATTTATACATACACTTCAGACCTGTGTCCCTGAAAGAGCAAACAGAAGGATACTAAACATTCACCCAATTTGCTAACCTTCTTTCTATCCCAACATGTGATATGTGGCAAGCAAGTTACCATACCAGCCACTTATTAAAATTGGCCCTATCATGAATTTTTAATTCCACCAAGAATGTAATCCATTTTATACCAGAAAGTCATGTACAGCCTATACACATAGCTCTAAGGCTAAGATGCAAGTTTTAATTTAGCTTTCTATTTATTCACAATTATTGTTACATAATAACAAGAACTACATCCCATGTTTAATGTAATGCATGCCACTTATAAAGCATTAAAACAAATTTATAAACCTGGTCAAAACAAAGATCTGTGCCAGCCCGTGTACGTCCTACTATAGGGACAAGCCTCTTTTTTTTTTAACTTTTGTAGTTTAGGTGTTTGACTATAATCTTACCTGATAGAAAGTGTCGATATAGTCTACGTTGTTACACGCCTACCTAGAAGGTGCCTATTCACTCTAGCCTTAAAGATACCCAAGTTATAATTTTCTGGAAACACTGATTGTGGTTCATGCGAATCGATGGTAAATTAACGACATAAGGATGGTAGCCAGCTGTTCTTCTTGTTGTTCTGGAGAGGAATGGTGAAGGTGGAATTAAATCATGCAATTCCTCTGCACACTCACCGAAATATATCCAATAAAATATCGTTAGGCTAATAACTTTCCGCCAGTGTTCGAGACTTGGAAGTTTTGCCTCCACCAGGGAGTTGTTACCTATGAGCCTTTTTCCGCGACGTGCCACAGAGTCCAATGCTGCCAGGTGGTAGTTAGCTGAATCAACCCAAAGATGAGAGCAGTATTCAAGGCTAGGCCTCTTCTAGAATCAAGAGTATGATTGAGAGGGGTTTGGCTGGATAGTCCACCACACTGGTCTAGTACGGGATGGCAGATTTTACAAACCATAGAAATTCTTACAAATCACTATGGCATGCAGGTTTCATTACTATGTTTTCCTTCATCTTGCACACACACAAAAAAAACTTGTGAAACCTGGGAACTCTTCATAGTTATTATTTAATTGTTGATTGACTAGTAGTACACACCTGACTCTGAAATGTCAGAGTTGTGGCCTGGGATTTTAATCCGCGCGCCGTGACCACCTTAACATATGGGCAGCCATGTCTGGTCCGTTACTAACAGGCCATGATACGCTTGAACCAAATAAACATAGCACGAATTCAAAAAGCGGCCAAATATGATTTTTTTACACAATTGTGTATAATGGTCTTTAACCAAGCAGATACAGAATTACAGATATCTTTTCACAATCAAATTAAATCAATCTGACAATCTAAGCATGTTAGTATTAAGTCTTTTCAGATAAATATACAGGCTTAGTCAGAATATAAAATATAAAATTTGTGATTTCTAGCTGGTAGCGTTGCTGGTGCCTATGCCGCCAAGTCTGTGGTCACCCACTTCGTGTCATCCATGGCTGCAGCCGCCGACGTCTTGGCCTTAGCCAAGATTGAGATCAAACTGGCTGAGATCCCCGAAGGAAAGTCCGTCACCTTCAAATGGCGTGGAAAGCCCCTGTTCATCCGTCACAGGTTTGTGATTTGTGTCAATTACAATATCGTGTTGTAGAATAACATTGGTCTTAGGTTTGTATTAGTAGTGTATTAGCAGCATTTACTAGGGGGGTTATTCTGTGATCCGAAATGAAGTTCGAATGTCCGAAAAACTAGGGATGTGCCTAGTACTCCACAAAATATTCGAATCCTCTATCGTATGTTGTAACCATACACTAAGTTCAGAATGAATGATGAGTATTAAAGAGACTAGATTTGTAGGAATAGAAAACTTGATAACTTACTGCGGAAGTCGAACATTCCAACTTCGTTTCGTATCATACGGTAAACCCCCAGAATCCAGAGAACCATGTTGAATAAAACCGTCGTTTGGGTTATGCTGAATAATGTTAATTGAATTCCAAATTAATTTTGTCTTGCATTGATGATTAAATAAAATAATGTGTCCATGTATCCCTAAAGAGATTATCATGAGAATATTGAGGGTTTGTGAATTTTATGATTTCAGGCAACTTTTCCAAAAATGCAACTGTTTTGTTTGCTTTTGTTTTTTGCATTACATGTAAAAACTTACCATTATTCCTGTTACAGAATATCAAAAATTTAAAAGCAAGAAATTAAAAAAGTACATTTCTTTACTTAATAATATCATATTTAATGCCAAAAGTACTTTCCAAACAACTTAAACCACACCCACATCTAACTCTAATTTATTCAAAATCTCCAGAACCGCGGACGAAATCGCGACCGAAAAGGCAGTCCCAGTGGACACCCTCCGCGATCCCCAGACCGACGACCAGCGCACACAGGACCCTAAATGGCTGGTCGTGATTGGAGTATGCACTCACTTGGGCTGCGTACCCGTCGCCAACGCCGGAGACTTTGGAGGCTACTACTGCCCTTGCCACGGCTCTCACTATGACGCCTCAGGCCGTATCCGTAAAGGCCCCGCCCCCCTTAACTTAGAAGTACCCCCCCACAGCTTCCTCGACGACGGCCTGCTCGTTGTAGGCTAGTTATTTAATTTATTTATTAAGATGTACATCCGATAGAACATTCAATAAATGTGATGCAATTGTTTCTTTTTTTTGGTATTTTATTTGTTGGATATTGTGACCACAAACTATAGTTACTGAGTTATTTATGATATTTATTAATCATCGTTTGTTATCCATTGTAAAAACAGGTTAAATACGCTTATTTAATGTAGTTTAGATTGGACTAATATGGTCGGCAAATTTGTAACAGGGAAGGGCCAGATAGTACATAGTAACTTTTTTTTCATGGCGTTATTTCGTTCTTGATGATTTTCAATGACGAACATAAATGATTATTAAAATATGTTTTGTTATTCAATAAAAACGTTGCCCACCCTGAATTTGTTTTTTAATCATTAAAATACTTTCCTTTTTCTCTTGGGCACATAAAATACCTAATTACTTAGTTTGGTTATTGGATTGAAACTTTAGAACCGTTTTAATTTGAAAATGAAACAATAAAAAAACACGACGTACTAAAAAAGAAATAACGCCTAGTGACATTTCGTTAAACCTCATCAATCTGCAAAATATTTCTCAGTACAAAAAGTACTAGGGCGACAAAGAAAGAGAGGAGGCTTAATCATCCATAGGCGAAATACTTTTCAGAGCACAAAAAGTGCCAGGGCGACAGGGTAAAACGAGTTATTCTAAATATTTACTTTAATTTCAGTTAGTCACTTTTACCACGAATTTGTACTATGACTTAACGTTACCGCCGTACCTATAAAACAAGATATCAAACTGCACTACATATGCCCAAATACTGGAAAGCCAATTAACTTTTAACTCCGATTAACTAGCTCTAATGACCTGTTAAATTGATTCCAGTTAAATATAACTTCGATTAAACCACTTAAGAATTAAATATATAATGGGGCATTATTCATCCGATTCGTATTCTCGAAAGCAACTTAAGAGTTTGACAGCTGTCAAACAGTCAAATTTTTAAGAATTTCTAGTTTTAAGCAGCCGTCGTCTTAAGGCCGCCTGCGACCACTCTTAACTTTATCAATTCTACATAAAATTTACTAAAATGACTCTCGCGTCGGTTTCATCGCTGTCTGATGACGATATAGCTTCATCAAGGCGAGTCAATCAAGAAAAAAATCAATGCTTTTGACAAATACAAAGAAGAAAACATTCAAACAAAGTGAGGTTCCGCCTGAAGAAAGAAACTGTTCTGCATCTGTGTTCCTTGCTGGAGGCAAAATAGAACCCACTACAAATAGAAGTCGATTGATAAAAACTTGCGACCAACTGTTACTTGCTTTATGATATTCCACGACAGGCAGTTACCAGAAGATTATTGGAGATGTATTTCATGTGGAACAGCCGACTGTACAACACAAAGTTGCAGCAGAGTTAGTTAAACTACAAAATCGTGGCATGAAAATTCCCAACTAACAACAACAATGCCATATTGCGAATGATTTCTATGCGATCGCAGGAGTGATTGAAGTTATAAATTTCATACATATAAGGATCAAATCTCCAGGTAATTTCTACTTATAATAATGTATACATAACTATTAAGCTTTTACATGTACACAAATATATGTTTTCTTATCCTATTTTAACTAAATGTGCTTCTAAAATGCCTAGCGTATTTTATATTGTGTAGTAATCATTTAGAGTATCCCTTTTTACTGTACATAATATTATATTATTAATCAAAGAATAGAATAATATATTATGCACAGTATAAAGGCACACTCTAAATGATTTCTACACAATAATTTATATATATATGCTTGTTGGAATCAAAACATTTAGCAGGTAATTGGCTCTTCCTCAGCCCACTGTACCCCATATAACCAAGCTCTCTAAATAGTTGTAGGGCTAAATATATAATATAATATAATTAATCATACAATGATTTGTACTGATTGTAGCTATTCAGTATATACTGGAACAATGTTCAACTACAATAGTAGTTTCCTATAAAGAATTCAATTTTATGAATATATTTTTTCAATTTACATAAAATTATTTGTAGTTTGAAATAAGAATATTTGCTAGAGCTCTAATTTTTATTATCTTGTTTTTAGGAGGACCACAAGCAGAAACATTTAGAAACAGAAAAGGCCATTTTTCTATAAATGTGCAAGCAGTCTGCGACCCTAACTTGAGGATAAGAAACATTATAGGCCGATGGCCAGGCGCGGTGCATGATAGTAAAAATTTCAATGATTCTCCTTTATGTGCATTTCTGGAAAGGGGAGACTGAAGAAGCTTACAATCAAGACCATACTAAAACAAGAAACCCAGTGGAGAGGGTCTTTGGTTTTACAACAAAGATCTTCTTGTCTGCAAGTTGGGCTATAAGTTTTTGAAAATTAGCTTACTATTATAGAGGCATGTGCTGTGTTACATAATATAGCATGTTCCCAGAATGATCATATATTGGAGATTGATCTTTCTGAATCATTTCCACCAGCTCCACATAGTATAACCAATGAAAATGTTGCAACAAGGAATAATATAATAAAATACATATTTTAAACCGTACAGTGCATTTTATTGAATTACCATGGAATGAATACAAATAAAAATTAGTTATGTTTTATTGTAGTATATTTATTTTAATAACAGCATTAGTACATATTATATTTTTTTAATTATCTACATTTCTTTAGATCTGTCTTACATTTATATCTATATTCCTTTATAAACACAAAATAATAACAATTATTTTAACATTAATTTAAAACTAAATTAATAAATGTACTATTAAAAATGTACAATAGAAATATAATATGACATTTTTTAACAATGAAAATAGGTGAAATAAACAATTTATTTTATGTATTACATATTAATTAAAATTCATAACATTCTTCAACTTTGATTTAAAACACTGTTTTCTGATGCAAATATTTCTTCCTTGACACAATTTGTCTCATTCTTTTTTGTATATTTTTATATTACATACTCATTTCAAAAGGGTGTGTATTGTCCAAATGATTTGTTGTATGCATGATTTCTATAGTGTTACCTGCAAAAGTGTTTAAGTTAAAGTATGTCATAATTTTATATATCTCTTTTTATTTTTTATATATATTTGTTGAGCTTACGTATTTAGTCTATAGCTGATATACATGGCACTATATATATGAGCCATATTTCTTGGACGGTCTTATTATATAGGTACACATTGAATATTTATGTACTCCACTCCAGCTCCTGAAACAAAGGATTATTTATAGTTATGCACATTGTACCATACTTTATTTTCCATATTTATTACATAATACTACTATATGAGGAGGAGATAATACAGGGTATATCAAGACTGCTACCGAAAACGAAGCCGGGTGGTAGTTTAACCGACTTCAGACACAATGCAACAGAAAAAGTTGCAAAAAAAAGCTACAATTTTTTTATTGTTATTTTTTTCCTATGACCATATTTGGGTGGTAAATAATTTTTTTCCTAAAATAATAGTGTATACCCTTTTATTTATAAATAATCTAAAGTATAAAACAGTTTAAATTATTATTTTTGCAAAAACTATGGATTTATCACCCAAAAATTACGATATTTAAAAAATCATAAAAAATAATTGTCGCGTTTCTTTGCGAAAATTTTAATTGCATTGTGTTTGTAGTCACTAAAACTACCACCCGGCTTAGTTTTCGGTAGCAGTCTTGAGATACCCGGTATATAGGAGGCATAATATGAGAGAAGCCTATAGGTACCCAGCAGTGGGATCCTACAGGCTGTAGATGATGATGATGATTTAAAATGTGTGAATAATCGATTCATATTATATATTAAATAGTTAATTATCATATAAATTCGTTAAAACTTAGAGGAATACGTGTATACTTACCTGTTTATAATATACAGCACAGCTTCTTTCTCATATCGTATTTATTTACAGTCTTCTCCATTTGGTACTTAGGTGGTTCTGCAGCCGTTGTTTGGTATTTTATATACCTATTTATTGAAAAGATATTCCAAAAACTAACTTTAAAACCGAGTGCAATTGTAAACAATAAATAAAATAAACAAACATCATAATATTTTTAATAAACTCGCTACGGATATAGGGACATAAGTTTTTTCACCCACATGATTTTATTAACAGATTTTTAAAATAATAACATGGCAATATATAATATAGCTTTAAACATAATCGTAACAAAAGTAAAAACGTTACAATGATTCCTCATATTCCAATTTAGGGAAATCATGTATGAAGAATATTGCGTCAAATGGAACGTTTATATTTATACAATAAAAATTGTAACTGATAACAAACTTTTCATTAATCTGTGGAAATTTAGCTGGATGTTTGCTGAGTAGACCGATTTATGAGCTAAATGGCTATCCAGTATTTCATTTCGAAATTTAACAGAACCTCAAAATAACGTCATATCAAATGAGTCCGGTGGCTGAGTAGCTATCCAGTATTTGGGGGATAGTTTCTGGAACTTTAAATCAATGGTGTTACGTAACAGTAACGAGACGCTGATTGGTCCTTCCTAGTCGGCGGGCGTGGCTTACGGCATTAAATGTAGCCAATAAAAAGTCAGCTTCTTATTATGGATAATAATACATCCACCTACTTCATGCGTTCCTGGTCCTTTGAAACGGAAATTGCTTAATTTGTAGTCAATGGGCTGGCTTTATACCCCCAATAGTGTTGCCTGGTTTTATGAATATAAATATCTCCGTCAACATCATGCCTTCCTGGTACATAAACTGTCGTTGCAGACGTATAGATAACACGATGTCGAAATAAAAATTTATTTTTCTACCCGCAGTAACTAACTCCCATAGATGTAAACGTTCTATACTACACTCACAGGCACAATTAACCGTCCACCTATATTTTTCGTCATCCTGTTTGTTTATGTTAACTGAAGCATAACTAATGCTTTGTTTTTTGTTAAGTAGTTACTTTAGCAATAAATTAAGTACTTATACCGTTATTTCAATGCCTAAACTTTTATCTCAAAGTGTTTTTGGAATTTAGTCGCTATTTGACATTATTGCATTTAGGTTACCTTCTTTACATTTCTTGTTCTTCTCCGCCATAGTGTGCGCATATTGTTTAATTTGAGTGTTTAGTGTATGATTATTCTTTGTGCCTTAAAAAAATGCCAGTTGATGCAACTGGTGCTGTTAGAGCAGTAACTTTAGCTGATGCGGGGTAGAGCCAATGTCGCATTAGTTTTACACTTGTATACCTCGAACTACGGTATGGGATGCCATCAGACCCTTTTAGGAGGCTAGTTCATACACGAGGAGGCCAGGTTAACATTGGTGCATTTCGGCTCTCGATGACTGCTTTGTTGTCAGTAATGTGCTAAGAAATTGCTTTTGCACCGGTGCTGAAGCGCGTATACGTCTGTTTGAGGTGAGAAAGGTCAATGTAAGTGAACGTACCATTAGAAGAAGACTTGCTGAAAGTAACCTGATGGTTTTTTGTCCAGCTCGCGCTCCACAACTATCCACAGCATCGTAGAGCTAGACTTTCCTTTGCACGAAAATATGCTGACGGGACTATGGAGGAATAGAAGGACGTAGTGTCCTCAGATGAGAATGGAATAGCTTAAAGAGGTCCAGATGGACGTCAACGTGTTTACAGGCGCCAAAATGAACGGCTTGCTCCATGCGCAATAATCGAAACTGTGGGTTATTAGGGAGAGTCCGTAATGGTTTGGGGAGCTATCATTTACGATGCTCGTACATATCCTTTGGTGCTTGATAGAGGCAGTATGACCACTCAAAGATACGTGGGGGCAGTCTTACAAGACCACGTCATACCTTTTGCACCATTTATTGGTGAAAACTTTAGAATAATGCACGACAATATCGATACAATACCTACTGCAAGATCCGTCACTCAATGCCTCGATGAGGTCGGGATTCAAGTTTTGTCGTGGCCGGCACGCAGTCCTGATTATAACCCAATTGAACACATTTGAGAAAATCTAAAAAGACGTGTCCGAGCAAGAGTATCAGCCCCTTCGACCATAGAGCTCAAGGCGGCTGTGATAGAGGGGTGGAACAATATTCCTCAGTCGGATATTCAAGACATCATGGATGGATATCCAAACCAGCTACAAGAAGTCACTAGTGCACGAGGTGGTAACACCCATTATTAAAATTAAAATTTAAAAAAAGCGAACGATTTTTTTCAACATTAAAGTCATAACATTTTTACGCAAATTTTTTGCATAATCGATTTTTGGGATATTCTTTTTTAATAAACGTTTTTTTTAAAGACTTATGTTTTTATTTATTCTTAGTGGTTGCTTTTAACATAACTTCCATCAAATGTGGTCAAAATTTGACGACTACTGTATACTGAAAGAAATACAAGGTGGACGGTTAATTGTGCCATTGAGTGTATATATTTGCATACCCATCACCATTGATTTAAAAACTAAGGATAGGCCCTTCAGTACGTTGGGTACGTCAAAAAGACGCCTATGAACATCGCGCCATCTGTTAGATTTTCATGTAACTA
The DNA here is from genome assembly GCA_009982885.2 of Hyles vespertilio. Lineage (NCBI taxonomy): Eukaryota > Metazoa > Arthropoda > Insecta > Lepidoptera > Sphingidae > Hyles > Hyles vespertilio. The sequence goes on from CM042807.1 coordinate 21,622,657, forward strand.
CGTAGTGTGCTAAAGGATCCGACCGTCGACGTAACTTTGTTACTCGTAGTTATTTAAACGTTAAATTATAAAAATTTGATTTGATTTCTATGTATATCCATAAATCAGGAAAAATATTTTTAACATTAAATATGTTGTATATTAGTTATGTAAAATAATATGTGAAATATAGTGTGCAAATTGATAACAGAAAAAACATCATATTAAAGAATTAAAATAAAATGAATAAAAAATAATAAATCTGAAAATTTGTAACGTCTTAGTAGGCCTTTTTATTAAATGGAACACATTTTAATTTGCATTATAGGTAGTTTTAGTAGTATAATTTGCTACGGATTAAAAATATGTAAATCAAGTGGTAAATATGTCAAATAATTACACGGCATCAGTTCTACTATAGCTTAGGTCTACGCATTCCTTAATATGCGCCGCTACAAAGTTATGTCGTGCAGAATACATACGCCGAATGATTTGATGGCGGCCATGAAATTGTTTTTCAATAATGCTAAAATAAATGTTATATTGACTTAAAGTAATATAATTTTTACTTATCGGTGATAAGAAATGTTATCTTTATTTTTTGTGAATGTTCGATTATATTTATTGCACCCACGCACGATACAATTGGGCATTTTTACGACGACTTACAGACCGGTGCGCTGTGACGTCACAACCGCTGCACTGGTCTGCAGACCACTTTCGTGACAACACTTTTCTCGCTCTCCGCCCCGTCCATATATTTTACGTCAATGCCCATCACTAAGAATATGTTATTTGAATTGGACACTTTGTTCTTTTGTCGAATCGCAGGTGGGCTTTCAATTTTAGTAGTTAGATCTTGAGTGAGATGCTCACTTGACAAGGTAGAAATATTTAAATAAGAAAATATCGCTTAATTAGCGATGTAAAGTTCAAGGTGTGGAATGAGGCAAAGGAAACACAATCTTAACGATTTGTAATTATTTTAATTTATCGTTATCATTTTCAATTTCTTTAAGTATGTTTTAGACAGTTACACTCTACGTAACATCTAATATAGACTACTAAATTTACACACATTTACAAGAATCTTCAACTGGGAATCCGAATTAACAATCAATTTAAAAGACCAAATTATTACATTTAACATCCAAATTCATGACCAATTTTTGAAAAAAACAAAATGTTATGTAAAGCAAAAACAAAACGCATTACGAAAATAAATTAGGCCTGATTTCGTTCTTCAGAAATATTTATCAAAAAATATTGTCCTTTTGTTACAATGAAACCGTCGTTAAAGCATTGAAAATAAGCTTAAAAATATACAAACTAACGGAGGGACATTAAAAATTACACAGGGAAAACCCAGTTTATAAAACGATTTAAAGATTTATACAATAAACGATTACTTTATGAACATCAAAACTATCGCTAATAAGTTGTTTTACGTAAATCGCGATGACACTAAATGATTCTATATTTACAATGAAGACGAAGTTTATATATATTTGGCAAAATAATTTAGTAACCTAAAACATACTGGAATGATTAAAGGAAGCATTTTCAATCATAACTTATACGAAACAATCAGACTTAAACATACATCGGTTACGTACAGTCGAAACTAATCACAAAATGTCACAAAACGCAAAATGTAACCGACTAGGGAATGATTTATTTTTTTATGTATTTTTTTGCATATATAGGAGAAAAAATCTTAAAGGAATAAATATTAACTTATCTACATTTGTTCTTTACTTACAGATAGGCACGTCTAAGTTTATTAAGACACAAATTCTGTGGAGAGTACACGCGACTATCCGACAACACGCGTCGAGAATGAGTCACCGATAAAATTGAATGATTCCCATCAGTTCCCAACGATTATGGCACAGACAAACTTAATTTTATTAAATGGCTCAGTATGTCATTTGTTGCATATAAAATCATTCATTGTTTTTGGCTGACCAAAATTGTGGAATTTATTTGGACTTTCAACTTATTGTTCAACAAGTTATGCATATATTTTAAATGATGCTTAACACATATATAATTACTTAAATCAATAGCTGAAAAACCGTAAAACATACCAATTTCTGTTGTGAAATAAAATAAATAGTGACTCCACTGTTCTTTCAAATATGAATAAAATTACCTAATTATAAAAATAATGTTTATCTACAACTTACTAAAGACATAAAATTAATTTTGCTAACTACCTATATTTATATACAACTATAGAACAAAAGATATTTCATAATATAATACATTTTACGATACTAATAAAAATAGATATTCTCCTCCAATAAATATTTTAAATCACCTGTCTTATAAATATTAAATTCACATTATTACAGACTAATTCAGTGGTCCTACGTTGAGATTTACTAATGAGTGGTCAAAACAGTGGAGTTGTTTAGACTAAATATTTTTATTTCAAAAGGCAAAATTATGTCAATGGGCGAGATATTCGTCTTTCGTTATTCTATATGGATGACAATGTATTATCAGGTAAAATATAGTCACTGCCATACCATTATGAGTTAAGTGCTAATATAATTTCTTAGTTTACACGTGAATATAAAGGTAAACAAAATCAATACAATTGTAAAACATTCAAAATTACCAAAATAAACATTGAATATGTAATTACATGTGTAATTTTCACACATTATTGTTAGCGCAACTTGTTAAATCTATTTATTTTAAATGGTCGTAGGTTTTTTATCTGCAAATTTAAAGTTTCTTGTTTAGCCGCCTATATTCTTACTAATGCTACATTTTTTATAATAATTTACGGATAAGAAAAATAAATTAACTTCGTTTTTAAATCTTTGCATAAAGACTAAGTGAAAAAGTCCAAATAAATTCCACAATACGAATTCAGCCTAAGTCGTATAGTTGCAGTCAGGGAAAATCTAGGGTTCGCTTCCTGTTTTATATAAGAATACACTGAATCGATAAACATTTACACATTTCAACATCATTCATAGTCTACAATTATAAATTGAACACAGATAATAATTTTACATTCATTTTGTATATTAAAATTCAACATTCAGGAGAAAATATAAATCTATTGACAAAATACAATCTTAGTACATTTTTCGAATATATTCATAATTTTATTTTTAATAATCTGATTTATCTAATGATTTATGTGTTTGTGCGATAAAATTAAATTTTTCTAATCTGTCAAAGGTCATAGAGTATTGTCAAAAGTATTTTTTTGTCTAAAATGATAATGGTCGTACGAAACACAACATAGATCTACACAACCTCGGAAGCTCTTGGTTTATATACTAATACATCAGATCGTAATTTCCACGGGCTATAAGAAAGATTAAGTTTACTGCCTATTATAAAGAATTTTCGAGAATTAACGTTGATTGTTTTAATTTTTGAATATAAATGTTACTGTTGCGATAGCGAAGGAATAGCTTAATTTAGAAGACAAGTATCAATAAACGCGCTGCAATGCGTACGCAAATTTACCATAATGAAGCTTATAAGAAGTGAAAATGGAAATTAGATCTATGTTTCATAGGCAAACAGTGTTTGATTTTATCGATATCGATTTATCGACATGGTTTGTTCGTGTGTTTTGGTTTATCGAATGATATACTAAAACACCAACAACCAGTAATTCGTCATAATGACTAACGCTGAAATATAAAACATACAAGTTTACAACACAAATCCATTGATAACATAGTCGATATAACGTTTCGACATATCGATATCGATTGCAGGTACTTCAAGCGCCGTCGATGCGTTTCGAGCCCTGTTCTATGTTGTGCCACAGTGGAGGAACAGTAACTCAAGTTATGTGGACTGTTGAGTTAATAATAAATGAATACATCTAACAATCGCATACATAGTCCTGTCTCCTCAGACATAGTCTTGTGAGACTCAGCCCCAGATCCGAGACAAATATTTGTGGTTCACAAAAACATTTGTTTCAAATCCGCTGCCTTACGTTTCCAAGCCGACCAACTGAATCACGGAGGCTATTTTAATTGAGTTAATGTTCCGCTGTGATTGCACTGAGAGGGGACATCACGAACAAGCCGCAACTCTCTCTGTCACTCTTACGCACTACATTATTTTCTCTCTCGCTTCATCGACTTATTACAGTGCGGGTAGATTTTGTTTGACGTGTGATGTGCGTTTAGGGGCCCTACTCAACAAATCCGAAACGAAGTTCGAAACTTCGGACGATCGAAGTTTATATACGATACAAATGTACCTACATATACTTATGGTCGTAACCATAGAACTATGGTTACGACCATAAGTGCGTTATATAAACTCGAACTTTTACAGAGTAGGTATCATATCGTATATAAAGTTCGATCGTCCGAAGTTCCGATCTTCGTTTCGGATGAATATAGTTTGGCTTCTGGTTTTGTTCGCAATGTCCTCTTGGTTGAACGGTTAGTCTAGCAGTCGGCGGTGTAGACGGGCGCGAGGTCGAGGGTGAGGTGTCGCAGCGCGCGGTCGCGGGAGGCGGAGCGGGAGGCGCGCGAGGACTTGATGATCTGCAGCACCATGGCCTTGCAGTCGTGGCACACGGCCATCTGCACGCCGCGGAGACGCTCCGCCGCCGCCGCCGCCGCTGACGTCGCGCTGCGCGTGTACCGAGCCCTGGAAACAGTATTTTTCATCATTGAGATAATATACTAGAGGGGACACTGCAGGGTACATTTTATTTCTGTCTGTCACGCCTACGAAGTAACATTACCTTCCCTCTCGCTTTACTGAGTACCTATGCGCACGCACCATACGCAGAGATTTTGTTCCCGATGTCCGCTCTAGTATACAATAATTTTTCATATTTTTTTTTATTGCTTTGTATGGTGAGACCATGTCATTCACCTGATGATAAGCGATACAACTGCTTTTAAACAATAGCAAAACTAAACAGCACCTTGAATTATAAAGCAATGCTTGACATTCCAATGCACTCGCCATCCTGAGACATAAGATTTTAAGTCCCAATATGTCCAGTGACTACTCTGGCTACAATATCCTTCAAGTCGAAACACAACATTGCATTTACACTGCTGTTGGACGGGAGAAATAGACATTAAATCATAGTATTATGAAATCAATCCTATTTTTGCTGAACGCGGCTGCTGAAGCAGAATTTCGGAGTCATGTGTATTGATAGTCATTTACCAAGAATTCTAAACGGGAAGGTAAATATCGTGAGGATATCTGTCAATGGCTAACATAGTGTGAACCATGTTAAACTAGCACCTATGAAGGTTTCGAACAGAACACTCTGCTGCTGTCCTCGTTAGCAGTAGACGACAGGTGGCTAATATTTCAATACGCATCACCCAAACAACCGACCTGCGATCGAGCGTGGAAGGCGGCGTGACGTGCACTTGATGTCCGTCGATGCTGCGCGACATGCAGGCGGGCGGCACGGCCAGCGCGTCGCTGAAGCCGAGCGCGGAGCCGCCGCGCGAGCCGGGCGCGCTGTGCGCCGCGCACCGCCGCGCCGCCGCCGGGCTGCTCGGCGCGCTGCCCACGCTGTTCTCTATCATACTCTGCGACACGTTAACAGCCGACCATTAATCACGTGAGCCCTGAATGGGGGGCGTGTGAGGGGTACGACAAAAATCACGAAATATCACAACGGGGAGGGGGTAGTGAGATATCACGTGTATTCTTTTTGCGACACGTAATTTTCATTAAAATGCTACATATGTTTCTCGTATGATTACACGATTAATTTATTATACCGGATATATCAAGACTGCTACCGAAAACGAAACCGGGATCACCCGGTTTCGTTTTAGTGACTACAAACACAATGTAACTAAAAATATCGCAAAGAAACGCGACAATTTTTTTATTATCTTTTAAATGTAGCCGAGTTTGGGTGATACATAGTTTTTACTAAAATAACAATTTAAAGCCTTACGTGCCATAGCGTCTTTAAAAATAAAAGAGTGGACACTATTATTTAACAAAAATCTACATATTTACCACCCTAATACGACGATAGAAACAAAAATAACAAAAAGAAAACGTCACAATTTTTTGCAAAAAATTTAGCAGCATTGTGTCTGAAGTCTCTAAAACTACCACTCAGCTTCGTTTTCGGTAGCAGTCTTGATATACCCTGTATAATATAGAGGGAGCGCTAGTACTTCAAAAACGTAGATAAATATGGTGGTGCCGGGCCACCTCTTTCTGCCCTCCTATAGTCTGATATTTGAACAGGTTGTCCGACATACATAAATTACTTCGAAAAGAAAAGTAAAAATAATTAGTTAAGGGTTATTTAATTCCACTTAAACTCATTTTAAAGAGATAAATATCTAAATATATTTTCGGTTTTCAAAGGAATTTCAGCAATTTAGTGTTAAATAATTAATTCAATTTTCACTAATATAGGAGCGCTACAAACATTACAAACAAGAAAATATCTACGTTTTTCAAGACGCGAATGTATGACAGCGCTCCCTCTTATTATAAATAATCTAAGGTTATGAATGTCATGAAATACATAGAAGGTAGGTTACAGAGTTTTAGTAATAGCTCCTAGGAAATATTTCTAAGAAATAGAAAGTATTTTTAAGGATGCTCCCGATGATCAGATCATATTACCATAGATTTTTTAATGCATACTTAAACTCACGCCTTTTTCCCAGATGTGATAGGCAGAGGTGCTGGTAGCAACTACACCCACGATAGATTTTTCAAGTAATTAAATTACGCGCAACACAGATAATACTCCTTATACATTTTTGATCCTTCGAGCCACACTCATATATTCAATACACACCGTATGTTCTGGCGACACGAGCCTCGACATGAGACTCCTGGGGAATGAGGAGTGCGCCTCGTCCTCCGGCGACGGCAGCAGCGAGGGACTCAGCAGCACCACCGGCACGTGCGCGAAGTGTTCCGTCGGTATACGCATCTGGAACGTTAGATTGGGTTAAACTATACAGGGTATATCAAGACTGCTACCGAAAACGAAGCCGGGTGGTAGTTTAAGCGACTTCAGACACAATGCAACAGAAAAAGTTGCAAAAAAAAGCGACAAATTTTTTTTTGTTATTTTTTTCCTATGGCCATATTTGGGTGGTAAATACATTTTTTCCTAAAATAATAGTATATACCCTTTTATTTATAAATACTCTAAGGTATAAAAGAGTTTAAATTATTATTTAAGCAAAAACTATGGATTTACCACCCAAAAATAACGATATTTAAAAAATCATAAAAAAAAATTGTCGCGTTTCTAGGCGAAATTTTTAATTGCATTGTGTTTGTAGCCACTAAAACTACCACCCGGCTTCGTTTTCGGTAGCAGTCTTGAGATACCCGGTATAGAGAATATTATCCAATAACATATGCGACATAGTGAAATAAATGTTTTACAACTGGTAATTGTATAATGAAACTGCATCTTAGTTACACTTACTTAGGCATCTTACTTAGACAGCCTCCGTGGCGCAGGCGGTTAGTTGCCGCCTGTGAAACGAGAGGCCGCGGGTTCGATCCCCGCACCGAGAGAAATGTTTGTGCGGCCCACAAATATTTCTTCCGGGTCTGGGTGTTTGTGAGACCGAAAAGTCTCTCGTAGTTCCTGATACCCACGACACAAGACTCGATCTTAATGTGGGGTCAGGACTATGTATGTGATTGTTGGGTGTTATTTATTATTAGTTAGTACTGAACTATTGTTTATTATCTCATGTCTGCTTATATACTATTTCAATCTGACATTATCTGACACAGAGGAATAACAAAACGGTACAAATGTTATGAGAGATGTAATTATAGGTCATCCGAGATCCGAAACAAATTGGCGTTTACTCAAATTATTGTACCTAATCTGGCATTTGAACAGTCGACTCTTATTAAAAATGAAATCTAAAATTTTACTGGTGGTAGATCTCTCATATGTGAGAGGCCGCCTGGGTGGGCACCACCGCATTGTCTATTTCTCCCGTCAAACAGCAGTGTAGAATCACTGTTGTGTTTCGGGTTGAAGGACATTGTAGCCAGAGTAACTACTGGACATATTGAGACTTAACATCTTATGTCTCAGGATGGCGAGCGCTGTGGACTGCCAAGCATTGCTTTGTGATTCGAGGTGTTGTTTGGCTCTGCTACTGTTGATGAGCTGTCGTATCGCTTACCATCAGGCGAACGGCATGCTAGTCTCGCCATTCATTAGAATAAAAAAAAATACTTATTATGAGTAATTAGGGTATTCGAAATAGAAAAAAAATTGTCATTACCTTAGAGCAACACTTTTGACAAACAGTCTTTTTGCACAGTTTGCACTTCTGGCCCCACGGACCGAAAATGCCAAACCGTGTCTTCAAACACAGGAAGCATACCTGAAACAACATTCAAATCGCTTATTTATACGAGTATTATAACTAAAAATACAATAAATAAAACACTATAGGATTTTTTTTAAAAAGGTCTTAGCGCATACAAAAACTAAAATTCATTTTCTACGACCCATTTTCGACAAAACAATAATCAAAGTAATTTTAATTATTGAAATATATTTTACATGACAAGTAGCCTTTAAAAAACTCTATACATTCACAGCTTTCACTAATACAAAACTCCAAGCATCCCAAATCTTTTCACCTTTATTTTTATTTTATTTTTGGTGAATCTATGTTTTAACGATTGTGTACGTTGTCTTGTGAGTGACAAATAAATATGTCTTTCTTTTTATGATACCACTCCACTCACCCTTCTCTTTTCAACGTCCTCTTTGACTCTGCCTTCCACCGGCAGTACCTCCAGCTCAGCCTTGGTCAGCACCGACCTGATGTGCACGATCTCTTCCAGGGTCAGAGACAGCCTATCATCCGACATTATGGCATCTTGCCATTGTTTCTGCGAAAAGAAACCTTATTAGCATATACAAAGATGAATTTTCTGAATGGACAGACCATATTATGGCTGGCTTTAGCTCCCAACCAAATATTTTAAAGTGGTCCAGCAATCCAACTCGAGGATAATTTTGCCTCATCGACTATGCGGTTGATATTGGTAAAATGTTGCCAGTATTTTACCCCAACCCAATCCAATCCAATCGGGAGCCTACTGGCAAAATTGAATTGAATGGCTAGCATAACCGTCTCTTGCAAGAAAACACTCAGGAACACACTGCACTTACCATTATAGGCAATGAATGCATTGCCTAGTAGTGATAAAACTGGTATGTATGAAAATGAAAAAAAAAACTTTTTAAATATTCACAAACAACTAGCTCGTTTAAACAACGTTGGTTTACTGATGGTATAACATTAAATGCGTTTGAAAATTTCTCTATTTTCGTCATGCTCTAAATAAATATTATCCAATTTAAATATGTAATATTATATGTTTACGTAAAAATGTAATAAATATAGACTATTACATAAGTTTTTAGAGAAATAAACCTTCATGGTATATGAGAGAATCAGGTTAATGTACTTTTTTCAGAAAGGAATTTTATGAAATAAATATATTTAAAGTATAACTTCATAATATGTTAGATTATGTTAAATGTTATAGTCAAAGCCCTCCTTTATCGCTAAAGGTTAGATATTTGGTGCATTTCTACAGCAACTATGTGTCAATTAGCGCATAAGTGCAATTAATTATTGTTAATAATTTCACAATTAATCGATTCACAATTTAAATCACTACTTCGTACCGTGCGTTTTTATATTAGCTAACTAAAAACTCATGCATTTAAATTTCCAAACCTACAATTATAACAAAGATATTTTTAAAAAGACCTTACATCCAAATTATCCAAATTCTGTTACGTACGTGGTCGTTGATTAGTATACAAAGTTTACATCTCTAAGAATGAAATAATATGCAAATTTATATTTTCTAAGAATTAATGTTACCTAGCTTTTATAATTGTACAATTTAAAAAAATTGCGAAGTTACGAGTAACGCAAAAATTGAAAGTGTTTTAGTAGCGAAATTGTATATGGCAGGTGGAATTAATATTAGATATGCATCGTTGATTTTACTTGATCCAACCTACATCAAAATATATTTTTAGTTTTAATACTACCAGGAAAGACCTAAGTAATTACCTTAAAATATTTACAATATGGAAGGAGTGCTGGTACTTCAAAAACGTTGATATAAATGGTGGTGCCGGGCCAACTTTTTCTTCTCTTGTATTGGCTGACATGCACGATAATTTGAAAAATAAAAATAAAAAAATATATTTAGGGCTATTAGTTACCACTCAAAGTCGTTTTAGACGCAATTACTAAATATACTTTCGGTTACCAGCGGAATTTATAGGATTGTATGGTTAATTTAAATTAGTTTAATTTTCACTAATATAGCAGGGCTAGCAGCATTACCGACAAAAACATATGTACAATTTTGAAAACATAAATGTATGACATCGCTCCTTCAATATCATAATAAGTACTCTAAGTTAATTACTTTAGGCATTGTTATTATAAGGCTAACAATTTATGTAAGACATTTTTTTTATTAATGAGAAAAAAATCAATCGCCATGTAGATATTATGTCAATAATTTTGATTACAATTATCAATCCATGTCGTAAACGTAATGTTATAAATTCGTGATAAAATAAATGTTGAAAAAATTCTTGTATTACAGAAATCTAACATTCTAATAATTCCTATAAACTATTATGTTCTTACAAAAATAGGAATAAAATGTAGTCAGTATTTTTAAGACGACTACAAAATATTTAAGTACAAACCACTACATTCAAACTCACTAAAATCCAGTATTTCAATACGATCTTGACAACCCTATTCAAATATTTTTAATAATCACCTTTACATTACGTGCCGTTCCCACCACCAAGCGTTCTATAAAGCGGTCTACTCACATGCGGGCTACGTGTAGGGCTGCCACTAACCGACTTGATTAGCTCGTCCTGCAATGAGGAGCGCGACCACGACAGTTCGCCGAGCTGTACGTCCGCGTCGCTGCTGGCTAGCGACGCCGCCCCTGCGCACGACGCGCGGGATCCCGGCCTGGGTAATAATTCATGATTAGTTTCTTATAACCCTAGCTGTTTTGTACATGACTATCTGGATAACATGTCGTCGCTTTAGTAAAGGATAAAAAAAGGTTTTTTTGGAGATATTAAAATAATTATACTTTCGATACTCAAAACGAGAATGTGTTTTAAATTAAATGTATGTTTTGTGTTGTCTGTTTAATAATATGTAGATGATACATATTATTATTATTATTTTACATATTATACACCAAAAACTCAGTATAAGAAGTAAGTTATTGTTTGAGGGTATAACTGTTTTCAAAAAACAGCATTAAACTATCAATACGTGCAATCCTTCTACTAGGTATTCTCTCCTATAACATTTTTTTATTGCATTGAATGGCGAGACGAGTAAGCCGTTCGCCTGATGTTAAGCGATACGACCGCTCATGAACAGTAGCAACATTCCACTGCGCTCGCCATCCTGAGACATAAGATGTTAAGTCTCAATATGTCCAGTAGTTGCTCTGGCTACAATGTCCTTCAATCCGAAACACAACAGTGCATTTAAGCAGTGTTGTTTCACGGGAGAAATAGACATTGCGGTGGTACCTACCTAGATGGCCTCTCACATATGAGAGACCTACCACTTAAAAATCCTATCACTACCACTATCACTTCAATTTATTTTATTCCTGAATGAATACCGTCCATTACGTTTCGAGCGATCAATACAGTGTCATCGTCCTGCCAAGCATTATTTACCTTGTCATAAAGAGCCATTACTCTCAGAATATTTGATGATTACCTGGAATGCGGCAGCGAGTGTGCGCCGTCGGTGGGTGGGCAGGCTGGGTGCGTGACCGTGTGCCGTCGCATGGACGCTCGACGCGAAGGACACTGCGTCGCCAAGTCGTAGGCTGAAGGCATAACTTACGTATTAGACAACCCTATTTATTTCTTGGTAGAAATTGGGCAAACGATCCCCTGGAAGTTTTGGTACAAATTTGAAAAGTATGGCAACACTTAATTATCATGTCTATTATTTGACTGCACAGTAGTGCATACTAAATAGTATGGCAATTAAAAATGGATAACTATAAGTAATCTACAAATAATTTATTTAGAAAATGAATCGATTATCTATATATACAGGGTATATCAAGACTGCTACCGAAAACGAAGCCGGGTGGTAGTTTAAGCGACTTCAGACACAATGCAACAGAAAAAGTTGCAAAAAAAGCGTCAATTTTTTTTTTTTATTTTTTTCCTAGTGGCCATTTTTGGGTGGTAAATACATTTTTTCCTAGAATAATAGTATATACCCTTTTATTTATAAATACTCTAAGGTATAAAAGAGTTTAAATTATTATTTTAGCAAAAACTATGGATTTACCACCCAAAAATGACGATATTTAAAAAATCATAAAAAAAATTGTCGCGTTTCTAGGCGAAATTTTTAATTGCATTGTGTTTGTAGTCACTAAAACTACCACCCGGCTTCGTTTTCGGTAGCAGTCTTGAGATACCCGGTATTTACTGGATTACAAATATAATATTTTTCTTTCATAAAAGTAATTTAACTATCGAGAAATCGTTAATTTTTAAAAGTAAAAATGATGTTTACTATTGATTATTTTTTCTTATATAAATTAAAATGAAGCTATTGACAATGAAAATTAAAACAGAGAAATTAGAAGTTGTGTAAAATGAACGATAAATAATATGTGATGTTAATGGAGTGTTTCATTATGTTTACGACATTTAGCTACGACATTTATTTATTTTATGTAATTTTAATCTAGATGAACGTTCAATATTCTACAATGTGTTATGAATTTAGTTAATTAACCATCATGGATTTTATTCGTATAAAACTACACTAGTTTTTTAGGATAGTGATCTATAATATGATTAATTAGTTACTCAGAGCTACAATATGCTTGACGCCGTGCAAAATTGTTAACAAGATTAAACGATATACTGGAGACAGAGAAATTAAATTAAGCTTAATTATGTAATATTATAACTTTAGGTTAACTCGGCATAATAAGCCAACTTTATTTTATAATGCCTTTAAAATACAAGTTTAATAAAAAGTGTAATATAATGCTCTAGAAGAAAAATCACGTTTGTGAGCACAGTTAATAAATGGCTGTAACATCTATATGGTATTGCGAAGCGCAGTTTTTGCAAAACAAAAAAGCGTGACGTCATGCGTATATCGCCACAACATGCGGTCATACATTCGAGGGTTTCGTCGCAGAACTGATGGTACTCGTCGTGTGTAATGCGCGTTCGAGGCGGCGCGCGCGGCGGCTCCTCTGCGCATGCGTCACCAATCAACCAATCAAGTCAGTGCCAATGTTGCCAGCAATAAAATTGTGTGGGAGTTTGGTAGATTTGGGGAGATAAATTGCAGTAGCTTTTGTTACATCCTTACTAATATTATAAAGGTGAAAGTTTGTATGTATGTATGGATGTTTGTTACTCTTTCATGAAAAAACGGCTCAACAGATTTTGATGAAATTTGGTATAGTGATAGCTGACACCCTGGATTAACACATAGGCTACTTTTTATCCCGAAAAATGTAGTGTTCCCGTGGGATGAGTCAGGAAACCAAATATACATATTTTCTACTCTTTCAAATTCAAATTGTTGGCACGGGATGTCCTCTCCTACGGAAGGGAAATATAGTCGACGGCACGCGGGAAATATAGTTAGTAGACACGCGAAATAATATGTTCTTGATGTGGATTGGACTCAAAAACTATCTGCAACCGGGCGAAGCCGGGCCCGACAGCTAGTATATCATAAAACTATAATGACATCAAAATGTAAATTGTTTTTTTTTTTAATTTGCTCTTTCTTCGTAACAACCTGTCTAATATGTCTAGTAATGTTCATTACTATCCTACGTTTGCTGTTATCAGTGCCAGGGAAGAACACACTGGTTGAAGCGATATAAGGGATGGCTTACCGGTTCTCTTCCAAGGTTTAGGCGTTTGCTGTATTGGAGCCGTGTGCCTTGGGAAAGGCTGCGGCGGGCAGACTTCAGGACTAGTACACGTCTCTGTATCGTCTTCATCTTCGTCATCCTGTGAACAAATTCAATGTGCTGTATTATTTACAGTTATAAGGCTCAAATAGCACTCACATCTGTATACTTACGAACAATGTACAGTGGACAGAAATATAAATAGCGCCAGTCACCCAACCCGCATTTTGTTACTTATTTCTTTCGCAACATATTATGATAAGGGTGCGCCCTTTGCCATGACGGTCAAAAATTCTAATGTAAACTTACTACGACCGTGTTAATCAAAATAAGTGGTTGATTATGGACTTTCTTTGCCATTAAAAACAACCAGGTATAAATCCACTACGCAGACGTAACACAATTTTGAGGTTTCATTTAACTTTGGTATACATTTGTAAGTGTCATCGTTGCGGTACAGGTTTTTTTATTGAGGGTCAAGATGAGCATGCCATTTGCCTGATGGTAAGCAATACGACCGCTCATAAACAGTAGCAAAACCAAACAACACCATGAAATACAAAGAAATGTACGGCATTCCACTGCGCTTGCATATGAGACATAAGATGTCAAGTCTCAATATGTCCAGAAGTTACTCTGACTACAATAACCTTCAAATCGGAACACAACAAGGGGTTTACACTACTGTTTGGCGGAAGAAATAGACATTGCGGTGCTAACTACCTAAGACGCCTCTCACATACGGGAGACCTACCACCAGTAATGACTAAAATAGCAATGATTTTAATTTCAAATATCGTCATTACTATGCCACATAAATCAAGAACTTTGCCCCAGTCTTTATTAGTGAATGGTGGCAGGTTTGAAACCCCATGGGTAGCTTAGAAATCCTGATTCAAGGCGAGCTACTGGTCACAGGAAATGAATTATAAACGATCCTATTTCGTTCTATAGGTAAAATGTTTACACGGTTCCTTATAAATAAGTGATAAACGAATATATTAAGTCCCAACTGACGTGATCATTTAGGTAATTGTATTAGATTTAAGCTTGTTTAAATTGAAATTAATTGATAATCTCGAAATATCTCGAACTGATTCACATGTCTTTTAACCGACTTCAAAAAAGCAGGAGGTTCTTAATTCGACTGTATGTTTTTCTTGTTATGTTGTTTACGTGTGTTAAACTTTTATGTTTGCCATTTAATATTTAAGTTTATTGTTGCAATTTTAAATTGTAAATCGGTAACTTTGTTCACGTCTAATTTTTGAATAAAGTATAATTTTATGCAGTATCAAATGTAGTGCGTGTAGGCATTTATCATTCTAATGGCGGCCAAAAAATTCTCCCATCTGTTTAAATAATGCCTTTAAATATTTACTTAGCAAGTTGAGCGCCCCCGGTTCGATATGGCTAGACATACTTAATCTTTTATTTGATAAATCGTTAACAACTTGTAGTTGTTGAGATGAATTCAAGATTGAACGCGTAGTTTTTATTACTGTTTGACTTCGTAACTGCAGTTTGAGTTATAGCATTCTTAGCTTTGAACGTGAGATGTATGTGTTTAGTAATTCCGAAGTTTTTTATTGTATTTAAATTGTTCTTTATTTTTATAGAGGCTGCAATTTAGTTTCAGAGCTCATTTTATTATTTCAAATGTTGAATTGATAATTGAATTACTGGTCGAAACTAGTATAAATACGGCGCAGATTGTATGATTGATGTGAACAATGTTATTGTTATTAATAATTCTATTACCAATTGAAAGAAAATTAATATGATGGATATTAATGTCCTACATAAATATACGTTCATGTCTCTATTCCTGAGAGGTAGGCAGCTGGCAGATATCACATACAAATCGCGAACTTTTTTCCATCCTAAAGCATAATTAGGAAGGAACAGGGTTTCTAACACAAGTATACTTAAAAGCATAGTATACTTTAAATTATACTTATATGCTTAAAAGGAAACTCGTAATACTGTCTCACAATGTATATGACTCATGTATTAAAATACATTTTTTTTAATATTTTTTTTAGATTTTCTACGTTAAATGTCCTCTTACTCGACAAATCTAGTTTGCTCTAAGCCTGTTAAATGCAAATAATGATGTTGCTAGATCTGAACGTGTTATTAAGATTGCGTGTGAACGGAATTTCGTTCTCATTCATAAGTACGTCGCCATCTTCGCGCCATCGTATCTTAGTTCATATAAATGAAAAATCGAGTCTAGTTACCAAGAGAGCATTTTTGAGATGATAAGCTATGCGATCGATACATGGGTGTACTGAAAAATCGTATTTATTTGTTCATTTATATCGTAGTGTTGTTTATATTGTAAAATAATGTTTTTATGTCAAGAGTATTGTACATTATGAAAATTGTATTAAAGACATCATTCAATTTGGTGAATTTTTACGATATCAATGCCAATGAATGAAATAAAAAATAATACTGAGTTACATAAAGGCACATTAGGTACATCGTCTCTAATACCAAAAGTATATTTTTGTTCCAATAGATTAAGTTTTCGCTCACCACATCGCTGAAAATGTAATAAAGATTACGGCGAAACAAGGAAATTGCCCAAATTTTATGGCCCGTTGTGCAGACGATTCGGGTTTACAGAACAATTTTAGGTCTAAATGATCACGTAATATGTAATTTCATAGAAGAAATTGTACATCACATTCCTATAATGAAGCACGTAGCATGGGTTATTTGCTGCGATACGGTCAAGACCTATATTCAAATATCTCAATTTAAATAATTCGATTTTAACTGGCATTTACTGAAATTCATTTAAGAGACAGTCCCGTCATCATGTAATATAATATGTTTAATTCTCATACAATCCAAAGTTCAATATAAACATTAATCTGCTAGGCTAGGCCATTTAAGAATAAAATTATTTAATTTATTCAATTTAACAATTCTTTTATTAAGCTTAACAATTCATTGAAATAAAACTATTTTTTACAGATTTTATGTCCGATTTAGTTTACTGTTATTAATATTTTCTCAATTTCCGCGGTAAAATCCGTAAAAAAAGTTTTTTTAATGTGTAACATTCGCTTAAATCTAAATTATAATTATGCTTAACAATTCATTTATTCAAAGTAACGATTCATATTGTCTGATCAATAAATTCAAAATTAGAATATTTAAATGCATTATAATAATGCATAATCAGTATTCAATATCATCTTTCCATTGACGACGCATTTCTATTTTATAATGATGTACTCGCAATTCCCTCGGCGATAAAGTGAAAGATACCATTGAATATTCGCTTTCTATGATAAAATGTATTTTATCTAACTTTCCGTTATGCAAGTTTGTTGTCGTGTTCTATTTGTTTACTTATAAATGGTCAGTGATGCAACTTGTCAACTGTTTTCTAAAAAAGCATCTAAATCGTGGGCGGGAATTCGGTAAAATAAAAAGCTGCGGAATTTAAACAATGATGGCCTCATTAATAGACAGTTTTAAAACCTTTTTTAATTATCAAATGTTTTGTGCTTTTCAAATGACGTTTGAATTCAGTTTGAGGAAAGAAGTTCTCCCCTTCCTTTAATCCTCGGTACTTCCCCTTGGGTAGTGAGTGAGTAGTGTGAAGAGGCATCGTAGCAGATATCATTGTGTCGAATGGCATGAGCCTGCCGTCTGCCGATACTTTGCCTGGACGGCATTTGCGCTTACCATCAGGCGCAGTGCAGTCATTATGTCGGGCCAGTATAAGAAAAAAACTAAAATAGGTTTATAAGCTGTATGGATAAAGAGTGAGCGTAATGTTATAAAAACATTTTCGTAGTATTTGATAGCCGTGACAAAAGACACGTACCTACCTATTCTGCTGTAGGATTGGAACTGTCACTTGGTCTCAAAAAGAAAATCTTACGACAAAATTAAATTATGTATATGTATATTTTTTTAAATTTACAATGCAGTGTGTGAGGCGCAGATGCGTTTTGAATTATAATCATTGTTTTACTTATCGTAATGTTTGTCTTCGTGTTTGTTTAATTTATAGTTAGTTTGAGTTTCTTATGAACTGCTTTACAAAATATGGTATTTCCCGCAAAGTTTATAAAAGGATTAAACTATTGTTATGTGTTTTTGTTATTAGGTACATTTTATTGATGCTTATAATACAGTATATATCCGAACACGACCGAAAATGAAGCTGGATGTTAGTTTTAGTGACTATAGACGATGCAAAAAAAAAAACGCAAAGAAACGCTTCAATATTTTTTTGTCATCTAGAAGTATAATCATGTTTGGGTGCTAAATCCATAGTTTTTGTTAAAATTATAATTCAAACCCTAGCGTACCATAGGACCCTTAAAAATAAAAGATTGTAGATTATTATTTTACGAATAACTGTTTTTACTATTTACCATATAAATACGAGGATAGGAAAAAAAATACAAAACTCGTCGCTTTTTTTTAATAATTTAAGGGGAGTTTAAGACAACTTACATATCCCCAGATACTCAGCAAGATTGAACTTTGTTGGAAAAAGTACTTCCATCAAGACTGCGAATACACGTCCTCAACGCTAATAATGATTGCGAAATAATCGCATTTCGCTCAGTTCACCTTTAGTGCACAATTTAATTCTAGATTTATAAGTCGGTTCACTTGACCGAGATATTGAGAAAAAGTATTTTATGCGCCTCCAATATGTTCACAGCCTTCGGTTTTATCATAATTACGATTTTAAATTAGCATAGCTAAAATAAATACAGGTACTATAACCAAAATTGAACGAGGACGATCTTTTTCTTTGACATAAAACTATCATTTACAAATTTAACAGGGGATTTGATTTCTTGTCAAATAACAAAAATATTGCGGTACATATGTATGATATACAATCATTGTTGTATCCCGGTCTGGCAATCTAACCTGGTTCAGTGCCAGTATTCAAATATTATAATTAGACTCAAAATTCATTCTAAAATGTTTTTTGGATATAAAAAAATATGGAAACTCGTATTCCTGTGCATTTGGATTTGGATGAATTCGTACTTTTAAACGAGCTCATCACGCCGATGTGTATGTAATTTTGTCTGAATTGCACAGTTTTACACAAAAGATCTATAAACAAAACGCATTAGCGTATTAACCCGTAATATCCTATCTGTCAACCCAGCGTATAAACCTTATTAAACCACGGAACAACGATCTCACATATCACAAAATACATTATGTACGCCGCAGCAATTTTAATCCAGCTTTGAATTCACATTCCACGGGAAAACCGAGCTTACCACCCACACTATAATGGACAAAATCGCATCAAACGTAATCTGGGCCACAGAAGCCTTGTGAGATGTTTGAACAACTGCGTTTCAAAGGATACAATTTTATTTACGGTTAGTTCCACTTAATGGGAAGAGAGGCGTGAAATGAAAGGTCGCAAGTTCGATATGGGTAATTTGGATTGAAAAGTTCATACACTGGGCTTGAATGTCAAGCCTAAATTCAGTTGTTGAATTACTATTCACACTACTTCTTAACCACAATTAATTATATTAGATTGTGCTATTTGATTCGTATTACTCAACATATTACATATATGTAAGCAGCCTTCATAATACACTGACTATACTGTATCAAACCATTTACGTCCCACTGCTGGGCACGAGCCTCCTCTACAATCGAAAGTACGATTGAGAGGCGTTAGGCCGTATAGTCCACCACCCTGGCCTAGTGCGGGTTGGCGGACTTTACATAGCATAAAAATTCTTAAAAATCGCTATGGTATGGTTTCCTCATGATAGTTTCCTTCACATTCATCATCCACACGATTGGAAAGAAAAAATCTTTGTGAAACCTAAAAAGTCTTTACAATGATTGAACACGAGGGACCAATAGACCAAAAAAAATCTAGCCATTGACAACCCGGGTTGACTGGTTTGGTTGTTTGTTAATACAGTAAATGAAAATAAATAAAGAGTCTTTAACAGTCAGAGTGAGTCACCCGTCACCGTTATAGTAGAACAGATACCTAACCTTTTGTGATAGTTCTGTACCTATAAGTTAAGCAGTACCTTCACCAATCTATTTACCAGTACTTGAAAATTTTATATAAATTGGTTTCTCTAAGTCGCCTACTACCAACGCGAAATGAATATTATAGGTTAGACACACTTTTGAACTATCTCTAGGCGCCGGAACAGAACTCGTTTCTGGTTAAACTGATACGTATTAAGTTACGCCGAAATTTGTAAATCCATTAAATACGAGTCCTATATTGATTTATTGCACAAAAATAATTTACTAAACTGTATTTGGTACATTTTAATTTTTATGTCTTTTTTTGTCATCTACTACATCTACGACATCTTTGAGAATGTTTAAACAACTATGATTCGAGGTATCTTAATATCTGGGATAAATAAAAAAAATACATTTTCAACTAATCAAACTTCGAAAATCAGCATCCTTATTTGTAAATGCAGGCCACTTCCCGCCAAACAGCCGTTTCAAATTGCGCGCCAAATACTTATTAAAACGAGCAAAAAATATTATTTACTAGCGGCCCGACCCAGCTTCGCCTGGGTGCATATATTTTTTGATTCCACTCCACACCAAATACATGTTATTTTTCGTATTAATCTCTTGTATACCTAAACTTGACATAGCTATCCTACTGTCTGGCTCAATCCCGTCTCATCCGTCTGTTCAGTCTCTTCCCGATCCGTCCCGTCCTTTCTCTTTTATTATCCATCCCGTCTTATAACGTGCATTTACATTTCGTCCTATCAAATCTGTCAGCTATCCCAGCCCTCTCCCGTACCTTCCACTCTATTATATCCCGTCTCTCCATATACATGTACATATAAAGATTGCCTTATGAAATTTTGACATTAAAAACTTTAGCGTTTTTTATTGTCCATCCAATATTACGTCCCTTATTTCAGCACCAAAATGCTGTTTTTCCTAATAATATTGCACGCCATTACTTTTTGTTAGTAATAAAGTAATAATAACCATTTAAAAAAAGAATTGGCCAAATTGGTCCAGGCGTTGTTGAGTTATGCGCTTACCAACACTTTTTGTGATTCATTTTTATATTATAGAAGAAGATATTATAGTCCACCCTGCTTGCTTAGTGCGAGTTGGCGGATTTTATTTCACGTAGAAATTAATCCGAAAAGTCAGAGGTGTGCCCTGGGATTTGAACCCGTGACCATCGTTAACTTGTTGGCAGTCGCGTCTATTACGTTACCATATACAAATTAATAAAACCTTCATACTGCCTTACCAGGTGACGTAAGTAATAGAACAAATATTTAAAAATATAAAACTGCATATCGTTTCATTATAATGTCTAGATACGGCATCAACGTACCAATATTTTTTTTATTCTTGAGTCTGAAAACAATACTAATGCGAAATTTAAATATGTATTATAATTAGATATATTTTGGTATACTCCGGCAAAACGCTTCGATAGAGTATACTTTGTTTAAAACTGTTGCAATAATCTCAAAAAACAATGGGCGATTTTGGTAGATGTGGACATCGTTTTAATTTACATTTAACAAAATTATGCGCAAGACGCCGTATCTAGATAATATTATATACACGTTGTACACATTTTTTGAATTTTGTTCTATTCCGTCAGCCGTCAATGAAAGACAATGGAAAGATAGATCATTTTACGTTGGGTGGTAGTTGAAGCTGGACCGTCTTTTACGTCTCCCGTCAAATAAACAAAGATCATCCTATACTGGCTGGACGCATCACGCTTGAACGATACCCAAAAAAAAGGTTTTTAGTATCTTCCTCAGAAATTTTCCTATTTTTCTCACTCCTAAAACCTTCCCAGGACTTCCACGAATATTTCAAGACCAAAATCAGCCAAATTGGTCCAGGCGTTGTTGAATTATGCGGTTACCAACACATTTTGCGATTCATTTTTATATTATAGATTGTCGCACACGTTTTCGACTATACAGGCGCCATACAATGAACCCCACCAAAATACCCAGGCAATTTAATATACGCATGACTCGACGAATTTCTGACTGTCATATTATTTAACAGTTGTATTCTACGGACTAGATATTATGAAAAAACAACATGTATAGATCGTGTACAATCTTTTGGTGTGCAGATGAGTGCCATGCTGTTGTCAAAATATTAGTAACAGTTTTTCTCTCTTTATATTTTATTATACTCGTACAAGTATACATTTTTGTTTTTTGTATACTTAAAACAATATAATTTCAATTTCATTTGGAGTTAAAAAAATTGTCACACGCTAATGGAATTAAATTAAATTACAATATATATTTTACACACATGCAAATTAATGAAAATTCGGTTATAAACTTAAAACTAACAATTTCGTGCCACCCTAAAATTTAACGCTTTACTTATACCACAATAAATTACTTTTTTTATGATTTTATCAATTTTTTTGCCCGTCACCCTGTCACGAAAATAGTATCGAAGCTCTTAAAACGCGCTAAACGTTGTTTTTAAAAAAGGAACCGTTATTTATTTTACGGCCTGCATGTAGGTTATTGTCTATGACTGTTCTCTTTTTGAAAGTAAAACCTATTGATTAAGACCTAGTTCTAGATACTGTAAAACAGTCTACAGTTTTAATGTTATTGTTACTACGTGACTATACTATAAAAAAGAAAATTAAACTACATTGCAATATGTTGTATGTGTGAAATCATAGAAACACGGCCTTTTAGTAAGAGTTTCGTTCTTCGCGTTCGTACATAGTATAGTAAAGAGGTAGACTGAATGCCTAGGTCATTTTTCTTAACCATCTACTATCATTAATCATCCTTCAGATCTATTATCGGATAGGTTGCCAATTGTAAGTACACGGTCTGGAAATCCTTTGTACGAAGTTTTGGACCCATTTCAAATACATAACCTGCCAACTACTTGATTTAGATACGGTAAGGCTCAGCTCGCCTTCCATCGTACCTAATATAGGATGGAAATGCAATTACTTTAGCAAGAGCATTTCGAGGCGGTATATCCAAATATCACTCCCATAGAATTTAATTAAATAGTTTAATCAATTAGAGATCACATACCTCTAGATTATCGAAATCGACTTTGATGAGTCGCCGTTGGGGTTGGGTGTGCGGCGTGACGTCACCACTCCGCCGCACTTCGCCACCGCCCGGCCCACTGCCCGTTCCACTCGTCGCTGCAACAAAATTAATGATGTTAACAAAATTCCAAATTTAAATAATTATAATTATAAAAAAGGAACATAAATTCCATTTTTTAATTATAAAGCTGTATGTCTTCAACTTCCTTTGTTATTAATTCATCCGTAACTTTTTAAATATTTTCTGATTCATTTTCTGTGCATAGACCAAAGAACTGCTTACATAATAAGTCAGACAAAATAGGTCACTTTTTAAAAATAAGCATTTGCATGGCTACGTAGCATCATGAGTCAAATAGATAGATAGCTCCGCTTTGTCTCCTGCTGACTTTTAGGTCAGTTTGCACTTGAAAACCGTACGGGAATATGTAGTGCATGTGCATGCTGCCACCGCTATCTACATCTCGATATAATATTGATACTTATGGGCTATATCAATGTTTTTTGAATTTGTGCAATTTTTACTTTTTAAAAACACAAGATAAAGTAAAAAATGCGGAAAACTCAAAATTTGGGGCTACCAAATGTCGTAATGTCTGCCTATATTTCCGCTATGATTTCCGCTAAGCACAATTTCAAAGTTTCCAACAATGCAACTCAATTTCGATTCCATTATCCACTTCAGTCATGTCTCAAACTTTCCTTTCGTTCCACGAACCGGCAATTTTTTGAAACATCGAATACAAAGAACGTAATATATACACCATACCTATAGATTCTAACATTATTCAAATACGAAACATAAATCTGTGGAGATCAAAATGGATGCTCGAATCTGAAAATACATTTTTTTTTATTGCATTGAATGGCGAGACGAGCAAGCCGTTCGCCTGATGGTAAGCGATACGACCGCTCATAAACAGTAGCAACATTCCACTGCGCTCGCCATCCTGAGACATAAGATGTTAAGTCTCAATATGTCCAGTAGTTGCTCTGGCTACAATGTCCTTCAATCCGAAACACAACAGTGCATTTAAGCAGTGTTGTTTTACGGGAGAAATAGACATTGCGGTGGTACCTACCCAGATGGCATCTCACATATGAGAGACCTACCACCAGTAAAGTATTGCAAAGTAGCACATTTGCAAGTAAAAGTTATTCCCGACGGGTATGACCCGAATGACATACTTAATCCCAGACGATATTGCTTTGAAGAGCTCTGGATTATTTTTCAGAATGTTTCATCAAAAACTAGATACCTATACCTATAGGTATAGGTTATGAACCTTAGCTTAAATAAAGGAAGAATATTGAAGGTACGCGGAAATAATTAATATCTTAATATATATAATTCACGTGTCACGTTGTTTGTCCGCGATGGACTCCTAAACCACTCAACTGATTATAATGAAATTTTGTAGATATGTGTTATTTGTTCCAACTTAAAGGTGGGATAGTTTTTATCTCGATTGAATTGATGAAAGTATAAAAAAAAGGAAAAAACATTTTGCCATACAAATAGTTCATGGGTTTGTAACTGTCAAAGATTTAATGTTCATAGCGTCGATACGGTAAACTCTTCCCTAAAATTAAATAACGTATTTAAATAAAGGTTTCGAATCGACAACACATAGCTACAATATTCGATTTATGGCGTATTTTAGATTTTAAAGATGTAAATTAATGACAGTAATGAAAAGTGGTTGACATTTAAATTGATTGTCAAATATTTATGCATACGTTCAGGAATTTATTGTAAACTAAAGAGTATATTATGATGCTACATAAATATAGGACAATTAAATAAATAATATTCACATGTATTAAGTTTTACTTCTTTTCAAGATAGAATTTCACTTGAAAATGAAAAATCTTTAATAAAATAACACATAAAAATAAAAACTGAACTGAACTGAATAAAATAAAAATTTTAAATAATTATGGAGAATATTGCAGGGATTCTCAAATTAGGCGTTGCCTGTGTCTTGAAAAACCAGTTAAATATAATTGTTTCTACGTTAATTGTGTGTGTGTGAGTGCATTTCTACGAAAATTAATATTTCATCTCTTTATTACTAACAAGAGTAATGGCGTAATATTTTTGGAAAAACAGCATAGTGGGGGTGAAATAAGGGATGGGATATTGCATGGATAATCAAAATCGATAAAGTGTTTAGAAAGTAGAGAGAAACTGGATATAATAGAGTGGGAGGTAGGGGAGAAGACTGGGATAGCTGACAGATTTAATAGGACGAAATGTAAATGCACGGTATAAGACGGGATGGTTAATTAAGAGAAAGGACGCGACGTATCGGGAAGTGAATGAACAGACGGGATGGGACGGAATTGAGCAGAACAGTAGGATAGCTAATTCATGTTTAGGTATACAAGAGCTTATACGAAAAATAACACGTATTTGGTGTGGAGTAAAATAAAAAAGTATCTGCACCCAGGCGAAGCCGGGCCGGGCCGCTAGTATATTATAAAAGAATAACACATGCGTTGATCTCGCATACAAATTCAAAGCTCTTATAATAGAATAGCATTAGTTGCAAAAACACCAAGAGCACGACTTTAGATTATGTAGCTGTCAAAAACAAAATTCTTAATTCAAAAAAAACGTAACGTTATTCACAAATATTAGGCTTCATAAAAAGTTATAATACATTACTCACTTCCTTAGCACATAAAATAGTAATGTTTACATGCCTAAAACGACTATTAAGGCTGGGGCACGGAAAGTAATGGGTAATATACCCACAGACTATAAAAATTGTCAATGGCTGTAGGGAACTGATTGTGAGCGCTGCTAACATAGGGTGCTGTTAAATATAGCATATTCCCCTTGAAGATTATTCAGCCCTTCATAATTCATCTTATAAACAAAGGGGTGTGAATGATTAGTTTATGTTGTTACTATCCAACTAAAATAATTTCATGGCTTTACGTAAAATGTTATTGGAATTGTGAGTTACACCTGTAAAAAGTAGAAAAGTATGAAACGTCAAACGGTTGTTATTACTTTAGTTGCATTATAGTAGTTAATGAAGATTTTCTATACTATATCATGGTTATAATCAAATGGTCCGACTACATTAAGAAAATACGGATGATGGTTCGAGCTAAAGGCATACCACTGACTTAGAAAAGTTACGCTTGTATTCTTAGTTTATTATCGGTGAATTTAACGAAAATATCGTAAGGAAATGATGAAATGTAATAACGTACCTTTGATCGTTCAGATATTCACATGAAAGATCAAAATTACAATTTCATAGATATTAGAAGTCGATTATGTAGCAAGCCCGCGTGGTGAGATAAATCTTGAACCCCTCTCAATCTAAGAGAAGGATTGTGCTCAGGTGTGGAACGCATAATGATAGAAGCCGATAATCACCTTCAGTAGTATGCCCTTAAAATAGCCTTTACTTAAAGGTAGGGCTCTGGAATTGCTATTCGAATACCTGATCTCCAATGAAAATCATACTTTCCTCCAACTTCCATTCCCATCGAGAAATCCAATGTGGGCGAAATTCCAGATAAAACTAATCTCCAAAATTTCTAAATATAGAGGTTTATTTCTTCGCAATAAATAAATTGAATTCACTGCGCGGGTTTCATAAAAATGAATGAGTAAAATGTCAAGTGAAATGGCAAAGTTCGTGTAAAGACCTTTACAGTGGTGGTTATGTAATTATTGGACCTTATCCTTACGTGGGTTGTTTCATGTTTGGGGGTGGTTGAACGTCATGAGATTTTTTATATGTGTTTGATAAGAAAATGACGTTTTATGAAAATTTTCTAAGAGCTCTATACGTCCCACTGCAGGGCACGGGCCTCCTCTACAATCGAGAGTATGATTGAGAGTGGTTAGGCCATATAGTCCACCACGCTGGCCTAGTGCGGGTTGGCGGACTTACATACCATAGAAATTTTATAAATCGCTATGGTATGCAGGTTTCCTCACGATGTTTTCCTTCACCGTTTTAGTGCGTGGTGATGATTGCATTGACTATCAATACACACATGACTCCGAAAAGTCAGAGGTGTGCCCTGGGATTCGAACCCGCAGAACTCAATGAAAAGACAACTGTAATATCGAAAAACTGCTTTAACTTTAATATTGGCCACAACAAACTTGATCAATAATTATTAAAGTGCATTATATGACAACGATTTGCGATGAATAATACCTAGCACCCTAGACAACAACAAAAAAACAAAATTACAATTATGATAATAGCTCATCATAACATCTACAATGACGTACATACAACAAACAACAACAATGCATGTTGTGATACGGCAAGTATACACTGTCGTAACGAAGCCCCGCAACACAACATACAACACACAATTCCATCAGCTGTATTACTTTTAATGCAGGTTCGTTCATAACAAACGTTTTCTCAACGGTTTAATTTTATATGCAATCGGTGGGCTATGACTGAAATTTACTATTGGTCACTCTTACTTCTAATCGTTGCGTACAATTTATCGGTTTTAGCAATGTTATATCATTTCAAAACAGTTAATCACAATGTTTTCAATTCTTACGAGTGGTTTTCATTTACGGTGACGATATTGTTATTATTATGATAAACAAAGTACTGAAAGTTACATGGTTTGTAACACCGACATAATTTTGAAGTTTTGTTTTTTATTACACGTGATGGAACGATCGAATATCTTAACAATAATTTACAATGATTATATTACCTAAAAATGAGCGATATTAACAACGTCTCTATCGTTATCACTGTTAGTCTATTACAAAAAAAATCACTTAAAAAAGATAAACATAGTTATTGATACTGAATTAAATATCGATGGCTTTCTGACCCGGTATATCAGCACGCTTACATCACATTCTTACCAATCAACCATAGAAACTTTTCTGTACAATTATTTACGCCCTACATTAGCAAATAATCGTTACGTGCATGTGCGAACACACCTTGACGCGTGTGCACCGTTTCACTTTTACCGTCCTTCGGCGTGTGCGGCCTTCGACATTGCCACTCACTGCGTTCTTCTTGCATCATTAAACTTTTGTTTTTTAAATCTCTTTTGAGGCTGAGGAAATGGAATGTAAAGCCTTTGCTTTAATGTGCGTTCGATACACCTACCCAGGACGTATTATTGTAAATACAACATAAGTTCGAAATTTAAATGTGTCGAGGGTTAAAAAGCTTATTAGAGAAATACCTTAGAGTATATATACCGGGTATCTCAAGACTGCTACCGAAAACGAAGCCGGGTGGTAGTTTTAGTGGCTACAAACACAATGCAACAAAAATTTTCGCATAGAAACGCGACAATTATTTTTTATAATTTTTTAGATATCGTCATTTTTGGGTGGTAAATCCATAGTTTTTGCTAAAATAATAATTTAAACTCTCTTATATCTTAGAGTATTTATAAATTAAAGGGTATACACTATTATTTTAGGAAAAAAAATATTTACCACCAAAATATGGCAATAGGAAAAAAATTTCCAAAAAAATATTGTCGCTTATTTTTGCAACTTTTTCTGTTGCATTGTGTCTGAAATCGCATAAACTACCACCCGGCTTCGTTTTCGGTAGCAGTCTTGATATACCCTGTATATAGAGGGAGCACTGGTACTTCAAAAACGTAGATAAAAATGGTGGTGCCGGGCCACCTTTTTCTGCCCTCCTATTGGCTAATATTGGAACAGGTTGTGCAACATACATAAATTATTTGAAAAAAAAATAAAAATAAGTAGTTTAAGTATTCAATTCCACTCAAACTCATTTTCAAAAGATAATAGCTAAATATAATTTCGGCTAACAAAGGAATCTATAGCAATTTATTGCTAAATAATTAATTCAATTTTTACTAATATAGGTGCGCTACCAACATTACGAACAAGAAAATATCTACGTTTTTCAAATCGCGAATGTATGACAGCACTCCCTCTATATATAAATAAATACTCTAAGAGAAATACATTTAGACCATGAAACTTTATGAAACTAT
Source organism: Hyles vespertilio (assembly GCA_009982885.2). NCBI lineage: Eukaryota > Metazoa > Arthropoda > Insecta > Lepidoptera > Sphingidae > Hyles > Hyles vespertilio. The sequence goes on from CM042807.1 coordinate 21,651,734, forward strand.
CTTTGACACTGGCATTTTTTTCAGTCAATAAGTTATCGTCGTATCCACGTTGGTAAATTGAGAATCCAAAACTCGCGAAATTAGTTCCCCACAGGCAATATATAAACCTATATTACTGAAAACAAGTTGTATATCACAATTGTATTTCAACTCCTTTTCGTTTTCATTCCGATTAAATTCGGCGTGAGTTGAACAAGCTACTGGCCCTGAGAGACTTGCCGAGGTAAATACAATTCTTTGATACTATTGATCCTTTCACAGGAGTTGCAGGAGTGAGGATATATCAGATAGTCTCCTAGACTCTAGAACGATCTGTACGTACTTTTTTTTAAATTTGGAATGTTTTTAAGTGTTTTTCCTTTTTATATGCAGTAAACAATAAATAAATAGTGTCTACAAAAAAGTTTCCAATCGATATAATCCTTATTTAATAAAAAAAATATGTCCCTTGCTAACAAGAGTCGCGGGATGTGTGTCTCTACTCCATTTTTTTTTAATTATTTGTATCAAAGGAATTTTCGCTAAAGTGGAAATTGTGTAGACAGACTTTAATACCTTTAGTTAATCTGCGACTCACGTGGGTGATACCACCTACGCAATAAATTGACCGTTCAGCGTAAATATTCGGTGAATATTCTACCTTGGATGCAAATGCTTTTAAAGTAATTTCATTAATATGGACTATAGGATTTCAGTCAGGTCATTTTTTATGATCGTATTTTTTATATTGCCTTTGTAGGCAGACGAGCTAGCGGCCCTCCTGACGGTAAGCTATCGCTGCTTATGAACCTCAGCAGAGCCAGGGGACCAGCTCAACAATGTCGCTGTCTACCTTAACGAGAGTACTCTCTTTAAGCTTTTGTATTTAATATGTAAAATATTGAATAGAATTCCACACGGACTCTGTACTGCGCTGTATCAGCCCATATACGTCGTACTGCATGGAACGAGCCTCCTCTACAATCGAAAGTACGATTGGTTGGGACTCGCACATATACTCTATAGTCCGCCACGCTTGCCTAGTGGGGATTAGCGGACTATAAATAGCATAGAAATTCTCACAAATCGCAATGGTTTGGAGGTTTCCTCACGATGTTTTCCTTCACCGTCATAAGGCGTGGATTCACGGACAATATATTTAAAAAATATATGTACTGTTTATTATATTTTAGTCATCTCTACATTTGTAAATTAAAAAAAATACCTTATTGAATCTTTAAAATGTTATACATTATTCAGATTCTGTTACTTTTTTCTTTACCACCCGGTTCAAATCTCTTCGCCATAGACGAACGAGCAAGAAATTCTGTACAAAATTGATGTACTCTTCTTAAATCGTATAAATTGTCGTTTATTATTGACAGTTGTGGAAATTAGTGGCACCTTCAACCTAAAATATATTAAATCAAAATATAAATCGAATAAATGTGACATCTATAAATCGTGTATACCTACTTTCGTAACCATCAAATTTCAAAACAGCAATTCATAGCAACACCAAAATTAAATCATAATTATCGACTGGAATAGGCGTCGATTATTGAATTTATCAATGTCAGTTTACAAATCATTAATATTCCTTTGAAAGCTGCAGCTGTTTTGTTCATCTCAAGGTCGACATTTAATTGAAAATTCCTTTTGCGCCCTTTCAGGCTTCGATCGAGGTTATTTTAATTTTATTTAAGAATTTTTCGAAGCCTGATTAATTTAGATTTGATTTGTTATTCATCAGATAAGGTAGGTGTTTATCAATTTTTGTTACTTAAAGGCCACCAATTTTCAGTTTTGTTTTTCTGACGCTACGGAACTTTCTTAAATTTAGTGTGATTGTTTCTTACTCCAAGCTTATAAATAGCTTTAAAATCTACACAATGTTTAAGGCAAACCTTATCCTAATCATTTCTTAAAACCACTTCAGAAATTCGCGCCCACTAAATTAAATTGAATTCTCAAAAGAATCACGTTCCTTACACACGAAATCTATTTAACTTTTTAAATAAAATCCTAAGCTACATTTTAACGACAAAATCCCACATTACCCATTATTCCAGCCAAATCCGTGATTTAATTACCGAATCGGCTTCTGTTAGTTCAGTAATGAAAACTATCAGCACTAACGCAAGTTCGAAATTCGAATGACCTTTGACATTTCTGTACGCAAGGCACAAGCTGGAGCGAATTACAAACGGGAATTTAAATTGAGAGTTATGAAACCTCTTTGATATGTTCGTGTTAGTGCGAGTGTAGTAACTTAATTTACGTTTGTGGAATGTGGATACATTTACCTGAAACTCTGGATGTTGAATTATTTAGTTTTGGTACCCGTGTTTCACATGTCTGGTAAGTTTGTATTTCGAATTAATTGTGATGCATATTTTCTACATAAAATGACTCCTTTTTCGGAATAAGTATTCTATCTAAATAAATGCTAATTGAATAGAAAATAAATTTATAATATATTTGGACACAACGTACAAAATAAAGTTTCTTAATTAAAACACCTCGCCAAAATATTACACACACGCCTAAATAAAATATTAAAGTTACAACAACGCTATGGTATCATAACTCGGACCATTTGCGGTCCTCTCCGCTCTAGTTAGAAGTTACATTGAATAACACCTTAATGCCACCCTTAATTAAACAATTACTAGACGTAAATGTAAAGCCGACAAAAATTGCATGAATTTTTAATATTTCAGACTACTAAACGAAAATTATTACGTACACCATATTAATGTTAAACTTCGTCTAAGAAATTTTGTTTAAATGTAACGTTTAAATATGGAATGTCACTTTTTCAAATTATCTTTAAATTATCTCTCTAGGCGATTTCTGGCCAGTTTTATTTGACATGCAAAACGAACCATTATGTGTATTTTTGTATATGATCTAACTTTTCATTTTTAAGTGATAAAAAAGTAATAACATCAATTTTCCTACAATAAAAACAAGACTACTGCATTCAAAATCACTGCTATACTTGGCTAAATGCCAAACAAACCTCGCTGTACGTGAATAGATGATTTTTATACTTGGTCGAATGTGATTTAAAAATTGAATTAGATAGATTACAGAAGCGGTGATATTGTATTTATTTGACTCTACTTTAACTGTTACATAATAAAGTTCATTTTTAAATAAATTATATTATCCAAAACTGATAAAGGGACTTGTATTATACTTTCAAGTGGAACTTGCCGTTGTTTTTTGTGTCACAATTCATAATCATCTAAGGATTAGAAATTAGGATTTTAAGGTATTTTGCATCAGCCCTTATACGTCCCACTGTAGTGCACGGACCTCCTCTACAATCGAGAATACGATCCAGAGAGGTTAGGCCGTATAGTCCACCACGCTGTTCTAGTACGGGTTGGCTATTTACGTATTAAGGGGCGATGATGTATACGTCCCATAAGTAATAAATAAAAACCCACCTTTCATAAATAAATAAAATGTATTTTTAGGTGAAGTAATGTACCTGCCGAAATCATTAGGAGCTGTTTCCTGAGCGTGCAAGCTGTGATTGATGGTTCAAAGAATAAAGTAATAATGTACGGGAACGAAATAACTATACATTTGTATAAAACACTAGCTGACCCGCCACGCTCCGCCGTGGCTTAGTTAATATATGATTATATAATATTTATTATATTCATTTTTTAAGCATAGTAAAATAGCCTGACCCAACTTCGCCTGGGTGCATATATTTTTTGATTACTCTCCACACCAAATACATGTTATTTTTCGTATAAAGTCTTGTATACCTAAACTTGACGTCGCTATCCTACTGTCCGGCTCAATCTCATATGTGAGAGGCCATCTGGGTAGGTACCACCGCAATGTCTATTTCTTCCGTGAAACAACACTGCTTAAATGCATTGTTGTTTTTCGGATTGAAGGACATTGTAGCCAGAGCAACTACTGGACATATTGAGACTTAACATCTTTGTCTCAGGATGGCGAGCGCAGTGGAATGTTGCTACTGTTTATGAGCGGTCGTATCGCTTACCATCAGGCGAACGAAAAAAAAAAACCGTCTCGTCCGTCTGTTCAGTCTCTTCCCGATCGGTCCCATCCTTTCTCTTTATTATCCATCCCGTCTTATAACGTGCATTTACATTTCGTCCTATCAAATCTGTCAGCTATCCCAGCCCTCTCCCGTACCTTCCACTCTATTATATCCCGTCTCTCCATATACATGTACATATAAAAACAAATCTCGCGGGAACGTCCAGGCTGGCGTAGATCTGTCGCTGATGGTGTATGCAATTTTGAAGCACTGCGTCTTGAAAGTCTCGATACCAAACGCCAATTAAGAAAGACCCAACCCAAGCGGACTTATAACTATACATATAATGCAGTGGGCCAACTATACTGCTTATTATGTAACCGCAATTTTACCACCAAATTCGGGTTCGCCCGTCACATTCTAGCGCACTCCAGAGTATAGCCAGGTGTCGCCGTCGATGGACACGTCGTGGAGGACAACAACAACATATAAAAAAAAGAATTCGCCAAATTGGTCCAGACGTTGTTGAGTTACGCGCTTACCAACACATTTTGCGATTCATATATATTATAAGAAGATATAGTCCACCCCGCTGGCTTAGTGCGGGTTGGCGAATTTTATTTCACGTAGAAAACAATCCGAATAGTCTAAGGTGTGCTCTGGGATTTGAACCCGTGACCATCGTTACCATGTTGGCAGTCGCGTCTAGTACGTTACCATATACAAATTAATAAAACCTTCATACTGCCTTACCAGGTGACGTAAGTAATAGAACAAATATTTAAAAATATAAAACTGCATATCGTTTCATTATAATGTCTAGATACGGCATCAACGTACCAATATTTTTTTTATTCTTGAGTTCAATCTCAAAAATAAAACAACAGTACTAATGCGGAATTTAAATTGTTCCCCCAGCGTATCTAAAAGTATCAATTAACAAAAAATGTCCTTTATGAAAACGAAAAATTATAATTAGATAAATTTTAGAGTACTCCGGCAAAACGCTTCGATAGAGTATACCTTGTTTAAAACTGTTGCAATAATCTCAAAAAACAATGGGCTATTTTGGTAGATATGAACATCGTTTTATTTTATATTTAACAAAATTACGCGCAAGACGCCGTATCTAGATAATATTATATACACGATGTACAATTTTTTCGAATTTTATTCTATTTCGTCAGCCGTTAATTAAAGACAATGGAAAGATAGATCATCTTACGTTGGATGGTAGTTGAAGCTTGACCGTCTTTTACGTCTCCCGTCAAATAAACAAAGATCATCCTATATTGGCTGGTCGCGTCACGCCTGAACGATACCCAAAAAAAAAAGGGTTTTAGTATCTTCCTTAGAAATTTTCCAATTTTTCTCACTCCTTAAACCTTCCCAGGACTTCCACAAATATTTCAAGACCAAAATCAGCCAAATCGGTTGGTACGTTCTGGAGTTATAGCGTCAGGAAGGAAAACATGACTTATTTTTATATAATAGATAACATCGCGTAAAGATAAATGGTGTATGAAATTAAATGAAGCCTTGTTGAAACACACAACATCGTATAGGATATACCCGTGTATTTATAGTTTAGGCAGTGGTAAAAAAATATATTTGATTTCGCAATTATTGTGTTAGAATTGGTTGTATTATGCTTAGAAAGAGAACTATTTTTCTCACTTATAAATAATAAGGTGCGTTGGGGTAGGACCGTAATACAAGGATGGAAGGGGTTAAAACATAAAATCCTTAATTGAAATAAAATTAAATGGAAATAATTTATTGAATGCACTAAGATGCTCTACATCATTTAAACTCAGACATTTTTTAATCTACCACCCGGTTCGGAAAGCGATTTCCACTAGAGAAGAACGGCCAAGAAACTCTAAAGTTGCTCTTTTCAAAACCAGTTTACAATTCAGTGATTATTACAAAAGTAACAAGTAGTTTATATCAGAGCAGTTTATATGAGATTACGCTATTTAACCTTTTACGCACTACTATTACGGTCTTACCCCAAACCAACTTATTTATTTTTGTACAAAAGTGTAAAACGTATATTATGATGGTACAACTTACTTATATTCCGTAAATATTGAGAATGGCCATCGCGGGCATAAATCTACTCCCGGATAATATTTACCTCATAAATATAAATGCAAAACGAAATCGAAAACCGGAACTACCAAAATGGACATATGTTTTTGTACATGCTGTCATTATACCAATATGATCGTACAAAAATACATAGTTCTTTCGACAAATTAACATGCCTATCAGAAGTTTAATATAACGACATCTTTTGGCACTTTTCCAAATTATGGTTAGTGCAGGGGGAGCGTAATTAACAGGGGTCAACGAACTGCACCCGTCAAAACATCCAACACCAATAAATATGCATTTCTATTTTTTTTTTATTAATAATTTAATTTAAGGCAAGCATTCTTATATTGAAAAACGTTTTCTTTTTTTGCAATGAATGGCGAAACGAGCATTTCATTCGCCTAATGGTTAGCGATTCGACCGCTCATGAACAGTAGCAAAACCAAACAGCACCTTGAATAAAAAAGCAATGCTTGGCATTCCACTGCGCTAAACATCCTGAGAAATAAGATACTCTGGCTATAATGCCCATCAAATCGTGACAAAACAGTGCATTTACACTGTTGTTTGTTTGCAAATATAGTAAAAATCAACCTTACGTCCGATGTAAACGTACAGCGTGATTTCATCGAAAACTAATAATTGTTTTTATCGTAGATATGGTTTTTATGCTATTGATGAATGTAGGCCATTTTAATTTGCGAGAAATATAAAATTTAAGTAAGCGAATGCAAAATCGGTTCATGTGAGAATGTTAAATAAGTAAATTATATTTATAACAATTTATTTATATAATATAAATGAGACGGAGTTAAGCGAGTGAGTTGCGTGCGGATGCGTTTGGTATCCTGCCAGTTGCTAGGAAACAGTGAGTCACTGTGAAATCGAAGCCGTAATGAAGATAGCGCTGTTAATAAACTCACTCAATAGTCGATAGGGAACAATTGAGTTGTATAAATTATGTTTACTCTAATGTTTTAGGATTATATTCCAATTATGAAAAAAATGATTTATTTCTTATTTCAAACATTGGTACATTACATTAAATAATGATTTTTAAAATTGGAACATAAATATTCTAAATTCAAAAAATATATTTTATGATTTGATGATGAAGTGCGTGGTGGCCTGTTGGTAAACGGACTAGACGCGACTGCCAACATGTTCACGGTGGTCGCGGGTTCGAATCCCAGGGCACACCTCTGACTTTTCGGAGTCATGTGTGTATTGATAGTCAATCACCACGCACTAAAACGGTGAAGGAAAACATCGTGAGGAAACCTGCATACCATAGCGATTTATAAAAATTCTATGGTATGTAAGTCCACCAACCCGCACTAGGCCAGCGTGGTGGATTATATGGCCTAACCACTCTCAATCGGTAGTCGATTGTAGAGGAGGCCCGTGCCCTGCAGTGGGACGTATATGGGCTGATACAGATTTTATGATTTATTCTAATGCAAGCTGTTTCGACCAGGTCGCTATCCAAATCCCTGGAGAGCCTTACACTCAGCATTATGCTTTCCTTAGCTGAAGACGATTCGGAGTAAGAATTTGCTATCCGCAGACTTTATTGGTCTGTACAATCAAGCATTGCACCTGAGTTGACACAAAAATAAATAAAGGTCTCACAGTTCAGTAGGTGTAAAGCTATTTTTAAAAATACTGGACTGAAATTACATCGATATTACTTCAAGATAGGATTTAGCCAAGTTTATTGGCAATAATCTAGACTAGTTTATAAACTAAAATATATCCTTTAAATTATTCAAACCACGGTTTTTTGCAGGTTGTAAACCGAGGACCCAATAAAGGCGAATTGTTATATAAAAATTACAAAGAAAACATCGTCACACCAAGAGTACGTAAAACTCTTAAAACAGAACCAGGGAATAATAAACTAGAAAGATAACGACGGCCGCGGGGCGAGCATGCGGCTAATTACCAACCAACTCAAATTTTTATGTACACAGGAAAATCCGTCTCGGACGAAATGAATTCTCAAAAGTGTTTTGTATATTTTTTTCAAGAGTCACAAGAAAAACGACTTTATGCCCCGAGGGCGGTAGTATAAAATTTCTTTTGATAATAATTTTACGGAATAAGAACCTCAATCAATTAATTTAAAAAAAAATAGCTGACTACTTTATTTTTCTAACTGGCCAGTATCCAAAAAGTTTTATATTTTCAATTTAAAGTTTTGCTTTTTAGTCACTGGCCAGGTATTTATTTACTGGTCATTGCCGTCGCGACGCTCCCCCAATAAGCCTTGTCTTGTGCGACGTCTAATGCTGGCTCCTCCGGACTCCTCACGGGTTCGATGAGTCCGGACACTGGCCGAGTGCCGAGCAGCAACGCTGCCGGCGATACCTTGGAGCGCCGCAGCTTGACTGAAGTTAAAAACCCGGGACCAAATACCAAATTTGATTTCTAACAATTTTTTTTTATTTCGTTGTTTTACTTATGAGAATTTTCGGCCAGTTGAAATTTGGAATTTGAATTGAAAAAATATTTAGTAGTTTAAGCACTGGCACATATCGGCACTGACCCGCAAATAGTCTCTCACACCTTATAACACAATCAAACACATCTGATCGCACTGCGACATGAATAATCACCGTAATTATAACAACCGTCTAAAATATTATAAATATTATATCACGTAAATATGTATAAACTCGCGGTTATAGTCCACACTGTATTTTTTTAATTCACTAAAATTCATACACAATTTGCAAAGATTTGTAAATATTGGAGGCGCGTGCTTAGCTCGTGGCGGCCGACGCCATATTGGTTCTGGGGGGTTGTTTTTACGCATGCGCCGCAGCCCTTGGAGGGTTCTCTGTTAGAGAATGCCACCTCGTTTCCATCACGCACGAAACAGTTGTAAACGAACCATGTCCGTTTTATTTCGCTGTGATTAAAGTGTGAAGCGAACTAAAGTGTCGTTGTACTGTGAACAAGTATATTCTCGCGGGAATTTATAGTTGAACTGCGATTTACGCTTTTGTTTATTTTTGCACATCGTAATTGCACATAGTGTTACACATAACTATGTAGTCTCATTCAGAGAAGGCAGACAGTATTATTATCATCCCCCGCTTCTTTTTTTGTATCTCACCAACCTATTCAGATTTAAAAAGGTTTAAGTGTAAGCGAATGGAACAACGAACTGTTGCAATGTTTCAAAAATAGAACAGGTATTTTTTTTATTCGAAATTTTTTTTTAAATTCCATTGATTTTATATTATATAGATGGCCAGTGTTAACATTACACAATGCAAATAACTACACTTGGCTTAATTCAAATGGCTCGCTTATTCACGTATAGATCCTACATGTAACATGACACAAATACAAGTTAGAGGGCGTGACAATTCAATTAATATCTTATTGTATATACTCTGTACAATAGTATTGATTACTTCTATATAGCGACAAGCAAACTTGTACCAGAATTGAGCAGTTCAATTCCAATATGACAACCTAAGATGCGCAGTTCGTTAAGAGCACGGTGTAAAACGAACACCCATGTGTTCGATCCTCACACAGAAACAAATGTTTGGATAGGTTATATCTTGTTCTGATCTTGTGAGGTCAAAAAGTCTCTCATAGTTTATGATACACAAGCCTTAGTATCTTACTGTCGACGTACAGTTGGTTAAGAGCCGGGTGTCAAACTAAAAGTCGAGGGTTCAATCCTCACACTGAAACAAATGCTCACATTATATTTTTCGTATCTTGTGAGACCAGAAAGTCTCTCATAGTTTTTGAGACCAACAAAACAAGCTCAAGACTATGTGCACGATTTTTTATAATTATAATGTGGCGGTTGCAATACGCCAACTTAGATATAGCTTTTAAAGCGGTTGCAATACGCCAACTTACATTTAGCTTATAAATTAACACGCTTATTATTTGTAATTTTAACATTATTTAAACACGCATTTCATTTTAAGATATGACTGCAGATGTTAGACCATAAAACATCTGCGAGTCGTTTTATTACAGTAAGAATTTTTGTGTACCTTATTGTATAATATTAGTTAAAAAGATGCTGTGCTAAATTATTGTTTCCTAATTGTAATGGCCCGTTCATACCGGGGCAATAAAACTGTATTATTATAGTTAAGTTCTTTAGTGGCGGCAATCCTTTGCAACAAATTTATGTTTTTTAGACAATAGTGCACATGTTTTGTAAACCTTTCTGTTTGGACAATAGCCCAGATGTTTGGGCCGACCTTAATTGTTAGTTGAAAGGATAGACCCTATTTTATGGCTTAAATATATTTTCTGGAAGATTTATCCCCACCGATCCTCATTCGGGTAGTCCTATAAAAGGGTCGGTTTATTTGGATGAAAGAGAACAGTCTGCCATCTCTCGTCACGAGTACATCTCGCTCCGAGTCGCATAATTATAATTTAACTCTGTCTGTGAATGTATTAAGTGTTAATTTACAAAATATACAATAGTTAGTTCCTGGAAGTGAGTGCTTATTCTAATACCTACACTTATAACCACCAAAATAATAATATATATTTCAAACCGTAATAGTCTAGACCTAACCCACAACATCACAAAGAAGGTCCCGTGAGAGAATTATTTGACGACGGTAAGCGAGAAGCTTTAACTTATAAAGTAGTTAGTTCGAACTCATCGCGAGTAATTAAGTTTGTTAAACTAACTTAACCGGTTTACTTAATAGTCGTGCGGAAAGGCTTTACTTTGCAACAAGGTTATTTCTAAACGAATTTATATTTTCAACTGTTGTACATAAACTCACGCCTTTTTCAACAGTGCGCAACATACGTTTCGCCGTGTATTTTTCTTATAATTAATCCTTGAAACTCTTATTATTGTTTTCCGTCTCATGATTTGATAGGAGACTAGCCTATCGCCATATCCGACACAAATTCCTGACTCCGGGCGGTAAGACGCTGACTGTGAAACGAGAGGCTCCGGGTTCGATTCCGCACCGAGACAAATGTTTGTGTGAACCACAAGTATATTTTGTTTCCTATCTGGGTGTTTGTAAGACCGAAAAGTCTCTCGTAGTTCTGATATCCACGACACAATACTCGATCTTAGTGTGGGTTAGGACTATGTATGTGACTGTTGGGTACATTTATTTATTAATTATCAAGTAACTACCAAAATATCGCATCTCTAGATAAAATCGACGATTGAAAAAAAACAAATGAAATGCAACATCGAAGCTTCACATAGGTTTTTATAAAATAGTGGTAACACCCTAGCCAAAACGACCTATTGTGCCTGCAGCTTTATCTTAGCTTAGCTATATTCATGACCTGCTCTGATTTAAACCACTAGTAACTTCTGTAATAATCACCAAATTGTAAACAGGTTTGAAAAGAGCAACACTAGAGTTTCTTGCCCGTTCTTCTCTAGTGAAAACCGCTTTCCGAACCGGGTGGTAGATAAAAAAAATGACTGAATCTAAATGATGTAGAACATCATAATGGATTCAATAAATTATTTTCATTTCATTTCATCTACCCATGTATTTATCACTTCAATTAGTTTCATAACAAATAAAACTATATTCAATACCTAGCCATACAGATTGCGTATTAGCAGCTGGGAATTGTATCCGAAATTCTAACACCTCTGGTTATCTTGAAATTAATTAGGTTTTTCGCCCTAAAGGCTAACCTCATATTTCCCTTGAGATAACCTAGTAATTTGCAGGAAAATTGACGGAAACTGCGTCTCGGAATATAAATCGAAAAATAATGTAATTAGGATCCATAGGTGATATGCTGGTGTTTGAGGGTATATATAGAAGTATACAAAACTCAGATATACATATATGAGGAAATGGCTTATGATTATTATGATTCTGAGAATCTAGCCAGAAAACCGAATCAGGTATTACAAGTGTTCTTTAACGCCTGATCCATTGTCATACGTTTGTCTGGAAGAGATCGCTCATAGCGATAAGACCGCCATTTCCTGTACTCTCTAAGTTTTTTTTAACTTATATGTATATTTCTGTATTTTTGGTGTACAATAAATTGTTTTCTATCTTTCTTTTTCTATCACGTATCCACCCAGATGGCAACCTACGTATATGGAGGCTTTGCAGATTTTTACACAATTTTGAAAAAAATATCAACTTACAATTTAAAATTATCAAAGTAGTCGTGGCAACCCTAATTACAATAATGATACCATATCACTATACTAAAACAAAACCAGTAAAACCGACGTGACGTCACCTTAATTGGTTGATAACGAACCAGTTTTTTTCCAATAGATAGTATAGCCGTATTGAAATCGGTCGAGTTGGTGATTCTTTACTTGAGCCAAGTACAAGTAGCTCAAGTGCAATTCCATTAGACACGGAGCCGGGCATTGTCGGAAAAATAGACAAGAAAGAGAATAGTTAAGGATATTGTACTCCGCATAAAGATATACGGCCACTCCGCGGAGTGATTTCAAGGGACTTGAATAAAATGTACTAGGTATTAAGTTCGTCTTCATGCAAAATTCATAAATATACAATTTGAAGCATGGTAACGGTGAAAACATTGTAAATATGAATCTTAAATTTTTTCACGGGATGCGATGAATGGGATATCTTTGATCTTTCTTGTGGAATATTAATTTGTTTTTTTTTTTTTATTTTTATATCATGCCTGCATGTCCTTTTAGCTAGTCAATTTTAAAAAAGATAAGTACAAAAATATGTAATTCTTTTCGAAGTCAATTTTATTTTTCTTGTTTCTCCAGTCTTAAAAATTCGGAAGATGTAACCGTTGCGAGAAGACATCATTTTCCGTTTCTCAACTATTTACAAATACTTTGAACAACACAATTCCTTAGTACTACAAGCATTTATAAGGTTTTAGACGAGCAGTTGCGTGTTTGGCTTCCAGAAACTAAACCCTCAATACCCAGGAAATGTCACCAGGAGTCGTGATGTGGGGTCACGCAAGTTGCTAGTTGCTAGTTGCTTAACTAATAGTGTAACAGATATTCAAGATAAGTGTGGTCCATTAGGACAATGAGGCTTTGTGAATGTACCGCAGCCTTGGACTTATTTATAGCTTTGCAGAAGGTGAATGGAAAGTCCGCAAAGCGCATATTTTTGCTATTAAGCTCGAGAAAGAATTCGCGAATTGCTTTTTAAACTTGGCGTGATATTTGCGTGGTGGTAATTATTTAAACCCATATTAACCGTCGAGGAATCCTCTAATTAGTAGATTCATATCACTATATTGATACTTTGAAAGAAAGAAAGAGAACTCATTTATTACTCACATAAGACAACTAACATACTCGTTGAACATAAATTTATATACCTTTAATACAAATAGGTATTTTTCGTCCCATTTAAATAAACAAAACCTCAGTTTAGGCTTACATAATAGAGCAGACAGAATCTAAATATTTATTACAATATTCGAATGCGCCTGGCATTGACTACCGTACATGATTTATTTATTTATATGCATATATTTTTAACCTACTTCAAAATAAGGAGGAGATACTCAATTCGTCAGAATCTTTACTTAATCCAAAACAAACTTTTAGTTTAAAAATTGTGTGTAAGACAATTGTACATCGGTGTCATATACTTACTGTTGTTAGCAGACTAATTTCCACCACAAAATACCAATAAACAAATACAAAACCAACAAACCTACAAACCAACTTGTTATCAAAACAAGCAAACAGCTAGAGGCAATCAATACGTCCAATCTATCTCGGCCCACAATTTTTTCTCAACAAACGAGTACCGTTAGGATTTACTGAGGTTTTTGAGTTCAGCTGTACTGGACACCCGGCGGCCCCTCTCATTGTTACTGCCTCAATATCACTTCGGAGGAAACTATTGATTGCAAACAACTTTGGTACGAGACGGGAAATGGAAGCGAGATGTCTTGAGCAAGAGTATTTCATGAAACATTATTACAAAACCAATATTGAAAATCCTGTTTGTAGTGGCAATTTAGAAATATCTCTATTTTTATGAAACCGTACTTTGAAAATAACATAACTTAAACTTAAACTTCAAAGAATAGTCAAAGTTTTAAATGAATTTTAGACTGTAGACGGGATAAATTGACTGATTAATAAATATTTTTTTTATTAAATTAGCATTAAAAACTGTGCTAAAAGTAACCTCACTAATCCATAAAATCTATCCTTAAAGCAACACTGTATGTCACCAAGAAGCTTATTCCGTTATCATCAGTCATGTATAACTACACATACTATGGGAATATTACGTAAATCTTAAATAATTGGACAACGGAAGGTCAAGACTTATAAACCTAAATACCTCCCACAGTGCAATACTATTCCTGTGCCTTTATTACAAAGTCTTGTTATTATCATTACAACTCAACCCAATATTATCAAATTAATAATCAGCTATTACTTATTCAAATATGTATCTAGCTCGAATAAAGCAGAGCGGATAATTCACTTACGCCCAAATACTGGAACGCAACTTAAATATAAATGGCGCTTAACTACGTTAATCCCGATTAAGTGTACTGGCTAAGTGGGCCGTGCGCTGTTAAGAACAACTTATTATTTAAATGACGTTCCAATATTCGGGCGTTAAACTATAAAACCAAATCGTAACATTTGCTAGAACCGGTTACGACTTAAACACACCAAATATGAAAAATGAATTAACATGAATTATTCGCGGAGTCATGTGTCTATTGATATTCAATCACCACGCACTATAAGGGTGAAGGAAACATTGTGAGTAAATATGCATACCATAGCAATTTGTATGCATTTCTATGGTATGTAAAGTCCACCAACCACTAGGCCAGCGTGGTTGACTATGGTTGATATAGCCTTGTAACTATCAAAAGTACTCTCGATTATAGAGGAGGCCCGTGCCCTGCAGTGGGACGTATATAGGCTGATACACACTTGTAAAATATTCGGATATTGTAAGATAGCTCCACCTATAAGTATAGAAGCTTTATTATTTATTAAAACCTACCATAGAGATTCATGTATGATACAAACAAAATTGAAAAATTTGTGTCGCCCTACAAAAGACAATTACTTTATTTAGACTTCAACGCATTTTAGATCAAGTGTATTGTATTAACTTTGCCGTACCAATAAAAAAAAAACTAATTTTATTTCAAAGATAGAGACATAAACGCACGTCTTTTTACCAGAAGGGGTAGATGACCTACCAGGATACCCATACTTTCTGCCTTGTGTGTACCACGATGTGATAACGGTCGACCCTATCGCCATTTCGGACATAAATTCATAACACCGGGCTTGTAACAAATAGAAAAATCAAAATCACTTTACCCGACCCAGGATTCGTACCGTGGTACAGCTCCGCCACCGAGGCAAATTCAAATTTTATACATCATAAAAATCATACCACTCAATACTCAATAGTAAAGGTTTAAGACCGAAGTGACCAGACGCATTCACTTGCATCCCGTTTCTGTTAGCAGTTACTCAACAGTACCCTAGATGACGTAAACCAGACACCGATTGTATAACCATTATCAACAATGTTGTCAACACCTCGAGATAGTCGAGACAACAAACATTGTGATTGATTTATAATCTCTAAACGCGTTAGAATCTCTGCCCTGAATATTACCAGCAATATTCTTTGTACAAAATCTAGATCAGATTTGAACTGTTGAGATAGTGATAGCAGTTCGAATCTCAGGGCACACAATTCAAACTTTTGGAATTATTTAAATTACAACACACAATAACAGTAAAGGCAAACATCATGTGACAACTCAAACTTTTTGGAATCATTTAAATTACAATACACATTAACAGTAAATGAAGACATCATGACATACATACCATAAAACCTATACAAGAAATTCTATGCTATATGAAGTCTGCTAACCCACAATGGACCAGTGTGAAATATGGTAGAATCCTCTTCAATTCAGTTTGAAATATAGGGTGCGGTATTTTTTATGGATTGCTAAGAAGCTCTATCTTCGCATAACCTGGTCTTTTTAACCTATCACTAAGAAATCGCACTGTATAACGCATAACATCTTATATCGGCATAAAATATATGATTTGACGCATCGGAATTTCAGATACAAAGCCATTGTTATAATATTCCCTGCAATTACGACTTGGGAAAATTATCATTCTTCACGGAAGGCATTGTAAGATTTCTTAAGCCAAACTCAGTTCTATTGTCGTCATGCTATCAGACTGAACGTCTTATTATCATAATCATAAAAATATTGACAATTATGAGCTGTACAATTCCAAGATTTTTTAAATGTCTGATTCCATTGTCTGCCTCGGTGGCGTAGTTGTACTAGAGTACGGTTACAAAGCTGAGGTCTCGGGTTGGAATCGCAGGTTGGACAGTGATGTTAGATTTTTCTATTCAGTATCCAACCCAGATTCAGGAATTTGTACCCGATATGGTGATAGGCTCGCCCTCTATCACATCGTGGAACGGAAAATACAAGACGAAACATTGGTGTCCTGGTTGCACATTTGCCTATCCCTTCTGGAAGTAAGGGGGGAGTTTGTGTATGTATGCAAATTCAGTTAAACCTCTTAAACCCATTTTTATTTACATGGAACACAAATAGAATTGCACTACACCTGATGCAAGCAAACCATGATTCCTCAAAGTATTGAGTGTTGTGAGATGGTTCAAACTTTCACCTTTCAAAACAATAACCCAACCCTGATTGAAACTCTACGAGTTGGGAACCATGACCAATACATAGGTACATTGGTAATAGTGGTTGGATTAAAAAATCTTCTACGGTATTTATTATCAAGTTAAATACAACTTTCCTTAAAGCTTTAAAATCTTATAGTTTAGTTTCGGTGCATCTAAAACCATATTTCAATTTCAGATTCATTGCCCTACATAAAATTAATATATCTCCATCATCTATTTAATTTATTATGTATCCAAGACCCAAGTTCTACACGTAACCTTTAAGGTCATTCTTTGTTCCCTCAAGAATCTTATTCATATGGATGTAAGAGTGATATTGACTATAGCAAATATAATTTATAGACTGGTTTAAGCAAATATTGAGGCGTAAATACCAGTTGACCGCCGCAAGGCTGCCAACCGCTCTCACGGAAATGATAATTATATTCAAATTGCAAAATTTAGCGATATCATTTGACAAAGTTGGTGCATATTTTCTTAAGGTTGTAACGAAATAAACATTTTTTCATTTCATTTTCATAACACCTGAAGCCTGGTAGATTTGAATATTTAAAGAGCATCACGTGATTTAAAAGAATCTTAATTATAGTAGAAATTGTTCTATGAAGTATGATATCAAATACATTACAAATGTTATGGTAAATCACTGCCTTAGTCGTTTCCGAGATTGCGATGAAAGGATACTTCTTTTGAAAATTTCAAATTCATACAAAACATTTGATAATTTTGGAAATAAATTAAAGTCTAAATAAATGGGTCATTTGCATATCACATAATGCATATTATGGAAGGAACTTCTACTAGAAACAATTGAAATTTCGCATATCCGTATTATGAGTGTCGGAACTGAAATTCGGCAATTTTAGGGGAGAGCGTATCAAAGTTGAAAATACTTATATTAAATTTGTCCGTCGACCCTTACTGTAATACAGGCTTTATGTATAATAATATGGCAGGTAACCTCAACACTCGAATATTCTTCAAAGAATCCTTCATGTGCAATTGGTATTATCTCACACATCCTATGTAACAAGACACACGGCATTGGCATTTAGAAGTTAAGTATTTCCATTCTAAATGCAATGTTCATTCGAACAAGAGAACTATAATCACAATTCACAAGTGGATGGTGCAAGGTCGCGTATCATTATAAATATTTAATATTTATTTCAGAATATAATTCCATAGATTATGCTAGTTACAATTTTTTCTTGCTATGTTAGTATAATGATATTTGATATGCCCCCAGTCAAAACGATATTTAAAATATAAAAAAATCTATTAAAAACATCAAAGAATATATTCATATCACATCTCGCTCTAATTTATTCGTTTATTCTGCCGCAAATCATACTTGAATGTTTATATTTACACAGCTGATTAATTTGTTGTGTGATCATACTTTAACTTTAAACAAAATAAGTGGAAGGTATTGTAAAATTTCCTACTAAAATATCTGGGGGCGCGGCCGAGCCCCCTCCAAGTCGAGCTATAGGCCGTAACATCCTTTTCTCGAAGCAATTCAGACCATTTTCAACCCCCCATAACTTCGTTGTGGCTAAAGCAAGAAGCCTGAATTTTCAGTTACTAAGTAGGCATTGTGTAAACACGGTATATTTAAAATTTCATTCAATTTGAACCAGTAGTTTAAGAATTATAATGTGTCAAACTTTCGTAATTTTGTCACTCACTGACTGACTGACCGATCATCAAAAGTCTAAGGCACTTCTAGCAGACATAGAACCTTCAAATTTAGAATATAATTAGTGTTTAGTGTCTAAAGTAAGGGAAAATTCAAACATTTCATAATTTGTGTCTAGTTTTCTAGATAGACCAACTGCGTGAATAACTTTGTAATCCCATATAAATGTATAGGATTACAAAGTTACATTTGCAGTTAATGAATCATTGTACCCGTATATAGTGGAATAATAGTTGTAGATATATATCTATATACATGAGGCATAATAGGAGGGGATATAGAGAGGGAAATGGTGTATTCAGCCCATGAAACTGTACAACATTTCTCTAGAAAAACATGACGAAGAAAAACTTGCAAATAAATAGATTAAATAACTCGAAAATATTAATTACAATGAAAGAAAGAACATTAATAATCAAATCCGCTACATTTGTGATAAATTGATACCTACAAAAATAAGAAAAATCCATAAGACAGAGGCTTTAAGAAAAATCGTTAGTGATATTCTAGAAGTAAGAAGTACCGAAAAGGAAAAAAAGTAGGATTCTACAAAAAGACGTGAGATCCCATCAAAAACATCCTGTAAAAACATCCAAGTCTCGCAGCTCAGGTTTTCTACCGCAAAAAGTTGTGAGATGCATGTAATACCAAGTCGATTAATTTATTTAGTCCTTAAGGGACCTTCTATAGAAAGTTATTACGTTAGTTATTACCATATCAATATTAAAAATTCTTTACGTTTTAAATAAATAGATCGACTTGGCCAGTAGCATTATGTATAAATTGTACGATACATTATGTTTTCATGCGATGGCCAAGTCGATCCATTTATTTAAAACGTAAAGAATTTTTAATATTGATATGGTAATAACTAACGTAATAACTTTCTATAGAAGGTCCCTTAAGGACTAAATAAATTAATCGACTTGGTATTACATGCATCTCACAACTTTTTGCGGTAGAAAACCTGAGCTGCGAGACTTGGATGTTTTTACAGGATGTTTTTGATGGGATAAATATATTACTCAAAGAATATGATATAAAACATAAAAATATAACGTTACTAGCGGCCCGGCCCAGCTTCGTCTGGGTGCATATATTTTTTGATTCCACTTCACACCAAATACATGTTATTTTTCGTATAAACTCTTGTATACCTAAACTTGACGTAGCTGTCCTACTGTCCGGCTCAATCCCGTCTCATCCGTCTGTTCAGTCTCTTCCCAATCCATCCCGTCCTTTCTCTTTATTATCCATCCCGTCTTATAACGTGCATTTATATTTCGTCCTATCAAATCTGTCAGCTATCCCAGCCTTCTCCCGTACCTTCCACTCTATTATATCCCGTCTCTCCATATACATGTACATATAAAGATTGCCTTATGAAATTTTTGTGCAGCAGAAATCGTAATATTTTAATTTCACCACAACTTCAAAACCAAACGTCCAATTTAATCATTCAAAGACCAAATATTATCAACATAAACTGTACTTATTGATGAAATAATTTATTTTGATAAGGATTAATAGCATGAGTAAAATAAACGCGTTTAAATATAGTCCAAAAAAAATTCAAGATTTTTTAATAAAAATGTGGTTGTCGTGCCTCACTCGACATAGATAGGTATAGTGTGTCGCGGACTTTTTTGTAGATATTTATAAGATCTACAATTAATTATCACATTTTATGGTTCTATCTTTTGTAGTTTAGGCAGCGTACGCAAAATAAGTAACTTCTTTGGTTGATTTTTTTCAGTTTGTGTCCGAAAAATCCAAATATCTTACGGAACCCTATTTTTTTCCAAAATAAAATATAGTCTATGTTACTCGTGGATAATGTAGCTTTCGAATGGTGAAAGAATTTTTTAAATCGGTCCAGTAGTTTTTGAGCCTATTCATTACAACCAAACAAACAAACAAACAAACAAAGTTTTCCTCTTTATAATATTAGTGTAGATACACATGTGCATGGCAGTGACAAATAGGAGCCCATCTCAACATTTTTGCTCCGTTACGGCGCGGCGCGGGCGTGAACCACAACATACTGTTAAATATTATCGTGGCGTATAATATTGCTCTGTTTCTACAGACATTTTCTTGCTAAAATTATATTGAAATTAAATTATTATTATTTACGGATTTTTTTGCTTTACAGCTTTCATGGTCACGAGACGGACTAAAACGGGACTTAAAAAAATATATACTTAAAAAATTTATATGTGTGATCCAAACCAAAAAAATATATTAAAATTCATTATATTTTACAGCTCTCTTCACATCTTCCATTGTAGGTAAAAAACTATTTTCACAGGTGCAAACGTTATCGTGCAAAGTGGATAGATTTAATTCACTTTAACAGCCTCTGTAAACGGAACAAAACTGATATTTCGATAGCAATAAAATGATGCAACACCATTGTTCAAGTCGTGATGAAGTAACGGTGAGTTGAGAACGCACGTCCTACAAAAACGTGCTAACTTTACCAGAGCACCGGTTGTTCTACAGAAGCGATAATGTGCGAAAATGCCAGATATGCCACGAGATCACGTTATATATTACTAGTTTTTGTCCCCGACTTTATTGGAGTTAACGTACATTTTGCCTATAAATACTGGTTTTTGGTAGACACGTAAAAAGTTAAGGCTAAAACTAAAAGTATTTTTCGGTACGCCAATAACATATACGCAATTTTTTTTATGATTGATAAAGTAAGTTAAACTAAAATTGGAAAACCTGAATAAATAAAATGAATAGAGCAAGAAATACAAGACGTTTAATCTGATAAGTAATTAAAAGCATACTATAGATAGATACAGCTCTTTTAGATATTGTACATTTCTTGAAATCGACCTCTTAAAAGGCTATCTTTTTATCTATTAAAGTCAGTTCAGCAAACTGTAGCAAGAGCCAAATTTTATTGCATAAATCACGTTGCACCAGCCTTACTTAGATCTAAGATCCAGATAGATAAAAGAAGAATAATATTCCATAATCATGGGAAAAATGCATGTTTTAATCTACCTAAGTATAGGAGCGCAGTACCTGCAACAATTTGAGACGCGATATTTCACGATTCATATATTGATACCATTGACCAGTAATTGAAATTGCCAAATTAAAATAAATAACTAATCATCTTCCGTTTCTTAGTAAATGTAAAGATAAAATTACTACACACAGACATATCTGCAAACTAGATTTAAATTAAGAGAAATTAAGCTATACAGCCGGATCATAGTTCTAGTGAATTCAATTACAAATTTAGCAAAAAAAGCGACAAATATTTATGTATTTTTTTCCTAACATCATATTTTGAGTATTGAGTATAATTATTATGGTAAATTCATAGATCTTCCTTAACTAATCATATACACCCTTTTAATTTTAAAGACACTATGGTAAGAAAGTTGAAATTATTATTTTACCAAAAATATGTCTGTGGTGCCACGACTTCGTTTTTTGTCGCAGTCTTGATAAGATTAAGCAATACTAAATCTACCGTTACCTACCTCAACTTTACATATACCGTCTTTCCAACAGCTATTGCGAAAATTAATCTCGACACGAATTAACAAAATGTGCTTCTTCGTGGCTGAGGTCACGTTTGTGGTCTTATTCGTCGTGATAGCTTATGCGGTCAAGGAAATTAGTTGGAATTTCGCCAGGCCGATGTCGAGGATTGCTGTTGAAATATGAGAGTATCTCGCTGATTTTTTTATATCTATTTAATTTCTGTTACATAATTGTAATATTTGATACTCATCAAATTATTAGGAAACTCTATTGTATTTCAAAGATATGAAATATTATTGCTTAAGATTTTGTTTGTGCGTGATGTTGCATTTTCAGTTTGCCTATACGGTATAATATTCATATGCTGAATCTGTAAAAAATAGATTTATGTTTTGGGTAAAAGAAAATCAGTCCTTGCAGTACTGTATCAGCCCATATACGTCCCACTGCAGGGCACGGGCCTACTCTACAATCGAGAGTACGATTGAGAGTGGTTAGGTCATATAGTCCACCACGCTGGCCTAGTGCGGGTTGGCAGTCCTTGCAGTGCTCTACGATAACTTCTTCATAAAATAATACCCATGCTTTTCATTCCCACACTGAAATAATATTGCAAAACTAAATTAGTTATATCCGTTTAAACTTAGGCCCAAAATTGTGTATAGCTTGATAGTTATGACACAAATCCTACAAACCAGGACTGTAATTTGAGATTATTAGACAGATTTAAGTCTAAAGACAATTTAGCGTTCCTAGCAATTAACCAAACAGTGCAGTACAGTGTTTGCCATTCAAAACTTTATTGGCAACAAAATGTCTACTTACAAAAGTTAATTATCTGAAATGCAAAATTGTTACATCGTTAGCCCATCGTTCGTAACTTCAAGATAATTGCTTCGTCGAATCTTTGCCCTTTTATGTTTACAATACTTTCGAGTTGTGATTGCAAGGTCTTGCGATGTAACATTGTTAGTACTGATTTAAGTTACAGATATGTCTCCTTATTCATTTCTGTATTTGATGTTGAGATAAAAAATTGCTTTTGCATTATAACTTTATTTTAAATTGAAAATTTCGACTGGCGTTCTGTACCCCAAGCAGGAAAATTTTGAAGTATCGTATAGTAATAGTATCGTGACAACGATTACTATACTATTACTACAACGATACTATACGTCAAAAAATATTCGTGGTACCACTTTTCATACATTTGTATAGTAAAACTATCGCTAGACTATACGATTACCATACTATAGTGTCGTAAACGTTTCCCGCTGCCATAATTTAGTTCCAAATACGCTCACAATGGCGCTGTTCAAATTCCCATACAAAATTTTACTATTACGATTACTATACTATAGAGCCAAATGTTCCTGCTTGGGGCACTGATGTGAACTCATAGACGTAGAAGCTATCATATTTTCCTATCGCTATCATATTTATGTTGGATAATAATTTAGGGATGTATTTGGCATCGTTTCTTCTTCATAAACCAATTAATAATTGCTAATTCCTATTATCATGAAAAAAAACAAGAAATCACACAAGCGAGAAAGAAAACAGAAAGTTGGCATTCACAACTGTCTTTCCCAGACACCTAAAACTCTCTTCAAACCAGCAAAAATGCCCAAATCAAACATTTAAATTCATTCGAAACCCATAGCGAGGCAACCACAGAATAACAACCGTTCCGTCTGTTGTCGCAAACCTGTCTGGTTTCCAAACTTTACCTTTCAGCTTGCATATAAATGCACATTGCAACTTTAATGTGGCGCAAGTAGGCCTGCACTGGGTTTTGACTTGAATATACAACCGCAAAATAACCGCAATGTCTTTTTCTCCCGTCAACCAGCAGTCTAAATGCACTGTTGTGTTTCAGATTGAAGGACATTGTAGCCAGAATAACCACTTGACATATTGAGACTCAACATCTTATGTCTCAGGATGGCGAGCGCGGTGGAATGCCAAGCATTGCTTCGTTACTCAAGGTGCTGTTTGGTTTTGCTACTGTCCATGAGCGGTCGTGTCGCTTACCATCAGGTGAACAATGCTTGCCTCGCCATTCATTGCAAAAAAATTCAATGTTTTTGTACTGGAAGATAGTAACTACATGTGATTGTGGTTCATTGCTGTGTACTTGTAGATAGCGTAACGATTGGTGAAGCCCGATGGACTTAATTATGTCGGCCTTGATGGTGAACGGATGGATCTCAAATAAATTGAGTACTATTATCGCCCAGTCAAGTTTAAAATTTAATCTGTTTGGATTCGTGTTATCATCTCAATAATTATCTTTAAAGCTTTGCACAGAATGTTTGATTTCAGCAATTTCGAATTTTAATTTAATTTTGTACTATCAACTATACTAGGACGTTGCACAATAATTAGTGTTTCGTTTACCAATGCCAATATCTACCTCCCATCCAAAAGAAACAATTAAAAATACAATTAAACATTCCACAAACCACAACAAACATTACAAAACCTCAATTTATACATATTCTCACACCCCGCACGACCAATTCGGTATATCTCACGTACGCCCACAGTAATGCATGTTGCAACGAGACGAGAAAGGCGCTGCGGTCACGACCCAGACTAGACTGATAAAAAAACTAGGCTAAAATTCCAGAGGTGTAAAAAGTGGACATTAAACAAGGTCAGATGTTGCGTAAGCTAAGGGGAAATTGATACTCGAAGTGTTGAAGGTTTTTATTGCCGCAGACGAGCTAGCGGTACACTTGATGGTAAGCGACTACCACTGGTCATAGACCTTTGCAATGCCAGGGGTCCAACACAATAAAGTCGCTGCCTAACTTATTCTACTACCTATCTATCTACTTTGGTCTCTAGTCTAATTTTAGCAACGTCATTTTAGCAATGACAGCTTGATGGTTAGATCTGGTCATAAACAGTCGGATTATCTAAATAATGTACAGAAATGGGAGTTATTAAAGCTGATCAATTGGTACTATATGATAGATCAGCTTGATGGACTATATGACTTAACCACTCTCTCTCGAATGTAGAATGTCCGTGCCCTACAGTGGGACGTATATGGGCTGATACAATTGGTACTATGGAAAATTAATGCGTTCGTTTGAGCACTCGGGAACACAGAAGAGAGCGTATTCCTGCATGTAATTATCAGTTTATATAAGTTTACAACAACAAGAATTTATCAAATCTCTTGTTTTGCAATACAGCCTATTTTCTTAGTATTCAACACTAAATGGTTTCTTGCAAATTTATTCATCAATATTAAAATACAATTAGTTGCACAAATACATTTGAATTTGTCTTTAATACTAAATACATAAATTACTACTTAACTTGTAGTTTTCATACGAAATGAAACATCGGTCCGCTGGTTTTAAAAAGCCTCTTTCAAGCAGTACTACATTTTAATTAATCATATTTTAAAATAGAAAGTTTTAGAGCGTGTAATTGGGTATTTGGGCTAAAAATTCTACTGCGTATGAAAACAAAATATTTTTGTACATTTATTTTACGAATAAAATGGAAATTATTTACAAGTGTAAAATTAACGATTAATTGTCTTTGAAAATAACCATATATTATATGTATATACATTGTATTAAAACAAAATAAAAGTTTTTAGTACACATACGAGTAATAAATACATAATGAGATGTTATGATCCACTGAAATACAAACATATTGATTTGTTTAAATAGTATATTAAAGAATAATTTAAATATACAAGTGACAAATACTTTCATTGTTTTTTATCAAATAATTTAAGTAACTATAGGAAGATACGATAAAATATCCTGTATCGGTTTAAAAAACTACAAGTGAACAAAAAAAGTAGCACAGAACACACCTATAAACCAATTACGCCCAACCGAATAAAATATAATGGATGAGATTGAAAAGTTGTTCTGGCTATATCGATTTCGGTCAGAGCAGGTGAATGTGTTTCAACTGGGTAATTAAAATTACATAAATAGTTACCCAATAGTTTTGTTTATCTGCGGAATCATTTGTTTATGAGCTATATGCATGCTCTATTGAGTAATAAACAATATGCCTGTATCCCTGAACAGGTAAGCAAAAGTAACACTATGTCCAGTTTATTGATTAGTGTGACACTAGTGTTGTCCACAGTTTATCGATTGTTTTGCCCCAAGAAGATCACACAAGATGAGCCAATAGCCCTACCAGACTTACATTTTATTCGCAGTTAATTTACAAGAGATATTTGACAAAAAAAAAACCACACGGTGCGAATTTACCGACCTAGGAATAAGAATGAGAATAAGAACTCCACGTTGGCACGTTCAATATCTTATACCCGCTAAGCACGAGACCTTGTGACAAAACATATGAGATAAATCGTGCATAGAAGCAAAGTATTACAAATTTTACGTCTAGCTTAATGTTAACGACCCGCAACAAATCGATTCACAGAACAATCAAATGAATACGTAAACAATATTCGTGAAAAGAGAATTTACTATACCCACTTTCGTGACACGGAAACGGTCGGATGTTTTGAGTTTAGAGGTCGTACTAACTGTATTATCAGTTACGGTACATGTAGTATTTGTCAATATTTTGTACTTTTACTTGGAGTGATAGTAAGGTAATGTAGTGTATTGATATATTCATACTCTTTGCATCTGTCGTCTCGAACTATACACGACGCGAACCAGGGGTGGATGAGAACAAATATAGATGTTGATGACGGAAACGGTAGGAAGACGTGGTGTGTAGCAAACGAGCCGATAAAGATTAATAATTGTATTCTACTACAATATTACACATATTAACCATAAATAGTGACTATTACACGTAATACTGTCTTTTTTCGTTCTGTATTAGCCTATATAAGTCCTATAGCAGGGCACGAGCCTCCTCCACAAATGACAGTACGATTGAGAGTTCTTTGGCCATATAGTCCACCACGTTGGCCTAGTGCGGTTTGGCGGACTTTACATATCATATAAATTCTTACAATTCGCTTTGATATGCAGGTTTTCTCACGGTGCTTTCCTTCACCTTGATGCGTGGTGATTGACTATCAATGCACACATTTTTTTCCTAACGAACAGATTTTTGTATGAAAATATATGTTTTGCTTGTTGCTTATATAAACTAACAAGGTTTGAGGATTAGAATATGTGGTGGTATAAAAAAAAGAAGTTTGAGAAGATGGTGTCATAAAATATCATAATTAGCAAAAATAACCGAGATAATATTCTGCTCTTAAGATGCTACAACATTAAAAGATTTGTAACTATGCTTAAGACCTTAGAAAATAAAAGGACGAGATGCTATCATAAAAATATATACTAAAAAACAAAGTCTAAAAGAAAACTTTAATTCTTCTCCACGCAGTCTCTTTAACGTTATGCTTTGCTAGTAAAGTGGCCTTATAACTCAGGCAATCATAAACAATTTCTCCAAACCAATAACGAGGAGAAAACTCTTGTTAGTCTTAAACACTGAAGCTAATTTTGACATGCTAATGCATCGAATTGAGGACAGTAGGACTGTGAGTCGGGCAGGCACCGGATATGAGGGCAAATTCTAAGTGGAACGTAAAAACAATCAAAAGTATCAATAATATTTAAATCCATTAGATGCATCAATAGTTCTTAAAACTTGTATGTGTAAGCAGAATATTATTGTGTCGCTAATATTAAAACCATTAGAATTTAAATGCATCCGTCATTGATTAACTTAGTAAAACTTGTTGCCGTGCTAATCGAACAGTAACTCAAAAATATTTTTTTGTTTTTTTGTTTTTTAAATTACTGGATTGGAATGTACGTTTAACATGATTCCTCGGTTTGTTGTTTAATATATATAGATATAAAATGTTTTTTTCTCTCATTATATGTTTTCCTTTTTTAATGTCCTTTTTATTGTGCCATTTTTGTCTCTAATAATGATCGCATCGTTTGTTTGTTTTTGCTGTTGCTCTTTTTATTACCACGGCAGTATGTGTATCAAGTAGAATATATTTTGGTGATGAAGATTATTCGTGGTCAGCAGTGAACATTTTATGATTGAAGCAATTTTAATACTTAGGATATAAAGTATCTAAATTTGGTTCAAAATTGATTTATTTATTACAAGAATATTCAAATAAGTGTATGGATACGAAATAGTCTATGCGACACTACTAATGACGCAACAAATTATGTCTTGACATTTCAATTTCGTAACACGTTGTGAATTTCAGATTAAAATAGATATTTTTCTAGGCTAATAAGCAATCGGATCACTAGACTTCCGCAACTCACCATAAAAATAGTCACCATTTTGTTCTTTAATGTTACCTTAATATTAATATTTAATATTGCATCCTCTAGTAATTAAACAATTTGCATCAAAAGTGTCATCATTATTTTATATTTATCTATTCTATGAAAGACGAGAATGCCATTCGCCTGAATTCGCTAAACCAAACAAAGCAAATGACAAAGCATTGCTTAGTACTCCATTGCGCTCGCTATCCTGTGACTAAGTTAAGACTAACTAACAGGTTAAGTCTAAATACGTCCAGTACTTACTCTGGTGTCAGTTTTTCTCCTTTTTTAACTTTAACTAAACAATTCCAGGAACAGCAAAAATATGTGAGAACGAAACACGGACATAGTAAACGAAGTGCATTGACCCATAATTCCAGAGTTATGTATTCTGAACGCATACAGAGAGGTACGTTGCGATTGGCGACAGATGCAAGATAAATTGCGAAACGGTTAAGATCAACTGTTTATCTAATCAGCACTGAGCACGCCCCGATGAAGTTTCCTTGATAACATGAACGTAAAACGTTTGAAACCAGAATTGTATAAACTGTACGATCATTTCATAGTATTATGGTACTTATTTGTGGATGATGTGTCTGTATAACAAATCTTACACTAAAAATATTATTGTATTCCACAGCTTAGGCACTGATTGTCTATGAACTAAATATATCTTTTTTTAATACTATGAATGGCAAAACGAGCATGCCATTTGTCTGATGGGAAAAATACGAACGCTATTGGACAGGAGCAATACCAAACAACACCATGAATTACAAGCAATACTTGGCATTCCACTACGCTCGTCATTTTGAGATATAAGATGTTAAGTCTCAATATGTCCAGTAGTTATTCTACCATCTCTATAAATTTCATGGATAAGATATTCTTCATTTCCTTCAAAAATATTGAGTTTTACTTTGATGTCATAAGAACAAAAGTTAACGATTTCAAAATATTTTGATTTGTACGTAGCTTTGTAATATTATAGTCCAATAATATGGACAATGCCAAATATCTACTTATCAAACACTCAAGATTGTTTTCAATCAAATTCATAAGATTCCCAAGGCAACAACATCTCTAAATGATATGGAAGGGTAAAGTAGTAACGTCACTGTTGTGTCACATCAGGTCACAAAGGACATCTTTTCGATTCACTAGAGCATGAAATTCATAGTCGTCCTACTGGATCTAATATTACGCTGTTCTTGAAACTAGATGTGCTCAGATTAATTCCTTTATGGATATAATTTTTTTTTTATATTCTGGCCTGGCATAGTGGCGGCATTGCACCTGATGGAAAGTACCAATGCCGCCCAGGCTGAGTATCCATTGGCATCGGACGGCAGTCCCATGCCAATGGAAACAATTATGCCGGCTGCTGAGGTGCCTCTTCACACCGCGGCGGAAGGACCCAGGATTGTAGGAAGGAGGGAACACGTGCGCCGGCAAACAATTCCACAGCCTGACGGTGCGGCACAAAAACGAATTTGAGAACCGTTTGGTTCGCGCCGGGATGGTGTGGACCGTTAAGCTATGGCTTCGCAAGCCAACACGCGTGGTTCTGGTTAGGAATGGAGAGGAGGGGAGCAAGTTGAGCAAGTTCAGAGCACTCACCGTGATACAGGCGGTAGAACACGCTTAGAGAGGCGACATCTCTCCGGAGTTGTAGCGACTCCAAGTTGCTCGTAACGTCTGCATCATTCACAATGCGGATGGCCCGCCGCTGCAATCCATCCAAGGCATCGAGCAGGTACTGGGCGGATCCATCCCAGAGGTGCGAGCAGTACTCCATACCCGGCCGGACCTGCGCTTTATATAAACAACGCGACAAAGCTGACCGGGCGTGAAAAACCGACGCACCCTGTTCAGGACTCCAACCCTGCGTGATGTGGCAGATATTACGCCTTCGATGTGATTCCTTGGATTGAGATCACAGCGGATATCCACACCAAGGATACTCAGGTCATTCCGCACTGAGAGGGGAGTACCCTGAAGAATGGGGAGGGGAGAGAACGGGGATTTTTTGCACGTGAACGCACACACCTGGGTTTTCTTGGCATTGAACTCAACCATATTCCTGGAACCCCATGTAGAAATGAGATCCAATGTCCGGTTGAGCTCAATGACAAGATCTTCGCGTCCCTTCACAGTTTCGAAACGGCAACCTGGAGGCCCGCAGTGGTATCGCCCATGAACCGTGCTGTCATCTGCATAGCAATGAATGTTGCCAAGCGACAACATGTCATTGATATGCAGAATAAACAAGGTGGGCGACAGCACCGAGCCCTGAGGAACTCCGGCATTTACCGACATGAGCGCCGAAGCGTGTCCGTCAACGACTACACGTATTCTACGCCCATGCAGAAAGCCGGAAATCCACGAACATAGGTTGCCGGGTAGACCGTATGCCGGAAGCTTGGACAGGAGACCACGGTGCCAGACCCTATCAAACGCCTTGGCAATGTCGAGGCTCACAGCAAGAGCCTCGCCACGCCGGTCAATCGCCTCACCCCAACGATGCAGGACAAATGCTAGAAGATCACCCGTCGATCGATTATGACGGAAACCGTATTGCCGGTCACTGATCAACGAGTGATCCTCCAGGTAGCGGATCAATTGAGCGTTTATGATCCGCTCCATGACCTTACACATCACTGAGGTGATAGCGATAGGGCGGTAATTGGTAGGGTCCGACCGATAATAATAAATATTTTTTTATGATTATAATATGATTGTTTGTTTCTTTATAGTAATCAAACCGATTCTATCTAAAACATAGGCCCTGCTTATATCAGACACCAGTCTCACATCCAATATGTACCTACTTTTTAACATGCTTGTACCCTTATTCTGTATGAGAGAAATAAATAAATATTATTATAACAAAAATTACGTTAAGTCTATAAGAATAAAGGCGTAAGACGTTAGTCCACAAAAATTATACAGAACGTGTAATGTTTCGTTGTAAAAATATTTAAATATTCTTATCAAAGAGCCTTCAGTTGACCCTCTATTCACTAAAACAACTAAAGTATGATGACATAACACAATTGCAAACAATGGCACGTATTAACACTTTCTGTAT
Source organism: Hyles vespertilio (assembly GCA_009982885.2). Taxonomy (NCBI): domain Eukaryota; kingdom Metazoa; phylum Arthropoda; class Insecta; order Lepidoptera; family Sphingidae; genus Hyles; species Hyles vespertilio. The sequence goes on from CM042807.1 coordinate 21,683,136, forward strand.
ATAGCTGACGGAGCTATGCACAAATATATTTAGAAGCAACATTTTATATAGAACACATAAAATGACGCGACTTTAAAATATAAGCTTCAATTTTCAATTGACAATATCTGAGGTATTTAAATTCCATTTAACACTACAGGTTAAGATATATTAAAGTTTGTGACCTGAAGAGTTAGATAAGCTACTTTATGTCTCAAAAATATGGATTAAAACCGCTAAGCTGCCAAAAAAAAACTTGTCATGAATTTTCTCAACCTCCACAAAAACTTCTTAAATCACAATATTGAATAAAAAATGTCCAGTTCCGAACTAAAGTTACATTTTTTATTGAAAACGATAGCTCAATCGAGTCTTTGCCGACAGGTGATATCACACTATCGTTTTGAAATCCAAGTAGGTGAAACACAAGACGATCTCTTTCCGTTCCGAAATTAGTACATGATAGATAAAAGTATAGATTAACTCATAATGATTTTTAGATACTTTAGAGATTTTTAAGAAGTGTTTTTAACTGATTGTATTGTATCCGGCCGGATATCTACCACTATAAAAGATGGAAAACCCCTACACTTAAGTGCATTGGGTTTCTAGTTTTGTCAGTCTATATCCAGTTTAAAGACTGACAGAATTGTATAAACACATACAAAAACTCATGCCTTTAATCCAGAAGGGGTAGTCAAAGGTTCCTCTGGCAGCAACTAGGACAACCACGTATGTTCCGTCTTCACGTATGTTCCCCTTGTATGTTCCGTCCCACGACGTGACAGAGGGCGATTCTATAGCCATATTGGGCACAAATTCGTGACTGGGTGATAATGATTAACTGTACCTATCGATGAAAGATGAGTCAATACTTTACTTATTATTAGACCCTACTTCACTTATGTCCTTTATTGTGGTTGAAGAAACGATCCCCTCGAGCCCTAAAGTCGCGCATAAGACTCTTACATTAACCAAGAAAGATATTCTTCTCGGCACACCATATATATTTTTTTACACTAGCGCTGCATAATGACTGCACTGCACCTGATGAATGGCAAATATTGAATGGCATCAGACAGCGGTCCCATGCCATTTAAAACCAGTATTAGTACTAATCAGGTATATGAATACTAGACTGACAGAGAACAATTCATATTCCAAGCCACCTTTAAGGCTTCTGAGTTCTGACAAGGTTTAACAATTGCTTTCTTTGCCGAAGGATCCTTGGGACGAACGGCTTAACGTCCTTTCTAAAATATAGGGCATTTTATTTTTACCAGTAAACGTGATCTCTTTCTGAATGAAAAATCAATTTTCTCAAAAGAAATACGGTTAGGAAAATCTGTACTACTTTACTGTCGGTATGTTATATATAGCATAAGGAAAAATTATACCTAGCAACAATCTTAGCAACTCTTTATATTTTGAAATTTTGCATAAAATTGTTTAATTTAAACCAGTTTGTAACGTCGTTTAAAATTCATCTTCCCACTAAACTTTAATAAAATTCATATTATTTAAATCTTAATCATACCATTCATAATAAAATTAAACTTACGACTGATTTCCATGGCAAGTGTATTCGTAATAAACACCCCCATGTCTTGCGTTGTTACGTCAACTCAAAAAGAGTTCAAAATCCCTTGAAAGCACTGAACAGCACTAGATGTACGAGTGAATCCAGTTAGTTCACGGAAGCCAAGCAGTCCACGCACATTAATTCAATTAAAATCACGTATTTATAATAATTTAGAAACACAACCACCGCACGCGGCTTTCCACGCGAGACTGCGGTACAACATACAGATTGTGAGGCAGCGCTTCTCAACGTTTCCTTTCACTAATAGGTGTATTTTGTCGCTTATCTAGTTTATTTTGTTTCATGATTTGTTTTTAATGTTGGTCATTAGTGGTGTTTTATAAGTGTATTTAATTGCTCAATATTTTGATTATAAAAATATATTCTATTAAATATTTAGAATTTAGTTTTATCTTTCGTCAAAATTAAAATATTATAATTCAGAATCGTTAATTTATTCTGAATAAATTAATTATCATAAATTATGCTAATACAATTCCGCCGATTCAAGGTCGTAGTAGTCTGTTTCTATTTTTACAGCCTTTTTTGCCTTTTTTATGAAACAATTGAAAGTAAAACTGTATAAACTTCTTAATATAATTCCAAATTTAAAATATTTATCTATGAAGCCATAACGGGGATTAAAGTTACCGAATTTCAGACCAATATCAGTTTTATGCAATAACAGTCGGCAGTCGCGTTTTACCACGTCACACGCCATTGTGGTCGACAATCGCCATTTTTTACCAATTTGACAACGCTAGCTTATCGCAACGGTTTGGCACGTCCAAAACATTGAGAAACATTGTCAATTTCTTAGTATTGTTGCCGTATTTTATTTAGCAATTAACATTTCACGACACGTTGTATTTTAATTGCTTGTAAATATGCAATGTAAACCTTGACATTAGTTTTAAAATGCTTAATTCATTGCATTCATGGCTGTTTTTGGTGTTGTTAATTTGTCAATTTTGTACTAGAGTGACACAGTTATGGCTATATTTTATATACTGTACTTTATAAAATTGTAACAAGATAGAATATGAGTGCATAATTTCCATAAATTCCACTTTAATACTACTCTACTATATGGGTTTCTATTTAAATACAAGAAATATGTTGGTTAAATAAATATGTAGGCAATAATTATTTTAACAATTAATCGCAATATCACTTCCCGACCCCAGTTTTCCCCAAAAAGTTTTCACCAAGTCGACTCTACAGTCTTATTCTGTGATTCGAGGCAGTTCCACTGACGCTCATCTGTTACGTAAGGAGCTATCTGGTCGATATTCCGGTGTTCCCGGTGACCTAGACGCCTAGATTGCGTTCCAGACCGACTGGCGCCGAGATGCTGGTATTTTCAGCTTGAAGGCTAGATTGGAATAGCTTTGGTTTAGTAGGATATTAAAAGTAGAGAACTGATATATAAAGCTACATTTTACGACAAATACATAAATATATTATTTATTTACCATAGCCAAATGAAGTTGTTTTACATATCAAAATCCATTGTGCGTGGACCAAAAGAGCCGGCCGTATAAAAAACCCCTAAAATTCGATTCTGGTGTCAAATAAATATTTTTATCATATAAATGCGAGGTCTAAGCTATATGCGAGGTTATAGCGTGTATTAAAACACAAAATATAACCGATAAAAACATCATGAATAAACTTCCTCGTTTAACAAGTTTTAACATATTATAAACAATAATAAACTTGACATGTTGCGTACCATTTGTGTCTGGCTGTATCCTGATTTTATAAACAAAACGAGGTAACTTTACACATATAAAACTTCGAAACATGTTTCGTAAACAAACTTTAACAAATAAATAAATATACCGTCGCATACATAGTTCTGACCCCACACTAAGATCAAGTCTTGTGTCGTGGGTATCAGAATCTACATGAGACTTTTCGGTCTCACAAACACCCAGACCCGAAACAAATACCTGTGGATCACACAAATATTTATCTCCGGGAATCGAACCTGCAACATCACGTTTCACAACCGGCATCTAACCAACTGCGCCACGGAGGCTTTATTTTTTTACATCATTGATGAAGCTCATAGTAACTGACTGAAAGTAATAAGAAGCCTTTTGATCATTGAAAATGCTCGGAGAACCGTAAGTGCGTTGTTGACCTTTGACGACGAATGTCGGGAAATATAGAATGGGTAGGGCGGGGGTAGTCGAAGGTTAATTGATATTATTGGCCTTCCATCCACAAATGTACATCTAAATATACGAAGTGGTATATGTGTTGTGGGAATTTTGGTCTTCTATTCGATATCTAGGCTGAACAAAAAATTTACCAGGGTTGAACTTAAGCCCGTATGATAAACACGAAATAAATTAGTGCGGAAAGAAATATAGTCAAAATATATGTATATTAATACATATATTAATATACATATATTTTGTCTCTATGCACCTTATCCTACCCTTTCTCTCTTCTATCTTATCACCATCCAAAGTTTGCCTGGAAAAAATTGCCTTGTGCAGCAACGCCGCCGATTGTACTTATTTTAAATGCTTTTTTTCGTGGTGTAAAATGAAGAATACAAATAAAATAAATAAATACACATCAAAGTTGAATGACATCACAACAAACCGTTACCAGGTCGCGGATGTGTGCACAAACATTCAACTTGCAGATTCTTTATGTTACAATATGACGCATTGGTCAGATATCCGACCTCTCTTGATGCACGGTAAACAACCCCATATTTATTGACGTAAAGGTACTTTTGCTCATGTATTTCCAGGTAACAGTTACACAAATAATTTAGCCAGTATCTTATTGAGCCTACAAGCCTACTTGTAGGATTTCAAGTAATACTTTTTTCTCCGTTATGGCTCCGCATGGTTTGTGCATTTTCCCAATTTGGGCGAAAGTGGTTAAATAATTACTCTTCATCATATGACATGGTCCGTCAGTCGGTCCTGTGGTCGGTCCGTAGAATACCCCATATCATGTTTTAGTAAGGTGAAGGCAACCTTACCAAAACTTTTGATAGAGCCCAGGGAAAAAATCAATAATTAACATAAAAACACTCTTGCTTACTTCCACTTCATTTGTGCACTTTACCTTCTAATTAATGCAATAAAAATGCAGCAAATTAATAAAATTAAAAGGAGAACTATATGTAACAGTAACACCTACGACTCTCCGGCCAAATCTCAATTAGTATATGAATAATATTTACACGAGATACATCTCTCACTCTCTTAATGTTTCTTCTTAGCAAGATGAATTCCATTGTTAAACATAGACTTTTCCGCGAAGTCTACTAGATAAATAGAATGGCATCAGACGGTGATCCCATGCCATTCTGTACAATTATGCCGGCTTGTTAATATGCTTCTTTATACTATGACGGAAGGACGCAGAATTATTGGAAGGAGGGAACGTATTTGACAAAATTCCTCACCTTGACAATCAGGCACAGAAAAGTCTCGCTCGCTGAAGGACGGTGAAGCTTCAATGCATGTTGGCCGGCTCGATTTAATTATAAACATATACTATCTGTTACTACTCTCTTATAGGAAACCGACATGAAACGACCATAAAGTCCGTGGTAGTACAATATTTTATAATATCAAAATCAAAATACTACACCACCGTACAAGTAGGCAGAAACTTATAGTGACCTGCGCAAATACGTATAAAATATTAAGTTGACTTTAAGTCCGATATTTGTGACGCAGACATATGGGCAGAAACTAGGTAACAAGTCCATATATTTTAGTTCAACAAGTTTTATAACTTGTTTAAAGTCACGTAATTCATTTCTCATGATCGAGGATCTGACGTAACATCAAAAGTCGGTAAAGGTTGTCAATTACTAAGTGTCTCCTATTCCGGACGTTCAAGTACAGGCAGTGAATCCAAAGCTTTACTGGTTTGAGTTTAATCTGATTTGACTTGCAGTACCGGGTTTCAAACTTGCTTGAAAAAATTAATTTTATTTACATTGATTTGTAGACTTTAATTAAAATAAAAAAAAATGTTTTTGTTAGTTAAAAAAAGGAACATACAATCTAATTGAACCTCCTCCTTTTATTAAATTCGTTTATTAATGATGAACGAAGACATGCGTTTTAATTATTCAAATAAAGTTTATTAAATACGTATTAAAGTATTATGGTACTTGTTTAAATAAGGTTTTTTTACGGTGTATGTCATTTTGGTACACTTTGTGTAATTGTAGATGTATTTACAATGGGTACTTTCTATCGGATGACACTAATTTGCACTCTAGTAGTCAATCTAGTTTATTAAAAATAGCAATAACTGGCATATTTTTTTATATTTTGCAACATAATAAATAGTTGTGAACTTGTGTTTCATGAACACATGGCAAGCAAATAAAATGCGTTAGTTGTAATTATGTCAACCAAATTGTAGAGTAATAAGTTATGAGAAGTTATTGTAGACAAAGCATTCTTAATTTTTTTATGTTTAATCCGGTGCGTAGGTCATCAAGAAACAATCAACCATATACTTCAGATTATATAGGCAAGATGTTTGAAATAATATGTACCTATATTAGAACAGGAGTAGGTATACGTGTGGCTTTAAAATTATTCATTGAAGCTCTTTTTCTTAAACACTGCTAAAGTCTCATTATTTAATTAAAAACTGATATCCAGTAATTACTTTCGAAATATCAATAGGTAAATATACAGCTGTCGGAAACAATAACTCAAGACATAAAAGTTGAAAGGTTTGCATTATTGGAGCGTGATTACAAAGTATCATAAAATAAGCGTATTGTATGCCAACGCGTTGCGAAACTAGACCAATGTGTACGATAAGTAGTGAGTACTGACTAGTGACGCAATCAAGCTGTGAAAGGAAAATTTACACGCTCCAATGAAGGAGAAAACTTACTTATTTTTTCATTAAGTGTTGATTTTGGTCTGGAAGAGATCGCTCAGAGCGAGAAGACCGCCAATTGTGCACTTATTTGTAATGCTTCTATGTCTTATTTTTTCTGTAATTTGTGGTGTTCAATAAAGTGATGAGAAATATGTATCTGTGTGTGTGACGCAAACTATTCACAAAGTAGCACTTTTTTAGTCAATCAAAACATGTTAAAGACATATATTTTGAATAAAGGCTTATAAAGATATATCGACGCAGGAAAGCGATTTTGTCGTATGTCAAAAAATGCGTACATGCGTTTTGTATATTAATTATTTATTTTATTTATTTTAAACTTTATTGTACACATACAAAAGAACATAACAATATAAAGAAGTAACATCTATAAAAAGTACAAAAGGCGGTCTTATCGCTAATAAGCGATCTCTACCAAACAACCTTTGGATGGATAAAAAAGAAGGAAAAAGAAAGGGCAGTGTAAAACAAAGATAAGTTAAGCTCCAATAGATATAAATTATAGAATAGATAATCATAAAAAATACATACATACATACATACATATAAATGACATAATAAATACACATACGTCATATAATATATACATACATACAATTTTAAATAATTACATAAACATCTATAATAATTTATAATTATACTACAAATTAAAAATATATCCGAAAAGAGGAAATAATACCATACTTTATCTGTTTAGTGAGAAAGGTAGTGTGCTTTCACCAGCTTTTTGAAAGATGACAAGGTTTGTGCCCGTCTAACCACAACAGGAAGCGCGATCCATAATCGGACAGCTTCAACAGCAAACGATTTATCAGTAAATGTCGTTGTGTGTACGGGCATTCTCAGCTTAAGGTTCTCTGACGACCTCAGGGACCTCGAATGTGAGTCATGGAGAAAAGTGAAACGTTCTTTAAGATAAAATGGAGTGAGAGGATTAAACAAAATATTATAAAGGAGTGAGAGAACGTGAGTATTCCGACGAAGGCGTATAGGTAACCACTTGAGCTTAGCACGAAACTCAGAGACATGATCATATTTGCGTAGTCCAAATATAAATCTAATACAGAAATTTTGAAGTCGCTCAAGTTTATTAAGTTGGTCTTCGGTGAGATCAAGATAGCTGACATCCGCATAATCAAGGATGGGAAGAAGGAGAGTTTGCGCAAGTGAAATTTTCGTGGCAATGGGTAAAACATTGTGTAACCGTCGTGTCGTCGTCGTCGTCTGTGTATTTGGGTCATACACAAAACGAGGCGAAAATTTGTATAAAAAAAACATGGTCGGGATTTTTACGAAATCAGTCTCATTTAATATGATATTATCAGAATATTAAAATTAAAACATAAAACAAGATCGTTTCCTCGATTAGGCTAAAAAATGAAATTATAATTTTTTTTTTTCGAGCACAGAAGGGTGTTGTGTTTACACAAAAGAATAAACATATCAAAAATAGTTACAAAGCAAGTGTCTCCATCGCTGAATTTATTTTTTGTTTTTTCGATGGTGCAATTGAGTTATCTGAATCACTAAAGTTAAAGAATGATGAACGGCATTCACATAATTCGCTATCATATGGAACATGGTTTTATTCCGATACTGAGTAATAATTTAATATTATTATAAGCTAAATACATTACTATCGAGCCCACAGCACTCCACGTCTACGTTTACAGGCAAGCAAAATACTGCTTTACTTGTTAAATCATTATTACTTATTTTTTTCTGTAGACATTGTCTTTCGTGTGGACTTATAAATCCACAGAAAAGATGTCCACAGAAAGGAAATTCTTTAAAAAAAATTAGCAATGTTAATTTAGTTTTGAGGGTAGGTAAATTTATTCCACAACTACTCCCCTTAAGCTATTTCGGCAGCATGTGAATTAATAAAACTAATAATTATTTACTCAAGTACACAAGGAACAGAAAAGAAGCACCGATCTTTGACAATAACACTATTAAAGATCTCAATATCTTAATGAAGAACCTACGCTGGGCTCAGTCATTAAATCCAATGTGACCGATGCCACCCGTCAGTGTTGCCAGTTTAATTTTTTTTTTGTAAAATAGTATTTTATTCAGGCCAATTTATTCGGTTGAATTTAAGGTCCACAGAAAAGTCGCAGTACCGTGTAACCAACAGTTTATTGAAATTTTTGTGGAGTCACTTTAACATATATTAATTTACTCAGTAAAATTTTAATAGTCAATATATATACTAATGATATTTAATATAACTTAAATAGATAACGCATATCAAGTATCAGAAATATCTATCAAAATATGCCAAGTGCGTTTACGAACAGTCCACAGAAGGGGACATCTGAGGAAATTTTTGTTGTTATATTAATCATTTCTGAAGATAATTCATTATTTGGTATATGTCTTAATAGTAATACTTGTAAGGCATTTACCAAAATTAAGTCAGAGTATCAATCCAGAAATTTGAAGATAATATTCATTCTGAACATGCGTATGTGTATGACCCATTTCATTCATAAAAAATTACCGCTTTGAATTTCCTCGTGAAAATGTAAGGTTTTATTTTAAAATGTTATTATTAAATAAATGGTATTCCTAAGTATTTTAGTTAAGATGTTATTGTTGTTTTAATTTTTTTTTTTTTGGTTCTGGCGTAGAATTGCTTGTTTCGTGATTCGACAAAATCGCTTTCCTGCGTCGATATGTATTTTTTTAAAACCCAATTGCATAATTGTCCTACTATTATAACAATAAACACGTTTTAAACATGTGGATAACTTAATCTGAATTTGAAATAAGCGCCTTATAAAATGTTAATAGCAAAGTTCAACTACGTAGAATTCTATCATATTTATAGTAAGCGCTGAGAAACACTTCATACAAAACTACCAATAAAACATGCATTCAGATAATATTGTATATATTTTGATTTAAATAATATTTTGTATGATCTTCGAAAATATATTTGCTATAAAATGTTCAGTCGGTGAGTGCAATTTGTTCAAAATAGGTATTGCCGTCTGGAACAAATAAATTAAGGATATAAAGATAAGGATTGGGATTCAAGGAAAAGGAAGGATTAAGGTGGTATTTATGGGATGCACTTTGGTATTCTTCTTTAATATTGTATCACCCGCATTGTCACGAAGGGAAGTGGACGATAATGTATTTCCAACTGCTTCTATTAATTTAGCTTTGGCCAATTACGCTGCAGGTTAAAGACAAGATAGACATTAATTGCATCTTTTAGTTAGTTCCATAAGAAGATAAGGGATTTCGTATACGTATTCAGGAGCAAATAAAATTTATCTGCCAAATTAAATTCTCGCGACACTAATCCTCTTTCCCCGCTGCATAATATTCACTCACAAATTATTGAAGAATAGAAACATTGTGAAATTATAGGACCCTTCATTTATTTCTTTCCACTCTGCACACCGCACATCGTTTCACATTGAAGACAAAAATCATTGAGAAATAATGCAGTACCTATAAACAATAGGAAGATTAGGTACTTACATAGCCTTGTGGAGTAAGGAGTGGGTCGCAGCTGCCTGCCGATCTGTATCGACGCCAGCAGCTGTTCCCGAGGGGTCACCTCGCGTCTCGGCGGCGGTAGCTTACGTTCTGAAGCCTGCGTACATATTATAGCATTGTAATAACATGTGTACGCAGGGTGAGATCTGAAAGATCTATGATTTTGGTATAGACAGATTCGTTGGAAGTTTGGGATGATTTTGGAAACATGTGTTCGGAAGTTTAGGCCTGACAGAACTATTGGTATGAGGATAGAAAAAATATATGAAAGTTTGGTTAGATTTTGATGATTTCGTAAATTTGGAAGTTATTTTATGGTTGTAATTTTAGAGTATTATGCTATTGATACGAGGTTCAACGGGTTTAAGAATAGGTATGACATAGTGCTATTAATAAATTAATAAGAATGTTACCTTCTTAAGCGGTGGCCTGCTTCTTATAAATTCGAGAATCATAGCGTGTGCATCTTTCTTAACACTGCAAAACAAAAACATGTTCAATATATGAGTTCGGATAAGTGATTAAAACTCACATCATTTTGAAAAAGATGGAATAATGATAGTATTAAAAATAAAAATGATTTGAAACTAACAATAAAATTAAAATAATTATTAATTAAAGAAGTTACATCGTTTTGACGAAAGAATAACTGTAATGATGTCCACATATTGTATGAAACAGTAATCGGATTATTATTTTACATCAAATAGATGAACCTTTGTAAACTTTAAATATCTCACCTTTGAGGTATCGCCCCATCTACTTTCCTGAGCGTGTACCTCCTCGACCTGATATCATCCATCAGGATCTCGTACGGCGTGAGTTCATACTCTATGGGTGTTCGAGAATAGTTCACCTTCTTCAATTTCACACCCATACGCAATTCACCTATTACTTGCATCCAAAACCGCGCCTGCAACAGAATGCATAGCAATAACGCTAATTGTTATATTGCTATGATTTTTTTATCAGGAGTCGTGGTTGTAATGGTTTTTATACTGTTATAGAATGGCGTAACGTCAAAATAGTGATAGCGTTTATTTAATCATGTAAATAATAAAGTTATATGCCAACTTTAAAATTACCTAGTGGAATAGTTAATTATTATTTAGGTAATTTATCAACAGTCTGTTTAAATGAATAGGAACGTATTGGTCGTGTTTATTAAAGAGTACAACGACTATTTATTACAAAACCTATCGCATTCTATTACAGTATATAATAACCTTAGACATACAAAGTAAAAAATATAAACGTAGCTATAAAAGTAGTATAAAAAAATATACATTTATACATAAAATACAATCGCAACATAACAACATGCATATCAAAATAAAGCAAAATAATTTGTGTTAAAAACGTAGATGAAACATTGTAATCATCTACTGTACCATTTGTTACGTACTTGCAAAGCCCTCCATATCCTTCGGTTCGACTACAATTAAAACATTTTGATATGTTAAAACTTGTACGCCATTAGATAACGTAGTATTTAAGCATCATAAAGTACTAGCGGCCCGGCCCAGCTTCGCCCGGGTGCATATAGATTTCTCTACAATAATATGCACGTATTATACACATAAACCTTCCTCTTGAATCACTCTATCTATTAATAAAACCGCATCATAATCCGTTGCGTGGTTATAAAGATTTAAGCATACAAAGGGACATAGGGAAAGAGAAAGCGACTTTGTTTAATACTATGTAGTGATTCCATGCTTTTAATTCTTTGCCGTCATAAATTGCCGCTTTTTATTATCACTATACCTATCGATGATCTAAGTGTGTATGATAAATATTAAAAGTATCGTAGCTTCACATTCTATTTTTGTCGAATTGCGTATAGTTTGTGTTGTTGCTAAAATATGTACCATTACGAAAATGCGACAATCGCGTGCCACAACGCAATGGATAAGAAATTCTTTTTCTGAGTTAAAGGTACGATAAACGGTACGATAACTGTTTGACAAGTTAAAGGATCAATTAATACGTATTCTAATATTTTGTAATGTCGCCGAAAAGGAAGTTGGAGACAAAGTACCATAAGAGTATTTTAGAAAATATTACCGACTCTAAATTAGATGACAGACACACACAAAAAATATTGCCCTTATTGTAATATCCTTGTGCCAAATAACATGAGCCCTTTTTAACTTAATTCTACAACAACGGAAGTAGTTCTGCAGTGGTGATTTTCAATGATGAGTTATATCGGGATAGGACGCATCGCCCCGGCATTCGCGGGATGTGGCACCTCGACAGTCGACACGCATAAATATTCACACACGGCCGCCCATACAATTAATACGATAAAGCCCGGAGTACGTATTAAGTGCTATACAATTTGGGTTCTGTGGCCATTGATTATGAGTCCTAAAGGTCCATAAAACTTTCAAGCCATGTATATTGCGAAAATGCCGTCCAGGCAGAGTATCGCATAGCTCAGACGACAGTGCGGCACATAAAAGAATTTACGCACCTTTTGGTTCGTGCTGAGATGGTTTGGACCATCAAGGTATGGCTTCGCAAGCCAGCACGCGTGGTTCTGTTTAGCAATAGAGAGGAGGGGAATAAATTAAACAATTATTCAAATCTTCTGTTTGTGAGGTCCAGAAAATCTCTCGTAGTTTCTGATACCCACGACACAAGTCTCGATCTTAATGTAGGGTCAAGACTTTGTATGTGACTGTGGTTATTTTTTGTTTATTATGAGATATAGGCAATTGTCCGTGGTGCAATTGGTTAAGATGCTGGCTGTGAAAGGCCATGGCTGTGATTGCCATACCTAAACAAACGCTTCTGATATACACAATTATTTATATCTATAATCTTGATGCGACAATACTTTATCTGTTGCTGCTACTGTTACTCGAAATAGATTTTACGCAGGCTTAATCCAAAACTTGATAAAATTGCGTGAGTTGCTTGCATAAGGTTCCATTTTATGTGATAAAACTCGCTCTTAGTTAACATTCTATTATTCTTGAATTCTTGTAGTTTTAGAAGGGAATTACCCCCTATTATATGGGGGAAACCCCACCATAAACTGGAAACGGCCCTGCACGAGCATTAATAATACATGGTTTGTTAGCTAACTTGTTTAATCTGTATGCGGCTATAGCGCGGAGTACAGCTAGCTTTTGTCGCTCATTTATTGACCAAAGTGCTTAACACTGTATTTGTCATGGATCCTTCCGCCAACAAATAGAGATAAATAAACATATGAGTCACCCAATTTTTGAGTATTGAGTATTGGAAACAAGATAGTAATTTACAGTACCATTAACACTTTCAAATTCACTTTATTTCCAGTTTCTCCTATTAATTTATCTTTCTGATACATTTTGTTGCGGTTAAAGACAAGTTGGACTTTCCCGGAGACTTGCCGAACTTCAATGCTCGGTGTCTTTACACTGCGTACCACTGTTGATCCTGGCTTAAAGTTACAGTGGTGGGTGTGAGGGCGGGACGGTCTGAATAACACTTTCAAATGTTAAGAGTTTGCGAATACCTAATAAAGGTTGCAGAAACACATTGGATGCCTCAGGATGGCGAGCGCAGTGAAATGCCAAGCATTGCTTTGTATTTCATGGTGTTGTTTGGTTTTGCTAATATCCATGAGCGGTTGTATCGCTTACCATTAGATCAATGACATACTGGCTCGCCATTCATGGATATAAAAACATTTTGACCGCTTGAAAAAAGTTCAAGTAGAAAGTATTCATAGAGACTTTGCTTAGCAATATACGCCCAGAAACTGAAGAAAATAATACTTTTAGAGGATTTCATCATCAATTAATTATATTGGCTTAATAAAATGACCACTCTCAATCGTACCCTAGATTGTAGAGGAGGCCCGTGCCCTACAGTGGGACGTATACGGGCTGATAAAGAATAAAATGAAAAAGGTAACATCTCGATGAACCCTCTCGATCCTTCTAATATTGCGTTTCATTGCGATACGAATCCCATAAGTATACCTTGCTCAAATGACGCCGTTATACTCACTCCAATATCGTGTGTCCATCACGCAATCCTTACATAATTTTGTATTATTTACAGTTATTGAGTAACAAATTGGTCGTTTATGAAGACAAGTCTAGATTGTTCTAAGCAGTTTATTTGTCTCCATTGTTCAAAATGTAATGGGTAGCTAATTAGATTTAGAAACTATCATATTGGAGCCGAGACTATCATATTGGGCATTTTCTGACACCGGCCTCACAATAAATAGAAAAATCCGATATCACTTTGCCCAATCCGGGTTTCGAACCCGAGACCTCAGCTTTATAACCGTACCGTCGTACAATTACTATGCCACCGAGGCAGTCAAAATTACAGCCAAAATTATTCAAATTTTCGTAAGTTGTGATAAAATTTACTTAACTTACGCTCATAGAAAAGAGAACGGTTTAAAACTGTAACATGTAAATTAATTTTAGAAAGGTACAACTTCATAGGCTTGGTGCAATAATATTTAATATGTGATATAAATGAGTAACGGCCCGCCTACATATTATATTAGATAATTGTCCACTCGAACCAGTAATACGGCTGTATTACGCTTAGATTATTATATGATAGCATTATAATGCGTAATTTATTTGATTATTGGTATATAATAGAGCAATAATGATTGTAAGATTCGTTCCAGTTTCGTACCAATTTTTCCTGTTTTGTTATATTGCCAGATTTTGGGTACAAGGACTACTTTAATTTAGTTCTCCGTAAAATATCTTCAAGGAAATTGTGTGAAGCATAAATACTACCTAAGTAATAAACTGAACGCATATCTGTCAATCTATTAACAGTTATTTAAATTGAACTAAACAGTAGAGAATAAAATTTTATTATAATAATATTTTTAAAATTAGTACTTGTTTATTAAGTTATAAATATAAATATTATTATTATTTAACAATATATCTAATACTATATAGTTCCGATAAGAGTGGTAGCGGCTCCAGTGAAAAGTGAAATGCCACTCATAAATGGTAAACACTCACGCCACCTACTTGAACAATGCAAAGGGAGTTAAGAAAACGATGTAAGCTTACGGCTTCAAGTTACCAAGATGTAAGCCAACGGCCTGAAGTTACCAATATAGGGAAAAATGGCTAAGTTTTATCTCAAAGACTGACCGTCTTTCCATTTCTTTCTTTCCCTCTACGTGGATTCATCGCAGCCGTATCTATCTTCGCTTTTCAACCACGATTTTTCAACGTCCAATTTTGACCCTATCACCAGTTAAATACAAACATATCGTCACGCCTAATCCATAGGTAGGCAGATACTATAAAAAATCGCTCAAGAGATAAAATAACGTCCGATAAAAATATATATCGCACCCCGACCCCGGTGCAATGCTGTCACTTCTGCAAAAATTGCAAAGGTTGGATGGTTAAAAATAATCTTACAGTATATTTTTTACAATATTATGGGGTCATTATTGTAACAGTTTGTTAAAATTTGATATTGTAATATGAGCTATTCATCTTGTCTATGTCTTGAAATATCACTATTTTATATCATGTCAAAGTTTCAAATGCTTCTTGAAAAGTTGCATTTTTGCATAAGTGACGTTGCACCGGCGCGGCGGTGCGATATACAAACAAGAGAGATACGAATAAGTCAATAATATTTACCCAATCGGAGAACTGAAGCGTGTCCAAATGCGTGGCGGAGTCCTCCGCAGCGCCCATGTCCCGGGCGCCTCCGACGCGCACCCTGGCGAGGAACGAGGCCAGCTCCAGGGCCTCGGCCACCAGCGCGCGGCACACGGCGCGGTAGTGCGCCGCCGCCGCGTCTCGAGCGCAGCGCCCGCCTCCGCCGCAGTGCCACACGCACCGCTGTTGACAGAATTTGAATTTAGAATATGTATTTTTTTAGCAAGCGTTGGATGGAGTTTGGTTAGGTTATAATTCTGTATCTGCCCATATACGTCCTGCAGGACACGGGCGTCCTCTACAATCGAAAGTACAATTAAGAGTGATTAGGCCATATAGTCCACCACGCTGACCTAGTGCGGGTTGGCGGACTTACACAGAAATACTTATAAATCGCTATGGTAGTCAGGTTTCTTCACGAGGTTTTACGTAACCGTTTTAGTGCGTGGTAACTGATACACACATAACTCCGAAAAGTCAGAGGTGTGCCTTGGGATTCGAACCATGTAATAGTTATCCATCGAATTGGAAATGTAATTGGATTCATTTTGGCATTATTGACAAACGAGGTTGGTCAAATATAAAACAAAAGCAAAGCTGCAAGGGAACTTTAGAACGTTCGAAATTTAAATAGTTAAATCGCTATCTCTGATTATTTCTCTAAGAATGATTAACTTCATAATAATTTCAACGCGTGGCATTCGGTTATTAAAATTGTTCCATGCAACTTTGTGGTTAACATCTTGGGCTAAGCCACAAAACATTTTATACTGTTAATCAAGGACTTAGTGGAGCACTTTTGTAACAAAAAAACCTAAACTTACAAGGATGTTTAATGAAATCATAAAACTGAATCCATCCACATCAATCTAGATTTACATTAGCTCAAGCAATTTCCCAACAAAATGCAATTTTAATTCGGTCGCCGTGACGTCAATGAGATAAAGCGCTTTTACATGATCTGATAAGAGACTGATGACTGCAAATTGCCTTATCGATCGTACATCGAGTCGGATAATGTGCAAGATTAATTGGGTGAGCGTGACTAGACGTGCAGACTACAGACTTGACTAGGGAGTCTTTATTTTTTTCTGAAGGCAAAGGAAATGTGGCGGGCTCTAGCAATACCAGAGTTATAGACAATCCATTACCGACCGATTTAAAATTTTGAAATTCGAACATTTTAATACCGTAATTATTTCAATATCGTTTGTTAACATATTCATGTTTTATTGGACTGGTTTTTTTTTATGAGTTCTGATGACAAGATCCCTTCTAGATCATTTAAAAAGGGCTCGTTTAGTCTAATAAACACAATATAATATTATCGTACTATGCGTGTGACCATTATGTATATTTATTTTATTAGTTCTTAGCGGGTTACAAACAACTAGTATTAAAAAAAACTTGTTCGCAAATATTTAAATAAACCATTATAAAATTAACACAGGCCATAGATTCCGAGTGCGTGGTGGCCTGTTGGTAAACGGACTAGACGCGACTGCCAACATGTTCACGGTGGTCGCGGGTTCGAATCCCAGGGCACACCTCTGACTTTTCGGAGTCATGTGTGTATTGATAGTCAATCACCACGCACTAAAACGGTGAAGGAAAACATCGTGAGGAAACCTGCATACCATAGCAATTCATAAGAATTTCTTTGGTATGTAAGTCCGCCAACCCGCACTAGGCCAGCGTGGTGGACTATATGGCCTAACCACTCTCAATCGTATTCTCGATTATAGAGTAGGCCCGTGCCCTGCAGTGGGACGTATATGGGCTGATACAGACAGATAGATTCCGTCGAACAACTCGCTCGTTTGTAAGCACAGTTTCTCCATGCTCAGTTAATACTTGCGAAAGTTCCCTTACATTTAATTAAAACCATGACGCGTTGTAGAAATAATTCACGGCTATTTTATGCATTAGTACGTTTATTAGGCAATAATATTAATAGTTGCAACACCGGAATATATTAAACGCGATAAAGAGCATTCTAAATTTAAATAGTTTCATAGTACATATACTTATGAAAATATTGGATGGAACGCACGTACAAACAATGAAGTTTGTGGTTTATTATGCAAGACTGATTTGAACTAAACTTGCCTTCTCAATAAAATCCACTGTTACTATACTAACCTTACGTCACCAAGACCGATATATACTTTCCCTAAATTTTTAACTACATAAACACAGATTTATTTTAAGCTAATCACTTTCTATCAAGACAAAGCACGTAGATACGTGCTCTATCGGTTTTACAAAGATGTGGCGGTGATAGTAACATTAAAAAAGTATCCATGTTTAAAGACATTAATCTGATTTTTTTCGTATAAACATTTCATAAATTTTGAACAGGCAACAGTATAATAGTTACAGATAACAATTATTATGTGAACTTCGTATACTGTATCTGTATATTTTTTTATAGCAATGAATGACGATACTAGTCTGCCATTCGCTTGATGGTAAGCGAGACGACCGCTCATAGACAGTAGCAAAACAAAACAGCACCGTGAATTACAAAGAAATGCCTGGCATTCCACTGCGCTCGCCATCCTGAGGCATAAGATGTTAAGTCTCAATATGTCCAGTAGTTACTCTGGCTACAATGTCGTTTCAACTGGTACACAACTAAATTAGAACATTTAAAAAAAAAACTCGTAATTTTATACATGTACCGTTGACACAAATAAACTATGTACATACAAACAGACAGTACTACGAGTATGTAACTACAACTACCGTATAACCATCAAATGATTAGATACAAGACGATATTCGCGCATCGTTTTATTATTGAAAGACGAGCGTTTCGCTCCACTGACCCACTTGCAACCGCCGAGACAAACTAGGAAAACCCGAGGAAATTGCGCTACACCACCTCCTAATATCGGTGTATTTTAAGCTTGAAGAAACAGCTACATTACCCGAGAAGTAAATAATGTCTTAATACTCTTATACAATACATAATACTCTTATCATCAGAAAAATCAAAACACCTGGCGTTTGCAAGTTTATATTTTGAAGGGATAATCAGAAAAATGTGAATATGTAGGAATACATGTCAAATGTCGTTTAATAGTGAATAATAGGATGAATCCTAATGTTGATGTTCTAAATTTAAATTAAATTTATACATATTTTTCTGATAATCCTTACAAAACATAAACTTGTAAGGTTGATAGATAGAGGTAGATTTTTAGATGAGAACTATAAATCAGAACGTATACGATTAAGATAAATAAGAGATATGAGACATTGGATTTACCATAATGTCAACATCACTAATGAATACTCTATTTAGACTGCGCTGCACTTACCAAGCGCATAAGTCTTCATCATACCATACAGTATCAAAAACAAAAGCCTACACAATAATGTGCTTTATTTCATAATGCAAATTACACACAATTTCGTTTCGACGCAACGCCGCACGCAACCGACTAGTGTTACAAAAATATTCATAACAAAATTTATTTACCGTGACGATGATCTTTGACTTTCCATTTTCATATGAATCAGTTTTAATAACCACGGTTTAAAGAAGTGGCAGTAGGTAAGAATTACTTATGCATGAGTTTTATTTTTTTCTGGTGTAATTATCTGTTTTTAAACGACTTCAAAAAAGGAGGAGGTTCACAATTCGACTGTATGTTTGTTATACTTTTGCGAATTTTAATAATTGATGTTACATACATACTTACATAAACTCGGCATTATTCCAGAAGGGGTAGGTAGAGATGCTACCAACACACTCACGTTTTGCCTTAACGGGCACAAATTCCAATATTACTTTGCCCGACCATGATCCGAACCCGAGACCTTAGCTTTGCAATAATACCGTAGCACAACTGCGCCACTAATGCGGTAGCATATTTATAAATGCATTTATAAATTCAGGTATTAATTATGGGCTAAGCAGATGTATTGCTAATGCCACCCATAGTTTTTCGAATTTATTACCGATCAATCTCAGAAATTATTTCTTTGCGACCAACATTTGAAAGCAATGTTCCAATTCTAACCAACTCAAATAAGTTTTTTGAAAAACTCAAACTTACACAATGACTTCATAAACTTTTTACTAAACGGAAAGGTCACAACTCAAACCAACGACCGTACAATTCAGCTTTTAAAAACTTTACTCTTAAAACTTTTCTATTAGAGAGTTTAATTAATTTCAAAGAAAATACCTATTCAAACAACATAACGAGGGTATAAAATGAAAATCGACACTTTATACATCTCGGTATTACCGTATGGGATATTGAATTCACTTAAGAAGACCATTAAGATTAGGGTTGTCACCTGATCAGTGATACCAGTACGTGTCTTACTTTTCCGGCACAAATGTTCAAAACAAACTCTGAAACCGGTTCAGAGTAATTTTATATGGATAAAATAGATTATTGTGACCGCCACTTGTGCATATATTTTATTTCATTTAGTTTTGTCTTTTTTATGTATATGGTGTACAATAAAGTGTTAAATAAATAAAAATAAATAAAATAATTTTTGTACTAAACAATAATACGGCTAATACTTCAATATAACAATAAAATACGTTGCAATTACGATCATATTTTAGGCGATCAATATATAGAGACTACTTTTTGTGACAGTTCGTGACAACCCTATTCCAAGTCAAATAAGGCACGCCTATTATCATCCCAATAAGTGATCCAGTGAAAGCAAACGTCATTACGACCCACGTTGTGACGTAATATACGTCATAGTTTGCTGTTTAATCGGTAACTTGTGAACCGTAGGTCCGCGTCTCAATTACATTGAACGTATATTTAGTGACTAAATGGCTTCCCCTGACATAATGGTAATGGATTTTAGGTAGATAACGTACACATCATAGGTATCCTATTCATCAGTCGACAAATTATACCGTCATGCTTGTAACCTGTTATACCTAGGATAAATCTAGAACGCAATACACCTGCGAGGAACACAGTGCGATTTCAATCATTAAATCATTTCAGTGGCTACAAAATCCAGCAGCATACGAATGTTCCAGCCTCAAGTCTTACTTACTAGTAACTCATTAATTAAAATTTTATATTTTGATGTCTTACTTTTGTTGAGTAACATTGTCAGATGCCCAATCTGAATCATCCTTACAATACAGGGTATATCAAGACTGCTACCGAAAACGAAGCCGGGTGGTAGTTTAAACGACTTCAGACACAATGCAACAGAAAAAGTTGCAAAAAAAAGCGACAATTTTTTTTTTGTTATTTTTTTCCTATTGCCATATTTGGGCGGTAAATACATTTTATTCTAAAATAATAAATAAATACACCCAACAGTCACATACATAGTCCTGACCCCACACTAAGACCGAGTCTTGTGTCGTGGGTATCAGGAACTACGAGAGACTTTTCGGTCTCACAAACACCCAGACCCGGAAGAAATATTTGTGGGCCGCACAAACATTTCTCTCGGTGCGGGGATCGAACCCGCGGCCTCTCGTTTCACAGGCGGCGTCTAACCAACTGCGCTACGGAGGCTGTCAAAATAATAGTGTATACCCTTTTATTTATAAGTAATCTAAGGTATAAAAGAGTTTAAATTATTATTTTAGCAAAAACTATGGATTTACCACCCAAAAATTACGATATTTAAAAAATCATAAAAAATAATTGTCTTGTTTCTATGCGAAATTTTTAATTGCATTGTGTTTGTAGCCACTAAAACTACAACCCGGCTTCGTTTTCGGTAGCAGTCTTGAGATACCCAGTATAATCCTGTGACCGCCAAGTAATGAGAACATTGACACGAAAATAGTTTTTCAAGATAATAATAAACTGGCGGATGTCTTTCGTCACCTCACCAATAATTATTACACAATACATACTATACTATAAAGTCTAAACCAATCAGACCAAAATTAAGGAGCGCATAGACGAAGTGAAAGCAGGCGTGGCGCTTCCAAACGCACTGATCTGATATGGGCCGATATAAAAAAGTAGAACGAGTGGACTATTTCTTCTAATATCGCTAGGGTATGGCAGCGCATCCGAGTTTATAATTTTCCGGTTTTATTTTTGTTAGGTCATCTGTAATAAGTAGTCATTGACTAAAGATTATCTAGTTTTGGTAACTATTTGTGGTTCCATGGTTTTCATTATACAGAAATATGCCCGACCGCCATATTCTATACGAAGGACTAAAAAGATTTTCTCAATAAAAAAATATAATTGTAGTATAGAATGCCTGCACAGGATTGCTAAACTTAGAATAGGAATTATGATAAAAAGGTCCTTCTAGTTATTAACTTTCTTTTTCAAAGAAAATATACGTACACGCTATTTGCGGTTATATCGGTTAATATTAAACAAGATGCGAACACTGTACACCCATAATCTAGGTAGTTTAAATTTATGAGCCGTAACCAAGTCGCGTAGGGAAAACGATTTTTATGCTTTAGTGAACACTTATCGAACAAAACGCTAAGATTTTTTTGCCATTAAGTTCTATACATCTATTATTTTTTTGGAAACACTTGTTTTTTCGTTTTTTTTTAATTAGTTGATTATGTACATTTAAAAAATAACTATTTTTTACTTTTATCTGCCTTCACACAAGCTCCGTATAAGATTTGCAAAATAAATAAAGGAGAAGGAGCAAACATGTATGGACTCCAGCCTATCGACCAATAACGACAAGCGATATGTCAATGGAAAGGTCTTTTCAGATGCTACAACTTTTTCTATGGCAACAACCGAAATCGCTGTATTTTAGAAAATATAGCTATATAAAAACTGCAGGAAAATCACGCGAAAGGGCCTCGCCATAGTGAGCAATAACAACAAGCGATGCGTCATTAGAAAGGTCTTCTGAAATACTATAACTTCTTCTACGGCGGCCAGTATCAAATCTCTGCGTGGAAAAAAATATCGCTGCATAAACGTAACGCAAGGATGAAAATATGTTTATGGACTCATAGCCTGTTGACCAATAACGACGAGCGATATATCATACGAACACTCTCTTTATTTTCAATAACTTCTTCTTTGTCAAGAAATCCCGATTCGCTGTATGAAAAGAAGTATATGGACATAAAGATATCGCGAGGCTCATATGTATGGACTCAAGCCTATCTACCAATAACGACGAGCGATATGTCAATAGAAAGGTCTTTTCGGGTGCTACAACTTCTTCTATGACAACAAATTCGAAATCGCTGTGTTTTAGAAAATATAGCTACTTAAAGACTGCAGGAAAATCACGCGAAAAGGCCTCGCCATTGTGAGCAATAACAACAAGCGATGCGTCATTAGAAAGGTCTTCTGAAATACTATAACTTCTTCTTCTTCTATTTTTCAATTCGAAATAACTTTGTTGTTTAGGCGTAACAAGTTTTACTGGTGGTAGGTCTCTTATATGTGAGCGGTCGTATCGCTTACCATCAATTGAACGGCAAGCCCGTATCGTCATTCACTACAATAAAAAAAAAAACACACGATTTCAATAACATTTTCCGTAAAACCACAATTCCATGGTTTTGTAATGTATGAAACGTCAAACGGTACCTATTAGCTTAGTTAGATTGTAACTGCTATTATTACAGTTGTGACAACCCTAGCGCCGTCCAATAGTGCAGTTAAATTGTGACATAATCGATTTTATCTTTACTACTTGATTATTTTAGTTAGAATGCATTTTTGATAAGTTAATTGGCGGCCTCCACTTCAAGAGAAAGTGTATGTGGGTGGAGTGAAATGATTTTAACGTCTACATGTATGGGACGATGGTATGATAATTAGAAGATGATACGAAATGTAGATATAGTCCATTATTTGAGACATAAATTAAAACGCTTAGAAAATAATCAATTGTTTAAAATGACATGTTAAAGACTGCAATAAATGAAAATCTTTAAGATGCCGGATTGGCTACCGCTGGTAAAAATACTTTCGGGTCACCAACTCCTAATGATAGGTAGTTCAAAAAGGTGACATATTAAACAGTAAAAATTTTGAGTCGCCACTATTTTAAGTATTTCCTAAACAATGATCTCTTATTTCTCTTCTTATTTTGACAGCCTCCGTGGCGCTGACGGTTAGACGCCGCCTGTGAAACGAGAGGCCGCGGGTTCGATCCCCGCACCGAGAGAAATGTTTGTGTTGCCCACAAATATTTCTTCCGGGTCTGGGTGTTTGTGAGACCGAAAAGTCTCTCCTAGTTCCTGATACCCACGATACAAGACTCGATCTTAGTGTGGGGTCAGAAATATGTATGTGACTGTTGGGTGTTATTTATTTATTTATTTATTATTTCCATTCCCTATAATTTCCATACTTCAAACCACCTCGCGTGAACAGTCATGATGAGATTTAACCTAATACTTATACAAAACTGAATAAATGGTATTTTTTTGTTACTATGGTTATTTTATGTGTAATGTTTATACATGTAAGTTATAATATTTATTTATGTATGTGTTTATGTCTATGTACATATAGGGTATATCAAGACTGCTACCGAAAACGAAGCCGCATGGTAGTTTAAGCGACTTCAACCACAATACAACAGAAATAGTTGCAAAAAAAAGCGATTTTTTTTTGTTATTTTTTTCCCATGGTCGTATTTGGGTGTTAAATACATTTTTTTCCTAAAATAATAGTGTATACCCTTTTATTTATAAATACTCTAGGGTATAAAAGAGTTTACATTATTATTTTAGCAAAAACTATGGATTTACCACCCAAAAATGATGATAGTTAAAAAATCATTAAAAATGATTGTCACGTTACTTTGCGAAAATTTTAGTTACATTGCGTTTGTAGTAGCACAACTAAAACTATCACCCGGCTTCGTTTTCGGTAGCACTCTCGATATACCCGGTATATATATTTATATATTCATTAGGTATGTATACTTATAGATATATGTCCATTTATCCTTTCGTACACCTCATGGTACCCCAAAACTTTCGTTCCCTCTTATCCATCCCATGGTTGGTTGTTTGTAAGAGATCGTCCTCGAGCGATAAGACCGCCTTTTGTACATTTTTTTTTCTTGTCGATTATTTCTGTATTGTTAGTTTTAGGTGTACAATGAAGTTTTAAATAAATAAATAAATAAATGGTACAACTCACCTCAATGACATCCTTGAGCATGAACCTCCTCTGTTTCCTGCGACGCCGGGGTGCGGGTTCGGAGTCCCGTTCGATACCTTCGTCGTCGGTGTCAGCACGACCTCCCTCCGAAGTCTCCGAGCCCTCTGAGAGGGTGCCGCATTCTTCATCATCGTCTGTAAGAGAAAACAACAATGAATATTTTAATTAGTAACTTAATAGCCCTATGGCTATGCAAAGATTTGATATTTGTAGTTTAGATTCCTTAATAATTCATATTAATTAGTCGAAACTAAAAGCGTAAGGGGTATAGGAAATATACAATTTACATGACAATGTCATATCATTTCTGTATTCTCAAATCAACCAATATTAATATCACACAAGGATGATATATTATTGAAGTGATAATTAAACGATGAACGAAACCCTATGCAATAATTGGCATTTAATGTCCATCCAAAAACTAGTAACAAACCCATGTAAAATATTCAGGAACAATATGATTATACAGCCAACATAATTATGACGTAACCCAACCTTGAACTCATGACGTCACATCTCGTCATAAATTCCACTCCATTAATACGCAACAGCCCGCGTGTGGTCCACGCTTGATGTCACGATCCGCTACACTTATTGACGTACCCGCCCGCCCGGACCCAATGTTGCGCAAACGCATATTTGCGGGTGAGAACTACAGTGTATAGGGAGGGGACAGAATAGCATACTTTGAGTTGAATACTTGACGCAGTAAAACGGTGAAGGAAAACATTGTAAGGGAACTGCATACTGTACAGTTTATGTTAGTTTTGTCTATGCTTATTTGGGTTGTCATGACAAGATTATAATAAAATTTAATGTTACAAATTATCACCTTATTTAATTGCTCCGCAATATGCCCCGAAGTACAAATTTTACAGTGGCGGCGACAAAAATTCGAGTTAATAACGCGTAATTTAGGACTTGGAAGGGACTTTATAAAAAAAAAACAACATGTCAAATGGAAGAATTGGAGAATTTGTCATGAAAAAGGAAGCGTGGAAATCATAGATTAGAGATGGTTAGAGATATTTTTTGTAGCTAACAATGTAAGAGACGAACTCAAGTTACATTTATTTTCATTTAAATTCTAATTAATATGCACTACAATAATCACTTGAACATCACATCTTGATAACACATTGATAACATTAATCCCGAGATTACATGAAAGTAGAAATCTACAATCAAAGTACTAGGAAAGTCCCGTTTTTAATAAATCCTTTTTTATTCACTCGAGTGATATTTAATGTTTTTATTAATTGATTGATGATAAGAGCTAATAATTATATCAATTAGATTATGAAGCTATGATATCTATCAATATGATTATGTAATAAACTGACATCTATAATATAATATGCACCCAATAGTTGTGTGTATAGTTCTAACCCGTCACACACAATTGATTCATATATTATCATCATCTCAGCCACACGAAGATTGCCGTACTGTGTCTCCGCATACAACGTTATGGCGGCCTAACATCAAACGTGTTCAAAAGCTTCCCATGACATTGATCACACTTAATGAGTCAATAGTCCATTGAATTCATTATTGTTCGCTAGCAATTAAATCAGTCTTTATT
The DNA here is from genome assembly GCA_009982885.2 of Hyles vespertilio. Classification (NCBI taxonomy): domain Eukaryota; kingdom Metazoa; phylum Arthropoda; class Insecta; order Lepidoptera; family Sphingidae; genus Hyles; species Hyles vespertilio. The sequence goes on from CM042807.1 coordinate 21,709,518, forward strand.
TACTTCATTATTGAGCATAAATTACCCCCTTTATCCCAGGGGCTAAGGATTTACTAGTCCATCCAAGTCTGTAGTTATTTGTTCTATAACTTCGTTAGATCAAAGATATGTCTTTATGACCTGAAATATGATTCAATAATTGTTTAGCTATCAAGGAAGCATACAATGTATTACGATCCAAAAATACAAACCAAAGCCTGTAGACTACAAAGAACCGACAATTATAAGCGCTGTGCTTAGTTACCAAATTTCTTTTCAATCACTGCTAACATTTTCTAAATTATTTAGATGAGCTTGCTTACGTTGTCTCATTTTTATCTCGCTTCTCCCAAAGGTTGACTACGAAAAAATGCTAACGGCATTAAGTCCGCCTGTAGAACTTTGTTATATTTATTATACTTTATAATAAATAAATAAATTGCTCGTCAACGAAATACAGCTCAATTTACCCGTTTTGGTTTACCCCAAAGGGAAAACCAATAACTTTTTATTAGAGTAATTTCTATTGGCCTCGGGCCAGGAGACACTGTTAGGCCCCATAACAAAACTAACATTATAAAAATGAACACGTATATTGGGCCATTACAAACATTAACATGAAATCGGTTGGTTTATGCACTGTCATTAATCAGCATCACTTTAACAATAGGACTCATCAGTGTTTACAACGTTCTCCGTAAACACACTACTAACAGATACAGGGGAGAATTTGGTTCATAGATCGAGAGGCAAATACGCCTGTGTTTCTCATTAAAAAAAGAAGCAGGCAACGGGCGTTCTGTATTCTATATGATTCTTGCTAAATGTTGTATTTTTTTCTGTTGCTATGTCTTTATTAAGATACAAAAATAAATGGAATCATTTATTGGCTTTGGTCCAGCCGAGAACAAATAGTACAAATGGAGAAAAAATGTAGGAAATAAAAATAATCTTACCAAAATAATATTCAATTATTTTTGTGCTAAATCGAATAGGCACGTGATATGTGACCCAAGTATTGTCTTAAGTCCGTCCACCAAAATAAAAATTCACTGTGTCTCTCAGTGGCTCACAAACAAAACAATGGCACGTGATATAGTAGCGTTTACGGAGTCTGTTACGATACAGATTGATGGACCGACGCGTTGTAATTACTACTATTGTGCCTATAAACACAATAATTTGGGTAAATAGAATTGTTTAACTTTTATTTTGTAGTTTAGTTATCACCTAAAAAAAAACATAAAATTATAGTAATCACATCTTTATAAAAACAAACATAAAATTATAGTAAAAAATGGTTCAGAAAAAGGGAACATTTTTTTCTTAATCTTTATCATCCCAATGACCAGCATTCCAACCCATGCCCTGTAGCAGAGCAACAGCACAATGGTTATTTTAATTGAAAATATAAAATCACATCATGTTACTTTATTAGTCAAAGATATCGCAAGATGCGTTTTGCTGCCTTCCAATGAGACTCTTCAGGACAAGTAGCAAATTGCGATAGTTTAGTAACCGAATTTGCTATATCTGGTCGGGTCCCAACACTTAAGTACATCAACGAACCAATCAATTCTCTGAACGGCCATTTCTCCTGAATTACATCACTGTCCGTCTTTTTCTTGGTATCAATTTTTTTACTATTAATCTCCATTGGAGTTTTGCATGGGGAACACGAAAGCATATTAAAACGTTCTAAAATACTATTAATATATTTTTCTTGAGATAAAATAATGACATTGTCATTGTCAAGTCGAGTAAAATCAATCCCTAAAATATATTTTGCCGGTCCGTAATCTTTTAGACTAAACTCATTGGATAAATCCTTTTTAAATTTCGATATCCATTCTTTCTCTTCCGATGCAATGAGAATATCATCAACGTAAACTAATACGTACAAATGTTTTCCATCTCTTTGCTTAAAATAGAGACATGGTTCATTGACGCTCTGCTTCAATCCCATTTCTTTGAGTTTTTCATCTAATCTAATGTTCCATTGACGACCAGCCTGTTTTAATCCATATAATGATTTTCTAAGCATACAAGTATCACAACCGTTTTTAAGTCTTTCTAACATTTCATTCGCTCGACTTACAGTCAATGCGTCCTCTCCTTCGGTTATAGTAATTTTGATTAAGCATTCCTTTAGTAGTTTCGGAATCTCCATGTATATTTCCTCATCTAGTGAACCATTCAAATACGCCGTATTTATATCTACTTGGTGTATTTCCATTCCTAATTCAACAGCTAAAGCAGCCATCAATCTAATGGTTTGTAGTCTTGCGACTGGTGCAAAAGTTTTGTCATAATCAACGCCAAATCGTTGACTAAATCCTTGTGCTACTAATCTTGCCTTTTTCTTCATTGTTCTATCAAGCTGAAGTTTGTTAGTTAAAATGTATCGACAACCTATGACATTTCTATACTCCGGCCTTTTCACTAGTTCCCATGTGCCTTTCTGTATCAAGCTCCGTATCTCTGATAATATTGCATTTTCCCACTGATCTTTTTCTTCACTGTTTAATGCTTCTTTCAGAGTAATTTCGGCTATTCCTATAAAATTATTACAATCTTCAAAAGAATCGTCAGAATTTTCAAAATTAACGTCCCGTTCCTCTTGATTCACTTCGAAATGTTGCGGTTCTTTTACTTTAACCGTCTTGAAGACCTTTTTGGGACGACCGACATTACCAGTGCGTAATAATTTTGGACGTCCACGGGCTCTCTGTGATGTTGAGGGTAGTTCATATGAATCAACACTATTTAAACGTTTTCTCACAGTGGAATCCTCTGTGTCTAAATTTTCTCTACGGTTATCTATATCTGTGTTTTCTCTATTATTATCTAAACAAACTTCTTGCATCTCTTGTTCGTTATATGTTTCTTCAAGCTCCTTTTCTTTGAAGAAAATAACTTCAATAAATTCTTTATTATTATTCTTGCTTAACGAATCACTCTCTTCTTGAACCTTAGTGTTAGGCTGCCATTCTTCATAAAACTTTATATCTCTTGTAATTACAGACTTATTTTCCGCTGGTATCCAAACACGATATCCTTTATTCATTTTTGGATAACCAATAAATATGCCTGGTCTAGCTCTAGCAACAAATTTATCTTTATTCGGATTTTTGTCGAGAACGTGCACTTTGCATCCGAATCTTCTGAGATGTTCAATAGATAGTTGTTTTTCAAACCATTTCTCATAAGGAATGTTACCTCCCAGTTTACTATTTGGACATCGGTTCCTAATATAACAAGCTGTATCCACTGCATCTGCCCAAAAACAATTTGAAAGTTCAGAGTTCAATAACATGCATCTGGCCATCTCCACCAGCGTTCTGTTCATTCTCTCGGCAATTCCATTTTGCTGCGGTGTATAAGCAACTGTTAACCTCCTTGAAATTCCTTCTTGACGCAAAAACTCATCGAATTCTCTGTTGCAGTATTCACCGCCATTATCACTCTGGAAAAATTTGATTTGAAGATCTTGTAATTTCTCAACATTACTTTTATATATTTTAAATGCATCCAAAGCTTTACTTTTTGATGACAAAAAATAAACTTCGCACCATCTTGTGCAATCATCTATAAAAGTAATAAAATATTTTGCACCCTCTCTTGATTGACATTTCATAGGGCCTACTATATCGGAATAAACAATTCTCAATTTTTCCTTACAGGATTCAGAACAATTTGAAAATGGAAGTGCAGTCATCTTGCCTTCAGCACAAATATCGCAATCTTGTAACTGTCGTACCTCTTTCATATCTATATTCGCACCTAACTTGTTCAGAAGTTTAACTACATCTTTTCCATTTAGATGCCCTAATCGATCATGCCAAACGCGTAAGCCAATGTCCGAACTTATAGCATATGCAAATTCATATTTTTGCACACAATACAAATTACCTTTGCGATAAGCTGTCATCTTAACTTCCCCGTTTTTATCAATAATTTTAGCAGCATCCCGGGTAAAATGACGTCATAGCCGCTATCGGTAATCTTAGAAACTGAAATAAGGTTAGTTCGCAATTCCGGTACAAATAACGCATTACGGAATTCCATTACGCTTTTTGTATGATCGTTATATGCTGATAATGTTACGGTACCCTTACCTGTTACAATTGCAGTTGTATTTGTAGCCAAATTTAATTTACAATTTGTCTTCACTAAAGTGTTCCCGAATTTGCTCGCATCATTACTTAAATGTGACGTACACCCACTGTCGATTACCCAATCATCCTTTTGAATGTTTGTTATTAGACATGTATTGGTGTCAGCACCTGAAACATTAAGATTCATTACAGTTTCATCAACATCTACGTAATGTGCTTTATTCTTAAACTTTCTTGTACACTCTGAAGACTTGTGTCCAATTTGATGACATTTAAAACACTTAAACTGAAATCTCTTTCTTGCAGTTTCAGTCCGAATTGGTGGATTGCCTTTCCGATTAGTAAATAATACTTTTTCTGTAGTTCCTTCTCGTACTTCGTCATGCCCTCTTGACTCGCACTCCTCTATAATTTTAATTTTTAAAATCTCGGGCTTGGGCAACTCATCTCTAGATTCGATAGCACACCTGAAATTCTCGAAACTACCTGGTAGACTATACAACAGCATAACCGATAATAGGTCATCATGTATTACTACATCCATGTCTGTCAATTTATCTACAGCATCGAAAAATGCATCCATGTGATCTCGAACATTTTCAGGTTCTTTCATTTTGTGCAACATGAGTCTTTTTAATAATGTGGCTTTCTTTGCAGGACCTTTCGAAGCATAAACAGACTCTAATTTCAACCATATATCTCGTGAAGTTGTGCACCCTCTTACATGCCGCAACTCACTTGCACTGATCGAAAGAATTATATCAGCTTTGGCCTTTTCGTCTTCTGCTTCCCATTTCTCTGCCTCGTTTTGCTCATCAGGTCTTTGACACTTTCCGTTGACATACCTCCAAACTCCGTCTTTTATTAAAAAGGCTTGCATTTGCATTCGCCAACTCTCAAAATTTTCTTTCGCCAGCGGCTCGAACTTCATCATTGAATTCATCGTCGCAGCTCTTTTAATATTGGTCTGGGCAAAAATGTTAGCCTGGGCCCATAACCATTGTAGCAGAGCAACAGCACAATGGTTATTTTAATTGAAAATATAAAATCACATCATGTTACTTTATTAGTCAAAGATATCGAAACACACATAGCAAACAAAACCAACAATCTGTCAATACAATATTCTAAGTATAAAATAAGAACATTCTAAGAAACGGCCAGCTTCAATTTATAGTTTATATTCTTTAACATGCCCAACAGTCTCCAAAAGTTCTCCCTCCTCTTTTATCCATAAGCCGATGTATGAAACAATTTCAGGCAACATGAACTCGACCACTAAAAAATCAGTGAATTATTTTCTTATTAAAATGTCGCTTGAGGATCTTTACAAGCGTAGACAGCGTAAACAACAAATTATTAAACCATTAGTCTAAAAACAACTTAACTTATTAAATAACTCAAATCTAATATCAAAAACAGCTTTACAATGCGTATTTTTTTGTTCATTCAATGATAATACCATCAATTAAACCCACAGCACACCGACACGAAACAAATCGCAAATTAATAACCATTCATTATAAAAACAAAAAAAATTTTGGTCCTTCGAGCCGCGTGACGTCATCAGGCGCCAGGCGCTCTCACAGATAAATCTGGTGGCAGATACGAGACGAGGCTTGCGCAATTGATTGTCCATTTATACCTCTGACTCAGTTATGACATGCTGGTACTTTGAACCCATTATCTGTGTACAAATATCTGGGGGAATATTCAGGAAATGAGCTGTAATGATGCGGATTGATGTTGCGCAAAACGTTGACGTCGATATAAGCGGCGCAATTGTTCAGAGTTGATAAAATATATTACTCTCATATTTTTAATTCTATCGTATAGATGGACTGCTCTAATTGAAATAGTTTTTGTTCAATTTATATTTAACGGAAGAAATAAGTACAAATATTTTTTAGGGTTCTGTAACTAGAAATGATAAATATAACCTTTATTCTTTATAGAATCACTTCGTAGTTCGACTTTGCTCGATCGCGAACCAACGTCTTATACTGAAAGAATCATTCAGAAATGGCAAAAATCTTGAATACGTGAAAAAAAAATGTTTTATTTTTATCAACTTCTACAACCATTAAATGGCAGTTAGCTCTAAATATCTATGGAAGAAAAAGAGTCTCCACATACTGTGCACTAATTGTAATAAATCTATCTAACAGTCTATGCGTTGTATTCAAATTTCACATACATAGTAGCGTCGTACGCATCCGTGGGACGCGGGTAACTGTTAACAGTTGTTTTCATTGTGTGCAGAACATGCGCCGCACGTTCCCTGCTCACTACAACTCCGCTAATTACAGCCAGTTATTTAACCCTTCGCATACTTTATATCACGCCTTGGTATCTAGAATTATTGGCTAGAGAAATAAAGGAAGCATTGAAGTGTTGTTATGGTCCTTCGAGCCGGACGGGGTTGTAAAATAATTCTGTAATTTTTTTAAAAAATATTCAAAAGAAATAAAATGACATTTTATAAATATTACCAATTGTAGAGATAATAATTTCAATATCTTATAATAGTTTAAAGTGCGATTGCGTTTGTTGCTAATTTCAAGATGTAAGGGCGTTTCTGAATCGCATTTATCTTTTGAATTACTTATCAACTAAAATAGTTTTAATAACTACACTCTCCCTGATACAAACACGTAACCAACACCAAAGCTATCAAATATATTAACAACGAACATTTACATTAAACACTAACAAGACCCGTCAAATCCTTGTTAGTTAGTCTTACGCAACAGTCCGTATTCAGTACCCAATAGTACATTTATTAAAACACATTCCAACATTTTATTGGTAATGTTAACAAAACGAACACATTTCCAGCTTTCACCCATAAGGAAGTTGATAGTAGTACTAGAATATAAAACGTTTGTATACGGAACTGTCACAGCATGACACCTCTGTAAGATTAGGAGTGCTGTGTTAAATTGCCAGCAAATAATTCGCCTTAGGTGTGACGTGGACTAAATGTCCCTTTGCTAATATCTTGGTGATTTTATTGAGGGTTATACATGAACTAATATAATGAGGAATGGCGATGGTTTGCAAACGTCTCAAATTAACTTAACCTTTAGAATTATGTATCTAGAGACACAATTTGATTAGGGCTGCAAATATAAAATCTAAAAGTTTATCATAATGTCTCGATTAAACTCCTATATTTAGTAAAGTTAAATAATCTCTGCGAAAGCATTTCATATTGTGATTATTTTACGAAAGGTTAAACAATTTAGAAAAGCAACACGGTTATATTGTATATGAAATTTTTGATAATAAACATTAATAATGTTGTCATCCGATGATCACCTCACAATTCTATCTGTTTTATCATTGGCTTGTCTTATAAAAATACTGTTCTAGGTTTAATCAGAGATTCAAAATGCTAGTATTTTTTTATGCCTTTCAACTGCTTTTGAAGGGTTTGCATCCGTGCAATTAGCAGCGCTTGACACGAGTGACTTTACACTTTACAGCGTGCTAACAATCCACGAAATGAGAGAGAGGGGTTGTTTGCATTTCCTATGAACGCTTTGAAAAAATGCAGAATAAATACTAAGTACATTCACTTGTCCTAAACATACATTATAAAATCGCATCCGTATTTTATCTGTATTCTGTATAAAGAAGTGATTAAAAAGAGGAGAATCCTGATTATTTTTCGTTATTATCGTTCTATAAAATGTCTGCACCGATTGTGTGAACAGTTCTTTTAAGAGTTTTTGCTTCATCATTCCTTGCTTAAACAACCCAGGATTATAGAAAGTAAGAAGCATTTAGGCCGACAAGCTGTACCACAGTTTCATGATACGGCAGAGATAACAATAAGTAAACTAAAAACCTCATCAATACATGAAATAAATACCTGGAACCAAAACCAATGCGTTGAAAGTCTCGAAAAATTACAGTAAATAATATGGGCATATTTATCAAGCATCCAAACAAAGAGGTTCTAATCCGGTGTATTAATAAAGCGTATGACTATTTATAACAATTGGCCACATTGTTCGCGCTGAGGCGGCGCCGGGGACTTTCACCAGGCTTTGTCAGGGATTTATCATTAGCATCTGCGCGATGTGGGAAAACTTACACTTCGTTTTGTTGTTTTTTTTTTTTGGTCGTGGATGTTGGGTTTTTGAGTCAAACTGTTGCAAACCTACAACTATCACCATTTAAAAAGAATTTTAATTAATTAATATTTACATTAAATAAACGCGTTTAATGTATAAAATCGTATTATGAAAAGTCCGGTAACGGTAATTCAATAACATTTTTTACAGGAAAGCTCTTCGGATCAAACAAAATAATTTCCCACCAATAATATGGTAAATTTCAAACATACTGCCACCCACTGAAAAGTGCATTGCTCATAATAAACTTATTGCCATATCATTTATTTACACATGCAAATATTATTCGCAAATACAAACAGTGCACAAATCATCCCGTCCGAAATCGGGCACAGCACGCAACGTTAAGTTTATACGCTATTAAATCCGCACATTAGTATGTAATACGGGTGTAATAGACAATAAAATATCAATTCGCGGCTGTGCATGAGTTAAATTCCTACATGTCTGCGCTAGCAACACCGCCCACGGGAGCGCGCGTTACTCACACATTCTTGCATAATGGCGCGTGTCTGAACGCGGGAATTCTGGGAATACGTTCGTTTTTCAAATATACATTAGCAACTGCATAATTTGAAAAAATTACAGTATGTTGCGAGTAGGTGCATACTTAATAATTTTTATTTTGTCACGAAATGTACAAGGAAAAAATAAGGCTGTATTTGTATGAGTTGCGATCTGGCTGTTAGACAGGAAATTAAAATGTTGCATACAATTTAATCGTTTGAAAAATTAATGACAAAAATTTATAACTTACATGAACCATAAAATTAGCACAGTGTGAAATTTACATTGACAACAGTTTTACCTCGTCGGTTTAGTTCTCGGAACCCAAGTTAAAAAACTATTATCTCCTCTTTGTCTATCAATCTATTTTCAAACAAGACATCAGTAAGGCGGGGTATTGGCCGTAAATACTGGGACAGTAAAGAGGCGTGTTAGAATTACCGGCGACAATAATGGACCGTGGTCGCATGTCAACACTTGCGAATTTCAACCTACGTACAACTTTTTACAAGCACAAATTATCTCTAAGTACAAACAAAAAATAAATAAGGAGTTGTTGAGGGTTTAAAAACTCCAGTATAATGTTGTCGAGGAAAGAGTCAAGAAATGTAACCCCCGCGCTTTGTTCCACTTACGCGCAATAACTAACAGTAGGTAATGTCACTATTAGTAATCTGGTATCTTGTCGTAATGTGAGGTTAGGTTAACTATTAATAGAACATGAGAATACTAACCCATTTTTGTCAGTCGAAGGTTTTTGTTTCACTGTCCACCCAGAATTATTAACGAATAATTTCCGGAAGCTAATAAACTTATTAATGTATAAAAGCCCTTGTAGTAATTTACACTCCAATACTAGATTATACAGAGCGAAGCCGTGGGAAACTCGTTACCGCGTGCACAAATATGCACATAAAACGCGAGATAGCCGTGTCGGACTTTCTTCTAAGTCTTTTTCTTTACTCGTAACTACGGTTTACGTGTGGTCAGGTAATTAGCAAGCGACGTTTTATAGTCTGTTGTATGTAAGGAACAGATTATGTCATTTTATAGGGTTTAGTCTGTAGCAAGGCTGTGTAAAATTAATGGCTGTTTGGTGGTTATAAGTGTAGGTATTAGAATAAGCACTCACTTCCAGGAACTAACTATTGTATATTTTGTAAATTAACACTTAATACATTTACAGACAGAGTAAAATTATAGTTATGCGACTCGGAGCGAGATGTGCTCGTGACGAGAGATGGCAGACTGTCCTTTTCATTCAAATAAACCGACCCTTTTATAGGACTACCCGAATGAGGATCGGTGGGGATAAATCTTACAGAAAATATATTTAAGCCATAAAATAGGGTCTATCCTTTCAACTAAAAATTATGGTCTGCCCAAACATCTGGGCTATTGTCCAAACCGAAAGGTTTACCTAAACATGTGTACTATTGTCTAAAAAACATAAATTTGTTGCAAAGGATTACCGCCACTAAAGAACTTAACTATAATAATACAGTTTTATTGCCCCGGCATGAACGGGTCATTACAATTAGGAAACAATAATTTAGAACAGCATCTTTTTAACTAATATTATACAATAAGGTACACAAAAATTCTTACTTAAATAAAACGACTCGCAGATGTTTTATGGTTAAACATCTGCAGTCATATTTTAAAATGAAATGCGTGTTTAAATAATGTTCAAATTACAACTAATAAGCGTGTTATTTTAAAAGCTACATATAAGTTGGCGTATTGCAACCGCTTTAAAAGCTATATCTAAGTTGGCGTATTGCAACCGCCACAGCACCCCCCTACCAGTGAATGACAGTTCACGAAAATCCACTTTGGAAATAGTCCGGGAAGCGGACGCGCCTTCCGGACCTTGTTCGCTGGTGTGCATCTGTTTCGTGATGTACATCTTCAGTGTCTTGAGTTGTCCGTTGCCTTGGTGCTTGATGTTCGTCGTCAGCTGAAGTGTTTTCAGGGTCAGCTAACACATAGGCTGGTTTAAGACGGTCAATGGAAATTGTAACGTCACGACCGCGAACGTTAACAACAAACGTCTGCTCCCCTCGCTTGACAACCTTGAAAGGGCCCTCGTAAGGACTCTGCAGGGGCACTTTTGGACCCTCGCGGCGCACGAAGACTTGGTCAGTGGTGCTGAGGTCTTTAAAAATGAAAGTTCTTTTTTCGCCATGCCGAGATACTGAAGTCGGTCGCAGCTCTTGAGAGTGTTGCCGTAGCTGTTTCACAAAGTCCGTTGCACTATTGCTGTTGGCGATTGTCGTCTGTTGCACCAAAAACTCTCCTGGAATCCGCAGTGGCTGACCATATACCATCTCGGCGACCGTAGCCTCTAAATCTTCCTTCCAAGCAGCTCGGATGCCCAGCAGCACGGTAGGGAGAATTTCAGTCCACCGTGTATCCTGATGACATTTTATAGCCGCCTTCAGCTGACGATGAAAACGTTCCACCATACCGTTGGACGCCGGATGATAAGCCGTAGTCTTGAAATGCGTCGTGCCTGCCAGTTGATTGAGGTGCCTGAACAGGTGCGACTCGAACTGTCTACCACGGTCAGATGTGATCCTTAATGGTGTGCCAAAGCGTGAGATCCAATGGTTGTAGAATGCTTTAGCCACCGTTGTTGCTTCCTGGTCTTGGAGTGGTATTGCTTCTGGCCAACGAGTGAAACGATCTATCATTGTGAGACAGTACCTGTAACCTTCAGATATAGACATTACGATTATGTCTATATGGATATGCTCAAATCTGGATGTCGGTGGAGAAAATGATCCAACAGGGGCAGATACATGTCTTGAGATCTTCGCACGTTGACAATCGATGCAGCATTGATTCCGGGATGCAAAAGTGGATGGACGGTGTTGAATGCAATTCTCCTAAACGGCGTGGTGATGAATGGTCGAACAGCTTGCATTGATACGTCACAGGTTACGGGGATGTCCGTGCCTGGAATCAGTATACGTTTCAATTGCAAAGACGTATTTTCTTTTAGCAATTTTCGAAGTTCTTCGTCGTCCGCTTGCGAGTCAGCGAGTGCCTTGAAGTCTAGAGTTGTTTCGAGCTCTTCTACGCGAGACAATGCATCAGCGACAGGATTATCTTTTCCAGCAATGTGACGAATATCCGTTGAAAACTGGCTGATGAAATCTAAGTGTCGAAATTGGCGTGGTGAGCATTGGTCTGATTTCATCCGAAATGCGAAGGTAATGGGCTTATGATCAGTATAAATAGTGAACTTTCTCGCTTCTATCATGTGTCTGAAGTGTTTGACAGCAAGATATATAGCTAGGAGTTCGCGGTCATAAGCTGCATATTTCTGCTCGGTGGGGCTCAATTTCTTCGAGAAGAAGCCCAGCGGTTGCCAATGATTATCCACAAACTGCTGCAGCGCTGCGCCGACGGCGTAGTCCGATGCATCACACATTAATGCTAACTGTGCGTCGGGTTGAGGATGAGCAAGCAAGGTAGCCTCCGCGAGACTCTCCTTGCACGCCTCGAAAGCCTTTGTAGTAGCTGGTGTCCAGGGCACAGGAGCATTTCCTTTAAGGTTACCCTGGAGTAGGTCGTTAAGCGGTGCTTGAGTTGCGGCTGCACCTGGTATGAACCTGCGGTAGAAATTAATCATACCGAGAAATCCACGTAGCTTTTTGACTGTGTCTGGTAATTTAAACCGTTGTATATCGACAACTCTGTCTGGAAATGGTCGAGTACCAGTTGCAGTTACTATATATCCCAGGAAACGAACTTCTTTCTGACCAAAGATGCACTTGCTGGGGTTGATGACGACGCCATATTTCTTAAGACGATTAAAAACAATTTTCAAATGCTTGAGGTGCTCTTCATGTGATGATGATGCAATTAAAATATCATCAATGTACACGTAACAAAAGTCCAATCCCAGTAGCACTTCGTCCATGAAGCGCTGGAAGGTTTGGGCTGCGTTACGTAATCCAAAAGTCATGTACATAAACTCGAAGAGTCCGAATGGAGTAATGATGGCTGTCTTAGGTATGTCTTCCTCTGCGACTGGTATTTGGTGGAATACTCTTACTAAGTCAAGAGTGGAGAAAATGTTCTTCCCGTGCAGTCCTTGTGCAAAGTCCTGGATGTGTCGTACTGGGTATTTATCGGGTTCTGTCCGACTATTGAGTGCCCGATAGTCTCCACAAGGTCTCCACACATCTCCTTTCTTGGGAACCATGTGTAGTGGAGAAGCCTATGGACTTTTTGATGGCCGACACAATCCTAGTCGTAACATCGCCTCGAATTCTCTTTTAGCGGCAGCCAACTTGTCTGGAGCAAGATGACGGGGTTTGTGCGCAACTGGTGGGCCTGGAGTCGTAATGATGTGGTGTTTTGTGCTGTGGCTTACTGTTTTAGGTGCGCCATCTGGACGAATAATATCTGGGAACTCCTGCAGAAGCTCATGGTATGGTGATGAGCCATTAATGACTTTGATGCTTGGTTCCTGACACTCTGTTATCTCCGCTTTGTAGGTAAGCAGGGTGGAGGAGTCTATCAAACGTCTACGTTGCAGATCTGGTAGGAGTCCATAATATGCCAAAAAATCAGCACCTAAGATTGGCTTGGAGACATCGGCTATTATGAACCTCCAAGTAAAATCTCGTCTTAGGCCAAGGTCCAACGTTAAATTAGCAATTCCATATGTAGCGATCACTGTCCCGTTGGCTGCAGAAAGCTCGTAGTTTGACTTTTTATGCGGGCCTTGGATACGATGACGAGGAAACACGCAGATGTCAGCTCCGGTGTCCACGAGGAATTGGATTTTGCTGGCTCGGTCACAGACGAATAAACGGCGTGATTTCTTAGGGCAGGAGTCGTTAGCCGTCATTAACGACTGCCCGGAGCGTTTCCCGTAGCCTTGCTGCATGGTGGAACACATTTTGTTGCCTTCGTATCAAACCGCCAGTAATACCAACACAAATCACGTGGACGTGGACCGCGGCTTCTGGAACGTGAGCGAGATCGTGATCTGTTTCTATCTCGCACTCGCGCACGTGAAGTGGGATCGTTGATTTCTCGACGTAGCAAAGCAATCTCGTCCTTTAAACTGACGTACATCTTTTTCATGTCTTCCGATACCGATTCCTCTTGTTTGGTGGAAGTAGGACGAATTCCGGCCTCTGCAATAGCTGGACGCATTGGCAAGTATTCTAATGCTGCATCTGCAACTTCCGCAGCTTTCTCCAACGGTTGGTCCTTAACAGTTGCTAGGATGAGCTGTAAGACCGTTGGCAATCGTCCTTGCCAAAGTGTACGGACAGTAGATTCCGACATATTCTCACCAGCTAGGTTTCGTAGACGTCGAAGAAACTGTGACGGCTTATCATCTCCCAGGTCCTCGCGTTCCAGCAGCTGACGTGTTCGCTGACTCTCCGATGTACCACAACGCTTTGTCAAAATCGTCTTGAACGTTGTATACGGAGCGTCGTCGGGCGGGCTTAAGATGACATCACGCATTGTGTCTATGATGCTAGTTGGTATCTTCTGTATTATCAGTGCGTATTTTGATTTCTCCGAGTTGATGCGGGCGGCAGCAAACGCAGCTTCTGCCAAGGCGAACCAAACTTCTAAGTCAATTCGATTTGCACTCTCTGGTATATGTGGAGAACACGACGCAACCTCCGGGGCAGATTGTTCGCTAACGCTTCCGGTGTTCATTATACTGCTCACTTTTTCTATGTTTTACTCAAAAACAATGTCTCTTCCACGGAAAACTCACGTACTACAATTAAACTTTGATACACTACACTCAAATCACTCTTTTTGATTCGGGGTCACCACTTTGGTGGTTATAAGTGTAGGTATTAGAATAAGCACTCACTTCCAGGAACTAACTATTGTATATTTTGTAAATTAACACTTAATACATTTACAGACAGAGTAAAATTATAGTTATGCGACTCGGAGCGAGATGTGCTCGTGACGAGAGATGGCAGACTGTCCTTTTCATTCAAATAAACCGACCCTTTTATAGGACTACCCGAATGAGGATCGGTGGGGATAAATCTTACAGAAAATATATTTAAGCCATAAAATAGGGTCTATCCTTTCAACTAAAAATTATGGTCTGCCCAAACATCTGGGCTATTGTCCAAACCGAAAGGTTTACCTAAACATGTGTACTATTGTCTAAAAACATAAATTTGTTGCAAAGGATTACCGCCACTAAAGAACTTAACTATAATAATACAGTTTTATTGCCCCGGCATGAACGGGTCATTACAATTAGGAAACAATAATTTAGAACAGCATCTTTTTAACTAATATTATACAATAAGGTACACAAAAATTCTTACTTAAATAAAACGACTCGCAGATGTTTTATGGTTAAACATCTGCAGTCATATTTTAAAATGAAATACGTGTTTAAATAATGTTCAAATTACAACTAATAAGCGTGTTATTTTAAAAGCTAAATATAAGTTGGCGTATTGCAACCGCTTTAAAAGCTATATCTAAGTTGGCGTATTGCAACCGCCACAGCTGTATAGTTTTCTTCCTTGGTGTTGAAAATGTTTTTTTGCTAATAATTATGGAATGGAATACCTAAATTGCATTTTTCCGAGAACGCGTTATAATATCAGTCAGATGTCAAAATAAAGATTAAATTATTTTAAAAACAATGATAGTTCACAAATATACTCCACAAATATCTGTCTACACGATCACCTAAAAATCAGTCAATCAAAACGCAAACAAAATTCAAATCGTACTACAATCAGATCAGTGATAACGTCAACACACAGACTGATAACCGGGTCTTTTGTTCCATCCACCTGTCTCCGCAGACCCACTGACCGAATAACATCTCGATACTATCGATACCATCTCGATACATCGATACCGCCCACTCGCATAACTGTTGTTGAACTTCGTTAAGTGGTTTGGTCGATAACGCTAGATTGTTTGATGTGTTGTCAATCGATTGGCTTTGCATATCAGTGTCGGTTGGGCTTTCGTTATCATAATTTTGCTAGTAAGTGCTTTACACACGAGGAGGGATTTAATAGAAGCGTTTTTTTTTTGCAGAAATTTAATAGATAGTCATTGTCAAAAACATCGTTTTGTCTGCCACATAAATATCCGATCTTTTAAATTACTTTAGTAACTAAAACTAATATAGAAGTTTTACAGTGTAAAGAATTGAATTAGCTTTAAAGATATTACTTACTTTTATGAATCTCTTGCATCAATATTAACGATGTTAATGTCAATACTTTTGATACTGGTTAGATAGATATGTAAAATACACTGTATTGAAATTGCGCCTCTGAAAGATGACATTCAGCATTGGAATGCAAGATCCAAACGATCGTAAAAACGACATTACAGAATTCTTCTCATGACGCCTTGATAATAAAACTCAACCTTGCCAGCTTTCTGTATTTTCATTGTCAACACACATTCGCGAAGGCCACCTCCTGTTGACCTTGTAGCATCGTAAATCTTTGACATGTCGCGTGAAATAGCCTTGAATTCGATTTCCATGTAGGCATTTTCCATTAAGTTTTCTTTTCTACTGGAATCTGGCACCATACGTCACAATAGAGGTAGCAGGAACATAAAAGAGTGATATCTTTCCCTCTTTATCTCAAAATTACATAATTATATGAACTTTTGACTAAACGTGATCACGTGACTGCGAACTCCCTCAGTAACACACCAAACAGTGATATCATTCTTTATAAACCCAAAAAAAAAACGGTACACGTTCCTGCGGCTATTAAAACGCAATAAATCCGCACAATCTTGCAGAGCCTTCTCGGAAGCGAGGAGCGTACTCGGAGAAATTACACCTCGATTATGAATCGAGACATAGACGCGGCAAGCAAAAACAGTGCTGCCACCACGCGGGGGAAAAGCAGAAAATATGACAAGTTAATTTAGATTGAACGAGCCCGTGAGACTTGGAAAGGGAGGTGAAAGAACCGGAACGGATTGGTTCATTCCATTGTGAGTAGATGCCATGCGAGCGCGGTTGTATTTTATAAATTAACAACCGTGCTTTACAACTTACGGTTGGCATGCCCTTCCACACGACGTTGGACCAGTTGGAATATCGGACGATTGTGTGGATGATGCATTCCAGATACGAAATTCAAATATGGATTGTTTTAGCATTTATTACTCTTCCCTCTTCTCCTTTTCGTCTGTTTTCTAAGTACAGTAATTGGAATTACAATTAGCAATTAAAGATTTTATCACCTATTATGGGCGGCAGTTGTCGATTATCACATATTAGCTGTCTCATCCGGTAGAATATTTGCCTTAAAATAATTACTCTTCTAAGCCCTTCTATTGCGTGTTTACCTATTACAAGATTCTCAAAGTTTTATTAAATTAATTAAACAATAAACAACTTTCCCACACAGTCAATTCCGAACACAATTTACGTTAAATATGCGAACAATTTAGATCGTGTAGTCTGTTGCCGAGCTATATCGTAAACACTGGTACAATATCAATACGAGTAGAAAGCGAGAATGTTCGGCCTTTGTGGTACTACTACACGGTTTGTTTATTCAAATGCTGGGAGTTATGAGCTGAAAGTTATTCAATAACTCAGGGCTAATGATACATCGATGATCGTGTCGACACCGCTATCAGACGCGACCATTCAGCGACTCAATGGGGTTTGTAGAAATCTGTTTGATGCTTCATAATTGTTTTTGTGTTTAGTACAAATGTTAATTTATTGACGGTGTTATATTTTGTGCTAATTACAAAATGTAATTTAAACATTATATAAGTAGTGAAGTTTAAGCCGAAATAATGACGAATTTACACCATCATTTACAGAAAAAACTTTTCGATCGAATTTCATATTCGACCATCAATTCAAAGTTGTCCGGCACATCACTTACTGAAAGTGACAGAAAAATGGTAAGTACACACCATAGACCCTTCATCAATACCGCTGTGAATTTTAATTTCTCAGTTACATAACCCCACATTAAAATCAATTCGTTCCATCATTACCGATTAAAGTTACAATATGAATAATTAACCCTTCGTTTATGTCATAAACGCCTTATTTAAACGCTCCCACCTCACTTTAATTCCAATTGTAATTACCGAATAAAAAAGCATACAGAAAAACGAATTAACTTATTTAACAGAAAAAGAAATGATTAATTAATGTAATTTCTCCTCTGTGAACAACGGAAAGACCTACTGATATATTAGAAGTTAAAATTTTAAGAACTTTGATAGGCACCTTCATCTCCTGTTTTCATTTCTTCTGCTTTGCTGTACAAGAAAGTCTGTAAGCTTTAGCGCTTACAAAAAATTGTAACTAAGTGATCCTAATCCTAATTTTATTATACTTATCGGTTCTTAGAGTAATTCGTTTTTTTTGTCTTCTTTTAGTTTTTATTTTTTGTAATTTATTTTGTTATTGTGCTAGCAATAAACATTTCTTTCTTTCTTCTTCTTTCTTTCTAAGTAAACATTATATTACAATATTTGACTGCCTCCGTGGCGCAGTTGTTAGCTGTAAAACATGAGGCCGCGGGTTCCATTTCCGCACGGAGACAAATATTTGTGTGATCCACAGATATTCATTTCTAGTCTGGGTATTTGTGAGACCAAACATATCTCATAGATATTGATAGCCACGACACCATACACGATCTCAGTTTGTAGAAAGGACTATGTATGTGACTGTCGGGTGTATTAAGTTATTACCAGTTACAACCAACTACAATACTACATGGCTATATACCATAAAGCCATATACCATATAGTATATAGCCATATGGCTATACTATAAGGCTTATTAACTGTCAATTGTAGAGGAGGCACGTGCCCTGCCCCACGTATATGATACAGTCTGTATCAGCCCATATACGTCCCACTGCAGGGCACGGGCCTCCTCTACAATCGACTATCGATTGAGAGTGGTTAAGCCATATAGTCCACCACGCTGGCCTAGTGCGGGTTGGTGGACTTACATACCATAGAATTTTTATAAATCGCTATGGTATGCATGTTTCCTCACGATGTTTTCCTTCACCGTTTTAGTGCGTGGTGATTGACTATCAATACACACATGACTCCGAAAAGTCAGAGGTGTGCCCTGGGATTCGAACCCGCGACCACCGCATTATGATACAGTACCTACTACCAAATTGATTTTTAATATGTTAATTTTTAAACTGATACGAACCTTAAAACTATCGTTTCTCAAACCAAGCCATCAGCATAACACTTCACGTAAACTATGCCACGAGAAAATCACAACAAAAATAAAAAATACGCCCATCAATATACACGCACCATCAAAAAAGCCTTTAATTAAACTCGACCCTGATTCGAACCCGCACCATGACAGTGGGAAACGTCACATTGTTAGAAACTAGTGTAATGAGATTGTTCAATGAAAGTTCTCACGCGGTTGAGATAACAAATGTTTTCACCGCACTCTGTTGTATACGATGATTTGTTGTTTAAGATCATTTTATTTGAACATAAAATAATACAGATTTGATAGAGTTCCCATGGAACTAGATTAAAAATTGGGCTCTTTGGAAAATAAAAAATTATATTCCTTATAAGAATACAAAGTGACAAAAAAATATGTCCGGTCAATAAAATTGTTATCAGGCATCAATAATTTATTCCATTTAAAAGATCCATTTAATATACCATAATAAAAAACGTTAATGATAGAAAAAAAATTGGGAAACTTACAGAACCCATCCAACAACCACGCTCGTGACAAGCTACGTGCGGCGCGGCGCGACCGTAAAATTTAAAACTATATTAGATTTTACGGTAATAATTGATACTAAAATGCTACTTATAATTTTTCGTACTTTTTAAAATATTTCAATGGAGACACCCAAATGCGCGTCTTGGATCGGATAGGTTTTTTTTAAATCATAATTTATATTTGTTATGGTAGACAGACTCTGGTACCGGCTGAGATAACGCTAGGTAGAAGAAGAAGAAAAAGAAGAATGTATATTTTCTATAACTGATAACGCACCAACGGAGTCCTACAGATTTGAGAACCGAAGTTCAGAAGCGTCACCAGTGCGAGAAGCTATGCCCTGCGCTCGGTAACCCGCCTGCTAACTTGTAAGTAACAAAAACATACATACTATAGAAAATAATTGAAATAAATCGTTCCAATTACATTCCAAAAATAATGATGTTTTTTTTTTATTAGTTCAAGAACTGTGGGTCAGAGTACGTACTCCAATTTTTTTTATTAAATTCAATTTAAAGCACAGTTGACCTTATCAAATCAAATAAACGTAAAGTAATAAAGCGGTGTTTACACGGCGCGTTCACACGTAGGCAATCAGAAACCCAGCATGGGAGAAATGGCGACACAGGAAAAATACAATTTCTAATGTCAAGCCGTTTAAGCAAAACAAATTGAGATGATGGAAAATGGAAAGCCAAGTTTTTTGATCTGTTTAGGCGGCATCTCAGGCTGTTTGTAAAAAACAATATTACTTGAACGTGACTTAGGGACAACTAGTAGTAGTTTTATGAACTATAATCAACAATGATCTGATTTGAACCATAATAGTTTCTCAAAAATGATTTATTCATTGAGTGTATACAATCAGGATTCATAACTAGTATATTTTTTATTATTTCTTTAAAAATGTTATCGTCTTTCGGTGGAAATTCACAAACAATTTAACACCTATGAGAAACATCAAATGGGAACAATTAGTTGATATAAAACTATTTTTACGAATTTTATCGCGAAATGGGTTTGCTTTTTATTTAAAGTTTTTTATTTTTATTTTTTATTTTTATTTTGTGTTTTTTTTAATGCCCCCAAAGAGCTTACTATGTCTTGAGGTCTGGCAGTTGTTCTTTTGGGTTCCGACTTACTTAAATTTATAATCGGATCCCATTCCGATCCAAGCTTCAAACCGATAAAAAAACCATAAAAAATAGTTTTATTTCAATGTGTAACATTTGCGTAAATCTAAGAAACCATGTTGGGAAAAGTAAATGTTCTATACATTACTTTTACTTCAATACTGCCAAGGCAAAACAAATCTTCATCATTCTTGTTTTTCTTGTTAATAAAGAATCCTAAGAAAACAATACACCAATAATATAATGTTAAGATAGAATCGAGTTTACCTGTTACCGTACAAGCGGGTACGTGACAAAGCAGAAAGGTCAATAAGGTGAAAGTTCAGCTACTGGTGAAAACCGAATTGCACCGCCATTTACAGTAAACCGTATAGAAAATTTGCGACGTGATCGAATCCCAAACGTCCATGTAATTTTATATAAACATTCATAAATTGACCATTTATTTCTTGTATCGATTGATTGAAATAAACGTTAGAATTTCTCCGCCCCTACTCACCTCTTTCACTAGGTACTTCTAAGGACAAGGTACCAATGATTTCAAAAGTGTCTCATGGTTTCCGTCAGGTAAATCATTAGCTCATTGGGAACATCAAATAATAAATATGATTAACATTAAATTGAGAGTAGTGAAAATAGCCCAACTATATATTATAAATATAGGTACCTAACTAGATATTAAACAAGAGGTCCGCTGTAGTGGCACGCATACCAATAATAATCATTAATTTAACGTGTGAAAATTAAAATTTAATTTAGCTCACGTTCCAAATTGAAGGCACTCTGTTATGTACTACATAATATATCTTTTGAATGCATTCACGTATGTATATTTGTTTCTAATGCTATGTTACTTCGCCATTTAACTTCCTATCGTCGTTTCAAGCCTCGTTGTCAGAATATTTACTACTGAAAATGCCTGCGAAACGGCCCGCAGCCAGCGACCTCATCCGGACATTTCCAAATTGTCTGTCTATTTTGTGTGTGAGCATCCAACACTGCTTTTGTCAATCGCTATTGACCCTTAGTTGAGTGTACTATGCGTTCAGCATTGGCATACTTTTCAAATATTTACAAATCCTAGTTTGGTCTAACATGTTCTCTGTGAGTCACCGTCATTGTGCTTACTTATGTTTGGTAAACTGGTATATTATCGAAAGGCTCTGTTAGTTTACATACTACAATAGAGAATTTTGCTAACGGGAAACTCTCAAATCGATATTATTGCGTCCCATTCGAGATTGAGGGAATAAAATTAATAACACTGACAAAAACTACAGGAAACCAGTAGCTCTATAAACATACAGCTTCGTAGCTATATCTAGCAAGAAAAGCTAAAATATGAGATTTTAGATTTAGATTTTATCATATTAAGCGCACTACACACCTAAGCCACCTGGCCATCGATACAGGCCTATAAAAAAAATATAAAGTCGGCGGCAAGCGTGTTGCCCAGCGACATACAAAAACGTCATTAAATATGTAGTTTGATATAAATGTTATGTGTTATCTTCGTTGGAGATTCAAATAAATAAATAAATGTTCATGTCATATCAATCAAGCTGATATGGTGCCAACAAAGTTTTTCGACTTACAATGAATGAAGCCGACGCGGCTTCGGTGTGTAGTGTGATTTAAATTTATGCAGCAATTGATGAAATGAAATGAAAATATTCATTGAATCGATAAAATGTCGTACATTATTCAGATTCAGTCACTTTTTTCCACTGCCACCCGGTTCACAAGGATGTTTTCGCCAGAGAAGAACGGGCCAGAAACTCTAGCGATGTTCAGTTAAGTCCGGAGTTTAAATGATACTCACCAATGGCATCACAAGCCGTCATCTCGGTGATGAGTCCCTCGAGGTCGGGCGAGATGAGCCGCTCCTCGTCCTCTGAGTGGGTGTAGTCCAACGCATGGTAGATCACCAGCGCCAGGTTCACCACCAACTGAAACAAACAGATTGTATGGTAAACGAATATGTAGATGCTGAAAACCTTAGGAAGGTCTGTGTTCAGCTGTTGAATTTCTGGAAGTGAAGAAACAGAGATATACCCAAAGAAGAATGATAAGATTTAAGGGAGTCACTGCAGGCGAAATGATGAAATTATAAGTTTTCTGCATATAAAATCAAGTAAAAAATATGTTAAAAATCTGAAAAGTTTCACTCCTATGCAAAAATTAACTCATGAGCGAAATGCTTTTTCCTTGCATCGGGTTGAATTGTTTAAAAATATATGCACTGGGGGATAAACTACTACTTACTAGCGAATTACACCCGTACTTTACATCACAGCTTAACATTAAACCAAAAATTATTGAACAAAGATTTCATGAACAATTATTGTGTTACATGAATATCGGCGTGGAAACGCAAACATCTCGCGTTACCGATTCAGTAATAAACATCGTCGATATTAAATACATCATACATCCATTTTAAAACCATTTGAAATTAGCAGACCTTGAATTTCCGCTTGTGACAATGTAAATTGATCTTCGAAAAAGAAACAGTTGTTTTTATCTCAGAACGTAACTTAGCTTTGTAAACTTTATGCTTAAGTTGTGTTATAGAAATATGCTGTTCAATAAGCTATTGAGAATATTTTGTTTATTTATTTTAATATAGCCAGACCTATCAAAAAGTAAGCTTAAAAGAAGTTGAGTTAAAGATAATTATATTAGGATTATATTTTATGTGTAGATGAGTTACTAAAAATTAACTTTCTGATAAAGAGAGTCCATGAACTAAGCTTCAGACAGACTGAACGAACGAACATGACGAATCCTTAAAAGTTCCTCATTAACTAAAAACCCTAAAGAGGAATTACAATTCAATCAGCAATGACAATTTTATTGCTATAATCCACATACAAACTATCAAAGACATGTGGAAATATAGAACAAAATCCCACATTGTTCCAAGCATCTTTTACAACACATTCAGGCGCGTGACGGTCGGCGCCTGTCCATTGTACTGCATTACCCAACTGAATGCAACCGCTCCCGTTCCGCTCGCAACACTACATTAAACAGCGTTTGTAACAAGATGAATGGGATGCTAGCGTGTACTATGACGTATGGGAGATAGGTTTTTTATGGGATTGCGAAAGTATGATTGAGGAGTGGTGTCGGCCTGTTATGGACAGTAAAGCATTGAGAACACGTTGCATGGGTTATAAAAAGATATTTAACTTTATTTTTGGTAATTTTAATGAAATGACAAGCACAAGAAATGATCAGACAAATATAGACCGCCTCATTTTGTTTCTTTGGCATATTTAGGTTCTACTTTTTAAAAGTTTCATAAATATTTTATACTCTACTTTTGTTTTACTTCTATACTTCAATTTTATGTTCAATTTAATTTTAAACTATTGGAAAAATAAACATATAAATTTACAATAATTAATGGCCAGCTAAAATAATGTACACAAAAAAAAAACAAAATCAAATAACACATTTCACCGACATTCGAAATTCAAAAAATAACCGTAACAATTCAATCTGTACGTTTGAAACGTATCGAGCATCTTTATCGTGATAGCATTGTATGCAAATATGGCGGTTGCGGGGTATTGCGCAACTCGATACACTGACCGTAACAACTACATCCGATTTGCGATGGAACAATCAGAGTCCTTAGTAACATTAGGCAAAAACAAAAGAGCTGCCAAGGATTTAATTGATTTGGATCTTGTTCCATTGAAGATTTCGACTGTTGATGAAGTTTTGAGGATTTCCGATCTTTATAGTTTCTAATTTATAGTTTCTATTTCACTTTATATCCTAGCTACCCTACCCTTATTCCATATCTTCGGCACGAAACGGTTTTCATTATACTTCCAAAATATTTTTAATTTTACGACTCGCGATCTGCCTGATTTCAATGATTTTATTAAAATTATGTTCTCAAAATCAATGTCTTTCAAACCTCAAAATTCACATAAAGCAGATTAACAAACTAAGAAATCAAACGGAGGACCTCGCACCTTACAAGCTCAAGTAAGCCAATGAAGCAATAAAAAATTCCATCGCTTTTAAAAAACTCATCACAATTTCTTCAACGAAAACAAAGAAAAAAACAAAATCAAACATCCATCTGAATAAAGCCACTGCAACGAACGGTGAAATCTCAACGTACGTACCGTAACGTGAAACAGAACAAAGAATCCGCAGTCACTAATCAAGCGGGACTAATGCATTTGAAAATCAATTAACAAGCCGGATGCCGCGTATTTGCCTCTCATCTGGCTCTGAGCAGCTTTTTGCACGACTCGTGTGACAGATGTGACGGCAATGCATATAAAAAGTGGGCAGCTAAGCACCCACTGAGGAAAAGCGTGTCCATCGGAATTTTTGCTACAGGTGTCTTGATTATTCAGTCGTGTTTTGCTGTTCCGATCGCAATTAATTTATATGCAGCAGGTACTTACATAAGCGGGAAAGAAGTGTGTGCTTAATGGATAGATATCTTTATACAGATCAATGAACGATGAGTAAATTGTTGTCTGGGTTTTTCAGAGTAAAGAATATGATGAAGGGAAGCAAAAATTTCAAGTTTTAAATGGACTGTTTGAACGTGTGAAGGTATTTTATATACACGCAACAAAGTAAATGGAATGCAACTGTTCAGTAATTATGACGAATATGAAGATTAAGCAAAGATAATTAAAAATAACATGAAATTGCCAACTAGCTATCATTCCCTGATAAAGAATACAGAAGCCTACAAACGTGTATGACGAGTCAGTATAAGGTTTATTGGTGGACGACAAGTATAAATTTTCCTCCACTCACGGTTTTCATGAGCGGTGGAGATCATCCACTATCAATCCACTATACAATAATTTTACAGATAACCTGTAAATAAAAATTATTACCATAAGCAACTATAAGACGACTGCTGGCAAATTTAGTTTTCCCTTAAAATCAATACAATCTGACACCAATACCTTGCAGCTAGATGATCTGAACTGTTATGTTTTTATAATTCTGGCCACCAACTATCTAATATTCGATCAAACTTATTCCCAGTGAATCTAGAGACGTGCATTACGCGACCACCCACAGTTGCCATTAATACCAGCGCGTCTGACAGCGCCGGAACACCGCGCCCGCCGTCCATTTATTCAACATTAACAGCTAGTGATGACCATGTCGCATTCCACGCATCCGATGTTGTATTACTTCATATTGGATTTGTCGTGGGAAGTAAAGGTATAGTGAGTTTGGAAGGTTCGATCCTAGGGTACAGAGCTCTGAGTTTTTAGATGTTAAAGGTTAAAGAAAAGACTAATATATTGAAGATCTATGCTAAAACTTCGAAGTTGTGTCAAATATATGAACAAGTTTAAAGCTAGCATGGTATACTAAAACCTAAAACCCTCTCCTGTCCTTTCCCTACCTATGAAGAAGCACTGAATCCAGCGTTAGGATAGTTACTAAACTTCTAAATACTGCCATAACATGAGGTTTCCACTAAGTTTCGAGTGCCTTCAAGACTCCAGCTCTTTTTCCTACTTCCTTATTGACAGCTGTTTTAAAATCTAATAAAGAAAGGTATAAAAACTCACGATTGGAAAGCATATAAAATAGATAACAAGCATGCTTATTGCGAATAACATTCTCAATTCAGCCATTCCCTCTTAAGATACGAGCATATTTGAAATCGATAAAATTCGATCTCAAATTATTTCGCATATCAATGCAAATACCAGCATCTCTAGCGCAAGATCGTGAGAATCTAAGGGCGGCGTCACACGAGGCGTATGTTACGCGACGGATGCACGACATTTACGCATGCAATGGGTTTTTTATGAGGCATTAATATCGACCGTCGGCCGCCAGCCTAATGTTCCCCTAGCAACTATTAGTAGTGTTATGCGCAAGGATGCAATCATTTGATCGTTAGTCGATCATTATGTGGCGGCATTGCAAAAAATCGTCTATCCAGTGGTACTAGAGCCAATATTTTTTGCAGATTATTTCCATCTATTTTAATAGACTTTTGAAAATACTACAAAATCAGTAAAGTAAAAAAATAGATTCCTTTGCCATAGAAAAGATAACCTTCACGGGAAAATCGGTAAACTTTACTCCTTCATACCAAAATAGCACAAATTGATAGCATTCACAGTACCCAACAATCTCAACAAAATTTCTTAAGTAAGCAAGTGTCTCCCATGTTTTCCTTGACCTCTAAGCCAAGCTATAATTAGCTCTCAATATTGGCATATTTACTGCTCGTCTAAATTTTACCGAAGACTGAACATACAGTCGTGATGGTGTCCAATAACAAGGTATCGGGGTCGCGAGCACGCACGACTGCGCCACGCGTGACGCTCGAGCATTCATTCACGACAATCTTCTGTACAGAATATGTGCATGTGTAATTTGGATATTTACACGAAATTAATGAAGGATATTTTAAGGCATTTTCATGCCGCTTCCAACAGGTCAATGTGGAGATCCTTGGGGGAGGCATGGGGTCAGTAGTGGACTTCCTGTAGTTCAGACGATAATGATAATCATGATGATAGGGCATCGAAAAAGTTGGCTATGGGAGAGGTTCATACATACATAAACTCATCACGGATTTTTCCAAGAAGGAAACAGAGGTGCCAGGACTCCCACATTTCGCCTTGTAAGTTCCGTCTCACGCAATGATAGGGGCAAGCTCATCACTATATAGGGCACAAATTCCTGGCTCCGGGCTAATAGTGTACCGTAGTGTTACGCCAATGAGGCAGTCAGGAAGAGAAAGAGGTAATTCATAAAATGTAGTCTTCATTTAAATGCTGTGAAGGCAACGTGACTTCTCAACGATGTTACAGAACGATTTATTATAATTTAATGACGTCGGCACCATTGTCGGTACCATATTAACTTTCAGTGGTTTTTTATTCTACCAAAATCTGCAGTGTTAAATTTGCGTTGATTGGGAAATAGGCTTTACTTATTACATTTGCCTTCAAGTGTATTCCTGCTACAAATTACCTCGAAATACATTTAAATATAAGAGAGAGTATGTGTGTGTGTGTGTGCCTTGACATTGGATCAATATAATAATTATACCTACAACACCCCTGGTGGGTGTGAGGGCGGGACAGTCTCCTTCCCAAACATTATTCGCAAATATTTTAAAATGAATACCAATAAATTCACCCACAACACACCATCGATCTAGTAATGGTATTACTTCCTCGAACAAACAGTAAATTGGTTCCCATATTTACTATACACTTGTTAGTAGAACATTGTATTCTAATAAAGGACCTTTGGCCCGTAGTGTGATGACCTCTGATAACCCATTACTCTCTACTTAAGGGTTCAGTAGGTCAGTGTCTTGGTACAAGCTCCGCGGACCTTATATGGATTAGAGAAAGTGCATGTACTAAGGGCGATCTTGGATCGAGTGAGCGGGCGAAAAAATCAATAGTAATGCGTGGTCATGAATAAGTATTAAATGGAGACGCGATGATGTAGTGGTCGTGCAATTTATGTGATTTGGTCCTGAGTTTTTGATTTGAAAAGATGAATTGTAAGAGAGTAAATCAAGAAAAAATAAGTAGAAATTACTACTTATAATAATCTACTCTAGATTGACGGTTTCTTATTTGATTCTCTAAATGCTTAGTCGCACGGATTAGGCTGAAATAACAAAGGATAGAACCTTTTGCGTAATAGCGGGGTATTCAAATCTTAAAAATAAATAATATGTTTTAACGCTGGTGCGCGGTGACCTATTGGTCATGGACCAGACGCGGCTGGCTATAGTATGTTCGTGTCAAGTATTCAAATCCTAGGGCACATCTCTAACTTTTCTATCATTATTGAAAACATCATGAGGAAACTTGCATACCGTAGCGATTTGTAAAAAAACTATGGTATTTAAAGTTCGCCAACCCGCAAAAGACCAGCGTGGTGGACTATATAGCCTTACCACTCTCAATAGTACTATCGATCGTAGAGGAGCCCCGTGCCCTGCAGTGCATATGGGCTGATACAGATACAGATTTAACACTATCAGTCAATAAAAATCACGCACCATTACCTCTTTCCAAAGCAACCATCTGCAGTTAATAAACAACGTTTGCCCAATCCAGGGGTCACATTCGGCTAATATAATCGCGGTCAGGCCACGCAACAATCGGACGCACAATTAATTTGATTTGTCGCCTGTCAGCCACCACAATTGCTGTACAAACATTGTGTACAGGGTGAGTTGGAGGATAGCTTCATTTATTATAAAGCTACTGATTGGGATATAAGACTACTGGTAAAAATGAATAATATGTTTTTTCATTATAGCACCTGATTATAAGTGGTGTCTTATAAGAGACCGTTACCTGTCAATAAAATTCTGACAAACGTTTTTTAAAGTATTCGAGTATATATTTTTGTTAATATTACCCTTAGTATAAGTTATTTTAATAAATTTTGTTAATTAAATTTTAAGCCATCTAAATAAAAAAATAAAGAAACAAAATAACCCATTTCCGCTCTTGAGAAGTATCTTTCTTCAGCTGACAGCCTATATTTTTGCCAAATATCACAATCAGTTTAGAGATTTACTTGTCAAGATGTTTTAAATAAACAAACTTACTTTGTCATCTACAATATCACCATTAATTTTCCCTCAAGTTTCAGTGACGCACTACAGCTCCCTACAGCCAATTTATAAGTGTCCATAACTGGAGCCGCGACTAACACAGCGATTACACAACGTTACGTTAACAGTTATACAAGTTTAATATATTTGTTCCGAGGTTTCCTCGTCCCGCCTGATTATCTGCAATTTTCCTTGCGTTTCTTTCTAATGTACGTATTGCTGAGAACGTGGATGAAATCGTGCGCAATTGTCGAGTTTCTGTTGAGTGTTTATTAATTAACGTTTTATTGTAATTGAATGGGATATTAATAGTTTTCATAAATATGAATTAATAACTGATTTCGTCTTCTCTGTCCGTATTCTCTCTTTGACATTTTTGGGGTTTTCAAAATACTACAGGGGAGTGACAGAATATTTTATACTCAATAACACGTGATTGCACGCATCAATGCTTGCCGTATGAACGGACTTCCTGGAAGCTTAGGGGCTTTGCCAACTGTTGACAATATTTAATTAGAAACTGCTGAAATTCGTAAATACTCAAAGAAACATAGGCATGATGATGTTAATGACCCGACTAAAACTTAAATATATCATCAACGTAAACAAAACCTTGGTCTTGGGCTGAAGATCTGGCCCAGTGGCGTGCCATAGGAGAGGCCTATGTCCAGCAGTGGACGCGAATAAGCTGATGATGATGGTTATGAAACAAAACCCACCAATATCAATAACAGATATTCAGAACTACAACAAGCTGTATACCGCATCAATTGTTTGGTGCGTAACAGGCGTGATCAGTTAACTAATTTAATAATCCGAGTGCTGCATCACGCCCACATTACTTGTTATCGACAATAACATGCTCTTTCAATATCGATGAACTATTTATCAACCAATTAAGGGGAGAATGTGACCAATTTTGTAACATAAAATATTTAGAGACGATTGCGCATTTGACTTGCTTAATATATTTATGCATTTTATTAAAGGTATCCGTTTTCAGTAGGCACTCGTATTATTGTTAACTCGTATTTAATATAAACTCATTTTACAGATTACAAATATGCGCACATTCAGCGATGATTAATAATAATTCATTGCAAGATAAGAAAATAAAACTGAAACAATCTATCTAAACGCGCAATGGAATGAAAAAATCAGCAAATTAAATACTCTCGCATTAATTCCACAAAAGATGGCGCGAATTACGCGTACATTACTCGGCAATTAAGAATCCATCGGCGTCTGAAGCTCATCTGCATAATTATACGTTTATTAGCCAGCGTTACAATAACACGCCACTCTTTTGTACGAGGCTTGAGTTCGAGCGGCTTTCATCTTAACCGCGGCTTTGTTATGCAAATGTACCGTTTCTTACAGGGCTGCTGGGTTTACGTAAGTATAATTATTATATATGTATATATACAGGGTATATCAAGACTGCTACCGAAAACGAAGCCGGGTGGTAGTTTAAGCTACTTCAGACACAAAGCATTAGAAAAAGTTGCAAAAAAAAGCGACGATATTTATTTTTTTGTTATTTTTTCCTATGGTCATATTTGGGTGGTAAATATTTTTTTTTCTAAAATAATAGTGTATACCCTTTTATTTATAAACACTCTAAGGTATAAAAGAGTTTATATTATTATTTTAACAAAAACTATGGATTTACCACTCAAATATGATGATTTTTAAAAAATCATTTAAAAAAATTATCGCGTTTATTTGCGAAATTTTTAGTTGCATTGTGTTTGTAGTCACTAAAACTACCACCCGGCTTCGTTTTCGGTAGCAGTCTTGATATACCTGGTATATATACGTACATGTATAAACAAAATTAATGGAAGCGGTAGAGCTACGCTGTGGGCTGTAATACGTTGTTCGGTCCAAATGAGTCGACTGAATATAAGCGGTACTACTGTTTTATATATTGCTTAGTTGTAACAGCTTTGCTGCCAGCATTTTTTCCACCAGTAAGAGTCCCTTTACAGAAAAACACAAGTACAATTTACTATCAAAATACTTCACCTTGTATGTTCCGGCCTACGATGTGATGTGGCAAGCCTATCGACTATTTAGAAAAGGTCTACTTCCTGCAATTTAATTACATCATCCATCTACCTTGAAAAACTTAGTAGAAATCACAAAACAGTAATACAATTTATTCAGATCAATAGCGGCAACCCTACGGTATCGTCACAGAGCAGTCGCAACAGTAGCACAAGACGGCGCTCACAGATCTCACGGCGGCTCACGGCACACAATTACCAATGCATGTGTCCCGTTGCTCTGTTTGCACCGCGGTGACTCGCTACGGTGACTCATTTTATTGTGACTATGCACTGAATATTAGACAATGTCAGACAAAGGGTCAATTGTTAGGTTTTTGAAAAATGGTGATTATGCTACGAGTATGTGGGATGTTTAAAGATATGTAATTCCATAAATAGCTTCTTAATTCTGTTTGACAAAAAATAGGGTTATTGTCAAACAAAATTATGGTGGTCAACCTCCGAAAATATTTAATTTACGATAAACGAGTTGCATGAATGAGATGGTTGGAATCAATAAAATATGCTTTATTGTACACCAAGCCAACACACAATTTACAGGATAATCACACGTAAATATGTACAATGGGCGGCCTTATCACTAATAGTAATTTCTACCAGGTAACCTTTTAATCTATTTCAAAAGAATCAATGTAGATTTACAACAATCAGATCGACAGAATCAAACACATGAGTTCCCAAACCATTTTATTTCCAATTTCAAAAAGACCATACACTTCTTTACATCCCTATAATACCCGCACTAAAATATGAACCAGTAACAACATAATAGCAAATTGAACAAACCCTACAATAAATCGACAAAACGTCCTATCATTTAGAATACAAACAATGACACCACAAACAAATCCGTGGAAAGCACATTAAATATTCAAGGAGGCATAAATAACCACCGACAGCCCTGCACTAGGAAGCTAATGTTTTATACAATAGTCAATGATTGAATGGGAAATATGTTTGCGCAGGCGGGACTGACAGGAGCTGGGAGGGAAATTTAAGAGTGCATCGTAGACTCGAATGGCAAGCGCAATCTCAATATAGTAGGAAAATTTCAGATGTTTTGTGTGTATTGGATCGATGCTGGCATTGGAGACCTTGAATTCAAGAGATTATACATATACAGAACAAATAGGACAGATAGAAAATAATGTGTTATTTGTTTCGTCATGTATTTTGTTAATATTTTTTTTCTGCAGATAAAAAACGGTGGTGGAATTTCAAGGCGCATGGTTGAAAAACTTATTTCCTTTCAATTTTTTGAACTTTAAGCTCTCAACCATTTTTTCTTTTTTTGCAATGTATAGCTGCCTATACACTGCAAAAATTTGCTCGCCTGAGCATGCATGGTGGTAAGAGATACGACCGGTCATAGACCAAACAACATTTCGCCAGTCCACTGTACAAATCCTGCAATGATGTATCACAACAAAACTAACCAACTGGAACAACTCCGTGCCGTTGACAGAATTATTCACTCGAGAGGAAACAAGTTGAACACCATGGAAACATTGCCGACGCACTCAGAACCAGAGCCTTGTTATTGTCAACAGAAAACAATAACTGTAACGCAGGTATTCACGGAATTGCATAACAGATTTACTGACAGCTCAGGGTTGAGAGGAACGAGGTTGGGAGTATTGTTTGTGAAGCTTTAAAGAGTATTTCAATCAGTGTAAATTGAATACAATGGACGTACTAAACTATTTAAATTCAATTGGGTGTAAGAGATGATTGTAAATTACTGTTTTATCGAAACAAGAAAACATCATCGTTCTGAGGAAAATTAAAAAATAAAATATCAAACAGCAAAGATTAATTGAACATTTCCAAAAATCCAGTTGTATGTATACCGTGATTGAGAGACCACAATAGCTGAGTATATTATAAAAACTGAAATTACCCAACTTGACTTGCGACTACTTATTACGATAACAATAAATAATATTAAGGCACTGAGGTATTTTTGAAAGCCTCAGGGCCTTAAATCGAAAGTCTTCGATAGTTGTGTGTTGCCAGTGATGACTTACGGCACCGAGACGTGGCCTCTCACTATGGGCCTTATTAGGAAGCTCAAAGTCACTCAACGAGCTATGGAGAGGGCTATGCTCGGGGTTTCCCTACGAGATCGAATCAGAAATGAGGAGATCCGTAGGAGAACTAAAATAACCGACATAGCCCACCGGATTAGCAAGTTGAAGTGGCAATGGGCAGGGCACATAGCGCGGAGATCTGATGACCGATGGGGTCGGAAAGTGCTCGAATGGAGGCCGCGTATCGGAAAGCGCAGCGTAGGACGTCCACCCACACGATGGTCCGACGACCTGGTAAAGCTCGCGGGACGTCGCTGGATGCAGGCTGCCTCCAACAGGTCTCTGTGGAAATCATTAGGGGAGGCCTATGTTCAGCAGTGGACTTCCTTTGGCTGATGGATGGATGGATGAAATAATATTAAACTTGAAAATAGTCCTCGTAGATTCAGAAACTAAACATTCTCCAGGTAATTTATTACCTGTTTCCTCAGATTAAACAGAATGATCAATTATCCCAGTATTAAGACGTTGATACCTGGCATCCCTAATACAGCTCCATCTATCGGAAATAGAAAGTGGCATGCAAATGCGACAACAAAATGCACGCGGATAGGCAGAGTGTCGCCGCTCGAGACGTTTCCTGATGCAAATCAGCGCAAACTTTGGTTCGACACCCTGTGTTACTAAGTAGAAGCGGTTAGTGTATAAAAAATTGTTACTTTGATATCTGTTTTTCTATCAGCTCACGTTATCGTCGTCGTCAGGTTATCGTCCTTCTCAATCGACTCACTTATTTACTCTCATTCGTATTCTAGATTCTAGAGTAGGCCCGCGCACTGCCGATAAAGAGTCGTACGTACTTCTTTAGGATGGGATATACATATATGAAAAACTGAACATATAGCCATTTTTTACATCTAAAATTACGCAAAGACAATTTACGGTTCAGTTTCTTCTTTAAATAGGTTCGTAAAAAAAGCTCACTCCTTCTCAGATTACACGAGATCGTATAAAAATATTAGCCGATCGGCTTTGTGAATCACAATCGCATATCGCAAAATTTAGCTTATTTATCTAACTTGTGACTATTATCAACTGCACTTGCTATTTGTGATTGCTATTTCTATTTATTCCAACACAACCGCTGCCTCCCATCGCCTAGTACACAGAGCGTGCGGAACAGAACGTCGCAAACGACAATGTAGAGGCTAGTGCGTGTACACTCGCTTTAATTTCACTCACTACTGTTACGTGGACTATTATGTGTGAGAACATCTGTTTTCAAACATCTTCGGGTTCTACATAAACATCTTGCTGTGTCATAATAATAACTAATGTTCTATTCTGTTATTTCATCCATCGTTTTATCACGCTGTTTGAGAACTCAGTTTTTAACATGTTAGTAATTCATTATGATTTTACGACCGGTCGCCTATCTACTATCATACTTTTCGGAAAAATGAATACTTCTTGGTTTGTAATTAGTAGACTTTACAAA
The DNA here is from genome assembly GCA_009982885.2 of Hyles vespertilio. Taxonomy (NCBI): domain Eukaryota; kingdom Metazoa; phylum Arthropoda; class Insecta; order Lepidoptera; family Sphingidae; genus Hyles; species Hyles vespertilio. The sequence continues at coordinate 21,744,364 of CM042807.1, forward strand.
GCATGCATATATATGTCTAAAAAATAAAGGTTTTAATCAGCTATTTAATAAAAGAAGTGACAAATCATCCAGCAGAATGTTAAACATAAAAAGTAAAATACTTATTGAGATCAATTACCAGATAACATCGTTTCATCCGAAGCGATATTACCAAAAATTATCAACCCATTGTTATATCAGACAAAAAGACGAACGCTTTAATATTTAACTATTAAAACAACTAACCGTTACAGCTAATTATACGCATCGGGTACAGTTATACATTTTATTTTTTAATTCTCGTAGTTTTTGCTGTTTGTTTTGAGACATTTTTATCTCATTACAATAGGTCAATTACCTGTCGAATTAGTTCTTTAGATAGGTGATGTGTCAATTTTGATGTATTTTTTTTCTATTTTATTCCATTCCATATTTTTGTGGAGTATGATCATCTTCTGCTACAACTTGGTCAGGAAGTCTACTGCTGAACACAGATTTCCCCGAAGGTTTCCAAGACGACCTGTTGGACCACCATTCTGCTAGAATATTCAATAATATCATCAATAATAAGGTGAAAAGCGTGCGTCAAAAAATTGTATAACGTAAGCTCAAGATTTGTAACATAATTAATATTAACGTAATTCTTTCATTATCAATAATTATATTTTTAAACAAAAGTCTCCGTTCTGCTTATGTAGATAAAACATATGTTTTAACTGATTACAAAGGATTGATTACCAATTTACGTCAAAGAAAATAAAAAAGGATTTTTAAAGATAGTATGACATTTCATCACTTAACGTCTACATAACCTTAAACGAACTGCACCTGGTATAATACTTGATTTTATATGGCTTAGGCTGCAGTCGACTACGCTGGCCTATTACGGATCGATAACTCCACACATCATTGAAATACTTGAAACTCAAGCATGCCGGTTTCCTTCCGATGTTTTCCTCGACTGTCTCAGTGGCGCAATTGGACTACAGTATGATTGCAAAACTGAGGTCTCAGGTTCGAATCCTGGGTCGGTCAAAGTGATATTGGATTTTTCTATTTTCAGCCCGGAGTCAGGAATTTGCGCCCGATATGTCGATAGGCAACCCGCCTGCCAAGCGTGGCGAGTATTGGCAATAACCCCCCTAATGTCGACACAAAAATTGACCAGGCCCCCAGTCCCCGGCAGCCCCACTATTCCTGGTGATGGTAGCAGCCATGGTTACGGTGGGGCAGGGGGTGCTAAGAATCCCCGGGTTGGCCCCGGCTACCACCCCCGACGACGACTGGTCCTGGTAACACACAACATACGCACTTTGAGGACAGACGAGAAAATTGTCGAACTGGAAGAAGAATTGAGCGGGTTACACTGGGATATTCTGGGGTTATCGGAAGTCCGAAGAATCGGGGAGGATACGATAACCCTGAAGTCTGGTAACCTGCTCTTCTACCGGGGGGACGACCAACAGTCCCGAGGAGGTGTCGGATTTCTCGTCCACAGGTCTCTCATCAACAACATCGTATCCATCGAAAGTGTGTCGAGCAGGGTAGTATACCTTATACTCAGAATATCCAAAAGATATTCGTTGAAGGTCATACAGGTATACGCGCCGACCTCGACACACCCAGATGAAGAAGTAGAGGAGATGTATGAGGACATTAGTCGGGCCATACATACTTCCAAAACCTACTTCAATGTTGTTATGGGGGACTTCAACGCAAAGTTGGGCAAGAGAAGCGATGCAGAGTTGAAAGTGGGGCAATTTGGACATGGGCAACGGAACCTCAGGGGTCAGAGGCTGGCCGACTTTCTGGAAAAAGAGGGACTCTTCGCGATGAACTCTTTTTTCCAGAAGCCGCCTCACAGGAAATGGACCTGGCTGAGTCCTGACGGTTCTACGAGAAATGAGATAGATTTCATCTTGACGACGAATAGACGGATGTTCAGTGATGTCTCTGTGATCAACAGGGTGAAAACCGGAAGTGATCACCAAATGGTTAGGGGCACATTGAACATCAACGTCCAATTAGAAAGGCGTCGCTTGATGAAGTCTACGCTCCGACCTACTCGCGCCCATATCCAAAACCCCGAGAGCTTTCAACTCGAGCTGACAAATCGCTTTGATTGTCTAGGAGAAAACCTTGCAGTGGACGAGCTAAACAGCGGTTTGGTAGAAGCTGTCCATACGGTGGGATCTAAGTATTTTAGACCTCGCCGTAGAGATAGACCACAAAAACTCTCGATCTAGACTCTTGACCTCATGGCCGAACGTCGATCTTTGACGCTGCAGTCTTCCGTTGACGCCGAAACATATCAGCGGCTCAATAGACGGATCTGGAAGTCCTTGCGACACGATGTCCGTGCTCACAATACTGTGAGCATTAAGGAGACAATTGAGCGGAACGGAGGCTCCAAAGTGTTTGCAAGAGACTTGTCTATTGGGCAAAGCCAGTTGTCTAGGCTGAAGACGGAAGACGGCCGCGTGGTATCGACGAGGGCAGAGGTATTAAGGGAGATCGAGAGGTTCTACGGACAGCTTTACACCTCGGTTGCCAAACCTACTGTTAGCTCGGCCGAAGACCCGAGAGCCGAGTTGATCCGACACTTTAGCGATGATATCCCGGACATCAGCCTGTGTGAGATTGAGATGGCCCTCAAACAACTTAAAAACAACAAGGCGCCGGGTGAGGATGGAATCACTTCAGAGCTTCTGAAAGCGGGCGGAATGCCGATACTGAAAGTCCATCAGAAGCTCTTCAATTCCGTTCTCCTCGAGGGCTCAACGCCAGAGGCATGGAGCAGGAGCGTGGTGGTACTGTTCTTCAAAAAAGGTGATAACACTTTGCTGAAGAACTACAGGCCCATCTCGCTCCTGAGCCATGTCTATAAGTTGTTTTCAAGGGTCATCACAAATCGTCTCGAAGGCAGGTTTGATGACTTCCAGCCTCCCGAACAAGCCGGTTTCCGAAAAGGCTTTAGTACCATAGACCATATTCATACGCTACGGCAGGTTATACAAAAAACCGAGGAGTATAACTTGCCGCTTTGTTTAGCGTTTGTGGACTATGAAAAAGCCTTTGATTCGATCGAGACCTGGGCAGTGCTACAGTCTCTTCAGCGGTGCCACATAGACTGTCGGTACATCGAAGTGCTGAGGTGTATATACAACAACGCCACCATGTCGGTCCGAGTACAAGATCAAAGCACGAAGGCTATTCCACTACAGAGAGGCGTGAGACAGGGAGATGTCATATCTCCGAAACTCTTCACTGCCGCGCTGGAAAATGCCTTCAAGCTCTTGCAGTGGAAAGGATTCGGCATCAACATCAACGGCGAGTATATTACTCACCTTCGATTTGCCGACGATATTGTAGTCTTGGCAGAATCGCTGGAAGACCTTAGCACTATGCTCGAAGACCTTAATCGAGTCTCCCAACAGGTGGGTCTTAAAATGAACATGGATAAAACGAAGATCATGTCGAATATCCATGTTGTGCCCACCCCCATTGGAGTTGGGGGCTCGACTCTCGAAGTTGTAGACGAATATGTCTATTTAGGACAAGTGGTCCGGTTAGGCAGGTCCAACTTCGAGAGAGAGGTCAATCGTCGAATCCAACTCGGTTGGGCAGCGTTCGGGAAACTTCGCGACGTCTTCTCGTCCAAAATACCTCAGTGCCTAAAATCGAAAGTCTTCGATAGTTGTGTGTTACCAGTGATGACATACGGCACCGAGACGTGGCCTCTCACTATGGGCCTTATTAGGAAGCTCAAAGTCACTCAACGAACCATGGAGCGGGCTATGCTCGGAGTTTCCCTACGAGATCGAATCAGAAATGAGGAGATCCGTAGGAGAACCAAGGTTACCGACATAGCCCATAGGATTGGCAAGTTGAAGTGGCAATGGGCCGGGCACATAGCTCGTAGAACCGATGGCCGTTGGGGCCGAAAGGTTCTCGAGTGGAGGCCACGTACAGGCAAGCGAAATGTCGGACGCCCGCCTACAAGGTGGACGGACGATCTGACTAAAGGCCTGGTCTGTCGAAGGATACGCGCGGCACTGCGGTAAGCGGCAACGTAATGACGTCATGCAACGTAGTTCACATAACAACAAAAAAGGTGGTCCACGTATAGGTTTTACTCTGTGCATAAAACCGTTGACCAATGGGAGAACCGTTCATTGACAACCAACGTTACTATGACAATTTCGCATTGAAGTTTACTTGAATGTCCATGACAACAAATAACAATAATTTATGTTCGAAAACATATATAATTTATTTAAAAAAATGTTTGTGCGTCATTTTAAATAAACTGGGTATATATGTTTACGAGACAATTTTCGCAATATTGATACGTGATAAAAGTGGTTCGTATCATTCTAATGAAATACACGTGTGCTGTATACATCCTTTTTCGGCTAAACAACTTATTGTCAGAACAAATTAAATTTCACTGGATTTATGTAGATATCCTTTCTTACATTATCGTTATCGATCGTACCGTAATTGGGTAAAAGTAAATTCCATAACGATTAAATTATTTTCCTATAAAATTGTCACAAGCAAAACCTGGAACAATACTGATGGACACTTTTTACAATAATAATTTTATTTTAGTATTTAACAGAATTCATAACATAGAGCTCAAAATATATATGCGTAGGTGTAAGTAGCGCAAATTACAATACATATAGAGGGGGTTTTAATGGAATGGGAATGGAAAAAAGGGGAACACAGAACTTGATACTAAGTTGAGGAATTACATATTTAAGATTGCACCATGTCGTCACATGATGCACTCCAGGTGCTAGGAGAGTGGTGCTACTTGTGTCGAACGGCGATAGTTTATTATATATTGTAGGTGGATTTTGTAAATAACTACGACGATAATATACAACCATTATACAACGAATGTATGTATATATGCTGATACAAAACTCATCATAAGATTCTTTGTAGCTATTTTTTCGGGCTCATATAAAAAGCGGGTGCACTTAAACGATTGATGTTTTTATTGGGTTTGTTGTTTATATTTCTTTCTATGCACCTATAGGGATAAAGCCACCTAGCGTGGTGGACTATAGTATGGCCTAACCACTCTTAATCGTATTCTCGATTGTAGAGGAGACCAGTGCTCTGCAGTGGGACGTATATGGGCTGATAAAGTGCCCTGCGAATAGGGATAAAAACTGATTGTATATAGATACTGTAGTGTATTGATAAATTCATACTCTTAGCATCTGTCGTCTCGAACTATACACTACGCGAACCAAGGGTGAATGAGATAGATCATAGACGTGGAGGACGGAACGGGGGGTAAAGACGTGGTGTATAGCAAACGAGCCGATAAATATTAATAATTGTATTCTACTACAATGTTACACATATTAACCGTAAATAAATCGTCTCCAATTGTACCGTGATCAGTTGGGAACTAAATCCGTTGCTATATTTTGTTAAAAAGCATGGGGTACTAGGTACTTAGAACAATTAAAATACAATTCCGTTCGCCATTTTTATAACAATAAAATAAATGTAATTGACCCCATTTTATAATCTTGTACTTATTAAATATTAATTAATTTTGCTTTTTAATTGTATCTTTTTTACCAAAGCAAGGTTTTAAAGTTTTATTCCTACGTGGTGTAATATTGCGCCATTGTCATTGGGAACGTACGTGAACTGTATTAAACGTACTGTGCGGCAGCACATAGTCGATATACGCGCCACAGCCTAAACAAATTTTTAAACCAAACGAAAATTGATAAAAATATTGTCCTCAAATAAATCCATTGCGAAAATACGCTTACCGCGACGAAATGATGAGAATGACGGCACGTTGTGCGGCGTATCCGCCCCGCGCATCACCGCACTTGCCCCTCTACACCGACGCATATTGTGACAGTACAAAAGACCAGTCTTACCGTCACCCGGTTGACCCCTCACCGCAGACGCTGGCTGACGCATACTGCGGCGGAACGTCATGTCAATGTCAATGTTTTTCATACAAAACCGAGTTTGACACCGCATTCCGCGCAACGCAACGCTGTGCGTAGCTTCGACAGACCAGGGCTTAAGGTCGCAGGAAGTCGCTGGATGCAGGCCGCTTCCAACAGGTCATTGTGGAGATCCTTGGGGGAGGCCTATGTTCAGCAGTGGACTTCCTGTGGCTGATATGATGATGATGATGATGATGATGATGTCGATAGGCTCGCCCCCTATTACATTGTCAGAAGGAACACGAGACGAAACGTGGGTGTCCACTGTCCTGGTAGCACATTTTTTTTTATTGCATTGAATGGCGAGACGAGCATGCCGTTCGCCTGATGGTAAGCGATGCGACCGCTCATGAACAGTAAACAACACCTTGATTTACAAAGCAATGCTTGGCATTCCACTGCGCTCGCCATCCTGAGACATAAGATGTTAAGTCTCAATATGTCCAGTAGTTACTCTGGCTACAATGTCCTTCAATCCGAAACACAACAGTACATTTAAACTGCTGTTTGATGGGAGAAATAGACATTGCGGTGGTACCCACCCAGGCAGCCTCTCACATATGAGAGACTTACCACCGGTTAACATCTGCCTACCCTTCAGGGAGAAAGGGTTATGTATGTATACATATGAAAGACAATTATATATATGAAAGACAATTATCTACAATTATGCACAAACAAAGTCACATGTGCCATGTACGTGACTCGGGGTCGAACTAATAACAATAAACTGTGCAAATACGTAAGCACAAAATGTTTTCACAAAACGTAACTTTCGTCGGTATGGTGGTCAGAAAAGCGGCGTGGTATTAACAAATAGAAATCTTTAGCGCACGACACCGCAATGAACACTAACTTATTAGTGACACTTCGGCATTTTAGTTTATGTAAATATATATAAAAAAAAGTGTAACTGTCTTTCTTTTTTATAAAAAAAAATACAACATACTATTACCCTTCCTTTCTTTCTTTAGCCACAGGAAGTCCACTGCTGATATATATGTAAGTATATAGTTCTCCCCTAAGGATCTCCGCGTGAACCTGTTGGAAGCAGCTTGCATTCAGCGACTTCCTGCAACCTTAACCAGGTCTTCCAGTACTATATACGTCAATATGTATGTATGTTTTCTCTATCTGCTCTTATTCCGCATTTAGCAGAACTCGACACTAAACAATTCGTATTGATGTTACAGAAAAGCTTTTAATTAAAGGGCGCGTGCCTTACGCGATGAACCTTTTGTAGAATTGACCAATAAGGGAAAAGCCAGACCTTATTGGACAATAAATATAATTCAAATTATGTTACTCCGACGAAAAACTATCATATCATATCTATGCTCATCTTCTTTCTTTGCTCTATAATAATATTCTATTTAACCCATCCTCTCCACGCTATCTTAAAGAACGTTTTGAGTTCCTAAGTGTGTCGCATTCGGTGTCACTGAGGTCCTCGGAGAATTTAAAGCTTCGTACTCCGAAGCATACCACTAATTTCTTGGACAAATCTTTAACAGTGCAGGCTGTTAGATTATGGAATGCTCTTCCCGTTGAAATAAAATGTGCACAGACCATAGGTTCTTTTAAAAAACTGCTAAAATGTTATTATCTGTCGTTAATTAATTAGATTATCTATTGTTGTTTATATGTTATGTATGTGTATATATATATATATATATATATATGTATGTTTCTATGTATATATGAATATGTATGTATTTATTTATATATAATGCCACTATATGTGTATAATATGCGTACTGTGTATACATATACATATATTATATTTGTGGTATGTTCATACAATATAATATTATATTGCGTTTATTTATCGTACAATTATATTCTATTATATCGTTTTTATGCTTTAACTGCACACCGAAAGTTATTCTTGTAATTCCTGTCCATCCAAAGGTTGCCTGGTAGAAATCGCTATTAGTGATAAGGCCGCCCATTGTACATAATTATGTAAGATTATCCTGTAAATTGTGTGTTATCTTGGTGTACAATAAAGCATATTTTAATTTTAATTTTTAAAAACTAATTGATAGTTGCAACATAATTTTAAGGATATTTCAATTTATTTATCATATTGTGCCACAAAAACTTCGTTATAAGTAAAGTTACATATCTGTCTACCTGTATACGAACAAATGCCTCTCCTTTCACTCAATTAGACGAGAAGGGATTAATTAAGATACCTTAACAAGAAAAAAAAAACGATCTTCTCCAAAGAAAGTAGCCATTAACCAATGCTTTATATAAAAACTATACAATTAAAAAATGATTGACACGTAATACGAAAACCGTTTAATACTGATTAACATTTCAATTAAAATACACTTTCTTTAATTAATTAAACTTCGACGTTTTAATATGAGTTTGAGCGAGGGCCGGCTATGTAACTAACGCATTTTTTGTCGCTGAAATGGTAAATCAAGCGGTTGTTAGTTAGTAATTTGCAAATCAAAACATCTATTTTCAGGGATAATAATACTGGGATGCCTATCCAAAATGTCTAAAACGATATCCAAAAGAAATATTGATTTTGACACATATAAAAACTTAACTATTTAAAAAATGGAGGAAGCAGAAGATTTAGCAGTGGTCCTCCTTCCGCTGATGATAATATTGGTATACTATGAAATTCCCATCCCTGTTCACTAACCCAATTAGCTGTACTGTACTGTACTTTATCAGCCTATATACGTCATACTGCAATGCACGGGCTTCAGCTAAAATCGAGAGTACGACTGAAAATAGTTAGGCTATATAGTCCACCACGCTGGTCTAGTGCGGGTTGGCGGACGTTACATACCGTAGGAATTCTTATTAATCGCTATAGTATGCAGGTTTCCCTGCGATGTTTTCCTTCACTGTTTTAGTGGTAATTAATCAATACACATCAATACACATTACTCCGAAAAGTCAGAGGTGTGCCCTGGGATTCCAACCCGCTACTATAGTGAACATTTTGGCAGCCGCGTCTGGTCCGTTTACCAACAGACGACCACGCACTCACATCAATTAACACTGCTCAATAATTGTATTACATTACGATGTGACCTAGTGTGCCTCGTAAAACTTACATGAAAGGGACTTTTTATTAGTGCTATAAACAATTACATAATGGAAATAAAACCACGATTAAATTAAGCAGTTAAGTTTTGCAATCATCAACTTTTGCACTCAATTTTATTGTCACTTACGGTAACTGTACATGTAAGATATAAGCAATTAATTATTTCCCACTTTTGTTTACATCGACAACATTCCTATTAGAAATTAAAAATATTTTTATTGCTTAAATGTTTAAGTGGAAAGGAATAATATTTTGGAATAAAGGACACTACGAGTGTGCTGCTTAAATATGTATAGATATAGTTGTAAATATGTATATATAATAGTTAATTTATATGAAATACAAAAACTTAAAAGATATCGCATTTAAGAAAAAGGGAATAAAACAAAGTTCAAAGGCTGCTCAATATTCTTATTTCAATTTAATGGTAACACCAGAATTAATATCATTCAAATTCGTTTTCAGCATAACAACTTGTTTAGTACACCCAATAGTATACCCGAATTACTGACGACAATTATTTATCCAAGAAACACCATCGCAATGTCAAGATAGAAGCCATGAAAATGCTTTAATCAATACCAGACATATGTTAATATTACTCAAATTCGTTTTCAGCATAACTGCTTGTTTAGGCTACCCAATAGTATACACGTATTACTGACGACAATTATCCAAGAAACAGCATCACAAGGCCAAGATAGAAGCCATGCAAATGATTTAATCAACACCAGAAATAATATTACTCAAATACGTTTTCAGTATAACAGCTTGTTTAGTATACCCAATATTATACACCAATTACTGACGACAATTATCCAAACAGTATCACAAGGTCAGTATAGAAGCCATGAAGATACTTCAATCATAGCCCGTCGTTGGTGAGACAGTCAATGAATGAATATACTATGTTGTAAACTAATTTGTACAATATTAGGTCGAGACCGAAGCCCTGCAATCTCTTTACGCATCGGTCATGAACACAAAATTGCTTACTGTAACGTAAGCGCTGATTTGTCTTTCACACTTGAATTTTTTAAATCCATTTTATTTTTCTGGGCGACTGAGAACAAAATCATAATCGAAATCTTTCTGAAACATATTAAAATATTTTGCTTTGAACCCACGTAAAATTTGATAGGAATAATTAGACGAAGAAAACTTATCATAGTGTAGAATGCATAAGCAATAAGACCTCTTCTTCTCTACCTCATTATTTTCAAACAACATTACGCTACATCACCCATTAGGGTAATACGCATAATAATTTTATCTTAGTTAAGTTTACAATCTATAAGTATAGAATCTTGAAGTGCATGCTGGCCAGTTGGTGAAGTATGTGGTGGCCTGTTGGTAAACGGACCAGAGGCGGCTGCCAACATGCTCCTCTGGCTTTTCAGAATTATGTGTGTATTGATGATCAATCACCACGCACTATAACAGCGAAGGAAAACATCGCGAGGAATCCTGCATACCATAGCGAATTTGTAAGAATTTATAAAGTTTGTAAAGCGCACCAACCCGCACTAGGCCAGCGTGAAGGCCAATATGGCCTAACCACTCACAATCGCACTCTCGATTGTATAGGAGGCCCGTGCCCTGAAGTGGGATGTATATGGGCCGATACAGAAGTTTACAATCTAAAAATTCAAGCATTATGAATACCCTGAACAAGGATATGAAAACGAAAGAAACATACCGTAGTGGAAGAAAGACCGCTAGCTACTTAATTGTTGCGCCAATCGATTTTTACGCTTTATTAATAAGAAATATCATAATTAAATCCAAATGAAAGGGTTTCTCACATAACTGACCGAGATAACATGAACGCGTCCAAACCAGAGTATTTCGAAATCGTTCTCAAACTGAAGATAATATAGTTATGCAAACATCGCTTCTATACTCATTGGATCGTGACGTAAGAGGTCAGAGGAGGTAAGAGCAGGGACTATGTGACACACTTCGACAACACTTTAATACGTATTTTAAGAGATAATGATCATACTTGATGAGATCTTAATTTAATATGGCCCTGTCATTAAGTTCGTAACCAAAATAAGTACATATTTAATACAGTGAACTGTCGAATGTAACCTGCATTCAACGACATGTGAATAAAGCCTAACATTTGAAAAATATAGCATTGTCAAAAAGCCTGATATTTTAAAAATATATCAAAGTAAACACACCTGAAATATGGCCTAACCTTTCTCAATAGTACCTAGATTGTAGAGAAGGTTCGTGCCCTGCTGTTAAAGACACGGCAGATAAACTTACCTCAATAATAAACAAAACTAAACCGGATTACATTGTACGGATTGTTGATTTATTCCAAATTATAACTAAATAAATTAAAACCCTCACTTTTCACATCCTACATACATATGTTCTAATTAGATTTCTAAGACCAACCTACATTTTGGAAAGTTTAATAATTGTAACGAAACCAACATGACGGATAACATCTAAGTATATAAAAATCTTTCACACCGTTTAGATTAATAAAATTAATATTTTATCATTTGTAACGAGCCATTTATCATGAAACGTTATAGTCTGATTTAACATAACAAAGTGAATGAAATATCGATATTTCGATTTATAATCGGTATAAATTTAAATCGTAAATCGACACGCAACAAATTAAAATATATCGATTGTATTGTCTACCCGTCCGCTAACGACTTATTTATGGGCGAATATGATTTTACAAATCTGGCTGAAGGGGAAAGTGGAATCTCGTTTGTTGCTCCAAACCGTAATGAAAATGAGGAACTGTAACACTACTACGGTTTTTTTGAAGCAGAACTTAATTCATGTGTAGTTTACTTTATTGCCTATCCTAAATTGACGAAACTTAGACTAATAGTGATTGTCAATTAATTTACCATTGAAGTCGATAAAAGTATTACGAACTTCAATTCCAATTAAGAAAATGCGTAGGACTAAAAACTAAAACATAGTTCATGATCTGACCATTAAAAGGTCGGACAATATGAAGAATATTTATTAGAGGTAGGGTCTAACGTACACTGAAAGAACACCCGCTAGAAAAAAAAAGGTGGAGTCCACAGTAGACATTTACCTTATAAGTTTAAGAGCTGTAACAGAGGTAACTTCATAGCGTTATCATCATTCCCAGCCGTAGGTCATTGAACTTATTACAGAACCGTAATAAGGAGGCGAGCCTGCCCACCACTATGATGAGTACAAATTACAGTTCAGGTAACCTAACTCTCAATCTAATTCTCAAAGGGCATTTCCCGAAGTAGTATTTAGAGCTTTAAAATTACCCAAAATAACAACAAAAATCAAGACTAACGAAACCACTTTACTACAATAGTTGACGTATAGTCCATCACACTAGCAAGCAAATGGTAAGTGCAATTCTAAAATGGTATCAGTGGGTGGATGGCGGGCCATGTCGAGTGGCGAATCGCCCACACTCGCAACACGGAAACCGACGATGACCACCGCTGACCAATTATTGCAAAATGTAATTTCTTTTTACATAAGTATGTGGGTCGAGTGTTTATCGAATTACTTATATAGCCAAGTAATATTGTCAACAGCGGATTAAGGATTATGTTTGTTGAAAAAATTACAGTATTGCAAGTATGGATTATGTCGACTTATTAAATAAATATAAATTGAATAAGTAAACTCAACAATGACTCGAAATTAGTTTAAATAATCTTAAGTCGTTGGTATTAGAAATCTGTATCAAAACTTTCTGGTTCACAACACCCAGATCCAAAATTAATACTTGCCGATCACATACAAATTTGTCTCTAAAATCAAACCGGCGACCTCACAATTAACAGCCGGCAAATTAACCATCGGCACTACGGACCCATTCCACCTTATGTAAATTGATCGACGTTCAAGTCCCACTCAAGGCTGTCACAAATGACACTTACATTTCCATGAATTAAAATCCGCCCAAATTAAAACACCATCAAAATGTAAAACCGAACCTCAATATTGTCCAACACAACCCGTTATTCCATCCGGCCGGGTTATTAATTGGTCTCCTTGACATCGTCCCCAACCGAGATCCGAGCCGCCCTTGAACTAGTTACTGCGGCTGCGGTCCACATTCACAGCTCTCTCCTCGATTGTTCTGATAACAAAAGTGCTGGATGCGCCTGGGTAGTGGTAAGGTTTTTTTGTGTAACGAAAGCATTACACATAATGTAAATAAACTGTCCCTTTGTTGGACCTATTTTTGAAAATATAGCCTGTGCTAGCTGATTCAGTTGTCAAGTCAATGATCGTTGATTTAAACTGACAACACCTATGATTTTCCAATTTTGCTTTAATATAAGAACGTGATTAATTATCTCTATTTAGCCACAGAAAGTCCAATGGTAATCATAAGGCCTCCCCCAAGGATCTCCACATCGACCTGTTGGAAGTGACCTGTATCCAGCGACTTCATGTAACCTTAACCAGGTCATCCATCCACCTTGTAGGCGGGCGTCCGACACTGCGCTTGGCTTTATGTGGCCTTCTCTTCAGAACCTTTCAGTCACAATGGCCATCAGTTATTAGCGCTATATTTCCGGCCCACTGCCTCTTCAATTTGCAAATTCTTGAGTTAGCACCATGATCATCAGTTTCAAAATTAACTCCTCCAATTCCGTTATAGTTCATACCAAATGATCCCATCGAGTAAATAATGCTTCGCCATTTATATAAAACCTGCGCAACATTTCGCATCACTTAATACCGGTGTAACACGCAACTAAACCGCTGCAGATTACATTCAACAACGACATTGACAACTTTTAGCATAGCATTTTTTTATTTTATTTATTTATATTTATTTACAGAATAAATATTTATAGCATCAAAACTAAGCAAGTTTCATTTAAACTCCTTGGGTATAATCTTGAAGCTTTACAAATATTTGGTTAAAGAATATAAAATCAAACCATGAAGGTTTCATTCTAATACACCAAACAGCCACATACATATTACATACGTGGTCCTGCCCTCACCTTAAGAACAATTTATTCATAAATCGTAGTTATCTGAAACTACCAGAGACATTCGTTCTCACTATCACCCAAACCCGAGGCAAATATTTCTACCCCCCCTAAACATTTGTCTTTGCGCAATGGTCGAACCAACAGCCTCTATAAATAAATAAAAAAGCCTCTTAAAACAACACACTGCATCAAATAGCACCTACAACATACCCTCGAACCTGCAACCTCCGGCTTGCTCCAATCAACTCTCTAAACCAACGAACTTCCAAAAAAAACTGGAGAAAGTAATCTGTGAAATAACTTTTTATATGTTGCAGCGGCGTTAACAAAACAAATAATAGCTATGGCCGCGGGTGCAAGTTTTGTACGTAATTATTGTAAGAGGCCGACGACCCCGCATAACAATTACGCCGGCATCGGATGACCTTTACAAACGATTAATCGATATAGCTAAACTTTCAGTTTTAATTAGGTATTAACAGGGGGTAAGGCTCAGTACTCACGACTCGTAGGCTTGTGCAATTTATTCACAGATAGGTATATTTCTAGAGTTGAAAGTGGTTTTAATTGAATACGTTTTAATATAACATGAGTAAAATATAAGTATTGTAAAAAATATTATCTAGTTTAATGGAAATAAATATTGAGCTATAAATAAGTTACCACTCTCAATCGTACTCTCGATTGTAGAGTAGGCCCGTGCCCTGCAGTGGGACATATATGGGCTGATACGAACGAACGATACGAACGTATAATAGTACAATATAATAAAAAAAATATCACGGATATATAACTCCTTATTATAATTTAGATTTAAAATAATATCAAATACTAAACAATACACTCAAATTATTCATATTTGAGTACAAAAATATTTCCCGTTTTAACTTTTAAAATAATTTTCAACTTGAGAAAGCTCCATAATCAAATAAAATAGAATTACAAAATTGAAGAAGAAAGTACTATTCACGGCAGTATGTACCGATCCTAACAGCGCATGCCCTCAGGCGTCGCCATACTAATTATCTCATATTTAATCACAACACGAAGAAAGTTATCTTACAAAGCGAATTTGTAATATTACGTATGACAATACATGGTACATTAGAAATCGATTTCAAACCCTATCATTAAGATTGTAGAGTCGATATTCAAACGCGCCAAATATGGTGAGTGATAATTAAAAACTTTCGAGTTGCTATAATAAGAATTGGTGTAGCGTTATCGCATTATCAACTGCTCGGTGGGAACAAATAAACGCAAGTTGTACAAATAGATGCCGAGGCTTTCACAATGACTTTTCCTTGTGCATTTCTAATGTGGGTTTTAATTTATTTTTAATAAGGCTCGGATGAGGCATATCTAGATTTTTTTAAAGATACGTCTCTAAATCACCAAGTTATTCTGACTAACGGCTGTCCATTCTCCTGAGAAGTTTAATGCCAATCAGGCGCTAAGGGAAGTCCTTATACAAATCCAGAACTCTGCAATGCCTTTTCACTTAATTTTACACAAACTTTATAATAAAAAAATGCCATTACATACTATTACGAACAACAAAATTGAAAAAACAATTTAACCAGCAATCAATACTATGCAAAACACCAATTACTAACATCATAAAAAGTACCCAAAATAGTACAAAACCGAATGTAACATCGCACAAACTTGGCCTACAAAAGGAAATTCAAGCCCACATTATGATGAGTAATAAAATCATATGTTTTTATTCATCGTGATTGATGGCTGCGGCAGGTCGGTGAAAACAGGTTCTGCTTGTTATTGTAATCCATTACACGCTACTTGCAGCGAAACTTTCGCGGGCGACTGTTCTTGTCCTGTTTGTGGTATTGGTGTGCTATTTTGAACCGGACATAATATGGCAAATGGGGCAGCTATTGAAGACACGACTCAATAATGGTAGCTAAAAATATTTTAGGACGAGGTATATTTACTATGTATGTAGCTTTCAAAAGCTTTGGGTGAAGCATCCACTACCGAAGCATGGCTATTCTCAAATGTTTTCGGATCAGGGAGTTTACTCTATACTCCAACACTAAATTCGAATGTTCGGACGTTGAACGTTAACATATGAGATAAATGTTTTTCACATCTAAAAATCAATACTATTCTCTACGAAACTTATCACGAAACTATTCACTTCGAACTTAGTCTAAGATTACGACGTACGATACAGGATTAAAAAAATAATTGTAAAGTGTTCAGGCATATTCATAAAGATTTACGTGCGATGTTCGAAAAATTTTTGTCGTCTCAGAGTACAGAGTAGCCCTTCAGTATTGGCAAAGATCCATCGATAATTAAATTAACCGAGGAAGTGTTATCGAATCTTTTACTTCATCAATGTCATAAATCTGGCTTATTTATGCTTAACTAAATACAGATTACAAATTACAACACAGTTCTATCAAGACTGGAATCTCCAAAAATATCAATAAATATCTTATCTACGACTATCACATATCTTATACTGTACGACAATCCCAATCATTTTTAAGGTGCCCAAATTCAACGGTATAAAAAAGATGTGCCACATAGATGCAAATGGCTTTTTGTGTTCATTACGTACATAAAAACGTATAGAAATGAAAGTGATTGAGTTCACTTTCAAGCGGCGGGCGCAGGCGAGCGTTCATGAGGAACCCCCGCCTTGTTTTACATTTAGATTGATTTTAACCTTATGGGATATTGTTTAAATGACAGAAGAGTATACAAGAGTTTTACTTTTTTATTCGATTTTTTATTGAATTCGATTTTCAGGCAAAGGAAATTACTGTTAAACAGCCAAGGATCTCAAAAGTGTTGGAAACTGCTTGCGGTTAGCGACTTTCTTACTTGTTCTTTTCATTACCATAAATTGAGACTCTAATATGAAAGAAATATTTTCTGAGATAAATGTTTCTAATAATAGGAAAATAAGCTAAATGCTGTGAATTCTAAATAACCCCTTCAAACCCCAATTACTACGAAAATCAGGATTTTTTCTATATAATCGATTTTAATGTTTGATTTGGACCTAAACCACTTTAATGTGCGGTATTTTGAAGCGATATATCGAGCCATTAACTCCTCATATATGCACATCACTAGATAAATACACAAATCCTCATTAAAATGATTGATGACAGCCGCGTAGAGTTCCAATGATTTGCAAAAACAGCGAGTTATTGACACGGCACTGTGCCATTTCACCTGTTCAATGTCAAGTTGATCGGTTTCGCCGGGTCATCGTCTCTAATCGTTTATCTTCTATCGTGTATCGCTTATCTGATCGCAGGCGCAGTGACTTTTCGATTGTTATGTTTTTTGTTGATTTCTCTAACATTGTTTCTGATTTTGAACTTAGTGTTAGATTGTGCTTAACAATAATAAACAGGTTTTTATGTTGGCGGTGCAAAATTTTTTTTTTTAACGAACAGGCACTTTCTTTCCGTTTTTGTTCAAAAATATTTTTCCAATTTTACACAAATAAGGTATCCTGATGTGTTAGTCAGACGTTGAAAATATTTTTGTTACATAATATTATATTCAAAATATGACAACATTATTTTAATGTTGTTTTACGGTTTCAAAACTCCCTTGAACTCCTTTGCTTCTCAAATCTTTTTAATTTAATTCCTTAATGACATGACAATGACAAATCGAACATCAGCGGTAGTATGTCAGTAATTAGCGTTAAATGCACAACTGCAACACTACGTCGCGTTTTGTGACAATGCAGAGGATGCTCCCAAGGTCTGAATGCGCAGCCATTTGTGACCCACCGCACTGTTTACTCCACACACTCGACTTTTAACAATTACAAATCCATCTATAAAAGCCAATAGTTTAAAATTTATTCCACAACTTCTCACGTCTGATTCTGAATAAGTTCTGCTGTTAATCCAAATTTCAATGATTCCTAAGATTCTCCTCTTAATCAGTGGCAGTTTTATACAAAAATCAATCTACTTTAGATTTCCACAACCTTAACTCATACTACACTACACTAGCCAAGCACAGGTTAACAAATACACCATTTTACATGTACCATTTCATTCTACCTCAATTTACTAGCAAATTAAATAAGAATGGATCAGTAACGCAAACAGAATTTCCGCAGAGGATTAATCATCGAATTACTGTACACTTTATTACTCTATTGTGTGTTTATCATTGTTCATCAATACCAGACGTATTCGCATGTAATTACGCCCACAGCGATATATTACTCATGTAAGCAAAAGATAAAAGGCGCCGAGTTATTTTAATATCGATTCGATGTGAGTAGGGGACGCTTTTGATGCGAACTCGTGGTAAAAACGTAGGATATAAAAAATATTGTAATACTTATATAACTCTGGCATATTCATACTTTGCTTATAGCCCAATAGTTTATCTAAATGTTGTATAGAGAAGATAATATAGATTTTTGCATGGTTAAAATAAACTTAGCTGTAATTGACAGAAGCTACTTTAAAAGTCATGGTTGATTTCCGAGTCGTAAAACTACAATGTATTTCGTATCATGTAGGTTACCATAGGCCACCTTATGGACAGTGGCCACTAATCTAACTGATATAAAAATCTTCCCATCTATAAGCCAAGCATTCTTTAGCATTAGTGATACTGCATCTTAAAAAGTTCCTATAACTAGTGATGCTGTATTTAAAACTATAAAATCATCTAACGAAGCCGGAAACGATCTAAACCTATTCATTCACGCCTAACATGACCATGTAGTTCTCATTCTAAAAGCGACATTAGCAGAAATCCGAACTACCGTCTATTCAATACAATAAAGAATGTACCACAACATCCATATAATACAATACTGAGCATGAGCGAAAGTTAATTTTGCGGATCATCTTGTTTGCAAGTGCATTCTTGTTCCGCATTGACGACGCTCATTTTTGTGCGTTCACGTTAATTTGGCTCGTGGATACCCATTCAGTTTATCAACAAGTACTGTTGTGACGAAAATTCTTTATTTTTGTCGTGATTATACTCGTAATTTCTAGCTACGTCGACACTTATAATAAAACAATAATGTTCCTCTGAGGGTCTCTTAATGTTTGGCACAAAACAGAAAATGGCTGATCTAGCGAGCTTCCATAACTCAATAAAAGGGTAAAGGCAGAACCTAATTTTCATTTAATTCATTACAATTTTTGGTTACGATGACTGAACTAATCGTATAGGAACCTAGCACCCCACAGAACTCTAATCCTTGAAAGACATTCAATTATAGGTAAAGTAAAATTAATTCATCCATTAACGCCTTAAAGCCTTTAAGAATTCTCTTTGATTCCAAAGATATTTGAGAAACCGGACAATAAGATATTAACGTCTTTAAAAATATCCGGCAATTTCCCCCGACGGTACACAAAAATATGAGTGGACATTAGCGAATTAAATATCCTCGCAGAAGCCCGCGCGGCCCGGTGACCTAGTTGTGACGTCGGATTCCGTTCGGTGAGAGTTTCACGCCGAACCAAACGTAAATGCGGAAAGGTAGCCGTATACTCCTTTATGGATAATTATTGATAAAATACCGATAGGTGCTGTGTTAATGAAGTTGATTTAATCATGATATCAATACTCAAAACGGAAAGACCGAAAGCATCTATCCCCCATGGGTGAATGAGAATCCAATGCTGCACTAGGATCAATGAGAATTGATGGAGCATTTTTTCAATTTTGATCCTGTTTTGTATATAATTCTAAATTGATATTAACATGTCATGAATTTAAGGTAATAGACACTACGAATGATATTATGTTAGTCCTGCAAACTCAGGCAAGAAATAAATACTTATTAAATTCGAAGCTTATTGCACAAACAAAATTTTCTTACAACATATTTTAAATGTATGTCTTCTGCATCCCTTTTCTTTTCTTTTTTCAAATGTCTTTTCGCAACATATACAAAAAACCTAGATCACCAAAAAAACACGTCATAAAAATTAATATCATAAATAAACCATTTAATTCTAAATAAATCTAGTAGCCATCATATTTAAAGTGCCTGCGAAAAGGCTCACAATAGAAATGAGAGGACAAGTGTTGTTCACAATAGAGATAACAGCTGAGATCAGACAAGTGGTCCATCGAGCCGGCCCGACAACCTGTATACCTGTGTGTTTGGGCACCCGGTCACTGGGTTGTTGGGCGTCGACCGACCTCGGGCTATATGCGCAAGGAAAACAATTTGCATTTTTATACCGTACGGTATTTATCTTGTTTTGTACTCGTATACTTTTAATTTGATGGTGATTGCAGAATAAATAATGCACTTGTTTAAATTCAGAAGCTTTTAAGCCTACGTAAAGGAATTAAAAATATTTATTTTCGGTTTGCGGTATTGAAACTGGTAGATTTCATTTGAATTCACCATGACCTCTTTGTTTGTTTATTAATTAATATTAAATATCACTTATATTCTGTCTTTTGGCTTTACATCTACTATGACTGGTAATATTGAACTAATATAATTCCAGGAATCACAGATGTTATAACAATTTAAAACAGCAACATCTCACAGGACATTACTTACTCATGAAATCCCAAAATGGAATAATTATTCCATACGTATACTCTACAGCAAATAAAACTATAACACGCTACAATTTAAAAACTTAATACACATATGCGTACAAAACTTCAAATTACACGTTGAAAAACATATAGCAAACCACTTTCAAGTCATTAATTAGCCATATAAAAAAGCATAATTGTAAGTCTGCAAAGCGTCGGACGACTTAATATTAATACTGAATATCATTACGCTGAATGTGTCAATCATGAAGTTGCCGGGGCGTGACGACTCGGCTACGGTCTAGCCAGTTACACTGAAATATTCTCTCATGTTTTCTGTTCTCCTGGTACTTTTAATTTTGATGTAGGAGTTTTGTATTGTCGCTTGTAATCGCTAGAATTTTGCCGGCCGTTGTATAAATGAGTAAACGGAAGAGTTTTTATGGTTCTTTTGATTCGGCAAATGAGCAAATTGGTCACCTGATAGTAAGTGATCACTGCCGCCCATGAACGTCCACAACGCTTGGAGCATATTTATGTTGCCAGCCTATCAAATCAGGAGGAGTGCGGATAGGAAAAAGGATCAGAAGAGGAAAGGGGTATTGGGCATCCGGTCATCTAGATCTGGATTGTTAAATCTCGGACAACAACTTTCACACTCATAGTTGGCCTGAAATTGCATGCCTGTTTTTTTGGGAGACTTCGATGCCTTTATGGATGAACTGTTCGGTACAGCCGGTGTAAAGTGACTACACAGAAGCTCTATAAGATATACAAAAGCAACGTGAGCCGAAAGCTCAGTTCCACAAAGTAAAAAATATACGCGATCGTTTAGACTCTAAAACAAGATTTATGCGGAACCCAACAATTGCATTCGAAGGTTGAAACAATGAAAATAAAACCGTAATCAATACGCCGATACTCATTTCTTATCGAAACTGCTCTTACTATTAAATGGCTAGACTACACTGAATTTCACACACCATACAATTAAAACGTCAAACGTCGAATCAAAACTTCCACAAAAATAAAACTAAAATAATTACACACTAGAATCAAAACTCAACATTTTATATTGAGTAGGGATATGAATTAAATTTGGGCAACTTTTATTCATCTTAAACATACGTTCCCACGAAATTATTACACCAAGTAGGTTCGACTTTAGACACGGGTCTTTTGTCGGAAATTTTTGGTTCATGTTTTTGCTTTTTGTCGACGTAATCAAAATGTTCCGGTCGTTGTTATGAAAAAAAGTATTTTATAGGTCGTTAGATTAATTTTGTGAACTTTGGACACGATTAACCTTTTTTTAATGTCCTAATTCTAAGTGAATGTCGTGGTAAAATTTGATTAGGATGGGAAAAAATGTTTCATGAAGCTTCGTGACCGAGACAAGTAATAAGTAGGTATTCATTTATTAAAATGAATATTTCTAAAATATAATTTATTCTTGGTAAACAATAATAGGTTGATATTTTTCGTAAAACGCACACTACCACCTGCCACCTCCGTGGCGCAGTTGGTTAGACGCCGCCTGTGAAACGAGAGGCCGCGGGTTCGATCCCCGCACCGAGAGAAATGTTTGTGTGGCCCACAAATATTTCTTCCGGGTCTGGGTGTTTGTGAGACCGAAAAGTCTCTCGTAGTTCCTGATACCCACGACACAAGACTCGATCTTAGTGTGGGGTCAGGACTATGTATGTGACTGTTGGGTGTTATTATTATTACTAGTGGTCGCCAAGGGGTCGAAATTCGACCAAATCAAGCAGAGAAAAAGTTTTTACCTGTATGATGATGTTGTTATTCTGATAATTTGTGCACATTTAAATGTACGTATCTCTCAAAATCACTTATTTATCCTGAAGTATATGCAATTACTGAAATCGTAAACTACAATAATTGCTTTGAACCAGGAATAGCAAATTATACATATGTTGTTATTGCAGATTGCTGCTACAGATCTTTCTTTATGCATATAATGATAGTCCGTGTACATTTAAATGTATCTTACTACTACACAATTTGTATAAGCGCTCAGTATTTCACGTAGTATTCTTCAAATAAAACTTTTCTGTTTGACATGTCAACTATGTCTATAATAAACAAAAAAAAACAATTTGACCAAAGAGTATGTACAAATACTTGTGTATGCGTGTGTCAAATGCATGCTGGTTTGTGTAATGTTTTATTTATTGATATAATGTACTTTTTATGCATTATTATTAAAATCTTTTTTTATATTAAATGAGGCAAATAAGACTTTTTGTTTGATATGTCTATGTCAGAAGAATAAAATGAAAAAGAAAAGATTCAACTTGACAACAGAGTATGTATGCGTGTACAAATACTTGTGTATGTATGTGTGTGTGAAATGCATGGTAGTGTGTGTAATGTTTTATTTTTCGATTTAATGTACTTTATAAGCATTATTATTGAAAAATATTAGCGTTCTGCACTTCTCCTACATATAAACTATAAGTGTGCCAAATTTTATGCTCCTGCGTCCGCGCAATTTTCGTAAAAAGGGGTCTAAAGTAATATATAGATTACTAGCGGCCCGACCCAGCTTCGCCTGGGTGCATATATTTTTTGATTCCACTCCACACCAAATACATGTTATTTTTCGTATTAATCTCTTATGTACCTAAACTTGACATAGCTATCCTACTGTCTGGCTCAATCCCGTCTCATCCGTCTGTTCAGTCTCTTCCCGATCCGTCCCGTCCTTTCTCTTTTATTATCCATCCCGTCTTATAATGTGCATTTACATTTCGTCCTATCAAATCTGTCAGCTATCCCAGCCCTCTCCCGTACCTTCCACTCTATTATATCCCGTCTCTCCATATACATGTACATATAAAGATTGCCTTATGAAATTTTGACATTAAAAACTTTAGCGTTTTTTATTGTCCATCCAATATTACGTCCCTTATTTCAGCACCAAAATGCTGTTTTTCCTAATAATATTGCACGCCATTACTTTTTGTTAGTAATAAAGTAATATAAACCATTTAAAAAAAGAATTGGCCAAATTGGTCCAGGCGTTGTTGAGTTATGCGCTTACCAACACTTTTTGTGATTCATTTTTATATTATAGAAGAAGATATTATAGTCCACCCTGCTTGCTTAGTGCGAGTTGGCGGATTTTATTTCACGTAGAAATTAATCCGAAAAGTCAGAGGTGTGCCCTGGGATTTGAACCCGTGACCATCGTTAACTTGTTGGCAGTCGCGTCTATTACGTTACCATATACAAATTAATAAAACCTTCATACTGCCTTACCAGGTGACGTAAGTAATAGAACAAATATTTAAAAATATAAAACTGCATATCGTTTCATTATAATGTCTAGATACGGCATCAACGTACCAATATTTTTTTTATTCTTGAGTCTGAAAACAATACTAATGCGAAATTTAAATATGTATTATAATTAGATATATTTTGGTATACTCCGGCAAAACGCTTCGATAGAGTATACTTTGTTTAAAACTGTTGCAATAATCTCAAAAAACAATGGGCGATTTTGGTAGATGTGGACATCGTTTTAATTTACATTTAACAAAATTATGCGCAAGACGCCGTATCTAGATAATATTATATACACGATGTACACATTTTTTGAATTTTGTTCTATTTCGTCAGCCGTCAATGAAAGACATTGGAAAGATAGATCATTTTACGTTGAGTGGTAGTTGAAGCTGGACCGTCTTTTACGTCTCCCGTCAAATAAACAAAGATCATCCTATACTGGCTGGACGCATCACGCTTGAACGATACCCAAAAAAAAAGGTTTTTAGTACCTTCCTCAGAAATTTTCCTATTTTTCTCACCCCTAAAACCTTCCCAGGACTTCCACGAATATTTCAAGACCAAAATCAGCCAAATTGGTCCAGGCGTTGTTGAATTATGCGGTTACCAACACATTTTGCGATTCTTTTTTATATTATAGATTATAAAACGATGAAGGAAAACATCGTGTGGAAACTTGCATATCATAGCGATGTATAAGTATTTCTATGGTATGCAACTCCACCAGCATGGTGGACTATAATATGGCCTAAACACTCTCAATCGTTCTCTCGATTGTAGAGTAGGCCCGTAGCCTGCAGTGGGACGTATATGGACTGATACAGATACGGATACAGAATTTCTATAAGTATTAGACAAAAAGCTCTTTGGCATTTGAAACTGATATATAAATACGAAAACGCGATGATACGCGCCAAAAGACATATACATTTAAAAATTTGCACAAACATCCGACTAGGGTATCAAACCCAAGACAAGTTGTAAATAATATTTACTACAAAAAACATTTAACAAGAAACTCGATAGGGCCAACAGCTTGCTTTCATTGGAGCGGCGACACCGAGTAGTTCTTTAGCGGACATTTACACGAAATATTTTTTAAACCGCACATCAGCACAACGACACACATCGAACGCTTAATTATGCCATAAATTCTCATTTCAATACGATCTTTTGAACGAGTGAGCTTGCCGCACCCCTACTACGGTACCGAAATGTGATGCTGCAGTTTCGTTCTCGAATATGGAACCGTATTTGTGAGTCAGAAGTGAATGGGCGAATATTAAGTGAGAATAATTCTAGTTCTGGTTGAACTGTGATTATTAGAAGAGTATGTGAAAAATATCCCCCAAATCAAAATCCAATCAAATTCAATCAAATCACAGTAGAGTAAAATGAAAGTACGAAAGAAAGAAAATATTTTTTTGATGACACACATTCAGAAAAATAAGAACACAATACAGTATACTATAAATAGTCTAGTAAATGATACTTATCATACATTTATATTTTAGCTACACTAATACCAAATATACAAAAGCTAAAAAGAAAAAGTGAGAGATGGCCTATAATTTAGTAAACCCTGTTGATATAAAACTGGTTCTAAAATACACGTCGTGTTCTTATATCAACCAGTGATTATTCGATTTCGAACAAAACCTACGCTATTTTGGCCGGTTGATATATTTTTTTCTACTATTTGAAAACGTTGCATGGTCCATGAACTGCACTGTCATCATATTGCACACATAGTAACAAAAAGGCGCACAGTCTAGTGTGCATAATAGCCAACATTATGTAGGCATTTCGCCTCGGCATGCGAATAATGACTATGTGAAATAAATGCAACAATAATGACTACTTATCGGCGATTTAATTAAGTCATAATGTTAGCCGGTGCCAGGGTGTTGGCTAAGCATTACTTAACTTTACATGCCTATTAACTTTATTAATAGCTCGGTAATCGTAGTGTTGACTGAACTTTTTCAATTATTAATGAGGTAAGTGAATTTTAAAGTACATTGCGCGTGTGTGCTAATTTAATTTGACTTTCAACAAAGACTGCTTGGGTAACGCAGCAATGAAGTCGTATGTATTATGTACACAACATTTTAGTAACTTCAAATATTCATGTAGATAATTATTGTCAAATTGCTTTTTTATTCAAAATATTAACACATCATAAATCCGTGAAACAGCGCATAAAACTAGTCTGTGTTGCGTAATCTAATACAAGTTATGAATATTTCTTCTCATCATCATCATCATCTCAGGCATAGGAAGTCCATCTGCTGAACATAGACCGTTTCCTCACAATATTTTCCTTCACCGTTATAATGCATGGTGATTGACTATCAATACACACATGACTCCGAAAAGTCAGAGTTGTCGCCTAGGATTCGAAACCACGCCCACCGTGGACATGTTGCCAGCCACGTCTTGTCCGTTTACCAATAGGCCACCACGCAGTAACACAAATCACATACTTTTATAAAATACGTATTCGCCAATTAATATCACAATTTCGCCATATGTCTACCACTTTGCCTTTTTGGTAATCCAATAGTCAATAAACATCTTACGGCTGTAAATTATAGTAAACGTGTACTTATATATTAAAAATACAACATCGAAAACACCGATCGAGAAAATCATCTCAAAAAAGTTTTATAGTAGGGGTCCGTACCACTGCCGAGAAGTAACGGTTCCACTTTACCGAATATTGATAGCTATGCAGACTTGCATACATTACGCGCAATAAATAACTGCCGTTTAACATAAAAACACGACGGTTTTCCGTTTAAAAAATACAAATTTTCGACAATTTCTTTCGCATTTCCGATAAACTAATTAAAATTAATTTGGTATTTATTGGGACGCTATTCATTGGTGGCTGCAATGCTATTTAATTCGTTGTTGCAATGCCGTGTTACCCTAAATATATTTATACAATGTTAAAACATAAGAAAATAAATCATTTATTTATACCTACAATGAAAATTAAATTTGCCATCCAGTATTCCTGCATATTAAATAAAATAAGTAAAAAAATAACATCCAACAGCCACATACATCCCGACCCCACACTAAGATCGAGTCTTTGTGGGCCGCACAAACATTTCTCTCGGTGCGAGTTTCGAACCCGCGGCTTTTCGTTTCACAGTCGGCGTCTAACCAACTGCGCCACGGAGGCTGAGTTGTAATGATTAATATTCGAGTGGATATTCGTCGGGATAGCCACTAAGTGAGGTGAGACGGTGGAAAATTCATCATATTGTCCCACATACATGTTTCATGTTTCAGGTTCATAATTTTGGCAAACGTCGAGATAACCGTCCCTTTGAGATTCACTACTTTACTCGTACACATACCATAAGATGCAGTCACTTATAAAAAAATCAGCAGCCTATATACGACCTTAAACAGATACCATCACGCCATCGCTGAAAGTGGGTGATATTCAATTACCCAAGCATTAGGCGCAAAATGAGTTGTCCGCTGATTATCACCTCTAACTGCCGAGCCCGACAGCCGACGCAAAATAGTTATGTTTATACTATATTTACGGTTTTCCAAACACGCCCCGAGTTTCTACGCCGTCTGGTGAATGGCCACAATTAACAGGGAAGCTTAGGAAAGCTGGCGAAGCTCGCGGTCGTTATAAGCGCGAGAAAGCTTTTGACGTTTGAGAGAAAAATTTCGAAGAGGGTTGATTTGGGTCAGGCCGGGGTTTTAACAAGGTCCGAGAGACTTATGTATTATTCGATCATAAATAAAATTATTTTTAATAAACAATAATTTTGTTTTTGAAATACTAGTTACTGATTTCAAAAATGCTTAATTGGTTGATTTTATTAATCTTATCTTACAAAGTAGATAAAATGAAATTTAACTACTAACATTACCAATTTTTTGTAAATTCTTTATAAAGTAAATATAATAAAAATTGCAACAAAATAGAATTATTAAGGGATTCTCTAAGCCTGTACTTAAAAATGTTATGTCCTTATATGTGTAATTCCATTACGTGATATTACACTTACACAACACATCAAGTCATTACGGAGCATAATCAAACATATTTATAACAGCATTTAACAATCACAGAAAGCCATCAGCGTTAACTTAACCGTTAGTTAAAGTTAACTCGAAGGTTTACGTAACTACCGCTCAGCCGATGCTTAAAACTTAAAAGCACCCAATCGTGTCCGTAAACAGAGCCAGCGGATTCATTGCGAGGTAAATGCTCAACTGTCAATAGTTGTCCGTTTCAACTCTATTTATATTATGTTATTTCACACTAGGACAGTAGTAAGGCAAGTCAAAGTCTGCACAATGTATCAGCTTATATATGTACATCCCAATGCAGGTAAAAGTGCGTGGTGGCCTGTTAGTAAACGGACTAGACGCGACTGCCAACATGTTTACGGTGGTCGCGGGTTCGAATCCCAGGGCACACCTCTGACTTTTCGGAGTCATGTGTGTATTGATAGTCAATCACCACGCACTAAAACGGTGAAGGAAAACATCGTGAGGAAACATGCATACCATAGCGATTTATAAAAATTCTATGGTATGTAAGTCCACCAACCCGCACTAGGCCAGCGTGGTGGACTATATGGCTTAACCACTCTCAATCGATAGTCGATTGTAGAGGAGGCCCGTGCCCTGCAGCGGGACGTATATGGGCTGATACAGAATGCAGGTCACGGGACTCCTCTACAATCGAGAGTAAGATTGAGAGTGGTTAGGCCATATAGTCCACTATCATCGCCTATTGCGGGTTGGCGGACATACCATAGAAATTCTTATAAATCACTATGGTATGACACATGGCAGGTTTCCTCACGATGTATTCCTTCACCATCTTAGTGCGTGGTGATCGACTATCATATTGACTAGTACAATAAAGATGATAAATAAAGCCCAAAATCCTAGATGTCCATCCAAAGGCTGCCAGGAAGAAATCGCTCTATACGATATGGCCGCCCATTGTACCATATTTTGATTAGTTATATTTTATTATTACATGCAAGATGTACAATAAAGAGTATATAAATAAATAAATGACTTGTAATTCATACAAATAATGCTACCAAAAACCAACATGTGTCTTGTGTTTTAAATATGAAAAACTAGATACAAAGATGAGTTTTTGTCTCAAGAAAATTCCACAACATCATGATGCTTGCCTCCAAATTTTGGGTACTTATTAATTTTAATAAAAGTATAATTCGTGTATGCTTTAAGAAGGAGATAAAATTATTTTTTGCATTATGACATAAATGTGGTGTAATTAGAACCGGCGAAAAAACCTCATGTAGTAATATAATGACTGTCCGTTTATTATCGCTATTAGGAAAATCCAAGCGACGTCAATATATTATCAAAACGAACAGCATACCTAATTATAGACAGGAATAAACACAATCATTGCAATGATAAGGATTACATATTTATTAATTGTCATTAAATGCAAAGAGACTACATAATACCAATTTTAACGTAGAGCTATTATAATATTCAAGAAAGAAGAAATTTCAATTTTGCTAATGCCTGTATTTATGACAATATTACCCCGATATTAAAATTCCCCAAATTATATATAGGGTGTCCCAGAACTAAACGATAAACTAGTAAAGGTAGATAATTATGACGGCACAGGACCAAAAAAATAGGAATATCGTCGATAGTTATCAAGAAACAGTCATTCTAGACTTTAGACCAAAGATTAATAAAATTTATTATTTTGCAGTTTATGGTTTTGCAATATTAAATAGATAAGTTACCCATTTTCAATCTCTTTATGTGTCCTTCCTGGCTTCCATTCCCTCTTTAATGACATGACATAGCATACAATATCCCTGAAAAAATCTATCGGTCCATCTCCCGTTACTGGTGATACACCTATCGTCTAGTTCTGGGACACTGGCATAGCATGTGTGCATAGCAAATATTTTCAGTAATATTTATACTTTAGTAGGAAAGAGTAGACTATAAAACTCCATTTTTTTTTACCTTGTAGTGACCCAATAGTCCTTTCTGCAATAGAAGTATGAATTACCTGAAATCAAAAACATTTTATTACATTACTGAAAACATCAAATACACTAATTATGATCTAAATCTAATTTAAAATTATTACAACTTGCCGAGTAAGTCACTGTCCTAGTCATCCACTATCCAAGTATGAACAAAGCTTGTGCCCACGATTGTTTGTAATTGTTAATACACATTAGACGCAGCCAGGAGAGTGGAATGACGCGGAAAATTAGAGGTACGCTAATTGAATTCCTTAAACATCACAATAGTGGGAGAATATTCCGGAGAAAACCATTTTGCTGAATTGAATTAAATCGTAAATGACATTTTGTATTTCAATGTGGTGTTTTGGGGGAAAGTTTTCGTTGGCATGAGTGAAAGTTTTATGCTATTTTGGAAATAAATGAGTTTTTGGGAATTATATTAACGTTGTTTCGTATGATATTTCATTACATTTTGGAAAGTATGTATTCTTTCACAAAAGTAAAAAGGTATAATCATAGATGGAGAATTTGTTTAAAATCAAATAGTCCCATACGACCAACGGGTGATATCAGTATCAAAAACAACTCACATAGCGACAGAAAAAAATATCCAATCAACCAAACAAAGACGTTGGTCTTTGTCCACAAATAATTCGTAAGTTCTACTAGCTTAATAATACTTCATCCAATTACAACACAAGTCAATTACAGTATCAAAACCCCGCTGCACTGCACCTTGCAAAGCGAGCAGGTGCGCCTGAGTGCCCACATTCCTACCGCGCCATCTGCCGGTGCAAAAAGTGCTTCTTACGTGTTCCTTACGTCATGCTAGGCACGCGCCGCTGCAATTTGCGCCCACTTATAAAATAGCTGGTGACAAATTGTATGGCGGGAATGGTCGGTGTTCGGAGACTGCTGTGATGACGGGGAAAGGTATTGGATAGTGGTATGTTTGTGATCTTTATGGAATGGGAAAAAGTAACATGGTATTTCGTTTGTTCAGGTAATTTTTGGCGCGATTTTTTGCATAGATGTAAAACTTTCTGGACGTGGTAATATCAGTTAACTGTTCAAAATATCTTTTGAATGAGTAAGTGAAGAATGTTTTTTTCATTGAGCTAATGGATATTCGCCTGATACTAAAGAAATTAAATAAAAATTATGATAATTAATCAGTACAAAAGGTTTTGACGGAGGACCATGTTTACAGGTAATTACGCATGAAACTCACCACTATTATTTATAAAATAATTTCCACAACACCAATGATAAAAATAGCTGCCCTACAAAACAAACAATTGTACCAAAAATTGCTAGTATAATGAAAATTAAATTACCTGCAAAGAAACGTTGCAATAAACATTCTTCAGTATTGTGACAAATTACAGCATATTACCTCAAGGTTACGCTGATAATGTAGCGCTCAGTATGTAATAATGTACAAGCGCCATAGTAATTACAGGGGTGCATGCACCGCCGGCGTACTGTGCCGTTCATTATGTGACAATATGAAATGTTGCTATAATTAGCGAAGGCTATTTTAGTACTCGCATTGTTTGCATTCCTTTTATAGGCCAAGTGTCTAAATAGGACATCATATTTCTTTTTTGCAAATAAGTGAAATGCAGTAACAAGTGGGCTTTATAATAGGCCATTATTTCTCAAAATAATGGGTTGCATTTACCTAGAATAATTGTTGTTATGACTCACTGTTCTCAATTCTTACTTCCGATTGGACGAAGTCATGTAAACATGAAGTAGCAACGTCATACATCTGTATCAGCCCATAAACGCCGCACTGCAGGGCACGGGCATCCTCTTCAATCTAGAGCACGATTGAGAGTGGTTAGACCGTATAGTCCACCACGCTGTCCTAATGCGAATTGGCAGACATTATATACCATAGAAATTATACTATGCTATGGTATGCAGGTTTCCTCACGATGTTTTCTTTCACCCTTATAGTGCTTGCTGATTGACTAACTTACTCGTCGGCTTACTTGTCGGTATAAAACCCAGAAGAATCAAAATACTTTATTGTTGAAGATGCCGTCTTTCCTAATTTTCCAAGCACCAAATATTAATTCCTTAAGTCAAACAAAATAATCTTTGTACCTATCAATAAACACCGGTACAATAATTCACGTTTAAAAACACAACATGATCAGCACAAGTAATTCTCAGAGATAGCAAGATATACAAGATAACCGCAGAATGGAACCCCGACTCGATACAATAAAGATACAAGTGAAATACGATCGGAGCAAACACCGCGATAATTCGATAGAAAGTACGATCGTCGAACCTTCAATGCAAAACACTTGATGGAAAGCTAACAAAATATTGTTTTTTTTTATATTGGATCGATGGAACGATAAACATAATACATAGATAAACTCACGCCTTTTTCCCAGAAGATAGGCAGAGGTGCTAGGACGCCCACATTTCGTCTTGTATGTTCCGTCCCACGATGCGATGGGGGGCGGTACCTACCCAGGCGGACTCTCACCTATGAGTGGCCTACCACCAGTAAAACGATCGGTCGATAGTATATTTAGATTGCCCTTTGTACCTGGCAAATGGCCGGTTCTTCATCATCACCCGTTGCAGTAAACTACTAGACATAAGCTTTTCCCAAGGTATGCCAACGAGCCTGGTCTGCTGCTTCATGCAACCAGTCAAATAGACCAGTTTTTTTTTTCTATCTATTGTTTTATTATGTTTTAGAGGGGTTTTATGTCGCGGTCTCGAGATGTGATTGTAATGTGGAATGACTTAACCGGCAAAGGAAGAGGGTTTCGCTATTTGATATGACAACCCTCCAATTGACCGGTCATTTTAATGACTTCCATTAACAAGAAAACAATACCAACAAAAGATGACCAATTAGTCAGTACCGAAAACGCGAGACAAAGCTAAACCAACAGAATTCTTCTGAGAACAATATACAGTTATCCAAAGCATGACACATAGTTACAAATGTGTTTGCATTGCACAAATTAAACAATTGAATGTACACAACCAAACGACAATTGGCAAAGTGAATTCGTCAATTATCGAACACACGCGAAATTCTATCGACTAGTTTATTACATATACATATGTGTATAAACTCACGCCTCTTACCCAGAGAGGGTAGACAGATTTGCTACCAGGATACCCACACTTCGCCTTGTGCTTTCCGTCCCTCGATGTGTTACGGAGCTAGCCTGTCATATCTGGCACAAATTCCTGACTCCGGGCTGATACATCAGTAATAATAACACCCAACAGTCACAGAATAAGATCGAGCCTTGTGTCGTGAGTATCAGGAACTGCGAGAGACTTTTCGGCCTCACAAACACCCAGACCCGGAAGAAATATTTGTGGGTCGCACAAATATAATCATGCCGTATTCAAATGCGTCATAGATTTAGGCGAATAGTTTATTAATGATCGAAAACGAACTTTAACGGTCGCGGCGACCGGTTGTGTTTTACGACCAATCGATATGATGTCATGGCTTGGATTTTGGACTTGTAGATTGGACGTTTTTTAAATACCCAACTGTCATGTAGCACACTTGAGTTTGGCTGTAGAATATGGGTGTTTCGTCACGAGTATGAATTATATTTTAGGGTTATTTAGAGCTTCACATACTAAATGTTATGATAAAGGTGTTGAAAATATATGGAGTAAGTAGTTTAGTATTGAAAACTAAGACAAATTTATTTTGAATACTAACTTATATTCGAACTCTACCAGTATAAAAATTCGTTAAACATTATCGTATTCTTTTGAAATCAAAATCTTTTTTTTAAAAACCACATGAAGAAAACCCTGTTATTCTTGACACATATAAGCACCATTAAAATAATTATAATAGCCCGATAAGCTACAAAAAAAAATCCCAGACACATATCACATCTACATCTACTCACACGAAGGTCTAACCCCTCTCAATCGTACTTTTGGTTGTAGAAAAGGCTCGTGCCCTGCAGTGGGACGTATATGGCCTAATACAGATATAATCAGTAAGGATCATCTGTAATTCCGATGGTGTGCAAACAATCCCAATACAATCCGATAGCATATATCAATAACCAAAACTGACTAGAGTACAACCGCGGACATAGCTCCAACACATTCCGGTAGCCGAGTTGTATCGGAACAGGTTCCGTCCGGTTCGTCCGGTCGTGTATTCGGAACATGGGGGTTAATGGAGACGTGTAAACTCGGTCATCAGACGAGACAATGATTATTCTTAGGTTAAATGATTTCGGGTCAGTAGCTTTAGATTTAGTCAATGTTAGAATAGGATAGAAGACGAAAGAGGAAAAATGCAGAATGAAGGGAAAGGTAAGGAGATGTTATATATTCTTGATATCACCATAGCAGTTAGTAAAGTGTAACCAAAAGTATGTATCGTTTCTAAATATTGTAAAAAAATATCCTTTACCGTTTAAACTAATGCGCGTATTTCATTTAAATGTTGAGCGTTAAATTAAGCATATAATTCAATTTTAAAATCATCCACGTAATCCCGAAGACACTGTAAGTTAGTGACAATCAGAAACTAAGAGGTGCCTATTTTGATCCCACACATAATTACAGCCAGAACCAAATTCTTTTAATCAATCAATTGTTCCTCATTTTCAGACTACCTATCTTTATTATTGTGAAAAATATTCCTAAGTATTACAAATAACATAATATTTATTTATTTATTTATTTATTTACACTTTATTGCACACAAAGGGAAAACAAATACAAACAGAAATCACATATATAAAAAGTACAATTGGCGGTCTTATCGCCGAAAGGCAATGTCGTACGGCCGTTCTCTATATCCTATCTATCTTTAACAAGAAGTTAAAATGGATATCGTTACTATGCCTATACCAATGTATGCTTCAATAAACAAAAATAGACATACAATATTATCTTGCCTAGATATGTATAAATATATGCACCCTATCTAAATATCTCTGTCTTTCTTTACTGAAGCAAAAAATGTATCGAAATTTTGAGAGAAATCTCTTGTTAAAGATAGATAGATTATAGAAACCGGCCGTTACAGACAACCATGGGATGGATTTAAAAATAGGATAAATAAAGGGCAGTCTAAAATGTAAAGGATAGAACCTGCTTAGAAAGGAAAAGTATTGAAAATAAGTACAAATAATTTAATAAAATTACAAGTAATACAAATAATAAATAAACATATTATGTTATATAAACATATATATGTATATATATATATACCGGGTATCTCAAGACTGCTACCGAAAACGAAGCCGGGTGGTAGTTTTAGTGACTACAAACACAATGCAACACAAAAATTTGGAAAACAAACACGACATTTATTTTGTATGATTTTTTAAATATCGTCATTTTTGGGTGGTAAATCTATAGTTTTTGCTAAAATAATAATTTAAACACTTTTATACCTTAGATTATTTATAAATAAAAGGGTATACACTATTATTTTAGGAAAAAATGTATTTGTCACCCAAATATGGACATAGGAAAAAATAACAAAAAAAAAATTGTCTTTTTTTTGTATATATATATATATACCGGGTATCTCAAGACTGCTACCGAAAACGAAGCCGGGTGGTAGTTTTAGTGGCTACAAACACAATGCAATTAAAAATTTCGCCTAGAAACGCGACAAATTTTTTTTATGATTTTTTAAATATCGTCATTTTTGGGTGGTAAATCCATAGTTTTTGCTAAAATAATAATTTAAACTCTTTTATACCTTAGAGTATTTATAAATAAAAGGGTATATACTATTATTTTAGGAAAAAATGTATTTACCACCCAAATATGGCCATAGGTAAAAAATAACAAAAAAATAATTGTCGCTTTTTTTTGCAACTTTTTCTGTTGCATTGTGTCTGAAGTCGCTTAAACTATCGCTAAACCCTGTATATACAGGGTATATCAAGACTGCTACCGAAAACGAAGCCGGGTGGTAGTTTAAGCTACTTCAGACACAATGCAATAGAAAAAGTTGCAAAAAAAAGCGACAATTTTTTTTTGTTATGTTTTTCCTATGGCCATATTTGGGTGGTAAATACATTTTTTCCTAAAATAATAGTGTATACCCATTTATTTATAACTAATCTAAGGTATAAAAGTGTTTAAATTATAACTTTAGCAAAAACTATGGATTTACCACCCAAAATGACGATGTTTAAAAAATCATAAAAAATAATTGTCGCGTTTCTATGCGAAATTTTTAGTTGCATTGTGTTTGTAGTCACTAAAACTACCACCCGGCTTCGTTTTCGGTAGCAGTCTTGAGATACCCTGTATACCGGGTACCTCTCTCATATGTGAGAGGCTGCCTGGGTGGGTACCACCGCAATGTCTATTTCTCCCGTCAAACAGCAGTTTAAATGCACTGTTGTGTTTCGGATTGAAGGACATTGTAGCCAGAGTAACTACTGGACATATTGAGACTTAACATCTTATGTCTCAGGATGGCGAGCGCAGTGGAATGCCAAGCATTGCTTTATAGTTCAAGATGTTGTTTGGTTTTGCTACTGTTCATGAGCGGTCGCATCGCTTACCATCAGGCGAACGGCATGCTCGTCTCGCCATTCACAGCAATAAAAAAAAAAAATAATAATAATATAATTGAAATAAAACTATTATTTACGGATTTTATCGCGTATTTGGTTTATTTTTTACCTTTTTTTATATTCTTACACCTCCGCGAAGTCTGTCAAGTGATCGAAACGTTGCGTCGGAATGTTGAAAAATGTAAAAATCAATGCAAATCCGCATTCAAATCCGTAAATAATAGTTTTATTTCTATATGTACCATTCGCGTACATATAAAAAACATTAATAATATATTGAAAAGTAATACAAATTCACATAAAAACAAAACCGGTTATACAACCATAACCGCTCAAAGAGCAGTGCGATTAATATCAAACGTTGAAACTGAGATGTGAGTGTGTAATGCTGTGGTGGTCACTCGATATGGTGGCGACGGTGTGGTCACGTGGTCACCAGCAGGCGACGCGACGTAGAAGATTCCCGACTTTCGACTTGAACAGAAGCTAACTGCCTTTTAGCTGTTCTTATGTTACATCAGCGGTTTTTAACCATAGGGGTGCGACATATGAAAAATATTTACATACATACATACATAAACTCACGCCTTGTTCCCAGAAGGGGTAGGCAGAGGTGCGAGGTGAAAAATATTTAAAACGATTATATCGATTCCAGCGCCCCGCTTTGGTGAGAACGAGAAATTATTGTGTAAGTAGTTTAAATGAAATTGTTAAATGGCGGTAGTGTGCCACTAAACCAAGCTTTTTTTTTGTAAGTTTGTATTATAAACTTCTGTAAATTTAATCAATGTCAATTTGATAAGTTACAAGAGTTAGGCTTTTTGCCTGCCCAATGACCACTCAGTTTGTTGACTGGTTTAGTTATACAAGGTATATCAAGACTGCTACCGAAAACGAAGCCGGGTGGTAGTTTTAGGGACTTCAGACACAATGCAACGCTGAACAATTATAAGACATGTTTCAGTGTAAACAATTTTGGATGGTCTTTAAAATAAATAAATAAACCGCATGATAGTCTAAGTTTGGGCACTGTTTACAAACCTAAAAATAGAATTATTTATGAGTAAAGTTATATCTGAGGAATCTAGGATACTAAAACTTATATTCTAACTACCAGTAGTTACTATGTCCAGACATATTGAGACTTACGATCTATCGATTACTACGAGGCAAATAACTTTCGTAGCAATAAAAAAATATAGACTTACATACACACTTATAAGTGATTACATTTTTACAAAGTAAGTACAAATCTGAATATGGTATTTATTTAACGTTATCCTTTTGAGTGTGTGAGAAATTTTAGAGGTCTTCAGGGCATATTTCCGCAATCGCAGACAATACACAAATATTTGCACATATGACACAAATGGTGCTCGAATCGCGGTGATGCGATTGAACCTTTTAAATTCGTCATAGCAACAGAAACAAACAGTACTATTTATCTTGAAACAATTTGTAACCAAGAATAAACGATTTTTTACGAACATTTTATAATGTGTAAGTTATAATGTGTTACATAAAGTAAATTGTGATTTTTCGTTTATCTTATTTCTGTTTCTCCCTCTCGTCAGTAACACGAAGTCCACTGCTGGATTGCACTTCTCATCAGATGTATATAGTGCACTCCTTTTTCTGTACGAATATGTTACAAATTAGATGCGGCGCCCTTGATAACACCATAACTTTAATTTAAAAAATCCAGTTATCAACCGCTGACTGGCCAGACAAATTAAAAGCCAAAATGCAATATCAATAACATCATTATATCACAACATAAGAAACCTAATCTCCACACGCAACCATGCAAATTAATTCGTTAACACGAAACTTCGAATTACGAACACATAATATATTATGGAAAAAATATAATTATATGCAAAATAGTGGTTTTAACTAACGTAGCTTCGGAATGTGCGTCCTCGATACGGGTTGAATTTGTGCCGTCGTATTCTCAATTTACTTAGTGAAATGTGAAGAAATGACTAGCCTAGCTGCCCATTAGACTATGGAGAATTATTGTGCTCTGACAGTTTCATGTGATCTTGTTTGTTACAATTGACATAATTCGCGTAGGCTGTATGATTTTGCTCCCTTTGCTTTATACTTTTTATGCGTTTTGTTTATGCTTAAACTATTCGCATTAGCATTAACTTAGTATACATTATTTGAGACCAAATTATTACATTTGATAATTGGTTTATATCTTTGGTTCATACTGATATCTATAATTTTCTTACAAGCCTAGATACATTTCAATAGAGGAATAAATACACGTTTGTACGATTTTATAATTACGTTCATTCAGGAACCGAACGCAAGCAAATATTAAACAACTTGACATTAAAATATTTCTTAAAAAATCCAACCGAAGCCCCGATCATAGTCCATATGCGCAAATAAAGTTGTATTTAACCTCACTTCACAACCCACAACAATTTTAATGGCACTTAACTTGTGCACAATCCTTGTGTTTACATTAATGATTATTACTCTGTAATAACGTAATTAAACCTCTTTATAAACTAAACATGCCGCTTTGTGATCAATAAATACAAACATTCAAGCCTCAATCTCTATAGGGTAAGCAGAATGATTACCTATTATGCATTTAACCGTTAAATAAGTCACAATATATGTAACCGAATCTAATGTGACACCATCATTTTTTTTAAGTAGCTGTTATTTGACTTCTGTCGTATCAATTCGACGAATCCGTTTTAATCACCGATTTAAAAATAGGGACTATCATCATTATGACTTTATATTCATATTTCTTGAGTTAATAGATATAACACATATTTTAATGAAGATATCGATCTAATGACCGTCTCTAGACCAGAGTACTCATGGGTAAAGGAATTTAGAAAACCAACACAGTAAATGTATTCCTATAATATTTCTCTCGGACGTTTCTTTAAATATTTCCTATAACTTTAATTACCTATATTAAATTTAATGGAGGTACAACTTACGTGGACCTAAATTAAACATCATAGCTTTACGATCAATATAATATTGTTGACAGTGATATCGAGTTCATGTCTTCCCTTGCTGGTATATTATTTATTATTACAATATGATGTCATAAAATCAGAATATGTAAAACAGATACATAGATAAATAAATAAATAATAAATAACACCCAACAGTCACATACATAGTCCTGACCCCACATTAAGATCGAGTCTTGTGTCGTGTGTATCAGGAACTACGAGAGACTTTTCGGTCCCAAAACACCCAAACCCGAAAGAAATATTTGTGAGCCGCACAAATATTTTTCTCAGTGCGGGGATCGAACCCGCAGCCACTCGTTTCACAGGCGGCGTCTAACCGAC
Organism: Hyles vespertilio; assembly: GCA_009982885.2. Taxonomy (NCBI): domain Eukaryota; kingdom Metazoa; phylum Arthropoda; class Insecta; order Lepidoptera; family Sphingidae; genus Hyles; species Hyles vespertilio. Next base: position 21,784,200 of record CM042807.1, read on the forward strand.
TGCGCCACGGAAGCTGTCTGGTTAGATACACTAAGGCTGAAGATACTGCTGAGAGAGTTAAGAGCCTTTGCAATATACTTATCGCTTTACTAAGCTTGTTTTAAGTCAATAAAATTTCCAATGCCAATTTTGATGTACATTCAGACTGCAGACATAATCATTGTCCACTCATATCCCCCGATCTGATATTTTTCCGAACCTTCTGTAGCTTACTTTATTAGCCGATACTACCTACTCCTACTGCAGGGCACAGACCTCATCTACTATCAAGAGTCCACCGCGCTGGCCTAGTGCGGGTTGGTGGACTCTTCATACCATATAAATTCTTACAAATCGCTATCGTATGCAGGTTTCCTCGCTCCTTTACAGTTATAGTGACTAGCTATCAATACACACATAAACCCGAAATGTCAGAGGTGTGCACTGGGATTCGAACCCGGGACCGACGTGAACATATTGACAACTAAGTCTGGTCCGTTTGCTAACAGGCTACCACGCACTCTTGATAACTCTGTTTCATTATCATGATCTCGGCCACAGGAAGTCCACTGCTGAACATAGACCTCCCCCAAGGACCCCACATCGACCTGTTGGAAGCGGCCTGCATCCAGCGACTTCTAACTTATAACTCTGTTTCCTTACTAATATTTCTACTAGTTCTACCATCAAATAAATTGCTATTTACACACCTTTCAAAGTAATCCCATAAGCAATTACATTTACTAATAATCCCGCCATATTATCTACGCCAGTTTAACATCACTAACCTACAGCAGGTCCATTGAGAGCAGACGAGCTCCCGGACCGGTCCGTTCGGAACCTAAATCAAGCGCAAGTGTGTAAGTGGCGCGAGGAATGCTACGGTCTCGGCTTGGCGCTTTTATTTTAATGTTTCTACAGCTTTGGGGGGGACTTTCCATTGTAGTTGGAGGTTGGGTGGTTTATGTAGTTCTTGTCTAAGTTGTGTTATGGTGGAAGAATGGAATCAAAACAAAATTAGAATATTTTTTTCATGTTATCTATTTCAATTCCTATAAGTGTTCTTATAATCGTCCTCTTATTATTTCTAGTATTAAAAAGTACTTAAATAATACAATAAGCAGATGTGAATGGAAAGTGTAACTTAATGGCCTCTATGCGAACCACAATCGAAGACAAATAGCAATATAAAACCTGGGTGATTTAGACTGAATGTCACTATCACTAATAGTTAATTAAACTAAACTTAGTTCACTAATTATATGAATTTTAATAACTTTATGTTTATCATTTTTGCACGAGCGGAACTGAGTTTTCGATAAAACACGATCACATTAGGTATAAAAAATCCAATGACATGATTATTGTATGCGACAAAATCATCGTAAGTTCTGGAATAAACAAACCAAATACAGATAAACAAATACATATTCAATAATCCAAACTAAATATATCAAGGAATATCGAATCGAGTCGAAAACTTAGTATCGGTGCGTAGATTTTGCGTCTCGATGAAACCTACTTTTTGTGTAAGGAAAATATATATTTTCAATAAATATAAACATAATTGCGACCCAGACTCGGAGTTCTTGAAGAAATAAACTTCAAGTATAAAAAAAATTATTCTTTTGTCTTCGGCTACAGAAATGTAAAATGTGATTATAAATACTTTATTTTAAAAAAATATGTTGCCCTGAATAAAACAGGAAAGTGGAAAAAAAAGGACAAACTGTAAAAATGCTTTAATTAATTTTATGTAGTATCGGGACGAACGATATTTTTACCGATGCTATGAATGGGCGTTCTCATTTATTAATCAAACCTTTATTTTTTTTTCAAAAAAGTATCTCTATTTTGGAAGCAAGAGTTCGTTTCAAAAGGGCTTTGCAATTTACTCGTTTTTGAAATCTTATAGGAATGAAACTTAACCAAGCCCTAAGGTACCAGTTTTGAGAACCAGTAATTTAATCCTATTATAAGCAGATCACACATTAGCAACGCAAAACGCATAAGAATCTAAATATGATTCCCAAATAATTATTAGTCACGGCAATTTCGTATCAATATCGAATTCCTATGCATATTCATAAACGGTTGCATGTTAACTAACTTATTAACATAAAGCTGACAAATAAGACATAACGCAACAGCTATTAGGCACTCCGCATAGCTACGATTCCGATTACGAAACTTATTATGATTGGGTGTTTCGTTCTTTGGATTGTCTACTGTTTTAAAGTGTTTCTCATAATCATGTTTATTATGATGAATATCATTGGGAACATTATTTTCATCATTATTTATGTCATCGTCATCTCACCTAAATGATCAATGGTGCTATAAAAACCATATTCTACCTTACTCAATTCACCTTATTACCATCGCCACATATTCTTCACATCCAATATTTAAAATGATAACGTTAAATTGTTATTTAATTCCTTTTCCTTTCAAAAAACTTGAAAACCCCCAACCAAGTGGCCTGATGATCACATTTCTCAAGAGATCTGAAAGGCGTGTAAAACTATAAAGGTTGTTGATCCGGCAATTTCATTCATACAAGATCCAACAGCAAAGTTGTTCGTCAGGTTATTTTATTAGACAGTGCCATGACTTTCAAATAATTTCTTAATTTTCCACTAAAACTATAAAACTTTATCCTCTGAAGAGACTTATTTCAAAGGCAAGTGCTAAAAAGGGTTTATCCAGCGTTTGTAAAGCACCCCAAACTTCTATATTATAAGTGTTTTAAGGGATGTGCGTGACTTTCTTTTATGATGTAATTGCAGTATAGAACAAACTGTAATTTAGGTGGAAAATGGGGGAAAATTATGACCTCATAAAAATATAATGCGTTCAACAGTCGGTCGTCGACCTCACTCCGCATCGCCTTCGCGATTTATTCAATATCACAATAAGACGGACTTTATTATCCTATTCCATGTGTAGAAGTCTAGCTTATTAATATTAAACATGTGTGTAAAACTACGGACTTTGGTATTAGACATAAAAAACATTTTACTATTTATCATTGTGTTCCCGGTAAATTTTACTAGAATCTGTAATTATTGATTATTACTGAACATGGAATTTTGAGTTTGGATTCAACATCGTCATTTTGTATAATAAATATAATTAATATGGGATTTTATTGATGATCTTCCAGGCTACGAGATGTTCCATATTACGAGTACTCGTTGGTTCCCTACCAAAATAATCAGGAAAGCTTAATATGTTAGTTCAGAGAGTAAAAAAACACGTCTAACGCAAGTAAAGTCATGAATCTCGCATAATACGTAACTTTGGGAAGCAAATAGTAAGTCACAGCTGAGGCATGCGCGCTCGGTCAAGGCTGCCCGCTCGCTTTTTATCAAGAGGCGCGAAAGTTCAGCGCTCTCTACCCACCATCTAACGCACTACCCGCCGGCATTAAATCTTCTACAAACCACTCAATTTATGGCAGCTCTCGGGCATTTAAATATTCCAGTTTCATTTAAAACAGTCACGTACGAGATTCGAATCTTTAAGATGCAGTTGACGATGAGTAATATTCAAATAAAGTAAGAAAATTTGTCGTCACTCACTTGAAACTAGATTCTAAAATAATGGCTCAATTCGATGATTGACACAGTCGTATATGCAGACAAATCAAAACAACATTAGATACTAGAAGTAGGTCACGGATTCTACATAAAAAACGACATTCCCGCGGAGATCATTAGAGCAACAACAAACAAGCACGAAATAAAAATATCAACCAATTAGTTCGCAAACAAACAACATCCGTAAAACTAATTTACACCTATAAACTAGTCATAAAAATAAAACAGAGAAGGCGGTGCATAATCAAGATACTAATAACGTGTTACATGAAAATTTAGATCAGGGTCAAGAATTGTCTCAGGGGATTTTTGGAACGGACAATAGTGCCCCGGTGACACCGTGGGATTGTGGAGCCATATCATACAAGTCAGAACAATAATTATTACACTTGTTCACGATATCAGTCACTGTAATGTTGAGAATTTAGGTTTTGATGATACTTAAGACTGTGTTTCACACTAACAAGATATTGGTAACCAATCTGCTACTTTTCGCACCTAACGGTGTCGGTGAGAAAACGTTGAGCTATAAACAATAATGACAGTTAATGATGATATTACAATATTTGAAGCATCAACTGTAATAAATCTGTTCAATATTTAGTAGCTGCACGTTCATACAAAGTTCTTTGACTTGCACTTAAGCGTGGAATTGAAATACTGATGAATGAATAACATTGATCTGCAGCCAGCGAATGTAAATACTAAAATACGTGTAACATTTGTCAATTAGTACAATCGATAGAGCATAGCGAACAATACGATTGTCGTGTCCGATGATTTTGGTGAACGATCAGTCATGTCTGTTCGCATAAAAGACATCGTTAAAGACAAATTCTATCATAAATCATCCAGTCATATAAACGGAATTGATTAACCGTGTGCAGGAATCGTTGGCCCCGATTTTGTGTGTATTAAAGCCAGTTTGCATTTTTCTGCTTTGATTATAATGAGTAGCGGATCTTCTGGTATGGAGATAATCACCGTAACATTTTTATATCATTGCCAAAAATAAATTTATAAATTGGTTTGGCCAGAAACGATTCTTATTTTAAAACAAACGGAGTAAAAAAGCCAACGAAGCTGAATAATTGATTGTACGCGCTGTTTGGTGTGGCTTTTTCTGTTGCTATATGTGGCTTGTATCGCTAGGGAACCTCGTTTACCACAATAGATTTTTGCGTTACTTTTCACGCTGCATCAACAACATTCTATAACAATAACTAGCATTTCAAATTCAGTTATAATATTGTTTTGTTTTGTCTGATCTATATTTCCTGATTCAGATTCTGGATTAATTGTTATTAAAACAACTAAATTAACCCTTGGATTTATAATGTGGTCTCAATGCCACTTTTTGGTCCTATTCTCTCACACGACAATGAAATCATTTGAACAATCCGAATAGAACATTATCATCCACGACGTAGCATAGACATTCAAACGATCTTGATTTCACATCGAAACCAATAAAATTAAATATCCCAACTCAATCCGAAAGACCTTTTTAAATCCCTTAAGCCCATCTAGCTTATGGAAGTGCAAGTAAAAAGCGTCTAACAGTACGCGTAATTACATACACCCTGCGTCCATTAGGAGTTGCCATGATTTTGTAACGGTTTCTGCGCCATCATCTTATCAGGCACCGTACTATCGGTGTTCTTGCATCTCGCCATTATGATTATCCGACGTAATAATATCAGGGTAATGGATGCAAAAAGTTTACCTTTTATAGCAATATTTTCTAACTATATTTTCGCTAAAGTGTTTTATGTCATCAAGTTCAAAGCAATTATAACAAATGGAGAGGAAATAACTTCTTTCTCTTTTATAATATCGACATATAAGAAAGAATCTAATATTTAAAAAAAACGTTATATCTCAAATATAATCTCAAACAGAATACAATGGGCATTAAGACGATGACCGACTTCATAATGGTGATAACCTAACCAGAAAATTCGTAACTTATATTTTTTATGCCTTACTTACCTATATACCTTAAACATTAGAGAAGGACCCTAACACCTAAACCAGCGATATCTCCAGCCGCACAGCTAACTTTCCACGTATGAAATCACGCCTTAACACCATTACCCCAACGTTTAATAGGGTTTTAGTCGGCCTCGAAACAGACACGAAAAGTTCTCTATTACTTATGTTTATTACCATAACTGTCAAAAGATTTGCTGTATGATATTGACTTCAGCCGCAATTAGATTTTATTGCGTTGGAAATAGGAAATTCTTAGAGTATTTATATATAGAGGGAGCGCTGTCATACACTCGCGTTTTGAAAAACGTAGGGGAAGGCCGCGCAAAGTGGATACCTTAAGGTATTTAAGGTTATAGCAGAAAAGGTATATAATACAAAATCAAAATAATTATCAGAAATCAGTCTTTATTTATTGCTCGTACAAATACGGACATCAGTTACCATTAATATTCAAACAATAATCAACTACAATTAAAATTTAAAAAAGTACGAAAGTATTCGCTTTGCCCGGTACCCCGGGTAAAGCGGATACAGTACTTGGGCAAAGTGAATACCCATATTCAATCTCTGAAAACATAAAAATAACTTAGATAAACTGAAAAAAAAATCGTATACAAGGTTTGCCTATACAAGGTCGCATAAGCCAAACCATACGTTTTAGCTGTGCTTTTTATTGTTTCTCCAACTCTGCACAAATCAATAGCTGTTTCCATAGCATTTTCATCCCACGTTCCTCCTCCTGCTTAGATTTTTTTTTTATATTTATTCACCATCTGAAACAAATAAAAGACATGTTTAGATAATAAGTCACCAATGAGAAATGGCAGGTAAAGTGAATAGGGCAAAGTGGACCATATCCACTTTGCCCTATTCACTTTGCCCGACTAGGTCAGTTTTGAGGTTAACACTATTTATACAGAAACTAATAATTCTGACTTTCTGTTAAATATACCATAAAAAACTACTTTGATATACTACCAAATGAAGACATTCCTATAAATCAAAAACTAGTAATACAGGAGAATTGATCAATGTACTTACCGCGTAAAATCAATCTTTTATTTACGAAAACACAAATCTCCACTCCGCGGATGAGACACGACGCGGCCCCTCGCTTCGATGTTTGCCGCGTATTAAACCAAGATGGCCAAAAGTAACAGTGGTGGCGTGTTGAATGAAAAAATAATAATTTAGGAATAGTGGGGAGTATTCGCTTTGCCCGGGGTATTCACTTTGCCCGGCCTTCCCCTAGATATTTTCTTGTTCGTTATGTTGGTAGCACTGCTATATTAATGTTACCGATAAATGACTTTTCCACGAAAAATATATAAATAAATAAATAAACGGAAATTAACATATTCACGTTACATTGTTTTAAGCTGTCATAATACAAAATATTAACAATAAATGAAAAATAAAACTCACCCTTGGCTTATTATAATTTATTTCGCTCCAAATTCAATTATTTTATATTTTTTACATAAAAATTATTCCGGAACTTTTTCGGAATTTCAACAATTTAATTACTTGCAACATTGAATAAAAAGGCGTTCGAAAATTCAAAAATATGAATGTTTTTCTGTAAAATTATTTAAATTATATCTTGTTAATTAATAAGAAATTGGATTTATTGTCGATGATAAACGAATACACAGTTAATAATTAACCCCTAAAATAAATTTGGATGGTATTCGATAGCGCTAAACTACATTTTTTGATTTTTCTTTTTCATGTAAGTCATGCGTATTCCAAGCTGTCACAATTCACACTGGATGTAGAGAAGAAAAAGGTGGTCCCGGCACCACCATTTTTATCTACGTTTTCGAAGTACCAGCGCTCCCTCTATATGTATATACTCTAAGAGGAAATTAATACTTGAAATCAAACCGAAAATTGAAATTGGAACAGCACGAAGTGGATTTGTAAGTTAATATTTTTAATTATGAACCAGACAAAGGCAGTTTTAACGCAAATCCTTAAAAACATAATTGAGATCAAGTTCAATGAATTTTATGAAACATATTTTATATTTTATTAAAAGCTATGGAAAGCTGTATAAAACCTAAGAAATACGGTTGTAACCCGAAACAATTGAATAGAATAGGAAACAATATACATAAGCCTTGGGTTTGCGGAGACAATTGTGTGTAAACTGAAAAACGAAAATTGCTTTTTCGGGCTGCATTCAATTTCTACTCTGAACTATTTTGTTTCGATTTCGAATGCAACAATATTTTAGTCACTTCGTTCTTTGAGACACTTGTTCAAAATCCATTGGACAGTTTGCAGTAGGTTTTTTTTTATTGCTACGAATGGCGAGATGAGCATGCCATTCCTCTGATGGTAAACGATGCAACCGCTCATGGACAGTAGCAAAACCAAATAACACCATGAATTACAAAGCAATGTTTGGCATTCCACTGCGCTCGCCATCCTGAGACATACGATGTTATGCCTCAGCATGTCCAGTAGTTACTTTGGCTACAATGTCCTTCAAATCGGAACACAACGGTGCATTTACACTGCTGTTTGGAGAAATAGACGTTGCGGTGGTAACCCAGCTTGTCGGCTTCTCACGTATGAGAAACCTACCACCTGTACATAGTTTGATTAACATTTTTAGCAATATACCACGAGCTTATCAAGTCCAAAATTCTATCGTTTTCATAAATAATAACATTCTACTACGGATCTGTCATTCACACTATAACATGGAACATCCCATTACAAATTCACCCGACAATCCCACTGACCAATTTAACGACACATAAATCGTATACATTGTAAATCACACACATATTCTGCGCATGCGCGTGCAATTTCATCGTAATAATCGGCAAAAATTCTCGGACAACACATTTTGCAGTCGACTCATGAGTGCAGTGTTGATTTATATGTAAAACAGTTGGAGACAGGCATTCCAATTCATTGTTTAGTCAAATCAGAATCAGTTTAACTCTAAACGATGAACGCGACGGGTTTGTCATATTGAAAATATTGTTGGCATGCGTCTGATGTACACAAGCGTAATAGGATCTTTATAATACATCACTTACGTATTTAATCATACATATAGTTTTGTTTTAATTAATACAACTACCAGACTATTTTATTACCAATCTAAGTTAAAATTAAAGATTTTCTCTATATCATGAAATTTTAAAATGATTTCATTTTTAGGCTATAAATATTATCCTTACGGGTATCGAACTCGCAATCTTTATATAAAAAAGACCAATTGTTTTGTTGCTTCTCCAATCAATATTCAATCAGTACCCGACTGTCAGTTGTCGATTAGATTAGCCAAAAAAATCCTAACACCCACCAACATGTAACCGCAAATGAATCAGTTCATTTTCATTCTTATTTTGTTTATTATTTGGTTAAAGATTTTTTTCACTTAGTGATAATTTAATTTTGCTGTTAATTTACTTTCACTTGAATTGAGGTTTCGTTTTTTTTTGCCATACACACGTACATCTTTAATTCACAAAACAAAGTAGCAGCTTCATTTATTTTTACACTAATTTCGGTTTTAGATTACCTTTACCGCACTATAACGGTGAAGGAAAACATCGTGAAGAAACCTGAATTCTGTAACGATTCGGAAGAACGGCTATGGTATGTAAAAGTCCGCCGCACCAGGCCAGCATGGTGGACTATATGGCCTAAACAATCTCAATCGTATTCTCGTTTGTAGAGGAGGCCCCTGCCCTGCATTGAGAAGTACATGTAGGGACTGATACAATAACAAGAAAATATAACCTTCAGCTCTTAATGACTCTATTAAAACTACGTACGCTATTCCAGTAATGACGATATTACAAACAATCATTTGATAAAATATGCACGACAGGAATGTTTACGAACATACCTCAACAAAACATAACAAATGCTAATTAACATTTCTAAAATAGTTGATAATCATAATACAAGTAAAACAACAAACATTACAATATAATTTTGGCGGAAGCAATTTAAATGAGGAAATGGTTACGGTGGACGCGACCGATGTTTGATGTTACCTCATCAAACGACCATTAAACGCAATGTCAAGTTGAAAAACTAAAACAATTGCCCATTACGAATTGTATCACTGGCAATAATAAAAAAAGCTGTTTAAAGATGAGTGCGCACTGAAGCATTCAATAGCAGTAAAAAACTATAAACCAATATTGAGTTGCAGTCACCTTATTAAATCTTATGAATAGCTGTTGACTTATGAGGATTGAAGACCATTCAGTCTTTGTGTGTATTAATAGCCTTTATCAATCGTTAGAAGCTTGCCATTAGACACAAGAAGGCCGGTTAAACAACCTCTCTAATCAAGTTGAAGTTCTGCTAGGACAATCATAAGCAAAATCAGCTCTCACACCCGTGTTTGTTTTCAATTCAGCATGTTTGGAATACAGCATAAACTACGTTTTACATTGATATCCATTACCTACAATTGTCCTAAAGGATTCGCATTAATCTTAAACAACCGTTCTTTTGAATTTTCAATTTGAATTCTTACTATTTTACCATGAAAGCTTAAATCAACTGCCCCGCTTTTGGTACGTCTAATAAAGGCATATATCAACAACAAAGTTGCAATACCGCAGATACACACCGGAATAATCCGTGTTTGCTCTCCCAAACATATTGATGCTTTGCGAGCGAAATTCCACTCGGCGTTAATACATTTCCTATGAAACATCGAGTGCGAGGTAATCCACGGATTGCTGTCCAATTTTATTCAGCGACCGATGCTAAGCTGCCCGATGCAGTTGTAGTACGTTTATGAAAAGAATTCCAGTAGGATTATAATGCTGTGCAATACATATGTACTCCTATTGTAGGCATAGCTGACGAATTATATATCAAGTAGCGTATTGATCAAAAGAAGTGAAGGTGCTACATTTAATTGTTGAAATTAATATCAAAACTGTTGACCTAATTTCTATTCAATACTGTTAATGGATATTTAAAAAACAATACATACTACTTTTCCCTGTGGAGACAACAATAAGTATAAATATGCTACAGATTTTACCAGTTCCAAAGTCCAAAAATTTTGTAAACTTATCCATCACTAAGTTATCGATCAGAAATTAAAATCACAGATTAAAATTTCATAAGAGTATATTTACAGATATGATTTGATAATTCGGCCACACACCTGTACTCTGATAACAAACATTTCACCTGGTTTGTACTGACAGAAACATAAAAGCAAACATTTTACGTAACACATTATCGCATATATGCCCACTGATAGCACGGGACTACTCCAAATCGAGAATTAGATTGCGGGGGCTTAGGCCATTGTCCAAGAAATTCGTAAAAATCTCCACAATATCTAAGTTTTCTCACTATATTTTCTTCCTCGTTATTTGTCAAACAGCAATCATTGCCATACAAGAACAGCCACCAGTCCCAAAAAGTCATGTTTTCTTCCTCGTTTATTTGTCAAACAGCAATCATTTCCATTTAAGAGCAATCACCAATCATAGGTATGCTGCCAGTCTTTACGAAACAGGCATACAGTTTTGTGGAAAGTCCTTAAGTAGTCAAGTCAGGAAATATCAATCAGGAAAGCTGTTTCCACATGGCAAAATAAGATAAAGCACAGTTTTGAAGAAATGAAACTTACATAAAAACATTAAATATCTGTTAGACAGCGAGTGATCAATACCAGGAACCCAACAGACGACGAAGTTACGTAATAGCCGTTTCATTGGAGAAAAGTTTCGAGAAAATGTGCTTTATACCGCCGCTACCGTTTGCGGTATGGTTGCCAGATTGATTGATATCTTGTTTCTGTTGCGACTACAGAAATGAAACATTAAAACGCATTGGCATTGACCATTGTGATAATTTATGATGTGTAAAATATGGAATCCGATTAGTAGTCCTGTACAAAGAGAAAATCTAACCAGGTGAAAGGTACATTGTATTTACTATGGCCAATAATACTTTCCGGTAATAACGTGCAAATAGTTGCAATTACTTTTAAAGAATATCAATATTAATACCGTAACTGTAACTCTAACTAATCAGAATCCAACAGTATATAAACTAATCCTTAAAATAATTTCTAGAAAATTCTTCACCAGACATCCCAGAAATTATCAGGTACATCGACATAAATCCAAGCGGCAACCCTACCACAGACCGTTAGATCAATTGAGCTTTTAGTGGTGAAATTATCGGACCTACAGTAAATGAGCATCGTGGAACAGGTTTAGCAGTAGAGGCCCGTAAATAAGAGCATCCAATAGTCGTAAGAATTATTGGGGCTAAAGTAGTGTTCGATGTACACGATCGAAATTGTTTATTAATTGCAATATCTAGAGAGTTCTCGGCAAAATGGAATGTGGATGAAGTAGAATTTAAAATTATAGTTATTTTATGAAACTTAAGTGAAGAAATAACAATCGAGATTCATATTGTTCCTAGAATAGATGATGCAAAAGATCAGGAAGGTGGTAAAGATTGAACAGCGATATAGACACAAAAGCGGATTAGTACAATGCTAAATGTTTACATTCTGAAATGAAAGCAGGTAAAGTAAAATGTGTTTATAAGCAGGCGTAAAAAGTATAGAAAGTAATTATTAATTAATCTATTGTTTCAAGTTACCAATGGCTTGTTATAGTAATTTTAATTGGTGTATACTGTATTTGCAAGCACAAGTTCACAAATATGCGCTTTGAATAGTGCGATAGATTAATTAATACCGACTTAGGGAATAAATAAATGAGACTACTAAATAGTGCCGACCTGAAATAACTTTTAAGTATTGATAGAAACGATTTTAATCTCAAAAGAACGCTTGTTCTCGAGAAGAGAAATTAATTTACGAGACTAAATTCTTAAAATAAAAGTCATTTTTAGTTTTAATTAAAACCTACATATAAACTACAATAATAACTAGGTCAACATCATAAAATAAATGAAACCAGAGCAATACATAAGTGAATCTCAGATACGTATGCCAAAAACTATCAGACATTATAAATGCTGTACGAACCAGCAATCAATTGGTGAAAGATTTATGAGTTCAATACATCAAATACTAGAATACTAATATTTATCGCCTTTTTAATGTACTGTTCATATATTTTTTTATTATTTCTAATACATTTCTAATAATGTTTTACTGCAATACCGGCTGACCAATAACCATCCTCTTCCCATAATTTTTCTTTCCCACTTCCCTGATTTGATGAGCCGGCGACACATCCAGGATTCAATTGTTATGAATTTTCATGGGCGACAGCGATCACTTTCCATCAGTTCGTTCATCATTCGTTTGCTGAACCTCTGCAGTAAAATATCCGTACAAATCAGGTTCTTCCCATATTCAAACTAATCGACCGTTTCAATTATTCATCATTCTAACAGAATGAGAACTTATCGGACATCGACTTCCCGTTTCTTACATGTTATTGGGCGATCCCATTACGTACAGTTTACATTACTACAAGCACTTTTCATCCAGAACAAATCATTTATGGGATGACAGCCTCCATAGCGAAGTTGGTAAGACTAGGTTCGAACCTCGCACCGATTCATATTTATGTGATCCGTAAATGTTTCGGGTCTGAGTGGCTGTAATAAATGTGGTGAGAACGAAAGTCTCTCGCAGTTTCAGATCGACAAGACTCAGTGGATCTGAATGAGGGGTCAGGCTTATATGCTGTTGGATGTATTTATTCATTAAATACTATCGTCAGAGGAGAGAATACAAGACATAACTAAAAAAAAATGTTATAAGCATTTACCGTTGCAATGACATTTCCAATATCTTATTACGGAGTATGTTTCTGAAACTCGTTTAACGCTGTTTATTTTGGGATCTTTTCTTTTGAATGGAATTCATTAAGTTAGTCCTTCAGAATCCAAATGCAAGTTTTATTTTATGGCTATCTCAAAGATGCAAGAAGAGATTGATGAAAATGGATTAAGCGAAAATGGTGTTAGTATTAGATTCACTTAGATTTCGTCTATCCCTATGGAATACTGGGAAGACATACTAAATAATATAATATCCATAAAAAGAGTTAAAATATTATAATCTCCACGGCAGTAGATTTATCTGAAAGCTGCTAGCGAGATTATAATTTAAATTTATTTAATATATCAAAAAAAGAAATAGAAGTATTTTTACGTATTTAGAATTATGGTTTAACAGGTTACTAAGCTGTTTATACACTAATTGTTTTCAATAAAGTAAGTCTCTTTGAATCCAAGAATAACTAATTCAAAGAAACAAAAAAATGCAAATATTCAACCATCAAGATAACTGATACTGCAACATTGAATTAAACGAGATGCGAAGTGAATAGAAACGGGTTCCCTCACAGGTGTGCGCTAACCAAATAGAATTTCATTAGAATGACGTCTCATTATCTGAAATACTAGTTATATTTACCATAATATCTATTACACTAGGTGCATTCGGAAATAATTGTCCAATAATATGAAAGACACCACCCATTATGATTCCTTATTATTAATTTACATGTACATATTTATTTTTAATGCTCGTATCAATTTGTAAGTTAATGCTCCTATTAATTTCTTCTGGCAGATGAACGATAAAATCAAAATTATTTTTATGATGCTTAAATCTTTGAGTAGATGTTAAAGCTAATGTTATAGATCGTGTTAGGTCTGTAGTCTATTTGTTTATTTTATACTAGCGGCCCGGCCCGGCTTCGCCTGGGTGCAAATACAGATTCCAGTCCATACTTTAATTAAAATCAACATGACAGCCCTTGTCTAAACTGCTTGTCCCATTTTATCCACCTTATATTCTATTCTATCCCATCTCTCCAGATTTAAATAATTATTTTGCTACGGAGATATTATAACACTGTTACTACTCCGACGACATTCATTGAAATCAATTAAAAGATACCATAGCTGACCCGACCACGCTTCGCTATGGCTTAGTTATTATATGATTAATATTATATTCAATTATTTAACATAGCAAAAAAGCCCGACCCATCTTTGCCTGGATGCAGATTTTTTTTTTTTTTATTTCACACCAAATACATGTTATTTTTCGTATAAGCTCTTGTATACGTAAACATTTCCTATCCCGTCTATGTAGTCACTTCCCGATACGTCCCGTCCTTTCTCTTCATCCATCCATCCCGTCTTATACCGTGCATTTACATTTCGTCCTATCAAATCTGTCAGCTAACCCAGTCCTCTCGCGTACCTCCCACTCTATTATATCCCGTTTCAACATATCCAAATGGTGTTCCTTATAATTTTTTGACAGTAAACACTTCAGCGATTTTGATTATCCATGCAATATTCCATCCCTTCTTTCACCCCTACTATGCTGTTTTTCTATAAATATTACGCCATTACTTTTTGTTAGTAATAAAGAGATGAAATATTAATTTTCTTAGAAATAACTTCAGTGGTTTCGATTTTCTTCGGCATAACATTTCAAAATATATAATATTTCTATCAGTGAATAAAATAATATTCATATAGCGAACAAAAAGCCACTGTAAAAATTCGTGATAAAAGTAAACATATAACACATAACACACACACACACACACACAAACATACACTATTAGCACTTTCTCACACTGACACTCACAATTAATGTAATAACAATTATATTTAACTGGTTTCACAACACACAGGCAACGCTTAATTTGCGAACCCCTGCAATATTCTCCATATGTAAAATTGTTATTTTAAGAAAGATTTTTCATTTTCGAGTGATATTTTATCTTGAAAAAAAGAGTATCTTCTTACGTGTGAATATTATTTATTTAATTGTCCTATATTTATTTAACTTCATAATATATTCTCTTTTGGTTACACAAAATTAATTTCTGAACGCATGCATAAATATTTGACAACCAATTTAAATGACAATCACTTTTTATTAACATCATTAATTTACATCTTTAAAACCTAAAATACGCCATTAATCGAATATTATGGATATAATATGTTGTCGATTCGAAACCTTTATTTAAATACGTTATTTCATTTGAGGGAAGAGTTTACCGTATCGACGGGATGAACATTAAATGTTTGACAGTTACGAACCCATGAACATTTTGTATGAGAAAATGTTAATAAGCTAATAGAAACTCGGGAAACCGGGAACGTGATAAAAAAGTATCCTATGTCCTTCTCCTGGTTCTAAGCTACCTCCCCACCAATTTTCAGCCAACTCAGTTCAGCCGTTCTTGAGTTATAAGTAGAGTAACTAACACGACTTTCTTTTATATATATAGATAGATTATTCCATAGATATTTTGGACAGCAAATTCCTTAAAATACCATATCAGGTTCTACGTTGCTTAAAAAACTTACCAACCGTTCTGTTACTTCTTATCACTCGCAAAATCAACGGTATAACAAAAGCCAGAACTGCCTCAAACGTCTGGCAAACACAACTCGCAACTCAAGAGCTCACAGTTTATCTTACAAAGAAACTTTTTCCAAAATGCCAACCGCAGTGTAGTACCAAATTAGTCCTGGCAACTTGCCAGACGACGCAAGGACATGGTTACGCAACCCTCGAGACAGAGTACAATTATATGCCAGTCCTAATTAGCAGATGACAGGACCTCGACTGTGCAATCTTATCCTGGGAGATTCATTGCATGCTCAGTAAATGATACTGTGGTTTAAACACAGTTTTATTAGATGAAATTCCAGCTATTCAGTTGCGCCAATTAATAAGCCTACGTGATGATATGTGAAGTTACAAAGTTTATACTACGCGTGGTTGTTAATATAAATACTGAAATTCACAGCCTTCATTTAATCTAAGGAAACTAAGAAAAGTAAATAATAAAATTTACTGTGAATTTTCATGTAGATTCCCCTATTCTTTCAAAGCATCAAACGAAGGAGACGCCCTCGTCCAGTAATAGGACTTATTAAATAAAATGCCGAAATACCAAATTGCCTACTACAATCAATATTCATTTAGTAATTTCAAATTTAAATTTTTGTTATACGGACACATACTATTGTTACAATTTATAATACATCGTATAATTGTTCACCTTTAAAAATTATAAACGAAAATTAATTTACTTCTGTAAATTATAACAAACCCACAACACATGCATTTGCCAGACCGCCAAACCGCCAACGGAAAACGCACAACAAAACATTCAAACACAAATTGCTCGTGCAAACGCTATAAATTCCATTCCCAGCCCAGCAACAAAAGCACACCAGCTCATAACCCAACATCGATAACACTATTCAGTTTCGCTCTATCGATTACAATCGCAAAAACTCGCCGGGCAGCACTAGGCGATTATTTCTTCCTGTACGTTCCTGATTAACCCTCCAAGGAACATATTGCTACATGCAAGCGAAGTCCAAGTAAGGATGCGACTTTCAATGCGGTTGGTTAGCATTTCATTCACCGCATCGGATGTGATTGAACCCAGATCGCTGGTATCCTTGAGAACTGGTCGCAATCGAATATTGTTTTATACGTACGATGTGAGATTCTTCATACTTTTCCATTGCACTCGTAATCAAATGTACGCAGTGGCATTTTTTTGCCGATTATATCTAGAAATTTCTTGGAACATCTTTTATGAGTGGCGTTGGAAAACAAGTCGTTTTGTTGCATTCTACTTTTGGAGCAGCTTTCATTGCGTGTCTCTTTCTTACAATCGTTAATTATAGATAGAAATTAGTGCAATTTACTGAGTTGCCTCGTTCCTTTTTTGAGGTCAGTGTTATGAGAAAACTATTGCTTGAAGCATAGTACACTATCGCAGCGTCTGTGGTGCTGTATTCCCGAATTTTCATGTACTAAAACTGATAAGAATTTATTTCCGGTTCTTGTGGTTTGATTTTCAAAATCCTTGTAATCATACAATGTTATGGACGTCTTGTACATCCAAAATAGCTGTATAAAATCTTGTACCATCTGCACATTGATACAATCTGCGTTAAATTTATTATTTACATAAGAACTTTCCAGAGAAAAAAGTCTTTGTACACTTGGTTTTCTAGACACGTTTCATTTTTGGCGCGGAGTGGTAAGAAATTTTGGTGTATTGCGAAATTCAAATGTAATTTTGAGACATCTTTCTCACATACATTTGCATGTGAATAGAGATTATAATCGCAAAATTTTACTGTTGGTTAAAAATAACACTTCGACTGTTAGAAAGGGACAAGATATAGTGAGAAATATATTTTTCTCTACAGTTCCACAAATGTAATTTATTGCAAATAACATTAAAAATAGTAACTTATTTTAGACTTATTTTCAATTCAGGTCTAAAGTTTTTAATTTAAGTATTTCAGGTAACTTGGAAATTTAAATTGAAATATTTTTTTTTATTTATCATCGATATTCCGACTTACAAATATATTAACCAAATCGAGATTTTTTATGAATTAAAAAGCTCTCAAAATGAACTTCCTGGTAGAGAAACCGAAGTAAAACCTTTACAGCCTATAGACGACCAGACACGCCCACTAGTCAGACAAAAAAAACATAATACCTTTATTTTCATTCTATTAATAAAAACATTAAGTGAATATGTCATGATCCACTATCATCCTAACATTAAGACCCATCAGAACATTATCATTATTGGGCCATCACAACTGGGTGATCCCAATTGAGCCGACCCACGCGAGACTAGGCATACATAAACAAACAGGGCTTTCGCCTTATCTAAATAACGTACGATACAAATATGGCAATAAAGTTTTGAATCGGCCGTAAACAAACGGAGTGGTGTAGCCAAATCCAAGACAGGTGGGTGAGACCCCCTCGGAGTTAAAGACACCTGTACTATAATTATTGTACAGACATCGCATGATGTTGCTTGGCATTAAACATATATCTTAGTGATAAAAATAAAAGTAATAGTGTATTTTAGTATTTGTCAAAACCGGAAACGAAAAAATAATATTTTTTTCAAAGCACTCTATTTGCATACGTAAATTAAGACACAATCTAAAAATACCGAAAACTTTAAAACTCACGATTTTTTTCCATACCACTAACCCAGATTTAATTGACCATGTTCATATTTCTACAAAATTCTTTTTATTCCTTGTTTCAACACAAGTCCTGACCCGTGGGTCTATCCCCCAGTTGAAGAGACATTCCTAATTGATTGGCGACCGGTCCAGCGCGGCGGGGCAGGCCGGCTCCATTGATCACGTCGATGTGTCGGCGGCTATGTACCTCGACTGTACCGTTGCCTGGAACTCGCACATCTCACGCGTTATTTACACTGACTCAGCATATATCTTTTTAGTTCTATAATATAATTAAATTAATACACCCAACAATTACATGTATTGTCCTGACCCCACACTAAGATCGAATCTCGTGTCGTGGAACTACGAGAGACTTTTCGAACTCTTAACTCATCACAATTTTCATAATTTCTGTCGCCTAAACTATGCTAGCTATTCATGGCTTTGGTACTCTCCAAGAGCGGTCGTATCGCTTATCATCAGGCGTATGGCATGGTAGTCTCGCCACTCATAGAAATAAAAAAAGCTATGAGTCAAGACAGTCTACGGAATTCAATATATTTTTTTTAATCTAAAATTACTTATCCGCAAAAATTCATAACTCAAATCGACTCTAAAACAACTTCAAATCATAAAATATACAGATTACTTATCCTCAAAAATTCATAACTCAAATCTACTTATAACCATCTTAAAATCATAACAAAACATAATATACAACAAATTGGAAAATGGTCCACATACCGATAGCCGTCTTATCTCGTTTGTATAATGAACGTGCGTGGATTCGGCTCTTAATTTTAATCCCCTGGGCAATCATTAAAATACCTGTGCAAATCCTGACCTACATTGAGAATTTTGACCTGAATGTAAGGGTCAATGTTTACTGATAAGAAACTCAGTATCGTGATATCAATTAAGCCGCTGCTACTTTGAAAAATTGGTAAGAATGGAAAACCGTGCGACCTTCATGTTGCTTGAACCTAAACCTTTAGCTTAAATAATATTTTTTCAAAAGGAAATTATTATTTTCCAAAATAAATTAATGACAGTTCGTGCAAGATATTTTGATCATCATCGTCGGAATAAACATCCTGTTCAGTCTCAATAATAAGCAAAGGCATTTCTCATAAGACCTTAAGAGCGTATACACCTTGCGCGCAAAGTCAACTATAGGTATTTCTTCGTTAATTTCACGCACACATAAGCGACCAAAGCTGTGTGCGTAGAGCTGCCGCGTCGGCTCACTATACAATCGGCTCAAACAACTTTGATCCGTGCGCTTCAAATATTCAATTGAAATGTAACTGTAATATAATATCATAAAAATATTTTATTTGCATTATAAGTAGACAAATATTACTGTGCAAGCAAAGAATAATACAAATTTTGGATACTAATCATATTTTCGTTATTATTACATTGTTAAGTTGCATTCAAATCAGTGTTCAATCAGTATACACTACGGAAGTTTTATTAATCATTTCGTGTTCGAACACATAAATAGTGTTAGGGGCCTTACAACCCCTTACAATTACGAAATATATTTATTTTTATATTACAATACATAACATAATTTAGCCTCGGGATTACATCCCATTATATTACCTGAAACATAATTTATACTCACTACAAAATCATTGTAGGTAATAAAAATAATTAAATATTTTACTACCAAAGTACTAAGATGTGGTAATCGCATTCCGCGCGTGGCTATTTTTACTACGCGCGGCATAATCGACTGCAGCCAGGCCGGAGCGACGAGCGATACGTTCTTCCTCTAGAAGGCCTTGCGGCGGTCTGATTTGATCCACGTCGGACAGCGTGTTTTATAGTGGTTTTTAAAATATTTGTAGAAAACATGAAAACTGATTTTGTTGAAATATAAAAATGGTAATTTATTCATAAGATGTTCTTCTATTGTAATATGCAATTACTATAAAAAATTATGTAAGATAAGTTGGTGAAAAAAAATATGTTCTTGACGAGAGTTTCTGAATAATTTCGCATTGTTTAAATTTTTATTTTTCAGGAACTAAACACAAAAAGATTATTTTTCTCAGCAAAATCCCTCCATAAGGGTCTTATTAGTCTGATGATATTTTATTTTCATCTTATATTTAATGGTTTCGGATATCTTAAGCTTCTAAATTGCCATTTAAAGCCTAAATAACGAAACTTGTGTTCAGTAATCCGTATAGTACTCACAAATTATCCATCAATCTATAATGTTTTCCACCAAAATCCCTAGATGACAACCTTTTCTAAAATTAGTAATAATTATTTTCCTTTAAATTGTTTATTGGTGGCTATTAACTCATTTGAAAAGTCCTGTTTTGAAGCCAAAAAGCGCGTTCAGGGTATAAACGCTCTTAATGAATTTTCCGTTAATATTTTTCATTTGTTTTACATTTATTTAAAATGTTTTAAAACAAAAACAAACATAAATGGCTTGATCACACAAGACACGATCAATGACTGTACTAACATACAATACGCTTTACGGTTAAGAATTATTTCCTTCTTACGCTTCAGACAACAAGCTGTACACAAGCATTACAGGCCAAACATTTCGGAACACATCCATATTTAATTGAACTTAATGCAACAATACACCGTTTTTATTCAGTATAAGAGCGTACATAATTCGTGTAACATAACATCAGCGTACATAAGTGAAATATTATACAGAAGTAGCGATTAAAAACTGTGATATGCATTTTTATGGATATGTAAATATATACTTTTTTTTACGTAAAGGCGCCGTATTAATGTTATTGTATATGGAATCATCTATTTCCTACTACAGAAATTAAAAACAATTAACTACATTCCTTAATAATTTGACAGACCTCCGTGGTGCAGTTGATTAGACGCCGCGCTGGCTGTGAAATGAGAGGCCGCGGGTTTGATTACCCAGATAAGTGTTTGTGTGAACAACAGGTATATGTTTCGAATCTGGGTATGTGTGACACCGAAAAATTCTCTCGTTGGTTCTGATACCCACTACACTACATTAGATCTTAGTTTGGGATCAGGACTATGTATGTGACTGGGTGTATTTATTTAATCATTAGAAAATAATACTTCAGAGAAATAGTGGCATCCAAATAGGTTACTGGCGAACTAAATTTTTTTAAATATGATATGTTCCCAAATAATATAATGACAGCGTCATCAGAACCTATATGCAATTGACTACACCAAGTCAATACCAGTTTTGACAAAAATGTCTATATGATCAAACATCCATTCACACATTTAACAAAATACCGCTTCCGTAGCATCAATCACAGCAATCAGTTTACTCCGATAAACTTCACATACGAACACCATAACACGAAACTGGGTCACTCGTATCGTAATAAATTTCACATTACAGTATCTAATCTAACCAATAGACTCGCCCTTAATAGGTACATCAATAATATGATAAATCGATGTGTATTTTTTTATGTGATTGAACTTTTGGCCGTTAGCGTATTTTGTGGCTAATTCGGTTTAGTAAAGTGAATTTCAGATATTACGTATTGGAATTGTTAAGTATTATATTTCCTTGAAATTAATATTGGGAATAGCCACCTGTTAGTCAAGAAATGTTTTTGGTTAGCTAAAAAAAATGTGGATGTAAATTGAAAATTCTTGAATTAAATTGAATAGGTTCAGGGATTATTTGCAAAATCCAGTATGAAGTATGTACTATTTTCATGTTGCATTTGTTTTTATGTAAAAACACGAGACGATTATATAATATGTAGTATCATAACATCTATTAAAATGATTACATTAATATCTCACCTGTTGTTCAGAAGTGACTTCCTCTCTGCTGCTGTCATCTGTAACAAACAACAATAAACTATTAGTAAAGTAATTAAAAAGTAACGAAACACTAACACTAAAGCAAATTGATCCTGCCGGATCAGTCTAGACTTGGCCATCTTAACAGAATTGCTATAAAATTTTGCTCTGTCAGTCATATTATTGCACAACCTTTTTTTACCCAAAACATATTCATCTTAGGACAAGAAACGAAGCTACACTTCTCCAATTTAAAGTATTTACCTTTCATAATAAAGGAAGGACATCACTTTTTCTCCTAAAACCTATTCATCATAAGATAACAAACGAAGCTACAGCTCTCTAGATTAAAGTAATTATCATTTACCATCTGATAAGCTGGTCCCTCGCCTCGCCGATCCTATGGAAATAAAAAGCCAGTGCATGTAGCCAACATATTTTTTATGTTCGCGCTTCATCAGCTCGGTGGTGCGTAAACATCCACAAAGACGTTTTAATTAAAATACCTCGATTAGCATGAGACATCAGACGTATGTCGTATCTTAAATATTTTACAAAATGGTAATGTACAGTCAGCGACATAAGTCGCTACACATTCACGAGATTTGGAAATGTCTTATCATCCAAAATAATTATTATTTTCAATATCGTATGGCACTTCTCGGCATAGATGACTTTACTTGGTTATATTTTACGACTACAGGGTAGAATGTACAAATTTTAATTCATAAAAAGGATATCAAAAAATGAGAAGTGTGCATCGACTTATGTTGCTGACTGTACCTTTGGACATTTGGAGAAAGTGACTGAATTTTAAGGATTCTGAATTTATTGTTGTCGTATTTTCTACCTTATGCTTTACATTATCTTTGGTGTGTGGTGTCTAAATAACCTATGGTTTATCTAAACTTCGAAGTTCTTTGGTTATGTTGTGTTTGCTTCTAATACTTTCTTTGGATTTCTACAGTCTGTATTATTTTTGACGTTATCACCTGATCACCATACTCCCCAATAGTTGTCCAAAGCGACTTGTTAGAAACCTTTACAGAGTGACCTACTTCAGTTTGTCTTGTTTATTTTTTCATCATCATCTGCAACACATTACATTGTCCATGTGCTGGGTATACCTTCCATTTCCAAATTAATAAAAAACATTAAATATGTGTGTTTTTGAAACAAAAACCACTAATAATGTGATTCATAACGGGTCGATTGACGAGATCGTCTCCGGCCTAAAACAGCAGCTCGACAAGCGCGGCCGGCACATCGCCACACTCTACTAACTGCAAGACAGGTCTTCAACATTCTCGATCTTGTCAACGAGCCACCGGCGCAGGTCAATGACCCGGGCCACGGACAATTTCACGGCTGCACATGTATACTAATAATGTGAGCGAATTGCCGAATATTGGATGCGTGTAATTCGCACTGTTTAGGTGACGCAGTTACAATTACAGAGCTAAGGTCTCGAGTGCGAATCCCAAATCGGCCAAAGTGATATCGGATTTTTCTATTCACTATCAGCACGACGTCAGGAATTTGTGCCGCCTATATGGAGACAGGCTCTCAGGCTCACTACGCGAAAAGTTGGTGTCCTGGTAGCAGCTCTTCCTACCTCTTCTTGGAAAAAGGCGAAAATTTATGTACGTTCTTATGTAGTTCGTATAATTCATAAACAGACCTCGGGTGACAGATCACGCGGTTTCTAAATAATTTATAAGACCAATGTTTGGTCCAATTTTTGTTGTTTGAAACCAATATTGTATCAAATTTATGTATGCATTTTAAGAGCTTACATGTTACAACAAACAATTATACATAATTAAGATTGATTACAGATAAATAAAAAAATACCTCATCATACAAAATTTCACACAAAATCATAAATAAATCATCATTAATTCGAAAAAAATACTTTCGCAATTTACAACACCAATAAATGTCTGTACTGAGTGCTATTGACCTGTAATATTTATGGCGGCCAGTCACGCTCCAAACATTTAGTAAAATTCGGTAGTAAATAAAAAAACATGCATTATGTTTCGCAATAACGTTACCCTTTGGTAGTTTGTACCATTCGATGTGGATCCATGAACCGCAGGAATAAAAGCCTCAACAAAAAAAAACGGAATATTACCAGCAGAAATACCCAAATCTATACACATTCATATTCTGAATTCAAAGGATACTTTTACGAAAATCAGTTAACATTTAAAAGTTAAAACTATTTTCGTGATTGACAGGAAAGAGGTAGTTGAATTGTAAAGCCCTGGTCTGTCGAAGCTACGCACAGCGTTGCGTTGCGCGGAATGCGGTGTCAAACTCGGTTTTGTATGAAAAACATTGACATTGACATGACGTTCCGCCGCAGTATGCGTCAGCCAGCGTCTGCGGTGAGGGGTCAACCGGGTGACGGTAAGACTGGTCTTTTGTACTGTCACAATATGCGTCGGTGTAGAGGGGCAAGTGCGGTGAAGCGCGGGGCGGATACGCCGCACAACGTGCCGTCATTCTCATCATTTCGTCGCGGTAAGCGTATTTGCGCAATGGATTTATTTGAGGACAATATTTTTATCAATTTTCGTTTGGTTTAAAAATTTGTTTAGGCTGTGGCGCGTATATCGACTATGTGCTGCCGCACAGTACGTTTAATACAGTTCACGTACGTTCCCAATGACAATGGCGCAATATTACACCACGTAGGAATAAAACTTTAAAACCTTGCTTTGGTAAAAAAGATACAATTAAAAAGCAAAATTAATTAATATTTAATAAGTACAAGATTATAAAATGGGGTCAATTACATTTATTTTATTGTTATAAAAATGGCGAACGGAATTGTATTTTAATTGTTCTAAGTACCTAGTACCCCATGCTTTTTAACAAAATATAGCAACGGATTTAGTTCCCAACTGATCACGGTACAATTGGAGACGATTTATTTACGGTTAATATGTGTAACATTGTAGTAGAATACAATTATTAATATTTATCGGCTCGTTTGCTATACACCACGTCTTTACCCCCCGTTCCGTCCTCCACGTCTATGATCTATCTCATTCACCCTTGGTTCGCGTAGTGTATAGTTCGAGACGACAGATGCTAAGAGTATGAATTTATCAATACACTACAGTATCTATATACAATCAGTTTTTATCCCTATTCGCAGGGCACTTTATCAGCCCATATACGTCCCACTGCAGAGCACTGGTCTCCTCTACAATCGAGAATACGATTAAGAGTGGTTAGGCCATACTATAGTCCACCACGCTAGGTGGCTTTATCCCTATAGGTGCATAGAAAGAAATATAAACAACAAACCCAATAAAAACATCAATCGTTTAAGTGCACCCGCTTTTTATATGAGCCCGAAAAAATAGCTACAAAGAATCTTATGATGAGTTTTGTATCAGCATATATACATACATTCGTTGTATAATGGTTGTATATTATCGTCGTAGTTATTTACAAAATCCACCTACAATATATAATAAACTATCGCCGTTCGACACAAGTAGCACCACTCTCCTAGCACCTGGAGTGCATCATGTGACGACATGGTGCAATCTTAAATATGTAATTCCTCAACTTAGTATCAAGTTCTGTGTTTTCCCCTTTTTTCTATTCCCATTCCATTAAAACCCCCTCTATATGTATTGTAATTTGCGCTACTTACACCTACGCATATATATTTTGAGCTCTGTGTTATGAATTATGTTAAATACTAAAATAAAATTATTATTGTAAAAAGTATCCATCAGTATTGTTCCAGGTTTTGCTTGTGACAATTTTATAGGAAAATAATTTAATCGTTATGGAATTTACTTTTACCCAATTACGGTACGATCGATAATGATAATGTAAGAAAGGATATCTACATAAATCCAGTGAAATTTAATTTGTTCTGACAATAAGTTGTTTAGCCGAAAAAGGATGTATACAGCACACGTGTATTTCATTAGAATGATACGAACCACTTTTATCACGTATCAATATTGCGAAAATTGTCTCGTAAACATATATACCCAGTTTATTTAAAATGACGCACAAACATTTTTTTAAATAAATTATATATGTTTTCGAACATAAATTATTGTTATTTGTTGTCATGGACATTCAAGTAAACTTCAATGCGAAATTGTCATAGTAACGTTGGTTGTCAATGAACGGTTCTCCCATTGGTCAACGGTTTTACGTACAGAGTAAAACCTATACGTGGACCACCTTTTTTGTTGTTATGTGAACTACGTTGCATGACGTCATTACGTTGCCGCTTACCGCAGTGCCGCGCGTATCCTTCGACAGACCAGGCCTTAACAGTCACAGAGCGGACGTCTAATACCTCAGTCCGCCCCGTGACCACGAACGCTGTAAAGTAATCGAAACGTCGGGAACTCAAAAAATGTAAAAAATAAACCAAATCCACGATAAAATCCGTAAATAATAGTTTTATTTCAAGGAAAGAGTTAATATGATTACGAGCGTATTAGAATGCCATGGTTTTGCTACTGTTTATGAGCGGTCGTATCGCTTACCACCAGGCGAAAGGTATGCTCGTCTCGCCATTCATGGCAATAAAAAAAAAACAAAATACACAGACTAAACCCTAACCACACAATTGCCTGCATTTTTCACCATTCATAAACAATATTCGCCTGCATAAGTAATAATATCCGAAAACCAGATATAATACTGCCTCAGTGGTATTGTTGTACTACGGTACGGTTACAAAGTTGAGGTCTCGGGTTCGAATCCCGGGCCGGGCAAATATTAAATTTTACTACTCATTATCAGCCCGAAGTCAGGAATTTGTGCCCAACATGGCGATAGGCTAGCCCCCGATCACATTGTGAAACAAACATAGTGAAATGTGGATGTTCTGGCACCTTTGCCTACCCCTTGTGGGAAAAGGCGTAAGTTTATGTATGTATATATGTGCCAGATATAATAAACGAAATATGTAATTTATAGGTAACAACAAAATAAACAAAACTATCAACTTCCATACAGAACGTCTATAAATGAACGTCTCATTCAAGATGAATGCAGATAAAGTAACGTCTGCATATCTTTTCAAATATTTGCATCTTGAAATAAACACAAACATTGATAAGCCTCTCGGAACAATGATGGAACTGTTTTAATAAACTATAAAACGACACATGCCCTTTATAGACGTAGACAAGTTAATAAAATAAGACTACTCATGGGAATACTTAAACGACAAATACAAAGGGTATTATTATATGCCGGGTATAGCAAGACTGCTACCGAAAACGAAGCCGGGTGGTAGTTTTAGTGACTACAAACACAATACAACTAAAAATTTCGCAAAGAAACGCGACAACTATTTTTTATGATTTTTTTAAATATCGTCATTTTTGGGTGGTAAATCCATAATTTTTGCTAAAAAAAATAATTTTACCTCTTTTATACCTTAGAGTATTTAGAAATAAAAGGGTATACACTATTATTTTAGGAAAAAAATGTATTTACCACCCAAATATGGCCATAGGAAAAAATAACAAAAAAAATCGTCGCTTTCTTTTGCAACTTTTTCTGTTGCATTGTGTCTGAAGTCGCTTAAACTACCACCCGGCTTCGTTTTCGGTAGCAGTCTTGATATACGTTGTATAGGAATATAGACAGGCTGAAATAAAGGACTTACTTATAGCATTTACTTAAAAATTACATAGGTTGAAACCAGAAAGATTCTGTATTCGAATCCCAGATTGGGTTATCGATAACATTTGTTTTTCTAATGTTAAGAAAAACTAACATTCCTATTGATATATCCAACCAAAGGTTGAAAAAATAAAGGTTGCCTGTGAAAAATTGCCAAGTGCATAAGTCTGCCTCTTGTACTTTTATTATTATGTCATTTCTTTACTCTAATTGTTTCTACATGTAGTCTAAAAAATAATAAAAATTATTTCATTTGGGACTGGAATTTCTGCCGGGTATGGCAGAAAGCCGCGTCTACTGTCATATCTTGGGATGGACAAATATTCTGAGAATTATGTGTCACACTAATGCAATCTCGCCCTACAGCGGAAGATTATATGTAAATAATTAATAAAAAAACGCTATTTATATCACTAGGAAATAATAAAAAAGAGACATAAAGACAATAAAAATCACAATAACAGTAATTTGTGAAATAGCGGAAACCAAAATTGTATGAAAATTACATACTAAGGTAACGTATCTGAAGACTCAGTAACAAAGAGTTATGCAAAACAATTCACGTTAATATGAAAAAAAACTCAAATGAATGGATAAATATTTAGAAGAGACACACGTAGCGTATATTTGAAACGAATATTGGGGCGATCCCTGTTGATGTCAACATTCTGAACACATAATCAAATGTTTATTTAATTTAAACAAGACTTTAGTACTCAGTTCCATTTATTCACATCTCCCAATCCTCACCAAACCAACTTGGTTGACCCAAACTTCTCATGTGATCAAGGCGTATTTATATTTTACTAAAAAATCTTCATCCGATATTTTCCGCGTCATATACAGAAACAGCTCCGCCTCAACTCTCTATCAATATTATAAAACCACAGATATCATATCACCATTAATATGTAACACGCAGTCCACACCAAACACGATAAGACAAAATAAAAGGAAAATACAGGAAGAAAGCAATGCATCTAAAAACAGCCTTTCACACAGGCTACCCGTCCGGGGACAGTCGCGAGCCTAATTAAGCTCTGCTCTTACAGTTAATAAATAATTCAAAAGATATAATTACGGGCGAATACCGAGGTATGTTTTAACCGAGCGTGGTATTTGCGCAGTGCATTCACCCTGAAATGTGCGTGACAAACGCATTGAAACCACTTTAAGGTTGTGTTATGAGAAAATTCTAATTACGGAACAAATTATGTAGTTTATGTAATTTGTATTGAAATAGTTATGAGTGACAGTCGCATCATCTTCATTTTTAACTACAAGAAGTCTATTTCTGAATATAATCCTATACTAAAAATTGCCATTGTGACCTGGCTCTACATCTACTTTTCTTCTTTATTTCTTTATAAACTTTTATATTTTTTTCAGGCCGTTTTATTTTCTTTTCTTGGAGAAAACATTAAATACCACGCAGAATCAATCAAATTAACATAAAATGATAAATATTAACATAAAAAAAAAAAATATTAACATCGTAAAAAATTATATCGATTCGACAAGGACATAATTTATTTCTCGAGACTATTTCAATTTATTTCCTTAAATATAAAAAAATATTGCCTATCTATGTCCTATAAATTATAGTTAATTAAAGTATCGTAACACCATTTAATATTCACCTTTAGAGAGCACACGTATCACGTATCTATACAAAAGTTTACAAATAGGTGCTTTCCACGAATTGATTTCATTAAATGCTACTTACAGTTAAGAGCGCTAAACATCACGTAGAAGCAAATGAAATGTGAAAATAAATTAAATTACAGATTCCAATAGAATATCAATTCAATTGCATATCACTAATAGAGTTCAATAGACCGATGAATAGGTACACTTACTGCGTATGTTAAATGTATGTGCATGTTAAATTAAATTAAATGAAATATTGATTTCCTTGGAATTACCTCCAATAGAAATTACATCAAAATAATAATATATAATCTTTATCAGCCCATATATGTCCCACTGCACTAAAAAAAGAACTAAAATAACTTATAGAACCTAAACCTAAATCAAAAAACAAATTTTAGCCAAATCTAGAGAAGACTGGTCATCCTTGGAGGAGGCCTTCACCTGCAGAGGGGTTCTAGCAGAAGATTATATTTATTTTTCCGTCTAATATTTTTTTAGATTATAATTACTTTTTCGTTTAATATTTTGTTTTTAAGTTACTTTTTAATTTTTTCTTTCTAGATACTTTATTTTATGTTACTTTCACTTTATTTTTTCTAATTAATTACTACTAACTACTTACCTTCTGTTTAGAAATAAAAGGCGTTTTTATTTTATTTTTTTATTTTATTTATTATATGTCCCACTGCAGGGCCGCCTCTACAACCGACCTAGAATACGATTGATAGTATTGAATATTATAGTCTACCACGCTGGCCTAATGCGGGTTGGAGGACTTTACATACCATAGAAATTCTCACGAATCGCTATGATATGAAGGTATCCTCACGTGTTTTCCTACACCGTTAGGCTTGTTTTCCACGTCACGGTTGTTCAACCGTACGGCGTGTTAGCCGTACGTTTGAAAAAACGTGCGAGCTTGTACATGGCACGGCAAAATCAATAGGCGAGACATTGGCCAGGTACGCGCTAGTAGCGTTTTTATCAGGGGCTGTGTAGGACGTGCTGCGTCATGAATTTTCTTATAAAAAAAAGATTATCGTTGCTTATTACATATATAGGAAACGGAAAATAGAAAAAAAAAGGGAAAGACGGTTTTGGATACATCCGATTTTAGAAAAAAGGGGCAATATGGCGCATTTCATACACCTGTCAAGAATAATCCACTGAGGGAAGATGAAGACAAGTTTTACAATTCCAGGAATCATATTTAAGCCGCTTATTTTTATAATCTACGGTCTTATCCCATATTATAGGCCTTTCTTGAATTAATGAAATTAATAATTCTTGATTTATGCTCATTTTATAACAAAATCGGGAATCAGCGTATGTAAACCGTCACGAATCCGTGCATACGTCCGGCGCCGTCGACACACTCCCATAGAATGCCATATAACACTGATAAAAATCACGCCGTCAGTAGACGCGGCGCTTCGAGGGGCATTCACGGCGCACACGGCCGCGGCGCCGTGCCCTGGCGCCACCGTGCGCGTTTACAAGCTTTCATAGTAATCCATACAACACTGACGACCGTGCCTACACACGGCGAATTAACCGTAAATTTTCACGGCGAAAAACCGTGTGTGTACAAGAGGCCTTATAGTGCGTGGTTATTGACTATCAATACCCACATAATTCCGAAAAATCAGAGGTGTACCCTAGGATTTGAACGCGCCCACCCTGAGCATGTGGGCAATCGCGTCTGGTCCGTTTGCAACAGGCCACCACGCACTTTAATATAATAACAATGAAATATCGACTATTTGTCCATTTATTTAAAGATACCGAGATCAAGGCGTGAGAACCGAGGTGACGCATAACTTTCGATCTAAAAGGCGCATAACAAATATCTTACTGTGAGAACTTCCCGATCTAAATAATAAACAAATATACCTACCCAAAATTCACATATATAGTCCAGACCTCACACAAAGATCGAGTCTTGTGTCCTAGGTATCAGCAACTACGAGAGAATAGAAGAATATTCGGCCTCACAGATACCTAGACCCGGAACAAATATTTGTGGTTCACACAAACACTCGTGCAAGGATCGAACCGGCGACCTCTGTTTCACATCTGTTTACCCAACTGCGCCACGGAGACTATCAATCTCACACAATATGCGAGCTCGACTTAATATTCGAACCCAGGACCTCCTCAACCGACCGAAGATAAACAGTCGCAGACTCGAGATCAAGAGCACTACTAGATCACACCAAGATCTAATACAAGCACAATAAAACAAAAGGCGTAATTACCGCTCGCTCCCGGAACGGTACCGGGACAAACAGCGACTAACGGGAGCGTAAATTATACACATAGATACAAGGGGGTTAGTCTATACTCCGAAACGAAATTCGAATGTTCATACATTCACCGACCACTTCAATATTTAAAGCTGAAGAGTCTTTTGTTTGTTTGTTACCTCTAATCTTAAAAACTATTGGTTCGAATTTATTAAATACTTATTTGTGTTGGATTATTTGTCTATGAGCTATAGGTGGGAAGCAGTAGTCAAAAAAAAATATTCGTTTTTCGTGGTCCGATTGGTCTATATTCTAAATTTGAAAATATTTTGAAAATTGTCTCTGCACTCGGGTGGAGCTGGGCCGGACCGCTAGTATAAGTTAAAAGTTTTTCACTTCTAAAAATCAATATCATTGTCTATGAAACGTGTCCTTCACTTTGAACTTAGTCTAATATTACGACGTACGGTACGTTTACGTTACGTACGACGGTCGAACATTCGTCGTCGTGTTGGAGTACAGAGTAACCCACCAGAACTAGACTATAAGGAAGGTGATACTTAGAGATCGAAATCATAGTAATACTAGATACTGAAATCGTAGACTATTCTTATAAGATCTTTCTTTAATTCAGTGTTAGGGTATTGATTAATACTGTAGCCTCCGAGGCGTAGTTAGTTGGAAGCCGGCTATGAACGGGCGGGTTCCATAACGGGAACCATAGGTATTTGTTTCGAGTCTGGGTACTGGTGAGACCGAAAAGTTTCTAGGTCCTAATACCCACGACATCAAACTCGAAGTTAGTGTGGGGTCAGCACTACGTATGTGACTGTTGGGTGTAGCTATTATTGTTCAAAACCGGTTGACGTCCAACTCCTAAACCAAACCAAATCATAAAAGACTATTTTTAAATAGATAATCGATCAATATCGGCTTATATACATACAACTGCAGGGCACGTGACTGCTCTAAAACCGATAGTATGATTAAGAGGGGTGGGGTAGGGGGGTACATTGGAAGAGACATATATCGAGCAGTGGACTGCAACGGGCTGATGATGAAACAGAACCCACGTAACTATGGGATAAGAGCAAGTAGAAAACACGAAATGATTATAAACATGTAATTGATAAAACCTGTTCATACGCTCATTACATGCGCAACGCTCGCATGAAAGTCAGTCAAATCGTAAACTATCACTTCCCATGACACGTCTGGTCTAACGAGTCATATTACCGCATAATATCCAACGACACTTTAGTAAGTAGGCAATTATTGAGTAATAAACGTAAACCTCATATTTTCCTCGAGGAAAAAGTATTCAAAAAGGGCTTTACTAAAATCTTTACTAATTGATATTCATTCCCTCAATGATAAAGGCTTTGCAACATTTCATTAGATCGGTAAAATTGCGAGAAACATACTTGTAACTTGATATTCTTCATCTATTCCAAATATACAGGGTATATCAAGACTGCTACCGAAAACGAAGCCGGGTGGTAGTTTAAGCGACTTCAGACACAATGCAACAGAAAAAGTTGCAAAAATAAGCGACAATTTTTTTTTTTGTTATTTTTTTTCTATGACCATATTTGGGTGGTAAATACATGTTTTCCTAAAATAATAGTGTATACCCTTTTATTTATAAATAATCTAAGGTATAAAAGTGTTTAAATTATTATTTTAGCAAAAACTATGGATATCCCACCCAAAAATGACGATATTTAAAAAATCATAAAAAATAATTGTCGCGTTTCTTTGCGAAATTTTTAGTTGCAATGTGTTTGTAGTCATTAAAACTACCACCCAGCTGCGTTTTCGGTAGCAGTCTTGAGATACCCGGTATAATAAATCAGGACAGCATGGCATGGTAGACAAAGGCCTCAACTTCACCACTTATTAGGAGTAAGTATTCTGAATATTTTTAATTGCCTATACTGTGTCCCACTGCTGGGCAAAGGCCTCCCCTTTTTTAATTCACTTAACCCTGTCCTCGGTGAGCCTTTTGCCATTTTGGCATGAATATATCCAACTTTTCTTTCCACCGTATCATCGATCTTCCGCATTTTCTCCGGCCATTCTCGGATATTTGAATAAATAAATTAATAAAAATATAAACACATAGCTCGCAGAACCGACGACCATTGGGGCCGAGAGGTTCTAGAGTGGAGGCCACGTACAGGCAACCGAAGTGGCGGGCGCCTACAAGGTGGACGAACGATCTGGCTAAGTTTGCAGGAAGTAGCTGAATGCAGGCCGCTTCCAACAGGTCGATGTGGAGTTCCTTGGGGGAGGCCTATGTTCAGCAGTGGACTTCCTGTGGCTGAGATGATGATGATGATATATATAACATATGAAACATTCCCAACAGATGTATGTAGACAATTATAAACTCCAAATGTAACTAGAATCAGAAATTAAACGTCCTTTAGCGGTAAACGCACAATGAGCAGAAATGGCGTCACGTATACGCGTATCAGAGCCCAGAGGCACGTACGCTATGCCGTGATGATTGTCGTAATCAATTTGCCGGCGCGGCCGACAAACTAGATTATTTTTTCAACTATGCGCACTTCTATGGAAATAAATGGATAATGTCATTGTTTGATTGTTGATTATTGTTCTTGAGCTTTTAATATCGTGCTTCTTTGATATTATTTTTAATAAATAGAAAATATATTTGTATTAGGAAACGATAATACGAATTTGCGACTCATTACTGAAATAAAGGGAATTAGTCAGTTTGTATGGTACTTACGCCTAATTAGAAACATGTTTTTTAAGTGCACATGCATTACATTTTCGATAATTTTTACCTAAAAAATCCTCGACTGTTACAGAAATTGCGCAGGAACTTTAATATGTTTGAAAATAGACTGAATTATAAAAAAAAGTAAACTGTTATGGGAAATTTGTACAGCTGTTCTAAACAACCCTCTCTGTGATTCACCATCAACCCCGCAGTTGATACAATATTTATTTCAAGCTAAATCGCACGTCTTTTGACTTTAAATTTGATTGATAAATGCCATGAAAAAGAAAAGGCGAGGAATATTGGCATTATTTACTCGGATTTATTTGTAAGCACGAACCTACATTACTACACGTCAAGGATTTGCGAGACATTTGCTAGACTTCAAAGCGAGTAGCGGGTAAGCCTTGTAAATCGCAACTAGGAGTGAGCGCATCAAAATAATCCGCTCAAGAGTCAAGACAGATCGTCTGCGCTCGTCTTCGCATACTAAACTCCACTACATTAATTGCTATAAATTTCAACAAATACAAAGCATTAAGAACGTAAAATATTATCACTGCTTTGTTTGAGTTTCATATTTTCATTAGAATGATTGACGAGAAGAGTATTACTCTGATTATAATCTCTTAAGTATTGGCTTCCTTGTAGTCTAGTTCTGGAGGGATACTCTATACTCAGACACGACGACGAATGTTCAAACGTCGTACATAAGACTGTACGAATATGCGCAAACACTTAACAAAATGTTCCAATCCAACATCGCACGTCGTAAACTTAGAGTAAATTCGGAATTAATAATAAGTTTCATAAAGAATAGTAATGATTTTAGAAATAGATATCTTTTACCTTATACTTCAAACTTCGATCATTTGAGCTACGTGTCTGAGAATAGATTAAGCTTCCTGATCGCTTACCTCGAGACATTAGATCTTAAATTGTTGAACATGTAGTCCTGACCCTACAGTAAGTTATACATTCTTGGGTAGTAGATTTCAGGAAATAGTAGAAACAATATTGCTTCAGCTTGTGAATCGAACCCGCAGTCCTTGCTTTCACAGCTAGCAAATTAACTATTGGGGCTATCTTCCTTTTTTTATATCAATGAATGCTGAGGCGAGCGTGACATTCGTCTGATGATAAACGACACGACCGCTCATGGACAGTATCAAATCGAAACAGCACCGTTCATTACAAAGCAATGCTCCATCCATCCATTGCGCTCGCCATCCTCAGAAATGAGAATTTAAGTCTCAATCCGCCTTATTACAAAACGTGGTTTATCTAAAAACTTTAGTTTAAATCGCAATAAACTATGGTTTATATGAAATTCATATTACAAAAAGTAGTTTAACATTAAACCATGGCCTTTTTTATGGTTTATCGCTAAACCTGACCGCCCCCTAGTTTAACGGTGTTCTAAATCTACTACTACTACTACTAATAAACTTCCAACTATTTCTTTTGGATTTAGTGTCTATTTCATCGTATTATGTTACTTTTACTCTAAAATTGATATTAATATGATGAATTTGTTCGTTATTAAGGATTTTGAAGCCTTTGAGCGATTAAAAACGTCATGTCGGCCCAACAAAATACGTCTACGCGCCCTGTTTTAATTTTTTCCGATAAAAATATATGCATAAGGATAGGTTTACCAAACATTTTTCAATGTAATCATCCATATAATAATGTTGGTTTACTCACTTTTCTCTCACTACTCAAATTCATAGACCATTTTTTATTTTGTAGGTCCAACACACGATATTATTATATTAGATTACTATGTAATTACCTAAGCGACAATTATTTTATATCACTTCACTTCACATACTTCGTTGACTAAATAGTAAATGCATTCCAATGCTAAAAGAACTTATTTTAACTCGCGATAGTTTTGTTTGTTGTTATGGTTTCTTGTAACGCGCCAGAATGTTACGTTCCATCACACGTGTTTGGATGTGTGACCAGCTAATATAACATGAAACAAATAAAAAAAAAATTATAATCGATATACCAACCAATATTGACATTTTAGCAAAATGTCCAACCCTCAATAGGTTCAATACGCCTAAACATTATTTAATCATTAAAATTTTATTAAAACGTATTCTTTTCTGTGGATATGGAACGTTGCGATGGAATGATATCATGTTGAACGAATATTATTTGTATTAATCTGTGGTTCGTGTATAAACTCCGGTTCAAAAGAATGAACCAAGGGAACCATGGTTTATTTATGTTTTGTAATACAAGTAAATTTAAACCATGGTTCTGCAGATTAGACTGGTTTTGCTAGACTAGGTTTAAACCAAGGTTTATTTCGCTTTTTGTAATAAGACTGAATATGTCCAGTACTTAGTCTAGCTACAATGTCCTTCAAACTGAAACATAACAGTGCATTTACACTGCTGTTTGTTGGGAGAAATAGATATAGCGGTGGTGCCTACCCAAGCGGCCTCTCACATATGAGAGACCTACAATTAGTAAAATTTAAATGACGGAATTTCACACATTTTCCGGTTACAACGAATTCGAGCTTATTCCCGCAGACATATTCCCAAGAAATAGAAACAATTATTACAGCGATTCAGATCTATCCAGGATAAACCCAGCCTCCTTACAGCTAACATATTACCCAATGCGCCTACAAGCACGTATGAATATTATTCACAACCCCAGTACTCATATCTAAACATGACACATGCACCTATTAACTTACAGTTTTATCTGAAATACAATAGATCTGGCGTCTATCTGTTCGGGGAACTGTTTGCGTGGCCTAGTGTATTTTTCAGCCCACATTTATGATGTCATCGCTTTGTTTGTTAAGGTGTTACATTACTTAATAGGAAACCAGATTAATTCCTGGTTCGCCCACTATATAATAATTCAAATTAAAGTACCGAATATGTAAAAAACTTATTTTTAGAAAACCACTCATCTACTATGAGTGTGACATCATCAAGATCATTTACATAACATTAAGGAGAAAAGCCAAAAAACAAGAAGTATAATTAAATGGGGCCAGAGCAATATACCAATAGTTAAAAAAATATTTTTTGTCTCTATTTATTGTTTTATATCTAAATAATTGAACCTGATACCGTACGCTTTACAGCAGATGAGTAACTACATCACAAAGAAAAGGTTAATCGTAATATCACTTAAAACTCTAAGAATACAATTATTACTTACATTTATTTACAAGATATGCAGTATCTTCGCTAAAATTATCAAAATATTCACATCACAGATTCGACATTTTCTCATTGGTTCATGTTTATAAATAATGCACTTAATTTAACACTGATATGAACATTAAACACGTTAAGTTTGTAAATATACGCTCGTGAGATAAGTTAAAAAATCATTTCACAATAAACATATATATTTTTATCTTATCATCTGAACTAATTCTATCATTATCTTTAACTTTTTAACGCCTTTAGGTTATTTCTTAGGTTTAATATTCGTTACCCCTTTCTTAGTAGGAAAATATTCTATTTCAAAGAAGTACAATGTACTTTTATATTACGCATCATTCCGCATACATTTAAAGAGGGAAAACAGATAATATAATTTATACGTACACACGGCAAAAGGACTTCTTCGCATTATTTATGACTGGCAATTTTTTTTGCAATCATACGTATTCTAGCCCCATTTTGGATTCGATCTTAAGTCTCTCGCAATAATCAAATTTAACAAAACGTTCCTAAAATTAACACCGTGATAATATATATTTTCTACGTTATCGAAGGGCTGGTATCGAAACTAAATATTTTCCCATACTAATATATTTCATCAATTAATGTCAATTATTCCAGCCAAACAGCAGTATAAATGCACTGTAGTGTTCCGGTTTCAACGACATTGTTGCCAAAGTAACTACAGGGAGGGCAGTGAAATTGCTTTGAATTCATGATTTTGTTTGGGTTTTGCTACTGCCCAAGAGCAGTCCTTTCGCTTACCATCAAGCGAACGGCCGGTCCGTCTCACAAAGCATTAAAAAAATGCAGCTTATTACTAATTTATTATTTTTTGGACAATTTTCCTACCAACATAAATCAAGACATCCATAAGGCACAGTGAGTAATGCAATCTTAATTTCATTTATAGTAATCCGCTATTATCCCATTTAAGCGGTGCTTAAGTGTAGTTTAAGATTTTATCGCGAACATCCTGCATCCTTTTTATATCTTAGTTTAACGACCGCTTTGTGTTGGCGAGACTGGCCTGTATAAATTATGACTGATCCGCAATCTTAGCGCCGACATTACGAGTAGACTCAACAATGACAAACATTTTAAGATGTAATTTTATTATTCTAGTTTTCATTTGTGTCACGTTATTTGTGAATTAAGGTTACTGAAACTGGTTGGATACAATGTTTTTTCACTGTTTTGGTACAGCATCGAAATGTCATATGTAATATCCTTGCTCCATATTTTACGTCGTTATGTGTTCATATTTTACGTCCGTATAACCGAGCACTTAGAAAAAATATCTTGATCCGAGTATACAAGAAAATTTATTGCTCAACCGGGAATCAATCGTAGAATCACTTGGCTATATTTTCATATATTCTTGAGTATATTATATCCCTATGAATATTACTATATTTGCTTTTGACAGCCTCCGTAGCGCAGTTGGTTAGACGCCGCCTGTGAAACGAGAGGCCGCGGGTTCGATCCCCGCACCGAGAGAAATGTTTGTGCGGCCCACAAATATTTCTTTCGGGTCTGGGTGTTTGTGAGACCGAAAAAGTCTCTCGTAGTTCCTGATACCCACGACACAAGACTCGATCTTAGTGTGGGGTCAGGACTATGTATGTGACTGTTGGGTGTATTTATTTATTATTTATTTATTTTGTTCTTTCTATATTGAGGAATAATTTATTAACATGAAAAATCGAGACTTACGCGTAGTATACAATTCGATGACTCAAGTATCCTTCAAACAATTTCTTGCTATTTAAAACCACTCACTACTCCAAAATATTATGAATTTTATCTGATATAATTACGAGCATGTCCTTCATTATGCAGACGTGAATTTGTTTAGTTCGTGATAAAACCGCATAAAAACACCGCGAGATGTACACAAGCCGAGATAACTGATAACTGTTATCTAACGCAAACTGGGTGCAACGAGAGCGGGTAATGTGGACCAAATTATAGCAAAACATAACCCAGAATATTCAGTTTGGCTTGTGCAAAATTTGGAACGGTGTCGTAAAAATTTTCCGAGAATTTTTACCGGCTAATCTTTGAGGCTTTACATTATTTTAATATTATTGACACTCTCTGAGACACCATTCATCATCATCATCATCATCACATCAACCACAGGAAGTCCACTGCTGAACATAGGCCTCCCCCAAGGATCTCCAGAATGACCTGTTGGAAGCGGCTTGCATCCAGCGACTTCCTGTAATCTTAGTCAGATCGTCCGTCCACCTTGTAGGCGGGCGTCCGACATTTCGCTTGCCTGTACGTGGCCTCCACTCAAGAACCTTTCGGCCCCAACGGCCATCGGTTCTACGAGCTATGTGCCCGGCCCACTGCCACTTCAACTTACCAATCCTATGGGCTATGTCGGTAACCTTGGTTCTCCTACGGATCTCCTCATTTCTGATTCGATCTCGTAGGGAAACACCGAGCATAGCCAGCGGGCTAAAAAAATCACTCAAGCCATGGAGCGCCATGGCTTGAGTGATTTTGAGCCTTTTAATGAGGCCCACAGTGAGAGGCCACGTCTCGGTGCGTATGTCATCACTGGTAACACACAACTATCTAAGACTTTCGATTTTAGGCACTGAGGTATTTTGGACGAGAAGACGTCGCGAAATTTCCCGAACGCTGCCCAACCGAGTTGGATTCGACGATTGACCTCTCTCTCGAAGTTGGACCTGCCTAACCGGACCACTTGTCCTAAATAGACATATTCGTCTTCAACTTCGAGAGTCGAGCCCCCAACTCCAATGGGGGTGGGCACAACAGACAGCATTGCATCCCTGATTCTTGGGGATTATCTAAATGTAAATTTTAAGAGACTTTCTAGGTGGCTAGTTGTATTCGTCGATTACAAAGCTGAGGTCTCGGGTTCGAATCCGGAGTTGGGCAAAGTGAGTTTCTCAATTTAAATAACCTCAATCATCCCGGAATAATTTATTTCCAAAAGAGAAAACGTTAGGCACACAACTGATGATTAAATAACAAATACTTGCACAAAATAAAATCACGTTACTCCGAACTCATACAATGAAGCGATAAGGCAGAAATACTATATTGCAAATAAAACAACAACATTCAACAATGAATGATTAAAATAACCCGTACTTAATTAAAAACAACGCATAGGCAATTCTCGAATTAGGTCTAATAAAAGCACAATATTCCCCTTTCATACTTACTCATTCTCTTATAGCAAACTAGGCAAAAAACAGAACGGTTTATCGGCTATGTTTTGGCTAGACTTATAGGCACGTGTTGGTTAAACATTCGCTCTGTACATTACAAATATTTGCTCCATGCATTGTTTCCAACTTGTTTTCGGAGTCGCGTGACCGAAAATTCTCAGTTGCATTAAGCTATTGTTATGAAAGCAGATGCTGTAAAAGTTGCATATGTATCTAAATTATGTGTTATATAATTATTTCTACATTATTCTGAATTCGAAGTAAGTGACATTTTAATGAGAACCGGGTGGACTGTCTGAATAGAGAAGGTAACTAATCAAGGGAAGTATTCTCAACAAATTCCAGCGTAGCTAAGAATTCACTACAATTTTTATGGCATAAAAAATCTAGCAACCCGCATAAGAACAGTGCAATTGATAAAAGTCAAGCTCCATGACGAAAGGGATTGGTCAGATCTTAAGATTTAATATTTTCGATATTTTCTAAGACCTGCAACAAGCTTAAAATAACATTCTGCCGAACCATTACCTAAAAAAAATCTGTCCCACATTTTTATCTATTATTTGACATATTCAACTTTTGTTTCAACTAAAATAACATACATAAGCTCACACCTTTTTCGTAGAATCCCCTTCTCAGAAGGCCGAGATTTTTCCTGGTAGCAAAAAGGACACCCATGTTTAACCTTGTGTGTTGCGTCACACGATGTGATAGGGAGTGAGCCTATCGCCATACCGGGCGCAAATTCTTGACTTCGGATTGACAATGAATAGAAAAATCCAACATCACTTTGCCCGTCCCGGGATTCGAACGCGAGACCTCAGCTTTACAATCATACCGTAGCACAACTCCACCACCGAGGCTGTCTAACTAAAATAAAATTCATCCAAAGCAACAGCATCCAAATAAAACCACAGTAAATTAAACAGCGACAAAAGTCGTTGAGCATATTCAAAACGCCAAAATTCATGCACACATGAAGCAACAAAAGTGGGTGACCAGGATCGGCGACAAAAATTTATGAACGCCACAAGGTGACAAAAGTTTCTGAACAAAAAAAGCAACAAAATTACTGAACACGTCAAGGGTACATAAGTCTCTGAACACTTATAAAAAGCAAGATTCCCGTTGATGTGTTAACCTACTTTTGTTGCTTTATAAGCATTAAAAGTTAAATTTTATTTCACAGTTAATATATCTCCTGTGACGTGGCGTGCCATAGGAGAGGCCTATGTCCAGCAGTGGACACGAATAGGCTGATGATGATGATGATGATTCAGAATGAATATAGTGGCCGCAACTTTTTTGGATATTGGTCAATTGGTGTCAAAATCCATATCTGAGAGACCCTTCGCTCCGATATTATAAATGGATAATTAGGATTGAACATTTTTGCTGCCACATTTAACTTTTTAGTTATTGATCCGATTGGTCTCAAAATCAATATCTGATGGGTTCTTTGCTCCGATATTAGAAATAGAAAGACCGATGGAAAATAATGGCTGCCGTTTAGAACTTTTTATAGAATTAGTACGTATTTTGGGGCGTTTGAAAAAAATCTACAAAATGTTTACGATGAGCGCGCACATTGACAACCAAATAGACGAAGAGCCCGTGGCCGACAGAGTTTTGTCATCTTATAAAAGCTGAAAGCTTTTCTCCGCATGCCTCTAACATAGGCATCACACGATCAGCTATTATTAAGTTCCGATCTTGGTTGCTTTGGAAGTTATGATCTTCAATGTTTCTGGCCAGATAAAAGAACCATCAAACGTATTGGAATACCAATATTTGTTTGAAATATTTGTTAATAGTTGCCTTAATAACATATATAAAATTCATTTTTTTATAAAATATAAACTTTTATACTATTACATTTGAGCGAATTTACAATTGAGCGGAATGGAGGCTCCAAAATGTTTGCAAGAGACTTGTCTATTAGGCAAAACCAGTTGTCTAGGCTGAAGAAGGACGACGTCCGCGTGGTATCGACAAGGGCAGAGGTATTAAGGGAGATCGAGAGGTTCTACGGACAGCTTTACACCTCGGTTGCCGAACCTACTGTTAGCTCGGCCGAAGACCCGAGAGCGATGATATCCCGGACATAAGCCTGTGTGAGATAGTGATTCCCTCAAACAACTAAAAAACAACAAGGCGCCGGGCGAGGACGGAATCACTTCAGAGCTTCTGAAAGTAGGCAGAACGCCGTTACTGAAAGTCCTTCAGAGGCTCTTAAATTCCGTTCTCCTCGAGGGCTCAACGCCGGAGGCATGGAGCAGGAGCGTGGTGGTACTGTTCTTCAAAAAAGGTGATAACACTTTGCCCTTTACCTTTTGTAAGAACTACAGGCCCGTCTCGCTCCTGAGCTATCTCTATAAGTTGTTTTCGAGGGTCATTACAAATCGTCTCGAACGCAGGTTTGACGACTTCCAGCTTCCCGAATAAGCCGGTTTCCGAAAAGGCTTTAGTACCATAGACCATATTCATACGCTATGGCAAATTATACAAAAAACCGAATATAACTTGCCGCTTTGTTTAGCGTTTATGGACTATGAGAAAGCCTTTGATTGCTGTGCTACAGTCTCTTCAGCGGTGCCACATAGTCTATCGGTACATCGAAGTTTTGAGGTGTATATATGTACAACAACGCCACCATGTCGGTCCGAGTACAAGATCAGAGCACGAAGGCTATTCCACTACTGTACTTGTATACACGTGGCAATAACAGATGAACTAGACATATGAACTTCTCAGAAATAAATAATAATTCACAAAAACAGAAATCCATAAGTCAAAGCAAAAATATAAACTGTGAAATAAAATGTAACAATGAATCCATAACAAAGCAACAAAAGTAGGTGAACACATCTACGGCAATCTTGCTTTTTATAAGTGTTCAGAGACTTATGTACCATTGACGTGTTCAGAAACTTTTGACGCCATGGGGTGTTCATAAATTTTTGTGGCCGATACTGGTCACCTACTTTTGTTGCTTCATGTGTGCATCAATTTTGGCGTTTTAAATATGCTCTACGACTTTTGTCGCTGACTGTACACAAACAATTCAGCCAAATTGACTTTGTTGTGCTGGTCCCCTGGCACTACGGAGTTCCATGAGCTGCGGTAGCCGCTTACCATCAGGCGGGCCGCTAGCTCGTCTGCCTACAAGGCCATAAAAAAATAAAATAAAAATTGCCGAGATGTGTTTCGTCACCCGACCCAATTGCACATGATGGCGATTAGATAAGGTGGCACCGTGGTCTCCATACTGATAGCCTCAAGGCCAGCGGACGACTTAGCTAATGGGCTCTATCGATTTTTTCCGCTCGCTTTTCCACTAATTAGTTGCGGAGCGATCACGTAGTTTGTTACGCTTCGGTCGTGGGCTTGTTTTTGTAAGTGATTGTTGTTCTGTGGACAGTTTATGGTCATGTTTTGAGTGATAGGGATGGTGTAACCAGTACTAACAGTATAATATCAATTAGATAGGTAGGATTAGCTCGGTAGGATCTATGTTCGTTTATTTCGTTAAATTCCTTAAAAATATCGTTAGGTTAGGTATCCATATTTCGTCTTCTCATTTAAAACTTCCGGTGTCATATCTCATAATTAAATTTAACATTTGCATATTATTGACATTTAGCTGATAATTTAAAATATCCTCGGTATAACAGAATTACCGCTGAAATTC
This sequence comes from Hyles vespertilio, assembly GCA_009982885.2. Classification (NCBI taxonomy): domain Eukaryota; kingdom Metazoa; phylum Arthropoda; class Insecta; order Lepidoptera; family Sphingidae; genus Hyles; species Hyles vespertilio. The sequence goes on from CM042807.1 coordinate 21,829,030, forward strand.
ATGCTTAATATTTTAAAGAAATGTCATCGCACTTAAAGGTCAAGTATTGAGGTCGACTAAGGGAAACAGTCGACTAAGTGCGTGGTGGCCTGTTGGTAAACGGACTAGACGCGGCTGCCCACATGTTCACGGTGGTCGCGGGTTCGAATCCCAGGGCACACCTCTGACTTTTCGGAGTCATGTGTATATTGATAATCAATCACCACGCACTAAAACGGTGAAGGAAAACATCGTTAGGAAACCTGCATACCATAGCGATTTATTTCTATGGTATGTAACTCCGCCAACACGCACTAGGCCAGCGTGGTGGACTATATGGCCTAACCACTCTCAATCGTATTCTCGATTGTAGAGTAGGCCCGTGCCCTGCAGTGGGACGTATATGGGCTGATACAGAAGGGAAACAGAATCATTTATTGTAAATATCATCTTTGGTGGTGTGGGCGGCTAGTTTCAAAATAAAATTCTTCGTTGAAACTAAAATAATTTATAGCAGTGAGAAGATATATTGAACCAAAAAAATATTCATAAAGCTTCTACACCATAGAATCAAACTGAATTCCTCAGGATTCGAAATCCATAAGCGCTGAACATTGACCAAAGTAAATAAACACTTATGCCAAACAAATTTCACAACAATCTTGACCCTTGTCTATAATGTTGCACACACGTTATTTTACCAACAAAAACATTTTCGCAAGTCATTACATTTCATTACACGCTGAAGCTCATAACGACCCTGTCACGTTCACAAAAGGTATTTAATTAATTTCCATACTAAACGCGTATTTATTAATCTTGGGTGTGTCGTCAATTACCGAAGAAATAGCATATATTATGTTGAAAGTAAATATTGCTTGCGCCGCGTTTTGCTATGTTTAAGAATTTATTTCTTGTATAATTACAATTTTCAGGGTTTTAAAGAGAACAGAGGAAAAAAAAAAAGAAAAATGCTGGAGTTGCTAAGAACGTTATGCTTAATCTTCTGCACATACAGAACAGATTCCAAATCTATAGGTATTGTGTAACTATTCCGGAAAACTAAGACTTATTAATTTAATTTTTAATAATTTTATTTACAATTATGACCTATTGAAATACGAAAAACACATACGGGTCGATCTATCTGAAACTAAAATCGAGATTTTTGACAAAACTACTACTTGGTAGTCGTTTTAACTTTACAATATAACCCAGGATTATGAAAACGTGATTTAAATTAAACACCATATATTAATAACACCCGGTATATGTCTATAATATTTGACTTTTACTTAATAATATTAAATAGAAGTACGCTACCGCGCGGCGATGTGAACAATAAGGCGCGGTTTTAATTACCAGTCGTTTTATCTACCTTGTATCAGTGAAGAAGCTATAAAGTAGATTCCACAGTTTCGCCACAACTAGGCGTGTAATATTATCGTCAGTTTATGATATAACTGATACTTTATATATGAGATTATAGTCAGCTTCTTGATTAAAAACATCAAATACGTGCTCAATAAACTTGCCACGATGGGGACTTTTGTAATTATATTTTTTTATTGCAATGAATAGCGGGACGAGCATACCGTTTGCCTGATGGTAAGCGATACGACTGCTCATAAACAATAGCAAAACCAAACAACACCGTGAACTACAAAACATTGCTTGGCTTTCCACTGCGCTTGCCATCGTGAGACAAAAGATGTAAAGTCTGAATATAATTCCAAACGAAACACAACAGTGAATTTACATTACTATTTGGCGGGAGGAATATAAATTATGGTGGTACAAAAGGACGTCTCTCACATACGAGAAGCCTACCAGTCTACACCTTTTAGAAACATAATAATCATGCCTACATATTATACATATTTATAATATACATATTATTGCTGATATTTCAATATCATACCATAATGGCGCATATTTTAGCAAAAAAATAAGCAGTTTTTATTACCATTTCTATTTCGACATTAGCCCAGAAAAGACGGTTACGTAGCCTTGTAAACGAGCTCAAATATTCTCATTTTTGTGATATATTGAACCATAAAAAGGGTATGTTTATTTATAATATATTCCCGGGGGTAATCCGGTACAACCTTCACCTATAACCTATGACACCCACGGGATATTTTTGCATGTGTAAATGTAATAGCACAATGTGTCTGGGCAAATGGTGTGTCATAATATACAGCATATTTAGATAAAATATTACTTTACTAAACGATTTATTATCCTTCTTTTATTGCAGTTGGCTGTATAGCTATCCCTGGCAAATTAATCATATATTAACATAGAATCACACGTTTATTTAAAAGGTCTCTGTTTAAAACATAAAATAGCCTAACTATGCTATGAAAGTATTAGGCGAAATACTTAAATAGGAATTTACTGGTAGGTCTCTCATGTGTAAGAAGCCGCCTGAGTAGGCACCACCGCAATTTATATATGTTAACGGACCACTCATCTCCTCTTCTTGCACGGTCGTCTGGAAGAGATCGCTATTAGCGATAAGACCGCCGTTTTTTAACACTTATTTGTTTTTCTCTTTTTATTTTTGTAAATGCTTTGTGGTGTTTTAAATAAAGAACTGTTATTATTATTATTATTCTATTTCAGCCCCCAAAAATAAATAAATAAATAAATAACACCCAAAAGTCACATGCATAGTCCTGACCCCACACTAAGATCCAGTCTTGTGCCGTGGGTATCAGGAACTACGAGAGACTTTTCGTTCTCACAAACACCTAGACCCAAAGAAATATTTGTGGGCCGCACAAACATTTATCTCGGTACGGGGATCGAACCCGTGACCTCTCGTTTCACAAGCGGCGTCCAACCGTCTGCGCCACGGAGGCTGTCAAAAAGCAGTATAAATGCACTGTTGCGTTCCGGTTTGAAGGCAATGTAGTCAGAGTAACTACTGGACGTATTTAGACTCAACATCTTATGTCTCAGGGTTGCGAGCGCAGTGAAATGCCATTGCTTTGTAATTGATGGTGTTGGTACTGTCTATGAGCGGTCGGATCGCTTACGATCAGGCAAATGGCATGCTCTACTCGCCATTAATTCCTATAAAAATAATAGGACACATTACTATGAACTTTCATCTGACGAAACCGGACCGAAACGACCGGAACTATTTTGCTTGAATCGTTCACATCATACTCATAGCATAGACATTGTGATCATAGAGCCTTAAATATTTTTTATTCAACTGGTATTCTTTTAAACATTTTTTGTGGGCATCCAATCTGCAGAGACTTCTTGATCAAACAGCCTACAAATGGATATAAATAAACTACCATACTAATCAACTTCATACACATAAGTTTCCCCATGTTCTATAGTGAACATGTACGCTCATTCGGCATCCGGTCCAGATACGAGGCATAAGCCCGGCGAGATTGCATTTCCCGACGCCAGCATGGCAGAATCTTCGAAAGTTAATTTGTGATGTGACAGTGACATACACGTAAGGCCTGGACATTTCTCCAGGTTGCGTGATGGAAATTGATTTCGCAATTTATTTAGTAATTAAAGCAAGTAATAAGCTGCAATTTTCGGAAAATTGTGTAAGGAAATAAACCCAATAATTTCATATAATATTTGTGACGCTACTATGTAGCAGTCTTGTGTCGTGGGTATCAGAAATTACGACAGAATTGTTTAGTCTAACAAACTCTCAGACCCGAAAGAAATCATTATGGAGCATACAAACATTTGTCTTGATGTTGAAATTGAACCACAGCCTCTCGTTTCGCAGCCGGAATCTAATCGACTACACTACAAACGCCATCAAATATATTCATAAATTATAAAATATTGTTCGAACCTTACGCATCCCATTCTTTCAACAATCCGTAAATCTTTTGTCCCAGCACCGAGTCTAATGTGTGTGATCAGCAAATATTTGTTTCGGAACCGGGTACTGTGTGACCAAGTGGCTCACAGTTTCCCACACACAGGAAACAAGATAAGAATTTTACTACCTTTTCGTTTCCTATAGATGTACTTTCAAATAATCAAATAAATAACGAACATACGAATTCATAAACAACTAAATTAGCATCCTTTAAGAAACGATGATTACACAGAAACAAATAGAAAACATAGAAACAAAATTTATCTGCCAAACAAACTAAACAAAGAAAATTAATCATGCCTAAATTTTGTTTTGGTAACCCGCACTAGGCCAGCGCGGTGGACTATATGGCCTAACCACTCTCAATCGGACTCTCGATTGTAGAGGAGGCCCGTGCCCTGCAGTGGGACGTATATGGGCTGATACAGAAATAAACAATATAGGACGCTACCTTTAACAATCCAATAACAATCTAAAATGAAAGTTATAATCTAAAACATAAGTAGAAACCTGCGATCCCATCTCGACGGCCGGGTCAAAAGGAAATCAATTAGAAACCGCCTCGAGAACATCTCTAATCCGTAAAAGCTCATCCGGCGGCCGGCGCACCAACGAAAACGAAATTTAAACAATATACAAGCCACAAATAAGGACACTGGCGTGAAAGTGAGATCGGGTCGGGCAAAAACATCGCCGTCACGAGCCGGCCAACCGTCCGGTCAACATCACGATAAACGCCCATTTCCTAACTCATATCGTCCGAAAACAAACGTTAGAAAGTGTTGATGTGATTAGTGTAACGATGTGCATCATTGTGAATGGGATGGGTGGGATTGAAGTCCGATAGGAACCTGTTTATTTATTTTACCAAGGCGACGTTTTGTGAAATAATGATATCAGGGGTGAAGTTGCAATGAGTAACGAAATTGAAACAAAAAACAACAATCCAAATAAAACTAATTATATTCTAGATTACATTATTGAAAACTAACAGCTTGAAAAAACGATTGCTAATGAACACGTGAAGACTGAAACACATAAATAATCTACTATAGATACGCATTTAAACCACAATTAAATTACAATTTCTCAAGCCATTACGGAATCAAACAATAATTCGCCAACACTTAATCACCAGGATCGCCAATAATTTCACCAGCAAGGTTAAAAGTTCTTGTGGACGCCAAGCTGCCGTGCTCGCCAGTCATTAGTCGAAATACAAACTGTTCCGCACACGCAACATCGGCTGTTACCTCAGATTAACTGTACGTCCAGGTTGGCACGTCTGACCAATTAGCTAATGAACCTTGCTACCATTTCAGATTCATATCTCCAGCGTGCTTTATTGGCTTCTGAAGACGCATTTGGTATTCAATGAGCCATTTGTCGCGTGAACTTGAAACTTTCGCGGCAAATGGCATATCGTTGTTGATCAGTTTAGGTTTTCAGTTTAAATGTTTTTATCATTTAACTTTATTCCAATAACATCACAGAAAACGAAATATTGATCCGGATTAGAATTCAAGTTATAATTTGTCAATAGTGTCAATTAAGCGATAGAACGAGTTAATTCTATCGCTGTTCCGGCAGGCGACGGACGGACGAACTCCGTCCGCTTAATTTCCTTTGCTTCATTCGATTTTCAGCTTCTTCGTATAAATGTTAGTTTAAAAATCCATTGGTTTTAAGTTAATACGAAAATTCTTTTTATTTTTTCAGAAAGAAGACTGGTGCCTATTGACTTAGAGAAGGCAAGATTAAATAAGAAAAAGGAATCACATATAGAAGCAGTGAGGTTACAGATTCTCGCGATATACACGGTTCAACAGTTCTACAGCACACATGCATAGTAAATATCATTTACAAAGAAGAAACGGTTGTTATGGAGGGTCATTATTTTAAACAAGATAACGTCAAATACCCCCGTGAGAGAACAATACCTCGTGAGCGGGAAAAATGGTATGTAATTTCATATATTGTTTGTAGTTTGTGTTACGTCGATTGTTACTAACTTAATTATATCTTCATAAGCATGAATATTGACCTATTAAGATTATGTAAATACAAGAAAAACAAGAAAATATTAACGAATAACTTCAAATTAAATGCATCATTTTTTAAAATACATATTAAGGGCCATTTCTGGCTGGATAAACATGAATTATCGGACTGAATGAATTAACTGCAAATAATTGTGCATACTTTTTATAAATAATTTGATTACACCTAAGTGAAAGTATATAACAGCCAAAAATAATCATTTTAAAGAACATTGCAGAATCATCAAAAAGGAATAACTCAAATGACACAAGACACCTATAGACTCCAGATAAGAATAGAAAGGCATACGCACCCATCTACCGCGAAGGAAAATAAAACCAACCGACTGTGAGACCGGATAAAGGAACTGTTCGTTAAATTAAAGCTTTTAGGTAAGCGTCGAGGTGTAGGAAATATTATTCATTACTATGGGAAACACTATTCATCGGTCGCAGTGAAATACTGCTACATGTGCTATCTCGTCTTACTCGCTTCAGTACATAATATTCATTAATATCGTCGGATTTATCCCAAGAATTAATAATTTTGGAGTTATTTATAGTGGACATTTAATCGTGTTTGGATAATAAATTCATGAGATTCTGTACATGTGTTGCTGCTTTGAGGGCCTTCGTATACATACCCTTAACTCTTACCTTGAGTCGACGGTATATAAAATAAGGTAACTTTGGGTTTTACGACTGGCCACCTGGCTGCAGTTAACCCTTCCGAACGAATCTACGCTGGTAATTTGGTTCTCTTCTAAAACTCTTTAGAATTTACTAATTCTAAGACTTTTACTGACAAACCATAGCAATTTATCAAGATAAAATCAAATGTCAAAGGATTTCATTGTCCTAATGAACAATTGTCTAAATATATAAAATTTTACGGCTACTATTTCAAATGAAAGCAATAAACAACATTAGTAGAAATTATTTCCCCAGCTATGAAGAAATCAAACACACATTTTGTTGAAATAAACCAACGCATTAATATTTAGCAAAACATTAACAGCATTACAAAAACAATAAGCAATTAATTGGCAACAACAGAGCAAGAAACGAAATGCCAGTCATTTACGATTCTCAATAAATACTACGTAAACAACTTACAAATTTCAATAAAATATATCTCCGTTTTTTAATAATGAATACAGTTATGTACTAGGTAGTCCCGCGTTAGGTTCCTTGGTTGGGTTATTCGTCAACGAGCTTTCGAAATTGGGATAGAAATAGGAAAATATTACTCCAGAGTCTATGGTGATTAAATATGAAATCCTATTTTAATTGATGCCTGAAGATAACCAAGGTAATTTCTTCTTCTATGTACTTTATTTTTAGCCAAAAACCACTTGAAAGGGGAATACAATTTCCATTTTGATATTTTAGAAGATTACGCAAACTTTAATAAAAATGTAAAAGTGCAAGTTTAAAATTGTACTTTCGACAAATTTCATTTGAACCGAGTCGTGAGTAAGCCGCACTCAGCAATTTTCGGAAGCAATAACATAAAACATTTCAAACATTCTCTAAATTGAATGAAAGGAAAAGTTAACAATAATAAAAACAATAAAAAACATAACATAATATGTTAAATTGTTACGGTACCAGAAGTTGTTTTGCAATACCCACCGACATGGCACAGACTCTCTTGTATTATTATTGTATATTTAACTATTTTCATAGTCATTAAATAAGTTCACATCGTGGGACGGAGAACACAAAGCGAAACGTGAGTGTCCTGGTTCCACCTCTGCCCACCCCTTCTGGGAAGAAGGCTTGTATGTATATTTCATAGCATTATTTCTCCATAATTCTATTTTAAATACAGCTTTGCACCTTCCATACCGTAGTAGCTATCTCTACCGTTACGAATTTTCGTCCACCAATTAAGTTACCGCTTAGCTAGAAAATCCGTGAAAGCAGATTAATATATTCTATGCTCGTAGATGTCGAATATATAAAGTTAGTAATGGTTTTGGTGAATAATGGTGCAAACAAGATTTATTACAGACGAGCAAGATAAATGCATCAGAAAATTCGTTCCACTGCACAATTTATTCCATGCTTTAGCGAGGTTATCACTTGTCACCAACGGTGTTCATCTTCTATGTCACACTAAATCCATTGGTAGGTCAAAAATATCTTTGTACTTCGATTAATCAATGACAACGAAATTAGAAGAACCACCCTGGCTGGGTGATACGGGTTGGTTGATACCAAGATAGTTAATAAAATTAAATACACGCAACAATGACACAGTGAGATACCAAGGCTTGTAAAGAATCAATAATGACAAAAAAACTCTTCATTCTCCAGTTCTGAAAAAAATACGAGTATTTCAGGATTCTCAAACATTTTGACTCTACGGATATTTTCAGAAATCAAACATTTTGGCCCTATTCGAAGATCGAACAGCTTCCGATTAGGCTTCAAAACCAATTGTGCCACAGAAGCGATCGAAATTACACTACCTTAACAATACCGGGAGTATTGTTTCGGCAGTATTGATCCACAATAAACACACGTGTTTCTCTATCATTAGTCCCAAAGATATATCTCGAAGACACCTCAATTCACCTGTCATACATCACACCCACTCAACCAATAACTTAAACTATTCTCCAATGTACACTGACATTCATCTTGCGCATATTTACTCAATGGCCTCAATGAAAGCTTGACCTACACCAATAACTGCAAACACGACAGCAAACATACAGTAATACACCAAGCATGTTTTATACGCGCTCGCAAATTTACCTCTACTATTGAAAAAAGCTTCAAAACTAAATTCTACCTTATTTCAATAGAAATAAACACTAAGCACACTAATTTTGGGTATGAAAACAGTAAATTTTACCTTGTAAATCGGCTTCGAGTTTATCCTACGAAGTAATTTCGATAATTTGTTGAAGAGAGATGGAGACAAACGGTTACACGAGTTTGCTAAGCGGTGTGAACCCGCACAAATAATGAGTATCTTTAACCGTACGACTGCGCATCGTAAATTTCATTGCGTTTGCAATAAATCAGTATTACACTTGAGATTATTCCGCATGTGAATGTAATTTTCTCGTATATTCAAATAGAATTTTATTATGCTTGGAGAAAATTGTTACAAATAAATAAATGAAAAATTCATATCAATCTGAGTGACATGGAATATGAAACTCATTAAGTGGGTCAATGTAGTAGAATCAACACAAACTCTGAACACATACCCTGCTACGCGCAAAGCTCACTTCAAAGATCAAACACTTCTGATTCTGTATAATCACAAAACAAACAGATATTCTCGACAAACTTCAATTTACGCATACCTTGTATCCTAACCTATGGTAGGTTAGGCACGGATCGCTGCCCAACCTGGCAAAACCTGCATATTTCAATTCAAATTATATACCTCTCCAGGCCGAACCATAATCGAAGCGTAACTAAGACTTATAATAAGAAGCACCACAATGGCACCTGCGTCCCGTGGGAACGTTCACAGGGTTGGGAACCCGGGGCGTTCCGCGTGGCAGACGGCATCCACCAAACATACAAAGGATCATTACAATTTGATAATCGCCGGTTCGCTTCACACGTAACATCTTGATACGAAAAATTCTTAATTGTATTTAATATGCAAATGTGTTGGTTGATTTGAATTAATTTATACCAGGTCAATCTTGACCTTCTTGACAACTATCTAGTTGTGAACCAAAATAACATAAGTTTGATCTTAATCCCGAAGTAAATAATGAGTAATATATGAGACCATCAAAGATCTACTGCTGGAATGTTGTAACTAGCATCGCACATCAATGAAAAATTGACAGTAAAATCTACGTTATAAATATTAAAGGTGCAAGCAGCAAGAGGACATAAAGTCTCAAAGCTCATAAATAGCACGTCTCGAAAGAGGTCAACAATCAATTCAATAATAGAAATAGGTCGATCATCGAATTGAGTATTCATTGTGTCTGAAAAACTGTTTATCATCACGTTTCATTTGGCCCTGTCATTTAAACAAGATTGACTTCCATACAGAGTCCAATCGTTTTAAAACATACTGCATATTTTGCGGCCATTGACTAGCTAAACACATTTTGGCATAGCCTTTTTTATTTATCATAAAAACTATATGAAATAAACAAAAAATAAATAAAAGAAGACAGCTACAAAAAATATTATTCCCTATTCTCATAATGGCATACCTCATATTAAAATAATTATATTTCATACCACAGAAATATTACCAAATCACGCGACCAGTAATGGACAACAGCATCCGACCGCAACACAATCATCGAATATACGTGATTTACATCAAACCGAGAGTAACGAGCCGATTGATCGGATGCAATGGGGTTACTATATGCTCCGATACGACCTTCCAATGTTCGATCATTTGATGTCCGAGGTTAGTTATAAGTTTTCAACTTCTAAGAATCAATACTATTCTCTATGACACTTTTCGTCCACTCCCAACTTAGTCTATGGATACGCCGTATGACCACTTATGTACGACGAACTTTCGAACTTCGTTTCGAAGCATAGAATAACCCCCCTGACCACATAATTGGTATTTGGGACACGCACTGACTTGCCATTACTTAACACCTATACGATTGGACCGCACGCGAGATTATCGACACGTAGCATCACGCCGCGCATAATGAAATGTATCTTCATCCGAATTTCGAATGTATCTGCAAAGTCAGGATGACCTGTTGAATTAATTAAAAATGTTTTTTTACAGTTTGACTTCCATTAATTGAGAGGGCTTGACAAAGATTGTAGGATGCAAGCTGCATTTAAAAGCCGCGTAAAACATAGGCCTCCCTATGTTCAACAATGTCCTTTCTGTTGCCAAAGAAGTTAATAAAAAGGACAAATGTAGTCTTGTAAATTGAGCATTAAAAATCATATAACTGGGTAGAAGAGAATAAGAAGAACGGTGGAAAAAGACTGAAAGAGAAAATTGACAAACAAACAATATTAGCAATTTCACGTGGTGCAAGTTGTTCAAATAATGATAACTGTCATACTTAACCCCAATATTATGTGCAAACTTTAATGTTTACGTATTTTATTTGATAGTCTTTGATAACTTTTGTTATAAAAACTTCAATTTATTAGAAGCAAATAATGTATTATAAATATTAAATAAATATAAACACCCTATAGTCGCATACATAGTTTTAGCCCCACAGTGAGAAACCATGTTTTATGACTTGGATGTCAAAAGCTATGCGAGAGTTACACAGCACCGAGTCAAATATTTGTCAGTGTATTTTTTTTGTATAGATGCGGGAATCAAGAGAATAAAGACCTCTACGTTCCATAGTCGGCTGTTGAACCAACTGCTTTAGGCTATCTAAGATAGGTAATAACATCTATTGAAAGTTGTTCCAAATTCCGTTTTATGCAGAAACAATGTCAAGTGCAGTGGACAAGTGTAAGTGTAAACGTTGGAAAGACGAACGCCGCGTGGGTGTCGACATGATAATTATAATAATAAACAAGTAAATAAGGAGCCTAAAAGCCGCTGAAAAGGATGAGGTACTGGGTTCAATTCCCAGGTCTAGTAATTACATTATGAAAGCTTTTCTATTTGAAATTTCTAATTAATCCAATTGTTTGTGGCTGCTATTTAGAAATAAATTCAGCGAACTGTAGGTACCACTACTAATAAAGGTTTAATTTTCAAGAATATAAAAAATTACCACTTTTCTAAAATTGGGCTCGATACAAATATGCGTGGTTTCCACATAAAATCTTCTTAGTGCGTGAATAAAACTCGCGGCATTTTGCTCCACTGCCACCATAACTTCGTCACCAAAGTATTCAATTAGTAGAACAATGTTATATTTATTGAAATTGTTTAGCGCGCGAGAGGTGGCAACACGACGCGACGGCTAGGAAAGTGAAACTCCTTTTAGCACGCTTTTTGTAAAAGGATGCCTGGGCTTGTCTAGATTTGACACCTACTTACGCACTTTTTTTTCTATTAGTGTATACAAATTCTAAGAATCGATACAATACGTGTGAAAATGTTTACCAACATGTAACAAATTAGTAAAGCTAATGTTTGTAGAAGCGATTTAACAAGAAGGCGAAGCCCGTAAGGTCCTACGAAAGGATAGAGCTAAGTAATACCATTTCATTTAATCCGTGAAAATTGTTTTATATTTGTGTAAACAGCAGAAAATCAATAAGTCTTAATTAATTCGAATTGCTTAGAATTGACGATACAATTACTTGTGTTTAATATTTGTAAATTAATCTCAAAAACGATCAATGTTTTTAAGTAATGAGTCCATTGAATTTAAGTAGCATTTTTATTATATCATAACTTTATCGCCTCCCTTTCCAATGCGGCTAGAAAGTATAAATATAAGTAAAAATGTAGCACAAAATGAAATTCAGAAAGAAGGTCATACAACCATATTGCATTATATTTAAAGCCACTTACAAACATGGCAACTATACCGTGGAAACCTTTTAATTTTAATAATAATAAATAACATTTAAAGAAACTTTCTCGACACGCATATACCCAACAAAAAGCGGTAAAATTAATTTCGCCATTGACATTGAGATAAGTCGAATAATACGAAACCGAATGATACGTAATTGCCACCTGTCAACATGCGGACTCGTTTCCTCGGCCGTTTCATAGAGAATATACATAAAAGAATATGGCATTTGTAGACTGTTCGCACAAAAAATATTAAGCCCGTAATGTTGACCAAAATTAATAGTCTTCTTGTTTTTGTTTAATGATAATTAATTTCATATTTCTTGAAAGTAAACTTATTGGTTTAATTCAGCTATTAATATTGCTGGCTGAATTAGCTGCCTGGTTGGATTTTAAATATGGAAATACAAAGACCGTTGACCTTTATCGTCACACGAATAAATTTTGGGTCATCCAACGTATAAATTAACATTGAACCAAATATTCCATACGATTAGAAAATTTAAAAAATCGTCTGCCAAACCGACAGAAGATTGGGAATAATATTAAAAAGCCATCAAAACAAATCGTACCGTTACAGAATGTTCTAAGGGCCGGTTTACACAAGAGATTCTGAGACAAAGTGCACAACCGTTATGTTCTTAGATGGAAAGTAACACAAGTGGAACGAGAATTATCGCCGGTGTTAATTTGGGCTATTGGCCGGTTCGTGATTGAGTTGTCGGCGTCCGATACGCGAGTATTAGTGATACAATGGGCAAATCTTTAATGTAAACACGATCTGATAACGCACGAAATTACTTTTTGTTGCAACGTTCATGTTTTACATCAGCCTGCGCTGTAGACAATCACTGGCGATTTTATCTAAAAGGATATTATGATATGATGGCTATTTATAATGGATAGAGATAATCGTGTACAATGTACCTACATTGCAGGTGTAATTTAATTATTTAACGAATATTGTGGAAGAGTGTAATTAATTTTCTTCTTTATGATGAAACAAGACCTTATTTAATACATATTTTGAAAAGAAATCGCTTACGATCTTCATTCAGGACTTTTGTAAATATGCAACAACAGAGAACATAATGTATTTTAAATTTAAAAAAAGCACTATCAATGGATTGACCGACCCGGAAAATAACCCTGACACGTCATAGTTCGCTATACTTGTACACTGCCATTAATGATAACATAATTAGAAAATAAAACAAAAGTCCAAATGAAATCGTTTAACAATTTTATACTGAGATAAATAAACTTTGAAGCATGCAAATTGAGTAATGAAAAAATAATCCCATTAAAAACATCCTGTAAAAAATACCAAGTCTCGCAGCTCAGTTTTTCTACCGCAAAGTTGTGAGATCCATGTAATACCAAGTCGATTAATTCATTTAGTCCTTGCTTAAGGGACGTTCTGTATAAAGTTATTACGTAAGTTATTATCATATCAGTATTAAAAATTCTTTACGTTGTAAATAAATAGATCGACTTGGCCATCGCATGAAAACATAATGTATCGTACAATTTATACATAATGCTACTGGCCAAGTCGATATATTTATTTAAAACGTAAAGAATTTTATATTTTTAGTAAACAAAAAAGCTTTAGGTACCTATATTTTTTCTCTTTACCATTAAGTCCAATAAAATCTGTATCAGCCCATATACGTCCCACTGCAGGGCACGGGCCTACTCTACAATCGTAATCGATTGAGAGTGGTTAGGCCATATAGTCCACCACGCTGGCCTAGTGCGGGTTGGCGGACTTACATACCATAGAAATTTTTATAAATCGCTATGGTATGCAGGTTTCCTCACGATGTTTTCCTTCACCGTATTAGTGCGTGGTGATTGACTGTCAATACACACATGGCTTCGAAAAGTCAGAGGTGTGCCCTGGGATTCGAACCCGCGACCACCGTGAACATGTTGGCAGTCGCGTCTAGTCCGTTTACCAACAGGCCACCACGCACTTCAATAAAATAGCAAAAACATATTTATATCAATTAAAACTTCGGGTATTGTGAAGCATTACGATGGCGCAAAATATTATTTTATTCATATGAAGCCGTTGACCAATCACAATATCGCGCCAAGCTTTTACGGACCTCTTTTATACGCCCTTTGAATATCGCAGTAGCCATAAACTATAAAAAAGACAATCAATCATAGACAAAGTTCGTCGATATCCGTTGACATTTCGCAAACAAGTTACTAGCCATTTGTGGGCAATTTGATGAGTGGAGTTTTGGTTTCACGGCCGATTTGAGCGGCGACAAAAACCGCCGGCCGCCATTGATGTGACCACTAAAACGCCATTACTAAGTGTTTCAAATCCGAGCTGAATTGATGCGACCTTGCCGGCGTAATCATCATTAGCTTTAGACCTTTGGATTTTTTTTTCTATTTTGATGCTGCTTAGTGCGATTTCATGGCATATTTTCAATCTTTGAAACCTGGATTCCTGGATAAGAAATATTTTTGAGACACGACAGGGCTATGCAATGCCCAATACATACATACACTCACGCCTATATCCCAGAAGGGGTAGGCAGAGGTGCCAATACACCCACATTTCACCTTGTATGTTCCGTCCCAGAATGTGATAGGTGGCGAGCCTATCGCCATATCGGGCACAAATTCCTAACTCTGTGCTGATAATGAATAGAAAAATCCAATACCTATCACTTTGCCCAACCCGGAATTCGAACCCGAGTCTTCAGCTTTGTAACCGTACCTTAGTACAACTACGCCACCGAGGCAGTCAATGTCCAATAGTGACAATCCGAAATATCTAGACAACTCTTTTCACATCTCAGGAGTAATACACAAAATATGGAGGAGTGTAGATGGAATACACAATACAGACCGGGGATAAATTCTATGACTTCGCTTTTTTTCCTGATTATGCAACATAGGTAATGTTTTAACATATTGAGCCGACTTAAACATTTTGCAAATACGGCTTAAGTATAATTCAAGTTGAGTACAGTCTGACTAGAGTGCGTAAGTGCTCAGTACTTATCCAGTAACGTGAAGGCCGTCTGAGCCAAGTGAAGCCATCGTCGGAACCAAAAGAACAATAGACAATCTAACTAACGTAACATCAAAATTAGTTTTAGTTCTAAATGTTTTGGCTTGTTTCTCGCTCAAAAATCAGGTTAACCGTACGGCTCAATTTCGAACCCTTGAGTAGCATGTAAACCGCCAAAAAACATTTCCACTTAATTAATCGATTTCAAAACACCGCTACAAAGACTATTAAAAGTTGAAATACCTCGTTAATCAACACGATTTGGCCGCAGTTTGTAACGTTGCCGTGACCACAGTAACCATGAATATTATAAAAAAAACCGTTTTAAAACAAATCACCGATTTAGATAAACCAATGAGGCGTGAATTGTGAAGGCATCCCGGCTGACCGGACCATTTGCCCGCCTGCATTAGGGGAGCAAAGCAAACGTCACGGTAGAGGGAACAAGTCGGGCGGGCGACACGGGTGGCGGCCGCCGCGTTGCCTTCGCGCCTTCAATGACGTAACGGTCGCCGGACGCACGCGAAAAAAAACGAACCACGAATGACATTGATTTTGAATTTTGAACTTGGAATTCGAACGATCAGCTGATGAATGGCGCGTGACATTGCTTTTGGATTTCGAATTAGGAATTTGATTGATTCTCCTTCGTTGAGTCATAGACAAAGATTATGAACTGCAGAGTACTCACAAAATTGATTGAGTACTATGAAAGGATAAGCAATTAATGACGTTAATGAAATGAGACATCTTAGCCGCATGTTATTTTTGTCCCTTTTGAACTACCACACTAGTTTTTACTTGATAGAAAAATGGAAAGGCATAGTTCACGCTCTTTGTCTATACATTGAATAAATCTTAAAAAGCCGACCTACTAAAACTTCAGTTGACTAATTCGTTCCGTTATAATAGTGTGAATCGTAATTATTAGTTCGAGAATGTTTGTATAATACTTGAGAATTATTGTTACTTTTGGTTTCGTAGAGATTAATAAGAATAGAAAGGTAAAAAATATTTATGCTTTACACGAAAATTATAATATTATTGACCGTTCTAAACAGATAGTTCTGGGAGATTATTACTAGATTCCGGGGAAAGTAGTAGCTTAGTAGGATTATTACGTGGTTGAAAACTTTTTGATGCAACCGTTATAAAATACTATTATTTACCTATGAAGGTATCATGATTTCATAAGAAAACTTGTGTATTCAAATGAAATTAAATTAAATTAAGTAGTATTGAACTGAAAAAGATTATTGATCACAAAATTCGGCCCAATAGGTATACATAAGTAATAAACTGACTCGATTATTAACAAAATTATAATGACATAGACAATTCACTATTACCTATCGTACAAACTCTATGTGTAGCGTGTATTTTGGCTATTAATTAAAGCGTAAGGTATTGATGACCTTCACAAACAACATTAACTACCCCAAGTTGGAAAATATGCTAAATAAATAACGAACACGGCGGCGGTAGAACTGGCACCCATTTCCTTTGAAGCAGCAGACAGGAAATTGTTTGCCATAAACGTTATATCGTGATTCATTACTTATTTTCTTTATTAAACTTGTATAATTATGTTGTATGATAAATAGGTGAAAATCTTTATTTATTAGGTCAAAGGTTTGTACAAAATTGACTAGATCAATACCGGCGAACGTTAATTATACTGTCCTCCTTAACATTATCATCAGTTTTTGAAAATGGTTATTACTCACGTTCACATAAAGCATATTTCGATTTTGAATTCACTGCATTTTCAGTAGTTTTTCTGTGTCGTATAACTAGCCTTTTATTTATTTATTTGATTATATGAATAATACGATTACTAAAAATCAACCAAGTACACTATTCAATTACTTATTAAAAAGCATAAAATATAGAGAATAAAACATAAAAACTTAGACAAATGTTAACACTAAGCACAAACAAAAGATTAGATTATTTATTAATAGATATAAATCTTATCATATCTCAGTATCTGACTGGCCCCAACACCGTTCAATCATCATCTTAATTTTTCATTACTTTCTTCAGTCATTTTTTCCATTACAGAAATCAATAGAACAAAGATCACTGACACTTTCCAGTGGCATAGCAAATAGTTTAGGAATGTGTTACCGACGAGTGCTAATTGGATAACCGTTACATAAGTTAGCGCAAGCAACCTCTCAAGGTCTTTAGACATTCTGCTCTGGTGCAGATTACGAGCGGTTTCGGAAGGTTAAGGCTCGGTGCCCTGTGCGAAAAATCGTAACATAATTGTTACGTAGCAGGCTATGTAGTGCAGTGGGTGATAAGTCTGTGAAAAGTGAGGCTCCAGGTACAATCTATGAAACTATACGTTTTACATTTTGTTTTTTTACGCCCGGGCATCGTTGGCAATCTGAAATGGGTCTGTCAGGGAAATATAGTAAAAGGTTGTTGGTAAAAAATGTTTGGAAACCTATGATTTACAGAATATTCATTGTAGTGTCGAGACAATCTCTACGATTCTTTAATGTATTTTTTTAGATCTTACTGTATTTTCCACCATCAAAATATTCTAATAATAAAACCTTTAATAAATAAAACCAAAATGAGTCCGCTGGATGCGCATCATCCTTCAACCTTGCGCTCGTGTCACATTTCTGCCACCCCCTCAGCGGTCGCGGCCTGTTAGGTGTCGGTTACCAGTCACACGCACCGCAATATCGTATATAAAATATCTAATAAATCGTGCATTTTTCTTATACAGGATGATGTTGACATATGGTATTTAGTTTAAACCACATGTTCCTAAACCCAATAGGTAACGTTGTACCAAGTATGAAAAAATCTGCCTGATAGTTTTGTCAAAAATCGTGATTTTAGGTTTCAAGGCTTTTAATCAACCCCTATAGATACCGAGTCTTTTTACAGCTCAGGTTAAGTTCCCGAACCGAACTAAACTTCAGCTAAGCGGTAAAAATACTATCTATACATATTTCATTCATTGGATATGTGACCATGTGTCAGTATCACCCTGTATAATTTTATGTGAATCGAAAACTGAGTAGTAAACTACTGAATACCGCTGGCAGAATTGACTGATTTGTAGTCAGCTAAGGTCATAAAATTGACTACATAAATGCAATCATTGAATTTAGGCTTTTCCTGTATTGCACTAGAACTTTAATAGATGAGAGAAAAGCCACCCGATGACAACTCGCCATGTGGATAAAGACCAGGCACTTTCTAGTTAGTAGAAACAAAATTATTCAATTAAGGGCAACATGATTATAAAAGTACTTTTAGAACGAAGTTTTATTTATATGAAGCATATTATGTTGATTGATTTCACGTTCGGTTTCCAGATTTGGTATAATGCGTAGTTGAGCCAGACCTTTAACACTTCTGTATCAGCCCATATACGTCCCACTGCAGGGCACGGGCCTTCTCTACAATCGACAGTACGATTGAGAGTGGTTAGGCCATATAGTCCACCACGCTGGCCTAGTGCGGGTTGGCGGACTTACATACCATAGAAATTTTTATAAATCGCTATGGTATGCAGGTTTCCTCACGATGTTTTCCTTCACCTTTTTTAGTGCGTGGTGATTGACTATCTTAGTGATTGAACACTTAGATAATATCAATATACCGGGTATCTCAAGACTGCTACCGAAAACGAAGCCGGGTGGTAGTTTTAGTCACTACAAACACAATGCAACTAAAAATTTCGCAAAGAAGCGCGACAATGATTTTTTATGATTTTTAAATATCGTCATTTTTGGGTGGTAAATCCATAGTTTTTGCTAAAATTATAATTTAAACACTTTTATACCTTAGATTATTTATAAATAAAAGGGTATATACTATTATTTTAGGAAAAAATGTATTTACCACCCAAATATGGTCATAGGAAAAAATAACAAAAAAAAATTGTCGCTTTTTTTTGCAACTTTTTCTATTGCACTGTGTTTGAAGTCGCTTTAACTACCACCCGGCTTCGTTTTCGGTAGCAGTCTTGATATACCCTGTATACTCTTCATATTCAGACGTGTGAATTTATGTACGAAAATATCAAAATCAAATTATTTTCAATCTCCCAATTTGACACATCAATCAGTAGCGAGTTGATAACGGGGGCCTCGCGCCAATACTTCTCCGACTCAACTCCGCGTTGTTAAGATTTATTACAATTCGTATCCGACCGATAACGCGTTATCGACTGTTGAACTCCGCATATTCATGTGCTATAATCGATCATTACTTTTTGTATCTTTTATATTTTTATACTCATTTTTTTGTTTGTTATTTCTAATCGTCACTATTGCAATTTACAAAAATAGTTTTTTTTTAAAGTCCGGGAATAACTATTACATTATTTCTGCTTGCAAAGGAACGTTATTCCATGTTCGAATCCACGTTACAAACGCTATTTGAAAATAGATATTTTTTAATGGTGACAAAGGAAGCATTACACAGCCTTATTTATTCATACTATAAAGAAATACTTCAAAAATTTCATAGTATGCACAAACATGAGTAATTGAATATAATTTCTATATAATTACAAATTACCCGGCACGGTCGTTAAAACTATCCGAAGACCATTACAGTGATTATACGTTCTAATGTTACATCTGATTATGATAATATACGTAGATCGTAATCGCGCTCGTCACACGCCTGTTCCATAGATCTTTAGCTGAGAATATTTGTAATTAAATATAAATTATTATAATATGGACATAATTATCAGTAACTTTAGGCGGACCAATGTGGGCGCCTGTCGAACAGATTTCAATGCCTAATTTTAATGTGGTATATTATAAATTGCCTATTTATATTATTAAATTATCAGAAGTAGATAGTGGGAGGACATCGAATCATATCTTCCGAACTGACGGTAATTAGCATCTGACCGCGACAAATTGAAAGAAAGGTGGGAAGTCTTTGCCCAGCAGTGGGAATTTAAGGGTTTATAATAATAATTTATCTTACGCTGTAAGTATAAGCTTCTAAAAGTTTCATTACTGATTGAAGTCTCCCAGTCAAAAAATTCAATACTTGGCTCGCTTTTAGAGCCCATACTAAGATATCAAAAGCAAAATACCTTGAATAAACTTAATTGAACAACCCGAAGTGTTGACAATAATCGATATTTATCTATATCATTCCCAACACTTGAAGCTCAACAACAACCTGCCTTACATAACTCCAAAGCCGGCACTCGCAAATCGTTTGGAATTAATCTCGCGACACGTCAACCCGTACAACATACAACAAACAACACAACACTTGCGACACGGTTGTGCAACGCGTGAAAAATCAACACTAAATCACGTGGACCATGCATACCCGGAAAACGTCGGGTATAAAGTACCGCGCTTAGGGCCCGTATTAGTTATGTTATGTAAACTTGGCGTATAAAACCTGTGCGGGACAATCGGAGCGTATAAAACCTGTGCGGGAGAATCTGGATCGGGGAGCGTTGGCTTTACCTGAAAAGAATAAAAAATATTATTAATTATAACATTCATGACGATAAATATTTACCAAGAAAAATATATTCAAAATGTAGAGGCGATTCACGCGTAGCATTTTTTTATTTTCTTTTCCACTCTTTAAATCAACTCAATTTCTTAACAATTCCGTATGTAAACAAAATTCTAACGTAATTAATGTTTGATCCTCGTTTTCACCGGTAACTTATTATGCTTGCTAATGTGCCATACGTCGAATGTCAACCGCCCGCCCACAACGGCGTCCAGAAGGCCATCAATAGGGTTAACAGACAATAGAACATTATTTGGTTTTTTTATTTGCGATCACATATTTATAATAATATTACTTTTTGCCACTTAAGGGTAATTAAATTCATACATTAGAATAATTATGTATTTATTCATTTACTTGGTTATGTAGTTTAGTAGGGTATCAGCTGTGTTATTGTACGAGTATTTATAGGGGCTGTGTAAACTGTTGTATACATAACACAGCGTTTATTTCTTATATCAACACATAGGAATTAATTGAATATCCAAATATACAAACCTTGCACCGCACTAAAAAAATATATTTTCCAAGCTGTAAATTTCACTCTCAACCCACCTGAGAATAGTACCTCTATCACCCTTACTACCTTGTCTGGCTCTAAGCCACGCTCACTTGACTAGGTATACACTATTTGGCTACATTATCATTTTGACACAAAGCTTTTGACCCGGCACAGTGACCGCGATCTCACTCGCAGCGTGCTTCAATAAACCATTAAATGCAAAACAGACGACTACTAGGCACTTTGTCTTCGCGGTGTAGTGGCCAGTATACTGGAATTTCAAAGGAGTTTCACCCAAACTGTACCAAACCTATCTATCACTGAACTCGCCGAACTATTTATTTCATGGTACTGTACTATATATACCTGTAGGCTGTATCAGGTGTAATTATTTAGTTTGTCAGTAAAAAGTCGTGAAGAATCCTACATACCATAGCGATTTATAAAAAAAAATGGTATGTAAGTCCACCAATCCGCTATGGGCCAGCGTGGTGGACTATATGGTCTAACCACTTTCGATCGCGCAGTCGATTGTACAGGAGGTCCGTGCCTTGCAGCGGGACGTATATGTGCTGATACAGACTGCCAGTAAAAATCCAGTGGTAGAATAAGTACCTAACTCCACTCAATCTAAGCTAACTGTAACGTGTAAATGGGCTAATTGCCGACATATAATACTATATACCTAAAGTGTGAATGTTTGAGCCACTGTCTGGGATTTTAAGGTTAAAAGTATACAAAATATACTGAAGAACAAACGCCTTTTTCTTTTTGTAAAACCGATTAAACCCTGTATTAGTACTTTCGATACCATAAAACATGTCATTTCTCAGCGAGCAATATTAATTACCAGAATTTTGTTCATAAATTGTAAACTTAATCTATTAAAGAATAATGGAAATTTATTATGAAAGGTTTAAAATAAACTTCAACTAGATTTATTGCTTAAATTTTAAGGCGTCTTTTTGGCAGATATTTTCAAATTTATTTTATTCCGCAATCTAGTAATAGTTTTTATTTCATTATGCCTTAAAAAATCCAATTACATTAGCAACTAGCGGCCCGGCCCAGTTTCACCCGGGTACAAATAGATGTCTGTACAATAATATGTATGTATTATACATATAAACCTTCCTCTTTAATCACTCTATCTATTAAAAAAATCGCATCAAAATCTGTTGCGTAGTTTTAAAGATATACGCATACAAAGAGACAGAGAAAGCGACTTTGTTTTATACTATGTGTAGTGACATATTAGCAATTAAAAAAACTACAAACCGACAACCCTATCATCCACACCTACATTCTAGTTAGGAGAAAGGATATTGATGTTACAAACATTCGTGCTATTAATGGGGTCTATTATTACTGTAACAATTCGTATTGTAAGCATTGTACCACTTAGTACCTGTAATAGACCTTTTTGGTCGATGCAAACGCGTAATCACACCGATCTGAATCTCGTAACCAATCGTTATATCAACGCATTGTGAGGTAATACCATGTAATCTGCTGAATGTGAACTATAGAAGTGTTTGAACAAACTTTCGCGAAAGCTTCCGTGGAGTGAAAATGCTGACTATGTTATTATGCATGTAAATCCAACGTATTAGACGCAAATATTTGATCCAACTTTGTTAACTAGATCGCTCCGTAGCGTGATTTACATTATCAGATTTGTATCAGAGTTTATGTTTAGTCTAAATTTTTATTTACATTTAAGCTTTCTATTAATTATATTCCTACTCTATAAACCTACGTAGAAAATGAAGACTAGATTATCTTAGATAAACATGTTTGATTGTTTTGTGCATTTGCCACCCATACCTCATCCCTACCTATAAAATCACAGATCACATTCCCAAACGATTCACATTTATTTCTCATCTGCTTAGCTATTTAACATAGATATTAAATCATTCAACAGAGTCTAAAATAACCCCAATAGCTGAAGTTTGTATAGTCACCCAAATTCCTCGTCTAATTGCTCACAGCCAACCCCCGGCCTGCATTAGAATTGAATAGAGCTGGTTTTGCAACCGCGGTGCAAACAGCGACGTCGCAAGGCCGCCGCAAAGGCATCCATCATGCGAACGACAGCCGGAGACGAAACCTGAATTCACCCACCTTATTTGTATTACATTAAGGTTTTGTGATTGATAGATGTAATCAAAGTTGGAATTTTTGGAGGTTTAAGAAATGAATAGGGAAATGCTTGGATTAATCTATATTTGTGTTGCAAAAGGGTCACACGATCTTCTGTAGATTTTTTGACAATACCTATTATTTAACTCATTATTGGTGAATAAAATTTGGTATAAATTATCTGCATGGCTTATGATGTAATTTTTATCGATCGTCAACACTTTAACTCGTGATAAGTAACCAGATTAACCAAATTCACTTCCTGTATATCTACAATAAAAATGCCTTTAATAATCGTGTTTCTTGGAAAAGCTTTAAATCGTAATCGTACATGAGATTTCAAAAGGTTTCTGATACGCATTCCACATGCATTTGAATAAAACTACACATCCGAAATGACGCCTAACTTCGCGTGCAACATCTTGTTACATCATATACAATATAAATCCTCTTCCACATAATGCGGCTACCCGTCCGCCATGTCGCGTGTTCGCAACGTGACTCGCGAGCTTCGACGCGAACACGTGCTAATATTATAAGGGAACGCGTTTCAAACCTTTATGGGCTTCTAGAAGACTGGTAACTTGCGCAATGGGTGAAAAAAAGGATTTATTTTGTATATGTGGAGATCCTTGAGGGAGGAGATCCTATGTTCAGCAGTGGATTTCCTGTAGCTGAGATGATGATGATAACATGTGTCTTATATAGATCTTATAAAAGTATTTTTCTTTCTTTCTACGTCCAGATGTGGAACGAGTTACATTCCTACGTGTATATTGGCTGATATGGAATGTTCTATAAACATATATTTGTACTTTCATCCGTCGTTTTCATACAAAAAATATGCTTAAGATATTCAGGCCTTGCTAGACGGTGAGTTAATATGTAAATTTTTAAAATAAAGAAGATTGATTCATTTCACATGATCAACGCTGCTCGGCTTTACCATTAAGACGATGCTGTGACGTCAATAGATAACAGAACATCGTTAAATCAATTCTGATAAAGAACATTCAGCAGTCATGTTATCGATATCAAAATAAAAAATAATGTATTTTTACCATTCAAATAGCTGTTTGTAAAATAAAAACCGTAATTTAATCTAGTTAGATTAGAACTAATTAGACCTAAAGTAAAGAACACATTATTGTAGACCGTGTGAATCATCTTATATTAACATGGCGTTAAGTCCTTTTGTTTTATTTATATTTACTTAGATCTAACATTTTAGAATTGCTGTCACTAAATTAATATGGTAAATAACACAAACATATATTTGCGAATTATCAGAATTTTACTCTCGTCGCGTGCGAACAAAGCCTCCAGGCTGTCGAAATACCAAAAAAGATAAGCCTAAAAAGGAATTAAAAACATAAACCGGACATGGTCAACACCGCCTACAACCATGTTCACACGACTTTGGACTTCTAACATTTATTTAACGCGATGACTAACAATAAGCGGCCATGTCCAAAGGACTTCCAAAACGACTACTAACGAAAATATTTTTACGACAAAAAAAAATATTATTATTCCGCCAAGGCAGAAAAATCACACAGCCACGTCGAGTGCAATAAAGTAAACACGGGCCGAAAAAAATATCCATTACACAAAAAGGAAAACAATTGCGTACGAGGAAACGAAACATATCGCGAATGCTGATATCAATCGCAATACAAAAATAGTGAATACCATTCAAGGTATCTACAATCGCAGTAATTCGCCTCGGCTCGAATTTGCACCCGAGTTTTTCCCACGGATGTGAACTCGTTACAACTATCTCGCTTTACATGCGAAGGCAAGAAAAGAGTTCCTAACCACGCTGAGGTCGAATTAGAGATGGAATATTATTTACGGATAGTAAATACAACTAATCCGTCTAATCGATGTTAGTAGAAAATTGGTTATGATTGATTGAGTTTAATATTCATAACTGTGATGTATACAAATGGGTTAACGAACGTGTTATTCATATTTTATTGCGTCCTTTTGACGCAGAGAATTATCTTATACTATATTCATAACGAAATTAACTTAATGTGTCTCATTAATTTTGTATTGCTGCCGCCTTACTTAAATCTATTGCATGTTCGACATAATTTATGAATTAATTCACTAATGTATTACATTGCGCTTATTGAAACAATTATATAAATAAGAAGGCTGTGTATACAACCGACCTTCGCCCCAGACTAGACAACAAGAAACTGACAAAATTTAAACATGGCGTCAGTTGTCTTCCATTTATGTCCACAAAGTATTATTATAAAATAAATAACAATCTAGCATTGCTGCAGCAATCCGTCCTGTTCCCATGGCAGAGTGCACGGAGCGCATACGTCTGTTACGAAACTAACAATTTCATTAAATTATCTTAGCGAGAAACTTTTAAAACAAGTTCCTTGTCGGACGCTGACAACACCCGAGGGGCCGTAATCAAAACCTCTCCCTGTCGAGATTAGGAAATGGGATGGGAAAGCATTGAGCAATCGTAGAATATGAGAAGATCGACGAAATAGGAACAATAATAACAAAGTTAAGAAATAACGACTAAGAAATACCAATGAAATAAGAAGATAACATTTGGTAGTACTTTAATGGATATTGAAATAAGTAACAATACTGTTGGCGTATTAATTAGACAAGTTTATAACGTAACGTTGCACATTTACGTATTAGAAGCTGTAAATACTTAATCACCATTCGCAACGTAATTACCAACAAACGTAAGACTTAATAAATAACCAATCAGAGACCATTTCGCCGATTACATACAGCTACCATGTAATAAAATCAATAATTCACGAACACATAATTCGTCTAACAATCTTTAATGATGTCGAATGTATGGGAGACTCGCTCGTTAGCCAACACGATTTTCCTCGGCATTACAAGTTCATAAAAATGTCATTGTTATCGTTTCAAACATCACTCATTATATGTATCGGCAGATCGTGCGCTTGTCAATTTGTAGGAACGACTCATTACTCGGGAAAACTATTTAGGTGATTTCTAGAGCGAAGCATAACACGGGTCTTAGATGCGACAAAAAAAAAACAAAAAACTGATGTCATTAAAATATAGTTAAGAAGCGATATAATTAAGGTCGTGAAGAATTTAGGACTGTAGTGCCAAGGTCATCAGGAAATCGCCTGTTGAACTTCGATCTGATGATTTATAGATTGCAGATACGTCATAACTCATAATTAATTAAATTCTATGCAATATCAAAACTCTACCTTACTTTTAATAGTTCAAAAATTACTGGTGGAGGCCGCCTGGGTAGATACTACTGCATACTTTAATTATCCCGCCAAACAACAGTGTAGATCATAGATGTACTGTTGTGATTCCCTACCAACTTTCACCTAATGAAATACGAAATCTGGCAGATTATTAAAATTGTTACTATATGCGACAACAACAAAGTTAATTTATACTGATTTGTAAATGCGTTGTAAATAGTGTTTCGATAAACGGAACAAGTTCATGATTATTATTAGTATTTAACACAATACCAGTACTTATCGTGTTATGTTTAACATTTTTAGCTATAAATATAATAATAAATAATAAATAACACCCAACAGTCACATACATAGTCCTGACCCCACACTAAGATCGAGTCTTGTGTCGTGGGTATCAGGAACTACGAGAGACTTTTCAGTCTCACAAACACCCAGACCCGGAAGAAATATTTGTGGGCCGCACAAACATTTCTCTCGGTGCGGGGATCGAACCCGCGGCCTCTCGTTTCACAGGCGGCGTCTAACCAACTGCGCCACGGAGGCTGTCAAATAAAATAAAATTTGTAATCAGCTGCGATTAATTAGTCTTAACTTGCTTTATCGCTTCCATTTTAAAAAAAAACTGATTGTTAAGATCAGTGAGCGCAAGTATTCAGTATTCCCATTTGCCATATTATCGTGTAAAAAATAGTCAAATTGAGAACCTCCAATTTTCTTTGAAAATAACAATAATCAGTCAATTTTCAAATGATGATCATAAAGTTTTTCAGTTTGACAAGTCCTAAGATGTGGCAAGGATCCGCAGTGCAAGAACGTTAGCATATAATACCTTATCAAAGTTAGACCAGAAACGGGTGTACAAAAATATTCAAATCGTTGATATTTCAGTTGATCGCAAGTTGTTTCAGAATTTATTTTTTCGGGATTTCGGAAAACAAATTAGATCAAACAAGCAGGGTATACAAGGAAGAGATAAATGACCTTTCATAGACAATTTTAAAACCTATTTTATCTATCAAATTTGTTGTCGACTTACGACTTTTGGAGCGAAGTTCTTTCAGTTTGAGCTAAAATGACAAAACATAGGTTTGCAGAATTATCTATTAATCTTTAAAAAATACATAACCCTATACTTCATTCTTTATTAGTTTTGAAATTATTGTTTATTACTATCCGATCAATCATGCAACAGCCCTAACTCGCCGAAGGTTCAACGATCTATTTCAAAATTGGAGTGCACCGCTGTAATTTTTCATACAATACAGGTGGCCGATGCATCACCATTTCGTATGAATAATTACTCAGTATTACATCTATGGGAGCTATTTAAGTGCGTTCGTGTTACTGCATTATACGAAGTGTATTGATAACATACATTACCATTTATCAAGTTAGATTACTTTGAACTCTGAGATAATTCGAAGTGAAAGTGTTGTAATATTATTAGTAAAATTACGCATTGTGAACTTCCAATGGCCAGATCATTTGGATTTTAAATTTCTTAAATGAAGTAGGTATATCTCTTTAGCTTCATGTACATCCCCATATCCCTCCAGTTCTTAATTATTCATTAATAACATGGTAATACCTATTCTATATCTCAGGCCATTTTTGTACCTCACCAAAGCTAAATTTACCTTACGTCATAGTTTATAAATATATTACTTTGAAAGTGATTCCGACATGTATATTTCAATGATTCAGCTTGCCTCCCCCGCGTTTTCATCCTCAAAGGCCAACAAATAATGTGATGTGTATGTCGTGGGTGTTCATGGTCAATAGCGGTCACTTAGCATGAGATAACCATTCTGTACATACTTGAGCTACCGATTATAGCCACGAAAGGCTTAGCAAAAGAAACACTTATACTGCCTACATATATGTTGAGTTTATTTCTGTGCTAACTTCAGTAAGGAACGAAGCTATCGATTTACTAAGCACAAATTTCAGCCCGACCATTATTTTAGATAATTAAAACCTATTGCCTATAGTCAGGAATTTGTGCTTTATATGACGATAGGCTCGCCACCTATCACACCACGGTACGGAACATACAAAGGGAAATGTGAGCATTTTGACTCATGGCACCTCTGCCTACCCCTTAGGGAACAAGGCGTGAGTATATGTATGTTATGTAAAAATTATGGCTATCATACCAATAAACAATAAATTAGAAACTGAATTCGATAAATTCTAAATTCGTAATGCAAAACAACGCATCTTAGGCAAAAATTTACTTCCCGATTTCCTATCAGCATAATCTCCAATAGGCTGTGCAAATACATTGTTAACATGAAATAAAGGAGGGCTTCCGTTCGAACAAACTATACTGGTGGTAGGTCTCTCATATGTGAGAGGCCATCTGGGTAGGTACCACCGCAATGTCTATTTCTCCCGTGAAACAACACTGCGTAAATGCACTGTTGTGTTTCGGATTGAAGGACATTGTAGCCAGAGTAACTACTGGACATATTGAGACTTGACATCTTGTGTCTCGGGTTGACCAGCGCAGTGGAATGTTGCTACTGTTTATGAGCGGTCGTATCGCTTACCATCAGGCGAACGGCTTGCTCGACTCGTCATTCATTGCAAAAAAAAAAAAAACAAATCCGCAGGAAAAGCTTGTACATGCGTAATGGACGGGACGCGGCACTTATAGTAAAGTTTTTAATGCGAGGGTAGATTGAAGAAAGAAGTCGTGGTGGCCTGTTGGTAAAACGGACGAGACGTAACTGCCAACATGTTCACGGTGGTCACGGGTTCGAATCCCAGGGCAAGGAGTCGGAGTCATGTTTTTTTTTTCTTTATTGCAGCGAATGGCGAGACGAGCATGCCGTTCGCCTGATGGTAAGCGATGCGACCGCTCATGAACAGTAGCATAACCAAACAACACCTTGAATTACAAAGCAATGCTTGGCATTCCACTGCGCTCGCCATCCTGAGACATAAGATGTTAAGCCTCAATATGTCCAGTAGTTACTCTGGCTACAATGTCCTTCAATCCGAAACACAACAGTGCATTTAAACTGCTGTTTGACGGGAGAAATAGACATTGCGGTGGTACCCACCCAGGCAGCCTCTCACATATGAGAGACCTACCACCATGTGTATGTCAAAGTCGCCTTTTTTTAACCAACCATGCGAATCAGTCTTTAGTATGTCTATACGTACGTAGTTCAGTGATGGACATCAAAATAAAGACAAATTGATTTTACGAACTACGATACTTTAATAAGTACGTAACTATCGCCGGAGTGATTTTTTAAAACTAAAAAAATCCATATTATTCTTATCGTTCGCTGCTACTTTTTTTTCAATTAAAATATATCTGTAAAATCTATTATAATTGCAAAATACACAACCGTGTGTCCAGCTTTTATATCCAATAGGCACACACACACACCCACAAAAAGATCCCTTGTTTTTACGAGAATTACAACAGAGTTCTTTTATGTCTGTCCATAAAAGGGAAGCTGCAATAAATTCTTCGCATGAAGTGAAACTATGTGTACTCGAACGAGGTAATATCCCTCGAGAGGTTTCCTGACAAATGTATACTAGCATTTGTTCCTTTTGTGTCCGATGGAAGGCAAGCCTGATGTATTTGCGTTTTGGTATTATTTGGGCTGTTTCCAACAACATTTCTAGAAAAGTTGCTTTTATAGGACTGCATCAATGCTAGAACTTAGTGTGGCAGAATTTAAATTGAGACACATACTATTAACTTGTTCATCGCAAACTTTGTTTTTTGTCATTTTAACATTTTTGTTATGTTGTATGTTCACTGCATCGATCCTATATAAATTAGCGCGATAGAATTTAGATTGACCAACGTCAATAAATAACTTACTACTCTTTTAACTATTTTACCCCACCGTGTATTTCAAATATATTTGTCTATGTTACGAAATACCATTCGAAAAAATGAAAAATGAAAGAATTTCGAAGTTGGATCGAAACACCAGTCTTACTTGTCAAAGCCAATTTGTCAACCACTACGCCACTAATGTATAACATAAGTCTCACGGTGAGTGCTCTGAAGAATTGTTTAACTTGATCCCCTCCTCTCCATTCCTAACCAGAACCACGCGTGCTGGCTTGCGAAACCATAGCTTGACGGTCCACACCATCCCGGCGCGAACCAAACGGTTCTCGAACTCGTTTTTGTGCCGCACCGTCAGGCTGTGGAATTGTTTGCCGTCTCACGTGTTCCCTCCTTCCTACAATCCTGGGTCCTTCCGCCGTGGTGTGAAGAGGCACCTTAGCAGGCCGGCATAATTGTTTCCATTGGTATGGGACTGCCGTCCGATGCCAATGGATACTCTGCCTGGGCGGCATTGGCACTTACCATCAGGTAAGGTAAAAAAAAAGTATCAAAAGGACGAATAGTATACTTCACAGCTACAAATAGAACTTTCACTTTTAAAGTTTACCTGGCTCGGTGGCGCAGTTGTAGTACGGTATGATTGCAAATTATGATCTCGGGTTCGAATACCGAGTCAGGCAAAATAATATTGTGAGTCAGGAATTTGTGCCCGATATAGCAATAGGCTCGCCCCCTATCACATCGTGAAATGAAAAATACAAGGCGCAACGTGAGTTTCCTAGTTTCACCTCTGCCTTTTGGAAAAGACGTAAGTTTATATATGTATTATATTTATAAAGTCGGTTAACGATTAGCTGAAAATGACGTATCAAATATAAGAATCGCGCACGCGTGTTGAATAATCACAGCACACTGTCAACACGTATAAAGTTATAATGATCTCATAATGAGCTATCAATGTTCACAAGTCAAGGGTATTTCAGTCCATATAACTAGAAATACTGACCGATAACGTATCATACTAATATAATTTAGGTGATATTTTAAACAGATTTAATAAACAATAATATATCCAAAAACTGTGCAAATCTGACAAAATTTCATACATACACATCGAATAAATAATCTACTTTTTTGAAGTCGATTTAAAATGGTGGTCTGTACGGTGTACCATAGGTTAAAATCTATAGTAGACACCAGCTCCTCACAAATATAATAAGTAAAAATAGTTTTAGGGCAACTTAAGTTTTTATGCTTCTTGTAAGGAGAAAAATAATTTTTATTATTTAAAAAAAAAAACACAAGTAATTATGACACGTGAACTTATCCTCACGCCTATAAATCGACACGATGTATTCTATAATCAGGTGGTCAGACGACCTGGTAAAGGTCGCGGGACGTCGCTGTATGCAGGCTGCTTCCAACAGGTCACTGTGGAAATCATTGGGGGTGGCCTATGTTCGGCAATGGACTTTTCTCGGCTGATGGAAAGATAGATGGATGATTCTAAAATCCGAATCAAAATAGCAGTTTAAACTGCTACCCCTTACCCTTCTGTGATTTTCTTATATAAACGCAGTGATAATAACATGATATCTACCACTTAAGATAAGATTATACGACAATAAATTCGCATTTCATAAGTTTTGAAACATATGTACAACACGGTAGAATGTGATTAAGATATTGAATAACAATATTAATTTCAAACTAAACTTTTGTTTTAACTATTTATTATAAGGAGTTTTTTTATATTAAATACAAGGATCTAACAACATTTAGCTAAAATTATACTTGATTTATTAATAAGTACTTCAACACGTAATCAGAATATAATCATGCGGTATTTTCGAGTATGTCATACCGAATCATTCAAAATGGCGAACGGTTTTTTATCTTAATCCAAGGACGTTCAATGCTATCAACCGATAATATGTAGATTACCAGTAATTTTCACAAAGAGTACATAATTAATTTATTCATGACGCATGAACGATAAGGGCAATGCTGTTAAAAAGTATTTTGTAAACAAAAAGAAAAGAACATATTTTTTATTATTGTAAGTAAAGCGATTCGACCGCTCATGAACAGTAGCAAAACCAGACAACACCTTGAATTACAAAGCAATGCTTGGCATTCCACTGCACTCGCCATCCTGAGACATATATACTTTTATATCCCCTAGCGTTCTAGCTCCGCTCAGCGACCCAAACGAAATTTGAAAAAGATTTAAATAATACTTCTACAAATCAAACAACACAAACCGCACATCTAAATTATCGTTATAAGTCTACCATTAATATATTCTGATTTCAACTGAGTTCAACAAATTCATATTTCATACACATTCGCCAGTCACAATGATAGATTGAACACAAACCCAGGTGCATCTAGATTCTAGGCTCTGTGCTAACAAATAATACTAGAAACTAGAACTAAACTAGGTCGATGGATATATACAAAATTGACTTATCTGAGACACATCCTTGACTTATTTTCGGAGGATATCAACAATAATGAAACCTTGCTGGCTTGCTTTTTTTTCATTTAATATTATATATTTTAGAGTGATTTTCACGTTCATCACTTTGAAACACCAAATGTATTGAAGGGGGGAATATTTAGTTTTTAAATCAATGTTCGACTGAATATTTTTTGTATCAGTTTAATATATATGTATATTTACCAAAACAATGCAGGATACAATACGCGAAGGCGGCCAAGCGGCTTTTTCGCCTAATAACGTACCCGTATCCGAATAAGATAAAAAAATATGTAAATTTATGACATATTATTTTTGATGGATTCAATATTTTTTTTTAATTTTCTTTATAATTAGCGGATAGAGAAGAATATAATAGAAGACTCGAGCTCACCGCTTTGTGAAATATCATACAAAACTAATAACATGTCCAATGAAGATCGATAATAAATAGTAATCTGTCGAAATGCTTTCACTTCACATCACTTCGTGGTAAAAAAAAATAATCGCACATTAGCCGAGGGAAGATGTTTAATCTCTGCTATCTGATAAATGCAATTATAAAGACTGAACACTCAACGTGTGAATACTGGCACATTAACCTGTCCACAATGCTAGCCGAAGACATGCGACTAATTAATCGCAAATGTTTATCATATTTGCTACATCAAATAAAAGTATAGACTCGATCTGGCTATTCCTCATGCAACGAATAATGTTAAGGTTTTATTTATTCAAAAAAGGCTATAATAACATATATACCGGGTATATCAAGACTGCTACCGAAAACGAAGCCGGGTGGTAGTTTAAGTGACTTCAGACAAAATGCAACAGAAAAAGTTGCAAAAAAAAAAAGCGACAATTTTTTTTTGTTATTTTTTTTTCTTGGGCCTTGTTTGGGTGATAAATACATTTTTTCCTGAAATAATAGCGTATACCCTTCTATTTATAAATACTCTAAGGTATAAAAGAGTTTAAATTATTATTCTAGCAAAAACTATGGATTTACCACCCAAAAATGACGATATTTAAAAAATCATAAAAAATAATTGTCGCGTTTCTCTGCAAAATTTTTAATTGCATTGTGTTTGTAGCTACTAAAACTACCACCCGGCTTCGTTTTCGGTAGCAGTCTTGAGATACCCGGTATATCATGTAAAAATATGTATTATGATATTTGCACAGAATATTTTTCAAAACGTG
Source organism: Hyles vespertilio (assembly GCA_009982885.2). NCBI lineage: Eukaryota > Metazoa > Arthropoda > Insecta > Lepidoptera > Sphingidae > Hyles > Hyles vespertilio. The sequence goes on from CM042807.1 coordinate 21,863,372, forward strand.
TTAGTAAGTAGACGACCATACAACATAAATTATTAAAGAAGAAATCGTTAAATCCTGCCCAAGAGAATTTACAATATGTTGCAAAACACAAAAATCATAAAGATACGGTCCATTGCCGCACAAGTTTGTATAAATGTAAGATTACTAGATGCAGATACAGCCCACAATCAGGAATATTTCGAGGAAGCAAAATAAACTTTCTCGAGCATGACAAGTGAGTTTCATGACATCATGCCGAGATACTAAATATTGGGAAGATGAAAACGAGTTTCAGTCTCAGGAATTTGTGAGGAAAAAATACAGCATATATGTACCTAGGTCCTAGTTACCATTCAATCAAAAATTATATTATAGTACATTATTCTGAACGCCCGAATACTAATTAGAAAACTGATATTTTTTCGCATAAAATCTTGCATAATAAAAGAATTTACAATAGAATTCGTTCAAATAGTAAGCTATAAAATAGACTTATTCAATGCCGCAGGCTTAAACAATACGCAGATTAGCTTAAATCTCTTTACACGGCATAAAATCATTATAAAAATCACCATTTAACCAGTGGAAGACCTTTAACACAAGAAACATGTAAGTACGACAGATTTTAATCGCAAGATTCCTCCGCGCATTATATCAGATCCTAACACTAATGCAATTTACGGTACGTACGTGAGTTGATGTGAATGCAATTACACTAAGCCTTCGATCACATGGCGAGTGTTTTTGTACCGCCATTACTTAGCGCGCGATGACACGCGATGGGCGTTTGACTGTACTCCGTGTTTAAATAATTGCAAGGCCCCATTCACACGGTTTTTTACAGTTCCCAATATTTATGTTCATATGAAATGAATATTTAACGTACGATGCTCAACGTCGAAAATCGGACATTGCTCGACAAAAAAGCTTCGCGTTTTAAAATCGCCTTCGTATGAACAAACTAAGTAATGGATTTACATTTGTTTCATTGTAAAGTTTTTTTAACGCGCGTTGAAATAGCGCCAGGGCGAAAGAGGCCTAATGTTGAATCACATTATTACTCTTGTTACACCAGCTGTGATTGGCGAGATATTGGATTCGATTCCCAGGTTAGGGATTCTACCTTGTGTTAATTTTGAAAAACATGACTTGGTCGGGAATGGACAATTTTGTAGAAAGGGTTGAGGCAAGCGAACTGATAAAAATTAATAGTACAAGCAGCAAGCTCTATAGGCGACATGCAAAAAGAAAGTTTTTAACAACAAATCACCATATTTTTCAAAGACGTAATTTATTCCTAAAAATAACAAACAGAAATACACAACTCATCTAGATATATAACAAAGAAAGATGTTTACAGAACTACGGAAGCACTCGATAAAAGTCAGTTATACCTAAATAAATAACATAAACTGAAGGTCGAAACTCAATTACGCGAGGCATTGCAAATAAACCGAATGAGGTCACCAGCACGAGTGATCGGGGGCAAACGCTCGTTTACTTTCCCCGCCCGCTTCTTAAGAGGGTGTATAAAGGAACCACCCAGCCTCTTCACCCTGTATAATTTAATCAAATACACACGTATATTGGCTGCCTTTATGGTTTTTTTTTTATTTAACGGGTCCGATAATCCGATAATTCCGTAATCAATAAATGAACGAAACGCCTCGCAAATCTGTCAGTTTACGCCGATTTACATTGAGGTAGTGGTTCCACCCCGGACAACCCTGCCCATTCGTGCTGAATAGGTACTTCAAAAAGCTATTATAAATTAACTTAATTGAAATCCTAAAAGTGATATTAAAAATCGTATCCAACATGCTAAAATTGAAATCCCCCTAGGAATTTCTATAGTATGTAAAGTCCGCCAACCCACACTAGGCCAGCGTGGTGGACTACATGAGCTAACCCCTCTCAATCGTACACTCAAGTGTGGAGGAGGCCCGTGTCCTGCAGCAGGACTTATATGGGCTGATACAGAAGTACTTTTTTAGGAAAGCCTCATCATCATCTTCAGTAGCAAGTCCACTGCTGAACGTAGGCTCCGAAATTAATCAAACATAGAAGGTAGTCATAAAACTACTATTCGTAAATTACTCGCTTTTATAATAAAACAATAGAATTATCAGATTATTCGCGATCGCAATATTTTGATAAGGCGTATTTCTACGGAAGCTATAAAATGGCTTGTGTCGTTGATAAATGACATTATAACTCACTGTACCGATTTGTAGTTTCTACTATGCCTAAGTATAAACACAATTATATTATGTATACATAAGATATACCCATAAGCAGTTTATTCTAAAATGAAAATTCATAGAAGTGTAAACAGTAAATTTGGAAAACTTTAAGAAAGCTTCTGAAAAATGTGCGGCATTTTGAAAATTCCTTTTCACTTTCACTGATCCTATGTCACTTTGTCTGTATCAGCCCATATACGTCCCACTGCAGGGCACGGGCCTCCTCCACAATCGACAGTGCGATTGAGAGTGGTTAGGCCATATAGTCCACCACGCTGGCCTAGTGCGGGTTGGCGGACTTACATACCATAGAAATTCTTATAAATCGCTATGGTATGCAGGTTTCCTCACGATGTTTTCCTTCGCCGTTTTAGTGCGTGGTGATTGACTATCAATACACACATGACTCCGAAAAGTCAGAGGTGTGCCCTGGGATTCGAACCCGCGACCACCGTGATCATGTGGGCAGCCGCGTCTAGTCCGTTTACCAACAGGCCACCACGCACTATGTCACTTTACCACACCTATTTTAATTAATTCAACAACAAACAAAAATATTCCGATCTCATTCAAAGCGTTCTCATATTGCCATCAACAACCTTGTCGCTCGAACTAATACTTCCTTTGACACAAAACGCTTTTGAGCTTTCAAAGCGCCCCGGCGTAAACGTATCACCGATGACGCTGGCATTCCGTTGCGTAATTTTTCATAGCTAATGACAACCCTATTTTATAGTAAACTAAATTATGAACCCTTTTGATGTCAGGTGCCTTTGAGAGGTATTTTCTGAAACGCTATACAGATAGATAGCGCGACTATATTCTTGCATATCTTTCGGTTAGTTGGATTGCCAAAACGGAACATCCCTTTGCTTGTCACTTTATTTTTCCATCCTTTTGCGTTCTCATTAAAAAGCACACAGACACGCGGTCATGTAAAATTACCGAAAACCAAAGAAATATGGTATAAATAAATTATATCTAATGTTTTGTAAATAGAAAATATGTACTGCATATTAACTTGTCATAAGAGTTACATAATTGCGTACGTGACCAAAAAAAGCGTCACGCATCTACGGTCTCAATGTCGTAGATATTCATCAGAGGCAAGCATTCACCATTAAATAAAACTTTCAGTCGTTTGTCGGTCCTCATAAAAAAAAAACTCTTGTTTTTACGCGATTGGTCAAAATAAAATAAACGTTCGGAAGAAAATAACGATTCTAGGTTAATAAAAATTCCAAAAGTTTATAACTTGCGAGTCATTTCCCCATTAAAGTGCCAAGGAAGTAGCTGTCACGTCGACATGACTTGCTCCTGGCAACCCTACAATAGAATCCCGGCATGACGTCATGGCTCGGTGTCGTGACGTAAATATCGATCGGCAGCCCTATTTAGAGTGGACCTTGGCCGGCTAGGGCCGCTTCAAATTAATGAGCGTACGTTAAAGAAAAATTATAAACTTGCATGCTAGCTACAAACTAAGGCGGCTTTTTCATCCTCCATCAAAAAGCTTAAATTATTCCATTTAAAATACTGCACTTTTGTCGCAATGTGGTCAAGGTGGTGATTTTTACACATAGAAAACACAAATATCTAGGTTAGCCTTCAGAATGGAGTTTTAAAAGCTTTCTTCTAATGCTTTTAAACACTTTCTATAGTATTCAGTGTTGCTTGGTTTTGCTACTGTTCATGAGCAGTCGTATCGCTTACCATCAGGCGAACGGCATGTTCGTCTCGCCATCCATAGCAATATAAAAGAGTATAAGTAAGTATTTACTGGTATAAACTTCCTGTGTGCCCGTCTAGGCCAAGCCTTATACATATATCCATGCCACTGTTAAGGACAGGCCTCTTATCGTAAATAAAATTGGCACTTAGCAAACGACACGTTAGCCTATAGCAAGGTTGTTCAATTTTACTCACAAAATAATATTTAAAAGCGCTGACGTCTTCTATTAGTCTTACAAACAAAATCCTCCCCCTGTTTTACCTCACTCTGTATCGCTCCCTTTCAAAGGATACAATCGCTGTAGACAAATTTCCACAACTCGGACTATCAAAACTACTGGAAAGCAAACCAACAAAATCGATAACCAGGTCAAGACTAAAACGAGGTAAACGCCACCAACACAACATTAACAATATCAATTCAAGCAAGTCGCAAGTTCGTAACACATTCATCAAAGAAACGTACAGACAATGCGATGTTTGGCGGTCGGCGCGGCGGTCACGAGCGGCGCGCACGATTCGATTCCAACTCGCATCACCAATAATTATTTATTAAGATGGACAGTACTTAGCCGAGCGCTTTCTACACGACAATGCAGTTTTCATTCATTGTGGATTAAAGAAGTGCATTAAGCACAGAAAGTGGAACTTTACTCTCACTTGCATTTTTGTGACGATATTTCGCGACAATTATTATATTTGTCATCCGATGTTCCGAATTCCGAGGTGCAATGGAAAATGAGCGGATTCAATCTGGACGAATGTTTGTTTAATTCATTATTCGCTTCGAGTTTTAATGTTGTTAAATCGGAAAATTATTCGATATATCCGATTCTCATTTTACTTCTGCTACTATTTAGGTTTCATTAATGAGTTCTTTTTGATGCATCTTACTCCCCATTATTCACTGAATTATTAAAAATATATCGTACAAAATGCTTCTTTGTTTCATTACCAACATGCTATACACTTCCCTTATTCCAACCATAAAATGCTTACCGTGCGGTCTTTGCGTCCCTATAGTGCAATTTCTCAATAAATTCAGCATTTTTATCCCTAACCCTACATCCCACATGACTAACCTATGTGGCTTAAACAAAGCCGATCTGAATCAAATTCCCCGGCGATGTTTTGTTGAAGTTTTATCAGTCGGCCGGTCACAGAGATACTTTGATACGCCGCGTGTTTACATGCTTGCGTGCATCTAGATAACCTTATAAGAAGCCGTCTGCGGGAACTTGGTCCTCTCTTGTTTTATGACCGAACTATTATTTATGGGGGGAGGTGATAAAGAATATAAAAGGATACAAACTATCAAACTGGATTTTCTTTGTTTTGACAATTAAATAGGATGGTGGAGGTGTAGATAATGATTATTTTTCACAACGATAAGCATCATGTGATCTACGACGCTCATCAAGTCGATCTGCCTAAAGCGCAAACTTCCACAAACTTTTGACAACACTGCTCTCAAACGAAGACTGAAAATTCTGCAATATTTGCCAACCAATCAAACAGGGAGCACTATCAACACTTCAATGCAGACGCTGTTGAAACACACATATTTATGTATGGCGGACGTTTTTAACCCATCGGTAACGTAGTAAATACTCGGTTATAAGTAAACATAGAGGTGTCATTCACTCGGACGAGTTTCATCATTTACCTGTAGGTACTCATCTATCGATCTTTCTCAGAAATTCTACAGGTAGAGCTACGCGTGGTACTATACAGGTCCGAGAACTCAAACTGAGCCCATTGTCATGCATTTTTTGCCATCGGAAGCCGCTCTATGGTAGGCGAAATTTATTTATTGACGTCACAAAAAGGATTTCGAACCAGTTTTTATAAACGTGAAAGAAACCGATGGAACCTTTTTGTTTGAATGGAATTTAAAAATTTATTGGTGATCACAAAATTTACTACCGTGATATAAATTACTAAGAAGATTATATATTGGTTCAATCTAAATGGAGATTGTCGAAAAAAACATTGATTTATTTTGTTCACCCTTTTCCATATTGGTAATAAATAAAACACAAACCTAAACGAATCGAGAACAATACATTATAATGTCGTTAAATCATTTATATATTTTTATTTTGAACAGGTTCAATTCAATTAAATAATGAACAATAAAACGAAAAAGAAAATCATTCCTTCCAGTTATTTCATCGTAAAATATACATAAAAGTAATGAGACGTCTGTATGGGCACGAAAGAGTTTATTGTAATTTAATTTTCGTGTAATGTGTGTAATAAAATTCTCGTATGGTCTTATCGGCGCGACGAATCTGTTTGCGGGTTAGTCTATGTCAGCCGTAGTGTCAAATAGACGTAAAACGTACAATCTATTTGCTATAAAAAATAAAAGGCAATATATTTTTCTATTACTTATTGTGGGAATTTAAAGATATTGTTATAGAGCCACAAAGTTATCTGGCCCGGTGGCCAAAAGTGGAAACAATAACGTCATTTGGAATGTCAGTCTATCTGCCAATCTGCCATTGGTTGTTTAATCAATGTATTTATTTTTCCTGCATTATTTAAAACTAGTGAAACATGCCCAGAACTTGATAAAGTGACGCTAGGAACGTTAGACTTCAGGTATTACATTTTATGAAGGAAGAAAAGCATCTCAAGCACCAATAATTAGAAAAATTGTATCAACGCGTAGTTACCGCCATAGGTCTGTGTTGTCAGCTTTTCAAAATAAATACCACATAAACAAAATTTTGTACGTACTAGTACAATACATGTAAGTACATATAATAAACTAGAATTTATCGTTACGTTCGTGGGGGCCTGTTGATGAATGGACCAGACGCGACTGCCAACATGTTCACGGTGGTCGTAGGCTCGAATCCCAGGTCACAAATTTGACTTTTCGGAGTCATGTGGGTATTGATAGTCAATAAACACGCACTAAAACGGTGGAGGAACACATAGTGAGGAAATCTACATAACATAGCGATTTATAAGAATATCTATGGTATGTAAGTCCACCAATCCGCATTAGGCCAGCATGGTGGACTATATGGCCTATGATATGGCCTAACCACCCTCAATGGCACTCTCGATTGTAGAATTGGGCAGTTCCCAACAGTGGGACATATAGTATGGGGAGCGATTTGTTAGAAATCTTGGGAAGGAAAAATAACATGCAAAGGAAACTGGTCCACTAATTTCCTGACACTATTGATCGAATTGAAACATCTTACTTCACCCACTTTATTGCTATATCTATTTTTAATGGCAACACCAAATTCGACAACAGCGACTCTCTCACCGGGTCAGATAAGTTTGTGGGACAGTATGTTGTGTTATTAGGAGACAATGTATTAACAGGTATAACTTATAGTTTGGCAAAAAGTTTATTATATTATTTTGTTACGTTGACTATGGTGTATTACATTCATTTATTATACCGTGGGAACCTTTGGATGACATAATTTTGCTGTCGCAAAATTCTCGCCAAATATTATCGTTTAAATCAATGTATACGATCTAAATATCGAATTTAGTATTTTGATATTATTTTAACACTCGGCTAAATAAATGAATTTTAAACAAAAAAAGTAACATTGATGAGGCAACAAATAGCGTATAGGATAAACAATATAGCGTTATTTAAATTCACTTCCCACGAATCATTAATTAAAGCAACAAAGAACGGGACACGCACAATTTCTCTAAGGCGTACCGCAAACTAGCGACTTTGCATGTTAGTAAAACTTTCGACGAGCGACGTAGAAGATAAACAGTAAGTTGTACCGTATCGATATTAATCTGGGTCTGTATTATGTGTAAAAATGTAATATTATATTGTTTTATTTAATTAATTTAATAATTCTTTATTTTGTGGTACCTAATAAAATGGTTCTCTAATGAAGGGACTTTAAGTATGTACAACCGGCAATCTCTTCCAGACAACCTTTGGGTGAAACGCGTTGAAAAAACTTCTGACTCCCCTATACTCAGGGATTTCATAATATCATTGCCTCTTTCAGCTTATTCCAGAAGTTCCCAATAATCTACCATACTGGCTTAATGCAGATCACAAACTTCACTGACTTTGGAAACAACCCTTTACAGTTAAATATTATATCACCCCTTCCGAGTTCGATAAAAGACAAAATTGTAGTCTATGTTAAAATGATTAAGATACATCCAAATTTTCTCCTTCATCAATCACTACTATAATGTCAGTCTGCACTCCACCTAACATAAACCGAAAAAAACCAATACAGTTCCGGGATCGCAACCCGTTTCCCACGAGCTCGCCGCGCCCGCAGCAGATGAGTTACTGACAGAACAATACGCACTCGCATCCACCTCGCCGGCAAAAACTGAGCCAACTGCCAACTCCCAGCCAACGGCACCGAGCCCGTCACACTTTCAACACTGTACTTACATTTAAAATCAACGGCGGATCCAGCTTCCAAGCCAGGGGGGGTCATATAGTTCTAGTACGATCTGGGTACGATTTCAAAAATAATTTTGTTACAGTTTATTTGTGAACACACAAACTTGTTGCTTTATGTGTGGTTTAAGAAATGTATTCTCAAAAAAATACGAAATACGTCACTTACATGAGAATAACAAAGAAAGCTTAAGTGAAATTTAATTCATAATACAGTGGTCGCCGTGCATCGACATTTATTTTATTTATTATTTTATTTTATTATATTTGGGAAGCTTACAGCTAATTTTACATGTTAACAATATCCTAAATATCTAGATGCCAATTAAAAGCTACCACATACAGAATTAAAACATTAGAATTTAGAAATTAACTATATAACTTAGAACACCGAATGAACTTACAACAGCTGTTTAGGGTCATTAGTTAGTCATTTATTTGTACTTATACATTTTATCGACGAGATAATAAATAAAATCTGGAACCAGCCCAGGGAGGGGTCACGACCCCCATGACCTCCCCCCTGGATCAGTCGTTGTTTAAAAAAGGGACTTAATATACTCGAGTGCGTATCTTCAAATATTATAACAAATTATAAATGACCTGCTCTGATTTAAACCAATTGTAACTTTTGTAATAATCACCAAATTGTAAACTAGTTTTGAAAAGAGTAACACTATTTTTTTGCCCGTTCTTCTCTAGAGAAAACCGCTTTCCGAATCGGGTGGTAGATAAATAAAAACTGAATCTATTTCCATTTCAATTACATTGCGTGGTGGCCTGTTGGTAAACGGACCAGATGCTGCTGCCAACATGTTAACGGTGGTCACGGGTTCGAATACCAGGACACACCACTGACTTTTCGGAGTCAAGGATAGTCAATCACAGCCACTGTAACAGTGAAGGAAAACATCGTGAGGAAACTCACATATCATAGCGATTTATAATTATATGGTATGTAAGTCCACCAACCTGCATTTGGCCGGCCGGCGTGGTGGACTATATGGCCTAACCACTCCCAATCGCACTCTTGATTGTAGAGGAGGCCCGTTCCCTACAGTAGGACGTATATGGGCTGATACAGACAGATTATATACTCACGCCTTTAAGCCATGGGTAGGCAGAGACTATCGCCAAGTCTCTTTCACATCCATTCATCTGTTCACGCATGTCCGCCGGTTCAAGACGTCCCTATCTTGCCCTCCTCTGAGGTCACTTATTTGATCGGGATACGTTGTTTTCAGATACGCAATTTCATATAAAAAATCCGCTTAATAAATCCTTTTTAGCCCTCGTTAGATTCCTTTCTACATGCCTAAACAATCTCAGCGTAATTGGTATTAATAATTTTATGGGAATAGCCGGAGTGTATTTTATACTCTTATCCAATTTACCTTATTTTTTTCGTATAACAATATTATAATAAATAAAAACGGTGAAACGAATACAATTCCTCATTCGACTGTAAATTACAATTTTCATTACAATTTTCACGGTAGCGCACAAATCATCTTCATATAAAACATATACAATGTAATACAATTTATGAACGCGTCCAACGGAAATTCTCTGCTTAATGTTACTGTACCGAAGGAAGAAATTTCGCCCCAAGTTTCATGAACTGAATAATGTAGGCAAAACACACCACTGTATATTTTACGAAGCTCGCTGCTCGACGGTGCGAATATTTTCTATAATTTATTTTCGTAGTTTACCCAAACCTACAGTCTCTTGGGGTAAGAATTAAATTTTACTCATGTCAACGGCCGACTGCCACAGTAGTAAATAATTGTACTACAGTATGATTGCAAAGTTGTGGTCTCGGGTTCAAATCCTAGGTCGGGTAAAGTTATATTGAATATTTCAGCCAGGATTTTTTGGCTTATTACGGTGATAATCTCGCTCCCTATCACATCGTGGTATGGAAAAAAACGACGAAACGTGGTTATTTTGGTTGCATCTGACACGTCTGCCTACCCCTTCCGGGAAAAGGCTTGAGTTTATGTATGTATATTTTCATGGTCTACGACTTAAAATGTAAACACATGACTGAACTTAAAACCAGGGAGGGGGACGTCTTATTTTTCAACTTGATGTAGCTCAACCGCAATGAATTAGCCGGCTTAAAATTCATTCACAAATACATACATAAAGATATGGCTTACTATATCCCACAATTACATACGCATTAAAGATTTTACTTATTTAATGTAAGTCTAACTGTGTATCTATCGCCTGTCATCACGTTCATACATAAATAAATTGATTCACATGCTACTCAACACATTATAAAACAAACGGAACAGATTACACACTCGCAACTCACAAGCAGTAGGAAGATAAAAATTCATAACTGTATCGGAACGACATTGCGCTCAGTGACAACAATGAGTTAACACTTTGACGTGAAATTGTTGTCAGACGTGAAAATATTTACAACAATATGTGTAAATAGAAAACTGTAAACAACAATTAATTGTTTTTTTTTTTATTGCTATGAATGGCAAGACGAACATGCCGCTCGCCTGATGGTAAGCGATACACTGTAGTATCAGTAGCAAAACCAAACAACACCTTGAATCACAAAGTACTTGGCATTCCACTCCGCTCGCCATCCTGAGACATAAGATCTTAAGTCTCAATATGTGCAGTAGTTATTTTGGCTACAATGTCCTTCATTCCGAAACACAACAGTGCATTTACAATATTGTTTGGCGGAAGAAGCAGACGTTGCGGTGGTATCTACCAGGCGGCCTCTCACATATGAGATACCTGCCACCAGTGCAACTAAATCGACTACAAGAAAACTTTAGAACCCTTCATCTTAAGTAGGGAAATACAATGCAGTGTACCCTTTGAGGCTTATGTATACTGATAAAGTCCAAAACAGTAATTAGAATGACGTCACAATATAATGATTACTCATGCTGACGAATTCTCAAAAAAAATTAACTAATTAATTCCATTCGCGAAATATATTAATATCAAAATGATATTCAATTTCGATAATATAATTTGGGATTAATGTCCAATAATGTGTTATTTAAATTAATTTACTTTACACGTAGTCAAACAGATATTACTTTACATTACAGAAATTATAAGTGAGTCCTACATACTTACGAAATTAACCACTAGTTGTCATTCTCCAATTATTTACAGAAATATGTATCCTTTGATCCAGCTCTATGTGCTCATTATTACTCATTAATATATTTCCTTCTGATATATTCTAAAAATAATCTATAAATAAACAAAAAGTCTACATACTTAAGTATAATAGCTGACTACGCACTAAGATCAATTAAGTCTTTTGTCCTGGGTATTAGGAACTACGATAGACTGTATTTTTTTCATAAATTCACAGACCCAAAACAAAACTTTTGTATCGCTCAAACATTATCTCAGAGCGGGAAAAGTACCCACGCCCTCACGTTACACAGCCACCAAGTGCGTCACGGAGGCTGTCTAAATGCAAAAGACCTAAACTTTGTCTCGCATACTTCTATTAAATTTTAATCTAGAGTTTAATTTGTTGTACCTGGCAACCCTACTCGATGTTCCTGCAACACAACCTTGAAACGTGTTTATTTACGTGTTTAGCTGGCTGTCACGGTCTTCGCGCAAGCGCACAACTCATGCTCAAATTTTTTTTTTTTTGGAAGTGCCGTTAGTCTGTCGTAGTGTGTGTGATCATTGACAATGAAACCGGATGGATCCGGAAATTTAGACACAGATGATGACGTAGTTGCTTGAAATCGAAGCTCTGGGTTCAATATCCACAGTAAAAGAAAGGTTTGTGTCTAATGCAAAAACCAGGACTCTTATCTTACTTTGGGTTCAGCACTATAATATTATCTACTAAATGTTTGGAATCGGTAATTATAAAAAAATACTAGCAACAATTCAAACCCCTAATATTTTCTGAAATATATTTTAGCAACAAAATCCTAATAAAGGAAACAAAATAACTTTCGAGTTTTTTCACCTGTACAATTTGATTACAACCCAAGCATTTGAATTTAATCCTCCCTCTTCCTGGGCTTTAAATCATAAATAACAAGCCAAGAGAGTATATTTAAACTGCAAAATGCAGTCATTAAATTATTCCAATTAATATTATCGTATAACTTTACGTTGGTCATAAAACGCAAAGGTTTTAAGACAGACAGCCTACTTTCTGTCGTTTATAACTCCTGCTGACGCTGTCACAGGTCGGGGAACCCGGCAACAGGTAGATTATTTCTGAACGATTTATGTCCTCGAATGCTATTTACATAACTATCGTGTTTTAGCTTCCTAGCGTTCAAACAGTAAGGCACGAAATGTATAAATTATCTGAATCTCGATATCTAAATGCAATTTCCTAAAATCTAGTAATGATTTGTTTAACCCCCATAAAAAAAATTGCAACAAAAAAATCAAAGATCAAAGTTATAACTTTAGAAGCTACGCCACTTAATTTTTCCCACGATTCAGAATCAGAAGAGAATTAACACAAAACCATACCAACCTACTCTACTCAAAATCATTTGTAAATCACACATCGAAGCAATTCACGACGAGCAATAAATCCGAAATTGATCGCGATCTACGAGTGTGCCATGAAAGCCTTATTAAAATACGATCCGGCACATCTGCAGCCGCCTTGGAAATGGGTCAGCGAGATTGACAAATAACTAGACAATAACGCAGAATTAGGTGTCAACGGAACGTTGATTGGTGTTGGGAGCCACAGTGAACCAATCATGCCGACAACAAACTGCATTTGACATTTGACCTTACAAATAGGGAAAAGCTTCGCATTACGTAAGTGTCGCATAATGGCTAAACTCATGCACTGAAACGTTGTAACGCTGCATTTGAGGAATTCAGATAATATCTTTTGTTTTTAGTGATTCAAAATATCTTCACATGAAGCCATATGACGTAATATTGCCTCTGAGGCATAGGATTATTCCCTGATTATGTAAAATCTGAGTCACATGCAAAACAGGTATTGCTAATGGACAGTCTAGTCTGAATATTATGTAAGGCACATAGGATTGGTTTCTGTAGTGGCTCAATAGGGATTATTAAAATTAAATATTTGAGCAAATATAGAATTGAATAAGCAATGCAATGTTCCTATAACAAGCAGATTGTTCAAGAGTTTGCTACGGTGAACGAACCTTATTAAAAACTATTTATTTACTAGAACTTATCCTCTCAAAATCAGTTACTGTTAACGCTATCATTACTATGCGGCGTTTGCTTTTTGCTAAAAACAAAAACGGCATCGGAATCTGAATTATTTTTATTACGCGGCGCACTCAACACTCGACGGGTATTCTATACAATGTTGTCAGTAGACAACATGTAACAAAACAAATAGATAAACAAATAACTGTTCAGCCACTATTCCTACCATCGCTGCCATTGCAGACCACTCTTCTGTTAATATTTTTTAATCGTATAGAACCTTTTTTTATCCCTATTACTTCAATTACTCCAAAAATAAGTTAGCAAACACAATCTCAAGCAAACAATTAATTAACCAATGTTAATCATTATCATCATTTTCATTTGCAGAGCCTTAAAATACACATCTTCTAATCTGCATAGATCAACATTCTATCTGTAATGCTTTGAACAAATATCCACGTTGGACCAAAACACTAAGAAAAGTTAATAGCTGAGATGAAAACATCGGTAGGCAGACGGTGCGTCGCCGCGTAGTTTTACCGTTTACGTGCGCTCACGTAACCTGCCATTCACGAATTTACGTCGTTACGTCGACCGTTCCACTACGCACCGTGAACTCAACAGATCGATCGGTTGTGGTTTACTTACTACTTTACTTGTTACTACGTCTGATTATACTATCACTATTTAGTACATTGGTTACGACAAAAATGTTTATAGAAAATTTTACGTTCTGCATATTCAATTTTATGCTTGACAATGATACATTTTTGTGGGATGTTCACCTTCTAAGTTTTTAAGAACCTCTGCTCCGTGTCGTTTATAAGCCGATTTGAATGTTATAGGTATTTATATAGCTTATTAAAATTCAAGGTTAATCATGGAATCAGTTTGAATTCAACAATCAGTGAAGCAAATTCGTAAAGCCAGTTATATTTATTCCGCTCGTTTTTCCGGTGTTTGAAAGTAGGTATTTTGTTAGAAGTTGTAGATTTATTGGCGATCAAGTTATGGAAGTATAACCTTCAGAAGCCAGTGACTAGCGTGAGTTAGTAATTGGACTCTGCTCTTCATTTGAACTAGTAATTATCTGATGTATCATGACGTACATATCATTATGCTATCTAAATCGCTATTATACCTATATCGAAATGTAATGTAATATAATTTCATAAATGTTTGGGTACTGGTAAACTATAATTTCCGAATACTGAACGAGTTATATTCGATGCAACATTCTGTAATATTTAAAGATAATGCCATTTACTAATTGGTAAATAATCAATAGCTATTGTTCTAGCAATGACCCCTCCGACACCCGAATTAACACCAACCATTGTAATTTAAAGATAATTTTGCGAATGACGGAATGCTTGATAACGATGAATAAAAATATTGTTGCTATACTGTATACACCAACATTATGTTACATCAGGTTGGAACAACTTTTTGACAGAAAGCAACTGACCTCCTGGATGCAGCAGGGTGCTGGGGTGGACGTTGCCATCCTTGTGCAGAAGAATGTGTCTCGGCTCAGTGACCAAGTAACAGGTGTTGCCGTCGGCATAACATCGCTGGAAACATCGCGCGGACTGGTAGAACAGAGCCCACGCGTGCTCCTCGCTGATGGTCGAGTTGAACGACTCGAGGATCTGCTGCAGGCTGATGCAGTCCGAGGCGTTCAACGCGAATTCTGTCCCGCCGGTCGCGCCGGCACTCTGTTTGCGCATCATCGCACCTACCCGGCCGGCCACCGACACTCCATCATCATGATAGTTCACTACACCACAATGCGACACTGAATTGATCGTTTCACGTATATTTTACACTGAAAATTTTTCACAATAATTACATATGAACGCGTGTTATTGTCACCGTGCTGCCCCCCAAACGTCACTGTCACTTTATTCAACGGGTGGGTGGCGTGAAATATTTTTGACGTGTTTGCGTGGAGAACGCGCGTGCGCGGCTACGGAGCGAGCGAGCGCGCGTCACGTGCAAGCGAATCGCCGGTCGGAACCCAACTGGCGCCGCGCGCTCCACACGCGACTAGCCTGCAGTCGCGGAGATGCGCCCTACTCCGGACTTCCTATTTTCCTCGCTGTGACCGCAGGCCATTTCTACGCGACAATACATTTAATTTCTCTCAAGGAGACACAACGTCTCTCACCAAAAAATATTAATTCACTACGCTTCACTTGTAACAGCATAATTGCGATAAGATATAGAGAAAGTTGTGTTCGATAGGAATTCAACGTGAGCGATTATAATATCAATGATACAACGATTTCAGTCGAATTTAATTTATTTGAATATTTCATAAATATCATAGTAGTGAATTAAACAATAATCATTACAATATATTTCTTGTTCATTTAATTAGTTACGTGGTTAATATATTTGTCATATGGAATAACATAGGTTTTCGCTATAGTAATAAAGTAGGACGAGGTTTTGTTTAGGCTTGTCGTCATAGAAATCAGAGCTATGAAAACTCGCTAAATAACATTGAAATACATTAAACACTGAATATTTTAAATAAAACTAAAATAAAATTCAATGTAATGTGTATTCGTCATTAGTCTAGATTTTCAATTCAACAAGCCTGGGAGATAAGAAAACACATTATCAATCTAGTTTGTGAAATGATAACATGACGGGAGATCATGCAATACTAATGTACCTTAACATAAACTTAATTAAACATAAATAATATCCAATGAACTTGTGTACACGTCCCGAGATATCGATAAGGAATTGTCCCATCGATTTACATAGTACATCCACAATCCAGTGTCACAATTTCTGTTTTTCCCCCCATCTCAACACATTATAATTAAATAACAATTAGCCATAGGAATGTAATTAAACTAATAATTTAACAGAATTTTAACTCTATAAATACATGATTAATATTGAATAATTTGATCTTACTTAGGTATAATTGTTGTAAATTTTCTAACGTCCGATGAATACTTTAGTACCTATTATATTACGAATATCAACGTTGGGGCATATCCAAAAGTATCAAATTTTAATAATAATACATCTAACATTACATAATACAGATGATTACGTTACAGTCTCCGTCCAAAAATGCAAAAGACCATTGATCATTTTACATAATGTTTTTCAGTGTGTTCGTAAAGCTTGGCAAACATTGACCAAACGAAGAGCAGGACATTTCGTCCTCGGACCTCAACATTTCTCACTCGATAGTTATTTCTCAATTTTTTATTGTTCTAGATCAGTGGTTCTTAACATTTTAATCACAATTTACCAAAGTTTTTAGCTATTGACCACCCGGTTGATTGACTGGTTTTGGTTGTTAATACAGTAACAACATTTTATTAAATACAGGGTCTTTATATCTATGAATAAAACATACAAAAAATATTTTTAGGATGGCTCCATGGTCCATTGGAGATGCAGGGACCACCAGTGGTAGTGGTCCACCTGTTAAGAACCACTGTTCTTCATACAAGCTGGAAGCTCGCTTGATGATAAACGCTCATCACCGCTCAAGTATTTTCGTAATGTCCGTGACATACCACAGCAAAGCAGCTGTCTATATGCTATAAAATGCTCCATGAACATAATATGTATTAATTTACGTATTTAACATAGATTGTATCAATAAGATATGAATTGTTATTTGACATGACATATCAGCCCATAACTACAAATCTTAGGATTTTAAAGCATAAAATTTGATTTCCTCAGCTTTAGATTAAATTTGCGTCAGCCCATATTATAATTGTTGGTGGATGATCATTCGAGTTCGCATAAATAACAATAACCTTTTAAAATATGGAAAACCCATATTCATAGTTAGTCATATACTCTCACGCACGAGTGTCGCGTTTCGGGTAAAACCTATGTATTGCGTTTTGAGCAGGCCGGCATACAATTACAGACATGCCAAAGTATTCCGCAAAACAGCAGTGTAAATGCTCTGTTGTGTTCCGGTTTGAAAGACATTATAGCCAGAGTAACTACAAGTCATATTCAAACTTAACATTAGGATGGCGAGCACAGTGGCATGCCAAGTACTGCTACTGTCCATGAACCGAAGCCCGAAGGGCATGTTCATCTCGTCATTTTTAGCAATCAAAGGAAGTTACTACCTATGATTGCTATGATGCATCTGATCTGATGGTAGTGCAGCGTAAACGAAATAAAACATCAATAATGCCGATCTGGGCGAAACCAAAGTTTAACTAATCCACTGAGGTATTAAACTAGAGCGGACATCAGAAACAAAATCTATGCGCATTATGATGGTACAAGATTGCCATGTGCTATAGGCGTGACAGAGACAAAAACGGAAGCAGTGGTATGGTACCGCTCATTTTTGTTACAAATATTTTGTTTGCAGTGTCGTCTAAGTCATTTTTACGATGGAACCTTGAAATATCGCTTGCGGTCTTTCGCGTGCTCGTTTCATAAGCAAGCTGCATGCTTCATCATACGATCTTGGTATCCTACACGTGATCGTAGGAGCCTACGTGATGCGACGCGACACTCGATGTGGGATATCCAGTCTATTTATTGAATTGAAAGAAATACTGTGTAATAAAAACATTGCGGTTGAATACACGTGAGTTTCCATTTCATTATGTAATATTTTGCGATGTTGGGTTTAGAATTATTCATTTTCAATATGCATTATTTAACTTTGTACTACATATCATTAAGTGATAGGTGACCGAATCTGGCCTTCTTCCATATTCTCGAGGCGAATATTTACCTATATGATATATTTTTATTTAAAAAAATCCCCTTTGATTTTCTCGAGACGGAAAATAGTGCCACTTATTAGGATGAAAATGAAATGACATTACTATGGTACGTTTGCCGGACCCTTCCGTATCTGTATCTGTATCAGTCCATATACATCCCACTGCAGGACCTGGGCCCACACTAAAACCGACAGTATGATTGAGAGGGGTTAGACCATATAGTGCACCACGCTGGCCTAATTCGGTTTGGCGGACTTTACATACCATATAAACTTTAGCTTCTAGCATACTTTACTGTAGCTAAGCCTAAATGCCTGCAATTTACAATAAGTAGGTATCTATTAGCGAATTATCTTTCGACTAATGTATTTTAATTAGCAAGTGTGAACCTACTGGACAGATTTGGAAAATTCACTCACAATTTGAATCCTATATTATCCTTGATGAATACAGGCGATATTTTTTCTTTTAATAATATGCACCCGAGCCGAGGCCGAACCGCTAGTATTTAATGAATATACGGGTCACTAGTTTTTATTATTTGAAATGAAAAAAACAACCACTTTTAAAACACGCATGAGGTAAACCTTCCAGCATCCTAACAATAGTGTATTCTCAATTTAAAAAGACCCTCCTCCAAATTTCATATGGCGTAGTTTCAGCTACAACGCTGCCTCAATGTACGATGCCCTTTGACATTGAAAACGGGGCGCATGCGCTGTCATCCGGATTCGTAGTATGCGGTATTCCATCGTACACACGACGTATCCATACTATAGCGAGATTTGACAAGAATTATACATGACCGTGAACTTAAAAAAGGCGTGTACTAAATATTATCGACTCGATTTAATACTGACAGCCTCCGTGGGGCAGTTGGTTAGACGCCGCCTGTGAAACGAGAGGCCGCGGGTTCGATCGCACCGAGAGAAATGTTTGTGCGGCCCGTAAATATTTCTTTCGGGTCTGGATGTTTAGTGAGACCGAAAAAAGTATCTCGTATAGTTTCTGATACCCACCACACGACTCGATCTTAGTGTGGGGTCAGGACTATGTGTATGTGTAATTTTTGTACCTTTTTTAGTACCAAGATTTTATAGAGGAACATTTATCTTTTTAAATCTTTTCCTTGGCGGGCGCAATTTCTATGCCCGATCAACTCACATGAGATTTTTTCCAGCTTGAAAGCTTGCACAACGCTACACGCTTGCTAGTTACTAGTAAACAAGTTGAGGCGCATGCGCAAACAGACTGACAGAGTTTCCTAAAGCTTTTCGGACTAAAACATTTTATCTATTACTCGATCCGAAAGTTTAATCCCGAATTCTTAAACTATTTAAGTTAGCACTAGCTCCAGAACGCAAAAGTAAAACGATCATAAAAATGACACATTGTTTATGCGTGTTCATTTTAGTGAAATTTTATTCAAATTGTGTCAGATTTTATCAGCTATCTAATAATAATTTTATAGTTCTGAGAATTTCTTATTTTTACTTTATCAAAGATAGTATTGAGGGACATGTACGTATACCACCTGTATGATAGGAATCACAATATTGTGAATGAGTAATTAATTACCAACATGTTTTTTCAGTGTTCCCTTTCCGTAGTCTAAATCAATTCATACCTTATCTAACACTTAAGTTTTAATATAAATCTAAAAATTATACATGATTAGACAACATTTTTATTCAAAGTCCTCCGTCCTTTTGCTAAATTGCTATGTAATGCCTCCTATACACTACACCGGCAGGTTGCTGGGGGACTGGGGAGCCGGCGGCATATAAAGTGATATTCGTATTCAGCCAAAATACACAGTTGTCAACAAAAATGATACTCTGCGGCCTTAGATTGTATACATGTCTAGATTGAGCAATGCCAACAAACGACGCGCCAAAAATGTCCCCACTTTTGTTGATATGTGTGAGTACCGGTCGTGTACTTATTGTAATCCAACTGACAAGGTGTGTGTGTTTAGGGATGCCTACTCCAGATTATTAACTGAACTTTTCTCCATTATTTGATAAACAAAGTAGTTAAAATAAAATAATTTCTTTATTTAAAGTAATTATACTATTAATTATATTTATTACGCATTTTAGTAAAAGCAATAAATACAATGGTAAAAGTATACAGTAATTTTTAAATCAAAACCCATCTCCTGTTGTTTGTTTCGGAATATAATTAATTCTTATGATTTATTGCCTGGGCTGCGTTATCTGATTTCTGTATTAATGTAAAATATAAATCATCATAAGAAAAATGTTCGGAACACACGGCTACGAATGGTATTCATTTCGTTTCCGGTGTATAATGTCTCTCCAGCAATTTGCCAGCAAGGAATCCGTAGGAAGCCTAAAAAATACATATTAGAAAGAACTAACAAAATTACTATAAAGTGCATGACGTCATGAGTTTCATTCATATTGTGTAGATAAGTTATTATTTGCTCATCAAATAATTAATACCATTCTTCTTATTACTTTTCGGTCTCACGAACATCAAGACCCGAAACAAATACATATTATGATCACACAACTATACGCCGGGTTCACTGACCTTATAGATCGTCACGCTTAGTTTCGAGTTTTCACACGTATGTTAGATGTTTCTTATGGAGGCCATACACGTTAGGGTTTGCATGATGGTTTTAGCCATACATGCATAACCGACAGGTATAACCGAGTTTCATATTGCACATACACGTTAGGGTTTGCGTGCATAGTTTTGCCACGAACTCTCAGTTGAGCTACGTGACGGTGTGTGTAGGATGCCTACTAGGTACTGTGCACGGTAACTACCAAACTACAATGGACGACGTCGATGTGATAGCTGCACTTGGCTTAACACTTGTTCTGCAGAACAGAAAAAGAAAAAGAGATCGCACTGAATGGTCTAAACGTAAATTTGATAAATAAATTGATATTTGCACCAGCAAATTTCAAAAATTATTTACGAAGGGATGAAAAACTTTATTTGAAACTATTATCATCGATTACTCCGTTAATACAAAGACAAGATACTGTTATGAGGAAAGCATTATCGGTACATGAGAGATTAGCAGTAACATTAAGATTTCTTGCAACAGGAAAAACATATGAATGTCTTAAATATTCTGCGACTCGAAAAACTGTGGCAGGCAAGCTCGCGGGACGCCACACACGCTCGGTTATGCTCGCGCGCAAACAAAACCGAGCGGCATAAAATATCAATTTTGATATTTGCTCGGTTGCATGTACATGCACCGATAACCGTACAGTTTTATCACATACACGCTAGGGTTCGCCTGTCGGTTATGCATGTATGGCTAAAACCATCATGCAAACCCTAACGTGTATGGCCTCCATTATGCTCATTGTAGAAATATGTAAAATTACTATTTTTTTATAAAGTTTTTTCATTTCATATGATAATGATTTAAGGATCAGCCGCAATAGGGATTGACTCAGAACTGAATATGATCTGGTAAACGTGATTTAGTTTATTCGGTTATTAGGTTCGTTTTATTTTACATACATATCAGTACCTAGGTCAATTATTTTGGTGATGCCTTAATCTTCGAGGACAAAGCGTTTTATGACTCCATTGAAGTAACACCAATTACGTTTTATCAGACTGCAACATGTATAAATAAGTAAATTCAACGAAAAATAACACGTAATGAAAACCACAATCTTTGCATGCATTGTATTTTTAACCACATGTAATATTTTCGTGTGAAATAACGACATGCAAGTATGGATATGCATCGCTTCACTGCATTGAATTCATCATGCTATTTCTAATTATGTTATGAAATAATCATTTAAAATGAGTAAGTATCTCTTCTGATAATAAGTCTGATAGTCACTATCGTTCATTAAAACAAGAAAATCATGGATTTTTAAGTACCCACTAGGGATGGCACCCAAGTCAGCATTAAGCCAGTGTGATGGAGTATATGGCCTAACCACTTTCAATCGTACCCTCGATCGTAGAGGAGGCCTGTGTCCTGCAGTTGGACGTATATGGACTGATATTAGTGAAGTATCAAGTAATAATGACTACACATTTAAATCAGACCAGCCATGATGATTGATACTTTTCGAAGTTGTTCCACGAAAGCATATTAAGTTACCGAATAAACCCAAGATGCTAATCCTCTTAAATATCGTGAAATTCTCGTATCCCCTTAAGCCTGAGGCAGTAGATTTCGGGCTGATCATGTCATGTCAATTATACTCTATAGTCGAACATACATGGTATCGATAAGAAAAAATAAAACACAAACTACTTGATTTACTGTTTTTGCGATAACCTATGACAATAAATATAAAGTATCATTTTATTTATGAACGAATTGTTACGAAATTATGACCCATGGTAAAGATTAAATTATCGATAATTCTTGACCGTCGTTTAAATGCGATAATGTCTGTAATTTATGATGTCTAAATGTCGATCTTTAAATTATACGGCGAAAAATATCGAAATTCAGTCTAAGTACACCTCTGCCCAAACCATATTTTATATAGCACAGTCGACATCGGTTATAACGCCCTTAAAGCGAACGCAATATTGGCTGATACATTTTTTGGTGTCATGTATTGATTTCATAATAATACTGTCTTTTAAACGTTTTGGCATGTGCTTTAAATTGACACACTAATTTTATAAAATGCAATAGATATCTGGTTAATATAAGATATTTACCCCTTCATTGTTGCCAATCTGAAGAAAATGAGTTATCAAAAACTTCATATTGTATCGATTAAAAGAGCACAAAAAGACGAACAATTGTACTTCTTAAAGGTTATGAATCCAAATCCTCATGATCCAATATCAAACTGACACGAGTTACATCTCTAATGCACACTATTATATCATTATCGATAAAATATCACTACATTAACTCATACCACTTCTGAGATATATTTCACCATATCGATAACCGCGATGTCGACTGCGCCGTACCCTAAAAAACATCGACTAACAACAATGCTCTCACGTTATATCAAAATCACTTCTTTTTCAAGCTCCACAGCGGGTCCAGGAAGTTGAGTGGGTCCTTCATATCGCCGCTTTTGAGTCCTGGCGACTGTTTCATCTCCTCGAAGGATTCGCGGGAGAACTTGGACTTTTGTGTCGATGTTGTAGAGGGCGTGGGGGTGACAGGGGGCAGCACTGACGCCCCTGATGGTACGGAGACAGCTTCACCGTTGAACATCGTTGTACCTGTGGAAGGAGTACAGGTTAAGAATATTGCTATGTAATTTTATCGACAATATTGTTTGCATCACTTTGAGTGTCTGATGTGATTATCACAAACAAAACGTGTTCGTGATTCCTACGTACGTACTAGATAAACGGGAAGGCATTGGAGTGAGAAAGTAAATAGTGTGATTGTAGGAGTAATAGAGATAGCGTTACGGTACTGGTCTTTTTCGCAGAAACCTTTAGTTCACGCTATCCCCACTCACGGCAGAATGTGTGTCAACGCAAATGTGTAAAAGAATGTATAATTGAGTTTATCAAATAGTATCTTGTTAAACAGAGATTGCAGTAAAATTAATAACAAAAAATATGTTTGGGTTTGTTCCACGAATGGTTATATCGATGTTACAGATCTCATCATGCACACTTTTGGAATAGATAATATCGAAAAATAAAATAGACGTTAGTACATGCATATTTAATTGTTCAACCGATGAGTAAACAACAAACAAAGTGTAATGCTTTAGGTTCGAAATTATGACACTTGGAAGAATAAATTTTTTATTTATTTTTTTATTATTTAGCAATACTGGTGGTAAGTCTCTCAAATGGGAGAGGCCGCCTGGGTAGGTCACTGCAATGCAAGGGCGGATCCAGCCTTAAAAAAAGGTTGTGGGCATGGCAACCCGAAAATTAACTTAGTGGGAGTCTGCAAATGATCTTGCTCATGATCGTTATACGAAATAAAGATTTAACTCTTCGATTTTATTATATTCATGATTATTATGGCATTTGATATATTATCAGTCTATCGTTTTAATATACAACGTTGATGCGACCGATGGGCGTTTCTTTAAACTGCATATACTAGGTACCATTTTAAAGCTCTGTACTAAAAATCAATTAAATAGGAGCAGAAGTTTAGTCATAACTGATTTTTTAAGTTTTTGCCCCATTTGAACACTCTGTAGCTTTTCTAACAGCTGATTACGCCTAACGCATGGTCATTCACCTTAAAACGATAGCTCGTACTAAAATCTGCGCGTTGTTGCCGCTCTTACACAAGTCACACAAGCTGCGGCGCGGCGCGACAATAACACGCGCCGCGCGCGATGTTGCCAATTTGTTATCTATTCGTATCTACAGGTCAATGAAATTTATTTACACAGGATGGTTGCGTTTTACTCTTATTTGGAAGGTATTTAGTTTGTTTGAAAGAAACAAAATCTCATTTTCGGTATTATTATTTTTTGTGCCGTGCCGAATTAATACCATGGACGTATAGCATACATAGTGTAAGTTAATGCCCATCGGTCGCATCAACGTTGTATACGGAAAAGTGACGGTATACGCCCGTTAGGGTTGTGGGCATGCCCATCGTGCCCACTACGGTGGATCTACGCTTGCCGTAATGTCTATTTCTCCCGCCAAACAGCAGTGTAAATGCATCGTTGTATTGCGGTTTGAATGACAATGTAGCCAGAGTAACTACTGGATATTTAGACTTAACACCTTATGTCCCAGGATGGCGAGCGCAGTGGGATGCCAAGCTTTGTAATTCATGGTGTTGTTTGTTTTTTCTACTATACATATACGGTCGTATTGCTAACTATGCGCATGGCATGTTACAGTCAACATTAATTGAACTAAAATATAAATAAAATTTATAATATTTACCAGAGCAAAGTACTCCTTGAACGTAGAACAAAGCAGTTCTGTAGGCGTCTGCCAGATATTTAGTGTCTTCCAATACGTTACACCTGTGCTTATACAGATTCGCACAGCCTGCGTCCAGCATATCTGTAAGAGAAAATAATTTAAATACTTGTAAAATAATGCTAATGGGCGTTGTATGTATCGAGAAATAATTATTGCCTTTAGGTAATCGATATTGTGCTCATTGCGATGTGGCCACCCATTGTACTAATTTAATATTTGTTTTATTTAATCTCTATCTTATTTGAGATTTACAATAAAGAGTATAAATAAATATAACAGCACTATATTTAGCCACAAAAAGAGCTATTACAATTCATATTAGTTAATATCATTACAAAGATACGGCTAAGTGATTAATATGTATTATTATTATTTAAATATTTATTGTACACAAACTTAAACTACTATAAAGAACTCGCCGGCAAACTTGATTATGCCGATCCGACTCATGTCGATAATATACGATAGTCGATACCCAGGGAAATACGATTATTCCACCGCCACATACAACTACAAATTGACTAAAATAATACATAAAACTCATTCTCACCGCACAAATCAATCTGTCCAGCTCTTACTTGGCACATGAGCATGGTCAGTAAGGCGACTACGGCGCTTCGTCCCGCGCCCGCCGCACATTGTATCCACGCGCCGCTCAACTGATTACTCAGGCGATTGTCGAATGTCTGGCCTAGGATCTTATCGACTAGGAGGACTAGAGGAGAGCAGACGATCCTGTGGAAAAAATATTGTTTTATAGTATCGTTATTAATAGTAAGGTTTAGATAAAATGCTAAATTTGATATTTGCAGTCTCAATGTAGAGGTCGATAAAACACTATCGAAAAACCCAAGGATGCGCCTTCTTTTACATATGGGAAAATATAATGCTTTTACAAATATTTTTATATTTTATTACAGTAAAGACTTTACTGTTTCAAATGTTTCAACACAAATTAGGAAATATCGATTGTGTAAATAGTTACATTAAGTTGGCAAATACAAAAGAAATGAGAATAAATTGTAAAAGAAGAAACACCAATAATATAACCACTTTTAACACCATCGGATCTAATTTTAATATTAAACACAATACCTATAAATCAAAATTAGTTAAATTCAATTCTATTTCCAATATCTAATCTAAATAAATCAATATCTATTATATCGATGATACAATGTGCAAATAACTAAAACTCATACTTAGCAGGAAACACGTTGATTTGATAATGTGTGACATTGAGCACAGTCTTGACGCTGGCTACCGTCAGCTTCCTCTCAGTCCAGTGTACGGTGCATGTGACGTCATCCAGGATCACCTTCAGACCTCCAGACAGGTCCAGGGACTGCCCCTTGGCCGTCGGGAAGTATGACTTGCCTTGCATCTGTTGGATTAAATAGTAAGATGAGATTTTGAAATAATTTATGGATACCTAAGATCTATCGAATTCAATATTTGATCATTATCTCAGCCATAGGAAGACCACTGCTGAGCATAGGCCTCCCCCAAGGATCTCCACATCGACCTGTTGTCTACTGCCTACATCCAGCGACTTCCTGCAACCTTAGCCAGGTCGTCCGTTTACCTTGTAGGCGGGCGTCTGACATTTCGCTTGCCTGCACGTGACCTCAACTCTAGAACCTTTCAGCTCCAACGGCCATCGGTTCTACGAGCTATGAAATTTTAATATGTAATAACTGATAAATCACGTCGTCGCGTAGATTATCAGCTAGTTTTCACTTAGAAAGTCAATACGCGAAATATTAGTGGTCATCTAAAAATTAAAGTCCTGCATTAGTTATACCTACATTAAACAATTTCTCGTAAATATAAACTAAAATATTCAGTTTGTTTAGTAACAAATAAAACGGAAAATAAGTAAAGGATAGATACCTCTATTTCACTGAGAAGACAGACGACACACGCTATTTTCTTCTCTAATACTGCTTTCCAGAACGTTCCATACTCGTCTTCAGTCGGATTCTTTGAGATCACAAGTGGAATGCACCAGGGGGCTAATTGCTGTTGAAAATTAAAATGTCAACTGAGGGTCCATTGCATATCATTATAAAAAGTTTACAAATTATACTTTAAATTGTGGCCCACTAAAATATCGATAAATTATTAATAAATAATAATAAATAAATAAATAAATAACACCCAACGGTCACATACATAGTCCTGACCCCACATTAAGATCGAGTCTTGTGTCGTGGGTATCAGGAACTACGAGAGACTTTTCGGTCTCACAAACACCCAGACCCGGAAGAAATATTTGTGGGCCGCACAAACATTTCTCTCGGTGCGGGGATCGAACCCGCGGCCTCTCGTTTCACAGGCAGCGTCTAACCGCCTGCGCCACGGTGGCTGTCAAATACAAGTAAAGTTTATCGATAAATTCTAATGAGTACTATTTGCAATCATGGAAAATGAAAGTTTGCTTTTAGAAGCGATTCTTTTGTCGCATAAAAACATTTAGAAACTAGATATAACATCATAAACATACATATAAGAAATATCATATGATGTTATTACAATATCATCGATCATCTTGTACATAAATACAGGGTATATCAAGACTGCTACCGAAAACGAAGGCGGGTGGTAGTTTAACGACTCCAGACACAATGCAATAGAAAAAGTTGCAAAAAAAAAGCGTCAATTTTTTTGTTATTTTTTTCCTATGACCATATTTGGGTGGTAAATACATTTTTTCCTAAAATAATAGTGTACACCCTTTTATTTAAAAATAATCTAAGGTATAAAAGTGTTAAAATTATTATTTTAGCAAAAACTATGGATTTACCACCCAAAACTGACGATATTAAAAAAAATCATAAAAAATAGTTGTCGCGTTTCTTTGCGAAATTTTTATGTGCATTGTGTTTGTAGTCATTAAAACTACCACCCGGCTCCGTTTTCGGTAGCAGTCTTGAGATACCCGGTATATTACCTTATAAAAGGAAGCGTTGATGTAAGCATTAGAGTCGGTTTTGAGAGTCAGTCTGGAGTCGTCGTAAGGCACTACTTCAGTCACAATGTTGCCGTGCGTGTGCTGCATAGCTACCGTCTTCGATCTTTTCATATTCTCTTGAGTCTGAAATAGTACATATGGTTAACAAAACATATCCTTCAAAATACTATACTCTGGTTCAGTTAATATTCAAAAAACGTAATGATGCAAGCGGAAGGTCCTAAAAGTAGGGCAGTAATTCTACTCTAATCATGAATAACTTATGTAATGCCAACCATTTATAAGCATGGTTTAAATGTATATAGAAAATGTTATCAAGCGATACTCAGAATTTGGTAGGAATATAATAGCAGGCATCATTTTTATGTAGATTTAAATCAGTAATCGATTGTCGATAATAATCGATTGCAAACTGGTTTTCTCAAAATAAAAGAATCGACGTCTCACATTCAAGAATACCTATTAAATTATTCAATAATTGCAAATAACATACTAATACCGATTATATCCCCTCACCTGCACATCTTGGAATGTCTTCCATTTGGAGTCCAGCAGCGTCAAGCCACTTGGCGTCTTATTGGTCAAAGAATCGACTAATTTCTGGAGGTTCTTTACCTCTTGTGTGAACTGGTTAAGTAGACTCGGGTCAGAAAATATGTCTCGTTTAGCTGGTCTTTCTATCACCTCTTCTTTCGGCGGAGGCTTAACAGGCTGCACTTTTGGCACTACAGTTGGCTTTTTGATAACACTTTCCGATATTTGAGGCACTTTGATTTCGGGCATCAATGGCGTTTGTTTCACTGTAAAATCTATATCAGACAACAAATCGAACACCGAAGGAGATTTAGGCGCTGAAGTATTATCAACAGGTATTTCTTTCTTTTCATTATCAGCTTGATCTTTTACAAACTTTTCATCTTTTTCAACTGGAGCTGTATTTATACTCGGTGCTGAATTTCGATCAAAGTTTGGCGGTTCAGCGACATTTTCTTTTGGCGAGGACACTGTAAAGGAATTTTGTGATTTAAATAAAATTCCTTTGTATTTCTAATACATTTATTTCGATATACAATTTTACAATTTCAAAATTAATTTATAATAGTAGATCCTTACCTTGGTTGCTACTGAAGGTGACGCTGGTGTCGTGTTGTTGGCCAGATTGCATGTAAGTCGACTGGTTCATGTTGGCCGTATAGTTCGGCGGAGGAGACTGGGCCGCGGGTGCAACTTCATTTGGCTGGTTAACTTGGCTGCCAGCATTTGGATGTCCATACGGAGCGTTATAAAAAGCTTGATTGTTGATAGGTTGTTCCGCGGTGTGTTGTTGTGGCATTTGAGAATTTTCCGACGGCGACTGCACCGTCTCATACGTTCCCGCGTTAGTGTAAACCTGTGCAGACCAATTTGCGTCTTTGTTGCCCGGTTGAGGGTCCACATTCGCTTGCGCGCCCATACTAGTATACGAATTCTGAGATCCGTAATTGTACTCGTAATTGCCGCTTGTCGAGTTGAAGGTATAACCCGGATGGTTTTGGTAGCTCTGCGAGTAGTTAGCGTTTGTTTGGTCAGTATAACCGTAGGAGCTGGTCGGCTGATAGTTCTGTTGCGCTTGGGCAGGGTATGTTTGGACGTTTGAATCATACTGGTACCCGGGTTGGTAGCTCACACTAGTTGATAATGCCTCGCCAGTGACATGAGATTTTATCGGCTTATCAAACGCATCTAGCTGGGCTAATGCCGGGTTGTAATTTTCCGTCTCTGCCGGGTATGTATAAGTCGTGGCTGTGGTAGTATTTGTAACGTTGGTGGTCGATGCTATCGCACTAGTCGCGTTTGTATAAGTAGGGTAGCTTTGAGTTGTATTCGCGAAAGTGCTTGTTGCGTAACTGTATTGCTGTTCTGTAGAGCTGTACATCGGGTTTACTTGGACTTGCGAATATTGCGCGGTCTCGGTGTTGTATTGGTAGTTCATGGTGCTATAATCTGACGGCTGGGACGTCAGACTGGTCGCCGATTGTTGGCTGTACGGCACTTGCGAAGACAGACTGGTTGTGGCCGATTGTTGGCCATATGGTACATTGGGCGTCGACGACTGCGGGTACTGATTGTAGTACTGAGCGTATGTTTGATCAAACGCTGGCTCCGACTTTGGCGCAGACACGTGCATTTGCGCGAAGCTCACGTTCAAATCGGTTTGATTCGGCGCATTGTATGTCGACATCGAAGACACTACATCAGGCATTGGAGCAACTGGAGTGGGTGGAGCGTGAACATTGGGTCCAACTGAGTTGGGTGGGGCATGGACATTGGCGGCAGCGGAGTTAGGGGGAGCATGAACATTGGTGCCAACTTGGTTAGACGTCGCTGGGTGAACATTCTGCATGTAGGGGTCGTTGTAGGCCGCGTACTGACTGGTATTCATATACGAGATAGGGTTTTGGGTATCAGTAACCACTGTGCCGCTATTCTGCGGCGCTGAGTAGTAAGGGTTGGAGTATATTTGCTGCTGTTGGTCGGACATAGGCGGCGCGTACTGCGGGGGTGTGTAGGCAGTGTTATAGGGATAGGTATCCTCTGGTTTGTCGTATGCCTTGCTTGTGGTGGGATAGGCGTAGTTTTGGGAGTAGTCTGTATCCGCAGGCGCGTAGGGCGCGGCGTAGCGGTCGTAAGGGTTGGTCTGCATGGGAGGCATCACTACACCGTCCGGCAGTTGCATTTGCGGTATATCAGTCGCTGCAACAAATATTACTATTTCGTTACTGTGTGATTAGACCCGTCTAAAAATTAAGATGGACAAATTAAGTGTAGCCTAAAATATACCAGGATTCAATTTGTCACTGTGTATTAAAACACTACTAATATTAAAATGTATAAATCAAACGAAGACTTTCTAGTAGACACAAGTCCAGGAGTGGCTGGAAATCAGCGCTATTCGGACTACTGCACCGACTAGCACAGGCTGAGCCACTTCCTTTTGTCTTAATGCTTTGTTTTTTGTACCATGATTATTTGTTTTGTAATTAGTATTAAGCAATAAATTGATTTTTATTTTATTTTTATTTTTACAAGAGAAATATTATTGAATCACATTTTAAAAATTAATGTGTAATTGTTTAGAACAACGTACAATTAATTAACACCAGTTTTTATTGACAATATAAATATTGTTTTATGATAAAGCTTACCTTCAGATCCCACAGGTGCTGGCCTCACTGAAGTGGGATAAATATTCTCAGGATAGTAATTATCTTGCGGAATAGGCTCTATGTGAGCTGTAACAAAATAATTTAATTTACAGATATCCCACCACCAGCTAAATATCTCTCTTCCTTTGAAAGTTAGCAATAAATATTATTTAGATATAGAGACAATCCAGCCCTCAATCCAACTCAATCCATTGCCACTCCTTTATGCCAGGATAGACAACAGTACGCATTTTTTGTGTGTCAACCTGTTTACGTCCCACTGCAGTGCACGGGCCTCCTCTACAATCGAGAGTACGATTGATAGTGGTTAGGCCATATAGTCCACCACGCTGGCCTCGAAAGCATTTCATTTTAACACCGATTACTAGAGCTTATTGATTCTGTCCGAATCTCCAAATTATCTTCTACCCGCAACAAAATAAGTCAAATAGTAAAATGGTGAGGAGTTGAAATTTAAATATCGTCGATATTTATCTTATAATAACGAAGCGTTGACTTGCGTACCATTTCCAATTTATCGATTGCAGAAAATGCTTTAGCAGGTATTAGAGCTGGATAGTTTGGTAGAAATTACCTTAAAGCGACAAGACCGGCATTTGTACCTTGTTGTTTTTTATTGTCTCTAAAACTGTTATTCTGTTCACTGTATACAGTAACGAATTAAATAAATAGTATATAGTATGTAATATCTAATATGCGGTAAATTACCTTGCGGCGGAACATTCCTCGGCGCATTCCTATTCTTCATGTAGGGTAGGTAGTCCTTTAGCTTCCTAGATCCACCGGGGGGTAGTGTGGCTGATAGTTCTGGCGTTTTGGACGCAGGCGGAGTCGGTACAGGCGTTGGAGCTAAAATAACAAGTCGATTAGTTTGTAGTTTGTAGTCACTAAAACTACCATCCGGCTTCGTTTTCGGTAGCACTCTTGATATACCCGGTATATTTGATCGTAGTAATCTTTCGTTTTCCTGGTGTAAACATCATCAATAACAAGTCAAGAGAGAATATAGATAGTATAGATAGCCTTCGTGGCGCAGGTGAATAGACGCCGCCTGTAAAACGAGAGGCCGCAGGTTCGATCCCCGCACCGAGAGAAATGTATGTACGGCCCACAAATATTTGTCTCGGGTCTGAGTGTTTGTGAGACCGAAAAGTCTCTCGTAGTACCTGATACGCACGACACAATACTCGATCTTGGTGTGGTGTCAGGACTATGTATGTGACTGACTGCAAAATACAGTAATAATGATTACCCTTGTTCTGCGTGGCGAGCATGGAGTCGCGCTCCTCGCGCTGCACCTGGCACGTGCTGCGCAGGCGCGCGTGCAGCTGGCTCACGTTGTGCGCCAGCTTCTTGTAGAACTCCTGGCCCTTCTGCGACTTGCCCAGTAGCTCCGAGTATGTGTCGTATGAAGTTATCAATGCTGCAAGTAAAGGATGAATTGTACAATTGGATACTTATGTGGTGTCGTCCGTGGTTGGTTGTTAAATAAAGAAATAAAAACTTCTTGATATTCTACAGGAAATATCTAGACTAGTACCGAAAACAAAACCAGGCAGTAGTTAGTGACACTATGCAACTAAATATTATGTAAAAAAATGCAACATAGTTCTTTTATTAATTTTTAGTATCATCGGTTTTGTTTGTTCGATACATAGTTTAGATAATATTATTTAATTTTTTTTTTTTTTCTTTACTCTTTCTGTATTTTATGTTTAAATTGATAATATATTGTTACTGTAAGAGGATGAGCACAGGCTTCCATAGCACAGTATATTATACTAGTTTGGAGGTCTGGGTCTTATCTAATTGTATCTGTGAAAATTGTGGTGAATAAATAAATAAAATAAAAAATATTATAATTTAAAACCTTGCATATAATTGTGTCTTTTAAAATAAACAATTGTACATGACTATTGTAGAGAAACTAAGTATTTACCACCCATAAAATAACATAACAAAGGTAATAACATTAATAACAAAAACAGCATAATTATCAAGTTTAACAATCTTGTAAGTTCTATTTATATTTTAAAAATTAATCGATGATAACAATTATTATCGATTCATCAATCGATTACGTAATTCCAACACTCACCGTTAATGAGTCCGTCTCTTTTCCTCAGCACGTCGGTGAGTAGGCGCCGCGAGTCGCCGTACGATGCGTACAGTGACGTCAATCTATTGATTATATTCTCTTGAGCTGCCAGGTTCTGTTCGATGATTTTAACCTAAAAATATATAATATTATAATGGTTGAACTTTAGTTTATTATAGTGTTTTCCTTTTCTTATTGTAATTCCAAATAAAAAAAATCGACAATGTTTTTTTTTTCAACTTTTGTTACATAAACTGCACTAAATATCTTCACTACATAGTATAAAACAAAGTCGCTTTCTCTGTCCCTGTGTCCTTTTGTGCTTAAATCTTTAAAACTACGCAACGGATTTTGATGCGGTTTTTTTAATAGATAGAGTGATTCAAGAGGAAGGTTTATATGTATAATACCTACATATTATTGTTCAACTATACCCAATCCAATTAGACGGACGGTGGTATGAGGTGGATTGGATATAAATCAAGGCGTTTCTGGTACGCACGATAGCTTTTAGTTGACATGTTAGAATTAATCTTTTTGGAGATATCGTCGTGGCGGTTACTCTATACTCCGACACGAAGTTCGGACGCCGTACGTAAAACCGAACCTCCACAAAATGTTGGATTCCTCTATCGTACGTCGCAACCATAGACTAAGCTCGGAGAAAATGACAAGTATAATAGAGAATAGTATTGATTATTTTAAGTGGAAATCTTACTCAGTGCGGCGAACATCCGAACATTCGAAGTTCGTATCGGTTTTAAAGAGTAGCCCCCCAAGATTATAGTAATGTATTTAGGCAAATTTGCACAGTTTTAGTGCGATATTCGAACGTTCATCGTCGTGTCAGAATACAGATTAACCCTTCTGTAGTTACCTTGGGCGTGTGCTTCTCTAATTCCTGTTTGAACACGTCCTCGCTGGATTGCGTGGTGGCTGCGAGCAGTTTGTTGGTGATGTCGTCGGCGGTGAGGGCGGCGCGTAGTTCTTGTATCAACGCATCTCTCTGCGTCTGCATCTCGCGCGCCTTGCCCACCACGCGACGCATCTCAGCCATCGTAGTGCGATCTAGACCTTCTGTACGGGACAATGTATAGGTTACCGACTATAATTTAGTTATGTTATGCTTAAAATGTGCGGTGGTGTGTGGATAGTGGAGTAAATGCAGCTGCTAAAATGATAGTCTAACATGTGTTTTTTTATCTTTCAAAAACTGTACTAGTTTTCTGAATAAATATAACCGATAAATACTAATAACATGTACGAAAAATTTCATAAAGAATAGAAATTAATTCTTTTTACAAAGAAAAGAAGATATTAATGTGCAATTTACAAAAAATGTTAAAAAAATTTATGAGCGGTGGTGTGGTGCCTCACCGCACCGTCATATCTAGGCTACCTAGTCATACGTCATTGATATGGTATAGTACTAGGTACGGTACTATACTGTATCAAAGGCACAAGCCTACTCTTCAATCAAAGGCATGATTGGAAGGGTTAAACCCCATAAAGACTAATAAGCTAGCCTACTACAGTAAGTAATATGAAACTAACCGATATTATCAATACTAGGTATCTTCTCCGCCAGCACGTCTAGCGGTTGAGCCAGTAGCTTCAGGTTAGCGATGTGCAGCGTCATGGCCTTGTGTAGTACCTGGTTGCTCTCGTTGGTACGCGCATGCGCCTCAGCATACTTGTGGTACTCACGAGACAACTCTGTCTGAACGATGGATGGAGGCCGGGGACCCATCACTTTCTGGTACTCTTTCTCTTTTAGTGTTTCTTCCTGTTGGCAAAAGTTAGTGATAAAGTTATTGGTATTGACTGGGACGTAAATACACGTCTTGTTTATTAAAGTCAGTTCTAAAAATTATTGAATCTAAGTTCTGTAGAACATTCTAAAAGATACGATAAATTATTTTAATTTCACAGTGACCGGGTATTTCCGTAAATAATATGCTATAAACGCGCTAGCGAATAGCTTATCATTTTACCACCGCAGTTAATGTATTTATTTAGTATTAATATTAACAAATGAATAACTTTTAGCTTCACAGTGTATTTATGATTTAAGGACATAAACATCCAGGTAAGTATCGACTCAAGAGTCGATAATCTTTTGCATATCGGTAATGATACGTCAGGATTTTACAGCTAAACTAAGCGACAGAAATGGTGTGCACCGTTTGGTTCAGACTATTTTTGTATATTAGACCTTCATTTGAAATTCGGTTTATGGGCGCAGGTGCTCAATATGAATATTTATCGAGCTACCATCTATACCGGGTATCTCAAGACTGCTACCGAAAACGAAGCCGGGTGGTAGTTTTAGTGGCTACAAACACAATGCAATTAAAAATTTCGCTTAGAAACGCGACAATTATTTTTTATGATTTTTTAAATATCGTCATTTTTGGGTGGTAAATCCATAGATTTTGCTAAAATAATAATTTAAACTCTCTTATATCTTAGAGTATTTATAAATTAAAGGGTATACACTATTATTTTAGGAAAAAATGTATTTACCACCAAAATATGGCAATAGGAAAAAAATTACAAAAAAAAAATTGTCGCTTTTTTTGCAACTTTTACTGTTGCATTGTGTTTGAAGTCGCTTAAACTACCACCCGGCTTCGTTTTCGGTAGCAGTCTTGATATACCCTGTATATATATTGCTTATAAATCAACTAGTACTTATACAAATATTTATGTAAAATATTTTAGTACCTGAATGAGGCTTTTGATTTCTGCCAGCGAATGTTCCACATCACTAATGATCTCAGCGAGGTTGTTCATAGAGTCGACAAGTGATTGAATTATTTCTGTCTTAGCATTCATTGCAGCGCATCGATCTACGATCTCTTGTGGTATTCTGTAACAAAAATAATATTTTACATTTTGTAACATGACGCAACTAGATCGATAAATTTCGATTCGATTCGAGTCGATAAAATTTACCGATAACTTTATCGAAATAGGCTATTTGACTGTATAAAAAATATTGACTTATTTGTTACCATCCGTGTAGATAATTTATTTTTAAAACATATTTCATTATCATACATTAAAATATTGTATATTTTATGTAAAAACCACAATTATAATTTAATTTATTTTGAGTTCGCGCCACGTGATCGTAAACGATTTTGATTGGCTATGACGTCATGCATGAGTATGAACTACTCACGTACAGGAAATGAATGGGATTGATAACGGCATAGATGCAAATTGAATATTAAAAATACCTTTAAAACGCATTATTTGTCATTTATACCCGTGATTCCCGTGAATTAATAAATTATCATGTCCAATGTAATAAAATGTGAAGAAAGAAAAATAATTATAATTTTTTTGACAAAAACTGATTCGGACGATTGATTGATTGATTGATCTATGGTTGATTTGAGAATGAGTGACATACAGCCTGACGCAACTTAGAAGAAAAACCATTTTGTATGGAGTCGGCATGGCAAATAATGGTGGATTATTGTCATAAATAAGTGTATTATCTATGGGTTATTGCTATTGCATTCATTCGGCATCGGTATTTGAAATGAAATGAAATGTATTTCATTTCATTTCATTTCAGCAATTTTGTTTATAATATTTATTTTTGTACGAGTTTGTGTTTATTCCATAAAATAATTATAAAAGAAGTGTGAAGTGCTTAATACAGTTCTTTGATAGATTTTCTTAAAATGTCACCGAAAAAACGGTTTATAACATGTGAAATTTGTGGAGATCGTACTAGTAGCAATAAAACAAGAAAATAGGAAGTTTATGGCTACATTTCCTTTGAATGAGGCTTGGTAAGCAAATTACATGATAATATTTACTGTTAGGTAGGGACACCAGGCTGTATTCAACCAAAATTTTAAAATTTTATGTTGTTTACTATAAACTAGGGATGTTACATACTGTTATTATCGATAACTTTGAAAACATAATTAATTTAAATAAATCCCATATTTTTAAGTTAATTCCTTGCCAACTCATTTCTGCACAGGTTTTTGCATAATATGTCGAAATTATAAATCATTTATGAACTGCTCTGAATTAAACCAAGCTGCGACTCTTGTATAATCACCATTATCGAACTCGGTCGTTATTGTTCTTTGTTTTACAGATGCAAGCAGTAGGTTAAATTTGTGTTAAAAGAACAAGAAGAAGAAGTTTTATTGAAAATACTTTACTTCATAATTCATACTTTGAAATATGTATGCGGAAACTACTTTGAGAGGACATCTTTTAATTGGAAACAAAATCGCCTTAAGAAATCTGCAGTACCATTACAAAACTTAAAAGCTGATCCACTTCCTTTGTTCATTCATTCCACTTCTGTAAGAAATCGCTTTGTTTCAATTACTGAAACAAAACTATTTTTTACGGATATCGCGGATTCGGACTTCGGACCTCGGACTCCGTCCGCCCGAAACTTCTTGTATTTAGTATTAATATTTTAAACGTGTTGATAGTTACTATTGTTATGTTTGTTTCCCATAGACAAATAAAAAAAAATATTAAATAAAAATAAACATTTCATGGATAAAAAAAATATGTATGGAGTCCCGTCTCTTAACGTAGTGTTTTAAATTCTCTTTGACATATGCGAACGAATCTGTGGGGCGGATGTTTACGAACTAGCCGACAGAGCGTTTTGACAGTGTAATTATTCAGTGTATTTTGTAAATTTATTTTTAAATGATGTAGATATAGTAATTAAAAATAACCTTTATTTGTAAGGTCTATAGACCCCACTTCATAATGTGGTATAGTTTCCAGAAACTAGTCAAATAGCCTATTCGAAAAAACAAGTGTTTACTTATAACGTATATATGGAGATGGCGTTACCACCTTAATTGAAACGGATACCGTAACACATTTTCTACACACATTTCATAATAAGAAATGAAGTCAAAAATTAAATCAGCTTTTTTTAAATAATGAAACTATTCTCCATAGATAAATACCAAGCTATCAGGGGCATGCGCTCCTTGTTGGCAGAAATGCAGTGATTTACTTGCCATTCACAGATATTTTATTATAACGTTCGTACGTTTTAGATGACTTTAATTTATAGTAAATAAATGAATAAACAAAATATAATAACTTAAAAACGCCTAATATTTTATAAATAGAACCTATTTGCAATCACGCAAACATTATGTTTGCCACGCGAAAAGCAAGAGCGGCGCTGCAAAGCAAAATAATGTACCTAATCAACCAAGGCATGCCGCCGCGTCCCGTATTACATTTGTTTGCATGTGTGTAGTAATTTTGGTGTCCGTGCACAGTCGCGAACGCACACCCATGAATATTGAAAGCCGCGACTCCTGCGGCAGGCCTCGGAAGTTCGGCAGTTGTCGGGAGTGATCGAGTGATCGGGAATGTTCGTTGCCTATAATCCGAGTAAAATTAATAGGCGCAAATCTAATAAATCACCTATGCACATTATGCATTTTTGATTAGTAAGGTTTTATTTGTTTAAATAGAAATGTTTTGTGTTTCGCGGGGGCCATTTTGCTTTTTTTATGTGTTTTTGCATTGTTTACTATTATAAACTAGCGGCCCGGCCCAGCTTCGCCTGGGTGCATATATTTTTTGATTCCACTCCACACCAAATACATGTTATTTTTCCTATAAACTCTTGTATACCTAAACTTGACGTAGCTGTCCTACTGTCCGGCTCAATCCCGTCTCATCCGTCTGTTCCATCTCTTCCCGATCCGTCCCGTCCTTTCTCTTTATTATCCATCCCGTCTTATTACGTGCATTTACATTTGGTCCTATCAAATCTGTCAGCTATCCCAGCCCTCTCCCGTACCTTCCACTCTATTATATCCCGTCTCTCCATATACATACATATACATATACATATAAAGATTGCCTTATGAAATTTTGACATTAAAATCTTAAGCGTTTTTTATTGTTCATCCAATATTCGGTCAGGGGTGCTCCTATCTAGTGGTCATGGCTTGTCCTAGAATAGGTGCTACGAGTACGCGACCTCGGCCCCCCGAGCTACTGCAGTCACTACAAACATTCCCTTCCATGACTGCAGTATCCACTCCTACAGGCCATACTCTCCTTTCCCAATATATCCTCTACTCACAAACCCTATTTCCTTTCCCCCGCTGATGATGGGCAGCAGCGTCGTCAGCGCGAGTCCCCTCCTGCGCTCGCCAACCCGCCTGCCAAGCGTGGCGAGTATTGGCAAATCCCCTCAATGGCGACACAAAAATTGACCAGGCCCCCAGTCCCCGGCAGCCCCACTATTCCTGGCGATGGTAGCAGCCATGGTTACGGTGGGGCAGGGGGTGCTAAGAATCCCCGGGTTGGCCCCGGCTACCACCCCCGACGACGACTGGCCCTGGTAACACACAACATACGCACTTTGAGGACAGACGAGAAGATTGTCGAACTGGAAGAAGAATTGAGCGGGTTACACTGGGATATTCTGGGGTTATCGGAAGTCCGAAGAATCGGGGAGGATACGATAACCCTGAAGTCTGGTAACCTGCTCTTCTACCGGGGGGACGACCAACAGTCCCGAGGAGGTGTCGGATTTCTCGTCCACAGGTCTCTCATCAACAACATCGTATCCATCGAAAGTGTGTCGAGCAGGGTAGTATACCTTATACTCAGAATATCCAAAAGATATTCGTTGAAGGTCATACAGGTATACGCGCCGACCTCGACACACCCAGATGAAGAAGTAGAGGAGATGTATGAGGACATTAGTCGGGCCATACATACTTCCAAAACCTACTTCAATGTTGTTATGGGGGACTTCAACGCAAAGTTGGGCAAGAGAAGCGATGCAGAGTTGAAAGTGGGGCAATTTGGACATGGGCAACGGAACCTCAGGGGTCAGAGGCTGGCCGACTTTCTGGAAAAAGAGGGACTCTTCGCGATGAACTCTTTTTTCAACTCGAGTTGACAAATCGCTTTGATTGTCTAAAAGAAAACCTTGCAGTGGACGAGTTAAACAGCGGTTTGGTAGAAGCTGTCCATACGGTGGGATCTAAGTATTTTAGACCTCGCCGTAGAGATAGACCACAAAAACTCTCGATCCACACTCTTGACCTCATGGCCGAACGTCGATCTTTGACGCTGCAGTCTTCCGTTGACGCCGAAGCATATCGGCGGCTCAATAGACGGATCTGGAAGTCCTTGCGACACGATGTCCGTGCTCACAATACTGTGAGCATTAAGGAGACAATTGAGCGGAACGGAGGCTCCAAAGTGTTTGCAAGAGACTTGTCTATTGGGCAAAGCCAGTTGTCTAGGCTGAAGACGGAAGACGGCCGCGTGGTATCGACGAGGGCAGAGGTATTAAGGGAGATCGAGAGGTTCTACGGACAGCTTTACACCTCGGTTGCCGAACCTACTGTTAGCTCGGCCGAAGACCCGAGAGCCGAGTTAATCCGACACTTTAGCGATGATATCCCGGACATCAGCCTGTTTGAGATTGAGATGGCCCTCAAACAACTTAAAAACAACAAGGCGCCGGGTGAGGACGGAATCACTTCAGAGCTTCTGAAAGCGGGCGGAACGCCGGTACTGAAAGTCCTTCAGAGGCTCTTCAATTCCGTTCTCCTCGAGGGCTCAACGCCGGAGGCATGGAGCAGGAGCGTGGTGGTACTGTTCTTCAAAAAAGGTGATAACACTTTGCTGAAGAACTACAGGCCCATCTCGCTCCTGAGCCATGTCTATAAGTTGTTTTCAAGGGTCATCACAAATCGTCTCGAAGGCAGGTTTGATGACTTCCAGCCTCCCGAACAAGCCGGTTTCCGAAAAGGCTTTAGTACCATAGACCATATTCATACGCTACGGCAGGTTATACAAAAAACCGAGGAGTATAACTTGCCGCTTTGTTTAGCGTTTGTGGACTATGAGAAAGCCTTTGATTCGATCGAGACCTGGGCTGTGCTATAGTCTCTTCAGCGGTGCCACATAGACTATCGGTACATCGAAGTGTTGAGGTGTATATACAACAACGCCACCATGTCGGTCCGAGTACAGGGTCAGAGCACGAAGGCTATTCCACTACAGAGAGGCGTGAGACAGGGAGATGTCATATCTCCGAAACTGTTCACTGCCGCGCTGGAAAATGCCTTCAAGCTCTTGCAGTGGAAAGGATTCGGCATCAACATCAACGGCGAGTATATTACTCACCTTCGATTTGCCGACGATATTGTAGTCTTGGCAGAATCGCTGGAAGACCTTAGCACTATGCTCGAAGACCTTAATCGAGTTTCCCAACAGGTGGGTCTTAAAATGAACATGGATAAAACGAAGATCATGTCGAATATCCATGTTGTGCCCACCCCCATTGGAGTTGGGGGCTCGACTCTCGAAGTTGTAGACGAATATGTCTATTTAGGACAAGTGGTCCGGTTAGGCAGGTCCAACTTCGAGAGAGAGGTCAATCGTCGAATCCAACTCGGTTGGGCAGCGTTCGGGAAACTTCGCGACGTCTTCTCGTCCAAAATACCTCAGTGCCTAAAATCGAAAGTCTTCGATAGTTGTGTGTTACCAGTGATGACATACGGCACCGAGACGTGGCCTCTCACTGTGGGCCTCATTAAAAGGCTCAAAGTCACTCAACGAGCCATGGAGCGGGCTATGCTCGGTGTTTCCCTACGAGATCGAATCAGAAATGAGGAGATCCGTAGGAGAACCAAGGTTACCGACATAGCCCATAGGATTGGCAAGTTGAAGTGACAGTGGGCCGGGCACATAGCTCGTAGAACCGATGGCCGCTGGGGCCGAAAGGTTCTCGAGTGGAGGCCACGTACAGGCAAGCGAAGTGTCGGACGCCCGCCTACAAGGTGGACGGACGATCTGACTAAGGTCGCAGGAAGTCGCTGGATGCAGGCCGCTTCCAACAGGTCATTGTGGAGATCATTGGGGGAGGCCTATGTTCAGCAGTGGACTTCCTGTGGCTGATATGATGATATGATGATGAATATTCCTTCCCTTAATTCAGCACCAAAATGCTGTTTTTCCAAATAATATTGCACCCCATTACTTTTTGTTAGTAATAAAGTAATAATAAACATTTAAAAAAAAGAATTGGCCAAATTGGTCCAGGCGTTGTTGAGTTTTGCGCTTACCAACACATTTTGCGATTCATTTTTATATTATAGAAGAAGAAGATATAGTCCAGCCCGCTGCCTTAGTGCGGGTTGGCGGATTTTATTTGACGTAGAAATTAATCCGATAAATCAGAGGTGTGCCCTGAGATTTGAACCCGTGACCATCGTAAACTTGTTGGCAGTCGCGTCTAGTACGTTACCACATACAAATTAATAAAACCTTCATACTGCCTTACCAGGTGACGTAAGTAATAGAACAAATATTTAAAAATATGAAACTGCATATCGTTTCATTATAATGTCTAGATACGGCATCAACGTACCATTTTGTTTTATACTTGAGTCTGAAAACAATACTAATGCAGAATTTAAATTTGTCCCCCAGCGCATCTAAAAGTATCAATTCAAAAAACAATGTCGTTTATGAAAACGAAAAATTATAATTAGATATATTTTGGTGTACTCCGGCAAAACGCTTCGATAGAGTATACCATGTTTAAAACTGTTGCAATAATCTAAAAAAACAACGGGCTATTTTGGTAGATATGGACATCGTTTTATTTTACATTTAACAAAATTACGTGCAAGACGCCGTATCTAGATAATATTATATACACGTTGTACACATTTTTTGAATTTTGTTCTATTTCGTCAGCCGTCAATGAAAGACAATGGAAAGATAGATCATTTTACGTTGGATGGTAGTTGAAGCTGTCTGTGTGGACCGTCTTTTACGTCTCCCGTCAAATAAACAAAGATCATCCTATATTGGCTGGACACATCACGCTTGAACGATACCCAAAAAAAAATGGTTGCCTGTAAAGTCGGTTTTACGGGCGAAGATTTTACGTGACAA
This sequence comes from Hyles vespertilio, assembly GCA_009982885.2. NCBI lineage: Eukaryota > Metazoa > Arthropoda > Insecta > Lepidoptera > Sphingidae > Hyles > Hyles vespertilio. Next base: position 21,906,821 of record CM042807.1, read on the forward strand.
CGTCTTTTTCTCGGTAGAATATTTATTGATATGAATATAATTAAATTGCACAATAGGAACAAGGAATTGAATGAAAATAAGAATTGCACAAATTTTAACTATAGAAATATATTTTGTTTACTAAAACATTGTACATGTAATGACGAATCTAAGCACTCCATATTTTCACTACAGACACAGCTGACGATACTTTAACCACACGTGTGAACTTGTATTGTGACGCTTTCTTGTTTTTCCAACGCCAAGAACGTTCGAGAAAGACAAAGACAGAGACACAAGCATGCGCCGATTCAATGCGCCTAATTCTCTAGTGCTGCGCGCGCACCGTTACGTTACCGGGCGTTACACTTTTTCATAAGTGACTCCCAGCCGCAACCTAATTTAAGACGTTGTCACGTCAATAAGAAAAATCGTATTTGCCTGCTCTCGATTGTCGAGCTCGATTCCTCTGACTCCAAACACGGGGGGTTTACTTTAAGAAATGACGGAGTTATGCCTGGACAAATATTTTAGGGGAGAGAGGGAGGAATTTGGGGATTTGGTTGGGGCCAATCTGTAGAGCTCACCGAGCCGGTTCCAAAGATACCAAACTCGGTGGGTCTACGATCTATATTGGCCGAGATAGGATTGGGGGGGGTGAGGTAAATTTTCGGGGTGGGGGTAAGGGAGGGGGGGGAGGAAGGTTTCGTGGGGAGGCTAACTTAAATTAATTTTTTGGAGGTAAAATATTTTTTTTTGGGGGGGTAATTTTTTGCGTAATTTGGGATTTCTGGCGGGGTCAATTTGTAGCCCTCACCAAGACGGTTCCGAGGATACCAAACTCGGTGGGTCTACGACCTATGTTGGCCGAGATAGGATTGGGGGGTGAGGTAAATTTTCGGGGGGGGGGGGTGTAGGGGGAGGGGGGGGTAGGTTTCGTGGGGAGGCTAATAGGCACTATTTCGGAATAAGGGTGGGGGAAGGCAGGGGGGGGGCTATGGGACAATTTTGGAAAAAGTGGGTGAAACTGAAAAATAATTCTCTAGTGCTGCGCGCGCACCGTTACGTTACCGGGCGTTACACTTTTTCATAAGTGACTCCCAGCCGCAACCTAATTTAAGACGTTGTCACGTCAAAAAAGGTTTTTAGTATCTTCCTTAGAAATTTTCCAATTTTTCTCACTCCTAAAACCTTCCCAGAACTTTTACGAATATTTCAAGACCAAAATAAGCCAAATCGGTTCAGCCGTTCACACGTGATGCCGTGACAACGCGAAACGGGTTCCATTTTTATATACAGGGTGGACAAGAAAACGGCGCACCTGCCAATATACATTATAGTATATGGTGAAGGAATCTTAATTAAGACGGATTTGTATGGCGCTAGCGAATATTAAGAAAGATGCCGAGAAAAAAAAAACTAACGTTACACATGCTACCCCTTAACATGTTAAGCTAAAGTGATTGAACCTTACAACTGAACGGTAGACATTCAACAATAAATAAGCAGAGCTCATTATTTACTTATAAATCGATTGTGTACATCACGCTCAGGGTACATAAAAAAGATATTAAATTAATACTGCCAACAGTCACATACATGGGTACTAACCCCACACTAAGATACAAATCTTGTGTCGCGGGTATTAGAAAAACAATTATGGTTCACGGAAATTATTTGTCTCGGGGCGGGAACCGAACCCGCGGTCTCTCATTTCACAGGCGGTTCTTACCAACTGCGCCACGGAGGCCGTCGGTGACTCATATGGGCTGGTTAGTTGTCATTAATGACCACCAAAATAGTTAACTGACCTTGTAATGTAAACCGTAATGACCTTGATAGGCAAAGCTGGAAGCGCAGGATCCGCAAAAACCCGCACGAAAACACTGTCACAGTTTGGTAGCACAAATCACTTTTTCTTTTACATTTCACATAACACAAGTTACATCAAAAGCTATCAAATCGGGTAATGTTCAAAGCATAGTGAAATTAATAAAATTTACTCAAACTAACTGAAAACGAATTTACAATAATATGCACACGACTAATACATGCACACGCGATCGCAATCCGAATTCAACTAATAAAAAAAAAATTATTATTTTGATTCTTGAAAGATAAAGGCCTGTTCACATTAGATACAAAGCTTTCTTATTTGAGTTCATAATAATTCATCTGAACAATTAGTATTACTACTGTATCAGACCATATACGTGCCACTGCAGGGCACGGGGTCTCCAGTGCAGTAAATTAGTAGTTAGTGTTTATTGATTTCACTAATTTTATCTCAAATAAGTCTCATATGCAAATTCTATGCTATAATAGTAGACGACATTTCTCTAGGTATAGGAATTTAGAAGAAATTTTATCACTTTAAAGTAACATTATTTTCAAATACATTAAAATAATGTTAAATACAATAATAAGCAAAGTAAATAGGCAATTTGTAATTGACTGGATCGGCTGATGACATATTTAAATAACATTATAAGCTTTTGAGCAAGTATCAGTATCAGTCCAATGAGATCTTTTTTTTAACGTAACTTTTATATCGGAGTACTTAATCCAATTAAGTTATATCAAGTGTGTAGTGTGAACACACCTCAAGATGTCGGTCTTCTTTTGCAAAATGCTAAAAGTTACCGACAAAGAAATTGCCGCCTTTCGGCACACACTCACAAACGGCGGCGGCGACCTCAAAGGAAGAATAATCGAGCCGCGTTGGATCCGACAAAGTACACTATGACCGGCGGCTTCCTTTGACTAATAGGGCCGAATTGGGCCATCATTTTAAAAATATTATTTTTATTAATCAGTGTCATCAGATTATTTTTTCAATGAATCTAAATTATTTAGAAAATTTAAATGTTATGTAGGTATTACCAAAACTTTTCTAATTATAATTAAATTCGCAATCTTACATGATTTAAGCGATGACCAGTGTGATTTCTTGGTATCTTTTAGTTTGGATTTGTGACACTAAGGAAAATAATGACAAACAAAATAGTCAATCCATTCACGATGCAACTGCACCTAAAGTTATTATGTTGTTAATTTATTGACGCTTAAATCTAAGTACGTCCCTGTTTAACTGATTGATTTATTTGAAATGAAACAAAAAATATCCTTTTTGAAGTTAGAGAAGGATAAATTATACAGCTAAGAGTTCATGACCTTACTCATGTGTAAACAGCTGTTAAAGCGAAGTTTAAGAAAGTTTTGATGCTGTTAAAAATGGTTTTCGTGGTATATTTCGTTAACCGTTCAATTAACGACGAAACGAAAAAATACGTATGTGTTTAAATCTTGTTCTTCATCCATTCCAACTGATTTTATGCGAAAAAGTGGTGATTAAACTTAAAACTTTAAACGGTCATAACTTCAAAACGGATAGGTATTTTCCAAATATTATTTTTTTATTACGATATTAATATTATGCCCTTGTACCCAACTGAGCAAGTGCGCCATTTATTTGCGCTCCCTGTATATAGACTAGTATGTTTGTAAAAAAAATAGATTTCTTAAAAGATTTTCCATTTTAACATTTGAAAGTGTGTACCTTTAACAGTTTATTACTAAGTTTCGATATTCATTGTAGTCATTTGCTTTTACTAGTGTGTTTGTTTACTTTTTCAAATGTTATTTGATTGTGAGGTTTGTGTTAAAAATGTATGTTTATCAAATGAATGAATGAGGTGGCCGATATCTTACGTTTATTTACATCGGGCAGGGGCGTGCACTCCTTGTAGGCAGAAATGCAGTGCTTTACTTGCCATTCACAGTTATTTTATTATAACGTTCGTACGTTTTTGATGACTTTAATTTATAGTAAATAAATGAATAAACAAAATATTATAATAACTTAAAAACGCCTAATATTTTATAAATAGCACCTATTTGCAATCACGCAAACATTATGGTTGCCACGCGAAAAGCAAGAGGCGCTGCAAAGCAAAATAATGTAGGTCTAATCAACCAAGTCATGCCGCCGCGTCCCGCATTACATTTGTTTGCATGTGTGTAGTAATTTTGGTGTCCGTGCACAGTCGCAAACGCACACACCCATGAATATTGAAAGCCGCGACTCCTGCGGCAGGCCTCGGGAGTTCGGCAGTTGTCGGGAGTAATCGTTAATGTTCGTTGCCTATAATCCGAGTAAAATTAATAGACTGGAATCTAATAAATCACCTATGCACATTATGCATTTTTGGTTAGTAAATGGTTAGTAAGGTTTCATTTGTTTGAATAGAAATGTTTTGTTTCGCGGGGCCATTTAGCTTTTTTTATGAGTTTTTGCATTGTTTACTATTTTATACTAGTATGTTTGTAAAAAAAAAATAGATTTCTTAACGGATTTTTCATTTTAACATTTGAAAGTGTGTACATTTAACAGTTTATTACTAAGTTTCGATATTAATTGTAGTCATTTGCTTTTACTAGTGTGTTATTTTATTTTTTTAAATGTTATTTGATTGCGAGGTTTGTGTTAAAAATGTATGTTTATCAAATGAATGAATGAAGTGGCCGAAATCTTGCGTTTATTTACATCGGGATAGGTATAGTAATCTCAACTAACCGGAACCTTGAATATGTGAAAATTGAAAGCTGACTAGGTGAGTTTTTTTTATTTTACTTATTAGAATTTCTTCCGCGACGATCGATCGCTGTTTTGTCTGCGTTGCCGTAGAAGATAGACATGAATAGTAGTACATCTAAGACTTGTTATGTGCATGGTATGGCATGGTTTCCGACTTAGAGATCCGTCGCGTGGCTGTGGCTATGCTAAAAAACTATAAAAGAAAAAGTTTTTGTGACCGAGTACTCCGGTCTCCGCCGCATACCCAGTGTCATAATCCTGTGCACGCCGCTGACATCGGGATAGGTTTATCTCAACTAACCGGAACCTTGAGTATGTGAAAATTGAAGCCGACTAGGTGAGTTTTTTATTCTACTTATTTTCTAGTTTCTTAGTTTCTGACTTAGAGATCCGTCGCGTGGCTGTGGCTTTGCTAAAAACTATAAAATAAAAAGTTTTTGTGACCGAGTACTCCGCCGCCTTAGAGTATTTATATATAGAGGGAGCGCTGTCATACATTTTCGACTTCAAAAACGTAGATATTTTCTTGTTCGTAATGTTGGTAGCACTGCTATATTAAAGTTGCCGATAAATGACTTTTCCACGAAAAATATATAAATAAATAAATAAACGGAAATTAACATATTCACGTTACATTGTTTTTAGAAATCATAATACAAAATATTAATAATAAATGAAAAATAAAACTCACCTTGGCTTATTATAATTTATTTCGCTCCAAATTCAAATATTTTATATTTTTTACCTACATATTATTCCGGAATTATTTCGGAATTTCAACAACTTAATTACTTGCAACACTGAATAAAAAGGTGTTCGAAAATTTAAAAATATGAATATTTTTCTGTAAATTTATGTATATTATTTCTTAATAATTAATAAGAAATTGGACTTATTGTCGGTGATAAACGAATACACAGTTAATAATTAATTCCTAAAATAAATTTGGATGAAATTCGATAGCGCTAAACTACATTTTTTTATTTTTCTTTTTCATGCAATTCATGCGTATTCCAATCTGTCACAATTCATACTGGATGTCAGGAAGAAAAAGGTGGCCCCGGCACCACCATTTTTATCTACATTTTTACGTAAGTACCAGCGCTCCCTCTATAATACTCTAAGTCCGCCGCATACCCAGTGTCATAATCCTGTGCACGCCGCTGTAAGCTATACTATTATATTTCCCCTGTTCCATACTTACTTCTGGTCAGAGTCGATGACTTCCAGCTGATCCAGCTGCAGCGAGGACATGAACTCCGTGAGCTCAGTGTTCTTGGCTTCAGCCTGAGCCACGATGTGGCGCAACAACTTGGCCTTCTCCTCCGAATACATGGAGGACGCCTCGTGCGCGCCCATAGGGACCAGCCGCGAGAATATGTCGGGGCCTGTCACCTGACGACACAAAATCAAATAAATATAACTATTTAATTGTTACTACTGTTCGTTACAGTACAAACAGTTATCTTGAAGAAATCGCTGATAGCAATAACACTGTCAATTACATTACCAATAATTAAAAAAATATATAAACAAAAATAAAATATAGTCCTGACATTACGCTAAGATACTAATGTGGTGTCCTGATACTAATAAATACAAGGGAATTTCTAGTCTTACAAAAACTTATGAATTAACCTCAGTGCGAGAATCAAACCCGCGGCATCTAGACTATTATATGGTATGTAATGATTACTTATATTTTTTAATAACACCTGGAATAATATTTACATATGTACACACATAAACGTCACGCTTGTATCCCATAAGAATAGGCAGCGACAGTGGATCTCCATTTTGCTCGTACCTGACGTACTTTCATTTCATCATCATCATCATCATCATCATATCTGCCACAGGAAGTCCACTGCTGAACATAGGCCTCCCCCAAGGATCTCCACAATGACCTGTTAGAAGCGGCCTGCATCCAGCGACTTCCTGCGACCTTAGTCAGATCGTCCGTCCACCTTGTAGGCGGGCGTCTGACACTTCGCTTGCCTGTACGTGGCCTCCACTCGAGAACCTTTCGGCCCCAACGGCCATCGGCCATTCAACTGTCATTAATCTCTTTATGCTTTCAAGTCGGTTTAGGGCGCTTATAACCTGACCCTTGCGGGGGAGGAGGGGGGGGGGGGGCAATCCAATGGGGTTGACCCCTATCGACTCTTCTAATCACATTCACCTTTTGTATTTGTTTCGTTAATCGCATTTTATCCATCCTCTCTAAGGGCCTGACCCATATTAAAATTCCTTTCTCAATAACACTATATCCTCTTCCACTCCATAGTGTTCCATCACCACGCTATTTCGCACTGTATAACTAACGTGACCATTCATTTTTTGTGCCAGAGCGGGACATCAGTGGAATTAAATAATAATAAAAATAGAGTTTTTAGAGTTTTACAAGCTTTTGTCATTGAAGACTGAATAACATAAAATCGTATTCTTGTATTTGTCGGCTCAACAAATTGTTTCAAACCATCGAGTTTAGTTTTAGAGTTGTGAAACTCAGTACATGATTTATTTATATTTATATTCGTAATTAAAATAAATTTCATTACTGCGACACTCACCTGTGTTTTATAACTTGTCCATATTTTGGTAATGTGAGAAAAAAACTCTTTCGATAGGTGCGTTACATTCAGGCAGATACGTAACGTACTCAATATACATATATATAATAATTGTGGAAAAGTTTATTAAGTCAAGATGTTTTTACGAAAGTGTTGGTATAATACGACCGCGCGGTTTTCAGTAGTAGTTCGGTAAAGCATTTCGTGCGAGAAATACATTATTATTTGGTTTGTTTGCAAAAGCGGGACAATGTCAGCCTTGCTGGGCACACCAGGGACAGACTTTCAGAGAGCGGGACTGTCCCGCCCAAAGCGGGACGTATGGTCACGTTATGTATAACTCAAACTCACACCACAAATTCCACTTTACAATCAGAATAATATTAAGTTACAATTTATTCTAGAACCCACCATCTAATGACTATTACAACAATACCGGGTATATCAAGACTGCTACCGAAAACGAAGCCTGGTGGTAGTTTTAGTTACTACAAACACAACGCAACTAAACATTTCACTAAGAACCACGTCATTTTTTTTTTATTATGTTTTAAATATTGTTTAGTTTGGGTGGTAAATCCATAGTTTTTGCTAAAATAATAATTGAAAGCCTTGCATACCATATCGTTTTTAAAAATAAAAGGGTGTAAACTATTATTTAAGAGAAAACTATGTATTTACCATCCTAATACGACGACAGAGAAAAATAACAAAAAAGTCGTCACAATTTTTTGCACAAAATTTTGTTGCATTGTGTCAGAAGTCACTAAAACTACCCCCGAATTTCGTTTTCGGTAGCAGTCTTGATATACCCTGTATGTTCATAATGTCCTACCTCAGGATCATTGAAGTTGATGGGCAGCGCCTTGACGAGGCAGACCGGCTTCATGTCCATGAGCAGGTCCTTGTCGGGCACCTCCTCGTGGTAGATGAACTCGTTCTCGTTCTTGGCAGCCTTGCGTTTTCCCTCCACCACGTCGTTCGTGAAAGTTAAAGCTTCTTGGGTCACCTGGAAATCCAATACACTAATATATTTATCTTTTTCTCCAGTTAGGATTTTTCAGTACAAGGAATTAAAAAACAGAACAATTTCTATGCCTAAAAATAATAATCAAACAGTGCTATAAATATATTACAAAATGATCTATAAGCATATTTCTTTACTTTGGTGTCAGGAATTTATATAAAACAGTTTCTTAAAACATAATCAAAGAGTTCTACGTATCGGAAAATAGTCTGAAAGTGTAGTAGCCATTCATATTTAAGAGATTAAGTTTTCTTTTGTTTCTTATTGTTATTTTGTAACCCAATAAAGAATAAGTGCTTCCTATATAACTTGTGCATCTAACTTCACATTAAAATCCCATAATAATTAATATAATTCCGCAGTTAATTTCGTGATTGATCCCATTAGTGGAATTCCGAGATTTATCAAAAAACAATAACTACATTAAATCATACAAAAAATCAACCAACATTTGCCTGTTCCATGCCACCTAATATTAGATACACTATTAATAATAAAGTCAAAAAATTCTACTAAAAATGCACGATTATACTTACCTGAACAGGTTCGATGTACTTAGTCAGTTTCCTAGCTTCGGCTAATTTCTCCACGGCTAGTTGGTAGAAGGCGACACGTTCGCCCATTTTCTGTTGTTCTTCAGCATGCATACCTATAGGGAATTAACCAATTTTACTCTTTTATCCTCAATCCTAATCTCGATTGTAGAGGAGACCTGTGCCCTGCAGGGTGATGTATATGGGCTAATCAGTACAAGTACAGTATCAACCTTCATTCAACATCTAAATCTCAAATCAGCTCCATGCAATTTTTTGCATATTTTATTAATATTTGGCAGACATAATGGTTTCTTAGATCTACGCGAATTTTACACATTGAAATAAAACCATTAATAACGAACATTTTATAATTTCCCGACGTTTCGATCACTATACAGCTTTCACGGAGCGGACTACTTTGAAAAAGCATTTTTTTAAGTTTCTCTTCATATCCACATGAATAGCACGTCGTATACCATCGTATACGAAGCCAATATACTAGTATAGAATAGAGTGTCTTGTTATAAGCCAGCTTGTATCAAGCTTCGACAAAATAGGCATAGACTTGTCAACTGCAGAAAAACAATGTCCTATCGCCATTTGACACAATATCTGGACACTACGACCATTTGGTGCAGTGCAGTCAATGTCAAATAAGAACCTCATTATCAAATTTCGACCTAACCATGACCTTCGCATGCCAAATTTATAAGCTATTGATCCTCATATCTTCCATTTCATTTGAAAAATAATTATATGTATACTAAATCAACAAACTATATTCAATAATATATCAACAAATAGACCTCAAAGACACACATTTACATACAATGTTATCTTGTTTATTGACAGACACCTCAACATAAATTTTGAATCATATGAATGTTTTAAGTAAACATACAAATACTTGGGCAATCCACCACACGGATTAATATTTGAATTACTGTCAATTGTAGAAGATTGCCATGTCCAGCAAAGGCACTAGTATGATCAAGTAATGTTTTCATACCTTACACATTATTTATGTAAAAACAAACACAATATTCATTCCTTGATTACTCCTCTACATTTTTCAACATCGTCCCACACTAAGGCTTGCCTGGATTGGGTGTACCAAACATACAGAAAACTTATTAAAATATACAAAGGCTCCAGTCTTTAAAACTATTTATGAAAAATATAAAATCAATAAAGCAAACCGCACAGACAAATAAAGATATTGAATAACAAGAAAAATCCTTACCTTGGTACAAGGAAACAATGCATCCAATGTATGAAGCTTTAAAAGACAACAGTCTGTACCAGTAGTTATACAATTTTGTTCCAATGATCTCATGGATTGTGTCAGTGCCGGTGGAGGGACCAAGGAGGGCCATAGAGTTTTTGTAGAAGAACAAAACCTGAGTAGCCACAGCACCTGGAATATTTTTATGAGCTTCAATTTTACCATTTCATACATAACATGTTGCTTTGAAAATCCTTTTTAAAAGTAGGGAACCTCCCTGTTTAGAAAGGGACTTTTTAAGGCTTAAGAAGAAGAAACTTCAAAATGGCTAAACCTCATATAATATTAAAATAAGTCTGATTAAATTTAACTTTTCCAATAGCAAAATCTACCTTTTATTTATTGAAATATACTAACCTACAACACTAGACTTCCTCGAGTCTTGTATGCTCTTCTCAAGAATACATTCCTGGGCCTGGGCAAAGCAAATCTCCTGAAGTAGCCTCATAATATCCGTAGACACATCAACACCAGGGGGTTGTGGGTACTGTTCCCTCAAGTACATAAATGCCCAAGCTGCATTCTGGTAGTGGGTGCAAGCAGACTTCATACTGTCAGCTGTGGTCCGAGGCTCCTGAGATGCTATGTGGACATGCAGTGCCCCAATGTTGTAGAGGATACATGCCATCTCAAACTTTATGTCTGCTAGCGAACAGCTCATGTTTGCATACAAGTCTTTCCTGTGAAAATGTTTTTTTTAACTCAAACAATGAAGACTGATAAGATTAAATATTGTGTTTTTTATTTTATTGACAAAGTGTTTTAAAACTGTAAAGGTATCAATGTCTCATGTCATTTGTATGTTTACTCATTTAAATTTCCTTTTATAAAGATAACAAAGCCTTTCCTTTAGTATTACAATGTTGTAGTCAGTGGTTTTACTACTCACTAGAACTTCACAAGTTTGTCAAACTTATTTCTTAATAGGGGATGGTGGGTGATTTGCAGTGTACAATATAACAGTAATTTCTACCATAAACAAAATCTAAGCTGTAAAGAACATTCAGAAAGTATGGCTAAGTTTGCATATTATTTTGCATACCTTAATCTCTTACATACTTCATACAGTATATCCTCAATTTTAGCATAGAGTACCAAATTCTGATGAGAATATGATTCCTTAGTTGTTTAAGATAACACTTTCAAAAGCAGTTGTGAAATTGATAAAAGATAAAACCTTTATAAAACAAATAAATAAAAGAATGGAGAGCAAACAAAGAAATTAAGAAAATGAATAAAATAGATAAAATACACATAAGAGTATCATTCAATATTTTTCAAATTTTTGTAAAATTTTAGTGATAAGAAACGTATGCGTATATTTATATAGGCTTCTACAATATGTTCTAAAATTAGGTCAATTTAACACAATATTTCTTAGAATACACTTACAATGAACTACAAAGTTTACTAGTTATATTTATAAGCTGCTATATAATTAGATTTACCAAGAAAATGAGCATGCCGCCGGCTGTCCTTTAGCCATCGGAAACCTGGTTTGTAACGCTCTTAATTGGCAAAAATATTTGGTTAAAGCCGCAAGACCTGCGCTGTCCAGAGTCGCCCTCACGGCGGCCGAACGCAAGCATTCAAGCCGGTGAATCTCTTCATTATAAGTATCGGGCTCTTCTTTATAAACTTCTGCTATGTACTACAATACAAACAAAGTGAAATGAAGACAAAGAAATGCAGAAAGTAACTTTATCTTAGAGATTAATGAACCTATTTACCTGTTTTAGTTTTGGGCCAAAATGTGTATTTTCTGGACTTGTTTTCAATTCAAAGCTTATCATAGGCAATTTTGGCACCGCTTCCATGTTCTTTACAAATGTTTTTACCAAATATATGTAATAACACTCGGTGAAACAATTTCATCACAAAATAGCTTATTTGTCAAACCGATTTCTTGTTTGGGCTGCGTAAGATGAATTTAATCGGAAACTGAAAATGAGTATCGATTTAACGAGAATCAGAGCAGCACTAGTAATTAGTCGAGTCCAAAGAATAGACGAGTCCTACAACTGACAGTTACCTCCCATGGTTACCTCAGACAACAGACCACAGGGGTAGCCACCAGCATATTTTTCAACAGTCGATTGCTGTTTAGTTTGGATTTGCTTATTTTATTTTAATTGCATGTTATTTCATCTGTTTTGTAATCAGTAACGTAAATATTTAACAGTACAAACGTGATATAATTTGGTTTGTGTAAATCGTATCTAAAAACTTGTGATTTACGTGATAATTAATAATTTTACCCCCAAATACTGGATAGCTACTCAGCCACCGGACTCATTTGATATGACGTTATTTTGAGGTTCTGTTAAATTTCGAAATGAAATACTGGATAGCCATTTAGCTCATAAATCGGTCTACTCAGCAAACATCCAGCTAAATTTCCACAGATTAACGAAAAGTTTGTTTACAGTTACAATTTTTATTGTATAAATATAAACGTTCCATTTGACGCAATATTCTTCATACATGATTTCCCTAAATTGGAAATTTAACCCTTTATATTTAATATGAGGAATCATTGTAACGTTTTTACTTTTGTTACGATTATGTTTAAAGCTATATTATATATTGCCATGTTATTATTTTAAAAATCTGTTAATAAAATCATGTGGGTGAAAAAACTTATGTCCCTATATCCGTAGCGAGTTTATTAAAAATATTATGATGTTTGTTTATTTTATTTATTACTTTCGACTTGGCAGCATGGTCTTGGATCTTAGCCGGTTCCTTACGGAACGAAAAGAACAAAAAAAAAAAATATATATATTGTATTTATTGTTTACAATTGCACTCGGTTTTAAAGTTAGTTTTTGGAATATCTTTTCAATAAATAGGTATATAAAATACCAAACAACGGCTGCAGAACCACCTAAGTACCAAATGGAGAAGACTATGTAAATAAATACGATATGAGAAAGAAGCTGTGCTGGATATTATAAACAGGTAAGTATACACGTATTCCTCTAAGTTTTAACGAATTTATATGATAATTAACTATTTAATATATAATATGAATCGATTATTCACACATTTTAAATCATCATCATCATCTACAGCCTGTAGGATCCCACTGCTGGGTACCTATAGGCTTCTCTCATATTATGCCTCCTATATATTATCTCCTCCTCATATAGTAGTATTATGTAATAAATATGGAAAATAAAGTATGGTACAATGTGTATAACTATAAATAATCCTTTGTTTCAGGAGCTGGAGTGGAGTACATAAATATTCAATGTGTACCTATATAATAAGACCGTCCAAGAAATATGGCTCATATATATAGTGCCATGTATATCAGCTATAGACTAAATAAGTAAGCTCAACAAATATATATAAAAATAAAAAGAGATATATAAAATTATGACATACTTTAATTCAAACACTTTTGCAGGTAACGCTATAGAAATCATGCATACAACAAATCATTTGGACAATACACACCCTTTTGAAATGAGTATGTAATATAAAAATATACAAAAAAGAATGAGACAAATTGTGTCAAGGAAGAAATATTTGCATCAGAAAACAGTGTTTTAAATCAAAGTTGAAGAATGTTATGAATTTTAATTAATATGTAATACATAAAATAAATTGTTTATTTCACCTATTTTCATTGTTAAAAAATGTCATATTATATTTCTATTGTACATTTTTAATAGTACATTTATTAATTTAGTTTTAAATTAATGTTAAAATAATTGTTATTATTTTGTGTTTATAAAGGATTATAGATATAAATGTAAGACAGATCTAAAGAAATGTAGATAATTAAAAAAATATAATATGTACTTATGCTGTTATTAAAATAAATATACTACAATAAAACATAACTCATTTTTATTTGTATTCATTCCATGGTAATTCAATAAAATGCACTGTACGGTTTAAAATATGTATTTTATTATATTATTATTCCTTGTTGCAACATTTTCATTGGTTATACTATGTGGAGCTGGTGGAAATGATTCAGAAAGATCAATCTCCAATATATGATCATTCTGGGAACATGCTATATTATGTAACACAGCACATGCCTCTATAATAGTAAGCTAATTTTCAAAAACTTATAGCCCAACTTGCAGACAAGAAGATCTTTGTTGTAAAACCAAAGACCCTCTCCACTGGGTTTCTTGTTTTAGTATGGTCTTGATTGTAAGCTTCTTCAGTCTCCCCTTTCCAGAAATGCACATAAAGGAGAATCATTGAAATTTTTACTATCATGCACCGCACCTGGCCATCGGCCTATAATGTTTCTTATCCTCAAGTTAGGGTCGCAGACTGCTTGCACATTTATAGAAAAATGGCCTATTCTGTTTCTAAATGTTTCTGCTTGTGGTCCTCCTAAAAACAAGATAATAAAATTAGAGCTCTAGCAAATATTCTTATTTCAAACTACAAATAATTTTATGTAAATTGAAAAAATATATTCATAAAATTGAATTCTTTATAGGAAACTACTATTGTAGTTGAACATTGTTCCAGTATATACTGAATAGCTACAATCAGTACAAATCATTGTATGATTAATTATATTATATTATATATTTAGCCCTACAACTATTTAGAGAGCTTGGTTATATGGGGTACAGTGGGCTGGGGAAGAGCCAATTACCTGCTAAATGTTTTGATTCCAACAAGCATATATATATAAATTATTGTGTAGAAATCATTTAGAGTGTGCCTTTATACTGTGCATAATATATTATTCTATTCTTTGATTAATAATATAATATTATGTACAGTAAAAAGGGATACTCTAAATGATTACTACACAATATAAAATACGCTAGGCATTTTAGAAGCACATTTAGTTAAAATAGGATAAGAAAACATATATTTGTGTACATGTAAAAGCTTAATAGTTATGTATACATTATTATAAGTAGAAATTACCTGGAGATTTGATCCTTATATGTATGAAATTTATAACTTTAATCCATTGATTTAAAAACTAAGGATAGGCCCTTCAGTACATTGGGTACGTTAAAAAGATGGCTGTGTAAATCGCGCCATCTGTTGGATTTTTACGTCAATGGCGGCCATGAAATCGTTTTTCAATAATGCTAAAATAAATGTTTATTGACTTAAAGTTATATAATTTTTACTTAGCGGTGATAAGAAATGTTATCTTTTTTTTGTGAACTTTCGGTCATCTTTATTGCACCCACGCACGATACAATTGGGCATTTTTACGACGAATTACAGACCGGTGCGCTGTGACGTCACAACCGCTGCACTGGTCTGCAGACCAGTTTCGTGACAACACTTTTCTCGCTCTCCGCCCCGTCCATATATTTTACGTCAATGCTTCAATCACTCCTGCGATCGCATAGAAATCATTCGCAATATGGCATTGTTGTTGTTAGTTGGGAATTTTCATGCCACGATTTTGTAGTTTAACTAACTCTGCTGCAACTTTGTGTTGTACAGTCGGCTGTTCCACATGAAATACATCTCCAATAATCTTCTGGTAACTGCCTGTCGTAGAATATCATAAAGCAAGTAACAGTTGGTCGCAAGTTTTTATCAATCGACTTCTATTTGTAGTGGGTTCTATTTTGCCTCCAGCAAGGAACGCAGATGCAGAACAGTTTCTTTCTTCAGGCGGAACCTCACTTTGTTTGAATGTTTTCTTCTTTGTATTTGTCAAAAGCATTGATTTTTTTCTTGATTGACTCGCCTTGATGAAGCTATATCGTCATCAGACAGCGATGAAACCGACGCGAGAGTCATTTTAGTAAATTTTATGTAGAATTGATGAAGTTAAGAGTGGTCGCAGGCGGCCTTAAGACGACGGCTGCTTAAAACTAGAAATTCTTAAAAATTTGACTGTTTGACAGCTGTCAAACTCTTAAGTTGCTTTCGAGAATACGAATCGGATGAATAATGCCCCATTAAATATTTAATTCTTAAGTGGTTTAATCGAAGTTATATTTAACTGGAATCAATTTAACAGGTCATTAGAGCTAGTTAATCGGAGTTAAAAGTTAATTGGCTTTCCAGTATTTGGGCATTAGTTATGTGTTTTGTTCCCGAGTGCACAAACGAAACAAAACATAGAAATATCTGTGCAGCCTTCACAAACAAAATATACAAACACTTTAATAAGTGAACAGCTATGTTGGCGGAGCAAGAAATACCAAATTATTGAAATTATTGAAAAACATAAATCTAACCCATTGACGTAAAATATATGGACGGGGCGGAGAGCGAGAAAAGTGTTGTCACGAAACTGGTCTGCAGACCAGTGCAGCGGTTGTGACGTCACAGCGCACCGGTCTGTAATTCGTCGTAAAAATGCCCAATTGTATCGTGCGTGGGTGCAATAAAGATGACCGAAAGTTCACAAAAAAAAGATAACATTTCTTATCACCGCTAAGTAAAAATTATATAACTTTAAGTCAATAAACATTTATTTTAGCATTATTGAAAAACGATTTCATGGCCGCCATTGACGTAAAAATCCAACAGATGGCGCGATTTACACAGCCATCTTTTTAACGTACCCAATGTACTGAAGGGCCTATCCTTAGTTTTTAAATCAATGATCTAACCTCATCTGACATAATTAAGGTAAATATAATAATATGTTATTCCGCTGTGACCCTATTTCTAGTTTAATCTGCTACAGGAATATAAGAAATAACAATAAGTTGAAATAAATACCCATTAAAATGCAGATTTATTAGATCTCTGAACATGTGATAAGGTTAACTTTTTGTTAGTGTCTAGAGTTGATGGATTATGTACCCTTACTCCTCTCATTCGTACTCTCGACTGTAGAGGAAGCTTGTGTTCTGCAGTGGAAAGTATAAGTCGACCCAGCACAGTACAGTGCAAGATTAAAGCTATTGGTATAGGTATTTCCAAGTTCCTAACATATTAATGTATAATTAGGGTGGTGGCACCAATTATCGGCCATGTCAACTTTTTTTGAACTTCGACTGCTTGTAATTTTAATGTTAATAACTTTTGCTTTCTTGCAATGCATTTTTTGGTTAGAGGGATACTGATACTTCATTATTACATTCGCAAAATTACAAATCCTCTGTTGTTTTTGATAATATAGATGTTTTTTTTCCGAGCATGCCGATTTACCTTAATATCGGCATCTAACACCCTATCATCCGCCGCCTGTGACCCTTATATCGGCATACCTTTTATAAAGTGAAGTTAAGTCAATAAAATGAAACTACGAAAGTAAAAAAATACTGATAACGTTTTATATTTTTATCTTAGGTACTCTTAACTATTAGTCACTTCTTAACTATTATTTATCACAATTACTTAGTCTTTTCTTTTATCTCAGTCATAGAAATTAAAATAAATAATAAACTAAAGATCACAATGATTCAAAATTCTTAAGACAAATAAAGAAACTTCAAGAACAAATTATTATAAGAATAACAATCAAATACAGTCAACAGAAAACTTAACTTTGCTAAAGTTAATCTTCAATTTAAATGCACTAAACAATGGCAATTAAAATCTTCTGTAGCCACATCAAAATAATTTATTATTATAAACTAAAGACCACAATGATTCAAAAATTTTAAGACAAATAAAGGAACTTCAAGAACAAATTATTATAAGAATAACAATCAAATACAGTGAACAGAAAATTTAACTTTGTTATAGTTATTCTTCAATTTAAATGCACTAAACAGTGATGGCAAGTAAAATCTTCTTCAGCCACATCAAAATAATTTCGCCCACGATGAACTGTACACTTTAAGTGGAACCATTTGGGGCATATGTCACATCCAATATTTTTATCTTCGTCTTCCTCGACATCACTAATTAATTCTTCTTCACAGCCAGCACAAATAATTTTCTCCTTCTCCATATTTATCTCTTGAGTAGGTAAATCAGCGAGATCAGTTTCGCGATTGCTGTCCTTCAATAATCTCTTCTTTACTGCTTTTGTTTTCTTTGGCTGGTTTAGTTTTTTAATTCTCTTTTCAAGTTTTTTTCTTTCTCTCTCTGCTTTATTCTCTACAATTCTTTTTTTCTTTCCTCGCGTTGTTTCACAATGTTTTCTTTTTTATCGTCTTTCTCCTTAATGTATTGCCTCCAGGTTTCAGATGAAATAGCTAACGGCATTTTTTGTTCTTTCGGTTTGCTTTTTTTGCGAAAATCCAGTTCTTTCGGAGCATATAAATGTTTTCTTAAGGCTGGTGATACAACAAACCTAGAAGTTGGCGTGGATGTTTTAGAATTTGGACGACTGCAAGATGGGGATGCTGGTAGAGAAAAGTCAAAGTCAGATGCAATATCAATAGTATTCATGGAGCCAATTGGAATCATTGATGGTAATTCCATAGTCAGATTCTTACGATCAGTCTTTGCTTCACATGAATTGCTAGTTTCAAAAAATTTACTTAATGTATGTGCATCATCATTCTTACCATGTATTTCAGCTGTAATAGTGATCTCTAGGCCTGGAAGATCCGGAGTACTTGACCCTTCATCTTTTCGGTTTGTTCTCATATCAAACGGAATGTCATCATTCAGAGGTAATATAATCACACTTTGGTCTTCATTTGATGGTTTTACATCTATTTTTTCTAAATTAGAAAGTAAACTCTGGCTTTCATTTGAATCTTCTAAACGACATGTTTGAACAGGTGACATGCAGGAATCAGTATACTCTAGTAAACCGTGATCGTTCACGATATACATGCCTGCACACGTATTTTGCAAACTGACATTTTCTATAAGATTATCCTCCTCTTCATGCGTTGTAATTTTTGTCGTCTTAGGCTTTTTTATTTTCAATTCCATGTTTTCGATTTTATCATAACTCTTGTCCATTTTTCGTTTTAGATTGGAACTGTTGATTTTATTATTGTGTAGGTTTTCACTCTTTCCTGCGATGGTTTCTTCAATACGAGTTATTTCTATCCCTGATTCTTTAAGCTCTTTTTCGTAGATTCTTAACACTTTAAATGTTGTTTGTATGTCACTTTCAGATACTGTCTCTTCGTTTATGCATTCTTCATTTTGTTGCAATAAGGATTCCTGAATATTCTTTACACATTTAGTATAGTCTACAGCATCGGGACTGAAAGGGTATAAACCACATTTTCGAAAGCCATTTTTTATGGTGTCTACCGTAATTTGTTTCAAAGTTTGTTCCAGTAAGGGGCAGAAAGTTACTTTTGACAACGTTTTATGCGAGTTATTGTCATCGTCTAACCAATTTTTTTACTACTTTTCGCCATTCAACTTTGAGTGGCCTGAAAACACTAACATCGGCCGGCTGCATTATGTGTGTAGTGTTGGGAGGCAACGCATACAAAATTATGCCGTTTTCATCACAAAATTTGCTTAAATGTTGGGTTAAATGTGACTTATGTCCATCAACCAGCAAAAGAACTGGCTTAGGTATGTTGTTAGAGGACATCCAATGATTAAAGCCATTTGCAACATACTCGTAAAATATTCCACTTCTCATCCACCCACTATCCGATAAGCCTATGAACCAGGAGGATGGAGCGCTATTGACAATTTCTTTTGGTGGCCTACGGATGTAAGGAAACACAACCATGGGGGGCAAATATTCTCCTGCTGCTGATATAACTAGCAAAACAGTTATTGTTTCCTTTTCACTGCCCTTTGTAATTTCATAAATGTTCTTCCAACCCTTGGGTCCTATTACTTTCCCAGTCTTTGGGCAAATACTGAAGCTCGTCTCATCGCTGTTATATATTCTCCTTGGATCATGTAAAACATCTTCGTGGCCGATTGATTTTAAATGATCTTGGAGGCCATTAAACCACTTTCTGATGTATTCTTCAGTAACTACAGCCCTGGCCAAAGTAATCGGTTCTGGGACCCTCTCATTAAGAATTGGGTGTCTTTTTAAAAACAAGGAATACCACTTTTTGCCTGGTTTTCCATTTTTAAACGGATTGGGTCTATTATCTTCCTTGATTGTATTTTTAACAGTATTTATTACGTTACTCCGTGTTCTGGGAAAACCGCACATAGCCATCCGTATTAACCATTGAACAATTAATTCCTCTTCATTTTGGTTTAACACGGTATCTCTGCCAACCGTGCAGTCTGTATCTATTCTTCCATGAAGTCTATCTTGTAAAGTGGATCTAGGAATGTCATATTCTCGAGATGCTTTTCTAATGCTCATATTTTGATTTGTGGCGGCATTTACTGCATCTTTTAATTTACTACGGTCGTATTGCAAACGTTTGTCTTTTTTTTGATCCTTTGCGAGTTTTGATTGGGCCGGCATGATATTGGCATTCCTATCTGTTGGCAAAAATTAATATATCTAAGTAGTTTCTATTTTGTACCACGTCCCTGAGTAGGAAAGGAAGTACCAGAAGTAAGGTGGCCGTTATTACGCATCAAATCCCTTTATATCGGCCTTAGCTAATAAAAATCATTTTTAGGCGGCCGAAGTTAGGATCTAGTAGTCAAACTGAGCTTTTCTTTCAGTTTTAATCTTATTAATATTACTGCTAATATATAAATAGCTTAAAGTGTATTTTAACGTTTTCAACCTTTTCCCAATATCGGCCACTCGGACGATATTGAGATTTATCAATAAAACAGATCCCTAATCTCGGCCCCGCGATTATTTGGTAAAAAACAAACAATTATATTTAAAAATGTACTATTTAAACACGCTTTGACTATTTTTCTTTAAGAACAAATAAAATAAACTACCGTAAATGTGTTTAATTCTATTCAAATACTTACCAACGCAATGCGTCGACTCAGGGATTTGACTCGGCAATGCTACCAAACGAAACACGTCCGTACCTGCGTGTGCACTGTTGCCAACTAAACGTTCGATCGTTGAGGCACCCGCACGAAAATATGGGAGGTTATGCGTATTGACATAGAGTCGATTTTAGCACAAAACAAGCATAGCTTTCAAAACTATTTCTATAGTTATATTCCATTTGCTCGAAAAGGCCGATACTAGGAGACGGCCGATATATGGTGCCACCACCCTATCAGTTTTTATGGTTATATGTATCTAAAGTCAGGAAAGCAGTCAACTTCAACAGATTGTGCCCTTATAATATTTATTTTTTATTAATTGTTTTATAATTTCTAGGCTAGACTCGGGTGAAATTTCCAGTCCAAGCAATTTGCAGGCAAATGTGTTCATCGTTGGAAGTACAAAGAAAGTCTCTACTATGTCTGCAGGATCACTTTTTGTAGACTTATATGTTAATATTGGTGAAGGTTAAATCACAACAGAAGTAATTATGTTCATTAATAATCTGTATATAATATTTATACTTCTTGATATAATTAAGATTCTCATAAAAATGCATTTGCTAAAGATTTTGGTTATATTTTCAAATTCAGTGCAATGCAGTTGTTTATAAGATTATATTATAGACCTTTATTGTGCATACTATAATAGTAATAGCATTAACATTCTTTAAAATGACTTTATTTTAAACATAATATGTTCTGCCTATTTAATATATTATAATAATTAATCAAAAAAGTTTTAGTATAGCTATCATGCATTTAATGCGTTCCATGATTTGACTAATTATTTGTTAATTGATAGCTTATTTTAATTATGTATGTCTTGTTTTTGCTTTTCAATTTCTCCAAAAGTAAGCCAAATCGCTTTGTTATTTACTTAATGTCAATTGTGTCTTAGATAAAATTTGCCAACAAAGTAATCTTGTGCTGTTTCATGGTATTGTAAAATATAATTTGCAATTATTAATGTTTCCATTTAATCTTTTATTTGTCAATGCATATTTCAATTCTGTAGTCATGTTCTTAAATTTGGCATTGTTTTATTGGTCCTAAAATTAAGAGAATTTTAAGTGATAAAATTAAGAGATATTAACAAATTGAAAATGTTTAAATTAATCTGAAGTATTGGAGGTTATAATATTCATTAGGATAAAAATGTTTAAATAAAATTAAATTAAAATATGCTTTATTGTACACCAAGATAACATACAATTTACAGAATAATCACACAAAAAATATGTACAATCGGCGGCCTTATCACTAATAGTGATTTCTACCAGGCAACCTTTAAAAGTGTTTTAATATAAAATATAACATCAAATAAATCAAAGAATATATTATTGATTAAAGGTTTAGAATTATAACTTGGTTTTATTTGTTATTTTCATTTTGAATCCATATATTTGAACATAAAAGCATGAAACCCAAATATAAAACCGGTAAATTTCCGGTAGTAAAAATCGGATTACTGAAAGTATAACGTACATCCCTAAATATTTCAAAATCGGTAATTTCGGTAAAGTACCGATTTCAGATCAGCTCTGGTGGGAAACGCATCTAATATATATACGTATAACGTACGAAAGAGATGGCTCAAATACGATGAACAAAATTCTTTAATACTATTGTTCAGTGACAAAATTATCAATGAAAAGAAAGAAAGAACCGATGAAGATCGAATGAATTATATATGTAGAAAAGCATGTTTGGTTTCGATGTGTGAGTTTTCATAACGTGTTAAAAAAATTGTATGGAGTTGGCCGTCTGTATTTTTAGTCGTCTGTGGTAGCCACCACAGACCACAGCCGCCGTGTAACTTAGTGTGAGATAGCGATATATTGTAGTAGTGTGGCCAGGTTGTCACGTTTTTCCTAAGGTATCGGAAAACTTGTACACTCTTTAAAAAAATATAATTGCTAAAATATAGATATTTTAACTACATTGAAACTAGAATGCACAAACATACCTGGGTCGCCAGTTATCACCCAGAACTAATTAACACACTGAATAACATAAATATAACTTAAGTAAATAGTTCATGCCAAATCCGCGATAATATCCGTAAATAATAGTTTTATTTCAAAAACAATATCTGCTGCGCAACCATATACAGTACGACATATGTAAGAAAAAAGTTTAAAAAATAAAGATATTATCGAGGTTTGTTTTTAATGTGTAATTAAATACTATATGGCCGAACCACTCTCAATCGTACTGTCGATTGTAGACTAGGCCCGTGTCCTGCAGTGTGACGTATGTGGGCTGATACAGATACAGATTAATGGAAACTCACTATTTTTTTAAATCTTATTATCATGGATTACTAGACTCCATATTATGAGAAAAAAATTGTCAATTGAACACAATCCTAAAACAATGCTATTCCTATACATGAATACGAAACAATTTTAAAACAACTTTTACTAATGTTTTATTTATTGATACTTTATTACACACATAAGAAAATAAAGAAATAATAATACCGTTAAAATAATTACTAAAAGTTCAGAAAGTGGTCTTATCATTCTAGGCGATTTTTTACAGGCGTCCTTGTGTCTAGCATGTAGTTTTTAATAGGACGATACGATTACACTAAATTTTTACCCACAAATTAGACCCACTGCTTGCAACTGTAAAACAATAGAGAATAAGTGTCGGGATTGATAATACAGTGACTATATAGGAGTCACAGCATGCTTCAATTCAGAGCAGTAAATAAACTATTTGTAATTGCCTCATATTACGCAAACCTGTCCTGAAATAGGTTGGCAGGGAATAAACTAAAAATATGGGATTTAATTAAAATTATTTTCTTATAGTTATCGATAACCACGACATTTGAAATCACTAGTTTACTTTAAATAAAATAAAATTTTAAAATTTGGTTTTTACGGCCATCTGTCCCTATCTATTAATATACTATGTAATTTGCTTACCACGTCTCATTAAAAGGAAATACAGACATAAACTTCTACTTTTTCTTGATTGTCTTGATGTTAGTCGGAAATAACATTATCTCCACCAATTTTACATGCTATAAACCGGCCTATAGATGACATTTTAATGCATCTACCACAGAACACTATCAAAGGCGCTTCACATTTCTTTTATATTTATTTTATCGAAAAAACACGAACTAAACTAAATGTTACAAACAAAATTAGTGAAAACTGACAAGTGTTGGCAGCCGTAATCACTAATCAGAAAGAGAAGCGCACCGAAGGAATGAAATAGCAACAGTCGACCATTATTTGCCATGCCATCTCCATAGAATTTTTTTTTGTTCTATGTGTCATCCGGCTGAGTCTGTGTTTTTCATTGCGGTCCGGAGTAGACGCGTTGGGCATCAGATTATTGTTTTGTAAAATGTTCAATAACAGCTTTAAGGATTACATTTAAATCAAAGTCTACATATATACCTTTACCATGAAGTTAAAAAAGCCTAAAACGGATACGGAGGTAATGTAAAACCTATTGTACCCAGCTTTTGTATTGAAAGCCCCCGTAGTGAACATGAATGTGTGCGGGCTGTGAAACTCTAGGTTGTGAATGCGATGATTTCATAGAGAACAATGTTTTGTGGCCCATTTATTTGTTCCGGTTTTAGGGGTTTGTGAGACTGAAAAGACCGTAGTTTCATATACCTAAGACACACGACTCGATCGTATTCTGCAGAGTCGGTGGTGTATGTGACTGGTGTACTTATTTACAAACAGAACGAAAAGAACTTATTTACAAACAAATATATATTTGTTCAGCTGTTGTGATACTAAAAATCCTGTCGTCATTTCTAATACCTATATCAAGATTTGGTATTCTATTGTGTGACTATGGATTATTAATTATTTACTTATCTAATTGGTTTATTTAAGTTAGAACAATATGAAAAAATACCCTTTTTTATGTATGTTGTTATTATATTTGTTATTATTAGAACATTATGGGTTCTAATAACTCACTAATTTAACACATTTTTAGTTGATTAAAAGTTCATATTTAGTTCATATTAAGAAACCACTAATGTGTTACACATTACAAGTAAACCATTTTAATTAAATCTTGTCTACAGTCCAAGCAACTGATTGTTTTTATGAATTATTGTAGGAAGTCATACCGCCTCAAGCGGAGATCATAGAGGCTGATTTGTACAAAAGATCCTACTTTGGCCCTGATGTACCTACCCTGGAACTGGAATGTTGGGAGGATGAGCTCTCCGAAGTCCAACTGCAGGCGTACAAGAACGCCGATGAGGAGTACAAGAGCATCCAGAACAAGCTTGATGAGATGGTGAAGAGTACTGGTGGTGAAATTGTGTATAATGGTGATCAGTTTACCGCATACCAGTTACTTGGCAAGTAAGTCGTCGATTTACATAACATATTCAAATTTTATAAAAAATTCAATAGGAGACTATTATAACAGTACTGTAAATTTTTATTTGAATCATCAAAGAGGCGTAAGATATCTCAGTTGAGATGTTACACGCGGGAAAAATTTAAATACCTAACCACATTTTGATTTTATAACAATTTCAACCTATTTTTCAGGCAACCTGTACTGAAAGACTTGGAGAGGCAAAGTGCAGACATTATTAGATCAAGATCAAGGTCACTTTCAATATCCAAAGAAAAACCCACCGCTAGAAGAGGTATGCTGCATTTATTTCATCCATTCATTCTACTCAGGCAGTGACAATCCTCATATTAAAATCAGTTAGAAGTGCTTTAGATGAGAACTTCATGGTAGCATTTTAATATATGTTTTCCTTATACATAAATATAACACCAGTATGTACAGGCTGTTAACCAAAAAGTCTTGTTGAAAATTAAATGAAAATAATACTACTTTCTATTCATTTTTAAGCCTCAATAAAGCCCATATGAGTTTCTAAATACTGGCATTTATGGCAATACACACATCCCCTGTTACATTAAGGATGGAAGTAAACTTATTAAACTGCAGATGACACTATTGCCTATTATTTTCAATGTTGGGGCATGAGTTAATGCATATTTATATAGCAGCGATAACACACTATTGTTCATACTACAGGTCGTCCTAGAAAGCAGCGTGAAGAGTACCATGATTACACACCGTCCCCAGATAGAGCTAAATCACCAGAACAGAAGCCCAAGAAGAAGAAGAAAGATAAAGAAAAGAACAAAGAGAAGGAAAAAGAAAAGGACAAGGATAAAGATAAAGATAAGGACAAGGAGAGTGGCACAAAGACTAAAGATAAAACTTTAGCACCATCAAGTAAGATTGGAAAAATTTTATATTTCATTTTATCACTCACTAGCGGTCCGGCCCAGCTTCGCCCGGGTGCATATAGATTTCTCTACAATAATGTGCAAGTATTATACACATAAACTTTCCTCTTGAATCACTCTATCTATTAAAAAAACCGCATCAAAATTCGTTGCGTAGTTTTAAACATGTAAGCATACAAAGGGACATAGGGACAAAGAAAGCGACTTTGTTTTATACTATGTAGTGATATCGTACAAAAAACAACTGTATTATGTATAACGGGATAATTTGTATTTTTTAATTGCAAGTAATGGCGAGACAAGCATGACCTAAACCTGGTGGTAAGCGATATATGAACAAATGAATTACAAAGCAATGCTTGGCATTCCACTGCGTTCACCATCCTGGGAAGTTACTATGGCTATAATGTCCTTGAAACAGTGTCTTTACACTGCTGTTTGGTGGGAGAATTAGACATTGTGGTGGTATCTACCAAGGCGGCTTCTCACATTTAAGAAACTTGCCACCAAACTTGCAAAATGTTTAAAGTATTTATTTATGTAGAATATTGCAATAAATTTGATGTGGGTTATCCAGTAAACCAATGGTTATAATATATAGAGATCAGAAATAAATATGCAATAATACTTGTATTGTTTTGCAGATGTACACAGTGTTGTCACGAATATTCGGCCATCTGAAGCTACCGCAATTGGTGGTCTTCTCACTGGCAGTGCAACTAAAACAACAGCTATAGTAGACCTTACCAAGGACGATGGCAATAAAAATGTGGCTGATTCTCGTGAGGTGTCCTTCAACAAACTTCAAGGTGAGAATGTAGGCTAGTTTATTTTGAAGCAACTTATACAAATAAAAATGCTAAAACTTTAACTTTAAGCTTTTATACACTATTTTTTTTATTGTGATGAATGGCGTGAAGAGTATGCCATTCGCCTGATGGATGATAAGCCAAAACCAAACTACACATGAATTTATACTTGGTATTCCACTGTACTTGCCATTCTGTGACAGAAAATGTTAAGTTTTATTTCCGTTAGTTCAGCTAAAATCTGCTTCAAACCGGAACACAAAAGTGCATTTATACTACTGTTTAGTGGGAGAAATAGACATTATGGTTTTTTTACAAGAACCAGAATGCTTATAAAATTAATGTTTTGAGGTTAAGTAAGTTCCCGAACCGAACTGAAGTTCAGTCAAGCGGGGGTTGGGCAAACAAATATTGTTTAAATTTTTTTACTACGACATTTGGGGTGATGAGAAAATTATGTGATAAATGAAGTACTAAATATGAGCATAATTGTATACTAACTTTGCCAATACCTTTCCAAGGTCAAAGGTACAACTGAGCCAAGCGTGTATGTCGTTGTGTAGGCAAAACGTTTCCGTCACTGGTGGTGGTGGCGCGTCCGTACCTGCGCGCCAAGGACTCTGCGCCTGCGCCGGACCGCTCTGCGCTGGACAGCAAGGTGAAGTCGGTTCTAATGCACACGCCTATGAAGTTCACCGAGTGGCTCATACAGCAGGGCCTGGTGCGCTCCGAGCAGTGGTGCGCCGTGCACCACGGGAACAAACTCAAACTCGGTAACGTACTGTCTCCTACTTCACTTATACTGTCACCAAAACTTTTTTTTACCTGTAGCTAGGCCAGTGTGGAAAATGGAAACAAAATATATAGTGAGTCTCACTGTGACTCTGTATGAGACTGTTTATTTGGCTGTACAAATGTGGCATCACAAAATACCCTTGATATACTTGATGATAATCTATAAGTTGATACTGTTATGCTAGCATAAATATATCCGAATAGACACATTTGAACTTAAAATACAAATCACAATCTTCTCACATTTATAACACTTTATCTTTTATAACTTATACCCAAAAATCGATAGTGCACATACAATTCATTAGTCATCATCATTTGAAGTATTCAAGGTAAATGTTAATGATATCATCCCATGATTTTTAAACAATACTCGTTTTATACAAATGGTACCAAACAGGCTATAAAATGAACCATTTAAATTCCAGGCATGTACTCCGACGTATCAAAGTTCCCGTACTCCGGAGGCTACGTGTGGATATCAGAGTGCTGTCCCACAAGATTCGTGTCTGTATACTCCAGTTCCATCTTCGAAGGCGCCACGTTCCCGCCAAGTGTACTTTTAAAACTGATCTACCACTGGGCTTGCCAGACCAACGTTCAGAATGTAGTGCAGTGGGTCAAAGTGGACAATTTGTATGTGAAAGGGTTGTTTACGTGGCTAAGGGCTGTATGTACCTCGGCTATACACCAGCATATGGCTTTGCTTGGTGGGTCGGGAAAGAAGGTGGAGGTTGGAGTCATATCACTCGGTACCACCAGTCATGATGGCACGCAGAGGCAAGTTAAAGTGGAAGTGCTTGGTGTGTTGGACCCTGCTGAGAAATTGGTAAGTGTAATATGATTGTGTTGACTTAAATTTTTAGTATACACACTGATATTCACAGTTAAAAGTATTTGTTAACCCTACAAATATATGTGCAGATATAAACATTTTCGACAATCATACTAATCATTGAAATAAAACTATTGTTATTTTTACAGATTTTATGATGGGGTTTGATTTTCCTGTTTTAACATTTTTTGATATTTCAATTATTTTACAGCTTTAATGATCAAAATAGTTTTATTTCAATGTGTAACATTTGTTTAACTCTATTCTTTGAATTCTACGAACCATATAAAATTTTAAAAATGTATAGATTCCAATGTAATTCTCCATTTCGCAGATACGTCTCCGAGCAGTAGAACCTTTAGCCGAACACGAAAAGAACTACAAAAAGCGTTTCCAAAAGATCCTTGAGCCGCTTACAGTGTGGGTCCACCCTTCATCAACCATCCTCACCGACTTGACCGTGGACAAGGGAACACTAGTTTCCATGGGCTTCAAGACTGTGCATCAGTCGTCCACACATTCAGATTCCAATGCAAGGAATAGTAATGCCAATATCATGGAGTATTTGAGGAGGATTGTGCCCAGAATGTTCCAGAATACATTGTCATTGCTGTCTAGACAGATTATACAGCAGTTTCTGGATGAATTGGTTTGGAGGGAAAGGTGAGGACTTATTGTTATTACCACAACAACCACAGTATTCGATTTTCTTTTCGATATAATTGATAAAGATGGCAAATGTCACAGATAGCATTAAAAACAGGTTTCAAATAATGGTATTATGATGATGTATTAATCTATAGTCTTGCCTACCCCTATGGGATTACAGGCGTGACGATTATGTATGTTTGTATAATACAATAATATCACTCACATTCTTCGATCAAATATGCACTCGA
The DNA here is from genome assembly GCA_009982885.2 of Hyles vespertilio. Taxonomy (NCBI): domain Eukaryota; kingdom Metazoa; phylum Arthropoda; class Insecta; order Lepidoptera; family Sphingidae; genus Hyles; species Hyles vespertilio. The sequence goes on from CM042807.1 coordinate 21,936,202, forward strand.
TTATAAGTAACGGCCTAAAAAACGGCAAGAGAAATATCATATTTGATTTTAGTATGGTCCAGACCATAATAAATCGTAATTTAAGGGAATAAGGTTTATTGTTACCTGAAGTCATAGATGTAGTATAGAACATAGATCGGCAATGTGTCATTTTGAGCGCGACCAAAACTGATTTACGATTGTGTGCGTGAAGTTTACATGTGTGCTTGACATATAGTGGTGTACCATGCACTTTCGATACTATCATATCGATATCGATATAGCCGTCGGCCTGTAGTTGTGAAATAAAATGTTATGGATATATGCAACATTTTATTATATATTAACAGAAACTTATTTCAATACAGATTGATAAACACACAAATAAATAAAGATAAATTGTCCTATTATTTGAAAACATTTTGTTTGAGATGTTTTGTATGGGTCTTTATGATCACCTGACCAAAATTATTTTTTCATTGTTATGTATACCTAGTACATACACCTAATTAAACTGAGAACAAAAAACACTTTTATAAAATAAAACTATAATTTACAAAGTTTTTGCGTTTTCGGTTTATTTCTTTTTCATTTTTAATTTCCCGTCGCGAAGTTTCAATTACTTTATAGCTTTCGTAGTCACAGAGTGGACTCAGTCTGTAACAAAATCCGTGATTATTAGTTTTTTTTTCAATGAGTAACATTCGCGTAAGTCTAAGAAACACATTTTTACTATATGTATACTAGAGTTAAAAAAAATATGCTTATTCCGTCTGCTCTGCGCTGCTGCTACTGCGCCACGGAGTCAATTAATTGATTTGTAACACATTGGGAAGTGTTGGACGCCTGCTAGGCCGCGTTGGAGGTGTACGGAGGAGCTTGTAGGAAGTCGTTGAATGCAGGCAGCTTACAACAAACTAATGTAGACATTCTTGTGGAAAGTCTATGTTCATTAGTCGCATTCCTGTGGCTGAAGAAAGAGACAGTTTAATAAACTTTGAAGCTTTTCTCGATCACGTCACCTAAACTAATGTTTTTCCTATGAGAATTATAAATTTGAAACCTATACCTAATGTTATGATAAATGAATAATGTTGCTTCAAGGTTTGGACGATGATACTGTGCATAGAAGTATCGCATATTTTATAATAATATCGAATATGTTCTTGTTTTACTATTATAAATTGACAGCCTCTTGGCAGAGATTGAAACAGGTTCTTAATTCATAAATCACGCACATGAAGTATTATAATAATTATTCCACAAATATAAAAAATGAGAAAAAGTAAAGTAATAACTAATATTGTAGAATGAATACTATAATAATGGCCGGGCTAATATGGCCGAGATAACGCCAGGTAGAAGAAGAAGAAGAATGCACACTATCACAACATACTATAGCTCCATAAAAATGTAGGGAAACATGTGTTGTCATCGACTATTTTATCGACAACCTTTTATTGATCGAACCTGTCAGTCAATCCCTAGCAACTTTTGGTTGAAATTATTGTAAATTCACGTATTTGATATTATTTTTTATACGCAATGGATGCTTTCAGCGTATTTATATAATGAAATACTATATTCTTTTCTACCGATATGTATACACGGATTTCTATTTAATTCTATACCGAGAGAAATGTTTGTGCGGCCCACAAATATTTCTTCCGGGTCTGGGTGTTTGTGAGACCGAAAAGTCTCTCGTTTTTCCTGATACCCACGACACAAGACTCGATCTTAGTGTGGGATCAGGACTATGTATGTGACTGTTGGGTGTATTTATTATTATTATAAAAAATATCGTCACAAAATAGTATTGTACAAAAGTGGCCGGTACCTGTGAAAACTTTGATTATTGCGGATTTTTACGCCTGCATGAACCACACCTTGGCACTGCACAATGCACTATAATAAACTACGTTTAATAAATATAACCAGCTACTGTAAAATTAAATAAATTATGAAAATAAGCGAATTTTGTTGCTCGCTTAGTTTGACATATTTTGACAGTTTTGCAGTGACCCAGCTGCAGGCTACTTCTGTGTAAACGTATGGTCGCATCATGCATCTCGCTTTAACATATTAATTAAATTGTTCTATCTCTTTCACATTGCCGATCTATGTTTTATACTAAATGTATGCCTGAAGTTGATTATAATTTAAGTCTTTTTGCTATCTCGTAATTTGAAATTCAAATGTATAAGAATAAGGAAACTCGGCCACCTTTGGCGTGTGATTTTGTTCCGGACCATGTATCTGGTATATACAGGGTATATCAAGACTGCTACCGAAAACGAAGCCGGGTGGTAGTTAAAGCGACTTCAGACACAATGCAACAGAAAAAGTTGCAAAAAAAAGCGATAACTTTTTTTTGTTATTTTTTTCCTATGTCCATATTTGGGTGGTAAATTATTTTTTTCCTAAAATAATAGTGTATACCCTTTTATTTATAAATAATGTAAGGTATAAAAGTGTTTAAATTATTATTTTAGCAAAAACTATGGATTTACCACCCAAAAATGACGATATTTAAAAAATCATAAAAAAATATTGTCGCGTTTCTTTGCGAAATTTTTAGTTGCATTGTGTTTGTAGTCACTAAAACTACCACCCGGCTTCGTTTTCGGTAGCAGTCTTGAGATACCCGGTATATTTGATATATCACATTCGACTTTATCACATAAATACTAAATGTTATAAATTATTTGAAGTTCACCTTATTTACAACAGATACGGCATATCTCCCGGCCAGGCATTCGACAACATAGTGTCCCATATATCGGAACAAACTAAACTGGAAAGCAAGGATGTGATCACCGTGAGACTGAACAAAATTGCAGCCAATCCATTCAAGAACTGGAAATATCCTACGTGCAAGGTAATTTTATTTCAAGTATAGTGGAATCTCTGGTGGGATCTGATGCTTGTTTATCCGACGCTCCTTTTAATACGACAGCCTCCGTGGCGCAGTTGGTTAGACGCCGGTTGTGAAAAGTAAGGCCGCGGGTTTGATCCTGGCTCTGAAACAAATATTTGTGAGATCCAAAGGTATTTGCCTCGGGTCTGAGTGTTTGTGAGACTGAAAAAGTCTCTCGTAGTTCCTGATACCTACGACACAAGACTCGGATCTAAGTGTGGAGTGAGCACTATGTATGTGACTGTTAGGTGTATTTATTGTTTTTCCTATAGCTTGAAACTAATGACATGATTTTCGATCTGATAAACACCCTCACAAATATTTTTCTTGGTGTGGAAATCGAACCCGCGGCCTCACATTTTACAGCCGGCGTCCAGGGGCGTGCACTCCTTGTAGGCAGAAATGCAGTGCTTTACTTGCCATTCACAGATATTTTATTATAACGTTCGTACGTTTTAGATGACTTTAATTTATAGTAAATAAATGAATAAACAAAATATAATAACTTAAAAACGCCTAATATTTTATAAGTAGCACCTATTTGCAATCACGCAAACATTATGGTTGCCACGCGAAAAGCAAGAGGCGCTGCAAAGCAAATTAATGTACCTAATCAACCAAGTCATGCCGCCGCGTCCCGCATTACATTTGTTTGCATGTGTGTAGTAATTTTGGTGTCCGTGCACAGTCGCAAACGCACACACTCATGAATATTGAAAGCCGCGACTCCTGCGGCAGGCCTCGGGAGTTCGGCAGTTGTCGGAAGTAATCGTAAATGTTCGTTGCCTATAATCCGAGTAAAATTAATTATGCATTTTTGGTTAGTAAGGTTTTATTTGTTTAAATAGAAATGTTTTGTGTTTCGCGGGGGCCATTTAGCTTTTTTTATGAGTTTTTGCATTGTTTACTATTTTATACTAGTATTTTTGTAAAAAAAAAATAGATTTCTTAACGGATTTTTCTTTTTAACATTTGAAAGTGTGTACATTTAACAATTTATTACTAAGTTTCGATATTAATTGTAGTCATTTGCTTTTACTAGTGTGTTTGTTTATTTTATTAAATGTTATTTGATTGCGAGGTTTGTGTTAAAAATGTATGTTTATCAAATGAATGAATGAGGTGGCCGAAATCTTGCATTTATTTACATCGGGATAGGTATAGTAATCTCAACTAACCGGAACCTTGAATATGTGAAAATTGAAAGCTGACTAGGTGAGTTTTTTTTATTTTACTTATTAGAATTTCTTTCGCCGCGACGATCGATCGCTGTTTTGTCTGCGTTGCCGTAGAAGATGGACATGAATAGTAGTACATCTAAGACTTGTTATGTTGGCATGGTTTCCGACTTAGAGATCCGTCGCGTGGCTGTGGCTATGCTAAAAAACTATAAAAGAAAAAGTTTTTGTGACCGAGTACTCCGCCGCATACCCAGTGTCATAATCCTGTGCACGCCGCTGCCGGCGTCTAACCAACTGCGCCACGGAGGGTGTCATTTTTTTTATTCCATGAGTCCTTGCATGCATCCCATATCCTTATCCTTTCCTTAACAGACCTACTTGCGTTGGCTAGAGAAGCCAAAGATTGCTAGTCACAGTTACCCGAATACTACAAATAACATCCGCCAGAATCAAGAGGTTTGCTTTCTTTATTTTTGCCGTCACATATCCTTCCTATAATCCAAGATCCTTCCAACGTAGGGTGCGGAAGAAACAGGAATTATTATACCGAATGACACGAAGATAATTATTGGTTGCCACTGCAATACCATCTACATTGCACGAAACAGCCATGCAAATAAAAAAATGATGATAATTTCGTTCAGTTTAGACTTCTACGACATACGATATAATTCCGAAATACCTTTCCATATTTTCGTGCGAAGTTGGCACTATGTGTATGATTGTTGAATATACATTCATTCAACAATTGAATAACAATTGAAATCTGAATTGAGTTTAATATAAATTTACATTTTTAATGATTTCATATAGAAAAAAGACAAAACAGACGAGGCAGATGTACCACTGGAGACGGTCAGGTCCAAGCGCGGTCGCAAGAAGAAGGAGCCGTCACCCTCGCCACCGCCCAAGAAGAAAAAGAAGGAGAAAACTCTTTACGTGGACGATGATGACGAGGAAGAGGTAATTTATTTTATTTAACACTCTTTTTTGTACATAATACATGAAAAATAATTATAAACATATCTAAATAATAGTACCAACGGGGATCTTGTCGCTAAATATGTTATTTTATTTATGGTAACACACGGATTTAATAGTAAAAAAGTTCGTGATAATACATAAAGGGATTGATGAGAATCGTCGAAGCTAAAGAATTTCTGGATCAAGAGAAGTACCTACCCTACGGAATACAGACTTGACATATCTGTAAATTTTCTTTGTTATTCTAATGGAAAAAAAAACATATAAGTATAATTATGGTCTTAAGATTACAAAAAAATAGAATTAGTGATGTATTTTAAATTACTTCAATAACTTTCCCAAAAACATCTAAAAACCATAACTAAAATAATAACACTCAAAAAAACATTTATATTTTCTCACAGATCCCCCTAGCCCATCGCCGTGCCAAGATCAAGCAAGAGCAGGACAAATCAAAAGAGAAGGAGAAAGAGAAAGAAGAGAAAGAGAAGGAGCCGAGCACTCGCGGTCGTCGCAAACAGCCGCGCACGTACGTAGACGACGATCTAGATGATATCCCGCTCAAGAACATCAAGAAAGAAATCAAACCGGACGAGACTGTATCCATGGAGAAGTACTACTTCGGACAGATGGAGGGCGACAAGATCACGGAGAAAATGGCTATTGCTGTTGAGGTATGTAGTTTGGATTTTGAGCGTCATATCTCATAAGTAGTCCAACATATATTTATCATATTATTGCATTATTTTATATGCGTATATTTTTTATTGCAATGAAGGGCGTGATGTACATGCCATTCGACTTGTGGTAAGCAAATTGACCGCTCATGGACAGCAAAACAAAACAACATTATGATTAAGAAAGCAATGATTAGCATTCCACTGCGCTCGCCATCCTGGGACATAAGATGTTAAGTCTCCAATATGTCCAGTAGTTACTCTGGCTACAATGTCCTTCAATCCGAAACACAACAGTTCATTTAAACTGCTGTTTGGCGTGAGAAATAGACATTGCGGTGGTACCCACCCAGGCGGCTTCTCACATATAAGAGACTACCACCATTAAAAAGTAGTTAAACAATGAACCAATTTTAAGGGAATTTCTACCATGTATTGGACATATTTGAACAGCCTGTTTATCGCTTTCCTAATTATTATATTAACCATAACATTAAGCTGAGTAGCCACCTACCGGTCACAGTCGCGACCAGCCATTTTTTCATGATTAAGTTTTATATTATTCTATGTTTGTGTTTATGTTTTTCTTTCTTTCTTTCCCGCAGTGTCCAGTATGCCACATAGAGTTCACGGACAACATCACCCTCCTGTCACACATGTACAAGCACGCGGTGTCTCCGCCGGTTGGCGCGAGTGACGCCGCGCCGCAGTGCATGTATTGCCTCATGCGGTTCCAAAGCGATGACGAACTGAACCTGCATCTCAAGCAAACCCATCCCGCTGATACTAAGTCGCCGGAGCTGTTCACTTATGCCTGTTTGATTTGTGAGGTGATGTGATTATAATTATTTATTTATTTATGAACTAGCTGTGCCCGCGACTTCGTCTGCATGGAATTTAACAAAAAAGTTAATTCATATAGTTTTTTTTTTTGGTTTTTGCATTTTTATTTACCTTTGTAACGAAACCATACCGCGATCTAATTCTACGGTGGCGCCATCTCTTTGCGAGCAGCGGTAAACTCCCGTTACACATATATTTTCAGTTTTTTGTATTAGCTTTGTTGAAATTTTTTTTTATATACAATATTTTGTAAATGTGATATTGATTCGTTGGTGGGAGAAGTAGTGGGAGGCGCCAGACGTGACGGCCCAGTGGTGGCATACGTGTGAGCTGCGCGCTGGCATTGCAACATTACTTTATCCTTCTAAAATAAAAGATTTTTTCTAAAATAAATGTAGCCTAAGTTACTCCTTGTTATATCAGCTACCTGACAAAAAAAGGCCCGTCAAAATCGGTCCAGCCATTTCAGAGATTAGCCGGAACAGACAGACAGACAAAAAAATTAAAGATCATTTTCGGCACAGGTATCGTGTATATATCGATATGTAGTTGGACATTTTTTTTTATTTTCACTTTGCAAACAGACACTTCAATTTTATTTATATATACTACTTACATTCTAATAATATAATAACTGGAAAGGAAAGTATAGTAAGTATAGTAAAGATAGTAGAAATCTCGGGTCGTTTTTCTATATATTTTTTTATTTATTAACATCGCATAGGCTCGCGCCCTATCGCATGATGAACACGTTCATCTTTCTTACTACCATTTTGCTCCTGAACCAATACATATTCTTACTAAAAAAGTATTGGGCTTGCCCTAGTCCAGAACCCTAGGCACGCCACTGATTTGTACCAGTGATATTAATGTTTGCCACTATAATTTGTATTGTATTACTAAAAATATATGTACACATTACAGATGCGTTTCGCAGCAGTACTGACACTAGCGACTCACATGCAACGTTGGCACGCGCCGCTGGAGTTGCCGTACTGTTGCCGCGCCTGCGCATACCGCGCCTCCTCACACCGCAGTCTCGTCAACCACTTCCATCAACAACATCGACAACACAACACGCTGTTCTGTCCTGTTTGTCTCACCGTATGTATACCACATGAGTATATAACATAACACATAATATGCACATACAAACCTACACCATTACACGCATAAACTATCAAACGTACTTTTTACAAAACAGTAATTATTTAAAAGTAGTCTACTGAGGGTGGATTATCTAGGCTAACCAATATCAATCGAAATGAACTCAAATGTATTTATTGGTCATGTAAGTTATTAAAGAGCTCTCATGATAAATCAATACACATAATACTTCATCTCTATATACAAAATATTTTCTGTACTTAGTATTATTTTTTTTTTTTTTTTTATAATGGCCTGGCATAGTGGCGGCATTGCACCTGACGGCATCGGACGGCAGTCCCATGCCAATGGAAACAATTATGCCGGCCTGCTTAGGTGCCTCTTCACACCACGACGGAAGGACCCAGGATTGTAGGAAGGAGGGAACACGTGCGCCGGCAAACAATATTTATATTAATCATACTCTCTATTGTAGAGGAGTACCCGTACCCGAGGGTGAATTGCCGATCCCTTGCATTCATATATGATTGCGTTTTGTGACCAAGGATGAGAGCGACTTGCCTTCAAATTCTACAAACTTCGCACCATAGCTGATAAAACTATTTACATCAAACTTCATAGAAAATAATTTTATAATAAAGAATAAAACTGATGAATTTAGAACCTTCACCTATTTCTAGGTCGGATAAGAATGAAACCCTACCAATAAAAGATTATTAACATTTTTTTGTAAAGCCATGAATATTTTTGAATATTTTTATTTCCCAGGTGGTGACCGTATATTCTGATGGTCACGAGTTGACTGCCAACTTGATGGTGTTCATGGACCATCTGAAACGGCATCAGGACAAACTGGACGTACGGTGCAGCAGATGTGTGCTCAGATTTGTCTACCTTGGTGAGTAATAAACAGATTGTAAAAAAAGGATTTATATGGTTTTACAATGTAAAGGAAAAATGTTTTAAAAATATGACATAATAGTTAAGGTTTTTTGATGAAAATTTTGTACCAAACAAAAAAATCTTACCCCCATATTCACAAACAATACTTTACTCAGTACTAGAGGAATGCTACGGCATTTCTCATAGCGATCGTACGGTCCAGCCTTTTTTGAGCTAATTTACGTTTTAAGTGAACGCATAGCTTGACCCATCACTCAAGTATTGTTTATGAGTTGGCGATTCTGTGCGTTAGGCCGCACTATGCGTCTTCTTAGTATTGTTTGTGAATACGGGGGTTGGATCAAAATATTTATCTCAAATTATATTTGCGATTTTAGGTCGCCTGAAGGAGCATCAAGTGCGTGACCATGTGACCGTTCCAAAAGCATTACCTTTGTGCACAGAGGAGCATCTGATTACCAAGCCCAAGGTATGTGCCACCTTCGTTTGGACAATTAAAGTGAACAGCCGTAAGATGTATAGCTCTGAATACAGGGCCAGTCAATTATATAAACTTTTGAAATTTGTATTTAATACTTTAAAATAACTGATATTAATTTTCAAATTTCTTTTAAAAAATTTAATCATCAATTTTTCATGTATAAAATCGTTGTGTTTTGAAATTTTATGAAACGAAAATGCAACACGAACAAATGTACCTAAAAAAATTCTCACATATTAAAGTGTAAACACTTCTGTTTAAATATTCATTATACTGGGGGAATCGCTTATCGTCCGAAAAATTTAATAGTGTATTGTTTATGTGAAATTAACGTTATATACGAGATTTATCATTAAAAACTACAAACTACCCCATAAACAACATCAGTATAAGATATCCCCAAAACGCATATTATCTAAATCACCCTACACTTAAAAGTGCAACATGTCAATACTCAGGCGCGCGAGTGTATGAGTCACGCCACACAACAGCTGACTGTCGCGCATCGACCTTGAACTTACTTTGCGCCTATTTATCGGTATTATTACTCTAAATATTACCATATAACATTTTGATTTATTTAGAATTTTAGTGTGTTAGGATCATTTAAGTAAATTTAGTTGTTGGTAAGTTGTTAAGATTTACATTATTATCTTCATAACGTACCTACTATATTAGAAAAAGCTGCATATGTTTTTATTTAAACGTTTTAATAAAGTCGAGAATAGACGACTTCGCTGTCGTAGGTCACGGATTCTTGCATGATTAGGAAGTCTGAACTTACCATGATCGAGTAGCCTCGGATAAGTCGTTAAAATAGTTCTTGTGCTGGGAACTCGTGGATTCATCATTCATGATACCATTCCTACGCAAAGACTGCAGATGTTCTGGATCTGCATACATCCTTCTTGCATGACCCAAGTTTTCATTGGATCGAACATAGCATGTCATTATTGTCACATACACATTTGACAGCCTCCGTGGCACAGTTGGTTAGACGCCGCCTGTGAAACGAGAGGCCGCGGGTTCGATCCCCGCACCGAGACAAATGTTTGTGAGGCCCACAAGTATTTGTCTCGGGTCTGGGTGTTTGTGAGACCGAAAAGTCTCTCGTGGTTCCTGATACCCACGACACAAGACTTAATTGATCTTAATGTGGGGTCAGGACTATGTATGTGACTGTTGGGTGTATTTATTTTATTTTTATTTATACTCACTGTTCGTGTAATCACTCATTTTGACCGCAAGAAACTAACCAATAACCAAAATAATTTCGTACAACGTCACTCGGTACCGAATTTCGCACGACTGAGGAAGTGGCAAGATCCCTGGAAGGTGGCGGCGCGGGAGCGGGCGGCGCGGCGCGGCGCGGCGGCACGCTTTATACTTGCGCTTGCGGCGGCGCTTGCGCGGCGGTGAGGGCGGCGCGATCAAAGGATTTTATTACTTAGATTTAGAAGTTTCTACTCGAATTCATATTGTATAAAGTAGGGTAACAATAATGTGTATTTATGAAGATTTTTTTTATTTATGTCATCTTTCTCTAAATAACGTTGTTTTATGAATAACTTATTCTAAATTAGTAACTAATAGTGGTAAATTAATTTTACACTACATAAACAAAACATAAAAAAATTAAAATAATTATGCCAAAGTGTTCTGAATCATGTACTTGCCATACACAATTTTTTTCGTGACGATAAGCGATTCCACCCAGTATAATCGGTCTCAAATTCGATATATTATGAGTGATACTTTATCCCGATAATTTAAAGTGACCGTCAGAATTGAAAATTGTCGCCGCCATTTTGAATTTTTTAGCTATAGATCCGATGGCTCTCAGATTACTTATCTGAGGGATCTTACGCAGCGATATTCTAAATTAATTGAAAATTGTGGCCGCCATTTTGAACTTTTATTTTATCGTTAACTTTGCTTATACATATAGCTAATATCTAACTACTATACTTTGTTTATCAGAACAAAGCTCGTCCGCCGGTTAAAGATTGCGCGAACCACGCCATCACGGAGACGTATGAGAACATGACGCTCGTGTTGCCAGAGGGGATGCTGTGCAGGGAGTGCGACGGACCACTTGACAGCGAGAATCATTTCCTGTTAGTATACTACTTTATTAAACTGGTGTAATGAATGACTATAGTTGGGATCAAAGAATATTGTTAATGGTCCTTCGAGCCTGATCTTTTTCGATATTTTAGACTATACATATTTTAAATGTAAAATTATGAATTTTGATATCGTTGAATGTCAGCTGTTGTTTACTGGATGCTCTGGAAAAGGTTTGGGGTAGCCGATAATTTTAACATAGTGTGATAATAATTGTTTTAGACTACATTGACATTATAGTGACGTATGGAATGAACATTGTAATTTTATAAGGCTATAAAAATGAAAATAACAAGACAGTTGAGTTGAGGGAGCTTCTTTCTTGGTTCCTTTTTCACATCTACAACACGTTCCGATGCGGTGGTATGACCTAAAAGTCACTCGTAGTTCCTGATACCCACGACACAAGATTCGATCTTGCCTGTTGGGGGTTACATATTTATATATTTGACTAAAGAATATTATAATTTAATTTTAGCAGCAACAATACAATTGAACTGTATATATTATCTCGCAGTGGTCGCACGAAGTGTTCGAAGTGTCCGTTCGTGACGTCGTGCTACCGCGCGCAGCTGCAGCACGGCGGCTACTGCGCCGGCCCGCACTCGCTGGAGGACGCGCCGCGCCCCGCGCCCGCACGCTCGCACTGCGTGTGCGGGTACTACACGCACGTCGGTATGTACACGTTGCATGCACATGTTTAGTTGTTATTTCATCCGTACATAAACTCACGCCTATATCCCAGAAGAGGAAGGCAGATTTCGCCTTATATGTCCGTCTTGTGTGTAGTTATTATTATTATTTATTAATATTGCACTTGGTGCTGGGTTCAACAATCTATAATATATAAGTATGAAAGTGCGTGGTGGCCTGTTGGTAAACGGACTAGACGCAACTGCCAAAATGTTCACGGTGGTCGCGGGTTCGACTCCCAGGGCACACCTCTGACTTTCTAGAGTCATGTGTATATTAATAGTCAATCACCACGCACTAAAACGTCGAATGAAAACATAGCGATTTATAAGTATTTCTATGGTATGTAAGTCCGCCAACCCTCACTAGGCCAGCGTGGTGGACAACCAACCACTCTCAATCGTACTCTCGATTGTAGAGAAGGCCCGTGCCCTGCAGTGGGACATATGGACTTATACAGATGATCTACTGTAAGGTTGCTAGAAGAGACATTTGTCATCAAAATCCGCAAAAAGAAAAAAATAGCCGCGAATAGGAAAATATAGAGATGTGTGCTAGGACACATGACAAAAGTGAAACTTCAGCGTAGTAAACCGAATTGCAACAGATAAGTTTCACTTCAAAAATAATTCTAACACCCTGAGTGGCTGAATAACAAAATTTGATTACAATATTCTCAATTAGAAAAATATTTCCCAGTTTAATTAATTATATATCAACCCAAATTCTGGCAAAGATAAAAAACGAGAAATTTATACCTGTCCTTTCTTATGACGATGAATGGCGATACGAACATGCCGTTCGCCTGATTGTTAATTATACGACCACTTATAAACAGTAGCAAAATCAAACAACACCATACCACTGCGCTCGCCATCCTGAGACATAAGATTTTAAGTCTCAATATATCCAGTAGTTACTCTGGCTACAAAAATATAATTCAATCCAAAACACAAAAGTGCACTTATACTGCTCTTTGGCGAGAGAAATAGCCGTTGTAGTGGTACCTGCCCAGGCGGCCTCTCATATATGCCAAACCTACTTGTAAAGTTTTTGTTGTAACTTGTAGTGAGCACCATGGCCACTTCTTGTATAAATAATTTTAACCCTAAATATATTCCCCAGGCACAGACATGCTGAGCCACTTGCTGGCTTGTGAACACAAGACCGCGTACAGCTCGGAGGAGGAGGCACGCGCCAACACCGTGCGCGCTCCCGAGGATACCACTACCGCCAAACCTGTCGAGGAGACACCGTCACAGGATGCGGTTAGTTAATGCTTACTTTTTCTATTTTTATTGCAGTGGATGGCGTGACGACCATCCCGTTCGCCTGATGGTAAGCGTTACGACTGCTCATGTACAGTGGCAAAACCAAACAACACGTTTATTCTCAAATGCATTGCTTGCCATTCCACTGCGCTCGCCAAGTCTCAATATGTCTAGTAGTTACTATGTCGACAATGTCCTTCAATCCGAAACACAACAGTGCATTTAAACTGCTGTTTGGCGGGGGAAATAGGCATTGCGGTGGTACCCACCCAGGCAGCCTCTCACATATGAGAGACCACACATATACCAGTAACCATTTATTGTCTCTTCACACTTGTGAAAAATGATTAGTAATAGTGGAAATACAAGCTAATTTTTTTTTAAATTTATTTCGCTAAATTGATACAGATATTTCTAGACTATAATCCTACTCGATTAATGATAACATGGCATATACAAAGTATTTTAAATATTTTCTTCTATTAGTATTTTTTATAATGCCTGATTGAGTAACACAGCCACACTTGCATCTCCCTATCCGAGGCTCAATACAGTGCATAATAAATATTTTTAATTAAGCTTACATTTGTAAACATGAAAAATAAACTTCTGTTTGTTAAAATATTTACCAATTTATTGAATCTGTTTATTACCTATAGCCAGTGGAGAGTGTGCCTGCGATAGCTGACTACGCACCACCATCAGTGCTCAATACACAGCTATCCTTAGATGATCTAGCGCCACCCTCTGTGTTACAGACTGATCAGGTAAACTTGTTTTTAAAGTGTCTATTTTCAGTCATATATGATAATTTTCAGATTTTTTTTTATTTTTTTTTTATTGCATTGAATGGCGAGACGAGCAAGCCGTTCGCCTGATGGTAAGCGATACGACCGCTCATAAACAGTAGCAACATTCCACTGCGCTCGCCATCCTGAGACATAAGATGTTAAGTCTCAATATGTCCAGTAGTTGCTCTGGCTACAATGTCCTTCAATCCGAAACACAACAGTGCATTTAAGCAGTGTTGTTTCACGGGAGAAATAGACATTGCGGTGGTACCTACCCAGATGGCCTCTCACATATGAGAGACCTACCACCAGTAAAGACTGACTGTTGTAAGACTGTTAAGAATACCAAGTATGTTTCTTTTATGTTCTACAAATTTAACAACTTTGGTCAAAATTGCTTAATAAATCCTGATAGCTATAGTTCTATTAATTTGTTTGTCAGCACGATCAAGAGCTGCTTAAGGATGCATATGACCGTCCACTGGCAACACCAAGGCATGAAGAGCCACATTACAGTCTGGGAGACTTTGAGCCACTCCCCCAAGAGCCACCGCCACAGCCTGACTTTGAACAACTATAGAGTACACAGCATTATGGTATATGCAATAAATAACTTAGAAGTTAAAAGTAGCTACTACAAACACATTATGTGTTAAAATAAATGTTGTGACAAAAAAAATACATGGGATTCAGATTATGTTATGATAACAAAAGCATTTTGTTCATTTAGTTTGTTAAAACTAAATCATAATGTAATAAAATTATGAAATAAGGCTTCTTAAATACATTTATAAGCTACAAGTACTAAATAAAAATTTACATACTTATTATGTATGATTGTATCAGCAAAACAGACATTGAATGCAAGTTATAAAGAATACTTAAACTAAAGCATTCACTATTCAAGTGTGAATCAGATACAGTCTAGAGTAGTGGTGGTCGTTGAATGAACGAACAGTTTTTTTCAACTGTTTCTTTGTGGTGAACGAATAGACTAGTTTATAGTTCGTTGATAAACACGTTAACGAATGAACGGCATCGCGATCCGTTCATCGCTCGTCGCGTATAAACGAAACGTCTTGTTAAGCGTCTACAACATAAATTAGTCGAAAATTAAACTGTTTTATCAACTAGTCTATTGTCTATGAAAAACAGTCTCGTTGCGTCGACTGTAAAATCTTCAATGACCCACCACTAGTCTAGAGTTATTTTACAGCATAAAAAAGTGTTCTTTTTAGAATTAAGAAGATTACAAGATTATTTTTATACATTCATATTAGAACAGAGTAAAGGTTTCAACAATGGTGGTGAATTGATTAACATGTTTATGTTAGTATTGTTTTATTGTTTGCTAGAATTATAAAGGGTAAAGAATGATTTATACATATAAAAATAAATAAATATTGCTTGAAATTTATTTTTTCTTTTTTCTCTTCTTAAATACTAAGGTCACTTTATTACCCACACCATATTCTTGTATGGAGTTATCATCATTGTCTAATTCAATGGAATCATAGTTTAGACTGTAAGTCTTCCAGATATATCGCCAGGATATTTTAACTTTGCTGCCTGTTCTTCTCTGATACAGCTCAAAATGTCTTGCTATTGCTTTCTTAAGGCATCTGACAGTTGCAGATTGTGGAACCTATACAGAAACAATTATTCATTGACTTAACAATATACCATGTTATTGAAGTGGGTGCATGTTTCCTTTAGAAGTGATAGGACAGATTACATGGATATAAAAATAGAATGGTGAGTTTTTTGGATTTATCTTCTGTAATTCAGAAACCAATAAACTTTATTATTCTGAATAAAAACACTTTTAACACCAAAAGTAATCACATGCCATTAATTTGGAATGTAGTGTTTAATAGATATAATGTATGCTGACTAGTTGTAAACTAATATCTATAGATCAGTCAACTAACATAGATTAACATTCTCTAATAGAAAACAATGTGCAGTCACTGCTAAGACAGGATAAAAAAGCACTTACTATGACTTTAAGTGTAGGTTGAGATTCCCTTGAAACAAATACAGTGATGGATTGTCCATGTTCTACTGCTATCTGTAAAACATATATATATTTTAGCTCTAACATGATGACCCGTCTAAAGTCCCTACTCATCTGATGGTAAACATTATATTATATGTTATTCTTATGGTGGTTTCGATGTTAATTATACGGCTTTGCTGATTCGAATATTATTTAATACAAAAATGACCTGTGAAATATTTACAATTGAAAAAAATGTTTCCGAACATAGGTTTATTTTGGATTTACGCAATAGTCATCAATCGTTCAACACGAAATTCCTAGACTATTGTTTTCTTAAATGTTAATAAAAACTGAAACTTACTTGTGCTAAAACTTCCTCCAATATAATGTCTGACGGGAGATCCTTAAGTAAAGGATCGCAGTTGAAAAGTGTATACAAAGACGATTGTGTTATTTCTACAAGTTCGTCATGCGACAACGTTTCTGCGGCATTCTCGTCCATTTTATACACCATTTATACACAAAAACTAGGTTTGGGCAAAAAATATCGATATATCAAAATATCGATATTTTTTCAGAAAAATATCGATATAAATTAGCGATATTTTTTCCCGCGATATATCAATTTTCGATATTTATTTTCAGATATCAAAATCGATATATTTTTTAAGCTCTGCTGTCTGCTCATGCGTCACATCATGTTTTTGACCAATCCGATTTCGTAAATTTAGAAAATATGGGTGGGTCCTCTATCTGGTCCAGACATGAGAAATTATTAAATCTGAGCATAGGTTCGTCAGAGGTTCAAAGCAGTAGCTGTGTCCCCAATGAACTGAAGCAGTATTTGGACCAACCACTTTTAGAAAGAAAATCTGATCCAATGTAATTCTGGGTAAATTGTCAACATTACACGCCGGTTCCCTCGGATATCGCTCAAAAATATTTGATTTGTCAAGCATCTTCAGTGTAATCTGAAAGAGTAGCTTCAGTGGTAAATTTGGCCGTGCCAAATGATAGGAGCAGATTAACAGGGGAACACATCAAACAAAGAGTGCTCCTGATGTCAATATCAGACAAATGCTGGTTTGGATAATGTTTTTTTTATTTTGTTTTTTTTTTTTATGTCGAGCAATTCGATATTTTTTTTAAATAATAAAACTTTTGTTGAAACAGGCCAGATGTGTATTTGCTTTGAAATTTCGATAATTTTGGCAATTTTTATAAATAATTGCAAATTGGGCAAAAAATATCGATATATCGAAATATCGATATTTTTTGGGTGATATATATCGATATATTTGAAAAATATCGATACGATAAATATCGATATATTTTTTCCATTTGCCCATCCCTAACAAAAACATTTCTGTTTTCATGCACACAAAGTATTTTTGACAATCTACAATTGACACTTCAATTTAACAGTACTACCAAAATAGCAATGTACGATTAATCGACTAATCAAAAATATCGCGCAACATGGCTTTGAATAGAACCCAGGCAATGATTGACTTTAAAACCTGTTTGGTCCATGCACAAAACCTTGTAGAACAAAATATATTAACCTGCATAGATTTTAATGCATGTATTTAAATAAATATATTTTTATTATTTTAACAGTGGATAACTGTTAAGAATATGTTGTAAGTTGCTTGGGACAATAATAATAAAGTACAGAGAAGAGCGTAATGTTGCATAATTCTGTTTAAAATAATAAAAAAAACAATATACAAAAATAATTTCGCTAATGATGTAATATGAACCTGCTTGGTTATTGATGAAGGAACACAAAAATTCTATCATATGGCAATATATTCATAAACGTCAGCTTAATTGAAAATTGTAGGTTATCCTGTTCTGTCATTTAATTTTTACAAATTGGCTCTTCGGAATAAAAATCTTTATTGAAACTCAATATTCATAATGGACACGCTTTCGACCGGATCACTAAGTGGAGCACAAAAGGAGGAGTTGATGGACCAAGTGAAACAACAAATTGCCATAGCGAACGCTCAAGAATTGCTGACGAAAATGTCCGAAAAGTGTTTTAAAAAGTGCATTAACAAACCGGGCACATCATTGGACAATTCAGAACAGAAATGCATAGCGATGTGCATGGACAGGTATATGGACGCATGGAACCTGGTGTCTCGGACGTACAGTAGTCGCATACAGCGCGAGAGAACCAACATGTGAGTGTCGCCGGCCTCGCGTCTGCCGTTACAAGACACTTCAATGTAAATATAGATAACAGTAGTTTCAAATTGTGAGTTGCGACCGCTGGTTATGTTGTGTGTTCAATAAATATAATTTAGGTTGTTACTTGTTTCTTATTGCATGAACACACTGTCAATATAATCCTTTTTATCTGGAAAATGAGATTACTGCCAGCCTTATGTATGGCTTTGTTCATATGAAGACAATATATATGCTTGGAAGCTGTTACAATGATTGTATCGGAATTTTAATGCAAGTTACAATAAATATGGTTAATTATAAACACTACAGTGATGTATGGAATTGTTTATTTATCCTTATCATATTTAAATATCCTAAAATTGCATCATTCATATTTCACCTCGCAACATTTTCTTTCTGTATTGGTAAAGTTTTTTTATCCACAATTCTTTTAGCTCCTCCTCACTTGGTAATTCCTGAAAAGGAATAAAGTTATCATCTATGAGTATTGATCAATTCATTTATGTATTAAGTGTTATCATGATAGGTAATCTTATTAAAAACTAGAAATTGGAAAAAACTCATAACATTGACTTAAATTAACAAACCATTGAATATAGATAAGTTTTACTGAGTACATAATGTTGTTACATAACACCACATGTAATGTGAAAATATATCTAACAAATTGGAGCATAAAATAAATATTCATACCCAATGTCATATAAGATGATGGAAGTTACAGGAGCTTGCTACAGGTGACTGTGGAAATCTTTAAGGGTACTTTTATTCACAAGTTGATTTATTGTACTTGCACTTGCAATTGTCATTGAACAATGTTAGCAAAATATAAAGATGAATTTTGCATACTCATAAACAAAATCACAAATTGGAAACTAAAACTTGGTTATTCTTTGTTGCTAACAGGTTTCAAATGATAACCAATAATTAAAAAATTGAATAATAATGAAAAATACTCATATTATGTACCACTTGCCTAATATTTTTGGATAGTTTATATTAAAAACTATCACATGACACATCTTTAAACTTAATGTTTAGTAAAACACATTAGTAGTCTAAAATCATGCCAACAATTAAAAATTGGCATGATCAAAGTCACCAAATTGTTTTCGATGTCAGAACTAATTAAATAATACTTACATCAAAATTGATTATAGTATCGTCCTTTTGAATTTTTATGTCTGTTTCTGGCACTTTAACTGTCTGAGCATCCAAATCTATCACAATATTCTGTGACTGCTTTTTATTTTTAGATGATGTGAAAGATTTTGGCACAAATGAGTCACTGTTTATTTCTGCCAGTAAGTTTCTGTCGTGAATTGTGGGCATATCTTCCTTGATTTCAACATCCTTGTAGGCATATGTTGGTATTTTAGTCATGGTCAAGCCTGCAGCTGCAGCGGCTTTAATGGCCTTTTCCACTTTGGTTTCTGTGTCATCAAAATTGACTTTCTTTGAATGTGTTGGTCTTTCTGGGATAAAAATTAAAATTAAAAATATGATAACAAATATACTGATTGCCTTATATGAATAAAGAATTATGGACAAGAAATACAAAAAGCAGTTCAAATTAATAACATTTTAAGGTATCCATTGTGACTCATATATTTTATTTTGAGGCAATAAATATTGAGAGATAATTCAATCTAGGGGAATATGAAAAAAATACATAAATAAAAAATATCATGCATATGGTATGTGGTGATAGCTCACTTCTTAAGCCTGCAAAGTGTTCTAAATTTGGATCAAGGCTCAAGTGTGCAAAGGACTGGAAAACATGATCTGTAAACAAAAATAAATAATTGTCAGCTACCTATGTCAAAGGAACTTGATCTACTGCTGGAGGAGCGCGATCGTTTCGATGATTTCTTGCTACTTTTACCATGCTTAGACCTACTTCGCGAGCTTGATATCGATCTCGACCGCTCCCGTTTCGACCGTGAGTGAGACGATGATCGCTTTTTGGATTTTTCATAACGTTCTCTTGATGGACTCCTAGAGTAGCTTCTGCGTTTATGCGTCGACCTCGAAATGGATCTTCTTCGTCTATGAGAGCCTTCAGACCGATCTCTTGATCGTGAACGACGCTTGTGCTTGCTCTTTGATTTCTTTCTTTCGTATGATGATTCTGAACTGTACGATGAACTTCTTCTTTCGCGGTGTTTGCTTTTCTCACGAGGCATTTTGTAATTTCATAACAAATACGATAAAAACATTTTACTAAATAAGTACAACCTTACTTATTTTTCGCTGTTGTCATCGTGACATATTTTGTTACATTAAATGAATATAGATGTCACCACCATTCGTCAATATCAAACATTCATTGGCTATTTTACAACTTATTGACTTGAAACTTGGTAATTTAAATGTACTAAAGGTAATAAATTATTCTGATTAACAATCTAAAATAAACTACATTAATTTTAGGGTCTTTCTAGCGCATTATGTTAAATTTTGAAATTGTAACGAATTTATAAGTTTCATAAAACAATTAATAGATGGCATATATGATACAATGGCCAACGTTTCATTTTACGTAAATTCATAACACTAAAAAAGACTAGATTTTTTAAAATATGATTCCATCCATCATCCATCCATCAGCCAAAGGAAGTCCACTGCTGAACATAGGCCTCCCCCAATGATTTCCACAGAGACCTGTTGGAGGCAGCTTGCATCCAGCGACGTCCCGCGACCTTTACCAGGTCGTCGGAACATATAAAATATGATTAATTTGGAGTATTTATGAATTATTTTTTAAAATTAAACAAACAATAAATAAAGTCACATTCTGTTCCAACAGTTATATTTTTTGTCGTATTTTTTATAAAGTTAATAAAGTTGCTGCCAGATGGTGAATAGGAATGTGGCGTAGGGCAGCGACCGTCAGTCGGCCTCGATGACGGAATGTGTGAAAATTTTTAAGATGGTGATCAACTGTATTTTTCATAATTCACCTGTAAAAATCAAATTTGGTGCTTTGTTTCTATATTAATGCGTAAAGAATGTGTTTAGGACAATTATAGCACTTTAGAAATTAGTAAATATTGAACGTTACGGACTCGGAAGTGCTTTACGTGTTAGGTGCGATAGCTGACATTGTTTCGTTGAAAATTGTTGAGTCCATCGCGATTGTTATGTTTATGCTGGTATTGTGTGCTTTTATAACACCTTGTAAATGGTTTAAGAGATTCTGATGTTTCCTAAGTTATGGAGAAGCAGGATAGATCAAATGCCAACATGGAGGCGACTGATTATGTGGACACAAAACAGGTGAGCAATGTTCGGCCAAATGCCGGTTTTTTTAAATTATTTCCACCCTTACTTGTATCGCGTTGCATTCGTTCCTGTGCATTTACATTGGAATTTGTGTGTTGCACATCACGCCGTAAAGATAAGCTCACTATCTGATTTGAATATGTTTTCATGTTAACATCGGAGATAATATCTTTCTGTGCATAATTTCGCTATTTTATGAGTATCTTAGTGATTTCTACTTTATTGGAAGCTGTCTGTGACCAGTTATTACAGTAAAACAAAGCAAGGCGACTTGTGGGCGACAGCTCTCAGCCCACACTGCTTGTGAATAAATTATTGACATTAGAACATTGTTAGGAGTCATATGTGTCATGTACCACAATACAGTGCCTTTGTTCCATTTATGTACAGCATACTTTTTCTCGCTAAGTATCACTTTACTTATGATAATTCATTGTCATGTAGGAGTGGTGTATACTCTACTGTATGGATGGAAAGCAATTTTATATAAAACCCATGTTTGGCATTATTAATAGTCATGTGCTAATTACTATGAAATTATTTTAGTGATCAAGTTGATCAAACTGCAGCATTATTCTTTTTGACCTTAAGTTGTACTAGGTATTTAATAATTGCTTTAAACAGTTTACTTATAAGGATGACTTCATCTTTATATTGTAAACTCATGTGTTTTAAATTGATGTGAAGTGACAGCTTCGCAGTCATTTGTTGTTCAGTGAGTGAGATTGCTGGATACCCAATACCCCTTTCTTCCTCCCATTCTTTCTCTTTCATGCTCTACTCTTGATTTGATGGGCCAGCAAAACATCCACAATCCAAACGTTGTGTAAATTCATGGGTGGCAGTGATGATTTACCATCAGGTGACCTGTTCGCTTGTATGTCAGTTTTATGCAATAAAAAATATTTTTCTACCACCTATAATATACAGTTTGTTTGCTGTACAATGCCCATACTCCTTATTTCAATTTATTCATAAGAAAGATATCTACCATAGCAATTTATCTTCACTAATATTTCTATATCTGCATACTGCATATCAAAGATATATGAACAACATTTTCTATAGTATGTGGAGTCTATTAACCTAAACTGGACCAGTGAGGTGGACTATCGCCTAAAACCCTCTTAATTATTCTCCCCACTGTAGAGCATAGGGGTGCGACTTCGTACATGAAAAATTTTGAAAACAATTATTTCAATTCTAGCGCCACGCTCTGGCGAGAACGGGAAATTATATTGTAATTAGTTTAAATCTAATTGTTAAATGGCAAAAGTGTACCACAATACCCAGAAATATGTTTTGTATGTTGATATTATGAACGTTCTTGATATTAAAAACAATTTCAACTCGATATTGGTTAAAATTACAAGAGGTTATGAAAGATACATATTTTGAAATATTGGAATAACAAATATGAAATTTCGCGCGTTTGCCTGGTGCGCCCTCTGATGGCGAAATCACGTTGGAAAATTAAAAAAGTAGAGTTGCACATCTATCTCTATATATAATTCTAATCTATGCTGTAGAGAAAGATTGTACCACAAGATTGTGTGTTGATACAGTACAATATATCCTTTGTCAAGTGACAAAAATGACCACATTTTGTCTAACATTGCACTTACAAAGATTCTAGAAAAGTAACTTTATGTTTAAATGAAGGTTACTTAAAACCCAGCTATAGTTTTACAGCCTATATTACTAAATCATTTTGATTTCTGTCTTAGGATTGATTGCCAAAATAGACTGATTGGCTCCAGGTATTTTCAACACAATCATATTTATTGTGTTGTTATAAGTGGTCTATATCTGGAATTGATCTCTAAATTACTAGACACAAAAAAAAAGTCGATTGTTTTGATTTTGATTTTGTATCTGTATCAGCCCATATACGTCCCACTGCAGGGCACGGGCCTACTCTACAATCGAGAATACTATTGAGAGTGGTTAGGCCATATAATCCACCACGCTGGCCTAGTGCGGGTTGGCGGACTTACATACCACAGAAATTCTTATGAATCGCTATGGTATGCAGGTTTCCTCACGATGTTTTCCTTCACCGTTTTAGTGCGTGGTGATTGACTATCAATACACACATGACTCCGAAAAGTCAGAGGTGTGCCCTGGGATTCGAACCTGCGACCACCGCGAACATGCTGACAGTTGCGTCTAGTCCGTTTACCAACAGGCCACCACGCACTTCATTTTGATTTTCATCAATAAAAATTAGATTTATGTTTTGCAATGATAGGGGTGAGTAGCGTACTGAGAAAAAACACATTGCATATTGGAGGCATGATTTGGAGAAATATTTACATTGTTAAAACTGTTTATTTTAGTTCTTCTAAAATATGAGACTGGGATATGAAAGGTACCCACGTAATTACAATATGATTGATATTTACTTATGGCAAGGAATATGCATTTTGTTTCACTCAGTTGTTGGAATAAATAGAATTATTAAGGTCATGTTAAAAATAGGAAGAAAGTACATAGTTGGTCCATAGGGATGTGGTATACTGTTAACAAAATGAAAGTCCTGGGGAAATGGGTACTTGTGGTAACTGTTCTGATAGTATCCAGTTTATCCTTTCCTTAGTCTCCCTTACCATCTTCTAGACTTTTCAGGCAGCCTCAGTAAATCCATTTATACATTTTTGTTGAGAGTATGTGCAAAGCCTATTATTTGGTTTCGTTCAGTTGCTCGTTCATTTGCAAGTCTGTTGAAACTTTCACTTGTATTTGGTAATATTTTCATGCATGTTATTGTTTTGTTACAATAGCCATATGGCATACATAGTTTATTTCATTGCAGAGACAATAGTTTAGTAAATAATTGTGTAAGCTTCACCTACTTTATCCATATTTACTAAAGAAAGTGGTATTAAATAGTGTCACATGTGGTTTCATTAGACAATATTTTTTAAAAATTAAGATTTTGTTTTCTATTATATTCCAAATGTGTGAAGATGTTCAATCATAGTTTTGATAAGTAATATTTTTGATTTTCTTTAATTGCATTGACAAAATTGTAGTATAACATTGCAATAAGTTTTCTGCAATATGTCATGTTGGTATTGCTATCATTTGAGTCTTTACAATTTATTCAACACTTTTATATTAATATCTTATTTCAATGTACAAAAATAATTAGATGAAATATTTTTGTTAAGATTGGAATTGGTAATCACATTTAGTAATAGACTTGTTTGAGTGGAGCACTTTCTCTGTCTCCTAGAAAATCTATGAATGTCTTAACCAGTTCCATTTTGATTTATCATTGAAGTCATCACCCATCAGCCGAAAATCCTTATTATCCTTGCACACATTCCACGCTTCATTTTACGAAATTGCGATATTTTATTCCTTGTTCTCGATTGTTTTGTGGGTATAAAGGTGTTATGTGTTATAAAAGGTGTATGTTGCCAAATGCCATGAAAAAAATGTTACAGATTCCTGTTAGAGCCACTGATTAAAGTGATAATTCAAAGATGCGTGTGTTTAAAATTCCTATATTACGTCCTCAGCTCTAGTGTGCGTGATTACTTATAAGGAAACATGTGTTTCAAAACACTAACTACTACATAATGCATTGGCACGTGATCTTTATACCGCGGATACATTCATGGTGGCATATTTTAAATAATCTTAAATAGAGAGCAAGAGACGTTCTGTTTACTTGCGTATCGTAATTTTCGGTAAAAATGACTGAAGCATTCCTAAAGGTGATTTTATCGCGACAGGTAATTCCAGTGCAGTAGATTCACTCGGAAACCACGTTACCGATAAAGATAAAACAAGCATTGACAAATCAATACCTATTTCTAATCTAGTTTCATAATCATAAACAATGATTTTTAAACGTTATTGTAACTCAAAAGCATAGTTGAAAATCAAGTATGTTATGTCTGTATTTATGTTTATTTGCATAAATAGCGCGGTCACATCGATTAAACAAACACAAGAGGCTCAAAACACTATAACATGTTCACACAAACCATCCATTCAACATTGTAAAAGCACCGAAAAGTCACGACGGAAGTAGAAAAAGCAACAACAGTTGTTATCTAAGACTAAGGTGGTAGGGGGCGTGCGCGCAGATCTAAGCTCGGCGCGCAGTCCATACGCGTCGGGCGCGCAGGCCGCAGCACGCCGACTGCCGTGCGCCTAGTAGCCTCTACACACGAGACCGCGCGCGAGTGATGTCACCGCTGGGACCGGCGGCTGCTGTGCATTATATGTGGTGATTGTGACATGGTAGCCATGGTAGCGTCCGCGTCGGGGTACGGCACCCTGCGCCGCTTCCTCAGCGCCCCCGAGGGCCAGCACGGCGCCGACGCCTCCACCGCCTCCGTCGCCGTGTCGGTAAGTCGCGGGAACAGTTACTTCGCGGAGCATCGCCGATAACGTTATGCGTTTGGAATGTCGATTGTGATGTGTTGATGCGTTTATCGTGAGCTGCAGACTACGCAATCGCTTAATGCTATTTTTTGTTTGATAATTTTGCGATAAGTATGACCGTTCTTATAATTGATTTATTCATGATGCAAAAAATATACAAATCTGTTCTGAGAACTTCAATATAGTTCTTTAGTTTGCATTAATAAATAAGATGATGAACACGACCTAATGGAGTTAAAATAGGTTGATGGTGAAACCAGTAGGCTTAGATTAATGTCCATATGTGAGAAAGGTCACGAGCTGGTAATACGTTGTGTATGAAAACGATTATGAAACACGATTGAATTCTCTAACGAAAAAGTTAGAAAGTTTAACAACCTCGATTGGTATGTCTACGTGCGTATAACGATTTGTGAATGGGATTGTGCGAAAAATAATACATAGCCGGTGTTCGCGAGAGGCCAGAAAAATATGCAATTTGGCGTCATCGCAACGCCCGGTATGATAACTTAATTGTATATTTTCGGTTAATTTGGCCGATGTCGCGGCGCCAACGAAAACCTCCGCGACTCGACAGCGGATCCGAACGGGCAGCTAAAAAAAGATTCCGGACAAATCCATCAGTCTGCTGTAACCGTCCAGCGAGAGGTCGTCGAACTTACTTTCCTTTTTATTATTCCGGTGTAAAATCAAACATCGATCGAGATTTCGTCCTTGGCCCGGCGAGTCCATGGTGGATGATGTCACGGTGGTCGGGAGTACGGGATGTCGGCCATGCCGGGCCAAGGTTGGGCCAGCGGAGCGTGTAGGAGCACGGCTCGTTGCTCGCCGCCGCGAAAGGAGCGCATCACTCACGAGTCACGACCAAGTCTGCCGTGGTCACCGACCCAGATCAATCCGGCGCTTTACTCGCTTTTTAACCACCCAAATTAATTTTGAGCTTGTTTGAATATTAAATTATCAGTGTGAACAAGCTTTCCATTTACTTAATGATATTAATTATTTACCAGCACTCGGAGTTAATTAAAGTCGATTGTATTTCTACGAATACTTTTGTAAAGTCGCGTTTGTCTAATTTTCGACACTTACAACCAATTGGGAAATTTCAAAATTCAATTCTAGAACAATCTATACACGCTACCACCCAAATTTAGATCATTTACGAACCGTAAGAACATTAAATTGTGTGGTAATTTAATACTATCGGTATGTAATAGTGATTGAATTCAATTTGGATATCTATCAGCTTAAATAGTGCGCCCAATACAGTATGTGTTGGGCTACTGTAGTAATTTCTTTTATTAAGCAAGGTAAGATGTAAACATTCCGCTCACAATGTACTGCTGACCTTTAAAAGGACCTTTGCGTGAGTATTTCGAAGAACAATTTACGCCAGTTGATTGCTTAGTCCAACAACTAAAAGGCTTACTATACACCTTCAAGCAAGTTGTCATAATTATGTCTACGGGCGAGATATCATTTTGCTTGGTAAATAGTCTTTTTGCACATTTACCATCTCTTGCAGACAAGTTATTGCCATTAGGGTATATAAGACTAAAACTCTTCTACACCGACACTAAAATCATAAGATACAGATTACATAAACTCACGTTTTTTTCCCAGAAGGGGTAGGCAGAGGTTCTATCAGAACACCCACGTTTCAAATTATAATAATAGGCCGGATACGTTAGTAGATCTGGTAATAGGCCTTATGACATAGTCTACCACCCATACTTAGTGCAGGTTTGGGCACTTCACATAACAGAGAAATTCTTGTTAATCAATTGATTGAATAAAAGAGGTAATAATAACAATAGCTTTCTTATACTTATTTGTGCCGTATTCATCGTTTCCATTTCGCCATAAATCTGTTAGTTCGCGATGGTTTATCACATTCAGCATCGGGCACGCGTTTACCCTCATGTTTAATACATTATGGTAATTCCATGGAATCCTCGTTTGAACCTACGGTGTACGGCGTAAACAGGTCTGAGCTCTTAGCTCTGTCTGCAAGGATTTGTGGAGGGCAACGCTGTTTCACTAAAACGGACAAAGACCAAGCAAAGATGGCATGTTTACGATAAATGGGTTCGGGATTTGTTTTAAGTATTTTCATAATGTTTCATTTTGTTATATTAACCTCTTGTGTAGACTTGGTATTTAGATTTATTATCATTCCTTGTTATAATCGTTTATTGAATATTGTAAAGTCGAGATCAAACGTTGTGATCTCGATCGCGGTAATTTAAGATCGGATTGATGTGAACAGAATATATAATATATTTTCAATGTGTTGAAGGGCTTGTTTATTGAGGAATGTTTATAGGTTCACAAATCATTTTATAAACCAAAAGCCATTCACTTCTTAGGTAGGTTAGGTAAATTTATATTGCCACCAATCTACCAAATTGTTACCTCTTTGTGAAATAAACTATGTTACATAAAGTATGTATTAAATAAAAGATAAACTCATTTGCAAAAAAAAACGGGCACCTAAGCAATGAACCATTTCAAATGTTACTATTGGTTTGTTTGATAATTATAGGTAGTTTTACTTTCACAATTTTGTAAATTAATAAGCAAATAATAATTTTCGTCAGTATCATCATAAAATTTTGATAAAATTTATGGGATTTAATGCTAAAGTTCACTAGTAGTGTATGCTCGCTAGTAGTGCATATGCTCGTGAAGTAAAAGTTAACAAAGATTTTTGTTTGTTTTTTCTTTAATAAAGTAAAAGCAGATAAATGTTTAGTATCGAGTGTGACCCCCTCTAGCTGAAATCACAGCTTGAATTCGTCTGGGTATGCTAGCGAGGATATCCCGGATACTTGCTTGCGGAATACGTTCCCACTCCGCGGTAATCACATTCTTCAGCTCTCTGATGGTCTGCGGAGCCGGTTGTACTGATCTCACGCGTCGTTTCAGAACGTCCCAGACATGCTCTATAGGATTGAGCCTGGTTCTGGAAGAAAACCATGTACCCAACCACGGGATGATCGTTTTCTTGTGAGTCGCGCATTGAGAAATCGCAAGTCTTCGTATGTGGACCTTAAGAACAACCTCGAAGAAGTAAGAAATGTGCATATTAGTCTATTGACGGTCAGGAGGAGGCTTCTCGCGGCCAATATACGCAGTCATCGCCCGGCCCGCGGCCCTAAGTTACTCCGTGAGCACAGAGATGCCAGGCTTAGGTTTGCTCGAAATTGTGAGTCATGGACTCAAGAAGACTGGAATAGGGTATTGTTCTCCGATGAAGCCAGGATATCTCTATTCGGTGAAGATCGACGTCGGCGAGTGCTACGAAGACGAGGAGAACGCTTTGCAGAGGCTTGTTTTGAAGAAATCACACCTTATGGTGGGGGCTCTGTTATGTTTTGGGCAGGAATAAATTCAATGGATCGTACAGAGTTAGTCTTCATTGAAAACGGCTCACTGACTGGACATCGATACATAACGGAAGTTCTAATTCCTCATGTACAACCCGCATTGGCCGCTTTAGGCGAAGACTCAATTTTTATGGACGACAACGCTCGCGCCCACCGGTCTGGCGATGTGGAAGCGTATGTGCAAGAGGTCGGCATTCGTCGTTTGGATTGGCCAGCTCGAAGTCCCGACCTCAATCCTATAGAGCATGTCTGGGACGTTCTGAAACGACGCGTGAGATCAGTACAACCGGCTCCGCAGACCATCAGAGAGCTGAAGAATGTGATTACCGCGGAGTGGGAACGTATTCCGCAAGCAAGTATCCGGGATATCCTCACTAGCATACCCAGACGAATTCAAGCTGTGATTTCAGCTAGAGGGAGTCACACTCGATACTAAACAATTATCTGCTTTTACTTTATTAAAGAAAAAACAAACAAAAATCTTTGTTAACTTTTACTTCACGAGCATATGCACTACTAGCGAGCATACACTACTAGTGAACTTTAGCATTAAAACTCATAAATTTTATCAAAATTTTATGATAATACTGACGAAAACGATTATCTGCTTATTAATTGACAAAATTGTGAAAGAAAAACTACCTATAATTATCAAACAAACCAATAGTAACATTTGAAATGGTTCATTGCTTAGGTGCCCGTTTATTTGCAAATGAGTTTATACAACGTGTAACAGGATTAATTCACAACCTCAGACACCCCAACTTTAAAATATTATTGCAATCATAGTTTATGCTTTGAAATCGTACTATCATAATTACAAAATCTTTTATTTATGAAATTAGTTATACCAAATGTAGGTACTTAACATGGTCACCTTACGAGTTACAAATAAGAGTGTACTACTACACACGCTCGCCGGACACGCACACATGTACACAAGACACATTCACACGAGTACCTAACGCCGGTCGCCGACCGCTGCGCCGCGCCGCGCCGGCAGAAACAGCTGACAATAAACGAAATACAAATTACAAATTACGTACGTAACTGATTACTGGGTGGTTTGGTAAACAAATTATTATTTATTTAATCTGTAAGCATAACATTTGTGTTTTAACTATAAAATCTAAATATTTTACTTACTAGATATAATGCGTACGAACCCAACATAAGACAATATTTTGCATGAATCGGCTATAAAATATTATTAATTTCACTTCCCCTAAACTTAGTTCCTACAGGCGGGCAGGACACGGGCGTCATTTATTTTGCATTATTATTGAATAAGATAATAAGATAACGCAATATCTAACAACGAATACTAGATTGGGAATCACAACCTAATCACAACACAAAAAAATACAACAAAATTAACTTACGTGTTACATGGCACTCATGAGGCGATTTCTTTTTAAAATATGTTCGACATGTCCACCACCTTGATACACTTTGATGCACATTTGCGTAATTGTTCACGTAATTTATGTAAAACTTCACTTTTAGGAATTTGCTCCACATTACCCTCCTCATCCTGGATCCTCCACATTAGTACTTTCACTGAAGTATACCAGAGATTTATTACGTCCCCACAAAAAAAGTCAAGAGACGTCAAGTCAGGTCAGGTGACCTAGGAGGCCATTGCACAGGTTCGCCGCGACCTATCCAGCGCTCTCCGAACTCAGCATCGAGATACCGTCAGACATGCCAATGATACATTATCACCACACAGTGCCAAAGTTCTCACCATTTCAGTGTATTTGAATATTCGAATACCGAAAAGACATCGCGCGCGAAAGTTATCGAAATATCTACTTAACACTTAAACACAAGTAGACACAGATAACTGCGGTGCACGACTAGATTTTTTTCACATATTCGGTGCCCATTTAGGGATTGCAATAACGGGATATCTGACACACCGGGATTCCGCATACATTGTAGCAAAATTACAAACCGAATTTAATCACCATTTTAACGTTCCCCGAAATTATTTTTCATAGAAATACCTATTTGTTGTTTCTTTTCATATTGATTTTGTTACATTTAATTTGTTTCATTTAAGTGCATGTATTGCGCGGGATTTGGATCGCCCGGCCTTGCAAATACCGGGAGTAATTTTTTTCGCGGCGCATCCCTATACCGCCGCGCGCGCCGTCGTTTGTCGGATGGATCAAATTGCATTAAACAATAGCTGCATCCTGCTCTATCTAGTTGTAGTTAAATGTGCGGAAAAGAGAATATGATAGTTATTTATTTTGGTAGCTTATTACGTTTATTGAGGCCTATCGTTGTGTGCGTTTGATTAATGATAGATTGCTTAAATAAACTTTATGACTATCGAAATAAAGTTCATTTTTGTTCATTATTTAGTTTATTAGAGTATTCGTTTAGTGATTCATTTAAAAATGATCTTATGTGCTGGAGTTACGTTTCAATTTCGTTTGTTCGGAGTACTAAACGAAGGAGTGTCTGTAATTTACTTGGTCTTAACTAATTATTTTGAAAAAAAATACCTACCGAAAAAATGTTGATATCGGTTCAGTAGCTGATTCTGAACGTACTACTTTCCGCTTTTACATTTAAATCTGTTACATGTTGTATATTACTATTCTATTTCACCAAAGTAATTATTTAGGGAAATCCGATTCACATAGTGCGTGGTGGCCTGTTGGTAGTGCGTGGTGGCCTGTTGGTAAACGGACTAGACGCGACTGCCAACATGTTCACGGTGGTCGCGGGTTCGAATCCCAGGGCACACCTCTGACTTTTCGGAGTCATGTGTGTATTGATAGTCAATCACCACGGACTAAAACGGTGAAGGAAAACATCGTGAGGAAACCTGCATAAAAAGTCTATGGTATGTAAGTCCGCCAACCCGCACTAGGCCAGCGTGGTGGACTATATGGCCTAACCACTCTCAATCGTACTTTCGATTGTAGAGGAGGCCCGTGCCCTGCAGTGGGACGCATATGGGCTGATACAGATACAGACAGATTGACATATTTGGATAAACCCAAAAGCTTCAAAAATAAAGTTAATTTAATCGTTTTACTGTACATTTATTAAACGACTTTCGTCTTTCGTCGAACACATATCAAGAATCGAGATGAATTAGCTGTATAGTGAGAGAAATCTCGATCGACATCGCTCTGATAATAACATACATGCGGAGTAAACATGATCTATTCATCGCGATTGTTAGCGATTTGCTTTCCCACTCCGATGGTTTTTTGACCCCATAATATAAATTCAAATGTTCCACAATCTACATGCATAACTTTCTATTCACTAGTGTTTTTGTACTATTTGTTCAATAACGACATCAATTTGTAGCGCGATTTTAGTTTATTAACCCACATCATAAAAGAGGAGGTTTGCAATTCGTCGGAAGCTTTTTTTCACCAATTACTGGAAGACGCCTGAAAATATTTGGATAATTCAATTTTTTTTATTCTTTTGTCGCGTGTTTAGTAATGGTCTAGGTTGCAATGAGTTTTAAACGCCATGATGCAATGTTGCCTAGACTTGACCACCAGATACAACACTGTTCTGTTTGTACAACTCGCACGTAATAATTGGGAAGCGAAACTAGGATTTCTTGGTTAAATTCTGAAATGATTCCTTCAAATTGTTAGTTTATTGTTAGTTCCTAATAGTAAGTGGATATATTTCTCTAGTTAAGTGAATGTAATTCTTATGGAGAAATTAATGTCATAAACCTTAAACCTTAGACACACGACGCAATATTTATATGTATTTTATATCAAAACAGAAGATGACGGTGATAATGAACCTACGAACACGCCTCGTCAATACCACACCGTTTTTCATCTAATCCGAGATCAATATTCATATTGTTCACAGCAATTATGTTATTACCAATAAGAAAATAAAATAATACGAGTCGACATATCTCTTACTGATGATTCGATTTGAACGAAGCTATTAAATAATTCAAACTCGAACGTAAAGAACTTACCATGAATAGATTGTGATTTGAATATGAAAGGCTATAAAAGTGTTTTTCTATATTCAACGATCGCCGTAAATCGTTCCAGTTGGACAGTACTGCGCGTCGACATTGGAATTCTTAATAAATGCATGCAACAGAAGCCCTAGAACATAGACCCGCTTCAGAATCTAGAATGAGTTATGCCTACTGTGTTGTATTTTACGAATACTGTTAGTCGTTGTCCACTAATCACTTTTTGTATCGTTGGCCATAGATCTCCCTCGATTAATGCCTTAGCACGATCCATAGTTTACCTCTCTTATCACCAGACGGACGCATTTCACGTACGATTCTGCATATGTGATGTCAGTTGGTAGGATTTAATCTTAAATTAATGTAATATTTATGTTCTTGTGAACAGGCTTGCAACTTGCGTTCAGTTTTATAATTCTTAAGCTTTACGTTTATTACATTATACATATTTCTTAAAAATATTTTGTATAAAATATCCGAACAAAGTTTGAAGGAGTTAAGAATTAGGTTAAAATACTTAGGTAGAGCAGAAAACTGCCTAGCAGACTGCTATTGTGTGGACGCGGTTGCTCCTACCTATGATAAATTCTTGTATTCTAGTAAATTACAATAGTAGTTTTCAACCTGTCGATATCGCGGCTACATTTATTATTATTTACTTAAGATCATATAGCTTTAAATACCGCGACAACAATATTACTTAAATTATATGTTTAAACTACATTCATTTTCGATGAAACTACACATTACGTACATTAATCATCGTTTGTTAATGAATCTTTATTATTTATTTTGAACTCGAGTACCAAAATTGAATTTTCCAAAAATTCATTGCGGTGTAATTAAGACCAAAAGTAATGTACCGAATCTTTTTAATTAAATTTTTGCCGAGACACATTATTACTATTCTTTATTATACTCTGTGATTATATAAAAGAAAAAATAAAATACGGGCGATACTTGTCTCCGCTCTAATCCCATTCTGTGAGTTCCGAGCACGTTTCGATATTCTTATCAATGATAGTGCATTTTCTATATTTGATTTTCATTAAATGTTTTTTGTTGCTGTAAGTGTTAGCAACTTTTTTTTTCTTTATTTTTTTCTGTAGTCATGCAGTCTTAATATAAGTGTTCTATTGGAACCTGGTTCTATTCAGAACAACAGTTTCAAAAGTTAAAATTGCCCTCATATTGTCCAATCTTTGATAGGAGCGGAACTCGAGGAAGAAGAGAATTGGAATCTAACTGTTAGTTATATAGTGGCTAGCGTAGAAAGCTTTTACCTTATAATTGTTTATCGCATCTGCCCGAAACAAACATCCGTGATTAGGTTAATGCAGCATTAGGATTATATTGCATACTACACATTTAAAATTACGTCCAAAATGTTCAATTCCGATTATCAATTTAGAATATCGATAAATCGGACTACGAAAAACGAATAAAATTTCTTCGAATGTGCCAGATTTATCACTACTGCTTCCCTCCTATAGGTTATATGGGCATGATTATAGCATTCCTCGATAAGTGACCTATCAAATACAAAAATAATTTTCCAATTCGAACCAGTAGTAACTAGTACCTGAGATTATAGGTAACAAACAAACAAATTCTTGAGCTTCATGTTATTAGTATAGATAATAATCAAGTAGATAACTAAATTGATGCTTTAATGAATTCAGACATTCGCATAATTGTTATAATTCATACTGAAATGGTCGCGGGCACGAGGTTGCGACATCACGATACGTAACACATGTCGCCGATGCGCGCTTCCGCCCACAGTGTTCGTATAAGGCGAGGGCCTTGTTACGGTTGCTGTACGTAGGCATTCGGCATTTTGCAACCACACCGTCGGAAGGTGGTCACCGTTTAATTCGCCATATCAAAGACTTGATTGCTTGATGCGTTTTTGATTCGTTGGTCCTTGGTTACCTCTTAACTATGAGATAAAGGGTGCTTTGTTGCGGCTTGATTGTAGATGCTAAAAATAGACGCACTTGAGATGATCGTAAAAAGATGCAAGGAATTTAATTTGTTTTTAATAACTCATAGTGTATAATGTAAAATAACTTATAGTGTATAATGTATCGCTTTATGCTACGATTGAATAAAGGATATTATTACCAGAAACACGCATGTACTTAAACAGCTTAGAACTATAAATAAATCCATGATGTCAACACTGAATTATTCAGATACGGTGGCATTATAAAAACATGGTACGTTTGTAGATTTGTGTTTTGTATCAGTCTACTTTGATATTACTGTAGTGACTTTACAATTGCAAAAACTGTGGTCATCTCACTATAATGCGGTGTTATTTTTCTCTTAAATTTCGATGACTCCAGGGATGTTAAGTTAACAAAACTACGGTTGGTCGAGTGGCTTTCTAACTGCCAATTAGTACAACAGTAGCA
Organism: Hyles vespertilio; assembly: GCA_009982885.2. NCBI lineage: Eukaryota > Metazoa > Arthropoda > Insecta > Lepidoptera > Sphingidae > Hyles > Hyles vespertilio. Next base: position 21,971,840 of record CM042807.1, read on the forward strand.
AATACAACAAAGGAGTCAAAGTTAATTACAGTTCTCCGAGTACAGACACATTTATCTTCGAAAATACCGTTACGCAAGGTCGGTAGCAAGTGGACAAACAAATGAATGCTATCGCTCACGATTTTAATGTAACTGAAACTTTCAAAATTGATCAAAGCGTATTTGAACGGTTTAAAATGAATCATAAGCAGATCACAAACGACGGTGTGCGGTCGACGTTTGTCCATCAAAGATTAGAACGCTCTTGATGCAAGCACAACTCGCTGTGAAGATCGTTCCCAGATTAGACTGCTTAAGAATTTCTCAGTAATTACATGCATTGATGTCTGGCGGACGGTGTTGTGTGAAAAATAATTGGTTTCCAAACGATTTGCATGCTTCTTGCGTGTTTTTATAGATATGATTTGTTCGAACGTTATAGATCAAAGTGGTGACTCATAGAAAACTGATGTGAGCCAGCGTTGGTCTTGCCATTAGTATACAGGGTATACTAAAACTGTTACAGAAATCGAAGCCGGTTGGTAGTTTTAGTTACTTCTAACTAAATGATACGTATCTTTACGAATTTTTTGTTGCATTGTGTTGGTACTCGCTAAAACTAGCACCTGGCTTCGTTTTCGGTAGCAGTCTTGATACACCCTATATAAGTATATCAAAGTATCAATATCATTAGAGACGACAATGTGTCTAGTATTTGGAGTTATGAATGTTCATGGATGCCGGCGATAATTTTTTATGATAATTGCGATGATCCAATAATTCGATAAAAAATTGGATTGGTATTTTTATAATTGCTTTTCATCTTGTGTGGTTGACATGTAATATACAATATTTACGTTTATAATTGTAAACTTTGATATCGGATATCATAGAAAATGCTGAGCCCAAGATATCAATATTTATTTTGATTACACATAAGTTTCAGGTGTATGGTTCTTACTTTTCAATGTACACGTTGAATTTAAACACATAATACATAATCTTTAATCAATATGAAATTTGAATATTATTGGATAAGGGATCATACTTTCAATCAGAATATTTTAAGGTTAGTATAAAGTATTGCCTTTGTAAATACTATAGGAAGTAAAAACTTTTTTAGTTAAGCTATTTCATTCCAGTGTTGGGCGAAGGTTTCTCCTTATCCCCGTATAATTGGAGTTCTAAAGAGATTCCAGGCCAAATGGATTCGAAAAGGATTTCTATAGCTCATAAAGCTTTATATCGCCGAAAGCTTGTAAACCGGGACTGCGCCCCACAACATATGGCTTGTGTCAAGGATATCCACGAGTCATGAGCGAAAATACATATATCTTAAGTCCGCTTGAGTGAGTGTTATGACAAATTAAGTCAACTGCCGACGTATATTTAGTTTATAATTTATTAGTATGTAAATCAACAGTATTTAGTTAACGATGGAAAGGCTATTAAGGTTGAACTTGAAAAATCAGCGTCTATCAAGAAATATTTTACAAATGCAGATGAAAAGTTGGTAAGATAATTTATGAGTTGAAGTTTATTCATTTAAGTATTTTTATTCATTCTACGACTATTTCTATACTACAAGACTTATAAAACTACTAATTAATGTAGTAAATTGTTAGAGTTAATTATATGTATTTATAGACGCACAGCAAATGAATGGACTATGGACTAGTTGAGCAACCACCATAGAGGAGAACAAATATGTAGTTTATTTATTAAACTTTGCCGTATGTTTAAGAATAAACCGTTGTTATGCAATAACGACTCATGTTCTTAAATCAAAATGTTGTTTTTATGTTATTTAGTTCCAACGTCAATGAATAGTGCCTGTTTAATATTGTACTCGAACATTGAATTGGCATGTATAAATTATTCCAAACTTAAATATGTCAATATTAAAGTACATATTCATTGTAGCGCTTTAAGAATGTTATTGAAGTTACTTAATTCCGAATGTGGTTACATAAAATCGACTTGAGTATTAATAACGTAGATTGTCGGTGTGTGGAGAAAGCTATAAATGCTTGCGCGGCCGCTTTCATGTGGCCGAGCTTTGTAATAGTGTTGAGAAAATTGCATGTTTAAATCAATGCACATGTGTTAGATATGTGTCAAATGTTCGCAACCAATAGTTTTATGTGGGAACCGTGTTGTGATGCCGTTTTTCGAATTGGTATTATTGGTTGATGCCTGTGTCCGATGCTCGTCCGATGTTGGAGATAAATTGTATTCGCAAATGCTGGCTGTTATTGGTCGAGCGATGTTTTCTATCTAATTTAATAAAATGACGTGGCCTAGTTCTCATGTCGGGTACTGATTCATATTGTGCATCGCAATACTATAAATCTTCATAATTATAATGTCAGTTGTGCTGTTGAATACGAGGAAGTGATGTGGATACGAATTCTGGATACGGATGTGTTTCGTGACTTGATATTAGTGACATCTGGCTATCTTTTGCTAAAATGTTTGCTTTCGTCAGTGTATGACAAACAATTGTTAGTACAGCTGTAGAGTATACACGTTATTCACATGGAGTAAATCCTTAAAATATATACATATAATCTAAGGAAGTAAATGTATCTCGCAAATATTGTTTGCATAAATTATGAAAATAATAGAACAAAGATATCGTCTGTACTTCCGATTTTTTTACCACCTTGGTTTTTCTTATTCGTCACAATAGGCATTGTATAAAGTTTTCTCAGTTTAAATTCTTAGCTATTTTTAAATTGTTTTGTCTTTATTGTTACAGTCCACTGATTGTTGAAGAGTAAACAAATGAAATCGTTCGTTGAACAACATTAATTTTCTAACTTGAGGATAGACGATGGATATTTTTAACTGTTTTATTGTTATATTAACATCGGTCTTCGGAAATTGTTTTTCCCTTTTGCGTATTTCAAATAATTATAGACTTATCAATTCCATTTTTTGTAGGAAGTGAAAGTAATTGAATTTATAATACTTCGTTTTATTTTAATTCAAGTTGGAGTTATGGAATGTTACATTATAACGGTCTTATTCATAAATCCTTTACTCTTTTATATTAATTTATAATTGTTTTAATGTAAATTTGTAACTTTTTACCCTTTGATATTGTTTTGCGATTTCCAACGTTTTTCATATTCCATTTTATTCTAAGCTGAGATATTTACATTTTTTATTGCCTATTATTTTTTGTGATTCCATATTTTATTGGAATGTTTTATTTTTGGTTTTGCTCGATTCTGTTTCCCATAATTTATGTAAGCTGTGCCCTCCCTATAATTTAAGCTGCCCAATGTTTATATTTTATGTATTGAGCGAACTGTATGCCATGTGTTTATAAAACCATTTCAGTTATATAATGTTTTGTAATTTTCGAACGACTTTTGTAATCAGTTTGAGCCAAGAATAAAATACGATAAACATTCGATGACTAAAATAAGAATAAGGCCGTAGTGTTTTTATATCCTTAATTAATATTTTAGTGATAGTTCATTTACGCTGTGGTTTCCTGTTATTAAAGTATCAAATATACCTGACATATCCTGTCGAATTATCGTTACTGTGAATATTGTGTGTTCTGCTACGAACATGGATTATTAAGTGTTATATATAGTTTTTATTAGAATTCAATATAGCAAATATGTACATGAAATTTTGTTTTTTTTTTTCTTGACGCATAAAAACGTACCTACCTTAAAAGAAACGTGCCTTAAATCAATTATTTATGATAATTTGTACTTACTATATTAAAATAAGGCTAATAACAAATTAATTATTTTATCGTGTCTCGAATTTATGCATAATCTTGATTACATGTTTTTGATAGGATATTTTTGAAAGTGAGATTACTTTCGTCATCAATTACGAACAATGTTATAATCTTTCAAAATGGTTGAAGGTGGAGTCGTATTCTGTTAATTAAATAACTAGGTATCGGTAATGCACCGGTTTTAGACTCAAACTTTTAGACTTAAAATACATTTGATTAATACTTGTGGTATTTTTTTTAATAATAATATTTAAAAAAATGTTATAGTGTTGAGTGTTAAGGAAAACGTCATTGTGCTAAGTAACGAAGAATCACACATTTTGAGCACTCGTGAAAATGTTACTTTCTATTTGTTTCGTTAACTTTCGCTGCGTTTAAAAACGAAGTTACTGAAAAAAATGCTAACCATTTGCAAAACATCGTGCATGTTGCATACATGTTATAATTTTTTTTTGTATGATGTATGATAAAACATCGGCCTGTTAATTCTTTTTCTCCGTCTTCGACCAAAGGAAGATCACAGAAGTCCAAAGTACCATGGCGAGCTTTTAGACGCAGCATACATAAAGCAACGTCCTGCAGACTTAACTGAGTCGTCAAAAATAGTATTGAAATGTAAACAGGGGCTTGAGTGTGGGAACGTAAAATATTTAATGTCGTAAATATTTAAAGGCTGTAAAATTGTACAACAATATTTTTTTCGGTAAATCGTCAATTAACGGTGAAAAGTAAAAATGACACCGTTACTCGTAACTTGTTACTTGTAAGATTGTGTCGAAACAATAATTTGTTTTATTATAAACATACAAATCTAAGGATTACTACTCTAGGTCTTAAATAAGACTAACTAACTTTAACATTTACGTTTTCAAATAGAGCATAGCCAAGCGACCTCCGTGAGTCATGCGTTTTTCAATCCACAAATGAAATACATTGGAAAATGTCGCCAAAAATTCTGACTTATCTAACAACACTTTCTCTGTGATCCAGCGGAGGCGCTCGCTCTCTGTGTCTGTCTCATCGTATCTCGTTTTTATGTCTTGACTCTTGATAACCGAACAATTATCACCAGATAAAACATTCCTGCGTTTTTTTCTTTTGTTATTATTCAAGTGTTTGTTTTGTAAGCCAATTCGTTTATTTCACTTTCAAATGATTTATTTACATTAGCGTTGGAGTTAAGTAATTATTTTTCTTTTCGGTTGATTGCGGTTATTTTATTCAATAGACTAGTTTTTTGTGTCTGTCAGTCTGTTAGGTTTATTCTAATCTCGCATTATCTTACGGGTGCTTGTCTACGTATTTCTGTTTATTATTTGGTGTGGAGTTGAATGAACTCGAAGGTTGAAATTCCTCTGCCATACAAATATTTGTGCGCCTTCTTTCTAAATTAAATTTCTCGTAACATGTTTTTATGGCATAGACGTAGTACAAAGTGGATATATTATTATGAAGATAGTAAATTGCGTGCAATAGATTAAAGATAAAATGTAATTTAGTGTCCGGTGAGCTCAGCTTAATCACAATTAGAAATCTAGACGCTAAAGCGGCTATTAAATACTTGTCCTATTAGTTTCTGGAATGTTGGTATTTTTTTATGCTGTGGCTTTAAGTAAGGTAATCTCATGCGGTTAAGCTTAAAGTAATGAATAAAAATATCAATACTGATATAGTTAGTATGTAGACGAATTTCTAGACATCAGGATGTTTATTTTATTATTCTAGCTAACTAATGTCATTAGTAAATGTACTTCCGATCTATTTCCTCCAATCGAAGTTTTTATTTTGTATATTAATTTGAATCAACTTTTGATTCATTTAATAAATATTAATTGTTATGTGCATTCTCTAGATTTACCATCGTATCAATAGCAATATCAAATAAATTGTTCCCAATAATCCTAACCTTTAATTTTCATAATAAAAAATATATATTTGTAATGATTAAACCCACCATAAAATAAACAACGAATATTTGACATTCTGCCAATAAGCGACTTGCTTACAATCATACGCACACATTCCTCATCTCCCATCTACTATAAAAATGACAACAACAAACATATCAAGAAGTCAAGTATCAGGATCAAGGTTCATGAATCCGGCATGATTGTGCGTACCCTTTGTAATGCATTTATAATGGCGGCCAAGCAGTTGGAATCACCGCTCGACTGTGACTTATTAACTTAAACGCCAGCCTACCGCAATAATGGATATTTTTTACTAGCACTGATGAAATAATTTAAGAAACGATTATGGATTTTGTCTTGAGAAAAATTGATACTTATTTCGTGGGAAACTGATATTTTAATCGTTTTTGATTGGAGGGATTTGAGGTTTTGTGGAGTGTCGTTTAATGTTGCTTGTTTGGCGTGGTGTGTTCCTGAATTACATATTGCTAACAATTTCTGGTAATAAGATCTCTATTACGAAAATAAGAAGATACCTTGTTTACTAGATACCTGAATTGAAGTCAGATCTCCCTAAGTAAATATTGGTAGACGTCATAAATATTTAATGTTGACAAAGTCCGGATTTAGTAGTTGCGTCTTTATACAATATTTTTGTAAAAAACACAGCTTTTACGTTAATATATTTTGATTTTATTTATTTATTTCATTTACTTATGCTTCATATACAATAATGTATAAAAACGGACTTAATGCCTGAGGCATTCTCTGCCAGTCTACCTTTGGTTAGTGCAGAGAGAAAACAAAGTAGGCGCATAAATTAACAAATTTGAATATGATAAATGAATTTATCATATTATCAATACAAACATAGATGTTATTAAAACATAATATAAAATGCAGCTAAGTAAATTATAAATTAAATTTCTGCAAAATGTGACAATATAAATAAAGAAGATAAACTTACGTCGGACATAAAAGTGAGAAATTGTATTACTGGGCTTTCTCACACTTTCGAACATTCAGCCGAGGTGCGATCGACTAACGGTGCCGCCTGCAGTCGCCGTGGAGGATGCAGCACTTGTAAAACTCTTCCATAGCGATATCACGAATAAAATGACGGAAGCGATATTTCCACTCGGTATATTCGGTTTTAATGAGAATGATTTTTCATTTGGAATTTGGGTGCTTTAATGATTTCGGTGTGTATTTATAAAGTCCAAGACACAGCTGGTATCTTGTTCTACTCGTATATTCATAACGAAGACGAGGTTTTATTTAATTGTATAGTCCCAGTTTTCGAGATACGGCATTTGGTTATTGTTTCTAAAAGTTCTTAACATACAAAAAAGCCCTGGTATACAAATGATGTCTTCCTAAAAAGTGGTTAAGAAAATCCAATTCCTTCTTTTATTTATTGCATCTGTACGCAGAAAACAATAAGCATGCATCATCGAATGCATCACGGGTTGATGTTTTCTATTATCGTAATAAACTTCTAAGTTTGTTCGTTAAATACTAATTCCCAAAGGTAAATGTTGTGGTGCACAGTGCACTACAAGATGCATCACATGATTAGCGGAGGACGTCCGGTGCTGGATATGGGCTTCCGTGCTCCATTTCCGCGTCTAGCTACGTCGAGGCGCATGCATGCCACTGTACAACAGTCAGTATACTGTATAAATCAACTGATAAATGTATTTAATGCGGTATTGCGAAATCACGGGAACGTTGTGATAGGTTAGGGGAAATTTAATAATTATCTTGAATGAGTAGAAAGTCATTTCTGAGCATCGACATACACACATATACATATCTAGATGACATTGCTCTTATCCATATGTTCAGTACATGTTTCCCAAAGTTGTAGGTATAATTTAGAATGAAAAATAATGCAACAAAGAGCAACGAGTCACTTAATTTATGCAATTTGCTTGTGAATTTAAAATCAGCTCAATCGCAACAGTCCGTACTTGGACACAAGCAGAAAGTTGCCTCACATTACGTACAAACACACCTAGAGATTTAAATCGTAAAGACACCAGTCTGGGATGAGTGGAGCTGTTGCGCAACCCCCTCTCCTCTGTCCTTTCACCCCCGCTCCCGTGTTCTATGGCGGGTTTAAATGCACTATGGAGCTGGTATTGTGCGTGCTGACACCGGCGACCTCCGTGGGAATCTGCGAGACGGGCCGTGTATGAATAACTAACGAATCTGCGGCGCGGCGGCTCGGAGACTGTTCCGCCATTAATTTACTGCTCCAGTATCGCGTAACACCGCCTTTGAGAGCGGTAAAGTGGTTAGGATGTATAGGCTCGTTCACTAGTGTGAATATAGATCACGATGGTATTAATGAATGTATATTATTCCATGCAGGTTAACTTGGTCCAAGCCGATGCGAATGTACTTGATCATCTTGCTAACAAAAGCTTTTTGCAGTTTGTGATATCCAAAATAATCATTTATGTGGACTGCTTTTTTATAAAGAAAAACACCCTTTTGTATTCTATTAAATAAAATTAACTATTATATCAAATGCCAAATAAAAATTGTGCAAGATTTATTTTGTAAGAAAATTTAAGGTTAAAATGTCTGAAGAATGTTAGAAATGTTTTCAATGTCAGAATTTCAAAGTCTTCGCGTGCAGAGAAGCATTTATAAGTTGGAAAGTTGTAGAAGTAGGCCAGTTAGACTTAAACCAACGTCTGCAGATATTTACTAAACTAGTCTTAACTCTAACTTGGCTATATTTTAGGCGTAGATTGCGGATAACCTTTGTGTAAATTTTGCTGCATGAGCACAAGTAACAAATTCGTTTTAAAAATATCTCGACGAAACGTATATAAATAATCTAAGATATTTGAATTTAGAACAACTGCGGAAAATTGGTGTTGAAGCGATATTAGGCATTAAAGTAATTGTTACTGAAAAAAAACCCAAAGTTGTATTACAATAATAACGGCATGATATTGCCAGATTAAGGCGTCTAATAAATAATATGCTCGTTATTTGGCCATTAATCTAATATCATCGATTGACTATATTTACGGCTTTATTCAGTCAGTTTATATATCTATTTTAGCTATTCAATCTTTCGTGTTCTTCGTCAAAACTGAGGGGTTACTCTTTACGCAGAGACGAAGTTCGAATATCCGAACGTTCGATGTCACGTCCAAATAAAAGATTTCCACTTTTATAAATCAATACTATTCTTTGTGAAACTTATCATTCACTCCAAATTTAGTGTAAGGTTAGGTACGCACGATGTAGGATCCGAAAATTCTTTAAAGTATTTATTTATTTATTTATTTATTTATTTATTTAAATGCTTTATTGTACACTAAGTTAACTTAATTACAGAACATTATATTATTACATAGTGGTACAAAAGGCGGTCGTATCGCTCGAGGCAATCTCTTACCGACTACCTTGGGATGGACAGTAAGAGATGGAAAAAAAGAGAGGGCAGTCAATAGTGTACCAAAAAAAAAAAAAAAAAAAATTTGAATAAAGAAAAAATAAATTAAATAAAATCATATATGCAAAAAACGTGACATACGAATATAATTACAAAATTAACAACATAACATATACTAGATATATAAATAAATATATAAATACATGTATATACATATACAAGTGCACAGATATCATAATAATACATACAAATACATACTTATTATACAAACAATCAATCACTTGAGTAATGTAGTAGTTAAAGGGACAGGTAGTGTTCTTTAACCATTTTCTTAAAGGACACCAATGTTCGTGCCCGTCTCACTGCATCAGGAAGTGCATTCCATAATCGGACTGCTTGTACTGTAAAAGACTTGTCCATGAAAGTCGTAGAGTGCACGGGCATTCTCAACCTCAGGTTCTCCGACGATCTCAAGGATTTTGTATGTGAATCATGAAGGAACATAAAACGATCTTTAAGATAAGAGGGAGTTAAGGGATTAAACAAGATGTTGTAGAGAAGAAAAAGAATATGAGTATTCCGACGAAGTCGTATGGGTAACCACTTGAGCTTAACACGAAACTCGGAAACATGGTCATATTTCCGAAGGCCAAATATGAACCGTATGCAAAAATTTTGGAGACGCTCAAGTTTATTAAGTTGGTCCTCGGTAAGATCAAGATAGCTGACATCGGCATAATCAAGGATGGGGAGAAGAAGTGTTTGCGCAAGTGAAATCTTCGTGGCGACGGGTAGGAAATTGTGTAACCTTCGCAAAGAGCGAGCTGAAGCAAACAACTTTCTACTTAGCTCACGAAGCTGCGGGCCCCAGGTGAGGGATTTATCTAATACAAACCTAAATTTTTTACAGTATCACTGTAAGGAATAATGATACCATCACAGTATATAGACGGTACAAGATCCCAGTCTAGTTTTGAAATCATTCTGGGGCTGCCGACAACAATGACCTGAGTTTTGGCAGGGTTAACCTGCAACCCATTAGCTTTGCTCCAGTTACAGATGCTTTGGATGTCAACATTAATTTCCGAAATTGCATCAGCTAGCCTATTCAGGGGCGCCCGAGTGTAGATTTGGAGATCATCTGCATAAAGGTGGTAGGAGGAGCGAAGATAATTAGTTATAGAGTGATAAAAACAGCGAAGAGTAAAGGAGATAGCACGCCGCCCTGAGGGACGCCAGCATTCACAGTGCACCATGAGGAAAAACTTTCCTCAACACAGATACGTTGCCGACGTCCATACAGGTAACTTCGAAACCAATCAACTGCCATTGGAGATATGTTAAGAGAACTCAGAATGCCAAGCAATACATCGAAATCAACGGTGTTGAAAGCATTACTGAAGTCTAGCAACGCTAAGACTGTCAGCTTGCCCTCCTCCATACCTGACCTGATGCCATCCGTAATATGAGTCAGAGTAGTGGTTGTACTATGTCCGGGACGAAATCCGGATTGGAGAGGATTTAAAATATTATTCTTAGAGAGGAAACTATTGAATTGGCTATGGATTAGGCGCTCAAGGACTTTAGACAGAAATGGTAGGATGGAAATAGGACGAAATTCGGAGAGTAGGGAAGCATTAGGTTTTTTAGGAATAGGAATGATGTGGGCTTCTTTCCAAGCGATCGGAAAGGTCCCTGAGGAGATGGAATGGTTTAGGATATGGGTAATGATAGGAAGGATTCGTCGAGGATAGGAAGAATCATATTACGGCTGACATGGTCACTTCCCATTGCATTCGATGAGATAAGCGAAATAGTTCTCCTAACATCACAGATAACAAATTGTTTGAAAACGAAACTAGAACAATCGGGAGCCTTAAGGGTAGAAAGATGCTTTAAAGTGTTATCTTTGATCGTCCTGGGGAAACAAGACGGAGAGGAGAAATGATGGTTAAGAGAATTTAAATCTATAGATTTGGGAATAGAGTCTTGTTGAGATTTACCCACTCCCAAAGACTTAAGAAATTTCCAGACTTTAGCTGGGTCTCCGTTTTCTACAGAGTTATGGATATGTCGGCGTTGGGCGATCCTACATACCTTTGTGCAGTGATTCCGTACGGCTACATATTTCAGCCAATTAGTTTCATTTGGGCGTCGGTTAAACCTGGACTTAGCGGCCGCTTTTTTGGCAAGCAACTCCTTAATTTCAGCCGTAAGCCAAGGCGTTGGTAGGTGTTTCACCTTAATAGCTTTGACGGGTGCATGTCTGTCAAACAGTGAGGTTAATTGACCATTAAAAAACTCAACTTTAGCGTCTATGCTATCTGCAAGGAACAGTGGACTCCAGTCAATGCTGTCGGCATCCTTGCGAAGGTTATCAATATTCATACCCCGAAAATTTCTTTGCAAGAGGATTTTAGGTGAGGATTTTGGAGGTCGGATACGGTAGGACAAGAATAAGAGATCATGCGAGGAGAAAGCATCGGCGGGACATTGTCCATGTTTCGCGACATGGTTTAGGGAAGAAACGAGGATGAGGTCAAGAAGAGAAGGAGTACAGTTCGGAGTATGGTGAGTGGCTGAAAGTGGAAGAATGGAAAGGTTACAGGATTGGATTACATTTGAGAGGGAAGAAGAACGACGATCGGTTTTGAGTAGGCAGGTATTGAAATCACCCATGATTATGGTTTGACTGTACACTGGGACTAGATTTTCGAGAATCGTTTCAAAAGATGAAAAAAAGTCAATTCGAAGCGAGGGACAATAATAAACACCGAGGAGAAGTTTTTGGAGGGAGAATTCCACCTCAACGAAAAGATGTTCACCCAGCATTTAGCGGCGGGGGTTGCGGTGATGCACTAACGATCGAATATCGAAATTGCGTGCGGAGATAGATAGCAACACCCCCTCCACCACGTTCAGTGCGGTCATTCCTGATGAGGTGGAACCCAGGAAGTAAGTAAGAGGAAGAAGATAGACATGGCTTAAGCCATGATTCTGAAACAAGAATAGCATGTATATGAGTACAGTCAAAACTAGCCAGCATATCAGGGAAATGGGCCGGAATACTTTGGGCATTTAAGTGAACCACATTGAAATTTCTTGAGACGTCAGAGAACTGGGATGAAAGAGTGTCAGCGAGTGAGGGAATACTGACAAAGCTCTCATCGCTACATGCTGATAAGAACTCGTCGCAATCACTACTAAAATTGTGAACAGACATTATATGATTGAAGTCAATACATAATATGGACTATAAAAATATATAATATATATATATATATATATATATATATATACAACGTGTAACAGGATTAATTCACAACCTCAGACACCCCAACTTTAAAATATTATTGCAATCATAGTTTATGCTTTGAAATCGTACTATCATAATTACAAAATCTTTTATTTATGAAATTAGTTATACCAAATGTAGGCACTTAACATGGTCACCTTACGAGTTACAAATAAGAGTGTACTACTACACACGCTCGCCGGACACGCACACATGTACACAAGACACATTCACACGAGTACCTAACGCCGGTCGCCGACCGCTGCGCCGCGCCGGCAGAAACAGCTGACAATATACGAAATACAAATTACAAATTACGTACGTAACTGATTACTGGGTGGTTTGGTAAACAAATTATTATTTATTTAATCTGTAAGCATAACATTTGTGTTTTAACTATAAAATCTAAATATTTTACTTACTAGATATAATGCGTACGAACCCAACATAAGACAATATTTTGCATGAATCGGCTATAAAATATTATTAATTTCACTTCCCCTAAACTTAGTTCCTACAGGCGGGCAGGATACGGGCGTCATTTATTTTGCATTATTATTGAATAAGATAATAAGATAACGCAATATCTAACAACGAATACTAGATTGGGAATCACAACCTAATCACAACACAAAAAAATACAACAAAATTAACTTACGTGTTACATGGCACTCATGAGGCGATTTCTTTTTAAAATATGTTCGACATGTCCACCACCTTGATACACTTTGATGCACATTTGCGTAATTGTTCACGTAATTTATGTAAAACTTCAGTGTCACTCTTCACTTTTAGGAATTTGCTCCACATTACCCTCCTCATCCTGGATCCTCCACATTAGTACTTTCACTGAAGTATACCAGAGATTTATTACGTCCCCACAAAAAAGTCAAGAGACGTCAAGTCAGGTCAGGTGACCTAGGAGGCCATTGCACAGGTTCGCCGCGACCTATCCAGCGCTCTCCGAACTCAGCATCGAGATACCGTCAGACATGCCAATGATACATTATCACCACACAGTGCCAAAGTTCTCACCATTTCAGTGTATTTGAATATTCGAATACCGATAAGACATCGCGCGCGAAAGTTATCGAAATATCTACTTAACACTTAAACACAAGTAGACACAGATAACTGCGGTGCACGACTAGATTTTTTTCACATATTCGGTGCCCATTTAGGGATTGCAATAACGGGATATCTGACACACCGGGATTCCGCATACATTGTAGCAAAATTACAAACCGAATTTAATCACCATTTTAACGTTCCCCGAAATTATTTTTCATAGAAATACCTATTTGTTGTTTCTTTTCATATTGATTTTGTTACATTTAATTTGTTTCATTTAAGTGCATGTATTGCGCGGGATTTGGATCGCCCGGCCTTGCAAATACCGGGAGTAATTTTTTTCGCGGCGCATCCCTATACCGCCGCGCGCGCCATCGTTTGTCGGATGGATCAAATTGCATTAAACAATAGCTGCATCCTGCTCTATCTAGTTGTAGTTAAATGTGCGGAAAAGAGAATATGATAGTTATTTATTTTGGTAGCTTATTACGTTTATTGAGGCCTATCGTTGTGTGCGTTTGATTAATGATAGATTGCTCAAATAAACTTTATGACTATCGAAATAAAGTTCATTTTTGTTCATTATTTAGTTTATTAGAGTATTCGTTTAGTGATTCATTTAAAAATGATCTTATGTGCTGGAGTTACGTTTCAATTTCGTTTGTTCGGAGTACTAAACGAAGGAGTGTCTGTAATTTACTTGGTCTTAACTAATTATTTTGAAAAAAAATACCTACCGAAAAAAATGTTGATATCGGTTCAGTAGCTGATTCTGAACGTACTACTTTCCGCTTTTACATTTAAATCTGTTACATGTTGTATATATATATATATATATATATATATATATATATATATAAAAATAAAGCCGAAGCTTATAATAATAATACTCAAAATATAATATAAAAAATATATATATAAGAGCAAGTTAAATACCAATAATCCATCTGCCGGTAGTGTAGGCAAAACACAATGACAAATTAAAGAAAACAGTATTAACATTAATATCAAACAACAATACACAGAAAAATAAAAAATAAATAAAATAAAACAGCTGATTAGAATGTTACAACATTAGTAAAAATAAACTATGGCTATCCAGGTAAACTAAAAATAAATTAAATAAAAGAATAACAATAAAATTCAAAAGAAAACAAAAACCTAACTAAACCAAAATTAAACAGACACATTTTTGCAGGTTTCACAACGAAACAATCTGTCAGATATGACATGACAAATTACAATTGTCATAAAAATAAAATTATAGGTTATGTTACCTACATAAAAGTGGATAAAATTATATTGTTATGGAACGTAAACATTAACATAACATTAAACTAGAAGAATTAGTGTAGTAAAACAAGTAATATAAAATAATGAAAAAGTCAAATAAGTAATATAAATAATGTATGAAGTAGTTGCAACTAGGAACTAAAAAGTAAAACCTGGACAACGTAAACAATCAAAATAAAAAACTACACTCTACTTCTTGGTGGTTGCTGCTCGCCTCGTCTTGGGCACAGCTACGGCCTTCTTCACCGGAGTCGACTTCGCAGGAGAGTCAACTTTTATCTGGCTGAGCAGACTAAGCGACGCGACGCGATGCCGAACACCAGAGCTGAGGACATAGATATGTCCCTCCCGGGTCCAAGAGTTGGTGACACCGAACTTTTCCCGCGCAGCCATGAACAAATCATGTCGAGTCTTAGTGAGGAACTCCGAGAGAGTGATGCCGGTGCCTTTTAATTTCGTCTTATTAAACCATAGCTTGTCCCTGAGACTCGTATCTTGGAACTTCACGAGTACAGGCCTAGGCTTTTTGGAAGGTGATGGACGCCCCATCCTATGGCAGCGTTGGATATCACCAATTTTGAAGTCATCCATTCCAACGCGCTGCTTCACTACATCCACTATAAGTTGTGCAGTGTTCTCCTCAGCACCTTCTGCAACTCCATGGATGAGCAGAATTTTGCGACGCCGTTGCATCTCCATGCTATCAACATTGTGTGCCAAAGCTTCTATTTGCTGTTGAAGAAGACTTAGGGCCTGAGTGATGAAGGTCCTATATGTGGCAAATTCGACAGCTAAGTCAGAAGAGGTGGTAGCAGCAGATGACTTTTGAAGATTGAATTCAAAAGCAGTCATTCTACGGTGGAACTCATCCTTCATCTCTTCAATAGTGGTCTTCAGTGTGGACTCCATGGTGACAAAGTAGTGTAGAGTGTGTTGAGAAGGCTGGCTCAGTGATGTAGGGAAAGAAGAGAGGAAATAAACACTAATACCGGCAGGTAGTCAGTTTAACTAATGTATGTACGCATGAAAAGTGAAAAATTAACACTTTGTATAATTTAAAATGATAAAAATTTCGGAGCTAAAATAGTTTCACTGTACTTCTCAACTACCCACGCAGAAAAAAAAGAAGATATTTAGATAGATGAAAGCCTTGAATTAGTTACATACAAATATATGTATCTGAATTTTGCACGTTTACTTATCGTCGTGGAATTTACGTTGCAAATGGCTTGTATTCTTATGTACATGTTTACTTATGTGATAACCGTATATTTGAACATGTAATGCAAGATAACGACACTCCTTAATACTTGCAATAATCTGTCGACTTATCGCGTAAGAATTCGTGTGAATTTCGGAATCCATGTATGGTTATTGAATTGATTTTTGATTGAATTAAAACTATATTAAACTGCGTGTAAGATTTTAAATCGCCTTTAAGTTTTTATGTTCAAACCGTATGACATAAAAACCGACTTCAAAACAAAAAACCGCTAAAAACCAAAAAAAAACTAAATAATAAGTACCACTGCAAAGCAAAAAAATAATATTTGTTTCATGGAACTTGCGCTTGTTGATTAATTTGCTTAATGTCTTGACGGGCCGCCAAGTACCAAACATGTAGGACCTATGCCTTATATTAATTTTAATATCTATATGTTTGGTACTGGGCGACCCGGCTTCAATATGTTATGCATATATTTTGATTTGTTGGCTAGTCAAGTCATTAAGCAAATTAATCAACAAGCGCAAGTTCCATGAAACAAATTTAGTTATTTTTTTGGTTTTTAGCGGTTTTTTGTTTTGAAGTCGGTAATTTTTTTTTTTTTAATTTTGGTTATTATTATCTTTTTAGTGTTGATAGGAATCAAAATGAAGAAGATTTGGTCCCCACAAGGAATATGTTCTTTCCGATGATAATGAAATCGCTAAAATCGGCTAAAAGCTGCCAAAGATATTGGAGTATTCATATGTTTATTATTTTTTCTCCCCCCCCCCTCCCTTTGCCCCTACCCCCTTTTCCCACCACCACTGTAGCTTAGCTTTTATACTGAACCCAATGCAAAAAGAACCATTGGAATCCTACTAAAGTTTGAAGAGTTCTACACTCCAGGTCCGAAAATGATTATCAGATCTCCATGTTGTGTTCCTGAGATCAACCTGTCAATACATTCTTTCCAATGAAAAATAAATCACTAAAATCGGTTAAATCCTGCCGAAGATATTAGAATTTACGTGTATTTTAATTTTATCACCTACCCCCCTCACCCCCACCCCTTTTTTCCTCTCTCACTGTAAATTAACTTTTATAATGAACCTAATGCAAAAAGAACCATTGGAATCCTACTTAATTTTAAGGAGTTCCCCTTTCCAGGTCCGAAGATATTGCTCAGATTTTCACCATATTTTTATGGGACCAAATGACAAGCATCAGCTTTCAATCAAAGAAAGAATGGTCGAAATCTGTTCACAGTACAGAGAAACGAGGTAACAAACATAAAAAAAAAGCAACATACAGTCGAATTGAGAACCTCCTTCTTTTTTGAAGTCGGTTAATAAACTCATTTCAAATAAAAATTTATTATTTTTCTCGTATTTATATAGAATCGGCGCAATATGGATTTTACCATTGTTGCAAAAATATTGAATAATTTTGCATCCAGTACAAATGTTCCGAACTATTTCTAGTGATTATTGAATTCGGAATTCGTTTTCCAATAAAAAGTAAACTATGTTAATTTCTCGACCCATTTACGAACCCGGAAACTCTAGCATCCCATACAATAAGTTACTAAAACACCACAACAGCAGTCTACATAAGCCCAATTAGCAGCTTTTATTATTCTGAATGTAGCCCTCTCCTTTTATGTATGCAAACAACAAAAAGCTTGTTCTTTTGAATTGGTGCGAATGTGAGAAATTGTGCGAATTCCCATCGGCGGAATATTCTGCAAGATTTATTATTATATAAACATTAGAAAATGATGTCGTTGAATTTGTCCGTTACCATTCCAAGAATCTGTCTTTTTGGAACTGGCATATTCCTCGAACGGTTAGCAAACATATCTATACGCCGCGCCGGCACTCGCGTCGTTACACAAGATATGGGTGAAGTCTCATGGTTAAAGATGATGTCATTGACCTAAGTTGTAAGGTGATTTCTAATATCAGTAGGGATATTAGCAAATATAGTGGTGTTTTCATCGCAGAAGCAATAATTAACAAATTGACCTGTACCTTGCGTATTGATATTTCGATAGGATCATCATCTTCAACTACTGGAAGTTCAATGCTGATTATAGATTTTTTTTTTATTTTATAACTATGGAATTATATAGAACCATATTATGTGCACTATTACAACTCAATTATACAACGACAAAAAGAACAATTAAAACAAAACCAAAAAAAAAGAAAAAAA
Source organism: Hyles vespertilio (assembly GCA_009982885.2). Taxonomy (NCBI): domain Eukaryota; kingdom Metazoa; phylum Arthropoda; class Insecta; order Lepidoptera; family Sphingidae; genus Hyles; species Hyles vespertilio. Next base: position 21,989,993 of record CM042807.1, read on the forward strand.
CCAAGAATAAAGAAAGAAAAAAAAAATACAGTAAATATTATTATCCATACATTAAAAAATAATATATATATTACACTTTCGTAATCAGTACTTAAATGCAAATTATAACCTAAGAAAATGTGTATATAATTAAAATTTAACAATAAAAAACAAAAGAAAAAAGAAACAATCTATGTACAAAAATACTATATCCGTTAAGAGTTATTATTTTCGAGATAATATTTTTTTTTTCTACAGCAATATATTCTCAGAAGTCTGCTTCCAGCGTTTTCTTGCATTCTCTATTATTATTATGTATTTATTTTGTCTGGTTGCCTTTTGGCTGGCAGTCCGACTGATGATGCCTTTGCTGAAACGTGACCTCAATTTTAGAACTTCGTATAAAGACTAAAGACATAGTACTAAGTGCGCTAGTAGTAGTGCGAAGGCCGGACTAAAGACATAGTACTAAGTGCGCTATTTAAATATTCATACAAAATTGGGCAAGCAATTATATAAATTATATTACATACGAAGACCAACATACAGAGGTCGTTTACCTGTATATCTTTTTCATATTTATGACACAAAAAATGAATTAAAGTAGGTAGATGAAATGTGACAGAATAATACTGTTGAAGTTATAAGTAAGTAAGCGTGTTGGTAAGCGAGCAACTGCAGTTTATTACTAGCCGAGTTTTAATCTTAGTTTTTGTTATATTTACATTTGCTCCGCTATAATCACACCTAACATAAAAAGTTAATTTCTAGGGCGCACATTTCTCGGGCGTCGCGTGTGTGCGAAGTTGGACGGTAAAAAGTTTTAGTGGCCAGATGTTGGTCGTCTGCGCGCAGAAGCGCCTATTGTTCCCAGCCCACATTATATTTATTCAGCATTCCTTTGAGCCATCAACGTGGCTATGGAAGATACGTGACAGGAATTTAAACAGTTATAGTTATAAAATTATAATAAAGCTCGTTTTGACGTAACAACATTGGTTGGCTCTCATTAAGTGTTAGTTTCGCAATTATTTCCTCTTTAAAACTTTCGAAGTGATCTCTAATCTTACTTTACTCCTATTAATTTGCTAGGTGACGCAACCGGCTGCGTAATGTCCGTCAAATATTCAAGTGTGCCGCTTTTGATATCGATCGTCACCATTACGTACCTATAATAGCGGTTACGAAATGTTTGTGTTGGTGTCTGTCTGGCTGATCCCTTTTGTAAATGGACGCCGCATCTCACTTTCACCGAGATGCTCTCGAGCCCGGTGCATCAACTGGGTCACACGATAGGTGATAAATAATACGAATCTATTACACCATGTGTTGTGAATCATCCAGAATGAAGATTAACGGTGCTAAATTTACCAGATTTATAGGCACACTAACTGCAGAATGTACTGGAAATTAAATGATAAGCTATCGGTCGTTACGTCTTCAATTTCAAAGTTTGTTGGTCTTATCATTGGCAATAACGGTTGACAGCAAATATTTTGCACTGCGATAAACGGTCCATGTCCTAATAAACTTATAGTTGAGATCGCGCCGTCTGTACCGGTCTTTAACTTCCAACAATAAATAGCATAAATAGCGGGCCATAGCAAGCACCTCGGTAATACCCACATAGGCTCTGAGGCCATAATTTTCATTGTCATACGTTTGCGTGTCGCTGATGACACTAAATTTCATCCATAGTGGTGGACACTCAACCATATAATTGGCACCAAGCTTGATATAATTGTAGTGGCAACAAAATTTAGAGGCCCACTCGTAGAACACATTTCACCATAATATATCATTATTTGTTCTCACAAGACTAATACTACCTATACGGCTAACGAAATTGTTCTGTTCCTGATTACTATAAAGGTTCACAAACAATTTGGCGAGCAATAAAGTTAATCTTTAATTTGTGCGTGGGCTTGATATATTTGTAGCGGCGTTCAGTTATGACTTCATCACATTGGTGCTCTGTTGACATTTCTGCTATGAATGATCATGGCTATTGTACTCGCGCTTATTGTTATGCTCTTGAAATCAAACGCGTAATTGTTCCGCGGATGCCCATGTCAAGGTTGTCATTAACGTCATTAGGGGCATTTTTTAGTCACTCCGAATGGCATACTCAGAAGTGACTTACCATCGGTCAACGTAGTTTAAAAATCTGTAAATGACTCATCAGGGCTAATCATTTCTTGTTTCCTGTACCGTAGACTAATTGTGAGTTCCATTAGTTCAAGCAGGCGCGAAAGCTTACTAATGCAGCGATTCGCTTCAATACGGCGCCGATGCCCTTGGTTAAACATCTTTCACAGACAACCGTTTTGCTATTCTTAAAAAAATATTTCCTGTTTCCGACTGAGATGGTTGGGAGTTGAGACGGTGAATCATTGTGTTGTACCGCCACTGAGGGTTTTACACCTTATATGCAACGCACGTATCGATTGTTTGTTGCGTCCTATTATGTCCTTTTTATACTACTTACTTGTGTGCACAGATAGTAATTCTAACAATTTGTTTCCTACAAGCCAATCATGGTGATATTCGATCGTGATAAACGTTCGCCTTGCTGTGCTCCATTTGAAGGGGTTTAGAATGAACTCCGCATGATTCTTCCATGTTGGGCGCTACAAATGAATTATGTATTGATGAATGCGTCTGGTGCATGGGTATTTATTTTTCTTTTCGGCGCTCGTTTGACTTGTTTGCCAAATAAGGGGACGCGTGAATCACTTCTCGTTACGGTCAAACCTGTACAATAGTGTTTCGAATGAATATTTTTGATCAGTTGTTAATTTTGTAACATCGGCTGGACCTTCCTGTGTACTTAGTTTTGACCTCAATATGTTTTATTTGCCTGTTATGGGACTAGCAGCTGTTGGTTAAGGATTCGTTGCAGGTGATCAAGTATGTATAAAAAGGAATTGTTTGTTTTTAAACAAAACACGTTTTGTATTTGGTTCAGGCAGATGCGTTCATAGTAAAGGTGCGTTAAAGTATCAAAAGCTAGTGCTCCAAGCATTGTACGAGTTAGATAGTATGTATGTTTTAGCAGTAATCCATAATAAACTACTATAATTATTTGGTACATATTATTGGTGCTTGTTTCACTCCGAAGTCGCTTTCCATTTGAATACTTTCAAAGATTTTTATCTTTGCATTTCAAACTTGCTGATGTAAGTGATAAAATAGTCTGTGACTAATTTGCACACTTATTTGTATGAAGAGAAAGATATTTGCTTTGAAGCAACACAACAATCCGTTCGCTTATTTGACAGACAGTTATGTAAGTGTTATTTGCTTACTTGTAAGGTTACATGCGTGATTTCATTAATATTTCTCATTCAATACTTGTCACTAACTCTGTACGTAAACACGCCGGGCACATATTTGGCCGTCCATCGATCTAATGTTGACCGATCATAAATGTGTCAAAATCGATTTAACTCGTCCTGCTCTGAATATAGCAGTGTGAGTAGGATAGTTGTATTGGTCGATGTTGAAGTGTCCGAGGCTCGGCGGTGGAGTCGGCGGAGGCGGCGGCGCGACGTGGGCGCTCGACCTCAGCGGCTCGTGTGGGCTGCAGGTGCCAACGCACCTTTCCACTCACACCACTCGCGACGCATCCACCACTCGCAGACTCCGATGCCAACCGACGATAATCGAGTTGCCCGCCTAGCGCAACAACCAACGCTCCTCCTATTAAATTCGATACCTTTAGCGAAGATTTATAGCGCTTAACCCGGCAATATATTACACGGTCATTCTGTTTCCAGCGATTGCACAACAACTGCGATTATTTCCACAGAACAAGCTCATGTTTAAACCTCATTAGTCGGTAGTGGCACTATGTTATGTAGCTGGGGTAACGGCCGGGATAAATGATAGCATTGCGCCCAAGCTCGCTTTGTTCCTTTTATTGGTGGTCAGTGCACTAGCTTTTGCTTTGTTTCGTATGAAACGCAATACCTGTCTTTGTACCGGGAAAAAATAAAAATATCAAGATGTGTTTTAGAACAAAGACACTGGCTTTTGTAAGATTAACATGTCTCGTATAGGTACTCGTAAATTGCAAGTATGGTAATAAAATGTGGAGTTAAAAGATATCCGGTGCAATGCGGCCTAATGTAGGTCTTCGCCCGTTATAATATTGGGAGCGTTTTGACTACCACCCACCGCGCTGACCGAACCGGGTTGATGACCGTCGGACTTGGGTCATGAACTTTCCATACTTTCATTCGACATGTAATTACGTATCTATATAATTCAGTTTTCTCTGTCTATATTTAGAGTTGACCTCTAGCCGCCCGCAAGTCCTTTACATTCGATATTTCATGTCGACTAACAATCCTCATAGGTATCACGAAAGCGATCGATGTCCTTACCATAAATGGATATATGGACACTTAAAGGTTAAAGTCTCACGCTTCAAGTTGGGTCGCGGTATCCAGGAAGTGGGACCTTCCGGCCTCGGAGTTGTCGACGCCGCGTCGCGCGGACGACACCGGACACGTCGGAGAGAGTGAAATGCTAGTGCGGTGGCGATTCCACTAATTGCACAGCAATTAACTAGTACGAATTGAGTGTGGAGAGTGGCCTGCCCGCTCCACTTGCTATATGTTATATCGTGGTACATGAAAGTGCTTAATAGTCACAAAGCGGCTGTTTACGAGCGGCGCGCTCCTCGTTGCGAATTCTACGCAAACTGTTTATGGGTTTTTGATTTGTGACGTCACTGTTGCGGGATGTTGTGACGCCGGTAATTTGTTTGAATTGCAGCTCGGCAATTATTTTTGCATGCCTTTTTTCGTTTGCACGGATTTTTGTTATGGGATGTCATGCCTTTTGTACCAATTGCTTTGTTTCATATTTTTTGTCTTTATTAAATCAAAATTTAGAAGGTTGAAATAGAGTTTTCCACAAATCTTCAAATTTTCATCACTGAGTCCTTGCCTAAGTTTCTACTATTGCAATGAATGAGAAAGGCGATTTGCGATAAACATGAAACGCGCCTACACAAGCAATATTCAATTTGCCCTGCGACCTAGGTCTAAAGGGCGTCGTGGAATCTTGCAAAATTAACACCGCACCGTCCGCCGGGAGTTCCCTATCTTCATTTTGGCACATTCTATTCGAACATAAATTGTGTGCGTTGGTGAAATTTAATTTCGTTCAAGCTATGTTTATTTAATGAATTTATTTGTTGTGAGAAATTGTTGAGATCGATGTCTAGTATTATTCGAAGTGTAAGACAGAACAATGATAAATTCATCAACAATTTATTTTTATCCACGTGGTGTGGTATGATACCATGCCATGAAAAACATATTTATTTGTGCACCCTATTCAAACCGCATTAATTCTGATATTGCCTAGCTTATTCAATTCAGTCGATACACATGATGAAATATAATTTGATTATTACGATTAAGAGAAAGATTTTGAAAATTATAAGTAAAATAATAAAGTATGTACAATAAAATATAACCATCTTGCTCATATGTATGTTCGAGTGGAAAAAGAGCTGATTGAAGAACAATTTATGGCTATAATTACCATGTATACTACACCTTTAGTATTTGTGACACTAAAAACAATGTTATAATGATAAAATTAGCTATTTCTTGTTAAAAGTTTATGTTGCAGCCGCAGTGTTTATGTATTAATGAACGCTGTGTATTTACATAATGATATTCTCGGGCGCGTTTTATTAATATTACTCTGAATGTATGCGTACAAACCAGTCACAATGTGGTTATGTAGAATACGTTCACGTGTATAAATACATTCTTTAAATACTTGTATACAACCTGCTTACCTATAAAGTTTATTATTCTTATTTGTCTATTGTTTTCGTTGTATTTTTTTTGAGTACTAGATTTAACTCACAAGATGAGTGCAGTTTTTAGAGATTCTCGGATGCACTTTTTACTCAATTCAGTTTCGTGCGTAAACAGTAATAATTGCAGAATGCTTTTTGCTTATTAGAAAACCTAATGTGAATGAGACGTTTTACGGCTTTAGGATATTTTTAATGTATACTTCGGGTATAGAAATTAACTAGTAAAGATTAGTTTACCAGTATCGTGCTACTACTGAATAAAGATGATTACGAGATTGTGCTCAGACGATCAATGTATGTGGGTTTTTTGTAGGGTAATTATTGAGTCATCTCTTGTGAGATTAGTATACTTTATAAGCTGATATAGTATTCTATGACATACGACGCGATCCGTGAGTCATTCGTGTTGACAGTATTTGTGATGCATTGTGCATCGAGCCAAGATATTAGAGATTGCGGTTCCGATCGCATTGATGCAAATCCGCACGTCTTTTGGGGCCTCCCATTGAAAATCACCGTTGCAGTACTGCGGCAGACAGATGAATGAGACGTACCATTTCTGGTGCTATAATTGTAACCTATTAAAATTGTTTTTTGTATTTTTCTCTTTTAAATAATTAAATATGACAATAATATCATATGATGCTAGCAAGAAATTTTCTTTCTTGTGATTGGTAATTTTTTTCAGGTTTGAGTAGAGTTTGAATATGTTCCTTGTATGTAGTCATGATATGAATATACAAGAAATAACATGATAAAATTAGATCTTAGTATAAAAGCGTAATCCTGCCGTATCGGCCTACATACTCTTTACTACTTACTTTGTATACTTCTACTTTCCATCCTAATATTTTTTTATAAATATTCTACTTAATTAGTTTGTTTACGGCGCGTGGGTAGTGATCAAGTCGTCCAAGTGTTCCTATTCGGGAGTGTCTGAGGCTATATATAACTGGCATGCGGCGGCACGCTCCCGCCTTCCCGACCTCCGCTTTATGATATTATATGTCGACGTCGTGGTCGCGGGGCGATTGATGCCACCCTATGTTGTTTATATCCCTTTGTTTGTATGTTCGGATGTTAGTGTAAATAAATGAGATCTATGATTGTGTCGGCTTGGGATATAGTCTTCGCGTTGGCCTTTTGCGGTTTAGTGTGACGTGTGTATGAGTTCAATTAATGTCGGGCAGACATTTTATGTAGTGTGAATTTATAAAAATCTGTTATTGTTATTTCCACTAAGATTAATTGTTTTCTTTTTGGAACATTCAATCTCATGTGAATGTTCTAGTAAACGACGTTTCTAAAGTATGTATTCACATGTGGATATAAGTTGCAAATATTACCACTCCAAGTTGTTTACTTACCAGCTGTTCGTATCCAATACTGTAACGTTTTTTCTTATCGCAAACTCAATTTATAATAACCCTACCGTCAGATAGGGTTCTTACTCATTTTTTACTCGACAGGAAGCGGTGTGCGACTCATTAGAACATTTCGACGCGCGTGTAATTTCGTCTGGCATGTCGGTGGGCTCGCCACCTGTTATTAAGGGCTTAATATAACCCCACAGTTGTCGTCCGATGTCTTATGGAACATTTGATCCTTTCTTTATTGTATGTATGTAAAGATATAGACAGGTATTAAAAAATTCTTCATGATTATGTCGAATAAAAACATCACTCAAAGTTGTCACCGAACTCGCAGTATTTCAATACATAGTCTGTTTCTCACCAACCTTGTTGCATAAAATCAAATGCTTGCAACAAATAATGATGCTATGACGTGATTGTTAAGTATGATTGTTGTTTTTTCGCACTAATCAATTATATGTCTATTTACTAACTGTATCGTGTTATATCGTGCTAGCACAAAAACAAATGGTTTTCATCAATAGTTGGAGCTATTACGTATTAAACAGATAATGTCACGGCACTATGCTAAACGCAGCGTGGTCGGTCTCGTTCGTGAGTCCCGCGACATACATTATGCTAACGCGCTAATTACAATTCTTGCATTATGCCAGATTTCTTCTCCACGCGTGCGTACAGAATGTTTAAACATCACCTGCGTATTGTTTGTACTATCGAGAACAATTTCGCAACGTTTTGCGTTTGTATTTTTCATTGCATTTGTCATTGAATAGTTTTGTACTTATTAGTACATGAGTAGATAAGCACTTGTCTTTTAAACCGAAGAGGAATGCAGCGATACCACTCGTAGAATCACAGTTCGCCTAAATCATTTCTGCTCTTACATTTCCAGCAAGATCTGTTAACAGTCACTCTCAATCGCACCCTCGATAATAGACGAGGCCCACTGCCCTGCAGTGGGACGTATATGGGCTGATACTAACATTTCCATCGGGCTAGCACAGTCCTTAGGACTAAGGCTACTTTCCCACGGCATCCAGTTCTGCGGGAACGGTATTTTTACGGAATCCTGCAAAAACCACTGCTGTGTTCATAAACAGCAGTTTTCATCCCGTTTTTTGCGGTAGAGCAACAAGTGGTATATGGCACCCGATCCAGCAAAAAATGGTATGCAGGAAGCTAGTGGGAACATTCCCATTAAACTATACGTGTAATTAAACTGGATCCTGCATTTTACTGGACATTGTCATCCAGTTTGTAGTGGCAAAACCGAATGTCAAATTCTGACGGATCGGTTTTTTGCTGGATACTGTAAACAGGATAATCGTGTGAATGCTAGTATTGCAGCACGTACACTACTAAACGGGTTCCTGTAAAAAACTGTTCCTGCAAAAAACGGTATGTGGCCGTGTGAAAGTAGCGTAACTTGACATACTCAACTCTATTAATAAGACAGACCTACGATTTTAAAGCCATTGTCTTTTCTCTCCCCTGACGATATTAAACCTCTCTTTCCTTTAGTTCCATTTCCCTGTTGTATTCAAACGCAGGCATCCCTTGCCAACGTAGTCCTAAGGTTTTCGTGCCAAGTGACCATCTCGTGCAACATTCCCAGAATTTGTCCGCCACAGCGCACACCAATGATTACTGTGATTGACTAATCGCGTGATGTTACCATGGCAGTAAAAATACTACCATGGTAACATCACGCATGATAATAATATTCACAAGAGTGAATGCTATTGAGTTGCGTGTTGTAACCATGGTCGCGTGTTGTGCAACACGTGTCATCCCATGGAGATCGATGGTTGCATTAACAAAATCTGTTCGACCTTGACATTGTTGTACATTGTTGTTTGATTCGATGAAAACGTGCTAATGGTTGATTTAAATAACCTGTTGTATAAGGAATTTGTATGCTTAGAAATGCATGCAGCAGAAGTGCGTGGTGGCCTGTTGGTAACGGACTAGACGCGACTGCCAACATGTTCACGGTGGTCGCGGGTTCGAATCCCAGGGCACACCTCTGACTTTTCGGAGTCAAGTGTGTATTGATAGTCAATCACCACGCACTAAAACGGTGAAGGAAAACATCGTGAGGAAACCTGCATACCATAGCGATTTATAAAAAAATCTATGGTATGTAAGTCCGCCAACCCGCACTAGGCCAGCGTGGTGGACTATATGGCCTAACCACTCTCAATCGTACTCTCGATTGTAGAGGAGGCCCGTGCCCTGCAGTGGGACGTATATGGGCTGATACAGATGCTTAGAAATACCTACATGTTTAAATCTGTCGTAAATTAAAGGCGAGACTATCTTATATATAAAAATGAATCGCAAAATGTGTTGGTAACCGCATAATTCAACAACGCCTGGACCAATTTGGCTGATTTTGGTCTTGAAATATTCGTGGAAGTCCTGGGAAGGTTTTAGGGGTGAGAAAAATAGGAACATTTCTGAGGAAGATACTAAAAACCTTTTTTTTGGGTATCGTTCAAGCGTGATGCGTCCAGCCAGTATAGGATGATCTTTGTTTATTTGACGGGAGACGTAAAAGACGGTCCAGCTTCAACTACCACCCAACGTAAAATGATCTATCTTTCCATTGTCTTTCATTGACGGCTGACGAAATAGAACAAAATTCAAAAAATGTGTACATCGTGTATATAATATTATCTAGATACGGCGTCTTGCGCGTAATTTTGTTAAATGTAAATTAAAACGATGTCCACATCTACCAAAATCGCCCATTGTTTTTTGAGATTATTGCAACAGTTTTAAACAAAGTATACTCTATCGAAGCGTTTTGCCGGAGTATACCAAAATATATCTAATTATAATTTTTCGTTTTCATAAACGACATTGTTTTTTGAATTTATACTTTTAGATGCGCTGGGGGACATATTTAAATTTCGCATTAGTATTGTTTTCAGACTCAAGAATAAAAAAAATATTGGTACGTTGATGCCGTATCTAGACATTATAATGAAACGATATGCAGTTTTATATTTTTAAATATTTGTTCTATTACTTACGTCACCTGGTAAGGCAGTATGAAGGTTTTATTAATTTGTATATGGTAACGTAATAGACGCGACTGCCAACAAGTTAACGATGGTCACGGGTTCAAATCCCAGGGCACACCTCTGACTTTTCGGATTAATTTCTACGTGAAATAAAATCCGCCAACTCGCACTAAGCAAGCAGGGTGGACTATAATATCTTCTTCTATAATATAAAAATGAATCACAAAAAGTGTTGGTAAGCGCATAACTCAACCAATTTGGCCAATTCTTTTTTTAAATGGTTATTATTACTTTATTACTAACAAAAAGTAATGGCGTGCAATATTATTAGGAAAAACAGCATTTTGGTGCTGAAATAAGGGACGTAATATTGGATGGACAATAAAAAACGCTAAAGTTTTTAATGTAAAATTTTCATAAGGCAATCTTTATATGAACATGTATATGGAGAGACGGGATATAATAGAGTGGAAGGTACGGGAGAGGGCTGGGATAGCTGATAGATTTGATAGGACGAAATGTAAATGCACGTTATAAGACGGGATGGATAATAAAGAGAAAGGACGGGACGGATCGGGAAGAGACTGAACAGACGGATGAGACGGGATTGAGCCAGACAGTAGGATAGCTATGTCAAGTTTAGGTATACAAGAGATTAATACGAAAAATAACATGTATTTGGGGTGGAGTGGAATCAAAAAATATATGCACCCAGGCGAAGCTGGGTCGGGCCGCTAGTAATTTTATACAAATATGCTAAATCTTATTATTTGTGTGCACACAAATATATCTTTTGGATTCTAAAATGTTGATGTGCGATTGACGGAATTAGGTTAGGATATAGGATAATGTATTTACTGTGGTTATATTCATGTTAGTATCATACTTTATATATACCTTAGATTAATATTTAATTTATTCATCACAGTTGTTGTGTGTTAGCGACCTTGCAATAAGATAAATAAAATAGATTGTTTCTAAGTTCTAACTTAACAATACAATATGTATGATGTTAAAACTAATTATGGTTTTTGCTTATTAGGTTTGATAAAAACAATAATTTTATATTGCATTTTTGTTGAACTGGCGTTGTTCATAGCAGTAGTTTAGTTAAGTTTGAGTTCCATTCATTAATAGATTAATTAAATTTTGCCTATCCTAGAAAAAAACATAAGACTATAATATGTGATTGTAAGAACAACTAGTGATACACCCTTTCGATGTAATAACTTTCTAACTGAAACTCCCCTTACATTTTCATTAAATCCCCAGCTCGCGAAAGTCCATTAAATCAATTTTGTGTGCATGACAATGGTAATTTTGAAATTGTTATTGATAGCGCTATAAGTGTAGGGGCAATTGTATTAGCAAATTAGGGCAAGGCTCCACCACAACTCTATTTGCTGCACAACGCGTTGACAATAAGCGGACGTGCCATAATGCGCGGCCTCAGCGACCAATGGATCAAACTCTCCAATAATTGTCGGTATCGAAGTATCAGCAACCAGTTTAATGGGAGCTCTGTTGCTATTCATCATTGGCTCGTTAACAGGCAGCCGATGAACTTTAGATGCTTTAGCATCGTTAGTGCCAATTGCCTTTTGTTTATTAGTTTTTTAATAACGTGCAGTACAAAGAGAGCTTTTAGATTTTAGACATTCGTACATTTGGAAAACATCATTCACGGTGTTTGTAACCGATATGTCGACAGATATTGGTTACAATATGAGTACAAAGTGTACTGTATATGTTTTAATATAACTGTTTGTATAACGTGGTTATTTGTTGTTACAGTCAAAGCAGCGGGCATCGATTAAATGGCTGTTGTCGAAGGCGTTCAACAACAGGGTCCCGGAGAATCTTCAGGAGCCATTCTACAGGGATCATGAGGTAACTTGTTAATCTTCATATTTTATATAACAGAGAATTTGAAAAGATCTGTAACAAATTGGAAATTATAGTATTTGAAACATAGTTTCATTATTCACAACATTACTTTATCATAAAACGATTGTAATCGTCGTATAAGCATCGTATCGTAATAAAATCAAAACATACTAGACAAAGTGTACGCAAAAGTAAAGTAAGTAAGCGCGGATTCTTGGATCGAATGATTTGGCAATATCCAGATAAATATGGAAATTGGTAAATTGTCAATTGTTTAGTAATAAAATAGTGAATGGACACACGGACGTTTCCTTCCAGTGTTTACTGATGTTCATACAAACTGGGTTAAGTTCCCGCGGCGGATATTGCCTTTTACGCTCAATTTGTGTTCTGCAGCTCAGGTTAAAAGCCGTATTTATAAATGAGTTAACTGGAACTAGTTTTTAGCTTCGATCTAGATATTTTCGCATTAGCGACGGATTTTATCTTTTGTAACATTCTGCAAGTAATATTTTAGATCCGCTTTGATGTTTGCTTCGCCGATGGCATCCTTTTAGAGACTCGATGCCGGTTGAGCAATGAAAATATTTTAGATTCGATTGATGTTGTTTGATAGTATGAAGCGTGCACTTATGCAGTGATTCTCAAGTGATTGGTTTAATTTTTTCAATAGCCTACATTGAGTTCGTAAATAATTCGGTTTACACATGATCATTATGACCATATTTGCATATTAGATTACCCCTTTACTGAATCACCTAGTTACACCTAGTGATGATGGACTCAAAAACTATACTTTTGTAAGGAGGGACGCCTAATCCTAACAGCAGAATATAGTATTGAAGTAAAATGTCTGGTCTGAAGTTACTAAGTTAACTCGTCCTAGTTACGGTTTTATGCTTTTACGGACAATGGAGTTAACACCTAATTTCGTACACTTTTATGGCTTTCCGCCTATCATAAACCTAGCTTTATTGACATGCGTAAATTATAGGTCATGTAGTATAGCATAATTGTATGGTGCTAGATTTAGGTATTGGTAAGGAGGAAAGCAAACATTGAAATTTCACTTTGTGAGTTGTGTTTGCATTCGTGTTGTGCATTGAATTTGAATTATGTTTTATCGCTGAATAGATACTAGAGAATAGATTTTTATACTTATGAGATTAGATTCATACCGATCTCACATATTTTCTAGTCCTAACAAATGTACTAAAACAGAAAAAATATATTTGCATTGAATGTAGTTTATGTTGAAATTGTTCAATCGTTGTCAACAATTTTTATAGTGCATTGCAAGACAAAAGTAGTATTTAAAGAGAATCACATAATCATACATTTAGATTAATCTCACCTAGTTGTAACAAAGCGGTGGTTTGTGGGTCGTAGCTCCTAATTATGAGACGTCCCACACTGTGTTTACGTAAATGCGGCTTCCAACCAAACTCGTTTACTTCAAACTGATCTTTACACAACTATCGGTCTTCGGTGTGTTGGATCAAGTTTCTGTCATTTCACTATAAACGTTTCCATGAATCAATTGATTGATTTAAGAAGTATTTATCTTGGTGGATAGTGATAAATGTATATCTGCTTAGAACTTTACAAAGATGTTAGGGTTGATATCGTTCACTCCAAAATTCAGACAATTACTGGACAGTGGGCACCGATTTCTTTCCGTATATAAAAGATGTTCATTCGAAAATCTTCATCAATGAATACCATCTATATTTTTTTATTTTTTCACTCTAGGTATTTAACTTTACGCCCATTGTTCTCTCTGCGGGTAATAGCGTTATTTATTCGACGTAAACGATGTTTCTAACGTGTTCAATTGTGCAACTGATCGAGAGCAGCGTCGGCGGCCGTCGATCGTATTTCATCGCCATTGCTCCTAATAGAATTTCCTATAGCACATTGATCTTAAATATTGTTGATCGCAGATTCCTTGGATGCATATACGGAATTGCTTGCTGCAACTGATCAATTTAGTTATTTATCGTGAGAAGTAGAATGCTCTTATTAAAAAGGGCTCAGTAGGTGAACGATCGGGAAATTAATCATACAAACTGGCTTGAAAGTAGACCATTTGTATAATTGCCTACCGTCCGACAACGAGTAGAAGCAGATGATTTGTATAACTATGTGTTTAAGTTCGCCCTTTTGTTTAGTTTTGTCTGTTTGCTAGGTCTTAAATGGAAAGATAGATAAAGCAAAGAGAATTGATAAAAGTTTATAAAACCACAGTTGACTTGAATTTTATTTATACTTTTATTGCCGAAAGACTTGCTTTGTAACTGCGTCATGACTTATGTCCAAAAGCTGAATTGTTATATAAATGATTATAATTTATAATAATGTAATCGGCGATAATGAGCAAAAAGGAGTTTTGTTAATAAATTTTGTCCTAGCAAAGTAATTTATTGTGCTTGATGTTGCTCAATATTATGATTTTGATGTAGTATCGAAGTAAAATTGAATTGATTTATAAAAATAATTTTATTATCAACCGTCTTGAGGAACCAACCAGTGTTAGTTTTCTTTAATTAACGGAGAAGTTAACTTGGCTAGAGAATTTTTGTTTTTGGTTTGAAAACTCACACAGATTCAATCGAGCGGAACAAGAAGCCCTAAACCTCATGATTCACAAATGTTGACTGGTCACTTAACAAATGAGGCAATATTAGTTGCTTTCCAAAGAAAACAGACAGCATGTTCTAATAATGCATAGTCTGTTTGTGACATCATACGCGAAGGTTTTGCATGCTAAAGTATAGGCTGCCCGGAACGCCCACATAAGTGATTCTAACTGCGTTTATATAGAACAGCTATAATGGATAGCTGTACTCTTTGCCTTGTGTTCGGTTTAATTGTTCTCATTCGGTTTATAGTCGTTGTAATGATGCACTTACGATTATACTACACACCGTAATGCGCCGGAATGTTCATCGATTCTTTATATCGATAATGTGTTGTTAGAAATTCAGGTTTAATTGAATGTATACATACTTTTGATATGTAACTATGTCGGCACAATATTATGGAGCCTGGTTGCGAAAAGAAATGGCTTTTATTTATCCATAGTCCGGTTTTTTTCTCTTTTAAATAATACAAACTCGATGAATCGTGGTTTTTAACAATAAAAGTCCTTGAGAAAAGTAGCATAGTTTGTTCTAACAGGGAATACAAAACGTGCAATTGCACTTCGCGCTTCATGCGTGTATTAGACCAATAACGCGATATAAACTTTAACACAATAATCATTATGTCATACATTTTATGCCAGTAGGTGACAAACTGGGCGTGGACTCGTGTACCGGCATATATTATTTTGACCTCACTTATCCACTCATTGCATAACATAACACGTAGTTAGCGTTGTCTAGTCGTGCATGAGCAAAACAAATTCTCAGAAAAACACCACGGCTAGTTGAATCTCGAATATCGCGAAGATAATGTGCACTCGTTAGCGGCCAGGTTTACCGGCTTTCCGGTTTCGGACGGCGAAATCAACGGGATTACTCTGTTCTGTATAAATGTATACGTGTGCCGGCGAATCCGGATTTACTTGCTGTTTGTTCTATTAATATTGATTATACAGTACATTGTGAGACAACACCAGAATGTGTGTCAGCCAAGTTTGGGTTGGCGCTGTTATTGTGGATGCTGCTTGCACTGAATTGAGATATTTACTCAATTTATGTTTGATCAATTGCATTTGGTAATGTGTGTATCACGTTTATGCAATTATTTGGTGTTTGACTTTAGACGTAGGCTCGAAATCGTGCGTTGATAATCCGTTTTAACTGTACAAGACAATAAGGAAACACATTTATGAAGAGATCTGATATTGCCGCAGAAGCAATGTCGGAATACTATTATAATAAAGTCAGTTTTGTACCACAGTAATGAATTGTTTTACCATGACTATTCACTGATGTTAGTTTGGTATGCGTGGAATTGGGCTCGATGAGACATTACTCTAGGAATTTGTTGAGTTGTAGAACCGGATAATGATAACAAGTGACAATGCTGTTGTATTGGACAATCTACAAACCAGTCCAGAACCGAAGGGCTACCAAAGCTTTAACAAACTAACCGATAGGCCATAGGGACTGGGGTATGAATAAATATAACACCATGGTTACTTTATGACTTGTCTTTAGACAATTTTTAGGCATTAAGACAATATTTAAGCTCCAGTTTTGATAATAACTAAATCAGTAACTAACCAGAACCTGTTTGTTTAGTGTCTCAAGCATCATCTCGTTATTTGTTCTTAATAATACCGTTGCCGTCACTTGGCGTATGATCTATGGACTATTTATTCAAATAAATTATAACTTTCATTGAACAAATTTCGCCTTCTTGGAACTCTCATGTTTCGTAAGTCAAGTGTGTTTTTATAGAATCACATTAAGATGTAAGCCTTCTTCGCTTCAAAATAAAGTGGTTTTCTTTCGTTGCCGATCTTGGGATCGTCCGACTTTTTGCCAGTCACCGATTAAGTTGCCACATAACGACAACCCACGTATCGATTAGAATTGACATCAATTTGGTTTATTTTTAAATCTGATTCGTGGCTTACGTAATTTATTCTTTCAGCCTAACCTTTTACCATGGCTATCCTTGAATTCCGAGCTGGATATTGATCGGTGGCGCAGTCACCTGGGGTTGGCTTGGCGGTTGTCACGCGACGGTCCGCGGTCGCTGCTTTTGTTTCGTGGCTCATGTTTTTGGGAGTGCCGTATGACTCCATGCGTTAGCTAATTAACTTGGTGTTTTGGGTGCGATAATATGGCCGTGATGCGAAGGCATCGGCGTGCGACCCGCAGGAGGAATGTAAGTGTTTTGCTATTTGCTCGCGTATTGTTTGTGTTAGTGATGTAAGTGTGGCAGTAGGGCAAACTGTCCGTGTGGTTTGTTTAGTTTAAAGATTATCCTACGCAGACATTCAATGCTACTACTATATGAATATTGTCAGCTGGAATCGATGGTGGTAGTAATAAATTTCTTTCTTTCTATACTGAGAATGGTACAAAGCCTCGAACCCTTAGAATTTAAAGTAAATAGTTGAAGTTGATTAAAAATCCTGTTAATAGTTTAAATACTCCGCCGCTGAACTGGCGAGATTGATAAATTCTTCTACTTTGTGAAGCCACACTGAATGAATTTGATCGATTACGGGCTAATTGAGCTCACTTCATTGGTAAAGACTTATACTACCTGACTTTTTACACTATTACTTTATACCTAAGCCCATCAAATATATCTTTTGTTGTATTAAGACAACTCTTAATGGATGTTAAATATGTATTTAGGAATAACCTGTTACCACGACCCAAAAACTCGTAAAGAAACTTGTTTGTCAAAAACACAGTATTAGGTAATATTATACAACGGTGATATCACGGCACAAAAACACATCTCGACATATTTCGCTATCTGACAGCTGCTACTTGGAACATTTCGACCCATTTAATGTGTTGTTTTAGTTGACTGCCGTTTGTGTATAATACGTTACCGTGTTCAGTTTTTAAATTCTGGGTTTGTTTACTTTTTTTTAGCCGTGGTTGCGACACAGATTGATATGGGTGATAAATACACGAATGTCGAAACAATCGCACAGTGTTGACCGCATTGTAAGAGATGTTTTTTTTTCGTGGGAATCACCAACTACAAGACACTTCACTTCCACTCTTTTTTTTCGTCGGCAGAGGTCGAGCCCTCCATCTTTTGGACTACTGTATCACGAAAGCTCAAATTGGTCTAGCCATGGCGACGTGTCCATTTTTACATACAATATTCTATTCCTACTTATAAGAATCGAATCCGCAATCCCTTAAAAGAGTATTCCAAGTGTCTAGTTGTTACGCTAAAATTGATCGTTAATATAACATAGCTTTTGGTGCAGTGATCAAAACGCTCACTTCCCACTTGATTAGACACAGCACGGTAGCCGGCGCTATTTGCTTCAATACCTTCAACTTATATGTAGGTTCTGAGTTAATATCGCAGTGAAGTGGAAATGTTAGTTTTCATTCAATACAACTTTTTTCAAGTTAGAAATTTTCTGATTCATTAATTTCGTTTGTTATTAATATGACATTTTTGGATACGATTTTTTGACCGACTTCAAAAGAGGAGAAAGGAGGAATCAATTCGACTGATTTTTGTTTTGTATGTTTGTTATGGTAGCCTTTGCAGATACCCTTCTGAAAACATGTTACAAAAATATATTGGAGCTGATTAGATTTCTATCTACATTGCTGACATGAAAAAATAGCGTTCGAAATAAGACTTTTGGATTTTACGCTACTCATGTTAACGACCTACTATACGATTTAAAGCGTAAAAAAGTCTTGAGATTTTTGTAACCAAACTCAGTCGTTGTCCAGCTATCAAGAAAATAATCACTATAAAAGCTAACTTGTTAAGCTGGAAATATTCCTGTTTCGAGAAATTGATTTATCTATAGTCTGGCGCTGGACGGATGTCCATTAAGGATTGTTGTTGGCAGCGGGTTCAAGGGCCAGTGTGTTTGAATCAGAAATATCCTTACGACAATGCGGGACGCGGCAGCAACGCTGATTTATTGCGCACTTCCTAAAGGAAGCCGAGGCTCCTTCGCGGAATATGTTATTATAGAACCGTCTGTGTCGTGTTTTAATTACGACATAGTTGTCTGGTGTTTTTCTTTTATAATATAAACTTGGCAAATGAGGAAGCAGTGCGCCTAATGTAATGACCATTCCGCATTTCAATACTTATGGAATCTTAGATGCGTTGCAGGATTTCATGATTGAAGCATTGAAGCATGGGAATTATAAGCGTTGTTAATATCCCTTCATATATATTTTTTTTATATCATTGAATGGCGAGACGAGCATGCCGTTCGCCTGATGGTAAGCGATACGACCGCTCATGAACAGTAGCAAAACCAAACAACACCTTGAATTACAAACCAATGCTTGGCATTCCACTGCGCTCGCCATCCTGAGACAAAAGATGTTAAGTCTCAATATGTCCAGTAGTTACTCTGGCTACAATGTCCTTCAATCCGAAACACAACAGTGCATTTAAACTGCTGTTTGACGGGAGAAAATATAATCTCAATAATCTCAATAATCTCAATAATCTCAATAATAAAAGAATAATCTCAATAACTGAATAAAATTTAACAGTAAATTGTTTGGATACATTTTCGTTTGGGTGGTACCAGTTGAAGCCGCAATGACATTTCGTTCGTTCGTCTGGGTCGTCGTTTCGTAGGTTTATAATGAAATTTTATACTACGTCAGCAGAAATCGATCAGTGTCTCTGAAACGTTTTTGATTATTCATAACTCGGTTAAAATTCTATGAATACAATTTACAAACGTCATACTAATTGAATAAGAATTGGTTCGTTAGTAAAGTATGACAGAAAGTATTAAAAAATGCTGTTCCTTTTTAATATAATCTATACGGATCATAAATTATAATTATGGTTGATATATTTAACTTATATTTTATGACCGACAGCCTGCCTGACATCAAATAATATTTCAACAAAATTAATGCGATAAATTGGTAATATGACGTTCAAAGTTTAACTGACTGGCGACGGTTCGCTTGTATACGCAGATGTATTTATTTTATTTTTATTTTATTAACTTTATATACCAAGCAGTATACAGGCGGACTTAATGCCAGGGGCATTCTCTAACAGTCTACCTTTGGGTGAAGCAGAAATGGAGTACAGCAGGTTTTATTTACATTTATATAGGGGAGAAAAAAAATAGTAAAATATTTAAATAAGTGTACACTGTACTAAGATTAAAATGAACATACATACATTATACATACAACATAATATATATCTACATATACAACATGTAACAGATTTAAATGTAAAAGCGGAAAGTAGTACGTTCAGAATCAGCTACTGAACCGATATTAACATTTTTTTTGGTAGGTATTTTTTTTCAAAATAATTAGTTAAGACCAAGTAAATTACAGACACTCTTTCATTTAGTACTCCGAACAAACGAAATTGAAACGTAACTTCAGGACATAAGATCATTTTTAAATGAATCACTAAACGAATACTCTAATAATTAAATCATGAACAAAAATGAACTTTATGTCGATAGTCATAAAGTTTATTTAAGCAATCTATCATTAATCAAACGCACACAACGATAGGCCTGAATAAACGTAATAAGCTACCAAAATAAATAACTATCATATTCTCTTTTCCGCACATTTAACTACAACTAGATAGAGCAGGATGCAGCTATTGTTTAATGCAATTTGATCCATCGGACAAACGACGCGACGGCGCGCGCGGCTGTACATCAAAAGGTTATAGGGATGCGCCGCGAAAAAAATTACTCCCGGGATTTGCAAGACCGGGCGATCCAAATCCCGCGCAATACATGCACTTAAATGAAACAAATTAAATTGTAACAAAATCACTATGAAAAGAAACAACAAGTAGGTATTTCTATGAAAAATAATTTCGCGGAACGTTTAAATGGTGATAAATTCGGTTTATAATTTTGCTACAATGTATGCGGAATCCCGGTGTGTCGGATATCCCGTTATTGCAATCCCTAAATGGGCATTGGGCACCGACAATGTGAAAAAAATCTAGTCGTGCACCGCAGTTATCTGTGTCTACTTGTGTTTAAGTGTTAAGTAGATATTTCGACATCTTTCGCGCGCGATGTCTTTTCGGTATTCGAATATTGAATACACTGAAATGGTGAGAACTTCCGCACTCTGTGGTGATAATGTATCATTGGCATGCAGGACATTTAACAACAGGCACGGCACCAGTGTAGTGTCCGACAGTATCTCGATGCTGAGTTCGGAGAGCGCTGGATAGGTCGCGGCGAACCTGTGCAATGGCCTCCTAGGTCACCTGACTTGACGCCTCTTGACTTTTTTTGTGGGGTCGTAATAAATCTCTATCGGTATACTTCAGTGAAAGTACTAATGTGGAGGAACTAAAAAGTAGAATAGTGGTAGCCTTCCTAAAAGTGAAAAGTGACACTGAAGTTTTACATAAATTACGTGAACAATTACGCAAATGTGCATCAAAGTGTATCAAGGTGGTGGACATTTCGAACATATTTTAAAAAGAAATCGCCACATGAGTGCCATGTAACACGTAAGTTAATTTTTTTGTATTTTTTGTGTTGTGATTCCCAATCTAGTCTTCGTTGTTAGATATTGCGTTATCTTATTATCTTATTCATTAGTAATGCAAAATAAATGACGCCCGTATCCTGCCGGCCTGTAGGAACTAAGTTTAGCGGAAGTGAAATTAATAATATTTTATAGCCGATTCATGCAAAATATTGTCTTATGTTGAGTTCGTACGCATTATATCTTGTAAGTAAAATATTTAGATTTTATAGTCAAAACACAAATGTTATGCTTACATATTAAATTAATAATAATTTGTTTACCAAGCCACCAAGTAATCGGTTACATACGTAATTTGTATTTCGTTTATTGTCAGCTGTTTCTGCCGGCGGCGCAGCGTTCGACGTTAGGTACTCGTGTGAATGGGTCTTGTGTACATGTGTGCGTGTCCGCGAGCGTGTGTAGTAGTGCACTCTTATTTGTAACTCGTAAGGTAACCATGTTAAGTGCCTACATTTGGTATAACTAAAATCATAAATAAAAGATTTTGTAATTATGGTAGTACGATTTCAAAGCATAAACTATGATTGCAATAATATTTTAAAGTTGGGGTGTCTGAGGTTGTGAATTAATCCTGTTACACGTTGTATAAATATATACACATACATACATACAACAATATATACAACTTACTTAATCTGTCAATTTAGCGATTTTTTTTTGAAGAAACAATTCCCGAACTCTTACCTTAAACACATAACGGTTAGTGGCCGCTCTAACTTCGAGTGGGAGGGAATTCCATAAAAGAATGGATTGCACCGTGAAGGAGGAGTGTATAAAATCAGAACTGTGGGTTGGACATTGAAGAAGGAGACTATGAGACGAGCGGAGATTTCTATCGTGGTTAGACCCAAGGTATTGAAAGTGATGTGTTAGGTAAGATGGTGCAGTAGGAGATGTTAATATAGAAAAGAGAGTGAGAGTAGTGAGAGCGCGCAGGCTGCGGCGTTGACGAATGGGTAACCACTGAAGTTGGAAACGATAAGAAGATACATGATCGTATTTGCGAAGATTGTAAATAAATCGAATGCAGTTATTGAGAAGGCGGTCGAGTTTGTTGAGAAGATCTGCATTTAGGTCGTAGTAGCATACATCACCATAGTCAATTATAGGGAAGATTAAGGTTTGAACAAGCATTACTTTGGTCTTCACAGGGAGAAAGTTCTTCAAACGATAAAGCATTCGGAGAACACTAGTGACTCTCTGACTTATAGAAATAACTTGGGGTCGCCAGCTTAGTGTAGAGTCTACTAGTAGCCTAAGATCCTTCACGACAGAGCACCATGCAATAGGTGACCCATCATAGGTAACCGGTGGTATAGTTGATAAATCGACTCTGTTCATCATACGTTGGCTACCAACCAAGATAGCCTGACATTTGAGCGGGTTTACGGATATGCCGAAATCATCCGACCAATTTTTAATATACCCCAGATCCCTATTAACTTTGGCAATGGCTGTATACAAGCAGTCCACACCAGATTGAGCATAAAGCTGTAAGTCATCGGCGTAGAGGTGATACGAACATTGAAGATTCTGGGTTATGAGATTAATAAAAATTGAAAATAGAAGAGGAGAAAGAATACCGCCTTGAGGCATACCAGATTCTAGGTCACACCAATCCGACGAAGAGTCATTGATGCGCACCAACTGCCGGCGCCCTCGAAGATAGGATGTGAACCATTCCAACGCAACTGGTGAGATCTTGAGATGGGAAAGGATGGACAAGAGGATGTCATGGTTGACGTTATTAAAGGCATTCGAGATGTCAACCAGCACCAACACGGTGATTCTGGTGTCCTCCATGCCTGCTCTAATGTCACCAATTACTTTGAGGAGAGCGGTAGTGGTGCTATGGCCAGGCCTAAATCCAGACTGCAGCGAGCTCAATAAATTATTGGAGTACACAAATTTGGACAGTTGTTTGTGGGCACAGGTTTCTAGCACTTTGGATAGGAAGGGAAGGATGGATATAGGTCGGAAGTGGGTAGGGAGAGTAGGGTTTGAAATTTTAGTGAGAGGAATAACATAGGCTTTCCGCCACAAGGACGAAAAAACACCACTACTAAAAGAGAAATTAATAATGTGGGAAAGAGGGGAGAGGAGATGTTCTAATACTGCAGTAATCATGCGACGGCTTATGCTATCGCAGCCCACAGCATTAGACTTTATGGACATGATTATCTTCTTAATCTCATCCGGTGTAGTTGGAGAAAAACTAAAAGAATCTATGTCAGGCTTGGGGAGGTTAGCAATAAACTTCATAGAACGACATTTGGCTTGATGAACCATCGGAGAAGATGTGCTGAAGTGACGATTAATATCATCTAAGCCAATGGTTTGTTGGAAGTTAGTGTCTTTCTGCTTGCCAATACCTAGAGTCCTAAGGAACTTCCAGATATTAGCAGATGAAGAGGAGGTGATGTTATCGAGAATGTGTCGGCGTTTAGTGTTTCGTATCACCTGATTACAGCGATTTCTTACGGCCTTATAAAGAGTCCAGCTGTCGTCCGAACGGCATCGCTTAAATTTTCGAAATGCCCGATCTCTGCGCCTCATCATCGCTCGAACATCATCCGTCATCCAAGGAGCTGGAGTTCGTTTTAATTTGACTTTCCTGACGGGAGCATGGATGTCAAACAGCGCCTGAACACGGGTGTTAAACATGTCCACTTTATTATCAATGTTAGTACATCTGTCTGTCAGTTCATCCCAGCAAAGTTGTGCAGCATCCGCAGACAACTTTTTTGGATCCATGCGACCAAAGCAACGCAAGAACAATACCTTAGGATGGGATTTAGGGGGTTTAAGGGTGTATGAAACGTAGATGAGGTCATGGTGGGAAAAACCAGGAGCGGGAAACTGACCGTGACAAAAAACACTGCCAGGGGCAGAAGTAATGATTAAGCCGAGCCAGGTGTCATCTGCATGCAGCTACCCGGCCAATCGCGGCTAAAACGGTCCCGCCGCCAGCTCCTGCACGGGAACCGCGACGACGTGCCCGAGGCAATCGTAAACGCGCCCCGCCTCGGTCGCAGACACCACACCCGCCCCCACAACCCACCACATCCACGGAGACTCCGTGGACTGTGGTGGCAAAGAGGGGCAAGAAGAAGTCCCGGGCGGCCCAACAGCCGGCTCAGGCCCCACGCAGGGCTGCTCCCCAGCTCCGCCTCCCGCGTAAAGCCGCCGTGACTCTCACGGTGACGCCGGAGGCGTTGAAGCGGGGTATTACATACGCGCAGGTCCTGCGTGAGGTCCAGCAGAAGGTGGACCTGGCCAGCCTCGGCATCACAGCCGGGCTGAAGTCGCGGCGAATAGCCACCGGGGCATACCTCTTCGAGGTGCCCGGGCCCGAGTCGGAGGCGAAGGCCGACTCCCTCATCAACAAAATGAGGGAGATCCTTCGCGGGTCGGAGGAGAACGTTCGCGTCTCCCGGCCCGTGAAGACTGCGGAGCTGCGTGTCTCGGGGTTGGACGCGTCAGCAACCTCCGAGGCAGTCGCAGCGGCCATCGCCCATCTCGGCGAGTGCTCCCCCGACGACGTCAAGGTCGGGGAGATCCGCGACGAGCGCTCGGGCCTGGGCGCGGTGTGGCTCCGCTGCCCAGCAAAGGCAGCGGAGAAAGTGGTGAAGGCGGGGCGCGTCCTCGTCGGATGGGTGGCAGCGGGAGTACGCCTTCTGGAGGCTCGCCCAATGCGCTGCTTCCGTTGCCTCTATAAGGGGCACGTGCGCGTACAATGCACCGGCGAGTGCGACCGCAGCGGGCTCTGCTACCGCTGCGGTCAACCGGGACATAAGTCCCGGGAGTGCTCCGCGGACCCGCACTGCGCAATTTGCGCAGATGCCGGGAAACCCGCGGACCACCGGGTGGGTGGCAAGGCCTGCGCTGCCTCCTCGGTCCCGCACCGTACACAACGCGGTGTGGGAGCCGGGGTTGCGACGCGGCCGCAACCGTCCCGCCCTGAGGCGATGGAGATCGCCCATACATAAATGGACTTAAGTTTCCTCCAGGCGAACATCAACCACTGCCAAGGAGCACAGCACATGCTCGAACAGTCCCTGGCGCAGTGGTTGATTCACGTGGCTGTGGTCGCCGAGCCATACTCTGTCCCTGCCCGCGACGACTGGGCAGGGGACCTTGATGGCTCGGTGGCCGTCTTCACCCAGGGCGCCGCCGGCTCTCCGCTCTTCGAAAAAGTAGCGAAGGGTGCGGAAGAGAGCGCTGCGGGTGGCCATTGCGCAAGCGAAGGCCGCGGCGAACGAGGAGTTCCGGAGGTCTCTGGACAGAGATCCATGGGGGCGTCCGTACCGTGTGGCGATGCGGAAATTCCGCCCATGGGCGCCCCCTCTGACACAGAGTCTCCGGACCGATCTAGTCGAGGATGTCCTCGCGGCCTTGTTTCCGGCCACCGAGGAGTTCACTCCTCCACCGATGGCGCCACGTCCACCGGCGCCATCGTCGTTGGTTTCGGTAAGGGATATCCCGGAGGTTTCGCCGCAAGAGCTAGAGGCGGCAGTGCTTCGGCTGCGGGGCAAGAACTCGGCCCCGGGTCTCGACGGGGTGCCCGGTCGTGTCTGGGTGCTGGCCGTCGAGTCACTGGGTACGAGGCTCCGCGGCCTTTTCTCCGCGTGCCTTGAGCAGGGCATCTTCCCGTCGCGGTGGAAGACGGGCAAGCTTGTCCTGCTCCGCAAGGAGGGGCGACCCGCAGATTCGCCCTCGGCCTACCGGCCGATCGTATTGCTCGACGAGGTGTGCAAGCTCTTCGAGCGCGTAGTCCACGCGCGCCTCGTCGAGCATTTGGAGGGTACGGGCCCGGATTTGGCAGACTGCCAGTTCGGGTTCCGGCGGGGCCGGTCGACGGTCCACGCGATTCTGCGGGTGAAGGCACAAGCGGAGCGTGCGGTGTCCCGGGGTAGGGTCGTGGTGGCGGTGTCTCTCGACATCGCCAACGCGTTCAACACCATGCCCTGGGCCTGCATCGAAGAAGCACTGCGGTACCACGAAGTGCCGCCCTATCTTCGGCGTCTGGTGCACTCGTACCTTTCTGACAGGTACGTTGTGTATCCGGGCGCCGACGGGTGGCACCGTAGGGAAGTGTCATGCGGTGTTCCACAGGGCTCGGTTCTTGGGCCGCTCCTGTGGAACATCGGCTACGACTGGGTGTTGCGTGGTACCAACCTTCGGGGCGTCGCTGTCGTCTGCTACGCGGACGACACACTAGTGACAGCGACGGCCAGGACATTCCAGAGGTCCGCCCTGCTCGCCTCGTTCGGTACTGGACTGGTGGTGAGCAGGATTCGGCGACTGGGCCTCACGGTGGCCCTCGACAAGACCGAGGCCGTGTGTTTCCACGGTCCTCGGTGTGGGCCTCCGCCTGGGGCCCACATCACAGTGGAGAGCGTGCGGATTCCCGTCGGCTCGAGGATGAAATACCTCGGTCTCGTCCTCGACAGTCGATGGGATTTCCGCGCGCATTTTGCGGAGTTGTCGCCGAAGCTGGTGAGGGCGGCGGGCGCACTGGGGCGCCTGCTGCCCAACACTGATGGTCCTGGCATCCCTTGCCGAAACCTGTATGCTGGAGTCGTGCGGTCCATGGCCCTCTACGGGTGTCCCGTTTGGGCCGGGTCCCTGGGCGATCGTTGCGTCCGCCTGCTGCATCGTCCGCAGCGCATGGTGGCGCAGCGAATAGTCAGGGGCTACCGCACGGTCTCGCACGAGGCGGCCTGCGTATTGGCGGGAACTCTGCCCTGGGTGCTGGACGCTAAGACCCTCTCGTCAGCTTTCTTCCGGCGAGAGGAGGCGTCCGGGCGTGGGCAGAGGTTGGTCCCCCGAGAGGTCGAGGCCATGTTGGCCTCCCTCCGCAGGTCCGCTGTGGAGGAGTGGCGTTCCAGGCTGGAGAACCCTAGTGCTGGTACGAGGACCGTCGCGGCAGTGCGACCTGTCCTCGAACAGTGGCTGGACAGGCGCCACGGTGCGCTGACATACCGGCTGACGCAGGTGCTCACCGGGCATGGCTGCTTCGGTGCGTACCTGTGTCGCATAGCCGGAGCGGAGGAGTCCGCCGTGTGCCACCATTGTGGCAACTGCCGTGAGGACACGGCCCAGCACACGCTAGAGGAGTGCCCAGCCTGGGACGAGGAGCGCAGCGCTCTCGTCGCGGTCATCGGAAGTGACCTTTCGCTGCCGGTCGTGGTCGCCGCCATGGTCGGCAGCCGGAGGTCGTGGCGAGTCATGCTCTCCTTCTGCGAACGTGTCATGTCGCAGAAGGAGAGCGCTGAGCGGGATCGGGAGCAGACCGATCCCGCTCGTCGCCACAGGAGACGTAGGAGGCGCCGGGACAACAACTAACCCGGCGCCGCAGAGGCCACGCGGGGCCGCCGTCCCTACCTTGGCGGCCCCCGAGACGTGACGCTACAAGCGTCCCATGCCGCGTCGCTAAGCGGCGGTGCACAAGAGGCGGTCCTGGCGCGTCCGCTCAACGGTAACCCAGGGCCGTCTCTGTAGTGCACCGATGGTGGCCGACGCGGGGTTTTTAGTCGGTATTTCGGCGCGTATTGTGGTAGGGACCCGACCCAGCGGCCGCCCGTCCACATCCACGGGCGGCACAACATCTCGCTGGGCTCGGAAGGCGCCGGTGAGTCCGACACACCCTCGCCCCTTCGGGGGTGGGATGGTCCGTAAAGGGATTTTCCCCGCGAGAAAAAAAAAAAAAAAAAAAAAAAAAAAAAAAAAATGTGTCATCTGCATCAATGTTGTGATGAGTGGCTTGTAGAGGCAGGACATGCAAACTGGCAGACTCGAGAATGTCAAGGAGTTTACGGGAACGTGTGGAACATGGAACAAGGAAGTTGGTGTTGAAATCTCCCATGATGATGTGGTGTACGTAATCCGACCCTAAAGATTCCAGAACTAGTTCAAGACTGGAGAAGTATTCTATTGCAGGAGGACAATAAACCACTCCAAGTATGGATTTCACTCCCCTGACCCAAACCTCTAGAAACAGATACTCAGCAGAAGTATCACAACGGGAAGAGGAGGAAGTTAAAATTTCGTATGGAAAATCGCTACGGAGATAAATCGCCACTCCACCCCCCCTTCGATCAATCCGATCATTTCTGATCAAAATGAAGCCGGGAAGAGGATAAATGGCCGAAGGAAGGTGAGGTTTGAGCCAAGTCTCGGATACTAGAACGGCATGAACGTTAGTGTCGCTGAAGGTTGTCATCAAGTCATTATAATGACTCGGTATACTTTGCGCATTGATATGACAAACGTTCAAGTGGAGACGACCTTGACAGTTGAATATTTCACGTACCAGATGTCCAGGTTCATCAGTAGTTGAACAGAAACTATCATCACTACATGTGGAATTGGATTCATTGACAGAATAATATGAGCTATCTGAATTCATATATACGTACAACTATGCAAAAGAAATAAAAAAATACACACCATACATATGATATACAGGGTATATCAAGACTGCTACCGAAAACGAAGCCGGGTGGTAGTTTAAGCGACTTCAGACACAATGCAACAGAAAATGTTGGAAAAAAAGTGTCAATTTTTTTTGTAATTTGTTTTATATGGTCGTATTTGGGTGGTAAATACATTTTTTCGTAAAATTATAGTGTATACCCTTTTATTTATAAAAACTCTAAGGTATAAAAGAGTTGAAATGATTATTTTAGCAAAAACTATGGATTTACCACCCAAAAATGACGATATTTAAAAAATGATAAAAAAAATTGAAGCGTTTCTTAGCAATATTTTTAGTTGCATTGTGTTTGCAGTCACTAAAACTAACACCCGGCTTCGTTTTCGGTAGCAGTCTTGAGATACCCGGTATATTATACACTAATTTTATTTAATACTACTTTATGAAATACTAGCGGCCCGACCCAGCTTCGCCTGGGTGCATATATTTTTTGATTCCACTCCACACCAAATATGTGTTGCTTTTCGTATAAACTCTTGTATACCTAAACTTGACGTAGCTATCCTACTGTCCGGCTAAATCCCGTTTCATCCGCCTGTTCAGTCTCTTCCCAATCCATCCCGTCTCTTCTCTTTATTATCCATCCCGTTTTATAACGTGCATTTACATTTCGTCCTAACAAATCTGTCAGCTATCCCACCCCTCTCCCGTACCTATTTTACTTTATGTCCCTTCTACCCATATGTATCTATATACATAAACATATAAAGATTGCCTTATGAATTTTTGACATTAAAAACTTTAGCGTTTTTTATTGTCCATCCAATATTCCTTCTCTTATTTCAGCACCAAAATGCTGTTTTTCCAAAAAAATATTGCACGCCATTACATTTTGTTAGTAATAAAGAGTTAAAATATAAAATTTCATAGACATAACTTCAGTGGTTTCGATTTTTTATGTTTAGAAAAGGTAAAAAAAATGAATACAAAATAAAAGTTTGCCCAATTTTAATAAAAAATAAATTCTACCGAATCTTTTGACCGTTTCCAGCAACATTTTCGATATTAATTAAAAAAAGTATACTTACAACACAAAAGCCGTTGTTGGTGAAAGCTCGTGCCACGTGTTGAGTACTTTTGAGGTTATGAAAATCACTTGATTAACTAATTGCAAAATACACTCAAAATTGATAATCACCTGTAGACATCTGGCGGGGATAACTAATTAAATGACGATTGATCAGTTTTCGACCGGAGAGGAAAAATGATTAAATTACTAAAATGGCTATTAAAAAATAAGGGTTGATCGTAGAAGGGTGAAAATTGAGGATTGTATGTATTTTTGTATGTTGTATCATAAAAAAATAGTAATTAAAAAATATTTAGGGATGGACTACCCCTAACATTTAGGGGTATGAAAAATAGATGTTGGCCGATTCTCAGACCTACTCAATATGCTCACAAAATTTCATGAGAATCGGTCAAGCCGTTTCGGAGGAGTATGGCAACGAAAACTGTGACACGAGAATTTTATATATTAGATATCAAAAGCCAGTCATAACTGCACCACCCGCCAGCTAACACTCTCAAACACAGTAATAATTAAAACATGAGAAAAAAAAAACAACAAGGAAAATGAGTTACAAAAATATAAATAAAATTAGAAAAAAAAGAAATTTAGAAACAAAAATACAAAATAGAATGGAAAATGTTTAGTTTTGGAACGCAACATTTTAACCGAGTATAGACATAAAAAAAATATATAAAGAGGGTAGGCTAATATACAGTACAGCAAAAATAGTGACACTTATAAAATTAAACAACAACACAGTGTGTGGTCATTGAAAAAGGTATAAAATAATATGGTAAAGATAAAACGATCCAAAACATCTGGCAATCGTAACTCAGATCATTGAAGCATTGAAAAACACTATGGCTTACGCGACTTCACATTCGAGCGCGACGTAGATGATGTTCCGGGGGCCGGGGCTCCTTCGTGCTGTCGACGAAAACGATGCAGTCACATTCGGATACTTCCCTGTTAAGGAATTGAGTCCTTCTATTGTGGAGAATTTATTACGACTTCCGTCTGGAGCTTTAACAACGATTACGCCGTCCTGAGTCCAACAAGCTCGCATACCGAAGTGCTGACGTGCCTTGCTAAAGATGTTTTGTCGTGACCTCGTCAGGAACTCTTTGATTGAAGTTGGCGAGCCTCTCAACTTAGTCTTTGCAGCCCACACAGAGGACCTGTGAATCAAACTGGAGAACCTAACAAGGATCGGCCTGTGGTGCTCTTTATTCGGAGTGCCAATTCGATGGCATATTGTTATACAGGACGATGAAATTTCTTTTAGTGCCATGATGCCATTGACGATAGCCAGGACGGTATTGGCACAATTTTCTGTCTCAGCTTCCGGCACCCCTTGAAACAAAAGGGCTTTACGCCTATGCCTGGTCTCCAGTGCATCCACCATGTTGGTGCACTCCGTAATTTGTTGCCGCAGTAGCCGGAGCATGTTCAGCATGAGTTCCCGAAAGGTCCTGAACTCTTCTGCCACTCGAGCGACGGTGTCCTTGGCTGCACCCCCTGTCTGCAGTTGTGCTTCCAGTTGAGCCATGCGCGTCGAAAATCTCTCCTCTAGTTTGCTCTGAGTGCTCTGGATATCCGCTAGTGTAGCCATAGTAACGTCTGATAGATTTAAGTGCAAGTCCAATCTCAGTGCAAGTGTTTAAGTGCGTGCCGGCAGGCAGTGTTTACTAAATTGCGTCACATAAATAGCGTAAATGTAAGTAAAGTGAATTAACTCTTTGTCCAGCGCAATACACAACTTTTATAGCTATTAATATTAAAAACTAAATTAAATAAAATTTTGTAACCGAAAACACGTCTTTTCGTAACACCTGCCAGTGTTGTAGATGTACTTACTATACAAGCTTAGAGAAAATATATACATAGATTGTTTTACATTTCTTATGAGATACAGAAATTACAAAGTAATGCTTGACATTCCGCTGCGCTCATCAGTCATCCTCAGTCATAAGATGTTTAGTCTCAGTATGTCCCGTAGTTACTCTGACTAAAATGTGCTTCCAACCGGAAAACAACAGTGCATTTACACTGCTGCTTGGCCGTCGTTTGATAATTTTCAAGTCAGCATACAATACGATTTTATTTAAAGTTAACCCATCATTGTACAATGACAAATTGAATACAACCTACGCGTTCTACATTTAACTTTACTTAAAGAAATGTTAACAATGAAATAAAAGTGAATGAAATGTAGATACATTGAGGCACTGGTGGTGGACAATGGACCCTCACCCCCGAGAGGGAGCGGGGGGAGGGTTAATGCTACGTGAAACTGATACTGTATTGTACTGCGGGATTAAATGTACTCGCATTCAATGTAAGTTTCGCATAGCTCATCGTCTATTTGCATGTAGGTAATGTACTACGAATTGTGAGCGCCTAGTTCGTAGTGGTTGTTTGATAAATAAATACGTACTAGTAAATATGAAAATGAAAATCGGCTTTTTGCTGAGTGACGTTCACCCGCTAGTCACAGCCACGACGCGACGTGCAAAATTCATCCTTCTTTTTAAATTTCTTTTTATGTTCTTTTTACCGATACGTGTTCGTCGTTTTGTTTGCTAGAGACAAAAAGTTTTTTTTTCTTTCTTACTTTTTTTATATAATACATGTAGTTGGCACTAATATGATGTTGGTCTTGTGAAGGGGGCATTAAAAAGGGGAGGTTCTAGTTCAGTAGTACTACATAGGGAAAATATTTTGTACTTAGATTATATACTCGTCTAGATTGAGCAATGTCAACAAACGATGCGCTAAAAGTGTCCTCACTTTCGTTGATATGTGTGAGTACGGGTCATGTAATTATTGTAATCCAACTGTCAAGGTGTGTGTGTTTAGGGATGCCTACTCCAGATTATTAACTTAACTTTCCCCCATTATTTGATATACAAAATAGGTCAAATAAAATATTTTTTTCTTTATTTAAAGTAAATCATACTATTAATTATATTTATAACGCATTTTAGTAAAAACAATAAAGATCTAAACCCATCTCCTAGTGTTTGTTTCCGAATAGAATTAACTCTTTGGATTTATTGCCTGGGCTGTTATCTGATTTCTGTATTTATGTAAAATATAAATCATCATAAGTAAAATGTTCGGAACACACAACTGAAGTCATGTGAGGCTACGAATGGTCTTCTTTTCGTTTCGTTTCGTTCGTTTCCGCTGTGTTATGTCTCTCCAGCAATTTGCTAGTACGGAATCCGTAGGACGTCTAAAAATATTATTAGGACCTTGAATAAGTTCTCGCTGTTTCTTCAAAGATGACAATAGCAGTACCCCGTTTATGAAATTTTGAATGGTACATGCAAGGCAAAGAATTAATAAAATTACTATGAAGTGCATGTCGTCGTGGGTTTCATTAATATCGTGTAGGTAAGTTTTATTTACTCATTTAATAAATAATGCCATTCTTCTTGTTGTTATTCTGATCGAAATATTATGTAATGATATTTGTGTTTTATAGTTTCTCCCAGAGTTTCAACAAATTTTCCTAGTAATAAATTGACAACACTGGCCAATGAAACTCATCTTCAAAATAATGAATTAAAAGTTCATGTTTTCTTCAAATAATAGTGGTTTAACAATAATGTTACCGATAGAAAGTGATATTGGTATTATTATACAGTTTTCCCACACAATTGCGATACAATTCGACAGCACAAACCGGCATAATTAATTATTTTTCGGGAGCACGTTATCCATATGTAGTTCAAATGACACTGACGTACGTGAGAAGCGAGTCTACCAAATTTGGTAGACTTTTTTTGAGCCGCACGGTGAGGTGTGATGTGTCATCTAGACGAGTATATAATCTAAGATTTTGTATTTGTGTGAGTTAAATCCGCGGATAATTGTTTGGATAATATGCGACTATCTTGCTATTATGTAGTACAATATTAAATATTGATTATGTAAAACTATACTCAATTCAATTTATATAACTATTATCACGTCACGAGGTAATTGAACTTCGTAGAGGACATCTTGCACTTAATGATAGTGTTAATATGTTTGATATAAGAGTAGCTAGAGTAGATACAGATCATAGAGTTTCTATAAACAAGTCCGTGTGTAAACTAAACAGAGAGAAATGAGATTTTCGTAGAAACATGTTGTTTTTGTGTTTGTGTACTTTAAAGGTAAATAATCGGGTACTTAAAACGAATCTGAAAGGCAAGTAAGGTTTTCCCAACACTAAGTTATAACAATACATTAAAAAGATAATCATATATTTTGTCTTTTTCAATCTTCATAATCTTATCGGCAGTTTTTGGAACGGTTTTATAAATAGTTTGTCAGCACATCCATTAAGTATCCATATATTAATCATGGAAAGATTATATCAACATTTATTTTAGTTCCATTTAAGATATTATTTTTCAAAAGTATTTAAATATCTTTGAAAGGACCATGGAAAAATAAGCCGTATACAGTACGAATTCACAGATGTGACTGAGTAGTCGGTACCATCATCCGTCACGCGTAATTAGCGTAATGGGTCAGGGCTATAATTAAATTTTCCTCTTATCAAAATTAACTATTGTTTGCTAATATATACTTATTGGATACGTTTATTGAATCCCAATAGAGCACGTGAGATTTATATGGACGCTTCTGATGTGGAAATGTTATGGAAGAGTAGGATGTTGGCGTCTAGAGATGCAGACTTGCCGGTTCGTTCACACCAAGTTGTCTCTACGTGTCGATGACCAGATTATTTATTGTCAGTGTCTGAATCACTTATTGTAATGTTAATAAATTATTTTTTACGTAGCGATTTTAAATTGTTTTTGCGCGTTTCTGGTTTAAAACTATCATTAAATATAGCTGCTGTTTTTTATAATTTAATTTTGTAGACAAATCATATTTATAGCCATCGGCTTAAATCTGTTAAGATTAACATGCGCCGACATTTTTTTTTAACTATTCGCTTTCGCGTTAAGGTGACAAGTTTCGTATTCCGTGAATACAAAAGCTATTAATTCAAGTCGAAGACGTTGAAACAATACTATAAGAGAACAATAAATTTCGAATAACATACGGATCTCCACGGTTTATTTGTCAAGGACTAGTACGAGTGAGCATTAAAGTCAAATCAATTTATCCCCGACGACAATAGATAAACAAATGTACGAGTCAAATTGTTACCACTCAATGTAATCTAAGTTCCTCACTCACTACAAATAACAACGTGTCCCTTTGAAATCTTATTAGTCGTGTTCTGCCGCGTTGGGAACATTTCGAGCCGTTTTCCTGCGTAAAAATAGTCACTAATGAATGCACCATCATTTATGCGCCCGCAGCAAAAATAAATATTCTTGTAAGGACATCTGCACGGGAGCTCAATTAAACCTCATTGTCAAGGACGTAGGGTTCAGTTTTGTATGCGCGTCAGCTTCCGAATGAGGTTTTATAAAATTTTGTGCGTTTGTAAAAATAGCCAGTGCCGTTTCCGCCTTTGGGAAGTTGTGCTCTATGTTTTTTTTTTTTTTGATCGTCGCCCTGTGACTCAGCTGGTTTTGTAATACATGGATGTTCGCTTTTCCTGGTTATATTTTCGGTGTGAGTTTATTGTGAGCGGTGCACCACAATGCCACTGACGTCACTGTTATTATTGATGGCTGTCTGCGTGTAGTCGCTCTAATAGTGCAATTAATATAACAGTGGTAATCTTGCCGTTCATGCACTCACAAATACGGTTACTCCGTTGTGCTATACAATACTTTGATCTCCTGTTTTATTAAAATTTCTTGTATGATCTTGCTATTGGTACCATCTAGCTCTAGTTAATGAAAATTGAAAACCATAAGATTTTGATTTCATTATTCAAATAGGTCAATCCAGTTTGCAGTTATTACCACGGTCGGCGTCTCATCCAATTTCCTCCACTTCCCTCGATCAAAGTTAGTACACAAAGTATATTATTAGCAAGGAATTTTAGCAATATTATCCTCGCCTATTCAATCAATGAGTCAATATCTTTACCGTTTAATGTCACTGACTCAACGCCGAATGAAATTACTGTAGGTAATGATTCGATACGATGATTCATCTAAAAGTAGATCGTTATCTCTTTGTAGTAAAATTCACGATTTGTATAATAACATTTACTTGGTAACAAAAGGTATAAATGAAGGAAATTATGTTTTAATATTAGTAATTATGAAATGACTACAAGTAATTAGATGCAGGACAGAAATGCCCGACTTAAGTTATAAGGAGCCTAGAGTACTTATTCACCTTAGAAGTTAAGTGTATTTGTTGTAAATTATCTTCGTAACCGTAAAGAAATACAAGCGAGGAATTTGATTACTTGAGGATCCTCCATACTATGTATTGTACAACAAAAAACCGCAGGCAGAATTATAAGATATGGATACGATAGCATAAGGAGGATATTCTAATTAAATTAGGGTTCCTGATAATTGCGAGATGTTACATAGTGAGGAAGGTAGCATTGATAACTACATTATCAATTATGATTCATGAATGAATTTCAAGTGTCTATCAAGAGTAACTATCGAAGTAATACCTTTGCAATGCTACCATATAATTACCAATTTATTCGCAGACTATTTGTCTCGTAATGTCGTAATTATGTCGACTTGTACCCTGCAGTAAAACTGTTTTAACTACATTGTAAGAAAATAGAGAAAAAGCTAAATGAATTAGAGATGGCACGGCGGAATGTTGTCGCCGGCGTCTTTCTCCTTGACCCGGGCTGCGCCGGCCGCGGACTACGGCTTTGTTCAGTAGTCCTATGCGTTTGTTTTGTCAGCCGCGCGCCGCTTAATTACTCCACGACGGGAAACACCTCTCGATGCGTTTTCAGGAAATTATTATAATTTGTAGTAGGTTTTGACTTTTGGTTGTTCTTTCTGGATCTGGATTCAGGTGTGCGTCTTGTTGTTGGGCACGGTGCTCCGTATTGGGCTGGAAACAATGGCAATATTAGGTCACTGTGGGTGGGTTTTATAACCAAAATGCTTGGATATATCACAATACAAGTATACATTTATTTTGTGATGAGCACGTGTTAAAACTTTTGATTAAGTTATTAGAACTTGAAAACGTATCTCTAATTGCTCCTCACAAATTACATATTTTTATATGATCTATTTTGTTAACATAATATGAGCTTCTTTATAGCTGTAACATATTGCCAGGTCTATCACGTAAGAGCTCTCAAATAGCTAACTTTATCGCGTGTCTCGCTAACTTATTCACACAATCATTAAAGATACATTTTTCACATATCTCCCAGATGTGGTGTGGAGTATGAACCATCAGGTTCCCACACATTACGTTTTATCACGGTCGAGATATAGTTTTTACTAAGCCGTGATGACTTGCCTGGACTTTCATTACCTAGATTGAACGAGAAATGGGATAGAAAGATTATAATCTGCTTGGCATACGTTTATAATTTAAATGCATGAAGATATTATTATAATAATGTAATATAGTCTTCTATGATCTGGGAGAAACTTAGATCAACTAATAATTTTCTGGACCTGGAAATATAAAGAATAAATGCAATACTTGTGGTTGTTTCATTCCTCCGTGGAAAAAGTTTTCACCCCAGTTAATTTACGGAACAAATCTAGTGCTGTATGAGAATACCGGTCGCTTCTTTCCTTGTCTCATACGGGCTATGAAAGTAATGCCTTAAATGTAGAAATAATTACGATTATACGAAATAATTACAATACTAATAATTACGACATTTTAGCTAATAAACAAAAAGTCTAACTTATTAAGGCTTCAAAGCAAAGCTTAATCAAATTATATCTATTAAAAAGAAAAAAAAACGATAGAATTTTAACCATACAGCCTAATTTAATATGCTGTAATTAAAAAAGCTGAGCCAAGGAACTTTTGCCGTACTGCCTAATCTATTAGTTATTAAATGATTATCTCTGTAATATAAGGAGTGAGGCGACGTTAAAAATTTGATAAACCGTAATAGCGACAGTGATGGATGTGGGATGGCAGCGTTGCGGCGGCGCGGCGTCTGTCGATAGTCCTCTTCTGTAAAGCTGTTAGCGTAATTTACTCACCGCAATTTTTATAAATCACCCCGGTGTTGTGCTCGACGAGTTATTGTTTGTTTGTAGAGTTATTTGTCTGTTTAATATTGCAAACTATATTTTTGTTTATATAGGGTCGTTAACATACAACGATAGATTAGATCTGAAACGTGTCATGATTACTGGTTTCCCACCATCATGTGCGGTTGTTGCCGTCCCAAATGAATAACCTACCACTAGGATATCTACAAACAGCTAGGTAAAATAATCCAATTCAAAATCTGATTGATTTATATAGCGCGCACAAATTCGTACTCTTGCATAATAGAAATACCCCAAAATGTCGTAATTGTCAAGCCCCTTATAATGTTTAACCAGGCCTAGTCAGGTAATAATATTCAGGACAGGTGGTTAAACGCATTCAATTAAGGTGTTAAGCGTGTAACGTAATTAACATTATGACTAATTGCCATTGTTGTGTAAACTCACGGTGAAGTTATAAGGACCTCCAACATTGTTGGGTCAAAGCCAACTCGAGATATAACTCACGCAACTTGTCGACGAAACTGCCAAAATACAGCTTGATACAACCTTATAAAATTGTTATGTTGTTATCTGTTAGCAGCTGTAACTTGTAGAAGAAAATATAATTATTTATGATGGCTAGTATTTATGCCTTCGTGGCGTAGTTGTACTACGGTAGTTTTACCGAGATCTCGGGTTTGAAACCCGAGACGGGACTTTTCCCGTGACATTGGATTTTTCTATTAATTATCAGCCCGGAGATAAGAATTTTCGCCTGGTATGGCGATAGGCTTGCCCCCTATCTCATCGTAGGACGGAATATACAAGGCGGAATGTGGGTGTCCTGGCACCTCTGCCTACCTCTTATGGGATAAAAAGGCGTTAGTTCATGTATGTACTACTTATACTGGGTGGAATCGCTTATCGTCCGGAAAATTTAATAGTGTATTGTGTATGTGAAATTAACGTTATATACGAGATTTATCATTAAAAACTACAAACTACCCCATAAACAACATCAGTACAAGATATCCCCAAAACGCATATTATCTAAATCACCCTACACTTAAAAGTGCAACGACATGTCAATACTCAGGCGCGCGAGTGTATGAGTTACGCCACACAACAGCTGACTGTCGCGCATCGACCTTGAACTTACTTTGCGCCTATTTATCGGTATTATTACTCTAAATATTACCATATAACATTTTGATTTATTTAGAATTTTAGTGTGTTAGGATCATTTAAGTAAATTTAGTTGTTGGTAAGTTGTTAAGATTTACATTATTATTTTCATAACGTACCTACTATCTTAGAAAATGCTGCATATGTTTTTATTTAAACGTTTTAATAAAGTCGAGAATAGACGACTTCGCTGTCGTAGGTCACGGATTCTTGCATGATTAGGAAGTCTGAACTTACCATGATCGAGTAGCCTCGGATAAGTCGTTAAAATAGTTCTTGTGCTGGGAACTCGTGGATTCATCATTCATGATACCATTCCTACGCAAAGACTGCAGATGTTCTGGATCTGCATACATCCTTCTTGCATGACCCAAGTTTTCATTGGATCGAACATAGCATGTCATTATTGTCACATACTCACTGTTCGTGTAATCACTCATTTTGACCGCAAGAAACTAACCAATAACCAAAATAATTTCGTACAACGTCACTCGGTACCGAATTTCGCACGACTGAGGAAGTGGCAAGATCCCTGGAAGGTGGCGGCGCGGGAGCGGGCGGCGCGGCGCGGCGCGGCGGCACGCTTTATACTTGCGCTTGCGGCGGCGCTTGCGCGGCGGTGAGGGCGGCGCGATCAAAGGATTTTATTACTTAGATTTAGAAGTTTCTACTCGAATTCATATTGTATAAAGTAGGGTAACAATAATGTGTATTTATGAAGATTTTTTTTATTTATGTCATCTTTCTCTAAATAACATTGTTTTATGAATAACTTATTCTAAATTAGTAACTAATAGTGGTAAATTAATTTTACACTACATAAACAAAACATAAAAAAATTAAAATAATTATGCCAAAGTGTTCTAAATCATGTACTTGCCATGCACAATTTTTTTCGTGACGATAAGCGATTCCACCCAGTATATTTGCTGGTATTATTGGGAGTGGCATAGTTAAACTTGATAAATATAGGGAAACGCGATAATACACTCATTTGCAAAAAAAACGGGCAGTTTTGATTTTACTGGTGGTAGGTCTCTCATATGTGAGGCCATCTGGGTAGGTACCACCGCAATGTCTATTTCTCCCGTGAAACAACACTGCGTAAATTCACTGTTGTGTTTCGGATTGAAGGACATTGTAGCCAGAGTAACTACTGGACATATTGAGACTTAACATCTTATGTCTCAGGATGGCGAGCGCAGTGGAATGTTGCTACTGTTTATGAGCGGTCGTATCGCTTACCATCAGGCGAACGGCTTGCTCGTCTCGTCATTCATTGCAATAAAAAAAAAAAATCTTCTTTAAAAAAATACGGTACCAAAATGATTTCAATCATTTGTACATGTTACTGGCCGGTTTTAAAAATGCCGTGGTGTTTAAAACAGTACGTTCTAAATTCAAATTTTCCTTTGATGCTCGTTTTTACAGAAAACCACTTTTTATCCTACATTTTTGGTGCGAAGTTCCAAAAGATAATATCGGTTTTCATAACTTTTAGTCAATTTTTATGAATTTATTTCATATTCTTAATTGTCAAAGCTTCATTTATTGCTATTTAGCAGTCTCAATAATGTTAGATATTGCGCTGCTCGAAGAGGGTTGCAGCCAATGCTTCGTGGCTCAGAGGCTAAGTGTGAGTCGCTCGACGGTTCAAAGGACCTGGCAGCGGTATCAAGACACCGGTTCCGTCGAGAGAAGGCCTGGTTCTGGAAGAAAACCATGTACCCAACCACGGGATGATCGTTTTCTTGTGAGTCGCGCATTGAGAAATCGCAAGTCTCCGTATGTGGACCTTAAGAACAACCTCGAAGAAGTAAGAAATGTGCATATTAGTCTATGGACGGCCAGGAGGAGGCTTCTCGCGGCCAATATACGCAGTCATCGCCCGGCCCGCGGCCCTAAGTTACTCCGTGAGCACAGAGTTGCCAGGCTTAGGTTTGCTCGAAATTGTGAGTGATTGGACTCAAGAAGACTGGAATAGGGTATTGTTCTCCGATGAAGCCAGGATATCTCTGTTCGGTGAAGATCGACGTCGGCGAGTGCTACGAAGACGAGGAGAACGGTTTGCAGAGGCTTGTTTTGAAGAAATCACACCTTATGGTGGGGCTCTGTTATGTTTTGGGCAGGAATAAATTCAATGGATCGTACAGAGTTAGTCTTCATTGAAAACGGCTCACTGACTGGACATCGATATATAACGGATTTCTAATTCCTCATGCACAACCCACATTGGCCGCTTTAGGCGAAGACTCAATTTTTATGGACGACAACGCTCGCGCCCACCGGTCTGGCGATGTGGAAGCGTATGTGCAAGAGGTCGGCATTCCTCGTTTGGATTGGCCAGCTCGAAGTCCCGATCTCAATCCTATAGAGCATGTCTGGGACGTTCTGAAACGACGCGTGAGATCAGTACAACCGGCTCCGCAGACCATCAGAGAGCTGAAGAATGTGATTACCGCGGAGTGGGAACGTATTCCGCAAGCAAGTATCCGGGATATCCTCGCTAGCATACCCAGACGAATTCAAACTGTGATTTCAGCTGGAGGGGGTCACACTCGATACTAAACATTTATCTGCTTTTACTTTATTAAAGAAAAAACAAACAAAAATCTTTGTTGACTTTTACTTCACGAGCATATGCACTACTAGCGAGAATACACTACTAGTGAACTTTAGCATTAAAACCCATAAATTTTATCAAAATTTTATGATAATACTGACGAAAACGATTATTTGCTTATTAATTTACAAAATTGTGAAAGTAAAACTACCTATAATTATCAAACAAACCAATAGTAACATTTGAAATGGTTCATTGCTTAGGTGCCCGTTTTTTTTGCAAATGAGTTTAGTATGTCATATTTATAGCAAGTAAGCTTCGCTGTTAGCTAAGATCACTGCAAACTCTTCTTTGAATATTTTATCGACAAATCCCGTGAATAGTGACTAGTATACTACTTCTCCAGCGGTATATTAACTTACAAAGTCGGTGCAATAAAACGGTTGACGGCTTGTTAGCGCAGTATGGTTGATTGTGCCTAAAATAGATCTAAAGCGATAACTTTTTGGAGCAGTTTTTCACTAAAATCATGAGGATGCTAATATAGAATTTTATGAATATATTCCCTCTCATTCGACCACGTGATGTCGACCATCGACAAATTACCACATTGCAGATGAGTGCGGTGTAATGGGTTCACGAACGGCCACTTACCCCTATTTAGAAATACTTGTATGCGCTACCAGGGTTTATAGAGGTCACGGGGTGGTCCGCCGCATAATTAACAGCAGTACAAATAATAATGGCAGTAGTCGTTAAGCCGCGTCAGAAACGTTATGTAACTAATGTCCCGATACTTGTTTAGAATATGTGATAGAGGCAATTAAAATACTGTTAACAACTTTGCTCTAAAACAAGAAGTGCCGTTATCTGTTAAGGGATAAGAATAATTTCCATTCTAAGATGTGGTTTAGGTAGCCCTTTATCGCTAAGTTAGTGCCAATTAACAATGTTATTTTATTGCTGTAATTGATCGAAGGCTGTAATGACGAGACGAACATGCCTTTCGCCTGATGGTAAGTGGTACGACCGCTCACGAACAGAAACAAAACCAAACAACACCTTGAATTACAAAGCAATGCTTGTCATTCAACTGCCTCGCTATACTGAGAGACTATTAATTACAAAGCAATGCTTGTCATTCAACTGCCTCGCTATACTGAGAGACTATTAATTACAAAGCAATGCTTGTCATTCAACTGCCTCGCTATACTGAGAGACTTAATAACGATACTGAGATACACGCCATTGCTGAGACTTAAGATATTAAGTCTGTAACAAATCGGAAACAAACAGTCATGCAGTATAGTTTCACAAAATACCAAACATAATTTCATTGTTTACTCACTGTTTCTATCTGCAATGCATCTGAATGTAAGGCACTGATTTCATACGACGATAGTCCCCAATATAATTACGTCTGAACAACAATTTATGTTAATCAACACTTTCTTTGCTCATTATACGTAGTTGATTGTGAACGTGAGCACTGCAGTTATGTTTTAATAACATTTCATAATTCCCTTTCTTGGCTTCTTTCTGTGAAAGTTGATGAAAGCTGAATATTGTCATCATCAATATCGAGATAATGAATTGTTTCTGTTGGTAGAGTTAGATGGTACGATTTGTGTAACAAAATATTTCGTAATAAAAATGTTAATATCATTCTTAGTTTAATACTCGTATAGTAATAAAATCTTATAATCGAAATAAACGTATTGCGCTTTAAGATACAAATTAATATTTATGCGACAGTAAAACGAACGTAAATTCCACAATATTAACAAGAGATTTGATGATATACAGTATTAATATATTATGTCTAAAAATCGAGCTTAATTCTCATATCACCTCGGTGGACGCCAATAAAAAGCCGTTCAAAGCGCGAAATTGCATTTTTTTTTATCGTAATCTCGTGTGTGCAAGCAAAAAGTGAGAGCTATTGGGGCCGCACACTCGCAGTTCGAACACATTTCACCAATTCTGTCTCGTTTA
The DNA here is from genome assembly GCA_009982885.2 of Hyles vespertilio. NCBI lineage: Eukaryota > Metazoa > Arthropoda > Insecta > Lepidoptera > Sphingidae > Hyles > Hyles vespertilio. The sequence continues at coordinate 22,033,637 of CM042807.1, forward strand.
CCGCAGCATGCTCAATGAGTTGGTAATTTTATTTCGTAAAGATTTCGTCATTTTGAACAAAACATAGAGTTACGGCACAATGTTCACCTAATCCACTTTAATTGATATGCGGTATCGCCCCCTGGCCGTTGTTTGATCTTGGCTGAACATATTTCACTGTAATTGATGTCAATTTAAATGTTGCAGCTTTTATTGGTTCTTGTTTAATACTCGGAATTGATTGGCATAATGTCTTTTGTATTTTTTCTGTATTACCTTATAATTGTCTGTAAGATAGAGGCATACTGTACAATTTTTTGAAGGTTATCACGTAAGAACGAAGGTTTTCCATATGAAGTTGCATGCGGTCACTTATTTTAAATATAGGCAGCGTCTAAAACTTGTTTATTTTAATGTTTATCCGGTCTTTGGCGAGTTGTCCGAGTGGCCAGGCTTCTGTTAGTTTAGCTCGTTGATCCTATATTTATGTTTAGTTAAGTTCTTGTAATACCAATGCAAACCACCCAGGACGTAAATGTTACATCTAGACTTGAACTCTATGTTAAAATAAACAATATCAATTAATACTGCGCCAATATTCTGTTACAGAAACAGATATCACATTTGATGACAAAATATTGGTCCTATGATGCGTTATTTTCAAATACGATTATTTTGCCTCTAGAGATTCTCGTAACCGTTTTTGAAATAGTTAAATTTCTACATTGCCATGGACGTAGTCAATTAATGTTCTAGATTTCCTAATATAAATCTCATAGACAGTTTTGATGTTAATTAGATCCATCTCATTGAGAGCTGTCTTTGATCCCCGTAAGACTAAGGTGGCGTTGTGCCAAGACTTAGTAATGTATTGTTTTAGATTGGATCATTAAATAATAACATAGTGAAATTGTAATGTGGTAGAACTTGATTGGTGACTGTTTTGGTGTTTGTGATATTAGCAATAAAGTCTTTTGAAATTAAACTCTAATAATGTGATGTGTGTATTGATAGTCAATCACCACGCACTAAAACGGTGAAGGAAAACATCGTGAGGAAACCTGCATACCGTAGCGATTTATAAGAATTTCTATGGTATGTAAGTCCGCCAACCTGCATTAGGCCAGGGTGGTGGAAAATATGGCCTAACCACTCTCAATCGTACTCTCGATTGTAGAGTAGGGCCGTGCCCTGAAGTGGGACGTATATGGGCTGATACAGATACAGAATGTGATGGATAATAGTTTGTATTCGTAAAAGATGCTTATGAAAAAAGAACCTTTGCGCTCAATTCCTGAAGAGACTAATCTTCGTGGTATAAATAACAATATTTATTTCTATGTTGTGAACATGATCCGAAGAGCAACCTGGCCAATTTATGATACAAATCGTATTAGATTAAAAATATTTAGTTATTTACACAGATGTCAGTAACCTGCCATTCATTTGAATAAGTCGTGTAAACTTTTCCCACGTGTCGTTTCTCTGTATCGGTCATATCCTCTGCTCTTCGGATTCAAAATTAATATAATGTACACGCGAAGGGTCCGAAAAAATGTTTGACATGACAATTGTGTTTCTTGTCACATCACCGGATGGTCTTCCTGCGTACAACAATACCAGTAGCAACATGCGTTTGTGTAACTCGCTGACTGCTTAGAATTTCGAAATTCGTAACGAAGATTATAATAATATGCAGCTACTTTTAATGTTTTGTGCTATCAAAATATGTAGAGCACTTGCTTTATGTTTTAGAGATTACGTGATATATCTTATAAGTATTTATTTGTATTAAGACCCTTCCAATCACAATTTTAAAAACAATAGGGAATATGCATGGAATTCAAATTGTGACCATTTTTTTTTTGTAGATTCTTTATTGCTTTAGCTTGACATCTACGTCAATATTTTTTTAATTATGTACTTTTTCATTAAGAAAATAATTATTAAAATCTGCATAAAATGAGTGCAAAATTCAAGGTAGATGAAACGCAACTCTATTGGTCAATCAGAATTTGACGTCACAGTCTAGTACGTTAATGTCAACAAGTGCATATTTGTTCGGTATTTGCGATTGAATTAACTTTTGTTGTAATTTTCTAGCATATTTCGGAGTGATATTAATTGTTTCTCCTTAAAATTGAAATAACGTTTCCAAGAATAATGACTGACAGTGGTTATGTAAAGGCGCAATCGGATAATCTTCCTAAAATTGATGTATTTATGATGAGTACATATTTCGCATCTAATCCGGATTTTACAGCTGCTGAAATCAGAGGTGTTAAAGCTGCAAGGTTTAATTTCAAAAGACTTTATTGCTAATATCACAAACACCAAAACAGTCACCAATCAAGTTCTACCACATTACAATTTTCACTATGTTATTATTTAATGATCCAATCTAAAACAATACATTACTAAGTCTTGGCACAACGCCACCTTAGTCTTACGGGGATCAAAGACAGCTCTCAATGAGATGGATCTAATTAACATCAAAACTGTCTATGAGATTTATATTAGGAAATCTAGAACATTAATTGACTACGTCCATGGCAATGTAGTAAATTTAACTATTTCAAAAACGGTTACGAGAATCTCTAGAGGCAAAATAATCGTATTTGAAAATAACGCATCATAGGACCAATATTTTGTCATCAAATGTGATATCTGTTTCTGTAACAGAATATTGGCGCAGTATTAATTGATATTGTTTATTTTAACATAGAGTTCAAGTCTAGATGTAACATTTACGTCCTGGGTGGTTTGCATTGGTATTACAAGAACTTAACTAAACATAAATATAGGATCAACGAGCTAAACTAACAGAAGCCTGGCCACTCGGACAACTCGCCAAAGACCGGATAAACATTAAAATAAACAAGTTTTAGACGCTGCCTATATTTAAAATAAGTGACCGCATGCAACTTCATATGGAAAACCTTCGTTCTTACGTGATAACCTTCAAAAAATTGTACAGTATGCCTCTATCTTACAGACAATTATAAGGTAATACAGAAAAAATACAAAAGACATTATGCCAATCAATTCCGAGTATTAAACAAGAACCAATAAAAGCTGCAACATTTAAATTGACATCAATTACAGTGAAATATGTTCAGCCAAGATCAAACAACGGCCAGGGGGTGATACCGCATATCAATTAAAGTGGATTAGGTGAACATTGTGCCGTAACTCTATGTTTTGTTCAAAATGACGAAATCTTTACGAAATAAAATTACCATCTCATTGAGCATGCTGCGGTAAACGAGACAGAATTGGTGAAATGTGTTCGAACTGCGAGTGTGCGGCCCCCCCCAATAGCTCTCACTTTTTGCTTGCACACACGAGATTACGATAAAAAAAATGCAATTTCGCGCTTTGAACGGCTTTTTATTGGCGTCCACCGAGGTGATATGAGAATTAAGCTCGATTTTTAGACATAATATATTAATACTGTATATCATCAAATCTCTTGTTAATATTGTGGAATTTACGTTCGTTTTACTGTCGCATAAATATTAATTTGTATCTTAAAGCGCAATACGTTTATTTCGATTATAAGATTTTATTACTATACGAGTATTAAACTAAGAATGATATTAACATTTTTATTACGAAATATTTTGTTACACAAATCGTACCATCTAACTCTACCAACAGAAACAATTCATTATCTCGATATTGATGATGACAATATTCAGCTTTCATCAACTTTCACAGAAAGAAGCCAAGAAAGGGAATTATGAAATGTTATTAAAACATAACTGCAGTGCTCACGTTCACAATCAACTACGTATAATGAGCAAAGAAAGTGTTGATTAACATAAATTGTTGTTCAGACGTAATTATATTGGGGACTATCGTCGTATGAAATCAGTGCCTTACATTCAGATGCATTGCAGATAGAAACAGTGAGTAAACAATGAAATTATGTTTGGTATTTTGTGAAACTATACTGCATGACTGTTTGTTTCCGATTTGTTACAGACTTAATATCTTAAGTCTCAGCAATGGCGTGTATCTCAGTATCGTTATTAAGTCTCTCAGTATAGCGAGGCAGTTGAATGACAAGCATTGCTTTGTAATTAATAGTCTCTCAGTATAGCGAGGCAGTTGAATGACAAGCATTGCTTTGTAATTAATAGTCTCTCAGTATAGCGAGGCAGTTGAATGACAAGCATTGCTTTGTAATTCAAGGTGTTGTTTGGTTTTGTTTCTGTTCGTGAGCGGTCGTACCACTTACCATCAGGCGAAAGGCATGTTCGTCTCGCCATTACAGCCTTCGATCAATTACAGCAATAAAATAACATTGTTAATTGGCACTAACTTAGCGATAAAGGGCTACCTAAACCACATCTTAGAATGGAAATTATTCTTATCCCTTAACAGATAACGGCACTTCTTGTTTTAGAGCAAAGTTGTTAACAGTATTTTAATTGCCTCTATCACATATTCTAAACAAGTATCGGGACATTAGTTACATAACGTTTCTGACGCGGCTTAACGACTACTGCCATTATTATTTGTACTGCTGTTAATTATGCGGCGGACCACCCCGTGACCTCTATAAACCCTGGTAGCGCATACAAGTATTTCTAAATAGGGGTAAGTGGCCGTTCGTGAACCCATTACACCGCACTCATCTGCAATGTGGTAATTTGTCGATGGTCGACATCACGTGGTCGAATGAGAGGGAATATATTCATAAAATTCTATATTAGCATCCTCATGATTTTAGTGAAAAACTGCTCCAAAAAGTTATCGCTTTAGATCTATTTTAGGCACAATCAACCATACTGCGCTAACAAGCCGTCAACCGTTTTATTGCACCGACTTTGTAAGTTAATATACCGCTGGAGAAGTAGTATACTAGTCACTATTCACGGGATTTGTCGATAAAATATTCAAAGAAGAGTTTGCAGTGATCTTAGCTAACAGCGAAGCTTACTTGCTATAAATATGACATACTAAACTCATTTGCAAAAAAAACGGGCACCTAAGCAATGAACCATTTCAAATGTTACTATTGGTTTGTTTGATAATTATAGGTAGTTTTACTTTCACAATTTTGTAAATTAATAAGCAAATAATCGTTTTCGTCAGTATTATCATAAAATTTTGATAAAATTTATGGGTTTTAATGCTAAAGTTCACTAGTAGTGTATTCTCGCTAGTAGTGCATATGCTCGTGAAGTAAAAGTCAACAAAGATTTTTGTTTGTTTTTTCTTTAATAAAGTAAAAGCAGATAAATGTTTAGTATCGAGTGTGACCCCCTCCAGCTGAAATCACAGTTTGAATTCGTCTGGGTATGCTAGCGAGGATATCCCGGATACTTGCTTGCGGAATACGTTCCCACTCCGCGGTAATCACATTCTTCAGCTCTCTGATGGTCTGCGGAGCCGGTTGTACTGATCTCACGCGTCGTTTCAAAACGTCCCAGACATGCTCTATAGGATTGAGATCGGGACTTCGAGCTGGCCAATCCAAACGAGGAATGCCGACCTCTTGCACATACGCTTCCACATCGCCAGACCGGTGGGCGCGAGCGTTGTCGTCCATAAAAATTGAGTCTTCGCCTAAAGCGGCCAATGCGGGTTGTGCATGAGGAATTAGAAATCCGTTATATATCGATGTCCAGTCAGTGAGCCGTTTTCAATGAAGACTAACTCTGTACGATCCATTGAATTTATTCCTGCCCAAAACATAACAGAGCCCCCACCATAAGGTGTGATTTCTTCAAAACAAGCCTCTGCAAACCGTTCTCCTCGTCTTCGTAGCACTCGCCGACGTCGATCTTCACCGAACAGAGATATCCTGGCTTCATCGGAGAACAATAAACTAAAAACATTTTGGGCTCCTTTTCAATAGCTGTTATTGTGCACGTACGCATTTGGCTTTTAAATAGAATTTCTGTTTCTGAAACATCATCATCTATTATCCAGCTAGATTCAGGAGAACTATTTTCTGGTTCAAATGATGATGACAGTGAAGGTTGAGCGGAGGATATTGATGCGATGTCTTGTAATACTTTTCTTTTAATGCCAGAAGTCTGAGCTATTTTTAAAGGGGATGTAGAAATTGTTTTGGTATTGATAGAAAATGGAGATAATGCTACACTTTTCTTCTTTGAACTCAAATTAACATTAATACCTTTACTCCTGTATGATTTTTTATAGTTGTATTGTGTTGTCTTGTCAACATGTTTTATGTCCGTAATGTTATCATTTGGTAAAGAAGTACTACAAGCAGCCTCATTAATATTTTTGATTACAGTTTCTTCTGTGTTTATTTGAGATAAACATGAACTGGTACTAGGTTCTAAAAATATATTTTGTGAAGGTTCATTTATTTTGGGAGCACTTTGTTTAGCAGGAGGCACAGTTAAAGCAGCTTCAATAATTTCTAGATGTCTTCTTTTTAAAAAACCTTTTCTTTCTGGTGGTGGATGCGGCTTAGTGGCTTTTTGACAGTCAAATTTGTGGGGAAGGATACCTTTCTTTAGTCGTAAAGTAGTTTCTAGCTTTTCTTGTAGAGTCATAATTTTGTACTGAATATAATTATCTGTATCTTCTTCTAACTGAAAACACAAAAATAATTTTGATTATAATAGATCGAGGAATTAACGTTGATGGGGCATATTATGCTTAGAACATAAGAGAATAAAATAGGATAGCCAACACTACTTTAATAGTGGCCCACCCTAAAGTCAAAGTAAAAACCTACAGTAGTTGTTAAGTGATATGAAAATAAGTTAATATTTATTAACCAAACCTTGTGTAATATTTACTTATTTGAAAATGTTTTACCGAAAAAATACTATTCATACGTTTTCGGATATAAAAATGGAATGTAGAATAAAAATGCAGCTTATCATTAACTGAATCAACTGAAGTGTTATTAGCCTACAAACCATTTCACAAATTAAGTTTATAGGTTGTGATGAAACTAGTCAAAACATTATAGCACAAAGATGAAAACAAAATGATAAGCATGATAGGACATAAAGTACTTACATTGAAATGATCTTCACAACAATATAAACAAGTTGATGGAGATACCATGTCTCTTCTCATGATTTTACACCACTTTTTTCTTACTTCCACCCCTCTCGGAACAAAAAAAAATACTTTTTCGGGTGCATTTATTGTTGTATTTTTACATTTAGGCACAATACAGCACTTATAAGTTGGTTTTTTACTTTGTTCCATTGTAAACAGCCGTAATATACAAAATATTGATAAATTATAGTGTACAACACTCCCACTCTTGTTTGTTTTATTAGACTATGACGTCATCGTAGCGCGCCAAAAAAAACAGTGTTTAAACTGCTGTTATCAGTTTGATATTTTAATTTTTTTTTTTTGTATTAATATTAATATTTTCACGGCTGTTTTTTTTTACCGTTATATAATGATGTGAACTATCATATAAAAATATAAAAAAAAAATCATGCATATTCCCTATTGTCTATTGGAACTAGTTCAACTGGAAATTTCATTTAACATTTTAATCTATCGTTACGTATTGTGGCATTGTCATTTGGCTCCTGCTAGTCCTGCAACTGAAAAACGAGACAAGGAGACTCAATATTTATAAACAGCAAATCCGCCTGATTCATCAGGTCTATCTAAAGAATGAGCTAAATGAAGACGGATGCACGCGTCGCATCCATGTGTGCCGTGTCGGAAACATATCGCACGCGTCGCAGACTGATTGGCGACCGCTAATATGTGTCTAATTATTTTGTCGCGTTTCGCAAGTATTTTTTTGCTTCTGATCTATCAAAACTTATAATAGCAATGAAATGAAAATGATGAAGTTGAATTGTTGAGATATTCGAATCCGCTCATTCGTCTTAAAATTATATGTATGCAAGAGCACCCAATTACGACGCATCTTTAACTACTTTGGAGATTTATAGGTAATAAATTAAAATAGTTTTATACGTCAAACGGTAATGTTGTTTCAAGACACTAGCGCAGTATTGTGTGTGATAGCACCTTGTAGTCAGATTAAAACATTCAAAACAATCACTTTGTTGTTGTTTGTTTACATCATCATTTTATCAATCCATAGTGACAATACAGTATTATTTTACTTTATAATGTTTCTGATCGCTTCATTGTACTATAATACGTCTCCCGTAATTTTCTACTATGATAAATGTGTTTCTTGTACGTTATTACATTTTCCATTAACATATTGGCAAAGTAAATTTGATATAGCACAAACAGATCACACATTTATGTAAGCATAAGCGTTTTATTGGTTATCCTCGGTCTGGCCGCCGCACCTGGTTCGCCAAGGTCAACAGGTTTATCCCTATTTCTGCTCTGTGACGTCATATGGATCACTCCTTTTGAATTCGGTCTGTAGTCCCAATCGCTTTTATTATTGCAAGTATTCCATGCCTTAGAGATACTTGGGGTGAGCTTAAGTTAGAGGCAGATCTTCTTTTTGCTGAAGATGATAGTGTAAAACACTAGAAAGTCATTTTAGAAATTCTAAAAATTGTATGTTCATTTTTAAGCTGAATGTTGTTATCGAAGACCTAAATATTACTATCATCATGTGCGGTTAAATAATGTTTAATAACGTAGCCAAAAGCCCCAGTGTAAATTAGCTAACGTAGAAATGAAAGAACCCGTTACAAATAAAAATGAAATATCAGCTTATCGTTATTGCTACGGGTACGCCCAAATTGGATTCTCTTGCCGAACGTTATTCTCTTATTATTTGATGAGCTCTTTAAAATGAGATCTTGTAGGTTTTCAAATAGAATGTAATTTTCATTCTATAAAAGCTATCAATTATATTCGCAATCATCTAAGAGTAACAACCCATAGTTACGTTATGCTCCATCGCTTGTATTTGGCATCCTTTTATATGGTAGAAGAACCTAATTCCCTAATCCCATGACAAAATGGCAGGTGTGTTGATGGTTGCAGTATGCTTTTCCCAAAGTTTTTATACTGCATTGCGGTTCAGATCCATTTCATGGAAAACATTAATTTAATATCGGAGTAAATATGTCAAGAATTACTTTTACCCGTCCAAGTATAATGCGTGCCATATTTGTTTTAGTAGTTTGGAGTACATTGCTTTTTCTTAGATTTAAAAGCTATCCCATGCCACCTCTTGATTCATCATAAAATTGTTTGAAATTATAAATCAATGTGTGCATCCCTGGCTACAAGATATGAACATAGACTAACAAGTAATATAAACATGATCTTGCATAGAATTAGTATGACACCGCATCATTTTTATATAGGTTCTAATAAATCAGCAATGCGCGATCTATTATAATATTTTATATGAAGACATATCTACTCCTCTTAGCCATAATGCTTGGTAGGTTGATCACAGTACCAAACCTATCAGTATCATAGGTTAAATCTAGCCTTGGATTAATTCCGATGATAGTGTTATGATCAAGTCTTCGGTGCAGACCATTAGCACTCAACACGAGTGCCGGGAAGTAGGCAGTCTGTTCCGTATAAAAATAGGACGTGACCTAACATTGATCTAGATTTGTCTCATCACGGAACGCTGGGCAATTTGCGCATTGCTGACATTTTTGTTCCACTATTACGTTATACCCTAATACTGTTTTTTTAGTCAGGAATTCATACACATTAGTATTACATTTGTAGCCGCAGGTGCAATCATTTTAGTAGTTGGTATTGTGCAAATATTTTAGTACAGCAATTACTTTAAGCCGTGATACAATTCACGCTTTAAAGTAATTGCTGTTGTACACGTCTGGGACAAAGATAAGTAGACATAATTAGTTTGTCAATTTGTATTACAGTGTTTTTTAATTTATTAAAATATCGTTTATCGAAATCCATCTGATGGATGGAATTGTAGGCAACCAATTTACCTTGTAGTGTCGGTAGTGCAATCTGAGATGAATTCTAAACGTTATATCAGTCAGTCAATAGTAAAAAACCATCTTACAATATAAGAATTTATACATTTTGAAAAGGCCCTCAATAAAAATATGCATACGGATTGTGTAGTGTCGGCCCTTTTTATTGCAGGGCGAGGGGTTGTAGAACTTGACCTTGGTAACGTGTTCTTACGACGTAGTTCCATTTCTGCTCACATTAAAAAGCATCCTTATAAAAATCTCTTGAACCTTGATCAGTTTTAGTTCCAAATTATTCAAATTTTTAGCATAATCAAAATACGTCATCCATTTCGAATCAAAATTTCCTTTGTATATTTTTTCGCGAAGGAAGTTTGGCGAGTTCGTTTGTTAGACGAGCCTATTGTTGGTTGGAAAGAATGGCACCAGTTATATTCTGGACAATGACCTGTTTGCTGACGCTTACAATACATATGCCTATGCGGTGTGAATAATTAACGACAGTACCGCTATATTCAGCATTCACATTACTATAGGAAAGCGATCGTCTGGTTTATGGTCCTACAATGCAAGTTTATAGTTCTTGTATTTTCATCTGATACGCCATAAAGTCGCAATGTGTAGATTTTGCGATGTACGCAGTTCAGCTGTTGAATTTTTATAGCGGACTGGATAGGCGTGTTAATTTGACCGTAGGGTTGTATTTTATTCAGTATATTCAACTTTTTCTATTTATGTCACGTAAGTAGTTTTTTTTAAAGAAAATGAAATAAATCTCCCTGAATATGTTGTTCAAAAAATATGTGTGTGTTTACTATAGGAAAAATGATTTATTAAATCAATAATACATCCGAAACTCGTCCTTTATTGTATTCATTATCAATGACCAAGATACATAATGTAATGTGAAACCATAATTATTGACAGTTTGACATTCAATAGTCCCATACTATATGTTTTTTTTTTTATATTCCCATGATGTAACTAAACAGCTGACACGACAGGCATATGACATGTGGTCAAAATTGTACTGGTGACTGTTGGGTGTTGTTTTCTTTTTTACCATTAGTTGCACCTTCATCATCACATCTATCCCGCACCTGATGACAAAATATTCAGTGACGGCACTGTTTTGTATTAATTGGAAATAGACCAATGAATGTGAATTCTGCCTACCGGGCATTGGGTTTTGTCCTTAGACAAGGCAGGGATATTCGCAAATTATCAACGATTCTAATGCTCTACAATGTTTATGTACGAAGCAAATAGAATATTGCTGTCAGGTTTGGGCTCCTTACTATCAAGTACATATTGATCACATCGAAAAAATTCAGAAGCGGCTACTAAGACATCTAGCTTATAGATTTAAAATACCCAAACATGTAAAATCTTATCGTGAACAGCTGGAATATTTTAATGTAAAGCCACTGTACACCAGAAGAATCATGTTAGACCTCAAATTTCTTCACAAATTATTCCACAACAGAATTGATTGTTCTGATTTACTATTAAGATTTAATATTAACGTTCCTCGTAGACCCCCGCGTTACCCTTCTCCATTCTTCACCATTCCTAAATTTAAAACGAATCTTGGGAAGAACACCCCTATTGCACGCATATCCCGATATTACAATACATATGCAGACAAACACAAGGAACTCGACCTTATAACTGGCTGTCCTCACACATTTAATAATATTTTAAATGGAATTGAGTGATTTTTTTTTTTTGTTTTTCTATACTGTCTCGTAGTATTTTTTCCAAACAGTAAATATAATGCCTTCTGATTTTTGTCCTTTTTTGAATTCGTTTTTTTATTTTTGTTTTGTATTATTATTATATTGTATTGTATGTATATGTTAAGTTTTTGGTTAATTTAATTTAATTTAATTTATTTAATTTAGATCTAATTCTGTTATTTTGTGTTCCTGTTTTAAAAATATAACTTATAGACTTGAGATTGTCACATCATGATTTGTTTCACTATAATATTTTCATAAATTCGTGTTTTTGATTATTGTTAAGATTTAATATTTTAAGTTTAACTCTATCTTTAGTAATTTACCAATTAATTATGAGCATGTTGTGTTCATCGTCCTGGAATACATTTAGAAAGTGTCACAATGTATATTCCATACTAGTAACAATGTTATTGTAATTTCTGTTGATGAACCTTAATAAATAAAAATAAAAATAAAAAAAAATAGACGATACGAAAAATTATAACATAAATTATGTAGACCATAAATTATTTTTATTTTCCTAACGGTATTTCGAATGTTGTTTCAGGATCAGGAACATTTGAAGCCGCCGATATGCGGCGGGTTGGCAAACGCGGAGCTGTACTGCCTGGCGCTGGCCAACATGTACTCGGACCCGAACTACCACAGCCTCAACCACTGGAACATCCTGCAGACGTTCGCCAGGAAGGGCGTGCACGTGCCCGACCCGCCAGACTGCGCGCTCACAGAGACCGTGCTCATACAGACCAATCCGCTCAAGATGGTACGTTTAGAAAAAATATTTTTTATTAGACGTTATTATCCAGTACTAATTTACGATTGATGATGATTATAAAATGTTGTGATTATTGCAAATGGCTTTGATTCTATTTACCACACTCTATAACGGTGAAGGAAAATATCGAGAGGAAACATACATACCATGTATGTGACCGTTGGGTGTATAGCAAATCGCTATATACACAATATAGCGATTTGCTAGACTAGAGTGGTAGACTATACAGGGTATATCAAGACTGCTACCGAAACGAAGCCGGGTGGTAGTTTAAGCGACTTCAGACACAATGCAACAGAAAATGTGGAAAAAAGCGTCATTTTTTTTTGTTATTTTTTTATATGGTCGTATTTGGGTGGTAAATACATTTTTTCGTAAAATAAGAAAGAAAGAAAGCAAAATTTTAGTTGCATTGTGTTTGTAGTCACTAAAACTATACCACTCGGCTTCGTTTTCGGTAGCAGTCTTGAGATACCCGGTATTGTCCTAACAACGCTCAATCGTACCCCCGATTGTAGAGGAGGCCTGAGCCCTGCAGTGGGACGTACATGGGCTAGTACAAATCTATTTAAATAGTGAGATGCGCTATTATGATGTAAGTTAATAGAATAATAATTATGAATTTTTTTAGAAATGTATTATTTGAATGGGATTAAATTATAGGCTAAGCTGTTTGTATTGACGTCTCCAATAGCTAAAGTTCAATTGATTCTTGTTTAAAGTCTGTGATTAATAGTATATCCGCTGATTTATGTTTATAATATTTATAATCAGAACAATTTCATAATATTTTAATAGATCACAATATAATAATCATCTGTAACCTTCATTCGATACAAAGATTCTAAATCTTTTGTTGCCAACACATATATATGATAAACAGTTTTATAAATAACCGGTCCTGAGGCACCTCAATCCATCAGATAATTGATAATGATAAATAATCTCGAATTGGCAGCATTACATCATACACAGCTTTCTCTGCGCTGATCTCGGATGTAATCTGTATAAGAGTAGCTTTTATTACGTATTTGCAATGGATGTTTTTTCTCAAACTATAAATTACCATTTAGCATATTGGTTGTTGTTTTAATACCTTTTATTTGTGGTTTACACACAATTAAGTCTGCCGCGTCGCACCATGTAGTAATATTAATTTTAAACTAAGTAGATAATAAATGTATGTCATTATTAACTTTGAGCGAGCCCCTTGATTTAGAATGAGACTAAAGTCTGGGAATCTTGGGATAACAACTTTTTAGTTATGAATATAATTTAAAAGACGCTATATTAATTGTGTGTTTCGTATGTGTGTTAGGTGTTTTTTTATTAATAAAAGCCAATATCGAAAGAGAAAGGTCGACCATATTACTAATAGCTAATATTTTACGATTATGTTTAGTGTATTTTATTAAGAAATCTTAAGATCGGTTTAGACCTACCTACATTGTTGTGCACATTGTGCGCTTGTTGTAGGAACAAATACACAAATAGTCACTTTTAAATCGGCTCAAGGATTGATGTGGGTGTTACCAACGGTGCTAATAGAATATGATTGTTAGCTACCAGAGCGGTGTTTGTTTTACCAGTTGGTGTATAATATGTGAATAAATAAAAGCAATATGTATGGCGTTTAGCGTAAATTCCATTGGGGAAACATCCGAAAAATCGGTCTGAAAATAATGAGCGCCGCCTGCCTATTTCTTACCTTTTCGCTTCTAAATACGATGAACTAATATTGATGAATTTTGGTATAAAGATAGGTGGAACAATCAAATGTGAAATTCCATTCACTCCAGTCCATCCAAAGGCTGTCTGAAAGATGTCGCTGACAGCGATGAGACCATGGCGGTACATTATACTGTAAATATAGGCTTAGTTTTTTGTTGTGTATTTTTTCATTTTGTGTCCTACAATAGAGTGTAACAAAATAAATATAAATAAATAAATAACACCCAACAGCCACATACATATTCCTGACCCCACACTAAGATCGAGTCTTGTGTCCTGGGTATCAGGAACTACGAGAGATTTTTCGGTCTCACAAACATCCAGACCCGTAAGAAATATTTGTGGGTCGTACAAACATTTCTCACAGTGCGGGGTCGAACCCGCGATATCACGTTTTACAGGAGGCATCTAACCGACTGCGCCACGCAGGTGTCTGAAATAAATGAAATAAAATATAGATGATCTTGTAATATCATTGCAGAGCGCGCACATGGCTGTGATCGAGGCGCTGATGGTGCTGTACGCGCGCGAGGTGGTGACGCCGGACCGCGTGGCGGCCGCGGCGCAGCGCTTCGGTGTGACGCCGCCGCCGCCGGCCACCTCCGCCGCCGCCCCGCATGAAGACGGCATCATACACTGGATCAACGCCGCCTGTACGGCGCTCAACAAGGCTGATGTACGTGTTTACAATAGATATATACTCAAAACTATATAGTCTATATAGACTAGTCTAGATTGAGAAATGTTTAATCATCAGTTTATAACATCCCGTCGCGAAGTCCTACAAACTTACTTCCGGCAGACTTATGAATGAAATGATTTTTATTGTTGGCACAAATGTTGAATGAAAAATTTTTTTAGTTTGCCTGATTATTGTGCCAACCATGAGTTACTCTTTCAGCTTATATGATGCGATAAGATATACACAATATGTTTACAAGACTTTTCTGACATCATCCTGTAAACATCAAATCCCTTTTTGAGATGCCATTAATGCATCTATGTGATGTAACATTTGCTTAGTCTGTCCTACAAAGGAAACCTACATTCATCATCACATGTTTAATGTCAACTGCTCCGCATTCTGTTGCTATCATAGTTTATCCTTCCAGGAGAAGACAGTCCCGCCCTCACACCCACCACTGTAACTCCTGTGAGCCAGGATCAAAAGTGGCAAAAGTAATGACACCGGAGCATTGAAGCTCGGCGAGTCTCCGGCAATGCCTAACTTGTCTTTAACCCGCAACGAAATTAATCAGAAAGTAATTAATGGGAGTTGTAATCCTTCCAGGAGGAGTGCATAGCCCCCGTGCCGACGGTGTCGAGCCTGCAGGAGGTGTGCGAGGGCACGGCGCTGGCGGCGCTGGTGTCGTTCTACTGCCCCGAGGCCTTGCCGCGCTCGGCCGTGCGCGTGGGCCGCATGGCCTCCATACAGGACTGCCTGCACAACCTCATGCTGGTGCACCACTTCTGCGCCACCTGTCTGCCGCACAACGTCTTCCATATGATGCCGGAGGACGTCACTTATATGCGAGGGTCGGTACTTACTAGTTTATATATTCGATGTCTCCCGTTGCCGTTTTAGTCGATTTAGAAGTTTTGGGGTTGATAGTATGATATATTTAGAAACACCCAAAGAGATTTAATCGGTTGTACTTCCAACAATATTCATCAGTGTGTGATTTATTCTGTAAACTTTGGCTCAAAAGTCAATAAAAAGTATAATCAATATAATAATAGTATATATTAGTGTAAGTATAGTCTGTAAATTAATTCTTATGCTTTACAGGTATAGTGTACTCTAGCTAGATCCATACTTTTGTTCAATTGGTTTCTTTATATTTTCCAGGTCAATGCGGCAAAACTTAGTAGCAATGCTCGCCGATCTCTTCAATATGCTAGAAGTTCATCCTGTTAAGTCTGTCAAATGTCCGGGAAGCGGTGAGTTCACACAAATATCATACATACAGATTTATTTAAATCATATCCCCTCAGTATTGCATGCTAGACTTGTAATGGGAGTATGTGGTCATAATATCAAAGATTCTACGCATACTAATACTAGATGTAATGTGATAAACACTACGGCCGCGGTCTAGTAATGCTTATTGATTTCTTTACAGTATTTTGTAAGCAATTAATCTTTTGTGTATTTTATGAATGAAAATTAATCATTTTGTATCTTTTACGATTGGCAACTTCTATTGTAAGATACACTATTATGCATAAGATTTGGAGGCGAGGTAAGTCGGTACATTTATGATCATCGAATGATAGCTTCGCTCATAAAAATATATTCCCGAATGTTGTCACCCCCAGTCTCGCTTACGCAATGAGGTGCCTCGCTTAAATCCGTGCATAGATACGGGAAAGTGCAATCATGACGCATACAATGGTGGTAATGTTATAATGGTGTCAAAACGTGGGTTGATGTATTGTATAGCGAGGATCACGAAGCCTCGGGTATCGTGGGCAGACAGGCTAGGTAGTGGTGTATGTTTCGTGGTTGAGCGTGGCGGGGTTGTGTGGTGCAGTGGTCGAGGCGTGCAACGAGCACGGCGTGCGGCGGCGGCGCGGGCTGCCGCCCCCCGCGCCCGCGCCCATCCCCGACCTGCGCCCCGAGCGCGCGCCGCCGCACCACCTCGCCGCAGGTACCGACACGCGCCGACACGCGCCGACACGCGCCGACACGCGCCACCACGCCGACACATGGGGAATAATACATCATCGATATCTTTATACGATTGTAATCGATCATAATCGATTATATCCGTTATTTTTCAAAAATCCGAATTACAATGTTTTTATAGCTGTATACATACAGTTTTCATATTTTCATATACAGGGTATATCAAGACTGCTACCGAAAACGAAGCCGGGTAGTAGTTTAAGCGACTTCAGACACAATGCAATAGAAAAGTTGCAAAAAAAAGCGACTATTTTTATTTGTTATTTTTTTTCCTATGACCTTATATGGGTGGTAAATACATTTTTTCCTAAAATAATAGTGTATACCCTTTTTCTTATAAATAATCTAAGGTATAAAAGTGTTTAAATTATTATTTTAGCAAAAACTATGGATTACCACCCAAAAATGGCGATATTTAAAAAATCATAAGAATAATTGTCGGGTTTATTTGCGAAATTTTTGGTTGCATTGTGTTTGTAATCACTAAAACCACCACCCGGCTTCGTTTTCGGTAGCAGTCTTGAGATACCCGGTATTTCAAACATTAGAAGTCGAAACAAATTATAACCACCTTCATATTTGAATTCATCTTTGTCTTCACATCGATAGATTCATTTGAAAATTCCAAAATATACTACAGTTTAAATTTTACCTTTATCTTTGTATATATTGTTTAATCTATCCTGTTATTTTTATTATTAAAATAGAGTACACTTTAAAAAATATCGTATGACTAATTCCCCAGTTGGACGGCAGAGATGACGTCACTGGTTGAAAAAGCGCGAGACGTGTTTACTTTTCTTTTTGTTTTGTGAGCGTGTGTCAACTTTTTGTTTTATGTGTTTATAGTTGCAATGAGATTTGTAATGTTTTATGTTAATTTACACTAATTGGCTTACATATACAACCTGCATTTTATCTAAAGCGTGCTTTACTAACACAAGCGTTGTGGAACTACTTGGATTATCGATAAATTATTACAGTATTATCGATGTTTTCATCGCATTAAAATTATATGGAAATCATACAAAAATTATCTCTTAGAGATAATATTGACATGAAGCATCGATATCGATAATTTCATCTTTGAAGATGGCTTAGTGGTTCGACAAACTCACGCTTTATGAAGTTAGCGGTGTTGCATGGGATCTCTCCAGCTTACGTTTATGTTTCGCACTAACACGAATATACAGTATTTTGGAGTCGTTGACATTATGTCCCCAGGACTCCCCGAGGTAATAGACTGTAGCTTGTAGCGTAAAAAATCGAATTTTCCTTTTCATTTACTTACACATATTGTGTTCCAATCCCAGTATATTTTATATAATTTTAGTTTTCAAGTAATTTTTCTTATATCCATTTATATTGTAGATGCTAGATTCGTTTTTATATTCGTGATTTTATGTTTTAAATGTTGTGTCGTTTTCCCTGCGTTGTTCAATGTACTAGCATTGCCGATGTTTGTTTTGTACACCTTTCACTTGTACCAGTGTGTTATTTTGTATTGAATGTGTCTATGGGTTCATTAATAATCATAATCGTTATTTAAATGGGAGATTATTTTATAGTGGGATAAATATACACAATAATTTAGTGATTACCGAATAAGTATTTTTTTTAATAAATGTCCTTAAGGTTATGATGTGTAGTAAGAATGAACCTGTAGAACATTACATTTATGATGGTGGATGTGGAGCCATAATTTTATGTTTACATTTGTCCTAACATATAAATAAAAAATGTATTTTAATGTCAAAAAATATTTTTTCAAAACATGGTGTACATTTATTTACTTGATTAAGGATTGCATGTATTTACTTGATTAAGGACACTAATAAAGTTTTGATTTGCATATAAAGGGCACAATGTAAGCATAATAATGGCGAAGTTATACACGGAGCCAGCAGTAGAGTAGTGTATGTGTGTGTGTGCACAGCGAGCGCGTCGCCGCGCAGTGCGTCGCCGGAGCGCGGCTCGCGCGAGCAGTTCGTGGTGCACCGCGGCCGACCCGTCACCACGCTCGCCGCACTCGCGCGCAGGGATCACGACCACGGTACGTATGGGAAGTGTGTTACGCGCTCAAGTATAGCTAATGCTTTCTATTTTCATACGTAAAGAATTGAGATGAGTATCGAACTTTAGTTTTATAAAAGTAATGGATGAAAATAGTTAGTTTACTGAATGTTTTCTGTGAGCCGGTAAGCTTTGAGCTGCTATTAGCTTATTTTAGGGTACGTTCATCGCCCATACACATAATTAGTACAGTAGGCGAGTTCATTCTCAAGATTTTAAGCTGAGTTTTGGTGTGATGAATACAATGAAAATACCACCTAAAATCACAAACATAATAGCGAGGGTAAAAAAAAAGAGTCGCAGTTTATTCGACATCCAATACGTACGACAAGTTATACATAATGCGACAATAAACGTCCTAACTTACCTTGATTTTATGTGATGGTGGATCAAGGTTTAAGCAATGCATACTGTAATCGAGTGATGTAAAGCTTTATACCGAATGCAGAACCACTGTTTAACGTACACGGCGTGTTATTTAATACATACGTTCGCAGCCACACAAGTGGGTTCTTAATTTGACCCTGCAGTGTGTTTTAACGTGAGATGAATCTGTCCCCCCTCAGTGGAGTCGAACATGACAGCGGCGGGTCGGCCGTCCAACTGGGCGGAGTCTCGAGACGCCACGTACGCGGGCCGGCGGTCGCGGCGCTCCTCCATCTCCGACGATAGCCAGCTCACCGTCGAGAACTTCGGCGGCTCGCAGGACCGCCTGCACTTCGCCGGCAAGAACCCGGAGAAGGAGCTCGCTACCGTATCCAATGTCAGGAAGATATCCGCGCCGGCTGGTGAGTGTTGCAACTATTATATTATCGATAAATTATTCGATTACTATTGGTGGTGGTAATCGAGTAGGCACTATAAGTGATGAAATGCAATTGCATGTCGAGTTTTGAATTAAATTTATTGAATATATCCCTATCCAATTAGTAAGTAGATCTTACTCCAAATGTTGAGTCCAACAGACTGGCCTTATAGGCATTGTTGTACTGTATATTTTACAAAGTTTGAGCAAAGAACTGGTTTAAAGGAATCTCTCATGGTTCCGTTTACGTTAAGATACGAGAGTGTTTGGAAACCGATTCAGCAATCCGTTTCCAGTTTCAACTTACAAGCCAATCAAAACCGTATAAAAATAATATTAGTTACATGTATTGTAAATTCAAAACTACTATTCGTTTCTCACCAGGTCCGCTAGATTACAACCCACCGCTGCGCTCATCCCGGCAAGACATACGCGGCACGTTCCAACTCTTCCACGACGACTTCCAGAACGGCTCGCAAGATGATCGGCAGAAGATCGAACGACAACAGTCCCAACCGCAGACTACAGACGAGCCCCATTTCCCCATGAGGCGGCAGCTCAGTAGTGACACCATCACGCTCAGCCAACACTTCGGGTTCGACTACAAGGGCGGCGGGGACGCGGGGTTCTACCTCAACGAGAAGGACACGACCGACGGCGACGCCATCAAGACCAGCTTCGCCGATCTCACTAAGAGTAGAAGTAACGGTGACCAGTCAGGTTAGCTTTACTCAGCTATCTGATGTTGGAAACTGAAGTTAGTGTTTATTCCTTCAGTTCCCAACGTCGACAATGCCCGGCTTCTATTAACACGTATGTCAGACATTTTCCATCACCGCTTTGGATGTTGCATCGATTTGTGCTTTAGTGCGAAAGAATGCTATGATTGTAAGATGCATCGTATGATGACGTATAATAAGATAAATGACTCGTTAAATGTGTCCCTACTTATCGATATCGATATATAAAGGTGAATGCAACTGATGTAATATCATAGTACTTATTTACAAGTTTATCGATGCGTCTTATTCCTAGCAGCTCGCTACACCTAGACCACATATTCCCATAATCTAAATTCAAAATTGAATCGGTGTTGTTGATACGTCTTCGGAGGCGGTTATAGTGCAAATTGACTGTTGGTGTGGTGCGCAGGTCTGGGCCAGGACGAGCAGCCCGACCGGCGGAAGACTACATTCTCGACGCCTCCACCCAATACCACTACGTGGCAGCAGCAGTTTATGCAGCAGGAGACGCATCCCAGTTAGTGTTTATATGTACCTTATAATTTAAAATGTATGTCTTGAAGGTAATATAATGGCAACCTTGTGAGAGAGTAAAAGTTTCACGTGTAGTAGATTTGAAATATTGGTGTTCTTGAAGTGAAAATCTTTATCACGTTAGTACTACCTCTTTTTATAACCAGAACCCTTTTAAAATGTACATATGATGTTACACTATGTGTTTCATGCAAATATTAAGGTGTTATATAACTGCTAAGTCTTAATTTTAAAACTAAACATCTCATCGTATCATCATACCTCGCATATCGAAGATTCAAATAATAAAGTTAGTAATGTTTTCTTTTATTCCAGACGGTGATGACCTAACAGACGACACGACAGCTGCGGGCGGCGGTCAGATGGCGGCTCAGCTCAATAACATCCGACTGAAACTGGAAGAGAAGCGCCGCCGCATCGAACAAGAGAAGAGACGCATGGAGATGGCGGTCAGCAAGCAGAGGCAACAGCTTGGGCAACAAGCCTTCCTGCAAGCTGTCACCAGGGTGAGAACACACAGATACAGTACAGCTGCCGTGTTGTCAGTGTGAAACGGCTTGGTACAGCGGCTTTTGACGATATCGATGCTGAAAAATGTGCTGCCTATTTTTTTATCGATTTTACAAACAAAATGTTAGTAAGAAAAGCATAGGCTTGCTTAGTTTAAAGTCATTACATTTTTGCATATCCATTTATATCAAATTAATAATCATCGATGAGATGTTTATCGATCAAACAGATATCTGTTATGGATTAATTTTGTCAAATTTTGATTTTTCGATATAAATCCCTTTGTTTGATTTTATTACTTAAAGAGTAGATTCGATTATTTCACACTGGCAACAAATTTCGTTAGAGAAATAAAGTAATAGTTTTGACAAGTGTGGTGTGATAACGTAGAAAGATATACTTGTAGATTTGAGAGTGAGCAGGGATAAAACATTTGTGAGTTTCTAGTTAGTGTCGACAATAATATAGTTCCTTTGATAAGTAATAAATTAAACCTTTACGAACTATCTAGGTGACATTCATAGGAATAACACAGTTATTAACTGATATTTATTATGTGTTCATAATCTTAATTTAACATGACACACAAACTGTTGATGATTTATGGAACTGCAATGATTGGTTTTAAGCTATAAATAAAATATTTTTTACTTACAAAACAAATGCTTTTTATTAATTTTATTGTATCTATAAATTATAAATAGTATTTCGATAATATCTGTATTACTAGTGCAGTTTCATGAACCATTCTAAAAAGCACAACGTTACTAAAATGCTACCCTCCTTTGTATTTGTTATGTTTGACGAGAATATAAATTATACTTTTTCTATTTCATTAGGATACGTATTTGCAATACCAGTTGGCCTCCTTGGTGAGTGGCCGGATGAATTTATCTCATCCATGCAATTTAGTTTTAGCCCCTATTTCGATTACATTGGATTTATCACCTATTTTGAGTACGTGTTTTGTCATATTGTACAGATTTCATTAAATTTTTAGTACACGCTTACACGCCTTACATATCATAAAGTTTGTTACATTCAATTATATCTTTAAATGTAATCGACTCGAGCACTTTTAGTCATTCGATTTGCCATATTAATAGTGATTTTAATAAAGCGAAGCCATAGATAGCTTGATAGATAATTCCTGTATTGTATAGTCAGCTTTCAGTCCATTTTTGTAAAACTGTATTTCAATAATCATATATATTTTGCCGCGCTATCATACTTTCCGACACATTCCAAACACTAGAGTGAAGTTTTAAATCTTTTAGAGATTCAGTTGTTCACGACGAGAATTCCTGAGTCATTCCACACATTGACACATCGATCTGAGCACGTATCGACCAACCGAGGGGCGAAGCCCGTGTCAAAATTAATATCAGCATGTACTGATTCATTGGTATATAGAAATTGAGTAAGTTGCAATTAAAAGGTCAATTTTTTTTTCGAATTTTGTGTAAGTGAATATAATAAAACTTATCGATAAGTTAGTCCGCCTGTACATATTGTATAAAGTTTAAATAAATAAATAAATACTTGTAAGTGTAGTTTGACTCGTTATACCAATGGATCGGTAAGAGCATGCACGATCGGCATGAGTGGTGCTCGCGCGCCGCGTGTCCGCGCGTGTGCGCGCGCGTGTGTGTGAGGGTGGCGGGTGCACGTGGTGTCGTGTTGCAGGGCAAGGGCGCGCGCACGCCGGCCGCCGACGAACACAAGCCCAACGCGACGCACGCACAGGTAACTATAGGGACCACACGCTAGTGCATACTCCTGCCGTTATCGACTGAGCTTGGGTGTTAATATCATTTATCGATATAACTATCACTTCCCTATTAGTACCAAGATTTCTTAAAACAGGCAGGCTAAAAACTCTCACATTTGAAATGGATTAGGCCGCAGTATAATAGGCTTGTCTAAAGTCCCTTAATGGACTTCATAAGCCTGTATACATTTGTGGAGAAGTCGATAATTTAGAAATATAACCCCAAGACTCAGTTGGTAACGACTGTAGTGCGAAAGTATAAGTAAAGCTATACGCCTTAGTTTAGATAGCATAGTCGCTTTCGTAAACGCAGATCAGAGTAGTGAGTAACATCTAGAAGTGGCAATTGATATAATCGATAAAAATGAAATCGTATCTTAAACACAGTGGAGTTAGTTTTAATTTACGAATTTCTTAAATTCTATCATAGATATCAACTTAGTAGCGAAATTCAGGTTTTGTTTAGGAATAATAATATACAGATTTTGATTTTAGATTAGCCATGGACCTAAACATAGATAAGTAAATAGGTCAGCATGGATAGTTAGTAGCCAAAATATATTGGCGTTATTAGAAAACTCTTAGACAGAAATCATGCATGATGATAATGTATTGAAAAAATCATTTCTCATGAATTATTCGGTAGACTGAGGACCCAAATTATTACAGTGGTCTATTACAATAATTAAGAACGATATAATTGTTATATTAGTAGGAAATTAGAAAATCATTAGGCTATACATATATTGTTTTAAACAAATTGTACTTAACAATTCGTTTATCTAATTGGCATGAATTGTGGTTTAATTGCATGTTATTGTTTGTAAACATGTTTCAATTTTCCAAATTTAACTTTTATAAATGCAAATGTAGCTTTTCAGCTATATGAATACTCAAAGAATATCTAATAGGTGGAGCTTTTGTTCGCAATAATGTAATAGTCTCCTCTGAAGGAAGTGTAGTGGATTCGTTAGTAAATGTTGCGTTTACGCAGGAGATGGTTGTGGATCCGCCCAGCCAGTCGGTGGACAACGTGGTGCTGGAGCAGTACCAACAGTCGATTGCCAAGTAAGATTATATTCTAATTCTTCGCAGCATAAATTAACACTAAAGTTCACTATGAAATGCGCCGCTAATACTGGATTCATTTGTCGTTCGTTCGTTTGATTTTTCAAGTGGCGTTGTGGCTAAAGCGCACCGGATTCGAATACCGGATATGCCATCATGGTTGTGTACCATGTGCCCTAGTTTAAGGTTAGATCTATGTATAGCTTCTCTGAAAAAAAAAAAACGCTTTTAATATATTTTTCGTATTCGCTTGTCAAAAATCTCGTAGTGCATCAAGTTATCTCGCATAAACATCTTGAGAAACTATACTTCTCTTGTCTATTGTCGAAAAAACAGCGCACCGATTGGCCTTTTACGCCTCCCTTACCATTGCGCATTAACAGTGGAACCTATCAATGCTTAGATAACATCAGAATACATTTGCTATGTCAGAAACACTGGAAGTCATGCGCGAATCGTCGCTTGAACCACGTAGAATAGTAACGTGCATACACACTAATGTAATTTATACCCAATCGATATGAAGATTTTCAATTTCCAAGTTTTTGACATGGAAAAAATAGTGAGCTATACAACAATAATTAACTCCAAGAGTGAAGGCACCTGCCCATGTTTGCCTCTCGTATTAACATAAAACATTAAACACTGCACATGTTTTATATCCACTGCGTAAATCGATACATATATTCGGTAGAGAATAACAATACGTCACTAGTATCCCTAGCTATGAACCATCACGAGTAACGAACCAGTATTCGGGTGTATCGACATTGGTATGTATGCACACGTGTCAGTGCGTCCAGAGTGCGCGTATAAAGATATGCAGTTATAATAATTTCAGAATGAACTCGAGTTTGCAAGACATACAGAGCGACATCGCGCGGCTCGCCAGCCAGCAGAGCCAGTTGCAGCAACAGCAACATCAACAGCAACAACATCAACAGGTTCGATTATCTACTAGGTTTTCTTACCAATCTCATGATACTTAGAACGTACATAAATTGACCTTGTCAGGGTTCTGTAACGAGTTCTTGATTATATAATTTGAATTGGTCTAAATGAGTAATATTATATAGTATTTGAAACAAAATATTTTATCCATAAATTCGATGTAATGTTCAGGCGAAACAGTTGTTCCAACAACAGCCGCAACCCCAACAGCAAATGCAACCGCAGATGCAACAGCAAATGCAACCTCAAATGGGACCGCAGATGCAACCGCCGCCGCAGCAACCGCAGTCGCCCTACCAGCAACAGTACCAACAAAACATTCCACAACTGGTAGGTTAATCCTATATTCGTTTTTGTGGGCCTGTGTGTGTCTGGGTTATGACAACTCATAACTAAAACGAGCACTTATAAACACGCCCCCATTG
Organism: Hyles vespertilio; assembly: GCA_009982885.2. NCBI lineage: Eukaryota > Metazoa > Arthropoda > Insecta > Lepidoptera > Sphingidae > Hyles > Hyles vespertilio. The sequence goes on from CM042807.1 coordinate 22,059,308, forward strand.
AAAAAATAATTAACTTAATTATGTCGATTATCATTTGTTTGTTTTGAATTTAATTACCGTCATCAGTGATTAATGATGTTTGTGTGTCAATTTGCAGTCTCATAATGTCGAACAAAGTCGACAAACATTAACTAATAACACGAGTTAGTATAATTGCACCGCTGTCGATCACCCAATAACTATCACACTCGGTAACGCTGTGAAAGCCGCTTAATTCCCGAGCACTGCACGCGAGTGCGAGCGTGGACCCGGTGGTCGGCACCGGGCACGTGGTGACGCGCGCGTACCGTTGCAGCACAGCCAATTCAGCTCGCAGCACAACGTGTCGCGCGGCGCGCTGGGCTCCGGGTTCGGCTCCACGCCGCACCTGCCGCACTACTACCCGCACCAGCTGCCGCCGCCGCAGCCCGCCGACTACTACCCGCCGCACTACCGCGACCTCGAGCCCGACTACTCGCGCCCCACCTTCTATCTGCACGACGCCGCGCCGCCGCGACGCACCTGGGCGCAGCACGCGCAGCAACAACAACACCAGCAACAACAGCAACAACACGACCACGAGCAGCGCGGCTGGCAGGTCGGCTTCTCTCCTCTCTGCTCACACACACCTCCACTCTATCTGACAATGTTCTATCCGTATCTCAAACTTAAATACCAACACAGCCGTCCACTTTCAAGCTTTACACTAAAGGCGCTACGCACGCGGTGAAGGCTTCTCTGCATGCATGATATAGACATAGTTATTCATATATTTGATGTTATCATTACAGTTGCACCAACAGAATCACCAGCATTACCAGCAGCCCCAGCACGAACAGTCGCCGCAAAGAAACTGGAGATCGCCCTCGCCACAACCGCCTTTAGACCGAAACTGGAACCCGCAGGGCTTCGTGCTCCACGAGAGGAGCAATCAACCGTTCCAGGTCCATTACAACAATGACCGGTACCAGAACGGCACCGAAAGTGTGCGCGACACGCAGAACCACTTAAGCTACACTGTGATAAACCCCAACCAACAATACTCACAATCGCCGCCCCTCACGGCGAGCCCGCAACGACGGTCCAAAACCCCGCAACGACAGGGCTCCCTGCCCGAGGTGACGCGGAGGCCCGACTCGGTCAGTTTGCAGCAGTTGCAAGCGCCCGTGCCGGCCCCGCCGCCCGACGACATGGAGCCGCAGAACATCTCCTTCATCGGCAACGCCGAGGACGACGCCCTGCGACAAGGAATCAACAGACTGAACATCTCGTCCGGCACGAGAACCTACCGCATTCCCTCCCCGACCAGACCCTCGCTCAACCGAAACTCCTTCCAGCAGCTCGACCAGGAAGAGTCCAGCGAAGCCAACGAGAAAGGCTTCTACATATCGTTCGACAACGACCAACCAAAACGACCCAAACCGCCGTTGCGGGCGAAACGAGGTTCCCCCAAAAAAGAGAGGTCAACCGAATACCAGAGCCCGGATAGGAGTCCGGAGAACACGTGGAACGACCGGCTGCCTCAACCCGCCGAGGAGGACGAGTTCGTGGTGCACAGGAGTACAGGGTTGGAACAAGCGATGGTATCTAATGACGTTTCTTCGGAACGCAGAGAAACGCCACCTAGAGAGCGACCCCAGCGAGTCGCCGGCGCCGAGCCGGCGGCACTAGTCATCGGCGAGATGAATCCTGACCCGGTCGGTACCCGATAACAAACAACATTACAAATGAATATCGTGTTTAAGCGGCAGTCGTGATAGTAGAGTGTGTGTACGTATTCACAGAACTCAGCGGAGGAGATGGAGCGCAAGAAGGAGCGCATCATGTTGATGTCGCTGCAGCGGCGGCAGCGCGCGGACGAGGCGCGCGCGCGGGCCGAGGCGGCGGCGGCGGCGCGGCGAGCCCGCGAGGAGGCCGCGCAGGAACAGAAGCTGGCGCGCAAGGAGGAGCAGGCGCGCCGCCGCGAGGCCATCCTGCACCAGTACAAGCTCAAGAAGGCCATCGAGGAGGCCGAGAGAGAAGTCAGTGCCTCATGTTTACTTATTGTTGGGAGTGACCATTTCTAGTTTCTCAATCGATTCGATGTATTCAGGTCAAAATTGAAAATTGATATAATGTGAGTGTGTGTGATCGTTTTCAGGGCAAAGTGCTGGACAAGTCAGAGTTGATGGAAAGCATAAAAGCGGGCGGCATGTCCCCGGGGCTGGGCGGCGGCGGCGGCCGGCGGGGCGGCGCGGCTGCGCGGGCGCGGGGGCGGGGCGCGCGCGCGGCCCAAGACCATCCACGTGGACAGCGGAGCCCTGCACGCCGCCGAGGGCATGCTGGCCGCCAAGCAACCCTCCGCCACCAACCTCGCCGGTGAGACTGCTACATATGTAATCACTGTTTATGTAACCCTGCTCTGGATATAAAACATCTATAACTCAATTCTATAACTACTTTACTAGGTAAGGCTACGAAACAAAACATGCAATGTCTGTAATATATTTGAAAATACCTCAGAGATTGAATTTATAGCCTTAAATGTCATTTGTTTTCAAAATTTTGCTAAGAACGTTGCACGTAGCCTCTGCGATTTTGACTGAAATATATTGGCTGTTTTTAATTGGTGACTTAAAGACACCTCTAATCAATTGTCGGCTAAAAATATTGATTTAATATATTTTAATGGCTTCATAATGTGTAAGTAAATTACGATGTGTTTTAAGTCGCCAATAATTTAAATTAACTGTTGCAACAAAAAGATGTATTGTTATTGCTAAACGTATTGGATGAATGTTTTTTTTTTATTTGTGCTATTTCACACTAACTTTTGATAGACGACACTAATGTTCCAAAGCTTGGTACCCTTTAATACATTTATTTTGCCCATATAGCATGCTAGCTGTTTAACGTTACACATGTTGTGCTGAATCGATAAAGTACTTGATAATATTGATATACCAGTTCTAGTTATAACTAACAAGAGTTTTGAAAAAAAGCTGTAACAATAGTGGCATAGATGCTCGTTTGGATTTTTAATTAAATAACTAAACTTAGCTGAGACTATTTCAGTAAATAACAACATCGATAAAATATTGCATATTCTTACAATTACTGTTAAAAATCGATGTATTTCATTAGTATCTGATTAATGGGGCATCTCTGGAGATGTTTCCCCAAGTATACATAGTAGGTATATACCGAGATACATATAGCTATACGTACTATGTACGATAGTATATAGTCAGCACGGCATGTGTAACGGTGTGTGTGCGTGTAGCGGGAGGGATGGGCGGCACCATGCGGCGAGACTACTACCGCGGCTCGCAGGACAGTCTGGCCGAACGCGCCGCGCTGCATCGCGGTGAGTTATTGTAGGGATTGCATATACCGGGTATCTCAAGACTGCTACCGAAAACGAAGCCGGGTGGTAGTTTTAGTGGCTACAAACACAATGCAATTAAAAATTTCGCCTAGAAACGCGACAATTATTTTTTATGATTTTTTAAATATCGTCATTTTTGGGTGGTAAATCCATAGTTTTTGCTAAAATAATAATTTAAACTCTTTTATACCTTAGAGTATTTATAAATAAAAGGGTATATACTATTATTTTAGGAAAAAATGTTTTACCACCCAAATATGGCCATAGGAAAAAATAACAAAAAAAAATTTGTCGCTTTTTTTTGCAACTTTTTCTGTTGCATTGTGTCGGAAGTCGCTTAAACTACCACCCAGCTTCGTTTTCGGTAGCAGTCTTGATATACCCTGTATTTACATGTATCTGGTCAGTTATCGACCTTTTGAATAAACAGTTGTATGATTTTATCGATAATTCGTTAGTTATTATATCGATTTTAATATCGATATTTTTGCCTGAGAGGGAATAGTATAATATCAATGACCTGTGTGGACGTTAATGTATTTGTCACCATGGCTAGTGTAGTCACATTTGTGACAGTATAGAAACACATTACTTTTGAGGTTTGTTCTAGTTAAAGCATATAATAATATCATATTTGATACATATACACAATACTTATAATTGACTTGGTTGACAGCCAAGCTGGATATGATATATTCAGGTAAATTGACGTAGTTTCTGAGTTTTCGTCATCAAATCATCGTTGTCGACCTACGTTTGGTGTTTCTACTAAAACTGTATTATGCACGATGGCTACCCTGTTTTATTTTAATGGCTTGTTTTATACAATTGGAGTTAGTATTTTAGTTTATGCGAAACGAACACCAAATAGATATACCATTGGAAAATTGCAAGTTGAATTCCAAATTAATACATATCCATTTTTTATCGATTTTTGATTATTTCTCGTTGATTGATTCACACAATTTTTTCATTAGTAAAGACATTATTCCCCTGACATTATAATTTACCCTTGCAAACGAATATTTGACTCTATTCAATATTAAGTATACCCGGCAGAATATCCAATATCCAATTACTATTCGACGGAATCCTAAGTATTTTTCGTGTCTTGTATTTGAAATTTGGATGTCACTATTCGTTGTAAATTTATCAGAAGTCCAATCATTATTTTATTAAATAATAATGAAGTATAAACTATATATTAGTGTTCTATAAGTGAGAGTAATAAGTGTTTGTGTATTGCAGAGTCGCCGGTAGAGGAGCGCGGCGGCATGTCCCCGGGCAGCGCGTCGAGCGGGCCGCTGGGCCGCCGCGGCTCGTGCAAGACGTCGCGAGGTACGCACTCGCACGCACGCACACGCTAACTAACAACCCGCGCGCTTGCCTCTTGTGCTCTGTTTATATAAACACATGACGTACTGACATGTCGATAAAATGTTCAGTTTATCGATAATATATATGGATAAAAAAGTTATAATTTATGAGTGTCGATTTGGTGATTTGCGTAGTGAGATTGTGTTTTTATAAACAGAATTTGATCTTTTGAGTGACTTGTTTTGATGCTTTTAAGAACAGTAATATAACAAATTTTATTTCTTGGTTTTTCTATTACTTTGCAATTTATTTCATAGAAAATAATTATATAAAAAATAATTTAAGTCAGAAAAAGTCACTTTAATTCTATCAATGTCTTAATTTTAAAAACTTGAAGTTTTAATATCGTATAAACGTTTCGATTGATTGTTATTTATGAAATTTTAATATTAAAATTTAATTAAAATTTCAAGTTCCCAAGACTGTTTACGAATTCTTTGAATAAAAAGTTTCGCAAACAGCGATGTTTCCCAATTTTGCTTATAGAATAATGTGTGAAACCACAAACTCTACAGTCATGGCAATACGGCTCAATATCCAACAGCAGTAAAGACGCTTTTTGATTTTTTTGGTTCAGTAGTGCTTCATCGATTTTTATTATTTATTATTTCTAATTTTGATATATATGTGTATGATTTCAGCAACGCATAGATTTTTAGACACACATTTTGATATGCAAAAAAATTATGGCTTGATATTATTTTTTGGCAGTTTATGTAGTTTGCAACTTGATACATAAAACGGACATATCCGGTAAAAGCTTGTTTTTTCCAAATTTCAAACCATCGCCCTCTAGACCTTCCGCGCATTTACTAATTGGTTCCCCGATTTGTAAATACGACATATCGATACACAAGAACATCGATAGCGCGATGGCGTTAAGTTTTGTTTGCCATATTGTGTAACGAACCATCGGAGCCTGCTTGTGTGACAGATGCATGCTTACGAGCCGATCGACAACGATCGATAACTTACATTAAATAAGAGAATGGAGTTGCATTGCATGGGAGTTGCGTGATGACATGAAACATTTCAGAGCGTGTGAATGAGGAACCACAGACGACACGTGGAAGGTCTAAATATTCCACTTACCAGAGTAACTTTAAGGCGGGACGCAAGTCAAGCTCTCTTATGAACTTGTGCGGTAAGAGACGTTTGAGTAAACACCCGATAACGCTTGACTCACGTTGGTTGGTGTGTACCTAGTTGTACACACTATACAGTCGCTTATGGTGCGTTGGGTTCTTTCTGTTGCTCTATTGCGTTCGCCCGATGGTTTTTTGTCGACGCCACAAATGTTTTATACTCGAAACCAATTCGTGTCTCATCATTTTTAATGGGTAAGAGCATAAATTAAACAGAAAAAGGCTCTTTTTAAAACGTTAACGAATCGGTAACTTCCTCTTCAAATTTTGTTCCGTAAATACATTAATTGGCACTTAGTTTGTTTTATAATTTTATTGATGCTTATATGAAATGAACACATTGTGATACTTAAGTTATTAGCGAACACGTGTAAATATCGCGGTTTTTGTCGTAGTATTTTTGCTAGACAGCACAAAAGCTTTGGGTTTATTTAAAAAAGTAATGTCGATAATAGTGCAGTGCTATATCGATATAATTCGAGGTGAAACATTTGCACGTCGCGTCCACCGGTCGATCGCGAGTCTTAATTCTTGTGCACATTAAGTTTGTTTTTGGGTCATCGGTTATATATAAGTACGTATTATTTATTATGGTTGTGGTTTATTTTTGGTACGGGATTATTGACGTTATTATCATCGAACATAGAGCATGTTATATATTCGTTATTATATCTACGTATATGTGGTGTTGGTGTGACATCGCGAACACATTACAACCTCGTTTCGGGGATGTATATAATAATAGCAGGAATATTTTAAAAATAATTACTTTTTCATTTAGTAATAATTTTAAATTCTAATACAATTACCAAAACTCATAATTTTAGATATAGTACTTAACTTTTTATCCGCGTTCTACACGAAGCACACACATACTCTAGCTTTCTGAATATCTTCATACACTATTCAAGGTTGGTACTACACACCTTGTATATTGTTCTTGTACAGAAATATTTTGAAATAAAGGATATCTTAGAGTTCAGGAGGGTAATGTTTCTTAGGGCTCTTTTAACTGCCAATGGTCATTTTATTCTTGATATTTTCTATCGCTAATAAATACAATGATAATAAAATCTTTGTTGGTGGTGTCGTCTTACTAAATGTCGAACACAGACATAATATAAATATGGAAGTTCCTTGTGGTTTGGGGGATACCATGGGTCAAGCGACCCCCTTTGATGATATTTGGTTGTGGCAAGGTTCAGTTGAATTAAGAATTCAGACACGAAACTGCCCTCAATTATTATAAAGTCAATGAGTTTGAACGTTGAAGATTTGCAACCTAAACCCATTTTGTTAATGGGCGTGAAAATTATTCTTCACAGATATTGGATGCGCATGGACTTATTTAAACTGTTTTAAAAGTAAAACTTTTATTTGCAAGATAGAATACCATAAGTTTGAACACACAATACACAAATGTTACATACACACTTCCTTAATTTAAACCTGCTTGTCAGAATTTGGAAGATATTTCTATTAAGTGAATAACAATTATGTTGATATGTTTATATGAAACAATATCCGTTATTTGAGGTATGTTGTATTTAAAATATTATTAAATGTTTATTTATGTATTATATGCGTAAAATACAAAATGTATGGGCTTATTATTGTTGAGTTCCGCCTTTTATTTTGCTTCACAGCTGTAGTTGTACCTGTTTATGTGTTGTAGTTTGATACATTTAGTATTTTACGCTCCTGTCGACATTATAACGGATGCTTATAACTTTCATTACCTAATTTTATTTTTATGCTAGAATATTAAGTTGGTAACAAGTCTAATTAGGTTCACTAACAATGTTATCTTTAGTAATATAATATTAGAGTAAAGGAGTCGTTAATTTCTAATTGAAAAATAGATCTATTTTTTTTAAATCAGAGTTTTAACGAAGTTTTCGCCACTTAAAGCTTTTTGATGTATATATTACTTTGTAATTGTACATTAAACTAATTATTAGAGGAGAAAAGCCGCCTACCTTTGAATTTAATCAATAACACAGTGCAGCCTTTAACAATATTAAAAGCTTGTAAATTTTAAACAAACCAAATAGCACTTAGCTTCGTCATTTGACATTTGCTGATTTGTAATATATTTGCCGTCGGCGGAGCGGTCATGGAAAGAGTTCAAAAAGGCTGCCGATGAAGATGATTTCGGGTGGAATACCTCGATTCATCAACACATTAGGGTCGACTGGTAGTCCACTTTACACGTGAATGTGTAAAGTGTTGTGGAGTAGCGAGGTGTGTGTGGGTAGGCGGGTAGGCGGCGGGTAGTGGCGGGTAGTGGCGGGTAGCGGCGGGTAGCGGTGCTGACGTGCGGGTTGTGCAGACTCGGGGCTGGGTCGCGCCACGCCGCCGCGCCGCGCCGCGTCGCCGGGGCTGCGCGCGCTGGCGTCGCCCGCGTCGGGGCCCGGCTCGCTGCCCGGCGCCATCGGCAAGCGCCGCCTCCACGACGACGCCTCCGACGCCTCCTCCACGCACTCCTCCATACTCGACTACTCCGGTGAGTGCACGCACGCGCACGCACACACGCGCACACACACGCACGCACACGCACGCACACACACGCACACACACGCACACACGGGGACTCAGCACGGAGATATTACACCAAAGGGAAAACCACGAACTAAGCTACTTTTCGTCTCACTCTATCCCGTATGCCCAGTGTGTAAGAAGTGCGTACACAGTTTGTTCGTGTATTTCTGCAACAGTATAATACCTCTATGATGCCAATACACTATAAAAATCAATACACATGGTCGAGGTCTAATGTACATTTAACAAATAGTTCTATCGCACACGCCGCACAACTTTCATTGGTTGCCGTCTTTTTGATAACAGGACAACTATGTTTATTTATATTGTTTTTATGTCCAGCGAGATGCTATCGAGTTCGTCGTTCGATTAAAGGTTTATCAAACTTAAGCTAATCGTAGGTAGAGACACGTATATTAGATTACACGGATTAATATTGTACGAACACGAGTAATACGAGCGATGTCATGCCAACGAGTGTTGATTTTTTGAACTTTAAGTTACTATAAGGCATGATTTTGCGTTTGAATCTGACAGCATTACATTCTAACAACGCATTTGAGCTTGACATGAGCTTCCTCACCACAGACTGATTAACACCCGTACTGCCACGCATATCATTTGTTTCGTGCATTCACAACAACATTTGTATTGTTTCGTATACTAATTCTAAACATTCCAGCGCAAACGTAAATTAGTAAAAAATTAACACAGCTGATATACATAATTCAACTTTTATATTTCATAGTTAATATTTTAATAGATTTTTAAGGGTAAAAACAATCCTTAAGCTATTTTTTTGAGACACTTGTAAACACACTTAGATTGGTAGCAGTCTAAGTAATACAAAGGCACGCTAGAACAGACATAATTCATGATTTTCAATTAGGCTTGGTTTTATTAAACATGACATTGAATTTGCTTTTTTAGGCTCGTAAAAGTAATCTTATCAATAAATATTTAAAAGTACTAATTAGTCAATTACTGTTTTATCTTCATCATCAAAGTTCTTTATGAAAAAACAGTGTTTGAGTATTTAGTACCGTATAATTTTTTAGTGCGAGGGTAGTAGACAAATGCATCGCACGAGTAGTGAGCGAGGTGGTTATGCGCAGGTCCGCGGCTGTACAAGCAGCCGACGACGAAGTCCAACCGCGGCATAATGTTGAACGCGGTGGAGTACTGCGTGTTCCCGGGCGCCGTGAACGCGGAAGCCAAGCGGCGCGTGCTGGAGGAGATCGCGCGCTCGGAGAGCAAGCACTTCCTGGTGCTGTTCCGCGACGCGGGCTGCCAGTTCCGCGCGCTGTACTCGTACTGCCCCGACGAGGAGCTCGTCGCCAAGCTGTACGGCACCGGACCCAAGCACGTCAACGACAGGATGTTCGACAAGTTCTTCAAGTCAGTATACAATAATTATTTTTACTCTCATGTGTGTTTTGTGACCTTAATTAGGTAAATCTTACTGCTTGCAGCACAAGCTTAGATTTGGAGGTAAATTACTTCTACATTGACGGCTTCGTTCATAGACAGTTTTAAAATCTATTATAGTTATCGGTTGTTTGATCTTTGCTCAGAATTATTCGAAAGGGACAAAACATTCGATAACTAAAATAGGTTTTAAAATTGCCTATGAATAAAGCCGATAATCTCCTTTTAAAATTCATATTTTAAATCATAAAAATAGTCATTTTCAAAGCAAATAAATTACAGAAAAATGTTGAGTGATAAATATACGTATACTATTTCGTATATTTATGAGAATAAATTTGTTCGTTTGCAGATACAACTCGGGCAGCAAATGTTTCTCGCAAGTGCACACGAAGCACCTGACGGTGACCATCGACGCGTTCACGATACACAACTTGCTGTGGCAGGGCAAGAAGGTGCAGCTGCCCAGCAAGAAGGACATGGCCCTAGTAATATAAGCTACGTTGTAACGATATCTAGTCGCGATTCAAGCCTTCACTCTTCAGTTACGCTACCATAGGGCAACAGTGCCAGCGTCCATTGTATCTTTAAATACGTCGGTCAATGCATTCATTGACCGACGGAGTTGTGTTGTTATTGTTTACGTCTCGCTCGTGCAAGTGTGATGTCGACCGACGTGCGCGCGGTCCCATTCGTCCAGAAATCAATAATTTTTACTCAGCAGTCATAGGATCGAATTATAGGTAATTTTAACTAGTGTAGTGGACGGGGCGCGGCGTCTGTCCCGACTGGTCGCTCGTTATTTATTAGTGCGGAGTGTTGCGTGGGGGGTCGGGGGTCGTGGGGGTCGCGGGGGTCACGGGGGTCGCGGGGGTCGCGCGCCGTCCTCGCGCCGCCAGCTCCGCGCCCGCGTGGTGAGATGTCTGCGATGTTGAGTTGTTTGCCATATGTATTAGTGAGATGGTCGATACGTTCCAAATTGAATTTTGTCTCAAAAGTGTAACAGCCAAACTGTCGGATGTGTGGTCGGTGTATTAATTAGGATGCGTTAAATTGTTTAGTAATGCTGTTCCCTCACATATAAAGTAACAAGTTCACAAACTAATCATTACTCGCTTATCTGTTATAATGTTTAACTCGTTAGTGATTATTTGGATTGACTGCAAGTTAAGAGTATGCTGATTGTCGAGATTTTTTTGTTTAACTGACATTTTCGTTTATTTCAGTTTCCATTTTTTTACCGCTTGTATAGCTAAAATAAGACAAGGCACATTTTATGTGGTAATTGTACTGCCTTATCCTGTAAATAATTGTTTTTTTGTATACAGCTATTTATTAAAAGAATGTTAAACGAGAATTGATGAATATCATTTTTCATTGTTTAATGATTGGTCATCAATAATATACTACCGATAGTATATGGTATGCAAATATATTGTATTATTAAAAAGCATAACGAAATAATATTGAATTTCATATTATTTATTGTTTTATTTTGCGTTTTTTTATTGATGAAGTGCGCGAATATATAAGCGCGATATGAGAAAAACGGCATCTAATATTTTTATGAAAAAATTGTAACGAATTGTCTGCTTAATATTGCTGTCTTATTTCTCAACAAATGTTACTGTATCGCTTTGTGTCTGAAAAAGTGAAAATAAAGGCATTTTTAACTTTTGTCAATAAAACAACAGCAAACGATTAATTTTTTATATTTTCTGCATATGAAAAATTAAACATTGCAACCACTGTAATACTGGCTCTTTTATATTCATTAGGTACATACATCAAGTATAATCAATAATTGGCGACAATCACATCAGCTATCACAATCACAACATAAACATTAAAATAATTAAAACTAAACATGAGTTCTCTTCAATTTATTCTTCTTCGAGATTAATTATTAAAATCAATTATAATATATTATTATTAGAGATCAGGTAATATTGCAACACTACAATTGCATAATCAAATAATTTCAATTTGAACTGGAGGTATTTAAAATAGACGTGGGCGTGACGCTACACAATGGTGAAGAAATGCGTGACGGGCGAGCTCACGTTGGTTTCTACAGTCTTCTGCAGGTTTAGCTGATGAACTATTGTGTCAGGGTTATCCACCTCCTGAAATTACATTGATTGTTAAAATCTCTAACAATTATACTCTCCGCAATTGCCTTATTTGCAATCTCTCATCAAAGTGAGCATTTATAAGTTGAAAGAGTCGCCCATTGCTGGCACAATAATTAAGTCAAAAAAATATATTTCGTTTCATTTAGAAGCTGTAGCAATAATAAAAAACAATTTCATTTCAGTAACCAAACCAATTACATTATTCAATTAATAAAAGATAAATACCTCTTCCTCAGCAAAACCGTTAATCTCCACCGGTATAGTTTGTCCGTCTTGTGTGATCACCTGAAACAAGTGAAACATTATAAAAATATGTTTAAACAAAATTTGGTCATTTGTAAGAGTTTTTATATCACAAGTTATACCTGTAGTGATTTTCCATCGGCAGAAGTGATGGCAAGTCTCGTGCCGTCCTGCATTGTGAAATGCAGCGGGTTGCCTTGTTCATCCGTAACCTGTTCATATGGAAAAAGAGTTAGAAGGAATGTTTAGGATAATCTGTTTTTTTTTTTATCGTAAGAGCAAAACTTAGGCTTGTCATCGAATCTAAAATCACAAAAAATATTGCCAAAATAAACAAACTTATAATAAACAGACTTATAATAAACAACTTACGCCCGAATACTGGAACGCCATTTAAATAATAAGTTGCTCTTAACAGCGCACGGCCCACTTAGCCAGTACATTTAATCGGGATTAACGTAGTTAAGCGCAACTTATATTTAAGTTGCGTTCCAGTATTCGGGCGTTAAAGTACAAAAGAGCCATCACTATATTCCCTTGAGAAACCGACGAGGGTGTATCGAGAGATTAATGACAGTTGAAGAAGCGAGAGAGTATGGATTGTAGCATTTGGCGCTCAATAGTCTGTCTACCCCAATGGACATAGGCGTAAGTTTATGTTTGTATGGATGTATGTATGTATGTATGTGTGGTTACTGACGGTCATGTGGTCGGGCGCGAGGTGCGGCGCCAGCAGCGACTCTCCGCCGAACAGTGGCACCGACGACAACTTGCTCGCCTCCAGCCGGTCCGCCTGCACACACACACAGCATATTCACCACTCATATTCATTCATTACCTGCCAGTACTTCACATTAAAACCCTGTTGATTCTTACAATATGCTTATGATTTTAAATCATCTTAATGTGATCACTGCAAATTAAAGCATCATAGGTGCGTTGCTGAATAATAAATATTACTATTTAACATTTCAAAGATAGTTGCTTATAATTTTACGTCTGCTCAGTTAATCTAAGCTAACTACATAACTGAATGTATACCTGTTCAGAGTTGAGTATATGTATATCCGGCGAGTCGTCCTCGTCCATATCGTATGCGACGTAAATGACTCGTTCTTCCAACTCTTCGGCGGGCGCGTCCAACACAACCTTGTCCTGGCTGTCCTCCAGCTCGAATGAAGGCTCCAAGTGCTGCTGGTTCGCTGACGTCAGCAGACTTACCTGCTTGTGCACTAGCTGAAAGAGATACGGTAAATTGTATGAAGTGTGGGAATTTCAGAAAATATATACAAATAAGATTTACCAAGGTGGAAGGGTTCCAAGCTCGACAGTGGTCAGTTATTCTAGAAATATACTTTAAGTTTGAAATTGATGAATTGCCTCGAATATAAGTAATATTTAAAAAATGAGGGTAGTTTCTATCTGATTGTACGTAAGAAGGAAGGGGAAAACAGTATAAAAGGCAGTAAAATTAACTGAAGACTTATTCGACGTTCGTTATCGACAGTGATCAGTTGGTGTGGTGTCCTGCTTGCGGTGTTCGTCTTTGGTGAGTTTTTCATACAGGGTATATCAAGAGTTCTACCGAAAAACAAGCCGGGTGGTAGTTTTAATGACTACAAACACAATGCAACTAAATTTTATGCAAATATATATAGCAGGACACATAGGTGGATCAGCGTCAAGTGCTTAGCCTACTAATTCCATATGTATTTCAAGATAGCCAGCAAGGCCGACACACAGAACGGTGCGGTACGCACCGTACTGTCCCGCACCACGCCTCTTTAGTGTTCGTAACATATTCCGAAGTATTGTGTTGTCCACTTCCCTTTCACTTACCCTGGTATTGCTGGTGTTATTGGTGTTGTTGGCATTATTGGCAGCATCCCGTCGGCAGTGGTTCCTGACATGCAGGCGGTGTTGCGAGGATGTGGTGAAGCGGCGCGGACAGCGCGCGCACGCGTACGGCTTCTCGCCCGAGTGGATGCGCGCGTGCTCCGCCAGGTTGCCCTTCTGACTGAAACACTTGCCGCACGTCTTGCACGAGTACGGCTTGCTACCTGCACGATAAATATATTATATGTGAAAAAAGATTTGAGTTTTATTTTACCTATATTATACCCGACCCGCGAGTAAGTGGAGTAAAGTGGCGACTCAACTCCACTCACTGGTTGACGGCGTATCGGTGTCACACAAAGCGTGCGGTACTAAATATCATTTATGCACATTTGCGTGTTCCTCGAGTGTATGAGAGACGCGATCTTATCGTCACACGTGGTGTACTGATGCAGTTCAGCTTCCAAACACCGTGTCCATCGGCTGTGGTGTGGTGTATCATCGATTTTCTGGGGCCCATACCTCAATAGAAATCTAGGGGCACGGTGCCCTTTGCTAACCGAGCAACTATTACATGAGATCTATGTAAAAAAAGTGACCAGAGAAAACAGTTCAACAAGTAGGAAAATGACGAACACAGCGTGTACGTTGCATTGTGTAGGCTTATTAATTTTGCAACGCCCGAATACTGGAACGCCATTTAAATAACAAGTTGCTCTTAACAGCGCACGGCCCACTTAGTACATCTAATCGGGATTAACGTAGTTAAGCGCAACTTATATTTAAGAAGCGTTCCAGTATTCAGGCGTAAGAGCCTACAACGTACATGCCTATTATCGTCATTTTGACTTTACAATAAAATGAAGAGAAATATTAAGCATCATAGAACTCTAAGATAAATTGTTAATACATAGGACTTAGCTGGGTAGTCATTTTTTATTACTGAATTTCTTGTTCTGCTAGATTCCTTGGGGTTATACATCAATCGAGATTTATAATGGCAAAATTTACAATCAGTATTTTTATGTATTTCGAGCGGAAAATAACCACAAGACCTACTAAATTGATGACGCGAATTGTAATTTCTATCAACTTTACTGCGGAATCGTAATTTTAACAGCGGAAGTAATAAAACAAAACTCACCCTCATGCCACCGCATATGTAACGTCAGACTAGTCTTGTGAGCGAACTTGTGTTTGCATATTTCGCACGAGAATTTCTTCACTCCGGAGTGTAGTAACTGGTGATTCAGCAGGTTCGCTTTGGCCTTGAACGTCGCGTTACACACCTGAAACAATCGTACAGAAGGCTAACTATACTGTGCGATATACATTTAAGGCTTAGAAGGACCAATTTGATAAAAAAACGTTTAGCCAACATTTCGACTAAATAAAAACTTAAGTCGCTCTTATAATATCTCAAACGCCAAAAGTCATCCACACATGAAGCAACAGAAGTAGGTGAACAGTGACGGACACGAAAATTCATTAACACCATAAAGTTACAAAAGTTACTGAACACCAAAAGCAACAAATTTACTAAACATACCAATGGTACATAAAGTCTCTGAATACTTTAGTAAATTTTTTTTTGCTGTTTTTTTTGCTACTAATCATGAGTCATATAGTACATCAGGTGTGTGGCATGCTCGTCTCACCATTCAAAGCGATAATAAAATATCGACGCCTACTACGTAAACTATCGGAACTGAAAAGTGTGATTTTTGTTTTATTGCATCAACTGCAAGTAGTTATGTATAAAGATGTATAATTCTTTGCAATAAAATATTGTATACAAATATACCTTCAACTGTTTTTCGATCGAATAAAATTGAAAGTGCATACGAACATAATAAGATAATTAATTTGCCACAATGTTGTTGGGCACACCTCTGTCTTTTCGGAGGCATGTGTGTGTTGATACTTGATAGTCAATCACCACTAAAACGGTGAAGAAAACTACATACCATGGCGATTTATAAGAATTTAGATGGTATCTCACTCTCAGCCGTTCTCTCGATTGTAGAGTAAGCGTGTGCCTTGCAGTGGGACATATATGGGCTAATACAGAAGTGTTGGTGTAAAGTATCGAATGAACATTTTCGATAGTTTAAGTAGGTTCCGTCGATATGTGTCGGTTACCTTGCACGCGTAGGGTCGGCGGTGCGAGTGCACGAGCTGGTGTCGCTGCAGCAGCTGCTTGTGCTTGAAGTGTTTGCCGCACGAGCTGGTGGCGCTGCAGCAAATAGTTTGTACAGTTTATGTGTCGGTTACCTTGCACGCGTAGGGTCGGCGGTGCGAGTGCACGAGCTGGTGTCGCTGCAGCAGCTGCTTGTGCTTGAAGTGTTTGCCGCACGAGCTGGTGGCGCTGCAGCAAATAGTTTGTACAGTTTATGTGTCGGTTACCTTGCACGCGTAGGGTCGGCGGTGCGAGTGCACGAGCTGGTGTCGCTGCAGCAGCTGCTTGTGCTTGAAGTGTTTGCCGCACGAGCTGGTGGCGCTGCAGCAAATAGTTTGTACAGTTTATGTGTCGGTTACCTTGCACGCGTAGGGTCGGCGGTGCGAGTGCACGAGCTGGTGTCGCTGCAGCAGCTGCTTGTGCTTGAAGTGTTTGCCGCACGAGCTGGTGGCGCTGCAGCAAATAGTTTGTACAGTTTATGTGTCGGTTACCTTGCACGCGTAGGGTCGGCGGTGCGAGTGCACGAGCTGGTGTCGCTGCAGCAGCTGCTTGTGCTTGAAGTGTTTGCCGCACGAGCTGGTGGCGCTGCAGCAAATAGTTTGTACAGTTTATGTGTCGGTTACCTTGCACGCGTAGGGTCGGCGGTGCGAGTGCACGAGCTGGTGTCGCTGCAGCAGCTGCTTGTGCTTGAAGTGTTTGCCGCACGAGCTGGTGGCGCTGCAGCAAATAGTTTGTACAGTTTATGTGTCGGTTACCTTGCACGCGTAGGGTCGGCGGTGCGAGTGCACGAGCTGGTGTCGCTGCAGCAGCTGCTTGTGCTTGAAGTGTTTGCCGCACGAGCTGGTGGCGCTGCAGCAAATAGTTTGTACAGTTTATGTGTCGGTTACCTTGCACGCGTAGGGTCGGCGGTGCGAGTGCACGAGCTGGTGTCGCTGCAGCAGCTGCTTGTGCTTGAAGTGTTTGCCGCACGAGCTGGTGGCGCTGCAGCAAATAGTTTGTACAGTTTATGTGTCGGTTACCTTGCACGCGTAGGGTCGGCGGTGCGAGTGCACGAGCTGGTGTCGCTGCAGCAGCTGCTTGTGCTTGAAGTGTTTGCCGCACGAGCTGGTGGCGCTGCAGCAAATAGTTTGTACAGTTTATGTGTCGGTTACCTTGCACGCGTAGGGTCGGCGGTGCGAGTGCACGAGCTGGTGTCGCTGCAGCAGCTGCTTGTGCTTGAAGTGTTTGCCGCACGAGCTGGTGGCGCTGCAGCAAATAGTTTGTACAGTTTATGTGTCGGTTACCTTGCACGCGTAGGGTCGGCGGTGCGAGTGCACGAGCTGGTGTCGCTGCAGCAGCTGCTTGTGCTTGAAGTGTTTGCCGCACGAGCTGGTGGCGCTGCAGCAAATAGTTTGTACAGTTTATGTGTCGGTTACCTTGCACGCGTAGGGTCGGCGGTGCGAGTGCACGAGCTGGTGTCGCTGCAGCAGCTGCTTGTGCTTGAAGTGTTTGCCGCACGAGCTGGTGGCGCTGCAGCAAATAGTTTGTACAGTTTATGTGTCGGTTACCTTGCACGCGTAGGGTCGGCGGTGCGAGTGCACGAGCTGGTGTCGCTGCAGCAGCTGCTTGTGCTTGAAGTGTTTGCCGCACGAGCTGGTGGCGCTGCAGCAAATAGTTTGTACAGTTTATGTGTCGGTTACCTTGCACGCGTAGGGTCGGCGGTGCGAGTGCACGAGCTGGTGTCGCTGCAGCAGCTGCTTGTGCTTGAAGTGTTTGCCGCACGAGCTGGTGGCGCTGCAGCAAATAGTTTGTACAGTTTATGTGTCGGTTACCTTGCACGCGTAGGGTCGGCGGTGCGAGTGCACGAGCTGGTGTCGCTGCAGCAGCTGCTTGTGCTTGAAGTGTTTGCCGCACGAGCTGGTGGCGCTGCAGCAAATAGTTTGTACAGTTTATGTGTCGGTTACCTTGCACGCGTAGGGTCGGCGGTGCGAGTGCACGAGCTGGTGTCGCTGCAGCAGCTGCTTGTGCTTGAAGTGTTTGCCGCACGAGCTGGTGGCGCTGCAGCAAATAGTTTGTACAGTTTATGTGTCGGTTACCTTGCACGCGTAGGGTCGGCGGTGCGAGTGCACGAGCTGGTGTCGCTGCAGCAGCTGCTTGTGCTTGAAGTGTTTGCCGCACGAGCTGGTGGCGCTGCAGCAAATAGTTTGTACAGTTTATGTGTCGGTTACCTTGCACGCGTAGGGTCGGCGGTGCGAGTGCACGAGCTGGTGTCGCTGCAGCAGCTGCTTGTGCTTGAAGTGTTTGCCGCACGAGCTGCACACGAACCGCTGCCCCGCGTGCTCCGCCTCCTTGTGGTACGCCACCGACGAGGGGTGGCTCAGCACCTGCAAACAACATATATACTTACTCGCACACACAGGGTGATTTTGACGTGTGGTATTTAATTTAAACCACATGCTGCTCAGATAACATTGTACCAAGTTTGAACAAAAACTGCCAGGTAGTTTTGTCAAAAATCGCGACTTTAGGTTTTAAGGCTTTTGGTGAACCCCTACAGATAGAAAAAACTATAACATCTTCTCATATTTTTTAAAATGTACAATCACACCTGGAGTCATGAGAAACATATGGGATAAATTAAGTACCATGAGTCAATATCACTCTGTATACAGGGTATATCAAGACTGCTACCGAAAACGAAGCTGGGTGGTAGTTTAAACGACTTCAGACACAACGCAACAGAAAAAGTTGCAAAAAAAAACGACAAATGTTTTTTTTGTTATTTTTTTCCTATGGCCGTATTTGGGTGGTAAACACATTTTTTCCTAAAATAATAGTGTTACCCTTTTATTTATAAAAAAACTAAGGTATAAAAGAGTTTAAATTATTATTTCAGCAAAAACTATGGATTTACCATCCAAAAATGACGATATTTAAAAAATCATAAAAAATAATTGCCGCGTTTCTTTGCGAAATTTTTAGTTGCATTGTGTTTGTAGTCACTAAAACTACCACCCGGCTTCGTTTTCGGTAGCACTCTTGATATACCCGGTATCTATAGGTAAATATCCTGGTCAATAAGTTCATTGCAAAGGAGAATGCCCATTCATAGTATCGATAAGAAATATCGTTGCTACGGCTTAAAATTGTCGCAATTATGTTTATATTTATTGAAAATATACATATGCACACATATTTTCCCTACATAAAAAAATGGGTATCACCGAGGCACACAAATCATCAGACCGATACTAAGTTTGATAGTAAAGTAGGCATTCTTTAAGATTCATAGTCTTTTGGCAATTTGAAGTGAAATCTTTATCTAGCCGCGTGCAAGCAAGTGGTAGATCTCTCACATGTGAGAGGCCACATGGGTGGGTGCCACCGCAATGTTTATTTCTCCCGCCAAACAGCAGTTTAAATTCACTGCTGTGCTTCGAACTGAAGGACTTTGTAGCCGGAGTAACTACTGGACATATGAGACTTTTCACATTTTATGTCTCAGGATGGCAAGCACTGTGGAATGCCAAACATTGCTTTGTAATTCAAGATGCCGTTTGGTTTTGCCACTGTGTTAATGAGCAGTCGTATCGCTTACCATCAGGCGATCAGGATGCTCGTCTCGCCATTCATTGCAATAATAAAAGCCGAACTGAAAGAGAAAAAGTATTCCAACCTTCCCGCAGAGGTCGCATGCGTATCCCTTGGCTGTGGGCTTGTGTCTGTTGTGCGACACGGCGTGGTTGGCGAGCGAGCGCGGGTACGAGAACCGCGCGCCGCACTCACCACACTGGAACGGACGGAGGCCCTCGTGCGCCGCCTTACAACAAACACAATTCTACAATTATTACATTAAAAAAAGTTCATCTGTTTTTACGTTCAAATCTGCGATAAAATCCGTAAATAACAGTTTTATTACACGTGTAAAATTTGCGTTAATCTAAGAAATCATTTAAACAATATTCATTAAAATAGGGCATCAGTAGTTATATTAAATCGGGCGGAATGTACGGGAAAAAATGAATGTATCAACCCATATACGCCCCAGTGCAGGGCACAAGCCTCTTCTACAATCAAGAGTACGATTGAAAGTGGTTAGGCCGTATCGGAAAATAAATCCTGATGCTAAAATAAAATATAACCGATTTGAAACTTATATGCGAATAGTAATGCTGTCCTAACGGCTACTACGCCACTGTTTTAAAAAAATATTTAGTAATGGTCCTTCGAGCCGGATATAGACCATTGATTCTTGTCCTACCTTTATATGCAGCGACTTGCTCTGCTTGGAGCTGTACATCTTGTCGCAGTGGTTGCACTTCAGTTTTGGCTTTCCTGTAGCCGTAGTCTCCACTTCTTCCACATTGCTCTCTTCAGGAGTAATCTCTATCACCGCCTCCTGTGTTGTGGCTGTAAAAGAAAAAGATGGTAAGATTGATGATAACCCCATGTATGTATACAGGGTATATCTTCTACCGAAAAAAAGCCGGGTGATAGTTTTAGTGACTAAAAACACAATGTGATCAAGGGAGCAGTGGAAGTGACATTACAGCTATTCAGATTTCAGAGATTATTATGATGTCAGAAAGGGCTATCCCATCATGGGGGTTGGTGTAAATTATAGTGACAAGCACTGTATGTAATGTTCTAACTTCTAAGCCGAAAATGTACACAAATTTAGCCAACCTAGAATTTCCAAACAAAAAACTTCTAGTTCCATACCTCGTATTTGCTGCCACTAAAAAGAGCCTAATAAGGCCAAAAACCTTCAGTAGTCTTAGATCTGTTCCATTCTAAAAAAATCTATTTATACTTGGACAAAGAAATCTAGGTAGCAAATCTATCCAACACTATTAAATCTATCTACTAACCATGGGTGTTCACATTCGTCTCCTGTACAACTTCACTATCTGGTGCTTCAGTCTTCATGAGCTCCATCTTGGCTTCCGTTATCTCCTGCTTAGGCTCAATTGGCTCCGGGTTCAAATCCGGGAGCGAGTTCATGACTGGGGTATCATCTACCACTGATACTTCGGTTTCTGGCTCCGGTTGTGATAGATCTCCAACTATTATTGTTGGTGCTTCTTCTATTTCCGTTTTCTGTGGAATATAACATATGGAAGTTAGTAAGGAACATGATATTTTAAATTATCTCTTGGATGGCAGTGTCAATTAAACTACTTGAACTTTTTAAGATAAAACAAAAAAAAAGTGAAAACTGTAGTCATGGATGTTAATAACCTCTGTGGTTAAACGAAAGAATGAAATTAAACGAAACGACTATCTCTGTAGTCAATTCATGTTTAAATTATAGTATTATGATATTAAATAAAAAATGTAAGTTCCATAAAATCTACTTTACATTAGGATTTTAAACTCCTATGTGTAAATGGAAGAAAATGTTTCTAGCGATGACATCATTCGGCGTCATAGCCTAACCAGTATAAACCACGATGCTGTAATTTGTAAACCGTCGTATTTTTCGAGCGTTATATTTGTACACTACGACAGATAAATTATCCCTCGCATAGTATGCGATTCAATTAAATCTTTATAAGTCGTTTACATTGGAAACATATTTTCGAGAGTATGGAAATTGCATGGTAGTTTTTTTTAAACATGAGTTGAGATGTTCAAAATTGAGTAGGAAATCATGAGTGGAATACGAAATCATGCAACTTACCTTCTTACCTTCAATTTGTGCGTTACTTGAATGAAAATGTATATACAAGATGTAAATGCAAGTTGTAGTTGGCATACAAGTAACTTGCCTTGTCTGACTATTGTACAAATAAACCGACTTACAGTAAGCGTTGCAGGCTGTTCACTCGTGCACGGCATCACAGTATGCCCCCGATGTTCCCGCTCACGCTGGTGGTTGTCTAGCGCGAGTCTGGTGGCGGCGTGGTGTCCGCACACGCAGCGGTACTGCACGGGCCCGTGCTGCGCCACGTGCGACATGTAGCGGCCCACGCACGAGAACAACGCGCCGCATATGGCGCACTGCTCGCGGTTCGGACGCATGCGACCTTAACAACGTATATGTATTTTTTTTATTAAATTGATAATATGACAAACAGTATACAGGCGGATTTAATGCCAGGGCGTACTCTAACAGTCTAGTCTAACCTTTAGGTGAAGCAGAAATAGAGTAAAGCAGGTTTATTTTACATTTAGAAAAGAAAAAAAAAACATGATACAATATTTAAAAATTGTAAAGTATATGCTGTACTAAAATTAAAATAAACATACACATATTATACATACAACACCATAATTATATAGACTTCACTTTACAATAGAATTCAAATACTATATCTCCATCTGTATTTGAGAATAATATATGCCCCACTGCAGGGCACGGGCCTCCTTTACAATTGAGATTATGATTGAAAGTGTACGAGTTCATAAAGTTCACAACATTGGCTTAGTGTGTGTTGGCAGACTTTACATACTATAGAAATTCTTGCAAATGAATATATTTTTTTTATTGTAATGTTTTGTAGCTACTGTATTCATTGAAACTAATTATACTCCATCGGTTTAGGTACTTAACTAAATGTAAACAAACCATAAAAAAGGTTATTTAACATTGCCTTTTCTCATTTCTAAATTAATTGAAGACAAAAAAATGTTTACATAAATGTTAAACTACATTGCATGTTCAAATTTATTATAACGATTATAATTATGAATGTGTGAGCTTGGAAACAATTAAATTATGTAAGATCATAATTAAATTATCTAAATTAAAGTATCTAATTTTACATAATGCAATCTGTCTATAAAAAAAGACCCAAACAGTCAGGCATCCAAAACATTTTCATAAAAGTTACAAGAAATATTATGCTACAAGATCTAGATGTACGACTTTACCGTAATGCGACAATTTAAATGAAAGATAATGCGTTAGGTCGGATAACTAAGCATCATCACAATATGTTATCTATGGCAGCCAATTATTATTCATTGCGTTAATGTACTTACTGTTTTCGTGAAGTGGTGAAGTGTTTGAAAGTGTTCATCGTTGTTTTTACTCTGTTTTAGTTATTATTTGTTGTATGCTGCTGTTAATTGTTGTTAATACTTGTTACTTGGTTGACTAAGAAATATTCGTAAATTGGACATTGCAATAAAATGTTGAACAACCATGCATCACGTGTTCTGGTTTGTTTACATTTAGTTAAGTACCTAAACCAATGGAGTATAGGTTGGAAGAGTTTCATAAAAAATTAAGAAGTACTTTTCAAATTTTCACAAAACAAAACCCTAAGAAGCAGATGCCAACTTGTTTCAAAGTAAAACCTGGGGGCACGGCAGTGCCCCCTTCAAGTCGAGCTAAAAAGCGGCACAGTCGTACCATTCTTTTCTCGAAGCAATTCAGACCATTTTCAACACCCCATAACTTCGTTGTGGTTAAAACAAGAAGCCTGAATTTTCAGTAACTAAGCAGACATTGTGTAAACACGGTATATTTAAAATTTCATTTAATTTGAACCAGTAGTTTAAGAATTGTAACTAGTCAAACTTTCTTAATTTTGTCACTCACTGACTGACTGACCGATCATCAAAAGTCTAAGGCACTTCTAGTAGACATAGAACCTTCAAATTTAGAATATAATTAGTGTTTAGTGTCTTAAGTAAGGGAAAATTTTAACATTTCACAATTTCTTTCTAGTTTTCTAGATACACCAACTGCGTGAATAACTTTGTAATCCCATATAAATGTATAGGATTACAAAGTTACATTTGCAGTTAATGAATCATTGTACCCGTATATAATGGAATAATAGTTGTAGATAGGTATCTATATATATGAGGTATAACAGGAGGGGGGTATAGAATGGGAAAGGGTGTATTCAGCCCATGAAACTGTACAACATTCCTCTAGAAAAACCATGACGAAGAAAAACTTGCAAATAAATAGACTATTAGCTCGAAAATATCAATTACCATGAAACATAGATCACTCCCAATAGATACCTAATGCAAGGCAGCGGTTGCGCCCAACACATATAAGATATCAGATAGATATAAACCGATGCCAAATGTCGCGTCATCAGTGTCGTCCAAGTAGTGGACCCGCACATGGCGTCGCACGTTAGCGAAAATTACATTTTGGGAACTTAATATTACAGTTAATAATGATTTGTTCAATAAAATGGTGTGCAAAAAACTCAAAAAAATAAAGTATCTAAAAAACGCAATAAGTTTTCATCGATAACTAATATTCTTTAAATTAATTTGGTCCCGAGCGAGCTCAATTTATACTGGTTAATGTATCAATGTTAAACAGTCGAGTTCGGATGGAGAATCAGCCGTCTCTTTTCCGCATAGCAATAACCGTAATAAGGCATCTTTTTTTGGCGAAATCACGCGTTCTTCTAGTGTTTGACGCATGTTTATAATATAATTCCCAGAAATATCGATATTGTAAAACAATAATGTAAATTAATTTTATTAAATGACAATGTCACAAAATATATATTGATTTTAAATAAAAATTGCAAATTACCATAATTACGTTATTTTATGTAATTTGAAATAGTTAAATTTGTTAACAAGGTACTTTTACAATATTTCTTTATTTATCTTTGGCGTAATTAAATTTCCTTTTTTCCCTCTAGTTGTATACGTTTTCAAATATAATGGGAGGGTATTTATCATAAGTTTTAGTATACTAAGTTTATTGAGAATCAGTAGCACAAGCTATTATACAGGGTATATCAAGACTGCTACCGAAAACGAAGCCGGGTGGTAGTTTAAGCGACTTCAAACACAATGCAACAGAAAAAGTTGCAAAAAAAAGCGACAATTTTTTTTTAAATTTTTTTCCTATTGCCATATTTTGGTGGTAAATACATTTTTTTCCTAAAATAATAGTGTATACCCTTTAATTTATAAATACTCTAAGATATAAGAGAGTTTAAATTATTATTTTAGCAAAATCTATGGATTTACCACCCAAAAATGACGATATTTAAAAAATCATAAAAAATAATTGTCGCGTTTCTAAGCGAAATTTTTAATTGCATTGTGTTTGTAGCCACTAAAACTACCACCCGGCTTCGTTTTCGGTAGCAGTCTTGAGATACCCGGTATATATATTGTACTAATTTTAACATACGTTGTACATATCGTCTCAAAAACATTCATAGTTCGTCAAGTGGGTTTCATCGTCACTTGTCGATATTACATTTACTACAGCCGCCGTCAGAATTCAAGAATCGGAATAAGTTATTGTAGCCCTTTAGGGCGTGAGGTTTAGTTATTTACTATTTCATATTTTTATCTGATCTTTTATATCAACACTTAATTTGGGTATTTCGCCATTATGGTATACAAAAATACACAGTGAATAATAGAAATAAAACCGTTACATACTAAAGTATAAATCTTAATCCTATTTTATTCGTAGTTAGCGGTTGCCGGTTGGTATAATTTATCAGATCAGGCCGGTGAAAAAATATTATCAAACATTTAACAAGTTGGTAATTAAGTTATAGAAGCGATCAAAACACATGAACTTACTGGCAAATCGAACTATCGATACATTTTTTTAGTTATCGACTTATGCCTCATCTCTCCAGTGAAGTCCACGTGACCGCGGTGCAACCCGCCCACCCCCCGCGCAGTTCCCTTCGTTGGCGTTTTCGGTTCAAAACAAAACTATCGTAATGCGGTATCTATTGGAAGTGATCTGTGCCATGAAAGAACGAACACTAATAATCAAATCCGCTATAATTGTGATAAATTGATACCTACAAAAATAAGAAAAATCCATAAGACAGAGACTTTAAGAAAAATCGTTATTGATATTCTAGAAGTAAAAAGTACCGAAAAGGAAAAAAGTAGGACTCTACAAAAAGACGTGAGATCCCATCACAAACATCCTGTAAAAAAAATCCAAGTCTCGCAGCTCAGTTATAAATATATCGACTTGGCCAGCTTTCATACGATGGCCAAGTCGATCTAATTATTTAAAACGTAAAGAATTTTTAATGTTGAAATGATATTAACTTACGTAATAACTTTATACAGGTCCCTTAAGCAAGGACTAAATAAATTAATCGACTTGGTATTTATTACATGGATCTCACAACTTTTTGCGGTAGAAAAACTGAGCTGCGAGACTTGGAATTTTTTACAGGATGTTTTTGATGGGATTGTTGTTATTCTAATGTGAACTACATTTTTATACTTTGATCCTAATTTTGTAAATCAATGGTTGTATAAATTAAAAATGTAAATAGTACATTAAGTGATAAAGAAATAGCACTCCACAGTATAAACATACCTTTTGGCCTTCCTCGACCCTTGCCTTTGCCAACCACGATAAGTTCTCCAGACTCCTCCAGATGCCCAATAACTTCAGGCTCTTTGGGTACTTTATCCACTTCCTTCTTGCTTCTACCCGATTCCTCATTGTCAATGACACCTTCCTCTTTCAGTATCCTTTCCAATTCCTTGCCCTGGAACACAATACATATTAGGATTAGTGATGTTATAACCACAACTTTAGGGTTTAAAAAATTATGACTAACAGTATTATACCAAGAGCGACATCAGATTAAAGAAACTTAAAACACATGGTAGTTGTGTCTGATGCGACGGCTACAACACGACTGTGTTGCGTTCAATGAGGCGTGTGCATTTATAGCAAAACGTCGTTTTCTCGAGGTTTTGTGGGGTAGTTTTAATTAAGAAATAGGTAATGCATTTCATACTTTTATTTATTTCAGTGTATGGCGAGACGAGCATGCCGTTCGCCTGATGGTAAGCGATGTGACCGCTCATGAACAGTAGCAAAACCAAACAATACCTTGAATTACAAAGCAATGCTTGGCATTCCACTGCGCTCGCCATCCTGAGACACAAGATGTTTAGTCTCAATCCCATCGAAAACATCCTGTAAAAAAATCCAAGTCTCGCAGCTCAGGTTTTCTACCGCAAAAAGTTGTGAGATGCATGTAATACCAAGTCGATTAATTTATTTAGTCCTTGCTTAAGGGACCTTCTGTGTGAAGTTATTACGTAAGTTATTATCATATCAATATTAAAAATTCTTTATGTTGTAAATAAATAGATCGACTTGGCCATCTCATGAAAACATAATCTATCGTACAATTTATACATAATGCTGCTGGCCAAGTCGATCTATTTATTTAAAACGTAAAGAATTTTTAATATTTATATAATAATAACTTACGTAATAACTTTATACAGAAGGTCCCTTAAGCAAGGACTAAATAAATTAATCGACTTGGTATTACATGCATCTCCCAACTTTTTGCGGTAGAAAACCTGAGCTGCGAGACTTGGATTTTTTACAGGATGTTTTTAATGGGATCTCACGTCTTTTTGTGGAGTCCTACTTTTTTCCTTTTCGGTACTTTTTACTTCTAGAATATCACTAACGATTTTTCTTAAAGCCTCTTCTGTCTTATGGTTTTTTCTTATTTTTGTAGGTATCAATTAATCACAAATATAGCGGATTTGATTATGAGTGTTCTTTCTTTCATGGTAATTGGTATTTTCGAGCTATTTAGTCTATTTATTTGCAAGTTTATCTTCATCATGTTTTTCTAGAGGAATGTTGTACAGTTTCATGGGCTGAATACACCCTTTCCCTCTCTAAACCCCCTCCTCTTAGATTATATACCCATCTAGATTGAGCAATGTCAACAAACGATGCGCTAAAAGTGTCCTCACTTTCGTTGATATGTGCGAGTACCGGTCGTGTAATTATTGTAATCCAACTTTCAAGGTGTGTGTGTTTAGGGATGCCTACTCCAGATTATTAACTTAACTTTTCCCCATTATTTGATATACAAAATAGGTTAAATAAAATATTTTTTCTTTATTTAAAGTAATCATACTATTAATTATATTTATAAAGCATTTTAGTAAAAACAATAAAGATGTAAACCCATCTCCTAGTGTTTGTTTCCGAATAGAATTAATTCTTTGGATTTATTGCCTGGCCTGTTATCTGATTTCTGTATTTATGTAAAATATAAATCATCATAAGTAAAACGTTCGGAACACACAACTGAAGTCATGTGAGGCTACGAATGGTCTTCTTTTCGTTTCCGCTGTGTAATGTCTCTCCAGCAATTTGCTAGTACGGAATCCGTAGGAAGTCTAAAAATATTATTAGGACCTTGAATAAGTTCTCGCTGTTTCTTCAAAGATGACAATAGCAGTACCCCGTTTGTGAAATTTTGAATGGTAATACACATGCAAGGCAAAAAATTAATAAAATTACTATGAAGTGCATGTCGTCGTGGGTTTCATTAATATCGTGTAGGTATTATTTACTCATTAAATAAATAATGCCATTCTTCTTGTTGTTATTCTGATCGAAATATTATGTAATGATATTTGTGTTTTATCGTTTCTCCCATAGTTTCAACAAATCTTCCTAGTAATAAATTGACAACACTGGCCAATGAAACTCATCATCAAAATAATGAATTAAAAGTCCATGTTTTCTACAAATAGTAGTGGTTTAACAATAATGTGACGGATAGAAAGTGATATTGGTATTATTATACAGTTTTCCCACACAATTGCGATACAATTCGACAGCACAAACCGGCATAATTAATTATTTTTCGGGAGCACGTTATCCATATGTAGTTCAAATGACACTGACGTACGTGAGAAGCGAGTCTACCAAATTTGGTATACTTTATTTGAGCCGCGCGGTGAGGTGTGATGTGTCATCTAGATGAGTACCTATATAATCTAAGCGGCATGTATAGTTTTTTTTTATTGCTATGAAGTGCGTGGTGGCCTGTTGGTAAACGGACTAGACGCGACTGCCAACATGTTCACGGTGGTCGCGGGTTCGAATCCCAGGGCGAGTATATAATCTAAGCCCCCTCCTGTTATGCTTCATATACAGGGTGGACAAGAAAACGGCGCACCTGCTAATATACATTATAGTATATGGTGAAGGCATCTTAATTAATACGGATTTGCATGGCGCTAGCGAATATTAAGAAAGATGCCGAGAAAAAAAAAACTAACCTTACATATGCTAACCCTTAACACATTACGCTAAAGTGATTGAACCTTACAACTGAACGGTAGACACTCAACAATAAATAAGCATAGCTCATTATTTACTTATAAGTCGTGCGATTGTGTACATAACGCTCAGGGTACATAAAAAGGATATTAAATTAATACTATCAACAGTCACATACATGGGTACTAACCCCACACTAAGATACAAATCTTGTGTCGCGGGGATTAGAAAAATAATTATGGTTCATGGAAATTATTTGTCTCGGGGCAGAAAACCGAACCCGCGGTCTCTCATTTCACAGGCAGTTCTTACCAACTGTTCCACGGAGGCCGTCGGTGACTCATATGGGCTGGTTAGTTGTCATTAATGACCACTAAAATAGTTAACTGACCTTGTAATGTAAACCGTAATGGCCTTGATAGGCAAGGATGGAAGCGCAGGATCCGCCAAAACCCGCACGAAAACACTGTCACAGTTTGGTAGCACAAATCACTTTTTCTTTTACATTTCACATAACACAAGTTACATCAAAAGCTATCAAATTGGGTAATGTTCAAAGCATAGTGAAATTAATAAAATTTACTCAAAATAACTGAAAACGAATTTACAATAATATGCACACGACTAATACATGCACACGCGATCGCAATCCGAATCCAACTAATAAAAAATAAATTATTATTTTGATTTTTGAAAGATAAAGGCCTGTTCACATTAGATACAAAGCTTTCCTATTTGAGTTCATAATAATTCAAGTGAACAATTAGTATTAGTACTGTATCAGCTCATATACGTGCCACTGCAGGGCACGGGGTCTCCAGTGCAGTAAATTAGTGGTTAGTGTTTATTGATTTCACTAATTTTATCTCACAGAAGTCTCATATGTAAATTCTATGCTGTAATGGTAGACGACATTTCTCTAGGTATAAGAATTTAGAAGAAATTTTATTACTTTAAAGTAACATTATTTTCAAAACACATTAAAGTAATGTTAAATACAATAATAAGCAAAATTAAATAGGCAATTTGTAACTGACTGGATCGGTTGATGACATATTTAAATAATATTATAAGCTCTTGAGCAAGTGAGGACCATTCTATCAGTCCAATAAGATCTTTTTTTTAACGTAACTTTTATATCGGAATAGGTACTTAATCAAATTAAGTTATATCAAGTGTGTAGTGTGAACACACCTCAAGATGTCGGTCTCTTTTGCAAAATGCTAAAAGTTACCGACAAAGACATTGCCGCCTTTCGGCTCGCGCTCACAAAGGGCGGCGGCAACCTCAAAGGAACAATAATCGTTCGCGTTGAATCCGACGAAGTACACTATGACCGGCGGCTTCCTTTGACTAATAGGGCCGAATTGGGCCATCATTTTAAAAATATTATTTTTTATTAATCAGTGTCATCAGATTATTTTTACAATGAATATTAATAATTTAGATAATTTAAATGTTATGTAGGTATTACGAAAACTTTTCTAATTAGAATGAAATTCGCAATCTTACATGATTTAAGCGATGACCAATGTGATTTCTTGGTGTCTTTCAGTTTGGATTTGTGACACTAAGGAAAATAATGACAAACAAAATAATAGTCAATCCATACACGATGCAACTGCACCTAAAGTTATTATGTTGTTAATTTATTGACGCTTAAATCTGAGTACGTCCCTGTTTAACTGATTGATTTATTTGAAATGAAACAAAAAATATCCTTTTTTGAAGTTAGAGAAGGATAAATTATACAGCTAAGAGTTCATGACCTTACCCATGTGTAAACAACGGTTTAAAGCGATGTCAAAGAAAGTTTTGACGCTGTTAAAAATGGTTTTCGTGGTATATTTCGTTAACCGTTCAATTAATGACGAAACGAAAAAATACGTATGTGTTTAAATTTTGTTCTTCATCTATTCCAACTGGTTTTATGCGAAAAAGTGGTGATTAAACTGAAAACTTTAAACGGTCATAACTTCAAACGGATAGGTATTTTCCAAATATTATTTTTTTATTACGATATTACTATTATGCCCTTGTACCCGACTGAGCAAGTGCGCCATTTTTTTTGCGCTCCCTGTATATAGATACCTATCTACAACTATTATTCCATTATATACGGGTACAATGATTTATTAACTGCAAATGTAACTTTGTAATCCTATACATTTATATGGGATTACAAAGTTATTCACGCATTTGGTGTATCTAGAAAACTAGACAGAAATTATGAAATGTTTAAATTTTCCCTAACTTTAGACACTAAACACTAATTGTATTCTAAATTTGAAGGTTTTATGTCTACTTAAGTGCCTTAGACTTTTGATGATTGGTCAGTCAGTCAGTGAGTGACAAAATTAAGAAAGTTTGACAAGTTACAATTCTTAAACTACTGGTTCAAATTAAATGAAATTTTAAATATACCGTGTTTACACAATGCCTGCCTACTAACTGAAAATTCAGGCTTCTTGTTTTAATCACAACGAAGTTATGGGGGGTTAAAATGGTCTGAATTGCTTCGAGAAAAGGATGGTATGACTGCTTTTTAGCTCGACTTGGAGGGGGCACTGCCGTGCCCCCAGATATGTCCAGTAGTTACTCTGGCTACAATGTCCTTCAATCCGAAACACAACAGTGCATTTAAACTGCTGTTTGACGGGAGAAATAGACATTGTGGTGGTACCCACCCAGGCAGCCTCTCACATATGAGAGACCTACCACCAGTTAATTTTGTCATAAAATGGTAATCACTTTAGCATGTTGATTGTGAAGTAAACTTTGTGTGCGGTACAGTTATATGGGTCTCATAGGCCAGCCATGTTATTAACCTACAGAATGAAACTATAATGCATGGTTTTGTAGTTTGTTACAACAATTGTCTTATAATATCCATAATATGCTGGATTATTTTAAATATATAAAAAATTACTAGTCTACTGAATAATACACATTACACACAATTCACCAATAATTTACAATTTGTATAGTCTACCTGTACTGCTTCCTTCAACCTTGGTGGTGTCTTTCTCCTTCGCTTTCCAGAGAGTTCCACATCTTTCCCCTCATTCTTCTTCATATCCAACAACTCTTGCTCCCTCGCTGCCGCCTCCTGGGCCAATTCTTCCGGAGTCTTTGGTTTCTTCGGCGGCCGACCGCGCTTGCGTTTCGGTTTGTCCAGTCCCGCCACTTGTAATGCTATTGGATGCTCAACTTGGTACACACCATTGCTTGTATTTACTGCAAAAGAAATGATAAAAGTATTAAGAATACTTTGAAATTATCCACCATGTTTAGAATAATTAGGTAGAATTTATTGGTTTCCGACTTCTGTGCTTTATGATCATAAAAAAATTGTATGATAAAGAAACATTTACTTAATTATACAGTTTAAAAATCAATATTATATTAATGAATTTACTCAGACTACAATTGATAAGGAGATTGAGATGTTTCAGTATATTTTCTTACAATTTGTTAGGTCTATGCAGAGAACTAGCTCTGTGGATGTTTCAACAACAACTGACCTACATTTCCCAACTGACAGGCTTATATATTGAGAAACTAGTCACAAATACCCACAAACATATAAACATTACATTGTAAAAATATTAGTAGAAGTTATTCTTTCAGTCTATACATATGTTTTTGAGTTTGTTTCTCATAAGACATTTTTCCCAGTTGTCAATATTTTTGGGTGGTTGAATTATGATCTTACACAATAACAGAAGATACAAATTGAATATAACAAGAAGTTTGTCAAATAGGCTAGTGGTTAAAATTTCAGATATTTGATATTATTTGAAAATACAAGCCATTATTAATAAATATGATTTAATAAAACAGTAAAGAAATCTTACATCAGCATATTACGAAGGAAGACACACATAACCACCCAGTTATGAAACTTAATGTACATGGTTACACAGTAATGCTTTGAAATAAATCAATATGCAGGATTTTATATGATACATAAGTTGCCACTTCTGCCTTTCTTTGACATTGGGAATTGAACTTGGTAATATGAGGCTGTCTAAGTTTTTTTAGGCCCAAAGTGTTAGACGCATTAACTTTAACGTCAAACATACGAGTGGTTATGTAATTTTACCTTCATAAACAATTTTTTCAGTAATAATTTCTTCTGTAGCAGGTGAGTTCAGCATAGATTTCTTGTACTCTTTTTCCCTCTGATGCAATTCACGGATTATTTCTGAAAAATATAATAGTGTCTCCAGAATGCAAAGTTTATGTTTACGTGTCAAGGAATAATAGTGTTTAATAAGAATATTATAAATTCAAATAGGTGCAAGAATCTTTTTAGAAAACTTCTCTTATACAATAGTCATAGAATTAACAAGTCATAGATTATGATTATTATGATTTTGTTGAATTGATTTTTATGACAGTAATGACGCGTAAAAATAAACTATTGAACTTATTCATTTATTAAGAGCACGAAAATATTTAGTTGATTACATTAAATATTTACCTGGCCATTGATAATGAGATTTAAGAACTCTACGGCGGCTTCCAGTTGTATTGTGCATCCAGGACAAATGGTTCGAGGCAGTTCGCCATCATCAGACACCTAAACATGAACAAAACCTGTTTAAACAACCTATATTTACAACACTGTGAAATATAATCAGCTGTTCACTGTCAAATGTGGCGCTACTCGATAAGCACTGACGTTTCACGTTCGCCATATTACCACTTGCGACGTAAAAGGCATTCACATATTATATTCATCTTAAACAAATTTCACAGTTCAAATTAATTCTTAACAACAATATTTCCATACGGTACACTTTATTTTCTGATGATTTAGATGTATTAAAGACATGAAAATATCGGTGTTACACAAAACGTCCGCCATATTACCGTAGTCAAAACAGTCACAATAAAATAATGTATGTACCTTTATTGGCAAATATGTATTAATAATTTCACTTAGGTTGTCATTATTTTCTTCACAAGAATATAGCAATGTTCCATTATCATTTTCTTCTCCACAAAGTCTACAAACCGTTGAATTATATAGAAATACTTCCATGATTTTGTAAGAGGCGACTGCGCCATCTATTTCCTTTGCACGTCTTGAATCTAATATACATTATACGTTCCGTTTCATGGTTGTAGATATATATAAAAAAAAGAATGTCAAAATGAATTAAAACAATGAGAATAATTGTTATATACTCTGCAAAATAATTCTAGTACTAAAAATTATTCTTAAATATATTTCATCATAAAATTATTTAATTTATTAAATACAAGGCGAGAGGTGCCATAAGATTTTTTTTGACGTAACATGACGTTGCTATTTACATGTCTGGCAGCACCACCTACCTCTCTCACTTTAAAAAGCCCTTTCCGGTTTAGTTCTTGGGGGCTAGAAGCCGTAGTTTCGGTTTTTATTATTTTTAATCGCCTCCAATCCATCAAAATGAAAATTTATAAGGATATCATTACTGGTAATTAAGTTTACTGTGTTAAGATGTAGAAGTTTCTGTGAATATTTCTTGAATTATGTGTATCAATATTGATAACTGGTGATTTTGACATTTCTCGGACAGTGATTCTCATCAGTGAATTTATTAATATTTTGGTGCCACATCGACATGGAAGAGGACTAAATATGGGTTGAAAACAAAGGTTAAAGTGTTGCTTGTACATTTCAGGTGACGAGATGTTCTCCGACACCTACAGGATGAAACTGGTGGATGAGGTGATCTATGAAGTTACCGGTAAACTGGTGACGAGGACACACGGAGACATCCAGATCGAGGGTTTCAACCCTCGGCTGAGGAAGCCGACGAAGGCACTGATGCGGCGACTGAAAGCGGAGTAGATATTGTCTTAAACCATAGGCTAGTTGAAACATACGCCTTTGGTGACAAAAAATCCTACACATTATACCTCAAAGATTATATGAAAAAGTGAGTATATATTTAATATTCCTACATAATTAGTGTCATTCAGTTTTTGGAAATATCTGCAGATTTAAAATTTGAAAGAAGTGCCAAAAAGTACAATGGGTCACTTAAAAGGGTCAATAAACCATATGGATGGGGTGCGTCATTGCCGTCGAGAATGCGTGATTTAAAATTTCGAACCTATCATGAGGTTCATGCATGTTAGCTGGATGATTGTTGGCATATTTTGTGAACAAGAGTTAGTGATTGGCCAGTGTTACATTTATTCATTGATTAGTCATACATTACTCTAAAATTAACACATGCTACAAAGTATAAAATAACCACTATTTGAATATTTGTTCAAATAAATTGACTGCTGCACTATTACTTTCTCCTCAAATTAGGTTATGCATGTCATTTTGATACAGTTGCATTGATCATAGACAAAGGGGAGAGGTGTCAGGTTTTAGGTATTATTGA
Source organism: Hyles vespertilio (assembly GCA_009982885.2). Lineage (NCBI taxonomy): Eukaryota > Metazoa > Arthropoda > Insecta > Lepidoptera > Sphingidae > Hyles > Hyles vespertilio. Next base: position 22,094,948 of record CM042807.1, read on the forward strand.
TTTTAAAGATGGATGACCTAAATAGCCCAAACATATCTTGTTAATTTTCGACATGTCATCATTTTTTATTCAGCTTTTTTGTCAACTCATAAATTATTTGGTCACCTATGGTTTATAATTGGTAATGTTAGCATTTCTTAATTTTGTTATAAATATTGGTAATTTGCAATATTTACAAATGTCTTATCTGTACATATGGCATTATCACTCAGGTGAAGTTCAAGTGTAATCTATAAATAGTTCACACAGGAGAAACCTTTTATATGATGCACTATTAATGGAGATAATATGGGACACAATAATGAAAGGACACATATTTCTTTTGAAAAAGTATATATGTATGCCTATACATATACTGTAATAGTGGAGTTTTAGAATGACAACTTTTAATTCAAATTGTTTAGCAACTGAATTATGCTATACCTGTTTAAATTGAGGATCTAGATAATTATTAGCTAAGACTCATGCATTTTTTGTGTGTTCAATTAAAGGACAAACTTAAATCACTTGATAAGTTAGTAAATCAATACAATTTAATCCAGTTCTTATGAAACAAATCACCTGCTCACACTGTTTGAGATTGATGTGTGAGAGTGATGACATGAGAGCTTCCACATTTAGTATTTTATGTAGGGAATCTACCATTATATAATTATATAAGGTTTATTATGACAAGTAGTGGGGAGAAAAATAATAACTAAATTTATTTAAAATCTTTACGGACATTTACATTATGCAAGATTATGCTTTGGTAGAAAATTTCTGCAATAATAATTTTAAATCAATCCTGTGTGTTGGAACTTTTTGTTACACTAGAAATAAACTACTAACACAAATGATTGCTTTAAATTGCAGTATGTTAATTTAACAATGTGTACAGCTAATTATCTATAATTCATAATTTGCATTGTAGTTCACAAAGATAATATTAGCTTCACATTTTAGTTTATGATGATACATATATCAATGATAACCAATCAGTTTAGTTGTAATATTTTTTATAACATTAGCAAATTTTGTTAAAAATCAACATGCAGATTAGTAATATGGGGTAGGTGATTAAAGGAGAAAGCAATTCAAAATAATACTACAAGTAAAGCCAAGCCAGGCCACTGGGAAACAACAATGACTCACATTATTCTCAGCTACAGAGAATAACATGACTCACAAGTCATGTTATGAACACAATCATTTCCTTTGATACTTATCTTGTGCATTATGCTCATTTGCAGAGATGCAATTTTGACCTTATTTTGTGAAATTAATGCACTTGTGTACACTGTATTTCTAAGTGGTGGATTTACTTGTATAAAGTTGGACTCATCCATCGATAGTTTATAATGTAAGTTATGTTTGTCTTCATTAATTAATTACAAAGTCATACAAAAACAACAAATAGTTGGTAACTAAAATGGGTTTTAAAACTGTCAATGGATGAGGCTGTATGTTTTTAAAAAAATATTTCAAGTTTGTTTTCAATCGATTTTCACAATAGCTGTTAAATTATTTTCCGCATCATCTAATACCAAGGGTTGGTCCTTAATACCAGCCTATGGAGCATATGGTGCAATAGCAAAAATCTTTTATGAAAAAACATTCATTTTCATAGTGTTTGTTCATGAAAGGGAGATGACATAATTATAAAAGTTTACCATTAACCAAGATTTATTAGTTGAATATTACTTTTCACTATATACTATAAGATTTATTAGTGGTTTAGTATTGAAGAATTTTTTACTCAAATCTCCCTATTTCTTATTTTCAGATTAGTAGCCAAATTGGAAGAGAAGGCACCTGACCAAGTAGAGGTTTTCAAGACCAACATGAACAAAGTAATGAAGGACATACTCTCTAGGTTTAAGGAGCTCCAGTTCTTCACTGGCGAGTCTATGGACTGCGACGGTATGGTCGCCATGATGGAATACAGGGATATTGACGGAGCCTCCGTCCCCATCATGATGTTCTTCAAGCACGGCCTCGAAGAAGAGAAGTTCTAAGTACAGCATAAGTGGAGATAATATTATAATTCCAATATCCAAAACTGGCGCCTGCTAATTGTTTATTTAATTTATCTTACCGAATCATGTCTACGTTACGGCTGAAACTGGCTTCTCCCATCACAAGGCTGAACAATTTTGTAATTTAATGTTACATACTAAAAATAAATTAATGAACAACTATTTTGTGCGTTTTCTTTATAATAATTATAAATTATTATAAGTATGGAGTTTTTGGCCTAGGTGTCGCAATACGCAAAGGTATCAGTGTTGGCAATCGGAGTTTACCACAAACCGCATTGATGTCGCATTGTATTACATAACTGAATATTAACTTCCAGTTATACTTAACGTGACCATCCGTCTCGCTTTAGGCGGGACAGTCCCGCTTTCAGGAACTCTGTCCCGGCGTCCCCAGCAAGTCCGATATAGTCCCGCTTTTGCAATCAGACCAAAAGATAGTTTAAAATGTATTTCCCGCTCGCAATGCTTTACCAAACCACTTCTGAAACCGTTGGGTCGAATTATCTCAGAACTTTTGTACAATAAAAACTTGTAAAATACTAAAAACAATTAGTACTTATTTAATTCCACAGACGTCCCGCTCTAGCATAAAAAATAAATGGTCACGTTAGTTATACTACTAGATACAAACAATATGACTACTTTGTTAATTTCCTTTTTTTTGTCTACAATGTCAATAAGAAATTAACAAGTTGCATTTTTATTTATTACTCCAGCCTTAATAACCTATTTTATATGTAGATGTATGATGTTCGAAACCATATTTTAGTGGTTGCATACATAGATGTTGCAATTAATAGAATGTGGTCAATTTTATATATTCATACAGTAGTAGTAGATGTTTTAGGCACCTCATTGCTGATACTGTATTTTCGGCCCATTCAGTATGCTCTTAACAATATATTAAAAAGTTGAGTGTAAGGCCTTTCTCCGCAGTTAAAAGTACCTAGTAAACATGATAATGTCAAAAGATCTAGAAAAATGAACTTACCTAATGAAGGATCAAGAAGCACAATAAACGAAGATCTTTAAAATCGCTCTTTGAACGTTCAGTGCCAATTTATCTATTTAGTGCCGCAGTTGTTTCTGGACCGCCTTATATACATTTTGCCCCTTCTCTTGTATTTAGAATGATACAACTACCTTCTTTTTTTAAATATTTCTAACTATGTATTCTAGTACTTCCGTGCAAATTATAGAATCTAGGGCTCCTTGGAGGAGAATGCAACGGCATGGCACTTTTCTGCCGTTCAAAATTACGTAAAATCAAAAAATAATTACAACGACATACTTTCTTGTTCAAGCAGCGTCTTTCACTAATAAGTTACAATGTATTATGATTTAGACCAATATTTGGAGTCGAACGATAATGGTGGTAGGTATAAGGTATGGTAGATTCCTCATATGCGAGTGGCTGTCTGGTACTTTTCTTCCGCAGAGCAGCTGTGTGTAGGCATACATAGGCATTGTTGTATATTGGTTTGAAAGTTATTAAAGTGAGAAATATTGAATGGCATTAATTGAGTTTTCATATGCCTACGAATGAGGAGTGCAGTGCAGTTTTATACAGTACTTTGTGAACTATATTATCATGCTTTTGTTCATAGGTAGTAATTACTGGACATTATATTGAGACTTAACATCTTATATCTCAGGATGGCGAGCGTAGTGGAATGCCAAGCATTGCTTTGTAATTCAAGGTGTTGTTTGGTTCTGCTACTGTTTATGAGTGGTCGTATCGCTTACCATCAGGCGAACGGCACGCAAGCATTGCTTTGTAATTCAAGGCGTTGTTTGGTTTAGCTGCTGTTCATAAGCGGTCGTATCGCGTACCATCAGGCGAACGGCATGCCCGTCTCGACATTCATACTGTATGTACTGTACTGTATCAGCCCATATACGTCCCACTGCAGGGCACGGGCCTACTTTACAATCGACAGTACGATTGAGAGTGGTTAGGCCATATAGTCCACCACGCTGGCCAAGTGCGGGTTGGCGGACTTACATACCATAGAATTTTTTTTATAAATCGCTATGGTATGCAGGTTTCCTCACGATGTTTTCCTTCACCGTTTTAGTGCGTAGTGATTTACTATCAATCCACAGATGACTCCGAAAAGTCAGAGGTGTGCCCTGGGATTCGAACCCGCGACCACCGTGAACATGTTGGCAGTCGCGTCTAGTCCGTTTACCAACAGGCCACCACGCACTTCATAGCAATAAAAAAAAAACTATACCTACATGCCGCTTAGATTATATAGGTACTCATCTAGATGACACATCACACCTCACCGCGCGGCCCAAATAAAGTCTACCAAATTTGGTAGACTCGCTTCTCACGTACGTCAGTGTCATTTGAGCTACATATGGATAACGTGCTCCCGAAAAATAATAGTATAGGATCCCGCCATACATCGACCTTCACCGAGATGTTTATTTGATGAAACCTATTTTATATGCAATTTAATATGTCAATAAATATATTGTATATGGGTTGCCTTGCAAATTTCAGTCCAGAATACGATTAATTAATTATTAAAAAAAAAAAAATGTTTACACATTTCACCTGTTTGATTATTAAACAAAGTCTATACCAATCGAAAGTATGAAACCCATAGAATATGTAAACGTTAGGTTGCCTATTTTTTTCCGGTCACAACCCTCAGGTTGCCAGGTATAAACAGGTAAATCGCTACTAGCATTTTGCACCGATCTGATTATTGAATGAAAATTAAATGAAAATAAAGATAATTTTATTACGAACACGGTGGTATAGGGTTGCCTGCGAAAAATCAGTCCCGAATTGCGGTTGTCGAATTTAGAAAAGTGAAATATTGCTCCGAGTGACCATCCCATGCGATAGAAGAGGACACAGCATAGAAGCTGTTCGAAGTCCGCCCATTTAAAGAAAGAGGGTGCGCATGCTATTTATTGTTGAGAATGAAAAGGACAGCGATAGACTCGTATATGCTGTGCATCATTTTGGAGTAGATTGTGGTTATAGTTGCAATTGAAAAAACGTGCTACTATTTATTGTTAAAAAAATGGCGAAAAAGTGTTTTTTGTGTGATTCGGATGTTGATTTAATTAATTTTAATGATGAAATTTTTAAAAGTTGTTGGCTCTGGTGCGGTTTCTGGTTGATTATTGGGAAAACGACCATTTGGTAACAATAATCCAAAAGAAATGACTCGGAATCTGACTATTTTTTTTGTTTTTACAATTTTTTACAATAACAGAAGTATTTTTAATTGTTGTTTTTTATTTTGTCTTCTAATAATAAAGTTACAATTTGCAAGATTATTATTATATATGTAATAATATAACCTTCTTTTTTGCTAAAAATGTATATATACTAAAAATGTACATACATACATACATAAACTCACGCCTTTTTCCCAGAAGGGGTAGGCAGAGGTGCCAGGACACTCACATTTCGCCTTGTATGTTCCGTCTCACGATGTGATAGGTGGCGAGCCTATCGCCATATCGGGCACAAATTCCTGACTCTGGGCTGATAATGAATAGAAAAATCCAATATCACTTTGCCCAACCCGGGATTCGAACCCGAGACCTCAGCTTTGTTACCGTACCTTAGTACAACTACGCCACCGAGGCAGTATATACTTTGGTGTCACATAAAATATATACACACATAAATAATTAATTGATTAACCAAAATTAAATAACTCTTCCTCTATTTTACTAATAAACTACTCCAAAACACAGCATATACGAGTCTATCGCTGTCCTTTTCATTCTCAAGAATAAATAGCATGGGCACCCTCTTTCTTTATGAGCGGACTTCGAACAGCTTCTATGCTGTGTCCTCTTCTATGGCATGGGATGGTCACTCGGAGCAATAATTCACTTTTCTAAATTCGACAACCGCAATTCGGGACTGATTTTTCGCAGGCAACCCTATACCACCGTGTTCGTAATAAAATGATCTTTATTTTCATTTAATTTCCATTCAATAATCAGACCGTGCAAAATGCTAGTAGCGATTTACCTGTTTATACCTGGCAACCTGAGGGTTGTGACCGGAAAAAAATAGGCTACCTAACGTTTGCATATTCTATGGGCTTCATACTTTCGACTGGTATAGAATTTGTTTAATAATCAAACAGGTGAAATGTTTAAAAAAATTTTTTTTTTTTAATTATTAATTAATCGTATTCTGGACTGAAATTTGCTAGGCAACCCCTATACAATATATTTATTGACATATTAAATTGAATATAAAATACGTTTCATCAAATAAACATCTCGGTGAAGGTCGATGTATGGCGGGATCTTAGACTATAATTAATTATGCCGGTTTGTGCTGTCGAATTGTATCGCAATTGTGTGGGAAAACTGTATAATAATACCAATATCACTTTCTATCGGTAACATTATTGTTAAACCACTATTATTTGAAGAAAACATGAACTTTTAATTCATTATTTGAAAATGAGTTTCATTGGCCAGTGTTGTCAATTTATTACTAGGAAGATTTGTTGAAACTATGGGAGAACTATAAAACACAAATATCATTACATAATATTTCGATCAGAATAACAACAAGAAGAATGGCATTATTTATTTAATGAGTAAATAATAATTACCTACACGATATTAATGAAACCCACGACGACATGCACTTCATAGTAATTTTATTAATTTTTTGCCTTGCATGTGTATTACCATTCAAAATTTCACAAACGGGGTACTGCTATTGTCATCTTTGAAGAAACAGCGAGAACTTATTCAAGGTCCTAATAATATTTTAGACTTCCTACGGATTCCGTACTAGCAAATTGCTGGAGAGACATTACACAGCGGAAACGAAAAGATGACCATTCGTAGCCTCACATGACTTCAGTTGTGTGTTCCGAACATTTTACTTATGATGATTTATATTTTACATAAATACAGAAATCAGATAACAGCCCAGGCAATAAATCCAAAGAGTTAATTCTATTCGGAAATAAACACTAGGAGATGGGTTTAGATCTTTATTGTTTTTACTAAAATGCGTTATAAATATAATTAATAGTATGGTTACTTTAAATAAAGACAAAATATTTTATTTAACCTATTTTGTATATCAAATAATGGGGAAAAGTTAAGTTAATAATCTGGAGTAGGCATCCCTAAACACACACACCTTGACAGTTGGATTACAATAATTACACGACCGGTACTCACACATATCAACGAAAGTGAGGACACTTTTAGCGCATCGTTTGTTGACATTGCTCAATCTAGACGAGTATATAATCTAAAACATGCCGCTTACCTAAAGGCAAGGTTTACTCTAATAGATTTGTATTTTGCGCCATCTAGCAAGTTATGAGACGATTTTTTAAGGTTTCCATGTTTTCATAGCGATTACATGTTACGTAGGTAGTTCAGTTTTTTGTCGCCTTGGTGGCGCTGTATCGGATTTAGACATTAATTTGTCGGCATGTCGTGATGATAAGCGGTCAGCAAAGACTAATCAGTTATGTCAGTGATCTTCAAGTTGTAAAATACAATATTTTAAAATTTGTATAGCCATATTTTGTTAAGGACATAATATAATAATAATTCGTTTATTGCCTAAATAGCTTCTTTATTGATTAGCAGCCGATACTGACATGCAATACACTGATTTTATTGGAAAATTTGATGCAAGGAAAGGCGAACTTTTTTCTGTAATCAGAGAGTTCTACGCACAGTCCGATGGCTAGCCACTACTAAAATATGTCTACCCTCAGTTAATAAAATATCCATTTAAGCTTGGTAAAAGTATTATAGAAATAATAAAACAAATATAAATAATTTTACAATTTTTTTTGTTTAATATTTCTAATACTTTGTATTTGTCTCATTCTCTTGTAAGTAAAATATTTCTGTAGTTACTATCATACAGTATGTGAATTACACACATACTGTTTTTTTATACAGATCGTCTACAATCTTCTGGCGCCCAAATGTGCTGACAAATATTAAGAATAGTTTTCTATTTTGACATTTTATAACTTTGAATGTGTGCACAGCTTAAGAGTATAGATCCTTGCTGTTTATACCGAAAAACATCTCACCAAAAATACATAGAATGGATAAATTTTAAATTGAAATTTAATTCAAAATTTCACCACACGCCTATAGACTTAACTGGCGGTAGGTTTCTCATATGTGAGAGGCCGCCTGGATAGGTACCACCGCATTGTCTATTTCTCCCATCAAACAGCAGTGTAAATGCACTGTTGTGTTTCGGATTGAAGGACATTGTATCTAGAGTAACTACTGGACATATTGAGACTTAACATCTTATGTCTCAGGATGGCGAGCGCAATGGAATGCCAAGCATTGCTTTGTAATTCAAGGTGTTGTTTGGTTCTGCTACTGTTTATGAGTGGTCGTATCGCTTACCATCAGGCGAACGGCACGCTCGTCTCGCTTTTCATTGCAATAAAAAAAAGACTTTACATGATCTGTAGTTCTACATTTTCTTGTTCAGGGTTAAGTGAATAAATAAAACACATTCTAAATTTGAGGTATGTTATATTTATGGAGTTTGTATGTAATAACTACAATAAAGTACAGAAATGACTGATGATTTCTATTACAATGTCGTGAGTAACGCTAATCACAATTTCCTCATATGTATTCATCATTTTCTTGTATACTTCGTTTAGGCATTCACTAGGCACTAATACATGCCTTATAATCTCTTAGTCTTTAATTTCTCCATATTTACATTAACATAATGTTATGAGAAGACGCAGATATATCGTGTAGGTCGAAATATATGTTAGAAAAATGTTAGAAAAGATATATGACAAACTTCCATCAAGATACAAAATAAAACGAAAAGATTAAAAATTCCTTTGCTCTTAAAATGATAAAGTAACAATGTGTTTATACAATAATGAATATAATTTACTGCAGCTATATTTTCAAAAAGTACGATTAAATGTTAATTGATAATTACATTTTATAATAATTTTATTTTGCGACACTAGATTTAATTCTAAGTATAATATTGTATCTTGTTGGAACGCAGCCAATATACATTATGTTAAAGTTAGTGTATTAAAAATAATATATTTTCAATCATATGTGTGTAGATTATTTCCTTTTAGGAAAGTTTTGTTAACATTGTATGACCTGTTCCAAATACACTAAGTAATAATAACTTGATGGCATACAACAATCTATGGTATATTCATTTAGGAATTAAAATTATTAAATATTGATGATGTTTATTGAATATAAATATATTTATGAGATAATTTTTAATTTACGCAATTTCTATCACTTTTAGATTGCCCAATTAATTTTATTTGGAGTATCTTTTTCCCGTATTTTTTGTTGAAATGTTGAGATAAGAATTGGCTACAAGTTATATAATTCCATTTCAGTATATTAAACTATTTATTGAATTATTTAATCTGATTTCACAATGAAGCGATGCCTTTGCAACGAAAATGTAGCGACATAACAGTATCATATAGAAAATGAAGCGTGGATTTGCAAGCGCGACACTATCATAGTCGAGCAGTTGCAATTGAGTTAATTAAAGTGGTGATTGCTAAACTTAATTAGGTAGCTCATAACACACACATAATTAAGTTGTAGAACGCGTTAATGAATGAATGATTGCACTGCGCTCTGATATTATCTGCATAACATATCTGCAAACATTTTGTGTGTTATTTTATGATGAGGTAGTTAAACAAAAGAGTTTTTTAATTAGATTAACCAAATTCGTTGTTTATTGTTACTCTTCGTAATGTTATCGTAGTAATTGACAGCCTCCCTGACGCAGTTGGTTAGACGCCGCCTGTGAAACGAGAGGCCGCGGGTTCGATCCCCGCACCGAGAGAAATGTTTGTGCGGCCCAGAAATATTTATACCGGGTCTGGGTGTTTGTGGGACCGAAAAGTCTCTCGTAATTTCTAATACCCACGACACAAGACTCGATCTTAGTGTGGGTCAGGACTATGTATGTGACTGTTGGGTGTTATTTATTTATTTCATTTAAATTTATATTTGTATGCTTTTAAAATGGAGGGAGGATCTTATATCGAATTTTTTGATTTTAAACAGTGTTATTTTTATGGAAATGTACGACTTAGAACAGGTCACACACAGTTACAGTTTTGAACAGAAAGGTTAAGTTTTTTTTTTAAGTTTTTGTTTCTCCTAGTTACAATGACATTGTATTCATTTTTAATATCTTAATAAAAGTTATAATATTAGGATTGAGCATAAGAAAGTATTGAAGGTGAGTGGATATTGCAAAGTGCTTGTTACCTACACAATACGAAGTTCAATGAGTACACACAATAGTACAGGAGATATAGTAGGTGCCGGGGTACATAGGTACCGATACTCGATACCTAGTGACAGAACATGTACCAGGATATCAGTCCACATAGCAAACAATACGGTACATCCCAGAAATTAGTTTACGATAATTTTAGAAGAACAAGATCGTATTAAATTTTATAAATATCTCAATATAGTATAAATATATTTACACATTTATTAATTCTAATATTTTTTTCTCATATTGGTGTCTTATTTAACGCACACTCTATAAATAAAAAATAAGAGACATTAAAAAGATTTCTTATGGAATGGTTTTTTGTACAAAATCAAATACAAAATCCACCGCACTGGTAGAAATAATTACAAATCACAATGTTTCATGACGTACCATACGCGTATCATACGCGGGACCGAGTCGCGACCCGGCCCCGCCGCCTCGCCGCCTCGGCCACGCTCACTACACCATCCCCGACGCCCAGCCTGCCCCTACCGTCCCCACCCCTCCCCTCCCCGCCCCGGGGCAGGCTCGTCGCGACTAGTGAGCACACCGTACGCATGCCTCGAATGAAAGTCACACTTTCAAACCTCGCCCATCGACTCACCTTTGAAAAATATATTTATCACTACTCAAATTTATAATTTACAAAGGTACTCTTTTAAAACGAATACAATATAGGATAGTCCACACTGGTCGAACGTACACCGGGCCGGATACACTAGTCACTAACCGCTCTAGAGCACTACGTCCGTCACTGTCGCCACCGTCCGTAGGAAAACTTAATGGAATGAAGATTTATTGCTAGAATTACAAGATCACAAACGATTGTAGAGGCGAGCGCGCGCCCTCAACAGTTGAAGGTGTTGGAATGGGAGCAGGAGCGCGGGTAGTCGTCCGCCAGCCCGTACCCGCTCTCCGGGATGATGGAGTACTCGGGCTCGCTGTAGTCGGCGTGGTCGCGCTCGTAGTCGCGCTCGGTGCGCGGGAACCCGATGATGGTCTCGGAGTTGCGCAGGTAGCCGTTCTCCTGCTTCCTGGAGTAGCGCGAGTCCAGGTTCCGCTGGAAGTTCTCCGGGTGGCACACGACGCCGTTGCGGTTGTTCTTCTTGTCGGGCAGCGAGCGCAGGGATCCGTTGTTGAGGTGGTGCGCGGGCGCGCCGTTGTTGAGCGTGTGCGGCTGGTGCTGCTGGTGTCCGCGAGTCTCGCCGCCGATGTACGTGAACCCGTTGGCGGGCAGAGTCCCGCCGCCTCCCGAGCGCGGCGGCCGGCGCGTCGAGCCCTGGCCGCCTGACATGAAAAACACGCTCGGTGAGGCGTAAAGCTCTAGCTACAGTTCCGTCACTGGAATTGGCCTGAGGCCGGGGGTGTGCGGGGGCGGGGCGGGGTATTGTGATGGGTGGATGCCCCGCACTATGCAGTCTTCCTCTGTCGATATGGGCTTATGATAATCTAAGTTTTTACGTCCTTTATTCCATTTGTAGTCCTTTAACTTCTCGTGCATGCTCTTGCGGTATCTGTACATTATGAGGACGATAGTTGCTATAATAGCGACGGTAGCTACCACCACGATACATACTATGGTCTGTTGCCGCGTGTCGTGTAGAACGCAGCCCAGATCTTCGGCATTCAGCGTTTTGAGGTATTTGTCTTTCAAATGTTCGGGGCTTGCGCACTGTATTTGAGTAAAGTTACTCTTGTCAGTCAATAGTTCCTGAAGCCACAGCAATTGGCAGTCACAGAACATAGGGTTGTCAGTCAAATCCAATTGTCTCAGTTCTTTGCCTACAAAGACAGTTTCTCTTAAAGTTATAATGGCGTTATCTTTTAAAGAAATGTGTTTTAGTTTAGGCAGTCCAAGCAAAGTGCAGTCTTCTATTTCAGCCAGCTTTTTGTTATTCGCTAAAGTGATTGACTCTAAATTGATGTTATCTTCAAACGCACCTTTTTCAACCCGTTCGAGTTGTGTGGCGCCGGTGATATCAAGCAATTTGAGGTTCTTCAGTCCTTTGAAAGAATGGCTTTCTAGAACGAGGAAGTCGTTTTGGCCTATGTACAACTCTTCTAGTCTCGTAAGACCAGACAACTGTTGGGTAGGTACCACGCTTAGTCTGTTGCCGAACAAGTTTAAACTTCTAAGTCCCGGCAGCCCTCTAAAAGCATATTCGCTAATATTAAAGAGACCAGCTCCATTCAAATCAAGCACTGCCAGTCTGTTAAGTCCTGCGAATGCGTCATCGGGAAGGAATGAAAATACGTTTAGTCCTACATGGAGTTCTGCGAGACTTCCCAAAAGACTGAAAGAGTTCGTCGGCACTGTGTTCAGTTGATTATCATCCAAATACAAAATCCTCAGTGCCGACAATCCAGCGAATGCTTTCGGCTCAATCCTCGATATCATGTTCTGTCCCAGGTTTAGTTCTTCTAATCTGGGCAGAGTGCTGAACACGCCGTTTGTTAGTTCCTCGAGGTAGTTGCGTTTCAAATTCAGTACAGTCAACGATGTCAACCCTTGGAAGGTTTTGTTAGTAACAGACGATATCTTATTGTGGTACAAGTGCAGTTCTTGTATTTGTGTTGATATGCAAAGCTATTGATAGGTATATTAACTAGATGGTTTTGTGAGAGGTCTAAGTGTTGGAGCTCGGCGTAAAACTGCATGGAGCTGTCGATGGTCTTGATCTTGTTGTTGCGGATGATGAGTCGCTGGATGGAGGGGTTGAGGGCGATGGGCAGGACGTCGAGGCGGCTCTCCTCGCAGACCACCACCAGCGTGTCGTCGTTGCACACGCAGCCGGTGGGGCAGTTGGCCAGCGCCACGGCTCCGCTGCGCCAGATCAGCAGCTCCAGCGATATGAACAGCACCTGGAACGCAACACAATTCCATTACACATATTGTTCATGCATGATTAATTAAAAATGATAATTGAATAGATTACTGATTTTGATACGGATAACAAAACAAAATTGTTTTCTACCAAAACATTTGAGTTGTAGCTATTAATTTGAATATTAATTTATTAGATTTTAATTTGCTCTAATTCAATGGCAACAAAAATTAAACTGTGTTATTACAATCTGTTTTGTGGCTTAAAAATTCTGATGTTAGATTAGCTACCGATAAAATTAAATCCGAAACCCAAAGTGAAACCGGCATTTCGTTCGTAAACCAATCTGTATCTTGATAGCTCGATGGACTAATGGTTGGATCCAATGTGCGTCCAGCATGTGATATACATCGGCGGCTATTTAATAGGAGTGGTCCAACTGCCAGCAATGTACGGCCAGCATTACACCTAGTAGCGGGTTACACAAATTTACTTAAAAGCCCGCAGAGTGTGTGGCGGGCGGCGTGGCGGCGCACTGAACCCCTGAGTTCCGACCCACTGACTGAATTGCACACGCCACCGTTATTTCGTTAACGAATTGAATTGCAAATGTTTTACCGGCCGACTGTCCACCATTCAGTCCGTATATTTCAATTACTAAAGTACACACTTCTTTTAAAATACGAGATGTTTTTAATGCCAAACCGTAGGTGGATTGATGTTAAAACGGAATCAAATCGGTAAGGCGGAGCGAGATTCCCCGAAGTGGACGCAAAAAGGGCAAAGCGAAATGATATTGGAATGGGAATTTTGCGCAGTTTTAATTTATTAAAATGCGCTCTTCGGAGGGGCTCGGAGCGCGAAGCCGCCTTTGCTTCAAAGAGTAGCATTTTTATTACGTTCCTCTTTATCACAATTAGCAAAGAGATCCGAGACAAGTCGACATTCGACTCAAGAATTACAAAGAGCAGTTTAATTCTGTTACGACGAGATTGCTGATGGATGCAAGTCGGACAATCCTCCCGCTTTAAGAGACAAAGCAACCAGTAGTTTGTCGGATAAGTGAGTTTATTAGTATCTGCGAGGCGGAGCCGGCTCTGGGTGAAAACTCAATTGGATCGGGATGCTGCAGTGTCGGACAAGTTTTGAGTGCTGTCTTTGCTCTCTTCGTCTCTCTATTACGTTATATTGCTAATTATATTGCATCTATAGTAGCTAATTTGGAACTGTTTATCTAGATTCTGAGACAAAACTACGTCTTACTTTTGAAATAAGTTTTAATGAAAATGTACGAGACCAAGTTACATAGATTTGTAGTTATAATAATAAATAAATTTTAACATAATATTACGTATGTTCCCATTTCTTGAAACGTGATTTTTTCAATTAGCAAATGGTTATTTTTAATATTTTGTTCTTATGACCACGCGATAAGTTTGTTGTAAGCCGAGAGGCTCCGGATTGAAACTTCACTTGAGTGATAAATGTGTGATCAACAAATAATTGTGTTATAGCACGGAAATGTCCCTCGAAGTTTCTCCACACAAGATACGTATCTTAATATAAATCAGGACTGTGTATATGACGGTTGGCCGTTTTTAATCAAATTAATGTTTCACGAGTTTAATTCAGCCATATAAGCGAAATCAATTAACAAGCGCACACATGTCCGATTGTGTTTGAAACGTAAGTGATTAAAACACAACCGCTAAATAACTATACACATATTTATCCGAATCAACGCATCATTACCGCACAAAAGGCCGTATCCGCAGTCGCATTTTGCGGATATCACCGCCGCCATTTACAACACCGGCCGATGGCCCAAGCGCGTACAAATCAAGATCAAACTTCGATATGTGGTATGATTCGGAAACAGTGTGCCTGTGTTTTGCCCGTTTCGCCCGAAAATTCCGCTAAAATCCAATAAACCGCCCTGTTTCTGTACGTGTGAGTGTTCATTGATTTTAAATTTTTTCCATATTGGATACGTTCGGTAACTCGATTTAAAGTTTCTTTAGTTTTTCAGCGGCGTGTTTTTTATGACTCGTCGCGTCGCGTCGGTTGGATTGCGCGGCGTAGATTGATAACTGTTTGATATCACGATGGTGTGAACTTGGATTGAAATTATTTTTTTATATAATCTGATAAAAAGTAAATATTTATATATCAAAATAAATTACAAAGGTTCAAACACGAAGGCGTGAAAATACAAAATATGTAGCCTTACTTCGTTTTTCACGGCAACTTCTCAATGTACCATCATCTATTTTGTTTACTGTACAAAGTGGTTTTCTTGGCTCGTTTGTATGACTATGTATTATTTTATTGATATTCTATTTTATCTTGTGTACTTTTTAAATATTTCACGCACACTGCAATTTTTTCATAACATGTCACATGATCGATTAGTAAAACATCCCCACATTATAATAATTTAAAACTTGCACTAATCCATAGAGGACGCTACTACAGCACGTTTATCCATCCTAACCGCAGACATACCCACAAATACAATAAACACATATTTAAATTGCTAATATGAAGTTTACAAAGTACCGTCCCATTATCTGGAGGTATTAATGGTCCAAGCAACCCCTTGCGGAGGGGTCGTTATTCAAATTAGCGTGTTAAGGGTGTCCGTCGATTAAAAATGCGAGTTGTGAAGACACGGCCTAACAAATTGCTGGTTTGGAGAGTTACGGGTGCCTTGCGTCGAATTATAGGGAGGTTTAATTGCGTTTCGTGTTTTTAATTGGAGGCTTTTTCGTATTTTTTATGGATTTTAGAGTGGCCTAGAATTAGACGTTTTTAATACGTATTAGAGATTTTAGACCAGGTCAGAAAAAATATATAATTTTAAAAGTAATTGCTTTTTTCAAAATCAGGTGAATTCTAAAAAAATGTTAATAAGATAGGAAAAACAAGACTGTGAAAAATGAAGGGAGATGAAGTAAAATTATGTAGAATTTATTCAAACGAACCGCTATAGCAAAAATTATCATCAATCAATGGTCAACTACAGCGAAGCTCAGGTTTATTAATAAGTATTTTACCACATTATCTCTCTTTACCCACGGGAAGTCCACTGCTAAACAAAGGCCTTCTCCAAGAATCTCCATATTGACCTGTTGGAAGTGACAGCCAGCGATTTCCTACAACCATAATCTTAACCATAGCTTATTGTATTAATGAGCGAATTTATCCAGTAAATTGGAACATATAAAAACAGCCCCTCGCCTGCACATTATCAGTGAAATGAACGCAGGCGGTGTGTCGGTATCTAAACCAATAATCTATTAATTAATTCCGGTGCGTGTAGTTAATCGTAAACACAGGTAGCTGTTACTGAGTAACACTGACACGTTGCTGTTTGCACCTATTTACATATTAAATTGTGTCGGTTCATTTGATCAGACTTGATTCGGCTTCAGTGTGTTTGTACATGGTTTTGAAGGTACGAGAGATGAGTCTGTTATTTATTGATTTTAACACAAAAGGAAGGATACTGAATATGATTACCAAGTTGGATACGAAATTATCTCGTGTCAATCATGTGTTGTGTTACGTAAATTTTTCATAGAATTTTATAATTTGATGCAGTTCATGCGTTAATAAGGTTATACATTGCCCTATCTAGAAATTGTAGTCAGAATCAAGGTCGCAGTTCTCGTACTTACGTTGCAAGATCAGCAAGAAATAACGGTGAGTATTAAGAGATCTAATGAATGAACAGAAACACGTAAAGACGCTGTGTTATCTGTAATTAGGAGCAGGGAGGAAGCTCGCTGAAATAGATTCACTTTGTACGAATTAACTAACATTTTCCTGTTTAGCTCTTTATCCATTAACTTCGTGTTCACTTTTGTTCCATAATGCAATTTATAATCAGTAAGTAAAGTTGACCCCGCCATCGCCGGAATAAGTCGGCAACGAAAACGTTTTGTAAAATTAACAAATAAATCACTGAAAAAAATCATCGATTCGTAAAATAAATAAACGGATGGCATCCCGGGCGAACAATCACAGTGTTCACGCGCCATTAGAGTCGGCCGGGGTTTTGCGAATATTTGCGTTTCCGAACCGAATGACCAGTTGACATTGATATCTGCATATTCATAGCGCGCCGGAACACGGGGGTCGAGTTATGGTGGACATTTTAAACGTTTCGTTCCACCGCTTCATTTGTCGTTCACAAACGTTCGGTAAATGAGTGTCGCGCATTATGCAGATTGCAACGAGCGCAGCGGCTGAACGCTGGACGCGTCCGAGCGAGCAGCGCTGCAGCGTTCCATTTCACGCGCAACCTTCATTTTCGCATGCCAAATGCCATAAATGCCATACGACATAATAAAACTACGTTTTTTACGCTTTTAATAATTGAATTTTGATATATACTTTTATAAAAATATTTGTATTCATAGTTACCATGTGTACAAAATAACTGATTATGATATGATATGAACCTCTGTCTCTGCGTGAAGTTCTAATTGAGACATGAATATCAAAATGAAAAAAAAAACATGTCTCGCAAGTCTTAGTTCTTCGACCGC
The DNA here is from genome assembly GCA_009982885.2 of Hyles vespertilio. Taxonomy (NCBI): domain Eukaryota; kingdom Metazoa; phylum Arthropoda; class Insecta; order Lepidoptera; family Sphingidae; genus Hyles; species Hyles vespertilio. The sequence goes on from CM042807.1 coordinate 22,112,652, forward strand.
AAAAAGTTATGAGATCCATGTAATACGAAGTCAGTTAATTAATTTAGTCCCTACCTAAAGGACCGTCTTGTGAGGTGTTTTCAGTTATTACGTAATATTCTAACCTAACAACATCATACAGCCTTGGCCAAAAGTATTAGGCACCCCTATAAAACATGTGTAACTCATAAAATATTTAAAAAACAAGTAATTTGTATTTTTTTTCTTTAGGGTCGACGGCAATATTAAACGTTCATTTTAAAGAATTGTCAGGAGAATTTAAGGTACCATAAAAAATCTGGTCCCCAAAAGTAGCTCAGGGGATTTTTGACGAATATTTTAAGAAACTTGTATATGTGAGAGGCCATCTGGGTAGGTACCACCGCAATGTCTATTTCTCCCGTGAAACAACACTGCTTAAATGCACTGTTGTGTTTCGGATTGAAGGACATTGTAGCCAGAGCAACTACTGCACATATTGAGACTTAACATCTTATGTCTCAGGATGGCGAGCGCAGTGGAATGTTGCTACTGTTCATGAGTGGTCGTATCGCTTACCATCAGGCGAACGGCTTGCTCGTCTCGCCATTTAATGCAATAAAAAAAAAAAAAAACTTGTTAGTTTTTTTTTCTCCTCGGCCATGTTAAGAAGCTGCTGAGTGTGTTTGCTTTTTGCGAAGTAGACAAAGTGAATCGTTCAAAATGCCGAAAATGGGGAACATGATATTGAAGAAAGGATAAAAATCCAGCTTTTGTACGAAGAGGGCAAGACCACTGCCCGCCAGGACGCGATAATACGCGACTCTCTCAAGGACCGTAAAAATCATCTTCCAAGCTTGCTGCTGCTTTGTCACAAGACATTGGGAAACCAATAAGTTCGCGAATGGCAAGAAGAAGACTCACAGAAGCAGACCGAAGAGGCTGTAAAGCCAGAAAGAAGCCATGGCTCTCCAACGACAACAAAAAGTACTGACTACAATGGGCTCTAAAGTACAAACATTACTCTGAAGATGATTAGTCTAATTTTGTATGGTCCGATGAATCAAACTTTGAGGTAAGTTGAATACCACACTTCGCATAGGACAATAACAAAAATTACGCCATAATTAATTATTATCTTGTAAAATTAATAAAATATCTAAAACATGTGTTTTGTTTCCATTTTATGTGTTTGGAATGCCGGGTGTGACTTTTGTGAGGCGTCGTATCGACGAGGAATACCATCCCCAATGTGTGGTGCCTACTATAAAATATGGAGGCAGCACCATTATGATTTGAAGCTCCATGGCTGCCTGTGGCGTCGGCGAAATGTTCGTTTGTGAAGGGCGCATGAACAGTCAAAAGTACATAAATGTGCTTGAAACTGTTCTGATGCCGTCTTTAACGCGTATTTTTGGCGACACCAACTTAGATGACGTGAAATTTCGAAAAGACAATGCTCCCCTTCATAAATCGGTGATTACTATGAGGAGTTTTAGGGACAATAACGTGGTCCCTCTAGACTGGCCTTTACAGTCGTCAGACTTTGACCCAGTCGAAAATTTTTGGAGTGTACTGAAGTGCAAGATACGAGAGCATAGCATAACATCAAAAACAGCATTAAAAAACGCTTTAAGAAACAAGTGGTATGCCATATCCACAACCGAGTGCGCAATGCTAGTGCGCAGCATGCCGCAAAGGATGGCAGCGGCGATAAAGGCCAAGGAAGGGCCCACTAAATATCAATTTAATTTGATGTTCTTATAATCATATATCTGTATACAACAGAATTAGTTTTATTTTTCGCCCTAATTATGCGTGATTCAAAAAATGTTAATGTGCCTAATACTTTCAGCCAAGGCTGTATCGTGACCATATAAATATTAAAAATATTTTATGTTATAGATACTTTCAACTGGCTGCAATTGTTGTCAATTTAACATTTTTTTAAGTATTACCCATCATTATTAGTCTGATGACCGTGAAAATAGCGCTAAAATGAATAATATGTATAATTAATTAATTTCGTTTACGCGGCGATCAAAAATGTTAACTTCATTTTTATTAAACTTTCTGTCATAAATCATTATACAAGTAAGGATTTTCAAAACCGTTGCAAGCGACGACTAATTTCAGTAACGCGCCACTAGAGATGCACTGGAGCGCGCGCACCACTTACAAAGAACGTCCCTTTCCGCGCTCATTTTATGTCAAAGCTTTAACCCTAAAATATTTATTTAACACTGTTTATGTTTTCTTTATCGTCTGAATAAGTATAAGTAGCGGTCTTATTGCTTCAAGCAATTTCTGCTCATCAATCTTAATTTCTTCAATGGGATGGATTAAAGAGAACGAATGAAAGTTGGGGCAGCTTCAGGTGTACCAATAATTTGATTTATTATTCGTTTCATTTTAATTTTTAAATATTATTAAATTAGTCCACATACGCCCACTTCTGAACCATATAACCTTTAGAATTGGATTGAAAACCTGACGCCTAACGCCATAGCCCGCCTCGGATACTTCATACTTGTTAGCAGATCTCCCATCACCACATTCAATACTTATTAATTAGTGATCCCGGATCTTCAGCACTAGATTATGCAAGTATATTTCAGTAACCTAATTAATAAGTGAAATGAATACATTAGCCGTCGGCGTTATTCATAGGCCTCGTATCACTATCAATGCATCTCGATTTATTGGCGCTCCCGCTAATTGCCACGGCCTTGTGCTTCTAGCTAGGATTCCGTGTTTTGCCGGCATTACTCGGCTGTGATTTGGATAGTTACAAGCGGTTTTCGGAGTATCAATGATAGGGATGTTTTTAATTAGATTTTAGCCTGTTTTCATTGCTAGTTTGTAAGGCATCCCGAATCGTTATTCCTAATCCGATATATGTAAGTACGAAAACAAAAACATTGAATTAATAAAAGAAATATTTTGAGTAAATATTCTCTTTGTTGAGATTAATGATTATTAGTACCTTAAATAGCAACTATTTGAAAAAAAATTAGGAGTTAGCAGGCATGTGCATTTCCAGTAAATAGTCTATGCTATTCCTATTGAAATTATATGATACAAATAATCGCCGAACATTGTTCTGTTGCTGCGTTAAATGCTAATTAAATTGTTTCACTAATAGTACAACATAACCTTTGTCAAATATAGCATAAATAGTTTCTTCATTAGTTCCAATAAAAAGCCAAAGTATTCGCTTACCGATTCCCAATACAACCTAACATGGTGGTTATGACAAAACGTGTAGTTTTTATAACCGGCGAATGTTAACCGGACGCGGCGTTTATTAATTCAGATAGTCGGCGACGTTAAAGTTGCATACTCTGTCGGTTTCACGGGATTTTTCATACTTTTACACGCGTATTTTTGTAACAAGATAGGGTCGGTTTTATAAAACTATTTTCGATTTTTCGTTTATTGGCAATTTTAGGTGGGAGTAATATAGCTGGTGTAATGTTATTTACCTTTTAGAGCTGGTTTTTTTAGGAATTTGTGTAATGTATCTAGACACGTTTTAAAATTGTTTTTGCGCTGAAATGAATAAGCGGCAAATGAGCACACAAGTCAGCTGATAGTAAGCGATCACTGCATGATATTCCATAACGTGTGGACCATACAGGGTATATCAAGACTGCTACCGAAAACGAAGCCGGGTGGTAGTTTAAGCGACTTCAGACACAATGCAACAGAAAAAGTTGCAAAAAAAAGCGACAATTTTTTTTTTCCTTTGGCCATATTTGGGTGGTAAATACATTTTTTCCTAAAATAATAGTATATACCCTTTTATTTATAAATACTCTAAGGTATAAAAGAGTTTAAATTATTATTTAAGCAAAAACTATGGATTTACCACCCAAAAATAACGATATTTAAAAAATCATAAAAAAAATTGTCGCGTTTCTAGGCGAAATTTTTAATTGCATTGTGTTTGTAGCCACTAAAACTACCACCCGGCTTCGTTTTCGGTAGCAATCTTGAGATACCCGGTATATATGTTGCTAGCCCATAAAATCGGTAGGGGAGCACGAAAAAAAAAATAGGAAGGGAACAGGAAAGGGGTATTGGACATCTGGAAAATTCACTGTCGCTTTACCTTATTCCTGTGAGACAGTGGTACCGACCCGGACGAGCCTACCCATTCATGCTGAGTCATGACTTGTAACAGCGTGTATCTACCACTTTTCAAAACGTTGCAACATGGTTGAAACAAAATCATCATCCAAATAGGCACTATTACCTCACAGTACGCTTTATAAATGTTGTTTCTACTACTTCCTTATATCAACAAACACAGAAATAAAATATCATCAAGAAAGAAAATAATAGTACATTCCTTAAAGATCGGAAACGCAATCATGACCCGGTTGTGAATATGTTTCGGATCTGGATATTATATACGGAAATATGAATAATACTACACCCGACTTCGTTACTTATGGAAATGAAATTATTTCGAATCGTCTTAGAGGCTCAGATGTTGTTGGTTATGGATATTATATTTATTAGGAAATGTAATCCAAATACACTATGAATAAAGAAATACACAAGATTCACATTTATACATATTTGTATGTTTTGGGGTCTCCTGTCACAAGCATTTTAAGCTTAAAAGGCGCCCTCAATCCCTCTTTTCAAAAATTGTAAACTTTGTTTCTATCGAATAAATAATTTATTATATATTTTACTGTAATGTCTATTTCTCCCGCTAAACAGCAGTGTAAATGCACTGTTGATTCGGAGTGAAGGACATTGTAGCCAGAGTAAGTCTCGTATGTCTCAGGATGGCGAGCGCAGTGGAATGCTAATTACATATTGCTTTTTAATTCAAGGTGTTGTTTGGTTTTGCTACTGTTTATGAACGGTCGTATCGCTTATCATTCCACTGCGGTCGCCATCCTGAGACATAAGATGTTAAGTCTCTTCATGTCCTCTTACTATAGCCACATGTCTTTCAAACAGGAATACAACATACTACAAGGAATTCAACAAGTGCATTTACACTGATGTTTGGCGGAAGAAATAGACATTGCAGTGGTGCCTACTATACTACCCTCAATAAAACAACAAATATACGTACCATAAAAATATTGAGCGTGAGCAAGTGAGCGAGGCGCCGGCCGCATCGAGCCACCGCCATCTGTTGATAAACGTGGACATTAGCAATCAATGCCGATTGGCGACGATAATGTCAATTCATTGAGATATTATACTAGAGGGGGCACTGCAAATAAAATTTTTGTAACAAAATGAACGGTATCGTACCGCTCCTTCTGTTTCTGTCTCTGTCACGCCTACGCAGTAACATTATCTTCGCTCTCGCTTCACTGGGTTCCCGTATGCTCGCACAATACGCAGAGATTTTGTTCCCGATGTCCTCTCTATTATAATACCTCAATAGTCAAATTAGTATGTAGGGTTCAGCAAGACCACGGGTATATTGGGTATGCTTATTCACTAGAAATAACTAATAAATAAATAATTGTTCAAAACAAGGAATAAGGTATCATTATAGAAGTGAATTAGAGAATGGATTCTAAAAATACATAACTGGTTGTTAGATCGTTGAAAGCCGTATATTTTTTTAATCAATTGCTTCCAGCTATACACGCATAGACCTATAAAGTTCATAGAAATGTTGAAAATAAATAATAGGATACTTAAAACAGATTTACTGTAAGGTATCGTAAAAACTATTTTATCACGTTATAATAATATCTACTACTATTTTTATAAAAACATTAAAGATATAATTTATTATGTATTTTATTTGTATTTTAAGTATATACATGTATATATTTACATATATAGCGTATGTGTAACATGTTACGAATATCTGTCTGTATCAGCCCATATACGTCCCACTGCAGGGCACGGGCCTACTCTACAATCGAGAGTACGATTGACAGTGACTGAGTTACGAATATGTATTAATAGTATTATTTGTATATTAATTAGTTTATTATTAGATTCCTTTTTTTTTTATTTTTGAGCATTTATTCTTTATTCTTACACTGCCCCTTCTTTCTCCTTCCCTCATATCCATCCAAAGGTTGTCTGGCAGAGATCGCTCAGAGCGATAAGACAGACTTTTGTACTTTATACTGTTGTTTAACCCTTTGTATTGTTATAATAATTAACCAATGTACAATAAAGATTGATAAATAAAAAAAATAAATAAATAATTTAATTAGGCCATTAGTTACTTAGCGCTATATTATCTACTATCTGTCCTTGCAATATAAAAAGAAATACCAAAATATGTGAACAGAAACCGCATTTCTAGTGGCGTTACGCAAGCAGAAAATATTATTATGCACCTGTCTATGCAATAATAAAGACACGTCAAATTATTAAATAATCCCGGTCCTATGATTTATTCGTTCAGTGTGCAGAGTCGCACGCTTGCAATGTGGCCACATGGCGAGTTCTCAAGGCATACGACTACCCTCACTATGGTTATAACAATTTCATTAAATTCAATCACAATTGCCGCGAAACGATGGTTAAATGATCGGAAAGCTTTGCATTTTAACCCTATATTTTCCTATAGTAATTTAATGGTAATAAAGGCATATTTATGGAGGATGTTCATTGTCGTTGCGCGCGGGCTTGGTAAACTGAGGGCCGTAGCGTGACTCATTGTTCGCTCCGGTGCCGCCCTCTATACTATGTTTCCGCGTATGAGTACGAATTATGAGATATTAAGTTGTTATACCTTTCTTTGGTCGCGGTATTGTTAGGGTTGGCTGTTTAATTTTGCGAGATTGCTAAGTGGGTAATGTTATGGTTGTCTATTTTCAAATAGTGTGTAATTCAAATTGTTTTGGTTTTATAAGGCTTTGACAGCAAGTTACACCTTGTAACTTGCTGTCAAACATTTTTTTCACATAAAATTTTGAATTTAAGCACCTATGCAATGCTTTGTTATATCTGTAAAATTTAATAAACAAATAGCCAGAGAAATAAAAACAACGCTTTGCATAGAATTACCGTACTAAATTGAATACTGTGATATTTGAACTTAATAAAATAAATTTCAATAGGATATTTAATGAACATAAACACATCAGCCTAGGAAAAATAACGAGCCTTTAATATTCTGTGACGTCACATGAATAATAAACGAGTCATATTCAATGTATTAATGAATATAATATTCAGTATTAATGAATATAATCTTAATATATATAATTCACGTGTCACGTTGTTTGTCCGCGATGGACTCCTAAACCACTCAACTGATTATAATGAAATTTTGTAGATATGTGTTATTTGTTCCAACTTAAAGGTGGGATAGTTTTTATCTCGATTGAATTGACGAAAGTATAAAAAAAAGGAAAAAACATTTTGCCATACAAAATGTTCATGGGTTTGTAACTGTCAAAGATTTAATGTTCATAGCGTCGATACGGTAAACTCTTCCCTAAAATTAAATAACGTATTTAAATAAAGGTTTCGAATCGACAACACATAGCCACAATATTCGATTTATGGCGTATTTTAGATTTTAAAGATGTAAATTAATGACAGTAATGAAAAGTGGTTGACATTTAAATTGATTGTCAAATATTTATGCATACGTTCAGGAATTTATTGTAAACTAAAGAGTATATTATGATGCTACATAAATACAGGACAATTAAATAAATAATATTCACATATATTAAGTTTTACTTCTTTACAACAATTTAATAACACATAAAAATAAAAACTGAACTGAACTGAATAAAATAAAAATTTTACATAATTATGGAGAATATTGCAGGGATTCTCAAATTAAACGTTGCCTGTGTCTTGAAAAACCAGTTAAATATAATTGTTTCTACGTTAATTGTGTGTGTGAGTGCATTTCTACGAAAATTAATATTTCATCTCTTTATTACTAACAAGAGTAATGGCGTAATATTTTTGGAAAAACAGCATAGTGGGGGTGAAATAAGGGATGGGATATTGCATGGATAATCAAAATCGATAAAGTGTTTAGAAAGTAGAGAGAAACTGGATATAATAGAGTGGGAGGTAGGGGAGAAGACTGGGATAGCTGACAGATTTAATAGGACGAAATGTAAATGCACGGTATAAGACGGGATGGTTAATTAAGAGAAAGGACGCGACGTATCGGGAAGTGAATGAACAGACGGGATGGGACGGAATTGAGCAGGACAGTAGGATAGCTAATTCATGTTTAGGTATACAAGAGCTTATACGAAAAATAACACGTATTTGGTGTGGAGTAAAATAAAAAAGTATCTGCACCCAGGCGAAGCCGGGCCGGGCCGCTAGTAATATAATATATCGTGCACAAACATCAATTACGCGCAAAGCGGCGCGGCGTATGAATTATACGATGCACATTTTATTAAATATATTAATCTTGTAATTTAACTGGCACACTTTTGAGCACGAGTATCTTTTATAGAGGTAATATGGAATATTATACAGAGTATATTAAGGCTGCTACCGAAAACTAAGTTGAGTGGTGGTTAAGAGACTTTAGACACAATGCAACAAAAAAAATTATTGCAAACCAAGCGACGATTTTTTTTTTTAAATTGTTTTCCTATCCTCGTATTTGGGTGGTAAATACTTTTTTTTTAAATAATACTGCACGCCCTTTTATTTATAAATACGCTATGGTACACAAGGGTTTAATTATTATTTTAGCAAAACTATGGTTATACCAAACCAACAACTATGATATTTAAACAAAATACGAAAGAATATTGTCGAGTTTTTTTGCGTAATATTTAGTTAACTACACACTACCAACCTAACACTTAAACTACTATGCGGCTACGTTTAACAGGGATTGGTTGCAAATGGTTCTTAATAGAGAGATATGGAAAAGCTTTGGGGAGGAATTTGCCCAGCAGTGGGATCTTTTAGGCCAATAATAAAAAATAAATAAACATGACAAGTCCTGTGATCAAGTTGTAGGTATTCTTAGCATAATTATGGTAGACTTTAAGTAAAGTGATTTGCAAATTGTCTAGAAAAAAAATATGTAAATTGGAAATCTCACAAAATTATTGCCTAAGATAAATCCGCAGTTGATATATGTAGTAGGTATATAATTTCCAAATATTATCTGATTAAAGGAATAATAAATACAAACTCAAAAACATTTTGTATCGGTCCAAACCTTTCGAAAGATATTTGAATTCAGACAAGACATGCGATGACAAAAATAGGCTTTAAAACTTACATGAATAAAGCTGTTAATATTTGACAACGCAAAATGTTAAGAGCGTATACACCTTGCGCGCAAAGTCAACTATAGGTATTTCTTCGTTAATTTCACGCACACATAAGCGACCAAAGCTGTGCGCGTAGAGCTGCCGCGTCGGCTCGCTATACAATCGGCTCAAACAACTTTGACCCGTGCGCTTCAAATATTCATTTGAAATGTAACTGTAATATAATATCATAAAAATATTTTATTTGCATTATAAGTAGACAAATATTACTGTGCAAGCAAAGAATAATACAAATTTAGATACTAATTATATTTTCGTTATTATTACATTGTTAAGTTGCATTCAAATCAGTGTTCAATCAGCAGATACTACGGACGTTTTATTAATAATTTGGTGTTCGAACACATAAATAGTGTTAGGGGCCTTACAATCCCTTACAATTACGAAATATATTGAATTTTATCTTACAATACATAACATAATTTAGCCTCGGAATTACATCCCATTATATTACCTGAAACATAATTTATACTCACTACAAAATCATTGTAGGTAATAAAAATAATTAAATATTTTACTACCAAAGTACTAAGATGTGGTAATCGCAGTCCGCGCGTGGCTATTTTCACTATGCGCGGCAATAATCGACTGCAGCCAGGCCGGAGCGACGAGCGATACGTCCTCCCTCTAGAAGGCCTTGCGGCGGTCTGATTTGGTCCACGTCGGACAGCGTGTTTTATAGTGGTTTTTAAAATATTTGTAGAAAACATGAAAACTAATTTTGTTGAAATATAAAAATTGTCATTCATTGATAAGATGTTCTTCTATTATAATATGCAATGGCTATAAAAAATTATGTACGATAAGTTGGTGAAAAAAAATATGTTCTTGACGAGAGTTTCTGAATAATTTCGCATTGTTTAAATTTTTATTTTTCAGGAACTAAACACAAAAAGATTATTTTTCTCAGCAAAATCCCTCCATAAGGGTCTTATTAGTCTGATAATATTTTTATTTTCATCTTATATTTAGTGGTTTCGGATATCTTAAGCTTCTAAATTGCCATTTAAAGCCTAAATAACGAAACTTGTGTTCAGTAATCCTTATAGTACTCACAAATTATCCATCAATCTATAATGTTTTCCACCAAAATCCCTAGATGACAATCTTTTCTAAAGTTATTACTAATTATTTTTCCTTTAAATTGTTTATTGGTGGCTATTAACTCATTTGAAAAGTCCTGTTTTTAAGCCAAAAAGCGCGTGCAGGGTATAAACGCTCTTAACAACATATTCAATTTTCCAAACAGCAACATTATCCATCAGAATTTCACGCTTTACAATCGGGCCGTTCTCATTAAGGCGTTTGACCTCCGAAAGTATCAGTCAGTGGCATGTCATTCGGATGACGGCTGGCTCGGTTACACAGCACTACCAGTTACTAGCAGTTACTGGCAGTTACTAGAAACTTGGGCACTGTTTGCGGTCTCGCCCGGGACGCTCATTACTTCAGTGAGTGCGCGAAAATTTCCGCTTAAAAGTAATTTGCTTTGTCACTGGCGGGCATTTAGACAACATTCGTATTTGCAAGCGGCAAGCGAAATAAGCGGTAACGAGCGCTCTAGTTTGTAAAAACGTTTGCCGGTGGCCGGCGTGGGCTGGCTTTATTGTTTTTGGCAACATTGTTACGTCATCGGTTTGTTGCGATATTTGTTTATTACTTACTGTTTGAACATTGTAATATAATTTTTGTTAATATGTCTTACACAGTTTGTGGTTTACCCATTGATTTTAAAAACTAAGGATAGGCCCTTCAGTACGTTGGGTACGTCAAAAAGACGCCTGTGATCATCGCGCCATCTGTTAGATTTTCATGTAACTACGTAGTGTGCTAAAGGATCCGACCGTCGACGTAACTTTGTTACTCGTAGTTATTTAAACGTTAAATTATAAAAATTTGATTTGATTTCTATGTATATCCATAAATCAGGAAAAATATTTTTTAACATTAAATATGTTGTATATTAGTTATGTAAAATAATATGTGACATATAGTGTGCAAACTGATAACAGAAAAAAACATCATATTAAACAATTAAAATAAAATAAATAAAAAATAATAAATCTGAACATTAGTAACGTCTTAGTGGGCCTTTTTATTAAATGGAACACATTTTAATTTGCATTATAGGTAGTAGTATTAGTAGTATAATTTGCTACGGATTAAAAATATGTAAATGAAGTGGTAAATATATCAAATAATTACACGGCATCAGTTCTACTCTAGCTTAGGTCTACGCATTCCTTAATATGCGCCGCTACAAAGTACAAAGTTATGTCGTGCAGAATACATACGCCGAATGATTTGATGGCGGCCATGAAATTGTTTTTCAATAATGCTAAAATAAATGTTATATTGACTTAAAGTAATATAATTTTTACTTATCGGTGATAAGAAATGTTATCTTTATTTTTTGTGAATGTTCGATCATATTTATTGCACCCACGCACGATACAATTGGGCATTTTTACGACGACTTACAGACCGGTGCGCTGTGACGTCACAACCGCTGCACTGGTCTGCAGACCACTTTCGTGACAACACTTTTCTCGCTCTCCGCCCCGTCCATATATTTTACGTCAATGGGTTTACCATACTATAGCGAGCGTGAGGACGTGGCTTAGAAATTTTCACCGGACAAAATGTTTTTGACGATTAATCAGATCAATATTAATTTCATAGTTTGTATACTGAACAGAACTCTTTATAATATACTCGTAGTCATCTACGAATGCCTTCAACAACGTACCATAACCTCCAAATGTATTAAAAATGTCTAGCTCTTTCGCCAAATGCAGTGCTGTATTCCGGCTTGAAGAACAATGTAACCACCCACTGGTAGCTACTGGACATATTGAACCGTAACTTCTTATGTCTCAGGATGACGAGCGCAGTAGAATTGCTAAGCATTGCTTTGCAACTCATGCTGTTGTTTTTGTTACTGTGCATGAGCGGTCGTATCACCATCAGGCGAACGGCATGCTCTTGCTATTCATTGGAATAAAACACTTCAGCCATACTATTCCACAAAATCTAAAATACCTAGGCTCAAAAACACCAAATTCAGAGCGTGTCAAAATATCTTCATTTCACTAATGCTATGAAGCAATGATTACCCCTCACAAAGGCCCCGATACTAGTTTAAAAAGGTCTTCTCAAAGGGTAGGTTACCCCTTTTAAGACGATACTGTGAGATAAAGTAAACGTGCCGTTTCTATCAACGGCCAGTGTTTACGAAAACCTTTCAGAGGGTGTATAACCTCTGAGGGCTTTTGTCAGAGCCGAGTGCGGAGTGCCGGGTAGGGTTGCCTATCACGAATCAAAGGAAACTATGTACAATGAATTGACTAGTTTGATATGTTTTTTTTTCAGGCAATTTTGATATTTTCTTATTTAAAAGACATAATTAGGCATTATTTCTTAAGATAATTCTATACTATATCTAACTACCATGGTGGCGTAGTACGGAGTGATTGCAACGCATCCTGATTTCGGGTTCGCATCCCGGGTCGAGCAAAGTGATATTGGATTTTTCTATTCATTATCAGGACGGAGTTAGGAATTTGTGGCTCTTCTGGTTACACATCTGCTTACTACGAATAAAGGCGTGAGTTTATGTATGTATGTAAAAATAACATCATATGCCATTACATAGAGTTGATGCCTAAATATATAAACTTCTTCATTATCTCTGTCATCATTATCTTCTTTGATTTATTAATTAATGCTTCACTTCCACTACTTTTTCATAATGGTTACTAGTACCATAAGATCTTATCGCAATTTTTTTCCGAGTTCGCGTCACGGCCAGCCCTAGCACAGGTCCGTGTGTGTAAGAGGATTGCACATGTTTTAACTTTTATTAGTGTTACGTGACTAGCCGGCGTTGGCGACGACGTTTTAATCCAGTTACCATTGTCTGTTTCTTCAAACCCACCAGCTTCTGTTTTATTGTTTCCTTCGCTGTTTATGTTGGTTTTTCTATTTTCGTGTTTCATTTCAATGTTAGCTGGTAAGTCTTCAGTTTGGTATGAGTGAATGTATTGTAAGTCATTTTTTTAGTTTGATTAATCCAGTCTTAAGAACGAATAGGCGGTTCAATCTGTGAATATTGCTGGCCTATTTAAAAATGTACATAAGTCTACTGGTTCAAGACTGAAAACAATTTATAGATGACTGTGGCGAGTTTCATTCTTCTTATATGGTGGTCTCTTGATCCTATCCGAATAAATACGAATATTTTATCCTAAGCAATACTTTGATACTTTATTTTTATAACTAGCTTATGATTAAACGTATAATCAATCGGTTCCAAATAATCTCTTGTCTGACCCCACGTAATCCTTCTTAATCTACTCAATTTCCTTTCATTATATCGGACCCTACGCCTAATTGACCTGGATGATCCTTTATTATTTTACTTAAGGTATTCAATATTTATCTATATTTAATCCTAACAAATTCACTTTAAATATCATAATTAGTTTGGGGAATTCCAGCTGTCAGGTTCAATTTGCTCTATTTAATGCTAAATAATTTAATATCGCGCAAAATCTAATTGGCAATTTGCCTTTATCTAGATTACTTATCCGAGCACGTATTTTTGGTACTTAAAATTCATAGTATTTTGTTGAATTGAGTTACGTCTAATATCTGTCGGTGGTCACGCACTGCCTTGGTGTTCGCGTAAAATAATAATAATAAATAATAAATAACACCCAACAGTCACATACATAGTCCTGACCCCACACTAAGATCGAGTCTTGTGTCGTGGGTATCAGGAACTACGAGAGACTTTTCGGTCTCACAAACACCCAGACCCGGAATAAATATTTGTGGGCCGCACAAACATTTCTCTCGGTGCGGGGATCGAACCCGCGGCCTCTCGTTTCACAGGCGGCGTCTAACCAACTGCGCCACGGAGGCTGTCTATAATCTAGTTTCTAGATATATAGATTCAGGCGTGTATTTAGAAGTTGTAGGAATAGGTGTCACTTGTTCAACTCATACTTCCTATTCCAATATGGAATAAGGGAAAATTATTAAATATTTGCGTTCGGTGGAGTGGAAAATTTGTGAACGTTTTATAATATAGGGTGCGGTGATTCGATGGAAGATTATTACTGTAGCCTAATAAACCGCGGTATTATTGGAATCAAAAGTGCATTACTAGACTTTCAGAAAGGATAAAGTTAAAGGGTTGAAGACAAGGAGTAGCGGTATATCAGGCCCTGGATGCAGTTATTAGTTAGCTTCTATGCATACTTATTGGTACACCAGTATCGCATAAGGTTAGATACAGCTATTGTAATTGGATCAGAATAAACAGTATGTCTAGTTGTTGTAGACCTTCTTCGCTTAAAGTCATATGTCATGATTCCGATATATTCTGGTATACTGCTGACTCCTTCGTTCATATCAAATAAACACAACCTTTTGCTTTACATTACCCTTTAATTCACAAGAAATATCCCGTCGACTATAGACGTCTAAGCTGAATCTGTATCTGTATCAGCCCACATACGTCCCACTGCAGGGCACGGGACTACTCTACAATCGAGAGTACGATAAGCATAAGCATACATATAAGCCAAGTATGCTATTACACATATTAGCGTGTACAACGCCCCGCGGCCTCATATAACAAGCTATGTTAATATATATTAATATAGGTCTGTAGAAAGTGCCGTAATCGCTGTGTCGTGACGTGCATTGTGCGCTTAGGCTCAGGTTACATTAGAAAGAGAATGTTGGAAAGCAGGTTACTGGACAGGAGTTTTAAAGGATAGTAGGCAATTTGATACCTGTGTGTGCTGTCTTTGAATTCCTTAAATAAGATGTTACACCAGTTGTTGCCGGTCTAATAATGCTTAATGCGTGTAGGAACTTAATCTTTTTAGTATTAAGGATCGATTGTAGATGTCTGACAATAACTTGCTTAAGATTATGCTTTTTAGTCATATTTCACGATAGTTTCTGTAAAAAGACATGATCACGATCAAGCCAGTTAAATCTGTATAAAATTAGATACGCCGCCCCCTCTTTGTAAAATTATAAAACCCACGAATTAGCAGAGCAATCTGAATGATCGGATTACGCCGAGTTTCAATAAGACAAACGTATCAAAGAGCGCCGCTTGCATTAGTAAAAGTTAATTCACGACTCACAAAACCCCAGCTAAGGCGCTGATTGCGCGAAATGAGTGCTTGAATAATTTATCCAGCTTGCTTTATCACTTTGATATTATTTAATTATTAATTATAGATGTCTTCCTGCAATTCCTAGACACACATCTATAGAAATTATGAAAACAAAAAAATATATCCAAATATATCAACAATAACATACAATATTAAAGCATTTAACAGGCGTTGCAGTTGTAGCACCAGCTTTACGGCGCGCCGCCTGTAGCCGCAAATTAACCAGACACGCCGGGCGCCGTTCTTACGCGTGATCCCTAATTTTCAGATACATCTCGTGGAATAAATAGGGGATTAGGCGGGGTTACCAGGTTTCGGGAGAAATCGGTACATTTCCCGATTAGACGGGAGGGCAGATGAACAGAATTCCGTCTGAAGATTATTATTGATTGTTACTGACTAGTAATGATTGAGATTGTCAATTGTTAAAAAAATTGCGATAAACTATAATAGAGGTGGTATTCAATTGGTATTGTTGACAATGAAGAAAACTTTTATTCATAAACATATATATTATTCATTTATAAAATTGCGATATCCTCGCATGTGAACAAAAATCGGGACAATCGACAGGCCCTCACCTCCCGGGACACTATCTTCCAGTACCGGCAGAATCTTGACAGGACAACCCCGGGATTAGGGGCGGCGCCGGGCGCGTAAATAACCCGCGTCACGCCGCAGCCGAGATAAGGAGCCGGTGAAATTGCTCTCGGCTGAGGCTCGGGCACGAGCGGCTGTACTGTTTAATTGCAATTGTCTTGCGTTTGGATTTATGTACTGTATCAGCTCATATACATCCCACTCTAGGGCACGGGCCTTCTTTACAATCGCGAGTATAATGGAGTTCCTCCATCCACCATCTTCAAAATTAGTCATTATCAGGGTATACATTTTTACACCAGTGTAATCTTTATCAATGACTTGTGACTTTATCAGTGATCTTTATCTTTATCAGTGTTTGCTCAATCTACAATTCTTCTGTTTTTTAGCATTCACACATACATACATCGTAAACTCAACTCTTTTCTTCCCAAAAGGGGTACGCAGATGTGCCAGGACATCCACATTTCGCCTTATATGTTCTGTCCTACGATGTGATAGAGGGCGAGCCTATTGCCATATCGGCCACAAATTTCTGACTCCGGATTCCGATTGCAGTAGAAAAATCCAATATCACTATGCCCGGCCCTGGATTCGACCCCGAGACCCCAGTTTAGTAATCGTACCGTAGTGCAACTACGTCACCGAGGCATTCATGTTATTTATTTATTGTCACAAAAATTCTTTATCTTTTACATTGCCCTTTCTCTCTTCTTTGAAATTCATAAAAATTTCAGAAAGAATTTCAATAAATTCAGATATTGCTATAGAGCAATAACACCACCATTTGTACTTTTATATTATTATTTCTTTATAGTGGTTAAGTTTGTGTACAATAAAGACATAAATAAATAAATAATTGAATTTATAATGGGGTCAATGATAAAGTCGCTAATTCATCGTGGCTTGCGACACACTGCGAGTGTCAAATGTTAGTGCATGAGTTACAGTGGCTTTTTGTGTGGAACAAAAGGCTTTTAGCCCGGTTCAGCTGTACAGCTAGTGTAGACTCATATATGTCAACCATATACTAAAATTTCATATGTGTATGTGACATGTATGTGACGGTGAAGGAAAACATCGTGAGGAAACCTGCATACCATAGTTATTTCTAAAATTTCTATGGTATGTAAGTCCGCCAACCCGCACTAGGCCAGCGTGGTGGACTATATGGCCTAACCACTCTCAATCGTACTCTCGATTGTAGAGGAGGCCCGTGCCCTGCAGTGGGACGTATATGGGCTGATACAGATACAGATGTGACATGTGAAAATGAAAAGTTCATTAATATTTATGAAGTTTTGAATAATGTATTTTTTTCCATAGGAATAAGAATTTTAACGCATGTTGTGGATAGAAGAAATCTTTCATTTATTTAATTATAAGTCTCCGAAGGTAAATAAAGTTATTAGGATAATAAGCAATACCGAGAAACATTTATTTTTAATATCGATAAAATCGTACATCATAAAGCCCTATTAACACTGAGAGAGTTACTCGCTTCGAAGATTGCAAGTATCGTAAGGATATAAAGATGGTTGCATCGTCTAAACATTCATCAACACGATAACCTATGGCGGTTATATCATGCGATGATGGCATACGATTCTCGCTGCCTTAGTGACTTTAGACTACGCACCTAAAGCTTATTATTGTATTTTTGTATTGTGCTACTACAATAATTAAATAAACATTAGTTTAACGGTTTCGTAGATGTACGTGAATATTACACATTGAAATAAAACCGCTTTTTACGGATTTTATCGTTTTTGGTTTTTAACTTCCCGACATATCGATTACTTCGCAGCTTTCGTGGTAACGGGGCGGACTGAATTCGCGCTAAAATCCGTAAATAGTTTTATTTCAATAAACATAAGATTGTTTTTGTATCGGGAGTATTTGTTTTTGAGACATCATTATTTATATTATTTATGTAGTTCCCATACCTTACAAAGCGGAGACAACTATAAGATTTCACGTAATAAAGCTAGCAGAAGATATTATTTCGCCTCCGAGTGAGTGATTTATCTCCCAACTTATAACTTAGGCTATAAGTAATAAAGTAAGACCTTATATTTACGGAGATGTTTTGCAGATGCTATTATTATGGAAAAGATACGGAACAACTTTCGAAGAATAATGCTAGAAGGTTGGCAAGCTTGATTACAGTGTTGCCAACTGAGTTTTAGATAGTAAAAAATAACGGCCTATATACGCCCACTGGTGAGAATCGGATTCTGAGATAACCATTAGGGATTGATTTTTTACATAGGTAAGTATAAATACAGCTAGTAGAGAAAACCTATGTTTTATAGGAAAACAAACTACATACTCACATATATTTAGTTAAAAGAAAAGTGAAATCTAAACTGAGTAAATTCAGTCCTACCAAAACGGCTACCAATCTTATTTATTACATTAAGCATACGCACTAAAATCTCGCATAAAAATCAATTACGAGTAGATTCATCCCGAAGAAAGCGGCAGTGAGCCGAGTCTATTTTAATAAAGAAACTTTTCATTTTATTTATCGCGCCGACTCGTCCATAAACTAGTGGTAGGCAGGTCGGTTTATTAGCTGCGCAGACTGAGTTTTACAGGCCAACTTTCTGGATAAATTAAAACGCACATTCTCACGGATTCGGGTTTTTTTATACACCTGAATCTTGAGTGTGGTAGGGTACGGGTTTAATTAAGAAATTATGTATATTTGCATTAATATTGTTGAAGAACTTGCTGGTCAATTGGTAGAACATTTTTTTATAGTAATAAATGGGGAGATGAGCCTGTCATTTTCCTGATGGTAATCGATACGACTTATTACTTAAGTCTTATTATGTCCAGTAGTTACTCTAAGGCCATAAACCTAAAATCTGATTAGTCCGTTTTGATACTGAATTTTAGGGTTCGTTGAAAATTCGAAAGATACAATACAAACTTACGCTTCTCTTAAATTGTCAGCCCAAACAATTTCATTTCTGAGACCAGTCAAAATTTCACTAAATTATTTGCTCAACATAATAATAATTTTCTGGGTGTCCCACTCTTTAATAATTGATCTACTAGTAAAGATAAAACATAAGAATGATTAGGTCTCAACTAAACTTTTCTTATTTATATATCACTTCATATACCCCATCAAAGGCCTAAATCTCCGCGCGATTGTCTTACGTAAAATATCTCACGGCCCCACCTGAATCTTACGCAACACGTCCCAGTCACCACTCAAAACTTGCAAATAACTCCCAGTGGATTTGATAGGTTTCTTTCGAGTCGAAGAGCTCTCTAAACTCAACGGTTCATAGATTTTTGAATACTTGCTCAAGTGCGCTCCAAGTTCCAACTCACCTGCCAGCGGACTTTTGGATAAATCTTTATTTTTGTTTTCTCTTCAGTAACGAGTGTTTGAAGATTTCATTGTAGTTATGGAGATTTGGTGATAATATTTTGCTGTCATAGGAGTTACGAAATTCAGTTTTTATAAATAAACGAGATTTAATGGTGTTATATGTAAAGTACTTCAGTATCTCCCCTAAAATTACGTAATGGTTTTAGTCTCGCAACACTAAGCGTTGTATTGCTTGTTATTTGTAAATTCTCTATCTCGTTTGGTATTTGGTTGATAGTTGTTTCTTCACTTCATGCCATGGCTCTTTAGATAGTTGGAGGAGTATAGTACGTTATACGTTTTTAAAGATGCCATACCAATATACTATCAATACACACATGACTCCGAAAAGTCATAGTCAATCACCACGCACTAAAACGGTGAAGGAAAACATCGTGAGGAAACCTGCATACCATAGCAATTTATAAAAATTCTATGGTATGTAAGTCCACCAACCCGCACTAGGCCAGCGTGGCGGACTATATGGTCTAACCACTCTCAATCGGTAGTCGATTGTAGAGGAGGCCCGTGCCCTGCAGTGGGACGTATATGGGCTGATACAGAATACCAATATACTGCGATAGGACGCTAGCCTTTAATGCCGGGTACAAAATCCAGCTTTCAGTAGGGATTTTTATTCATACATATGAGGATTTTGATAGAGGCATGAATTATTTACGTTAAATATTTTTAAATTGAAATACATGATCTACGTTAAAGCTAATTCACAACATGATTTTATGATTTGAAAAATGTCGACGGTTATATTAGACGTCTGTCGTTGGGAGAGTTCTATGTTCTATAAGATAGCAAGTGCTAAAAATATTGATTTAACCAGATAGATATTACGAATTTTTTACCGAGGGTCTACTGCTTTATGAGTAGTACGCTATTACTCCAGTTTAATTAAGTCGGCCGATATTAAAGCTAATACTGCAGTTTTTGTTTCATTACGCACAAATCTCACCAAAATCTCACAAAAATCTTTGGCTGTAAAAAGGTAAGGCTGTATGACTAAACCTTCAAATTGTACTCTCCAATGACTAAATACAACACTACAATATAAGACTTATTATCCGGTGTATATAAGGCCCGGTCCATTTGACTCGACCCATAAGGCAGGTCCATAATCCTGGCGATTGTGATAAATTGGGCTTTATCCGCGCGACACTAGCGCCACGCCGCGCTAACTGCCGATATGGAACTAATAGCAACGATAAAGAACCCTTCGGGCGGAGCAGAAGGCGAGAAACAATTACCGAGCCTTATGTTGCGTATTGAGTTTTCATTATATGTAGAAATATTGGCAATGAGTCGATAGAACAATATACGTATTAAAGATGAAATTTGATGAGTACTTGGAGGGCCTTGCAGTAGTAGGTAACTTGTTAGTACTTTGTGATGAAAGCTTACGAGATTGATTGTTGCATTTTAAAGTTTTCCTTTCGAAATCTTAGTGTTTGCAGATTTTTATATGTCAGAGCCAGCACACCATCTCTGCCAGGAAACAAGTATATCTTATGACAATATGTTCTGACAGGATACTAATAAGTTAGCATTGCTGGCATTTCTTATGACTTTATAGCTTTATAATCCATCACATTTAACAAAAAATACTCAAATAATTTATGTTTACCACGCAATTTGTCGTCAGGCTCGTTAGTTCCCCCCCTTTTATCTGATTAAGTTGTAGACACACAACTGGCGGATTTAATTTTCCAGCGCCCTAGAGGCCACCCGAGACCGCCATTAACGGTCTCGCGGCGGGAGAAAAATAAAGAAACGCCGGGGGGAGCTCAAACAAGGAAGTGGGCAATTCAAAATTCACAAGCACAATATTTTACCTTTTAAACTTTGAGGTGGATTTTTAAAAATACCGGCCTTTGGGAAATCAGAGGCGGTAGCTCGGAACAAGCAGACAGACGGAGCAAACAAAGGATTCTAATCTTTGCCCGGAGACAATAAGAGCGCAGACGCCGGCAGACTAAAGTTTGCATGTTTATTTCAAATGGGTAGCTTCGTAAGGCAAAACTTGGTGTTTCCATTTCCTAGATGCAATCTTATTGCGATTTTGTTTACAAACGTCTGAATAAACAATTAATTTTCATTGCAGGTACGCTTGCTGCTACATTCACTTGTTATTTCACAAATAATTTTCTTGCCTTGATTGAGTTGCCGAATCAAGTCTTGTTATTTGGTTAGTGTACTGTCAAATTGATTGTATGTTTTTGGCGGTGTTGTTCATTAGATATTACAATGGTAGGAGCTGAAATTATTTCAGGAGATACTACGGATCACAAATAATTCATCTCAAAGAAGATACAAGTAAGCTGATAAGTAAACCATCTTCCAGCCTGATTTTTTTCTAAATAATTGTTCCGAAGAGACAATTTGGGTAATGTATTGTTGTATCACTCCTATACCGGGATTACGTTGAGCGTCGACAATTTAAGGCCGACGTGAAATAACACTTTCGTATGTGCGTGCGGAGGATCAAGATTTCTTTTTTATTTTATTTATATTGTAGAATCGATTGAACGATTGTTTAGCAATCGATTGAAGTCGGAATTGTTTCGATTTAGCAATAACGATTTTAGATTTTTCTTAATGTAGGTGCTCAAAGTAATTTTGATTATGAGAACTGTGTTCACTTAAAAAAGATTTATATGTGTGACGTTTAAGTTATCAACTTGCAACTGAAATACGTCATCACCAAAGAAATCTAAAATACCTTGTAATCGATTGTTTGCATTGAATTTACTTTGAAATCATGATTAGAAAAATTATTTCACCATTACTAGTAGATTCCTACACTATCCTTAATTAACATAGCCCATAGAATATTTAAAATACAGTGTATCCGGACCGCGCCAGGTCGGGCCGCTAGTATTAGTTAGTTAGTCTTGATATACCTTGTATATATTTTTTTATATGCAAACATTTTCAAGTCGATCCTAAAATCCGTGACGTAATCGATATTGTAGTATGCTTAAATATCGTATAGGAACAAACATTTAATAATATGCATCGCAATTGATTTTTAATAATAAATAAATAATTTTAATTGGTGTGATAAATTATGCTTGTTGGCTTATGTTTTTGTATTGGTGATATAATTACACGAATGTTTGCAGTTTATTGCAGTCCGGTAATCATTATTGGATTATTTTTGTGGTCAATTTATTGTTTCGGTTAATAATACTGACATATTTATGTTTACTCAAGGGACACGTTATTTTATTTAAATTTATACGTGTTGAAAAATAAATATTTTAAGCAACTACTTGTTTTGTTAATACAGGTAATCAATTGATAGGCAGTATAATCTTTGATTTATGAGTCTGGTATGCAAAATCCGCACATCCGCATGAGGCCAGCGTGGTGACTATATGGCCTAACCACTCTCAATCGTACTCTTGATTGTAGAGAAGGCTCGTGCCATGCAGTGGGACGTATATGGGCTGATACAGATAGACTTCGCCCCTGGCTTTCTACGTAAGTCCATGTGAAGCGATGGGTAACATCAGGTTGTCTGCCATCTGTTGCTAGCTAAGTACCCGTCTATTCTATTATTATTATCGCCAGCAGCAAGATATCAATTGCTAAGCATGACTTATGCTGCATAACCCTCTATCAAATAATACATTCGGAAGCATTGCATACACCCTCCCACAATCTGAAAGCTAAACAATCATTGCAGTTAGTCTAATAGATATATACATAATTGAATAACCTAATCCCATGCCTTTAAGCCGCAGATCCTTAGCGAATCCATCACAACCCCACAATAACCAGCATGCAAATGGCATATTTAAACGGGCTAATCCAATTTAGCTATGATAGCAAGGCGTTATCTGCTCTCTAATTTAGTCTGCGGTATAAATATGCATGCATATTGCTGGAATTAGCATTTTATCTCTTAGTCGATTTAATATTCATGTATACTGCAAGCGCATATCCCTTGCTGAATATGGAATTAATTTCAACGCACTGTTGTACGCCGGACCACCTCGTATGAACTCGTTTTATATATTTGGAAGGTTATTAGGGAAATTATTATGTTGGACTCTCACGTGAAGTGGTAATTAATTAAGTTAAAGATTTTGTTTGTATCTGATTATCTCGGGATAAACACCGCGTGCACCTTCTTCTTACTAAGTTCTCTAGTTGACATTTACTCTGGAATCTTTTACGTACAATGCATGGCTTTAAATTCGCCATCTTTACACAACAATGTATTCAAAGTGGTAAAGTTTCAAGGCGAGTCGCGACGGTGCCAAGTGTCGCGACACTCGACACTCGACGCCGGCGGCAGTGTCGGCAATGTCGGCTGTACGCATTACCGGCAATTCATCACGGCAGCACACAAATGCCACGTTTTCACGCTTTTCATTCGCTTTCCTAACTTATAGCGTTTATGGCTATGGCAGTACATTTTGTTGTAATGACTTTTTGATTCGGTATAGAGTGTATTTCAGCGAGTAATTGCTTACTTCTTGTGATTGTCTACGTAATCAGGAATCGTTGGATCCAAATTCAGCACAATTATTTTTGGAATCAAATGTGTATTTTTAGATTGCTTGTTTTAAAGGCCAAACAAAGAATAATGAAAAACCCTGAATATCTCAGACCAAATCACAAGAGTTTTAAAGGTTTTGCTGAAGTAATTTAGTGCCAACGTCATCGAAACTTATGAGAAAAGGATTGAGAGCAAGCAGAAGATGAAGATAAAGTTTATTTAAAGAACATATGTCATAACTGACCACAGACAATACCAACATATTGCTGAATCAATATGCCAACACAATCATACTAAGACACACATCACAAACATTGGACTACAACCACAAATCACGTTGATCCAATACAGATGAACTTTAATTCATCCCAACTTAATACAATGTTGGCCAAACAATTTGCATACGCACTGTGGAGTAATGTCCAAACAGATGGTTTACAGTGCAAACACACCTATATCTCTGTTTAGGGATGATATATTGGGCTCTATTGTGGTCTGGATAATTATTAGCGCGACGTATTTGTATCAAAATGTAGTTTATATTGGTATAGCGGTTGATTGCAAAGGATTGGTGTTGATGCTCCCAGCTATATCTTAAATTTTCTTTTTGCCTGCTGGGGGTAGATAGGTACAAAAATATAAATTATGGATTTATAAATAAATAATGATGGCTTTCCCCATATCACATCGTAGGACGAAATTTACAAGGTGAAAGCTCCGTCTGAGATGAGCCATTTTAGAAGTTCATTTTTTAAAATACTATACCTAAAATATGTGCCACTTAACAAGTCTGAAACTAGATATGAAATATAAACTAAAGGTTTAAACACAGGCGAACTAAATAAGAGACACGTTTTTTCGGACTCCAAGGACTATAAGCCATACAGCTACAAACGAGCAATCCCTACTTCAACTTTAAATGAAAATAGGTGCCTGATATTTTCAAAACATTTTTTTATCCAAGGACGAAAACCATACAGCCAGGCGAAGTTTACCTCCACGCAAACAGAAGCTGGCGTGTATTATTCACATTAACAACGCCACTTAATACGAGACATCCATCAAACTCGGCATAATGTTTGCGAATAAAACCTAAAGAGTCCACAAACTTCAACATTTTATACGTAGTAACTTTTTACGTGGCTCCTAGTGGAGTTTATGCGATGTCGCTATGTACCTGACTCCGAAGTATATAGGTTGATGTGTATTCGTTATGTGTTCCGACTTTGACATGTGACAATCAAAGTTAGGGATGCGAGTATATTGAGGAGGACTTTAAGAATAAAGAGAAAGGTTATATTTAGATATATGGAAATGTTTTTTTTTTAATAATTTCTTATTGATACTATTGAAAATGTGACGTTTATCCTAGCGTAGCTTAAATAATGACAGCTTGTATGGGCCCTATTTACATAGAAAAAACCCGCAGGAGTTAATCTAATTTCGAGTTAATCACATTTTTTCCAATTGAATACTCATAAATGGTATTACTGAACCTTAGACCTAACAATTGACCTCCCATGTTCACAAGCACTAGGTCATTACAGTAATATAATAAACATAATGAAATATAAATCTATAAATTGAGATAAACATCGTTTGAAAATATCGCTGCTGCTGTAATAACCAAATTGGTGTCTCACAATTTATTGCCTACATACATAAAATATTACCAGTCAATTTCGAACACGAAATTATTGCGTGCACAGAATTCTATATCAAGCAATTAATATCTATTTACTTCTTATTCTTTAGACGAAAATTGATTACAGATAACGCAATTGTCGAAATAAATGATAAACTAGAATTAGAAAACACTAATGAGATACATTCTCTCATTAGTGTGAGTGAACGTACTTAATTAAAAACAAATATAGTTTATCGATACAATAATTAACAAAATTGCGTCCGGAATTCATCCCGCACCACACTATATTACGGACTAATTGTCAAGTGCGTTTAATTATTGCAAGCTCTCTTCGCATCTCCGATGAATGTCGCATATCTATAGCAGTTAACATCTACACAGATTAAATCGTCCGCCTTAAACGAAACAACACCTGCTCACTGCAATAATCGTGGTATTGAACTTGCGAGAGCGGAAACTAAACACAGTTCGCACGGCCGCAAACATACTGCGTGCTCAGAAACGTTATTTGGACAGATTTGGACTTTATCGCGTGGTGATAACGCCCGTACAACACCCAGATGATGTTATTATGCTCTGTAATGTAGTTCTAAAGACGCCGCCGTCCGTTCGTGTCTGCCACTAATGAGTTGCTCAATTAACCGACACATTAACGGTACGAGTGACATAACAGAGCACTAACAAAACGCAATTTAAAAAATAAACCACACCGTTCCGTTCCACGCGCCAGTGTTTGCGCAAACAATATTTTTCATCATTATTTATTATGTTGCGTAAAATGGAGTTGCGATTTTAACACGAAACCTCCCGGGCGTCCGCCTTTGCATACTTTAATCTATTCTACTTAAAAGCTGGCTTTTTCGCACCTGAACCCGGGGTGTTTTAAAACGAATTTACCGCCTCTTTGTTAGCGAGCTACGTGTCTGTTAATTCGTTACTCTTTCCAAGGAGGGCTCTAATGGGAGGGCTTTTCTTACAATTAGCCGCAATTAAGATACTCCGTAAGGAAATGCCTCCGGGATTCTCGGCGGGGAATCAATGGTCGTCGACTCGATTCTAAATCATTGATGCATCGAATACCGACATTGCTCCGGGTTGTGAGGAATCGTATTTATTTGTAGTCGCAATTAAATGGCGATTACACGAATATCGCAACCCGTTCTCACGCTCTTCCCATTAATGGAATTTATGGGAGGAATACTTGAAGCTTGTATATATTTGTTCCGGACTCGCATGCCTTTCCTGTAAAATGATTAGCTGTTTCTTAGTTTTTAATTAAACGGCTCCGCGGAATAATATGGAGCTACGGAGAAAATTCTTTCACTTATACCGTGAGTAAACGTTTTTTATTCCACTTTTATAACAAGAGCGCCGAGAATATTTATGAGCGTTCGTGAACCTCTTTCCGGTATTGTGACATCATATAATATCAATAAATAAAGATAATACACAGCCACTATCGTTTAAACCCGATCATTTGTCAAAAGTAACAACACTACAGCATTAGTGCACCTCCGAGGGATAAGCAACGGATTACGTTCCACGTTATCGACTATCGAAATTTATAGTCGCACAATAAATTAAATAGTAAAACATCCGAATAAATCGACAATAGAGTTTATCTGAGCGCAATATTAAGCTTCCATGTCGGCCTATCTCATATTTGTGGCCTGTGATCGATAAAGGGCGGCCGCGGGACTATTACAATTAAACCGTATGTCGATACGATAAAATCGACTGGTAACGCGGTCCACAATCGCTAGTGGTGTAGCTTATCGATAATTTGTTGATGTTGGGTGGGCGGACCACCCGCGCATCGCGCCGGCGCAGGCGCATCCAGTCACTCTGATGACGTATAGAACTTTGATACCCAAACTGGTACATACTGACCCCCGTGGGCTGACGACGGTTTACATGAAATTGAGATAAGCAAAAAATTATGAGTGATAGTCGAAATGACTAAAAAAAAATTAGATTCCTGAATAAAATTCCTTTTATAACGACTTTAAAAAAGAAAAATATCAATTCGATTTGTATGTTTGTAGTTTTTTCGGATGTTTCGAAGCCACGATTTTTTTCTTCGTCCAGCGCGTCTCTTGCCTTCCACCTTGCCCATAATAATTAATTGGAGCAGCTTATATCTATCGTGCCTAAGCACGTGGCCGAGATATTCTGTCTTGCGTTTTTTGATGGTTTGCATCATTTTCAGGGGCATACTGACACGCTGGAGCACGGTATCGTTCTTTACTTTCTGCATCCAACTGATGCGCAACAAGCGACGGTAACACCACATTTCGAATGCCTCTAGGCGCCCTAACATCTGGGAGTGGACCGGTATCAGCACCGTTGAACAACTATTCCACCTGGCTAAGGACAGGGAAAAATACAAGAAGCTGACGGCCAACCTTCAGCACTGAAGATGCACTCGAAGAAGAAGAAGAAGTTTTTTAGGAATTGCATATTTTTTTATATATTTTTCTATACCAGCTTCTGAATATTTGTGCCAAATTTCAAGAGTATGTATTTTTTTAAAGCGTACTCTATACTCATGTGAACGCAGTATCAATCGTCCACTTACAAAGTGAACTGATGAACTAATGAAGATGCAGTAAATGACTGAAATCAGCCCGTTTTAAACAGGTCATAGTGAAAATCCTTGGAGGTATCCTGGCTGTATTCAGCAGTCGACTTTCTTTAACTGAATCCGACGACGGTACTATTGTTGCTATTATCCCAAATATGCATTTTAATTCAGCAAATTATACAATATTTGCTTAGCAGAGGGGTATACCAGACCGTCATTTGCCGAACTCTCTAATTGTTATTGGTAACTGAATGTCATGTTTTTTGTATTAAGTGTTGTACAATAAAGTACGTTATCTACGCTAATATATTAAGCTGAGTTTGTTTGTTACCTTTAATCTCAGGAACTTCTAGTTCGAATTGAAAAAATCTTTTTGTGTTGGATAAGTGATTTATCGATGAATGCTATAGCCTATATATCATCACGTTATGACCTATAGGTTGGAAGTAGTAGTGAAAATCGAGAAAATACGAGGAAGTTTTATTCGTTGGCGTGGTCCGATTGGTCAATATTCTAAATTGATTGTCGGAATTGAACATCTTGGCCGCCATTTTGAAAAGTATATCTGAGCCCAGCCTGATCGCAAGTCTCGACATATACACAAAACGAAAGACGTAGTTTAATAGTTCTCAGTGCCACAAAAGTTTGAAAACCTCTGATGGAATGAAGTGGGCATTGTTCAACAAGTCGAGGCAGTGCTTGGACAGTTTACGAGTGGTGTAGCCTGTTGTTACATATTCGGTTTATTGCTCAGCCCGTGTAGACACCGTAAAGGTTTCACACCAATCGCGCCGTGGTGGTCTTATAACAGTAATCATTGTGCGATTAAGTGTCTCGAAACATTGAGAATGGACAAAGGCTTGTTGCGAATAACAGTGCTACAATTTTGGTTTAATGAGGCTTTGTCAATGAATATGATGGTAATATTTTAATTGTGGAAACTTTATTGGATAATGTATTGCTAATTTTATTGTGGTTATATGCTTTATTGTTCTGTATGTTAACCAAATATATATAAAATAAAAATAAATGAATATGCCTATGTGGAAGACGAAGATATTAATGTTAATTGCAATATGTCGCCGATGTTTGGAAGTCAATGTTTTACAATCGAGTATGCTAACAACTGACCTAGTTCAACTACGTAACTACCTAGTTAAATCGACACTGGGTGCTAGATTGCTGTATAAATAAATAAATACACCCAACAATCACATACATAGTGCCAACCTCACATTAAGATCAAGTAAAATGTCAGGATCGAGCAAAGTTGCGGTCTATAGTCTCAGCCTACCCTTAGAGATACAGGCGTGACGATTATGTATGTATGAAATTGCCGAATGCTCTATTTGTAAATTTCAAACACAATTTGGTTATAATTTTAACAATAACAATAAAATGTGAATCGCATGTGCCGGGTATTGGATAAAATTGTAATTGTTAGGAATAAAAAATTCAACATGTTGATTTTTCAATTGCTTCGCTCTTTAAATAACGACTATTACACTGGAAATTAAATTGTTTTATATTTATTGCCTCTGTCTACCACTTTCCAAGAATTCTTATAGTGTATGAAGTTCTAAATCTACTCTATTCCAGCGTGATAGACTATGGCCCAGGCTTTCTTATCGACCTATCGGCTGTGAAGGAGTTCTCTCCTAAGCAGTACGCCATTATGGTATCATACAGTACCCATTCTATCCAAGATACCTGCGGGCTGCGTGATTGTCTAGTAGAACTCATACATTGTGGTACATTCAGGTGTGAGTCACAATCAGCGTGTATTGCAGAGGAGCGAGGTCAGCGAACGCCGCAAGTTTCGGCGTTAAGAAATTGGGCGTCGGGTGAAACAGACCGTGTGAATGTGTACTTGTATGTATTACTTGTACTAAGGTGGGAAAAATGTGGAAAATATCAATGGAGGGTTTATTATATGTTTTAGAGGTTTCAGGTGGAAGAATTGGAATATAAACTAAGTGTAGGGTTAAGTATTATTGGGTATCTGAAAAGCGATGTCCCGGAAAATGTACATCTTCACGTAATTTCATAAAACACGTCGCCTAACATATTTAAAGTAAATATACTAAAACTATCCAAGAATTATAGTTAAGTTTCTGTAGCTTTAACATTGAAAACTTAACATGTATGAGCAAAACTTTATGTAAATTTTGGGTTGTGAACCTCATAGGAGCGCTTGAATTTTATACACACCTAAGACTTGCCCACGACCACACCCGGTAACATAAAAAGCTTGTATAATAGTTTCTTAGATTTACACGACTTAAAATAAAACTATTATTGCCAGTCCACCCTGTGACAACGAAAGCTGTAAACAAATCGAAACATCAATCACAAGTTCAAGAATGTAAAGACCAAACCAAATCCGCGATAAAATTCGTAAATAATACTATTACAAATAAATAACTTCATTGAAGCGAATTTATGCACCTCTGTCTATCCCCTCAGGAATATGTGTATGTCTATGCATATGCGCTATGCAGGCATGCAGTTTCGGCGGTGCGGCCACGTGCGTCATCCGCGGCATGTACCCACATTGGCCACGTCGAAACGATGTATACATATACATATGTATGTACATTGTACATATATGTGCACATGTATGTATACGGCATGCTCAGAACGCACGGTTTGGTGTATGCTCCAGGGTATTAAACTTGTTCGGTATATTGCAAATTGTCTTTAAATCGCGGTTAAAAATTATCGCCAAAACCCTGGTGGAAACTGTCAGTAATTACGCTGAAGAGGTGTTATATATTTTTTTAGTAACAGTAATAGGAATGATAATTCAAATAAAAATATAAAGATTTGAATAAATTATACTTAAGACTGAGCTTAACATACATTCAAAGTCAAAAATGAAGAAAAAATAGAACTGAAGATAAGGAATTAAGCCTTAGCTTCTAATACGATATACATAAATCATATTATTAGTTATACTCTATTTCAGAAAGCACATAATTTTGTTTACTTTCACTTCGCCGCTTCAACATAACAGCCGGAAATCACTAAACTACCACACATACTCGTAGGCGTCCATTAAAACATTACCTCAATAAATCCGCCGGCTCGTTACATCCTTCGCATAGTTTAAAAGTAAACGGCTTTTTGCCATTTTCAATCGGCGGGGCGATCAATTAGACACGGCTAATGGAATCCGGTGTCGCCTACACCGGCGATCCATCACGCAATGAGTAGATACGTTAAAGTGTACCCGACTTTCCTACGGGATTTGGGAAGAAAACTTAGAATAATATATCTATATATCGCGAGTTGTATTGGCTGTGGTTATGTCTCGTGATTAATGACAGGTAAAGGAGAGTACAGGCCAATATTTCACAGACTGATTTTATCCGATCATGGAATTAGTAATTTTGAGTTTACGGGAGTTCTCTATGGCTTTTGGGAAGAAAATAAATAAGAAATAAAATTCTGGACACTGATTTATGTCAATACATAATGTGCCGGTGATATAATAAACTTATCTTGTATTGAACGTGATTCTCTATGGCATTCTACAATCTTAAGTATTGAATAGCATAAACCAATATCATTCAGACTGAATTTATTAGAGTCGTGTTTCAAATGTAAAATGATAATTTTCTGCACAATATCTAACATTATTTTTAATATCTGTATAAAGTTACCCCGCAGGGATGTAAGACGAGAAGATCTCGACCTAAAACTCATCTTTTAACTCCAAGACCACAATTCTCTGAGGATAAATAAATTTCGCTGCACTATAGAATCTTCCAGTTTATTCCTTGTAAAATAAACTTGTATACAATAAACCGTGGCTTAGAAATATTTTGAGTTAAAAATATAAAATGTTTGGGAGCGCGTCGTAATGCTATTAGCCAGGGTGGGTTAGTCTCGACTGATCGATGAGTCCGGGAATAACTGACTGCTAATTTTAGTTTTTAGCTTTAAAAATGTTCAGAATTTGGTGGATATTCGCGTAGTACTTATAAGTATTAGTCGCGCCAACTTCTTTTAAGAGTTGTCAGAAACGGTGCTTCTTTTCTTATTGATCCTTTGATTGACCTCACAGCTGCTTATTTATTTTCACTGGATTTCTTTATGTTTTTTAATTTATAAATGTTTCTAAAGGACACATTTCTTCTACCTTCGTATTTCCATTATTCACTTCAATATACTTATTAAATGTATTTTACCAATACTCAATAGCACGCGGAAATAACGCTACCTAGTACCTACAGAACCCTACAACGCAGAAAACTTTCTAATGAATTGAAAACACGGAGTACGTGTCCTATACATCGCTCGGTAAGCACTCATACGGACGACACTTGATTAAATTCAATAACAAAATAAATATGGCTGAAAGAGCCCGCTTCTCTTGCGGATTTCAATAAAAAAAAGATAAATTTGCACGCTTATTCCCCACGTTCTGGTTTTATCGACGTGAATGATGCTTTTATATTGCACTTTTGTGATGGTTGTTATGGTTGGGCTGTTTGGTAATTTGTGGTTTGTGCTTTATGGTGTCGGTAATGGACAGTTTTTTTTTTATTTATGCAATATGTTGAATATGCTTTACATGACTTGATTCGTGTCAAGACTAAGTTGGTGAGATTCCTTGATGTTTTTTTAATATTCAAATAGATTTTCGTTTTCAAAATACATATTTTGAGATTTAACATTTCTGTGTGCTCGCTCATAAAATACTCAGAAGCATATAAAGCATGCTGAAGGACAAAAAAAGAGGAGTTTTATAGTTACAGTTTCAGAGGAAGCTTTCAGATTCATAACTACGTCTTAAATATTACCATTTTCATGAATCGATTATCGATTCCGTCCCACACGCGTCAACTAATATATCTAGATCACGTATAAGTTCAGACTTCACTCTATGAAGCACGAATATTTACATCTTAGTCGTGATTTCGCGAAATGTCTCTCATATCAGTTTTATAACATTAGTTATATTTGAATATCCAATATTTCCCTTCATATCTTTTTTATAGCTCATACTTAGCATAATCGACTATAAATTCGAGTTCTCGATTCGAGAATTTGTAACAATAGTGTACGTTCCGTTACGGCTGATGTGCCCGTAAATAACTCAGTGTAGTTTAATTACGTTGATGTGATCTTGAATGAGCGCTAATGCGATTATGCGTTGAACGGAACGTAATAGCACCATGTTTGAAAATGGAACGATTTGTTTTACAGTTCAAGATGGCGGGCGTCGGAATGAGAATGGGTAACGGTTTCGAGGTATTCATTCATGTTAATGTTTGATAATAGAAATGAAATAGAGTAGATACGCTTTACTTATTACTTTATAATATTGTTGGAGGTATTCATTGATTGACGATTGAATTTTTAAAGATTTTATATAATGAAATCATAAAGAAAAAAGAATGGATTAAAAATATATAATTTTCTATAACATTCAGACAATAGCAAACCTTTTTGGCCAAGAAATAAAACTATTTTTTCTAAGAGTTTCTGGCTCAGTAGAATGCTGGGTCAGATTGATCGAGCGGGCTGAGACAGCGGGGAGAGGCGAGGGGTGCGGGCCGCGGCGGGGGGGGTTGTAGTGCACGCGACTTAGATAGATTATAGCCCATTAGCTCTGGCTTATGTAAAAGCGTTGTATGGTCTTGTGGAATTAGCCAAGTACAGAGTAAGGGTAGATTTTTCGGTTGGTACTTAAGTATTATCTTAAGAAGTTTATTGTTTAAAATTATGCTTCAATGTGGTGGAATCACATGTGTATTTTTAGAGGGTATCTCAGGTAGGCAAACTGTTAAGTTAAATCATTCTGCAACATCTATAAATCGTCATACTGTCGTGTGGAATACGATCTAATAGGAGGCAGAATTTTAAGTAAGTTAATAAGAAAACTGAGGTCGTGTGCCTGTTTTTCGGTATTGATAATCTATTTGTCAATTGAATATTTTAAATAAGCATTAAGACAATCGATTACAAAGTTAAACAACAGCTCCACACATACCTAAAATTCACAACACTAAACAATTTCAGTCTAAAATCTAACCTCAAACGTAAGCAGTAATCAGCTATAATGTAAATATAAAATAGTTTCCACGATAGAATGATAAAGAGGTATGGAGTCTGGATTAACAAATCTCTGTTTATGTTAATTAGATGGTATCGGCACAGTCCGCTTGTACACCACGGGCCGTGCACGATGCTATCGAGAATTTCACTATTGTCTTTAAGATTTTTAAAGCGGGTATGGAGAAAAAAGGAAATAAATCATTTACATTTTATGCCATATTAAAATTATGAGTTTGATTCAGGTTTTTCAGTCTAACTTGCATGTATGCGCATTAATTTTGATGAATGTAGTGCAAGAAATGTATATTTGGCTTTTGATTTAATAGAGATCTATCCAATGTTACATTAGTAATTATCTAAATGAAGAATTTGAACTGAAATGTCTAAACACAAGTGTTAAAGTTACAAGTCACTGAAATCATTAACATTATTAACTTCATAGCTACGTTTTTAAAAAATATATTGAATGGTACATCAAAATTATATAAATAAAACATTCTTATTTCAAATAATTAATTCAAACATAATCATGCATTGAAAACGTTCTATTTTCAAAAAGATCACATTTATATTTAATGGCGGGGGCCCGTTCGTCTGCCAGTAATTTATCGTTGGGCCAAGTTGTGACATCGGCCCATTGAGCCGGGTTATTTATGCACTGCGAAATTTTAGTTCAACTAGCGAAACACTATCAAACTGCTCGATCATTAATTAAATTAATATTTAGATGAGCCGTTTATACGGCCATTTAATATGGTGTTTATTTGGCCGCCGTCCATCAACGCTCGCCCAGTGTTTTATATCTGACTTTATTAAGTTACAATGTACATAATATATTTAGTGTTAATTGCTTGTCATAGTTCTGGTTTATTTATTTCGGTTTAATAGCATGGTTTTGACCAGTTATTATATGTATGTATTCGTAAATTCAGCTTTAAACGCTTAATTAAATAATTTCGATAATCGATAAGAAATATGTATGTAATTGAGTCATTACACGACGACACGACGACGCAGTAGCTAAGAACATAGGCTTAATATCCGTCGGGGACATATTAAATCGGCAGATATATATTTCTTTAGTATATTCACCATACTGTAGGAAACCTAGTATGCGGAAACATTTATTAAAACAAAACCAATGTTTTGCCAACAGCTACACAGTAACACTCGGAACGAAAGCACCCCATACATCTCGTAGTACTTAGCGAGTGTCAGAAGGAATTAAAAACATAAAGTTTTAAACATTGCGCGTAGTAAGAATTTATGTGATGGCCGACTTAAAACTTTAGCACATAGTAAGTACGTTTTCGTGTTTGGCCCATTGTTGTTATAGCGTAATTAAACGAGTACAAAACAGCATTATGCTAACGACTATATTTTCCAGATTTACTGTGCACCGTACCCCCGTCTCCCCCGGAGTTTCGCCCCGCGCCCCGCGCTCCCCTCCGCTTGGCGTGAGAAAATGCTGTGTTAAAAATATTAAAACGAACTGGGCTTGGTATGAAGCGCGAGTTTATTCGTTAATTATATTTATTAGATATTTAGATTTTTATTCGACCTACTTTACGAAGGGCTTGGCGTTTGTTATGGGTTCATTAAAGTATAATTTTGTATTTTTGGCATATCATTAAAATTTAATTAGCAAAATTACAACATTTATTTTGACGAAATGTTTTGAGTTGTCTTTCAACTACCTCCCACGGATTTGGGAATAAGTTATTGTTATGATGATGAAATAGAATACGATGCTACGGTAGACGGTCGTATTTTCATATTTTCTATGTTTAATTAACTTTTCTTATTATTTTTTTATTGTCTGCGTAGACAGTAGAGTTATATTCCAGATGATGGCTTCCGTCCATGGTCTTAGGCATTGGGATTTAGTCTATTTGCTGTCTTTTTTTTATATTATAGGGGGCAAACGAGCATGCGGTTCACCTGATGGTATGTGAACACCGCTGCCTGTCTGTCTGCTGTAATAATAATAAATTAATATTTCTATAAACATTTTTTACGTCCTTAATCCTTAAAGCTTTAAGCTTTGATAAATATATCATTGCAATTATATATGTACATCGTCTGCAAAGCCATTAAAACAACCGATTTCACTAATACAAGTCTCAAGATGACAAAAGCAATTTGAAATTCAAAATTGCAATAATTAAAATTACCAAAGACATATTTCAGAAATGCGACACAATTGTAAGTCCGGTAAAGCATGGGCCACCGCAGACAAAGCAACCCGAAAACAGCCCGGGTATAAAATCGCCAGCGTTAAATCTTGTTATGACTTACATTAGAACAACAACCCTCCGCCGCAATTAAACGTAAACAAAGGGCCTGCAGTACCCAAGGCATTTGAATTGATCAAACTGTACGTAAACGGGATAATCCCGCCGGTTTAAGAACGCCCCGCTCCGACGGGCTCCGTTTAATATTAAAGCACTCTCCTATTTTGCCGGGTTCACGATTAAATTGATTTGAATTGTTCAATCGAACGCGATTTGGAATACCTGTGTACAGTTACAAATGAAGCGGGTTTGGAAACATTTGTATTTTGAAAATAAGAGGTTAAAAATATCGGGTCAATTAGACCTTTGTCAAGTTTAATCCTGTTGTGTTTAATGTCAGAAAGATATTGTCTGTTGTACCGTTTTGTCATGTTTAAATAATTTAATATTTTAAATTATGATAGGACACAATTTATTTTTTTATTGCAACCTCATGGTAGCTTGCTTACAAAGGTTTGATATTTTTTTTTTAATTTTGTTGTATTTACAACTTTCACCAGTTATTACACGTTAAAGAGCGGTGTATATTTATATGTGCATTATCTGCAAGTATACTTAAACTATAATTTTAATATCTTTACATCAACACAGAAGTGGCATAAATCCTTCTAGGAAAATAAAATTACTGGATTCTTGGATTCTCTCTCGTAAGATCCTTCAGGATCTTACTAAGGAGAACCTGCCTTTGAAATTTGTAAGCTTTATAGTTACAGAGATTTAGAGATTAGACAGGTGTAGTGTTTTATGTTGATGTGTGAGTTTAGGAGAGTTATAGGATACTTATGGACTGAAAGAAAAGGAATAATTTTCATTCAAGTAGTATCCATTTTGATTAACAATCAACCTAATTTATTAAATTATAATAAATAGAATGGTGGGGAGTCTCCATGTTACAAATATTTATTAATGGGAATGTTTTAATTTGTGATGATGAAATGATGTATTTATTTTTATTTGTATAATAGTTTGAAAGTGGAGAGTCACCATTATGTGCAGTTAAATTTAGTCCGGTTCCTTGTTAAAAAAAATTAGATTTATTATAAATAGAATTTTAGGAAAATGTGAATAAATCTTTCAAAGTCTTTGATATGGAAGCTAACAAAAATTCCCCCAAATAGTTTCGTGCAAAAAGGCTCAAAGTTGACTCCTGGCCTTTCGCGATGACGAGACCTCGTGCCATCGAATAGTGGATTAACCCGTTTAATGAAGGCCCGAGCCAACCCCCCACTAATGCCACCCCTAACGCTTATAAAGATAAATGGACGCTCCCACCCCGCTATGTTTTGCACCCGAAACCGGGTTAAAAGGGTTTCACTTCGGTAATAATTAATTGAGGTGTTGTCTATTTTGGAAATTAGCATGATTGCGTTTTTGGTAAACAAAACGTGGACGGGTTAATAGCCGAGCGGCTGTAGATGGTACGATAATGTTGAATTTAGTTCAACGCGGGGTATAGTGGACCAGAAAGTATTGTATCTCATTTGTGTTAGTGGCTGGATGTCTAGGGTTAAAAGTTTTAGTTCGTCTCGTTGCCCTGATCTGGGTTGGCCGGAGTTTAATTAATGTTCACTTTTAGTGGACTAATTTTCTGATAAGGACTTCTGATGGTGACGCGAGTTTTTGCTTTAAAATCGCGCTTATAGAATTTGTGTTGTTGAACATACCGAGGTTTTAAACGATAATGTACACTAAAAGTTCTAACGTATATTGGGTGTCATTGCAAAAAATAA
The DNA here is from genome assembly GCA_009982885.2 of Hyles vespertilio. NCBI lineage: Eukaryota > Metazoa > Arthropoda > Insecta > Lepidoptera > Sphingidae > Hyles > Hyles vespertilio. Next base: position 22,150,917 of record CM042807.1, read on the forward strand.
TATCCATTGTAAAATACTTAAGTCCGGATTTAATATTTAAATGCCATACAGTAATATTGTCATCCAATTATCTTACCGACAAGAATGTTTTCGTATGTATGCAATTTCAACAAGAATCCAGAAAGAAAAGCATTGATTACTTAACTGTCTAACCGGATATAATGTAAAGAGCGGATCGAACTGACGAGACGGGATTTACAGGTGATCTGATTGCTCAAACTTACGTGTACCTACGAGTATAATGTCAATACCTGTAATATTAGAAACTTAGTATGTACCATGAATTATCGGGCACTTTACCAATAAAGTTATCAGGAAGAACATTCGAGATTTGTGCATAAAACTTTGAGATTGCACCAGAAATATGTAAGGGCCGACTTACTACTGTACTATGTTAAAGTGTCGTGAATAATAACTACAGTAGTATCAGACAATACCACTGAAGTGAAATATAGAAACAAAACCCGAAGTCTGAGCTTTCTCAACAAATTCAAGGGTATATGAAGTTATGAAAATACACTACGCTAGCGTGGTAGAACATTTAGTTATTTAATCCCACGGCCTTGATAGAATAATGATAAAAATTAATTCCTAAATCATGGAACTTATACGGGCTGATATACCGGGTATCTCAAGACTGCTACCGAAAACGAAGCCGGGTGGTAGTTTTAGTGGCTACAAACACAATGCAACTAAAATTTTCGCATAGAAACGTGACAATTATTTTTTATGATTTTTTAAATATCGTCATTTTTGGGTGGTAAATCCATAGTTTTTGCTAAAATAATAATTTAAACTCTCTTATATCTTAGAGTATTTATAAATTAAAGGGTATACACTATTATTTTAGGAAAAAAATTATTTACTACCAAAATATGGCAATAGGAAAAAAATTTCAAAAAAAAATTGTCGCTTATTTTTGCAACTTTTTCTGTTGCATTGTGTCTGAAGTCGCTTAAACTACCACCCAGCTTCGTTTTCGGTAGCAGTCTTGATATACCCTGTATATACTGTAATCAACTTACGTACGTAACTGAGCCACAAATCCGCCATCTCAAAGAGAATTTTTCCATATAAGCTTAGAGAAAATTTAATTCCGTGAGAATAGCGTTGATGTCAGTTTTCCGCCGGTGCTCCGTAGTAATAAGGTAATTTATCCAGTTCCGATAACCAATAATCCCCGGAGCGGGTAAATATCGTGTGTGGAGGTCTAGGCGGAGACGTGGGGTAGAAGACTTTACACTTGGGTACGTATATGTATGTAATGGAACTTTTTAGATGTTGGATATTTAAATAATAAATAAATACATCCAACAGTCACATACATAGTCCTGACCCCACACTAAGATCGAGTCTTGTGTCGTGGGTATCAGGAACTACGAGAGACTTTTCGGTCTCACAAACACCCAGACCCGGAAGAAATATTTGTGGGCCGCACAAACATTTCTCTCGGTGCGGGGATCGAACCCGCGGCCTCTCGTTTCACAGGCGGCGTCTAACCAACTGCGCTACGGAGGCTGTCACTGATTTATTCACATACTTTATTTTACACCACAGTAAAATAAGTAATCTTATTGATAGCCTCCTTGGCGCAGTTGGTTAGACGCCGGCTGTGAAATGAGAACAGCGGGTTTTATCCCCATACCTAGACAAATATTTGTGACCGGCAGTTATTTGTTTCGGGTCTGGGTGTCTGTGAGACCAAAGTCTCTCGTAGTTTCTGATATCCTCGACACAAGACTCGATCTTAGTGTGGGGTCGGAATTATGTATGTGACTGTTGAGTGTTATATTTTTTATTTACAGATTAATCACCGAAAACGAGTTGCATGGTTGCAATTGGCGGCCTTATCTTTGCATGCGAGCTGTTCCAGGCAACCTTTGGATGGATTGGATTATGTTGGATATATTTTAGTGCTAAAGAAGGGAGTATGATGTATGTATAGTTTAAAATGTTTTCAGTCTTGAATAGTGACAAATATTTAAACTGTTTTTCTGTTGCGGGTTTGGTAGATTCTGTTTTTGTCGTAGTTTTTATGACGATAAAATTTTTTGTTATCGGGGCTATGTGATATGAATGTGAGGCTATTATGTTTATACAGGGTATATCAAGACTGCTACCGAAAACGAAGCAGGGTGGTAGTTTAAGCGACTTCAGACACAATGCAACAGAAAAAGTTGCAGAAAAAAGCGACAATTTCTTTTTGTTATTTTTTTCTTTTGACTATATTTGGGTGGTAAATAAATTTTTTCCTAAAATAATAGTGTATACCCTTTTATTTATAAATAATCTAAGGTAGAAAAGTGTTTATAATATTATTTTAGCAAAAACTATGGATTTACCACCCAAAAATGACGATATTTAAAAAATCATAAAAAATAACTGTCGCGTTTCTTTGCGAAATTTTTAGTTCTATTGTGTTTTTAGTCACTAAAACTACCACCCGGCTTCGTTTTCGGTAGCAGTCTTGAGATACCCGGTATATCTGAAATACAATTGCTTTATTTGATTTATTTACTTTTGTACAATTTGCATGTTAAAATGTTTATCCAAGTTTTTGATTTAATAATACAACATGTAACAGATTTAAATGTAAAAGCGGAAAGTAGTACGTTCAGAATCAGCTACTGAACCGATATCAACATTTTTTTCGGTAGGTATTTTTTTTCAAAATAATTAGTTAAGACCAAGTAAATTACAGACACTCCTTCGTTTAGTACTCCGAACAAACGAAATTGAAACGTAACTCCAGCACATAAGATCATTTTTAAATGAATCACTAAACGAATACTCTAATAAACTAAATAATGAACAAAAATGAACTTTATTTCGATAGTCATAAAGTTTATTTAAGCAATCTATCATTAATCAAACGCACACCACGATAGGCCTCAATAAACGTAATAAGCTACCAAAATAAATAACTATCATATTCTCTTTTCCGCACATTTAACTACAACTAGATAGAGCAGGATGCAGCTATTGTTTAATGCAATTTGATCCATCCGACAAACGATGGCGCGCGCGGCGGTATAGGGATGCGCCGCGAAAAAAATTACTCCCGGTATTTGCAAGGCCGGGCGATCCAAATCCCGCGCAATACATGCACTTAAATGAAACAAATTAAATGTAACAAAATCAATATGAAAAGAAACAACAAATAGGTATTTCTATGAAAAATAATTTCGGGGAACGTTAAAATGGTGATTAAATTCGGTTTGTAATTTTGCTACAATGTATGCGGAATCCCGGTGTGTCAGATATCCCGTTATTGCAATCCCTAAATGGGCACCGAATATGTGAAAAAAATCTAGTCGTGCACCGCAGTTATCTGTGTCTACTTGTGTTTAAGTGTTAAGTAGATATTTCGATAACTTTCGCGCGCGATGTCTTATCGGTATTCGAATATTCAAATACACTGAAATGGTGAGAACTTTGGCACTGTGTGGTGATAATGTATCATTGGCATGTCTGACGGTATCTCGATGCTGAGTTCGGAGAGCGCTGGATAGGTCGCGGCGAACCTGTGCAATGGCCTCCTAGGTCACCTGACCTGACTTGACGTCTCTTGACTTTTTTTGTGGGGACGTAATAAATCTCTGGTATACTTCAGTGAAAGTACTAATGTGGAGGATCCAGGATGAGGAGGGTAATGTGGAGCAAATTCCTAAAAGTGAAGAGTGACACTGAAGTTTTACATAAATTACGTGAACAATTACGCAAATGTGCATCAAAGTGTATCAAGGTGGTGGACATGTCGAACATATTTTAAAAAGAAATCGCCTCATGAGTGCCATGTAACACGTAAGTTAATTTTGTTGTATTTTTTTGTGTTGTGATTAGGTTGTGATTCCCAATCTAGTATTCGTTGTTAGATATTGCGTTATCTTATTATCTTATTCAATAATAATGCAAAATAAATGACGCCCGTATCCTGCCCGCCTGTAGGAACTAAGTTTAGGGGAAGTGAAATTACTAATATTTTATAGCCGATTCATGCAAAATATTGTCTTATGTTGGGTTCGTACGCATTATATCTAGTAAGTAAAATATTTAGATTTTATAGTTAAAACACAAATGTTATGCTTACAGATTAAATAAATAATAATTTGTTTACCAAACCACCCAGTAATCAGTTACGTACGTAATTTGTAATTTGTATTTCGTATATTGTCAGCTGTTTCTGCCGGCGCGGCGCAGCGGTCGGCGACCGGCGTTAGGTACTCGTGTGAATGTGTCTTGTGTACATGTGTGCGTGTCCGGCGAGCGTGTGTAGTAGTACACTCTTATTTGTAACTCGTAAGGTGACCATGTTAAGTGCCTACATTTGGTATAACTAATTTCATAAATAAAAGATTTTGTAATTATGATAGTACGATTTTATAGCATAAACTATGATTGCAATAATATTTTAAAGTTGGGGTGTCTGAGGTTGTGAATTAATCCTGTTACACGTTGTATATACATTGAGTATATTCATTTATTACCCTTCAATAATTAGCCATTTTTTACACCACACAATAAATTTTAAAAATCTTCACACACCTTAGTTGAAATTTTTAATAGCAGAATGTAATTTGTAGATAAATCTAGAACTTGTTCTGAATAGTAATTGCGAGCACGTTTGAGATTAATTCATCTTGGTGGGATTCTCGTGGGGTATAACGCAGAGTTAATCAAAATGTGGCGTCGAGCTTCGAGACTTGAAACCTGAAGGACATCTCTATAACATCATCTAAGTAGCAAATGGATCTGGAACTCAAATGTTTTAGGGCTTTGAAAACATGAATCAACATACACGTTTTATCACTTTTCGGTCGGTAGGTTTAATCTAATGTCTCAAGTTGGCGAGCGCTGTGGAATGCCAAGCATTGCTTTGTAATTGAAGGTGTTGTTTTGCCTTGCTACTGTTCATGAGCGGTCGTATCGGAACAAAAACAAATAACTGTATGAGAGTGTCCTTTAAATAATTATTCCTAATTCCCAGTAATAATTATAAGGCATATAAGCATCATTGGGTCGATTGTGACCCGGACCATTGTAAAACAGTACGCCTGTCCCATAGGAGTTGTTTACGGTTGCGGCCGAAAGATGTAAGGGTACGCCCTTGGCTTTACGTGACGAATGAGAGTTTGAGATTACAAGCCCATGTGTACTGTGGTTGGTGTTTGGTTGGGTTATTTTAGATAATACATAAATGATATCTCGGCAAAAAGATTGCTGTAACGAAAAGTATTATATCAAATAAAAATGCAACCAACAGTCACATACATAGTTCTGATTCCACATTAAGATTAATTAAGTGTTTTGTCGTGGGTATCAGAAATTACGACAGATTTCTCACAAAACACCCAGACACAAGATAAATATTTGTGAGCCACACAATCATTTGCCTCGGTGCGGGGATCGAACCCGCGGCTTTTCGTTTCGCACTGTGTATTCAACGGCGCCATGGAGGCAGTAAAAATAATCGGTAAACATACATCAAAAAGATTCCGACGAATTAAGAACCACCTCCTTTTTTTGAAGTCGGTTAAAAAGTAACAGTTATAATTACTTGTTCGTAGTATTAAACATTCTAGGAAGAATCCTACGGTCTTTCGTATCTTGGCTCAATTTTCCTCAAATATGCCGAATACTTTTCATATAATTGATTTTCACGGAATCAAAGCTATGGCTGCGAATGTAGATTAATAAGAAATGAATACATTCGAGAAACGGATTATATTATTTAAGCAAATCTAAATATACTAATACCACGAAATTTCGCGTTACCTGGTTTGTAATTTGGCATAGGTCAATTAAAATAGAAGACTAAATGCTGTTCCCGCTTTAACAGAATTCCCTAAATCCTACTCCCGAATTATAATTAACAGAACGGGGAAATGCAGGTGAAATTGAACGGGAGAGTCAGGGATCGAGTTCGTAATGATTATGGCACTAAAGTTGATCTTAGGAGCCGCATGTCAAGCCTTGGAAGCCCGTAGGAAGCCGGGAACAAGGCGGGAAAGCCTAGAGAAATTCGGCCCGGGCGCGATACTAATTAATCCGAAAATCTGCGATTGTAATTCCCTGGGAGATTACTTAGATGTGGGATAAAGGGTTTCGTTTGTAAGTCCCGACTAAGACCGGTAAGCGAGGGATTTTGAAGTGTAATAAATATGTCCAAATATTTGTGGGTGAATGAATTGGTACTGTTTATGAGATCTTGTTTTTGAATACGGCATTATATTTCGATTTGTTTAAGATTCGCTGGTTTATTGTCATTTTATTTTTCACCAAAGCGAATTATTTTTATTTCCGTACGATTAGTACTTCCTATATTTCTTACCAAGGTTGTTAAATGATTGGCTAACTTTTCAGTATGCAGTGGATAAATTGTTTGTTAATGTGGCAAGTCAGATTTCGGCCGCCCCGATGAACTATTAATTAAAACAAATGAAGTCTCTTCTACCGGGTATCTCAAGACTGCTACCGAAAACGAAGCCGGGTGGTAGTTTTAGTGGCTACAAACACAATGCAATTAAAAATTTCGCCTAGAAACGCGACAATTTTTTTTTATGATTTTTTAAATATCGTCATTTTTGGGTGGTAAATCCATAGTTTTTGCTAAAATAATAATTTAAACTCTTTTATACCTTAGAGTATTTATAAATAAAAGGGTATATACTATTATTTTAGGAAAAAATGTATTTACCACCCAAATATGGCCATAGGAAAAAATAAAAAAAAAAAAAAAATTGTCGCTTTTTTTTTGCAACTTTTTCTGTTGCATTGTGTCTGAAGTCGCTTAAACTACCACCCGGCTTCGTTTTCGGTAGCAGTCTTGATATACCCTGTATATTCGTACATTTTCCTTCGGTAACGTGAAGAAGGAATCAAGTAGACCGGCATAATTGTGTTAACTAATGAGAAATCATTATTGACTATAATATAATTATTATTGATACGATTGCCTCGTTGGCACAGTTGTATTACGATATGGTGGCAATCCTGCAGTGATACCGGATTTTTCTATTCATTATCAGCGAGGTGTCAGGAATTTGTACCTACCACATCGTATGACGAAAAATACAATGAAAAAAAAAATGGTTAAATGGGAAAAAGACGTGAGTTTAAGTATGTATGTTGATAATTATTTGTTGCCAATAAATCAGGTGCAATACAATCACTTTCCCAGAATAAAAACAAATGAAATAAAACATATTTAATCCCGTCTATGTATTTGACTTTATAAATGTGGAAATTCGAAATATTTTACATATAACGTTTCTCCGCATTTCAGTGACACAGGCATTAAGCGATGTTTCTGAGTCATTACGATATTTCACGGTAAAAATTATCTTTGTAATTGGCTGTCTGTTCCAGTAGAGTGTGTTTAAATGCTTGGAAACGAGTTGCTGTTATTAATAGCTGATAAATCACTGTCACGAGATATCAACCCGCATCGGGTCAGCGTGACGGATTGTGACCCAAATCCTACACATTTAGGTGAATTTAGCTCGTTATTGGATCGAGTGTATTTCGAAAAAAACAACCATATGCACACGAATGACCATGCTTGATTCTAAGGAGGATCTAGGATCTAAAGAATGTTGCTAAGCAACTGAAAAGACGGTTAATCTGTATCGAAAGGCTACTAGTTTTTCCCTAATGCTCTGTTTGAATGGTACTCTACTTATTGCCACGTGTTGCTTAATTACTTTGTCGAGCCAATAAAAAATTGGTTAGTACTTATTCTGCCTAGAGTATTATGGTAATTTTTCGGGAGTTGTATGCAAAGGCTGGTGTACTCTCCATTAAACAAACTGAACCAATTTCTCCGCGCTACAAATTTATTCGCGCCCTCCCAAACCCAGGATTGGAGACATATCTCAGGGTGTAAAAAAACATCCTGAGCTCGCATAAACGGGACTTTATGATGTGCCCGTTTGACTAATGCTAGTAGTTTGCGTAATTCATTGCGCCCTGGAAGCCGAGCGCACTTGTTCCGCCGATAACGCGAGTGTTGCCGTACTATACAATTTACGTGAATGTGTGGATAAATATAGGTAATGCTTGATCACTTTAATGGGATATTTTAACTGTTTATATCTTATATTATTGCCAAACTTTTATTCAATCTTATTATTTTAATGCTACGAAATATTTATCGTACTTAAACCGATGATTTTATGGTATATTCCATAAAAAAATTACCTAACAAAGTAAAGCTTAACGTTATACCATAAAAAAAACTCCATCAATTTGTTTCGGACGGAAAAGTTCCAGTTCAGTATACAGTTTTGCAGTACCTAAAGTAATATCTAATTGCAAATGGCAATGCTAAATGATCTGTAAATCACAGACTCGGTGATAGCAAGTACAAACACGTCTTACCCGCTCATATATGTTTCAAGACGAGCACTAATTACCGGAGGGGGAAGTTGTGCGAGTGAACTAAGGAGATGTGAGCTTGTAGACATTGCAGCTCGTTAGCGGACGTTATACCATGAGCACGTATACTATGAAGTATACTAACAGTAAATAAGGCAAAGGAAAAATCTTTTGTTTTTTAAAAGAGAGTTTACAGACTGCTTGACGCAATGAATACGTGGCTTTGTATTGCTGTTTTCAGACAACTGATGTGAAGTTAGTTTAGTAATTCTATTTGACGTTACAAACACAAAATACAGATCGTCTTTTAATAATTTTTATGGTCCCTACTTAGATCCTTCCATATTCTACTAATTTTCAAACGCTATTAATACTATATACCCCTTTTAATTACATAGATGATATTAACTATCTGCGTGCTCATTTGTTAGTAAATCCTCTAGATTAAAATAAAATATTTTCTAATCTTCGTCAGATTAAAGGAAATATTATACAGTATTTTACCTATATCATCAGTTCAAAATGTTAAAAAATCAATACCATAAAATCGGGGGAAAATTACCAAACAACTTGGCAACACTGAACTAGACATTCGTGGCGCGGGTCTATACTGTGGGCAGGCGTGCCCATTCGTCCGCCCGTTGGGGACACGACCCGCTGTGTTTTCACTGTTTACTGGCACAGTTAGAAATTCAAATTAATTAGTCCAAATCCCCCCAACACATTCTGCAGTCATATTTTAACCGGCCATCGTGCGATCGCCTTAAGTAACTACTGAAATATGTTGTATCGTATAAGTTAATTGCAAAGTTAATGTTATTATACGTGTTAAATGAATTTATAGTCAATTTGCTGGAGAGACGGAAATACACATTTTGACGACTATTTATTAATTGGATATTTCTTGAAATATACATAAACTACGCGTACGTACGGGAATATAATTCTAGAGATTGCCTGAATTAAAGCTTTACAATATGCAGTTCCTAACGTTACAAAGGATTTTTGAAACTGCATTCCGAATTCATAAACATGAAATGACAGTTTGCATCCAAGTTTGATTTTTTAGTGTTACATAATATGGAAATAGTAGTTGAGAATTCCTTTCAACTCCTTCAAATCTATGTCGATTTAATACCGAATGATACAAAATAACAAGAGATAAATAACATCGCCCGTTTCCTCTCTACGTATTACGTATACAATGAAATTAAATTAGCAAAAAGATTGTGTACAGCGAGGAAGCATTGTCTCGTTTCCAGCGCGTACTGGAATTATAAATTGTAGTTTTAGGGAAAAGTTAATGGCGCTAAAACACGACGGAGATAACGTCTTTTGTAGTTAAATGTTGAAACGCTCCGCTGGCGTGTTTATGAAAATTGTACTTGCTTTTAGTTTATGTATAGTGGTGTTGGGTTGCGCGTAGTTGACATGTCAAGAATGTTTGTTAAGTTTAAGCTTTATGTTTAGTTAATTTAATTTTTACGTAGTACTGTATACATATATATACGGGTTCGAATCCCAGGGCACACCTCTGACTTTTCGGAGTCATGTGTGTATTGATAATCAATCACCACGCACTAAAACGGTGAAGGAAAACATCGTGAGGAAACCTGCATACCATAACGATTTATAACAATTTCTATGGTATGTAAGTCCGCCAACCCGCACTAGGCCAGCGTGGTGGACTATATGGCCTAACCACTCTCAATCGTACTCTCGATTGTAGAGTAGGCCCGTGCCCTGCAGTGGGACGTATATGGGCTGATACAGAGATACAGAGACTGTATACATGGCGAACGTTGAATTGAGAGAATATTACAACTTAACAATTTCTAAAACGCGCTTTTCCACCCGTAACCAGTACGTGATTGGGTGTTAAAGTGTTAATGGTATGGCTAAATTAATAAATTAGACGTTTAACGAGAAGCTATAAAATCTGCTGTTAGGAATATATGAATCAAAAACCATATTTATTTTTCTTATCCGATAGGTGATAAATTGAGAAAATAATTTACATGTCGGTTTTTCAAAGAAATTTAAGGTCTACGTGTGGCGATGTAAATTACTACTAAGTTTTTGATTCTCAATACAACTATATAGGGAAGTTAATTATTAATTCATGCGTCCCGTCAGCCTTCTGACAAACCGCCAACCCCGATAAGTCGGATTACCATCCATACATCCAACACCTGCCTTCCAGCACATCTTATTTATTATTCAAACGTACGGAATGCAATAATTGTTGAGATAAACGCATACGATAACGAGCCAACCCGTGTGAACAAACTTTGTACACCCGAAACACGCGTCCGAAACATCGCCTGCTGAATTTATAGCTTCTATCCGATTACACTCGGCTACAATCGTATTTTGCATATTCAACCCTAATCCCGGTGCGTAAGGTCGGTTTATCCGTGATAGCTCGGTGTTGCCAGATGTGAAAATATTTTTGGTAGGTTTTAAATTGTGGGCCGTGTTTTGAATTTTTAATTGGTCCGTAATGTGATATTAAATGGCATTATAGTTTGTTTAGGTCATAAAGCATAACTTTCTAGGTTGTATTTATTGTGTTTTGCCACTGGTTGGGAGTTGTTGTATCAAGTGTCAACGTTAATAAAACAGTCAGTGTTGTACATAAAAGATTGTTGGAGATTTGAATAAATGTAATAATCCTAACAATCTCAGTCATGTAAATAAATTGTCTTATTACTTAGGCCTTTGAATATTTTTCTTTGTTCCCAATGCTGCCTTAAATCATACGCGTTCTTTTGAAGAACTCTTGGTATGTAGGTTTTACCTAATGTTTCCTACGTAATAATTGTAATAACTAATAATAATTTGGTATACACCACGTCAAATTTACCACATTAGCATCAAATAAAATCAAACTATGTACCATATTAGAAGAAAGAGCAAAAAGTTGGCAACACCGCGCGATGTAGGTCGGTAACATTAAAAATCTGTACGTGTAAATGCAGGCACGTTTGCCATAGCTCTAAATTATGTTATAACGTGTTTGTAACGTTATTAACGTGTATTAGAAACGCTATTACCGTCGATACCGCGTACCTGTTTATTATAAAGAACAGAATATTGGAGATGTCTGGCAATATGTTGTAGTGCTGTTTTTGGGTTTTAATAAAATGTAGTAAGCTGGTATTGCAATTTAGAATATTGCTTTATTTAAGAAATAATTTATTTCAATAAAATAAGCTAATCTAAATCAAAAATTATTTTTGGAACGACTCGCGACTTCATATGGTTAGAATTATTTCAGACCTTGATCACAACAATTATGTTTTTTGTTTGTATAATGAATATCTTCTGAATCAATGCAAATTCTGGAAGAGATTAATGAATAATGATTTGTTTAAGTATGTGTATGTATTCTGTATCAGCTCATACACGTCCCACTGCAGGGCACGGGCCTCCTCAACAATACGATTGACAGTGGTTAGGCCATATAGTCCACCACGATAGCCTAACGCGGGTTGGCGATTTTATTTATTAACTTAATTAATGTACAATATTGTAATAATTAGACTGATCAATGTAGACAGATATTGTAGCCCTACGGGGCAGCCGCAAGCTACTCGTACCGCTGCCGCAAACATTGCGTCGCGCGGGCCGCGATCCACGACGACCGCAGCTGTCACCTACGCATAGCTGGCAACCCCACCATGAAAACAATATGAAAATGTTGTTATTGATACTGAAGGTCATGTTTTAAATTTGGAACGCCATGTTGTGCAGCGATAGTGCACGCTGTATTTTTACATCGTATTTTATTCGATTATTTGATCGAATGATCATTGATCGAATAGTTAGGTTCAAAGATCGTCGCACAACAGTTGGCCACATAAATCTATGAATTACATAGATATGTAGATAAGACTGAAGCTTATAATGTCGACGAGCTGATTGCTTCTTATTAGTGTTTAGCAAAAGGAAATACAAACTTTAGTCTATGTACAAAAAACTAATAACATTCAGAGGTTCTGGATTTGTAGATAAAATATGGTAAATAGAATCCAACTCGGTTGGGCAGCGTTCGGGAAACTTCGCGACGTCTTCTCTTCTAAAATACCTCAGTGCCTAAAATCGAAAGTCTTCGATAGTTGTGTGTTACCAGTACATACGGCGCCGAGACGTGGCCTCTCACTGTGGGCCTCATTAAAAGGCTCAAAGTCACTCAACGAGCCATGGAGCGGGCTATGCTCGGTGTTTCCCTACGAGATCGAATCAGAAATGAGGAGATCTGTAGGAGAACCACCGAACCACCAAGAAGGTTACCGACATAGCCCATAGGATTGGCAAGTTTAAGTGGCAGTGGGCCGGGCACATAGCTCGTAGAACCGATGGCCGTTGGGGCCGAAAGGTTCTTGAGTGGAGGCCACGTACATTCAAGCGGAATGTCGGTCGCCCGCCTACAAGGTGGACGGACGATCTGACTAAGGTTGCAGGAAGTCGCTGGATGCAGGCCGCTTCCAATAGGTCATTGTGGAGATCCTTGGGGGAGGCCTATGTTCAGCAGTGGACTTCCTGTGGCTGATATGATGATGATGATAATGAAATAGACTTCGCAGTTTATCAAGATAGCCCAAAACTTCAGCAACAATTAATACAAATAATTGTAACAAATCGACGACAGAATTCAATTAATCTCCAACGGATCTTAATCTAACCAGTGCGTGGTCAAGAGTCGGCTGAGTCGAATGTTATTCAAAGAACAACAGGCCCTGGATTGATGTTAAAGTGATTAGAACGAGCAGCGGCCAGAAACGGGATGTCCAGCGATAGAAATTCGATTCGACATGATATTACTACACGTTCTCGTTTGGAGTTTTTAACTCGAACGCTTTTGACTAATAATAATAGCACCCAACATTCAGATACATAGTCCTGACCCCACATTAAGATCGAGTCTTGTGTCGCGGGTATCAGGCACTACGAGAGACTTTTTGGCCTCACAAACACCCAGACCCTAAATAAATATTTGAAAGTACCATTGAGTGTTTAGGTTATATAGTATTTAGGCCTGTTTCTAACTATCGCTTTCTAATGTAGAATACAACAATTAGCAAGGTAGCAAAAGTTTTAGTGAATTTTGAATGAGTGTACAACTAATACCGATGATAATAAACAAATAATGATTTAAGTTAAAAGTGGGTATTTTGGCGGTTGTTGAGGTTACAGGGGTAATGGAAGAGTTTAGAATTATATAGAACATCGTATATTTGTATTGATATTAGATAAGAATTGATATAAATAATTGTTCAGGTCCACATTCCCAATTGCTTTGTCTTCTGGTATTTAAAAGAAAATTTGCACAGCATCAATATTTCAATTTTCATGCATTGTCAGATCATGTTTTATGTTTGATTATGTAACAATCGGATAAATTACTGTTTACAATATTAGTAAATATTTGCAATAATTTGGAAAAGCCATTAAATCAGTTTTCCTAGAATTAGTGCACGTACCATTGACAAAATTATATTTTTCAGGATAGCATAATGGATGTCAATTAAAAATGTTATAAAAAATATAATGTAATTGTTAGAGAAATTTTACAATGGGCAAAGAAATTATTATTTTTCAATAAAAAGTAGTCAAAAGCGTTAATCTAGAGTTAGCGTGCACTTCATTTTCTCTTTATTGATTATTTTTGTTTTAGTGTCGTTTTATACATTATTCTAAATTATAGTGATGTCCGTTCCGTACTCAGTTTTATGTATTTATGTTATTAAGGCAATAGGGTTGTGTCCAAGATTTTATTTGAGCAGTAAGTAATCATTCCTTAAAAGCATTGTTTATAAAAACAAACGAATTTGAAAACAGCATCAAAATTGAATGTAAAATGACTGAGATATTAATACATTTAATAGTACGGTGGGGACACTCGTTGTCTCTTTCGCACGGGTTCACCTTATGGAAGATGACGTCACGCCGTGCATGTTGCATCCTTTTCTATCACTCCTACCACCAATTTTGATATATTTGTAACTTGCTTATTACTTAACGGATTTTAAAAATTCTTTCTGATTATGATTATGTGTAACGTAACCTTCCGTTATAAACAAAAATAAAAATGTATGAAACTAGCCTATTGTTGATGGATAGAATATGTATACATTTTTAGTATCAAAACGATGTTTGTTCCACGATAGGAATACCAAACACATTTTAACATAGATTATTCTTACAAGAGATAGTCAATCACCACGCACTAAAACGGTGAAGGAAAACATCGTGAGGAAACCTGCATACCATAGCGATTTATAAAATTTCTATGGTATGTAAGTCCGCCAACCCGCACTAGGCCAGCGTGGTGGACTATATGGCCTAACCACTCTCAATCGTAGTGTCGATTGTAGAGGAGGCCCGTGCCCTGCAGTGGGACGTATATGGGCTGATGCATTCTTACAAGAGAACTTAGGTTAATTAATTCAACCGCTGTTTAAAAAAAAATAGGCAAATATTAAAAATGAAATTGTTATGTGTGTATTGATAGTCAATTACTTAACACGCGTTAAAACGGCGAAGGAAAACATCAATTTCAAAAACATATGATATGTAAGAATTTCTTTGGTATGTAATGTCCGCCAACCCGTATTAGGCCAGAGTGGTGGACTACATGACCTAACCGCTCTCTATTGTACTCTCGATTGTAGGCGTGGCCCGCGCCCTGCAGTGGGACGTACATGGGCTGATACATATTAAAAAATGGATACATGAACAAAACACACATGAGTGAGATAAAATCGACATGACAACAACTAGTAGCGGCGCAGGAACACACAACGTCGATTGATTTATCGTACGTCGGCAGGACAGACATCGGCGGCCGACTAATTGAAAAGTCAACATCAAGATACGCCCGATTACATACACCAATCATCTATACTTATATATAAAGCTGAACAGTTTGTATATACTCGTTAAGCTCAGTAACTACTAGTTCGAATTAAAAAATATTTTAGTTTGATGTAGCCTATTTATCCAGGAAAAATGTAGGCTATATAACATCACGCTATGAATAATAGGAGCTGGGCATTAATGAAAAATGTTGCAAGAACGGTCTCTCTGTCAAAAAATATCTGCACATGGACAAAGTCAGACTGGTCCGCTAGTTATTTTTACTTCGGTTGTAAGATTAAGGTCACTTGCACTTGTCCCTTTTCATTAGTCTCTATCTAGATTTGATAAAGGGAATGGACCAGTAATGGGGTCTAGTTAATTAACATTAGATTAAGAAATCGTGAATTTAATGAGGTAGAACACTGCGGTTTCGTAATTGTGGATTAAAAGACGAAAGAGTTATTGTGGGAAAGTTTACCGTACCTACAAGATAAATTTAGTTTATAATATGTTGGCAGTGTTGATTTGGTTTTAAAAATGAAATTAGTGATTTAGATGTATTTTTGACATTAAAACTACGTAGATGATTTAAAAAAAAAGTGTGTCAGAAACAAAACTATTTGGAATAATGTGGATTAGATATTACGAAGTATAATAAGCACTTTGAATTACCTAACAATAATTAATAGTAATCTAGTATATTGACAAGTTTATTATACGAATGAGATTAAATATCATCAACAGCTCGGAATTTTCAAATATCCTTTTATTATACGCCGTGTATTTTCAAATCATGAGGATTAAAAATGTATGTCGTCTGTATAAAGAATAGTCCAGACGGTCGCGAACAACAGCGGAACAACGGAAACTCAATCTTTTATTCGCATTTTGTGTTCGTTTAAATCAAATTCCTTGCTCGGGAACAAGATATGATTTCTGGAACAATCTTGGGTTTTCGAGACAAATTTACATATCTATCTAGCTTTATCTGAATTGGTTTTGCTGTTTGTATAATAGTTTAAGTTGTTTCTAAGATAAATCAGGTTTCACGCTTCAAAGATATACATATACAGGGTATATCAAGACTGCTACCGAAAACGAAGCCGGGTGGTAGTTTAAGCGACTTCAGACACAATGCAACAGAAAAAGTTGCAAAAAAAAGCGACAATTTTTTTTTGTTATTTTTTTTCCTATGGCCATATTTGGGTGGTAAATACATTTTTTCCTAAAATAATAGTATATACCCTTTTATTTATAAATACTTTAAGGTATAAAAGAGTTTAAATTATTATTTTAGCAAAAACTATGGATTTACCACCCAAAAATTATGATATTTAAAAAATCAAACCCGGTATATACCGGGTATCTCAAGACTGCTACCGAAAACGAAGCCGGGTGGTAGTTTTAGTGACTACAAACACAATGCAACAAAAAATTTCGCGAAGAAACGCGGTAATGATTTTTTATGATTTTTTAAATATCCTCATTTTTGGGTGGTAAATCCATAGTTTTTGCTAAAATAATAATTTAAACACTTTTATACCTTAGATTATTTATACATAAAAGGGTATACGTTATTATTTTAGGAAAAAATATATTTACCACCCAAATATGGTCATAGGAAAAAAATAACAAAAAAAAAAAATTGTCGCTATTTTTTGCAAATTTTTCTGTAGCATTGTGTCTGAAGTCGCTTAAACTACCACCCGGCTTCGTTTTCGGTAGCAGTCTTGATATACCCTGTATATATATGTATATATATATATATATGTATATATATATATATATATATATATGTATTTATATATAGTTTATACCGCCGAGTACGCTAATCAGTTATCATAAATTAGTTTCAATAAATTTCAAATCAAATTAGTTTCTGCTGTACAGTTTATTTTATAGGATAATTCGTGGTTATTAAGTTTATTAGATTATTGAAATAAAACTATTATTTACGGATTTTATCGCGGATTTGGTTTAATTTTTACATTTTTTGAATTCCCGACGTTTCGATTACTTTACAGCTTTTTATCGACGCTCAATGAAGTCTGCAGTTGCTGAGCACATAGAATAAGGCTCCAAGCATTACCTTCGTTTTGACCAGCCACAAATCCTCGCGAAAGAACACCGTTTCCTGCCCAGGATGTTTCGCGAGGCTATTGAAATTAAAAAACATCCAAATTTCAATAGGGAAGATGGCTTGAAGCTTGCACAAGCATGGGATCCAATTCTACACTTAATTAAATCGGAACCCAAAAGACCAACTGCCAGACCTCAAGACACAGTGAGCTCCTTCTGCGTGGATCGGAACGCAAAAACAGATTAGTTATTTAAATTAACTTTTTAATTTAATAATTCAAAATTAAGGGTAGTTAAATTGTAGCAGTCACTGAGCGGATGACTAATACCTCAGTCCGCCCCGTGACCACGAAAGCTGTAAAGTAATCGAAACTTCGGGAATTAAAAAAATTTAAAAATTAAACCAAATCCGCGATAAAATCCGTAAATAATAGTTTTATTTCAATGTGTAACATTCGCGTAAATCTAAGAAACCTTTATTAGATTAGTAATAAAAACAATATCAGAGTTGTGATTCAAAGTGCCATACTTTATTAGCTACTAGCTGTCGGGCCCGGCTTCGCCCGGGTGCAGATAGTTTTTGAGTCCAATCCACATCAAGAACATATTATTTCGCGTGTCTACTAACTATATTTCCCGCGTGCCGTCGACTATATTTCCCTTCCGTAGGAGAGGACATCCCGTGCCAACAATTTGAATTTGAAAGAGTAGAAAATATGTATATTTGGTTTTCTGACTCATCCCACGGGAACACTACATTTTTCGGGATAAAAAGTAGCCTATGTGTTAATCCAGGGTGTCAGCTATCACTATACCAAATTTCATCAAAATCTGTTGAGCCGTTTTTTTCATGAAAGAGTAACAAACATCCATACATACATACAAACTTTCACCTTTATAATATTAGTAAGGATTAATAGAGACTTGTCAAGACTGACGAACTTTCGAAGTAAATGAAAATACCAGTGTTTCACACTATTGTTAACTTCTATAAGTGTTTAAATTACAAACCATAATTGCCGTGGCCAATGTTAATCAGACCGTAATAACCTGTCGAAATTGTTACAAATGTAACTGCAAACATAAAATCATCGATTTAGCACAACACTACAACCGCAAAGAGTATCGAAAAAGCATTTTACGATTACAATTACCGGCTTTATACACCAATAACCGAAACACAACGTTTCTGGACAATATGCGAGCGGCGGCCATTTTGTGCAAACGCTTCGACGGGGTTCGCGCGCAAAATGGCGGAAACTTCCGGTTGGAAGAAACAACATTGACGCAATCGATATAATAAAATGTTTCTAATAATAGTGTCGGTTTGTGTTTGCTGTTTTGTCAGGAATTGTGGATTTTATTTTGGCAACGAATGGATTTCGCTGGTGTTTACTTTTAGGGTATGTCAAACCCAGAGTGGTTCTCTTGATAAAATATAACGTATAAATATAACTCATAATGTGTAATAGTAACGGTTATGCAACATAATGACGGTTCGATTCTTGCCACGGGATAAATTATGCATAAATATTTGGATATATTTGAATCGAAGTACCTTTATACATTTTGTCTCACTTTTTATCGATGACATGCTTGTCTAAATTCATGTTTAAAGCAATTGAAGTTTAAAACGGTGTAGTCAACATGATATATCGATTTTGGTTAACGTGTCATTCAGATCACTTGAGATGATTACGTTTGAAAGCTCCAATTAAAACGTCAAATATTGTGATTGAATTCAGAAATATTTTTAATAAAATAAACAGAGTATTTCTTATCTCAATTTGCTTTCGTCTACATAGAGTATAGACGCAACATTTATCGCAAAATACCAGGATCCCTAACCATTCCGCTCTGTTTCCTAAAATACGATCTAACCTAAATCTTACATGGAAACAACACAGCAATAGTCTGAATATCACCAAAAGTCGATTGTGGCATACAAACGGGACAAAACGCACAAAACATGTTGAAAACATGTAAATGCGTGCCGCTGGCAGGAAACGGTCAGTGCAATCCAAATGTAAGTTGGCGAGGGGCGGAATTGTGGGGTGAACCCCCCAAGGCAGACACGTTGAGAATGGAACAATTTATATAAATATGTATGTTTCAAATGGACAAACTTGGTCAGATCGTGTGATTGAATCTGTACAGTGCACATTCTTTTTATTGTAAGTAATGGCAAGACGAGTGTGTCATTCGCCTGATGGTAAGCGGTCCGACCGCTCATGGACAGTAGCAATGCTTGGCATTCCACTGTGACCACTAGCCTAGTAGTTACTCTGGCTACAATGTCCTTGAAACCGAAACACAACAGTGCATTTATATTGCTGTTTAGTGTTTGGCGGGAGATATCGACATAGGTACATAGTTTACAAGATAGTATTTTGGAATACAGAGGTTTTTTTGATGTGAAGGTCTGCGAACGAAAGAAACATTTGGTCTGTAATCGAATGCTGAATAAATCATATGCCAATCCAATCTTTTGATAAACAATTCTTATCAAAGTAGCTGTACGTCCAAAACATGAACAAAAAATGCGGCCTTTGCTTATCTTAAATAACTTTTCCAACGTTAAATAGTAAGTAAAATCCAGTTTAATTTAAAACTTCTTACATCTAGCCTAATCTAAATCTACATCGGGTCTATGAATTCTAGGTTTTATATAAATTTCAGAAAGACCTGGGGAGTTACTCTTTAAAAACGATACAAACTTCGAATATTCGGATGCCGTACGTAAAATTTCACAAATGTGCCTAGATATTCCACAAAATGTTGGATTCCTGTATCGTACGTCACAACCATGGACTAAGTTCCAAGAAATTATAAGTATAATAGAGAATAGTATTAATTTTTAGAATTGGAAATCTTATAACTTACGCCGGATTTCGAACATCCGAACAATCGAAGTTCGTATCGTTTTTATAGAGTAACCCCGAATAAGTTGAGCTTAATTAGGAGCAGCAAAATATATTAAAAATTTGGCTCACTTTTCCTATCTAATAATTTAGTCCCCCAGTCCTGGTTTCGTCCCATCCAGGGCGGTTCGCGTCGGAGTTGGTTTGTAACTCGCCACATAAAGAACACTTTTATGGCTGAAGCCGAGCCGCCCGCTGCACTCGCTACGTATGCGTGACGCGCCGTTCCAAGCGAAACCTTCACCGCTTTTGTTCTGCATATTTTAATATATTGGGCTTTCTTTATACTAGAAAGCCGTAGGCTACAAAAAATAAAAAACTAAATAAATTTAATTTCTATAATAATATAATTAATGACTTTGTAAATAAGTATAGAATATGTACTATGTATTGACTTGTCATAAGAGCTATTTAATTGCCTACATACTCAATAAAATAATTTTATTTCATTTCATTTCAGGATGGATGATTTTTTGCAGAAAGGTAGTTAAAATCCAAATAAAACCCACCTAACAGTCACATACATAGTCCTGACCCCACACTAAGATCGAGTCTTGTGTCGTAGGTATTGTATATGGTTTTGGGATATTAAGAAATGTAATAAATATACGACTTCACAATGGCTATTTATCACATAAGTAGTAATATATATTTGACAAGACATGTTGGAGCCATCACACAACCAGAAGAGACAGAGGCCGGTGTGGCCAGTGTTATATTATTTAAATGTTGCCATAGACTACACATAAAACAGGTATCAGCAACTACAACAGACTTTTCGATTTCACAAACACACAGACCCGAAAGAAATATTTGTGGGCCGCACAAACATTTCTCCTGGTGCGGGGATCGAACCTGCGGCTTGTCGTTTCACAAGCGGCGTCTGAACGACTGCGCCACGAAAGCTGTTGAATTACAATTATATTTTAGATTGACGCACTAAACAGAAGTCGGTGAGAATCGGGTAATATCGACTCTACTTGGGAGTATTTTATTTAGACATACTATCTACTAAGGTCGTCCTATTCGGGGTGGTTCGCGCGTAGTCCCGGGGCCGGCGGTTTGTACCTCGCCACATAAAGAACACTTTTATAGCACAAGCTGCGCCGCCCCGATGCACTCGCTACGTATGTGAGACGCGCCTTTCAAAGCGAAACCTTGATGGCTTTTGCTTTACAAATAATATTTGGGATATTTTTTCAAAAGATAATTTGTTTTAGATAAATGTTTATAATCAAATAGTGTGATGTCTGAAACTGTTCTGTACTTATTAAGAAGAACTTTTTGCACTAATCGTTTGAGTTGTTTGACTAAAGACGAAAATTTTGACGAAATTATGATTGTTATAAAGAACAGCGATAAATACATTACAGCGAAGGTTTTCCTTTATGTAATGATTCTGTAAGATGTTGATATCAGTTTCAGATTGACCCTAACACTTTCAGGTGTTCAACAATATAGTAAATTATATAAAATGATAATTGTTATTTATGACTTGGTTTTAATGTTATAATCTAAAAGAAGTACGTATCTGTTACATTAGAAAAACTAAATAACATTATTATTCAAAAGAGATAAATGTAATAAACAATTTTATCGCTCTATCAAACAACATCTCTTCATAGTAATTTCGAGAATTTATTCGATGTACTAAATAAAGCGATCAATATTTTAAATTCCTACGCCAATAAGACATTAAAATATGATAACGACGGAAAAATAAATTTTAGTATCGACATAAAATGGAACACTATAAAAATGGTTTAAAATCGATCATCAAAAGCTTATGTTGAAATATGGTCTTAAACATCCACAATTCACATCAAACGTAAAACCAATCCAATATTTTATGTTTTAACCAATTCCCTATTTAAAAATGTCTATTTAAGATATAACATCAAGCATGAAAATCGGATTGTATCTCATTAATAAAAATAAATCGGCATTAAACGAAATTATAAACAACCATAGACAAATTAAAAAGTCATTTGGTGAATATCGTCGTGGGAACATTTTTACCTCTGGCAACCCATAAATTCACTTCGCCGCGATAAAAAGCCTTATAAAACTTGCATTTATTATCTGTGCCATCGGTTACGAGCGTCGAAATGTCGCAATATAAGGAGAGTCGCGGTCAACCGCCGACAGAGGTCGTTAGTTTGATATATTAAGGTGATAAAACACCTATCCGGTAAACTATGGGTTTGTTGCTCATTGGACAGAATGGAATTCGTTTGATAACGTAATTAGATGCGGTTTGTTATGTGAAAATGTGCCCATAATGGGTTATGGCGGAATGGGACACGGCTTACGATCGCTAGGAGGCTTGTCATTAAACTTTATAAACGTACATTAGCTACAGTTTCTGGTGACCGGTCTAAATGGGTTGAAGCCTTTGCGAGTTGCCTTATTAGCGAAATTATACTTAAATAGCAATTTTTTTATATGGGCGATAAAGGAAAAATTGGCATTCTTAAACATCCAGCAATTACTGACATTATTTTAGGGAATTTCGGTCTTCCTACTATCGTCAATAGTAGGAGCTACTCGCATGCAAAACAATAGCATCAGCAAGGTCCTACTAACTCCAAATTGTTTCCAATACCTTCATTGGGATAAAAAAACACGCTTTTTAATATGTGACAACAGTACACTTTACTATTGGTTTAAATACCGTGCGAGGCCAAGCACTTGAGAGCCAATTTATCAACGAACAGCATTGAGCGATGACCTGTTTATGTCAGGTTTAATTTCTTCGAGTTTTAATGTTGCTTAAACGTGAATTAGGGTCTCGTTTGCATCGACATGTTGCGAGATGATTAATTGAGAATTAAATATTGTGTGCTTTGGCATACATACGAGTATTACATTGTGTAATGCAGATTTAATTAATATTAGGAAAGAGCCTGACTTTAAATTATCTGGTGAAACATTCTGCATCATATATCAAGGTGTATATGAAGAAAGGAAGAGAGTTTCATGATCTTAAACTGAACGATTCTTGCAATTTATATCGATTTGAAAATAGAAAATATAATATTATTAATATAAACTAGTGGCCAGTTACAAATTGGTTCGTGATTGACGTGCGTCAATAGACAATTTGTTTTTCTAGAACGGTCACGCAATACGTTGATTGTCTATGATCAATTGATTCTATGAATCCGATGCACTTGAAGTCACTTTGTTGATAAATAGACGGTGTTTGTTATTGTTTACATATTGTTTTTTATAGTAAATATATTTGAGTGAGAATTCAAAATTATATAATAATATAATCTGCAAGGTCTTTGATGTTAGTATTGGCATGAAAGGAGAAACTTAGCTCATGCGAGGCTTTTATTAATTAGTTATACACGACCGTAGTTGTTTTCAAAAGAAGCAATTTTGCAAGCTCAAAATTTTAAATATAGGTAATTCATGTTTAATGTTTTCAACAATATTTTAATCTGAAAGAAATGCACTCAAGTTGGAACTTACTTAAGTAAACGCGGATAAAATCTAGCAGAAAGCAAACGTTATTAAGTCAAAATTAATTCTAAATTACACGAAATTGACTCGCAGGCCCTCGAAATTAACTTGGGGAAAAATAAACAGTTACGTACGATAGCATCGGATTAAAAATGCTTTGGGCGTAGTCGCGTGTTGGAATAGGCCGCCCTTCTAGTTTGCCACTAAACGCAGATGGCACGCGAGAAATAGTTTTTTTATGTAACTGCACATATGGAGGTTCGTGTGTGTGGTTTTTGAGGTTTAATAAAAGGGCCTTAATTTGATATGAAATTTTCGTAATATGTTCCAAAAGGCAAATTCTTTTTTGTGTAGCACTGTCGATCTTTGAAATTGTTTGCCATCACACGTGTTCCCTGCTTCCAATACCCCAAGGTATTTTCGCCGTAGTGTGATGGTTTAAAAAACTAACGATTTCGAACTAAAAGAAAATACTATACCATTTTTATGACAATATATGAAGGTTGAAAAAATATTCTTTTAAGAATTCCCGTTACAATAACTATGTAGCTAACATGTTGGATATAACTTTTTATACAAATATAAATCATCTGAACGTTTTAAGGCCGCGGATACTGAAGTGTTGAAGCCACGTTTCCCGCGGGAGCGATCGTACGAACAAGCTGAAGTTCCTTGTTACGCTCTTGGCTCGCAGTCAAAAATACAGGCTCGCTTGTAGCCGAAAACTAGACTGAGGGAGAACTATGTATGTGTTTAATGAGCGGGATGTCTATAAACTTAAAGTCTATAAATTTTAAGTATATATTTTATGCCTGTATTTATATATAGTTTGTAGACATATCATACATCGGGTAGGTACCACCGCAATGTCAATTTCTCCCGCCAAACAGAACGGTAAATGCGCTGTTGTCTTTTGTTTTGAAAGACACTCTAGCCAAAGTAACTACTGGACATAATGAGACTTTACCTCTTATGTATTAGGATGGCGAGTGTAATGCCTACCATTTATTTGTAATGCAAGGTGTTGTTTGGTTTTGCTACTGTGTATGAGCTGTCGTATCGCTTACTGTCAGGTGAATGGCATACTCGTTTCGTTGTACAGTGCCATAAAAATAATTATAGCGAGATTTTGAAATAGGGAGAGATGGTCAATGTATTGACCAAAACGTGAATTATACAGGGTATCTCAAGACTGCTACCGAAAACGAAGTCGAGTGGTAGTTTTAGTGACTTCAGACACAATGCAACAGAAAATATTAAAAAAAAAGTGACGATTTTTTTTGTTATTTTTTTCCTATGGTCGTATTTGGATGGTAAATTGATTTTATTTCCTAAAATAATAGTGTATACCCTTTTATTTATAAGGACTCTAAGGTATAAAAGAGTTTAAATTATTATTTTAGCATTTTATTTATTTTAGCATTATTAAAACTATGGATTTACCACTCATAAATTACGATATTTAAAAAATCATAAAAAAAAATTTTCGCGTTTTTTTGCGAAAATTTTAGTTGCATTGTGTTTGTACTCACTAAAACTACCACCCGGCTTCGTTTTCGGTAGCAGTCTTGAGATACCCGGTATTAGTATTAGTACTGTAGTGTTAGTATCTCTATAAATTTCAATATTCGAATTAGGTGCATTTTTGATTTAGGAAAATTAATACCACATAGAAAAATTGTGACTATGTTCATTAGTACTACTACTAGATAATTTCAATTTCACACATTTTGATTCAGCCTGCTTGGTTACAGATCTTATAAGTCTATGAATATGGAACAATAAGCAGATAATCTATTGGATTGTATTTCAGAATGTAGTGGACCGTCACGTCGCGACGGAGCGTGCACGAAGCCACCGAGCAAACACACTGAATAAGCAAAGCGCACTAAGCAGCGTTTTATTCAAGGTTCGACGCACACCGACGCGACTGTTAGGCCCGCTGCAAGCTTGCGGATCGCGCGCGTCTTGTTATAAAAATATGAATGTTATTAGGTCGTGAATACACACATGACTCCGAAAAGTCAGAGGTGTGCCCTGGGATTCGAACCCGCGACCACCGTGAACATGTTGGCAGCCGCGTCTAGTCCGTTTACCAACAGGCCAGCACGCACTTACTTTCACTTTCACCTCTGACTTTTCGGAGTCATGTGTGTATTGATAGTCAATCACCACGCACTAAAACGGTGAAGGAAAACATCGTGAGGAAACCTGCACACCATAGCGATTCATAAGAATTTCTATGGTATGTAAGTCCGCCAACCCGCACTAGGCCAGCGTGGTGGACTATATGGCCTAACCACTCTCAATCGTATTCTCGATTGTAGAGTAGGCCCGTGCCCTGCAGTGGGACGTATATGGGCTGATACAGAATACAGACAGAATATTAGGTCGTTGGAAGCAGGCCTTTTTAACATACGGATTTGGAATTTATAGTAATTTATTTGCACAAAAAAGTTACAATCATCATTATATGAACGCTGCCGTCTGTGCTAGTTTAAAACTGTATTACAGGAGTCAAATTATTTACGCTACACCCATTAGTTAAAGTTATATTGTGGTCGAAGATGATGAGTATATCATACCAAGTTCATGTTGTGCCTATCAGAAAAATAGTAATAACATTTACCCCAATGTGATCAAACTCACAGCTTATTGTAGCGCAGCTTCTAGACCTCTATCATATTAATTCCTAAATTGTACGGATATTATATCCCTATTTAAAAATAAAAAACGTTTATTAATTTCATCTTTCACAAGAACTTAATAAAACTCATTACTATTATATAAAAAAATAAAGACTTCATTATGCCCCTCACTTCACACTCCATACAATCGCACATCTCATTCAGTTTTCATTCTCAGTCGCATTTATCACCATTGACAGTAGACGCGAGCGAACGCCGCGTTTCGCCCGCCGGCGTCCGACCCACCTTATTCACAATCCAACGCGTTCTCTTTGTTTAATCCAGTGCAGTCAACGCTCACTGCACCTCCACTGCTTATTTGCCAACTGCTGAAAGAAACGCAGCGACACAAAAGGATTGTAAAAGTTTAAAGCGTTCTGTAAACATTGCGATAGTTTGTTGCTTTGTCTCTGAGCCAATAAAGTATTGCTTTGGATTTGATGCTGTAATGGTTGTAGTTTGGGAGGATTTATTCTTGTTTATAGGTTGTGTTTGATGGTTTTATATAGGTTTTTAATTGACGTTAAGTAGCCATATTAAGTGGTAGAACTTAGTTGTAAACAATTAAATAACTAATTAATTTGTAGTAGTAACTACTAAGAAAAGAGAAGTGTAATGTTATCTATTCTTCGTGTTGTTACATAATAATGTAATCGAGATTAAGCAAATAATAAGAATATTTGTAGTGCTGAAAATAAATTCTCAGTTTAAAATCCAACGTTTCTCAAATACCGCTAGCTCATTACGAAGACAATAATAATAATAATAATAATAACTCTTTATTATAACACCATATACAAAGGATAAACAAAACACAAAAACAAAAGAAAAAAAAAAGAAAACAATAGTTATAGAAACATAACGTTGGTGATATAACTGGCGGTCTTATCGCTTTAAGCGATCTCTTCCAGACAACCGGTTGGTAAAGGAAAGATCCAATGGTTATGGACGGTGCTTATTATTAACAATAAACTTACATGCAATATAAATATATAAATACCGATATAAAACGAATAAATGCAAGATATGATACACTTAAATACAATATAATACATATACATACATATATACATAACAATAATAGTGAATGGTGATAAATCTATTGCGAAAGGTAGAAAGCTTTCACCCTTGATTTAAATATTTCCAGCGAGGACGATCGCTTAATTGTAAGAGGCAAAGCGTTCCACAGCCGCACTGCCTCAACAGTAAAGGAACGGTCATAAAATGACGTCCTATGTGCTGGAAACTGCAACATCAGATTCTCTGATGACCTAAGAGAATGTGAATTAGCAGTATGTAGGAAATTAAATCGTTCCTGAAGGTAGCGCGGAGAAGAGGGATTAAACAGAACACTGTAGAGAAGAGACAGGATATGAGCATTTCGGCGACGACGTATAGGGAGCCACTTGAGTATGTTACGATATTCAGAAACATGGTCATATTTGCGCAAACCAAATATAAACCTGATACAAAAATTTTGAAGGCGCTCAAGCTTATTTAGCTGGGCCTCAGTAAGATCGAGATAGCTGGTATCGGCATAGTCGAGAATAGGGAGCAAGAGAGCTTGTGCAAGCGCAATCTTAGTGGTAGTCGGAAGAAAATTACGCAATCTACGCAACGAACCAGCAGAGGCAAACAATTTACGACTAACTGCCATTATTTGAGGGCCCCAAGTTAAACTGCGATCGAAAATAACACCAAGATTTTTCACAGTGTCGCTAAACGGGACCACAACCCCTTCTAGCAGCACGTGAGGCAGAAGAGACCAGTCGATCTTACAGATAGTTATTGGGCTTCCTACAATAATGGCTTGTGTTTTTGTTGGGTTCAATTTAAGGCCATATGCTTTACTCCACTCGGATATTGCATGAAGGTCGCTATTCATTAGACGAATAGAGTCATTCAGCTGATCGAGCGGAGATTGACGATAAAGTTGAAGGTCGTCTGCATAAAGGTGGTAGGAGGAAGAAAGATTACAAGAAATTGAATTAATAAACACTGAGAAAAGAAGGGGAGATAGGACGCCACCCTGAGGAACACCGGCAGATGTATTGCACCACGAGGAAACCGACTCCCCTAGGCGAAGACGTTTGTAAATACGTTATAAAATATGTAACAGGGCCTCGTAAAGGCAGAACAGCGCGTCCCCAATCCGTCGGCATTAAAAACATTTCGTTGTAGGTATTGTGTCAACACCCGACGCGGTCTCGCAAGAAGCCCCACTAACATACCAAATTACGCAACAATGTACCCAAATATTTGTACTCTGTTATGGCACGGGATAAATCCTTATACCATTAACCCGAGATTGTTACCGCGCCGAAACCCCCATGACTCATAATAGGCTCCCACTGAATGACGTGACTCGTATCTATCCCCGCCTGCAATTAGTACGTCACGTCAAACCATCGCGTGCCTTACGAGATCCGATATAATAATACACAGGCACGACACTCAGAATAGCACCCCGCCGTCCCCCGCGCCACGGGGAATTTTAATAAAGCTTATGAAGCGGCTAACAGGCCTCAGGTAAACAAATATTCAAGTATTGGAGCGGTAAATTACAGTTGAAATACTGGCCGTCTTGGCCCTAATGAAACGACCTGTTTACCACCCGGCGAGCCTTAATCCGCGGATAATGCACAATTCTGGAAGTAATTAAGTCCAGCGGTCGCTCCGGGGAACGATCGACTGAAAACTTTTAATAAAGATTTGATTTAAAATATGCCTGCGTTAGTGAAGTCGGAAACTGAAAAAAGAAAATTTTAAATTGTCCAAACATTGCCGTATAGAATAAAACGATTGTTATTTTAAAATTCAAATTGTAACATGGTTCGGGAGCGGGTAGAGTAGAAGCCGCGGCCAGCGGCCAGCGGCCGGCGCCGCGCTATTATTCATAGTCGAAACACGTTATTTAATTTGCGATATGCGCCATCAGTACGCAGCAAAACAAACGGATAACTGTGTTTGGACGCGCAGCGTTACTTATAACTGGATTTGCCTTTGTGGAATTCGGCATACACGCGCCCTAATGGGACAAGAGTTTAAATTCAAAATAAATTACGACATTTCGACGTGAGCGTTCGCGAAACAGCATATTTTCGACGTTGTTTATAAAAGCAGTGATAAACACGAACGAATTTATCTTCCCGACGCGACGTCATAAATTAAAGCTTATGCACTTTGAACGAGGAAATTAAGAAAACGCGAGCACCTCTCGCGGAAACGTTGCATTAATCTCGAGCGGAGAAAAAATATTTAGCGCGCGGCCACCTGGGGCGGCGTAAATCTTTAACGTTAATACGAAAACTTGCGGCGATGTGTAATTTCCACAAATGACCTGTGTAAAGCGATCTGCGAGAGGTGCAATAACTCGATTTGCGAATAAATGGCTCGGAAGTTGATCTACTGTGCGCGCCGCCACCACTGTTGGCTACGTAGCGATCCCGGCGGCGTTTCCATTGCCGGGTTTGTTACGCTCTAAATTTTTCACTGTGGAATTAAAGCTGCAATATAAGAGGTTTAAAGGGTATTGCCGATGCAGTTTCGGTGTTTGCGCGCTCGGTACAAGGAGGTTTTTTGTTTCATGCGACCCACAGAGTCGCACGAACGTTCCGCTTCCGAATGAAAAATGGCGGCTTAACTGTCAAAATGGTTATTGATGTGGGAGCTCAGAATTTACTTTTACCGATGTCGGATTACAGCCGGGCGCGGACGATTCCACTGAATGAAGCATTTTGTAAAAGGGTAAAGATTTAACAATTTTTTGGTTGCTCCATTTGTGAGGTTTTCAGTCGCAGCCATGGTTTGCCAATACACGCGATGATTTTATTAATGCAGACTGCATGTTTTAATAATGGATAACGATTTCGATTCATTGGATGTAGAGATATTATTATTCTCATTCATAGACAAAGCTTTTGATAAATAAAATAGTTTTAAAATCTATTTTATTTATCAAAAGCTTTGTCTTCATCTCTTTTTTTTTCATTTCATTGCAATTAAGGGCGAGACCAGTATGCTGTTCGCCTGATGATAAACGATACAACCGCTCATAAACGGTATCAAAGCCAAATAACACCTTGAATTACCAAGCAATGCTCGCTATCCTGAGATATAAGATGTTAAGTCTCAATATGTCCAGTAGTTACTCTGGCTACAGTGTTCTTCAAACCGAAACACAACAGTGCATTTACACTGCTGTTTGGCAGTAGAAATAGACATTGTGGTGGTACTTACCCGTCTCACATATGAGAGACTAAACTAAGTATTATCAGGTTCCTTGCAAATGCAATTTCAATTTCTTTCCCTAAGACGTCACGAACTGCGTTAATTAAATTCAGGCCACCCACTAATCCCCTCTCAGGATACAGTAATCTTGAGAAAATATTTTAATCCCATCAAAAACATCCTGTAAAAAAATTCGAAGTCTCGCAGCTCAGTTTTATCATATCAATATTAAAAATTCTTTACGTTTTAAATAAATAGATCGACTTGGCCATCGCATGAAAACATAATGTATCGTACAATTTATACATAATGCTACTGGCCAAGTCGATCTATTTATTTAAAACGTAAAGAATTTTTAATATTGATATGATAATAACTTACGTAATAACTTTATACAGAAGGTCCCCTAAGCAAGGACTATATAAATTAATCTACTTGGTATTACATGGATCTCACAACTTTTTGCGGTAGAAAAACTGAGCTGCGAGACATCGAATTTTTTTACAGGATGTTTTTGATGGGATCTCACGTCTTTTTGTAGAGTCCTACTTTTTTTCCTTTTCGGTACTTTTTATTTCTAGAATATATACTATATAACGATTTTTCTTAAAGCCTCTGTCTTATGGTTTTTTCTTATTGTTGTAGGTATCAATTTATCACAAATATAGCGGATTTGATTATTAGTGTTCATTTTTCCATGTTCATTGATATTTTCGAGCTATTTAGTCTATTTATTTGCAAGTTTTTCTTCGTCATGTTTTTCTAGATGAATGTTGTACAGTTTCATGGGCTGAATACACCCTTTACCTCTCTATACCCCCCTCCTGTTATGCCTCATTTATATAGATACCTATTGACAACCATTATTCCATTATATACGGGTACAACGAATCATTAACTGCAAATGTAACTTTGTAATCCTATACATTTATATGGGATTACAAAGTTATTCACGCAGTTGGTGTATCTATAAAACTAGACAGAAATTATGAAATGTTTAAATTTTCCCTTAATTTAGACACTAAATACTAATTATATTCTAAATTTGAAGCTTCTATGTCTGCTAGAAGTGCCTTAGACTTTTGATGATCAATCAGTCAGTCAGTGAGTGACAAAATTACGAAAGTTTGACAAGTTATAATTCTTAAACTACTGGTTCAAATTGAATGAAATTTTAAATATACCGTGTTTACACAATGCCTGCTTAGTAACTGAAAATTCAAGCTTCTTGCTTTAACCACAACGGAAGTTATGGGGGGTTGAAAATGGTCTGAATTGCTTCGAGAAAAGGATGGTACGACTGTGCTGCTTTTTAGCTCGACTTGGTGGGAGGGGTCGACTTGCCGTGCCCCCAGAAATTACGGTACAAAAATTCCCGTATTATCTTTTCCCTACTGCAGGTGGGTGGTAGCTCGGGATTTTCTTATCACATTACATCTGTTTATCTTTATAATCCTTGCTTTCCTTGGATGCTGCTCTAATATTTATATTTCACATCCCACTATGTTTTACTTGATTAGTTTCCATTTTCCTTAGTTTCTACTTATTTAGATTTTGGAACAATATCGCCATACAATACAATCAACATTGCACACACAGTCGTGAATTTACTATAGAAGAGACCTTATTTATCTCTTTAATATTGCAAATAGTACAATTGATTGTCCAGAATTACTGGGAAAGCTGGGCTTCGTAACGCGACATATATCGTTGCGAAAACCAAGTCTACTGCGCATACCCCCAGCACGTACAAGTTATAGGCAGAACTCCTTCACAATCCGTGCGTGTAAATCGTTTAATCAACTTGCCGATAAGCTGAACTTAGATTTATTTTTTACGAGTGTGTCTCAACTCAAATATCTTCTTTCTAATACGTTTTTCAAAGTTTAATTACTATTACGATGCTTGTTTTATGTGTCTTTTTCCTACGTAAAGTGCTATATTTTAATTCTATTGTTCTTTGTATTTTACTCTGTATCTCATTAAGTTAAGACCTAGCCGACTGTTACGCTATTTAAGTACTAACATATTTGTGAAAACTTTTAAATGGATTTATAAGTATACCTGTATTATCTTGATTTACTATAAGCTTGCTGTAAGTTTTCCGAATAAATAAAAATAAATAATAAAAATAAAATAAATACCCCGTATTGTCACCAGCGGACATTGCTGACGAAGCAATCATCAAAGCTCAGACCAATATTTGTCGATCACACCAACACTTGCCCCAACCCATTGCGCCACAAAATTGTCAGTACAAACTATTTAGGCGATAAATGATGTTTCAGTACTAATACTCGTAATCAGCGAATACCATGCATCCGTAAACCCAAAATTCAGGTGGAGCACTTAATTTATGAAAACCCAATCATAGTACCAATCAGTGGTAAAGCATCATTCCGACGTCAATTAGTTCTGATAGGTTCGTTTGGCTGCGGAGGTAGCCGAAAACTTCCGACAGGCTCCGAGGGTTGCCGAGCGCAGTCCGAGCGCTCCCGAACTGATGTAGAGGCACTGTAGGCGTAGACAAGTGGCACTAAGTTAGCGTCGGAGTCGGGCGGCCGATGCCACTCCACGTGCGATGAGAGTTTCGAAATGATTGCGGAATTGCTTTGTGTATTTGAAGTGTGCAGATTAAGGTGTACGTTAACAATCACGAAAGCATTTAAATGCTGGCGTGTTTTGAATTTGGAAGGGTTATGTTGGTCTTGTTATTTTTTGCTGTTAAAAGTTTGGTTATTGGGGATTCCGATATTTGATCAAAAGCAAAAATTTTTGGCGTGTTAAAGAATCGTCGTAGTTAGGTTTCATCTGTCTGTCTGTCTGTATCAGCCCATATACGTCCCACTGCAGGGCACGGGCCTACTCTACAATCGAGAGTACGATTGAGATTGGTTAGGCCATATAGTCCTCCACGCTGGCCTAGTGCGGGTTGGCGGACTTACATACCATAGAAATTTTTATAAATCGCTATGGTATGCAGGTTTCCTCACGATGTTTTCCTTCACCGTTTTAGTGCGTGGTGATTGACTATCAATACACACATGACTCCGAAAAGTCAGAGGTGTGCGCTGGGATTCGAACCCGCGACCACCGTGAACATGTAGGCAGCCGCGTCTGGTCCGTTTACCAACAGGCCACCACGCACTTTTTAGGTTTCATCGCTCATATTTAAAAGATTTTTAATTTATAGAGTATACTAATAAATATTTTAATTTAAATCACTTTGCAATTCATGTTTGATTAATGTAGATTTACATCTTAAAAGTCAAGTTCTTCTATGCATACTCAATGAATCTAAATTTCGTATACTAAGAAATAGTAATTATACCCTTAAAATCTGATTTAGTAGTTTCGGCTCAGTCGCAAAATTTTTGCCTAAATTTAACTAGGAATGGCCATTTAGATCGATTCTAAAAGTAAACGGCAGAAAAAGAAGTTTGCACATCCTCCTTGGCGGAGTTGGTTAGACGCCGACTGTGAAACGGGAGACAGCGGGTTCCATCCCCGCACCGAATGAAATATAATAATATAGGTACATACCCATTAGTCACTTCCCTATAACACGGTTGAGGAGACCGATGGCTGGCACATGCGTCATACTCGTGAACGGGGGTGCTGCTTGTGTAGACTGGTCTGCTCAATTTGCTTATAATGATAATATTAATTACTTTGTTTTTCTTTTTTAATTCTTTTATTGCCTTTCATTGCTTTTGCTCAACAGTGTATACCGATTCCGCGGTCAGGGCGACCACACTTAACTCAGCCGTACAATATAATTATTATTATGAATAATTTATAAACTGCTCTGAATTTGAACTCCTGTATGATCACTGTATTGTAAACTTATTTTGAAAAGAGCAACGCTAGAGTTTCTTGCCCGTTCTTCTCTGGCGAAAACAGCCTTGTGAACTGGGTGGTAGTGGGAAAAAAAATATGACTGAATCTAAATAGTGTATGACATTTTATGGATTCAATAAATATTTTCATTTAATTTCATTTCATTTCAGTAACATTACACCAGTAATTCACAAGCAACACCCCTAATCACTCGCAATTAATAGTTAAATCTTCAACTTAATGTTCTTTTTGAACTTCGCATTGACACGAGAACAATTTCAAAGTACCCTCACTTAAAGCACGTACAAAACTTAGAAAATAGGCAATAAGGGGTAATTAGACAGGCAAAAACTTGTATTAAATATTCCTTCGTCTTGGACGGCTTCAGAGAACTTTTAGTTATTCGTCAGAGCAGAATGAGAGAGACTAGTTAAATTGGTACGTTACGATCCATTTGGCAGCAATTGCTTTTTGTTCTTCTGTCAATGAGATTTGTGAACTCAATGTTGCTAGTTGGTTCAAAATGTATTAATGTCTAGTATTCAGAATACAGAAACAACTAATAGGTAGAATGTTTGTTTATGTAAAATGCTTGAGTTGAAATTACTAATTAGTAAGCTTTTTATTTCGATGAATGGCTAGACGAGTATGCCGTTAACCTAATGGTAAGCGATACGACTGCTCATCAGCAGTGACACACCCAAACAACATCATGAACATCATGAATTATAAAACAATGCTTGGCATTCTACTGCGCTCGCCCTGAGACATGAGATTTTAAGTTTTAATATGTCTGGACATATTGAGACTTTGAATCGGTACTACTGGTAAACTACTGGTAGTTACTCTGGCTACAATGTCCTTCAAACCGGAACACCACAATTATCAATAGTCTATTAGACTAGACAGATGAAGGCGAAATCTGGACCATAATTCAAAGCGAAATAGTAAGTGTTTCTCTAACCATGGATCGATTGAAGCAGGTTATTTATTCGGTGAAAATAACCATAAATGAACACGAATAACTCAATCTAAAAAGGCTGCCTTTAAAAACGTGTTATTTAAAAATATAGGAATATTTTCCGCATACCAACTATGAACTAACTGTATTCACGGTATTGACAAGGCTGTTACCGACTAAATCATAGTCCTAAGGACGTAACTGCGAGGTATAACTTACATTTAGTGGCCAGTTCGTCAACCATTGCTGGGAGGAGATAATGTTGTGTAAATTTTTAGTTGAGTTAAACGGCAATGGACTATAATTTTCAAGTTACTGCGTAACTGTTGTCGCTTCCTGGATAGTTGGAGTACTGTTAGATGGTAATATAGTGTTTTGTTTTGCCTTTAAAAATAAGGGCAAAATAATATTCCGCTTGACAAATAGACGACCATTTTTACAACAACAAAGAAAAGGAAAAACATGTTGGTAACAAAACCATTAGTCTGTTTATTAAATTAGATTTACATTGCAATTAAAATAAAATGCTATTGGAGTACAGAAAAAAAAATCATTTAACAAGATCAATAACTCGAATCAGAAAAAAATATCCTTATATAAATATAATTTCATAAAACGGCTCAACCCTTCCAACCGAGCTTAGCATTAAGTATTCGGCTCGTAACCGGCTATCGTTTACAATGATGGGCACGTATTAATTCACAAGTTTTCGTACTGATGAGTGCACTCCCTTTACCACGGGGGAGGGGGGAAAGAGGGTAAGGAGAGGACACGTCCGTGACTCGCATTCCGAACTGAACCTTGAGACCGGGGCGGTTCTTTCAAGAAATTAGTTGTCACATTATGTAGCTATTATGGGTTTTCGGCTTTCGGCCAGTTAATCAAGTCCTAGAATAGGGTTCGCTCGTACGTGTCTCGTGTAATTATACAGAGTTATGCGTAGTTTTTTTTGTTTGGAAAAGTTTATTTTGGATATTCTAGTCACGGAATCGAATTGCAGGTTACAAAAACAATGTCTCTTTCGTCAATAACTAATTTATGTATATGGTTATTCATATTAAATTAATCTACGTGTAGATATACATATAAGCCTCTAGTTTAAATTTTAGAAGAGAAATTGTATTATAGTCGATACATTTCCAGGAGTGTTCAATCTATAAAGAAGCAAGCAAGCGAACGTGAACCGTTAATGAGAACTGAATACAGTCCTCAGAACCCCTACTGCACCTGGAAAAAACACTTTTCCGACTAGAAGTCACTAAATTCATTAGTCACTTCAACTTTCCTTTACCCAATTACAAAAATAAAAAACTCACTGTGTACATAATTGAACATGTTTCTAGTATCTTACGGAGCAAATTAAACTAAATAGTGGGGGCAAAAAATATGACGGCAGCGCTACCGGGCCGGCAAACTAAGTTTACCCAGCTAATTGTGAGTAATGACTCGCTGCGCTGGACAACTTCTACCTACCCTCAGTGCGCTCAACTTTTTTAAAAGGTTTTTTGTGTATCGCCTGCTGTACTGCAAATTGAGAGGTCGTAACACCTCTCAACTGAGGTGTAGGAAAATAGAAGGGCGAAATTATGTACGATTTTTTTCTTCTTTTTTTTCAGAATTAAGTTTGATATTCTTCTTTCACTTATTTGAGAGCGAGTTTAAATGATTAATATTTTGCACAAAGACCTGGCTTATATTTTTGCGATTAGCTTAGGAATTTATTGGTAATTTAAAATCGCAGTATAATCATAAATAAATAAAACGCAGATCAACATTTTTATATTCTTATTTATAAGAATAAACCGTCCCTTAAATATTATTGAAAAAAGAAAAAAAAAAAAGAATAAACCTTTTAAAATATGATTAACAACAGACATTCGATTAACTAAAATGGAAATGCTTCCCTCATTCTCAGTATGAACGTTGTACATATTTCGAAAATTGAACGCTAACAAAACTCGACGCGAGGCGCTCATTACAAATCCCAACTAATGAGTCTCTAACACCAGCCATATCGGAGAATATACCAATACCTCGAAGCTTAAATCGTATTCTGCAATTTTAACTTTATCTTACGTACTAATAAAGTAAAAATTGCAAACATCCCAATATGATTTTTACGCTCTTTCAGCCTTGTAGTATTCAATATTTAAAAAGTATCGTTTCATTTTTGAATTTCGAATCTTTTCGACAAAAAGAACAATGTCCGTAAGCAAAGTTCGTTATAGGTGCGCACATCGAACACAGAGGTGCAATTAGAACAAAAGTGGTTGGAGTGTCGAAGTGACCGCTTCAAAGCGCAATCGAGTCCCTACAATGCAACAAACTTTTCTGTGAAATGACAACGTGCCACTAATGAATGGTAGCCAACTTTTTATGTACAGTAATCTGTTTCTTTGCTAATTTTATTTTTCTCTCATTTTCTACTTTATAATTAACGGAATATTCTTGATGAGACTGCAGTTGTTACTCGAACGCGGTAAATAATTTTTTTTTTTTCTGGAAATGTAGATTGGTATTTAGTGTATAATATGTATCTATTTTCTTTTGTTTTTCTTTGTAACACCAATACACAAAGCGAAAAGACAAAAACATGATCTCATGCAAAATTTGGTTTTGGACGAAACAAATGTTGAGGTTCAAAGCAGAAAATGCTCTTAATAAGCAAATTTCCAGCGAATGAAAAATAGGAATATGATTTACAGGAAGTAATATTAACATTAAATTATAGTGAAGAAGGATGCAAGTGTAATATCGTGGTATATTTCTTAGAAACTTGTATTATACAGTATTAAAGGTAGGTAGGTACACCTCTTAAATCTAGAGATTAGAAAGATTTTAAGTTCAGCGTGTGTAAGGAATAAAAATTATAAAACGCAACTCCTTTGGACAACGCTGGTGTACACGATTTTCAGGCTTTGTGTATTAAATTGTAGCATCAGAGAGTTTCATATTTTACGGATGTCATTCGTACACGTAATCCAAATTCCGTCCATCCATTTTAAGATCTGTATCAGCCCATATACGTCCCACTGCATGGCAAGGGCCTACCTTATAATCGAGAGTACGATTCAGTGGTTAGGCCATTTTAAGATACAACATAAAAGTGCCTTTTATTTTTTACAATAGCTG
Source organism: Hyles vespertilio (assembly GCA_009982885.2). Classification (NCBI taxonomy): domain Eukaryota; kingdom Metazoa; phylum Arthropoda; class Insecta; order Lepidoptera; family Sphingidae; genus Hyles; species Hyles vespertilio. Next base: position 22,189,478 of record CM042807.1, read on the forward strand.
TTCGAAAATTAAAACATAAAATGATATAATTTAAATTTCGAACACAAAGTTATGTTCAACGGGTAATTTTAATTCGGCAACTCATAATAGCGTTCGATTTTTAAAATGATCCCGCGTAATTAATTACCGTTAAAATGAACGTCGTATTAATTATAATAATTGAACGTTATCCATTTCAGTAGATTACGTTGGATCTAATTATTACCGGCGCGGCGTGACGTCACGCCCGGCGGTTTAATATTGTGCCCGCCTTAAGATATTGCGTGGCATTTATGGATTTTGAATTTTAGATGTTATTTGCAGCTATGTGTTGTGTACAAGATTTTGTTATTATTATTTTAGTATTATAAGGCGCCTAAAATGATGGCTCAGAAGCATTATTTTATGCACATTAATAAAATTTTAATTAGAGTAATTCGTAGTAAAGATATTTTGATAATTTTATTTTGCTTAGTACGTACTGCTTCGAGGTAGGTTGATAGACTTTTCTTGTAAATTGTAAATGTAATAAACGAATAACTTAAAAACACTTTAGTATTATAGTCTATGTTTAAAATACGGATATGTTAAAATCTATTTTTAACATTACGTTTAAAATATATTACTCGTATCAGATCAGTGTTCTTGACATCTAAAGGTGCGGAGCTTCTATCATCACTAACGTACATCTAAGAAAGAAGATATCTGGGTATGGAGACTTAAGAAATTGTTTTAACATCCGGCCATGAAATTAGATACGGATAATGGGACTATCCGGGTCACGGTTTAATTTCGCTTGTCTTAATGAACGACGGTGAGCCGGGTAACCGAATATTTAGTCTCGGTCTTGGTTTTTCTTGTTATTGTAATTTAAAACCTATTTTGGGTAATTAAGGTTGGTTTTTGGTTTAGTTTTTTGTAGGTGTGTGTGTGTGTGTAGTCTCTTGACTACAAAGCATTTCTTTGGCAAATTATCGCTAAGAAAGGCAACAACACAAAAAACGAGTCGCTTTTTTTTTAAATTTTTGTTTGGATTGTGTCTGAAGTCACTAAAACTATCACCTAGGTTGGTTTTCGGTCGCAGTCTGGGTAAATCCTGTATGTACTCATTTCAATTCATGAGTTATGATGATTTTGGCGCATAATCTAAGTTGTATAATTATTAATTTCCGTTTTTAGATAAATTTTATGTTACTATACTTATTTTAGATAAACTTACCGTTGCTGCTCTCGTACTGAACCAGGGCGTGTGTGAGTTTGATTCCTGCGGACAAAACAAACATGATATTAGAAACTGTACGAATTACAATTAATAAATAGTAACTAATAAATACATTCAAGGTGGTAAAGGTCGCGGGACGTCGCTGGATGCAGGCTGCCTCCAACAGGTCACTGTGGAAATCATTGGGGGAGGCCTATGTTCAGCAGTGGACTTCCTTTGGCTTATGGATGGATGGATGGAAATACATTCAACAGTCACATACATTGCCCTAACCCGATATTAAGATGGAGTTCATACTTCATATGAAATTACATAGTTTATTGTTTAATAAAGGTCAATATTGATTGACTAATTTTGTACAACATTACATCGGCTCTTCAGTCAGCAAATATCATCTAACAATAAAAATATAAAGAAAACAAAATTAATTGCTCTTAAACACGTTATTTTTTCTCCTGTCTGTTTATTTAGACAATACAGGGTATATCAAGACTGCTACCGAAAACGAAGCTGAGTGGTATTTTTGATGACTTCAGACACAATGCAACAAAATTTTGTGCAAAAAATTGTGACGATTTTTTTTGTTATTTTTTTTCTATGGTCGTATTAGGATAGTAAATACATAGATTTTTCTTAAATAATAGTGTACATCCTTTTATTTTTAAGGATGCTATGGTATGCAAGGCTATTAATTATAATTTTAGCAAAAACTATGGTTTTACCACCCAAACTCGACGATATTTAAAAAAAAATAAAAAAAAATTGTCGCTTTTCATAGCGAAATTTTTAGTTGCATTGTGTTTGTAATCACTAAAACTACCACCGAGCTTCGTTTTCGGTAGCAGTCTTGATATACCCGGTATATTCGAAACTGGTTTTTTTTTTTCTAAAAAATGTAGCTTCTGGCAATAATCTTCAGCGTTTTAAACAGTTAAAAAACCTTACCTATCCTTGTTCTATTTAAAAGATAACTTTCGCAAATATCACAATTTTAAAAACGTCGCAATCATTACCATTATATCAAATCAAATCAAAACATTCTTTATTATATATTTTGAATAACAACAAAGAAAAATCTACATATTAATAACTAAGAAAATACAGACAATAATTCCAACGTCACCCACAGAGTAATATAGCACGCAGATATCTCTGCACGTGACGTGTATCGGGCGGGTTCACTGCTTACGCGCCCTTTCGAATCCACTTCACGCGTGATTTACTCCTCTGAGAATGGAAGCGGAGATGGCTGTTCTTGTTTTCTTTTGATTGTTTTGTATTAATAAAGAAGAGGAAGATCAAGTTTTAATGGCAAAATGAGTGTAATAATGTTTTGGTTGAAAATCTTCGGTCGGGTATATCAATATTCGCATTTAAGTTACTTACTGTTTGTTTAATTTGCTTACTTATGTTTATCATTAATTAGGAAGTAAATGTTTATATTGTAGTATTCTAATTTAAAGTTAAGGCTCTATATTTCCTATAGACACATTTTATTAGTTTATTAGAAACACGTAGAAATTTTATATGAGTAGCGTAAAATTGTTATTTGTAACCTAACTGTTGGCGATACGCTTTATAGGGTCACGCAACTCTTAAATATCTAGATAAGCGATATCTACTTCTCTACTTTATGAAAATTATAACTGCTTTAAAATGCATTGTCGTTTAATCGTGTAATTCGATTTTAATTTGTTTTATAACATGTATTATTTTATAGATTCAATCACTGTTTGTGCTAAGTGGCCTATATAATGTTAGCTTTAGATTTGAGCCCGCACCGAGTTAAATATTTTTGTCATAAATATTTGTTTCGGTTTCGCAACTCTAATGTAGTCATTTGAAAACGCAATGATGTCAAAGGCAGTAATCAAGCACAGATAAATGTGTTCAATGAGTAGATAACTTATTTGAAATTATAAAAACGTTGTTTAATAGTTATTATTAAATAAAAAGTTATCTTACATAAAAAGTACCTACACATGCCTTTGACAAAAAACCGGTAATATACTGAAAATCACTCGTATTACAATCGTATATAATCCAAGGCTGTATCATTTTGTGGACGGCAACCTAAGCCTGGCTTAACCCGATTGTGTCAATACAACCCACAAAACTAATCAACATAACATTGTAGATTTGGTACAGTACACGCGTGTAGTCGCAATATGCAGTAAATAAGGATATCGGTCAGCGCGATTATCCGCCGCTCACGTTGTGCGAGTGCGCGTGTAATGAGACCATTGCCTCTGTTCTATACTACTCTGTGATGGTAAATTTATTTTATACAACTAACCTCATTGGTTTGTTTTTTTTTAGATCAGTGAAATCCCAGACTCTTCTTTAAATAAACGGATTGATTAAGACTTATACAGGGTATATAAAGACTGCTACCGAAAACCAAGCCGGGTGGTAGTTTAAGCGACTTCAGACATAATGCAACAGAAAATGTTGCAAAAAAAAGCGTCAATTTTTTTTTGTTATTTTTTTCCTATGGCCATTTTTGGGTGGTAAATACATTTTTTCCTAAAATAATAGTATATACCCTTTTATTTATAAATACTCTAAGGTATAAAAGAGTTTAAATTATTATTTTAGCAAAAACTATGGATTTCCCACCCAAAAATGACGATATTTAAAAAATCATAAAAAAAAAATTGTCGCGTTTCTAGGCGAAATTTTTAATTGCATTGTGTTTGTAGTCACTAAAACTACCACCCGGCTTCGTTTTCGGTAGCAGTCTTGAGATACCCGGTATAAGTAATAATTTGTACTGACGCATGCAGTAGCTTAATAAAAGGTTTTTGTTTTTATAATTCCATTAGACTTTTCCTCTGTACAATTACTTTTTCGATGAATCTAATTATTGTTTTGTATTTAATTACCTATGTATACGTGTGACGATAGGGATCTTTGAGACCAAACGATACTGGTGAAAAAGGTAGTATAAAAAACAAAATATAGACGGAGTGCATTTCTGTCTTTAGATCTGTGTCTAGCATAAATTACATATCAATTATTTTATTTTATTTTTTATTTTTATTGTTTAAGGACAAACAGTGGTAATTACATTATATTACAATATTTAAATTTAAAAAAAAATCCCACAATAAACTAAATGCGTTACCTTTAGTTGCCACTGCATGCATTGATATTTAGGAAAAAAATAGCAAAAAAGTAAACATAACATTAAATTTAAAGAAAAACATAGAAATATTTACGGCTTGAACTACTAGCCATAAATAGGGATACATATAAATTTATCACTGTAAAAGCTTGAACTAAAATGAACTTATTAGATAGAACAATAATGCAAAAGTATGCGACTGTAAGAATTTAAATATTACTTTTCAAAGCTTTTAAGACTTCAGTTTCAAAGCATTTTAAGGAACTGCCAAAAATATCGACGGACTGTCCTAGAGAGTTGTGTGTGCGTGAAAGCCTCGGTAGTGCGGAGTTAAATCCAAGTTTAGTTCTTGCCCCCCGTGGATACAACAGATCCAGAGGCCGCCTCGGCAAACGGCTAGGGACGCGCAGAGTCACCAACTCTAGTAGTGGTGAGCAGTCAACATGGTTTCTTAAAGTTTTATATAAAAATTTCATGTCAAGAAATTTCCTCCTGTCATTTATGCTTATCATATTGAAGTAGTTGAGCCTCTCTGTATAAGACATGGTATTTTTTTTAACTCTACTGTGATAGGCAAGATGTCTCGTAAATCTTTTTTGGATGCGTTCAATTCGTAGCTGATGTACATTATAATGTGGAGACCAGACAACACTGCAATATTCTAATATAGATCGGACATAAGTGTTGTAGAGTACTATTTTCGTGTGTGAATTTTTAAATATCTTGCCGTTTCTCAATACAAATGCAAACATTTTGGACGCCTTACAAATAATTTCGTCTATATGTGGAAGAAATGTTAACTTCCCATCAAAGATAACCCCTAGGTCACGTATTGTATTGGTGTCTTGCACGGGTATGTCATTTATGTTATATACTGTGGGATAGTTATTATGTTTCCTAGAGAATTTGATGTGATGACATTTAGAATAGTTTAATGTTAAATTGTTCTTAGAACACCAAACTGCTAAATTATCTAGATCATTTTGAAGTAATAAGCTGTCTTCTGGTAACTTGATGACCTTGCATATTTTAAGATCATCAGCGAAAAGAAAGATTTGGATATGTTTAATTGAATCTGTTATGTCGTTGATAAGTACGTTAAATAACCAAGGACCTAAGTGGGACCCCTGTGGCACTCCTGAACTAGCGATGTATGTAGCCGATTCGTAACCTTTAACAACTACATATTGTTGACGATTTTTTAAATAAGATTTAAACCAATCTAACAGTGTCCCATATATACCGTAATATTGTAATTTTCCAATAAGACTATCAATACAGACTTTGTCGAACGCTTTTGAAAAATCTGTATAAACAGAATCTACTTGGAACCCAGCGTCAACTGATTGTATGAGATAATCAGAGTAAAGTACCAAATTTGTGTTAGTAGATCTGCTATGTACAAAGCCATGTTGAGCATTACTAAGATGTTGCTTAAAGTGATATTTCAAGTGAGGATACAAGAGTGACTCGAAAATTTTGGCGAAAACAGGAAGTATAGAGATGGGTCTGTAATTTGGTATGTACTCGCGGTCTCCAGATTTATACATTGGCACTACCTTAGCTCTTTTCCAGACTTCTGGAAACTGTCCCGTTGTTAATGATTTATTGTAAATAATAGTAAGAGGCAGGCTCAGTGCAGATGCACATTTTTTTATAAAATACGACGGTATACCGTCGGGACCAAAACCTTTATTAGGGTCCAATCTTTTTAAGAGTCTTTCAGTTGTGGGACATGTAATATGTATTTTGCCTATGGTGTTAATGTCGTTCGGATTACCATCAGTCATAGTAGCTGTTTTTAGGGTATTAATGGATCTAGTGTAGGTGGAAGAGAAATATGATGCAAACATATTACATATGTCTACGCCCTCTGTCGCTATTGAGTTATTGAAGCTCATTTTACATGGGTAATCATTAATTGAGTTGTTTTTCTGTTTTATGAACGACCAAAAGTACTTTGGATTGACAGTTATTCTCTCTTCAATATATTTAACATAATCATTGTAGCAGAGTGTGGTTAATGCCTTACATCTTTTGTTTAAAATATTTAGTGAAATACCATCTAAGGGATTCTTATATATCCTATATTTGTGTAGTAATTTTATCTTTTCTTTATTTAATTTTATCATTTCTTTGGTGTACCAGCATGGATATCTATTACTACGAATTTTAGTTAAAGGCACGTATTGTTTAATAATTTTGTTCAGAACATTGTAAAACTTATCTACCATTTCATTGACATTACAGATTGTAGAAATTTCTCCAGGCCAGTCCAGCTTATCTAATTCGTCAATAATTTTCTCATAATCAGCTTTGTAAAAGTTATATTTAACATCTCTATAATTAGGCTCGAGATAATTTACATTTTGTGTATTAATAGATAGTTCTAGTGGAACATGCAGAGGGTCTACATTTGCCAAACTATCAGATGATGCTTTGGCTTGTATTGTTGTTACATTAGATAACACTAAATCCAAAACCTTACCTTTGTTGTTACATACAAAATTATATTGAGCCAAGTTATTAAGACAAGCAAAATCTATCAGCATTTGACCCAAGGAGGATCCTCTATTCTGTGAAGGAGCATTAGCTCCGGGAAGTGACCAATTGATAGAACTTAAATTAAAATCTCCCACGATACAGACATTAGACACACCTTCAGAAATGCTGTTATAATGATCTATGAAGTGTTCCAAAATATTACGATTCACTGGAGGCGGAATATATATTGCACACAAATTGATACTGTAATTATCTGTATGGTCTATTTTTCGTAAAGGCTTTCTTTATCTTTAAGGCGTGAAGCTCGCAATTTTCTTGATACAGCAATTAATACTCCGCCTCCGTTCTTATGTCTAAGGAAGCCCGTGTTCTCACGATCCCTTCTATATACAATGTAGCGGTTGTCAAATAGTTCCGAATCTCTTATACTACTATTTAGCCATGTTTCTGTAAGTATTACAACATCAAAGTTAGAGCTAGTGATGTTACAATAGAATTCATGGGTCTTGGTGCGAAGACCTCTTACGTTCTGGTAATACAACTTAATACAATTGAATTTTAGTGATTAAGATACCAATCCAAATACCATAATTAAAACAGCAATAAATAGAGTGATGGATGCTAATTAATTTTGTCGAGCACATGGTCATCTTTCACGTATATGAACTCTGAGGTTTCCGTTTTTTCGCATAAATACCCGGCCTTGCTTCACCCACACGAACTTGTATCCTTTTTCTTTTGCCTTCGATCGAGCTGCTGCATGTAATTTTCTATTAATGACACACTCCATAATTTTTGCTCCATCCAACTCACCCAAACAATTACAGCGAATTCAAATGTTATTCCATGGGAGTGGACCGGGGCATGTCGGCTGCGCATTTTACACGAATCCCCCCGGATTAAACAGTTTGGTTTGAAGGCGTTTGACGTCCCCTACCTCCCCTCCCCCCTACAAAGGAGATGGTTCCTAATTACGACACAGACCGTTATGCAAATGGTCTCTTTGTCTGTAATAAACATGGCCGGTGCTTGCGGTGGCGAGCCAAATTGCCGGACTTGGCCCTCCGGCCGCCCAGTGCGATCCCTGTCTTTTTGCTTTCAATTGGAATGTTCTGGAGTGTATTATTGGTGGGAATAGTGTGAATATTGTTGGGAGATAATATTTTTTATAGACATTGTGGAATTGAGGTGTTTCAAAATGACCGTAAGTTTTATTGGAACAGTGAAAAATAATTTGTATTTATTGCTTCGTTATTTTGTTAAAAAATACTATAAACTTACTATAATATTGGTTCCATTTAATTGGATATGTTAAGACCTAAGCTCTTGTCCAGTGTTAAATTTACAAAGTTATGTTTTTGAATCTTCCTGCCAGACTCATTCGTGTGAACCATGTCATTGAACATATATAAAAAACCTAAAAATCAACTGAAACTCGTCCCGGTAATTTTTCATGACATGCCATCCAGGACGAGGCGTTTAAACGCGTCCGGGGCACAAAAATCCAGACTTTATTGCCCGGTTATTGTTTCATATAAATCGACGGGTGAACGGCCATCAAAACTCGCGACGACGTTTAGTTGCGAAAATATTCATTTTTCACGCGTACTCATATTTCCGTTTGCAAAAAAGTGTTTTGTTCGTATGCTGACGGTACAAAAGGTGCCTGTCGGTGCCTGTCCGTGCCTTCTGTCGGTTCTGCCAGGCCTGGCCGCCATGTCGACGCTAGTTGGTGAATTTCGGCGTTTTAGGCTCGCACGTTTGGCAAGTCGTTACCGTTGTCGCGAGCAAAAAGTCCGCCCTTTGTAATGCGCGTCGTGTCGCGCTTTTAAATTTGAATGGTGCATTAACGTCAATTGGAGTTTGAGTGAGATTAGATGGGCTATTTCGACGTGGGTGAGATGTATACTGCAAGCTAGTTTCTTTATGAGAAGAAAGTAAGTTCGTACATCCATAAAGGTTTGCGTGATAAATAAAATTCTTAAAGGTGTTCTTTATCTGTATTAGCCCAGATGCAATGTAGAGGAGTAAGACGATTGTAGAATCTTGAGAACGATTTCGAGGGTTGAGGCCGTACAGTTTATCACCCTTTGCTACTGCGGATTAGGGGACAGAGATGTTTTAAGACTTGTCGTGTCGTTTCTGAAACATGCGTCAACATATAATTTGATGCCAGGGATATTTTAAAAAAATGGATATCACAACATTTTGGGCCCCTCTCGCCCCTGTCACACATTTTCACACTTCGTCGACCCCTTAACGTATGACGTAATTTGTGGATGGTCCCTAATTTAAGGAACAAGTCCAGTTTCGTAACACAAACATCAGTAGAAACATAAACTATGATAAATACCCGAAACATCTTAGACACAACTTTTACCAACTCCCAATTGAGACCCCGAAACTTAACGCCCGACTGAAATCTAATTACTGTTGGATACGTATCACTGCAGTTAATTTAACTAAATCGCGATCGGTTAAGTTTCATTCGGGAGTTGTTTGAGCTGTGTTTAAACAGACCCTTGGCTAATCAAAGGGGATTGCTGAGATTGTCAATTAATTGATAGTGTCCGATGAGGTACTGCGGTGGAGTGGGTTCGAAGCTGCGTATATTTGGAAGTTGAAATTAACTCTGCCTTGGTGGAGTAGTTATACTACGGTTTTTTACAAAGCCGTGGTCTCGGGTATAAATCCCTGGTCAGGCAGGTGATATTGGATTTTTGTATTCATTATTAGGCCGGTGTCAGAAATTTGTGCCGGCGATAGGCCCGCCCCCTATCATATTGTGGGACGGAACATATAAGGCGAAATGCGGGTGTACTGGCACCTCTGCCAACCCCGTCTGGGAAAAAGGCGTGTGTTTACGTATGTAAATTTTATTGGTAGTTTGATTATGGAGAAGTCGTAATTGATGCAAAGATTATTTTAACTATTTATTTACTTTTTTATCATTAAAACCTGTTTTTATCTTATCCCTGTTTTAAACGAAAATATTTTTTTTCCAAAATGCGACACCAGGGCGAATCTATCGCAACGTCATGTACGAGGTATTTTCAAACTGTAAAACTCAAAGTAGATTATAACTGGGAACTGAAAGCAGGACTACACAGTCCCACATAGATATGATTATAATAGATTGAATAATAAACTAACAGCGTTAAACATCGATACTATTGTTTAGTATATTCCGTAAATATTGTACGAATCTGGTTCGCTAATGGAGCGGGTTTTAACTGTAAATAACGATGCATTGAGCTCTGTATGTAATGTAATGACAATTAGCCGCGCTATTGTTGGCCTACGTGATGGCAAACAAATTGAAAAGTTCCTGGGTGGCGTGAAATGTAAGCGACAGACTTTACGTTAGGCTGAGTTTGCTTGTGACTTTTAGGCTGGTAATTTCACCCTTCAGTGTAATGGAATATATTGGCTTGGATATGTTTCTGGTATTGACAATATCCATGATTGGGAATCCAATAATAGGAATGATTGCTTACTACGCGAGCACAAGCGTAGAATGCTCATTTTATCAATTTAAAAAAGTTTATAATACGAATTAATTGGTTAGAAAATTACACTCTGTAAAATATTTATTGTGTCCATATTTCTGCTCCGTTGGCTGGTTGGTTTTGGTGCCATTTTTCGGTTCGAGAGTCCGCCTCCCGGTTATTCCTCCTCCATTTCACCCGATCTTCGGCATCCTCAATAGTAAGGCTATTAACCCCTCATATATTCCTTGATGACATCTAGCCAGCGCTTCTATGGTCTACGCCCCGGTGGAGGTCCGGGAATATTGAGGATCAGGCACTAATTGCCGATGCGCTCCTGTGGTTTCCTTCATTGTTGTGGCCATATTTCTGTCTTACAATATGTTTATAAAACCTGGCATGGTAAAGTCCAGAAAGATTCCGAATGGGCAGCCTAATCTACACAACTTTACGTGCCTGCCTGTTTATTTGGTGAAAGTAAAAAAATAAACTTTTGAATCTAAACCAGCCCACCGCTTGTAACTTAACCCCTATCACTCGTTACATTATGTACGAAATATTGACTTTAAAATATGTGTCAGCGTATTATGAATGTTTGTGCAGCGCGGGCGAGCGTTTAAACTGCGTGCTTACTGCTTGCAAACAAATCTTTGCGCACTGCACTGCCAAATGGAATTATTACTGTTTTCATTTATGTTACAGGTATTTATTCATGTATTATTACTATAGCATCTTTAACTGACTTCGGAATGATTTGTGTATCAATCAATCACCACGCACTATAATGATGAAGAAAAATATCGCAAGAAAACCTGCATACTTGTACCACAGTGATTTTTAAGAATTTCTATGGTATGTATATGCGGACTATATGGCCTAACCTCTCTCTATCGTACTCTCGATTAGAAGAGGCTCGTGCCCTGCTGCATATGGGCTAATAAAGTACAGTGCTAAGGCATATAAAGAGAGTGGTAGGGCCATTCTCTAAGTTGTTGTTTTTGTCTCACTTGTCTTTAACTCGCAACCAAATCAATCACAAAGTGAAATTAATAGGATTTGGGAATAGACAATTATCCAATTCTTCATAATAAGTGGTAAAAAAACTCTTTTGGGCTATGTAAATAGAAGAAAAACCCATACAGACTGCATAGCTAGCAGCACACGTTTTCACAGTTAGCGTTACCTTTGAGCCGGTGTAAAAACGTGTATTTTTGGCCATGCATTTGCACTGTTGCATATTCCGAGCAAGAAGGGAAGCCTGTCAAAACATTGTCATTCGGTGTAGGCGTTTTTGACGAGCCAGCGACGAGCACTTCATATATGGTAATTGGTGAATTACAGAGGAGTGAACGTATGAAAAGGGAAGCTGGATCGATTCGTGGAGAGGAATGTATGTCATGTATTGGGAATTCTCAGTGAGACTTATAGATGGTTATTGATTACATAGAGATAAGATCATGTCTTTGCCTCAAATTATGCCAGAGAGACCAACATTGTTATTTACAATGCATCGAGTTCTATCTATCTCAAGATGTCAGTTAGTACTTCTTCTAGTTTATGATACATCGATGGTTACGTAATTGACTTAATTAGTCTTTTAGAAGTAATAATAATAAAAAAATGTGATTTCGCTGCATTTGATGACCAAATATTTTAAAATGTTTGTTTTTTAATTTGGACTTCTTATTGATTACTATTTATAACAATTAGAAACGGATTATTTTGTGCAACTAATGCTTTAAACGTTTATGATAATATTAGTTATTCATATTTTATTTATCGTTTCTAAAGCACTTTTTGTCGTATATCTGAGAAAAATAAAAAAAATAAAAACACATTAACATGCAGAAATACAACGGCTCTAGTACAAACCATGGCACTGATTGCAGTGTCGAGAGGTAAGTCGACAAATACTCGAGAAACCCGTTACAACCCCTGCATCCTGCGTAAATAATGCGAGGGTGAAAAAATGTCTTAACGAACAAACCGAATGAAATGTTTAGAACTGTTTTGACAAGGGACTGGTGCGACTCATTATGGTACGGGGACGGATAATTGGAAGGGATTTTGCCTTTAGGCTGGGCAGACCAATATCTTATACTATGTATGTGACTGTTGGGTGTAATTATTTGTTCATATTATAAAATACTAATATACATGCTTTTAAGTCAAGGGTCTGTATATATTCGGAAGGAAATAATTTAGATACTTAGAATGCTTTGTATGGCAATTGTTATGTGTATTCTCGATGATCAAAAATATAACAATGCATGGTGTTCAAATGCCTGTATTCTGTTTTCTCCTTTTGGTATATGTGTTGGTGGTGTTTGCATCCATGTTATTTAGTAATTCTGTATCTGTATCAGCCCATATACGTCCCACTGCAGGGCACGGGCCTATTCTACAATCGAGGGTACGATTGAGAGTGGTTAGGCCATATAGTCCACCACGCTGGCCTAGTGCGGGTTGGCGGACTTACATACCATAGAAATTCTTATAAATCGCTATGGTATGCCAGTATTTATGTTTAAAAGTTAAAAACTTAAAATTTCAAGAATATTTACAAAAGTATTTAGTAATTACTTTTGTAAATATTCTTCTGCTTTAAAATTATTCATTTGTTTATGCGATGAATGGCAAGATGAGTCTGTCATTCGCCCGATACAAAACCCATAATGAATTACTAAGCAATGCCTGGCATTCCACTGCGCTCGCCATCCTGAGGCATAAGATGTTAAGTCTCTATATATCCAGTAGTTACTCTGGCTACAGCGTCCTCTGAACCGGAACACAACAGTGCATCTACACTGCTGATTGGCGGGAGAAACGGACATCCCGGTGGTACCTGCCCAGACAACCTCTAACATATGAAAGACCTACCAACAGTAATATTGAAAATGAATAGCTAAACTATACAAATAAGAATTGTAGAGTTTTCGTAGCATCATCGTTGAGGGGAGTGTCAACGCACATTGACAACTAATTGAGTATGTATAAAATAAAATGTTGCTTGAAGTGTATACCAAATTATTTTATTTATTTATTTATTTATTTAATCTTTATTGTACACTGATTTATTATAACTACATAAGGGATACTATAAAATACAAAAGTACAAAAGGCGGTCTCAAATTATATCATACAAATAACAAAGTACCTTGGTTGCACAGTTGTATTACGGTATAATCGCAAACCTGTGGTCTCGGGTTCGAATCCCGGGTCGGATAATATTGGATTTTTCTATTCATTTATCAGCTCAGTCAGGAATTTGTGCCAATATGGCGATTGGCTCGCCAGCTATTACATCGTGGGACAAAAATACATGGCGAAACGTGGGTGTCCTGGTCGCACCATTGCCTACCCCTTCTGGGAAAAGGCGTGTGTTTATGTATGTAAATAAAGAATATAAAAAGTAACCTACATTTAATGAACCTTATTAATCTTGCTTCCTCAAAATAACTTCTCCACCGATCCACAAGCTACGGCCATATTTTCGCGCACAATGCATACATAATTCATAAACATTCAAATTATTTGGTCAATGACGCATGTATATTCATGCCGACTTCGTGAAATTGCGGCCGGATATTACCATAGCGATGTCAACCGGCCGGGCGAAGAATTACTCAACCGGTCAGCTGAAACGGTGTGGTAACTTTACAATAATCTTTTCTTTTGATAGCAAATAATACTTCTTGATGTATTCCATTCTTTTGTGATGATTGGTTTAAACATGTGATTGGAATTTGGAGGAATGAATAACTACATATTAACCATAATATCTTATCTTAATATTATACATCCATTATTTAAGCCTCTGTCCATTTTGCATTCTTTTGGCGATCGTGTGTCCTATTTTGTCCCGTCATATTCCGGTTAAAGACAGTACTATCCTATTGATTTCTTCAACTTTTATTTACCATCCACCGCCCTTAACTAAACTCCTCCAGCTGAAGAAGTGCACATTATTTACGGGACCATTCATACCCGTCGCCGAAGTGTTTAATCTGTATATCTACGAACAATGGCGCCGAAACAACACAAGATAAATGTTACCCGCAATGAGTTCGTTTCATTCTTTTGTGCGATTGATTGCAGATAATTCGTGATTCCGATTATATGGGAAATTGTTTTGTTTATCGGTGAGTTTTTTCGGGTTGTGAATTGTTTATGGCAATATGGCGTATGTTGTGTAGAAAGTACGACAGTTAAAATGATCAAACATTTTTAAACGATTGAACGTTGCATAAAGTTATCAAATTAGAGATGTTATTAAAATCGTGTAATGCACTATTGTGTTCCGGGTTGAAGAATATTGTGGCTAGAATAACTAGTGGACATATCGAGACTTAACATCGTATGACTCAGGATGGCAAACGCCGTGGTATCAACAAGCATTGCTTTGTAATTCATGGTGTTGTTTGGTTTTGTTTTTATAGATGATCCATCGTGACATGCACGTTTCGTCATACATTGCAAAAAAAGAAGTTTCTGAATCAGATTTTGCTTAAACAAAGAAGATTTTCGTCTTACCAAACACTAGATCTCATAATCAAAATTCATACATCTTCTCACAACGACCAACCCAAAACACAAATAAAAGAAATGCCAACATAATCACATTCCATTTCATTAATCACGATTGCACCAAGCAATTCATACAGCACGTGAAGCGTAGGACTTAATCCTAAACCCGCTGCAACATGATTGAAGATCGCTGCCTTGCAATTGAACAGACTGATAAATTCTAGACGCAGTCCGTATAGCTCAGGACGATTTGCTAAATGCACTATCGAATGTGTTTGAGGAGCTTATACATCTATACCTTGTAGTGATTAAGGTTTATCGAAGGTAGGTACCAACAGTGTGACATTAACCAAATCCTGAAGGGAAAGGATGGCTACTGCTATTCCGACTGATGTCTAGTGCAGAACAAAAGAATGAGCAGAAAATAGTATATCTACTGTTGAATTTGAAGCAAGAAAAGAAGAGGATCCAACTAGAACCTTCCGGGATCCAAATCTACTCCATCTAATCGAGGAGTGTCTAATAGCCAATGGGTAGCCTCCAAGCGCCTTTGAAGTACCCTCAATCGAGATCATCATAGGCGCCTAAATTTTTCGGGACATGACTTTGATTACGACCCAAGCATCTTATGAAAAAACATATTCAAAAGTTATAGGTAAATTAAGTATAAAGTAACTTTTCGGTAAGCTTTTATTAGTTATCACTATTGGAAAATTTTTAAATTCAACATGATGGCAAATGACAAGCAGTTTCGTCCTCAGTTCGACAAACAACATCCTGTTCTGGCCAACCCGCCTGCAAACCATGAAGAATATTCTAAATACTTTTCATGCCTAAATAAAAGATATTCTTTATAAGAGATGTAAGATCAACAATGGACTTAAAAGTGATATTATATTCAGTAATTAAACGATCTAGACCAATAGCAACACTGAATAGGTGAGTAATGCAAATGTCGTCATACCTACATATGAGGTGAAAAACGTTCCGTTCCACGCTCATACATTACATGTATTTGAACTGTGCTTAATGAGCTGTTTGGGAATTGTGTATTTACTTGTGTTTCGTGTAATGTGCGGTTATGGTTAATGGAAATTGAGTTTGGGTCGATGCGGATCCGGCTCGAAGGACCAAGTTGCTAAGTGTACGATGTACGGGTTACGTTTTAGTAAGATGATATAATATGATCATTGTACTGTCTTTGTTTAACATTATCAGGTTCTATAATTAAGTGGTTAGAGTTTAGAATTACATGTAGGTGTAACATAGGGCTTGGTGACCGGTTGGTTAACGGAATAGACGCGACTGTAGCGTCGCGACATAGGTCACGTATTCGAATCCCACGACACATCTCTGACTTTTCGTAGCCATGCGTGTATTGATAGTCAATCACCATGCACTATAACCGTGAAGGAAAATAACGATAGGAAACCTGCATACCATAACGATTTGTAAGAAACTCTATGGTATGTAAAGTCCGCCAACCCGCACTAGGCCTGCGTAGCAATAACCACTCTCAATTATACTCTTGATTGTACAGGAGGCCTGCTGTGGGACATATATATGTATATATGTAGGCTATATGTATATATATGGGCTATATAGTACAGTTATATTATATCTTGGCTCAATACTAAGTATTTTTTACGAAATTAATCTAAAATATTGTTTCTGTTCGAAAAATGTAGTACAGGGCCCTCTTAGGCTGGTTCTTCGTAGAATTTCTAGCAGTTTTTGTTATAAGCGAGAGATGAGAGTGTCCGTGTACAACACTTCAATATGCCTACACCCAAGAATAGACTAGAACATTTAACTACCAAAACACCTATTTCTATTACCGACATCTCCTTTTCATACAAACAAATCAATAATGGCAATACAAAGCGCGTTGAACTACATGCCGCGCTGCGATCGCCGACGATTCGTCTAGTGCGCGTATTTTACCGTATCAGAGCCTGTGAACTCAGATTTATGTAGCTGAGAGTATTCTCCCTAGATAGTGTAGAGTATCTGGCCACTTGTAATATTATGTATCTGACCACACACTTATACTGAATACCGAACGTGTACCTTTTAGAAAAGTCTGTCGTCAATATATTGTCATGGTGATAAATGTCTTTCTTTTACTTTGCACATTTATTAATATATTACACATAGATGCGTAATAACGCTGCTAGATTTCACGAATTGAAGGTTTCCCCTCTATTTCGGATATTTTGATAACCTAGAGACTAGCGGTCCGGCCTAACCACGCCGGGGGGCCGATACACTTTTCAAAACGGCGGCAAAAATGTTCGATTCCGTCTATCGATATAGAATATCGACCAATCGGACCACAAAAAACGAATAAAATCTTTTCAAAACGTATTTGCTAGATTTTTCACTATTGTTTCCCTCCTATAGGACAAAGCGTGATGATCTATAGGGTGGTGTGAACTCAGATTTCTGTAGCTGGAGCATTGTCTATACGTGGTGCGGAAAGGTGGTGCTAGAATTAACCAATTGAAGATTTCTGCTCTATTTCGGATATTTTGACTTTTGAAACCGTGAAAGAGATTATTTTTAAGCGTCGTATTTGTATAATATGTCATTGTTTTTAAGACATAATTGTTTTAGGGTAGTCCATTGAAATGTTACATGAGCTTTGCATTTTTTAGAGGACGCAATTTTATTTTTGGGATATGTGTGGGCGGTCAATAGAAGCTTAACCTCAAGTTTGTGGGGTTGCCACCCTTGTCCCCCGGCCGCCATCTTGGAAAAAGGGTGAAAAAACTTTTTTCGCATTATCTCGGAAAGTATACGTCTTACGAAAAATTTGTAAATACATAATTTGTAGCTAATTGTATTGCCTACAAATATGTTTATATAATTTTTTGCCCTAAAATAAAAAATGAAGAAGTTATAAGCAAAAAAGAGAGTAAATATTTATAAAAAACATATTTTTTTCTCTATAACTTTTTATGAAAAAAATCTCACTTTTTTTCTTTTTTTTATATATATATTAACCTATCCTGTGCCACTGATGGGCAAAGGTCTCCCTCAACTCCTTCTACTTATCCCTATCAGTTGCTGATGCCATCCAAGTGCTGCTAAATTGGTCGAGATCGTCGCGCCACCTTTTCCGAAGCCTGCCGCGTGGCCTCTCGCCATCCTTAGGCATTCATTGATTGGCAATCTTTGCCCACCTTTTCGGGTGCATCCGGGTGACGTGGCCCGCCCAATCCCAGTTTAGTTTATCTTATTTCTGTGCAACATTCTTGACTCTGGTTATGGAGCGCAAGGTGTTAGTGGGTGCTCTGTCCATGCGTGTTACGCCTAACATCCTGTGCTCCATAGTTTTTTGACAAACCTGGACATGGGCCTCTGAAGTTCGGTCAAAGACCAGGATTGAGCACTATATGTGAGAATTGGTATGATAAAAGCCGAAGAGTCTACTTTTAAGAGAAACGGGAAGATTTCCCTTAAGAAATTTCTTCTTTACTTTTTTGCTTATAACTTCTTTAATTTTTAATTTAGGGAAAAAAGTTATATAAACATATTTGTAGGCAAAACAATTTGCTACAAATTATGTCCTTACAAATTTTTTGTAAGACGCATAGTTTCCGAATTATCGCGAAAAAAGTGTTTTCACCCCTTTTTCCAAGATGGCGGCCGGGGAACAAGGGTGGCGACCCTACAAACTTGAAGTTAAGCTTCTATTGACCCCCCAAATATGTCCCAAAAATAAAATTGCGTCCTCTAAGAAATGCACTATTCGGTCCTTAAATTGTAACATTTCAATGGACTAGGGTCTAATTTTCTAATTTGTATCCAAGATGTATAAGTCGGTACTTGTAAATATTTACCAATAATGAACGAAAAATGTAAGAAAATTAAAATACAGTTTTAATCAATCTCAACTGTACACAGTGGCAAGTGCTTATATTTATAGTCTCGTATTTTAGCAGCGGCGTGCAGTGGAGTACGAGATTTATGTCGCTGCGTCGTGAATTCTTTCCCCATACGTGTTCGATGCGTAATAACACTAGATGTAGCATATTAGAACCAGATTTTGTATTTTCAGTATAAATTCGGAGTCATGTAAAAGGCTGCCGGGGTACCAATACAATGTTTCCCCCCACCAAACAGCAGTGTAAATGCACTGTTGCGTTCCAGTTTGAAGGACATTGTAGCTAGAACTAACGAGCATAATGAGACTTAACATCTTATATCTCAGGATAGCGAGCGCAGTAAAATGTAATGCATAGTGGTGTTTGGCTTGGACGCAGGTTTATTAACCTACTTAAAAAAAGAAAGAGGTTCTTAATTCGACTATATGTTTTTTTTACAAATATAAGGAATTAAAACCTATTTTAATAGGCATCTGTACATAAAAGCGGTGTACATAGTCGATCCATCCATAGAGTTTCAGTACAGCGAAGTAGCAGGATTTATATCGTTGCGTGGACGAATATATTCACTGAGACATGCCGATTGCCGATTGCACGGTAATGTGCCGATTAATGTCCTTACCCGGCTTTATTACTCCTACTACGGGGAATTTAATGTTTGAATACTTTATAGGTGTTGTCGGATAGATTGTTGTTAGTAAAGTTGATAATGGTAGAAAATACTTCGACTTTTCAATTATTTATACATAACCTTAACAGTTATTCCAGTCCGATTTACAGCCGCTGCCAATAAACAATCCCAATCCAAAATTTGCCGTTTTAGATTGACAGCTCAATATTCTTTCTGATACTATATTGCCAATAATCAATCTCAGTAGTGAAAAAACTATGGCAACATGACAAGAGACCAATCGAAAAGTAGAAAATAATCCAGATTGACTTCAATCTAATTTTTTCGATTGATTATTGGCATCGGCCGATAGTGTTTATATAATTCTTCACAAAATGTTGATTTATATCGGCCTGTGTTGATGTTTGCATGAATCCAAATTTTAGAACAATGCAAACGACAGTTAAAAATTTAAAAAATATTTTTGTCTAATTAGCTTATTATTCATAAGGGTTATAGTTATAACCCTAAAATAACACGAGTGAAGGTTTGAACACACATGAATCGGATATGTTTGGGTACAAAAGTCCCATGTCTAGAAAAATGTTAACCCTCCAAGCCAACCCTGCTAATACCTAGTTCGGCAAGAAGTAAGCGTTAATAGTATTCCGCGGCACACATGGTTATTTCATTAACCCGCGCCTGCGGCGTGCGTCCGCGCTATTAATCAATGTCAGTGTAATTACACTGCTGGCTCTCAGACGGGCCTTTGGAGCCCTACATCTTATATGGTTGAAGGGTTAAGTCAAGTTTTTGCAGTTTTGAGAAAGTCATGGGATTCGGAAGGTATTGTAGCTTGTAATTTAGAATGTCCAATGTATCAGGTGTATTATTAACTATTTGACTAGCCAGTAGAAGATAGTCGTACGGGTTAAACTTTTTTAACACTGCACTGGATGGAACAAAAATCAGAATATTATTTGTGATGACGGCTTTTACTTTTCCAGTATTTCAGCGCGAAATAAGTAATATGTTTAATTGGCCCTACGCCAAATAAAAATCATTTACAATATTTAAGCAAACTAGTCGAATTAATCAAAATATGTCGTAAAACGAACTACCAAAATATATTTATTTAAAAATGGTAAATAATTTTCCAACAACATTAATTCGCGATAAAGTCTACCTTATAAAACATTTTGACGTAATTTAAAGTCAAATTGTTCGCAAATGAGAGTTAATAAAGCGCGAAACGACATAAAATATGACACTGATTGTTTTTAAATAAAGCAAAATGGATTACTATAAAAACTCGACGCCAAGTCGTAAAGCGCACTCGCCTCGGCCGCGCCTCGCCTGCTCTCGAATACGTTATGTCTACCCGTTAAACTGGGTCGTGAATGAAAATCAGATAGTAAAAATCTTCTAACGTTTCAATGGCTACAACACTTTTTTGTTACTCTTGCTCGGCAAAATGTTTACACTGCATTTAACCACAAGCAAAATATAGTATCGACTGGCGACAGATGATTATGTCTCGCTAAAGGATATTTAAAGGGGATCCAATTATGTGCCTGTTTGTTTAAGAATGCATTTTATCATTTATTTTATGGCATATTCAAGCTAATGATGCATAATTTTTAAAATTATTTTTAATTTTATGTTAATTTTTCTGTACTATTTATTACGCGTTATTATTAAAATAAGTTTTATAGCTTGACTCTGTAGATTATGAATAAACTACACACTCACCATCATCTCATTGAAAAATTTAATTTTGATACATAAAATCTCGAATTAAACTCGCAACAATATCACCCTATATTTTCGAGAATCCCTAGTAAGGGAGGGGCCAAAGTTTACGACGGCCCTTGGATGACGATCCGCGATCGTCACGCGA
This sequence comes from Hyles vespertilio, assembly GCA_009982885.2. NCBI lineage: Eukaryota > Metazoa > Arthropoda > Insecta > Lepidoptera > Sphingidae > Hyles > Hyles vespertilio. The sequence goes on from CM042807.1 coordinate 22,210,726, forward strand.
TACTGTCAAGGGACTGAAGGGTTGCCTTTAATGAGGGCTCCGGCAGCGGGGATATTCTGAAGACGCCACTTAGGGGTCGCTATGAATGCCTAGTGGGAGTGGAATTTCGTGGTCACAGAGAGGACAAGTAATACTTCCACGCACATTTACTTTTAAACATTTTGAGGTCAATTTGTTTGGTTTGGTTTATAAATTGCTTACATTCTACTATTAAACTTAGTTATTTTACGGAGAATGATTTGAAAAGAACCCAATACGGAACGTTTTACAGATATATATATATATATATATATATATATACATATGACTTCGTGGAATCATGTCCGTTGCTAGAATATTTGTTGAAGATGTCACAGTAAGAATTCTATGAAAATATATCAGCGCATAGCTCTGGCACAAAGTATACGAAGAATTTCTATTTTTCATGGAAATATAATGATTCATACGCTTGAGATACTACTTGAATAAGATAATCATAAATAAATAATAAGGTTTCCCAACAGTCACATACATAGTCCTGAGCCCACACTAAAATCGAGTCCTGAGTCGTGGATATCAGAAAATACAGCAGACTTCGGTCTCATAAACATCCAAACCCGGAATAAAGTTGACAACAATAAGTAAGTTGAATAAGAAGATAGCTTTCCTAAAATCGACAATTGTACCTATAACCGAATTTCCAATTTAAACGTCTATCTATATGGTGTCCATAACATGAAATAAATTATGCCTTTATGAAATATCAGCCTGTATACATGTACCACGGTTATACCCAAACGCTCCTGCACCCTATTACAGAGGGTTTGAACCCATAATCCACCACGCTCTAATGCGGATGGGCAAATCAATTAATTAATTGCCTGGATTAGTGTTGGAATTTTAAAGCCAATTTAAATACTTAACGTGATTTGCCGATTGATTTCGATCCATAAAAACTTTGCCGGTGGAAGATCTCTCACATGTCAAACAGCAGTGTAAATACACTATTGTGTTTCGGTTTGAAGGATATTGCAGCCAGAGTAACTACTGGACATATCCCGACTCAACATTTTATGTCTCAGGATGGTGAGGGCGGAGGAATGCTGACATTACTTTGTAATTCAGTGTTGTTTGGTTTGGATATTTTTCATGAGCGGCCGTATCGCTTGATGGTAAGGCAAACGCCATGCTCGGCTCTCCATTCAAAGCAATAAAGGAGGTGGTCGTTTCAGCAAAAAAAAAAGACTTAAAATGACTGGCGAAACATCAAATACCAAACTTTTATCATCACTACCGCAGACCGCTCCATCTTCACCTATCTCCAAACACCACTTACACTAAATAAGATTTCACCCCAATCTCAATCCGATCCGAATTAGTCCCAATAACAAACGCTCAGACAGCGATCCATCCGTCAATAAGCCATAAAATCCGCTGCAACAATCCCAAACGGGCGTCCCGAGTTTATCTGGATTTATTCCCGGCCGTATCAGCCCGATCGGTTAATGAAACTTAAGAGAATACTTTTTCAGTAATCCAATAGATGCCTCAGGCGACGCCAGCCAGATTTATCCCCTTACCGATAGCATATCTACAACATACGCAATTTAAGTTCGCCAGTATCAGAAGGAAATTATAAGGGGTTTTGGCTGTTCGGAACGTTTTTGGTTTGGGTATTTTTGTAGTAAATGTCTTGGGGTAAGCTGGGTTTTTTGCTATATATTGGGTTTACACGCGATATTAATGGATTTTTTGTCAGAATAAAAGGAATAAAACCTAGAATATATAAACACAATGGGTTAGTTGTAGCAATTATAGATTCGAAAACATTGCTATTCGACGCTTTAGTATTGGATGTGCAAGATAAAATAGCACAAATCTGCACTTTACTCTATTTTGCCGGAGCACCACACTCCAAGGCATTTCGACAACGACTGATTTGACAAATTATCCGTTCAGCGGCAGTGATGCTTTTTATGCACCACCTTGTGACGCGTCAAACGCTTGTATTTCCCTTCTAACCATATTCATCTGTTCTATGGGTAAGTAAGCATTACTAGCTTTTCAATATTAATACACATCTTAATTTAAATTCCGTAATACACAATTTACAGCCATTCTAGAAGTATTCCGTAACAGTTAAACCGTGTAATAAAATGAATGCTAATATCGACAGACTCAGTGTCGGGAAGTAACGAATCGTGAGAGATAACATCGTCGCGACGTTTCTAGAACATTCGTCAAACTTCCATTCAGTGGACGCGTTTAAAAGGGCTTTGTAACTGACTGGATTTTTTGTTTTACACTGTTTTAAATCTGTTTTGCAATGAAGTTGTCTTTGGTCTATTAATTTCTATATTTGAAATTGGATAATGAACGCAATTTATTGTGTGCAATATTGCAAGAATGGACTTAATAAAGGTAAGCAGAAAGTCGCTCAATGCAGCGCGCTTTCATCAAGTCGTCGTAGCAATCTTTGGGGCTGAAGGCAATGACAATGATGATATTAGAAGCAAAATATATGATTATTAATAATCATCACTACCTTGAACTTTTTGATAATAAAATATAATAAATAAATAACACCCAACAGTCACATACATAGTCCTGACCCCACACTAAGATCGAGTCTTGTGTTGTGGGTATCAGGAACTACGAAAGACTTTTCGGTCTCACAAACACCCAGACCCGGAAGAAATATTTGTGGGCCGCACAAACATTTCTCTCGGTGCGGGGATCGAACCCGCGGCCTCTCGTTTCACAGGCGGCGTCTAACCAACTGCGCCACGGAGGCTGTCAAATGATGTGTTTATTGTGGTCGTAACTTGGACGAATCGGGATTCATCACTAACATACAATTTGAGAAAGTGAAATTGGCTGGATTTTAGGATTGAAAGGAAGTGAAAAGAAATAATTCATGGATTTTTAGCAATCTCGGTAACCGAACAATACGGCGCAGCGAAGCTATCCACATCAATACTCGGAATACAATCCTACTTCAACCAGACAATTGTACATTTTCTACAGGCGTCAATATATCCTCACCACAATAGAAACGTAATATATATGTTGGTGAAATTGCACATATCCCTTTGAATGCAAGTGTCAACTTCTAAGTAAAAGAATAGGAGGCCATTAGGGCCGTGACGTTTCCTTACAGCCTATATATTAAGCTGTTCGCCTGTCTGGTAAAGAGCGACTGACACAAACAGTTCTGTCTTTTGTAATGATACGCATTTTATACTCATTTGTCGGTTAAATTATAGGGTGGTTTGTCCTGAGTTGATATGTATTTATGTTGAATGATGGCTTATTAATCAAGTGGCAGTTTAGTTGTGAATTGTGAGGTTTTGATTCGTAATTATTTTGTATAAAAAAGTGTTTGCTGGGGCATAAATATACTTAGCAATATTATTGTTTCAATTGTTAGCTAATCTGGCTTATGAACTCTGGGTTTTCGTGTGAGGCATTTATCCATTTGACGCTGTAATACTATCTCTTCTCCCAAAACGACTTCACAACCAGATCCTCTATTATTCTTTGCGACGAAATAATGGTATTCTTACATACATACATACATAAATAAACCCATTCATATTTTCCTTTTTCCCAGAAGGGGTAGACAGAAGTACAGGACACCCACGTTCCGTCTCACGATGTGATAGGGGGCAAGCCTATCGCCATATCGAGCACAAATTCCTGACTCCGTTATTTATAATGTTAAAAGCAAGTATGTCTAAAGTGTGTCGAGCTATGAATTAAGTTGATATACTATCATTATACAGACAGCTTGTATGTTAAGCGTCAACACCGGGTCACGTTTGTTATGGAACACCTGCATTTGAATGATGGACAAGTCACACTTTAGCGCATTGGCACTATTATTTTAATTAATTATAATGATAATGAAAATATAATAGTTATTAAACTACACAATGGCTATTGATATTGTGAAGGCTGTACTTTGCGGAGTAGAGCAAAAATCGGATTGTTTTAGTAGCAGACGTACCTTATAAATAGTGTGTTTATGACTTCAGAGTAGCGATAATAGGTTTCAAAAGTTATTGAAGTGCTTGTAGGAAAGTTCTAAGGAATATAGAAATTACTTTAAAAAAATTAAAATTGATAAAATTAACTGATCGAATGGGACAATTCGTCTCAGCTAATCAAACCTAAATTGACTAAATTCTACAACGTACATACATACATAAACTCACGCCTTTTCCCCAGAAGGGATAGGAAATAGTGCAACCAGAACACCCAAGTTTCGCCTTATATTTTCCGTCCCACAATGTGATAGGCCGAATCTATCGTCATTTCGGGCTCAAAACTCTACAACTCAACATACAAATAAACTTTGAGAACACCGAAATTCCACCCACCTTATCTATCACGCAACAATACACGACCCAAGGGCAAACATTACAACCGGTACATACACCCCGTCGTGAACTCAAGGCGCGCGAGGGGTGATGGCCAATAGTTGGTCAAATATTTGCGCCAAACGGGCGCGGTGTTTGTCCTGCCTACTATATTGTTGGCTTTACGCGCTTCCGTACTTTTTTATGTCACGTGATGATAAAATGTGGTTTGCGGGTGTTTTGTATAGATTATGTCGATGATACTTTATATAAAATAATAACTTGATACATGTTTGATCGATCATCCATTTAATGTACGTTATGGAATAAAGGTATGCGTTGGTGGAAATTGAATTTACTGACCTGATATGAAAGCATCTGCCTAAGAACTAAAAAGAAACATTGATTGACGCATAAAGCACATTATGCAAGGAATCTCCTATGAATCAAAAATGTGTAAATGATAAAAAGTAATATTTATTTATTTATTTATATAAGACATAAAACAGAATACAATCAGACACAAATACAGGCATTTTATCATAATTGTTAAAAACTAGATTGCATTCCCAAGCTTATGTCCTAATCTAATAATTATAACTTATGCTTAAATAGTTCAGATTATTTTCCTTTAAAAAATGTTATACAAAGAAAACTCTCTCTCGCTCGCTCTTAGTAAATATTAAGTACAAAATAAAATTAAATTAATAATATATATAAAAGAAAAATTGAGTAAAAATAAATATTAAATTAAAACTATAATGTACACAATCTGGATATACTGTATCAGCCCATATACGTCCCACTGCAGGGCACGGGCCTCCTCTACAAGCGACAGTACAATTGAGAGTGGTTAGGCCATATAGTCCACCACGCTGGCCTAGTGCGGGTTGGCGGACTTACATACCATAGGAATTCTTATAAATCGCTATGGTATGCAGGTTTCCTCACGATGTTTTCCTTCACCGTTTTAGTGCGTGGTGATTGACTATCAATACACACGCGACTCCGAAAAGTCAGAGGTGTGCCCTGGGATTCGAACCCGCGACCACCGTGAACATGGCAGTCGCGTCTAGTCCGTTTACCAACAGGCCACCACGCACTATCTGGATATATCTCGCTTGAATCTATTATCGATAATATCGAGGATTTTATGTTTTTCCGACTAATCGTTGTACAACCTACACATCCTAATAATGGGATTAAAATACGACGTGTTATTCTTAAATATTTGAAGTACGAACATTTTAAGCTGACGTATTCTGTACATCGTATTGAGATTAATTAGGGAAAGCAGTTCAGGAGAATCAATCCAGCCGTGAATAATTTTGAAAAGAAAATATAGATCCGAAATTTTACGTCTAGTATCTAGTCTTTGCACATTAAATTTAGATAACCTATCACTATACGACGAAATGTTCCGACCAAACCCAATACGATAACACATAACCTTTAAGCATTTGTTTTGAACACTTTCGATCCGATTTGCATGAATTATTATCAATGAGTAAAAAGGAGCCCAAATTATTGCTCCGTATTCAAGCACCGTTCTAACTAAACTGTAGTACAGTAACAATAAGCTATTTGGTTTTTTAAATGGTTTGGTGGTTCGAAAAATAAATCCGAGTAATTTATTTGCTTTATTTACAATATAATTATAATGTTTGCGGAAGTTCAATTTTTCATCAAATAACACACCTAAGTCTTTAACGCAGTCTTTTCGTTCGAGGGTTTGGTGATTAATACTATATATTGGTGTTTTAGAGTATTTTTTACGAGCAAACAAACTTATTCTGTTATCTGTATCGGCCCATACACGTCCCTCAGCAGGGCACGGGCTTTCTCCACAATCGAGGGTACGATTGAGAGTGGTTAAACTATATTTTAATCAACCACGCTGGCCTTGGTATTCTGTTATCTACTAACCAATAAATAAAAAACGAATTCAACCCTCAAAATATCCGACTAAATTACGAATGTCCAGAACCGTATGACGAGCAAAGACGCCAGCTTACTATGTATTATTGCAAACCGCAGCATGCATATGCATGGGTCGCGGTCGAACAGGGGGTTAGGGGAGGAGGGGGTTAGGGGGGGGGGGGGTGGATGTACTAGCCGGGAATCAAATTAATAGTGAAGCTGCACCTGTTGGTGTGACTAATGCGCCGCCACACCGCGGCTAATACTGTGTGCTATTAGCATTGCGATTAGATGCTAACGCTAATGTAGGTTATGGGAGCAAATGCGTATGTCTCTTGATTTGTGTAAATATTGATGAAGGGGAAATTAATGGAATATAATTATTGACAGCCTCGGTGGAGCAGTTGGGTAGACCGGCTGTGAAACGAAAGACCGTGGGTTCGATCTTCAAAACAGAAGTATGTGTGATCCATCTGTGTTTATTTTGAGTCTGGGTATTTGTGAAACGGAAAAGTCTATCTTAGTTTCTTATACCCGCGAAACAAGACTCAATCTTAGAGTGGCGTCAGGACCTTACTAATCCCAGATATTTTATTTTACCAACAATAAAGATGTTGCTTCTCATCGGCTTATGGACTAGAGCAGAGCAGATATATTATAGGTGCATATATTGTAGGTGCACAAAACCTAGCTCCTAAGTGAAGCATTTAACAATACAATGTTCTACGTATTGTTAATGCGATAGAATGAAATTTCCTTCAAGTCTGCAAGACATTGTATTGTAACTTCTGTTCCTGCTTTTGTTTTTATAAAAACCACGAAGTTATAACTTGACGCAGATGTTTAGGCAAACATCGGTTTGGTTAAAAAAGGAAAATAGTTACTGAATATTTCGGTTAAAAAAATTTAGATTATTTTGTTTATAATGTCGTTAAATTAAACCTGCACATGAATTTATAGAAGAAAATATCATCATTTTCTAGATTGCAATTTTGGTTTCATAAGAGGAAAAAAACATCAAACAATAACCTTAAAATACGTCGCATTGCTATTCCAAAATACAATTTTCGAGCACAAATTTCACCAAGTAATCAATCCTACAGATCAGTTGAACCTGTATAATTAAAAATTAATAATTTCATTAATTTGACAATTACTGCAACATAGACGCGGCAATTTATATTGCAAAAGAACTAATCAGCAAAGGCTGGCTCATAAAACAAAGAGGCCAGATGTAGTGGAGTGCTCATAACCTGACCCACATAGCAACGCAATAATCCGGAACGCTAACGTCATATACCGGAGGAACGCGAAACTTTCGCCCGGGGATATCCGGCAAGGCCATCTTGAAAAATATCCGGATAATAGATGTGAGTTCCGTATATCATTGGGCATATTTGGCTATCTGTAACAGCCTGGTGGAAAACTTGGCTTCTCACGTATGGCATGACGAACCATAAATTACAAGCCAAGGTTAGCGTATAAGTCCAATTGCATGGTCTTTCTCTATGAGTTATTGGTCTTCAGTAGACCTTATTCATTGATGCTGGAGAGGGCTTTTCATTTTATTTCAATGAATGTTGAGACGAGTACTCCATTCGCCTGATGGTAAGCGATACAACTACTAGTGGGCAGTAGCACAACCAAATAAAATTAAGTATTATAATGTAATGCTTGGCATTCCATACTGAGACTTAAGATATTAATTAATAAATTAATTATAATGTAATGACTGCCTCGGTGGCGTAATTGTACTGCGGTACGGTTACAAAGATGAGGTCTCGGGTTCGAATCCCGGGTTGGGCAAAGTGATATTGGATTTTGCTATTAATTGTCAGCCCTGAGTCAGGAATTTGTGCCCGAAATGGCGAGAGGCTCGCCACCTATCACATCGTGGGACGGAACATACAAGGCGAAATGTGGGTGTCCTGGTACCTCAGCCTACCCCTTCTGGGAAAAAGGCGTGAGTTTATGTATGTATGTATGTAGGATTTGAATGTTATGATGAAAGATGAGTAGAATGGAACGTTGACGAATGATTGATATGGAACGTGGTTTGTGTGAGAGATATGACTAATGAAAGTATTTAAGATGGAAAGAGTACGAGGATGAATGATTAAGATGTTGAAGTATGCAAGGACGGAATGGAATGAGAACAGTCTGGAAGACGTAGAGGGCGGCTGAAGGGAAGACGAGTTTGAAGACGATAATATATGTAATATTACCAAGGCGATCTTTATTTCATTTGACCCGATACAGAACTATTCCCACATAGAATATATTCTATGTATGATAATGTAAGATGTTAATGATTTTTGGATTTGTTAGTATGAATTTTTATTCGACATGGTTCTCTTCATCATTATTCTAAGCAACTGTTAATGTACCTACACGAAACTTCGAAAAGTCAGCGATGTTTTCGAAACTTTGACCCTCTAATTTGCGAGTCTAGTCACTTGCCGTTAAAGCATAATTTAGTAGTGAGTGAATTTTCTGATCATTTACATAAAAAAACGGGGTCGACTAACTACATTCATATCTTCAAAATGTGAAGTTGTTTAGAAACTAAGATGTGCAATGGGGCCGATGAATTCCAATACATTTGTATCTGGAAATTAAAGTTATGTATTTAGCAAGTTCAAACACGCAGAACGGATCCCAACAGGGCGTTTTTGCGAACACCCGAGGACCCCAAACATTCAGGCCCAACCAAACGTAACAGGAAACGGCGGTTACAATGTTTCCGCTCCACGATTTACTACACTGAATTATGGAACCATGAGACCCCAGCGAGGCCCTATTTTGTTCTTATTATTTATTATTTTCGTTCAGCATTCGACTTGGCCTTTCAAAAATATTTCAGGAATCAATTTTTTACAAGAATCTTGTAAAAGGTCAAGTTAATGGTAAACATTGTAGACATTTTGTCCACATTTGCTACAGCCGAGTTTTTGAAGATGGTTATGGATGAAAAAAATACCAAGCTAGACATTAACGTGGGCCATTAGTAAGAATTTCTATAACGATTCGTCGGAAGCGGCCTACATCCAGCTGATATATAGAACGGCATAGGTGGACACTGGACATTCGACAATGTGCTTGTAGGTACGTAACCTTAAATCAAGAACTCAAACAAGTGTGTTTGCTGTTATATGCACAGCAAACATACTGCAAAATATAGAAACATCAAAAATCTCAAAGCAAACACATACCTAAACTTGAAACAAGACAAAAACTCGTCTGTCATCTGAAATACTCGTTTCCATTACGTTTACGAGCTCTCGCACTGAATCAAAGCGCGAAACAATCCGTACAAAGAATGAGCCAGCGATTAAGCCCCAGGTGGAAGGGGCTTAAGATATAATAAGCTGAAAATTCAAATCAGCGACGTTTAAAGCGAACTTTGAACAATAGTCAGTTTCGAGCACTTGTCAGGCCGGGTAATCTCGCTTTTACACTCGGAAATCCTTTTTTGAACCGGATAAATCCGCTTCTAATGGGTTTATATCGGTATTACTCGACTCAGCCGGTGTGGGTCATAATTTAATTACTTTGGCAGTCTAAATACGTCCCACTGCACTTGGGTAATTGATTACATCAGTCTACACAGCACTGAGTGCCTTTAAAGGGGGATTTAAGGGGATATCTGGGCTACTAAGGCATTTCGGACCTGGACAGATGAAATTAATTATGAATCGTTATGGACATAGTTTTACATCTTTGCTTGGTTTCTGAAAGCGTATATTTGATTGCAACAAGGCGTAGAAATCGATGATTATGACTTATGTCAGTTTATTATATTTTTTCTTGTAGAAACGCATCGATTTCTTTTGTACGAAAATAGTTGCCGTTTTAGTAAAATACATAGTGTTCTATAAAAAAGATTAAACGGATCCGCGAGTAAAACCTTGTCGAAATAATTTCAGCTTCATTTCAATTATATGAGCAAAAGATTGGAAGTCGTAACAGACCTTCATAATTGAGTTTAAGTAAAAATTCTTACTTTTTATCGCAACAAGTTTCGTACTTTAACAGTAAAAGGACTTACTGGTGATCAGATTACGTTTTGCTAAATGAAATTTGCCCAACAGAAATGTACCGTGCCCGAAATTCTAATTCGGGTTCTGTTTTGGAAATTGAAATAAATAAGTGCTTTAGATGTAGCTTAGATTTAAGGGAATAAAAAATTAAATATCCTTAAAGATTTCATTTTGAGATTCAAGGTTATTTTCTGCTTGATTGTCATTAAAACTATTTGAAAAGATTATTTATTAGAATCTCCGGCGAAGATAAAACAAAACATTTATATTTAACTTTTTATGAAAATGCAAATAATTTATTAAACCATTAAAATGTTCAACATCGTTTACATTCAGTCACTACTACCCGATTCAGAAAGTGGTTTTACTAGAGAAGAACGGTCAAGAAACTTTAGCGTTGCTCTTTGCAAAACCATTATACAATGTAATATGTATTGTACTACATATGTGCATCCTTCTGAGTGCATCTTCAATAACAGGAGAGTACAGCTTGACTATTACTTACCAGGCTTAGGCCGGCGTGGTGGAATAAATGGCGTAACCTCTCTTAACCGTACTCTCGATTATAAGGGAGGCTCGTGACCTGCAGTGGAACTAGACTGATACAGTAGGAGTACCTACTGTTCTAATAAGTATATTAGCATTAGTAGGTGAATGTACACAAATTAGAGTATCAAATAGACCTTCTCCAACTATGCGGTAAACGTAATATGATGTTTCATCTTACGCGTAACTCAACTAATTGGCCTGTGATTTCATAACAAATTACTTGATCTCGAACCGCTTGAGAATAAGATTTGGTTTTACCACGGCATAGTGCAGAATTGTATACTTAATATACCTTCAAAATTATTATTACGAAGCTTAAGTATTTTTTTTGCTATTTGCTTAAAACGTAATTTCTAAAAAGTATACTTAATCGAACCTATGACTTCTATTCCCGCAATTTTATTCGTAGCTAGACGAATATGGATAGCTACCTTACTAAAAGCATGCATAGTCACAATGAATAAGAGACCCGGCATTCCCTATTATACTCCAGCATAGAAGACAAATGATACCCAAGTCTGGACCAAGACGGGTCTAAAAACAGGGCTGGCACTCGCCAGAACGCCTGTTGCCAGCTCCATTTGCATTTCTGTGATTGATTATTCAATTGGACAGACGCGGGGCTGCAAATCAACCCCAACGGGCGGTGTCTGGTCACTACGAAATTGATTTGTAACTATGCTAATGGAAATTATGTGGATCTTGATAATTTTCTCGGCTTTGACAACCCTGAAACTATTGCCGGTTTGCTTAGAGGGTTGGTCATTATTTTTAATTTATATTCAGATAAATTTTTGTTGGTGTTTCATTGTAGTGGGACTTATTTTTCGTGGGTTTAATTAAAGATTGAGTTTTGCGTTGGGTAATTCTGAGGATGTTGTAACTGATTGCTGAATATAGGTAAATTAATCCTAGTTATGTTTCATCAATTAAAATATGAAGTGCAAAGATAAAGATTGTGCCTCTTTCAGTTGCATTACAGAGGGCCAAGTACAAAATTTGTCTATACTTCAACAAATCTGTGATTTATGGCTTCGAAAAATCCTACATAAATTCTAAATTAACTAATTAACTACACCACATCCGATTCCCAAACATCACAATCTTAAATATGTAAAAGCAGTTCACAATCTAAAGGGTAGGGGAAGAGGGTTGCGGGGTAGGGGGGGTAAACACACCCGCTATCAATTATGCTGATGGCCCGAAGCGATACCAAGGTTTTGTTCCCGACCATTGCCGGCCAGATTACCTTAATGTTGTGAGAATTGGTGCTGCCGACTCTAGAAGATTCGATAAGGTATCTCAGACGATTGTTTGGTAATGGCGCGCTTTGTGCTCGCATTGGATTCAATCAGTTTTTATTAGTGAAATTCGTTGTGACTAATTTTACGCTAAGAAATACATTTTTATTGTACTTGAGATGTTTTTGAGTTGTGAAGGGTAGTAGTAGAAATGTTAGGTTTGGTAATGAGGATAATAATTCTACTTTCGCATATTATAGTTACGCAGAAAAACATTAAGCACAGTCAGGTCATAAGTATTGTCACACAGTAAAAACTTTTCTTTTAAAATGTTGGCCACAAGTGTGAGTGGACGCTTAAAGAAGACCGTGTTGCAGTTATTGCGTTGCATCGTTGCGGTTATGCGCCAGTGCAAATTTTTGACATACTGAAAAATTTGAATATAACCAAAAGATTCGTTTATCGTACCATCAAACGATACAATGAAGACTCTAGTGTAGATGACAGGTCAAGAAGTGGTCACCCTCAGTCTGTTAGGACTCCAGCAGTGAGAAAAGCTGTGAAGACGCGAATTCAAAGAAATCCCAAACGTAAGCAGAAACTGTTGGCCCTTCAGATGGGGTTAAGCAGAACCACGGTGAAAAGGGTGTTAAATGAAGACTTAGGGCTTCGGGCATATCGAAGAAAAACAGGAAATCGTTTGAATGCTCGTCTAATGGACCTGAGACTGAAGAGATGCCGCGCTTTGTTGAAGCGGTACGCGGGAAAAAAATATCGGGAAATTCTTTTTCCAGATGAAAATTTTTTTACCGTAGAAGAGAGCTACAACAAACAAAATGATAAGGTGTACGCACACAGTAGTGAAGCAAGGAACTGTATTCCGCGTGTCCAACGAGGTCATTTTCCTCGCTCATTGGGGCATTATTGGGGCTTAACAGAGGTACATTTTTGTGAGAAAGGTGTAAAAACGAATGCAGTTTTGTATCAAAATACAGTCCTGACGAAACTTGTGCAACCTGTTTCTCATACCATGTTCAATAACAGGCACTGGGTATTCCAACAAGATTCGGCGCCAGCTCATAGAGCGAAGAGCACACAAGACTGGCTGGCGGCGCGTGAAATCGACTTCATCCGGCACGAAGACTGGCCCTCCTCCAGTCCAAATTTGAATCCGTTAGATTACAAGATATGGCAACACTTGGAGGAAAAGGCGTGCTCAAAGCCTCATCCCAATTTGGAGTCACTCAAGACATCCTTGATTAAGGCAGCCGCCGATATTGACATGAACCTCGTTCGTGTTGCGATTGACAACTGGCCGCGCAGATTGAAGGCCTGTATTCAAAATCACGGAGGTCATTTTGAATAAACTTTAGTGTCATAAGAATCATTCATTTTGGTATATAAATAGTTACATAATAAATCAACTTGTTTCAATTATTTTATATTAAACATGTGACAGAATTAATGACCTGACTAGGCACAAACGACCATAAGTGTGACGTCAGCCTATTTTCAAGTATGAATAGTTGTAAGGCCATGTGGTATAATACGCTAACGCTTACGCTTGACAGGCATCACACATATTAAAAAACATACATCACATAAAAAGCGAAAATTATGTAAGACCAAACGTAAATTAAAAAAACTGAGTTACCGAAATATTATTTTCCATTTGCCTGTCGATCCTTATTCCAATTTTGAATAAAAGTACACGATTAGAGAAAATTTAAAGAATATTCACACAAATATTCCAATTACAAGCAGACAACAGCCATACAAATGTAAACCCTAATCTAAGGTCAAATATTCTCAGAAAGTCCCGGATTGAAGCTGGACTGGCGTATTGTATTTCGTTCTTAATTGAAAAGAGGACCTATGGAACCATTTACAAGCCTGTAATACACTGGTACCTATTCAGCCAAGATCTACAGAAATCGTTTTTAATAAGTTATTAAGATTATATAAAAGTACTCATCTTTGGTGGGTGAAATTTCGGCATTTCTTACAGGTGCTATTTAAAAACTATAAAGCCTGATATATTTTTATATGGACAATTTTATTATAATTAATATTGATAATTTAATAATGAACAAAAAAATATCACTTCATTAAAAAGGAGTATTTATTTAAAAAAAACACGTTTATAAAAAAATAACTTTAATGTAACTTTTTATGATTTATCTGTGTTAACACTAATGTTGTAGAATCAGTTGTGCGAAATTCTGTTTAATGTGCAAAAGAAAGTTATACTAATGATAGGTCAGAGGTTATTGAACTATTAAGATTAAAAGTAGCAGCTTATTCAAAAAGTTGATGCCTCAGTAATTTTTTAGATAAAAGTAATTAATTAAATGAGGCGAATTCGAATGGAGCCAATATATCTTTAAGGGCTGAAAAGAACATGGAAGATATGTTCGAGCCTCATACACATCAGAATTTTCAAAATTACATATTACGTATTCATGCACATACACACAGAAAATCCCAGAAAATATCTAGAACACAGGAGCAATCAACGGTCGTCGATGTCGCGAAAGAATGTTTTCAATCAGGCGCGGGGAGATGGGGCTCATGAAATATTTATGCTGTGGCCTGTTCCCCGCGCTCCCTTCGCCCTAAATTTGTATCGTGCGTACATTCAACGTGATATAACAAAAAAGAACAAACTTTATAAGACTATTATTCAATAATCAAATACAAAATGTTTACATGAACAAATTAGTAATAACTGCTTAACATAAACTCACGCCTTTTTTTCCCTGAAGGGGTAGGCAGAGGTGCTGGTAGCAAACAGTAAACCAATGTTTCGCTTTGTGTGTTCCGTCTAACGATGTGATAAAAGTCAAGCCTATATCCGTATCGGGCAAAATTTTGACTCCGTGCTGATAATAAATTGAAAAATCTACTATCACTTCATCCGGCCTGGGATTCGAACCCGAGACGTCAGCTTTGAAATAATATCGTAGTTCCACTACGCCACCGAGGCAGTATCTTTATTGACACCTTTTTTTTTCATAATATGATACCGATACTGACATAACTGCACTCTGTCTAAAAGTAAGTTCTACTATACACACAAACGAGGTTATACCCACGGTCGTTTAACTTAGAACAAACAACGACGAATTATGATCATCGTTTTGACTAACTTAACACCAGAGGGCGAAAACATATTGGTTTGTACGGGTTTCTCCATTTTATGTAGATTGTACTATACGCGGATATTATTGGCCCTAAACTACTTTTAACAACATTGATTAGCTTATTTGCTGATGAGTTAATTTTAAAACAATTATTAAATTTATTAAAATGCATACACATGCGGAAATGACAATTGTTATGTTCACATTTCTATACAGAATAATTTGTTTCAAATAGACAAAATTCAAATCGATTCCGTTAGATCTTATTCAGGTCCAAACTTCCCTAAATCTTTTCTTTTCGTATATAATCGTAATGAAAGTAAGTATAGATATATTACTGGATTGTTTTTCTTACTTAACGCCAGAGGGCGCCTTGAATTGATTGGGTGACGTCTCTATCTTAGTATGTAAAATGTACTCTGTGGTTATACCTAAATACAGAGTATATCAAGACTGCTACCGAAAACGAAGCCGGGTGGTAGTTTTAGTGACTTCAGACACATTGCAACAGAAAATTTTAAAAAAATAAGTGACGATTTTTTTTGATTTTTTTTTCCTATTTTGGTATTTGGATGGTAGATTCATTTTTTCCCTAAAATAATAGTGTATACCCTTTTAATTATAAGGACTCTAAAGTATAAAAAAGTTTTAATTATTATTTTAGCAAAAACTATGGGTGTTAACACAAAAATAAAAAAAAATTGTCGCGTTTTTTTGCGAAAATTTTAGTTGCATTGTGTTTGTAGTCACTAAAACTACCACCCGGCTTCGTTTTCGGTAGCAGTCTTGATATACCCAGTATATTTTATAATTAACGCGCTGAAAGCTCCACACGACATCAATATTCATAAAATTATCTAAAAACCGCAGGGTAGCATTAAAATTAATGAACTAAGTTTAAATTGAGCAATAATTTTGAGCATTTAAATTTCAGTTAATTCACACTGCTAAAACACGCGTATGCCACTGACATATCGATAATAATAAATTACGCATGCTTTTATAGTGAAAGCAATAACTGTACGGAAAAATATAATAGTTTTAGTTTAGTGGAAGTGGGTTGAATGTTGAATGAAGGTTGAATGGTAGTAAGTTCGAATTTCAAGCAATCCATCTTCAAACACAGTAATGACAAAATCTCAATTCGTATGCTGCTTACGGTTATGTGTATTAAGTACCTACATAAAATAATCTAATCCAGGTAAAATTTATTTATTTATTTATTCTTTACTGCACACAAAAGGACAAAATAATACAATATTTAACAAATAACATTAAAGAGTACAGTTGGCGGCCTTATCGCCCTAGGCGATTTCTTCCAGACAACCTTTGGATGGATATAAGAAAAGAATAAAATATTATGCGTTAAATATTAATACTCTTGTAATCATGTTCACTTTAGATGTGTATTGAACACGATTGAATTACTTATGATTAGCATGCATTCAATGCGAATGCGCTATCAATATCAATTAAAAAGCAAATAAAGGACTGCTGGAGCTGGAGCTGCTACACTCATTTAAAAACTGCGTTCGAAAACAAACAAAAGGACCTCGCTCATCGTAAGTAGAAGCGTAATTCATTACAAAACAACAACTGAACAAAACTCAATAAGCGCAGTTAGCTCATTGATCATTTCGAATTTCGAACGCGACAGGGCCAAGTTTCGCGCCACGCTAACGACCCGCGAACAGACCCGCCGGCCAGTTCATTATTTTCGAAAATGGAACGCAAGCGTGTTTTTCGCTTCGCACTTTGGGCGTAAACATTTGATGTACGGCCGAAGTTCGGAGTTAGTTTTTTTTGTTGGTTATGGTACTTGTATAGTCTACGGTATGAAGTTTGATTGAGTACGAAATGCAAAAGATGAGTTTTTTGGTTGCGGAAATATTACGTTTTTCGTCCCAGCATCTAGGTATCTATAGACAATTTTAAGAAATCGTAACATCATCATATTCCTTCAATTGTAAATAATGAGGATTAAACATACTATAACTTAAAAGTCGCTTTCAAAAACTTCCCTTGATAATGTCAAAATAAATCATTCATCTCCCCATTCCTTACAGAAATTGTTGCAGATATCTTCATTAATATTCTTTTACTTAATGTTAACTCTGTTACACCCCAGTGTTGCCAACTTTAAAACTCTTCTATTCAGCAAAGAAAATTGTTTCCATAATGAAGGTAGGAAGGCGTCTTCTCGTCTCGGTATAATTCAATAAGCGGTTCATTCAAATTTAAGTGCATTAATAACAATTAGCGCGAGCCGTGCAATAATTAAATCTATGTCGTCTGGAGGGAATTAAAATATTGATGGAATAGTCGCGAGGGACAGCCGTGTTGACACTTTTAAGTCTCTAATTGCCGTTTTACATTTTGTTGAGTAAAGCTGAAGGAAAATAATCAAATCCTGGTTGTAGACACAAGTTCTATTTTTGTGGTCCTATGAGATTTTGAGATTAGGGGTATAGTCCAATATGATGGCCCAATGATGATTATTAAATTAAAATTATAAGAGTAATGACGTGTCTAATTATTTTATTTGAGTCACATATGACTTTTATAATGGGATTATATAAATGCAGATTATCTTTATCGACATAACGCACTTGAACCGATTTAAAACCCATCGCAATAAAGGTCGTGTTCTTATCTCCGCGTCACAGTTGTCTAACTAAAATACAATCTTAAACCGAGCAACACTAAGTCTGTATAACCAACTTATTTACACAATCCGATGATGCGAGTGTTGCCATGACAAATATTGATGCAGTGGTATTGGGGAGTCGCTTAGAATTGTTTATTCTACGGTTTCCCACAATTAAAAAGAGGCACGCGGTAAATAAAGCCGCATTGAGAGCATCGTGTTTGTGTTGGTCTATTGTTTTGGAGTGTTTGTTCTGTGCATAAGTTTGTATATTTTACATATAAATGATGAGGTAAATTGATATTTGAGGTGGTCAATCCACGTCTGCAATTTCCGGTCACTTGGTTTAGAAAGACAAACATAACGCCGGCACTTGATACACCTGATTGGAATATCCGCACACGAAACTAATGTAATAGGAAAGTTGGTCCAACTGTACAACTGTTGTAGGTTGGACGAAGTTAGTATAATTCCATTTTTAACCGTTTAACACTCGAATTTTATTAGTACTGGCCGGTTGGAAGGCTTTCAAATTTATTTTCTATGTGGAGGCAAAATCGGTTTGAATTTGAAAATAGAACAAGAGCCTATTGCGTTCGGATTGTCAGTTCAATTAACAAAATACTCAATTAGGCGAGGTATAAACCTGCGCGTGACAGTCGATAGGCTGTATGTACTAAATTTCATTATGCAACCGAATGCACGACAACTAATTCGAAAATACTAGAAATTAAAACAATTGTTTTATTCAGGCGTATAAAGCGAGTCCGGATTTTTTGTACGCAGTGTGTGAAAATTTCTATGACATGCTTAATAAAATAACCAAACTTTATCGACGAAACTATCAAGAATAGCCTACGTGACACTAAGATTATATGACGAATCATCGCCTGCTAATTCCACATGTAAAATAAGAGTAAAAAATAAATAATTTTATCAAAATGCAAATTAATTTATTGATTTATTGTTTCCATACTTCTAAAAAAGTATAAATTAAAGATTTAAATTCAAATCTAAACAAAATTTAATTACGTATTACGGCTGGCAGTCGCAATCCAATGGCTTGTTTGTTCAGTGAAAACTGTAGCAAGGTAAAGCAAAGCAATCTATAACTCAAATAGACTCTTAGTTAAAATCGAAACACCATTCGGAGTAAATAGTGAACTCTATTTACCATTCAGACCGTAAATAAAAAGTCGGAGCGAAGCAATATCGGGCTCTGTCAAAGCTCAAGAGCGGAACTTAAAAAAAAGGAAATCAATCGAGCCAGCCCGATAGTGGCCATTAAAATATCGTTGAATTTCAAAAGGTGGAGACGTTCGGAATGCCGATAGTTGGGGCGCCCGATGCCAAGACGTATCGGTCGGGCGCGCCAGCCGCCCCCGAAATGGACTTTTGATGTATGATTCGAACGCACCTCCGTTGTACTGGCGACTCGGCGACTCCGCCGCGTTCCGTACTTCCACTCGGCCATCTCGATTTTAAAGACGTTTGAACATCGAATCCAAATGAGATATCGTCAACTGGCCGTATCGGAATTTGAGTTTCATTTTTACGATATGTCCCGGATGGAATTCATCAATAGGAATTTGCTTGCGATACTATTCCATGAATTTAAATTATAATTTTAAAATTTCCTTGATGCAAGTGACGGGCAATTTTGATAAAGTACCTAGTAAAGAAAGATTAAGATCAAATAGTAAAATTACAAGAATTCAAAGATATAAATTTAGGTGGTTTGTCCTCTAATTATTATTGTTGCATGGAGCCTATATTGATTAGAAATAATCAATATAGGTTAAAAAATGTCTATAACATATACTAGACTACAGGCCCGTGGCAAAAAGTGATGGGTCAAATGAACCACAAGGAGACCTATTTAGTAAGATACAGGGGCTTAAAATAATAATATTTAGCACTATGCCGTCACTTGTAAGCTGTCCGTCTGGATGCAGATGAGACTTCAAAAGTACAGGGAGAGGGTGTATAATTTGGTCATATATTTTTGTACGGCATTCCTACCATCGATACATCCATGAAAAGTAATAAGAGAACACGTAGTGCCGTACAAAAATAGTGCGCCACAAATTCACCAGAACGTTAGATATTCCGGCAATTTTCTTGGTAAATTTGGTCATTTGATTTTATACGGCACCGTTTCCATATAATTTCAATACCTCTTCTAATCCAATATCCATTATTCCGCAACGCCGTACAAAAACTATGCGACACGGGAGAAAAATCGGCGATTGCAGCCCACTCCCCTTCAGTGGTCCGGGAGGTGATTTGACGCAACATGAAATTAATTTATTTTGAAAGTATTTTAGGCATAGTTAACATTTTTTCACATGCCGTAATTTTTTTTTGGTCCAAACTTCTGTAGTGTGAAAAACACTCTCGAAAAATCCACGTAACTATATACTTGAAGTTGATATTTAGTATGAAAATTTTTGGACGGCATTTAGATTCTTTATTTGTTTTTATTGCAATAGTCCATAAAAAGTCAATTCTGTACAAATCTCAATGTTCATATTGATAAAAAGTTGTGACGTGGAATATATTGTTAAGTGGTCGCTATGAAATAGGGTTAATGAAAAGTTATTGAACTCGTACTCCGTATCAGCCCATATACGAGTACCTCCCACTGCAGGGCACGAGCCTACTGTAGAATAAGCCCGGGCCCTGTAATCGTAATCTGGATTATAGAATCTAGAGTGCGATTGAGAGTGATTAGGCCGTATAGTCCACTATGTTGACGTAGTGCGTGTTGGTACCCGTACTATTGCTATAATATTAAGATTATTTTATTTGTTCATTAGTTGCTATTTTTACTATTTTATTTATTTTAAATCTTTATTGTACACATAAAAAAAATACAACATACAGAAACAAAAAAATATAAAAAGTACAAATGGCGGTCTTATCGCTTAAAGCAATGTCTTACAGACAACCATGGGATGGATTTAAAAGAAGGAAAAAGAAAGGGCAGTGTAAAATAAATAATTAAAAGTGAGGAAACTAGATAAAACTCATACTATCTATATATATAATCTAACATAAAAATACACCAAAATAACATACATACATACATACATAATAAAAAGCATAAATACATACATATATAATACTACAAACATATACATATATAAATATATAATAAATACAAATTTAAAATTAATTAGAAGCAGGAAATAATATTATCTACTAAAATCTGTTTATTTAGAGAGATAGAGGTAATGTTCTTTGATTTGCCTCTTGAATTGTCTTGTCTCACCACAACAGGAAGCGCGTTCCACAATCGAACTGCTTTGACAGTAAAAGACTTGACCATAAATGTCGTGGTGTGCACAGGCATTCTCAGCCTAAGATTCAGATTTACTGGTGGTAGGTCTCTCATATGTGAGAGGCCATCTGGGTAGGTACCACCGCAATGTCTATTTCTCCCGTGAAACAACACTGCTTAAATGCACTGTTGTGTTTCGGATTGAAGGACATTGTAGCCAGAGCAACTACTGGACATATTGAGACTTAACATCTTATGTCTCAGGATGGCGAGCGCAGTGGAATATTGCTACTGTTCATGAGCGGTCGTATCGCTTACCATCAGGCGAACGGCTTGCTCGTCTCGCCATTCAATGCAATAAAAAAAAAAAAAAAATTCTCGGGCGACCTCAAGGACCTCAAATGTGAGTCATGAAGAAAAATAAATCGTTCTTTAAGATAAGATGGGGTGAGAGGATTGAACAAAATATTGTAAAGAAGACAGAGAATGTGAGTATTCCGACGAAGCCGTATAGGTAACCACTTGAGCTTAGCACGAAACTCAGAAACATGGTCATATTTGCGAAGACCAAATATGAATCTTATGCAGAAATTTTGAAGACGCTCAAGTTTATTTAGTTGGTCTTCCGTGAGATCAGGATAGCTGACATCGGCATAATCAAGGATGGGGAGAAGGAGGGTTTGCGCAAGCGTAATCTTCGTGGTAACGGGTAGAAAGTTGCGTAATCTTCGCAGGGACTTAGCTGAAACGAACAGCTTATGGCTTATTTCACGAAGCTGAGGACCCCAAGTAAATGACTTATCAATAAGTAAGCCCAAATTGCGGACGGTGTCACTGTAAGGGATGGTTATCCCATTACAATAAACACTGGGGAGTTGATTCCAATTCAGCTTCGAGATCATCCTAGGGCTACCGACAACAATGACTTGTGTTTTTAAGGGATTGATCTTCAAACCATGAGCTCTACTCCAATCACAGATGTGTTGAATATCTGTATTGATATAAGCAATTGCATCGACCATCTTGTCCACGGGTGCCTGAGTATATATTTGGAGATCATCTGCGTAGAGGTGGTAGGAGGAGCGTAAAAAGTTGGTTATTGAGTTAATAAAAACAGCGAAGAGAAGAGGAGATAGCACGCCGCCCTGAGGAACGCCAGCAGCTACGGGGCACCAAGAGGAAAATCTATCCTCCACACGGATGCGTTGCTGGCGTCCATACGGGTAACTACGAAACCAATCAACAGCCATTGGAGATATGTTAAGAGAACGTAGCATGGAAAGTAATACGTCGTAGTCCACGGTATTAAAGGCATTACTGAAGTCTAGCAAAGCTAAGACTGACAGCTTGCCGTCCTCCATGCCGGATCTTATATCATCTGTGATATGGGTCAAAGTGGTGGTCGTACTATGCCCTGGACGAAACCCAGATTGGAGAGGATTTAAGAGGTTGTTCTTGGAGAGGAAATCATTAAGTTGGGAATGGATTAAACGTTCTAGGACTTTGGAAAGGAAAGGAATTTTATGTTACATACTTAGGAAAAGAAATAAGATGTTACATATTTTGTTTCATTTTTTATTGCAGTAATGAGACTACCCTAATCATTTATTATTATTTATTGAAATTGTGCAATATGGTGTCCAGACGTTGCTTAGCAAATTTCACCTCCTCAAATTCTCACAAAATATATCACGCAAATTGTGTCGTATTATCTTGATAAAAAAGTACATTTTAGATTGTGTCAGCATAAGAGTTTCATTAATTATTAAGGAATAAATGCTTTTAAAAAATTTCGATAACTATATGTAAAAAAAAATGGAGTAAAATAATTTAAAATTACAACTATATTTGGGATTTTTTATGATCGGTATCAGCCCATATTCCGTCCCCCTGCAGGGCACGGGCCTTTTCTACAATCGAGAGAATGATTGAGAGTGATTAGGACGTATGCCCTAATCACTCTCAATCATTAAAAATATATTGTTGACTATATAGTCAACCACGCTGGCTTAATGTGTGTTGGAAGACTTACATACCATAGAAATTCTTATAAATCGCTATAGTATGCAGGTTTCTTCGTGATGTTTTCCTTCGCCGTTTTAGTGCGTGGTGATTGACTACCAATACACACATGACTCGACGAAAAGTCAGAGGTTTGCCATGGGATTCGAACCCGCGACCACCGTGAACATGTTGGCAGCCGCATCTTTTACGATAATATGTGTAAATATCATGAAAATCGATCATATTTTAGACTTTATTTCCCTTTAAAGTGCATAAATATCAAAGTTAGGGCAGTTGACGGTTCCTATTTGTTTTTCATTTTTGTATATATATCAACAAATATCAGAAAATAAGATAATTAAAAAAATATATGTCCATGTGTAAAATATATTACATTGAAAATTATTCAAGAATATGAATACTGAGATCGATAGTTTTCAATTTTTGAATATAATATACACTCAGTTTCGCTTTAAATAGACGGCATAATGATTTATACATATTAACACTTGTTCTCTTCGAAAATATGTTAATGCCGTACAATATCAGATGACCATAAAGTTACCCCTGAAATGGTAGTGTCATTTTAGTCAGCAAAAAGTTATGATCTACATTAAAATATACGGCATCATTTTTTCTCCATTCATTTACCTGGGTTCTATTTAAAACAACAATAATATTCAGAAAGTTGCTGTATTTCATTAATCTACGATAGTTTTAACTTTACAAATAATTTGAAAAAAGTCATATTTTGTTTTCCTCTCAATTTCTTTTGGAACATTTTTTTATTGAATGGCAATGTTATACTGGGTATCTCAAGACTGCTACCGAAAACGAAGCCGGGTTGTAGTTTAAGTGGCTACAAACACAATGCAATTAAAAATTTCGCATGGAAACGCGACAATTATTTTTTATGATTTTTTAAATATCGTAATTTTTGGGTGGTAAATCCATAGTTTTTGCTAAAATAATAATTTAAACTCTTTTATACCTTAGATTACTTATAAATAAAAGGGTATACACTATTATTTTAGGAAAAAATGTATTTACCACCCAAATATGGCCATAGGAAAAAAATAACAAAAAAAAAATTGACGCTTTTTTTTGCAACTTTTTCTGTTGCATTGTGTCTGAAGTCGTTTAAACTACCACCCGGCTTCGTTTTCGGTAGCAGTCTTGATATACCCTGTATAACAATTGTATTTAGCAATATAATATTAAAAAAGTAGTTGCCGTACAGGGTCAAATGACCTTACAGTTTTCAAGGTCAGATTTATGATAAATTTAGGTATTTTGATTTTATACATTCAAATGAACTATATTTTTTGACGGCATGTTTTTAAATAGTTCTTTTGAGTGCTACATAATGTTATGAAACCGATGCCGTACTTTTTCAAATCCCCTCCCGGACCACTGAAGGGAAGTGGGCTGCAATCGCCGATTTTTCTCCCGTGTCGCATAGTTTTTGTACGGCGTTGCGGAATAATGGATATTGGATTAGAAGAGGTATTGAAATTATATGGAAACGGTGTCGTATAAAATCAAATGACCAAATTTACCAAGAAAATTGCCGGAATATCTAACGTTCTGGTGAATTTGTGGCGCACTATTTTTGTACGGCACTACGTGTTCTCTTATTATTTTTCATGGATCTATCGACGGTAGGAATGCCGTACAAAAATATATGACCAAATTATACACCCTCTCCCTGTACTTTTGAAGTCTCATCTGCATCCAGACGGACAGCTTACAAGTGACGGCATAGTGCTAAATATTATTATTTTAAGCCCCTGTATCTTACTAAATAGGTCTCCTTGTGGTTCATTGGACCCATCACTTTTTGCCACGGGCTTGTAGTCTATACTATCGATACATGACTGGTCGAAACGACATCGGTTAAATGTCCGACCGAAAAGTGCACCAGTAATGCCTCTACAAATTTTGAATTGTTTATAGGCAGTTGTGTTGGTTACATCGCGTGCAACGCTTGCATGTTGTAATAAATATTTTTCTCGTGGAACTGTTTTATTACTTATCGAAAATATCGAATAGGGTAAAGAGTACTTACTAGTCTAATAATAATATAATGCATTGCTCAAATTCTTTCCAAATTAAGTTTTGCTTTTAAATAGATCCTCTTTGTGCTGAATTATATTTGTCAATATTCACCTCCTATTGAGCAAAGCACTCCTCTACAACTAAGAGTTCCACACTAAAATTGGTTCTTTTGTCGAAGGTATTAGAAGCTACAAGAGGCTTTTCGGTCTCACAAACACCCAGACCCGAAACAAATACCTGTGGATATCACAAATATTTGGGTAAATGCGTGGATCGAACCCGCGGTCCTGCTTTTCACAGCCGGCATCTAACCAACTGTGATAAATCAAGCGAATGTTCTAGAAAAATGTCTCGAACAATCCACATGCACATTATCGCGGCGCGGGTCTAATTTATTATCTATATTAATTTATATCTAAGTGAATATAATTTGTTATTTACTAAATATCAATGAAATAAACGGCTTTTTCTAGACATGGTCATTAATAGTACCATTTACCCTATCTATAATAAAATCATTCGACCAAAACAAAACTCGAAAAGCGATAAATCAAGCGAATGTTCTAGAAAAATATCTCGAACAATCCACATGCACATTATCGCGCCGCGGGTCCGAAACTTATAAACTTCACACACAGCCAACTCCACGGATTTATATCTAAGTGAATTTACTGTGTCCTTTATCTTAAAAGTTTCTACGGCTTCCCGTTTGTGTCTTTGTCGACTTTCGATTTCATTCTTTAGCTCGCTGAATGTACTTTTTAGTTTGTCTTAACTGGTGCTCTTTAGTTTTTATTATGTTTATTTTGTTCAAGTTGATACTGGTTTTAGTTTGCTGGCGGTCCTTTTATTTAATTTGTGCTGATAGGAATGGATTTTGTGTGTTGATAATTACGATTTCTTTAACAGTATTGCAGTTTACTGTATTTTTCTGATCTTATCAATAATATATCCATTTAATCAGGGTCTCCTATTAAGAACTCTTCCGAAATCACTGTATTGTAAACTTGTTTTGAAAAGAGCAAAGCTTGACTTACCTGCCTTTTCTTCTCTGACGAAAACAGCCTTGTAAACCGAACGGCTAGAAAAAAGTGACTGAATTTAAGATAATGTATATCCTTTAAGGGTGATTAAGGTATGTATTACTTATCCATATCATACGCTTATGTGACGTCGGCACAATATAAATTTGCTATGCCTCAATACACGATGTTTTTGATTGATTTAATATGAGTAAGCTCGTCTTATTCTCAATACCAAAACCTACTTCATAATAATCAATTTGAAATAGTAGACTTTTGAATTAACACGTAAAGGTATACATATAAACCATCCATGAAATATTTTTTTCTATTTTCTAAAAACGGCGGCAAAACGTTGATCATGCAGACGTCCGGTCGCCCCGACAGACCATAAATTACTGACGTTAATTCAAAACGATTGCGGGAAACGTAAAAATGTGTTCGGAGTCATCCGTCGTGGTGTTATTGTACTGTAGATTATCTTTTGTGATAATTTATTGTTAATATATTAATGAAGAGACTGAAGCTTAGTCGATAGTAAAAGGTAAATACAAGATTCAAATTGAGATAGGTTTATTTTTGGAAAAAATATTCATTTTTTTTAAATAATATCATTTCATTAATAACATTTGTTCGGTTTGGAAGCGCAGCAAAACAAGCTGTTATTATTTTAGAATCATTGCACTAACAATTATACAATAAAAACTGGTTGAGATGTAGCATCTCATGTCTCATTGTAGCGAGCGCAGTGCAATGCCAAGCAACCAATACCACGCCAACTGGTTTAACTTAGTTTTCTCGTTTTACTATGACCGGAATTAAAACACACGTTCATCCGTCAGAATCTTATCAATCCCTAAAAATAAACATTTCGTCCATTTCACATGCTATAAAATTTCATTAAGAGTGAACCCAGATTTTTTTTTTCACTTCACGGATTTGTTTAATTCCATTTGCACGCACATTCGTTCTAGTTAGCGCGTGTTTGTGTTTTTGAGTGGGGTAAATATGGTTGTAAATAAACACAAAAAAATTTAGGTGCTATCTTGTCCACACCCTTATAATAATAACTCTTATCGGCTAGGATCAATAGTGATATGCACTGAGTTGACACCGAGCATTTAGCTTTCAATTATTCGAAACACACATGCACTAGGTTGTCTTTAAATCAACAGTTTTAGCAAATAAATGGTAAAAAACTACATAAGAATCAAAATACAATGGCTACATCATGCCAAAAAACACAAAGACTCTAAAAAACAATAATTATAAAAACAAGCAAATAGACGGCCTCTAATTAATAACCCCGATTTTATACCCATTGCACTATTGAGGCCGTCCATTTTAAATTAACTGAACAAATCACAAGCTTACTTTCTAATAACAAAGACAATCTTGCTCACAGCTTACTTGCTCAATCCATAACACCAAACTTACCCCTAAATATATTTGAAAACGTGAAGAAACATACATAGCAACAATTATGATAATATTCCTAATAAATTTGTATAACAATGAGCGCGTATCACGTCATCTCCCCTACCTGATGTAAGGGTAGACAGGGAGCTACGGTCGAGGGGACTAGAGGGTGCCAAACCGTTTGCGGTAATAATCGTGCAATAAATAGTGACCGCCCCGTTCTCCCTTCGTCAGGGGATGAAAACTAGCTAAATATCTTGTAGAAATTCTTGCTTCAGTTTTATGATGTATTGGACAAAGAAGTATTGAAGATCGTTTAAGAACAATTATTGGGTTCACGAGATCCTATGTGGGGTCAGATCAAGGATTTAAATAT
The DNA here is from genome assembly GCA_009982885.2 of Hyles vespertilio. NCBI lineage: Eukaryota > Metazoa > Arthropoda > Insecta > Lepidoptera > Sphingidae > Hyles > Hyles vespertilio. The sequence continues at coordinate 22,238,768 of CM042807.1, forward strand.
GAGTTAGGTTCATGTTATAGATATGATTTGTATTAGCACAATTAGCCCGTGCAGTGATAACAAAAAGCACTTATTTAAATAAAACTAAATATGAGTTGCTGGTTACTATTGCGTCCACTCTGAAACTACAGAGCTCAAACAGGTTGTATTGCTAAAATAATTTTCTACAGGTTGTTGTGGTAATCCTAGGGGAAAGCGAATGTTCCATATTTGACTTTTTGTGGCTGTAAAGCTCATAATTATGATGCTAGTTTCTTTATTAATTCAAATTTGAATTCCAAAATCCATAAAATAGTTACTCTCTTCATTAAATAATCACCTTGAGTCTGCCAATTTGAAGGAACCTAAAGGTTAATATTGAATTTCAATTCTTCAATAGACTACAAAAAAGCACAAATAATTGAATTTTGGAAACAAAACTAAGTATTTAGTTTTCTTGTAATTTATAGCGTGTCTGACCTAGAACAGAACGCAGAGGTCAATATTGTTTGTTTGGAGGTCGCTATAGGTCATAATCCATCATTGTAGTAGGCAGTTTATAGAAAATGATTAAACTAAAAGCATGTTTGAATAAATAAAAATATTTTCAACGCGATAACACGATATATAAGATATAAGATAACGCGATCAACGCGATAACGGAAAAATAACTTAACATTACTTATGTGATTTTAAGTATAAGTTTATGTCTGTATAGTGAGAAGGATCAACTTTGATCATATTATCATGAAAATAACATTTCCAGTTTTATTTAAATTTAAATTTCCATTGACACGACCAATTGCATTTAACGTCCTCAATCTTAGTCAAAGTCCGTTCCACACCGAATTTCGAATAACGCAAATTATTCTCAAACACTCCAAGTCGCAGTTAAATGAATGTGCAAGCCATCAGGGTCAAGGCATTGCCCGGGCAATTAAGTTAAACGGCCGATGACCGGCCATCAGGCGCATTTAGTCCCGGTTAATGTTGTAAAACTAAGTCTTTTCCCGGCTATCGACTTGTATCGAATTAGACGAGTTGTGCACGCCAGTGTAATTTTATTAGTGCGCTTCTGTTGGTCCGGGCCGGACGGTTTTTAAAACTCTTTAACTGGACTACGCCAGACTCGGAATATGCACGGGTTTGTCGTTTTTTAAGCGTAGGAATATTGTCTTTAATGTGTACGGTAGTTTTTGGCACTGGTGTAATAGATTGCACCTCAGGAAGGAAATCTGTGCGCTTTTACAAGATACGCGAGAAATCAGTGAAGGACAAAACTGTTATCGTATACATTTCTTGTGTTCCGGTATAAAGGAGATTGTAGCCAGAGTAACTACTGGACATATAGAGACTTAACATCTTATGTCTCATACCGAACGCAGTGGAATGACAAACATTGCTTTGTAATTCATAGCGTTGTTTGGTTTTGCTACTGTTCATGAGCGGTCGTATCACTTACCATCTTCTTACTTATCAGGTGAACGGCAAGTCCGTCTCGACATTCATTGTAATTAAAAGAGAAAAAAGTATGTGTTTGAAACGTACAGGAAAGGATATGCGAAAAGCTTAAAACATAGGTACTGGTATTTCAATAGATTTATTAAATGTATCCAAAATACAATAACAGTCCGCAAAAATATAGCAACTTTATACAATAAAATACATTATACGATTGTCTGTCACAACACGGCACCGTCACTAACTTGCGCAATACGGTAAATTATATTCCAACGATACGGGAAAAAGTTTTGAATGCAACATTTAATCAAAGCGAGGACACAAAAGTAACAGGCGACGCGTGTGAAGTCCGCCGCTAATACAATTAATAATACTACAATACAGTTTTGTACAGTATAAAACCCCAGCTGACATGCTCCCACGGGATTCATATCGATATTAACACTCACAAACGTTACATTGCGTTTATTCTACAGATTAGAAAAAGTAATCTATCAACTAATCCCGCAATCGATTTTATTTATCATTATTACCGCCCAATTTATTCCATACATTATCGTGAGAAAACAAATTCGTCAATTAATAAATCACGGCCGCTCATCGCGTAAATCAAAGCGTAGAAACGTTAATTTGCGTCTGTACCGTGAATAAAACATAAACTTTATATTAAAAGATTTACGAGAAGAAAAAAATCGTAAAAAAAATATAATTCCATCAAGCCGTAACCGAGGCTTAGAGAAACAAATCTCTACAACTTTTGATCCAAAAGATTTCATCTTAAAACAATCCGGAGATTACGTCAGAACTTGTAATCAGCGTCGGGGAAAAGAAATCATTGAATATTTTAACACGGGGCGCAAGTTTAACGGGCGAAATAAAGTTTAAGCCTTTGTTTAGACAGGGATTACCGGTTCGCTTATCAACTGCAGCCAGGAGGCTTTTTATACTCGTCTAGTTTCAATTAAGCGTCAGTTAATTCCGCCGCTAAGTGCTGGGTTGAGTCGCGTCTTAATTTATTTCCGGCCGCAATTTATGTCCAGGATTAATGTAATGGAAGTCCTTGCCAGGTCGTCTGCTAATTGCCACTCGTGATTGTCTAAAGAACGCCCCGAGGCAATGTAAGGCTTTCTGGCGGGTTTTTTCATCTCGTGTCTAGGCTATCTTTAGATGTAAGTGTGGGAAGCCTTATGTTAATGAATTAGTTCTAGTTTCTGAAGGCTTCTTTGAAATGAAACCGCGATTGAAGTAGGCGGTCAGTTTGTTGGTTCAAAGTTATTTCACTGTAGATAGTTCTTGAGATAGTAGATAATAGTGGATTCTCCCACAACCCATTTGTTCCGACGGAGTAATTAATTTCAGAATGAATATTGACCAAGATTTTCAATATGAGTTATATTTGTTTAATATACAGGTAACATAAATAAAGACACTCTAAAATTTTACATTCAAAATTTTCAAATTCGATAAATATCTTACCGAAATATTCTAAGTAAGGCATAGAATGTTATTCACACATATACATAAACTTCTAAACCATACCATATAAACTTATCCACCAAGCTCCAAAAATATGTTTTAAACACCCTCACTCTGATTACTGTCCATTACATTTCGAAAACTACCCTCTCTTTCGCACAAACGAAATAGCACATACCACTGTCTCTATCGTCGTATTTCGAGAGGGGTAGCGTTACGCGCTCGTTGAAGTTTACGTCTCGGCCCAAGTGCGATGGTAACACGTTATTCTTTTTATTTTATGCCCGTACCCGAAACAATACCCTTAGCCGTATTTTATCTCTTTATTTTTTCGCCAAAATGTTTTTTTCACGAGGACTTTGGAGATGTTTAGGATTACTAAAATATAATTTAATGTCAACTTTGGGTGGGCTGTACTTAATGTTTTTTATGTTGGTCTGTTTTTTTGGCATTTGGGGTTGTTGGGTCAGAAAAGTTACGGGTGGGTTACATTTGAGATTAGATGGACAGTTGGCCTAATGAAATCCCTACAATAATCTCTATTGGATTAAATGAGCGTGGTAAACTGAAACGCTACGACTTGTTCTAACTTGAATTACTACTTAAAGTATTGCTCAAAAGAGGTATTAAGTTATTCGCTAAAAAATTACTTTTTGTCTTTATTTATTATTTATTTATTTTCCACTTTATTGTACATACAAGACATATATAATATATATTACACCAAAAGAAAAACAAAACAATTGTAGCGTTATTGCAGTGTGCAATCTCTTACAAACAACATACCTATATAAGATATAAGAGAAAGGAAAAAAATCTTCAATAGATTGTCTATAAAAAAACAACAGTAAAAATAAATGTCCTACCCTAAACCCTCTATAAATTGCTAATTGAACTAAAAATATCCTTCAATACGGAAAATCCTAAAAGCAAACAATATGCGTGCAAATGGTAAGGGCAGTTCGATTTCACGCCGCGTTGCAATACAATCAATATCGGGTGCCAGCTGCAACACCCCACGAGGGGTCCTACGCAAAAAGTGTTATGTAAAGTTACAGTGTGATCGATTCTACTGTTAGATCGGGTGTATAGTGAATTAAGTAGACACAGGGTATATCAAGAGTGCTACCGAAAACGAAGCTGGGTGGTAAGTTTTAGTGACTTCCGACACAATGCAACTTAATTTTGTGCAAAAAATTGCGACGAATTTTTTTGTTGTTTTTTTTTTCTATCGTCTTATTAGGGTGGTAAATACATACATAGGTTTTTCTCAAATAGTAGTAAACCCTTTTATTTTTTTAAAGATGCTCTGGTAAGCAAGGCTTTAAATTATTATTTTAGCAAAAACCATGGATTTACCACACAAACAAGACATTAAAAAAAATGTCTCGTTTATTTGCAAAATTTTTAGTTACATTGTGTATGTACTCACTAAAACTACCACCCTGCTTCGTTTTCGGTAGCAGTCTTGAGATACCCGGTATAGTTATATATGGTCTTAAGCTATAGTGAGGAGCCAAATATATAATGTAAAATTATACGGTGCTAAATATATGGTGAGACCAGGTCTCGGCTTGCCTAGTATAGGACGCCCTCCAAGGTGGAGTGACGATATTCGTAAGATGGCTGGTAGCGGTTGGAGACGATGGACTGAAGATCGAGTCTAGTGGCGTGCTATAGAAGAGGTATATGTCCAGCAGTGGACGCGGATGGGCTGATGGTGATGATGAAACATATGGTGCAAGTATTTTGTCATGGGTAATAACTACTATGAAAAAATAGCTTCGTTTCGTTTTTGCTATAATTTTAGGACTATATCCAATATCCGAAAAAGCAATTATGCAAGCTGGTATAAGAGTTAAATGGAAGAATGCAGATAACTGCTGATAGACTATAAAGTCTATCACTACATATTGTTCAAAGTGGTCGGATTTGCATATATTCTTTTACCATCGGATTGTTTAAGTCACTATAATGTAGTATGAAAAATGTCACGTCATACTTTTTTTTTAAATGTAAAAAAACACATTTGCTAATTTATAATATGATAGAACTTAACATCGTCCTACTTAAAATGCAGCGAGTAATAATTCATTACAATTCAAATAAGAGAGATTGCCTCAAAGAAAGTAGGATTGCAAGTTGGAAAATGCTAATTAAAGCAAGTAAAGGTCAGTCGTGGGTAATAATTTATTTCGGCGTCTATTACTCTCACGACGCCGTGAGATTCCACGATCTCACTGATTCGGGTTACGCGGCTAATCAAAACTATTGCGCTCTGTAAGTGTGAAAGGTTTTATACTATTTGTCCTAGTCACATACAAACATAAACTTACACTTTTTCCCAGAAGGGGTAGGCAGAGCTGCTAGAAGCAACCGTACACACACGTTTCGCCTTGTGTGTACCTATGATGTGATACAGGTCTATCGCCATACCGGGCAAAAATTCCTGACTCCAAGCTGATAATGAATAGAAAATCCAATATCACTTTGCCCGACCCGGGATTCGAACCCTAGACCTCAGCTTTGCAATTATACTGTAGTACAACTTGCGCCAGTGACGCAGGTTTTTCACGTCTCTACATTTAATGTTGTTGTTAAGAGGTCTCCGTAGTAGAATTAAATGTGATCTTTTTTTTTTTTATTGCTGTGAATGGCGGGACGAGCAAGCCGTTCGCCTGATGGTAAGCGATACGACCGCTCATAAACAGTAGCAACATTCCACTGCGCTTATCATCCTGAGACATAAGATGTTAAGTCTCAATATGTCCAGTAGTTGCTCTGGCTACAATGTCCTTCAATCCGAAACACAACAGTGCATTTAAGCAGTGTTGTTTCACGGGAGAAATAGACATTGCGGTGGTACCTACCCAGATGGCCTCTCACATATGAGAGACCTACCACCAGTAAATAATAATTACACCAGTAATTGAAAAGCTCTAGATTATTTTTATGAAGCGCCATTCACAGTAGGAAATCTCCTCACCCCAAAGATACGATTATTGTAAGGATGTAAAAATGTTGCATCGCGTAATCATTTATCAATATGATAATATAAGGCGGTATGTCATACGATAATGGGATAGGATTTCGGTGCGAGAATCTCTCTCCGTATAATTGGGCTTCAAGTAATTGATTATATTAGGAATATGTATGTGACTGTTGGGTGTTATTTATTTATTTATATTATATTAATTATATTAGCAGTGGTGAAATTACAATGGAGACTTCAGTTGATTAGCTACAACTATTAACAATACATGATATAATACAATAATACTTTTCGGAGCTGTCTTAGGCAGTCTTTGTTCGACTACAAATGCATTCAAGTCATTTCTGTCATTAATTATGGGTGAAATCTATTGTTAAAAAACGGTAATAAGAAACAGGCGCAAGATAGTACAAATTCTGGCAAAAACGCAACGCTTGGACTAATGAGTCGTATATTAACAAATAAGAGTTCTTACAACAAGATGAAAAGCTGTAGGTTTATTTAAAGATCGAAAATCCCTACCTAAATGGGTGATAACACCTAAATGGCACGCAGATTTTACTGAATATTGATTATTTGCAGCCGGCAAGCACTTATTTTCATAATGATTTGCTAATAAGGCACAATATATACTTGATTTATTGTCAGTGAATATGAACGAAAGAAATATAAAAATATATTTTTTATCAATGCAATTAAATAAAACGGTTTTTTACATTCAAGTTAACCGAAAATCCAGGGAAACAACAAGAAAATTGAGCTTATGAAAACCTCGGATATGCATAACTAGTTTCGCCGTTTACAGGAGCCACCGATATGTCAGCGGATATAAAACACGTTACACACGGTTTTATTTAAAAAAAATCGACTGATACCGATAGAAAAAACCCGATGTAAAAGCACACGATAACGTATTCTTTTTTTGAAATTTTTCACTCCATTTCCGAACGCACTGGCCTGTCGCGTTTTACTTTTTTCACAGCTTTGACAGTCATCGGCCAGTTCGAAAGTTTGGGTTCTTTATTCAATTAATGACGGGCGTGTGGGGTTAGGCTGAATGGATGCGATGGGATTCGAATGGCGATTTTTCATTGGCGATACCGTAGGGACTGCGTCTAGGGATTACGTTAACAAAGTGTTTTAACAATAGTTCATTTAATATGTTCGGTTTTTAGAACCAAGAAATGTTTTATGATCGTAATCGACAATAAAATAGGAACTGTAATTGAATTCTATATTTATATTGCTGGCTTTGTCCGAGTAAAATTACATTCTGCAAGAGCCGTGTATTTTTTTACATTAAAATGTTTCTCCACTGCTACACGAAAGATAAAAAATCTCGTTTTCTAAGTATTAGAATAGCGGCTTTGAAAACATGATTATTATACCAGTAATTTAAGAAAATAATTTAATCAAATCCGTATCTCTTAAAAATAACTAGAAATACAAAATATTTCATTACAATAAAACTATTATAAATTCCGTAAAATGTTATCGCTGATTTGTTTAATGTTTAACATTTTTTATCTTTTAAGTTTCAATTAATTTACTGATAGTCCACTGTATATATCCGTACATATGTATTGTAAAAAATAAACTTAATCCGCGATAAAATCCGTAAATAATGGTTTTATTTCAATATCTAACATTCGCGTGAATATTAGAATAACCCAAAATTTTTCCTTCAATTCTACCCCAGGAAGCAACCTCAAACCTTCCAAAACTAATCTATTTACCGAATGTTTAAAAACCAAAGTTGCGCACGTGCGCCGTCCTTGCCACGTGCCGGCATAACAATAACAACCGGATCAAAGCCCCGGCTTATAAACTTATCATTATAATTAGAAGGAGCGCGGTTAACTTTTTCACTTGCGGTAAACATGTCTGTTTGAAAAGGGTTATTTTTGGGTGTTAATTATGAGAACAAACAAATTTTAAATGAATGAAAACTATAAGAAGAAAGCAAAGGTTTTTTTATAATTATTTTTTGTGGGTAAGTTAATAAAGAAATATATGAAGTCATTGGAAACAAATTGCTCCAAGTCCTGCGTCAAATAATTAGGTGATTATTACTTTTCAAAGTCAAACAAATAAGTAAGTAATAGGTTTAACGGTTTACATTTTAACTACCCTATCGAATAATCAAAATTTGAGAATAACACCATTTCCGAAACGAAAAAGTGATACAACGTTTGTCCGACTTAAACTCGAACCCGGGACTTCAAACGCAAAGTTCGCTACAACGAGCACAAAAGAAGTTCATAAAAGCCGTTTTTCTGTTTACGAGGAAAACGCTTACAAAGTTTTTTTTAATTCCCTCTCTGTAAATATTTACCTCTGCAGTTAATAAGGAACAAGTTATTTAAATCGCCAACACTTTGTTTCGTAAATAGTTTTATCTTAATTACTGTGTTTTTGTACAGTCAGCAACATAAGTGGCTTCACATTTTTTGTTAACCTTTTTATGAATTAAAATTTGTACGTACTACTCTGTAGTCGTAAAATATAACTAAGTAAAGTTATCTATGCCGAGAAGTGCCATACGATATTGAAAATAATTATTATTTCGGATGATAAGACAATTCCAAATCTCGTGAATGTGTAGCGACTTATGTTGCTGACTGTACCTAGTTTTGTTATTGAAATTGTTAATGATACGATATAATAACACGATATATAAAAAAGTAACAATATTTTTATTTTAACTGCTGTTTTCCTTCACGATTTAGAGTGGTTAGGCCATATAGTCCACCACGCTGGCCTAGTGCGGGTTGGCGGACTTACATACCATAGAAATTTTTATAATTTGCTATGGTATGCAGGTTTCCTCACGATGTTTTCCTTCACCGTTTTAGTGCGTGGTGATTGACTATCAATACACACATGACTCCGAAAAGTCAGAGGTGTGCCCTGGGATTCGAACCCGCGACCACCGTGAACATATTGGCAGTCGCGTCTAGTCCGTTTACCAATAGGCCACCACGCACTTATATGGCCTAACCACTCTAAATCGTACTCGATTGTAGAGGAGGCCCGTGCCCTGCAGTGGGACGTATATGGGCTGATACAGACAGAATACAGAACTGCTGTTTTGGCGTGAGAAATAGACATTGCGGTGGTACCTACCCAGGCGGCTTCTCACATATGAGAGACCTACCACTAGCAAAGTCTTTTTCCGATTTCCATGTAGGCTCTATAGTATAAGTTGTTCATTATATGTGTAGCATTCCTATATCGGCTTTATATACCCTTAATGCTATTGTATACCGGGTATCTCAAGACTGCTACCGAAAACGAAGCCGGGTGGTAGTTTTAGTGACTACAAACACAATGCAATTAAAAATTTCGCCTAGAAACGCGACAATTTTTTTTTATGATTTTTTAAATATCGTCATTTTTGGGTGGTAAATCCATAGTTTTTGCTAAAATAATAATTTAAACTCTTTTATACCTTAGAGTATTTATAAATAAAAGGGTATATACTATTATTTTAGGAAAAAATGTATTTACCACCCAAAAATGGCCATAGGACAAAAATAACAAAAAAAAAATTGACGCTTTTTTTTGCAACTTTTTCTGTTGCATTATGTCTGAAGTCGCTTAAACTACCACCCGGCTTCGTTTTCGGTAGCAGTCTTGATATACCCTGTATAATATGTATTACATTATATCGTATATAATGGTATAACACAATCTCTACTTAAGCGTGCATATCTTTGAATTTGAGATGTTCTTTAAAAGATCACGGGCCCGAACAGTCCTATACTACGACTCTCCAATAAAAAGCTGCACAATTTCCCAAGAAACGTCTAAAACGGTCTAACCCTATCGGTTTCTTATTGCGAGTCTAAGCGAATACGGGTAGCCAAATAAGGGTGGGGAATTAAACCCCCGGCCAGCCAGCGTTGGGGTGCGTGACGTCACAGTGCAACCCTCCGGCAATCCGCATAAAACATTCGATATACGATTGCAATTCGGTAAAAGTTGGAATTTTGTTGTTTTGGGAATTGGGTGAGGGATTAGTTTTGTAAAAGGAAAGCAATGTAAAAATTAATGTGCTTTGAATATGTTAAGAGGAATTTTGAAAAATAGTATTTTGATATACTGAAGAGAATGATGGTAAAACATTCCAATGCATCAGATAGTAATCTTAGAGCCCTATTCACACCCAGTTTTATAACGAATATTTTGTCTTCTTCCATGAAACAGAATTTAAAAGTCATTCGAAAAGGACAAACCATTCGATAATTAATGATAATTGTATCGAAGGGCATGGGACCACCGTCTGATGCCACTTCCAATGTTCGGATGTTCAACGTCCGGAGTAAGATATAAGATGTCCACATCTAAAAATTAATACTATTCTCTATTATACTTATCATTTTCTCCGAACTACACAACAAACAAACAACATTAGTGAAGTTTTACATACGGTGTTCGAACATTCGAAGTTCGTACCGTTTCATAGAGTAACCCACTGATACAGAATACAGATTTATAAGCGACTAGCGGCCCGGCCCAGCTTCGCCCGGGTGCATATAGATTTCTCTACAATAATATGCACGTATTATACACATAAACCTTCCTCTTGAATCACTCTATCTCTTAAAAATACTGCATCAAAATCCGTTGCGTAGTTTTAAAGATTTAAGCATACAAAAGGACATAGGGACAGAGAAAGCGACTTTGTTTTATACTATGTAGTGATAATCAACAACGACTAGCCGAGGGCACATCTGCGGAATTCGGGGCGCGTAAGAAAGAAATACGCTCCCGATATGCTACGACTGTATATCCTATGCATAAGATTTGTACTGGGTCTCATTCAAATGGCATAGGTATTGTCTATTGAAAAAATATGTTATGGATATATTTGTTAAAAAAAATTGCAATGTTTATAAATTCACAATGAAAGTACGAATATAATGTTTAATACCAAGATTTTTTATTAATAATGGTTGTTTAATAAAATTAAATGAGAAATGTATTTTACAAATATGAAGACATAAATATTTCTTATTCATTTCGTAAACATTATATCATGCAGTGATATTTATATATAACTTTATTATTTCACCCACAAAACAAGTTTTCTCGTTTTTTTCGTAGTATATAAATAAATGCACGCAACAGTCACATACATAGCCTGACCCTACACCAAGAGCGAATCTTGTATCGTGGGCATTAATGAGTAGTAAAGCGTGTTCAAAATTAACTTCTTCTAGGTATAACCCTTTGTAAATAATACGTAACAGTACATAAAGACTTCAAATTAGCGTTCTCCCTCCAAATACCTTTGTCTCGTGTTTAAATACTAAGAAAGAATCAACAAACGGACAAAAATCTCAATAAAACGCGTCCCTGACGTACCGTACGGTCGACGTCACAAGTGGATTCGGGAAATATATAAAATACTTTTGAGAAACGTTACGGAATTGGCCGATGCATTCCTAAGGAATTTTACGAAGGAAATATTTTTGAAATGTATGTTTCGAATTTGATTTTAAATCGAAATTGTAAGTTTTTGATGGTTCAAAATTTGTATGGTCATTGAATTGTAGGCGTCTCTAGTCCTTATGCTGTTGTTTCGTATACAATATTTTGACCCTATTTCTCATATTTCTATTAGTCTGTTTAATTCTCATTGCTGAACCATGAATTATCTTAAACTGTTAAAATGGAAACAATATCATACTTTAGATATGTCCGTTTCGGCGCAAATATGTACGTCCCTCTGCAAGGCACAGGCTGCCTCTACAATCGACAGTACGATTTAGAGTAGTTCGGCCATATAGTCCACCACGCTGACTTAATTCGGGTTGGCATACTCTTGATCTGCCGGCCGTGGTCGCCGCCATGGTCGGCAGCCGGAGGTCATGGCGAGCCATGCTCTCCTTCTGCGAACGTGTCATGTCGCAGAAGGAGAGCGCTGAGCGCGATCGGGAGCAGACCGATCACCGACACACCCTCGCCCCTTCGGGGGTGGGATGGTCCGTAAAGGGATTTTCCCCGAGAGAAAAAAAAAAAAAAAAACTTGATATTTCAGATTACTTTTAATCCTGCTTGACCAATACAAAAATTCAATGAAATTGTGCTCCAACCACAAACCGATACTATTTTATTTAAAATCAATGCTCTCATGGTCTTTTTGTCGATTTTAAATAAAATAGGTTTCCTTCCAAGACAAAGAAAAACGTTCGTAGCGAATGTACCCATGAGGGACCTAAGCTCGGCGGCATTAGGGGCTCGTCACACGCCAGATGGCGCGCCCCGCCGGCCCGCCGCGCTCGCCTGGCGTTTAAACCACCCTTAACCACCCTTTGACTTTAGTTACAAAGGGAGCCGAGATATAGTTTTTATGGACAATTTGAGAGACATATAGGCTCTTTACCCCAGTGCGATTGACTTTCGCTTTTCGTTGAAAAAGGTTTGTAATGAAGGGCCAAGACAAACATTGAGATAGTTTGGAGGGTATGTATGAAGTTGTAGATTGGCAATTTACCGTCTGTGCCGCGATGGGAGGTCTGATAGCGCTGCTCTAGCCGTGTTTAGTATTACACTATGGCGATATCATAAGCTGGCGAAATGGAGTTCACTTTTTTGGTCTAATAAAACGAAAGTTTAAAAATAAAAAAATGATTCTGAGATTTTTTATTAATTGGAAAATACAAGAATAAAATGGTGCATTATATTTTACTTTATAACAAGTTGACATTACAACATTCCAAGAAATAATCTTACATGAGAAAATTGCATGCTTAACCATGAATATCGAGAGTTAGTGAACTTTTGAAACATGTTCTAGGCCTGAAGAAAATAAATAAGATTCGAATTTAAAAAATTAAAAATAATATCATGAAGAAACTCTGATCTCTGTACGGTATAAGATTGACGTGAGATTATTCAACTGTCACAACAGAACTGTTAAAGTTCCCGATTTACAAACGGTGTTTGCGACAAATAACTCCCAAATGAGGAAAATAATGGACCGCGTTGATTGGACGTTATCGCCATGACGTATCACTGAGGAAGGGGGGAGAGGAGGGGTGTATCAAAAATACCGAGATAAAGACGGGACGCCGCCGGCAATTTGTCCCGGTAATTTATGGACCGTTTCTAATTAAACTTATCTATGTATTAGAGGTTCCTATAAAAAATACTGTGGTCCTCATGGAGGTATTAAATAGACTTATTGTGATCGTAAAGATATGTGACGTTTATGGGTTTGGAATGAGGTGATCTGACAGCAGTTGGTGTCTAAACGATATTCTTCTGATTTATCAGGATTTTTGTGGTCGAATTTTTTTGTCATAGCGTAATCACATATTTTTAATTATAATACGGACGTTTAATAACCGGTTATATAAATAGCTACAGTACCAAATAGTACTACGAAATTAATGCATTTACTCCAGCATTTCCAATTCCCATCTAACTGTTCTCAACTCAGCAAATTACAACAAACGGCGTCACAGAACGCACATACTGACAATGCACGCGACAACAAAGCAGCGCTCCAGAACCACTACCTCGCTCATAACACCCTACAGGCTTATTTTAATACATAAATTGTAACAAAAGCCAAGAGGAAACCGAGTCGGCAACTTAAAATCGGACTCCGAAACTCCGTTACAAGTCAGGAAGGAAAAGTCGTCCGAAAGTTTGTCCGAAAAACTGGTAAAAACCCCCGAAAATTTAAGCCGAACATTCTGTTTCCGCCGGCCACGGCCGCCACCGTAAATATTATTCGGACCTTTTCTTTTATTCCCTTTGTTTTAGACGTTTTATTATTTGGGGCGAGAGGTGTGCTCCGAAGTCCGGCGCGAATTAAAAACACACCATCTCGAACCGAAAGTAAACAGCGATGCGGCCCCGCACGGAAATAATCCGTGATAATGAGCGCCAACAAGATTTAAAAAAACTTTCTTCCTTTTGATACAAAGAAACAAAAGGGAGCTGTTTGTAATTTATGTATTTGCCTTCAAAAGTAAACGCACCCTCTTCAAAAGTAATTGACAAATACGTACAAATACCAACACGAAACGTGGGTGTCACTCGCTCTCCGGATATGCGGCCTAATGTCTACTTTGGCCTATTAGCTGTTTTATTAAAACATTTTGACAGCTTCCGTGGCCCAGTTGGTTAGACGCCGGCTGTGAAACGAGAGGCAGGGGGTTCGATCCCCGAGATGAACGTTTGTGGGACCCATAAATATTTCTTTCGGGTGTGGGTGTTTGTGAGACCGAAAAGCCTCTCATAATTCCTGATACCTACGACACAAGACTTGATATTAGTGTTGGGTCAGGACTATGTATGTGTGACTGTTGGGTGTTATTTATTTATTTTTTTGCAACTCATAGTTGTTACTAGATCAAGACAGTATAGAGAAATTTACATATCTTTCGGGTAACAAATTACACTTATTCAACTTGTAAGGCGCGTTGTATTGCTAAGAAAAGTTGAGAAGCTTCTCAAAGATAGGCTATTACCAATTCCAACTACATAGATAGGTTGATTGTCATCATATTACAAGAGTTACACATAAAAAACTTGTGATTATCAGGTATTCCAAGTATCAGGTAGGTATTCATCTATTTTTAAGGCATTGCTTCGGGGTATTTTGGCTAGATTAGTAATAAAACAAAGGCACAGGAACAGATAAAAGCATGATGGTATTACACGTTAATTCGTCTTAATCCCTTTAATTCCTTCGAGACGTTTTATGACAACTGCCCCCCTGTCGAATAAAGCGAAGACGCCCCTAATTCACGCTATTTGATGCTGGGGATCATCGGCGACAGATGGGCCGATATTGGACATTCTAAATTTTATGCGTGGACCCTTATACAAAATATGGAGCGCTGGATCGTAAAGAAAAAATGCCTGTCAGAAACTAGCAGGGATGTATTGAGTTTATAGGTATTTTCAACTGGTTTCTAATTTTATGGTAAACAACTATTTCATTTCTATCCTTTTTAATTTCGTCTATTTATAATTTCACTCCATAACGATTTATTTAAAGACTTTCGAACTTAAAAACTTATTTTGGCTATCGAATATTTTGTCTTTTTTCCTCAAAATAAATTCAAGTCATTCGAAATGCACAAAACAAATTCTAAAAAAGGTTTTAAAACTTTCTTTGAATAAGGCATTTTATATTCAACGTAAAATTGTAATTAATATCACGTGGAGATAATTATTAAGCAGTCAGCACGAAACCGGTAGTAAATAACACCACAAATTCAATCCACCAACGCGTAACATTGACATAATAAATTCCTATAGATCAAATCAGATTTTTCCATCAAAACGCCTTTACCATTATCATATTTTTCCATAGCAAACAAGCCTATCCAAAGGTTTCGCTCTTCACACACAATTTAATCCCATTGGAGGGATCCCGGCCCCCTCTGTAGGCCCAAAATCCAAGCCTAATAAGATAAAAAAATCTGCATTTTATAGATCACTTACCGGCATGGCTCGAGAGTTGCAGTTACGTACAGCCTCAATCTGAAAGAAGAAAATATGTTAAAACACCGAACTATCATTCACGGAATAAAAATGAGCTGATTAGGTGGGAATGTTTTCGGATTTTAGGGATACAAGGCCTCTTCAATAGGATATTTGTCGATTTTTTTCTGATTATGCAGGGTAAGTATGGTCCGACTGGGTCATTTTCATATATGAGGAATTTAGAACGTTTGTGTGAATGAGATAAATCTTGCTGACTATTATATTATACAGATTTTTTCATTCTTTTTACTATAATCAGGTTAAAATGTCCACTGCTAAAAATAAATATGAAAAATCTATAGCGGTATGTGGGAGGGGATTTCGGATTAAGGGATTTATTAAATTACTCTGGATTATCAATTAATTAATTAGCTGATTCCAAAAAAGATATATAAATCTTAAAATCGGCATAAATTAATGTATATTATTAAAATAATTCTTATTTTTCGATTCGATAAGGCGTAGATATATTAACAGCATGATTAAAGGATACAGCTTCATGTAAGTAAGAAATAATTACTTTCATGAGAGTACAATAGAACAGGCATAATTAGATGTAGTTTTTAGTGATGACAGCTTCTTTTATCGTGTATGAGACACCGGCTGTTTAGAATTTGGAAATTTACGACATTTGACCAGTAGAACGATGGTAAAATAATTAGGTGTTTATAAATGTTTGAATGCAATAGAAGGCAAATAAATCAATGTAATTTACTGGTGGTAGGTCTCTCATATGTGAGAGGCCATCTGGGTAGGTACCACCGCAATGTCTATTTCTCCCGTGAATCAACACTGCGTAAATGCACTGTTGTGTTTCGGATTGAAGGACATTGTAGCCAGAGTAACTACTGGACATATTGAGACTTGACATCTTGTGTCTCGGGTTGACCAGCGCAGTGGAATGTTGCTACTGTTCATGAGCGGTCGTATCGCTTACCATCAGGCGAACGGCTTGCTCATCTAGTCATTCATTGCAATGAAAAAAAAAGCTGTATGGAAAAACAAAAAAAAATACAATTCTCAAGAAAAATAACAAACTATAGCATAAAACTCGATATACACACGCGCCGGCATAATAAAGATTTCCCAAAGCCCACACCCGCACTACGCATTTTGTCCTATCCCTATCAGTAACAAGATTTTCAACAAACGATACCGTCTCACCTTTCCATAATATACGCGAGATACCTTTATTCTTGAATAGTCTAAGAACCTGGCACTGATCGACATACTTTATGTTATCAGTTTTATATTTTGAGACTTAATGTTCTTATAATATGCACTAACGTTAGGCCATATTGCTAAATTGTAATCAGATAAATTTTACTTGAACTGTTTTTCGTGGGGACGCTTTTTTTTAGATGGGAATTATAAGATACTATTTTTAAAATAGATGTACATTATTATATTATACTTGAAGTTATATTTATTGCTTCCAATTAGGTAAAGACTTTTCGATATCTTCTTAAAACTCGTTACGCGTGTACGATTTTTGTTACGTTGTGTGTTCATGGCTGTTGTTGACCGAATACCGTCAGTTGGTTTGTCGATTCGTTTGTTTACTATTCTATTACTAAAAAGATCCATCATGAGAGAATTGCCGGATAATGTAGACGAGTCTGCTCTGGGCTCCTCGACTATACGTTACGAAATGGATGAAAATTTCTTATATCCCGCGCCACCCGACACTCGCTTATTGACAGCTCGTAATCTGTCAGTTTTGACATAGGCAGATGTTGCTTAAGGTAATAAGTTTCGTATGGAGGACACGATATAATATCATTTTTAATGCAGTGGACGGCGAGCATCACATTCGCCTGATGGTAAGTAATACGATCGCTCATTCACAGTAACAAAACCAAACAACACTATGAATTACAAAGCAATATTTGGCATTCCGCTGCGCCCGCCATCCTGAGACATAAGATGAAGTCTCAATATGTCCAGTAGTTACTCTGGCTACGATGTCCTTCTAACTGACGATTTTATCTTTAACATAGTGGGTTATTGCATACAAGAGTCTGAATTTCATCTGAACATCATTAACCCTCAACGATTATACTCTATTGAACTATACACTAAATCAGTGTTTTTGAATACGCGACCTCTTTCAGTTTATACTTCCTGGCGACCCCCTTGGGCCATGGACAAAAAAGTTGTAATATAGAAGATTATGATTTCCTTCATACTGGTACCTATATTCATTAATTAGATTATTATGTGCAAGAAAAGCGATCCAATGAATGCTTCGCGACTCCCCACGAGGTAGCGACCCAAAATTTGAAGAGCATTGCTCTAAATCGTCTCAATTGAAATCTTATGCTTATATTTATGCTGTTTATGGTTAATAGACAACGTACTGTAGATTTATTTGACATCCTCCGTAGCTTAACTTAGACGCCAGCTTTTAAACGTGAGGTCGTGGGTTTGATTCCCTCACTGAGACAAATATTTGTAATATCCACAGGCATTTGTTTGTGAGACCTAAAAGTCTCTCGCAGTTACTGGTACACACAACACAACACTATATTATTGTGAGGTCAGAACTATTTATGTATAAAAACATTATATTCATAAAAAAAAACTCCCAAAACATTTATATCGCACAAAAAAATATCAAAACCAAATAAGAAAGAGCTGTCAGAAGTGTCATCCCATAAGGCGCACGCACGTACAAAACGCGAGGAAAATATTCCCTTATACTAAGAGTCGATAAATTAGCTACACATAGGCTCAGGTGCCGGTGTTTCAGACTATTGGGTTGACAAAATGGGAACGAGTAGGCAGCCATTTCTTTCCTGATTGGAAAGGTTCGGATGCTCTATATTTTGTATAGAAAATGTAGGCAAAATGTACATACTTTCTTGGCTTTATCTTGTACTTATGTATGTAACATCACGTGCCACGCAAAAGGCGATTTAAATGAATTTAACAGTCAATGTGGTTGATATGGTCGGATATTTAATTTAATTTTAGAGACATATGACGGACCTACCCACAGTTAAAGATTTAAGTATATTGAAGATACATAAAGCATGCCGTATTTTCCCAAAAAGAAAGTGCTTTAAATTAAACATTTACACTATTGGACTATATGGCCTAACCACTCTCAATCGCACTGTCGATTGTAGAGTAGGCCCGTGCCCTGCAGTGGGACGTATATGGGCTGATACAGTACAGTACAGTAAACATTTACACAAATAAATCCAACGACAAACATTTCCGTAATAGTATGTTACTCGCGTTGTCTCCTATCAGACACTATAAAGAACTTTTGGTCCCACAATAACTTGTTTCTGCGGGAATCGAACTTATGTCCCCAAGTATTACTACCATCTTAGTAACCGCGTCACGGCTAAATTGTTATGTCAAATAAAAATAAGTTTCAATCCATGTATAAAGCGACCACTTCACGAAAGGATGAGAAAATTGTCAGGGATCATCTGGGTAGGTACTGCCGCAATGTCTATTTCTCCCGTCAAACAGCAGTGTTAATGCACTGTTGTGTTTCGGATTGAAGGACATTGTACTCAGAGTAACTACTGGATATTGAGACTTAACATCTTATGTCTAAGCATGGCGAACGCAGTGGAGTTCGAATCGAAATCTCATTGGAAAAGTCTCTCGTAATTTTTGATACCCACGACACACGTAAATCTCTGTGTATGTTCAGAACTATGAATATGACTAGTGGGTGCAATTATTTAATTTAATCGTATTAGTACAAAGCCTAAATTACACACAGCGACATTATCACAATGCCAGTATATAAATCCATTTACTGCATATAAATAAATTATGCGATGCACAAGCCTGGGCGCGTCGGCCATATTTCACGGCCGTTTCCAACGTGGTGACAACTCTTTTTATTTTTTTCCTAGCCGGAGTTAGAGGACGTTTTTGTGACTCTTAATATATAGCTTTTTGTATATTTAGGGTACTGTTTTGTGTTTAGATTAAATGGTTACGGTGAGTGCATGTACGAGTTTTATACAGGGTGACGTATAAAACTCGTATACGTCGAACAGCAGTTTAAATGCACTGTTGTGTTTCGGATTGAAGGACATTGTAGCCAGAGTAACTACTGGACATATTGAGACTAAACATCTTATGTCTCAGGATGGCGAGCACAGTGCAATTCCAAGCATTGCTTTGTAATTCAAGGTGTTGTTTGGTTTTGCTACTGTTCATGAGCGGTCGCATCGCTTACCATCAGGCGAACTGCATGCTCGTCTCGTCATTTAAAGCAATAAAAAAAAATACAGGGTGTCAGATAATGGTTTAAAAAGTAATAGTATTCATTCTAAACATAATAGAAAATATTTAAACCTACTTGTAAATTTTGAAATAATGACTACATTGTAAACTGGTTTTGAAAAGAGCAATATTAGAGTTTCTTGCCCGTTCTCTAGTAAAAACCGCTTTTCGAACCGGGTGGTAGATCAAAAATGACTAAATCTGATGTTGAACATTTTAATGGAATCCATAAATTATTTTCCTTTCATTTTTAGAGTATAATCGTTACTAACCCTCAGTGGTGTTCACATGAAATTCAAACTTATGTACTATGCGTTTCAAATAAGAATAGGAACGTCAATGACCTTTAGTTGTCAAATATCACACGAAAAGTATGGTTAGCAACAAAAAAATATTTACGCATCAATTATATTTTTTTTCACATAGTCAAATTCTTGAACATAAATTAACTAAATAAATTGAAACAATTGCAAAATGTTATATGGACACATAAACAAGAATGTTTAGTCATAAATAGCTTAAAAAAGTATAATTTTTTAATTTTTTATTTACTTCATATGCAATTATTCGCCAGAAAGTAACTATAACACGACATTATTCATTCAAAAATTTTTTTACGAATTATTAAATATTAAAAATATTACTTTTATTCAACAAAATATTTTTTTTTTATTGCAATGAATGGCGAGACGAGCAAGCCGTTCGCCTGATGGTAAGCGATACGACCGCTCATGAACAGTAGCAACATTCCACTGCGCTCGCCATCCTGAGACATAAGATGTTAAGCCTCAATATGTCCAGCAGTTGCTCTGGCTACAATGTCCTTCAATCCGAAACACAACAGTGCATTAAGCAGTGATGTTTCACGGGAGAAACAGACATTGCGGTGGTACCCACCCAGATGGCCGCTCACATATGAGAGACCTACCACCAGTAGTATTATTTTAAGAAATCTTGTTTTGCTCACCCTACCTAAATTGTGCGATTTGAACTACGAACCAATATGGTGCAGGGTCCGTCCTATTCTTAGTTGAATCACATAGTATGCTATGTTTTCATATCATTTCAAAACATATGCAAAACCAAGAAACCTCACCAAAAGCCAAATTTCAGTGTACTCAAACATTCCCCAAATTCTACGAAACATTTAAACTAGTGATTTATATGTGGGTGCTATAACTCCTAAGGAATATTCACCTGCTCCTCGGTGTAGGTGAAAAATGATCCGTTTGTGTTAGGCGTTGCGTGCAATTTTAAACTTCATATTTTATGTTTCTCATTTCAGTGCTTGTCTTGTGTTGATAAGTTACTGTCTTGTGGCTTTTGTCTGTGATGTATGTTGAATGCTATTGTTTTTCATTTAAGAGTCTTTCAGGCGGGTCATTAATAACTGAAATTAAATTTTGTAAAACTCTCCTCCTCTCCTTAAAAAAGAAAGTCGACTCCTGATTTTAAACCTGTCCTAAGGATCTTACATAGCAATGGAACCGCCAAAACATAACTTATTTATTTACAAGTAATTATCTGCCTTCTCTTATATGTATTATTCATATTTACAATGTTACATCTAGTTAACCTGTGTAATTAAATATTTTGTTTACTTCTACTTTCGTCCGAACCATTACCTATCTTTATTTCAATTTATAAATATTCCTTTTGTTATTATTGTATACCTTTAATATTATTTAGCTTTTAATACAATTATGTAGTGTATAGTCGACAAGGTACAATGGGGTTGGCGTATCCGTGTGGATAAAAATCCCATATCAAAATTGAGAAAAAATAATAAAGTTAATAAATTATATTTCATTTCCTAGGGTAGTGAGTATCAACGAAAAGCTATGAACACTTTCCTTCAAATGAAGCGTTGATTTAACTACATGGTATGAAAACTAAGCATTAAACCTCATAAGCTAATCACATTATCGTCCTTCATCAAACTCCGATAAGAACATAATGATTTTAAAAGCCACACGTGGCTGTGCTCATAACATTAACCTATAAAAAGTGACGTCCCATTAACTATATGTAATATTATTTACAGCGCTAAAGCCGCAGTTACGTATCGAGTCCCGAGACAAAGCGCGGACGGCGACGGTAACCTGTAATCTATTAAGCAATAATGGTTTAGTTAAGGCACTAGGTGCGGCGGCTTTAACATCGTCTAATTGCCGATGAACAAAGGCGAACAAACCGGCCAGGAAACGAGCCGGCTAATGGCGGAGACATCTTTGTGCAACTATTTTGCGCCATTTTGAACTTCAGTAGTTCATAATGAGAATTTTTATGTAAAGTGCCGCCATCTTTTAATCGTGAAGTGGTTGTGGTGAGCGAGCAAAACCGCTTTGAAATACGGGCGTTAGACATCATTTAGAATGTATTCAAGTCTAGACTAGTAGAAACGAGTGCTATTTTCTGGCTAAAAAATGGGACACATTTATATCCTGCTGCGGATGTCGTTTCAAATAGGAGGCAAAGTTGAAATATGTCTCGACGTCAAGTATACTGAATGTGGTCGCTCAAAGGAAATGTGGGAGGATTATCCTAGATTGTGGTTTGTTTAAAGCCTGGATTTGTGGAGTCTCTTAGTCTAGTTGTTCGCTGAGATAGATTCGATTTAAAAGTCTATCAGTGAGCGATATCGGTATTTCAATTTGGTCCACGGCTCTGAAGTTTCAATACGAGTAAAATTGAGAATCTTCTTTTCTACGGTTGGTTAAAAGAGGTCTGATACATCTCCCGGATGTACAAACATATCCAAATCATTATTTTCTAATAATTGCGCTCACGCCATCCAAAATTCCACTAGTTCGAACATCAAAACGCTCCACCGCCGCGTCAAACAAATCCAAATTCATTTGAATCCCAAAACGAGTTACCAATTCATAGTGCAGTGTATTTGGAGGCACACCAACCGGTGCGTACTGGCGCACACCGGTTCGATTCGGATTAGCGCAGATTTGAAACCGGGCTATAAATACGCGCCACTCTAATGCGACTGACGCGGGTGTGTGAAGATCGCAGTTGGGGATGGTCAGGGCTGAATGACATTGGTTTTGTAGGGTTGTGCTGATGGGGAAAATTATGCTGTATTTCGTATGAGATTTTGGAGTGATGTGGTTTTAAATGCGAGTTGGATTGAGCATTTAGTAACAAGTAAGCCTGAAGTACTTTTTGTTTTGGAGAGTAATTAAGAAATTCATACTTTTTATTTATCTATAGGTCTTGAAAGCATCTAATACTCGTTAAAATTGTATTGAAATATCAAGAAATTTTACAAACGACTTGAATTGTGGTCCGCTGTCTGGGCATCTATCACAACCAATCTTTGAAGAGAGCCCACAATATCAGAGGAGTCGTCCGTCCTTTATTTAAGAAAAGTGTAAGCTTTCTTAAAACTCCTTTGCAAAATATTGGAAATTCACAGAAGAAATGTGAATCTACTAATTGTCTTTAACCTAAAACTACTAAATTAATATTAAAGTTGTTCTGATATCTCTTTCAGGCACTGTATCAGGCCACACAAGTCCTACTGCATGTCATGGGCCTCTTCTACTATCAAGAGTACAATTGAGAGGGGTTAGGTCATTAGTCACTTTGGTTTAATACGTTCTGGCGGACCCTAGAGCGTGCTGGCGGACAGGCATTTAGTCATTCTTACAAATCACTCTACAGGTTTCATCACCTTGTTTTCCTTTACCCTGTGGTGATTGACTATCCCCCTACAGGTTAAGTAAACCCCGGTGTTAAAGCTAGTGGTGTGAAGTTATAACGTTAACTGACGCAGCCCTGTCACGCCCGGCCGGCACATAACACAGTGCACTCCACGACATGCGCGTTTGATTTGCGATCGTCAACACGTCGCACGCTTATTACAACTGCCTTTGTTTTGCTATGGTACTGGGACACGACTTTAAGATGTCAATTTAGGTGTTTCTGATACGTATTGGGGTTCGGAACCTGCAATATTTGCGGATCTTATACAAATGTGCGTTCACTGGTTGTAGGTCTCTCATATGTGAGAGGCCGCCTGGGTGGGTACCACCGTAATGTCTATTCCTCCTGCCAAACAGCAGGTTGGATGCACTGTTGTGATTCGGTTTGAGGGATATTGTAGCCAGAGTAACTACTGGTAATGAGCAGTCGTATCGCTTACCATCAGGTGGACGGCAAGTTCATCTCACCATTAAGTGCAAAAAAAAGTACCGAATGTAGTGGTGGTCGTCGAAGGATGCTAGGACCAGGAGATTGTTCTGTGATCCAAACTAAGTTCGAATGTTCGAACGTCTGAAATTTTAAGTTTTTAACTTTTAAAAATAAATACTGGCATACCATAGCGATTTATAAGAATTTCTATGGTATGTAAGTCCGCCAACCCGCACTAGGCCAGCGTGGTGGACTATATCGCCTAACCACTCTCAATCGTATTCTCGATTGTAGAGTAGGCCCGTGCCCTGCAGTGGGACCTATATGGGCTGATACAGAAAAATAAATACTATTATCTATGATACTTATCACTCCCAACTTAGGCTATGTTTACGACGTACGGTAGAGGATTTGAAAATGTTGTCAAGCTAGGCTTAATGATGATCATAGAGAAACCCTCTGGGTAGCAACCATACCTGATGGTGAAAAATTCATCATAATGAACGTTTGATTTCAGCCTGTCAGGTATCGAGTTATCATAAATCGATCGCCGATGAGAACCAATTTTCGCATTACATATTATGATTTATAACGGACAAAGAAAATACTTCCTATGAACATTTGAAATTGTCGATATACGATGTCCATTGTGAAAAGACTTGATACAGAACAATATAAATGAAGAAACATTTCAAACCATTATACACAACACAATAGGCGATCGATTAGCCCGTCTAAAACAGCAAATTTCGCTCCGCATCGCTTGACAATGCTTGTTCCGCCATTGCACTAGCGCATTATGCTATTCCGCTCATAAGCTGTCAGTGGCGCTCGTCTCGTCTGTGAATACATAATGATATTTTGACGTGGCCTCACCGCATGGCCCCGCGCGGCCCCGTCGTGGCCTAAACGAGGACTGCACCCGACAGCGCGGGATGGGTAATGCATAAAATTTGAGTCGCGCAGATTATTAGCACAGTGTCTTTGGGTGTGAAAAGTTTTGTGATGTTTAAATTGATTTATTTAGTTTTTAAGTTCATAGGAAGTACAGCCTTTTGACATTAAAGATTTTGATGGTTTAATTTCAAAATGTATATTGAATTTTGAGACAAAACACTTATACAAACGGTTTCTTAATATCTTCGATCCAAGAACAATACAGTTCATAACCCACACCGCCCCACCAACCAAATACCTCCGTTTGCATAAAATCATTATAAATTAATACCAAACGCCGTTTCATGAACAGAGCTTGCATTAAAATAAACAAGAGAGAAGAAAGGGGCACAACGAACCCGCTTTAAAAATCATTGAATTTTTAAAACAAAACTTTGTTTTATCCGATTTGGGACGATAAGCGGATATTGAAGCATCGTATCGGGGAGTAAATTAAAAATTCCGGATGTAGAGCGCTAACTTTGAGCTGTATTTGCTTAATAATACTAAGAGCAATCGATTTCACCTAAGCAGCTAGGTTGTATATTCGATAAGTGGATTTATCTAGATTTAGCGATTACCAACAGCTCTATTTTCTGTACTAACACGACAAAGTAATAATAGTCCAACTGGTGTTAACTGTGCAGTTAAATTATCCATCGAAATAAGAGATTATCAAAAGTATGTAAATAAATAAATACACCCAACATTCATATACATAATTCTGACTCCACACTAAGATAGAGTCTGTGACTTGGGGTATCAGAAACTGAGAGATTTTTCGGTCTCACAAACACCCAGAGCTCAAACAAATACCTATGGACCACGCAAATATAAGTCTCGGTACTACAACCCACGAACTCTCGTTTAACAGCCGGCGTCTTACCAACTGCGCCACCGAGGCTGTTATTTGCAAGTATTGGCTCAATAACATTTTGACTGCAGCTATCATACAGGCGGCATATTTTCTCCAAACAGAAGTCTATGGCATAGCCAGTTACCCAAGTTGTATGTTACCCAAGCGCTGATGGTAATAAGAAAACATTTTCTACCAACAAACCTACGCGCCGAAATTAAAACGTCTTTGTTTTAGCAGTAACAGTCTGTTGTTGTCATGCTAATTAAATATGATCGGATTAACAAGATTCCTACAGTTTTGTATTCATTACTTTGTTCCCGGAAAGGTGTAAGCTTCCGTAGCGTTTTTGTTTGTTTCTTTGATAAGACGGCTTAAATTCAATTATTTATTGTGACATTTGTATTTACAGCTTTATAAAGGGAATGTCTAAATATCGTTCATAATTATTATGTAGATGTGTATGGTTTGTCGTTTTCAGTTTTTTTCTATTGAATTAATGATGAGACGAACATGCCGTCCGGCTGGTGGTAAGCTATACGACCGCTCATGAACAGAAGCAAAAGCAAACAACACCATGAATTACAAAACAATGCTTGGCATTCCTTTGCGCTCGCCATTCTGAGACATAAAATGTTAAATTTCAATATGTCTAGTAGTTAGTCTACAGTACTAGCTACAGCCACAGTGTCCTTAAAAGAAATAAATAATTACTGTACATCAGTATTCACTCTAAAACGACATAGTCGGCTAAATATTTCAGACCTCATTTACCCTTTATCTCGCCAGTGAAATTATTAAATTTTCTTGATATTAAATGAATGGATGGGTACTGCAAAATGTTATCTAAAATTGTTTAAAATAACGTTATACCGTTTCAGAATCAAGGTCGTCTCATGCTAAAATGAATTCATCGAAACTCAAACAAATGTGTTTATTACAAAATGCTCATTACGCTAGGCATTATCGTAATTTGAACTAACAATAACAGTCTGTGAGTGGGCGCCGGTGTCCCGCGCTCCCCGCTCCACTCTAATAACGGGAGTGAGCGCACCGCACGGAAAATATTATTTTATTAAAATTGTCAGGGCAGGTGAGAACTCCCCCGGGACACCCGCGATCTGATACCGGGACTAAATCAAAATAACTGAACATTTCCAACTGAGGAATATTCAACGTCGCGTTTCACTTCACTTTATTTCTGAAGAGATTTTTTTCTTCTTTTGCATACCTAATATTTTTTTTCTATGTCCCGACGTTTTATTGATCTATTCAATCGTTAGAATGAAACTTTCTTAATGTGTTTTTGGGTTCGCTTCTTGTTTACTCGGCGGGCGTTTTATTATTCGGAAAATATACAGATTATTTTTTATGCCCCTTAAGATTTTTTTCAATGATGAAAAATCTGACGGCGGAAAGCTATATTCGGCGGTGGGCGCGGACTGTTTGCTGGGTAAATAAGTCTATTGTTGTCGCCACTTAGGGGATTTGCAATGGCTGGTTTTAATGTTATTCTTAATAATGGTATAACTAAACTGTCTCTTGACTATTGTATGAATTTAATTACGACCAACGTCTCCGGGAAAACAAATGAGATTTTTTTTGTGGAAGTGATAAAATCAATTCAAGGTCTCAATATATTTCATCCGATAAAGATTTCACGAGCTGTGAATATTTTAAGATATTTTAATATTTTATAATACATCATTACCACAATCATTATTTACAGGTTGCTACTAATGAAAACAGACCTCCCAAAATATCCATCAGCCAAAGGAAGTACATATCATATTAGATTATTATAATTATGTGATCATTTCATTGAAATAAAACTATTATCACTATTAAACTATTATTGAAATAAAACTATTATTACTATTAAACTATTATTTACGTGAGTCCGCCCCGTGACCACGAAAGCTGTAAAGTAATCGAAACGATGGGAAGTCAAAAATGTAAAAATTAAACCAAATTCGCGATAAAATCCGTAAATAATAGTTTTATTTCAATGAGTAACATTCGGGTAATTCTAAGAAATCATTGTGTATCAGTTCATTATCAAACCTCTGTTGAGCACACCCTTTACAGCCGAGACTTCAATTGAGACGTTCATCAAATGATCCATTATTTTACAGTCCAAAACAATGAGTACAGTTGTATACGAATATATTAATATATGTTATATTTAATTAGAGTAAATGATAATGAAGTGAGTTGCACAAGTGGGTGGACGGAGCGTCATTCGTGATGTTATCGAGATTGTTCAAGCGATAGACGGCATATTTTTATGCGTAGTTTAGTTGGTAATGAGGGTACTGTGGTACTTCTAACTTGTGTGATAAATTAGAAGCCAACTACAAAAGACATCACGGATTTAATCTCGCTGTTTAGATGTTTGTTTTGTAAAAAGCCCTTATGTTATTTAAAATACTCCTCTATGCAGGAAACGTGCAACAATGTAACTCTCGCGAATGACTATCATATGGCACACATTGAAAATTCCACAGACCAATGTTGCTCAACAATTCTATAAATATTTTTTAAAATTCGCCATGTTAATTCGACCTGAATTACATTGGAGTTGGAAATATTGGCCATCTTTTTTTCTTTCGTTTATTGATCATGTAGGCAATTAAATAGCTTTTATGACAATTTAATAATAGTACTTAATCTATATTTACCAAATAATTGATTATTTTATTACATAAATTAATTTTATTTCGTTTATTCAATATGGATGGACCTATACAACCCAGGCTTAACCCGATGCGCTAAGCATTTAAGAGATCTATGTCAGGTTATCCACTATTATCAACTATTGGTATTTGGAAGAATACAAACATCATATCATCAGTAAAATTTATCTGTCTATTGCAAAGGTATGTGTGAGTGTTTAATTTAATTAATTTCAACACATTCCCGCACTGAGTATGATGATAGCACGAGCCGTAATAAAAGCGGTGGATACTAGTGCATGCAGGTAATGCAAGTAATTCGCAGCTGGCAAGTAAGTTATACCGAGTATGACGCTCCTTTGGGAACATTTTATTTTCTGTTGCTCTTGGTGAGGCATATTGTTTCCTAATTTGTTGTTTTTGTAGTCTTTCTGAACACCATCGCAGTCACCATGAAGTACTGCGCTGAGTGCAGTCACCAAAATAAAAAAAAAATAGACGTGATGCTGACATGTCAAGCTTCGAGCGAATTTCCGTCTCATTCTGGCTGATAAAATAAGAATATATGTAATTAGAAAATAATTGTCCACTTCATAATTTACTTCATTTCTACGGCCAGGACGCTGTGGCTCTGAAGTTTAATTATTTAATTAATTTCAACACATTCCCGCACTGAGTATGATGATAGCACAAGAGGTTATAAACGCGGTGTATACTAGTGCATGCAGGTAATGCTACTTGCATTACCTGCATGCATGTTGTTCACATCTGGCAGGCGTCAGTTAATGTAGTATCAAGCTCCTCGTGGACCATTTGTTTTGGCAATGCGTTGGTGACATCATCGCTAAGTGAATTCTCGGGAAGATTCTGGAATCTTCTTCATTTACTGCTACTTCTATAAAAAGTGAGGAATAAATTGGTTAAGTAATTGCTGGAATGTTTATTTAAATCTTCTATTGTACGAATAGACGGATCATCGCTATTGGGAATGACTAATTAGCTGAAACCAACCGTCTGCGTTTATCCCGAACTAATGCTTAGTTGGTAATTTTTCAACGCTGGCCTCATAAATATTGACTCATTACGTTTTATTAATGCCAATTCTGCCGACGAATATTCAAACAAATCAAAAAAAAATGCGCTTTCATCCGCTACCTTATATGAAACCTCTAGCAGCTGTGCGCTACCATTACATAAAAGTTTTGCAAAATACTTAGAAGGCACACGACAAAAACCACACAGCATTTCTATCCCATTCCTAACTCTACGTATCTAAAAATAGAACGGCGGGTAAATCTTCGTCATTCGCGGAATGTATCGCAAATATCTAGAGGTCCTTAAATAACTGACCCTTAACAGATGTTGGAAAAGATACGTCCGCAAATCGCAATATTTATCGACTAGTTGGTACGTGGGCATCACTATCTGCGACGGTCGCTTTGATTTATAGTGACGTGCCACGTGAATTATCGATACGGTGGTCCTGCTTAGATTATCTGCTCGATTTGTGGTGGAGCTTGATTATTCGTTTTTCAAGTTTATGAGGGTGTTTTAATTCTTTATGGGTGATTAGAGAAATAGTGTTTATTAAGTTGACTGTACTGGGATTGGGTATCGTATTTCAATGGGCTTTAGAATTAATTATTGTAAGATAGGAATGATTTTCAAGAAAATATTGTATCTTGTGTATGAGAAATATGTTTATATTTGGTCCTACAAGCCGTAGGATACGACAATTGTGTTTCGTTGATCCACGAATACGATGTCAGATCAATGTTTAAACTACCAGTACATATTTTATGAGAGGTTAAAATTCACTGAGTTTCATATACAATCAAATGCTCATAAACTGTATATGTGTGTATTACCCAAATCGAGAACCAAACCCTGAATCTTGCTGTACCCGTGTATGCTGAAAGTATATGTAGTCTCACAATGTACAGCCTTATTCAGCTATTTTTGACTTTCAGAGACTTAAAATAAATAATACGCTCTCATAAAAATCTTTCAAAACTCAAGTAAAACTTTAGCACCGATTAAACCCTGAGGGTGAGTTTTTATCAAGAAAAACGATTTTCAACCCTTTCTAGTGATAAAATACAATTCGCCTATAATCAAAAGTTCAAATGTGCTCTTTAAAACTTAGCTTTTGGATTTGACATAACTTTTTGTTTGGATGAAATGGATTTAGAAATAAAATTCTTGGTATATATTTCTCGGAACCTAAATGTTTTGAACATTTTTTTGTTTGATTTGTTCTATCGTGCGTATTGAGGTGAGTTTGGAACGATTATCTCAATAGAACGGTGAGATTTTTAACTTTTATAAAAACCATAATCTATACATATAAATAAAATTGAAGTGTCTGTTTTAAAAGTGAAAATAAAAAGAAATGTCCAACTACATATCGTTATATACACGATACCTGTGGCGACAATGATATGTTACATTTTTTGTCTGTCTGTCTGTCTGTCTGTTTGTTCCGGCTAATCTCTGAAATGGCTGGACCGATTTTGACGGGACTTTTTTTGTCAGGTAGCTGATATAACAAGGAGTAACTTAGGCTACATTCATTTTAGAAAAATTAAGTAATGTTGCAATGCCCAAGTACTGTCCAGTACCGCGCGCAGCTCACGCGCATGCAACCACTGGGCCGTCACGTCGGGCGCCTCCCTGGTGAGAGTTCTTCTCCCACCAACGAATCAATATCACATTTACAAAATATTGTATATAAAGAAATTTTTCAATAAAGTTAATACAAAAAACTGAAAATAAATGTGTAAGGGGAGTTTACCGCCGCCCGCTAAGAGATGGCGCCACCATAGAATTAGATCGCGGTATGGTTTCGTTACAAATGTTGATAATTAAAATAAAAATGCAAAAACCAAAAAAAAAACTAAATAAACTAATTAACTTTTTTGTTAAATTCCACGCAGACGAAGTCGCGGGCACAGCTAGTATTATAAATAAATAAATACACCCAACAGTCACATGCATAGTCCTGACCCCACATTAACATCAATTAAGTCTTGTGTCATAGGTATCAGATACTACGAGAGACTTTTCGGTCTCACAAATACCCGGATCCGCAAATATTTTCTTTTCACTTTTCAAACACCACAGACATAAGACACACCCCTAAATCCCCAAAAGGATAAGCAGAAGGACATGGTAGCCATAGTAAGACTCAACATTTAATGTCTCAGTATGGCTAGCGTAGTGGAACGTCAAGCATTGCTTTGTAATCCAAGGTGTTTAGTTTTGTGTACATGAGCGATCGTATTGCTTACATCAGGCGAACGGCATGGCCGTCTAGCCATTCATTGGAATAATAAAAAAAGGACACAAACACAAAAATACAGTCCAAATATTTGTATTTGTAACGAAGCGGTAAAACTTTGGTAGGTACGTGCCCGAATATTCCACAGTCTAGTGCCTAGTTCCCGACTAAACCTTACCTGCCCTTGCATGGAATCATGCCAAGCTCTATAAATGTTTGATTCTGTCTTACACGCCAATGGGTTTGACTGCGCCGGTAAGACTAATGTGTGAGTTGAAAGCGTATTTCAACAAGTTTGTATATAGGCCATTGATTTGAATGAAAATTTGTGTAGTTTATGAGGTTTTATTTAACTAAGTTGCATTAATTTTGACTTTAACCGTGTTTTTGCCATTTTGAGATACATTTTTTTAATGGTATGAATGAAATGTGCATACTATTCGATCGCGAAACCAAACCACACCATTTGTTATAAATCAATGCTTGGCATTCCACAGCGCGCGCCAGCCTGAGACATAAAATGTTAAATCTTAATATGTCCAGTAATTACTCTAGTTAGTGTACTTTAAACCGGAACATATATTGTAACATAATATATTGCATAATAAATAGACATTGCCATGGTACCTACCCAGGCGGCCTCTCACATATGGGAAACCTACCACCAAATGAACTATGTCGAGAATGTCAAATTTATTATTTAGTTGATATAATTCACCTTAAAGTTTTTCAATTGTACACATAAGAATCATCGGGTAAAATACTATGTGTGTAATTTAAAACTGAAAGTAGTAACTCTGAAACTATTTGTAGATATTAATTTTCAATTCAGAAAAGTTATGACTGAAATTTAGTGATAAAAAATAGACCCGAAGTCAACCGGGGGTTCGATTAACACGTCTTAGGCCATAGCCCACGATACTGTACTTCACATTTTCCTGTTAATATTCCCATTATTAGGCCTTCCTAGTCAATTACTACTTACGCTTACATATCAAGTCTATGAATATAAAACTGTAAATGATGTTTATGAATATGTTATCTCTGATAATATTGAAGGCTTTTGTTAATAGAAAACAAACAAGATTTTCACGAAGTCTTCACGTTTTAATTGACAGAAATTCACATACCTCAGCGATAAACAAGTAACCAGTCAACACAAAGTAATGATTATTTCGCAGACGATACTCGTTCTAGAAAGCTCTATTAGGGTAAACATCCATTGAGCGAGATCTCTTGATTTTTGATTATTTTTTTTTTATTTATACAAACACATAAAATAATAAAAAAATGAGGCTTCGGTAGCGAGGCTTACGACACAAACCACGGGTGGTTAGGGATCCAAAGTTTTTTTTTATTTTGCAGTAGATTCTACTACGGCAGTCATTGTGAACCAATTGGTGTTGTTTCAACCATATTTATGGAGTCTATATAACTTGGTTAGTCATTGTAAATTCATGGTTTAATTTATAAACAGATAAAAATCCTACAGTTCAATAATTAAGAAAGCATAAGACAGGATTCAGTGGAAAATATTAAGGAGGAAGCGATTCTTGAACTTTACAGGAAAATATATGGTTGAGTACAGTGTGATGTACATATAAAACGAGTTTTTCATCTCAATAATATTTTTGGTGTAATGGATACTTAGCTTTATTCATTAGGCGTCTCCACTGTGCCGTAATGATAGTTCATTCTGTCATGTTTTCTCCAAGTAAACAGGCTTTTCATTGGAAAATATTTGCAAGAAGCCATTACATTTGAAATAGATGAATTAACAGTATACGTGACAAAGTAGGCGAAAGTCGGGTGTAAATCGAGGCCGCGATAGGAGGTCTATTCCCGGTCGAAACATTGTTATAATTAACCATAAATATATTTAATTGAAGCTCGGAGGACTGACCAATATAGTTTCAGATCTGTTGTAGGACCATAAAGTCTACAATTACCAGATTTATTTGATACAAGTAACTCGGATATAAAACATATCTTATGAGTTACGATGAGGTTGGGACTTTGTGAGTACATTTAATCTTACAAAATTCAGTATGAAAACCAGCCATATATGTACAGAACGTAAAACCACACAATTAGCTTCAACATTAAAATATAATTTCTCAACCCTTTTCTAGCAAAGGGTATAAAATACCAGTCGTCATCAAATCCCAAATTGGCGATGCATTAACGTGCAGCCGGCGCTGGCAATCCTCATACATAAACAAGTTGTTGTGTCGGTGCTTACAAGATGTACCAATAAAGCCAGTTGTATTCCGGATAGCGTGCGGCGAATATTAAAAACTCTCCGATGCATTTCGTTTTACAGCGGTTCCGTGCGGGCCTCTCCGGCCCTCGGCTTAATTTGTTTGCATTCGCGTAAAACGTTTATATAGTCATTGTCATTATCGCTTTAATTAAATAAATAATTGTAGTTTAATTACAGCGGATAATTAATAGCGGTCAGACGAATTGATATCTTGTGACTTGTGTGGGTAAGTTGGTAATTGCATAAATATTAACATACTAAAGAGCTTTGTACATGGTACATATATCAAGTCCCATTATCTCAAGATTATCCGAAAACTATATCAGACACAGGTGTATGGATATTGCCCATAATGCCATACTACACACAAAGGCACACTGAAATTTCGTAAGCGATGTCGAACCGCTCAATCTTCGGCTCGATAGCGATGAGAACTCAATGCCCATTACTGGGCGATAATGCGGAAATAGCTTTCAGTAATAGTGAGAAAATGCTCTATAAACCACCCTCATCTGATTGTGTAAATGCTGGAGAAAGATCTAAGCGTGCGAGAATAAACGGGAAATGCGGTGTTAATATGGGTCAATAATACCACGCTGCTATTGCTAAGTCGATATTGTGGTTAACGACCTTTTTAGTGTTAAGTATGGTTTATGTTTATGTTGATATTATGTCACCGGAGATACAACCAATTGCAAAATTATATGACACAATATTTATGCAATTCAGAGCAATATGTTTTTTTGTAATAGACAGAAGTTTCAGTCTGAATATTACGCAATTCGCAAGGCTTACCCTCACATTAAATCAAGGGATTCAACCAAATCGGGCCTATACGCTAAGGCAGGATATATATTTTTTAAATTGAAAACCATTGTACCTATTACCCGATAAAGAAGCAGTTTTCGCGGAAGTTTCCATCGCAATTTCCAACACCAATATTTTTAAACGGTAACCGAATCTTTTCTAAAACCCTTTTGCATTTTAATTTGACTGTCGATGAACATTTTTCAGCATCGTTATCCACACAGATGCGCAATTGCAAAGAGCGCGGTTCACAATCGACGTTCTCGGTACCCCTAAAAAAAAAAATTGGCCGCACGCCAGCCCCCGCCGTTTCGCAGATACAAGCTCAATGCATTGCATGCGAACAGTCTTTTATAGTTTTTGTCAAGCACTATCCCAGAGTAATTTAATACCGCCGAAGAGTGCCCGCGCTCCGCATACAATAAGCCTTTATTCGAAAACAAATCTCTCTCAAAATTGGTCGAATATCTCCACTTAACTATAACCATCGTGGCGTCCGCTCGGCTCGATTAATATCGGCGCGGCAATAGTTCACCCGCGAACTTGAGCCTATCGCGGGAATTTATTTGAATGAAAATAGGTGTTGTAAGTGAGCCATTGATTTTATTGCGGTGGTCGTGTTTTGCCGCCGCAGTTACCGGTTAAAGGCGCTATTGGATCGAGCACTTGCAGAGTCGCGGAATGTTCAATTTTTTGTTCGACATTACAAACGCTTTGTTTTAACTTGGCATTTTTTGTGGAGATTGTCGATTTTTTGCCGTCACAATTTGAATACGATGGGATAACTGTAGTGGAGCGTCGGTATTAAACCGGCAATAAAAAAAGGAAGTGTCTCGAACGACAAAAGCGCTTGCGGAGGGTTAATCGCGCCATCGGAGCTGCAATAATCGTGTCGCAGAGCACGAAAAACCCCCTCGTACAACTTAACGTACGGCGGTTATTTGGGTGTGTCGGTAGTGGGCAGCGCGTGTACTCATACGTGCGTCGTGTCCGCTCGTTGCTATGCAAACGCTCTCAGAGAGGTATTTGGCGGACTTTGTTTTTGTAACTGGAACTCGTGTTGCAAGGAATGCGGTGTTTATTTTAAATATTTTCATTTGCGGGTCTAATTGGCGTGCCGGTGCCGCTGCAGGGTTGCGTCGGTTTGAAACTCTCGTGTTAATATTAACTGTTCAGTCGCATACAGTAATTTAATGTTGGTATAACGTGCTTACGTGCAAATTACTCGCGATGCTAGCAGGGCTGAATGGAATTATGGCGCGCGTACATTTTGTGTTAATGAAGTTACTGTGCATTATTTCGGCGAGGTAGCCTTGTAGTGGATTTTTTAATTAGTCTGTGTGTGGTAACAAATTATTTATTTATTTGTTTATTGGTTAAATTGGCTAACGAATAAACAGTTTATGTAGGGGATAGTGACAAACTCGACGTTCATTCACAACACCTGAAGCATCATATTGACAGGTCCTTAATGATGATATGGAATGGAACATTGAACACAGTATTGAACCTGTGCAGTCCTGTTAAAATCAGAAGTGACAATATTGAAGTACTATCGCCAAATAGTTCATATCAAGGTGGTGGGAAGGACAGAAATATGTCTTCAGTGAGGTAAACATTGTCAATAATGATGACGTTGAACAAAAGGAACCCCTCAAGGGAATGTTCAGACCAGATGGCCGCCATATACACCCAACACCGTCAACAAGGTCTATACCTTGGAAAGAGTTTTTGCCATACTGGGCCAGTTAGTATGGATATTCCTCTGTAATTAAGACTAATACATCCAAATCTATTAACACATATCACCGATAACATACTACGACATCACACAATAATGATATAATCACAGTCTTCAGCAAACGCTAAACGATTTCCGATCGCAGCGCGAAGACGCTTAAGCTCTTTCGCGCCGAAGCTAAAGAAACATTCCACGTCCCGGTTTTAAACGGTAATAGGTAATTTTGTGCCGGCAGTCTGATTAAACCGGGAGTTATCGAGTACTGGATCGATTTGCCGAAATAGGTCGCGAGTATTCGATGTTCCTTTGTAATTACACACACTTAGGTGAAATTGCAATGATTACAGGGCTGTAGGGCTTCCTTGAAGACAAGGCTAGATAGACAAAGTGAGGCCGATTGGCATATGAATGGTAACAGGGTTCTCCGAATGTATTATTTAATGTATTGTTACATCAGCTGCCTGTGAAACGAGAGAATTAGATCCCCGCAAAGAGACAAATATTTATGTGAACTACAAGTATTTGTTTCGGGTCTAGGTGTTTGTAAGACTGAAAATCTCTCGTACCTAGTTCCTGATACCCACGATACAAGACTCGATCTTAGTGTGGGGTCAGGACTATGTATGTGACTGTTGGGTGTATTTATTATTATTATTTATTATAGATCAGCTATACAGATACAGATAGATCAGCTGGCTGTGAAACGACAGGCAGCGGGTTAGTTCCCGCATCGAAATATTTGTGTGAACCACAAGTATTTGTTTCGGGTCTGAGTGTTTATAAGACCACAAAGTCTCTCGTAGTTCCTGATACCTACGAAAACAAGGCTCGATCTTAGAGTGGCGTCAGGACTGTGTATTTGTGTGTGACTGGTAGGTGTATTTATTTTATCAATATCAGGTCGATACTGTTATTTCAGCTTGCTGAAGACGCAACAACTTAAATTATTGATGTAGCAAATTCTATAGATTTTTCACCCAAACACGATGATATTTAAAAGATCACAAAACAAAATTGACGCGTTTCTTTTCGAATTTTTTAGTTGCATTTTGTTTGTAGTCACTAAAACTACCACCTGACTTTGTTTTCAGTAGCAGTCTTGATATACCCTGTGGAATAAATACATAAGATTCATTTTGATGGAATATTAAAAAAGATGGATAACCAAAGTATTGGGTATAAAGTCAGGGACTTGGGTGAGTGGTACGAAGTCAAAGGTCATGAGTTTGTTTCAAAGATCTTTATCTTTTCAAAGTTACGCGTATCTGTATTTATGTATGGTTTAATTTGATGATGTAGGTGAAATCACGTTTATACAAAAAAAAACTTTAAATCAGTGGAGTTAGGGTACCACGATGGCTTATTATGTGGGTTGTTGTAGTGTTGGAGATTATTATAAGAATTTCTATGATATTTAAAGTCCGCCAACCCTCTCTAGGCTATTCTGGTGGACTATATGGCCTCACCACTTTCAATCGTGCTCTCGATTGTGGAGGAGGCCCGTGCCCTGCTGTGGGACGTATGCGGGCTGATACAGATACACCGCAAACTCTCTTGTGGTTGTTTCAATAACACTGTAAAGAAGAAAAATGAAAGTCTTCTAATTTTAACATAATATTTTGTTTCTAACCTTAGTTACCCTAACCTTCGATTATACACTTGTGTCAGTCAGCATTTTATTTTCATCTTTATCTAAATAGCTTTTAAGATTCTTTGAAATTATAATAACAACAGATAGATTTGACATATAAAGGTTTCAAAAGGGCATCGGATAGTGGAAGGATAAGGGCTGCCCAAGATCGGGATCGTTGGCCAGTGTAAAGTACACACTTGAAAAGGTCTATGTACAACAATATATTGTAATAGGCTGAGTATAAACTCAGTAATGCAAGAGTTACACTCAAAAATATTTCAAACCTTTAATATGTATAAACATATTAAAGGTTTGAAATATTTTTGAGTGTAACTCTTGCATTGACTACTCCCCTTATTCATAAGGCCTTTAGGTATTGTTTAAATACCGTTAATATGAGCTGACTTAAAAACTTTATTGATAGGCGTCAAAAATCAGTTACATGAGTTAAAATATGTAGAAGAAAAAAGTGAATAGCAAAACTTAATGAATGTTTATCTCTTAACATGATTTAACTAATTTACATTTATATAATATGGTTGATTAGCGTTGTCTTATGAATTCTAACCCCCTGTAAGTATAAACAGCATAAAATACATGAATACGGCGTAAGTCATATTCTGATCTACTCAGACATTCCTAGGTATCCTTTATTCTATTACTATGCTAATTATTATCTATTTATAGAATCTATTAATATCTATTATTGATGACTAATTGTATCGCCAGTAATTTCTTACACGCAGCAAGATTAATAGAGGCGGGAACATAGCGTTATCTCAGTTATTGGTTAGATCGAGATGCGCCTTTAATTATGTATATGTGCCACATTTGATTTACTATGCGATTAGGACTGTGCTGTTAAACTATCGATTATTTAAAATAGTATTTAGATTTTGAGTAGTATTATTTAGCAGAAAAACTAAGTTTTGCTTTGTAGTGTTCCTTCAGAGAAGTCTATCAGGATATGCACTAAAAAGTAATGTTTAATATCAAGACATTTTTTCCTCATCCAAATTGTGTATATTGTGGCCTATATATTTTATTAATTGCGATTAATGGCGAGAGGAGCATTCCATTCCCCCGGTATGGTAAGCGATACGAGCGCTCGTGGACTGTAGCAAAACTAAACAGCACCATGAATTACAAAGCAATGCTTAGCAATCGACAGCGCTCGCCATCCTGAGACATAAGACGTTAAATCTCAATATGACCAGTACTCTGGCTAAAATGTCCTCCAACCCGGAACACAACAGTGCATTCACACTGCTGTTTGGCGCGAGAAATAGATGATATGAGAGCTCTACCGGACCTACCGGGTAGATAAAAAAATGATTGAAACTAAATGATGTTAAAGATTTTTAATTTTATACTAATAAACACATGCATACATGAACATGTATCATCGCATGAGTAGACAAAGATAACTGCCACCCACATTTCGCCGAGCGTCGATCACAATTTAAAGCTACGAATATCGATGTAATTAATCCATACTATTTTTAAAACGCCACAAACCGCATGCAACTTATAGAGCCACAAAGTTATCTGGCCCGGTGGCCAAAACTAGAAACAAAGACGTCATTTCAAATTGTCAATCTAGCTGCCAGTCGCTGACATATCCGCCATTGGTTGTTTACTCAATGTATTTCTTTTTCCTGGATTATTTAAAACTAGTGAAAAATGCCGAAAGCTTTAAAAAGTGATGCTATGAACTTTATACTTCAGGTATTAAATTTTACGTAGGATGAAAAGCGTCTTCCGACATCAATAATACCCTTCGAAAAATTGTATTAACGCGTAGCTGCCACCAAAGGTTTGTGTTGTCAACTTTATAAAATAAATTCCACGAAAACAGAATTATGTACGTACTAGTAGAATATAATCTGGGTGTTTGTGAGACCGAAAAGTCTCTCGTAGTTCCTGATACCCACGACACAAGACTCGATCTTAATGTGGGGTCAGGACTATGTATGTGACTGTTGGGTGTTATTATTATTATTATTAATATATAAGTACATATCATTAACTAAAATGTATCTTACTCGTCTCATTTTACGTTACGTGCGTGGTGGCCTGTTGGTAAATGGACCAGACGCGGCAGCCAACTTGTTCACGCTGGTTGCGGGTTGGAATCTCAGGTCACACTTCTGACTTTTTGGAGCCATGCTTGTATTGATAAAAACGCACTATAACGGTGAAGGAAAACATCGTGAGGAAACCTGCATACCATAGCGATTTATTAGAATTTCTATGGTATGTAAGTCCACCAACTCGCTTGAGACCAGCGTGGTGGGCTATATGGCCTGTGATATGGCCTAACCCCCCGCAATCGTACTCTCGATTGTAGAGGAGAATACAGATACACTTTATTAAGGGTTTTGGGGAGCGATTTGTTAGAAATCGTGTGAAGGAAAAATAACATGCAGATGACACTGGTCATTTGCTCGACACTATTCATCGGTTTTAAAAATCTTACTTTACCCCATTTATTGCAATATATATTTTTAATGGCAACACCAAATTCGATTACAGCGACTCTCTCACCGGGTCAGATAAGTTTGTGGGACAGTATCTGGCCCGGTGGCCAAAACTGGAAACAAAGACGTCATTTGAAATTGTCAATCTAGCTGCCAGTCGCTGACATATCCAGCCATTGGTTGTTTACTCAATGTATTTATTTTTCCTGCATTATTTAAAACTAGTGAAAAATGCCGAAAGCTTTAAAAAGTGATGCTAGGAACTTTATACTTCAGGTATTAAATTTTACGTAGGATGAAAAGCGTCTTCCGACAGCAATAATACCCTTCGAAAAATTGTATTAACGCGTAGCTGCCACCAAAGGTTTGTGTTGTCAACTTTATAAAATAAATTCCACGAAAACAGAATTATGTACGTACTAGTAGAATATAATATATAAGTACATATCATTAACTAAAATGTATCTTACTCGTCTCATTTTACGTTACGTGCGTGGTGGCCTGTTGGTAAATGGACCAGACGCGGCAGCCAACTTGTTCACGCTGGTTGCGGGTTGGAATCTCAGGTCACACTTCTGACTTTTCGGAGCCATGCTTGTATTGATAAAAACGCGCTATAACGGTGAAGGAAAACATCGTGAGGAAACCTGCATACCATAGCGATTTATTAGAATTTCTATGGTATGTAAGTCCACCAACCCGCATGAGGCCAGCGTGGTGGGCTATATGGCCTGTGATATGGCTTAACCCCCCGCAATCGTACTCTCGATTGTGGAGGAGAATACAGATATACTTTTTTAAGGATTTTGGGGAGCGATTTGTTAGAAATCGTGTGAAGGAAAAATAATATGCAGATGAAACTGGTCATTTTCTCGACACTATTGATCGGATTGAAAAATGTTACTTTACCCCATTTATTGCAATATCTATTTTTAATGGCAACACCAAATTCGATTACAGCGACTCTCTCACCGGGTCAGATAACTTTGTGGCTCTATACACGGAATTAATTTGAACTTCGACAGTAATTTGTCGTCGGCCGGTTACATCACTACGCCGAACGCCTAAATATTGATTCGATTAATCAACTGAGGCGATATTTGCCAATCGATATAATATCGGGAACCGTGGGAAATTCAATTGAAATCGCATAATTGAAAACTATTAGCCCATATACGTTTTGTGTGTTGCGTAATAAATTAAAAATAGACGTGCCAATTTCGCGCCATTTTCATATCGGGAAGTTTTTGGAGAGCGTTTTGTAATTTTTGTACGCAATGCCAGGTTCTGGTTGACTGGGTTTTAGGTTAATTTAATTTATGCTCGTGCCGGTTATTTAGTTGGATGCGGTAAAAAAAATAAAGGGATTGCAGTAAAATCTAAAGCCATTTCGTTGTATATCCCTCAGGCCGAGGAAGTGAGCGAAAAAAACACTTTTTTACCTGCTATTTCTTTTGCAAAAGAGGATTATTTATTCAATAATTTATAGAACTGTTAAAATTACGATAGAAGAGTCGCTAGACCATGAACATTACATTGTCTCTCAACAAAACAACCTCAAAAAACCTATATAAAGCTTCAGCTATTTCCCTTTACAAAGACAACCTTAAAACACTCATTCAAAACCTAGGAATTAATTAGTGTATGACACGCAAAGAAGCCGGCGCGCAGACACACGGATTATAAATTGAAATCCCTTCATGAAATATTAACACCCTTGCAAATATTCAAATGGATGCGCGGGCGCCGCGCGGGTTCCCAGACACCGAGATGCCCGTGTTGCGCTTAGCTATGCGGCGGCCATACTTGCATGTCGCTTTTAACTTAGAAATACGCAAATAACAGGCGGCAGCGGAATTTATTTATTTGTTGAATCATTTTTTGAATTATACAGATTTAATTTTAGTAATTATACAAAAAAATGTGCAAACGGCGGATAGGCTCACATTAGCTAATGATTATAGGCAACCATAGGATAAATAAATGAAATAATAATGTTCTATAATAAATGACTAAATACATATGTAAGTATAAACATAAACAAGTAAACATATACATTTACAAATATAAACATACGTACATATAAACAAATATATTTTTAGTATGTACCTACTAAATATACATTTTTGGATAAAGTTGACGATAAGATGTCTAGCTAATGGAGACCCACGTACAGGAGGTACGTACTTGACCTCTATAGTGATATCAAAATTTTGGTTTGATAAACTTTTGCTTTACTGTTAATAGCAAATGAGGTAATTTCCTTAAGCCGCAGGAATTCCATAGTTTTACATTGGCTTCGTCCAAGGAATCCCATATAGAGACTACCACTTTCCTGCTATTGTTATCAGGTCGTAATATTTATTCTGTAAAATAAAGTGTTTCAAATGTTGATTTCAATTGACGGTACTATCTCATGCGATAAATGAAGAAATGAAGTAGAGCTCTTTAGGTACAGCCATACAATAATAATCTAAGTGTATGATCACTGCATGAATCAGTATTTTTTTAATATATCGTTTTTATTTTACAAAAGGTTTATAAAGTTTTTGGTTCTAACCTAGGATTGAACATGTCTAGAATCGCTATCTCTCCACATTTAAGCCCGACACAGCGTACAAGAATGGATGCATCGTGGCGCATAAATAAATGCAATTTATTCACAGGTGTATCGAATCGAATAGCGCATTGCTTATGTATGGCGGGACGATTTTTATTATACTAGCGACCATGGTAACCCTGGATCAGGAAGCTTGGGACACGGTGGGAATAACGGGATATGTGGCTGGATAGGAATATTACACTGTAATTTTACTATGATTTTTTCCGAATACTTTTAATAAGGACGAATACAAATAATTTCCCAACTTCTTTTGGAAGTGGTAGAGCTACGTTGTCAGTCATGACTCAGCATGAATGGGCAGGCTCGTCCGGGACGGTACCACTGTCTCACTGGAAATCGACTAAAAACGATAGCTTTGCTGTGGTATTTCGTTTGGTGAGTGAGATTGCCGGATGCCCTATACCCTTTTCCTTTTCATATCCTTTTTTCTCCCCACTGTCCTCCCGATTCGATGTGCCGGCTACACATCCATGACCTAAGTGTTTTGGATTCATCTTAATGGGCGGCTGTGATCACTTACTATCAGGTGACCTGTCTGCTTCTTTGCCGGATTAATGCAATAAAAAAAGGTGTCATAATTTATTACTTCATGATTTAGCATCCAATATTCCTTAGATATTTTACAATTAGGAGAATTTTAATTTGCACTAGCATTGGCTTAAAACGGATTTATGAAAGCATCATGCTAATAAGAGGCAAATATAGACATCGCTCAAAAAAATCCTGCATGGAAATCAACCACGCATTCTCCCATACAAAATCATATTACCATCCACTGGCCATTGACCCTTATTATATTCCGATTCAGATTTGATCACATTACGTCAGATTTAAATTGTCAGTAATCACCCACTTACGATTCTGTGGCAGTGCATTTCACATACCGTGCATAGATTAGCAAGTTATCAGCTGCGATGCGCCAGAGTAGCGCACGCGCCTTACTGACGTAATATTGTTGCCTGCTACATATTAACGATCCGATTAAATGTATTTGATTTCTCACAGGTGGGTAAAATAAAGTTTTTTTTTTGTAATCGATTATAATCGATTAGAATTTAACGATTTCTTTTATGCTGGGAAAATGGCCAGTTTTAATGCAGAAATAGAAGTAATGATATTGTGTTCGGAATTCAAAATAATATGAAG
The DNA here is from genome assembly GCA_009982885.2 of Hyles vespertilio. Lineage (NCBI taxonomy): Eukaryota > Metazoa > Arthropoda > Insecta > Lepidoptera > Sphingidae > Hyles > Hyles vespertilio. Next base: position 22,283,032 of record CM042807.1, read on the forward strand.
GTGATATTGTGAAAATTAAAAACCTTATTTTTCAACTTTAATAAAATGATATTATCATAATTTATGCATGTTTCTATTACGAATTAAACATTAGTTTGAAAATAGTTTTGTACTCGACCTACATTATGCGCTGTTTTCAAAATGTCATCCAAATATTTTCGTCCCCCTTCTTATTTTCGAAACACGTAAAACACAAATAAATGATCCACATAGTTTTTGTTCATGGCAACTAGGAATGCTTACGTAATTTTACTTCAAAGAAAAAGGTACACATTTTATTGATTCGAATACGGCGGGTTCTTTTATTCGCAGCTATTCGAATCAATTCGACTGAAACACAACTTGTACCGGCGGACCTAGTTTAACCCTTCTTTCACGCCTCAATTATTCCCCATGTATCCATCTGCGTGGGGAAAAGTGTTGATTCATTTCCATTCATTCACTCCCTCGTTCTAATTGAATGATGCATTAATTAGCGATAGGTTATGAATGATGAATACATTTCATCGTATTAATAAATAATCGTACGATTCGATTCGATGTATTCGAAATTTGAAATTACTGCATTTAGATTTGAATTTGGAATGAGACACGGATGACATGTTATTTTTTAATTTATAGCTATAGTTGCCAGTGTTGAGTTTAATATTGTTTTATTCGGGTCAGTAGGTATTTAATGAATGTAGATACGGGATAATAGTTTGGGTACGAAAAATTAAATTTATGCATTTTAAGGTCACACTTTTTAATTTCTTTTAATCGTCCATTAAATTCGTTTAAATTTACTAAATATATAATCACAAAAAGTAAGCCAATTGCAATGTACAATAGTATCACACATGAAATTATGATCACTACGATATATAGAATAAAATAAAATAAATATATAGTTCTGATTTATATTCTTGATAAATTTGACAATTTACTTAACTCCGATTTTGGCACATAACTAATAGCGAGGGCCGTAAAATATCTTATAAGACATAAAATATATTTTCTAACTACGTCGTATATTTTGGCTACGCAGCAGAACATTCGAATATTGAATGTCCAAATAATATTTATTTATGCATATAGCCGATATATAAGTTCTAAAAGAATATATGTCTCATAAAAGAAATGTAGCAGAGTACAGAACTGTCCATTCATTGATTCAAAATCCTTTCGAAGAACACTTGGAATAATGTTATTCTAAATTTATTCTGTTTCGAGTGTAGTACATTGAATAAGATTTCCATTCATACGGCTAGTGCGTTTAAAGTGACCCCTTTAAGAGATTGTTTCGTTTTTTTTATTATAGGCGTAGTATAGAATTTATTTTGCTATTTTGTGGTCTGCGGTTATAGATTTGAATAATGCAGAATTGTATTGTAATTGTCATAAATTTAAATTCGATTTATTGACCTTGCGGTAAATTAAGATTGTGAAAAACTCCTTATTAAGTTCGGAATACCGCGACACATTGACAGCCTCCGTGGCGCAGTTGGTTAGATGCCGCCTGTGAAACGAGAGGCCGCGGGTTCGATACCCGCACCGAGAGAAATGTTTGTGCGGCCCACAAATATTTCTTCCGGGTCTGGGTGTTTGTGAGACCGAAAAGTCTCTCGTAGTTCCTGAAACCCACGACACAAGACTCGATCTTAGTGTGGGGTCAGGACTATGTGTGTGACTGTTGGGTGTTATTTATTTATTATTTATTTATTTATTTAAAAGTCCGAGTATAAAAATAATTGCACCGAACTAACTCCAAGATTGAAAATGTCCAAACTCAAAATTTAAGATAGAATGTACACAGAATCATTAGTATAAAAAAGTTGTATCAATTGGCTTGGCAGACAGAGTACCGGCGGGTTGGCAGACGGCCCAATTTCGATACAATTCACTACTTTCGATAGTTACGTGAATAAAGACGATATTTTAACTTTACGGGTTTGGATAAAACGAGAAAAATTAGACATAGACTTGTCGAAAAACAGAATGAATATTCGCTATGTTTGAGTGACTAAACTACAACGGATTAATACATTCATGCGGGAATAGTTAGGGTCACATCAAACAAAGATTGTCTTAGTAGTCTTCAATATATTTTCGTCTTAATTAAAATACGTCTTAGCCGCATACGTCTTCCGTCCTTCCTCGTCTTACAGACTTCTCCCTTATTCCGTCCTTCCGTACTTTAAATATTAAACATCTTACTTTTTCCATCTTAAGTACTTTTATTCCAACAAACCATGTTCCATATCTGTCATTAGTCATTAACATTCAAATCCTACATTTATTTATCCTTTAAAACTATAACGTACTTATAATTGTATTTATCCTTTATTGCGCCATACAAAAAACCATCCAGAAAACAATAAAGAACAACATAAAAAGTAAAAAAGACGGCTATATCGCACTGGCCAATTTCTTCCAGGCAATCTTGGGATGGATGTAATAATATGAGAATGTGAAGGCAGTATATAATGTTATAAATAATTATCTAGAACTACATACATTCATAGTCATCACGACTGTGTCTCAAAGGGGTAAGCAGAGGACTATAGAACGATCTACGAAATCTAGAACAAATAAATCATTAATTAACTAATGCGACTATAATGTAAACCTACGTTCGATTTTAAATTGTATGGTTTAGTTTAGTTGATGTACCTATAACTAGTTCGAATGTTTTGTTATTATTTATTTTGTAATCATTAAAATAAGCGGGATCCAATACAAAAACGGTATTTCAATTTTTCCCAACTGGCGTTATTATAATTCTAGTCCATTTAGCCCGACAGTACGGCTCAATAGTAAGTACCTTCATATCTTCCTTGACGACATCTAGCCAAATTTTCCTAGGTCTACCCTTCGGTCAAGGTATAAATTTTACATTTTAACCGATGTTAATAATAAAATAAAATTTATACCAATTTTTCGCAATATCACCAATATTAATTAAATAATAAATTACAACGAGCCGTGAGAGGTCAAGGTCTCAATTAATTATCATATTACCAAAGTTCGCGAAATTTAATATAAGTTCAGAGAATCCCCATTTCCTTTATTTCGACTGGAAAGTTGTTCCAAGTAGAAAATTCATATTTAAAGTTACATTTTTGGTCGAACACCTTATTGTAAAAATACTTTTTGGAAGTTATTGGAGAAAAATACTTGTAATTTGGTGTTATAAATTGTTTTCCTTCGCTTTTGAATTTTACTTCCGCAATAATATTATGTTATTTTCTCCCCCCAAACAGCGGCGTAAATACACTGTTGTGATTAGGTCTGAAGGACATTGTAGCCAGAGTAACTTCTGGACATATTGGGACTAATCTATCTATCTAAGTCTCAGGATGGCGAGCGCAGTGGAATGCCAAGCATTGCTTTGTAATTTAAGGTGTTGTTTGGTTTTGCCACTGTTCATTAGCAGTCGTATCGCTTACCATAAGGTGAACGGCATGCTCGTCTCGCCATTTATTACAACAAAAAAAATAATAGGGCCAATGCACAAATTGAACACAACTTAATATATAACAACGATTAGTTGGTTATGTACACAGTCAGGTCATAAGTATTGTCACACAGTAAAAACTTTTCTTTTAGAATGCTGGCCACAAAAAAGTTTATTGAATTCGAATTTCGAAGTATTCATGAAAATAAAAATGTATACTTTTTAGAATTTTACTCATTTTTAAATATGGAGTGGACGCTTAAAGAAGACCGTGTTGCAGTTATTGCGTTGCATCGTTGCGGTTATGCGCAAACTCAATTTTTTGACATACTAAAAAATTTGAATATAACCAAAAGATTCGTTTATCGTATCCTTAGAGTATATACCGGGTATCCCAAGACTGCTACCGAAAACGAAGCCGGGTGGTAGTTTTAGTGACTACAAACACAATGCAATCAAAAATTTCGCAAAGAAACGCGACAATTATTTTTTATGATTTTTTTAATATCGTCATTTTTGGGTGGTAAATCCATAGTTTTTGCTAAAATAATAATTTAAACTCTTTTATACCTTAGAGTATTTATAAATAAAAGGGTATAAACTATTATTTTAGGAAAAAATGTATTTACTACCCAAATATGGCCATAGGAAAAAAATAACAGAAAAAAAATTGTCGCTTTTTTTTTCAACTTTTTCTGTTGCATTGTGTCTGAAGTCGCTTAAACTGCCACCCGGCTTCGTTTTCGGTAGCAGTCTTGATATACCCTGTATATATAGAGGGAGCGCTGGTACTTCAAAAACGTAGATAAAAATGGTGGTGCCGGGCCACCTTTTTCTGCCCTCCTATTGGCTAATATTGGAACAGGTTGTGCAACATACATAAATTATTTGAAAAAAAAAATTAAAAATAAATAGTTTAGGTCTATTTAATTCCACTCAAACTCGTTTTAAAAGGATAATAGCTAAATATAATTTCGGCTAATAAAGGAATTTATAGAAATTTATTGCTAAATAATGAATTCAATTTTTAATAATATAGGTGCGCTACCAACATTACGAACAAGAAAATATCTACGTTTTTCAAATCGCGAATGTATGACAGCGCTCCCTCTATATATAAATACTCTAAGATCGTATCATCAAACGATACAATGAAGACTCTAGTGTAGATGACAGGTCAAGAAGTGGTCGCCCTCGGTCTGTTAAGACTCCAGCAGTGATAAAAGCTGTGAAGGCGCGAATTCAAAGAAATACCAAACGTAAGCAGAAACTGTTGGCCCTTCAGATGGGGTTAAGCAGAACCACGGTGAAAAGGGTGTTAAATGAAGACTTAGGGCATATCGAAGAAAAACAGGACATCGTTTGAATGCTCGTCTAATGGACCTGAGACTGAAGAGATGCCGCGCTTTGTTGAAGCGGTACGCGGGAAAAAAATATCGGGAAATTCTTTTTCCAGACGAAATTTTTTTTACCGTAGAAGAGAGCTACAACAAAATGATAAGGTGTACGCACACAGTAGTGAAGCGAGCAACTGTATTTCGCGTGTCCAACGAGGTCATTTTCCATCCTCGCTCATGGTATGGTTGGGAGTTTCTTATTAAAAGTTATACCTCTTTTTAAATCTGGTAGTACAGATGACCCCTCTAATTATAGACCTATTTCAGTACTACCTTCATTAAGCAAAATTTTTGAAAAACTAATGCTCCTACAACTTCAATCTTATTTTTCAAAAAATAAAATACTTCATAATAAACAATTTGGTTTCACGCGGGGTCGCTCCACAGCTGACGCTGGTGTGGAGCTTATAGGTAACATATTTGATGCTTGGGAGAATTCACGGGATGCCTTAGGTGTATTCTGTGATCTATCCAAAGCGTTTGATTGTGTTCACCATGATATACTTATCAGGAAATTGAGCCACTACGGAATTAATGGTATTGCTCTTGAATTATGCAAATCATATTTGTGTAATAGGGTCCAAAGTGTTGATGTCAACGGAATAAGGTCTCTTGGGTCTGCCGTTACTATGGGAGTTCCGCAAGGCTCGATTCTTGGACCATTTCTATTTTTAATTTACATTAATGACTTACCTTTTTTTATAAGGGACAACTGTGAGGTAGTGTTGTTTGCTGACGATACCTCTTTAATATTTAAAGTAAATCGACATAATCCTAATATTGACGACGTAAACCACACCCTCTCAAAAATAGTACATTGGTTTAGCATTAACAATTTGTTATTAAATAGCCAAAAAACTAAATGTATAAGGTTTGTGACACCTAATGTCAAAAAAGTTAATGCTAACATTATTTTGAATGGAGATGAGTTGAGCCTAGTGGAGACAACTAAGTTCTTGGGAATTACATTAGATCCCAAACTTCAATGGGGCTCTCACATAGTCGCTTTAGCTAAAAAGCTGAGCGCCGCAGTCTTTGCGGTGGGTAGGATTCGCCAATTGACTGATGTTGATACAGCTCGATTGGTATATTTTGCCTACTTTCATAGTCTGATGAGTTATGGAATTTTACTGTGGGGTGGTGCTGCTGACATTAATACCATCTTTGTTCTCCAAAAGCGAGCTATAAGATCAATTTATTCGCTTGGGTCCAGATATTCTCTTAGAGAAAAGTTTAAAGAGATAAATATAATGACAGTAGCATCACAATACATTTTTGAAAATTTAATTTATGTTCATAGAAATAAGGAAAGTTTTCTTAAGATTAGCGATATTCATAACAAAAATACTAGGAATAAGAATAATCTAGCTACTCTTAAGACCAGACTCCACAAGATCAGCAAATCTTTTAAGGGTTACTGTATACACTTTTATAACAAAGTTCCCAGTCACATTAAAGCCTTATCTATGACAAAATTCAAAGCAACTATCAAGCAAAAATTATGCAATAAAGCATATTATAAAATTTCAGAATATCTAGATGATAGCAAGGCTTGGGAATAGAATTAAATTAAATAAATGGGTAGTATTTCGGAGCGGAAGTCTTAGTATGCTCTGTATAATATCATTTAAATTAAGTAACATGTCAAATTTGCCATCGTTTTCTGTGTAAGTGATTGGGTATGTCATGCTCGCTAAAAAGTCTGTGCTCGCGGTGGCGTCGTGTGCCAGGTCGGTCACTTCCCTGCAACATGGTTGAGGAGGCCGATGGCTGGCACATGCGTCATACTCGTGAACGGGTGCTGCTTGCGTAGACTGGTCTATCCGATTTGCTTACATTGTAACGGATTCATTGATGGATTACATAAGGCTTTCGCAATTATTCACTGTTTTGGCGAAAAAGAGTATACTGATTCTTCATTCTGGGCGACTTCGCTTCACTCAGCCATAGTAATAATTATAATATAATAATATTCGTATTAAAAATATTTTTAATAAACTGCTCTGATTTAAACCAACTTGTAAATTATGTAATAATCACTTAATTGTAAACTGGTTTTGAAAAGAGCAACACTAGAGTTTCTTGCCCGTTCTTCTCTAGTGAAAACCACTTTCCGAACCGGGTGGTAGATAAAAAAAAATGACTGAATCTAAACGATGTTGAACATTTTAATGGATTCAATAAATTATTTTCATTTCATTTCATTTCATTTCATTTCATTTCATTTCATTTCATTTCATTTCATTTATTGGGGCTTAACAGAGGTACATTTTTGTGAGAAAGGTGTAAAAAACGATTGCAGTTGTGTATCAAAATACAGTCCTGACGAACCTTGTGGAACTTGTTTCTCATACCATGTTCAATAACAGGCACTGGGTATTCCAACAAGATTCGGCGCCAGCTCATAGAGCGAAGAGCACAAAAGACTGGCTGGCGGCGCGTGAAATCGACTTCCTCCGGCACGAAGACTGGCCCTCCTCCAGTCCAGATTTGAATCCGTTAGATTACAAGATATGGCAACACTTGGAGGAAAAGACGTGCTCAAAGTCTCATCCCAATTTGGAGTCACTCAAGACATCCTCGATTAAAGCAGCCACCGATATTCACATGGACCTCGTTCGTGTTGCGATAGACAACTGGCCGCGCACATTAAAGGCCTGTATTCAAAATCACGGAGGTCATTTTGAATAAACTTTAGTGTCATAAGAGTCATTCATTTTGGTATATAAATAGTTACATAATGAATAAACTTGTTTCAATTATTTTATATTAAACATGTGACAGAATTTATGACCTGACTAGGTATAATGATAAATATTTGGGATGACTTACACCCGCTGCTTATTGGCAGCGGCTGTAAGTCAGTCACAATCCCAATCCAAAATTTGCCGTTTGAGATTGACAGCTCAATCTTTTTTCTGATACTATATTGCCAATAATCAACCTCAGTAGTGAAAAAACTATGGCAACATGGTAAATAATAATAATAATAATAATAACACCCAACAGTCACATACATAGTCCTGACCCCACATTAAGATCGAGTCTTGTGTCGTGGGTATCAGGAAACTACGAGAGACTTTTCGGTCTCACAAACACCCAGACCCGAGAGAAATATTTGTGGGCCGCACAAACATTTCTCTCGGTGCGGGGATCGAACCCGCGGCCTCTCGTTTTACAGGCGGCGTCTAACCGCCTGCGCCACGGAGGCTGTCAAAATGACAAATCGAAAAGTAGAAAACAATCCAGAGTGACTGCAATCTAATTTTTTTGATTGATTATTGGCATCGGCCGTTAATTGATAAATTCAATACGTTTATCAATAGTATACCTACTCCAAATTCAGAAACATATTTATTTCTCAGCATCGATTCGCGTTTTGCACATGCCGAAGTGATTGTGTAATTTCGTGAAAATAGCTATAGTAGGAAATAAGTATTGATGCGTACATACCTTCGTACAAATAATTATTTTCGATAAATGTTAATCAGGCCAATAATATTCGTGATCGCATTTTTGTAACGAACAAGACGCGGCAGGTAATATGTTCAAGGTGGTGGCGGGTTCAAATCCCAGAGCAGAGCAGAGAGATAGATAATCACTACGCACTATAAAGGTGAAGGAAAACATTGTAAGGAAACTTGGATACCATAGCGATTCGAAATAATTTATAGTATATGGCCTAACCCCTCTCAATCTTACTCTCGATTGTAGCGGATGCCCTTGCCTTGTAGTCGGACGTAAAAACATATATGTGATGAATCAGAAAGTGTAAGACAAGTGTGTTTAAATATGAATGTAAATACTGAAAAAAAAATGCAAATAAACTCACTTCACATATCCGTTGTTCCGATCTGAGTCTCATTTCAGTCCTCTGCAGTGCCAAGATCTGTAATAAAACAAAAACATTTATAACTTTACTTGCAGTTCGACCAAATCATTTGGTAGTTATAATTATTCGAAAAAAATAATAATACATAATCTGATATTGTATTATATACTATAAGAATAATCTTATAGTATAAAATACAAGTAGATAACCATTTGATAAAACTGTATTATATTTTTATTTCAAGTGCCAAACTATTTTCCTACAAGAAATCAGAGATATACATGGGTTACCCTCAAAAACAAATCCCTTACATGTCAGTCAATTCTAATCGAAACCTGGTTCACCAGACACCACAGGCAACACGCTAACGAGCCTTCACTCCCGAGAATCGAACCCCGATTCACGAAAAACACTTCCAATTTGCGTAGTCAGTGATGAATGCTCCGTAAGTGCCGACTCATTCTTTTATATTGCTCTCTATTTAGGTTCTGCTAATGAGCTGTGCGTATCCCTTCTGAACCGTTTCAAATTATTAACTCGGTGTGAAAATTTAGGTGCTTTTTGTGTTTGCGAGGTACTTTCGGAGACTAATGATCGGGTTTGGAGCCATCTGGTGATTTTCATCAATAGCTAGGGTTTATTAGAGCTGTCGATATTGCCTGTAAAGCATCTATGGAGTAACGTAGTCACTTTGTAAGAGATGCATGTTTTTCTGTTCTATATTATGACTGCTTGAAACCAGACAAGTTGCACTCGGAACGGGACATATTTGGGTGAGTCACTATGACTCTTCCACCATCATTACCAGGGCGAATTCGAAATCTCAGACAATCTCGGACACCGAACAAAACACAACATCAAGGTTGATACTTTACATCTGTATTCTACAGGGCATATCAAGACTGTTACCGATTTTTTTCGTGATTTTTAAATAATATACTGTTTGGGTAGTAAATCCATAATTTTTGCTAACATCATAATTTAAACACTTGCGTATCGAAGCGTCTTGAAAAATAAAAAGGTGTACACTATTATTTCAGCAAAAAAACTATTTAATTACTACCCAAATACGTCGACAGGAAAAAATACCAATAAAAGTTTATCACAATTTCAGGGAATTTCTGTACATTAATTGTATCTGAAGTCACTTAAATTACCACCTGGCGAGTTTTCGATAGTAGTCTTGATATAACCTGTATAAGACAGAGTACCTCGGTTGATCCAACTCTGATACTGTCTCCTAACGCCTTGACTACCTTGTAAAGCAGATTTGTGTGTAATCTGAAGCCAAAATGCATTTGTTCTACTTGACAGCGTAGGAGGTACTGGTTCGATCAGAATCTGTGTGAAAACTAGTCTAGTATTTCGACACGACACGCCTATTTCAAGTAATTTGACTCTTGAAGCCTAAGTTTCGACGTTAACATTACATTTGAGAAACGTAATAAATTGTACTAACAGTCACCGAGCATGACTGTAAATTTCGGTGTTAGTGGATTTGGATCAAACATTGGACACCACAAACATTTGTATTTATATGTCTTTAGCTTTCACTCCCGAGCCCGCCAAACAGCTGGGAAAAGGCACTGTTTCGATTTGAAAGATATTGTAAGCAGAGTAAACTGCTGAACATATTGGAACTTAACATCTTCGGTCTCAAGATGGCGAACACAGAGGAATGCCAAGCATTGCTTTGTAATTCAAGGTGTTGTTTGGTTTTGCTACTGTTCATGTACCATTACAAGAGCAATCAATTACAAGAGCATTTTAAAACATTTGTAGTTACTAATCAAACTACCTACCCGTATTTTTTAACCCTATTCTCCGACAGAACTCATCTAAAGTACCAGTATGTGCCACTAACATCCAACACTCACAGAATCGAACACGTACGCCAGAGTCATTCCTACAAATGCCATTAGGCAACACTTCCATTCAACAAAAGGCTTTTAGTACGAGCGGCCATTTCTAACAAACGACCTGAGCGAAACACGCAACAGTCTAATTACGCACCATCATTCGTTCTCGCACGACAAACTTCCACTAAATGGGGGGTCTTGAGCCACGGGGGCCTGACCCCCGGACCCTTTGCGTGCGAAACGAAACTTAATACAGTTGCCAAGAATGTGCGGTAAGGACCCCAGCGTAATGTTTTCTAACTTGCATGTTACCTTTTGAATGGGTTAAGTGATGGGACAGCCGACCGCCTCAGTCGTTTAGGGTTGGACAAATATTACGTAATTTGTTTTTAGTGTTTCAACGGCGCGATTTAGTACATTTGCTTGGTGGCATATTTGCTTCGGTTGAAGGTCGTCTCTGTTTAATTTGACCCCATTAACCGCTGAATGCTTTTGTAAGAAAAATGCGGGTTAAAGGGCTTTTTTGACGTTCATTTGAATTAAAAATGATAGAAGACCTTACTTTGTTTAGTCAAGAGTTATGCTAAAAATTAAAATAATAATTGCAACGATTGTGTTGACCTACGTAAATATTTTGTTTTTTTACCATTGCTGGTGAATACTGATAGTATTCGCATGTTTACGATGTTTTTTAAACTGCAATGCCAGTAAAATACGCAAAAGGAAATCACACAGTTCCAAAATTATTCCGTAACAAATCAGTATTACCCCAGCAATATCGTAAATGAAAAGAAGCATCGGAATGAAGTCATTGAATAACACGGAGCGGGCAAAAAGTGGTCCAAATAAGAAATAAGACAAACAACCAGTTATCTCATTAAACGGTTGGATAAAAACCCGTGGGCTCTAGTCACGGCGGGTACAAAACGCACAAATCATCTCTTTTTATCTTGATCTGCGCCGGTGACAGGTTGACACTGGTTGGCGCAAGCTGTGGGAAGTGGACTTGTGGGTATATTGCACCTCGTTCCCTGATATTTTATTCTACCCTACGTGTTTGACAAAAAAAATATATGTAGGGAATGAAGAATAAACTTCTATGATTGTCTTATGAAACACGCATTAATAATAAACATGTGATCCATAACATTGTTCAGATTACAGTTATTATCAAAAATTTTGTGAAATTACTCATGAGTGTAATATTTCCACAGGAGAATGCAACTAAAAACATCGTGATCCTTTTTTCACATAATAAAGAGGTTCTTCGCTAACATTATACAAGAAAAAAACAAATAACCTCTCCAACCTCATCACTTGTAAGACATGCGAACCGGTTTCAAGATGGCGGCGCGGCGGTGCGCAGGCGCATCGGGCCCACCTGGCGCTGATTCATGTTACTTTTACTACTAAATTATGCCGGCCGGAGTTGTTTATCATGTTTCTTCTTTTTTCCCAACAAATAAGAGGTTAAATTAAACGCCATTCATGCGCGACCATGTCGTAAGATTCTTACGTAAGACATTTCAATTTCCCGGGCGAGATTTTTGATAGTTTTTTAATTAGTTGACGGCAGTAGACCCGGGGCTTAAGTGGCGCTTCCAGCAGGCGTAGGATTTATGGGTGGGATAGAATTGTGGTTAATTAATTTTAACGTTTTAATGAAGTGGTAGTTGGGTAATTGGGTCGGGTTATGATATATATTTTGGTAATTGTTTTTTGGGTTTAAGAAATATTAATGTTGATGAAAATCGGTTTATTCATTGGGTTAGGTGTGTATTCTTAGATCATAAAAAGCTCTTTGCCCTCGAAAATTTGATCAATAGAAAATCGACACAAACATATTGCTTCTCTGTCGCATCTTATCTTACGAAGATCTTGACGCATTACCCTTTCCGCAATATGTTGTATTTATGGACAGCGTTCATCACTTTCTCTGCTGAGCTACCTATAAACAGACTGATCCTAAAATTCCATTTTACTTAGTGAGCAGGAAACATGGGCCGCTGGCGTGCAGCGAAGTGAGATTACAAGCAAGATTTATCCGCCCGTTGCGTTCGCGTCATCTGTACCGTATTCTTGGAGGCGTAAATCAACGCTAACTAACCTGTTGCTGGTCTATTTATGTCGAATTGATGGTGAGAGCTATGAGCTAGCTTATGAGTCATTCATGATGATGGTTTGTGTCAAAAGCCTTTCTATCCTCCCATGCTGTGTATTTTGCTGCATTTCGTGCATTTTCATGTTGTTCAAAGTGTCTCAAAATTGGCTTTCTTATTGCGATAAATGGCGAGACAAGCACGCCTTCTGGTAAGCAATACGACCACTCTTGGTAGCAAAACCAAAACCCACCACAAATTACCAAGCAATGCTTGCCATTCCATTGCGCTCGCCATTCTGAGGCATAAGATGCTAAGTCTCGATATAGTTTTATGTTTTTTTGGAATTTCCATATCTTCGAATTTCTTTGAAAGCGGCTATTCAATTGGGCATTGCTAATAAATCTCCTAAAACGTGTGCATAGTGGGTTGACGGACTTCATATGCCAAAGAAAATATCACTGTTATTACTGCTTGTTAAAAGATGCTGCAATTCCGAGAATATTCAAGAAGCTACAGGGTTTCACTTCTTAGATAGCGACTGGATACATCCATATGTATCCACTGCCATCAGCGGACTCCTTAATCTTCATTGTAATCTAATGGGGTCGATTCGATCTGGTTAGGTTAGTAATCCTGTATCACAGTCTGCAGATCTCTCCGATGGATATTCTATTTTTATTCTAATCTATAACATCACCTTATGGTAAAAAGACAATGTTGACACTAAGTCATGACTCTATAAAAACCAAGAATAATAAACAGAGTCTTCAGATTCTCGATACATTTACGACTCTCCGAGAAAGTAATGGTTGTCTTGTATCCTTAAGTCTTCTTGAATTGAATGACTCCAATATTTACGACACAGCTTTCTAAGGATAATGGGCGTAGTCAGTAGTAAAACAAAAGACTCCAGCTTTGATCCCACTACAAGACACGTTTGTTTATTTATGACTCCATGAGAAAGAAGTATTCTATAGGCCTTATCCATAGATAGTTTATTAACCTATTTTAGCTATCAAAAAATTGTTCTTCGCCCAAACTGCATTCAAAATTCTTTCGAAACTGACAAAATATTCGATAACTGTTATTTTATAAATTGTTAATGAATAAAGTGGTGTAAATCTGATTCATTATCGATTTTTTTACTGCATGGAAAGGCGAGGCAAGCATGCCGTTCGCCTGATAGTAAGCGATACGGTCGCTCATGAACAGTAGCAAAACCAAACTACACCTTGAATTACAAAGCAATGCTTAGCATTCCACTGCGCTTTTTATCCTCAAACATAAGATGGTAACTCTCAATATGTCCAGTAGTTACTCTGGCTACAATGTCCTTCAATCCAAAACACAATAGTGCATTTAAACCGCTGTTTGGCGGGAGAAATAGACATTACGGTGGTACCCATCCAGGCAGCTTCTCACATATGAGAGATCTACCATCACCACCACCACTATTTTTATTAGTGCGATATGTATCCTATTAGCAGAGACATAAAAAATCGACTACTTTAATTGAAAAAAAAAAAACATAATTAAGCAAAACATTAAAGCCGACGTTTGCAAACGCCACAGTCCGACGACTGACGGCTTGATTTACGCTCCAATCACACGGTATAAATGAGCTGTTATGACAGTTCCATTAGCGCTCATTGATTTTCATTATTTCGCCGGCGAGTTATTTGGGACAACGCGACGCTCATTGGAGATTAAAATATTTATGTATGTTGGATGTGGATAGATGTACATTTGTTGGAGTAGAGGCAGGTATTATGGGGTTAAAATTGGAGGATTTCGGATTTCCAAATCATGTCGAGGATATCGTGGTGTGGTTTGAACTTGAAGAATGTGATTTGTTGGTCCAGCAGCAAAATGATGTATAATTCATGTGAATTAAATGTGTGACGCCTTCTATTAAGGGATGAAGAGTAAATTTGTGAGAAAAATGAGATTGGGTACTGTGAGATCCGAATTTAACTAATTTGATATTGCGAACACATTTATAATGACATACATCGAATTTTTTGTACAATTTTTTTTGTTGGGGGCTAACGAGCATGCGGTTCATCTGATGATAAGTGATCACCGCCGCCCATGAACATCTGCAACACCATATGGAGATGCGTTGCCGGCCTTTAAGTTGGGTATACGCACATCTTTTAAAGGTCGATAGGTCATATGTGTATTCAACGCACCTTCTGGCTTAAAATAAAGAAGAAAAAGAAGAAACACTCAAAGCCAATCTAAGCATCTTTGATACTTCACAGTCCTAATTCACTAGTCCATATTCGTTCACAATGACTAACCACATTTCCCAATAGATACCTGCGATGGTTTCTAAAGTTTCACCATCTTACCATCATACATAATTGATGCGACACGCCGGCTGGTGCATTAGCTACAGCGCTCTGGTGTTACTAATTATACGCAAACCTTTGTGACCTGTCACTAACTAGAATCAGATTGTAAGTTAATTTATTTATCTATGTAAAGTGGTCATTCCATACTGAAGTTAGCTTTGACTAATGTAGGAGAGTGATCACTTTACCTAGGTGAAAACAGATGTGAAGTGATATGTTTGTTTCGGCTTTTGTGTGTGAGGTCAGGCTCTTCAATCAAATCCTTATTTGCGGATGAAACTTTTAATTTTTATATGATACAATTGTTACAAAATATAATATAAATTGAATGACATCGTCGTCGGTGAGCGCAGAGGCGAAAGAGAAAGTGAAGTGGGCTCCTTGTGCGCTCCCGCAGCCACTCGCCCCTCGTCCCGTGCAGTCCCCGCGATCGTCCGGGCGCGGTCGTTCCGTTTTGCGTGAACATACTCCCGGCCTTGGAAGCACCTGGTTGATTCCAATAAGTGTGATAATGATGCGATCGATGTCTTCAGACTGACTGTGATGTCATTAATTTTCGTTTCCTGTAATCAGAGGAAGTGGACATATGCGTGGAAATGATCTCATAATTTCTCCAGTTGATATCTTGATCCTGGCAACCCGTGCTAGCCCATCCTTGCCTGGATAGATTTGCAGTACTCGACCCAAGCGCCACTGCAAGGGTGGTGTATTAGCTTCTTTGATAAGAACAAGACTATCAATGGTAATAGTATCTTGCTTAGTCTGCCACTTTGTCCTCTTCTGTAGTTCGGAGATGTACTCTTGAGACCACCGTCTCCAGAAGTGCTGTCTCATTTTCTCAACACGATCGAAACGAGAAAGCCGTTGTGTAGCCGTTGTTGTGAGGTCATCGTGTGTGACAGGCGCTGTGAGCGGTCGGCCAATCAAGAAATGGGCAGGACTCAATGGAAGTAAATCATTAGGGTCTGTGGACATAGAAGTTATAGGTCGGGAGTTGAGGACAGCCTCAATTTGTGATAGCACTGTGCTCAGCTCCTCGTAAGTAAGATTAGCATTTCCTACTACGCGCCGAATATGAAATTTACATGACTTGATTCCCGCCTCCCACAATCCACCGAAATGAGGCGAATACGGAGGAATAAATGTGAATTTTATAGAATGACTACTAGTGAAATCAATAATATCAGATTTACTGTTGTCTAAAAATTTTGAAAATTCTTTTGTCGCTCCGATAAACGTTGTGCCATTATCAGAAAAGATTTCAGAAGGTTTGCCACGTCGAGAAATAAACCTTTTCAAAGCAAGAATATACGCTTCCGAGGTGAGATCTGTGACCAATTCCAAGTGCACTGCGCGTGTTGCGAAGCATATAAACAAGCAAATATAGCATTTTTGTAATTTCGCGCCCCTCCCTTTGCGGTTAAGCATGAACAATGGCCCGCCATAGTCTACGCCACAGGTTAAGAATGGATACGATGGTTCGATTCTCTGAATAGGTAAGTTACCCATTTGTATGTGTAAAGATTTAGGCTTTAACCGTGCGCACCTAAGGCATTGATGGACTGTTTTCCTTGCCAGATCTCGTCCCCTAAGTGGCCACCAGCTATCCCTAATATTAGCTAAAAGTAGCTGAGGACCAGCGTGTAGTAAAGTCTGATGTTGGTGAATAAATAAAAGCTGCGTGAATTTATGTTTCGCACACAATAACAAAGGATGTTTTTTATCAAAGGAAATTGTGTTTGAATTACTAAGACGACCACCAACTCTAATGAGATCATACTTATCTATAAATATATTAAGGCTTGAAATATTACGTGGGTATTTTATATTTCGATTATTTTAAAGTCATTAAAAACTTGTGAAAATGATTCATGTTGACAAATTTTAACTAAAAAACGTGTGCATTGATTTATTTCGTCAACAGATAATGTACCATTAGCACGCAGTGATTTATTTTTAATACGACAGTTATTATGAATCGCAAAATGTATGCGGTTGTACGTATTAATCGATTAAAACGAAGAAAAACGCTCGAACGGAAAGGAATAAGATTCGTTTTGACAAACTAATGCGACCTTGTTTGTTTTGAGTTCCGGTAACTCATCGAAATTACAACTGGATATGTCTGCAGCACCAGGCAAAATAAATGTGTGTAGAAATTCCGGCCCATCCCACCAGATGTCGGAACATTGCAATGCATCTAAATGTATCCCGCGCGATAGCAAATCAGCTGGGTTTTGTTTACCTGAGACGTGTGACCAAGTCGATGAGTCACCTACCAGTTCATTAATTTCTACGACTCGATGTTGTACAAATGTTTTTAATAGTGTTGGAGATATTCTAAGCCAACTTAACACAATAGTGGAGTCGGTCCAAAAATGAATGGAATTGAATTTAAGTCTTAAAGAATTAACAATTTTATTACATAACCTTGCCCCTATCAATGCCCCGCACAGTTCTAATTTAGGTATAGTGAGGGGTTTTAAGGGTGCGACCTTACTCTTCGCACATAATAGACGAACTGTAATCTTTGAGTCATGTGATATGGTACGTACGTATACACACGCGCCGTAGGCACACTGCGATGCGTCTGTGAAAATATGCAATTCCGTTGCTTTGTGTTTTCGCCCATAACATGACGTGGAATGCATAAGTTTGGTAAATGTGTTAATTTGCTAAGAAATTTTGCCAGTCATGTAAAATATTATCAGGCACAGGATCGTCCCAGCCCAACTTAGACAGCCATAACTTTTGCAATAATATTTTACAATGATCGTAGTTGGTGACAATAGTCCTAGCGGATCGAAAATCTGCGATATTATAGAGAGAATTTTGCGTTTTGTTGTGTTAGTAATGTCCTCATTGCACTTTGTAGTGTAATAAAATTCGTCAGAATTGTTGAACCATCCTAAGCCTAGTGTTTTTGTTGATTATTCTTACCCAACGATAAATCTTTATATGGAAATTGTGACTCTAAGAACTGAAAATTAGACACCCACTTTCTTAACGGAAAACAACCAGATTTTAACACTTTAGTCACCTCTTCACAGATTTTAATTAAGGTATTTTTGTCGTCATTACCAGTAATTAAATCATCGACGTAGAAGTCGTCATTAATGACTTGACGAATGACGTCATCTGTGCATTCAGATGCGAGTTGTTTTAAACATCGTATACTGAGATATGGTGCGGAGGCTGTGCCATATGTCACCGTGTTAAGCTGGTACACATTAAGTGAATGACTAGGATTATCTCTCCAAAGAATAAATTGCAACTTTCTCTGATCGGTTGTATTAAAATTTGCCTGTACATTTTTTCTATGTCTGCACACACTACGTATTTAAATTGCCGAAATCTGAGTAAAATTGACATAAGGTCATTTTGTAATATAGGGCCAACAAATTGTATATCATTAAGTGATTTGTTAGAAGTGGTTTTAGCACTCGCATCAAACACGACCCTTAATTTGGTGGTTGTACTATGCTCCCTAAATACGCCGTGGTGAGGTAAAAAATAACAAGACGAATCAAATTCATCGATGCGCTCCATGTGTCCTAGGCTTAAATATTCATTAATGAACTCACTATACATTTGTTTATATGTCGGTGTGCATCGATGAAATTTGCGTTCAAGTGCAAGAAACCGGTTCTTTGCCGTCACAAATGAGTCCCCTAAAACATCAGCTGACTCGCGTAACGGTATGCGTACCGAAAAAACGGCCTGTAGTATCGCGTAATGTTGTTTCTTTGAATAATTTTTCGCATGCACTATCCGACTTATTTAATGTGTGTTGTGTATTGATTTCTTCGAGTTCCCAAAACTGCCTTAGTTGACTATCTAATGCGATGTTACATTGAGCTCGCTTGGCGCGTGATTTAAAATTTGAAATGGGTCCCGACATAATCCAACCCAATTTTGTGTGTTGAAGGTAAGGACCATTGGATAAGCGTATTAAACCATCGTTAATAACTCCCAGAACTTATCGGCACCTATTAACAAATCTACTTTATCAGGTGAACAGAAATTAGGGTCAGCCAGTTGTATGTTATCAGGTATGGAAATATTGTGATTATTTCCTAATGATGGTAACTGAGCTGTTATTTGTGGTAAAACTATGCAATTAATGCGTGTGTTATAAGAGTTACACATTGATTTTAATTTTATTGTGCATGATTGTGTAGATTGCGTAACGCAATTACCTATGCCTGTGATTTGAACAGTGGACTGTACCATGTGAATATTTAGTTTATTACAAATCGATTGTGATATAAAACTGTGTTGACTCCCGTTGTCTAAAAGCGCGCGAATCGTAATGAATTTATTGTTTACGTCCGCTATCTCAACCAAAGCCGTCGATAATAGAACCTGTTTATCGTCGGAGTAAAGCGTTGTACTTTGGTGCGATGCAGTTTGCTTTGTGCGTGTGTGTGTGGAGCCTACACTAGCATCACGCTCTTGCGATTGTTGTGATGAACGTGTGACAGCTGAAGATATTAATGCACCAGTGTCAACATCGTCTTTGTGTATTAATGTGTTGTGTTTTTTGTTGCATTGTTTGCACGGGCCGTACCAGCAATCTTTTAATGAATGACCGGCACGTAAGCAATTGTTGCACAGATTCTTTTCGTTAATGCATTTTATTCTATCCTCACAGATAAACAAAGAAACGAATCGCATGCATAAATTGGATGATTGTCTTTGCACAAAATACATGAATAACGCTTCGCCCGATTTGAGTGTAATGACGACTTGTTTGCATTTTGTGCGACATGACTTTGTGTGTGTTTTTGACTCGACGACGCGGATAATTTTTTGTGTGATGTGTCTTCCTTACTACTTTTGCTTTGTGATAGTGTAATAGTTTCTAGAACGTTAGCTCTGTCTTTAAGAAAATTAATCAAATCTTTCAACAATAATCTATCATTATTTTCACGCATAATAGTGGACTTGTGATGTTCCCAATCACGGTTTGTGTTCGAATCCAATTTCGTTACTATGAGGTAGATAATTAAAGTATCCCACGAATCTACTGGTTCGCCCAAACTCTTCAAAGCGCGAATATTTCTCGTCACTATGTCGATTAAATTGCGTATTTGTGAAGCTGACTCCTTATTGACTGTCGGAACAGAAAATAATGCTTTGCAATGATTGTGTAAGAGTAAGCGATTATTGTTGTATCTCGCGTTGAGTAATTCCCAGGCTTCTAAATAATTATCGGAAGTGAATTCTAACGATTTTATAACATTTAAAGCATTACCTGATAATACAGATCGTAAATAGTGAAACTTTTGAATATTGTCTAAATCAGTGCATTTATGAATGACTGATAAGTAAGTGTCTCTAAATTCCAGCCATTGATCGTAGCTACCGTCGAAATTAGCGAGAGAAATAGTGGGTAACTTGATTTTATGCTTCGTGGTATATTCCGTTTGTGTATTGGATGAATCATTTAAAATACATTTACATTTAGATATAATAGCATAATATTTATTTTCAAAGGTTTCTCTCTCGAATAGCTCCTTTTCTGATTGATCTTCTGGTACAAGTAAATCGAGCTCATCTTGTATTGTACAAAACCGAGCCAATAATGTGTAAGAATTTTCAAAACGTGAACTTAATTCGGCTTTTAAAATTTGTGACAAATCCGAGATATCTAATGATGCAACGTATTTTGTGAATAAAGTTAATTTACTTTTAATTACACTTCTTTTCTTAACAAGTTCCCGAATAATATCCTCGTGACTTTCAATATTTACGCTAGATTGCCTCCTTTTCGTCATTGTGAAATGTGATTGTGCGAAATAAGAATCAAGTACTTACAGTTCGAGAATCTTCTGTTTGAAATGGCGGAACAAACGTAACGTATTGCGTGGGTAGGCTGGAAGCGGTCTCAAGCACACGCGAACTTCACTGGAATTATGAGCACAATGTTAACGCAAAGAGTAGGATGGAAGGATGAGAAAGGATTTAATTGACCTGACCGTTTTTGCTGTGCTGATCCAGGAAAAGATGATCCGGCTCGTAGGTCCAAGATGTTTCGGCTTTTGTGTGTGAGGTCAGGCTCTTCAATCAAATCCTTATTTGCGGATGAAACTTTTAATTTTTATATGATACAATTGTTACAAAATATAATATAAATTGAATGACATCGTCGTCGGTGAGCGCAGAGGCGAAAGAGAAAGTGAAGTGGGCTCCTTGTGCGCTCCCGCAGCCACTCGCCCCTCGTCCCGTGCAGTCCCCGCGATCGTCCGGGCGCGGTCGTTCCGTTTTGCGTGAACAATGTTCGATAAATTAGATCTAATACCTCCACTCCATTTTCTGCCTACATCTTCTCGTTATTTGAACTTTGCTTACTCTCCTTAGAAAATAAAATCAATAGGGACACCAACAGTCACATTCATAGTCCTGATCCCACGCTAAGATCGAGTCTTGTGTCGGGGCACAAACACCCCTAGACCCGAAACAAATGCCCGTGGATCATAAAAATATTTGTCTCAACACGGGGATCGAACCCACGGCCTCACGATCACAGCCGGCGTCTAACCAACTGCACCACGGAGGCTGTTAGATGGTCAGACTCAATCACTGGCAAAGCCTATTATCATTTTACCCAGAACACAGACTTGTAGGAACACCTTTAATAGGATGACCTTGTTTTAATATGGCGAGATACTTGCAGTGACAGCCGTCGAAGATGACACAAATAACCCACCAGCTAAATATTTGGTATTATACAACAATACAATACTCTTGAATATACCGGGTATCTCAAGACTGCTACCGAAAACGAAGCCGGGTGGTAGTTTTAGAGGCTACAAACACAATGCAATTAAAAATTTCGCATAGAAACGCGACAATTATTTTTTATGATTTTTTAAATATCGTCATTTTTGGGTGGTAAATCCATAGTTTTTGCTAAAATAATAATTTAAACTCTTTTATACCTTAGAGTATTTATAAATAAAAGGGTATACACTATTATTTTAGGAAAAAATGTATTTACCACCCAAATATGGCCATAGGAAAAAAATAACAAAAAAAAATTGTCGCTTTTTTTTGCAACTTTTTCTGTTGCATTGTGTCTGAAGTCGCTTAGACTACCACCCGGCTTCGTTTTCGGTAGCAGTCTTGATATACCCTGTATACAATAATACGGACCACTGAGACATCGCTGAGATTGCATTCGCAACATTTTGTTTAAAACAGTTCCTGCCAGTAACAGAAACTGTTCTCAAAAGGCAACGCATATACAATTCTCTTAGATCGTTCTATACTCGGTGAGCGTGTCGGGAACACATGTGACGTCACAAGAAAAAACATTGGATACAAATACATTGTTTGAAATCAGTTATTTGATAAAGCTTTTGAAAGATTTCGGAGTGGGTAAATATTGGTTGGTTTTGGATTTGTTCCAAATTGAATGTTTATGTGGGGTTTAGTTACTAGTGATTTTTCAAGTAAGTGTGTATTTTAAGCTTTCGTAACTTATTATTTGTGGTTGTTATGGATAGAAATTAAAAATGAAAGTCTTCGTATGATGAAACAAAATTTGATGGGACTAGGACCCTCCTAAAAAAAATCGTATTGTTTGAGACAAATAGAGCGTGGACTGTGGAGAGCATCGGCCTAGGACTGATAAGTATGGATGAAGTTAACATTGAATTTTGACGATCTAGCACCCAGTTTTGGCAACCTACACAATACATTTGAAAATTAAGTTCCAAAATTCTGACAACCTACTGATCAATAAAACTATCACACTGGAACGTATAAAAGCTAAAAAGAGCGCAAAATTGGAAACTATTCCAACAAAACAGGAGGTCGGCTCACCGACGCAGTGTCGCCTGTTCTCTCCCTCGGGGGCAGTAGTTTGCGCGACGCGCCGCTCCCTCGGGATCTTCCCTGAACGATCCACTGGCGGAACGTATCGGGACGGCCTGAACTATGCTTAATAATGGCAAGGGGCCTTGACACTATTATAGGAATTATTTTAGAGTTTCGAAGTTTTGATGATAGATGGCGTTATTTGCTTTTGTGCATAGCTAATCGTAGATTAGTAAGCGGTTTGATTTGTGAGCTTATTACATATTTCAAATGAAAAAATTAGAGGGACTTGCACAATATGGCCGGCAGTGACTGGATGCATAAAGCAGCAGATCGGGCTCTGTGGCGTAGCTTGGGAGAAGCCAGCAGTAGACTGCAATGGGCTGATGATGATGAATGAAAAAACTTTTATACAACCTGTTACTGACTGTCATACCCTACCCAGGAGAGAAATTAAAAAGCACAGGTTAATCCTAAATATTAGGAATATTTGGAGGAACAATAATCGGTACCCGTGTTTATTTCCTCAACAACTACATAAGCAACAAATATAAATTAAACAGCATAAACTACAAAACTACTTAAAACATAGCTTCAACTACGTCGGTGCATCGAAAGCGGTTCCGGGTTCAATTCCCGCGGGGCCGGCGTGTTTTATCCCGCCCCGTTCCCAGCTGACTCACCGTAAAGGATCTATACACAAGCGTTACGCTACGGAATGTTATTTTGTACGGAACAAATCTGTGTTTGTACATGATACTTGAGCATCGAGGGTAAATAAATCATTTGATTTTCATTCAAAAGGCATGGCAGAAAATATCAATCTATATGCTAGGTATTATGGAGTACATTTATTATTTATTGGTGGAAGGTCTCATGAAAGTAATCTAAAAAATCTCAAACTGCGGTGTAAAGGCACAGTAGTGTTGCGGTTTGAAGGATATTGTAACAAAAGTAAATATTACACATATTGAGAGTACACATTTTTTTTACTTATGCCTCAGGATGGCGAGCGCAGTGGAATTCCAAGCATTGCTTTGTAATTCAAAGTGTTGTTTGGTTTTACTACTATTCATGTGCCCTCATTACGCTTAAACCATCAGACGACCTGCATGCTCGTCTCTCTATTCATTGCAATAAAAAAAAACATTAAAAATCTTATAGTGTGTTTATTTGCTCCTAGACGAAAAGGGTAAAGATTTTCAATCAGTAACTATACGGCTGTCATTATTGTTTCATGCGTCGAGTGGCAACTATCATACTACATTTTATTTTAATTAGGACTGCACTGCACTTGCCACAATTTTTCTAGTCACTTTGTCTTATCAATAAAAAATCGTACTAAGTGGATTGCGTGACAAAGGAATTGAACCCTCACACGTTACCACCAAGGGCTGTATGAAATCAGACATGCTTAATGATTCTCAAAATATACTACCGATGTAGTAAACGCGTTCTGACCGCCTGGGTGTTGCAGTCAACTACTGTAATAGCAAAGCCGAGGTCTCAGGTTTAAATCAGTGATATTGTATTTTTCTATTCAGTACCAGCCCAGGAAGTGTGATATTGTATTTTTCTATTCAGTACCAGCCCAGGAAGTCAGGAATTTGTGCCCGATATGGCGATAGGTTTGTTCTTCATCACATCGTAGGACGAAACACACAAGCTGAAACATGTGTGTTCTGGTAGCATCACTGCCTACGCCTACTGAGAAAAAGGCGTGAGTTTATGTATGTTTGTAGTTAACGCGTTCTGCGCAGTACTCGTTAATTATTCACGTTAATATCTAAATTATCAAGTTTATCTCATGTCGTAATAAGGCGAATGATGGAATACTAATGTACATAGTACAGATTACAATCAATTAGTATGGAGATAATGTTACAATGTTAATACGAGATGTTATTACAGGAATTGATGCTTTGTTGTGTTACTCATTTGTTTATTTAAATACATGAAGGTTTAACTGCTTTATCAGGGGTTGTACTGTTAAAAATAATAAAATGTTAAATACTGTTAAAAATGTTGTGAAATTTTAATTGGTACATAATTAACAATTAAACTTAATACTATTTAATCATACTACATTTATTAATTATTTTTGTACTGTTAAATGGTTCAACATTAGGTCAGGTAGGTAATTCAATTTTTTTTAAACCATCATTAAAATTTTATTTGTCGTTGCAAATTTCGCCACAAACCAATAAGACACATAAATAAGCTTTAGAAACGCACAGTGATCTATCAGGCACTATTTCATGAGAATAGAATAAAAAAATAATTTTGACACTGCCAGTAACAACACAAAAAACATCGATTCTTTGTTTTTCACCCCCAAAATCCTCAGGGTTGTCTAAAGACCGTTCCTATTATTAAAGTAAAGACTGTTACAGTCAGTAATCTGCGGTGACACGCGTCAACCGAGCCTGACGGGGATTTCGACGGGATTTTTGTAACATCCTATTTCATTTAGCTGTCACGAGTGGCGACACCGAGGATTATCGGACGAAATGTCGATGATATAAATGAATGCTGAAATGTATGTATATCGGATTTGAATCTTTGAGTAATAGAATGGTATTTTGAAAATAGAAGGCTTTTAGTGACTTCTTTTGTTAATTCGGACTGAAACAAAACTACATCTTGTCTCAGGATGGCGAGCGCAGTGAAATGTTAAGCATTGCTGTGTAATTCATGGTGTGTTTGGTTTTGCTTTCAATAAGTGGTCGCATTGCTTACCAGGCGAATGGCAGGCTTGTCTCGCCATTCCATGTAATAAAAAAAACTCCCCGCACAGTACATATTGACCTAAGTATATTTGTTTCAAGATTGGAAGTTGAGAGACTGAAATGTGTCTTGTAGCTTCTGATATCCTACGATATTACACTTGCATCTTATTTTAGGTTCAAGACTATAAATATGAGTATCTATGATCGTTGGTTCATTCATTTATATGTACCGAAAAAAAAATATCGCTTTCAAATATAATATGGAATATATAGGATAACAGGATTTATCAGTTCAAAAGGCAAGACAAATTTTTCCCATCAGTCCCACTAACCAAATCTTCCAAGCAAAATTTTTAATCCTGTATAATTTCCACCAGCCATTACGTTTCCAAAATCCGTAAAATATACAAAATCAAACGTTGTATTTGCGTGCTCTGTTTGCAATTGTCAAAGGTAATTTATTTATGGGCCCGGCGGCCGCCACACCTGTGCCTAATCCTAATTAACGGCAGATCGCAACCAAACAATTTCGGTTTGTTAAATCATATTTATATTAATTAACGGTTATTTCAAGGGTTTATTTGTGACGTGGGTCCGTTTGGTAACTGTTGCGGTTTTTCAAATATTCATGCGAGTTCTGTTTTTTTTTTGTGTATTATTTTCATGATCTTATGTTGTTTTGTATCTATCGATATTATATAGGCTGTGAATTAGAGGTATTGGTGTCGAAATCTGCATTGGGTTTTATTAATATATATTATTATGTGCATTATTTCATTCAGGCATAAAGGAAAATGTATTTTTTTTACTCTAAACAAATTTTAACAAATATTTAAATATATAACATTACAATACAAATAGGGGTTGTATCGATCGAGGCAATTTCTTACCGAGTACCGACTACCATGGGATGGGCATAAGATAAGGAAAAAAGAGTGTACTGTCTAAAGGGTACTTTAAGGATAGAGCTTGAATGATAACAAAATATTGTGACGTCAAGTTTTTTTCATAGTGGCACGGCATATTGACTGCACTGCACCTGATGATGAGCCAGATGCCGTCCAGGCATAGTATCAAATGGAATTAGACGGCAGTCCCAATCCATTCAATAAGCCTGCTAAGCTTGAATGTGTGGCTTGAATGATAAGAAAATATTCTGATGCCAAGTTCGTCTCAATCATACAGTACAGAAATACGAGTGAAATCTGGGCTAACACACAGCACTTTCGCTTTCCCTTCAGAAGAGCCGGAGTGATTTATGCACGTCCATCAATACTTAAAATGCCATTCTAAGCCCACAATGACGGTACAAATAAAAAACGAGAATGCTCGAGGGAATAGTAAAATACTATGGACACTTAGTATCGGTGCAAAGATGTTTGTGCTTCGATGAAACTCTACGTGTAGGGAAAAATGTATGCTTTGAATAAATATAAACATAATTACGACCCAAGCCCGATGGTCTTGGACAAACTTTCCTCAACAAGAATCAAATCTTTACTATTGTAATCGAATTCCTAAAGAAACCAGACAACACCAACACCACATAAACAAGAGGCATGCCGATAATCTCGCCGAAGGTGTAACGTCAAAGGAAATATTCTTATTAGCCCCACAATAAATACGGGCTATAAGGAAAAGAGTATTTGGCGAAAAAACACGCTCAATGCTATAAGAAATATGAGCCAATTGGCGAACACGAAGAAAAAATAACGAAATTGGTGGGTGGGCAGATTCTTCGCGAGGTTGTATCTACATATTATTTACATATTTTTAGGGGCCAGTGCAGAGGAAAGTTTTCCAATTCTATTGGTATTGATGGTTTTTTATGGATTCTGTTTTCAGTGATATAACTTTGTAGATTTTTTTATGCTATGAATGGTGAGACGATCATGCCATTTGCCTGATGGTAAGCGATACGACCGCTCATGAGTAGCAAAACCAAACAGCACCTTGAATTACAATGCTTTGCATTCCACTGCCCTCGCTATCCTGCGACATAAGATGTTAAGTCTCAATATGTCCATTAGTTACTCTGCCTACAATATCCATCAAACCGAGACACAACAGTGCATTAACACTGCTGTTTGACGGAAGAAAGAGACATTGCGGTGGTACCTACCCAGGTGGCCTCTCACATATGAGAGACTTACCACTTATTTACGAATAACTGCAGCGCACGAGCCTCCTTTAGAATCGAAATTGATTAACAGTCGTCAGGCCCTATAGTTAAACTGTTTTATTAATACTCAATACTACCACAATGGTCCACATGATTGGCAGTCTCCGTGGCGCAGTAGCATAGATGTCGACAGTGAAACAAAAGATCACGGGGTCTATACTCGCACCGATACAAATGTTTGTGAGACTGCAAAGTCACTCGTAGTTTCTGATATCCACGATATAAGACTCATTTTTTCTTAAACTGGGGTCAAGACTATGTAACTGTTGTGTGTATTTAATTATTTATATCCTTACAAAAACTAATTTAACCATAAAATAGTTGAATATACTATAATGCTACCAAAAAATTAGTCTGTCTGTATCAGCCCATATACGTCCCACTGCAGGGCACGGGCCTCCTCTACAATCGACAGTACGATTGAGAGTGGTTAGGCCATATAGTCCACCACGCTGGCCTAGTGCGGGTTGGCGGACTTACATACCATAGAATTTTTTTTAAAAATCGCTATGGTATGCAGGTTTCCTCACGATGTTTTCCTTCACCGTTTTAGTGCGTGGTGATTGACTATCAATACACACATGACTCCGAAAAGTCAGAGGTGTGCCCTGGGATTCGAACCCGCGACCACCATGAACATGTTGGCAGTCGCGTCTAGTCCGTTTACCAACAGGCCAGACTAAAAAATTAGTAATTTGTGACTAGACTAAAAAATTAGTAATTTTAATAAAAATAATACTATGGCAAATATTTTGCAAATAGAAAAGTACTATGTGTAAACTTGTCATAAGAGTTATTTAATTGCCTACAAGACCAATAAACAAATGTCATTTCATAGTCCATCATGCTAGTCTAGCGCTAGTTGGCGTTATTGATATGAAGTACCAATATTCCGAAGATATAGCAGGATGTTAAGTAACCTATTCCGTTTTCATATTGTAGATAAATTTATGGGCGCAGTTAGGAGACACGTTAGGTATTCCGCAAGGTTAAATATCATAGAATTTGTTCATTTAATTTCATAAGCAATAATTATCTGATCTAACAACAATCTAACCGAAGTATACGAATGATTTAAATGACACACACATAAACTCTCACTGAGCCGTCGATTTAAATATCTAAATGTCGGGATGTAAAAAAATTAACTAATAATTAAACCAAATCCGCGATAAAATCCGTAAGTTTTATGTCAACATTATTAACCCTAAACTACCAAAGCCTGAAACAAATGAAGTAAAAAACAAAATAGCAATCGGAAAGAACAATCGAAATGCCGAGCTAACGAACTGTTAAGAAACCGTCGACACGTCCGAAGATGCTCGGCTGACCTATATACAGGCAATTGGGTTAACAGACTATATTTTTCGCGAGTCACTAAGGCACCATGTGGATTTCGCCCCGTAATGGGCTATTTGTAGATAAATTATGAGCAGATATCGACTTTAGGTCGCGTGTACAATACGTGTGTTGGATTAGGAGTTGATGCGACAAAATGGAATCGGGATATCCTTTTCATATAACTGTTTTTGTATAAGCAGTGGTCAAATGAAATCAAACAAAAACAATCTATCTATTCAAAATTTTCAATTTTTCGGCATTCCACTAGATTTTCGCACTAGAAGAAAAGAAGAAGAAAGAAAATGATTTACAATTATCTGTAGTCAACCTGATCGATAATATTCAAGATTACTGGTGGTATGTCTTTCATATGTGAGAGGCCACCTGGATATGTACCACACAATGTCTATTTAACAGCAGTGTAAATGCTCCGTTGTATTTCCGTTTTAAAGACGTTGTAACCAGAGTAACTACTGGACATATTGTGGCTGAATATGTCTGAGTATAGCGAGCATAGTGGAATATTAAGCATTGCTTTGTAATTCATGGAGTTGTTTGGTTTTTCTAATGCTCATAAGCGGTCGTATCGCTTACCATCGATGGCATGCTCGTCTTGCCATTTATTGCTGAAAATAAATTACAAACCAGAATTAAATATGTGATAGATTTATGTTTTACCTTACTTTGAACTACTGGCACTTGTACAGCTCAAACTTTGACTCAACCTTTACAACTTTGCGTCCATTAAGTGTAGAGTGTTGAAGTAACTGGGGAGGTCGGGATGGTAATTGAATTATGATAGCTAGGCAATACTTTGGTTGTATAGTAGTCTGTACTACATTTAGTACAATAGACAACGCTGTTACTTATTTGTGACATAAATAAACCCGATAGGATTTGATTAGATATCCTGCCCTATCCCGATAGGATTCCATTACCTTCATTATTTGCATCTACAGGATGTGTGCAGACTGCGACTAAAAATTAGGCAGGTAGTAGTTTTAGTAACTTCAGACACAGCGCAACCAAAAATGTAGCAATAAAAAGATCGATTTTTTTGTAATATTTTCCTATTGTCGTGTTTTGGTGGTAAATGCATAGTTTTTGCTAAAATAATAATTTAAGCCCTGGAGTACCATAGCGTCTTTACAAATAAAAGGGTATACATTATTTTGAGTTTTTTGCGAATCTTTAGTAGCATTGTGTATGTAGTCACTAAAACTACCACTCGGCTTCGTTTTTGGTCGCAATCTGCATATACCTTATATATGGGAGTAGCTCACAACATGACTTCGAAAATGGCTTATACTGAAAGTATTTGGTCGATAGTTTAGGCGCGGTGAAGACCGCTAAGAGAAAGGTCAAGGTTAGCAATCCCAGGTCACACAACTGTGACCTTTTCGACTCAGTGTGTATTCATTGTTAATTGCTCGGTGTAATCGTGAAGGGAATATTGTGATGAAACCTACATTCTGGGACTTTTTTACTACCCCTCCATAATGATTATAATGGAGTTGAAGGTAAATACATTCCTAATGAAGTATCGACTTGAGTATCAGCCATTGCTCAATTCATCGTAATTACATCGTAATTTTATCGGCATGAAAACATATCAACAAATAAATCAACAAGAATTTCGAACTCTACCAAACCTATATTGATCATAACATACATAAACTCACGCTTCTTTCCTAGAAGGGATAAGCAGAGATGTTAGTGGCAACTAGGATACCCACGTTTCGTCTTATGTGTTCCGTCCTATCGTCATATCGGGCACAAATTCCTTACTTCCCGACCCGGGATTCAAACCCAAGACCTCGGCTTTCGTAATCATACCGTAGTACAAATATACCATAATGTGAGAGGCTGCCTGGGTGGGTACCACCGCAATGTCTATTTCTCCCGTCAAACAGCAGTTTAAATGCACTGTTGTGTTTCGGATTGAAGGACACTGTAGCCAGAGTAACTTACTGAACATATTGAGACTTAACATCTTATGTCTCAGGATGGCGAGCGCAGTGGAATGCTAAACATTGCTTTGTTATTCAAGGTGTTGTTTGGTTTTGCTACTGTTCATGAGCGGTCGTATCGCTTACCATCAGGCGAACGGCATGCTCGTCTCGCCATTCAATGCAATAAAAAAAAAAACACCGAGGCAATCAATATTGAACAAGTATGATATGTATGGCCTAACCTCTCAACCATGGAAGACTCAATCGTCCAGCAGTGGTACGACAATTATCAGACGTATAAATTATACGCTCATAAGAGTTAACCTAAATTCTCCCCACGCGTATGTTACATAGATTCTAGGCACAGCAGCCGTATTAGGCGCAAATTACGCACGTTTAAAATTATTGCTCCAATAACTTGCGTGCTTCCTAAATTAACTTTAATATAAATGTTACTTCTGTAATGTTACGACTAACTTTACGCCTCATGTTTAGGAATTAGTTTGGGTAGGTTTGTCGCAATTTGGTTTGGTAAAGATAGCTGGATGAAACTATATACGTAATTGAAAATAATAGTAACGATTGAAAAGATGTAAGCAGGATTAAAATAGCAGTGAAATCAGAGAGGTTACCCTATGATCCGAAACGAAGTTCGAACGTTCGACGTCCGAGGTACGATATAAGTTTATGACTTCTATAAATCAATACTATTATCTACGATATTTATATTTTTCACTGAACTTTGCCTATGGTTACGACTGTTGTTACGACGTACGATAGAGGATTCAAACATTTTGTGAAGTAGGTACCTAGGGAACGTTTTACTTACAACGTTCGAGCATTCGATCTTCGTTTCAGATCATAGAGTAAACCCCCAGAAATTGTGAGTTCGATCTCACCACTGATACAAATATTTATATAAAAAAAAATTCTGGTCCCCAAGATCCAACACTTGTGTGCCTTTAAATGGGATTAGGACTATGAGTATGCCATGCAATTTAAAAGAGAAATCAAACTGATTTCACGAACCAATCAATTTAATATCAGTTAAACTTTGCATGTTTATTTCTTTCGCTAGTTAGCAATAATGCACTGTTGTGTTGGATTGAAGGACATAAGCCAGAGTGTGTCAGGATGGCGATGGCAGTTGTATGCCAAGAATTGCTTCATAATTCATGGTATTCTTTGGTTCGGCTACTATCCATGAGCTGTATCACTGTGTATCACTTACCATTAGGCGAATGGCATGATAATCTTACCATTCAATGAAACGAACACAAAAATCGGAATATTTTGTTGTGCCCACAGCTTAATTCGAACCCAAGACACCTTTATATCAGCACATAACGAGTGTACAACATCCGCGCTGAGACGGGAACATAGTACAGTTCAGATTTATCGGCATCTTATATACAGGGTATATCAAGACTGCTACCGAAAACGAAGCCGGGTGGTAGTTTAAGCGACTTCAAACACAATGCAACAGAAAAAGTTGCAAAAAAAAGCGACAATTTTTTTTTTGTAATTTTTTTCCTATTGCCATATTTTGGTGGTAAAAACATTTTTTCCTAAAATAATAGTGTATACCCTTTAATTTATAAATACTCTAAGATATAAGAGAGTTTAAATTATTATTTTAGCAAAATCTATGGATTTACCACCCAAAAATGACGATATTTAAAAAATCATAAAAAATAATTGTCGCGTTTCTAAGCGAAATTTTTAATTGCATTGTGTTTGTAGCCACTAAAACTACCATCCGGTTTCGTTTTCGGTAGCAGTCTTGAGATACCCGGTACATAGATATGTGCAGTATGGTGTTTTACTAGTAAACTTGTATTGAGAAAAACATCGTTAAAGATATATTTATTGGGAAGGACAGGTCAGGAAGCGTACGGGATTTTTTTATGTTAAGAGCGTATACACCTTGCGCGCAAAGTCAACTATAGGTATTTCTTCGTTAATTTCACGCACACATAAGCGACCAAAGCTGTGTGCGTAGATCTGCCGCGTCGGCTCGCTATACAATCGGCTCAAACAACTTTGATCCGTGCGCTTCAAATATTCAATTGAAATGTAACTGTAATATAATATCATAAAAATATTTTATTTGCATTATAAGTAGACAAATATTAATGTGCAAGCAAAGAATAATACAAATTTTGGATACGAATCATATTTTCGTTATTATTACATTGTTAAGTTGCATTCAAATCAATGTTCAATCAGTATACACTACGGACGTTTTATTAATCATTTCGTGTTCGAACACATAAATAGTGTTAGGGGCCTTACAACCCCTTACAATTACGAAATATATTTAATTTTATATTACAATACATAACATAATTTAGCCTCGGAATTACATCCCAATATATTACCTGAAACATAATTTATACTCACTACAAAATCATTGTAGGTAATAAAAATAATTAAATATTTTACAACCAAAGTACTAAGATGTGGTAATCGCATTCCGCGCGTGGCTATTTTTACTACGCGCGGCATAATCGACTGCAGCCAGGCCGGAGCGACGAGCGATACGTCCTCCCTCTAAAAGGCCTTGCGGCGGTCTGATTTGATCCACGTCGGACAGCGTGTTTTATAGTGGTTTTTAAAATATTTGTAGAAAACATGAAAACTAATTTTGTTGAAATATAAAAATGGTAATTTATTGATAAGATGTTCTTCTATTGTAATATGCAATTGCTATAAACAATTATGTACGATAAGTTGGTGAAAAAAAATATGTTCTTGACGAGAGATTCTGAATAATTTCGCATTGTTTAAATTTTTATTTTTCAGGAACTAAACACAAAAAGATTATTTTTCTCAGCAAAATCCCTCCATAAGGGTCTTATTAGTCTGATAATATTTTTATTTTCATCTTATATTTAGTGGTTTCGGATATCTTAAGCTTCTTCTTAAGCAATCTTAAGCAAAGGGTATAAACGCTCTTAAGAGCGTTTATACCCTGCACGCGCTTTTGGGCTAAAAAACAGGACTTTTCAAACGAGTTAATAGCTACCAATAAACAATTTAAAGGAAAAATAATTAGTACTAATTTTAGAAAAGGTTGTCATCTAGGGATTTTGGTGGAAAACATTATATATTGATGGATAATTTGTGAGCACTATAAGGGTTACTGAACACAAGTTTCGTTATTTAGGCTTTAAGTGGCAATTTAGAAGCTTAAGATGTCACGAAATCACTAAATATAAGATGAAAATAAAAATATTATCCGACTAATAAGACCCTTATGGAGGGATTTTGCTGAGAAAAATAATCTTTTTATGTTTAGTTCCTGAAAAATAAAAATTTAAACAATGCGAAATTATTCAGAAACTCTCGTCAAGAACATAGTTTTTTTCACCAACTTATCGTACATAATTTTTTATAGCAATTGCATATTATAATAGAAGAACATCTTATCAATAAATTGCCATTTTTATATTTCAACAAAATTAGATTTCATGTTTTCTACAAATACTTTAAAAACCACTTTAAAACACGCTGTCCGACCGGTGTCAAATCAGACCGCCGCAAGGCCTTCTAGAGGGAGGACGTATCGCTCACAGAGTACATTTTACATACTAAGATAGAGACGTCACTCAATCAATTCAAGGCGCCCTCTGGTGTTAAGTAAGATAAACAATCCAGTAATATATCTATACTTACTTTCATTACCTTTATATACGAAAAGAAAAGATTTAGGGAGGTTTGGACCTGAATAAGATCTAACAGAATCGATTTGAATTTTGTCTATTTGAAACAAATTATTCTGTATAGAAATGTGAACATAACAATTCTCATTGCCGCATGTGTATGCATTTTAATAAATTTAATAATGGTTTAAAATTAACTCATCAGCAAATAAGCTAAGCGAAGTGCGTGGTGGCCTGTTGGTAAACGGACTAGACGCGACTGCCAACATGTTCACGGTGGTCGCGGGTTCGAATCCCAGGGCACACCTCTGACTTTTCGGAGTCATGTGTGTATTGATAGTCAATCACCACGCACTAAAACGGTGAAGGAAAACATCGTGAGGAAACCTGCATACCATAGCGATTTATAAAAAATTCTATGGTATGTAAGTCCACCAACCCGCACTAGGCCAGCGTGGTGGACTATATGGCCTAACCACTCTCAATCGGTAGTCGATTGTAGAGGAGGCCCGTGCCCTGCAGTGGGACGTATATGGGCTGATACAGAAATAAGCTAATCAATGCTGTTAAAAGTAATTTAGGGCCAACAATATCCGCGTAAAATACAACCTACGTAAAATGGAGAAACCCGTACAAACCAACGATTTTTTCGCCCTCTGGTGTTAAGTTAGTAAAAACGATGATTATAATTCGTCGTTGTTTGTTCTAAGTTAAACCACCGTGGTATCGCTCGTCGCTCCGGCCTGGCTGCAGTCGATTTTTGCCGTGCGTCGTAAAAATAGTCACGCGCGGACTGCGATTGCCACATCTTAGTACTTTGGTAGTAGAATATATTTTTTCTTTTTATTACCTACAATGATTTTGTAGTGAGTATAAATTATGTTTCAGATAATATAATGGGATGTAATTCCGAGGCTAAATTATGTTATGTATTGTAATATAACATTAAATATATTTCGTAATTGTAAGGGGTTGTAAGGCCCCTAACTCTTTTCATGTGTTCGAACACGAAATGATTAATAAACGTCCGTAGTGTCTACTGATTGAACACTGATTTGAATGCAACTTAACAATGTAATAATAACGAAAATATGATTAGTATCAAATTTGTATTGTTCATTGCTTGCACAGTAATATTTGTCTACTTATAATGCAAATAAAATATTTTTATGATATAATATTACCAATATATAAATCATAAGTTACATTTCAATTGAATATTAGAATTTTGAAGCGCACGGATCAAAGTTGGTTGCGTTGACTGTATAGCGAGGCGACGCGGCAGCTCTACGTACACAGCTTTGGTCGCTTATGTGTGCGTGAAATTAACGAAGAAATACCTATAGTTGACTTTGCGTGCAAGGTGTAACCGCTCTTAATTTGTGTCTGCAGGGGTCGAACCTGAAAACCAGGCACTTTGTCATAATAAGTTCTATTAGGTTAGCTTATATCAGTTTATATTAATTTCTATGGTATCTAAAGTCCGCCAACCCGTATTAGGCCAGGGTGGTGGACTATTTGGCTTAACCACTCTCAAACATACTCTCGATCGTAGAGTGGTCCCGTGTCCATAGTGGGACGTATATGGACCGATATAAATAAAGACTCTATCACAATAATTTCTAAGAATTTTTTGCAATTACATCGCTATCAAATATAATTATGTTAACATACCTGAAAGTAATTACGGAATAACAAAAGTAATTATGATCCCAGAATATTGAGGAAGATAATACCCATAATAATTTCCTTCCGCCCTCACAATTACTGTTTAATATTTAAACGTGTAACACATAGTTACCGCGTGTACGGCGTACACGTACTTTAAAATTTAATAACACCAACAAAATTAATATGAAATTCATAGAGAACATTTTAAGTTTTAGTGAAGTTAACACTTTAGATTTCCACGGGGAATATTATTTTCTAATAAATCAACCCTTCGCCGGGTTACGGGTCGCAGGGGCCCCTATCACTAAGAATACAACCAACCAATCCCGGGTGATTAATTGATTAATCAGAGGTTCGTTTGCAAGTAATTTTAATGATTTATTACTTCACGGGCCGGATGGCGCGCGGCTTTTAAGCGAATTAATTTTGTTAAAGTATTGAAAGAACGCCGTGACTATTCTTTTTTGGTGTATGGATGATTTAGGGTTAGGTGTTAATATGTTATTTATCATCATTTATTACAAACGAGAATGTAAGACTGAGCTACAAGTTGGAGAAATCGATCGAATCGGGTGTATAGTTAATTCTTCTATGAATTACAATGACACCAGGTATATAAGTTGATGTATAAAACAAATACATAATATTCCAAATCTTGCCATATCGGTCTAGCTAAGAGATATTTATTACATAATTTTAAATATAAGTCTCTAAATTTCAATAGATGAGCAAATAATTAAAACTCATTATAATGATAATGATATCCAAACAGCTCTCGCATACAAAATAAAACAGCGGAGTGAATGGGTAAAACGATCAACATAACCTTGTTTATAACAAAATACGTTTCGAAACAAAATCAGCCATCCAAATTTACAAATCAACCATCCATTAAAAAGGAAAAAAGAGCAACGAAAAACGATTTATACGAAAAAAAGACGAACATCAAAAAGCAATCGGAGGAGATATCCAATGTCAACAAAGCCGTTTACAAAGGCAACTGAATTGTGAATCAATTTCAAAACCATTAATTGGCCCTCGATTCCGAATGGGGAAGGTGCGGTAAACGCTCTGGCCGGATGGTCTTACAGACCCGCCGGCCCGTCTTGAGAAAATCAAGGCCGGGCAAGGGATAAAAGAATTTAATTGATAACAAAGAATGTCTTTTGTTAGACGGATGCCTTGTGCTGTCTTTATCTTTAAGCTTTTGAACTACATTGCACTCTTCCAAGATCCAATAAAAAAATATTCCAGATAGTTCCGTATTTCAGTTATACAGGCTTTTTGATGTTTGTTTATGTTTAAGCGCAGCGGACATTCCGAAGGGAGGGTAGGAACGAATTAGAATGAGATAAATTTTGACAAAATTCCTAAATGGCGTTGAATGGAAAAGCACCATGGAAAATGTTTCAGCAATTTCGGATACCAAACATACTTTCGTCAAATATTTCAGCGTTTTTTGGACAATACAAGACTACATGAATTTTGGAATCCTGAATTTACTTTTAAGGTAAGCACTTCACTATGACTATTTAGAATTTGTTTATTTAAAATATAAGTTTCGCATAAGCCCAGGCCTAACATTTTTGAAAATTATTTTAACACCTTTTTCAACAACTATCGAAACCGAAATGGAAGCGTATCAGTTTTGATTAATCGAAATCAATCAAAGCGGCAAAGGGAACCAATCACGAAAATAAAGGATTCGATGGGTTAGTGTTTTTGTATATTTTTATTTGTAATCCTAATGGCGGTGTGTTGTTAAGCGGATGTAACAATAACACTGGATATTAAAACAAATCGACGTGATCGCTCAGCGCCGAGTTGATGTACATAATTTGTTTCACTTGCCATTGACTAAACCTATCAATTTTGATGGCCGCTATAGGATTTCAAAGCTGGCGAACTGACGAGCTCTTTCTTCTATTTGGTAAGGTTTTGTTAACTATAAAAGGTATGATGATAGTGTAGATAGGAAAGAAATAATAAATGGGAAAGCAACATCGCCAACCACGGCTTAAACGTACCAAAAAGATAAGTGAGCATATTTGACACAAAACGGTGATGTCCCTGGACAGAAAGAAAAATACAGCAAAAAAGAATGTCGATGCGACATTTATCCTACTGTTGCTAATTGGGCTAGCATCTAACTATTAACAGAATTATTATCTCTAATAACTTCGACTTATACAATATTCATGATTATTCAAAAGCGTCTCGCACGCTTATTCGCCTAATTACAAGAAAGTTAAGAACACGATTGAGAGAAAATGAAATTTTCGGCGGAGTCTTTAAAGGGCGTTCGAGTCGCAGGCCTTATAAATTATATTGCCGGCAAAACTGTACAGCGACTCGTTGGCTCATCTAATTGGTTCAAATTCGGTGCCTCCACTTTTTGAAATCGAGTTTTACTGTCTTTTGAAGCCCGTGGTTTCAGTTGAATTGATGATGAAAAGATACAGAGTAAGAAGATTTTTGACTTGAAATAGTGATGGGCTTGAGGAGCCAAGTTTGAAGTCAAATTTAAGCTAAAAGAAAGAAGGTTAAAAGACTTACGTAAATAGCCTCCAAGGTGCTATTTCAACTGAACGATTAATACTTTTGTTGAAACTTTTGATGAGTAACCCAGTTTAGACGTGTATTATATTATAATGTGAAACGAGAAAATACAAAAACTAGCACTAAAAATTGTTTAGTTCAAAATATAATCTATCATTTCAAATACAGGTATTTCAGAAGCAGGAAAATTCCCAAAGCGCAACGAAAGTTCTGTATGACAAACAGATTGTAGCTGACGCGACTAGCAAATCGTCGATTCAATGAAGGTACTATTCCAACTCCAAACACAAGTTGGGAGCAAACGCGGATCCGGGAAACAAATTCGTCCAAGTTTCGGCTGGGTTTGATTTAAACTTCACGTTTGAATACAGTGAATTCTTGGTTAATTAACGCGCGTCTTTCCCGACGCAACTTGTGTGAGCGTATTATTCCAGGGTACAATCGTCCCATCCAATTACAGGCGCGGGTTGACATAAGTTCTTGCGAGACGGAACCAACTTCGTCTCGTGAAAATGTGTCATTTCTACGAATTTTAAATTATACTGTTTAGTTTGGCAAGTGTCTGTGTTTGGAGTACGAGATCTCTTTTACTATACTTATGGAAGAGGAATTGTCGCAATGTTTCTTTGTACGAGTACAATGAAAAGGTTGCGACAATTCTGCTCAGGAATATACCCGTATATACGGGAGGAGGGACGAGTAAGCGGTTCGCATGATATAAATGGCTGAGAAATCCTACGTACAATACTAGTCTTTGGTGGTAAAGCCGGATCGAATAATCAATAGCTCTATATCTTCTTGTCCTTTTTCCTTCCCTCGCCAACTTTAAGACGTCGGCAATGCGGTTGCGATCACGAAAATATTCATAGTCGACAGTAACTTAACCATGAGAAACGTAAACAAACGCCCCTACGCAACTGACGGCGCATACCAAAAGATTCCCAATTAAAAGCAGCAATTCCGCCAAATCTTCGGAGTCGCACTGAAAGAATTCTTCGCTAATTAGTACAAGTTTATGCACAGCTCGCTAGTTCACGCCAACTTTTAATTACACTGGCTCTGTCAGTCAGTTCCCATATCGGATTATCGGATCGGAATCTTTTTGGATGGACTCGTGTGTGTGTTTTTTAATCATCGGTAGGAATTGATTTGGGTTTTATGAAATCGATTCGAATTTCGAATGCCGTTGCTGTTTTGAATTTGTTTGCAACGTGTATGATATAAGTAGATGGATGTTTGTATTAACGAATTGGTGGTAGGTTGACTCAAGTATGTGTCGCTTTGGAGTCGACTACAGAAATTGAAATGATAATTTCCAAACCCTATATTGGTTCGGGCGGCGTCATGATAGACTTTTGATAACTGCATTTTCTTTCAACATGCGTCTCTTTTAGATTTTTTTCCAAATGAATCATACATTAGCCCATAACATTATATCATAAGCAATATAGAAATTAGGTATACCTAGACTCGAGCTGAAAATAGCCAAAAACCTTCAAGAGTTAGATACCTAGGCAACAATTACTGTGATTAAAGTAGGCCAGGTGCCAGTCGAAATTTTTGTTAGTTTCTTATTTGCGCTCGTTTTAACAAGATTCCGCCCAAAACTTTGCAATATGACTGCCAAAATTGTTTGCGCTAAAGCAATTTGGAGTGGAAATCAATTAGGGTTGAAACGATATTAAATTGTGATAGATTTGCGGTTTTCTTGTGGTTTAGTGTCAAGATTGGACTGCTGTATTAAGCTTTTCAAATAACGTTTGTGTTTAGATTTAGTGATATTAATGAGCCCTTCTTAGAACCTTTTGTAAATAGATATTACACAAAGTTCAGCTGTTGAGCTCAGTTCAGCGGTTTCAATCTTTCAGAATACTGATATTTTCGCATGTAAAGTTACTTATATACTAAAAACAACTATAAAATTAAACTTTTACTGTATTTTATCTTTAGTAATTGATAAGCTAAACATCACAGCCTTAATTCTAGCACTTTGTGGGACATGACACTTCACATTTGTTTCCCCCATTCTCCCTAGCACACATCGTGACGTCACCAAGCATAATCTCCGGACAAGTACTCGGCAACTCATTTCATGCAAATCGCGATATCTGACGGTCCCGCTACTGTCGGCCGACAGTCGGCGGGCTGTCATTTGTCCCCTTAGTAGGTCGTTTAGTTGTCGGCGATAATGACCAGTCGCGTAGCTCCGTACCGGCCACGTAGGGCTGCCATACGTGATAATGCAATTAGGATGTTAAGGACGTCTCGGTTAATTGTGTCGAGATTTTGTATACCGGGTATCTCAAGACTGCTACCGAAAACGAAGCCGGGTGGTAGTTTTAGTGGCTACAAACACAATGCAATTAAAAATTTCGCATAGAAACGCGACAATTATTTTTTATGATTTTTTAAATATCGTCATTTTTGGATGGTAAATCCATAGTTTTTGCTAAAATAATAATTTTAACTCTCTTATATCTTAGAGTATTTATAAATTAAAGGGTATACACTATGATTTTAGGAAAAAATATATTTACCACCAAAATAGGGCAATAGGAAAAAATTAAAAAAAAAATTGTCGCTTTTTTTTGCAACTTTTTCTGTTGCATTGTGTCTGAAGTCGCTTAAACTACCACCCGGCTTCGTTTTCGGTAGCAGTCTTGATATACCCTGTATGTAGTGTGTCATTTTTTGGTATTAGTTTCGGTTTTGTGTATAATGGTGGCGAAATAAGTTTATAAACTGCAATGTTTTGTATTGAAAATGTAGTAAAAATATATCAATTTTTTTTGGAATACAAAAGCTCCTTATCGTAGTTAAATATAATACCGGAAGGCTCTCGGAATAGGGGAGAATTATCCGAAAAAACAACAATTACACAATACCGCAAAAAAAAATCAACGTTTTAAAAGTTTTAATGTCGCAATCAACGTTTACACAACAAACTCCCATTCTTACTAAATTAAAGAGCACTCGCACAAAAGAATTTAATTAAAACACGGAACTGGAGAAAAAAAAATCCCGGTCGCCACCGGGAATCCGGGTTCGCGCCGTGAATTCCGGTGGCGGCAACCCTGCGCTATCTGCAAAAACGCCCCGCAGATACCAGCTAAGCTGTGGCGATTAAAAATAATTAGCGCTTTAAAAGCGGATTTGGCTCGTAAGGCAGCGTGGCTTACAAGACGCTAGTTCTTGAGTTCAGAGTCACTCGGATTAGGCACTGAGAATTTGATATTTTACATAATTTTACTGCGGTTAGAAGATAAGAATGTCGAAAGCGTTTAGCAAGTCGGGAAGCAAAAGCGCTGAGTATTTGATGACTACTGGACCACGGATATTGTCCTGATAAGGGTTGTTTACATGAATTTTGATTTTCGCATGATTTTTTTGGTAATTCAGGGTTATTTTAGACTTTGGTGTCCATATCTTTGAAATTCTGACTACCGATTTGAGTAGTGAGTTTAAATGGAAAAATGTCTGACCTGACATTTATACATAATTACGCAACATTTTATGTTCGAAAACCTTAGGATAAATATAAGCCAATTATTTAGGTGAGCATTTGGTGTTGGTTTGTCCCTGTACGTAGAAATAAGGAAAGCAATTAACATGCATTTTCAAACAGGTATTTTACGAATCAAACAGAAATAGAGACTGCTTTTGTTTCGAAATTATGAGGTACACATAAAAAGGATATACAGTCGAATTGAGCACCTCCTTTTTTGAAATCAGTTAAAAATACACAATACCTTTAGACAGTAATCCAAACAACTGCAGCTTTAATTTCCCATATTAATAATGCACTAAGAACTTGGTATTGTATATTTCTTCGTTTCATTTTACTAAAATCTCATTACAGATGCAACGCTAGCGGAAATAAGATTCTGTCCTTCTCTCACTTA
The DNA here is from genome assembly GCA_009982885.2 of Hyles vespertilio. Taxonomy (NCBI): domain Eukaryota; kingdom Metazoa; phylum Arthropoda; class Insecta; order Lepidoptera; family Sphingidae; genus Hyles; species Hyles vespertilio. Next base: position 22,325,840 of record CM042807.1, read on the forward strand.
AGTGTTTCGTGTATAACCGTCTCATTCGCGGATTGCACTCGAGAAACGGTCAGAATAAGATCAACAAAGGCTGGGACCGGCTGAAACAGAATTGCTCTTTTTGCGACCGTCCGAGTCTTCACAGATTAAATATAAACTTTATCCTGGCGCAAGACAATGGTTACAGAAGGCTCGGTTTGCTCGGGGATTAGGAAAATTTAAGTTTTAAGCTATTAATCTCAAAAAGACAATAGTCACGTATATGAGAGTAACAAAAAGTTTAAGTAAAAATAATAAATCCTTGTACATTGGTTGCCGTATTGTAGTTGCAATGAAGGATTTTTTTAATGATATATAAATGCTATTGTTTATTTTCTTTAAGTAATATAAAAATGTTAATTTTCGAGTATGTATTTTGAAAGTTGAAATTTAAGACAGTAAAATTTACAATTGCTTAAATTGGAGTAGATCAATGGGTGATGACAATGTTAACTTTATTTTTATTACTATTAAGCCAAGACATTGGGTATTTTCAAAACATGAATATTCATGGAAGTATTGATAACTATTAAATAAGCAAGTTATTACTTGTTTTCCGGTTGTACAAAAACCGTTTCCTAAATTCGGAAGTGTACGTCAAACAAATACATCGTAAAGTGTACGCGACTTATTAAATATCTTACTATGACATCATTTATTAAGAAGCACTTGCGATTAATATTCTATCCATAGATGTACTAACCAGCAGTTCTGAGATATGACGTCTAACAATAGTGTTTTTTCCAATGCGGAAATATTATATCATCGAATTGCGATTTCATTTCAAATTTATATATTAGGATCACTAACTAAATTGCCATGTTGGTACTGAACATACCGGGTATCTCAAGACCGCACCCGAAAACGAAGCCGGGTGGTAGTTTTAGTGACTACAAACACAACGCAACTAAAAATATCGCATAGAAACGCGACAAATGATTTTTTAAATATCGTCATTTTTGGGTGGTAAATCTATAGTTTTTGCTAAAATAATGATTTAAACACTCTTATACCTTAGATTATTTATAAATAAAAGGGTATACACTATTATTTTAGGAAAAAATGTATTTACCACCCAAATATGGTTAAGTCGCTTATACTACCACCCGGCTTCGTTTTCGGTAGCAGTCTTGATATACCCTGTATACATAGGTTGTTATTTGTTATTTATTTCGGTACAGTTGTGTACAATTATATCTGGTCAATTTTAAATAATTCCAGTAGCATTTAATGGAATCAAATGCATTGAAACACCAACAGTAGGCCATCATATTCTGACGGTTTTTTTATGGCAATGAGTGACAATACGAGCTTGTCGTTCGCTTGATGGTAAGCGGTACGACCGCTCATGCACAGTAGCAACACCAAACACCTTTAATTAGAAAGCAATGCTGGGCATTCCACTGCGCTCACCATCCTGAGATATGAGATGTTAAATTACATGTCCAGTAGTTACTCTGGCTACAATGTCCTTGAATCACACACCAGTGCATTAAAACTGCTGGTTGGAGAAATAGACATTGCGGTTTAGGGTTGTCACTTTTCTGAATTCATTAAGCCTTCTGTGCGCGGTCGGCTGTGGTGTTTGTGTAAGTCGCAATATCCGCGGCCCGCGACGTTGTGCGACAATTCATCAGCCGCGCGTTTGACGCGGTGTCGGCTTGTTCCTTCCGCGCCTTGTCTGGCTGAACTTTTTATTATTGGCCGGTTTGTGTGTTGTTTGATAGATTCAATTGTTTGGAGTAGTTTATATTACTTTCTTAGGGTTGTCTCTCGTAGTTTCTTGCCCGTTCTCTTGTAAAACCGCTTTCCCAACCGGGTGGTAAATAAAAAATGATTGAATCTAAATTATGTAGAATATTTTATTGGAATCAATAAATTATTTTAATTTCATTCCATTTCATAGATGCAATTATGATGACTGAATTCATTCCATTTCATAGATGCAATTATGATGACTGAATGAATCTAGAACACGGATTGTTCAGAAAAGTAACATAGTATGTATTTTGTGTCCTTTAGCAGTGGATTTCTTGTAACTGAGGAACATTGATGACATTCATTTTACTGAATTCGAGATAATATATTTAATCATTTAGAAATTTGTGAATAATTGCATTCGTAAAAATTTAGTATGAAATTATTTATTATTACTTTAAAGAGCGTAAATTAGTTCCGCGTATATTCGATGAAGACATGTTATAAAATAATAGTACAATTACATATAATTATAAGGATAAATAAAGGTGTTTACCTTTCAAAACTTTCGTTCCAAATAAATAAAATGTTTAATATAGTATCTAAGTATTAGGCTTTACAAAAACAAATTTAATTCTGTAATAACTAAACCCTCGTCGAAAATAACTTTTCAAATAGACATTTTTATTCGTTACAAAAGCAGAAATTCAACATTTATTTCAGTTTTAACATATACGATTTGCAAGAAGTTCTTGGAATAAACCGATCACAATACGTTTATAACGTTTCTTGGAAAAACGTGGAGCATTTGTAAACCAGCCTGGAGCACAAGTTACTTTGATTCAATAGATAATTGAGTTAAACTGAAAAACATTTGCCTAAAGTAAACAATTTAAGAAAACCAAATGCTTCCCGTAATGGTTGAAGTCAAATAAGCCAATTTATTGTAAAACATGTTAAGATTTACACCCTATGCTCCAAAGATGCCAGTTTAGAAAAGAGAGATTGTGGGTTTGATATCCGCATTGGGACAAATTTTGGTTTGGCTCATAAGTATTTGTTTCCAACCTAGGTATTGCGGGCCGGGAAACGTTTTCCAGTTTCCGATACCACTGACCCACAGCGTGTATTTTAATTTACGGATAGGAATATATTATGAATGACTATTGACTTTTGAGTGACTATTTACTGTTTATTTAAATGTTTTCAATAATTAAAATCTGTTTACAAGCTTGTACATATATTACGGAAAAATAAATGGTATATTTGTGAACGATACGGAGAACCGTCAAAAAGACATCAAAGAACAATGCTTGGCGAGTTTCCGGCGAACAGTAAACTGTGTTCCACCAGCTATAAATTATTGTTTATAACAAGATACAAAAAGAGCTATGAATTTATTTAACGGTAGGTTATCACTGTCGTTGATCACTAACGGCGAAAGAAAACATCGTGAGGATACCTGCATGTAACCATAACCACTTATAAGAATTTCTATGGTATGTAAAGTCCGCCAATCCGCAAAAGCCATCGTGATGGACTTTATGGCCTCACCACTCTCAATAGCACTATCGATTGTAGAGGAAGCCCTTGCCCTACAGTGGGCAAGGCAATAGTAATAACACTTTTCACTTCTAACGTTTCGAAAATACCGCAGACAAAATCCAGCTGCATCACAGTATTAAAAATACCCACGAACCCCACAGTTCTATTTCAATCCCACGCGATTAATGGCAAAACAAAGCCAGGTCATACATCAACATGAGACTAAACTCGACAGTCTCCTAACACATAAAGAAAATAGATAGGATAAAACGAATTAAAAAAAAAGGATAATGCCGACGACCAGCGAAGCCGGGGAAGAAATATTACTTATTTCTATCGGCCGACAACGCGGTAATCACATTTGCTTTTGTTCGTTTCGGGCCTTTCATTCGCTTAATCGCGTTATTTCGGGTCTTCGGCGGAACAATGTTTGGGGTGGTGCAAGGCATGAGTGTGAGCGATAGCGGGTTCTTAAGATGTCGCGGTGTTAAGATTATTTTTTAAGTTTATTCGCAAGCATCTAATCAAAGGCTTCTAAATTTTATAAGAAAAAAAATAATAATAATAACTCTTTATTTAAAACACCACAAAGTATTTACAAAAATAAAAAAGAGAAAAACAAACAAGTGTTAAAAAACGGCGGTCTTATCGCTAATAGCGATCTCTTCCAGACAACCGTGCAAGAAGAGGAGATAAGTGGTAAACATTGACGGTGCTTTTATGATACTAAAAGATAAACTTACATAAGCAATGCATAAATACATATTCAAAAAAATAAATAATAATAATATATACAACGATGCAATGAAAAAACATACACTAAAACAATATACATACAATATAATAACAATAAAAATATATTAATAGTAAAGTATGGACTCAGTTTTAGCTTGCCAGAAAGTGTGCTTTCACTCTCGATTTAAAAGTTTCCAAGGACGGTGACCGTTTTATACTGAGAGGCAATGCATTCCACAATATATAAGAAATACATTTTTTGTCAGTAATTCCCGGCTTTACTTGCCCACTGAGAACCAATCAATACGAATGTGAATCGCAGGTACAGTATTTACATTATGTTACTCTAAAGCAATCGAATTTTTAAAATCTATTTTGGTTAATCAATGTTTTTTCTCCTTCGCTCAATTTCAATTAAAATGCCGTCTGAAAGGAACAAAATATACGATAACGAATACAGGTTTTAAACTCTCTATGAATAAGGCCGTTAAATAATAAGTTATATGTATATGGGACTTAGAAAGAATTAAGCCGTTTTACTGCCTACCATAGTATTTTCTACAATTAAGAAGGGTAAGGTCTAAGCATATCGATGATCCGATACTAGTTAGAAGTATAAGCTGTTTCAAATAAATGTAAATAAAGCATACTTTCGAACGAATTCGAAGTATTTATTCGCTCCTGGCTTGTCGCTTGCGCCCGATCGTTTTATAACAGAGACAAGTAAGGAAGTGTGCAAAGATGGAGAAAGCCGCGTTTGCGTGCGCGGAAACCGCTTATATACTATTTGTTTAATACATCATTGGATATTAGGAGTAATGTCATTGTCTATCGAGCACTGGGACGTCGGGAACCGGGAGAATAAGGATCCGGGATTATGAGAAACGAGAGCAATGTAATTACTTGTAGTAATCGTGAGAGGATTGACTGCCTGATTAAACGGTAATCAGTGCTTAAGGAGTATTCTATAATGTATCAACCGATAAATGTTTTCTTCCTAATTAAGGACTCCTTTAAAAGCAAGGATTTTTTTATTGCGTTGAACGGCGAGACGAGTATGTCGGTCGTCTGATGGTCTAAGGCCTAAGCGAAATAACGGCTCATGGACAGTAGTAGAACTAAAAAACACCTTGAATTACAAATCAATGCTTGGCATTCCACTGCGCTTGCCATCCTGAGACATTAAGATGTTAAGTCTCAATATGTCAAGTAGTTACTCTGGCTACAATGTCCTTCAATCTGAAACACAACAGTGCATTTACACTGCTGTTGACGGGGGAAATAGCCAATGCGGTTGTACCCACCCAGGCGGCCTGTCACATATGAGAGACCTACAACCAGTAAAGTACCACCAATAATTTAACATTAGGTACATAGAGTGTTCAAACCATAGTCTATCATGATTGACAAGTACGGGTTGGCGGACCTCACATACTATAGAAAAACTGAATAAGTAACTGTTACAGTCACCGAGCAGATGAATAATACCTCAGTCCGTAAGCTGTAAAGTAATCGAAACGTCAGGAAATACAAAAAGGAAAATCTTAACTAAACCCTCGATTTAATTCGTAAATAATAGTTTTATTTCATGGTGTAACGTTCGAGTAAATCTAAGAAACCATTAGACTGGATAATCGTATTGGGTGAAATTAACATATAGTATTAAAAAATCAGTAGTCGCTGTAGTTTTGTCAAAAATAACGATTTTAATTTTGAAGGCTTTTGATCAACCCGTATAGGTTTAGCACTTTGACAGGAACTAATTTATTATTGTTTTTAAGGCATTTGAAATGACTTTCACTCTAGATATTAGCCATATAATACCTCCGTCCATTCTCGTACAAGAGTAATGTAGCATGGTGATATGCGAACAGTGGTCTTTAGTAATATGCGGCTACCTAGGGATTTGTAAGAAAGCTAAATTTTTCCCCAAAATATTTAAAACATAAGACGCAAACACGCGAACTGCCTATCATCATCTTAACATGTTGCTTACAGCTAATCTTTCTATATTAACTTCATCATATGTAGGCTGAGCTGGCTTAAAATAATCCCAAACAATCTCTTAAAATATATGAAAACCTGCCAGTACAACAATATATTGTGTAGCCTATGGAAATCCAGAAAATATTATTAAAAATGCCGGTGGCTGTACGTATAAATTTCTTTGTCTTATGTTTGTTTTAAAAAACGAATATTAAAAAATGTTACCAGTGCATAGCCGATGACGTCACATAGAACACACTCAAGGCACCATTATTTTAAATTCAAAAAGCCAGTAGTCCATTTATTGTTTCTACCATTGCAAAAATTACAGCCAGTCACTCAACAATTTCCTTTGCCATTTACTGTTAAAAAAATACACGCCACCCGCGCATAGCCAATGACGTCACAGTGTAGCATATTCAAGACGCTCGTGCGAGATCCGTGACGTGACTAGCCGAGCGCGCGCTTTTGTTTGCAAACACTACTGTTTCTTAGAATTTTGCTCGCTTCATAATTTACACGAGAAATACTCTACACAGTGTATTTATAGTGGAACGGGGTTTTATTAACTTTGTAGAGGCTTACGTCATACGGAACTTATTGCGGTAATTTCAGGTACACATTGTTTATTAGAATACGTCCGGCGAAAGAAGCATCAGTTAAGCTACTTTATACTTGGGATTTGTATGCTGTCGGCTTTTGAAAATGAAAGTAAAATTGGGAGAAGAAATTGGGGAGATAATAGTTGAAAAGCAACTCTACCTAGTTTCAGAAGTTAGTAGGCGTTAAAATTTCGGTAGGATATCCCTTACTTATAAGAAGCGAATCTGCCATCATGTCATCTGCTTTTGCCATAGACGTCCATAACACTTTAAACGGGCGACCAAACAAAGTAGTAAGTAGGCATTCCGCTGTACACTCGAGAGATCAATTCTAGTTCTACATCAGGCGGTCATGGGGAAAAATGTAACACGTATTGCGCCCTGTGACATTTAGTACCACCCGTACCGCTCGTAACTGTCATCGAAGGGTTTTAGTCCTCCCTCGGGGTACTAGAAGGAGAATTTAACACCTTTCGAATATAAAAATATACACATACCGGGTATATCAAGACTGCTACCGAAAACGAAGCCGGGTGGTAGTTTTAGTGACTACAAATACAATGCAACTAAAAATTTCGTAAAGAAACGCGAATTTTTTAAATTATTTTTTAAATATCGTCGAATTTGGGTGGTAAATCCATAGTTTTTGCTAAAATAATAATTTAAAGCCTTGCGTACCATAGCGTCTTTAAAAATAAAAGGGTGTACACTATTACTTAAGAAAAAACTATGTATTTACCACCCTAATAGAAAAAAAATAACAAAATTAATTGTCACAAATTTTTGCACAAATTTTAGTTGCATTGTGTCTGAAGTCAATAAAACTACCACCCAGCTTCGTTTTCGGCAGCAGTCTTGATATACCCTATTTATTACGTGTAAAAAAAATTGCTTATTTCATTGGAAATTAAATTAGGATCAAAAGAAAATCTCGTATAGTTTTTGTACTAATATTATTTCTGTACATTACCTATCTTTGATATTGCAGAGTGTAAAATTTTAGTGCTATCATTGCCACATTGGGTGTAATTGCTGTTTTGCGTGAGAACATAAGAATTAATCGGTTTTCTACTCAGCGTATAAGCTTTTGGGGAAAATATATTTGTGCAATGATTTAATAATAAAATATACATGATTTTTCTAATTTATTAACTGTATATATATCATAGGTAAAAAAAGGTATGGTTTTCTAATAGCCGTTATTTAAACATTATTCAATTAAACGGTTGGAAATAAAACCTCTTTTCTAGACAAAAATTCAAATTTGGATTAGTTTAAATAGTGGCAGCCACAAAAAATAAACAAAAAAGGCTACAATCCATTCCAAATTTGAATTGTCTATAATCGCCTACCTGAAGGCGTCACCGATTATGTGCTGTGCTGCGTAATTATTATATTCAAAGAAATCAAACATCGATTCAGTACCGTTGGTTGAGCCGCGATCGCTCGCGTGCTAAATGACCACAATTCATCGTGATATATGTGACTTTGTCTCGTTTAAGTTTGTTTATCGGTGTTCGTGTTGTATTATAGTCAAACGGAAACGTATTTTATCTTGTATATTGAGCCGTGATCGCTGTTAGTACTGATATTGTAGCTTATTTCAATATCGGTATTAGTAATTTTATAGCTGCAAACTCCTATTTTCCTTTGTTATATTCGTAAACATACTTTAATATTTGTAACAACACAATCTAGTTCAGTCTAAGATAATATTGCTCCGTGACTATTGCAGTGTAAACAATGTATGTTATGCCTACAGTAATATGTTTTGACTCACAATTTTACTTCAACAGCATATTCAGTTCACCAACTAAGCTCCAAGTGAATCAATTAGTGATACTACATATGCCTAGTTTGACTCGGCTATATTGCAAGCCTTTGCAGCCAGATTTCCTGTTATAAATCTAATATTACGTCACCGCAGACGAGACAACTTTTTGCCGTCTGACTGCATCGACGTGAATCGTTCGCTCGTTTTAAAAAAATAAACCTTATTTCAAGGTATAAAGGGCGACCCGAATCGCATGGTTCACGAACGCACATCCCCATATAGAGAGTGAGTATAATTAGCGCGAGTACGACAAAAATGTTAATGCAAACGTGAAATTTAATTCTCGATATAGCGCTCGTCTGGCTGTATTGACATTAAAAATAAACGCGTTTTCAAATTATGAATACTGGTGACGGACCATAGACAATTTTTGCATATTTTATAAATCTAATTGGATAATCGCTTGAATGTTGTCTGCCTATTGTGGTATGGTGTGGGTATGAGCTTGGTTATTTTATTTAGTATTTCTTTTGTGTGCACATTCGCAGAATAAATATTTATAAGATAGTTTACATAACTGCCCATAAATGGTTCTTTGTTGAATTTGTCATAGTTTTACGTTGGTATAATTCCTGACATTATTAGTTTAGCACAAGTTAAATCTTTATCCTAATGTTGTAACATTATTCTATATTTATAACCGCTACATATGAAATTATAGGAGTCATATTAGTTGTATTTATCTGAAGATTTGTCTTTCCTTCTTCTAGCCTTGACAATAGCTTCCAAGTTTAAGGACTAAGTTGTACTCAATTTGAGATTGCAAATGTATGGAATCGATATATTTAAATATAAGGTATGGCCAGCTAGTTAATGCAAATAGGATTTTAGTGTCCTCTAAACACTGACTGCTTGATGCTTACTTCAGCTTACTGAATTTAGGTCTTAACCTACCTATCTTAGCTTTCGGGTTATTTCGTACCATTTCACTAAACTTTTGGTCCTGGTCCAAAGGAGTTGCATTGGCAGGTGTGGGCGAGTGTCTGAGTAAAAGATCCTGCACATAATTGAATAATGTTGGGAAGACGAGGCGTAGGTTCGTAACTATTACGGCCAATGACCTGGATGCAGGATGCATTACATTTACATTTTTGAATGAGTGCATCAAGGAAGCTAGACATCTACGCCGGAGGTAGCATTTGGTTGCATGTATTAAGTATGGGTTACATATTATATTTCTTTGGATATGGATGTATATGTTATGTGAAAGTATACAATATTTATAGTTCATACCGAAAGTTCCAATTATCTAGACAACAAAATCAGGACATCAATGGACCATATAAACTCATTATTCTGAGTGGCGTATTTTTATTCATTATCCAGACTAATGAAACATCGTTACTATTGATTTTTATGTTTAACATATTTTTCGTGAGCACATTTGTAAAACTATATCTCTGTTTGTTCACTCACTCACACACTTAAAGTCATACGTTTGCTTTGCGGCCACGCTTCGTCCTCTAAGATTATCCGCAAAGTTGACCTCTACCTATTCCACAAAAAGACATCACATACACCAAATAACATAGAGGAGTTAATAGACGTCAAACTACAAATAGAATATTTAACACATCAAAACACAGTTATAACGTAAATTGGAGTTGACAATTGGCGGTCACAGCGCTTACGAGCCTGCGCTGACCGACTGAACGCGAAATAGTCCGCTTCAGTTTGCACTGGAAATCAGGGGCGTGCGCTCCTTGTAGGCAGAAATGCAGTGCTTTACTTGCCATTCACAGATATTTTATTATAACGTTCGTACGTTTTAGATGACTTTAATTTATAGTAAATAAATGAATAAACAAAATATAATAACTTAAAAACGCCTAATATTTTATAAATAGCACCTATTTGCAATCACGCAAACATTATGGTTGCCACGCGAAAAGCAAGAGGCGCTGCAAAGCAAATTAATGTACCTAATCAACCAAGTCATGCCGCGTCCCGCATCACATTTGTTTGCATGTGTGTAGTCATTTTGGTGTCCGTGCACAGTCGCAAACGCCCACACCCATGAATATTGAAAGCCGCGACTCCTGCGGCAGGCCTCGGGAGTTCGGCAGTTGTCGGGAGTAATCGTAAATGTTCGTTGCCTATAATCCGAGTAAAATTAATAGGCTGGAATCTAATAAATCACCTATGCACATTATGCATTTTTGGTTAGTAAGGTTTTATTTGTTTAAATAGAAATGTTTTGTGTTTCGCGGGGGCCATTTTGCTTTTTTTATGAGTTTTTGCATTGTTTACTATTTTATACTAGTAAGTTTGTAAAAAAAAATAGATTTCTTAACGGATTTTTCATTTTAACATTTGAAAGTGTGTACATTTAACAGTTTATTACTAAGTTTCGATATTAATTGTAGTCACTTGCTTTTACTAGTGTGTTTGTTTATTTTTTTAAATGTTATTTGATTGCGAGGTTTGTGTTAAAAATGTATGTTTATCAAATGAATGAATGAGGTGGCCGAAATCTTGCGTTTATTTACATCGGGATAGGTATAGTAATCTCAACTAACCGGAACCTTGAATATGTGAAAATTGAAAGCTGACTAGGTGAGTATTTTTTATTTTACTTATTAGAATTTCTTCCGCCGCGACGATCGATCGCTGTTTTGTCTGCGTTGCCGTAGAAGATGGACATGAATAGTAGTACATCTAAGACTTGTTATGTTGGCATGGTTTCCGACTTAGAGATCCGTCGCGTGGCTGTGGCTATGATAAAAAACTATAAAAGAAAAAGTTTTTGTGACCGAGTTCTCCGCCGGATACCCAGTGTCATAATCCTGTGCACGCCGCTGCTGGAAATTAATACTATTGGACCATTTGTATTATTGGGTAAACGAAGTTTGGGTTTATGAGGTTGAAGGACATCAGCAGCAGCATTAATTAAAATGGAGACGTAGGGTGAGATGATGGTGATTTTTTTTATTGCAATCAATGGCGAGACGAGCAAGCCGTTCGCCTGATTGTAAGCGATACGACGACTGCTCATAAACAGTAGCAACATTCTACTGCGCTCGCCATCCTGAGACATAAGATGTTAAGTCTCAATATGTCCAGTAGTTACTCTGGCTACAATGTCCTTCAATCCGAAGCACAACAGTGCATTTACACTGCTGTTTCACGGGAGAAATAGACATTGCGGTGGTACCTACCCAGATGGCCTCTCACATATGAGAGACCTACCACCAGTAAGGTCGTGTAATCACAAGTCGAAGTATTCCTGACCTTCTAGGCTTGTTGCTAAGTACAATTTGGTCCAAAATCAATTAGAAAGAGGTTCAGAACTAATAGATCGAGATACGACTTAGCCTGTTCGAAAATTGAACTGAAGTTGAAATTTAGCGTACTATAATCTCTAGATACGAACACATCAAAAGAGTATACCAAAAAACACAAACTTTTCATACCCGCAAAGTCTTAATTGATCGGAGCCAAACGAGCCAACTATAGCGTTTCAAAAAAAGAACAAAACCTATTCTAAACCAAACACAAACAAGCGAAAGCTATTGAAACACGGCGTCATGGTATTCGAGCCATTGGAGCCGCTCGAGCCATTGGAGCCAATGGGGGGCATTCAGGCATCCCCATTGAGCGGCGAACAAAGGGGCATCGCGCCGCTCGACTTTTACCCGGGTTAATTAAAAATGTCAACAACACTTATTAATCAAAACGGGTGGGATGCGACGCGCGGGTGTTTAGTGTGCGATTGTTTGGCACGAGTGCTGCAGATGGTCTACTCGGACCTATGTGTTATTTTGAGAGCACTGCTGGAAAGGGTCGTAGGTTATTTAATAGAACATATGTTGGAATCCTAACTCAGAATGTGTAGGAACACTGTGTGGTTAGATTTGTTTGACATTCACATCAAAAACTTCCAAAAATATTTCCATTACAGTACCACTCTCAATCGTATTCTCGATTGTAGAGTAGGCCTGTGCTCTGCAGTGGGCGTATATGAGCTGATACAGGATAGGTAAAAAATCCCAAAAATAAATATACGTATTACAATAAACACAACAAAATAAATCACACATCCACTCAACACCAAAACTTTATTACATAGGCTCGCACCCGCATCAGTAGAACGGGCAGCAACGGTGACGTCGCGACCACGTCATCAATCACGCTGCGGGGGGTGGGGGGGGGGGGGGACGGTTGCGGCCGAGGCATTCTTCATTAGGACGCCGCGGAGAGCGCACGTCACCGCGCATATATTAATCATAGCTCCACTTGCCTCCATAGTTTCATATTGTCGTCTAGTTAATGAGCTTTCTTGTCCGCGGCTATTTATCAAATGTGGTACTGAGGAAGTTTTCAGGGTTCTCACTGCCTCAGTTCCGTTCTCAAAAATTTGATTTATGGACTAATATGTGTTAATTATAGCAGGGATTAGATAACATTTGGGTTTAATTATTTATGTAAAAGAATTCTGTGAACTATATTTTGTTCATTTTAACAGGATCCACAGCCGTTTTGATGTTTCCATTAAATATCACTATGATCAAGTAAAATTAGGTAAAATCTTGTTCTATTGTAGCGTCTGATATTATCACAATGACAAGTTTCCAACCTTAATCCCAAATATTCAATGAGCTCCAGAATCAAGCGAACGCCACCAGTACCTTTATATTATACCGTAATACCCAAATTAATTTCATGTAGAAATGAATTTGTAAACCAAACTATCAATTTGAAAACCAATCCTTCATCCCTCTACTTAAAATGATTGTCACTATCTACAATTCTACAGCTGTTTATATAAAGGAAAGCCGCGAGCTGTTCCCAATAACCCAGGGTTAGTTTCGGGCGTTCACGATCAAACGTATCATCGGTTTGCGGTTATTGGCTCTATTGGCTTACTGTCTAGCCCAATTACCTTGATGTTATTATTGCAGTTAGTGACAGTTTCGTGTACCTTACCTTGTTATGGATACGACGTTGTAGATACGGAATTATTGAAGGAAATTTGGTGTTCTGAATATAGGTACTGTTTTTGGGTGAACTTGACCGTTTATTTTGCATTGTTTCCTACTGGTATAAAATCTTTTACAGGTTTTAGGACTTTAGAAACATTTTTGTTCATAATTATTGAATTAGTTATGAGGGTGATAAAGTGTTCATTATTCAGTAGACATATGTATATGGATAGATAATGTTTAATATATTTATGGACCCACAAAAAACTGCGGTAATAAATATATTATTGGATGGAGAACAAACATTAGAATCACAAATTTAATCCTAGACTGAGGAAATTATATTTCGCATTACAATGGTACTTGCAATTAGAAGGATACTCAAGATCAATATTAGGAGTTAGAAGAAAACCAAGCACTTCAAACATTCCAGCCAACGAAGATAACTTCAAAGTCTACCAAATGCTGAAAAAACCTAATAACCATCTAAAACACGTCTCAAGTACAATAACGTGTTTCTAAACTGAAGTCGAGAACAATCGCAAAAACATTGTAACAAGCTTTATGTATGTGTAACCGGCGTTTATCGATTGACTACCCGGCAAGAGCAACACTCGCTGATACTTGAATAGTAACTTTGTGAGGGCGATACGAACGCTGAAAGAAGTTGGCCGGACGTGAGGTGACTTAACTATGGCTTGACAACTCCTACTATTTGTTTTGGATTTGCAACTCGATCGGAATTTTTATGAAGAATTTTGCAAATAACTGTTGGAAAATGAACCGTTGAGTTGGTTGCTGATGGCTGATACATCAATTAATTTGGTTTGTAGAGTATTTTCTCTGGTGAACATAACTAAAATCTTGATAATACTTGACGTGCTAGGCAATAGGGTTGTTAATCGTAGAATGTAGCTTCTGACACTGATGGAACTAGCGCAGATCAGCAGTTCATTCGGCAACGTCATCTCTGTTATGTTGCCATCTGTCACTAAAACTTCATTGATCATCAGGATGAAACCAGAACAAGCAAGTTCAATTCTAAATTAAACTTATTTATCATCGCAATTGAGTTTCATAAATTCAATCCAGTAGTAGAGGCCACGAGAAATTGGGAAGAAGCCTGGGAAAACAGAGCGGAGTCACGCCGCTCCTCAGGAAAGCGATCACGTCGGGGAAATTTCAACAATTGTAATTATTTCTGATGGAATTAATATTTGAAACAACTTTAATACTGCCGAAAAAATTCTTTATCTTGCTATTTATCCAAGTTAATCTAATACTTAACGAAGCCCCTTGTAAGTCGTGCAATTGAGCTCGAGTTTCGGCTAATTGCACGGAATTTTCATGGCTTCTTCGACTCTTACATTTGATATGGGTGAAAGGTCGTGAAGTATAAGAATTAGACAATATATTATAGCAGTACAGTTATTATTTATTTTTAAGTATTGGTCTCATCCATGCTTGAGGAAGCGCTTTCAAACAGGTTGGTGATTAAAGAATCATACAGATCATGCAATCAGGTTATGTGTTCATGTGACTTCTACAGGCACTAATAAATAAATTGTAACAGAAGTTATTATTCAGTTTTCTCAACTTTGTTGAATAATTAAATAAATAAGGATTTTCTTGATCGTTTTTATCGCAACTGAAGGAATCCTCTCTAAGTTTATATCAAAAACTTATACACACCTAGCAAATTATCTACGAAAACATTTGCAGGAGTTGGTAACAGCGGATATTAGGTACAGCATTAAATACGCCTATAACTCACGTGAAACGAGGATCCTGGTTGCGTGTGATTACGGTGATTTGATCGCAGAGCCAGATTGGGGCACGCGACGCGCATGCGCCAGACTAAACTCTATGAGTAATCGGAGGGAAAATTGCAGGGAAAGGTGGGTAAGCAAAAAATAATTTGGAGTTAAGTGAGGATCATTAAACAATAATTATTACTGTGATGCAGTAACTATGCCAATATTGAATGAGTCGCTGAATTACAGAAAATAGCATAATTAGGGCATGATTAAGTATAATGAATTAGGAAAATCTTGGTAAAGACTACCAAATTGGAAGTTAACCATGCGACAAAAGGTTATAAATAATCTATAGTTTGAATAAGTTAAGTAGAGTATTTATTCCATAATTATTGTTCTACTTGCATCGAAAATAACCTTAAAATCCTAGATCAGAAGACGAGCAAGGACAGAAAACAAAATAGTTCAAAATTTACAAAATCCAGAATCAAATATTGCGCCAAAAAAACGTTATAATGACAACACACCTGTCCTCCAGCTGCCAACAAATTCCCCATCAATATAATACAAAAAGCTGGTAAACCACATTACTTATTAAATTGACACGCGTCAATATCCCTTAAAGATATTATTCCATTCACCTCTAGTAACGGAACGAGTTTGTCGAGTAAGGTAAGTGCCCTTTTTCTGCTGGTTGTATCAATGATGCGATTGGATCGCGGAATGTTGATTAGCGTTGTTTCTTGTGTCGGTTTAATGTCCTTGCAATTCTGAATGAGATGTGTTTCTCAGACGTGCGTTGAAAACTGAGTATATGAGCTAGCTGTATCGTATTTTGGGTTAAGCATTACAGCTAGGGTATTGGTAAATTTCATCTTTGTACCAATAGGGTCGCGTTTGCACTGATGCTTAATAGTGATGGTATTCATTGGATGGTATAGTATAAATATGCAAATAAATAGGTTTTCTGACTTGGTTTATCAATGAATGGTAAGAACTCCAGATTTTAGCCACTACACCCTTCTCATCTTGAATTTGAGTTTTGTTACATCAGTGCAATGCTATCAACAAAAACCGTCCATGCTACAAAGAACGCTCTACGAGCTGAGAGAACCAGTTCTGCAAGGAATCTGTTTACATCGGATAAACGTTTTTTTATTTCATAATCAATGACTACCCATAAAGGAATACCTGGCGGTCATATCCAGATACAGGTTTTTTGCTAATCTACACGAGTTTAATGACCAATGCATTTTATTTCTTATGACGTAAGGAGATGTATACTTTAAAAAGGCGATAAAACTAATTATTTTCATATTATAGAAAGAAATTGTAGCCAATCAGAGGCGTTAGAAGTCTGACCTAAATTTTCTTGTTGAGCAAACCAAATATCAGTATCATTAAAAAAAGCCAACCTCGCAAATATTAAATTTCCTATTCACAATAACGTTAAACACGTATGTAACGCAAGAAGGAAAACTCGAATCAAAAGTATTTATATAATAAAGGAACCGAATTTACTTGATCATAATGGCTTTGACGTTTCTCCTTGTGTTTACATTTTCCCTATATTCACAGCTTTATCGAATATCTGATGGAGTATTATGAGCGTTTGACGAAAGAATTTATTGGGAAGTCAGAATTGAGTGTTTTTTGTCAGTCTACACGTCTCTGTGTGTATTGGTTTGGAATTGGAGTCGTGTTTTTTTCCCAGGGTGCCTGACATTTTATTGTTATGTATGTTCAGTTATTGATGGTCTAGTAGATGACGGTAAAGGAAACTATTGAGTGTAACTTGCCGATCTAAAATCCATGGGATGTTAAGTCTCAATATAGATCCAGTAATAATCTGGCTACAATGACCTTCAAACAACACAACAGTGCTTTTTCACTGCTGTTAGGCGGGGGAAATAGAGATTGCGGTAGTACCAAGACCTACCCAGGCGGCCTCTCACATTTCGGAGACCTACCATCCATGATCACCACACTTGTCAGCTTTACTCCAGACCATTCTGCACAAGCCACATCAACTTGAAATTGTCCTTCAACACTTCACGGACAGCGCATATTGTTAGGCTGAAACTCGTCATAGCAACAAAGCGTTGTGATTGAATTCTGTGAATATCCTGGCAAGACAATGCGCTGTCTCAAACGGCTCTCATAATACATGTTTGATCGTAAATGTTGGGCATAAACTAACGCCTGTGATTCGGATGGATAGGCAGAGATACCGCCTAAATTCGGTCAACTTATTTCTATATCAAGATGTGGGTGCAGGCGAATCTATCGCCATACCAGGCACTTTTAGCTTGAGCAATTTGCATGACAATTGTGGTGTCAATATTTTTGTGCATATACATTTTTATTGATATAAAAATGCAGAACTTATTATTTAACCGTCTGAAGTATCCAGCATAGTTGACATGAAATATAAACTATCATAATTAAATAAATGCCAGTATATCCTGAAATAATGACCTTGAAATTTTCAGCAACAGCGCACATAATGAGACTGAAACTCGTCACAGCAAAAAAGCCTTCTGATTGGATTCGGTGAATATGCTAGCAACTAGCAAGACAACGCGCTATCTCAGAAGCCTCTCATAAATACATGTTTGATGCGTGTATATTGGACATAAACTAACGCTCGCGACTAGAACGGGTTGGCAGATTAGTAGCATTTTGTAGAGCTTATTTATCAGAATGGGAGAAAAAGATTCCATTACCACGCATTAAGTGTGAGAAGCAATTTTACACTGCGACATGTAAAGTTCTACATCTGAAACGTATTTATGTTACTTTCAATAACTTTTATTAGAATTCAAACGTCTCGTTACTCAAAATTATAGAATAACCTTTTTTTATCATTCTATATTTCTTTTTTTTTCATTTCCTTGAGTATCACTCAATCCAAAAAGTACTTAAATACAAAGAAATCCCTTTATTCAAAAGGAATAAAACAGCTCACTCCCAACCCCCAGTGCGGCCGAGCGGAAGCATTTTCCGATGCAATTGTATTAGAGCAAGACAAGGGGCCGCCTCAACGTCTGTCCCAGACACCCGGATATCCTAAATACGTCATCGTTGGCTCTTTTATCGAAGGATAGTTTATGTCATGTTTTACGCAGACTTTTTGTAAGTAATAAATATTTCTAACATCCAAGCCGATATATGAGAGTATCAAGATTGCTACCGAAACCGAAGCAGGGTAGTTTTAGTGACAAAATGCAACTAAAAAGGAAAAATAATCTTGCGTTAGAAAGCCCGTTTTTGGAAATGTTCTTAGGCTCTATCGTCAACTCTTTCCCGTAAAGCTATGGCCTTAATTACTTGAACATACTCATACTCACATACATAAACACATGCCTTTTCTATGAAGAGGTAGGCAGAGGTGATTCCAGGACACTAACGTATGCCCATGATGTGATAGGGGGCGATTCTATCGCCATATTGGGCACAAATTCCTTACTCCGGGTTGATTATGGATGGAAAAATATAATATCACTTTGTCCGACTCGAGATTCGAACCCGAGACCTCAGCTTCCATCATCATCATCATCAATCATACCATAGTTCAACTGCGCCACCGAGGCAGTCATTTAAGTACTTGTATGCGGTTATAAACGCTAACTAATCTGGAAAAGGAGTGTCCATTCATAGTATTGGTAAAAAATATAGTTTATTCCGATACCGATACTGCTTATAATTAATTATAGCCTTTTTTACGGTTTGTCCCAGAACGTTTTCTTTTTCTGTCCCGAGCGACAAATTTTTATATAAAATAAAATAATTATAATCAGCACATTTTACACGCAGCTCAACACAAAAAAATATTTTTTATACGACTTCAAGTTCATTTCTCCAAGAATGCCGGGTATGTGTCGTAATTATATTTATATTATTTGCATTAAATTATTATATTTTTTACAACACAAAAATGTAGGTTTCGTCGAGGCACAAAAATCTTCACACCGATACTAAGTTTAATAATAAAATGGGCTCCTTTGTGATGTTGATATGAAACCATCCAAAATACGTGTTAAATCCGGGAACACCGAAGCAACCGCGATACATCGAGTATAAAAGTGTTTTATAGCCGACATTTATACTGAGTAAAGACGCTAATTCCGTACATTTAGAAAGTGCTATAATAAGCTTTCTAATTTATTACTTGTGAAGCGAGTATATAATGAAGGGCGAACCCGTCCAATAAACTGTATGTATAAATTATTTTAATGGCTTTATAATTAAACATACATGCACATCTTAATTTAACATCTTATAAATAAATATGTATCCATCAATTCGTATAATCCGGTATTCTCGATGAATGAACCAGAACTAAAATATGTTTTCAATTCCAGTCAATAGTTCCCGAGATTAGCGCATTCAAACAAAATCTTTAGATTTTTATAATTGTATCGATTTTAGAAACATCTGCTTAACATCTCGTTATGTCACGAGCAAGTCGAATCGAACTTTAACGACGATTAAATAACGAACGAAGAAGCGAACGAATGAGGGAACGAACAAACGAACGAACGATTTAAACATAACATATTTGTTATTTTAACTATTCTGTTTTTAATGCACATACTATTATAGTTTGGTTCTGATTAAAAGTTGACTATCAATAATATGTTGTTTAATACAAGTTATTTGACTCAAAACCGCACACTATATAAAAAACAGCCAAACTATGGCGGGTTACGGCGTGATTTAACCCGTAACCCGCGTATCGCCAACCATTGATCAAACATCGTCGGATGTCGCACGCCGAATACTCTAATACCGGTAATGGAAGTCCACACCGCTCGGTTCGATTTTCCAAATCGTTTGCCACCAACGCCTAGGAGATAACGAGAAATGTCGCACGGCCTCTTTATGTGCACCGTATATCGAACGGTTTGGTTATGCACCCCCATTACCCTCTATTACGGTAGTACTAGTTTTAGATGGCGAGCAATGATGTATGGCAATATGGCGGTTGTGTAAGTTGATGGTGATGGGATTTTAATTTTTGTTTGTTTGTTGTTATTATAATGGAGGAGTGAGCTACCTTAATTTAATTATTATTTATCCGCATCTCAACACAGTTTTAGTGAAATTTATCATTAAAGAGAGATTTTAAATCACGTCATATTTTTCAAAACCTTAATTAAATAAAACTAGCTTTCAGCCCCTCTTCAATTTCCCCTAGGTACCTATAATATCTAAAAAAAAATACCATCTGGAAGGATGCCTTTAGTTGCACAATGACGCAAAAAAAATTGCTAATATTTTACGTCCTACGCAAGATAGAAATTAACATCTATTTGCTACTTACCAGGAGTATTCGCTAATGAACGCCAATGTCATCCCCGCTGTATCTGTAACAAACAAACAAACATATTTAATAAATAATTTACTGATGGTTTTTTAAAAGTAATAAAATTAATGGCGAGACGAGCTTGCCGTTTGCCTGATGGTAAGCGATACGACCGCTCATGAACAGTAGCAAAACCAAACAACACTTTGAATTCAAAAGCAATGCTGCCACTGCACTTGCCATCCTGAGACATAAGATGTTAAACCTCATTTATATAGTAAGAGATTTTTACTGGTGGTAGGTCTTTCATTTGTGAGAGGCCGCCTCGGCTAGATACCACCGCAATGTCTATTTCTCCCGCTCTTCTATGCACTGTTGTGTTCCGGTTTGATGGCCATTATAGCTAGAGTAACAAGCTGGACATATTGAGACTTAACATTTTACGTCTTGGGATGTCGAGCACAGTGGAATGCCAAGCATGGCTTCGTAATTAATGGTATTGTTTGGTTTTGCTCCTGTCCATGATAGGTTGTATCGCTTACCATCAAGCGAATATATTAAATCAAATATAAAATAAAGGCATAATCGTCTCGCAAGTCATCGAAATAAAAAAATATTACATTAATATGCCGGTGATGGAATATTTTTATCTGCCCGTATCGCGACCACTATACATAGTATATCCTATCATAGTACTCCAAGTAACTGCTTAAGAGATTAGCCCATGTATATAGGGATTTGAGCTTACGTGTGTTTCCATATGTTTCCCGGAAAATACATAGTTCCTATTGGATATTGCAGGAATAGCAATGATATAAAATATTGTATTACAGTAGTTTCTATGTTATGTAAGGTCCGTCAATCCTTAATAGGCCAGCGTGGTGGAATATATGGCTTAACCCTTCTCAATCGTACTCTCAAATGTAGAAGAGGCCCGTGTCCAGCAATAGGACGTATAATAAGTGATGCAGTTACAAAATAGTACAAGGAAAATAACTAAATATATAAAAGCCTTTTTATTTAATTAGGTCTCTTGTAACACCCTCGTTAGTTAGCCACAGCCCACTTATCTCAATGATATTATTCAAAAAATAATCCCCAACAAATAAACAATAAGTATTTCCCGGGCATTCAAGCCGTGGGAACATATTTAACCGACTGCGCCATAATGATTACACTGGCGCGGAAAGGTGACAAATGGTATACATGACTCAGCAATTGTTAGATTTAATGACTAGTTTATGGTGTCATTTTTATTTTTGTTCTATGACTGAATAATATTGCGCAGTATCATTCTGAATTTCTAGAAAAATGTTTAATAGTCTCCACGTGTGATGGGTCGTTACCAAATTCAAGTAGGTGTTATAACACAAACTTTTGTGTATTTTTATTTTCTTGTTATTTTTGATAATTGATTTGATTAATACGTGTTCGATTTAGTCTAGTTGTTGTAGTAGTTTAAACACTCGTATTTTCTGATAACTTTCATCAGTTTATTAGCAACAGTTTTGTACTTCACTGTTGTGGCAGATACATACAGGGTATATCAAGACTGCTACCGAAAATGAAGCCGGGTGGTAGTTTAAGCGACTTCAGACACAATGCAATAGAAAAAGTTGCAAAAAAAAGCGACAATTTTTTTTTGTTTTTTTTTTCCTATGGCCATATTTGGGTGGTAAATACATTTTTTCCTAAAATAATAGTATATACCCTTTTATTTATAAATACTCTAAGGTATAAAAGAGTTTAAATTATTATTTTAGCAAAAACTATGGATTTACCACCCAAAAATGACGATATTTAAAAAATCATAAAAAAAAATTGTCGCATTTCTAGGCGAAATTTTTAATTGCATTGTGTTTGTAGCCACTAAAACTACCACCCGGCTTCGTTTTCGGTAGCAGTCTTGAGATACCCGGTATATAGGTTTAATGGTTGGGGAAATTTCTTTATTTATTAATGCATTATTTTACATACTATAACACATAAGCGGTGGTAGCAGACATTAACTATACAAAAGATCTCGTGAAAGAATATTTAAATAAAGAATTTTTTTTTGATTGATTTTTTTCCTCGAAAAAGACTAGTATTCATTTTCCAATAAAACCATCTTATTACCACCATTTTATTTCATCTAGTTCAAATTATGGACGTCCCATATTCCGGTAAGTTTAATCAAATCAAATTAAGTGAATGAATACCGGTCATTAGACGCTGATTGCCCCACTTCTTCACTATCCTATACTTATTCATTCTGTTTATCTTAGCCATCGTGACATGGTATTGCAAAAACACATAAAATTACAAAAACAATTTCTGCTTTTATTTACAGTATAACAATATACACTATAATTAAAAAAAACAATACAACAAAATTTAAGGAAATAAAAAAACCTGTAATAATTTCATTAAATATCATTGTTGTCAACACTATCGATCGTTTAAGCGAAATATAAAAATTGGATACTTGGATTTAAATATTGATACATCTGCCACTTTTAATTTATATTAGAAACATAACTGTAATTTCCATATCGTGATAAAATTATATTTTTTTATTTGACGCTTGAAAATGATCCTCCAGCTACATCAGCAAGTAGTCAAAACACTTATAACACATTAACGAGTTGTCTATGGTGTGCTCGAGTATACAGCATGCTCACTAAAAGCCAGGTGCATTAGCTTTGCACAGATAATCCATAGGGCGAGAGGCGCATGCATTCATAATGCGTTCCAGGAACTAATGCACGTACTTTACTACGAAAACCATATATTTTAAGGAAGTCTGTCGTTGACATATCTTATCCCCCCCTATTTACACTTTATTGTGGAAGAATATTGCTTATTTCTTTGAATAAAAAAAAAAAACATACATACATAACCGTCACGCCTGTATACCATACCCCTATGGGCAGAGACTATAGATAGCCACTTTGCTCGATTCTGACATATTGTTTTCGCTTTATCCACTTTCATCAATCTTTTCATGCATTCTCGTCGGTTCAGGGTACTTTTGACTTGACCCTTGTTGAGGGTATCACCGATTTAGATGGTGTATGTTCGGTGAGGTCGACCCCTACCGACTCTTCCATCCACACTCGCATGGTATATTTGCTTTGTTATTCATCTTTCATCTATCCATCATTACTTATATTAAAATACTAATAATAAATTAATATAAATTAGTCAATCACCACGCACTAAAACGGTGAAGGAAAACATCGTGAGGAAACCTGCATACCATAGCGATTTATAAAAATTCTATGGTATGTAAGTCCGCCAACCCGCACTAGGCCAGCGTGGTGGACTATATGGCCTAACCACTAACACTCGTACTTTCGATTGTAGAGGAGGCCCGTGCCCTGCAGTGGGACGCATATGGGCTGATACAGATACAGTTAATATACTAGCGGCCCGGCCCAGCTTCGCCCGGGTACAAATAGATTTCTGTACAATAATACATATGTACGTATTATACATATAAAGCTTCCTCTTGAATCACTCTATCTATTAAAAAAACCGCATCAAAATCCGTTGCGTAGTTTTAAAGATTTAAGCATACAAAGGGATATAGGGACAGAGAAAGCGACTTTGTTTTATACTATGTAGTGAAGAAATATTTTGTATATTATAACAAATAGATATTAATTACTATGTGTATTATACTTGTCATAAAGCTATTTAATTGCCTACATGACCAACAAACCAATTTCATATCATATTTGTTTGTTTTACAGGTTGCTTTTCAGGCCTATGATAACGTTTATGTACTGTGAAACATGATATTTTCCAGAAGGATCCTGAACTTTGATTGCGTTAGCAAAAGTCTGCATATATGGCGATAAACTTGCCCGTATCAAATCTCGTCTCAAAACAATAACACAGAATTCATCGCGCTTTGCTTGATAGTACTGACACCTCGACTTATATACCACACCTTTGTTGTTATAAGAGAGAAAGAGCTTATTCATATTTAGTATCTCAAAATCCCATAGTGTCTATACACAGCAAACAACATATTAATTAATACACCCAACAGTCACATACATAGTCCTGAATTCACACTAAAATCCGATTCCTGTCTCTTAACAGAATCTATGAGAACTTTTCGGTCTCCCAAACACCCAGACCCGATTCAATACCTGTGGATTACACAAAGATGTGTCGGTACGGAGATCGAACCTGCAGCCTTTATCACAGCCAGCGGCTAAACAACTGCACCAGGGAGGCTCTTATATACTAACTTGGGTATCTACTACACGAACCAAGCGGGCTTATAACTATACATATAATGCAGTGGGCCAACTATACTGCTTATTATGTAACCGCACTTTCATTGCTAAATTCGAATTTGTCAGTCACATTCGAGCGCACTCCAGAGTATAGCCAGGTGACGCCGTCGAAGGATACGTCGTGGAGGACAGCAATAACATATATTAATAATATTTACACCCAAAGCCCGGCGTCCGAAGAGGCCGCATAATGGCGGCAACATGATGTCTTACAGGACTGCAATTTGCATCTTAGTAATGATCCCAGTGTAATTACGTTGGTAAACTACTCCGAGGCCAGCTTTGCTCGCCGCTTGATTGTAATCATATATTCAGACTTATAGCTCGTGTATTGTAAATACTACGTTTTGTGTGTGGAGGTTTGGAGTCAGGGGATACAGCGCCATGTTGTTTTATATCTGGCCTAATATTTTAAATAAATTGCTATTTAAAAGTCTATAACCGGTGTAGATTTGCAGATATCAGAATATCGGAACTTTGGAAATTTGACAATTGAGTTCCAGCAATCGAAAAGTCTCATTCAGTTGTCTAACTTTTAGGTATAAATTAGGATCGTAAATTCTCAGCCGAGGCAACTATACTTTTACAAAAACATAGGTCCTAAATGACAAGTATGTATTGGCTTCTAAAAATAATGTTTAAACAAACAAAAGGTCGTTGACAACTCTTTTTCTTTTTCTCTCTCTCTCTTCGGCCACAGAAGTCTACTGGTGATCGTACTGCTGGTCATAGGCCTTCCCATTGATCTCCACTTTGGTAATTACATCAAAATGATGTTCCCATAACTTAAACAAACACTTGCACATATTTTAAAACAAACATACAAATCTCTAATCCAACCAAGCCAATACCGAAAGAATTATAAACAACCATAACAACAAAGTATGCAAGAGAATAAACAATGGACTTCATAAAAACGCAACCGGGGAAATAAAATCTTGTGCTATTCTGCCTGGAGAGCGGCTAATAGCCGGAGTTAGTTAAATGAAATTGTTATAAAAACCGCAGGAATCGCATCGGGTAATATGAAGTGTTTGTGTGAAGCCTTAGTGATATAAGGTAGGATGTTTTGAATGTGATGTGAAGGTGCGGCAATGTTGGGTCACTTGAAAATGTATGTGAGAGATTAGATTACTACTGACGATTACAACGCTGCACTGAGGTCTTCGGTATAAATCCTGGGTCGTACAAGGTGATTCAAGATTATATAAGCCCAAGTAGTTCAAGGTTCACATATTATATGCAACGAAAAAGTAAAACATTAAATATTGATTATAGAAATTTTGAGTCAGTTATTCTTTTCTTGAAGATTTGCTGCATATTTTTACCTTAAATCAAGCATGTCACAGTTAAGGTTTTGGGACGTTTTATAATCCAATTCGATTTACGTGTAATCTGTATTTAAATTAACTTAATTCGTTAGGATAATACCCATTCAAGATTTAATTTCAACCTTGAGTCCGAAATTCTTAACGCAAATAAAATTAAAACACCAAGCGTAATTGCACATGACCGGGCTAATCAGCCGTCACATCTAAAACTTTGTGATTCCGGGGCAAATCCCGCAATCCCGCGGCGGGAATCCGGGCCGGACACGGGACTAATGTCGCGGCCGGCGGACAAATAGTCCGTTGGATTAACGGCGCGCCTTGATTAACTAAGCCGGCCGATGTTTGCTTCTATTTTGTTATGCACCCCTGGTACTTTTGCTAGATTGGATGATCTCGCCCGTGTTTTCTCCCAATTAGTTTTTGTCTCTTTCTACGGGAGAAAACATTTGTTTTAGAATAGAAAGATGTGTTTCGGGTTGGCTACTGTAAAAATAATATTTACATCTGAAAGTAAAATGACGTAAAAAAATAAATTGATGTATTTTATTTTATATCATATATCATAGCAAATGGTTTTTCAAGTCTAGTAATAAATGAATAAGTATTTCGCTTCGAAAAATACTTTTTTCCCCAATTTTGCAACATTGAGTAATTCGTCATAAATCATTACTAAAAATAAGTTGCTGTGAATTTCAATTTTTCAGAAAACCCCAGTAGTTGAACTTTAGAAAATGTTTAAATAAGATTTTAATAAATGACTCCAAATCCATTTACAATCCAATGACAAATGACCTATTTTCTAAAAGAATTGTACCAAGTAGTTACATTTCCAAAACCGCCAGCCCTAACATAGGGTGCGATGTATTCGAGCGGTTAATTCATTCATTGGTGATGTATATACTGATGTTTCGGTTTCGTGCGCAGTCGGAAAAATTGTTTATGGAGATACCGTTGTTTGGGCCACAGCCAAAACTCGAGGCAACTTTATAGCGTGTTCTTACGAGAATCAACTAAGGATGGTTGGCACTTTCGGTAATGTGGTGTCTAGGCATTGAATGTAATACAGCTTCGACAGCTTTTATGGTGCTATGAATCGTTACTGAAGTTTCTATGATACTTGTTTATGGTTTGGATGATATAGGAGTAGGAAGTCTTGTAGTTTTTGATGAATGCGGCAAAGGACATGTTTCTGTAAAGTTAAAAGTTTATGTGTCTGAAATTGTTAATATCACCGACTTATTTCTATTGTATAGACAAAAAGCAGAACTAATGGATGGCAAATTTGGCAAATGTTCAATGGTGACCAAGGTATGATTTAAGTAAGATCACAAAAGATACCATACAGGTCTATTAAAAGGCTATTGTAAACATTTGGAAACACGTTCAGCAGTAGATATACCGGGCTAACGATGGTCATCCTTTAAAATAACAAATACCATATTTTTAAACTAGGGCAACAATATGACTACAATAAACCTGATAGTCTGGTAGTGAGTGCATTGCAAAGATTTACCAACTTCCGAATGTTATCCCAGTTTCACACTGCTGTAGCAACTTCAGCACAATTCCTCAAGCAGAAACATTTCGTGACAATCGTTTTCGTCGTGGAAACGCCAATTATTTGTATGAAAAGTGTTAGTTCTGCGCACGTTCTTACCGATAACGACAGATTTTATAGAAATCTTACGATGACACTACATGAACGAGTTTAACATTCTGCAAATATTCTACCTGATAAAAATAAATACATCTTACATACCGGGTATCTCAAGACTGCTACCGAAAACGAAGACGGGTGGTAGTTTTAGTGACTACAAACACATTGCAACTAAAAATTTCGCAAAGAAACGCGACAATTATTTTTTATGATTTTTTAAATATCGTCATTTTTGGGTGGTAAATTCATAGTTTTTGCTAAAATAATGATTTAAACACTTTTATACCTTAGATTATTTATAAATAAAAGGGTATACACTATTATTTTAGGAAAAAATGTATTTACCACCCAAATATGGTCATAGGAAAAAAAAAACAAAAAAAAATTGTCGCTTTTTTTTGCAATTTTTTCTGTTGCATTGTGTCTGAAGTTGCTTAAACTACCACCCGGCTTCGTTTTCGGTAGCAGTCTTGATATACCCTGTATATATAGTTTAGACCTCATAGTTAAATATGTCTTGTGTTGTGGTCATCAGAAACTACGAAGGGTTTTATTAAAAGGTTTTATTTAGCTCGCCCATTTGTTTTTTTTTTTTTGGATCAAACTTATATTTTGTCACAACACCCAGACTTGATGGAAATATTGAGTGTAAGATAATTGTTTTATTTTGTATTCCTGGTCTACATTTATTTCCCTGATTTTAAGAACTCACGGCTACTTGTACAACTCCCTTATTTAGGTGCCCCAAGATACAGGCATGACCTAGTTTGGGGACCCCTGATCATTTTTGTAATGTTCAACACAGATATGCCAAATATTGTTAAGTGTAATATTTAAAGTATTGTTATACCTTTATCTCGATTGTTTTGTGCAATAAATAGACATTTTGTTGTTATATTTTTGTGCTACAAATCTTTGGCTCGGTCCGGGAATCGAACAAGCGACTTTCGTTTTATATACAGATTCTTACTACTTACTAAAACTGCGACATGAAGCCTGTCATGAATTAGCGATAATATTAGACGTAGAATTGTGGAGGTCAAGCTGAAAATGTAAGGTTAGGCTATGAATTTGATATCTGCGCAAAGACAAATGGTAATGACGTCGAAAAGTTCAGTTAATTTACCAGAAAGAAGGGTGTGATGAGGTGTTATCCTTATAAAAACATCTAAATTAAAATCTATTTATAACCTAATATACCTCTAATCCTAGAGTATTTAAAGTCTAAAGCTAGTTAAAGTTTTAGATTAATATGCATGCGAACATGAGGTAGAATTGAACGGGCAAGTTGAAGCAAACAGAACGCCAAGAGTTAGGATTTAAGTGGGTTCTTTAAGTTTTTGGCGTGGAGCCAGCGGCACCTGCGATGTTAAGCAATGGGCTTCTAACAACATTAAGTATTGAGGCGACGAATGTTGCTTGTAAGCCTGTTAATTTTGGTTAAGTGAATAGAGAGCTTTTTAGATACATTTTATCATGCGTTAAGTAGATAAGTTTTTACTGGTGGTAGGTCTCTCATATGTGAGAGGCCCATTGCTGAGGCTGCCTGGGTGGGTACCACCGCAATGTCTATTTCTCTCGTCAAACAGCAGTTTAAATGCACTGTTGTGTTTCGGATTAAAGGACATTGTAGCCAGAGTAACTACTGGACATATTGAGACTTAACATCTTGTGTCTCAGGATGGCGAGCGCAGTGGAATGCCAAGCATTGCTTTGTAAATCTAGGTGTTGTTTGGTTTTGCTACTGTTCATGAGCGGTCGCATCGCTTACCATCAGGCAAACGGCATGCTCGTCTCGCCATACAATGCAATAAAAAAAAAAAAAAGGTAAGTGATATGATCGTGCTATCTGGCCTAGTACCATTGTCTCATGGTAAACCTATGTTAGAAATCAGGTGAAACTAACACATTCATGATCCAAGCGTTATGGGTGCTCACGGGCGGCAATGATCACTTACTATTAAGTGACCTGTTTACTCGTTGGAGGACTTATGAAACAAAAAAATAATACAGTGTTTTGTAAAAAAATGCGGAGACCCAAAAAATAGTGGTACGTCATATCGTATCCTAGAAAATGTATTATAGTGTTATAGCAATTAAGTAAGATGCCTTTCAATTTCAATCTGTAGTACTCAAGTCGTCCCACTACGAACATGCGGTGATTGATTGGTTTTTGGAAGCGGGCTGCATCTAGTGACATCCCGCAACCTTTATTGAGACGTCTGTCCATGATGTAATACCGACAATCCATTCAATATATTCTTTAAACATAGGTTTCAAGTTTTCTGACCCTTAATATTTTATCAACATTATCTTACAAAAAAATCCCAGTTCAAATTGCTGCATACAAGATGGATTCATAAAGACAAAAAAAAAGCATTTTTAAACTTCACTCTCGAGTCTAAGCAGCGAAGGCAGCGACAAGGGATCTCGATTTTCCACCTGTTAGGACAAAACTATCCGCGATAAATTGAGTTTAGACCTAAATTATGTTTTAGGCTATCTCGGCGAGCCCGGGGCGGGTGAAAGCCGCAACTCGCTGCCATGAAATTAGGGAAGAATTCCTTGGGAAGGAAATCGGAATTGCTTTGAATCCCATTACGTTTGTACTAGTTGGAGTGTGTATAGGAATTATATAACTTTATATGGGGCTTAACGATTATAACTGCTGTGGCCGAGGCCTAAGGGCTCTGAATGGTAATGGAGGTCCATTCTCTGCAGTGAGGTGAGTATAGGGTGATATGAATTATATAAACAACGCTTTTATTTGTAAAGATAGGGAGGTATTACAATTCTTAGAATAAACATTATGTCCTACATTTTTCAATTTTCGAGGGGCTTGTCAAGTGATAAAGGCATTTTTGCAATAAACCAAACGCAACAAAAAGGGACATTAGGTTGTGCCTTGACGTGACATTATCATATAGAAAAAAAGATAGGAAGTAAATCTTGATCCCATCACTTGTATCGCTTGACAATTCATCGTTTTACACACTCACGTAACAATTTAAAAGACTTCGAAAAACATCATGTCAATAATAGGTTTAATGACATGATGTTTTGGGCGACGATCAATTACGATGAAATGGGCCGAATATCCAGTTATATTATTCCCCCTTGGCTTCAAAAACATCTATCAAGCGTATATGAAACATCTCTATATTTTACATTAACAATCATTACGATAGCATGAAGTTTTTTTCTTAAGCGATACGTACAAGCCTCTCGTAAAAATACATTGGCAAAATGTAGCAGAATATTTTTTTATCGGTTCTGGGAAGATTGCGATAGGCTCCAGGGCAAAATATATTTCTGTAAGGACCTTACAATATCTTGTACCCACTTTACTACTGATACAATGAAGATATTTACGAAAATAAAACAATGGTCTAATTATAATTGTATTCTTTTCGTTGGGATAAAATTATTTGATGTTTTCGTGATGAAGAAAATAAGGCTGAGCCCGCATGCATTATCAGTTCTGCACAAAAATCTCGAGTCCTTACTGTTTAGATAAGTAATCATTGTATTGTAAACTGGTTTTGAAAAGAGGAACACTAGAGTTTTTTGCCAGTTTTTCTCTAGTGAAAACGGCTTTCTAAACTGGGTGGTTGAATAAATAAAAAAATGACTGAATCTAAATTTTCTTTAAATTTTATGGGTTGAATCAATTATTTTTATTTTAATCTGTTAACTTTTTTCACTACCATTTTAATGTAAGCTATTTCATTTTAAATTAAATGCTTTGCGTGGCTTGATTTTTCAATTTATTTTATTTGATACATTTATTTGTAAGGCTTATTTTAATACTGAATAACGTAGTGTACAATAAAAATAGTATCTGTCTATATTGAACGAAATATATTATCACAATATAAATTCACATCATAATATAAAAAAATGTAATATCATTTGCAACAGATCTAATATTTACATATTTTTATTGCAGTGAATGGCGAGACGAGCTTGCCGTTCGCCTGATGGTAAGAGATACGACCGCTCATGAACAGTAGCAAAACCAAACAACACCTTGAAATACAAAGCAATGCTTGGCATTCCACTGCGCTCGCCATCCTGAGACATAAGATGTTAAGTCTCAATATGTCCAGTAGTTACTCTGGCTACAGTGTCCTTCAATCCGAAACACAACAGTGCATTTAAACTGCTGTTTGCCGGGAGAAATAGACATTACGGTGGTACCCACCCAGGCAGCCTCTCACATATGAGAGACCTACCACAAGTACACAGTTACATTCGTTATTATTAGAATAGACTACCTTTTGTAATAATATTATTTTATGCGAAGAAATATTTTTATTTTGCTATCATGTTAATATAAAACAGATTTGTTCAAAAGCTTTTTCCAAATCTTACAAGCAGAAAAATATAAGAAAAAATAACTTATGTAAAGGTTGTAATAGTTTGTTTCTTATTGATCTGTGTATTTTATTCACTCTTAATCTAACATAAAATATACAAGGTAACTTTAGAGAACAGTATAAATTTACAGCATTTGTAATGAAACATAATATTCAAATTTAGTTTATTTTGCATTGATGTAGTTAGGAACACTAGGAAATGTTTTATCGAAATTTTCAGCCTAAAAATAACAGATTTCAATCTTATTTAAGTTAAGAACTTGCTAACTAACTAACTAACTATGGCCGGTATATACTTAATAGTCCTTCATTACCATTTGTTATATCAAGATTCTACCACATTTTTTGTTAATAAGTATTTTTAAAAAATAATGCCGTCTTAATTTTAATTTAATTTCGATAGTTTACAAATAAAATAAGTACTTTATAGTATTGTTCCTTCCTTTGGTTATGTACTTTACTTGTGTTTTACTATAGTTACATATTAGAATTATTGTAAAGCTTGTAATGTACACATTTATTTATTTATTTATTTTATTCTTTTTTGTACACCAAATAATACTTAAACTAAAATTTATATTTAACATAAGAGTACAAATGGCAGTCGTATCGCTCAAGGCAATCTCTTACCGACTACCATGGGATGGACATAAGTGAAGGAAAATGAAGATAGGGCAGAATAAGTGTACTTTTAGAATATTGCTTGAATTATAAAAAATAGGAAATTATTAAAATATTTAGCTTGATAGATAAAAGGATACAAATATATGAAATTAAACAACATACCTACATGAATTTACTTAAAAATAAACATACACATAAAGATATAAAAAACAAATTTTATAATAAGTATACACATTCGTGCACAGTGCTCTCCAATATTTGAGATACATAAGCAAACAACCATTAGTTTTTGAAGAGACAAGTAGTGTTCTTTTAGCATTCTTTTGAAGGACAACAGTGTTCTTGCCCGTCTCACAGCAACAGGAAGTGCATTCCATAAACGGACCGCTTGGACAGTGAACGATTTGTCCATAAAAGTTGTTGAGTGCACGGGCATTCTTAGTTTTAGGTTCTCCGACGATCTCAAGGATCTCGAATGTGAATCATGTAGAAATATAAAACGGTCTTTAAGATAAGAAGGAGTGAGAGGATTAAACAAGATGTTATATAGAAGAAAAAGAATATGAGTATTCCATTATTATTCCATATACATTGTTGTAGACTCTAATAAATAATACGTATATAATAGAACAGGTTTTACATCACGCATAATATGAGTAAGCATACTGGTAGTACTTAGTTCATCCCGTTCAAAGCTACAGAAGCTGCTCTCACATTAAGCCCGAGGGTGTTCTACGCTTGAGTTAATGCGCTCTAGCACTCTATAGTTATATGTATACAGACAGCTGTAGGCTCTTATGTATTGCAAGCTAGGAGTTGTTGGGCGATGTTGGCCATAGAATAGATATCGCAGGTTCGAAGCCAAAGTTATTAGCGTTAAAAAATAACATGAGTTTTTAGTTAATATCCTCAATTTTATAGGTATACATTCTGTTTATATGGAGTCTGACACAAACTATACTAGGCTGGTGTATTTATTTATTTATAAACACTATATTTTTTTTATAGGAAATCACTTAAATAATAAGTACAATTGGCGGTCTTATTTATAAGGCAATGTCTTACAGATAAAGAACCAACATAGGGCAGTCTAAACTGTGAAGGATAGAAGCTAGGAAGTGTAAGTAAGGCTGCAATGATTTTTTTTTGCAGGGGAGCTTATATTTTTGGTACACTAGGCTCTACGTGTATTTTTTTATTGCTATGAATGGTGAGACGATCTGCCGTTCGCCTGATGGTAAGCGATACGATACATGAACAGTAGCAATAGCAAACAAAGCCTTAAATTACAAATCAATGCTTGGTGTTCCACTGCGCTCGCCATCCTGAGACGTAAGATGTTAAGTGTCAATATGTTCAGTAGTTACTCTGGCTATAATATCCTTTTAAACGAAACAAACTATCTCTTAGACACAACTAATAGGCCGATATTAGTTACAATTTGCAGCATTATACCTTCCAAATCGGTATAACATATAAGCTACAAATTACCACGCATCGCACCGAAACATTTAAGGGTTGGATATTTTCGAGCCCAAGCCCTGTGACTCATAATTCATAACAAGTTTCGCTATCAGACGCAGCGGGCGTGCGGATGTTCGTAATCTGTGATAGGGGCAGTTTAATGGGTGGAATTAACCGAATCACCCACGTTCAGATGACCCGTGCATTGTGCTGCAGACTGATTTGTGATTGGACAATTGGTTGGTTGTGACTGATGTGCTTAGGCGATTTAGGCGATTTTTTTTTTTATAAGAGATTGATCAATATTTGTACCGAAAACGAAGCCGTGTGGTAGTTTTGGTGACTACAAAACAATGTAACTAAACATTTCGCTAAAACTATGTATTTACCACCAAAATACGAAGACAGCAAAAAAAAAAACAAACTACAATCGTAGCTTTGTTTGCATGAATTGTAGTTCTAAGTGTATGAAGTCATTAAAATGAACACCATCATCAGCCCATCAATTCTATAAAGCAGAGGTCCGAACCTAAGTCTTTGATATTTGAAAGTTATTTTATTTGTCATTGACTATCATTCACGTTTATATTGAAGGAGACACTATAAGGAAAACAGGTGTTCGAGAATAAAACATTGACTTGAAAGCCTGTATCATTGAAATTAAACACAATAAAAGCCGGTATCGAATAGCAAGCGTTGAGCTGTGTCACAAACCGTACCGGTGGCTCGAAATTTCACACTAGAATAGCCGCTAGTGTAACATTGCTGATAGTTGACCGTTGTGAATTTATTGAAACGAAATCTGACGATGTAGAAAATTAAACAAATAAACATGTTTATAATTGTTTGGGTATTCAAGCATAAAAGCAACCGTACGATAAATATATGGAAATAATTCCAAATAGATAACCTCGCTTAAAGAATCTGCAATATTGCAACGCTCTTAATTTTATCACATAAATAATAAATCTTGAATTCTAGTTAAGTTTGTAAATCAGTACATTATAATAATAATAATAAGCCTTTATTGTGCTTTAACTGTTCTCATTCCAAAAAAATAATTGAAAGAATAAATAAATATTTTAAAGCTTTTGTACAATCATAGCCCTATCTTGGGTATAGGCCTCCTACAACTCCATTGCTATCTCATTGTTGCTGATTTCATCCAGTCCCTGCCCGCTGTCTTTTGTATGTCATCAGCCCACCGATCCATTGGTCTACCTCTTGCTCTTTTCCCACAGTACAATCGGTACGATAGTGGAATTAAATTATGCGGGATTAAAAACAATTGTAAATTGCAAAATACTAAGACAAATTATAAAACTAATCATAACTAGTGTCACAAATTCAAAACACCCATCCCAGCTTGACATCAACGCACCGCTAAATTCAACTGGCCGAGAGGTGACGAGTGATTTGCCATAAAGAGGAAAACGTTGAACAAACCCAGCCGTCGGATATCTATCCCTCAACTGACACTTTTATTAGAGCAAAAGGCATTTTTGACAGGCACACTAACTGCATTATTGTCACACAATTTGGAGTCGCTCCAAAACTGTGGCGCGTACAGAATTTTTACATTTCACTCGAATTTCACCCGGCCGGCTAACCGTGTTAGACAACGATCCAGTAATTGTCTTTGTGTTTTGCTGCGTTTTTATTTCATGGATGTTTTAACAGGATGTAATTTTATTTGTTTTGATGACGTGAAAGTAATCTGAGCTGATGAAAATGTAGGAGGAGAAGAACGTGAAAGGGGAGTTGGTATTTCAGGATCCAATAATGAGGAAATCTATAATTTGTACATTGTTATTTTTAAAGAAAGAAAACAAACTTCAACAAACAAAAAACTCTCGTAGATAAGTGTAACATCAAAATATTTTATTAACCGACCAAAATGTAATAAACTGATGAACATGGTGTGAAGCAAAGGGATATGACAACATTTCGCAGAGTGGACATGCATTGTATGCGACTACCTCTTTTAGGGTACCGTCGTGACACTGGTTTGCAAGGAATTCCCTTTTCTGGTCCGCCCAGCATTTTTCCTGCTCAAATTCATAATGAAACACATAACCACAATATGAAATATCAATGTCATACACTCTAAAGCCAATACATAGCCTAGACCTTTATTGGTAGGGTAAATGTCTCAATAATGACCACACATTACAATTTACAATTTTAATGTGGTGTGAAAGGATTGAAATAATTGATGCCCCTGAACCACAAACCTTGAACTTAACAGTAACCATGATAAATAAAGAAAAAAAATATTAGTGTCACGCATAGGCTCGAAAATTATGCCTTCATCATAGATATTAAAAAACCTAAGTCCGAAAGAAAAATTGTCTAATTCGAATACCAATACAGCAAGTACTTATTTTCACATGAAACATAACACAGTAGTTTTTTACCCCGATGTCGGAATAATTATAGGTATTTACTATTAATTATAGTTTCATATGACCATTCATCCACAGGTAATGCTTCGATTACAGCTCGTATCCTATTAAAAATAAAGGGGATGGAAATATCTGTTCATAAATGCTGAAACGAAATGATTTCTGATGCTTCAACGTAAATTGCGCTAATTGATTGCTTGAAACCAACATTAAATAATCACGAGAACATTACGAACCAATGAATTTACCGTTGGAATGTTTACGGGTAATTTTGATGAATAATATCTTGCATATTTTATAGATAGATAGATCAATATTTCCAATTGGTCTGGAAATTATTGAATTATCTGTAGATATCCTGTAGTTTTGACTATTATGAGGTCTTTTTTCCTAATGTCGGAAGTCAAATGCTGTTTTTCCTTCTACTTTTTCTTTGTGCTGTTTGGAGACACCGACAAAGAACCAACAATTTATCTGTTGTAAGTGTTTAAGGGCGACGATAATCTTTTGACATCATTTAAGCCGTTTGTCGGATTTATACAGTGAAAACAAAATACAAAAATACCATTTTCCTGAGAAATAATTAAATTTAATGTCAATTGTAGAATTAAATAAATCTGTGATTAGAATCCATTATTTCAAAGCATTTACCATCACATCGGTATACATCGTACGTACATATTATAAACATCAATGCACATTAATTAAGTTACACTGCATTTCAATTTACCAAATAGAAAAAAAGAATAAGAAAAGATAAAAGCGTCTAAATATTAATGAGCCGTCTCCACTCGAACGCATAATACCTCTCCTCATAGAAGTGGCTGTATAAATTTTCCAAGAGGTACCTAAATAGGACGGTCAATGCGCCCTCACGCGCCAAGACGTTATCCGACGTATTTCAGTAGTGTCTCCTACAACCTTACCCCATCAAATTAAGCGTACTTTTTAACTTGGACGAATTTTAAATTGGATTAAGCCCTGGGCGGATCGTGACTGCGCAAAGTGTATGAATGATGACTTGTACATCACGACCAGTGTGTGTAGACCCGCCTGTCTTTAGTTTCTCTTTGATTGTGGGTATAGTTATGCTGGTTGGTGTACAATGATTATGAAATTGAAGCAATCCCGGTGTTCCGGTAGTTATAATTGCGTTTGTACTGGTACCGTTGTGGTAATGCAGCGGTAAACTCAATGCAAGCGGATTTCCTCAGTTCATTTCTGAGACGAGATATGAATTTTTAGCATTCCTATTGATCTGTTTGAGATTTGTTAGTGTACGGGAAATATTATTGTTTTATTTAGGTGATTGTTTTCTATCTACTTCAAGATTTATTGTAAAGTTTTTATGAGATCTTATACCACTATCACGGTGGACCTAACGAATTGTTTAGAAAGCAACAAAAAATTTAGTCTCTAAAGCTAGTTTAATTGTCGTTGTTACTTTGAAATACCTTCAAACATTTTGGCTTTATTCTAAAAATACAATGATATTAATCTTATACGTGGCAAGGGTGAAGAATAAAGAGTAAGAATAAGATAATTTTATTCATATTCTGATCCTTTGATATCTAACTTTAGAACTGACAGAAAGTAGAGATATACTTATAGTTTAGTTAAAAGCGATCAACTGGAAAATACTGAAAGTTAAGTTATGATACCAAGTTCAGATTTTTATGCTGGATTGAGCTTGGATGTCCATTTTCTTCGAATATAATTTTTTAAAGAAATAGATTTTAAAGTATATATGAAAACAAATAATTTATAAGTCATTTCAAATAAGCTGGAGGATTTATGGTCACTTAAGAGCTTACTTGTCAGTTTGAACATCAATCAACTACTAGCCGCTCGACTCGGCTCCGCTCGGATGCAGATTTTGAAAATATTCCATCACCTATGCTCATCAGGGATATTGTCGGATTCTAATGGTGAAAGATTTTTTTCAAGTCGTACCAATAGTTTCACAGCCAATTCAATGCAAACAAATAATTAAATCTTATATATTCTTCTTCTATCTTAAGTTTTGGGAAAACTGCATGAGAATATGAGCATGCGTGTCTAACGGCCGGGTGCGCAGGCGGTTTATGGCAAGTTGCTTTAGGAGTGATTTTGTTTTTTTTTTCCACCAAACACACACAATATGTAGTTCCAACAGCCGTACCCAGAGACTTTTAATGTCTTATTCAATTGATACTCAGTATAGTTTCTCATCTTAAATTCTACAATAAGTAATTATTTAATTTATACAAAATATATCTGAGTACGGCAGTCAGATCTGACAACGCCCAACCCGTACTCAAATATTAGCTGGTCAAATAAATATTGACTTCAGTGCGGAAATCAAATAACCAATCTCTCGTTTCACATTCGGGTTTTTTAACTTTATGCGCAACAGAGGTTTTCAATTTAACGGCAACTTCTAACGAAATTGCTATAATGTGCACTGTGCACTATTTGCAATACCCATTAATATACTATGCTCTATTACATATGTATACGCAGTTAATATTTTATGCTAATTAAAGTAAATATGACTGACCTAATTATTCCACAGGTAATTCTGAACTAACACGCAATTCATATCATTACGCTGGTTTAGAGGGTTGATAGGGTTTGTATTTGCGTAGTAATATTATACCGGGTATCTCAAGACTGCTACCGAAAACGAAGCCGGGTGGTAGTTTTAGTGGCTACAAACACAATGCAACTAAAATTTTCGCATAGAAACGTGACAATTATTTTTTATGATTTTTTAAATATCGTCATTTTTGGGTGGTAAATCCATAGTTTTTGCTAAAATAATAATTTAAACTCTCTTATATCTTAGAGTATTTATAAATTAAAGGGTATACACTATTATTTTAGGAAAAAAATTATTTACCACCAAAATATGGCAATAGGAAAAAAATTTCAAAAAAAAAATTGTCGCTTATTTTTGCAACTTTTTCTGTTGCATTGTGTCTGAAGTCGCTTAAACTACCACCCGGCTTCGTTTTCGGTAGCAGTCTTGATATACCCTGTATAATATACAGGATTTTTACTTCATGGTAAGAGCATCATACTTTTTTTTTTACTCTGGCCGTGCATAGTGCCGGCATTGCACCTGATGGTAAGTGCTAATGCCGCCCAGGCAGAGTATCCATTGGCATCGGACGGCGGTGCCATGCCAATGGAAACAATTATGCCGGCCTGCTAAGGTGCCTCTTCAAAAACGGGATGGGTTTGGTTAACTTCTTTACAGACACAATTTCTTTCATATTAAAGTTGTCCTTTTCTACTCGTTACCAACTTGATTTGTTGTATAGCTCTTTTTTTCTAGTTTTGTTTTCCTTTGTTTAATATGAAACACCTATTTCCTTCTATTCCTTCAGATCTTTCACGAACTTTTGTAATTTTTTGGCAATTATGGGTTTTATCACTGTTTGGGGTTTATTTTAACTACGCCACGTTTCTAAGACTACAATCCTTCGTTGTTACACTACGATAGTTTTACTTAGTAACCTCCCAATTTATCTACTGCACTTACTTCCATATCTATCCACAAAACCAGCAGAATTCCGCCAAATCGTCCGCCGACATTAGCGCGTATCTCAACTTTTGTTTCAAAATCAAATAAACTTGTTGGAAACTTGGCACGTCGCGTCGGGTGGGCAGCCATGTCCAACTATTGGCACATCACATGCTGCCGGCGCCAAATTGCGAGCCGAAAATTGCACATCAATGACATTTTATCTAATGCCCTGGCCGCGTATCCTGGTATTTTTTCACGTTAAATGATATTTATGTATTAGAGTGACAATAAATAATGTAGAATATAGTACTAGTTGTTTTTTATAGTTTAAAAGAAAGGTCAATTTAATGCAAAGCGATTATCACCCATGAATGTTTTCCATGATTAAATCCTAGCTGCGTTGTTAATCTCTCACAACGGGAAGAAAAAAGAAACTAAAAGGAACTGGAGAACAAAAGTGTTTTGGTACTATAACAACCTGCTTATTAAAAAAATCATGGAAGCTAAGCCGTCGCTTCACGTTGTTAAACCCAAAAAAAGATATAGATAGCTGCCATTTAAATTACTAGCCTCCCAAAACTTCCCTTATCTAACCACGGATAGCCCAGAACTAGACCAATAGGCACCCTAAAGTCTGGCTGAAGGACACTTTATGAATGGCTTGCACCGCGCATTACACAGATTGACGTACCCCCCTCCCCTCCTGCTCACCACCACAGACCCCACTTACCGTAATTAAAAACATTTAAAGATTTCACGGTGTTCACAATTTTCGCTTTCCCAACGCTTTGGCTCCACTATCGGGCGGTTTTAACCGAGTAGTGTTCCTAAAATTCGCAACTATTTCGTGTGATTTTCAGTGGTGTTTTTATATTGGCATTTTTTGTTTTACAAATTTTTGCGAAATGTTCACGGTTATTAAACAGTTATCGGAGTATCGATTTTAGAGGAGACCCAGTTTGGCAGTTAGTTATTATACCAAACAATATTAAATAAGTAAGTTGAACGACCTCGTCAGACCAACAATACTTCAGAGCTTAAAGAGAAAGGCCTTTTATCAATGCATCTTACCAATGTTAAAATATAGCGAAGAGACATGAACTCTAACAAAACTAATGCATGAAATCAAAGCAGTCGAAATACAAATGGAACGTGCCATACTTGAGATTCTACTTGATAGAATCCCAAACACAGAAACCGGGCGAAAAACAAAAGTTGTAGACGTGGGAGAACGCATCAAGTTGAAGTGGAGTTGGGCAGGGCATCTGACTAGACATTCAGACGGCAGATGGACAAACACACTGAAGAAGTGGTGGACAAGAGAGGCACGGTGGCTGTGAGAAAGACCAGCAGCTAAATGGTCAGATGATTGTACGAGTGGTAGAAAATCTGTGGATTCGCTTGGCACAAGATATAAAAATGTGGCGTGCAAATGAGGCTTATAGCAGTGGGTTGACGTCGGCGGATATAAGAAAGCCTCCGTGGCGCAGTTAGTTAGACGCCGGCTGTGAAACGTGAGGCCGCGGGTTCGATCCCCGCATTGAGACAAATATTTGTGCGATCCACAGGTATTTGTTTCCGCTCTGGTAGTTTGTGAGACCGAAAATTCTCTCGACTTCCTGATACCCACGAGACTGAGAGAGATGACACGAGAGATGTGACTGTTGGGTGTATTTATTTATTAAATAATCGTAGTGCAATAAGCTTCTTCTTTTTAGCTACAAGCCATCATTATGATTGAGTTTTTTTTAGAAAAATAATTTTATTGTAAATTATTATAGTTTTACGATAATAACGCTCAAGCAAATAAATCACTTTTTAATGTTTCATGCAAATTAATAGAATCATTAATAATTAATCACGCCATAACTTAAATTTGACGTTATGATAAATCGCTTCACGGCTCATTAGCTCCTATTGGCATTAGGAACTTAGTGCCTACGGCGCAAAATTTTAGATTTTTATTATAAAAATCTACATATTCATAAAAGTTTTGACCCAGAAAGCGTGTAATAATTCCGTCGGTCAGGACGAGGCGTAAGGAGGTTTTAAGACATCAGCATTTCATAGTTCATACTTTAATTTTATTATGAAATTTTAACCAAGAGGTTTGGGTTTTTGGACAGAAACAATGAAAGTTTAAATTTCGAATGTTATGTAGGTCGCAGACAATTTCCCGTTACTAAAAATGTATTATCATTTGTAATACTCGTACCATTAACATACAACAGAAACAATGAGGGAGATGGGATTTTATAGAAAGATAATCGAACTATCAGAGTTCTTAACAATCCTCATCCTTCATTACTCTATCTTCAAAGACTAGTAATGCATTTGTCAGCAATATTATTAGATATACTGTACAGTGTAAGTCTAGTGTGTAATTTCCTTTATCATATCTTGTGATAGCATTTGTATTTGCGTAATTGTAATATTGTATATTTTTGGGACTAATAAATGGCAACCTAAACTGGCTTGACATGTCTTCTTATTTCGAACCTTGGACCATGTCTCTACATCAATTCACACCACATTACATTGTATAAGGGTTACTCTATCAAAAGGATACGAACTTCGAATATTCGGACGCTGTACGTAAAATTTCACTAATATGCCTAGATACTCCACAAAATGTTGAATTTCTCTATCATATGTCACAACCATACACTAAGTTCGGAGAAAATCATCCGAACATTCGAAGTTCGTATCATTTTTATAGAGTAACCCCCAAGACCAGTTTCGATGCTTCGGTATAAGCGGGGACGCTTGTTACTCACTAAAATATGTTAAAATCTGATTTTTTCTTAAACATTTTTCTTACATAATCCCTTTTTTATGTCATCCAGTCCCAATATCCGATATACTTAATAGTACGTAACTTTGTCCTACCAACCTTGGATCAATCAACATAAATCTTAATTGCAAATGAAATGTATTTGTTTACTGACCTTTAGACTCGAACTTGACATTGGAAACAATAAGGAGTTGTATGTTTTTACGACCAGTCTAATGACGCCTACCATATTATTACATCACAATACTGTGAATGAATCAGGGATATTATTCATTTTACTTATTTGTTTAGCAGAAATAGCAATATTATTCTTATGATAAACAGTATATTGATTGCTTGTTACAAGCAACAGACTGAAAAATGAGTATAGGATTAATAGTTAGCACTTACATTGAAATTATAAAGAAATGTTTCTTAGATTTACTCGAATGTTACACATTGAAATAAAACTATTATTTATTATTTACTCTTATTTTTTACATGTTATAACTTCCTGACGTTTCGATTACTTAACAGCTTTCCTGGTCCGCCCCGTGACCGTAAATAATAGTTTTATTTCAATTACGAACTACACGTCAAATCTTCGATGAGTTTTTACCCTATTTTATTTTAAATTGTATACTTATATTAGTGGCTAAAGGTTAAAGAAAACATTTTAAAG
Organism: Hyles vespertilio; assembly: GCA_009982885.2. Classification (NCBI taxonomy): domain Eukaryota; kingdom Metazoa; phylum Arthropoda; class Insecta; order Lepidoptera; family Sphingidae; genus Hyles; species Hyles vespertilio. The sequence goes on from CM042807.1 coordinate 22,369,363, forward strand.
AAGACTGCGTACCTAGGAATCATCCTAACTTGTCCGTACTGGCCCAGTAGGATAAACTAAAATATACCACTTGCGAACAGTTTGAAGTGAGTTAGTTCTAAGTCAAATCATGCTCTGATATGGCTAACCAGACTCGTTTCACTGATCTCGTGTGTTGGTGTTGGAACAAATAGCAATAGCAATCACAAATAGCAATTGTAGTCGATCATAACGTTGCACAAGTTATATAAATAAGCTAAATTTTGCTATTTGCGACTATGATTCACTCGTGTAATCTATGCAGGAGTAAGTTTTTATTACCAACCCATTTAATTTAAATGATTTCTAAAAGAAACTGAACAGTCAATGTTGGGTGTAATCTTAGGTGTGAAAAACGGTTATAATGTAGGGTCAGTTTTTGTTTACAAATTCGAAGGTAATTAGTAATAACTGAAATATAGAGCATATTAAAGTTTCAAAAATAACAAGACGCTTTTATACCTTACACTTAACACACTGCCCTCTGTTAATGGTTTTTTTAATCCATCCTATGGTTGTCTGTAAGACATTGCCTTTGTGAGATAAGACCGCCAATTGTACGTTTTGTGTTTGTGAGTTTCGTTTTTATTTGTATTTTGTGTGTGCAATGAAGTTTACATAAATAAAATACATACATTAGGTGGGGATGGTTCTTTTGAAATAGAAATAATAATTAATAAACATTTCTACCGTGTGTGATAAGGTAAGGCAGAAGAAAAAAGAACAAACAATCTAGAATACAATAACAGCGAGAATACCAATAAATCACAACTGTCATTACACTGCCCACAGATTGTCTATATCGCTGATAGATTCAATCACAGATATGTCTAAATCTGAAACAGATATCCATTGATAAGTGCTGTATCGACAAGTGTCGCTGTCATGGTGCCAGCGAAAATCAGGCCAGGGGGTCAACGAACTCCATTAACCGATACACTGTCCTTATACGATTTCAGTTTGTCAGATATTTTGTTTTGATGGATATTAACGGAGAAGTCATGTTTTAATTTTCTTCTGTGAAAAGTTTTTAATTTACGACAGATTTTCAGAAAGAGCATTTTCTTTAATTCTGCATTATTTTTCCGTGTATAAATTTCCCTTAAAGTTATCATAACACTTTAATAGACACCAACAAAACCCGCAACGGACTCGAATTTGTTTATAGAAATAATTGCCATTTCTCGTATGAATATTATGTACCCTTTATAAATGTTCTGAATACATTTTCATATAGCTTGCGCACTGTATACACGTTATAAATATGTACACAGCATTCAAGTATATAGTTTTACATAACATGTTTGAAACTTGTTTACCCGCGCACAGCAAATTGCCATGAATCATCGCCGACAAGAAATATGGAAATAGAGATTGTTTGAGCATAACATATGTATTCTTGTTCTTTTATTTATTAGATCGTTGTGAATTCCTAAATAGTACGAAACTTGACGGAATTATCTCATTTTACCTTTATCCCGCACTTACGTGGGTTGGGAAATATGATACAAGTAGAATATATAATTATGTATAGAACTTTGACGTACATATTTTTGATAACGTACATGGGTTAGTGATGAGGACCAATATTTGACTACCAAATAAGTCAATTCTTGAGTGAGTTTCACGATTATTTTGTAACGTGTCGACTGTCAATTGAATAATATCTACATTCATTTGGTGAGTTTTTGGATAAATCGGAATTGCCTGGCTGAATAATAAACTGATAGGTTTGGCGCCGGTTGGGCTCATCGTGATATCAATGTATTTTCTTCACTTTAACCTTAAAATAATCATTGATTATACCCACGAGACTACTTACTTATAATAAAGCCAAATGTAACACAAAAAGTTGACACCGACGTAAAAATTACGACTAACAAGTAACAACCATCATCATTCCATAATAAATTACTATCGCTCGGTAAAATAAAAATCAGCCTATTACAACAAAATAAATGTCGTTACACATTACAACAACTTTGACGGTGTCCCGAGCAATAAAGAAGTCTACACACAAGAGCACGTAGCAACACTAATTGACGTTGGGCTGATGGGACCAATTGTAGCGCTTTTATAAGACAAGCGGTCGGCGCTCGTTGCACAGGATTACGGTGCCAACTTAAACTGTTCTGGGAAGAGTTCAGCTTTCAAATTATTATGTCGGCATAGTGTAGATGTTTCAGCTTTCATTTGAATGAACTTTTCAGTACTGTAGAATTGATGAGGCGCCGTGTGAAGCAACTAACAATATCGAAAGAAATTAAAGAAAGAAGTAAATCGAAGCAAGGCAGTATGGTGACAATTGCATGTGAATACTATTATCGTATTACGTTCTCAATCTACATTTTGTGTAATTATGTTTTATACCTTAAAATAAATAAAATCAAATATCTATTTAAATAAAATGATATTTTTGGTTCCTGAGTTCGATACTCGATTAAATGTTATGTCTTTTTTTATTGACATTGCACTTATTATAAGGCAAGGTTTGCTCTGGGATTTGCACCCGCGACCACCGTGAACATGTTGGCAGTCGCATCTGGTCCGTTTACCAAAAGACTTGTTTGGTCATTGAGATAATATACTAGAGGGGACACTGCAAACAAAATGTTTGTAACAAAATGAAGGGTACATTCTATTTCTGTCTCTGTCGCGCCTACGAAGTAACATATCTTCCCTCTCGTTTCAACGTGTACCCGAGTGCACGCACCATACGCACAGATTTTGTTCCCGATGTCCGCTCTAGTATATTATCTCAATGTGTTTGGTACATTGCGTACGTAATTTGACAATCGTTCTATTATTAAGCCATAACCACTAGCCGTGTAAAGATTAATGGTTATAATTTAGAGGCAACACTTCAAGTTACCATTAGCGTTCACACGACGCTATTATAAGTCTATTAGGTTGTTTGACGCGAGTTACGGCATTTTAAGAGTTTACACGCATTGTGGTCATTAAACGATTGTTACGATGATTTGTTGGGCCGAGAGCGCAGGTTCAATTCTATGGAAGAAATTGTTAGGTTGCTTGACCTTCGTTCTTACTTATGCTATTAAGAACGGAAGTAATATTTGCTAATAATTGAAATGCAAATTGAATTTTCTTGTATTTTGTGAATTTAAGATTTCGTTTAGGTATAAATTGTCTTATTGTGTATCGAATGAATCAGAAATAGCGTAATTTTTTTGAATAATATTGAATTTAGGACCTCATTCTTCTAAGTAATATAAGCCACTAATCCATGAATAATATGAATGATATGCCAAAAATAGTTTTATGACTAATAACGGCACAAGTCATCTTCACCTCAACCGGTGTAACATAAAATAACCACAAATTCAATTCATCTCATTACAATGCTCTAGAGTTCGTTGACCCCGCATGAACAAAAAACCCCGCCCATTTGTGACACATGTGCCGGCTTGAGCGTCAACGTTTATTACTTTCATACGCTTTTTATACGTTAAATATGAGAGCTAAGTTTTTTTTTAATGTTGGCACTATCATTTTCATATTACTGTTAGGTTGGCCAACTTTTACTAATTTGTCTTGCCGGTCGTAATTAGACATGAGAGTGTCGGTGTTAAAGAAAGTAGATTAAGTGAAATATACACAAAAGAACCTTGATACTTTTGTTCCAGGCATGTCTGGTTGGGGAGCACGTGAAAATGTTTAGAAATAAACAAGGAATTAATTACAAAATCTAATTCCAAGTTTTTGTCATTGAATGGCGAGACCAGCATGACCTTCGCCTGATACGACAGTAGCAAAACCAAACAACACCATGAATTAATAAAGCAATGCATGGCATTCCAGTGTGCTCGCTATCCTGAAACATAAGATATGTCCAGTAGTTACTCTGGCTACAATGTCCTTCAAACCGAAATACAATAGTGCATTAACACTGCTGTTTGGCGGGAGAAATCTCATATTGCGGTACTTTGTATATTTTAATAAATATTTTTCAATTGATTTGATATGGTAAACTTGCGTGATGCTAATTGTGTCTCTTTATATAGGCTAACTAGATGTGTGTCAATCAGGTTACATGGAGTCTCAATCAGTAATCACGTGGTTTGATTTGTACGTACAGCTTTGATCTCACTTGTTAATGTGGTTTCCAACACGGCTTTGTATGAGAAGCCATAGAACGTCATATGTTTTGTCACATGCGTCGCTAGTGTATTTATGACACTGCGATATGCATGTATATGTACAAGACAAAATATACGAACTTAGTAATAGGACTCTTAACTTTACCACATAGAAACGAAACTAAATAATAACACTCCGGAATTACATACATACATACATACATGACTGCCTCGGTGGCGCAGTTATACTAAGGTACGGTTACAAAGCTGAGGTCTCGGATTCGAATCCCGGGTTGGGCGAAGTGATATTAGATTTTTCTATTCAGTATCAGCCTAGAGTCAGGAATTTGTGCTCGATATGGCGATAGGCTCGCCACCTATCACATTGTGGGACGGAACATACAAGGCGAAATGTGGGTGCCCTGGTACCTCTGCCTACCCCTTCTGGGAACAAGGCGTGAGTTTATGTATGTATGTATGTAATTTTACCACATACATAGAAACAAAACTAAATAATAACACTCCGGAATTAAATATATAAATACATCCACCAGTCCTGAACCCACATTAAGATCAATTAAGTCGTGGGTGTCAAAATCTACGAGACTTTTCGGTCTCACTAACACCCAGACCCGCAAATACTCATGGGCGTCATAAATATTTTTTCTCGGTGATCGAACCCATGGACCCTCATTTCACAGCTAGCATCTAACAAACTGCGCCACGGAGTCTGTGAAATGACAACAAAGGACTATTTATCCCAATGTCCACAAAGTGGCATTACGTTTTAACACAATGAAGCAAATTTAAATTGGCTAATCCGAGATATCATTTCATTTGAGTTGGTTGGGCGTTAATTTAGTCACGGGAATATGAGCCACATCCGTTGCATCCTGGGAATTAATGAATTTAAAGAATTACTAAGGGTCTTAATTTTCATGTCCATGGGTATTTTGAGAGTGCCGGTAGGATTAATTTGTACAAGACAGCAGGATACGGGGACCTATCTCGTGCGAGAAGGTTAGGGTCTCTGCATATGTTTTGTTTTTGTCTGGATGTTAATATGTCATGATATGATACTGCAGTGGGCAAGAGTACTCAAGCTTTAAAGCAATGCTGTTTGGCATTTTAAAATTCTTGTGGATATTTACTTATCATGCGATGCCTTTACTGTTCTGTGCCCAAAAAGCTTGTGATATGACCGATGTTTTTAATTTAAATTCTTCTTTTATGTATATATTTATTTATTTATTTGATTCTGGATATCTAATTAACGTATATTTATCAATTGTATATATAAATTCTCAAAAGAAAGTAGAATTACTGTTTTAGGCAATCATGACATGAAATGACGAATCTGTTATGCTATTGAATTTAGTTTTAAGCTCTGCTAAATATTGCAGACCTAATGGAAATAGTATAAACATTTTAGAATAAATAACCAACAAATTCAAGACACTATCCAAATCTTTCCAACAGTGAATGTACAATAAGTCAGTTGTCAGACAAACCGGCGTCACAACACATCAGGCCCGCCTCCCGAGGGATCTGTGCATCGATGATTTACTTCCCAGTTTCTCGTCTTGCCAGGGAATACGAGGTTCCAGAATGTGTTTATGTCGTGACGGGACTTGACAATGGCTTTGTGAATAAAGATTTTGAAAAAGCAGTGAATGTAACTTACATCAAAGAGCATCTTTCATATTACGGTGAAATAAATACAATAAGAGTGCGTGGTGTCTTGTTGGTAAACGGACCAGACAATGCCAGAGATTGTCAATAGGTTCACAGAAGTCGCGGGTTCGAAAGTCCAGAGCCCGTATATGGGCTGATAGAGAAAGAGAAATTAGTCAAGTTATGAGATGTGATTTTCGTGACGAACTTGAACAATACGGGTAGCATTTTCAGTGAGCTCTTAATGTTAATTGACCTAAAATTGATGTCCAAACCTAGTTTAGCTGGCTGTACAGTCCATAACTAATAGAAGGGTGACTTAGTACAGCAATCTTAAAATTCTCATGCTCACATAATATAACACAGTAAATCAGATTTCGACTAAATATTCTTTACCCATCATCGTATCGAACAAAAGATGCTATTACATTAATTATAACCCATATACTTTACTATTGAGTAATGGCGTATAGTTTAATTAGTAATTCGAACATTACGTTACACACTGAAAACCATTAATCAACCAAAATCTCCAAAAGCCACACACCAAATCCACGTCCATTTTAAAATTAAATTAACAAGCAAATTCTTAGCGAAACGGATGATTCAATTTCCACTTCAAAGGCCCTCAAAGCTCCGTGATCCCTGGCCTTCTAAGACAGTCAACCTTTAATCTACGTCATCCATCTCTACCCCTCCCCTTTCCCGACGATGGGGTGGCGTCCCTCCAAGCTCCAGTTTCGGACGGTTTAATGCACTTAAAATATTCTGTAGTGTCATAAAAGGAACGTAAGTTACGGCTCCCCGGAGAATCGAATGAGTTTTACGAGCAGACGCTGGTACGTTTTAGTGCCAGTGCTAGTTTATACGCGAGGTATGCTAAAAGTGTAGGCATCGTGAATGATATGTATGTAGTTGTTGAGGAGAGTACTCGTGATGATGATAAGGTTACTGATTTAACAGCTCGTATAATCGACGCTATAGATGCGAGTCGTCAAGTAAAACAAAGCAATGAAACTCATAATGGGAGATGGTAAACAGCTGAGGAAGTTGAAGATCGTGAAGGCAAAAATTAAGAAATTGCCTTTATGTTTAGTACATAATTAAAAGTTACAAAAACAGACGCTTAGTGTGTATATCGTTGGTTAAAAATATATCGCGCTTCAGAATTACTCAATGAATTTGTTCAAGCTGACCAGTATTGACACATCAAAATAACATTACACACATAGCAACACCAATGTATTCACTAGACGTTAAATCTACACATAAATGTAGTAAACGATCAGTTCCAGTTTAAAATCAATTTTTCCCTACAAAGTAAAATTAACAAATTAACAGAAAACATTTGTAACCACAGCAACGCAGCAGTAAGCTCAGTCGGAATTGGTTTTATAAATCGATTGAGGCCTGTTTGACGGGTGTGTTTGCTCGCGCTGCCGGCTGATTGCGACGCGACAAATTGAATAATCATGCTGCAATTAATGCCTGTGTTTACACCGCGCTGTCACCCGTCAAGATTTGCATCCTTCATGAATGTAAACTGTTTTGACACTGGGTGTTGGGTTTTACTGTGGAGTATATATTCAGGTGATGGATGAGAACAAAAAAAAATTAAATTTAATTTACTGAGGCATCCATGCTTGATTTTTTTTAACTGACGACCGGACTTTGTTTTTCAGGCTTCTGGTAAGATTTTTGATGACACTAATATCGATGGTATTAACAAAATGTTACAAACAAACGACACGATAAATGTTATTTTATTTATACATACATTATCTTTTCTACTCTTGAAATAACTTGCTAAAATAATCCCACCTCCGTCATTAATATCCAACACAAATATCTTTTTGAATAAAAACCCACCCACCAGACCTCTTGGCGTCCTCGTTCCTACAAGGAATACGAAGGAATAACAAGTAGCAGGTGCGTTGATCAGTATTCAGCGAGCGTGCCGGATGTACCGGCGAAATTAAACGCAATGTAAGTCAAGTACGCAACAGCTCGTGCTTGTCAACACAAGTGACGTCATAATGACACTTCATAATGATTTAGTGGGCAATATTGTGATGTAAATGCTATTGTGAGTTTTTGGGACTGCTTGTTTATTTGGATGAAGTTTTGTTTATAAATATATGTAATGTAATAGAAATGAAATAAGATGTATTCATCATCATCATCATCTACGCCACAGGAAGTCCACTGCTGAACATGGGCCTCTCCCAAATCTACACATAGATTTATTGGAAGTGGCCTGCATCCAGCGACTTCCTACAACCTCGGCGGGTCGTATGATGTATTCAATTAATTATTTTTTTTGTTCACTATTCAGACTATACAATTTTACACATATGCGCTAGTTACATTCATATTCAAATTTATACATGCATGTCCTAAGTGAACGCAGCGTTCAAACAATTTAACAGTTTATATTTACTTAATAACCTTAAGCACACAGGAAACAATCATATTGAATTAGCAAAAAAATATAGGTATTATATAAATCGAATAATTAACATAAATATTTATTTATTTATTTATTAATAAGAATTGATATTGGAAATACATCAATATTACATCAAAATAAAAACGTGCACGTAAAATTTAATATGTACGCGATTTGGAATTCAACCTGCGTCCTCACCGCACGCAATCAGCTGTACAAACGCTAAAATATCTATTGCAAACAAACATTACCAATGCGCGCTGAATTTGGGTAAATCTCGCCGATCGTAGCGGCACGAATCGAGCTGTCCAATTAGGAACATAACATTAATGAGTTGTCAAAACAAGAGTACAACTCACCATCGATATAATGCAACTTTTTAACTCTTATTACCACGGTAATAAGGTCGAGAACGACCCGAAAACCCACAGGGTAATGTTGCAAATTTGATGCCAAAGTTGAATTGTGAAAGTTGAGGTTTTTCGGTTGCGTAGGATTCGTTTAAAGTTTAAAAGCAAATCTGGCAATTAGTGTGTCCAAATTTTTAGTCGCCTGTGATGATTTAGTTTTGAAATTATTTTACACTAGTTGTAAATGGTAATGCAGAGTTGTGAGCAATCTTTAGAATCGACTCGGATGGCACTACGCCCAAAAAAACAAACATAAAATAGTTTTGATATTAAATACACATATTTTAATAAGTATCAGCAACATGAAAGTCCAAAACTCAATTTTCATCCTCCTATTATTTTGGTATTTTCTGTAGTTTTACTCTAACACTTAAATAACACAGTAAAGATTAATTTAAAGAATTTCTAAAGATAATTATAGAGGAAGAATGATTGTGATGTTTGGTTACATTGGTAATGTCAACCGCTGACATCGGAACTCAAAATGTTTCCGTTTTATTCTAAAATGCGACAGATAAATTCAATTCATACGAAGAACGTCTTAAAGAAAATATTATAAACCAACATGTTCAAACAATGCAATTACCTAATTAATACATCTGAAATTATTTGTAATAAAGCAAAGGATCTTTTGAATTAATTTCTAATTCTCAAAATAGCTAATTTATACGTATACAGTAACACGCTGTGTTAACACAATGTTTTAATTGAACGTGCTTCATTACATTAATTAGTGTTATTTAATTACATTTGATACAGAGGTTCGTTTGGTAATTATTGTATTTTAATTTTACTTAATTTTAAATGGAATTGATTGCTAAGTGAGACACAATTAGCTAAACACATATTTTGATTTAGAAATTACCTTTAAATATTATCGTAAGGTATGAAATTCAGCTAAACATTGAATATATTGCATTATCTATTACAAGTGGTAAAGCATAAATGGAGGTATTTACAGGTACATTTATGCTTTATAAAGTTGAAACTAAACAATGTTACTGTATCGGCCCTTATACGTCCCACTGCAGGGCACGCGCCTCCTCTACAATCGAGATTACGATTGGGAGTTGTTAAGCCATATAGTCCACTAGCGGCAGGGCCCAGCTTCGCCCGGGTACAAAGAGATTTCCGTACAATAATATAATTATATACGTATTATACATATAAACCTTCTTTTTGAATCACTCTATCTATTAAAAAAAACCGCATCAAAATCCGTTGCGTAGTTTTAAAGATTTAAGCATACGAAAGGACATAGGGATATAGGGACAGAGAAAGCGACTTTGTTTTATAATATGTAGTGACAATACTAGCCTAGTGCAAGTTGGCGGACTTTACATACCATAGATTTTTTTAGAATCCTTTTTTTTAGAATTATTTTTTAGAATCTTTGGTCTACAGGTTTCCTCACGATGATATCCTTCACCATTATAATGCGTGTTGATTGATTTTCAATAATAAATAAATAACGCCCAACAGTCACATACATAGTCCTGACCCCACACTAAGATCGAGTCTTGTGTCCTGGGTATCAGGAACTACGAGAGACTTTTCGGTCTCACAAGCACCCAGACCCGAAAGAAATATTTGTGGGCCGCACAAACATTTCACTCGGTGCGGGGATCGGACCCGCGGCCTTCACAGGCGGGGTCTAACCGCCTGAGCCACGGAGGCTGTCAATAAACACATGACCCCGAAAAGTCAGAGGTGTCCCCTGGGATTCGAACCCACGACCACCGTGACCATGTTGGCAGCTTCGTTTGGTCCGTTTACTAACAGGCCACCATGCACTTTTAATGTTCCAATACTCAATACGAAACTAAACACATCAATACACCAAAGTCAAACAGTAAAACTCGTTGCGTAATCGTTTTACAGCCGAAAGAACACGAAAAATGGCCGAACATTGCCGATCTCAGCCGAAAATCAAAGAGGTTAACGCGACAATATGAAACGTCGCCTCTAATAGCTTTATTATTAATCTTCAGTATAATTTCCTTACGATGATGGATGGTGACTGATGGCGGTACTTGAAAACTTGTGTATTGCGCGATTTTCACCCCATATAGAGTAGGGTAATACTTTAGTCCTTATTAATATACACATTTTAAGTTAATACATTATTTATTCAGAATTGGCGTATACATTTAAAATACAATATGGGTGCTACAGTTTTTATCTTATTTTATTGCAGTGAATTGAGACGAGCACGCCGTTCGCCTGACAGTAAGCGATAGGACAGCTCGTGAACAGTAGCAAAACCAAACAACACATTGAATTACAAAGCAATTCTTGACATTCCACTGCGCTCGACATCCTGAGACATAAGATGTTAAGTCTCAATATGTCCAGCAGTTACAGGTAGGTCAGCCAAAATGTTTCGAAATTACAAAGAAAAAACATATGTCATTAAAATTAAAATTATTTTTTGCACTGAAAGAGAAAATTATTATTAATATCTTACATACATAAATATCGTGCATGTGAATGACTTCAAATAGCATGTATCCCACACATTTATCTCAGTTATTAACAAGAAAGTATTTTCCATCAGACTTAATTAAATAGCGGTCGAAATATATCTACTGAAGATATTTTAAAAGCAGATATTTTCGCAGTAATGTTTGTGCCATCTGGCTATTTATAAACAGCGAATCAGACTGAAATTCGCTTTTAATTAAATCATAATAGAATGAAAACATTTAATGTATTAAAATTTGATCATAAAGCGCTTTAGGTACTCGTACAGTTTACTTACCATAATGTTAATAATAATTATGCTACGAGTCACTTAATATAATACATTTCACTTACATTTTCATTACAAGGTTTTAAGAGTTCCTAAATACTTACATTTCACAGTATAATATTTTCGAGCTTATAGATTGAATAAATTTGGATTTCTGGTATTCTGATCTATGCTTTAACTATTTCTTCACGTGTTCTTTTCGGTTCAAGGTATTTCTTGCCAACCCAGTTTATTTCACTGATTCCACTAACGTAGATTTGGTTGCTTTCCGCTTAACTTTTTCACTTTCACTAAGTATATCAACTTCTTCTATCATACTGTATATGCCGAAATTGTTTTTAAAAAAATTGTTGCCTATCGTATCGTTGGGCTTACCTCCATGAAATATTTAGATAAGCTCGATTACGTTATTATGTATTATTATCTTTTCTCCCGCCAAACAGCAGTGTAAATGCACTGTCATGTTCCGGTTAGATGGACATGGAAGTCAGAGTAACTACTGGACCTGCTGAGACCAATTTCATGTCTCAAGAAGGCGAGCGCAGTGGATTGCCAAGCATTAAAAAAATACCCACCGGTCCCTACAAGAATACAGACATGAATTATCTAAGTAAAATATAATTCTGCCTGTATAAACCAAGTTTCCACACATCATATCACATTAAACAAATCGTCAAGATGACGTCGCATTACCCTACTGTTCTCGCTTCTTCTGGCTAATGACGCGAATGGAACCTTCTGGAATAGGGTTGCGTGACTTGATTTAGCCCTGATTCCTGCCACTTATTCAACTTCTGAATAAGGCTATTTATCATCCGGATTCATTGATCGGAGTTTACCATAAGTTATGGGTTTTGTAATTTACTTTATGGTGGAATTAAGTTTGTTCTTGCGTATGTCAAAGAATTGTCAGTGTTTGTTAGTGAATGTTCCGTAGACTTGATCGAGTCCTGAAGATATGATGACCTAAAATTTAGGCAAGGTATTGCCCATTTTTTTAAAATAGAGTAAGTGTCAAATGTATGCACAAAGCAATAACTTTATCAGTCATACTACGGATGCTACAAAGATGGATGGATTAAAAGACGTGCATGCTAGACATTGCAGATCGAGAATTTAGTCAAGTAATAATATTATGTTCTTTTATTGAGACTATTATGTAGTCTGCACTAGCAATTTCCAAAGCCGATATATAACTGTATAAAAAAAGCAACATAGAAAATGTATATTTAATATTTATTGTTTGTATACCAGTATAAGAATCATAAAGTATTTTATCTAAAAAACAAGAACTTAGCACTGAAGACGGATTAAATGACTATAAAATATCGGAGTCTTCAGTGGGAGAAATAAAATTGAGCCCCTGAGAAGTAAAAAAGACACGCAAAAGAAATAAAAATAGCTTACTCTAATATCTATCGACTTGTTATTTGGAGTAAAAAGAATAATGTTAAATACATGTATTGAGGACTTATTTCGATACATTTTCTAAAGCGAGCGATTTCTCAAATGGGCGAAGAGCTTACAACCAAACTAAAGGTCGCGGGTTTTATTCCATGGCACAAACATCTAAATAGTTGTGTGTAAATTAAACAAGGCTAGTTTTTGGTATCACGGAAAACGAAAATACACCACCCACTGTTTAATGTTGGAATGGACAAAAACCTATTACATACATAAACTCACATCTTTTTCCCAGAAGGGGTAGGCAGAGATGCTACCAGGACACCCACATTTCGATTTCTATGCTCTGTTCCACGATGTGATAGGGGGCGTGCCTACCGCCATATCGTGCACAATTTCCTGACTCCCGGCTAATAATTAATAAAAAAATCCTGTATGACTTTGCCCGAGCTGGGATCGATTCCTCATCTTTGTAACCGTACTGTAGTACAACTATGTCATCAAGGCAGTAAAAACCTAGTAATATAATTAAAAACTAATCCATTCAGCATCATGCCTGAAAAGTAAGTCAGCTACATAGGTATTAAAGGTAAAGATAAGAGGCCAAACAGAAAAATAAGTCACAAATATATCCACAATCAAATCAGCAATACAGAACTCGTTACCTGCAACAAGAATACATCCATTAGTTAAATGTGTTGAGAGTGCCGAGTGCGCATTCTTACATTTCATTTCCTTACATTTTATGCGGAGAAAAAGTTGTAATGCCCCCCTCATTCATGCAAAAGCGACGCCATTCAAGTACCAATACGCGCCGCTTCGACTCTCGTGGTGCAAGTCACGAGTGATTGCTTCGAATAAACTTGATTACATTACTCTTTATGTTCGAGTGGACTGTTGTGCAGGTGTTGTGCGGTGCGTAATGTATTTGTGCAGATAGCACCACTTGTAATTTGCAGAATTACGTTAGCACCAACGGTGTGGGTACTACAATTACGTTCAAGGATTAGTTATGCGTGCGAATCATGGAATGCACGTGGTCAAATTAAGAGCTGTTTGAAACATTACTACTGAATTGTGAGTAATGATACGAATTTAGGTAATACTGGTTTAAATGTAGCTAATATTTATCAATCTCCTTCTATCCAACATTCAGATATCGCCGGAGCAAAATGACAAATAAATGAAACGTCTATTTGACAAAACATTACCGATTATAATTATGTAAAAAATATCATAATAAATCTATGTAAAAACCAGTGTACAATGCACTTGGAGTCTAGATCAAGTTATAATTTTGAAAGAAGCCAGTTTGAGAAATACGTGACAGTTCAATCACAATTCAGAAATGCTCACATTCTTTCACAATATCCTTATTCCTTAATCCGCATTGCACGTCACGGATAAAGCCTTAAGCTTATCCTGCAACCCTCATGCCTACAGAAAGTAGGCTACAGCTAAAAATAGGGCTCCATTTATTTGAAACACTCGGGTTAGCGCACAAGTTCTCGTAGCGGGAGCTATTCGAGTGACATTCCTTGGTAAAATGTCTGGCAACTGGGTAGAGGCGCTTTGAAGCATGAGTATCTGGCTGGAACCAAGTTAGCGCAAAGTTTTTAACTGAAGATGTTTTAGTGCTACTCCGATGTATGCGGGAGTTAGAAATGTTAGAATGAAGAATTTGGTGTTTTTTTTTAAATTTGAATGGAATTGTTAGTTGCGTATCAATTATGTTTAGCTCTATGAACTTTATAAGACGTCTAAATGTGACAAACTATGTAAATAACCCAAAGCTATTGTAATCTGTAGTCTGTGATTTATCTACCTATATTTTCCGAAATTGCAGGCTTGAAAAGACCTGCTGTGCTTCATTTCTTCACGACCCTAAGGTAGACAGAGAATGCCTCAGGCATTAAGTCCGCCAATTTGCTTTCAATATATGAAGGTTTAAATAAAAATAAATAAATAATAAATTGTTACCTATGTCAAAAATATTACAAACTTTTAATCCCCAATGAAACTATCCCCAACTCACCCGCAACGTAATTTTAAACCGCAAACGTCACAGTACTATCTCATGTAATAGAAGAATAATCAGTAATTTCCCATATCGAGTATCTAGGGGAGCGTGGGGCGGCAGCGAGGCGCCGGTGTCGTTTACATCACTATTGTGTTAAATGCTTGTGTTTTATTATGATGGGAGATACACGCTTTTGTTTTTAATATGATAACATTAACTATGCAAGGTCTCTCATATAGGCAGGAAAGTATCGTCGCTTTTGTTTTTAATATGATTACTTTACATGTGAAAGGTCTCCCATATAGGAAAGAAAGTATTTAAATGTGTGGCAGCAAAAGTATAAATTAAGTATCGGCCATAAGGACAATTCTGTTTGTCTTTACTGGTGGTAGGTCTCTCATATGTGAGAGACCGCCTTGATAAGTAAATAAAATAAAAATAAATAAATAACACCCAACAGTCACATACATAGTCCTGACCCCACACTAAGATCGAGTCTTGTGTCGTGGGTATCAGGAACTACGAGAGACTTTTCGGTCTCACAAACACCCAGACCCGGAAGAAATATTTGTGGGCCGCACAAACATTTCTCTCGGTGCGGGGATCGAACCCGCGGCCTCTCGTTTCACAGGCGGCGTCTAACCAACTGCGCCACGGAGGCTGTCGAAAGTACCACCACAATGTCTATTTCTGCTGTCAAACTACAGTATAAAAGAAATCTTGTATTCCGAATTGAAAGACATAGTAGCCAAATTCACTACCGGACATATTGAGCCTGAACATTTTATGTCTCAGGATGGTGAGTGCAGTGGAATGCCAAGAATTGCTTTGTAGTTCATGGTATTGTATGGTTTTGATACTGTCCATGAGCGGTCATATCGCTTACCATCAGGCGAATGGCATGATCGCCATACATTGTAATAAAAAAAGGTACAAATGGATTGCGCAATTTTAAGAGGTCTTTGCCATATTTGAAACATTATAGTAATAAAAGTTTTAGATAAAAGATTGTCCCCTACAAAGGGTAAATATGGTTAGGCTTCAGCTGGACCTTAAGCAATTTAATAGGTGATAGGTTTCTCGCAAACAAAGGGCCGTATAGACAGGTCAATTGAATTGTCTCTTTCTCCTGCTAAGCAACAATGTGTGGGGACCATCGTGTTCCGGCTTGGAGGACATTGTAGTCAGTGATTGTTAGGCATAAAAATAAACACTTAATATCACTTAATGTTTATAAATCGGTCATTTTAAGACGAGGGAAATACTCATATCCTTAAAAAAATACTCATAGAAAACGCTAGATTAATACTTTTTAATTGCATCAGTAGTTATAATAGGTTAAGGATAACAATACATTTCCAAAAGAGTCCCTGTATTCTGACTATAGTCTTTTTATCTATTTTGTATCTGTCAGTGGATTCAACATATGACAAACTTAACAAACTGGCTGGTAGCGGTTGGAGACGATGGGCTGAAGATCGAGCCCAGTGGCGTGACATAGTAGAGGCCTATGTCCAGCAGTGGACGCGAATAGGCTGATGATGATGATAATGATGATAATTTATTCCATTCAGTGATACTTTTAAGAATTTGGGTGTAATCATCGACAAAAACCTATCCTATCCTGGGGTCCCCAATTGCAACAAGTAAGTCGCAAATTGTTTGCTGCAGCGGGGTCCTTGCGGAGATTGCGGAATTTTCTACCGATTTCTACGAAAATCGCACTGGTTCAATCTCTTCTTTTTCACCTCCTTGATTATGCTGATGCTAGCTACCTCGACCTCACCGAAGCCCAAATGGAAAAACTTGAGAGACTTCAGAATTTCTGCATTAGATTCATATTTGGTCTTCGCAAATATGACCATGTTTCCGAATATCGTATCAAACTCAAGTGGCTATCAATACGTTTTCGCCGTAATACTCGAATTCTTTCCCTTTTATACGGTATTTTGAACAATCCCTCTAGCCCCCACTATCTTAAAAACCGTTTTAAATTCCTCGGTCAAACTCATGCACGAACTCTTAGATCAACAGAAAATTTGATCCTAGAGATTCCCAAGCACAGCACATCATTTCTAAGCAAATCCTTTACAGTTCATGCTGCTCGCTTGTGGAACGAATTACCATTGTATGTCAGACAAGCTAAGTCATTACCAAGTTTTAAGAGACTTGTTAAGATACACTATCTCTCACTGCAGTAACGTATTATCCTGTTATATATATATTTCTGATCCTCTTTACTTATATCATCATTATAGTTAGCTCAATATATATTAGTATGTATGTATGTATGTATGTTTGTATGTATGTTTGTATGTATGTTTGTGTGTATTTATATTATGTAAATTAATATAATATAGCATGTACATCAATTATTATTATTATTGTTTATTCTCACACTATTTGCACTACCCTATATTTCAATTTCTCAAATATCCAGTCCATCCAAAGGTTGCCTTATAAGGCCGCCTATTGTAACCATGCCTTTAGTTTTTAAGTATTTTGTATGCGTCTTTCATTTTGGTGTACAATAAAGCATATATAAATAAATAATGATAAACTTAAAAAATACAAAAATCATGTTTCACCAATCCCAACCCGGTGTCGCATAAAACTATGCATAAAACACATCACAGTAATACAATAAGTTCGTAGCCGTGTGAAAAGGGACTTAGGAGTATGACTAAGCGACCCACTTTCGGCTCTTATGTTTCCGACATAGAACATGCTAATACGTCGTAGACACGATAAGTGTTTTAGTATAAATAAGTGCTAATGTTGCCTATATTTATTTTGGGTGGTGAATAAATTGGATGGTTCTAAGTGGTAGAGCATGCTGAAAAGAGTGTTGAATATAGAATAAATCATTTACGCACCTCTTTTCATCTCTGTATCAGCCTAGATTCGACTATATCTATACACAATTTGTATAAAGAGATGAAAAATAAATAAATAAATAAATGGGCCGGAGTGATACAACAGTCTTAGAGAAACTCGGATGAGGCCATAAAAATACTCATACTATATTTTTTTAAAGTTCTTACTTTGAAGATCCTTAGAATATTACGACTAGGGTTTTAGAATTCCCGAAAAAAATATTTGAATTATTTGAAAATAAAAATGATGACATAACAATTTCCCCGAAAGTCCCCGAACTCGAGACAACTAAGATTACGGAAAATCCCAAGACATCCCGGGACCCAAACTCTAATTATGACCTTGTCATGAACGTGTAATTATATAAAAATTCTCATTAATAATCACCCCACAACCCATTAAACTATTTGGCAACCAACTATTGATTCTTGTAATAAATTCCAAAGAAAAGTTTTTCTCCAATACTTTCATGCCGACATGTCATAGTCTCAGTAATGCTCATAGGCACAAACAAACCGACAAGTCCCATCTGTCTCACTGGCGCAGTGTTGCATTACCGACCACAGATTCATACGCCCCGTGGAGATTCGCGGAGACGTGCGGCGTCGGGTTACGCGCCTAGTCAATAAAGAGACCTCTCGGCTCGTGTTTCGAATAAAAATCCTGTTACTCGGGGACTTTTCTTTGTTGAGGCTCTTTTAGGAGAGCGCGTTTGGACCTTGCTTTGATAGTTTGAAGTGTAAGATTAAATAATAATTTATTGTAGGTCGTAATTATTTTGATAATAAAGTTTATTCAGTCGCATAGATTGCGTGGCGAGAGATAGTCGTGCGTACAATTAAATAAAACTACTTATTTACTGATAAAAGATTGAACACCTGGCCGGACGGCCGCCCGGCCGGCCTTTTGTTCTTAATGAGCAACATTGTAACTAATAGTTATTCGATTGAATGTGATGTTATTGACGATATTATGCATTCTGAATCGGAGAAATCTATAAATGATCAAGAAATGGAAGAGGAAAGTTTGGGTATTGGAGGTAAAAGAGTCAGAGATGAAGATTCGTCTGGAAGCTGGACTGCCGTTACCAGACAAAAGAAGAATAAATTATCAGCAAAAAGTCACACCTTGGAGGAAGAAAGAGGTAATAGTGAAAAAATTGAAGTTAGTATAACAAACAATGAGATGTTCCCCAAACAATTTGCCCTTGCAAAATTATTCGGTGTTCATAAAATACAAGGAATAGAACGGGTTAAATATATTAACCCATATAAATTATTAATTACATTTGAAGAAGAATCACATACCAACTATTTCATGATGAATAAAGATTTTGCACACTTAGGTTGGAAATGCCAAAAAACATCGGAGATTGGTGTAACGTATGGAATTATACGGGATATTGAAGTTGACCTGTCTATACAAGACTTCTTGGATAGTGTCCGGTGTGATACTGAAATATTATCAGCAATACGCCTAAACCGAAGGAACAAATCAACCAATAATACGGAGGATAAGTCTACAGGATGGATACCGAGTGAAGCATTACGAATTTGCTTTAAGGGCGCATCGTTACCACCATTTATTTATATATATAACATGCGAATCAAAGTGGAGAAGTACATTTTCCCTGTCACACAATGCTCCAAATGTTGGAGATACGGCCACATCAATAAATATTGTCCTTCTAAAAAAGTTTTCTGTCCCAAATGTGGACAGAATCATGATAACTGCGAGACAAAAACTATGACATGTGTCAATTGTAAGGGAAACCATTTAGCTTTGGATAAAACATGCCCAGTGTATATCAAAGAAAAGAATATTCGTTATTTGATGGCGGAATTTAATTGTACTTACCGGAAAGCCTTAACTCTGTATGTTCCCCCCTCTCCCACACCACGACAACAACCCCAGATTTATAAGATTTATAAGATTAAAGATATCTTTTTAAGAAAGATTCATTAGAAAATAAGATTCAAAAGGCAGTAAAAATTTTATTAGAGTGGATCATATTTTTAGTAGTTCGTAACGTATCAGATAGCACTAGTTTGTATAATTTCATCAGTGGATTCTCATAGATTTAGTAAATGCAAATTAAACATTGTTCAGTGGAACGCACAAAGCCTTAAACCTAAATTAATACTATTAGAACAACTTTTAACCCAGGAGAAAATTCATATTGCAGTACTAAGTGAAACATGGCTAGAATTAACGACTAATTTGACAATTAAAGATTATAATATTGAACGACAAGATCGAGATGACGGATATGGAGGTGTCGCTATTATTACTCACAAATCTATTAAAACACAATTACATCATATACAAAATCATAATCGTGGAATTGAGTTAATACATATCGAGTTGTTCAATTGTCCTGACCTCCAACATATCATATCTTTATACTGTCCATCAACAGTACACACGATATCGAGCGACTGGGACTTTGTGTTTTCTATGCGAAGTAGCAAAACATTAGTGTTGGGGGATTTTAACGGTCACCACTCAACCTGGTCTTACAAAACAGACCAAAGAGGATCACAAATATTTGATTCTGTACTAAATTATAACTTCATTTGTTTAAACGATGGCACTACAACGCGTATGAGACTAGTTAATGGTGTATTGCAGCAATCTGCGCCCGACATATCTTTTATTTCTAGTGATGTAGCTTTTAAATATAATTGGAGGGTTACCAATGAGTCTCTTGGCAGTGACCACTTGATAATCATAATATCACACGAATTAAATAGACCGCAAAAGAGGATCCGCGAAAGAAATTTTAAAAAGGCTCATTGGTTGAATTATACTTCATATATAGAAAATGTTATTATTAATTCTGAATTGCCGGATGATCCTCAGACGGGATACGATTTTTTTGAAAACACCTTACAAGAAGCAGCCAATTTACATATACCAAATGTTGATATACCACAACATGTAAATAATAAATTTAAGCCTAAGCCATATTGGAATGCTAACATTTCCAAGTCAGTAGGTGAACGTAGATTAGCATTAGCCAGATTTAGACGGAATCCCACTCCTCATAATTATAAACTGCTTCAGGATAAAATTCGAGAATCGCAAAGATTAATACGCAAGGCAAAATGCGAATCCTGGCAACAATTCTGTTCAACTATTGATGATATCAATACGGCTAATGACATGTGGCGTAAAATGAAATGGGTTAAAGGATACGCATCGAAATCACCAAGCATTAATACAAAGGTAGCAGAAAGGGTATTGAAAGATTTAACTCCCGATTTTGTTTCATTACCCAAACCTACTTTCTCATCTTCTAATTTAGAATTGGAATCAGAAATTACTGTTAAAGAATAATAATTAAATAAGTAATAATATATAATAATTCAATAAGTTTTTCAATGATGGATATACACCAATTCAATGGAGGAATATTCAAATTATTACTGTTCCGAAACCAGGACGTCCCAGGGGCCTTGCCTCTTCTCTTCGTCCCATTTCACTTATCTCTTGCATATGCAAAACGTTTCACTGTATTCTACAAAAACGGCTAGAATGGTATGTTGAAAGAAAAATTTTTTTAGCGATAACACTATAGGATTCCGTAAGACAAGATCCTGTCTGAATAACTTAATGGAATTAATTTCTAAAATTCAATTAGGATTTTCTACAAATTTATTGACAGTAGGTTGTTTTGTAGACATTAACAATGCATATAACAATGTAGATGTTAATCAACTAGTTCTCATTTTAGACAAAATTAGCGTCGGTGGTAAATTATGCTCATACTTATGGAATTTTTTAAAAGAGAGATTTATTAAATATTCTGGTAACAACTTTGAACTCTGTAGAACTACCGGTCGAGGTTTGGCGCAAGGAGATCCTCTTTCACCTCTTCTGTTCAATATAGCCACTCACGATATCTGCAAAACCATCACAAATGTTGGTATCTCGCAATATGCCGACGATTTCGTTATATTTATGTCGGGCAATGATGTTGACTCAATCACTAAGGAACTACAGGATGCAATAAATAAATTTAATCTGTTAATATCAAATTTGGGTTTAGACGTGTCGACTAATAAAACTAAGATCTGTATTTTTAAAAAAGGCAAATGTAACTTACCTATCAAATTATATATTGACAATTGTAATATAAAAATAGAAAATGAAGTGAAGTACTTGGGTATGTGGCTAGACTGCTCACTTAGATGGAGGAAACATATCGATGAGTTAATCAGGAAAGTATCGAAATATTTAAATTTATTAAAACTTCTTGCGGGACCGTCTTGGGGAGTCCACCCAAAACATTTAAGACGTTTGTATATTGCTATAATTAGAAGTAGACTGGATTACGGTAGTTTCTTATATGATTGCAGTTTCAAATGTCACTTAGCAAAACTTGATAAAATTCAAAATCAAGCTCTTAGATTAATAGGATGCTTTGTTAGAACCACTCCAATTCAGGTTATGGAAGCCGAACTCAGTTTACCCCCTCTAACAATTCGTAGAAGATATTTGGCCGCAAAATCTTGTCTTAAATCTAAATCTTTGTTAAGCAATAAGTCAAGTGATCTTCTTGAGTTACTATCAACTACCGCTCATTCTCAGTATTGGCGAGTAAGAAAACAGCCACTATTAGTGTCAGTGTACAATATTTATAAAAGTTTGCCAATTCACAGTGTTACCCAATATGAATATTTCTCTTTGGATACTTGGGCTAGTAATATTGACATGGTTAAAAATGTTAAAACCTATATAAATGCTGTTGATATGCCTAAAAGTAAATATGAAACTAGTAAACTGAAAAATATCTGTATACAGTTAATGAACAATATTACGATAGCTACAAAATTTTTACAGATGGTTCCAAGCAAGGTACTCAAGGAGGTGCTGCTTTTTTTGATCCACAAAACAACACATCAGCCAGATTTAGTATTGAGTCTAATATCTCCATTATGTACTTAGAATTAATAGCCATACTAGAAGCTTGTTCTTATATTAATTCCATTGGATTTGATAAATTCGTGATTTTAAGCGATTCCAAAAGTGCTCTTTTATACTTGGCTCGGTGCACCTCGTATTTACGAAGCATACCGATAGCTTACCAGATACTAGACTTAATGCATAAATTTGAATCCAGCTCAAAGACGGTCATTTTGCAGTGGATTCCGTCCCATGTTAAGATAGAAGGAAACGACACGGCTGATAGGTTAGCTAGAGAGGCAGTAAGTGACGGAATTCCAATAGGGATAACGCCATTGTATTCCGATTATTTAAACTTATTGAAACAACACTGTTTTGAAATTTGGAATGAACATTTTAAAGTATTATCGACACAAAAGGGAACATGGTTTAAAACCATTCAACCACAAATTCCCAAAAATAATTGGATAGACGAAAGCTCCTTAAACAGGAACACTCTTATCACCGCGTTAAGAATTAGATCGGGACATATTCCTTTAAATCAATTTAGATATCTTATGAGGTTGTGTAGGTCGCCGAACTGCGACGAATGTGGAACTGTTGAGGATGTTCAACATATCCTACTGGAATGTAAAAAAAATAATTATTTAAGAAGAAAGCTGTTTGAATCTCAATTGGGATTTAATGTTGGTTTATGTAATAGTATTTTAGCTTGTCCGGCAACAGAAAAATTTAGACTATTATGTAAATTAGCACACATATGTTTAAGATAAGTTTAGTTTTATATGTAAGTTAATAATTACGGTTTGAAATTAGATGATAAGTTTGTAGTAGTTTTGTGATGATTTTATAGGGCGTCATTGTTGCTAAGCGATAAAGCCCTTAAATAAAGAGAAAAAAAAAAAAAAAAAGTTTATTTGAGAATTATGGTGACAATTTGTATAACATACTATATCAGAGCGGTTTATAAATTTTTATGATATGTAAAGTCTGCGAAATCGCGATAGACCAGCGTGGTGGACTATATGGGCCTAACAATATTTTCATCATTATTCTACATAAAATATATTTATATGAAGTACAATGGGCGCCGTTTTTGCATTAGGCAATCTCTTCCAGGCCTTTGGATGGCGATAAGAGAAAGGAGAGAGAAAGGGCAGTCATCGGTGAAGTCGTTTCTTTTTTTTTTTTTTTTGTTGCTTTGAATGGCGAGACGAGCAAGCCGTTCGCCTGATGGTAAGCGATACGACCGCTCATGAACAGTAGCAATATTCCACTGCGCTCGCCATCCTGAGACATAAGATGTTAAGTCTCAATATGTCCAGTAGTTGCTCTGGCTACAATGTCCTTCAATCCGAAACACAACAGTGCATTTAAGCAGTGTTGTTTCACGGGAGAAATAGACATTGCGGTGGTACCTACCCAGATGGCTTCTCACATATGAGAGACCTACCACCAGTTAAAGTTGTGACTAATATTTCCTTGCCATCAATATAAAGATAATCTTTCAGTACAACATAGCGTTGTTATAAAATACTACAATAAAAAAAAACTTGACAAGACTACCTGACATCTAACACACAAATAACCTAAACCTTTCAACAGATCGGCTGAGAATTAATTAAGATCCGAATGAGTTTAATAATTCAGGAAGAGTGGTGGGCTGGCTCGGCGCGATAAAGAAGGCTCGTTAGCGCCGGCACGTGACGCCCTGGGTAAACTCACAAATGAGATGGTGATAAGAAGGTATGAGCGTAAGCCTCGGTACTGGTGGTTTTCTGAAAGGATAGATTTATGGAAAATGATTTTCTAGTACTTTTACTTCGATAACTGTGCGTAGAAGGCATTTAAATAATAATAATAAATATACCCAAAAGTTACATGCATAGTAAGCTACACTACCGCTCATAGGCAGTAGCAAAACCAAACAGCACCATGAATTTCAAAGCGGAATGCAAAACAATGCTTGGCATTCCACTACGCACGAGATGTTTAGTCTCATTATGCCCAGTAGGTACTCTGGCTACAATGTTCTTGAAACCGAAACGTAATAGTGCATTTACACTGCTGTTTGACGGCAGAAATAGATATTGCGGTGGTACCTACTCAAGCGGCCTCTCACATATGAGATACCTAGCACCAATAATTGTTATATTTCTATTTTTTTTTATAACATAATTAACGCGTACTTAAATGCTGTATACTTACGCCTTTATTCACGAGATTAACTATCTAAATACGTGATAAATAACAAAAGAGATAATTGAAACTTACTACAAATATGTTGATAGTCCTATAAAAATAAACAAGAAAACTACTAATGAAAAATAAACACAGTATAACCATGGCTTGGAATGGATTATCCATAAACAAAGTTGGGCGTTTGATTTATTAGATAGGTCATGACGTGCGACATACAGCGGATTGTACAATCGGTGCCGCAGCTGATGTGCCGGCTGAGTGGAGCTCACAAATAAAATTGGGATAGGCGGGAGCCATGTTTAGAGCTAAAATTGGCTAGTGTAAAAATGTGTGAATTTTGTAGAGAATTCCTAGACAAGAAGCTATATTGGTAGAGTATATTGGCTTTGTTATTATTGTTTTAACCATAGAACAGGTACAATACGAGACTTCTCTAAGGATTTACACGGGTGACAGCCTCCGTGTCGCAATCGGTATCGCCACGTGTGAAACGAGAGGCCGCGGGTTCGATAACCACACTCTTATGGATTCTTGTGAGACCGAAAAGTCTCACGTAGTTACTGATACCCACGACACAAGACTCGATCTTAGTGTGGGGTCAGGACTAAGTGTGGATGTAGGGTGTCACTTATTTATTATTAAATATGTCGGCATCTGTTAAGGCGGCCTGCATCCAGAAATTTATTAAATTCTTTATAAAGTCGTGTGTGCACTTCAATTTATTCTGCATTTTTAACATTAAATGATCTGTCTGCTTGAATGCATCTGCGGGATGCACAATGAGTTCCTGAACAAAACTATAATTTCAATGAAAGTCTTGTAAGTTTTTTTGTGTTATTAGTGTTATCATTATTTGAGTTTGATATACTATTCCGTGTTAGCTTTTAACCCCTTACGCTTTAAATTGCCCTCTGTTAATTCTTTTCTTAAATCCATCCGATGGTTGTTTTTTTTTATTGCATTGAATGACGAGACGAGCACGCCGTTCGCCTGATGGTAAGCGATACGACCGCTCATAAACAGTAGCAACATTCCACTGCGCTCATCATCCTGAGACATAAGATGTTAAGTCTCAATATGTCCAGTAGTTACTCTGGCTACAATGTCCTTCAATCCGAAACACAACAGTGCATTTACACTGCTGTTTTACGGGAGAAATAGACATTGCGGTGGTACCTACCCAGATGGCCTCTCACATATGAAAGACCTACCACCAGTAAGTCATTGTCTTTGTACGACAAGACTGCCAATTGTACTTTTTATGTTTGTGTTTCGTTTTTATTTGTATTTTTTTGTGTCGGCAATAAAGTGTACATAAATAATAAATAGTCTAAGGACTATTTAAATATAATATTGCAATCGCAGATAAAGGAATATTCCTCTCTGTAGGGGAGAACAGACTGTCACCGAGCATTAGCTCATCCCACTGAATCCACCCAAAAATAACAGATTGAAACACGCTCTCCAAATCGATAAAAACACGCAAAAGATTTACTCTCACTAATAGAATATAAATAATTAGAAAAATCTAATTTATTCTGTATCAGCCCATATACATCCCACTGCAGGGCACGGGCCTACTCTACAATCGAGAGTACGATTGAGAGTGGTTAGGCCATATAGTCCATCACGCTGGCCTAGTGCGGGTTGGCGGACTTACATACCATATATTTTTTTTATAAATCGCTATGGTATGCAGGTTTCCTCACGATGTTTTCCTTCACCGTTTTAGTGCGTGGTGATTGACTATCAATACACTTATGACTCCGAAAAGTCAGAGGTGTGCCCTGGGATTTGAACCCGCGACCACCGTGAACATGTTGGCAGTCGCGTTTAGTCCGTTTACCAACAGGCCACCACGCACTTTTTAATCTAATTTATTAGAATTATATTATTCGACAGCCTCCGTGGCGCAGTTGGTTAGACTACAGCTGTAAAACGAGAGGCCGCGGGTTCGATCCCCGCACCGGAACATATATTTGTGATCCATCCATCCATCCATCAGCCAAAGGAAGTCCACTGCTGAACATAGGCCTCCCCCAATGATTTCCACAGAGACCTGTTGGAGGCAGCCTGCATCCAGCGACGTCCCGCGACCTTTACCAGGTCGTCGGACCAAACGTCGACGTCGAAATTGTTTCGGGTTTGGGTGTTTGTGAGACCGAAAAGTCTCTCGTAGTTTCTGATACCCACGACACAAGACTTAATTGATCTAAATGTGGGGTCAGAACTATTTATGTGACTGTTGGGTGTATTTATTATAGCAAAGTGTCCGACATGAGCCTACAAGGTCGAAGGACGACCCGGCTAAGGTTGTAGGCAGTCGCTGGATGCATGCCGCTTCCAACAGGTCGATATGGAGATCTTTGGGGGAGGCCATGTTCGGCAGTGGACTTCCTGTTGCTTTAATAATAAGTACAAAATTTCTTACGTTACAAATCTTTAATGAACGTATCCTAAAAAATAAAATTTTCTTAGGTCGCACTAATTCTAAACGTGCTATTTATTCTTTATTTTGTTTTGCCTCTAACACTGTAATTCTATTTACTGTGTACAGTAAAGAATTAAATTAAAAAAAAAAACCACAAGCTTCATTTGCAAGCCACACCAATAAGCAGGACATTGATCTTGAAAGCTGAAGTTATTTCCATAAGAGAATAACAAAATTTCCCCGCTCAATGAGTATGAATGAAATGGCAATAATTCCCGATAACGAGTTGGCATCGCATACGGCGCTATACGTCGACCGGCTCACGTCATTGCAATGTATTGCGTTAGGTCGGGGTGGGTTTGTGAGCGGATTTTAGTACACAAATAGTCCTTATATACAGAATAATGACCTTGATATTGACGAGGTTGTCTCTTATTAGGATAATGACCTTCAAGATTGTACGGTATCGTCAGTATATCCGTTTCTTATAATTGTGTAGATGTGAGATCGTTGCTTCAAAACACTTCCTATTTAAAAAGCTGGATACTAATTGGCATTTCGTGAGCGTGCTATATGTATGTCTCGTTTTTTTTTCATATCATACTTTATGTCTTTTCTTTTTCTTGTGACAATTCCTTTTTGTACTTTCTTGGTGTGTGCCAATAAATCACTATTATTTCTTTCCTTCTTTAATGTATAAGCATTAGATCCTCGGTAAGACTCCGTAAGCATATTTTGTAACTTCCAAAATCATTCATTTTCCATTATAAATTATATATCCTCTAATCATTAATGCAGTGATATTATATTTTGGTATCTAGTATTTACTGACTGAAATTTGGGTATTTTTATGTCTGCTAATGGGAATTTGACGTTTCGATGATGACCATGGCAATAGATAGGGCGGCCTAATGTACTTGCCATGGCGTTAAGTATTTCAAAATATTAACTGGTTATATTAAAACATGCATAAAAATTTCAAAGGAAGAAGCACTTAACATGCAAGAAACATATTGGAATAAAAAACAATATTAAAGAAAAGTTTAGGTGAATGGATAAAAGACGCGTATGTAAGAAAACTATTATAACCTACTAATATAAAATCTTACATCATACGTGATATTAAAAGTTAATGCAAAACACGCCTTAGTCCGTCGCGTTAAGTTAGTAATTCGATTGCCCGCGCCTCCACGATATGACATTATGGCAAGTTTCCAAGACATTTCCCTTCATCAATACGAAGTTAAGTTAGCGAAAAAGTCCGATGTCACGGTAGAAAAGTCTCTAACTTACGTTCGTATTGAGTTAATAACTTAGTAAGTGTGTTTTATAAGCTGAGTGTGTAGTTTGTCTTGTTTATCTTCACAGAGAACACCCAAGCTGATCTATATTTCACGGGTTCGATCCCTGCATCGTAGCAAATATTTGAGTGATCCATAGGTATATTAAAGACGCAGGCATAATCCCTTTTTTATTTTGGCACATTGAAGTAACTACAATCATGTCAATCGGTACAAGGTCTGTTCATTGATAGATTCAATCAAATGTTTAGTGTTTCAGGTCTGGGTGTTTGTGAGACCGAAAAGTCTCTCGTAGTTCCTGATACCCACAACATAAGACTCGATCTTAGTGTGAAGTGTTGGGTGTATTTATTTGTTTATTTAGTAGGTGAGTCTTTGCAATTCCATTTCGTGATTCGACTGAGAAACACGCATATTAAGTGACCACAGTACATAAAACGTCCCAAGAAGGCGCTAGTACTGTGAATATTCTTAAAGGAGACCTATGTTTAGAGTGGTCTTGCAATGTTTGAACATGGAAAACAAGAAAGTATTAATACTTTCCTAACCGACATTATATTACTCCTGAAAAAACACAACGTTAAATAGTTTATTACGTTCAAGCGAATGTAACACATTGCAATAAAACTACCAATTTTATTGCGGTTTGGGTTTATTTGTGGGCTGATCGTCAAGTTTGATTCTATCTCTTTCACATCCGCACATTTTTGTATTGCCTTCACACTCTTATAATAATAATAGGGTCAATTTTCAAATTTAGAACTGTATTGGAATTTTTATATCATGTGGATTGGAAATGTAATTATGAGTTAAAAAGTATCTTTGATCCTTTTAATAATTGACTATTCATTTGTTTTATTTAGTCTGGCACCCGCAATGGGTGGCATTTTACAGTAGGCACGTGGTCTAATGTGAAACGTATCGTAAAATTATTATTATAATATTCGTCTTAATTCAGTGCACTCAATAATCGAGTGTCCGATTGAGAGAGTAATCCGATTAGGACTATAGTCCATGGTCATATTATTATTATTGATTTATTATAATTAGTCGCTCGCAGTCCGACCACACCCGTAGCTTTGGCGTCGCGTTATTTGCATATTATCAACACCCGAATAACACTAAATATAAGCTGATTGTTTATTGAAATATTGTTGTATTAAATTGAATGGATTAATCCCTGTTGTTTATTACTGTAGCTCCTATGATGTTAGGAATGTATGGCTATAGGAATATACAGACATTTGACCGAGGTTTATTACCTGTATAGATGTTTAACTGTGGTTTATCGCCTCATCAAAGTTAGAAGATATGGACTATCGTGCATAAATGTGTTAACTTGTCCAGTGCAGAACATTGGTATTTTAAGTTAGGTGTTAATAAAAGTATTGTAATAATAATTAGAAAATGTTATGTAGATAAAGATTGAAAAATAAAAGATGTTGACTGACACGGGTGTATATTTTAAGTACTGTAACTAAGGCTAGAAAACAAAAATATATTATCAAAATTAGAACTTAAAACCTTTTTCTGCTCTCCAGGTTACATTTCTCCAACAAAAAGAAAATTGTCCTAATACTCAGTACTTGGTATAAACATTTTATATTAGAATGTTATTTTGTTAATTACGTTATGCATTCACGACTTAGACACTCCTGTTATGTTTTTTTCAGTGGCATATTTTCATTGACATCAATTTTATTGCGTTATTTTTGTTCTATTTTTATAAATTAGGTTTTGCCATACATACGATCCCGTTTAATTTTTCCTGAGTGACGAATTTCTTTGTTTAGTTAAGATGGTATTAAAAAAGTACTTGCCAATGTCCCTCAGCGAATCCCGGTGAATTCCTAATAAAAAAAAAAAATTATATCTGAATGAATATGCCTTTGACCACGCGGAAGACCTAGACGCAGGTGACGGGATGAATTGGATGCCTGTTGGAAGGATTGGTCATACAAAGCCCTTGACCGGGATGCATGGAAAGCGGAAAGAGAGGCCTTTGCCAGTGGAATGGTACAGGCTCATAATAATAATAATAATTTGAATGAAGAATCAAACCAAAGACCTCAAGTTACAAACGTCATATCCATACAATATATACAAAAATACCGACAAGGCCATATCTCACAAGTAATGAATAAAATTTGTAAATTAAATTAAAAACCAGTTAAGCATAATATACGGACATTTAATATTTCAAATGCAAGTTATCCACACTTTCCCCCGCATATTTTAAAGTTACAGTGCAGCAAACGTATCTGTGTAACGAGTTGTGACTATTTACTGTTATATTTAATAGGTACAATAATATGGTTTTATTTTTAGATAACCATTTGCAACGGCTATATTTCATGGATATTCTTCTAGTTACAAAATTCAAAGGGTTTATTGGTATTATCGTCGTTTATAAATATCTCATAGAGTGGTTTCGTTATCTTGCTGTTTAAGCATACAACCTGACACGACATACTACACAACTACACATACTGCCATGCCATAAAACTACTTACATTAATACAAAACCATTAAACCCATCACAAAAATAGCCGATGAAATATACCAAGGTCACACTAACCTTGAGCCCCCAACAATACCCAAACAAATTAGTCTAACTGTACCTCATTAGACATAAATAACGAACGTGAGTCAATGGGTTCAGATGTGAACATTACGGCTTCAAATTGAAAAATGGACAACAAATTGACGGCATTTGTTAGATTCCCACGCGTTTTCACACCAGATAACCGGTTATTAATTTTATTTTAAGGAGGATTAATTGTCGTTGGATGTGGATTAGGGAGTTTTTGGAGGCCTAAGTTTAGTAACTACCTGAGGGCGAGAAGAGAGATGAAAAGAAAAAAAGGATACATTGTCTATGAATGATGTCCGTTTGACGAAGAAAAAAAAATGACACTATTACAGCACAAGTACAAAACGTAGAATAATAACAAAAAAAAAAACATAAACAAAAGACGATAATGTCAAAGCGAAATGAACAACAAAAATAGACGTATTTTAATAAGTACAATAATTCGCAAACGTGCCAAGGAAATACCATTTCAGCATTATTGCTGCATTGTCATTGAAATTACAACATAGAGCTGATTTTTAGAGACAACAAAAAATGAAGTGACGTCGAACAGTTTTATACTTGAAAAAGTTAGCTAAGGGTCTGATTTGATTTAATTTGACTTGGATTCTTGGAAGCCTGTATTCCGCAGCGGATTCCCTGTCCTTGGAGATAGAAAGAGGGAGATAATGTAAGGAATTTGTCTTTTTGGTGCTTTATCTATATTTTGGGCAGTATCCCCCTACGTGTCAAG
Organism: Hyles vespertilio; assembly: GCA_009982885.2. Taxonomy (NCBI): domain Eukaryota; kingdom Metazoa; phylum Arthropoda; class Insecta; order Lepidoptera; family Sphingidae; genus Hyles; species Hyles vespertilio. The sequence continues at coordinate 22,401,235 of CM042807.1, forward strand.
AATGCTCTTAATATGGATATGTCTTATTTATAAAATTCTCCAACCAAGCAGTACTAAACCATACATCATTATCCACCACAGACTAACGTCTTCAAGTTAATTTCCTTTCTATCATTCCACACTGCTGACTTATAGAAACGCATTACGGATAATAACTTCACAATTTATATGACGCTAATGTCCCACGGTTTTTACTCTTGTGTAATATTTTAAAAGGTGTTCTGAATGGAATTTTAGATTAGGATATTTAGTGATTCTTGTTTGGTAGCAATTTTGTGGTATTATTTAGTAACATTCATACATAAATTCACACTTTTTTACCTCAGAAGGAGTAGGCAGAGGTGCCAGGGCACCCACATTTCGCCTTGTACATTCCGCCCCACGATGTTATATGGGGCGAGCCTAATAGAAAAATCCAATATCACTTTTTCCGACCCGGGATATACCTGTGTATCAACAGAACTATGCTGCAGCAGTTCGATATATTTTTGGTTTTGATTCTCTCATTACTATGTCAAATGACAATTATTGATAATCTTTTACGTCAATGTATACTAGATCTGACCCAAACTACCAATAAAATTTATAGAGGTGACGAATGAAAATATCGGACAGCTGGTCAAAAATATTAGCAGAGTATTTATGATGAAAATACGTTGAGCTGTGTCGAATAAAAAGGGTAAATGAAATTTCTAAAGCTTGCGGTGGATATTTCGCTTCACGTGGAATATTAATTTCATCCACTATAAATACTGGAAATAAAACGCTTCAGCTTGTATCTACGGGCCGTTGATATAATCCACATATTGTATAGTTTTTTACGTTCCATAATTCCAAAGAGGGCTAGTTTATCGTCATTCTGGGAACTCTAGTCCCGAAACACATATTTGTGTGTATTTTTCTGCAGCTGTAGTAGTAGTAAGTGCATTATGGCACGTAGGCTTCTCCCAGGATTTCCATGGAGATCTGAGGAAGCAGCCTACATTCAGCGACACGCATTTAAATAAACATTAAGAATAATACTCTTAAATACAACAGTCACATACAATAACCCACATCAAGATCAATTAAGTCTTGTGTCGTGGTTCTCAGGAACTACAAATACTTATGCATTGAGGTTTTATTTTACTTAAAAGTATCTAGGGCGGTCATCACGGAAAAATCTATGCGCCCTGGACACTTACTACCAAGGACGCAGGAAACCAGGGGACCGAGAAGGAATATAGTGTGACTGTATTCTGAATCAACCCATATACGTCCCACTGCAGGGCACAGGCCTCAACAATCGAGAATACGATTGAGAGGGTATAAATATTTAATCATATATATTGGTATTAGTGGATTAAGATATATAGTGACTGCTTGGAGTGAAAGAAATACACACAAGAATAGCAATATATTTATGCTCTTTTTATATAGAATTTTGTTAATGCATATAAAATTTTATCTAACCGAAAAACAGAAAATCCGCCCCAGAAACAGTGACGTCAGAATACGTAAAATGAAATGGCACGCTTTCGCATTTATTGTCATGCATTTACAATCTCGCGAATTTAGTAAAGTTAACTTTAACCGGAATATATTTGGCGCTTATCAAAATTATGTAATGTACGGTGAGAGGATAATAACTTTGGCGCAAGTCCAGACTGTTCCCGTGCGAACGAACAATTAAAAGTGAAATTGCAGAGATCCAAAATATTCATAATGTAAATAGCGCTATCAGAATCGTGTTTCGTATTAAAATATGTATCACTCTGCTATTCTGAATTAAAAAAAACCTTTTTTTATGATATAATGTATAACACAAATAAATATATCGCGAAATATTTTAGGAAACTGGGTATATTTTTGTAGTGTATTTATAATATGTACATACATACATGATCACTCTTTCATTTTATGTCCTATTATCGTTAAATTACTCAGTTATATTGTCCGGCATAATTGTGCCGATTGGCAAGAGAAAATTGCATGTTACTAATCCGCGCTGTACAATTACCAACAGCTGCAGAAAAGTCCAATTCCCGCCCCAAATTTCGAAAATAAACTTCCAATTCCATACAAGAAATCACGTAGGAGAAACGAAACGATTTAAAGCCAGGTGTTATGACCCCGATTATTGAGCCTTAAATATGTATTTTTTATTGGTTTGATCCAATAAACTTTCGATACAAAAGTAATGCTCAATTTATGAACTCTGACAAGGAAGTCTTCAGATATAAAACGTGTTTTATATTTTTTTGAAAAATTTAAACAAAATTTTATCGAATTTATTTTCTTTTGTAACCATATTCTGTTTGGGTTGCTACAATACGGAGACTGATTTGATCAGGTATTTTGTTTATCAAAGAACAAAATGACTTTTGTAGCCTGATAGCGTTCACATAAAAGCCTGGATTCGTTTTCAATTACCCACTTCCTGTCTCCATGCGTATAAAATATGCCGTCGACGACGCAATAAAATATCGTAAAATAATGAATAATCAAAATAATATTTTCGATCTTTGTGGTATATAGAAATGATAAAAATAAAAAACATAGGTACATCAGTATTTGAACGTTAGTAATATAAAGTACTAGCGGCCCGACCCAGCTTCGTCTGGGTGCATATATTTTTGATTCCACTCCACACCAAATACATGTTGTTTTTCGTATAAAGTCTTGTATGCCTTTTTTTTTTTTTTTTTTTTTTTTATTGCTGTGAATGGCGAGACGAGCTTGCCGTTCGCCTGATGGTAAGCGATGCGACCGCTCATGAACAGAAGCAAAACCAAACAACATCTTGAACTATAAAGCAATGCTTGGCATTCCACTGCGCTCGCCATCCTGAGACATAAGATGTTAAGTCTCAATATGTCCAGTAGTTACTCTGGCTACAATGTCCTTCAATCCGAAACACAACAGTGCATTTAAACTGCTGTTTGACGGGCCTAAACTTGACGTAGCTATCCTACCTACTGTCCGGCTCAATCCCGTCTCATCCACCTGTTCAGTCTCTTCCCAATCCGTCCCGTCCCTTCTCTTTATTATCCATCCCGTTTTATAACGTGCATTTATATTTCGTCCTAACAAATCTGTCATCTATCCCAGCCCTCTCCCGTACCTTCGATTCTATTTTACTTTATGTCCCTTCTCTCCATAAACATCCATATACACCTTATATATAAAATAGGAATGATTAATAGTTAATATGAGACTTACACTGAGATAGCAAAATAATAATTGTCAACGTTACTACTACACTTGATGCATAAACAATAATGATGGCCGACAACTGTGTAGGGAGTGAGAGAAGTCTTATTGTGTGAGAGAAACAGGAAACCGGCTTCGTTCTCATCCCTGTGTGTTATCCATGCTGTTTACTGGGTCAGAAGTGACAACTGTAGACATCTGACGGGGATAACTAATTAAATGACGATTGATCAGTTTTCGACCGGAGAGGAAAAATGATTAAATTACTAAAATGGCTATTAAAAAATAAGGGTTGATCGTAGAAGGGTGAAAATTGAGGATTGTATGTATTTTTGTATGTTGTATTATAAAAAAATAGAAATTAAAAATTTTGTCTAAAAAATAAAAAAAAAATTAATGGTGGACTACCCCTAACATTTAGGGGGATGAAAAATAGATGTTGGCCGATTCTCAGACCTACTGAATATGCTCACAAAATTTCATGAGAATCGGTCAAGCCGTTTCGGAGGAGTATGGCAACGAAAACTGTGACACGAGAATTTTATATATTAGATTTAAATATTTTAAGAGAGTTATCTTAATTTGTTTGAGGGCTTTTGGTTTTTAGTTAAATACACATAGTGCTTCGATCATATCGTCTAATTGTGCCATGGTTTAAGAATGATCAATCGATCGGGCAAACTTCTACTGGTTCAAAATAAAGACTTAATTAAAAGAAGGTTATAATATCGAAGCGTGCAACCGCTACATATGCGTTATCAAAGTAATCCGGAAGACGGGGAATCGTAAAGAGAGTTTATCACTTTCCGCTTCCCTGAATAAGATTCATTAACCTAGAGCGAGTAATTATCATGTTTATAAACATTAAAATTACGGTTACCGACTTTCTCCTAAATTATAATTGATTGAATTCAAGACGTATGTACTAAGCTTCTTCATCAATTAAAAAAGCAGCGTTGTCTATGGACACTATTTAAATTTTAAAATAATTGAACTTAGAACTCGATGTCGTTCCGATACCGGGTTTTTTATATATTTTAATCAGGATTACAATGACATTGGAATGTAAAAATCCGTTTATAAAATCCATCCCATGGTTGTCTGGAAGACATTGCCTTTGAGCGATAAGACCGCCAATTGTACTTTTATGATTGTGATTTTCGTTTTATTTGTATTTTTTTTGTGTGCAATAAAGTGTATAAATAAATAAATAAAACTATAAAAATATCCAGTCCAAAAAACAGACTTAAACACAAAAAGTCTTATAATTCTACCAACCACCACTAAATATACTTACCAAAGTATCTTACAACATCCTGAGGGATTTCTATCAGCAAACAGTTCGAAACAAAACAATTTTGTTCGAAGCGGTTGCAAGGTTTACCTTACAACAGGAAAAAAGTTAACAAGCAACCTGTATGTAGTCGAGTTTTTTCCAAGAACTGGTTTTAAGAAGTTTACGTCAGGACTGTTTAAGGCTTTTAAAGAATACTTCGACATTAACTCTGTGATTAGTGTTTTCTTATGCAAAGGAAATAAAAACCCGCCTTGAAACTTCTATTAGACAAAACTGTTGCTTTTGGTTTGTTTCTTTTCTAAACTAATAAAGAGGAAAGATTCGATTGTTTGTTGAGGCTCTGAAATTACTGGACCGATTTGAAAAATTCTTTCACCATTCTTCATCAGTCTTGATATACCCTGTGTACCTATATCAAAACTGCTACTGAAAACGAAGCCGGGTGGTAGTTTAAGCGACTTCAGACACAATGCAGCAGAAAAAGTTGCAAAAAAGCGACAATTTTATTTTTGTTATTTTTTTCCTATGTCCATATTTGGGTGGTAAATACATTTTTCCCTAAAATAATAGTGTATACCCTTTTATATATAAATAATCAAAGGTATAAAAGAGATTAAATTATTATTCTAGCAAAAGGTAGGGATTTACCACCCATAAATGACAATATTTAAAAAATCATAAAAATAATTGTCGCGTTTCTTTGCGAAATTTTTAGTTGCATTGTGTTTTTAGTCATTAAAACTACCACCCGGCTTCGTTTTCGGTAGCAGTCTTGAGGTACCCAGTAGAATTCTACGTTATCGCTCATGAACATAGGTGATAGAGTATTTACAAAAAAGTGTGTTTGTGTCTAGGCGGGCTGAGCCGCTAGGGTCTTATAAATTATTTACTGCTTGATTACTGATTTAGAGGAAGAAAATAATTACCTGTTTAGTTTGATATCCATATATAGTATTTGTTTTTTTTTTATTGCTGTGAATGGCGAGACGAGCATGCCGTTCGCCTGATGGTAAGCGAGACGACTGCTCATGAACACTAGCAAAACCAAACAACACCTTGAATTACAAAGCAATGCTTGGCATTCCACTGCGCTCGCCATCCTGAGACATAAGTCCAGTAGTTACTCTGGCTACAATGTCCTTCAATCCGAAATACAACAGTGCATTTAAACTGCTGTTTGACGGGACAAATAGACATTGCGGTGGTACCCACCCAGGCAGCCTCTCACATATGAGGGACCTACCACCAGTGGATAGTGTTTCTGGGGGTACGGCAGTGCCCCCTCCAAGTCGAGCTAAAAAGCGGCACAGCCGTACTATCCTTTTCTCGAAGCAATTCAGACCATTTTCAACCCCCCATAACTTCGTTGTGGTTAAAGCAAGAAGCCTGAATTCTCAGTTACTACTTAGGCATTGTGTAAACACGGTATATTTAAAATTTCATTCAATTTGAACCAGTAGTTTAAGAATTATAACTTGTTTAACTTTCGCAATTTTGTCACTCACTGACTGACTGACCGATCATCAAAAGTTTAAGGCACTTCTAGTAGACATAGAACCTTCAAATTTAGAATATCATTAGTATTTAGTATCTAAATTATGGAAAAATTTAAACATTTCATAATTTCTGTCTAGTTTTCTAGATACACCAACTGCGTGAATAACTTTGTAATCTCATATAAATGTATAGGATTACAAAGATACATTTGCAGTTAATGATTCGTTGTACACGTATATAATGGAATAATAGTTGTAGATTGGTATCTATATATAAATATTATATATGAAGCATAACAGGAGGGGGGTATAAAGAGGGAAAGGGTGTATTCAGCCCATTAAACTGTACAACATTCCTCTAGAAAACATGACAAAGATAACCTTGCAAATAAATAGACTAAATAGCTCGAAAACAATCACCATGAAAGAAATAACACTAATAATCAAATCCGCTATATTTGTAATAAATTGATACCTACAAAAATAAGAAAAAAACACAAGACAGAGGCTTTAAGAAAAATCATTATATATATTCTAGAAATAAAAAGTCCGAAAAGGAATAAAGTAGGACTCTACAAAAAGACGAGAGATCCCATCAAAAACATCCTGTAAAAAAATTCCAAGTCTCGCAGCTCAGTTTTTCTACCGCAAAAAGTTGTGAGATCCATGAAATACCAAGTCGATAAATTTATTTAGTCCTTGATTAAGGGACGTTCTGTATAAAGTTATTACGTAAGTTATTATCATATCAATATTAAAAATTCTTTACGTTTTAAATAAATAGATCGACTTGGCCAGTAGCATTACGCATAAATTGTACGATACATTATGTTTTCATGCGATTCTGGCTTATTTTTTATTACTTAAAAAATAATACCAAATAACATAGCACAGTTGTCCAATTAATCCACAACCACATTTAAAAGCATAAAACTGTAACTTACTAGTATATTTCACAATTCACTCATTAAGATAAGGTCCAAGCACCTGGCTAATTAGTTTGAACTGCAATCGCCTTTATAATCATTTTATGTAGCTTTTAACGCTTGAGGAACTGGTCGCTTAATTACTAAGGGGGTGTTACATTAAAATGAATAGGTGAAGTTAAACAGGTAGGTATGTACGACCCTTAAGTAATCTAATGCCTAGCACATTGTCAATAAATCGTCGTAAGTTTATTTTTATGGCAATTTCAATGACCGAATAATATATAAGGTAATTTATTAGAATTGTTTTTTTAACACATGTGCTTTTCTTCCAAGGCAGACGATTAATTATAGTAATAAAAATTTTCTACAACGTATTTCGATCTCACATATCTATTTCTATAACAAGTTAGCTAACTTCACAGCTTACATAGATTCTTAAACGCAAATATATTCGTTAATATTTATATAGCACAAGGTTTATTCACGACATTTGCTTCACCGCTAAAGGGCGTGGTAGCTGACTAATACACATGACTCCGAAAAGTCATAGGTGTTACAACATAAACCGCGACTATCTATTTGCATTTCCTATCTGGGGGGTTACTTTATAATCCGAAGTTCGAATGTTCGGACTGCGTACGTAAAACTGCACAAATATACGCCACAAAATGTTTGAATTTTCTATCGTACTCGTAACTAAAAAATAAGTTCAGAGAAAATGGTATAATACTATAACAGAAAAAGGTATTTATTTAAGTAATGGAAGAGTGAAGAGGTTGATGAAAATAGATGAAGCGAAAGTAATGTCAGGATCGAGCAAAGTGGCGGTCTATAGTCTCTGCCTACCCCTATGAGATATAGGTGTGATGATTATGATAGAAGAATAAGAAGATACGTTAAAGATGGTAACTATATATCTCCCTTTGGAAGCCAAACATCCGAATATTCGAAGTTCGTTTCAGGTCAGTGTAACCCTCCGTTCGTTACTCACAGCCCTCCACTTTGTAGTTATACATTATTAGTTATTACGAAAGCCCGCATATCAGTCAATATCCACATATGATTTAAACGTTGACTCACAACACAAATATCCGATTAGTTTCGCAACGGCTGTGTGTGCCTCGAAAAGAGTTATCGGAGCGAGTTATCGAAGCGATATCACTATCTGTCGCTATCGGCCATCGACTCGACACCGTTTGTATTGTTTGTTTCTTTGGTTTAGCATTGAATTAAAGGATTTTGGCCTGGGTGTTGGATAGATATGTTCTTTGTAGTTTTGATATGAGTGAATATTATGAGTATAAATTCCGGGAACAGAGCTTATTATTTAATAGATTTGCTCCTAAGTCCACCACGCTGACTTAAATGAATGAAAGATTGTTTTAGACTGGCGTGGCATAATGACTGCACTGCATTTGGTGGTAAGCGTAAATGCCGTCCAAGCAGAGTGTTGAATGGCATCAGACGGAAGTCCCATGCCATTCGATACAACTATGCCGGTCGAGAAGCCTCTTTACAATTCGGCGGATGGACCCAGGATTATAGGAAGGAGTGCACACTCGTGACGGCAAACTATTCGTATTACTTTGAAATTTCTGCTAAAAGCTATCAGTTAACAGGTTTTTTGTGTTATTTTTCTTCACCAATAATCATCAATAATTAATTTCAGCCTTAAGTCTGACAATCAAGTAAAGACTGACTTAATTGAATCCATTCGTCACCCATAACCCCCCAATACTTGGGAACCATTGGCGCTTTTCTGAACGTTTTTATCTATAAATCCATAGGTAGCTTCCAGAAGTTAAGTTTGCCTAAATTAAACTTTAGTTAGTAATTTCTTAAATTCAATGTCGCGAACTATTCCTGTCACTTATTTATTGAAACTACTAAACAGTTAGGCAAATAATTGTGACTTATGTAAATTATACATACACCCATGACCCAACAGTCACATACATAGTTCTGACTCAATTGAGTCTTGTCGTGAGTATCAAAAACTACGAGAGAATTTTCGGTTTCACATATCCAAATCAGACACAAATATATATGGGAATCACAAACATTTGTAGGTGCGGGAATCGAATCCACAGCCTTTCGTTTCACAGTCGGTGCCTAAACTACGCCATGGAGGCTGTCAATGTGCTCGTATACTTTGCCTTGTAGCAATAAAGCTATCGCGTGTTGAACAAAGATGCTTCGTGTCGACCGTGTTCGCTCGGATTGAACAGCACGCGCCGGCAAAATATTTCGGGGATTTCTGCTGGCCTATACGGAATTATAGCAGCAAATATATAAAACAAATAGTGCACATATATACAAGACTGCATGTAAGGCTGGTTAGAATTATAAATAGCATTCACTAAGCAGATTTCTATCCAAAGATCGTGAGGAAACCTGGATTCCATAGTGGTATGTAAAAATTTCCATGGTAGGTATTTAAAGACCCTCGAGCTGTACTGTAGGCCAGCTGGTGGACTATATGGCCTAACCTCTCTCAATCGTAATTTCCATTGTAGAAATGTATGGAACCATTGGGTATACAACGATGTAAAAAATATCTTATATCTATGATCAAAAAAGGTATTTCTAAATGTAACCCAATATACAAAAATCTTTCCTCTTCCGTGTTTTCAGATTTCAATAAAATAGTGAATTATTCCGCCGTGTCTCCACATTAAAATTTAGTGGCGAAATATTTTACAAGAGCTAAAGTCTAGCTATTTGAGAACCAGATTTGCATCGAATAACAAGACCTAACGGTTTTAATGGACTTATTTCCGGAATCCAACAGCAAACCTAGTTTAACTGGGTGTTTGGAATTAAAGACTAGTGCAAAAGTTATGTATTTTTTAATTATTGCACTTGTATCAAGGTTATTTTTTACACCTAATACGATGTCAGGTGTCGCCCACAATCCAAAAATATATGTTTTGGATAAGAAAAATAACACCACCAGAAAATCGCATTAACGATTCGCGTTTAAAAATCCTAAACAAATGAGTTTTATATGTACATGCTATATCTAAAAAACTTAGAGTATACAGGGTATATCAAGACTGCTACCGAAAACGAAGCCGGGTGGTAGTTTAAGCGACTTCAGACACAATGCAACAGAAAAAGTTGCAAAAAAAAGCGACAATTTTTTTTTGTTATTTTTTTCCTATGGCCATATTTGGGTGGTAAATACATTTTTGCCTAAAATAATAGTATATACCCTTTTATTTATAAATACTCTAAGGTATAAAAGAGTTTAAATTATTATTTTAGCAAAAACTATGGATTTACCACCCAAAAATGACGATATTTAAAAAATCATAAAAAAAAATTGTCGCGTTTCTAGGCGAAATTTTTAATTGCATTGTGTTTGTAGCCACTAAAACTACCACCCGGCTTCGTTTTCGGTAGCAGTCTTGAGATACCCAGTATATTTATATAGAGGGAGCGCTGGTACTTCAAAAACGTAGATAAAAATGGTGGTGCCGGGCCACCTTTTTCTGCCCACCTATTGCCTAATATTTGCACAGGTTGTGCAACATACATAAATTAATTGAAAAAATAAATAAAAATAAACAGTTTAGGGCTATTTAATTTCAGTCAAACTCGTTTTAAAAGGATAATAGCTAAATATAATTTCGGTTTTGAAAATAATTTATAACAATTTATTGCTAAATAATTTATTCCATTTTCACTAATATAGGAGCGCTACCAACATTACGAACAAGAAAATATCTACGTTTTTCAAAACACGAATGTATGACAGCGCTCCCTCTATATATAAATACTCTAAGCTAAAAAAAAAACAATAGCGCAAACGTCAAAATCAATCCGCATTCCAAATTCAAAACAAAAGGAACGAATCAAACCTTGCACTAGAAAACAAAAGCAAACAATTTTAGCGCGAAAGATTTATGCAGGGCCGCAAGCAGGTTCATGCACAACACAAAGCCGGCTGTAAGGCAGTATTATCGACGCTTTATAGCCGATGCATCGCTTTTGTACACGCGCTGAAAGCGGATTTTATTTAAAGTAACTTTTTGCCGAGGCGCCGTCTGTGTACGGGATATGCCTGTATCCACCCTCTTGTAATTGGACTTTTCTTGAGATCGTCGAAATATGTTTTTATTGGAGCTTGTGGACCTTTGTCCGGTAATTTGTGATTTTGTTACAAAGAGTGTTGCTTTTGAAATTTGCTTAGGATGTACGTGACCTGGAAACATTTTGTATGAAAGTAATGTTTTATATCATGATTATTATATTTTTAACTACATAGGTGAGATAAGTATATTAATAATTTAAGTTTGTATAAAGCATATAAAATTATGAAAATGTCAAGTGTTGCCGAGGTGGTTTTGACTCATTTTCTTTTTCGACTTTATCCATAGCTGTTTGCGAAACCGTGAAAGTATCTGATGATTCATAAGATATTCTAACCATCTTATACTGAACTAATTTGCGTTCCACGATAGGATAATAAACAAACCTATGGCCAAATGGGGTACTTTGGAGTATCGAACCCTGGCACCAAGTTTTACAGGCTGCACACGCTACCACTCGACCGTAGAAGCCACTAAATTCTATGTAAAATAGTATACTCTTTAACAAGTGGCTACTAAACCGATTTCCGATTAAACTAGATGTAAATAGAATTGACGGAACATACTGTACTATAGATTTATTAATAAAAGTTACGTCCATTCATTACTATTGTTATCAGTGTTATCGCGCCGCATTGTCTTCCACTTGGAATGCCTCTGATTGTATTTAACCTCATTATTATTAAGGGAATCTTCACTCAATTGAGAAGACGTTATTTTTGTAACATCCTATTGGATTATCGATTAAATTTTGGATACTTTAGACAAGCATATCAATGTAATGCTACAAGAATGTATAATATTCAAGCTGATCCACAAATATTTAAAAAAAAACCGAATGCCGTATTAAAAATGCAACATATTCGCGTATTTCAGGGTGTTTTAAACATCATCAATAGAAGTTAGACGTATTTAAGAGTATTATACATTGAGAATTAAATTTAAAACCTGTTTTTTTATAATATCTTAAGGTGATACTAATAAAAAGAAAAAGAAAAAAAGAGTTCGTGTTACTGAGGGAATTTCTTGCGCCGTTTCTTCTTCACTAGCAGCGGTGGTAGCAGTAATTAGCGATTCAAAAAATCTTGTGAAAGATTATTTGAATAAAGAACATTTGATTTTTTTATTTCAATCAATTACTACGTGCTCGACACTCACTAAGCTAATAAATTCGCGCACGACACAATAACTCAATAATTATACACTAAGTTTTACAACCAGAATAGCCCCCACGATTCACGTTCAATCAAACGGGGTGTATTCTGACAGCCGTCGATATGTCGATCGATAACTCATTGGCGACAGATGGCCCAACAATCATTAGTAATGAGATCGCCGACGCGCTGATTATTTACGATGTATTGTTGGATACGTGTCAGTATGTCATTACATTATGGCTCAGGGATGGAGATGCGGGTTCGATGCCCGTGTTGGTGCATTCATTCTTTAGGTTACGCGATGTGAATTATTTGTTTGTAAAAGTATTTGGTTTATCAATTAATGTTAACGTTAAACTTTTCGTACACATACGATCTAGGAGACTTGAAATACCGATTATATTTTGTAACTAACATTAAGACACACGTATTTTCTTTATTAACATCGAGTAGGATATACACACATTTATTTTTAGAAAAAAATATTTCATTTGATATTGCTTTTTGATGTAGGTATATCCAGTTTTGTGAACCAAATAAAAATATACATTCAATCAAACGTATCAATTCAGTGATAGCTAGCGGATAAATTGAGAACACTACAAAATTGACATCGAAACTGCCACTGATTCATCTATTAACACCTATTGTTATTTTTCCACGCGTATAAATACAATATCTAAAAACACATCAATAAAAAACAACTCAATAGTCCGTAATTATTCTGCGTCGACTTTTACCATCACGTACCGGCCATTCTTATTCCCAACCCATTCATATTAACCCTAAAATCACTAACCGGATTTATTACAAAGATTTTTTCCGCGTCGAAAAATTCCGGTGACAAAAACCTGGACGATTTTTTCCACAACGTTGGCCTTTTTACCGGCATTAGAGGGTTATATCCATTTTTTAACTATATCCCCGATATCGAAGCAATGTATCATGGAAATCGGGTTTTCTGGAATCACTCTATTCAGACAGTTTGGTGAATTATGGCCTAATTTATACGCTTTGATGGGTACTTTGACGTTGCCTATTTTTGGCTTATGGCAGTTCAAAGACAGTTTAAAAACGTATTTTAGCTATCCAATGTTTTATCTCTATCCCCGCTGAGTGGTAACATTAAATCGCAACGCGTCTTTTACGTGATACATGTAACATGGTCCACTAAAATATGGATTAACGTAAATAATTTATTTTCTTAAATAGCATATTACTTACTTACTATAAATAGTTATAAATAATAAAAAGACGATGACCAAAAACCAAAAACTAAAACTAAATAAATTGAATTTATAGGATAATATAATCAATTACTTTGTTAGTAATTAATAAGTATAGAATATGTACTATGTATCTCAACAACCACTCTCAATCGCATTCTCGATTGTACAGTAGGCCCGTCCCCTGCAGTGGGACGTATATGGGCTGATACATACATACATACTGTGTATTGACTTATCATATGAGCTATTTAATTGCCGACGTGATCAATAAACCAATTTCATTTCATTTCATTTCATATCGAACGACTTTTGAATTCAGTTTGAGCGAAGAAGACAAAATCTATAATAAGGTATTAAAACTATTTACTAAACTAAGGCCGCTAGTATTTTTGTATTTTTTATTCAGGCTTTATGTACAAGTATACAGGCCGACCTAGTGCCTGAGGCATTCTCTCCTAGTCAACCTTTGGGTGGTGTAGACAAATCAAGGTTATATGAATGTTATGTTGACTACAATGCTACGAACTTTATGCTGCCTAAATAGTGTATACATAGACCAATAAGATATGGTTTTGCCTCGTCAGTCAAGAAATATTGCCTGTCTATTCTAAAGGCGGATATACAAGATGAGACCCAAATACGATTTGCATGTCTCACGTTGGGTTTTAACTACTGTATAGAAGTCGAAATGCAGGAAGTCGTCTAAGCATTTATTGAGCATGTTGAACCAAGGACCCGTCAAACAACACTGCTTAAATGCACTGTTGTGTTTCGGATTGAAGGACATTGTAGCCAGAGTAACTACTGGACATATTGAGACTTAACATCTTATGTCTCAGGATGGCGAGCGCAGTGGAATGTTGCTACTGTTTATGAGCGGTCGTATTGCTTACCATCAGGCGAACGGCTTGCTCGTCTCGCCATTCACTGAAATAAAAAAAAAAAAAAAAAAAAAAAAAAGTTTTCAATATAAAATGGAAACGAACGGTGCCTACGACAAGGCTTATTTAAGTTAATGCAAATAGTATAATAACATAGTCATAATAACTAGAACACAAACACATATTTGTATGGAAAATGTGAGATATCCTGTCATTCGTTTAGGTGTAAAACGATCCATAAATAACATTTGTATTAAAAGAAGAAGAAAGACCACAATAATTGTGTCGATTTATATAGAAATACGGAGAAAGTATTACAGGTAACACATTTAATGTACAGCGTATTCTACATGAGAAAAAAAAAATGGTATTATGAAATCAAAATAGAAATTAAAATCTCTAGAAATTGCTGAAAATGATAATGGCTGCAGCACACAGATAAACTTCTTTTTTTCCGAAATAATCAGACTCCAGATTCAAATGTCGAATATCAAAATACAAAAAGCTTAAATTTACAAAAAGTTAAAATAAACATAATTATTATAATATTTATAACAAACTCATTCATTTTCATAAACATATGCATTCAAAACAATACGTGATGAAATAATAAATATTTATTATTTGCCTGGCGTAAGAAGCACTTAAGCTCGGGAATAACTACTCGATTCATTCGATGTATCGATACCACTCGCCGCATCGATTACGCAACACAATCGATTGTAAGTGTGTATTACCGTTGACAAGTTCAACTATTGTTCTTCAACACCCATCAATTTGATTGCATATGAAATGTGAGCCGCGCATTGTGTTTTCCTTTTTTTCTTTTGATTGTTACTTGAGCAGTAGTTAATGGATTGATTTTTATAAAGTGGTACTTAAAGTTAGGTATATTGGTGCAATGAACTCACGACTAACTACGAACTCACTAAGGCGTTTGTCCTTTCGTGGTTGGCTATTAAACTATTAAAACATGTCTACAATATTTTTACGGTCAATTTTTTTTATTTCAATCAACGGCGAGACGTGCATGCCTTTCGCCTGATGAGATGTAAGCAATGATATATTATACAAATACGACGTAGATATCGCACTAGCACTTCAAAAGTGAGGCGTTCAAATTCGGGCAATTGGTGTAATTTCATCTAGTCGCATAGCAACGGCGACAGAGGGAAGACCTCAGTGCTGTCAACATAATTTATTTCGAAAATATTGTCTAAAGTGTCGAATTGTGTGTTTTAAAAGTGTTAAAACAATGGTGCAAAAATATGAAACTAAATTGGACCTACACACCATACGTAAGTATATAAAAACCACACAAAATTTAATTTTTATTTTAAATTAGTAAACACGGCCTTCAATTGTATAAGAAGGATCGCCTAATACAAAGATTGTGAAGTGCGATAGGGACAAAAAGCGTACGTTATAGATTAACAAGTCAGAAGCGAAACCGATCATACAGAAAATTGACGATGAAAGTTTGAATGGATTTGGATAGTTGTATATTTGTTTCTAATTCAATCATATTTAAAACGATTAAGTTATTTGTTATGAATTATTTTCATAATAAATAACATTATTAAATACATTAGCTTCCCCATATATTTTGAATAACTATATTTGCATATATCATTGAATGTTTCCAGATTTCCACGTGATGAGCTTTTGAAACGTAAATGGATATGCACTAAGCACAGCTCGGACAAAAAGAGGGGATCGTGACTGGATGCCTTTAAAACTGATTAATATTGGTTTAGCACATTTAATTATGAATAAAAATATACAACTTTTTTTTTTGTCCCACCCTCACACCCACCACTGTAACTCCTGTGAGCCAGGATCAACAGTGGCACGCAATGTAATGACACCGAGCATTGAAGCTCGGCGAGTCTCCGGGAATGTCTAATTTGTCTTTAACCCGCAACGAAATTAATCAGAAAGTGAAATTAATAGGAGGAGTTGGAAATAAATTATTGTCCACTACCCTCCGTGCAAAGCGGGCGACAAAACAATAAACTAAACAGGTAAATAACCTCGTAAAAAGACTTTTACAGCCGGAGAAGCCAGCTGTAAAGCACCACGGATCACATCATCACTATATTTAAATGGGACCTATTATGTGAGCTTTTAGACTTGATTCCAATAATAAGTATGGCAAAAACGCCGGAAAGCACGGAAGTTCTTCCTAGTCTCTACAAGGTCCATGTAGTATACGACTCCAGATGATATCTGCATACTATCCAGCATAGTTTTACGCTCATTCTGCCAAAGACTACACTCCCAAAGTATATGATGCGCGGACTGCTCATACTCGCAATTAGGTGTTGAACATGGGCACGCAGGCGATTCAACAAGCTTAAAAGAGTAAAGTTTAGACCTAAAGTTACCATGGCCCGTGAGAAACTGTGATACGCAATAATCGACATCCAACCAAGTCTTTGTCAAACGGTCACGAACGCAAGGAAAATATTGATATAGATGTCGTCCCTTCAAAGATACCTCCCATCTATTTTGCCATTTATCTAATAGTTCGCTATATACCACTGAAAGCGGTTTAAATAATCTATCAATTTTTAAAAGTTCACGTGCGGTTAAAAAACTTTTATCCATATTCTCCCTAGTAGAGTAATACATGGCGGCGCGACGTTGCACCTCCAGGTCGACTGGAAGTACACCCGCCAGGACAGGCAAAGCTTCGGTACTAACAGTTCTATATGCTTTACACAAGAATATCAAGGCCAAGCGTTGGCTCTGGAGCAGTTTTCTTCGCACAGCGCCGATAGTAGCCCTATCAGCCCATACGGGAGATCCGTAACAAATACATCCTAAGTAAGTTGCTCCATAGATGATTTTTAGTGTATTGAAAGATAGCCCCCATGTTGATTTTGATATTCTTGTCAAAGCAAAAAAGTTCCTTTTCGACATTTCCCCGACGTTTTTAATATGTTAAAAATATACAACTACAAAAATATATATATCCACCTAAAAAACCTGCACCATCGGTTGTTTACTAGTGGCAGGTCGCTCATACGTTACCACCATGTGTAGGTACTACCGTAATGTCTATTTCCCCCGCCACACGGCAGTTTTAATGTTATGTTCCGGTTCAAAGGACATTCTCTCCCGAGTAATCGCTGTACTTATAGTTAAGATCTTATGTCTCGGGATGGCGAGCGCAGTGAATGCCAAGCATTGCTTTGTAATTTAAGGTGTCTTGGTTTCGCTTATGTCCACGAGCGGTCGTATCACTTGTCATCATTAAAACAAAAAAAATATTAATAAGAGACATTTTTCAGTGCATGCTTACCATAAACTAATATTAAAAACGGCAATCAATTTATTTTTTATTTTATCAAGGTTGTAAGCAAATAAAAATATATTTGTTTCAGGATGGCCGTACCACAGGTAGCAACCTCAAAGTTAATATATTAAATACTTATAAACCCAAATAGGTAGTTTTATTTATCGTTACCCTTCTGTTTCTATCGCTTCGATTCTATGTTTGGATAGCGCAATGCTATCTCTTTTCGTCTCGTACTTTCTGTATAATCTGTTTCATTCACTAAAATTGTCATAAAGTATTGACAAATGAGTATGTATAGATAGCAGTACAGTTTTTAAACGTCACGCAATATGGATATGCGTCATCTTTAATAAAACATCATTGGATGTAAGCGATATGTTTGCACATGGACAGTAGAAAAACCAAATACTCTGATTTGAAAACCTGCCACCATGCTTGAATTCTGACGATCAGAAATAGGTGGCATTTAACTGTTCGACAGTGCAACTTCTCATATTATACATTATTATGATATTATATTTTTTACACTTAACTCCATTATTGTACTAAATATGGTATGATTGCAAAATTGTGGTCTCGGGTTAGAATCCCACGTCGGGCAAAGTGATATTGGATTTTCCTATAAATTAATTATCAGCCCGAAGTCAGGAATTTATGCCAAATATGACAATAGGATAGGGCCATCTCATTGGACGTAACGTAACGGACGCAAACATACGGCAAAACGTGAATGGCATGGTTGCCTATTCCTTCTGGGAAAAAGGCGTGAGTTTATGTATGTATATTTGTACTTATATATGAGCTCCATTGTTTTCGTAAACTAACTTACATAGATAGTAATACCATATGAATTATTAAAGTCAAAACAATTCGAATGGGCCATAAAAGTTGAAGGTAGTTACATATTTACTATGATAATAAAAACGTAACGAGCTTGCATTACCGCGACATTGTGCCACAATGACAAAGCAACACTTTAACTTTACACCAAGAGCAATAATAACTTGTTCTCCTGCTATTTTACATCCAAATTTACATAACCTATAAAAACCGGTCAAGTGCAAGACGGTCTTGCGTACATAGAGTTCCATACAATTAAATTAACCACGCGTTTAGAAACTATTCTACAGGTCTTAATTGTAAAAAATAAAATATCTTAAATAAATAATAACACCCAACAGTCACATACATAGTCCTGACCTCACACTAAGATAGAGTCTTGTGTCGCGGGTATCAGGAACTACGAAAAACTTTTCGGTCTCACAAACACCCAGACTTGAAACAAATACTTGTGGGCGTCACAAACATTAATTGTCTCTGTGCGGGGATCAAACCCGCAGCCTCTCGTTTCACAATCGGGGTCTAACCAACTGCGTTACGGAGGCTGTCTATCTTCTTTGATAAAGATTCTAAGACAAAGCAAAAAGAGAAAAAAAAATGTAAAGTAACTTATTACATCGCAAGGAATATCAAAATGCAAGTTTTAGTTTCAAATCGCAAATATTAAAATTATTTTTGATACATTTGTGTCGTTAAGACCTTGCTTATTGCCAAAATAATTCTAAATGTGTCAAAAATACAACAATGTTAAATAAGTGATTTACTGATATTCAGGTACAGAACTCAAAAAACAAAGAAAATAAAATATATGTACGTGTAAACTTTGCAGCCTCATATTTTCTCAAAACTGGGGTAGCCACCCTATACAACATACAATAACAATTCACACAACGAGATAAATATACGAGCTTGTTAAACCGTAAAAAGTAATAATAGGGTGTCCAAAGTCAACAGCGGTCGCAAATTCGAACCCGAAATCACATCGAGTTCCACACCCGTATGTCACCCTAATTTTTTCAACGTTTGTATTTAAATTAAAATACGTTATGGTACATTTTTATAAGGGTTTTATATTTTGGGGTCGTATGGGGAATTTCTGACACGGCTTTTCATTCGTCTGTTCATAAATACGCGTAAAAAATACATCGACACGTTCCCAGAATAAAACCGTTCTGAAACATAATTTAAAATTATTTTTTATTTGTACTTACAAAAAAACTACAATATAGTATGTTGTGTGTGAATCTGCGTTATGAAATATTGAATCAATCGTCGTAATCAATATGTATATATTAAGAGAATATTTTCATTATTTCAGATAACATTATGTGTTTCATCGTATCAGAAACTTCAAGTGATTTCCCAATCATACAATATCATAACCAAAAAAATGCCTTCAAAACCACGAGGCTGTTAAATAATTTCGGCTTTAAAATCAAACTGTTCTTTATGTAATTTAATCTTAACATAAAACTATCCATTCAGATAAATCACGAACCCAAACTGAAGTCCAAGTTGAACCTAGTTGGAGAAAGTTTTATGTAATGCGAATGTGAAAAGATACCGCTTTATATGGCAAATTATTATTTCCATCCCAAAACTAGTGAGCCTAGTTGAAGAAATTAATTAGCAACATATAGTCTAATTGAGAATCTCCTCCTATTTTTGAAGTCGGTTAAAAAAGAGGTGTAGGTTCCTAGTGTAACCAGTATTTAAATATTGGTTGAATTAATAGAAGTTAACAGAATTAGGAGTGACTCAATATCGCTATAAATCCAAATGCAACTTCTTAAATACTGAAAAGTATGTAGAACCTTTTTTTTTTTTAAATGAAAGGCGATGCCATTCATCTGATGGTGATACGACCGCTCACTGACAGTAGCAAAACCAAACAACACCATGAATTACAAAGCAATGCTTGGCATTCCAGTGCGCTCGCTATACTGACACATAAGATGTTAAGTTTCATTACGTCTAGTAACACAATACCACTAATCTACTCTGGCTACAATATTCATCAAACCGGAACACAACAGTGCATTTAAAATGCTGTTTGATGGGAAAAAGACATTGCGATGGTCCTACCCAGGCGGCCTCGCACATATGAGAGACCTACCACCAGTAAAGTTTCTCCCCACACTTCCAGTAGTGAAATATATTTTCGGCTACCGCCCTGCTCGTTCGGCGTGTTTATTTAGAAAACACGTACCTCCAATTAGCTATCCTTTGTTTTGCGAGTACCGGGAGAAAAAGAATTGAAACTATTCTCGCTTGGTCTCGTTACGTGAAATTCTTTTCCGGAGTTAGGCTATTAAGTTAATAAACGGACGAGAAATAGGTTACAAAATTGATTGGAACGGAATAGATATAACTCCTTTCTAGAATTCGTAAGATAAGAGTTTTAAAACTTGGATAATTTGATCATTTTTTCGCTTTAAGACAATTTATCCTCACCCAAATTTAAGATCAATGCTTTATAATTTCGAAGTATTCAATAAGTCATCTTACTTGCGTTGAACGGTAAAAACAATCGTCTTTTTACCATCGATACGAACTGTAAACAGATAGCATAATATGCATAATATTATGCTATCTGCTTACAGTTCTAACAATCAAATTATGTATTACTACTATTATTGAGACTATTTGCCTTTTTATTGAGTTTATAGGCAGGTCAGCTAGCGGCCCGCCTGATGGTAAGCGGTTGCCACTAATCATGAACCTTTGCAGTGCCAACAACAAACCACCACCATAACAAAATCGGTAGCAACCTTAAGAGCGTTTATACCCTGCACGCGCTTTTTGGCTTAAAAACAGGACTTTTCAAATGAGTTAATAGCCACCAATAAACAATTTAAAGGAAAAACAATTATTACTAATTTTAGAAAAGGTTGTCATCTAGGGATTTTGGTGGAAAACATTATAGATTGATGGATAATTTGTGAGTACTATACGGATTACTGAACACAAGTTTCGTTATTTAGGCTTTAAATGGCAATTTAGAAGCTTAAGATATCCGAAACCACTAAATATAAGATGAAAATAAAAATAATATCAGACTAATAAGACCCTTATGGAGGGATTTTGCTGAGAAAAATAATCTTTTTGTGTTTAGTTCCTGAAAAATAAAAATTTAAACAATGCGAAATTATTCAGAATCTCTCGTCAAGAACATTTTTTTTTTCAACAACTTATCGTACATAATTTTTTATAGCAATTGCATATTACAATAGAAGAACATCTTATCAATAAATTACCATTTTTATATTTCAACAAAATTAGTTTTCATATTATCTACAAATATTTTAAAAACCACTATAAAACACGCTGTCCGACGTGGATCAAATCAGACCGCCGCAAGGCCTTCTAGAGGGAGGACGTATCGCTCGTCGCTCCGGCCTGGCTGCAGTCGATTATGCCGCGCGTAGTAAAAATAGCCACGCGCGGAATGCGATTACCACATCTTAGTACTTTGGTAGTAAAATATTTAATTATTTTTATTACCTACAATGATTTTGTAGTGAGTATAAATTATGTTTCAGGTAATATAATGGGATGTAATTCCGAGGCTAAATTATGTTATGTATTGTAATATAAAATTAAATATATTTCGTAATTGTAAGGGGTTGTAAGGCCCCAACACTATTTATGTGTTCGAACACGAAATGATTAATAAAACGTCCGTAGTGTATACTGATTGAACACTGATTTGAATGCAACTTAACAATGTAATAATAACGAAAATATGATTAGTATCCAAAATTTGTATTATTCTTTGCTTGCACAGTAATATTTATCTACTTATAATGCAAATAAAATATTTTTATGATATTATATTACAGTTACATTTCAATTGAATATTTGAAGCGCACGGATCAAAGTTGTTGGACGCGGCAGCTCTACGCACACAGCTTTGGTCGCTTATGTGTGCGTGAAATTAACGAAGAAATACCTATAGTTGACTTTACGCGCAAGGTGTATACGCTCTTAAGGAGTGCTCTCTTTAAGCCTCGATTGAAGGACAGGTTATATCGCTTAGGAAACACCGATAGGGGTATAATTGTGTTTATTTATGTGTAATTTAATAATTATTAAAGTAATACTTCTAGATTAATATGATGGTTATGTGATGATAGAATAAATTCAAGTTGGCCATGGGCTATTAACAAACAAAGTTGTGTCTCGAAGGTAAATGTAGTTGGAAAATCTTTTTGTTTCGACCTTGGTAAACGTTAATTAGCCGGCTTATTATAAAAATTCTGTTCTTAAAATACTGAGAATATTAAAGGAATAAATTATTTCTTTCTCTTGGATACGCGTAGGTATTTAGGACGTTCTTGAGATAATTTGTGTTTAGATACCTGAGTTAATGAGATATTGTTATACCTACAGGATTTCTTTTCTTAAATGTAATTTAAATAAATAATTGTTTTTATCCATGAATTATATCAGATGATTTTTTAATGTCTGCTTAATTGTGTTGCGTGCTTGCGTAAGATCCAAAACCTAATCGAGTAAAAATGTGGATGCCGACTTGTCTTGCGATGAGAATTTAATTAGCAATTAATTAGACGTTTTCCTTACACGTTCCATTACATAACAAAAACAAATAGTTACAATATTTGCATATAAATATCCAGGTATAGTGCAATTTGCATCAAAACCATTCCATGAATTGCGACACCAACTTCCTTTATTTTTGTTTACAAATATGACGTGTCTAAACCAAACAGGAAGTCGGAACGATTCACATAGCCGCTATCGGTATTGCATCACACGTAGTCTTGGCCCAGATATTGGTCAAACATTTGCCTACAAGTTCATTAGCCTTAGCATTAGACTCGCCAACATTTTTACAATTATGGTTATATGCTCTAGAGCAATTGCTTTGAACAATAATTGGTAACACACTATTTCAATTAAATATTAAATCGGAAGGTGCAGAACCCCTGCGGCGTTTTGTGCTCGGCGCTATGTGATTAAAGCCGCTATGAAACCGTATACATTGGTTGGATCATAGATTAAAATAGTGTAGAACTACCAATTTGTCCAGCTGTGGTGTTGAATGCTTACCTGTGAACAATAAAAAAAATGTTATTAGGTAAATTTGATAAGCACAAAGAAATAACTTCTGATTTTTATTTTTTATGTTTAAATGCAGTAAATTAATTAGATGGTACCTAAAAATATTTATATGTGATATTTTACGGATTTCAGAATGATTTTCTCGTGGTAAATGACACTAATAGTGTTCTAGAAACAGTACAATAAGCTCGATTGAATTCTTCAAATGCACAACTATAAATACAATATTTCCAGGGCAAGGGAAGATATTATTTTATCTGATACCTTCACGTGTGCGACGAGGCATATGTTTAACAGTAGGGCGCACACATATGTAGGTCACACACATATTTTTAAATAAAACTGATGATTCACTCAATAAAGTATGAACTGATAACGACGATATCTGTTAAATTTTTGTTTGACTTTTATTTTTTATTGCCTTCTCATTTGTATGTCATACCAGTGTAGTAAAAGAATAAAGTACATAAATGAATTGAAATTTTAAATAATATACTCGTATTTTGAGTTACTATCTAAACAAACATAATGAGCCAAAATGTTATTTAATTAGCTTTAGTAAAGGTAAGCCGAAAGGTAAAATTTAATTTGACACAATCTGATTGATAGAACAAGGACTATTATAATAAAGTTTAATTAATTAAGCATTCCTGACAAAACTAAATACGCCAAGTCACGGAATCTTGAATTAGTTTGATTGAAAACTTTCCCAGCTCGGTTTGAACGTGAGCAATTTCCGAAACTTAATCATTTTAATATTAAAGCTTTTTGTTCTTTGCAGCGTCTTCAAGTCCGCATTAAACATACCCTGTCATTACTGCGCCGAGAATGGCCGAAGAATCACGAGTAATTACGAACGCCAGATCCCGACTGATTACTTTTCATTGGGCGTGTCGGATCTACATTTGAATGACAGCGCTCTTTGTACAAAATGTTTTCGAAAAAGGAACGTAATGTTTTGTTTTCGTAACGGACGTATCTTCTATTTTGTTTCGTGTGTAAATGAAAAAATAAGGTATAAATTGGACGCATTGTGTGTTCTTTTTCATTTTTGATCACATCACATAAGAGTGTTTTCAGTGTAATAAACCGCGAGATACGTAATTTATCTTCTATTGTTGCTTTAGAGTGCTAGATGGGCCTAAATGTATTCGCAGACTCAACATTAATCTACGTAAAATGGTCACAGACTCTGCAATATCTCTTATTTAATTTCTAAAGGATTATACCCGAGGACTAATGTTAATTGATATTAATATAAAGATGATTTATTTTGTTTGATTAACTTATCATACGGATCTAAAAGTAAAAAAACTACTTAACTTCTTAATTCAGGTAACTTCAAAATAAACTTTAAAATTGCATATTTTATTTATTTCTTACACTTTGATATACAAAACAAAAAGGAAAAAATGTTTAACTATATTTTCAGAACAATAAATAGCGTTCTCGCTGTCAGCAATATTATCGTGACAACTTTTTTTTTTTAATTTTAATAAAGTGAATGTCGTATTCCGTAAAACAATACAATTACCAAATATATGGCAACCACTATTTATTCAATGAATATTAAAACACACTAATGCTGGAAACAGGCTAACAGCGTCTAATCTTATCTTTAAAAAATTACGCATTTCAAAACGTCCAATTGGAAATGAAATAATTACTCGCTTTCCATATAGAGTCACTTAACCATCGGGGAGCCTCGACCGTTCGATAAACATTACAACGGTTATCTCAATTAAAATACATATCGCTATCTTAATCTATTTTTTTATCTGTACCGTTCGGTCGAAGCCGAGTTGATTCAATGTACGGCTATTGTTTGTTTAGTTCCCATTAATTTACTCGTTAGAAAGCATTGGTATAACTGCATCAATAATCATTATTGACTATAGCACTGTAATAGTCATTATTTATGGTCAATATGTGTAACATTTTAGTAGAATACATTTATTAATATTTATCGGCTCGTTTGCTATACACCACGTCTTCACCCCGTTCCGTCCTCCACGTCTATGATCTATCTCATTCTATATCTATCTCACTCACCCTTGGTTCGCGTAGTGTATAGTTCGAGACGACATATGCTAAGAGTATGAACTTAGATTATATACTCGTCTAGATGACACATCACACCTCACCGCACGGCTCAAAAAAAGTCTACCAAATTTGGTAGACTCGCTTCTCACGTACGTCAGTGTCATTTGAACTACATATGGATAACGTGCTCCCGAAAAATAATTAATTATGCCGGTTTGTGCTGTCGAATTGTATCGCAATTGTGTGGGAAAACTGTATAATAATACCAATATCACTTTCTATCGGTAACATTATTGTTAAACCACTATTATTTGAAGAAAACATGAACTTTTAATTCATTATTTTGAAGATGAGTTTCATTGGCCAGTGTTGCCAATTTATTACTAGGAAGATTTGTTGAAACTATGGGAGAAACTATAAAACACAAATATTACATAATATTTCGATCAGAATAACAGCAAGAAGAATGGCATAATTAATTTAATGAGTAAATAATACTTATCTACACGATATTAATGAAACCCACGACGACATGCACTTCATAGTAATTTTATTAATTCTTTGCCTTGCATGTGTATTACCATTCAAAATTTCACAAACGGGGTACTGCTATTGTCATCTTTGAAGAAACAGCGAGAACTTATTCAAGGTCCTAATAATATTTTTAGACTACGGATTCCGTACTAGCAAATTGCTGGAGAGACATTACACAGCGGAAACGAAAAGAAGACCATTCGTAGCCTCACATGACTTCAGTTGTGTGTTCCGAACATTTTACTTATGATGATTTATATTTTACATAAATACAGAAATCAGATAACAGCCCAGGCAATAAATCCAAAGAGTTAATTCTATTCGGAAACAAACACTAGGAGATGGGTTTAGATCTTTATTGTTTTTACTAAAATGTGTTATAAATATAATTAATAGTATGATTACTTTAAATAAAGAAAAAATATTTTATTTAACCTATTTTGTATATTTTGAAATGTTAAGTTAATAATCTGGAGTAGGCATCCCTAAACATACACACCTTGACAGTTGGATTACAATAATTACACGACCGGTACTCACACATATCAACGAAAGTGAGGACACTTTTAGCGCATCGTTTGTTGACATTGCTCAATCTAGACGAGTATATAATCTAAGAGTATGAATTTATCAATACACTACAAGCACAATTGGTAAAAGATTTTATTGAGTAAGCTTAGAACTGAACATCCTAGCACTTTTCATTGTGTTGAATGGCGAGACGAGCGTGATTTCGCCTGACAGTAAGCGATACGACCATTAAAGAACAGTATTAAAACCATACACAATGAAATACAAAGAAATGCTTAGCATTCCACTGCTCTCGTCATCCTAAGACATAAGATGTTGAGTCTCAATATGTCCAGTAGTTACTCTGGCTGCCATGTCCTTCAAATCGCGACATTGTAGTGATACTTACCCAGGCGGCCTCTTACGTATGAGAGACCTACTAATAACATATTATATAGAAACACGCGTTTTTAAAACATACAAAAGGAATTTGGTATAGTTGTAAAAACAATACTTTCGTAAAATTATTAGATGTTGATAATTTGAAAGCAACTGAATAAATTCAAATTACGAATAATGCATTTTTCTTGTTTTATAATATATAAAAACGAAGTGCTTCCTGTGCATCATTAAAAACAATTAATCAAACCATAAACCCTTCAACTCTCAAAACCGGTAGACCAACAAAACAATTTCGACGCGTCATAAAATACACGGGGAGCTAACGTAACGGTCGATAACTTATGAAAGGTATATAAAACTAGTTTTAATTATCCCATTTAATAGAGGCGGTAAAACTATAAAAATAATGAACGCTAATTATAATGTGGAAGGTGAGGGCGTACGGTCATCAATCACTCTGAGGTCAGGAGATTTCGAAGAGGAAGCCTCTTGCTAATTTCGCTCCAATACTGCATTGTTAACGTCGCAATGTTAATTACGGAAGATTGAGCAGCAGTTTTAAAAGACTCACTTTTAATGGCAAACTTAAATAACTTTTATGGTCCTTCGAGCCAGATTGACGCAAAAACGTCAAGGAAACTAGCTACATAATAATTTATTTGTCAATTTTCTCAACTAAATATACAAAATATAATATACCAGTAAAAATGAAACCCGTCGAAAACCAAAAGCAATACACTTTTAGATTTACTAACAAGATTCACAAAAAATCGAAAAAGTTTATAAATTAGTTAGTCACATTAAAATTCCGAGACCCGCAGTCCGGAATTATATCAGATGCCGTTTTTACTCTTAAAAAATAAAAGTATCTCGAATGACAGGCTAAAGTGACTGCAGAAAGTATTATATTTATTCAAGAGCGAACTTTACTATTAAAATGGTATTCTATTTCCTGTCTTAATACATTCAAGAAGAGTTGAAATAAAATATTTTCTTGAAACTTGTTTATTCTATTCTTGAAGCTTTGTTAAAACATTAAGTTATGTTGATCAGATTGTATTACAATAAATCTATTTAACAGACAAAAATGTATACACTCAATCTATTTGTTCTACACATAGCATCCTAAGTTTATCATCAAATATTTAACATTAAATATCGTGATCATAGTCGTAAAAAAATATCATTAAATAGACAGATATATTATGACTTAAATTTTATGATCTCGTTTGAACTAAGATCCATATAGTTACCAGGTCGAGTCTATAAAAAATCATTGACATTTTTAAAACATTTTATGGCATCATTACTAAGTTTTCGGATGTTAAGTAGATAGGAGTGTACATGCGAACTACTATTAACATATTGATGAAGATCATAAAGTTATGAATGAAATGGACTATTTCATAAAGATTAACAATCTTGAAATATTTAGTACAGAAGATGTATTAGCAAATGCAACGAAACTTAAACGCTTTGTTGCGCTTCATAATTACCAATTCTTCGTAGGTCTGAAAAGGATGGACTATTATAAAAAAAAATCTGACAATGTTTTGATATAATTAACTAAACGATAAATATTTTGAAAAAAAAACAGAGTAGATCGCAGAGATAGTTGCCTTATCCTGCGGTATTGCCTGAATTATGCATCTTGAAGAACTATATTAAAAGGGCCTATAGATTCGTAAAAGTTTCACAAGGCACTGACAATTACGCCGATGTTGTAAGTGTTCAGAGTCTTACTGGTTTGCCTCGTTTATTATACCAAATTATACTATAGAAAGAAATGTAATTTTAATTCTATGAACACTATTTCATGTAACAGGACATTCAACAACTCAACAAGATCCTCCACAAGAACACCATGCAGATAATAGCAAGAACATCATTTAGCAATTGCATTATAATTTATTTATTTGAATGAACATCCTGGCAAACAAAGCAGTCCAGCCATTAAGTCATGGCTTTCATTTTTTTTTTCATTTAATCACCACGAGACGCAGCGAGAGCCTTGCTTTGAACTTATAAAATGAATATTTAATGGCACGGGATCCTTATGTAAATTTCGTTCCAGTTTCACTGCTCTTTTAATTCCAACGAATATAATTAAGTTGTTAATAAAGTCATATATTTGAATGTACTTACCGAGCTCGACAATAGAGAGTGGAACGACCTGAGAGCACGGGTTAGTTTATCTCAATGTTTGAGAATTTCAGAACCGTATTTCGATAATCCATTTTGCTTGAGATCTACTTAAGAGATAAACCGCATATTTCTATTGGTAATGTTAGCTTCAAGTTTCAAAGCGATCGTGTAATTGGTTTTTATTGCAGAGTTATTAGTGGAAAATGTATTGGAGAGTCGCATTTTCGCCACTTTTGTGCATTAGAATTATATTTATGTTTCTATCTGTAAATATTCCACACGTACGAGGTTTCGAAAATTACTTTTTAGTCTTGTAGAATTGTTGAGGCTTATTATTTTAAGCCTCGATGTTATTTTGCTTGATATTTACTCTTTGGGAAGCATTTATACTCTAAAATTAGCAGTTCGTATGCTGGAAAATCAATATTGGCTAAGTTCGACACAGCAGTACCTGAAAATTAAATTAACCAATATCAACCAATCATCTGCTTGTAAAAGAATGTAGTCCCGATGAACATCCAGAGTTCTGGGAAGCAGAAGCTCTACAACCTTATATAATGAATATCGAGCTTGCAATAAATAACCTTATTCGCTATATAAAATGTTACACACCGACTTCCCCTTAGAATTCTGAGAAATATTGACACTATTGGCAAAATAACCTTAAATGCCCTTATTCATAGACAATTTATAAACCTATTTTAGCTATCAAATGTTTTATCTTCTTCGCTCAAACTGAAAAGAAAACTCTTTCGTAAGATACAAAAATACGATAGCTAAAATAGATTTTTAAACTGTAGGCCATCAAGGCCTTAAGTACCTAATTACATTTTGTATTGTGTTTGTAATCACTAAAACTACCACCTGGCTTTGTTTTCGGTAGTAGTCTTGATATACCTGTTTTAAATTACATAAACGTAATGTCTTTATCCCGTAGGGGTATGCACAGACTATGTACCTCCAGTTTTCTCGACCCTGGCGTAATACTTTCGCTTCGTCCACTTTCATTATTCCCTTCATGCATTCTCGTCGGTTCAGGGTACTTTTAACCTCATCCCTGGGTACCAATGAAATTATTTTATCTATTAAATTATTTGTAATACATTCTTAAACTTAAATAATCTATTGAAATAAAACTATTATTTACGGATTTTATCGCGAATTTAGTTTAATTTTTTACATTTTTAACTTCCCGACGTTTCGATCACTTTACAGCTTTCGTGGTCACGGGGCGGACTGAGGTATTAGACGTCCGCTCTGTGACTGTTACAATTCAACTAACCTTATTTTACAATTATTAATTTAAAAAATTAATTTTAAAATATCTAGTCTATGTTTGCGATCCGATCTACGCAGAAGGAGCTCACAGTGTTTTGAGGTCTGGCAGTTGGTCTTTTGGGTTCCGATTTAATTAAATGTAGTATTGGATCCCATGCTTGTGCAAGCTTCAAGCCATCTTCTCTATTGAAATTTGGATGTTTTTTAATTTCAATAGCCTCTCGAAACATCCTGGGCAGGAAACGGTGTTCTTTAGCGAGGACTTGGGGCTGATCAAAGCGGAGGTAATGCTTGGAGCCTTCTTCTATATGTTCAGCAACTGCAGACTTCGTTGAGCGTCGATGTTTGACGTCAGCTATGTGTTCTTTCACGCGGGTCCCTATGCTTCGTTTTGTTTGACCTATGTAGGAGAGGCCACAGTCGCAATCTATTTTGTATACGCCCGGTTCTTGCAGGGGTATATGGCACTTGGCAGGTGGTAGAAATTGACTAATCTTCTTGGGCGGCTTGAAGTAGGTCTTTATAGAAGCACGCTTCAGGATGTAGCCAATTTTGTCTGTGACTCCTTTTATGTAAGGCAAGACAACGGGGACTCGTTCGACTGTGGCTGGCTTCACTCGGTTTCTGTGACGGCGGCGTGGGATTTGGAGCTTGTTGTCTCGCAGTACCTGCTTGACGTGTTGCAGCTCAGTCGCCAGGTGTTTCCATACGAGGGAGCGCTAAAATTCTAAACCAGGCGAGTAAAAAACTGTTACAAGCTACCATACACGAAACACGATCCGACCTACATTACTTAAATAATTGTGTTGAGAATATATCCAATGAATTAAAGACAGTATTATCAGCATTTTATTTTAAACATTGCATCGACACATTAAATAAACGGGAAACATCTAAATATAATGAATGCAAAAATAAACACATCAATAAATATGAAAAACTTTCGACCAAATCGAATGCCAAAAATTATAACAACTCCGAGTGCAGATATGGAACACACCCCGACATAGATAACACTCACTCCTGCGCAGACAAACAACGCGCGGTTATTAATCTGTCAAAACAAACATTGGATGAAAACACAGTTCAGGTTTTATCAAGAGGTCTAAATTTTGCCGTAACTCCACGTAGGATACCGTACGAAGATATTATTTGTAACGTTGAGAACAGTCTCTTCATTAACAATTTGAAAAGGGAAGATTCGGAGGCGATACGTCAAGATATATCATCTTTATTACGTCGAAATAAAGTGCCCAAACCAAATCTCCCAAAACACTTATTTATCGCTTTAAAGAACCTGCGATCGAGGAAGGAATTAACTGTTCTCCATGCAGATAAAGGTAATGCGACGGTAGTGATGGACACTTCAGATTATAACGAGAAAATTGAACATCTTTTATCGGATGACACTACATATAAAATAGTCAAATCAGACCCGACTAATAAAATATTAAAGTCCACTAGCGCTTTAATAATCAAATACTCCGAAAAGTTAGATCTGAACGTTAAGTCACTCATCCCATCGTGTGCAAAACCTCCGAAATTGTATGGATTACCGAAAATACACAAGGAAAATGCTCCACTACGTCCCATTGTGAGTCAGATCGACACACCAACCTACAGACTGGCTCAGCACGTAGCGCAAGTACTCTCGCCACCAGGGGCGTGCACTCCTTGTAGGCAGAAATGCAGTGCTTTACTTGCCATTCACAGATATTTTATTATAACGTTCGTACGTTTTAGATTACTTTAATTTATAGTAAATAAATGAATAAACAAAATATAATAACTTAAAAACGCCTAATATTTTATAAATAGCACCTATTTGCAATCACGCAAACATTATGGTTGCCACGCGAAAAGCAAGAGGCGCTGCAAAGCAAATTAATGCACCTAATCAACCAAGTCATGCCGCCGCGTCCCGCATTACATTTGTTTGCATGTGTGTAGTAATGTTGGTGTCCGTGCACAGTCGCAAACGCACACACCCATGAATATTGAAAGCCGCGACTCCTGCGGCAGGCCTCGGGAGTTCGGCAGTTGTCGGGAGTAATCGTAAATGTTCGTTGCCTATAATCCGAGTAAAATTAATAGGCTGGAATCTAATAAATCACCTATGCACATTATGCATTTTTGGTTAGTAAGGTTTTATTTGTTTAAATAGAAATGTTTTGTTTCGCGGGGGCCATTTTGCTTTTTTTATGAGTTTTTGCATTGTTTACTATTTTATACTAGTATGTTTGTAAAAAAAAATAGATTTGTTAACGGATTTTTCATTTTAACATTTGAAAGTGTGTACATTTAACAGTTTATTACTAAGTTTCGATATTAATTGTAGTCATTTGCTTTTACTAGTGTGTTTGTTTATTTTTTTAAATGTTATTTGATTGCGAGGTTTGTGTTAAAAATGTATGTTTATCAAATGAATGAATGAGGTGGCCGAAATATTGCGTTTATTTACATCGGGATAGGTATAGTAATCTCAACTAACCGGAACCTTGAATATGTGAAAATTTAAAGCTGACTAGGTGAGTTTTTTTTTATTTTATTTTTTTTTTAGAATTTCTTCCGCCGCGACGATTGATCGCTGTTTTGTCTGCGTTGCCGTAGAAGATGGACATGAATAGTAGTACATCTAAGACTTGTTATGTTGGCATAGTTTCCGACTTAGAGATCCGTCGCGTGGCTGTGGCTATGCTAAAAAACTATAAAAGAAAAAGTTTTTGTGACTGAGTACTCCGCCGCATACCCAGTGTCATAATCCTGTGCACGCCGCTGCTCGCCACTCAGAGGTAACACTAGAGCATCTGTGAAGGATTCATACCAGTTTGTCAGTGATATTAAACATCTTCAATTAGCTGACAATGAAACAATGGTTAGTTTTGATGTCCAGTCACTTTTTACAAGTCTTCCAGTACAAGACTGCATCAAAATTGTCTCTAAGAAGTTAGCAGAGAAAGACATGCCTCTTGAATATGCAGAACTACTCAAACATTGCCTCACATCTGGCTATATGTTGTGGAATAATCAATTCTATGTACAAGTGGATGGCGTCGCTATGGGCTCACCTGTATCTCCAGTAGTCGCCGATATTTTCATGGAAGACTTTGAGGAGACAGCCCTTAGTACAGCCCCAGTCTCGCCGAGATTTTACAAGCGGTATGTAGATGATACTTTCACAATTTTACCATCTGACCAAGTAACTGCATTTTTAAATCACCTTAACTCCATCAACAATAAAATTCAATTTACTATGGAGTTAGAACATAATAAATCTCTTGCTTTCTTAGATGTTTTAGTTATCCGTAATCCCGATCAGTCCTTAAGTCACACTGTGTATAGAAAAAAGACCCATACAGATAAATATCTGAACGGCGATTCTCACCACCATCCAAAACAGTTAGCTACCGTGGGTAAATCCTTGTTTCAGAGAGCACGAGGAATCTGTGACGAGAAACACTTGGCGACTGAGCTGCAACACGTCAAGCAGGTACTGCGAGACAACAAGCTCCAAATCCCACGCCGCCGTCACAGAAACCGAGTGAAGCCAGCCACAGTCGAACGAGTCCCCGTTGTCTTGCCTTACATAAAAGGAGTCACAGACAAAATTGGCTACATCCTGAAGCGTGCTTCTATAAAGACCTACTTCAAGCCGCCCAAGAAGATTAGTCAATTTCTACCACCTGTCAAGTGCCATATACCCCTGCAAGAACCGGGCGTATACAAAATAGATTGCGACTGTGGCCTCTCCTACATAGGTCAAACAAAACGAAGCATAGGGACCCGCGTGAAAGAACACATAGCTGACGTCAAACATCGACGCTCAACGAAGTCTGCAGTTGCTGAACATATAGAAGAAGGCTCCAAGCATTACCTCCGCTTTGATCAGCCCCAAGTCCTCGCTAAAGAACACCGTTTCCTGCCCAGGATGTTTCGAGAGGCTATTGAAATTAAAAAACATCCAAATTTCAATAGAGAAGATGGCTTGAAGCTTGCACAAGCATGGGATCCAATACTACATTTAATTAAATCGGAACCCAAAAGACCAACTGCCAGACCTCAAAACACTGTGAGCTCCTTCTGCGTAGATCGGATCGCAAACATAGACTAGATATTTTAAAATTAATTTTTTAAATTAATAATTGTAAAATAAGGTTAGTTGAATTGTAACAGTCACAGAGCGGACGTCTAATACCTCAGTCCGCCCCGTGACCACGAAAGCTGTAAAGTGATCGAAACGTCGGGAAGTTAAAAATGTAAAAAAATAAACTAAATTCGCGATAAAATCCGTAAATAATAGTTTTATTTCAATGTGTAACATTCGCGTAAATCTAAGAAACCATTATTAAATAATCTACTTTCGTTTCGTTCAATTTCATTCATCTCTTCATGCATTCACGTCGTATTTTAAACATTAAATATTTACAACTACGTACTACCTCAACATTTATTTATGATTTTTTTCTAATAAACCCTTAAGCTTATATTATTACGAGAACACAAGAATTGAATAAAACATCCCGTAAAAAGGAAGGCTGCTCGAAGGCTGATCAAGTCATGTGTCAATTTCCACCCATTAACCAAGAGAAATATTGCCAACAGAGCAACAATAAAACGGTTTATATGTTTGTCTCGGAGACGCGTGACGTCATCGTCTCGTAAGACAACTTTCCGCCGCCGCACAAAACCAGTTTAAAACATTTAGAGCGGATTACACGAGTTTCGCGGTTTTAACTAATATTTTTATAAGTTTTATGTGAAAATTATTGCTTTATTTGTATGAAAATTGAAACGTGTTTTACAATGATTTTGTTTATATATTTCATTTTTGTTACAGGATATTGTAGGTTTTTTTTATGAACATAAATTTCTTTTAACTAACAATGGTACTGAACACTTTTTTGTATAAAGACTAACAGGTCTATATTATTGAAATAAATTGTATTTTCTTACCATTTACTAACAGAAGAGCCGGCGATTCATATAATTAACTTATACCATAATTTTAATTTATTTATTCTAGATTAAAATATTATCATCCAAACCCGACTTTTGATTTTCGTATAATTGCCAAGCTATCTAGTTTATTCGTAATACAGAATAAAATTATCATACCTATATTTTATGTACAAGATTAAGTTTCCAGACCATTATTATACTACAGACATG
Organism: Hyles vespertilio; assembly: GCA_009982885.2. Classification (NCBI taxonomy): domain Eukaryota; kingdom Metazoa; phylum Arthropoda; class Insecta; order Lepidoptera; family Sphingidae; genus Hyles; species Hyles vespertilio. The sequence continues at coordinate 22,436,820 of CM042807.1, forward strand.
TTAAATAGAAAACAGCACTTTATTTAAAAAGACTAAGCCCTGTTTAACCGAATTTCGCCCAGGGGTAAAAACGTTACAATTTAACGGCTGCCATCCCAAAAAAATATCATGAAAATTATTGTTTGTTAAAACTGAAATAATGAATATATTTTCTCATTATAATAAAAACAACTCGACTTCTGAATAAATTTGTTTCACTAAAACATGGTATTCGAATTAATGAGACAGCTTGATAACACTTTAGTGCAGTTGGTTAAACACCGGCTATGAAACGAGATAGTGCAGGTTCGATTCCCGAACCAAATATTTGTTTCGGATCTAGGTGTTTGTGGCACCGAAGTCTCTCATAGTTTCTGTTAGCTACGACACAAGACTCGATATTAGTGTGGGGTCAGGACTATTAATTATATTTTGACTGTTGAGTTATTTAATAATATTTAATGTGATAAAGTTTTTAGTGTTTTCCACTTGACTTACCTATAGCATTTTCGTATGAAAATATTAAAACGTAAATAGAAAATATATATTTGTTTTTAATGCAACTACAAGTATTTGCTTAAAGTCTCTACTAGGTTTGTGTCTCAGACATAAATACTCGTAACATCAAAACCTCGCTACCCAGATAATTTTGATAAGATAGGTAGAGGTAGATATTGTGTTATCAAAATGTCTTATTGTTTTTATGCCTAAAAATACAAGTTGTTTTTATAATTTAAATTGGTAAATCCAATTATGTAAATATTTGCGGGCTTACTAAAGGTCACAGTTGATAACATTTTTCTCGTTAGTCGTAAAAAGTCGAAAGTTCCATTAAATTATCTTATTGCGTTTGATTATAAATTTGCCCATTTAAGTAATTTAAATTATGACATGAAAAGGATTTTTGTTTGCATGTTGAACTGGTTTTTATTAAATTTTTAATATTGACTTCGGACGACATTTTTATTTACATAAAGAAATGTTTTATTTGTTCCTTTGAAGATTTTAAAACTTCAAAGGAACTTAACGTAAAATGGACTTACAACTTTCTGACTTCTTTGAGAAAAAGATAGATTAACGTAATATTTAAAATTGCGAGTTACGTTCACTCAGAGTGATGTAGGTACATGAAAGGTTAAACCATGAAAATCATATCTTTTGCCATAAGTATTTGAGCTCAATAAGAATATTTTGGATGTTTTGCAACACCGTTTGGTATATACTATATAGTATATCCATGCTTATGGATATATTTATGACTTATTTCCGAATTTAACATGTGAAATTCTCAATAAAGAGGTGGCGCCCTCTCGTGGTTTTTACTATACTCGTCACGTTTCTCTTTTGATAAGTGGGTGGTACGTGCCAGGGTATTTGCATTGTCAATACAGTGTCGCGATAAATGCATACTTCCAGGGACATAGGACTTGTAGTTAGCGCTGACTGACTGTTATGTGTGGGGTTCATAAAAAAACAGAATAGGTCGCTAATTGTTATCATAATTTTTCTCTGTTAAAACTATTGTCGCCTTTATGGTCTAGTAGCTGCTTTTTTAGTTGAATCGAAACGGAATTGCGTTCGAATACCAAGTCATTTTTTTCTTATGTTTCAGATTGAAAAAAATTACATGAAAGGCATTGTGCATAATCCCGAAAAATAGGAAATCGAAGCTAACAACCATGCAAGTTTAAGAATGCCTCTACTTATTTCTATGTCATATTTTAATACTTGTTCTATAACCCTCAGACCTCCTATAACTCAATGGCAAACCATCAGTCCAAACACAGTAACATTATTTATAAATATTTTCATACAATAATGCGTATCACACAACGCATATAAATGTAATTATAATAAAACTGCAATGCAAGAACTACGTGACCTGCCTAGCAGTCTAGGTATTAAATATTAAATACTAGACCTAAAGCACTGACCTTGGTGAGTCAGTATTGAGTTATGAATAGAAATGCATGAGCTCGCCTTTTGTGTCGGTTTTCCTGGAACTATCCCGGTTTGGGAGCGTTTAACCCGGTGTTATGTTAACTATTGTGTATGTATACGAAATATTTCAGTTATTTTTCGCCGACTCCTTGTATTAATATGGGATGGTGGGCAAATAGGTCAGCTGATGAAAGCGATAATTGCAACCAAATAAATGCATCTAATATATTAATACTAGGGATATAAGAAAATAGTAAGAGTATTGTAGACATTTTGAAGATGGAATAAGAATCATCATCATCATCATCATCAGTCCATTCGCGTCCACTGCTGGACATAGGCGTCTCCTATGGCACGCTAGTGGACTCGATCCTTAGCCCATCGTCTCCAACCGCTACCAAACATCTGTGGAAAATCGTCACTCCACCTGCTTGGAATAAGAAAATAAAGAGGGAATTAGTTTTGTATGTCCCCATCTGACATTAATCTTATTTAAATCTTGGACGATTCCAGCTACTATGAAACCAAAGCAATAACAATATAGTAATCGAACCCAAGTCAACCATTCTCAATCTCCATTGTCACTCAACAAGCCAATGGTAACCTAACGGTACCTTAAAATAACCCAACATCGATACACTAATACTTTTGGAGTAGTTTACAATACAAACACTATAAGTTGAGTTTATCCATCGCTAACAAGGAAAAATCTTAGCTATGTATTCTGTGAATTGACACCTCAGTGCGATACGAGCTGATGCTGTCTCTTTCTGACACCATGGGAGAGAAAGGGAGGCAAATATGCAGGTGCGTTGGAAGTGATTACAGAGGCGCGATTTTTAACAGTCCATAATGTATTTTACATACGTTTGCACAACTTTCAAGGTAAACGCGGCTTTAAAGAAAATTATTTTAAGCTTATATGTTCTAAATACAATAAAGGTCAAAGGTTATCGGATCAAGCCTAATGCAGACAACGTCACGGGTAAAATGTATTTTAGTCTTCAATGTTAATATATTTCGTTTAAACAGTGATTTCTCATAGCACCTTACTAATAAGATAATCTGCGCGTCCCAATCTAGTATATAATTAACTTGAACAGTTATACAGTACAGCAGTTTATATTATACAAACATCCTATAATCGTGAAGCCTGTATCCCGTGGGGATATGCAGAGACTATAGAGATCCCCTCTTTGCTCGATCCTGACATATTTCTTTTGCTTCATCCACTTTTATCATCTTCTCGCATTCTCGCCGATTAAGGGTACTTTCGACTCGACCCTTTTTGAAGGCATTACCGATTTGGATGTTGTAATTTATAAAAAACCTAACAATAACATCACCATACGAGTTACATTGTATAATAAAATTCCCATTTACGAATAAATTCCCTTTTGAAATTCAAAAAAGTTAATTAAAAGCAACAATGTGAAATAAACTCAGAACTAACCTAAGCCAACCGCCACAACTCATAAAAGTAATAAAAATCCAAATGTTTATTTTAAATTTAGAACTGACGACGCCATGACAGCTGTCTGCCGGCCATTATTACATCAAAAAGCGCGCGGAAAAGCAAATGAACCGTTAAAAATAACAAAAATGTTTTACACAGTCACGGGTACGATTATGCTTCATATATTTAGTTTCGGTCGGTTAATTCTGTTCTACCATGTTTAGTAGTGCGCTGATCGTGGCATATGGCTGTACGGCTTGTTATCTTTCCCCATTTGTTTACTCTAAGTTGGTAGCACGTGTTAATGTAACATCTAAAAAAGTAACCATCTCGACCGCTTCGGAACGTTGTTTGTTGAAAAAAGTAGTTTTTTAACACCCAAGCACCTGCCCGGACTTGGCACAAAAACCACCGTAAAACTTACTTTTTAAGTAAAAACGCATTAAGGAACAATAAAATGTTGTAACAGCTTTAAATTTTACGACCATTTTTAATAATACCCGCATCCATAGAAGTTTTAGACACTTCAACTTTTACTGTGCGGTGACTTGCTTAATTTTAAATTTAATCGAGCCGTAAACAGCAATTATTAAGGGAACTGTATTAATTAAACAACGATCTATAAAATTAGCTGTTCGGCTCGCTTCGACGATTAGGCGTGTACAATTCCTCCATTAATTGACTAGTAAATCATAATGTCAGTGGCACCAATGTCAGGGTTGTGTAATTCTGAGAGAAACGAATGCCTTTTTTAATCAAAAATGAATTAGTTAGAATCCAGTTCAGAAAACATTTAGTTTGCAGCTTTGTGTCCGCTTTTAGTTAGTTTAGTGAAAAACCTAAAACATTAACGGCCTTACTCGTAAATTGTTTTAAAACCTATTTTAGATATCGACTCTACGTCGGTTACTATGCTCTATCAGGATGTAAAAAAACTGAGCTAATAACTGGAAACGCCTTTTTACCTAAATTCATAGGACGGCATTAGTGCCGTATTAAGAGTAATATTATATTACTTAGCTCAGTTTTTTTTACGTCCTGATAGAGGATAGTAACCGACACCTGATGGTAAAAGCAGTGCGGTAAGTAAGGTGCAGCCAGGTGAACTGCAGAGAAAATATATATATATATATATAAATTGTTTGAAATGTATGTGTATATATTGTTTGAAAGATAAGTTAGTCTGTACAATTTGACGATAGCCTTTGTCTTAAAGATACAAAATAATGTGATAAACCTTGACCAATTTAAACATCTTTTTACGATTCATCAGGAATTCCCCGCTATAAAATGTACTCATAATAAACCTCATTTATATCAAACTAGAAGACGCAGTAACAATAAGAAAATCGCACACATGGTTTTTGAATTGGCTTAATAACAGCGGAGTCGGACATCTTGACGTCTTTGGAGATAAAATAATAAACAGAACAAGTCCGGAGTCTGTACTAAGCAGTATATGAAAATATTGATGGCATACCAAAAAAAATATAATCAGGTTCGGGAACCATTGACATGAAAACATTGATTTTCGTCATAATTTTATATTCTTACTAAATAATATTTTACTTTTTTATTACACACAAAAATCCATCTAAACAATCTCGTAATTCCATTGTTAATATTAAATAAATAATTTTGTATTTCAATCTTTGCAATATTGACACTATACGTAATTTGTAACCGTGTAATCTACGAAGTAATTACGAGAGTGTTATTTCAATACCAGTACGTTTAGTTCTCGTAGTGTTTACGATAATTCACAAAATAATTAAAAATATTTTAAACTTCATCGAGTATTCTAAATTAAAGCCCCAAATATCTACAAAGATATTCTTCCGAAACAGAAGCACCGTTAATAAAAGCGTATTTACATAAACACGACCAGTCAGAATTCGGTCAAATCATTAACGTTTACCAAAATAATAATACATTAGCAAGGCCGAATTTAGACTCGTAGCCGAACTATTATGAATAATTCTGTCATTAATGTTCTGTGGCCTTTGGTAATGTATGACATTTTTCATTTGATGCTGTTGCATACACTAAATGTCATTGGAAGACTATTTAAAAGATTGTGAAAATATTCAAAACTATAAGATTGAAAATTATAAGATTGAAGATTATAACAAATAAAGAAGTTTTGCTGGTTGAGTTACGAAAATCGTACACGAGAAGTCAAAACGCGGCATCGATTTAAGAAGGTGTGGCACATTCTTTGATTGACAAGTGAAATCCGTTTGTAAATAGATAGAAATACATAAATGCGCAGAAGAATTTCATTTGGCATAAGGTTTATTAACAAGCAAATAACTACATTGGAGTTTAACACAGTTCAATGTAACTAGGAGACGGAATAGCAAAGGTTACATTACGAATAGCATAGTTGATAGTAAGCGAACGTAAAATAACATCCATACGCCTCTAAATGATAACGATACTAATCAGCCGAAATTAAATTAAAAACAGACTCAGTATTTCGTTCGTAGAAACGGCTTAGCATGAGACAGTACAAGGCCCCGCGGTGATTCAACTAAGTATTACAAAACAAAGTAAACATGCACTGAGCAACGCATGACTTCATAACCTTAGGTAAGTATCATGTTGTTTTCCACTACGATTATTACTTTTATGAAGTTTTGTGACAAATAGGAGGCGGGTCACCTGATCATGTGAGTAATATAGTGAGCGATCACTACTGCCCATAAAAACTCAGAAATTTTAGAGATTGGGCATGCGTTATCGGTCTTTGATAGTTAGGGAAAGTAAGACGTAAAAATAGGGAAAATTTAGAAATAATCCTCAATCATTAAGTTTTCTCCCAATCTCTGTCTTTAGCTAAAGGAAGTTCACGGCAAAACATAGGCCTCTCACCAGAATTTCCACATAAATCTTTTTAAGTGACCTACAGCTAGCGACTTCCTGCAACCTTAAGCAGGTCGTCTGTCCACCTTGTAGGCATTAAGTTTACATCACCATTTTTGCGAACCGTGGTCTCCATATTAAAACATTTAGATTTACAGTAATAGATCTCAACAATCAATACTGGCCTTCTCAGCTATTTAGATAAATTAGTTCTTACACCGCTTTGGTATAATGTGTATCGGCTGATTCATTCTGATGAAATTCTTGTGAAAATGAGGGATGTAGATTTCCTCATATATTTGCCTGTAAATCTAGTGATAATTATCAATACACATGTAACTAAAAGCCAGAGGTCAATTCCATCCTTTACAATACCCATAAACTGTATACCAAATGAGAGTAAGATATCTGATACATTTAATAAACATATAAAAAAATCTCATTAAGTTAACGACCGTGCGTGTAATTAAATATTATGATTGTTATGAAATTACATTCTTTACTGAATTATTAAATGGCTCGTAAAACTTGGAATTATAATCTTTAATAGAGAATCGTAAAAGCAGACTAATGTCTAAATGTTTCGTTTCAAATAACTGGAGCTAAATTATCAGAATAATCCAGAAATGTTTAAGTGCTAAGAAATTATTTATGGCTTATTTACTTGTTCATAATCAGTTGGATTGTTTTATTAATGGGATCTGGCTGGATGGTATAGAAACAGCATATACTGTTTATTGTAAAGTTCTAAATTCCATTCAAAAGTGGGTTGTTGGAGAACTACTTTTAATTTTGTAAATATTGCATATTTGAATTCTCAAAGATTGACGTTAGACGGTTAGTATGAACTCATGCTGCAGAATCTATCAGCATCCTACGTTCGATTTGCAAAAACTTCCGTGTAAAATTAAAGACGAAAAAGGAAAAGAAAAGAAATGAATGTATCTCTTCTATTGACGCGTACCTAGTCTCAAATCTCAATATAACTATTTCCTAGCATTAGGTATACATTTTAAAGTATGCTACAAGGGTTGCCAAAGTGAAATGAATTTTTAATCAGAAACCATCACTATCACGACATGTTCTGTGAAATACTCGGCACAAAATCAAAGCGTTGTGTTTCTGCCAGTTACTTTGTTGCCTGAGTGTGATTGAATCGGCAGCACTATTGTTCTTCGCATTTATACAAAATGTTTTATTCTACGAATAGCTTTTAACTAAAACTAAGGAACTAATCGGGTTTGATATAGGAGAACCTATGTCACTCTGGTCGATAAAGTTTGCAAAATTTATAACGATCAGCCTTAGAGTATTTATAATATACAGGGAGCGCTGTCATACATTTGCGTCTTCAAAAACGTAGATATTTTCTTGTTCGTAATGTTGGTAGCACTGATAATCTTGTGATAACCGAAAGTATATTAAAATATGATCCCTTTAAAATGAAAACGTTTGAGGGGAATTAAATATCCTAAACTATTTCATTTTCTTTTCCAAGTAATGCGTGCATGTTGGTCAACCGGTCAAATATCAGCCAATAGGGGCCGAAAAGGTGACCAGGCACCACCATTCTCACCACCACCGCAATCACTATATTTTATATACTCTAAGCGATCGGTAAAAGTAAAGGGACATGAGCTAACATCTATACACGGCAAGTGAACTAAGCAGATTGTCTCGGAATTAGACCTACATTATTTATTATTATTATTATTTACACTATATGATACTGTGAACACAGTGCACATACCAATAAAAAATGAATATATGAATAGGTAATTTGAGTTATTAATACAAAAGATTAATAAGATTCTAAATCAGCTACTTTTTCAAAATCTTATAAAAGAAACACTAATATATTTTTCAAACAGAAATAAACAAAAGTTACGTTTTTACTTCGCCTTTAAAAGACCGTACAGAAAAAACATGTTGAGATAATTATTAAAATGAAAACGGAACACATACGAAGCGAAAATTAAAAAAAAACATGTATATTTTCCCTTATCTTAACTTCATTTACACATATTAAAATAAAGCACACTTTCCGGTATTATAAGCCCGGTAATTAAACTGCAAAAGGAAACATTTAAATTACTCGATTCACAATTTTCACAGAAATGTGTCTATTCAAATGAAGTCACGTGGAAACTTATTCAAGCCTTTAAGTTAATTACATAAGCTTGTTTTAACGAGTGAATAATACCTCATTGGAGCATGCATCTCGTTTTAAACTTATCTCTTGAATCGCATTACTAACTTGCTGCGTCTATTTAATAATTTAAATAAAACATTATTTCATTTCAGTTAACGAATGGACTTTCACAATAAGGTTTTATTCAACAAAATATGAACGCGCCGCGCCGCCATCTTGAAATTTCGTAATTGCTTTTGTCTTAATGTGATAACAGAACTTATTAATTTTTGCGCTTACGTCTAGTTTTATCATAGTTTGGGTTGTTAGTAGCACGATTTATTCATATTGGATTATTATTTTTATTACAGTTGTTACGGGTTCATAATTAAAATAGAGTTATTACAAACAATCCGTTTAATTATAACACAAAACTTACACTAATCCTTAAACATACACTAAATCTAACTAAAACTAAAGTTGAGCGCCAGGAGAATTTTTGTTCACTGCATTTGGGAACGGAACTCTGCCAAAACCAAACCACGGCTAACTCGATCTCAGGAATGTTTTGAATTATGCCAAGTGAACCTCGTTCACCAAAAAGGGCATGTCTTTAGGCTACGACAATTAAATGCAACGTCATTAACAACTTTTACTACTTATCTCTAATCTAGCTGACATTTAATAAAACACTCACCCCTTTGTCCACAACCAAAACTTTATCACACAGGAACAGTATTATAATTTCAGCTAATTATTTGAGTAAATAATTTTTACAAAAATACTTTTGCTCGACACACGTCACGCTCGTGTCACTTTTCAAATGCCTCTATGACCTTCCCCCTCCGAGGTGTACATAAATTCTCAAAGAATAAAAAAAACAAAAATGACTTAAGTGGAGTGGATTCGAACCTACGTGTCGGTAGCGCCCTGCATTAATCGGACTGTCAGACCTCCGAGCCAACAATGCTTACGGCATGCCGTCTAAATTATCGATCACTTGTTATATTAGTGCCTATTTGTGTACTTTAATGCTACCCACGATTTAAAATATGATTGGAACATAACACAGTCTTGCTAAATTAATTCCTAGTTTGCTTGAGGATTGCAATATTATTATTCGCATGTTGTTTTATTAACAAAAACAACTAATGGTGATGACATAAATTGAAATAAATAAATAAAATAATTTAAATAAATTTCACATAAATTCCCAATATACTGCGGGAGAGTAGAGGGAGAAAACGGTTCTCCATAAATGAATAAAGAAAGAGGAAGAATTACGGAAGATACTATTGATTGATCTCGAGTAAAGCTTCGTATTTTTATTATTAGCTTTTCCATGTTTATTCCGTTGTCTAAATTGTATCACATATGTATTATTCTGAAACATATCCTACAATATTTTTAAGTTTCATCAAAATCTATTATATTTAGCAGTGGTCATGCGACAGAGTAATAGACATCCACGTATCCTCTTTTCTACCAAAACAACTCTAATACTTCCTAGATTTTTTTCAACTAAAATGAGGGCCTTAAATCATTTCACACCACGAAGTTCAAGTCCTAACTAAGGTAACAGTTCGAGGAAATCGAACATAATCACAAACTACTTGAAAACAAATTAAGTCCGAGATATGTCTATAAAATTCGAGACGAATATTTTAGTAAGGGGAGCCTAGGCGCTCAAGTATGGAATATTTACTTTTGAAAATCGTCTAGACGGTGTGTTATTGGGGTTGGCAGCGAATGGAAATTACGGTGCTGCCAGCGTTTCAGCCGTATGTTGACACTTAAGAATAATTTATGCTTACTTGTAACGTGTATTCTTTGAATTGTATATTTCACGTGGATAACAATAGCCATTTGTTTCTGTAATTGGTTTTTCTTTTAGGTGCTGCCGGATTAAAGTTCTTAGAATTTTGTGAACATTCAACGGTTTATATTGGTTTCCATTACACTGCTAACAGTTTCATTTGCTATCAGCTTTGCAAATTCGACTCAATATCAAATAATTATTGTTTTCGAAGTCATCATACACAATCTAGTCGTGATTGTTTTTCACGAACTACTTATCACAAAAATCTCTGCCATGCAATGTCAAGAATCATCTGGAAATAATCATATTGATAAATCAAACAAAGGAACACAAAAATTGACAATTATCAATGCGAAAGAAATAAAGATACCGTTAACAAAGCAAATCCTATTGACGATCCCGCAAATCCCCACGATTCACGCCTCAACAACACAAAAAGATTTTAACCATAAACAAAATTTAGCCAGGCGTCTCCCCGGCCATCAATTCGGTTGACGTCTTTATAAATTAAAAGGGTTCTGAGTTTAAAATTTCTGCTTAAAAATTCCATAACATTTATACAGAATACAAGTTAGCAGCCAAGTCGGGTTCTATTTTGTACGCCTTAATAATAAAGAAGGTTAAGGCAAAAATTTAATAGTTAGAAGTATTGACAGGGGACGTTTTGACGTAATTCTACAGATTCATTTTGTTGTAAGGGTTATAATGTAATTTTTAATTCATACATAGACGATAATGTGCAAACGGCTTACTGTATTCATACTGATCACCTTCTATGAATGAACACTCATAATTGTTGAAAAATTATGATACAGGGAAGAAAAAGCAAAAACTTCGGAAATTTACGAAATTTACTATGGAATACTCTACATCCTTGCTAAGTATGAACATCTTGTCCTTCGACGTAAGTACATATTTTGAAAATTGGTTTCATAAATCCAATAACTTTTTCATGCCTTCTATCGTGCAGATGGACATCCAATTGACCTTACTAAGTAAGCAGTTTCAAAGAGTTTGAAACGTCCGTATGCCCAACCTACTATCGGAAAGCATACACATAACGGACAAGACATTCGATTCAATTTGATATGTAGCACGCGTGCATACGACTCGGACGTCCGAACACAGTATAGATATGCAATATTTCGATGTAATAGTACCACTCTGGGATTCGATATCCCTAGTAGCGTCCCGTAAACGTAGAATAGTAATTGTACAATCTTTATGGAAATCTGAAGGCATGACAGAGCATCACTAAGGCTCAATTGCACAAACTAACTTTGCCTATACCTTTGCCCTTGAAACTGTCAATTCCATACATTCGCAAGGTCAAAGTACTGGTGGTAGGTCTCTCATATGTGAGAGGCCACCTGGGTAGGTACCACCGCAATGTCTATTTCTCCCGTGAAACAACACTGCTTAAATGCACTGTTGTGTTTCGGATTGAAGGACATTGTAGCCAGAGCAACTACTGGACATATTGAGACTTAACATCTTATGTCTCAGGATGGCGAGTGCAGTGGAATATTGCTACTGTTCATGAGCGGTCGTATCGCTTACTATCAGGCGAACGGCTTGCTCGTCTCGCCATTCAATGCAATAAAAAAAAAAAAAAACAAAAATACATCTCAAATGTATGGCGATGACATTTTCATAGGCAAAGGTATTGGCAAAGTTACTTGGTGCAACTGAGCCTAAATGTGCGTAGAAGTGCTACCTTTTTACACCTTAGACAAACTTGCCCGTAGCATAAATAAAAAATAAATAAAAAATAAAAAAAATATTTATTTGCATTATCTTAACTTAGTCTAAATACAAATTGTCATTATTGGAGCACTCCTTTTAAGTATAACAATACTTGTGTTAGGAGGCTCCGCTCTTCCAAAAGTAGTTTTAGTATAGGTACAAATTCAAGCAAATATAAAAATGAAAATATTAAAAAGTTAAGAATATCAATAAACAAACTTAAATTCTATAATTGAAGTTATGTGTGTATGTGTACGTGTATGTATGTGTGTGCGTGTGTGTATTATTATAATAAAAATATACCCATGAATGGATCCATGGTATTAAGTTACTACTTCTGTGAGGGATTCTATTTCATCATACGTTTTATTTTTTAGCCATTTCACCAAGGTATTTTTGCAGTCAAATTTATTCATACAGTAAAATTGTAGAGGTTCGTTTAATTTATTGTAAAGGTAGGAAGACCGTTTCTCATATTGCTTACTAGCAAATGAAGTTTTAACAGTACGAGAATGAGTGACTACATAATTTCTTCTCCTATTCACTCTGATGCCAAGATCAAAATTAAGTTTTCCATGTAGCCGCAAAATAAGGAATAATATATATAATTTTCTTACTGATAATATGTCGGAATCTTTGTAAAGTTCTGTAGTAGGGTATCTGAATGGCTTTAAATACATTACTTTTAACAGTGATCGCTGTGCTCTTTCAAGCTCTAGAAATTTTATTTTCGAGGCTCCACCCCAGACTGGAATACAGTATACTAAAATGCATTTAACTAATGCATTATATATCCTATTAATAAGGGTTTTTGTGGCTACATGGCGCAGTGATTTAAATATCCAACTAATCTTTCTGACCCTATTTGTAATTAGTTCTATGTGAGAATGCCAAGACAATCTTTGATCAATAATTACTCCCAAGTATTTAATTTTATCTACTTTATTTATAGCAGGACAAGAGCAAACCGTAGATGTGATATTGGTACAAGTATGTATATTCAGTTTAAAATCAGTAGGGGGCTGTGATGAATTATATATTGAGAAACAAATGTAGTTAGTCTTAGTGGTGTTCAGAGTAAGTAAGTTATGATGTAACCAAGCCGAGATCTTCGCAAGTCCAGCCAGTGCATGATTGCGTACTTCGTCCCAGGTATCTCCATGAAAGATAACAGCCGTATCGTCGGCATAAGAAAATATTTTTCCGGACTCCAAACTCATATTACACAAATCGTTAATATATAAAAGAAATAGCGTAGGGCCAAGAACACTTCCCTGTGGCACGCCATAAGTAATATACGATTCTTCACTTACATAACTACCAATTTTAACACGTTGAGTACGATTGTTAAGATAGCTTTTAAACAGATTTAACTGAGTTCCTCTTATTCCGATATTTTCGAGCTTCTTAATGAGTAAGGAAATGGAGACGGTATCGAATGCTTTCCTTAAATCTAGGAAAATTGTTATGCATTTTTTTCCAACATCCAATAAATTAACTATATGCGAACTAAGCGCTATAACAGCATCTTCGGTAGATAAGCCCTTTCTGAAGCCAAATTGCGACGTCGATATAATATTATACTTTTCAAGGTAGGAATGTAATCTGTTATTTAACATCTTTTCAAAGATCTTAGATATAGAGGAAAGAACTGAGATAGGGCGGTAATTGTTGACATCTTCTCCATCACCACTCTTATACACGGGTGTAACAATGGACTTTTTTAACTCATCTGGAAATACACCACTATTAAAGGACAGGTTAATTAAATATGTGATTATAGGTATAAGTTCAGACTTGGCTATTTTAATAAAAAATGACGGTATATTATCACAACCAGTAGCACTATTGGAGTTCAGATTCATCACAATCTTTTCAACTTCCTGTGGATCAGCACATTGTAAAACAAATGAAGATAAATTAGCGTTAGGTAAAGACAGAGATGTATTTACATGATGTAATGTACCAGAAGTTTTTACAATGTCCTCAGCTAGTAATTTACCAATATTAGAAAAATATTCATTAATGATGTTAATTGAATTTACTGGAGACGAGGAGAGATTGAGTAAATTAATATTGGTGGTTTTAGTAGGCTTATACTGTGTGATTTCATTAATGGTGTTCCATAAAGTTTTATTATTTTTCATTGAGTTAGATAATTTATCACGTTCATACTTGCGTTTAAGTTTTTTAATTAAATTATTACAATAATTTCTGTATCGGCGGTACGTTATTTGTAGAATGACATTGGTAGGATCCATCTTTAATTTCATTTGCATGCTATTTCTGTTCCTAATACAGCGCAATATACCACTAGTTATCCATGGCTTAATTATTTGTTTAGATCGAGGGATAGGAATAATTTTAGTGTTTATTACAAGACATTCCTTAATTTTACTTATTAATAGGTTGGTACTGATGTTTGGATCAGAGCAACGAAGTATTTCTTTAAGATTTGCCTGTTGTAAATCCGTAGTTGCATTTAAAAAGTCGATGGTTTTTTTAGTCCTGTGTACATTATAGATTTTCGGGATATCTTTATCTGAAACGCAAAGAAAAACCATGTGGTGGTCAGTGATTGAGGTATTTAAAACATAGATGAAAGCTGATGAAATTTTACTTAATTTTATAATAAACTGATCCAAGCAGTTTTGTTGCCTCGTAGGTAAAGAATGCCCCGGGAATAAGCCATGCAATGATAACATTTCAATATATTTTTGTCTGTTAAATGGATTCGTTCCACAGAAAACGACTGACAAAGAAAACCCAGGTAAAGTAACTATTTTCTTAATTTGCACAACTACTGATCTTATTTATCCTTAAATCCTTAATTGTTTAATGCAATACCTGGAATTAATTACATAACAATTATCTAGACCAGATGATTTTGATATGCGTCCGAAATTACTACCTATCATCGGAGGATGGTTGCTTCTGTGTTACAATTTAAGATGCTACGTAATCTTATCGACAGTTACAGGTGCTTAAAAAACTGACTATATTAATATTAGTATTCAAATTGATACAAATGTAAATAAATATTACAAGTTTTCACGAAAGACTTCGTGTAAGGAATATGAAAACGTATACTTTATCTATTATGTATCGGCCTTGGAATAAATGGAGCTAGTCGTGTCGATCGTGAGGCTTCATCTATTTCTCAAAGGATAACTGTTATTTAACTACAAGATAAATTGGGTAGCTATTTATGATATAAATGCTTTAACAAGGACATCTCAATGGCAACGTAGCTAAATAGAATGTGAGAGTGTGTGCGCTAGTGTACGCCGATGATCCGAGAAAATATAAATCTATGAATATGGAGTTATGAGCTATTCATACAACGGAAGAAGACAAACGTCATGTGATATTTTGCGGTCGATGGTCAAATTCGACCAAGATATATAAAGCTGCAGGATCTGTGTAAGACATATTTCTGATGCAGGCGTAACTATTTGTTGATTATTAACAGCTTTTAGGCCACTAACTTTGTCGTCGCCATACCTTTGAGAATTATTTGACATTGCTAATGTATGGTATTGAAATTTTCAAAGCGAAAGCTATACAGTGCAAAGTTAGTCTGTGCAATTGGGTCATAGTGAACTGACGAACTCATGCAAAATTCTGGTAAAGCATCTAATATTTGATAATAAAATGTGTTTATTTCGATAAACCTGTCATTTTATAAATCGGCAACATAACCCCGGCTTTCATAGCTGTCAATGCTTTGAACTGATTTTATTTTACACCTAATAAACCGAGAGACGTGGTTAGTCAAAATAAACATGCATTTCAACGTTAAATTTTAATTTCCCCAACACATGTATCTGGAATATTCGTCTATAAACGTCATCAAAGGCGACCACCAGCGTTTCGCTGGCGACTATTTTAATCCCAGATTTAAACGCCCAACTTGGGCTTTTGCATGGCCTTATATCACGGTTTGAACTATATCCTAAGCTTGACGGTAAAGTGTGGTAATTTTATGACTGAAATTAAATGTATTTGTCTGGCTAACAATTGGGATTTCTAATGGAAAGTAAATACAGCTGCTCATGATTTTAAATACTTGCGCATAGATGGATTCCAGGCTGGTCAAAATGGGAAAAAGGAATGGAAGTAAGGGTTTCCGGGCCTCCTGCAATCTCATTCATCAAATCAAATATGATAGCAAAGCCGGTGCTACGCGTCTGTTGTCTATGAGACAGTCCTACCACATGGACCAGCCGACCAATTGTTACAAAAGCCCAAAATAACGATAGGATTTATATTATTTTTTCAAAACCATTTCTTCTTTTGTTTATTGAATCATCTATATCTATTATTTATATCTACTCCTAGTATGAAAGTGTATAAGAAAAGCCATTATTCAATTTAGGTTTTTTAAAGGTTTGATTCAAAAATTCCAGGCTTCATGCAATATCGAATCACAATAGAAGAAACTATTTAAAAAGCACAAAGGCTGAGTATTCTTTAAAGAGCATAGAAAGCCGAACAAAAATGTTCTCAATATGAAATGTTCAATAGAATAAAATATAAAAGTAATTTAATGCACAAAATTCTATTTGGTACATCATGTCAAGGTGATAAACTATGACCTAAAGGCTAAACATATTTGAATTGAAGAGGAGGTTCGTGTTCAGAATATGTTTAGGTAGATGATATATTTTATATGCTGTACCAAGCCGTACTACAAATATAATTCCCAAATACCCACAGACATAACAATTACGTAACGTAAACGTATAACTTTAATACGTTCAGATTGAATCTCTGAAATAATGTTCTCAAAGCTTCCTTGTTTGCTACAATGGCCGGAATGGTGCAGAATGGATTGTAAGATGAGGTTGGAGATATTCATCTAATTGCATTTAGGTCACTGTAGTCCCGGCTTCAGAGAATCTGGGTTATGCTTTGTACCTGCCCTATTATTTGTCGGCCCACTCGCCTCTGTTTATTATGAGCTAAAAATAGGGATTAATATAAAGCGTATTTCGCGTTTTATTAGTTTAAGTGGGTCGGGTGAAAATTATGAGGGTTTTTAAGATAAGATGCATTAAAAAGATAATTAATGTTCCACACATGATGGAGTTTTAAAAGTTGAGAATTCTAACCGCACCAGGGTATTGTGACGAGAAGGCTTCCACCTGAAAGAGATGCTGTTATACACGCAGCCGATCGTAAAATTATTGGTTAAAGGACAGCATCGATAAAAATACAGATCGTATGTATGTTTGATAAAAGTTATTGGACAGGTTTAAAACTACATATAACAAGTGCAACAAGAAACTACAGAATGGATTACATTAGTAAAAGAACATTAACAGGCGAAAGTTATACGTCAGGACCACGAAAAGTAGATAGATATTGGCCTACACTAACAAGACACAAGCGTGTATGTATTTAAACTAGTGCTTTACATACCAATCACTCCTTATTGTCCTTATGCTACAATTTAGATGCTTTGATCACACACAAACTAAATTCGGAGAATATTTACGGATCAATCTGATCTACCTTTGGGAATAACAGTGGCCACTGCTTAGTTGTTCACAGCTCGTCGTGCATAAATCGACGCTTCTGGAGATTGCCCGACGCCAGTATTAATTATTGGAATATATGGTTGTATATTGTCATTGTTCGAAAGCCAACAGAGCAGTAGGTTTGGACTCCGATGAACAGCCTTTGTTAGACTGGTTTTGTGTTTTGCTATGTCTAGATCAATTGATTAATTTCTGGCTACGTATATTTTATCTGCTAAGATCGGCAATGTAGCAAATTGCCTAGCTTTGTAAGTGTTTATGGACGATGATGCTAAATTCAATATTATCTCCATCCAGTGAACCATTTACCCCTCCAATGTATAATATATTTTACCTCTAGCTTTGACATGTTTCACATATAAATCTGAGAAATGTATCGTGGCCAAAAATATAAAACAATATCATGCATGCTCTTATCACCGAATGACATAGATAAAATTACAACCGATATTAAGTGATGTATCGATTAAAATAGTAATGTTTGTGATGCGATAACTATAGCGTGGGAATATCGAATGCAAATAGAGGGTGAGAAGTCATAGAGTTCTTTGTACAAACATCTTGAGTACTGATTACTTGAAATAAAAAGTCTTAGCAATATTAATCCCATCAAAAACATCCTGTAAAAAAATTCCAAGTCTCGCAGCTCAGGTTTTTTACCGCAAAACGTTGTGAGATGCATGTAATACCAAGTCGATTAATTTATTTAGTCCTTAAGGGACCTTCTACATAAAGTTATTACGTTAGTTATTACCATATCAATATTAAAAATTCTTTACGTTTTAAATAAATGGATTGTATATCTCTGTAATCCTATACATTTATAAGGGATTACAAAGTTATTCACGCAGTTGGTCTATCTAGAAAACTAGACACAAATTATGAAATGTTTGAATTTTCCCTTACTTTAGACACTAAACACTAATTATATTCTAAATTTGAAGGTTCTATGTCTGCTAGAAGTGCCTTAGACTTTTGATGATCGGTCAGTCAGTGAGTGACAAAATTAAGAAAGTTTGACTAGTTACAATTCTTAAACTACTGGTTCAAATTGAATGAAATTTTAAATATTCAGGCTTCATGCTTTAGCCACAACGAAGTTATAGGGGGTTGAAAATGGTCTGAATTGCTTCGAGAAAAGGATGTTACGGCCTATAGCTCGACTTGGAGGGGGCTCGGCCGCGCCCCCAGATAGTTCAGCCGTGTTACGTGTACCTACTTAATAAAACCAGAGGATTTTTTATTTATACATTCGTATTTTATTAGTTTTCTTTTAATGGAAATAAGTTATCGAAGCACCTGAATAATTAGAATGAGTAACCGAAGCACCTGAGTAATAAGGCATAACTGCAAACCATATGGTTCAGGGTGTTGTCATCTTTAAAGAATAATTAAAACTGGAATAAATCTTCTATCGGTGAGTATTAAGTCATGTTCCCAGACTCTAAAAACAATTATTTATGTTTCTATTTAATAAAGTACTCTCAAAACCTCGACTCTCCTTAACAATAAAAGTTTAAATGGCAGTTGCAAAAATCATTACAAATTAAATAAGATTTTTAATCTTTGTTCAGAAGAAAGTTTTCAAATTATAACAATGGCGTCGGGCGAAATAAGATTTCGGATCTGTTGATAATGGATGGAACAATGGACGTAAAACTGCTAAGCACATCACTGATCTTTTGAATCGAATAGCACCTCTTTTTATTATCTACTTAAGAAACAGAGAAACTTTTAACGACCGTGCTATCTACGAACATGGTAGTTTTTTCGGAATTGGCAACACACGTTCTTTTGTTCGCTTTTTATTTGGCTCCATGTAGGAAGCCATCTTGTTTATCTTGTTATGCAATTGGATATAAGTTTTCTATATCTGAATCTCGTACAGTTTCTTAAACAAACATGTTTTTAATAGGAATTCAATTACTTTAGGTTCATTCATTTTAAACATTAAAAAACAAAAGTTGAAGAAACTTATGAACACGCTTATAAATCATTTACAGTAAAAAAAAGTAGAGCGTCGATAGCTAAATGTTGTGGAACTGTTAAGCAAAAACAAGTTGGCAGGTGTGAAATAAGCAAAACGAAAGAAAAATGCTGCAGTCTATTGTATTGTTATGTAAGTAATATGTTCGCATACTTCTAATACAGAACAGGGGTCAGGTTTAGAATATTATAGCACGAAATGGGGGTTGGGGGGTAGGGTGGAGGAGGGGGAGGGTGTACCCTGTCCCCTGGTACCACTCCCATGAAAAGATAAGGCATGATTCTGAGAACCTAATTAAAGTAACCTAACCTCAAAATATCAAAACAAAAGTTGCTTCTGCAACGTCTCCGGCGCTGCGGGAAGTACAGCCCCTTCGCCCTTGCGTAACAAAGGATAGGCACCCACGCTCGCCTCCGCAGCTTCGGCTTACTGGTCGCCTCCGGCCTGCCGGCTGACCAGCCTCAGCCGCTACGGCTCGCACGGTTACCTATCCTTCGTTACAGCGGGCGGGGGCTGCTCTCCCTCCGCGCCTCCGGCTTTTTATATACACTCTAGGGGTGGTAGCCAAAAGTCTACGTGAAGTCGGGGTGGCCCGTGTCGGTTTTGGGGTACAGTCGACCTAACTGGTCCATAAAGTGGGTACACTAACTTCCTTATAAACATCTAGGACGTTATAAAACAACAAAACAAGCAAAATCAATTCTATCTTCGTAATTTATGGGTCTATCGCATGCGACAACTCCACCAAGAAACAACAAAAACATCAACAAAACATTCCTAAATTTTTTTGTTGACACTGACACATGACTGAAACGCGTAGTTTTTACGTTCCATTTCACCGATTTCTCGCGACATTTTACACCATAGACTATTTATTTGAAATATTACTAACGATTTGTTTGTCAATCGCTCATAATAACGTTCCGTTTTGCCTAATATGTGATTTGAGGTTAGTAACTATTATAATTAATTTTTCGAAATCTATGCATTATCTTTTAATAAGAGTGATAAACATATAAGCTGGGACCCAATCCCTACCATCTCTAATAATTTTTACCCCTCAAATCGTGCTATAATAAACTAGACCCCGACCCAGAACAGAAATCTCATGTATGCTTGTTCTCCACATATTTTCCTTGAACGTTATACTCGTAATGACCGATAGGTACGCGTTTTTATATACATTTTTATTAATACGCAATAGATCTATGTTTACCTTCGTGCTGAAGACTTATTGGGCTTCGTGGAACATTCGAGAAGTAAATAATCCGAGACCATCATCAAATAAAGAATGCCCGATGTGGACTCAGTTGGATGTTTACAATTATCGCATTACAGTTAATGTGTCTGCGGCGGTCTTAGCCGAGACCGTTCTCAGAAACGCAGTCTTGGATAAACATAATTCTACTAAATCTTGTAGGTGTTACTATGGGTTGGAGCCAATATTTGTGTTGGTTACTCTGAAGGTGCTACAACATACGAACTGTTGAGCCAATATTGGTGTTACAAATAATACTTGTAGGTGTGTCTTGTAATAAACTAAAGCTGATGTTTGCAAGTTTCCTTGATGTAATGGAACTAGACCAGTGCCAGAAGCAAAATATTTTACTAATAAAGAACCCAAAACTATTTATATTTAGAGAGGCCTCCTAGGTAGGTCACCATCGCAATGTCTATATATTGCTTTTTTTCATTTGTTTTATTGTAACATTAACGACTGAATGACACGTCATGAAGGTGTCTCATTGAAAATTAGCGTTGTATAGCTGCTCAGATGGTGATGTAGCATATTAGATGAATGAGAGATACCTTTGCTGGCGCAATATTTATCTTTATTTTGTTATATTAACTGTTCTGTAGACTACAGCACTCTGTAATTTATTATGTCAGGAATAAATACTTTTTTTCTTTAGTCGTCTTTAGTCAATTGATTTGGTTCCACGAAATAGTAAAATCGATTGCACTGTAATTCGTTACCAACACTTTGTTAAATGTAGTACAGTGTGTAGTGTGTTGTACATTGTATTTGAAAGAACTCACATATTCGACAAAACATCGTGAGCTACGAATTTTGTTAATGTAAATATTACCTCACATTTGAACCACTTACTGCACTGATCTTTCTTGGAATGATGTAGAGAATGGAAAGCGAGAAAAGTGATTAATAAAATCTGTTTAAACTCAACATATGGGACTTAGCATAAAAATACACTACACACAAAATTAAAGCATATTTTTTAAATCGTTTAAAAAAATATATGTATATTGTATAAAATTGATCGTTAAGAAATTTGAAAAAAAAAAAACAATTGGAAGCCTGAAATGTAACTTTATTTTATTTGAAAACAGCTGCATTATTCTTAAAATCCATGCGGTAAAAATTTAACTGAACTAAATTTACGATTTCTGTTATGAAAGTCAGCAATCCTTTCAAGGGCATATCGGACTTTTGATATTTTTATTTTTCTTTAATTAGTTATAAGAAATTGACTTCATACGGTAATAAGTATTATTTTGTTAAATATTATACATTATAATTATTCACAACAAAAAATATTTAAAATTAATTCTTCGTTTTATGAAAGCCAATTACTTATTTGCTTCGCACTTTGATTAAAATACAAAAACTTATTGATGTCTATTCCATCTCCACACTGATTTTAAAGCAAATTACACATCAGTCATGTCTTAAAGCAACAATTCATCAATATTGATGTTACCAGTTGAAGATACATTATTATCAAAAGTTCATTGATAAAGACATTAACAAAGAGAATTGTTATCAGTGTCGCAACTCGCAACTACAAGGTGTTGCCCGAATATAATTTGTATTGACAAGTTGCCGACTGATAAGTGATAGTAAACTTACTGCCGAAGGGAGTTCAATACTTCAGATTAGTTTGAGGAACTCATGTTGAGTTGGGGATGGAGAATTTAATGCAGCGAATTATTAGTGCAGAACTAGTATAATTATTGAGAAATATTATGTATGTTTTTAATTTAGTAGCTTGAATGCAACATGTCGCATTTTCGTAAAATATTTTTTTAAAAACGATATGGTGCCTTTTGTCATCGTATAATAAATACCATTTTACTTAGTAAGTACTATAAAGTTTGTATCTTAATTTCTTATGTCTCGATAAAATATTATCTCCGTGTACATTAATCACTTTTGTATCGCAATAGTGCCTAGGCTTCAAATTATATCTATTACCAATTCACATTAGCTATGTGCTTACTATAAAAGTAAGTTTGGATTTAAAAACCCGAAAATATCTCACAAACTTTTCGTTCGTTTATTTATAGTCGTTTGTAGAAGCAATTATTGTCGCGTTTAAGCATTAATTTGATTTTATCCGCAGGTTCGTGTGAAAGTTTCGATTTCGTAAACTTTAGAGAAACACCTGTCCACAGGCGAGAGAATTTTAAAATCGATTCGGTAGTCTCAAACTTCATCTTTGGATTATCGAATTACTAATTCATTTTATCAATTTAACACAACGCCCGGTCTAATAAAAAAATCTTGATGACGCAATATTATTGAATACGATTATTGCGGGATTACGATTTTATATACATTAATTTGATATAGAAAGACACTTACATAATTTAATCTATTAATAATCTTAAAGATTATATGTAGGTATAATACACATCAATGCTCTTAGATGAATTAACTTAGAAAATGTTAATTGATAAAATACGCAAAAATTTTGACTACGTCTGGTTTAATTCAAACACATCAACCAATTTACTGTGATAATAAATTCCATCTGGATAATAAATTAATTACGTTCACTACTAGACGTTGCGAAAACATTCAAGTATTGACTCATAAACAAACAGGCACATAAACGGAATAATTCTAGACCATTAACAAGTTATGTATAATGCCAAATGTAATTCATTTGACCCGAGCGGCTGCGGCGCGAAACATAAACAACGTACCTACCCGGCTCACTTTATGATTACATCACGTTTTTAAAGGTGTAATAAACATTCTAAGTTGCTGCTTCAAATGCCATCAAACATGGCATCATCTAGGATGCCCCGCTTCACCAATATTGGACACGCGCCAAAATAATCAAACCAAACGAAATACCAAATGTTTATTGATTTCATATTTCAATTCTTTATTGACCATTGCGCGTAGAACTGTATAAGTACTGTATAGTATGCATTCGACCTTGATTCGAGAAATGGACCAACTTGTCTGTTGCGCGCCGTTCTTTGTTTCCTTAGATTATATACTCGTCTAGATGACACATCACACCTCACCGCGCGGCTCAAAAAAAGTCTACCAAATTTGGTAGACTCGCTTCTCACGTACGTCAGTGTCATTTGAACTACATATGGATAACGTGCTCCCGAAAAATAATTAATTATGCCGGTTTGTGCTGTCGAATTGTATCGCAATTGTGTGGGAAAACTGTATAATAATACCAATATCACTTTCTATCGGTAACATTATTGTTAAACCACTATTATTTGAAGAAAACATGAACTTTTAATTCATTATTTTGAAGATGAGTTTCATTGGCCAGTGTTGTCAATTTATTACTAGGAAAATTTGTTGAAACTATGGGAGAAACTATAAAACACAAATATCATTACATAATATTTCGATCAGAATAACAACAAGAAGAATGGCATTATTTATTGAATGAGTAAATAAAACTTACCTACACGATATTAATGAAACCCACGACGACAAGCACTTCATAGTAATTTTATTAATTCTTTGCGTTGCATGTACCATTTAAAATTTCATAAACGGGGTACTGCTATTGTCATCTTTGAAGAAACAGCGAGAACTTATTCAAGGTCCTAATAATATTTTTAGACTTCCTACGGATTCCGTACTAGCAAATTGCTGGAGAGACATTACACAGCTGAAACGAAAAGAAGACCATTCGTAGCCTCACATGACTTCAGTTGTGTGTTCCGAACATTTTACTTATGATGATTTATATTTTACATAAATACAGAAATCAGATAACAGCCCAGGCAATAAATCCAAAGAGTTAATTCTATTCGGAAACAAACACTAGGAGATGGGTTTAGATCTTTATTGTTTTTAATAAAATGCGTTATAAATATAATTAATAGTATGATTACTTTAAATAAAGAAAAAATATTTTATTTAACCTATTTTGTATATCAAATAATGGGGAAAAGTTAAGTTAATAATCTGGAGTAAGCATCCCTAAACACACACACCTTGACAGTTGGATTACAATAATTACACGACCCGTACTCACACATATCAACGAAAGTGAGGACACTTTTAGCGCATCGTTTGTTGACATTGCTCAATCTAGACGAGTATATAATCTAAGTTTGTTTCATTTACTTCGAAACACTCCAAAACTAAATGTCTGACGTAGGCAGTTGATTCATTAATAAATCGAATCCCACTTGAGTCAACTATAAATACACGTAGTACTAACGCGGCATTAACTGTACTAATCTCATTACGGTATTTAGTTCAAGTGTGAACAGGCGCCGATGTAGTCAGATTATTTCATATTTGCCGAATCCGTACAAGATGTGAACGCAAAACGTCCAACTTGAATCTACTTTCGCAACAAAAACACGGACTATCTTATCACGACACAATTATACGTGGAACACATTACTAACCTTTAAGATAAATCCTTTTAGTGCGAAGATAGATTACAGTTTCCAATATCGTAAGCACATGAGTTCACTCAGATGCAACGTTACACAGGCCGGGTATGTACGCTTGTCGAGCACACATATAACATCACATTTTGCACTTGCTAACGTAAAACAATAAAACGTGGGGAAACCGAAACGGTTCCAGTTGCTAAAGCAGGCATTCACTTTGATAGAGGACGTCGCGTGCACACAGACCGGTCGCAGTTTGTAATTTTTAGTTTGACGAACACTACGTGCGGGGGAACAGCGAGACGCGATACGTCCTCTCGCGACGCAGACGGCCGAACGACTGAGGGGACGGTCGTACGGGGACGGCGAGCGAGCGAATAGCCGTCTCGGAGTAAACGCAGGGCGCATCAGCCGTAAAATGCGGGATCTGATCCTGCAAACCCTCTGGACTCCGCATTAAATATAATCAAAAACGCTACAACACAACCAAACCATGATCAAACGACTTACACACGCAATTTCGGCAGCGTCGGTAAGTGATTAAACAAGCAATTTCATTGCCTGCCAATAGATAATTTCTTGGAAACTGACGAGCCGATTTAAGGCCGGTATAATAATATTTACGCAATCAAAGTATACGAAGCATATTTTGCAGGTAATATAAAATTTTGTTTGAAGTTACCCGTGAATGATGTTTTATTAGGGCAAATATTAAACAAAAGTGTTTCCTTCCTACCATATTCTTGGTAAGAATTTGATGCAAGATATTTTTGTGGGTATAATTGGAGAGTTTGAGATTCCGTTGTCTGGTTTCTACCTGCCCCTGCGTTGTAATGGTGCGGCGATGAAAAGGTCGCACCTTAATTGTTTGGCGCCTCACAAAAAACCACCAACAGATGTATTCTGCGAGGTGGGAATACTCCGGATCCTTTTAAAAGACTACCTCCGCAGATTTAGCGCTGTGTATTATGCTTTTGTATATCAAATGGGGATTAAAAACATATTTTGCTGTTATTATACTTATTATTTTGAAATAATTCGACGCTCATACGAACATAATTAATGCAATAATTTTATGAAAAAAAAAAAAAAGTAAATTTTATGTCAAATAAAAAAGAATCGTAAAGTTTATACAAATTTTTACAACCAAAATTTTGTGGACGTTTATGATCCGCGCATATTCTTCGGAATGATTTCCGTAAATGCTCACAATCATGGATGATTTAACAACAAAGAAGAACCACCATCATTACTCACAATGGTGTGACCCCATCAACTTTTAAATTTACTTTTCTAGAACATTCCTAAGCCGCATCATCCCGGAAATACAGCAGACTAGAGTTTCCACGAGGAATGTACGTGAAAATAGCGAGAATAGAGATTGAAACATAAAAGTGAAATTGAAAAATTAAACTGTAAACTATAGGGTGAAAAATTAGATGTTTTTTATTAGTTTTTTAGTTTTTTAGACATCACTACCTAGTTTGAAACAAAGTTACTTCCTACTGTCTATATGCTTAGATAACTACGCAACGGATTTTGATGCGGTTTCCATTAATAGATAGAGTGATTCAAGAGGAAGGTTTATGTGTATAATACATAGATATTATTGTGGAGAAATCTATCTGCACCCGGGAGAAGCTGGGTCGGGCCGCTTGTATTTTATTCATATACGTAAGTTTATGTCTGGATTGAGTAAGAAGGAAACAAAGATACCTAGTGCAACTGACAGATTGATGATTTTTTTCCCAAACTTGGTGGCGGGTAGACTTACTACCGCTACACCATGATCATATGATAGTTTAATCTTGATAAAACCTAGAACTTCACAATTCGTAACTTAAACATCCTGCCATACCGATAAACGACTGCCATATTTCACTAAATTTCGAACCCCTTATTCTTTGTTTACCTGTTGCAAAACTAATCGGCAAAAATAAATCACAGCAGAATTCCCCTTTTCAAGTGCACCGCTCCCTATTTATATTAAAAATTCCCCAAATCACCGGATGAGGGATACATTCGTATCAAGATGTATGCAGTTGGGTTTTACAGCCAATAATAGCTTGATGACTACTGACTGCAAATATACTCGTTTAGCCGACAGATTTAATATTTTTGCTCATTCGTACACTGTTTAATACGTAATGGTTTCTTAGATACCTCAGTCCAATACCTCAGTCCGCCCCGTGACCACGAAAGCTGTAAAGTGATCGAAACGTCGGGAAGTCAAAAATGTAAAAATATTAAACTAAATTCGCGATAAAATCCGTAAATAATAGTTTTATTTCAATCTGTTTAATACGGTTTAGCAATGATCCCTTTGTGAGTTATTTTAAAACAGGTATTAATAAATGAAACTTTGTGAATTAACATTTTGAATTTTATGTTTAATAGAGCAATGATTATCGCTGCGTAGGATCTGTTTTGTTTATTTTATTAATTAATTTACATTGAGTTTGTGTATCAAAGGTTCTGTTCAAAACTAATGTACCTATAATATATACTAATTAAATAACAATAATATCAACCCTTTTTTGATTTTTATCTTTGTTATTTCAAATATACTAAGCGAATTCATAACTTTTTTATGTGAAAGGAGCGTTGACAGGACAGCCTAAACACCGTGCAGTATTTGTTTTTTTTTTACTTAAGCCGGAAACTCCCCAGTTTTTGCTACTTACAGAGCGCCATGTAAAAAAATCAACACGCGTTGACATCTGGCAAGACGTATTGAAACTAATTATAATTTGATGATGACATCCATTGTCGTATCTGACAACAGCGACTCCCTTCAACAAATGCCTGTCTCTCTTCTTTGGTGGGAGCGGATATGGCTAGCAAATCCAAACTTGGACTTAAACATGCGATTGCACGAGGCACAGTAGAGCTGGCCGGTAGAATTATACGTATAAATATAGGAGGGCTTGGGCCTGGTTTTACGGAGTTGGCGTTCTGTATCCAGATCGTGAAGCCGCTTCTCCTCAAATAGATCGACGCCTTTATTTATAATATTGCGCCACTCCGGTCGCTGCGAGGCCAGCGTTTCCCATTGGGCAGGTGCAATGCCGCATTGCTTTAAATTGCGTTTAAGCACATCCTTATATCGGAGATATTGCCCGCCACGTTTTTTTTTTCCCGGCTGAAAGTTCCGAGTAGAAAACTGCTTTCGGCAGTCTCCCATCAGTCATACGCTCGACGTGCCCACTCCATCTCAGCTGTCTCTTCATAATAAGCGCTTCAATGCCCGGCACGCCAGTGCGACGCAGCACTTCAGTGTTCGGAACGCGGTCTTGCCATTTGATGCGTAGGATAGAACGTAGACAACGAAAGTGAAAAATGTCTAGACTTTTTATGTCCTTTTTGTAACAGCACCAAGTTTCGCTAGCATAAAGAAGTGTAGGAATAACCATAGCCTTATTTTTAAGTCTGAGGTCATGGGAATTCCACACACGCGCGTTCAATTTACCGAACGCTGCGGCTGCAAGGGCTATGCGGGTTGGGATCTCCGATGCCAAGGTGTTGTCAGGCCTAACCACACTCCCTAGGTACTTAAATTGAGATACATTTTCCAGTACTTTATTATCCAGTATGATACTGGAGTGATCTGTGATACATCCTCTAGGGGGCTGTTTCATGACTTGCGTTTTATTAATGCTGATCCCCAACCCAAATTTATGGCATGCCGCATGCAAGGTGTCTACATAAGCCTGAAGTGATTCCATAGAATCGGCCATCAAACATATGTCATCTGCATACAAAATATCCACTAATGAGACTTTGGTGACTTTAGACTTGGCTCTGAAACGCGAGAGGTCAAATACGCTTTTGTCAGCTCTTGAGTTAAGTTGTATGCCTCCTCCACAGGACTTCAGCGCGTCACTCATTACGGCAGCAAAATACAGCGCGAAAAGTGTGGGTGCTAAGATACAACCTTGTTTCACGCCACACGTGACGGGAAATTGGTCAGAGAGAACATCTTCATGTCGAACTGCTGCCATCATGTTCTCGTGAAACTGGCGTACTAAGTTTATAAACTTCTCAGGACAACCCGATTTCTTCAACACAATCCAGAGAGCGTCCCGCGGTACGCGATCAAAGGCCTTTTCTAAGTCAACGAAACACATATATAGAGGGCGGTATTGTTCCAGACATTTTTCTTGGACTTGTCTAATAACAAATATTGCATCGACCGTACCTCTAACAGGTCGAAACCCGCATTGAGACTCTGGTAAAATTTCTTCCGCAAGGCGGGAAAGTCTAGTGTTAAGTATGTGAGTTAGTATTTTTCCAGCTGAAGAGAGAAGTGCGATGCCCCGGTAAGAGCTACAATTAGTGATGTTCCCTTTGCCCTTGTACAACTTGCAAATAGAAGCGTCTTTCCAGTCTTTCCAATTATAATTTACAACGAATGTGAACATGAGTATATCGCACATCCGTAGCATTGAATCGGTAATGTGATGTATATTTCCATGACTGCCTCGTGGAGTTGTTCTCCTACTGAATCCGGCGTCCGGAATGTAATATTGGATTTTCCTATTAATTATCAGCCCAGAGTCTAGAATTTGTGCCCGATATGGCGATAAGCTCGTCGCTTATCACGATGTGGAACGGAACGCACAAGGCAAAACGTGGGTGCCCTGGTAACCTTTGCCTACCTCTTCTGCGAAAAATACGTAGTTTCTAAGTATATTGCTACGGGAATATGTACTATATACCCATGACTTAGACCAAACTCGATGTAGCCGAAAAGAGCAGGATATTGTCATGAACTTTACATGAGCTAATTATTTTATAATTGATGATGCTAAAGAACTGATCACCATTATACCAGAAAGAAACCAGAAATAAATAAAGAAACATCATTACAGGATGATGATGCAATTAAGATATTAATAGCCGACTTGTTCATACTAGCAGAACGCAAGATTATTTCCCATGCAAGATTAGAATTCACGTCACTTCTATCGCTACACTATTTATGTTATCAAATGACCTTGTGAAAATGTTTTAGAATTATTGTGAATAATAATAATAATAATAATAATAACACCCAACAGTCACATACATAGTCCTGACTCCACATTAAGATCGAGTCTTGTGTCGTGGGTATCAGGAACTACGAGAGACTTTTCGGTCTCACAAACACCCAGACCCGAGAGAAATATTTGTGGGCCGCACAAACATTTCTCTCGGTGCGGGGATCGAACCCGCGGCCTCTCGTTTCACAGGCGGCGTCTAACCGCCTGCGCCACGGAGGCTGTCAAAAATGTTGCTAATAAACCAATTGGCTGGAATGTTGCTAATAAACCAACAAAGGAGATAAGAGTTGTGATACAAGAGAGATATTGCCCAGTTCGAAAAGAACCATATCGCAAAGAAGCTACCGCGCTCGAGCCCAAAACACAAATATCTCACGGTTTTAGTTACTTCATAGTTGTTTCTTTCTATTTTACACGCTTTATATTAGCTTCACTTGTATGTTTGTTTGTAACCGACTCCTTAAGACGCGATTTTGACCCACTTTAAACGGACAGATTTCATTCAAATTTTGCACACCTGTCAAAGACCGATGACAATACAATAATTAAAAAAAAATAGATTTTTTGAAAAAAAAATGGATATTTTGCACGCCGCTAACTTCCTCTGGAAATACAGCCGTAGATGGATGTTTTTAGTCAAAACAATTAAATAATAGTTAAAAAAACTAAAATACACGCTTTAATAAGATATACAACTAAAAAAGTAAAAATAATTGATACTGAATTTAAGATAAGAGAATGGAGTAAAATACATATATTTTATTATTACAAAGCGTGGGGTGCAGGAGGATAAGTAATTGTTGTAAACACCCCACGCTTTGTAACAATAAAATATATGTATTTTACTCCATTCTCTTATCTTAAATTCAGTATCAATTATTTTTACTTTTTTAGTTGTATATCTTATTAAAGCGTGTATTTTAGTTTTTTTTAACTATTATTTAATTTAATTAATCGTCGGTCAGTATAGTGGTAAAAGAAAAACTAAAAAGGCTAATATGCCTGAGAATTCTTCACGAAAAATTTAATGGTATCTGAAATTCACCTCGCATTAGTCTAGCATCTTGTATTTATCATGCATATCAGATGTTAATACATCTAAGCCAAATTTATTGTTGGCAGCATTACTATTAAATCAGCATTATTTATCTCCATTTCTTTGAACTCGTTTGTTCTTATTGTGGTTTAAAGTCAAGCTAGTATTTTTAAAACTCCCTATTCTTGAATCAATTATACATGCTATTCTTGATTTCCAGCAAAAATTGCATAAGTGAGCGGGGTCTCTATATCCACGTACATTATGAAGATGGCTCCATGCTCAATTTTCAATGGTGTTTAATCCGCCGGTCAGAAACCGAGTCCATTCATATGTATTGTCAATACTGGCGTAAATTTCACAGCTCGATATCAGATCGTAACACAATAGTGCGGGTTCGGTTCTCAAATTCAACCGTACTTCCGGCGTTCGGTCTCGATCGCGGCCAGAATTCACCGAGTGATTTATCGTCCCTATTGTACCGCGAGAACATTATGTATAACAAATAAGTTTGTATATGAATTTCAGGTTTGATGTATTGAGTTTTTGTAAGATTGCTATCTTTGTCAGATTGGGGTTTTTTGATGTTGGGTGTTCCGGAGGGCATTACGTGATTAAGGGATTTTGGATGAAGGTTACTTAGAATCTCATAGCTTGGGTTTGCATTTCCGTATTCATCTGGATAAAGAGCATCCGTATAAATACTCATCTCATCATCAATACTCATCAAAGCATCTATGCGTGTCGCCTTTTGGTTTAACCTTATGAACATCCGATTCCAAATAAGCAGGAATTGATGTATCGACCGGCAAGATTGTAGATTCCACTGCATTAATCATCACAAGCTTTGGATCTTCGTCGTCCTTCCCCTCTTTATCATCCTCATAAAAACTCTACCAACTACCAATCCACTCAGAATATTAATAATCATTGTTTGCAACTCATGTTTTCACAAAGAGGCTGATAAAAATCCACAATGCGACCAATCAAAACAGACATTACAAGCACAGCATCCAGACGAGTTAATATCCCGGCCAATAAAACTCCACGGTCCCCAGGTCACCGTTCACACGAATTATTATGCCGGGCACAACTTGAAGCGATTTGCTCTTTATGGCTGTTATGCAATTTTTTCCTCTTGCGTTGATTAAACGTGGTCATTATTCTTTGGTTAACGCTGTGTCCGATCTCGTTTTCAAAATAAAAGTGCTTTTATTTTGAAAAGGTTCGACAATGTGATGTTTTATTTTGGTGATAAAGCAAATGGTTTTATTATCGTTCATGGACAAGAAAGTGCGACCGACATTTGATAATATATAATGGTGTCTTAGATTTACGCGAATGTTACACATTAAAATAAAACTATTTCTGATCCGCCCCGTGAAAATGAACGCTGTAATGTAATCGAAACGTCGGGAAGTCAAACAATGTAAGAATTGTTGCAGAATTAGATTTGTAATAGATTTTGACTACTGAAGTAATTAAGTATGTTTAGTTTTTAACCAACATAACTTGAACTAATTCTCCCTTAAGCAACAACGAAATATTAATACGATACTAATATTATTAGAAATTTAAAAAAAACACATCGTTTGGCAGTGGAAGTGCATAATATGTATATACACAGTCAGGTCATAAGTATTGTCACACAGTAAAAACTTTTCTTTTAGAATGCTGGCCACAAAAAAGTTTATTGAATTCGAATTTCGAATTGTTCATGAAAATAAAAATGTATATTTTTAGAATTTTACTCATTTTTAAATATGGAGTGGACGCTTAAAGAAGACCGTGTTGCAGTTATTGCGTTGCATCGTTGCAGTTACGCTCTAATTCAAATTTTTGACATACTGAAAAATTTGAATATAACCAAAAGATTCGTTTATCGTACCATCAAACGATACAATGAAGACTCTAGTGTAGATGAAAGGTCAAGAAGTGGTCGCCCTCGGTCTCGGTCGGTTAGGAGGAGTCCTAACAGACCGAGTCGAAATTCGAATTCAATGCTGGAGAGCAGTGATAAAAGCTGTGAAGGCGCGAATTCAAAGAAATCCCAAACGTAAGCAGAAACTGTTGGCCCTTCAGATGGGGTTAAGCAGAACCACGGTAAAAAGGGTGTTAAATGAAGACTTAGGGCTTCGGGCATATCGAAGAAAAATAGGACAACGTTTGAATGCTCGTCTAATGGATCTGAGACTGAAGAGATGCCGCGCTTTGTTGAAGCGGTACGCGGGAAAAAAATATCGGGAAATTTTTCGGGAAAAATTTTACCTTAGAAGAGAGCTACAACAAACAAAATGATAAGGTGTACGCACACAGTAGTGAAGAAGTGAGCAACCGTATTCCGCGTATCCAACGAGGTTATTTTCCATCCTCGCTCATGGTATGGTTGGGAGTTTCTTATTGGGGCTTAACAGAGGTACATTTTTGTGAGAAAGGTGCAAAAATGAATGCAGTTGTGAATCAAAATACAGTCCTGACGAACCTTGTGGAACCTGTTTCTCATACCATGTTCAATAACCGGCACTGGGTATTCCAACAAGATTCGGCGCCAGCTCATAGAGCGAAGAGCACAAAAGACTGGCTGGCGGCGCGTGAAATCGACTTCCTCCGGCACGAAGACTGGCCCTCCTCCAGTCCAGATTTGAATCCGTTAGATTACAAGATATGGCAACACTTGGAGGAAAAGGCGTGCTCAAAGCCTCATCCCAATTTGGAGTCACTCAAGACATCCTTGATTAAAGCAGCCGCCGATATTGACATGGACCTCGTTCGTGCTGCGATAGACAACTGGCCGCGCAGATTGAAGGCCTGTATTCAAAATCACGGAGGTCATTTTGAATAAACTTTAGTGTCATAAGAATCTATGTTTTGTTAAGTTCATTTTGGTATATAAATGGTTACATAATGAATAAACTTGTTTCAATTATTTTATATTAAACATGTGACAGAACTTATGACCTGACTAGGTATTTCCTAGACTTAAATTTACTATCATTAACAAAAGCTTAGTTCGTTTAGTAATTTCAAAATAAAAACCAGCAATCGAACTAATATATTTCACTAAACGTGTTACGTAACAAATACTGTATAAGGAAAAAACAATTGAACAAGAAATAGCCACCCGTATCGATCAATTGAATGTCACTTTAGGGGCGAACAAAAATTGGAGGTCTGATCTTAACGATAGGAACAATACACATGCTTAACTCCTGTATCGACGGACCCCATGCCATAAATAATGCGATTCCAACTTTCCCCCTCTGATAAGGATCGTTAATAACCACTGTTTAACCTTACGAGTTCCTGCTAGGAGTAACCAATATTTGGAAGTTTGATGAAGTTTTCGTTGACGCAGCTGAGTTAAAAATAATGGGTTGATAAAGGGAGATATGAAAACTAATAGTCTTATGATGAAGTGCGCTGAAGAATGAAAGAAATGATTGACTTTTATGAGAAGATGTATAACTACAGGAAGACGATGAAGAAAACAATCAATAAAAAATATATCCTGGCACGGCATAATGACTGCACTGCATCTGATGGTAAGCGCAAATACAGTACACACGGCGTATCGAATGGCATCAGACTGCAGTCCCATGCCATTTGATACAGTTATGTCGGCCTGCTATGATGCGTCCTCATACTGCGGCAATGTTATAAGTGTATGTCAGTGAGGCAAAATATGAAAAATAATTAATTTTAATCAAATTGATTTATTAATCATATAAAACCATCACAATCAAGATTATATCAACGACGAAAATGGGAAAGGACATTATTAATCAAGGAAATATGCACAATTCCCGAAGGATACGGTTCACGGAAACGTGTCAATATTTTACTTCCAGTTCCAGTAAATTAATTTCTTTTAATGGTGTTTGTACCGATATTAAAAGTTCATGTCAATTTTGAAGAAACCATTCTAAAATTATTTATTATGATCATAATATCAACAGCATCATATACACACCAATAAAAAAACGTTATTAGAATGCTATAATTGAAACTAGTCCTTAGTGTCACAACCGATTGCTCGTACACCAGATCACAATTTAAGCAAAAACACTACCCGCCACTCTAAACTTAGATGAAATCTTGCATGAATTATGCTAGCAAAGTAAATTAGTGTTTAATGGTATTGTAATTAAGCCTACAATAGATTGTAGATGTAGTGAGCGTAACGAACGGTCAAAAACTACATGTATCTGGGGCAGCGTTCTCGTTTCCAGCTGTTTCAATGTTTTTGTTTTTTTCTCGCGATGTTTTCTCAGATGATGCAGGCAGAGATTGGCAGGTAATTAACGGGTTTCCATGTTTTACTTATTTATTTATGTTGGTCGATTTATTTTTAAAGAATTTTGTGTAAAATATGTTTACACGTGATTTTCTACTTTAGTTCCTTTTGAAGGTAAATAAATGTTGTGGTAAAAGTTTTACTGACGTTGTTATTTAGAACATGCTTGTGCATATTTGAATAACAGAAATAATTTTGCAATAAACATATAATATTCAATTTATTAATAATATTAAAATCTATGTTTACTAGGATAGTATTTCTTAATAAGTTACTTCGAATGAAATGAGTTTAATAAAGGTCACTACTGTTTTGTACTATATTGCACACATCATTATATCTGGGTAAATTTAGCACGTAGGTCCTAATGGATATACTATTACTTGAGATTTTAATTACCTAGACTGCCTCGGTGGCGAAGTTGTACTCCGGTACGATTACAAAGTTGAGGAATCGGGTTCGAATCCAGAGTCGGGCATGTGGGAATATCTATTTATTATCAACAATGGAGTCAGGAATTTGT
Source organism: Hyles vespertilio (assembly GCA_009982885.2). Classification (NCBI taxonomy): domain Eukaryota; kingdom Metazoa; phylum Arthropoda; class Insecta; order Lepidoptera; family Sphingidae; genus Hyles; species Hyles vespertilio. The sequence continues at coordinate 22,472,813 of CM042807.1, forward strand.
GACCGATATGGCGTTAGGCTGGCGTCACGTTACGTTGTGGGACGGAACATACAAGGCGAAATGTAGGTGTCATGTCAGCGCCTCTTAATTCCCCTTCTCAGAAAATGGCGTGAGTTTATGTATGTATGTAAATACCTAGGCTTTCACCTACACCTACTACCCCCTAGCCCTTCTTTATTTACTTTCTGTGTTAAAAGAACTTCTTTTAAAAGTAATACTTAAGAATAACTACTTTTTTTTTATTGCATTGAATGGCGGGACTAGCAAGCCGTTCGCCTGATGGTAAGCGGTACGACCGCTCATGAACAGTAGCAATATTCCACTGCGCTCGCCATCCTGAGACATAAGATGTTAAGTCTCAATATGTCCAGTAGTTGCTCTGGCTACAATGTCCTTCAATCCGAAACACAACAGTGCATTTAAGCAGTGTTGTTTCACGGGAGAAATAGACATTGCGGTGGTACCTACCCAGATGGCCTCTCACATATGAGAGACCTACCACCAGTAAAAACTTAAATTAAAACAACTCAAAGTTAGATCTAATCTTAAGGATATCTTTTAGATAAATTTATTTTGCAGCCTTAATGTTACAAGCCTAATGATTTCGCAAGGCTTTACATTATTTTATAGTTTTAATTTTTTAAAGCCTTTATTTATTTATAATATATTAATAATAATATATTCATATATCCAGAATATTATATCCAGAATAACAAGGTAAAGATCACAGTGCTAAGTGAAAGTATACCAACACCGCCAGTGATTGTACCAAACTTTAAAACCGAAACCGCACTCGATAAATTCGCGAGCAAAATGATGTTAATCAAAACGAGCATTTGAGCGGGCAAAATGTACTTTCCCCTCCATATTAAGGCTAGTTCGATCGCTTTTACTTTGAGCTAAAAAAGTTTTTATTGTTTCACTTTTTCCGATTACACTTAAATGATTTCTTACCGCTGAAAAAAATTGCTCGAGCCGAGCACTTTCCTTAGTCGAAAACAAAGCTTGTTTACGTAACTTTATTTAATTTTGTTATGCTTTATGGACCTTTTGGGTTGGAAATTTATTGATTAAATTATTATTTTTAAATCTGCCTTTTTCGTTCTTAGGTCAAGGAAATTAATTCCAGTAGAATTCGAATCAAAATATATTTCACTTCATGTTTATGGTTTATGATTCAGTTGGTGTTGTCAAGTACGTTATTAATTTGTTATTGAAATTGGCGATTAAAGCCTCAAGTCCCATCAGAACGATCGTCGAAAACCCACAACCAAACCTCATTGGGATCTAAACAGAAATTAAAGTCTTAGATTATACAGGGTGGACAAGAAAACGGCGCACCTGCCAATATACATTATAGTATATGGTGAAGGCATCTTAATTAAGACGGATTTGCATGGCGCTAGCGAATATTAAGAAAGATGCCGAGAAAAAAAAACTAACGTTACATATGCTAACCCTTAACACATTACGCTAAAGTGATTGAACCTTACAACTGAACGGTAGACACTCAACAATAAATAAGCAGAGCTCATTATTTACTTATAAGTCGTGCGATTGTGTACATAACGCTCAGGGTACATAAAAAGATATTAAATTAATACTGTCAACAGTCACATCCATGGGTACTAACCCCACACTAAGATACAAATCTTGTGTCGCGGGTATTAGAAAAATAATTATGGTTCCTTTAAATGATTTTTCTCGGGGCAGAAACCGAACCCGCAGTCTCTCATTTCACAGGCAGTTCTTACCAACTGCGCCACGGAGGCCGTCGGTGACTCATATGGGCTGGTTAGTTGTCATTAGTGACCACTAAAATAGTTAACTGACCTTGTAATATAAACCGTAATGACCTTGATAGGCAAGGTTGGAAGCGCAGGATCCGCCAAAACCCGCACGAAAACACTGTCACAGTTTGGTAGCACAAATCACTTTTTCTTTTACATTTCACATAACACAAGTTACATCAAAAGCTATCAAAGTGGGTAATGTTCAAAGCATAGTGAAATTAATAAAATTTACTCAAAATAACTGAAAACGAATTTACAATAATATGCACACGACTAATACATGCACACGCGATCGCAATCCGAATTCAACTAATAAAAAATAAATTATTATTTGGATTTTTGAAAGATAAAGGCCTGTTCACATTAGATACAAAGCTTTCCTATTCGAGTTCATAATAATTCATGTGAACAATTAGTATTAGTACTGTATCAGCTCATATACGTGCCACTGCAGGGCACGGGGTCTCCAGTGCAGTAAATTAGTGCTTAGTGTTTATTGATTTCACTAATTTTATCTCACAGAAGTCTCATATGCAAATTCTATGCTATAATGGTAGACGACATTTCTCTAGGTATAAGAATTTAGAAGAAATTGTATCACTTTAAAGTAACATTATTTTCAAAACACATTAAAGTAATGTTAAATACAATAATAAGCAAAATTAATAGGCAATTTGTAACTGACTGGATCGGTTGATGACATATTTAAATAATATTATAAGCTCTTGAGCAAGTAAGGACCATTCTATCAGTCCAATAAGATCTTTTTTTTAACGTAACTTTTATATCGGAGTAGGTACTTAATCAAATTAAGTTATATCAAGTGTGTAGTGTGAACACACCTCAAGATGTCGGTCTTCTTTTGCAAAATGCTAAAAGTTACCGACAAAGAAATTGCCGCCTTTCGGCTCGCGCTCACAAAGGGCGGCGGCAACCTCAAAGGAAGAATAATCGAACCGCGTTGGATCGGACGAAGTACACTATGACCGGCGGCTTCCTTTGACTAATAGGGCCGAATTGGGCCATCATTTTAAAAATCTTATTTTTTATTAATCAGTGTCATCAGATTATTTTTTCAATGAATATTAATTATTTAGAAAATTTAAATGTTATGTAGGTATTACCAAAACTTTTCTAATTATAATTAAATTCGCAATCTTACATGATTTAAGCGATGACCAGTGTGATTTCTTGGTGTCTTTCAGTTTGGATTTGTGACACTAAGGAAAATAATGACAAACAAAATAGTCAATCCATACACAATGCAACTGCACCTAAAGTTATTATGTTGTTAATTTATTGACGTTTTAATCTAAGTACGTCCCTGTTCAACTGATTGATTTATTTGAAATGAAACAAAAATATCCTTTTTTGAAGTTAGAGAAGGATAAATTATACAGCTAAGAGTTCATGACCTTACCCATGTGTAAGCAACGGTTAAAGCGAAGTCTAAGAAAGTTTTGATGCTGTTAAAAATGGTTTTCGTGGTATATTTCGTTAACCGTTCAATTAACGACGAAACGAAAAAATACGTATGTGTTTAAATCTTGTTCTTCATCCATTCCAACTGGTTTTATGCGAAAAAGTGGTGATTAAACTTTAAACAGTCATAACTTCAAAACGGATAGGTATTTTCCAAATATTATTTTTTTATTACTATATTAATATTATGCCCTTGTACCCAACTGAGCAAGTGCGCCATTTTTTTGCGCTCCCTGTATACTCGTCTAGATGACACATCACAACTCACCGCACGGCCCAAAAAAAGTCTACCAAATTTGGTAGACTCGCTTCTCACGTACGTCAGTGTCATTTGAACTACATATGGTTAATGTGCTCCTGAAAAATAATCCATTATGCCGGCTTGTGTTGTCAAATTGTGTCGCAATTTTGTGGGAAAACTGTATAATAACACCAAAATCACTTTTCATCGGTAAGTTTTGTTATTCAACAACTATTACTGCAAGAAAATACGATTTTTAAGTCGTATTTTTGAAGGTGAGTTTCGTTAGCCAGTGTTGCCACTATTACTATTACTAGGGAGATTTACTGAAACTATGGGAAACAAAATTCAAATAACATTACATAATTTTTCGGTCAAAATAACATTATTATTTTAAAGGTGTAATTATTTATTTGATCAGTAAATAATAACTTACCTACATACCGGGTATCTCAAGACTGCTACCGAAAACGAAGCCGGGTGGTAGTTTTAGTGACTACAAACACAATGCAATTAAAAATTTCGCCTAGAAACGCGACAATTTTTTTTTATGATTTTTTAAATATCGTCATTTTTGGGTGGTAAATCCATAGTTTTTGCTAAAATAATAATTTAAACTCTTTTATACCTTAGAGTATTTATAAATAAAAGGGTATATACTATTATTTTAGGAAAAAATGTATTTACCACCCAAAAATGGCCATAGGAAAAAAATAACAAAAAAAAAATTGACGCTTTTTTTTGCAACTTTTTCTGTTGCATTGTGTCTGAAGTGGCTTAAACTACCACCCGGCTTCGTTTTCGGTAGCAGTCTTGATATACCCTGTATAATATAAATTAAATACATGACATCACCCACTAAATAGTAATTTTGTTTGTTCATTCTTATACAGGGTATATCAAGACTGCTACCGAAAACGAAGCCGGGTGGTAGTTTAAGCGACTTCAGACACAATGCAACAGAAAAAGTTGCAAAAAAAAGCGACAATTTTTTTTTTTGTAATTTTGTTCTTATGACCATATTTGGGTGGTAAGTACATTTTTTTCCTAAAATAATAGTGTATACCCTTTTATTTATAAATAATCTAAGGCATAAAAGTGTTTAAATTATTATTTTAGCAAAAACTATGGATTTACCACCCAAAAATGAAGATATTTAAAAAATCATAAAAAATAATTGTCGCGTTTCTTTGCGAAATTTTTGGTTGCATTGTGTTTGTAGTCACTAAAACTACCACCCGGCTTCGTTTTCGGTAGCAGTCTTGAGATACCCGGTATTTTGGGTTTGAGATTTCCTACGGATTCCGTAGAAGCAAATCGTTGGACAGACATTATAAAGCAGACACGAAATGAAGACCATTGGAAACCTCACAAGACTTCAGTTGTGTGTTCCGAACATTTTTCTGATGCTGATTTATATTTTACAAAAAACGGATTGCGGAGGCTAAAGAAAGGTTCGGTACCGAGCAAGGTACGATGTGCCTATATTAGATCATTTTTTTTTAATACATTCATAAACTCACGCCTTCATCCCAGAAGGAGTACGCAAAGGTGCCAGGACACCCTCATTTCACCTTGCATGTTCCGTCCCACGATGTGATAAGTAGCGAGCCTATCGCCATATCGCGCACAATTTTTCTGACTTTGTGCTGGTAATGAATAGAAAAATCCAATATCACTTTGCAGAACCCGGGATTTGAACCCGAGACCTCAATTTGTAACCGTAGTCTAGTACAACTACGTCATTTTTTAATCTAAACAGTCGTAAAGTATGGATTTTAATGACACACATCTTAATGTGTTTAAATTATTTAATGCAGGATAATCTTTATTTTTTTTTATAATCTAAATAATTACGTTCCAGTGTCTGTTTTTGTCAGCGATGGAAATGGAATCTTCAATAAATATAAAAGAAGTAAGTGCCCGATCCCAATCTGGTGGGCTACAATTAATACATACATTAATCCACAAGATCAGCAAATCTTTCAAGAGTTACTGTATACACTTTTATAACAAAGTTCCCAGTCATATTAAAGCTTTATCTATTACACAAATCAAAGCAACTATCAAGCAAAAATCATGCAATAAAGCATATTACAAAATTTCATAATATCTAGATTATAGCAAGGCTTGGGAATAAAATAAAATAAATGTGTAGTATCTCGGAGCGGACGTCTTAGTGTGCTCTGTATAATATCATTAAATTAAGTAACTTATTACATTTGCCATTGTTTTGCTTTGTAAGTGATTGGGTATGTCATGCTCGCTAAAAAGTCTGTACTTGCGGTGGCGTCGTGTGCCAGGTCGGTCACTTCCCTGTAGTATGGTTGAGGAGGCCGATGGCTGGCACATGCGTCATACTCGTGAACGGGTGCTGCTTGCGTAGACTGGTCTATCCGATTCGCTTACATTGTAACGGATTGTTGAACATTTTAATGGATTCAATAAATTATTTTCATTTTCATTTCATTTTTTTTCATTTTACAACATTTTACAATAATATTCATTAGTTCTTATTCGAATCACTTATTTTGAACAGGACCCATCCGCTTCCAATATGGCGATTAATATTGAAAATGAAATGAATGAACCTAAACCTTCATGTTCAAAGGAGCCGGTTAGTGGTGATGATGAGCCTACGACCATTTTACAGGAATTTTCAGACTTGGAATCGGTGTTTGATTCACCACGTAAAGCTAAATTACGGCGTACATTACGTCGCAAAATAAAACTGGAGAGCAAACATAAGGCTACCGTTAGTTCATTAAGAAAGAAGAATAATCGTCTGAACAAGCAGAATATCTCTTTCAAAAGCATTATCAAGACTTTGAAAAAACAAAGATTCATCGATGAAGATGTGCACGATATCCTAGAAGGAAATTTATTTGCCACTAATTTATACTCACAAATGTCAAAAAAAATAAAAGGTCAAGGTAAACGGCCTGCTAAGTACTCCCTGGAATATCGGAAATTTTGTTTAACACTGCACTTTTTGTCGCCACGTGCTTATAGCTATGTCAGAAGAAAATTTGAGTCATGCCTGCCTCATCCGAAAACTTTAACTAAATGGTACTGCAACATCAATGGTTCTCCAGGACTCAATGATGATGCCTTCCAAACATTGAAATCTAAAAGAGAACAATCTGAAAGGAACCTTATCTGCGCACTAATTGCAGACGAAATGGCCATTCGTCGGCAAAAATGTTGGAACAATAGAACACATAAAGACGACGGGCTTGTTGACATCGGTTCTGGTCCCGATGGAAATATAAACATACTGGCTACAGAGGCATATGTTTTTATGCTGGTTTCACTTGATGAACCCTGGAAATTACCAGTTGCCTATTTTCTCATTCACGGGATGACAGGCGTTCAAAAAAGTAACATGATTAAGATTATTCTAAGAAGATGCAACGATGTAGGAGTCGACGTTGTGTCACTGACTTTTGACGGACATCCTTCAAACCTGTCTGCAATGGAAATACTGGGGTGCGACATTAAATCGAATCCGAGGCATTTAAAAACTACATTTAAACACCCTTATGCTGATTACAACGTTGCTGTTTTTTTGGATCCCTGCCATATGTTAAAATTGATAAGGAATCACTTTGAATCCAAAGAATGTTTCTTGAACCAAAATAAAAAAGAAATACGATGGGAATACAAAACAAAATTATGTGATTTACAAAGTAAAACGGGCTTGCATTTGGCTAATAAACTCACAAAAAAAACACATTAATTTTAGAAACTCAATAATGAATGTCAAACTTGCAACACAGGTACTTAGTAGAAGCGTTGCAAAATCCATAGAATTTTGTCGGATGGAATTAAAAATCTTAGGTTTTGAGAATAGTAGAGATACCGAAGAGTTCATCATGTTAATAAATAATGTTTTCGATATTTTCAATAGCAGAAATCTAAGCCAACATGGATTTTGCCATCCATTATTTATATTTAATAAAGAGGAGGTAATCGATTTATTAAATAAAGCAAAAGAATGCATCTTGAATTTGAGTCTTAAAGTTTCTAGAAAAATAACTTATAAACAAAAAGAACATTCAAAAACAATTTTTATAAAAACCTATACACCTGTTTTAAAATCACAAGTATTTACCGGTTTCTTAGGGATCTTAATTAATATCGAAAGCTTAAGAAAATTGTATAACTCGCTTATACCCACCCGAAAACTAAAATATTTGACAACATACCGCTTAAGTCAAGATCACATTGAGTTATTTTTTGGTGCTGTACGAATGCATGGAGGTCACAATGATAACCCGAATGCGAGACAATTTAAGGGAATTTTTAGAAAGCTTCTATGCCACATGGAACTCAAAGCAGTTGATACTGGTAATTGCGTGCCTTTAGAAAACGTCAGCATCCTAACATGTACTTCTGCAATAAAATGTATAAATGAAACTACATCACAAACGCGAGCAGAAGATGACAATGAGTGCGATACTGTAAGCGCTGGTCGACATGATATTGTAACACAGTCTGACATTTCTTTATTAATTAATCCAGAATATGCAGATTATTTCGAGCAAGTAGTAGGATACATAGCAGGGTTTGTTGTTCGACGTATTTGTGGATTGATCAAATGTAGTAGCTGTATCCAGGCTTTAAAATCAAACGAAATATTAAAATTTCATAAATTAGTCAGTGTTCGAGATGAGGGTGGTCTTTTGTATGCTTCAGAGGATGCATTCAATATTTGTAAGGCTTCTGAATACGTACTAAGAGACTTTATAAAACAGGGCTATATAGTAACAACATCCTCTAATTATGAAAAAATATGTCTTAAAATAATTAGTCAGTTTGTTGGTCATACTTATTTCAAAAATATCGGTGATTGTTGTCAATATCACCAAACAAGCTTGTTAAGACTAATAATAGAAAAATATTTGCAAATACGATGTCATCATATATGTAAATCAGATAACATAGCCCAGGCAATAAATTCAAAGAGGAAACTATTTCGAAAACAAACACAAAGAGATGGATTTTGACCTTAGATTATATACTCGTCTAGATGACATATCACACCTCACTGCGCGGCTCAAAAAAAGTCTACCAAATTTGGTAGACTCGCTTCTCACGTACGTCAGTGTCATTTGAACTACATATGGATAACGTGCTCCCGAAAAATAATTAATTATGCCGGTTTGTGCTGTCGAATTGTATCGCAATTGTGTGGGAAAACTGTATAATAATACCAGTATCACTTTCTATCGGTAACATTATTGTTAAACCACTATTATTTGAAGAAAACATGAACTTTTAATTCATTATTTTGAAGATGAGTTTCATTGGCCAGTGTTGTCAATTTATTACTAGGAAAATTTGTTGAAACTCTGGGAGAAACTATAAAACACAAATATCATTACATAATATTTCGATCAGAATAACAACAAGAAGAATGGCATTATTTATTGAATGAGTAAATAAAACTTACCTACACGATATTAATGAAACCCACGACGACATGCACTTCATAGTAATTTTATTAATTCTTTGCCTTGCATGTACTATTCAAAATTTCATAAACGGGGTGCTGCTATTGTCATCTTTGAAGAAACAGCGAGAACTTATTCAAGGTCCTAATAATATTTTTAGACGTCCTACGGATTCCGTACTAGCAAATTGCTGGAGAGACATTACACAGCGGAAACGAAAAGAAGACCATTCGTAGCCTCACATGACTTCAGTTGTGTTCGGAACATTTTACTTATGATGATTTATATTTTACATAAATACAGAAATCAGATGTTATCTGATTTCTGTATTTATGCCCAGGCAATAAATCCAAAGAGTTAATTCTATTCGGAAACAAACACTAGGAGATTGGTTTAGATCTTTATTGTTTTTACTAAAATGCGTTATAAATATAATTAATAGTATGATTACTTTAAATAAAGAAAAAATATTTTATTTAACCTATTTTGTATATCAAATAATGGGGAAAAGTTAAGTTAATAATCTGGAGTAGGCATCCCTAAACACACACACCTTGACAGTTGGATTACAATAATTACACGACCCGTACTCACACATATCAACGAAAGTGAGGACACTTTTAGCGCATCGTTTGTTGACATTGCTCAATCTAGACGAGTATATAATCTAAGGATTTTGACATAATATTACTGTATACTTTGTCCATTAAATGTGTTGTTTTTACTAAAATGCTTAATATATATATATATATATATATATATATATATATATATATATACTTACCATACCATACCATAAATATATAATTACTTTAAATAAATCTGAGTATTTTACTTAACCTATTTTGTTTAACGTTCATATTATAAAATAATGTAGAAAAGGTAAATAAATCTGGAGTAGGCATCCCTAAACATACACACCTTGACAGTTGGATTACAATAATTACACGATCGATACTCACACATATCAAAGAAAGTGAGGACACTTTTAGCGCATCGTTTGTTGGCATTGCTCAATCTAGACGAGTATATAATCTAAGAATTAAAGTAAAAAAGAAGCAATAGTAAAAAAAGAATTTCGTTGTAACAACAAGAAAATACTACATAAAATAATATACCTGAATGCTCGTTGTAATAACCCGATTGTTTTCATTTTCGTTAACGTGTTCGGGCGCACTTATTAACTCGAAAGTAAACCGTCTGAATCGTTCCCCACGTCCCCAATCCACTCCTTTATAAAATCCAATATTTTTATTGGTATTTGAACATTGACGTCGTCCGCTCACGTGCACCGGATGCGAATATTCAAAAGGACAAAACCATTTACAGAACCTTTTGTCCTAAACTCGCGGTTTAATGCCAAAACAAGGCGTATTGTGGACTGACAAACTTCTAAATTCCATTCAGTGGATATGTACGTATCATATTCCGTTGGAATAAAGTTCTGAATGGCACCGCAAATATAATTCATAAATTTTTCGGTTAATATAAATCTCTCATTGACGCCAAAACCTCGGACGTAAATCGTAAAATCGAAACAGAGCCGATGTAAAGCGCGGTAGATGAATATCGAGATGAGAAAAACGCTATTATGCAGCTGACATACGGCAACGGAGCGTGACGAACAAAAATTATAATAACAAGGGTCATTTTTCCCCTTCTCCTCTATTGTTTGTATTATTCTAATAAGCGTAGGAATAGTATAAAATGAATCAAAATATTAAATGGAGAATCACTGTTTTCTGTAAGCAACGGATCTGAATTGACTAATTATATTGTAATATTTATATTGTATTTAATTATTAATTATGGTGTATTAAATGAGTAAGTAAGGTCAGTGGTATGCAAAGTCCGCACTAGGTCAGCGTGGTGGACTATAATATGGTCTAATCACTCTCTTTCTTTCTTTCTTACGGATCTACTAATTAATATACTATGACTGGTTGATACAATTATGTCAACCTCTTCCTAATCAAATGTAAAAACGTACGTTACTAAGTCCATGACAGGTCTTACACATTCTGTACGTTCATTGCGTCTTGGTATACCAATATCGGAATATAATCTTAAAGGAGTCGGGTAATCTTATTCACCAGTCGAAAAAATAACAACAAATAATACTGCACGTCAGATTTCTATTTCTATTTTGACATAATAGATTATTATATCGAGAACCATAGTAACAAATGTTGTCCTTGATTTTCGCCTAAAGTTCTGGCTAGATGCACAACCTTTCTGTCTGTCACGAAACAAAAGAGCAACGAGACACTGGTTTTATTCTTGAAAGGAAAAAAAGTATCGCACAATTTCATTCCCCGCTCGGTTCCCTAGCGAAAATTTATTTCAATAGTACATTTCGCTCAGTCGGCTAACTTTATGAATGATTTCATACAACTTGTAAAGTCTTCAGATATTAATATGTCTTTTAGACTAGTTATATTATCGTTAGCTCTTGTAAGTTATGAATTTGGTTGATATTTTTCATTTAATTTGTGTGTGGAATTTGAATTTATTGTGGTATTGAATTCTTCTTTTATTGCTTTTATAACAATAACTTTATATAAAACAAGATAATGCTTTTGAAAATAACGCTTATTTGTTTTATTAAATATTGTTTTTAATGTTTTGGTCGCCTATAATTGTTTATTTACATTTAGCATTTCAAATAAAACTAAATCAGAAAAATACATTTTCTGCCAGCTAGGGGCCCATTACCCTACATCTTCCATCCTTAAAGGGCAGCAACGGTGCTTAGATTGCCATAGTATCGTGAATATGTACAGCCTTCGTTGACCACTTGATATCAGGTAACCGTTAGCTCGATTTCAGTGATTATTAAAAAAAAACTTGACAAATAATATTTTCCACTTCAAATCATCATCATATTAACCACAGGAAGTCCACTGCTGAACATAGGCCTCCCCCAATGATCTCCACAATGACCTGTTGGAAGCGGCCTGCATCCAGCGACTTCCTGCGACCTTAGTCAGATCGTCCGTCCACCTTGTAGGCGGGCGTCCGACACTTCGCTTGCCTGTACGTGGCCTCCACTCGAGAACCTTTCGGCCCCAACGGCCATCGGTTCTACGAGCTATGTGCCCGGCCCACTGCCACATCAAATATCAATTCCAATTTCAATCGCACAAATTGTTGATTGTTTTATAATTAAACAATAATTGTTTTATAACGCCATAAAATATGTAGGTTATCAGAAATCGTTAAAACATTTCGACGCAAGTTTTACAATGGAATCCATTAGACTGTACTACGTTATTTTTCGTCCGTACAAGTTATGCAACAGTGGAAACCGCAGGTTGTTTAGAAAGAGCTTCGGCTTTTACTGATCTAAGAGCTCTAGATGTTTCAAATGGAACTTGGAGTCTTGAATGAGGTACATTTTGCAAATTTGTAGGAACATAATTTAGGTTACAGGTTTCTACGATCAACGTGCTTAGATTTGAATGCAGCTCTGAGTCAAATGTTATTAATGGTGTTGTATTGAATGATTTAAATTGATTTTACTGCGTGAGTTTACTATTTTGATTACGATTTGAAGGAGCTAGTTTTTTAAGTAAATGGGTTCATTTTCTATTTTATCTAGATTTTTTGTTTTATACCTCGTTATATGCCTTATGAAGTATTGTGATTGGGAGGAGTATATAATAAATGTACGAAGAAATGCCAATATTTAATCACAATATGCATTCACTAACTTGAAAAGTATATTTTGCCTAACAGTGAGCAAACATTAATTGATATTGGTGAAAGATAAACCATAAAATAAGATTTGAAAAACCCCAAAATGTTCCGTAACTATGCCTCGTATCAACATGTATCCATGCATTTAGTAAAATGCGTTATTCCAATCAGGTGCGTTGGATGTCACAATAATAGAGTACGTGAGGGGTAAGACTGTAAATTCATATAAAATATAGGAGCTTACGTTCTTACCCCTTCCATTTTTATATTACGATGTTACCCCAATGCACTTTAATTAAAATTTAATAAGTAGAGCGATACTTGGCCAAAATTAACCAAATAATTTAAAATGAAGAAAGAAGAAGAAGAAATAGTCGTAACTATTTATTGTATAATTTCATCAATCTCGTAACAATGTTTTCATTTTAAATTGTTTGGTTAATTTTGGCCAAGTATCGCTTTTATACGTAAAATCTCATGCATTTATCACAACAATCATATTAATATCACGGCTTATAAACACCGTCGAAAGCATGCTTATGTTGTCTTAAATTGGATCCAACCACCACATTGACAAGTCTAATCTACTTGGCGTACAATTCGCGAAATGATAAATTACTCGTTCTGATCCCGACGAGAGAATGGCGTGTTTTACGTGTTTCCTCCGTTTTATCTGAGATTGTTGACTTGAATATAAACGTTATTATGCCCTGGATCTCAGGAGATTGCTTTTTTTGGCTACAGCTTGGAGACAATTAGGAACTTGGTTGCATTACAAGAGTTATGTTGAATATGTGACATCGTATACACCACTTATGACTGAGTGCTTGATTCACTTGATACAAAAATAATCAAACAATGACGCACAGAATTAAAGTAATAAATAAATAAATATTTAGCATAGAAACCAATAACACCAACAAAAAAATTATAAAAAAATATTAAACTAAGTTCAGTAAGAATTTAATTTACATTAAGTTAGACTTCATTTAATCTAAACAAATGATCATCCAACAGCAAAATATAAGTGAATATAAATACTGGACTTCGTATTCCTGAAGATAGTACACATGCACCAAGACACAACAGAATTCCCTTTAATTAATAAAAACAAACATGTTTCCCCACACAAAGAAGCCGACATAAAAACCACAAACAAAAAGAACAAACAAGCAGTAGACAAAGACATTGGCAGCACAGGAGTAAGCGGCGCAAAGTAGATCGCGACACAAACTTGCAATGAACACCTCCACAATGCGCCGCGCCGCGCCGCTCATTAAAACTATGTATCGACTGAGAATGTTTTATAATTAGGTATATAGGTGTTTCTTGTATTTTCTGTATTATTGCTTTGATCGATTGGATAGTTTAGATTTAGAAAATGTTTATATCTGAGAGTATACCGGGTTTGGAAGGCAACACCGGCAAAAACTGACATGTCGTAAAAATGAACTTATGGACCTGTTAAAGAAATAGCCATGATTGGTCGGATTGCTTAACATAATGCTAAAAATAATATTGAAATCAATCAATATTATCGCATATTACTAACCGAGTTTGGCAGGTGGCGGCATTCTAAAGCTATTTTCTATAGCACACGACCTCGAACTTTTCAACACAACAATTCACACTTACACAACTATAAAACCCGTTAATTCCATTTCAATAAATTAATAAATTCCTTACAAATGATTAAGTATTGAAATAAAAAGTCCGGCGCCCGATACTACCCGGTCCGCTACAAAGAATTCATTGTTCCAAATCAATTTCGTTCTGGGGTGGGTCTTTGTTAGCAGAGAGCTGCTTGGGACGTAAGGGCGCGAATTATTTCACTGCCATTGCATTGGCGTTAGTGAAAAAGCTATAATCCGGCTTGAAATAAAAGTACCGGCTTTGAATTCTCGCATTGGTACGCTTTTAGTTTTTAATGGATACTGATCGGGAAAGTTTTTAACTTCTTTGTAGTTTAAATCTGTACGAATTAGTTGAGAGTTGATGTAGTACGTGCTTGGAACGTTAATTTCCGTGTAGGAAGTACTTAAATAATTTTAATAGTGATTATTGTTTGTGTTAAGTGCGTGGTGGCCTGTCGATAAACGCATTTAACGTGGCTACCGACGTGTTCACGGTGTTCGCAGGTTCGAACCCCAGGGCGCACCTCTGACTTTTCTAAAACGGTGTTGGAAAATATCGTGAGAAAACCTAGATACCATAGCAATTTATAAGAATTTCAATAGTTTGTAAAGTCAGCCAACCAGCACTAAGCCAGCGTAGTGGTATAGCTTAACCACTCTCAATCTTACTCTTGATTGTAGAGGCCTGTGCCCTGCAATGGGACGTTCTTATATGGGCTGATACAGATTATTATTTTGCTGTTCACAAGACTAGACTAGATAAAATGTTCTCCTAAAAAAAATGCTTGTAAGAATGAAATAAATAGAGGCAGAATAATTTCTTCTTCGAGAGACTTCAATACTTTCGTTCTGTTACTATTTTTGATCGAAAGCGGTCATAGATAGATTAAAATTAGGACATCTAGGCTCTTGAGTGGGAAATTAAAGTTTATTATTTGCGTATGTTGTCTACATATACATAATGTACATCTTAATGGCAAAACTGACTTATGTAGCTAATAGCACTTTCCTCCTTTAAAATTGAAGTGATGACTATTGAGATTTTTAAAATTGCTGCTTTTGGAAATGCATGTTGTCAGCCATTACTCAGCATCAATGGGCAGGCACGTCAAGGGTGGTAGCTATGTTTCACAAAAAATCTATGTGAAGCGACAGCTTAGCTGTTGCTATTCATACAGTAAGCGAGGTTGTTGGATACTCAATACTTAAAAAAACAAATAAAACATCCGAACTGTGACCACTACCAACGATATTAACCACTGTAACATATTGACTTTTAATAGATCTAAAAGAAAATGTCATTGCCTAAAAGGATCTCCTTTCACTACGTATCATCCCGTCCCAAAAAAACACCAAAGGCTCAAACAACAAAGAAGACAGCACTAATGTCTGAAACAGGTTATGAATTGCGAATAACGTACACGCATGGCAAGGGTCACATATTTGCATAAGGTCATCCTGAGCCGGGCGACGTCAGACGCCGCCGGCTGTACCACGGGACGGTAGGGGAAGCGTTCCCATTGTAGGAACGACAATGGATTTTATCGTAGATATAGTTATGATATAGTTATAAGGAGCTAAATATTAAACAGAGACTTTCTGCCACTTATATGGAATATGTTTTGAGCTTCTTTGGATAAATTATGCGGTCTCTTAGACATGAATTACAGAAGCTCATAATACTGGGACGCATAGGAGACAAGCGGACCAGAGGCAGAACAACAGTCAAATGGTATAACGTCGTGAAGAGGACGGTTGGTGGTAGCCTGTACCACGCCGTTCATGCCACCCGGAACCGAGCACGATGGAGGAGCATTGCATGTGGTCGCGATCCTCAGCATTGAAGGAACAAGGAGAAGAATAATTATGACACTTGTGTTGGTAACAAATGAGATATATGACCCTACTGGTATGGATTTAAATAAAATATTGTTTTTTTATAGATTGCATTTTGCAGTCTATATATTGGATATCGATGAAGTAATCAAGAATGCAGAAGAAGAATTCATTCCTAAAGAAAAATGATTTTAGATCTTTATGTTTTACTAATATGATGTCTCAGCGTTGTTTACTTCCACAGCTAAATGACATTTGATTATTTGCATTGAATAATGGTATACTTCGGTGCTGAAACAAAAATAACGTTAACAAGATTATTAAAAATGTCAACTATGATTTACGATTAATACCATTCAACATTTACTTTATTGAAGTAGTTATAAATATACGTAAGTTTAAAATGAATCATTTACTCAAGAAACTAGGTCCGAGAAAAATCCCGTATCGCCTTATAACACGCATCTCATCTCGACATCTCAGCTCCATTCGGCCGGAGGCAATCGTGTCGAACCAATAACGCCTTCAAATCGTCGCACACCGCGTCTCACTCCATACCCATCTATATTCCTATTTACCGAGCTCAATATTCGCAAATGGCGTATTAGCCGTCTTTGAATATCTGAAAAATATAGGGGTAGAATATAGGAAAATTAATTAGATAGAGCAGACTGTAAGGAATATTACGTGTAGTTATACGTGATCTTATTATTGGCAATACTTAGTGCTTCGTTTAACTAAAATAAATTCATATAGTGATAGTTAGATAGTGCAACATTAATAAGATATGCTGAGATAATACCATTAATTTACAGAATGCTGATCCATTGGAATTACATCGCTCCTATCGCAGTGAAACAAATCCGTACTAAATTAAAGAGAAGTAGTAAATCAACAATCGTCTAAGACAGTGGTTCTTCAGCCTTTTTCTCATGAGAATATTTCTGCCTAACCATTGACCATTTAGTCAATTGGTTTGTTTGTATGCTAATAGAATACCGAAATACAAATAAATGAAGCATTTTCCTAACTATCCAGAACTGAAAGGTGCATCAAATTATTTTAAGAATGGCCTTAGAATGGCTCCAGGGAACACTTGGGATGCTTTCAGGAACCATCAGAGATCCGTGGACCGCCAGTTAAGAACTATTGTTCTAAGACTATCCTGATTCGAAGACTTTAAGAATTAATTTCCTAATATCCTAAAAAGTAGATAGAAAAAACTAGATACAATGCGCCACAGACAAGCATTTATACGAGTCCCAAACCAGCAACTAAGTTTAGTTACAAAACTAGAAAACAGCGCGAAAACACATTCACCTAAACAAACCGGTGTAAAACAAGAAAAGATACCTCCAAGATTCCGCATGCAGAAATAAAAAGAAACGTGGTTGAACATACGTACCGGCCCATTTGCGCGAAATCACCAAAATCCTAGTGAGTTGCGCTACA
Source organism: Hyles vespertilio (assembly GCA_009982885.2). Taxonomy (NCBI): domain Eukaryota; kingdom Metazoa; phylum Arthropoda; class Insecta; order Lepidoptera; family Sphingidae; genus Hyles; species Hyles vespertilio. Next base: position 22,490,406 of record CM042807.1, read on the forward strand.
ATTTTTCCTATTTACATTTAAGCAAATTTCCACGTGGCAACACGAGAGTATTAGAGCAAACGCTCTGGATACTGCGACCTAGATGGAATGCCGCCGTTTTATCCCCCACTTAACTTTGAAATGAAACTAAGATTGCTGTGCTGCCATTCCGTCTATTGTCGTCTTATTGTTTCGGTGAAATTAAAAAATAAGTTATTGCTTTTCTATATTTATGGTTTTGGGATTTATTAGGTTTTCGATGAAGTTATGTAAGTAGATAAATTATTTTTTGTATAAGCTTTTAGATAAATAGTCTGTTTAGCACTACTTCAACAATTGGCCGTCAATAAGAAAAACTAAGAAAGAAAGAAAGAAAAATCATTTATTATTGCATTATTACATATTGAGCAGGAGTTCTATAAGACAACCATAGTTATTCTGCATAATTCTCATAAATTGGAGTGTGTAGTACTTACAGGTTCTGCCTTGTTATTTTAGGTGCTTCACCTAATAAATACAATCATATAATTTATTGACTTTTGTAGTTGCAAACATAATTGCATCGCTTAATATAATTTTATAGTAGTAATCAAATTTATATAATTAAATAGAACAAGCCTAGCTTAATCTCACAATAACAGAATCTCCACATTAACAAGTCACAGATGCTTACTAAGAATATAAACCGACTACAATGTTGCATAAATATATTGACACTGGATTGTTAACATAGTAAAACATATTAAAATCGTGCAATATGAGTTCGTTTGGTGAGATTCCGTCGAAATAAAGTGCTTAAATCCCGTCGGGTTTGGTTGTATTCTGTTAGGGCTGGCCGATTCCAAATATTGAATTTTGTAATATACTTAACGATCTATTGCACTTAGCGGCACATACCGGGTATCTCAAGACTGCTACCGAAAACGAATCCGGGTGGTAGTTTTAGTGATTACAAACATAATGTAACTAAAAATTTCACAAAAAAAACACGACTTTTTTATAAATACTTTTAATATCGTCGAATTTGGGTGGTAAATCCATAGTTATAGCTAAAATAATAATTTAAAGCCTTGCGTACCATAACGTCTTTAAAAATAAAAGGGTGTAAACTATTATTTAAGAAAAAAAGATGGTTATTACACCCTAATAAGGATATAGAAAACCCTGTATATACAGGGTATATAAAGACTGCTACCGAAAAAGGAAGCCGGGTGGTAGATTTAATGACTTCAGACACAATGCAACAGAAAAAGTTGCAAAAAAAAAATTTTTTTTTGTTATTTTTTTCCTATGACCATATTTGGGTGGTATTATTTATAAATAATCTAAGGTATAAAAGTGTTTAAATTATGATTTTAGCAAAAACTATGGATTTACCACCCAAAAATGATGATATTTAAAAAATCATAAAAAATAATTGTCGCGTTTCTATGCGAAATTTTTAATTGCATTGTGTTTGTAGCCACTAAAACTACCACCCGGCTTCGTTTTCGGTAGCAGTCTTGAGATACCCGGTATATTAACAAATATGAGAAAATAATTGTAAAAGAATTAGTAGACAATCATCATCATCATCATCATCATCAGCCGATTCGCGTCCACTGCTGGACATAGGCCTCTCCTATGGCACGCCACTGGGCTCGATCTTCAGCCCAACGTCTCCAACCGCTACCAGCCATTTTTTCGGATATTTTTTTTTAGTGTTCTCGAGTGGAGACCGCGCCTCGGCAAGCGTAGTGTAGGACGCCCTCCGACGAGGTGTAGTGATGATATCCGAAAAATGGCTGGTAGTAGACAATACTAATACTGAATTATTTTATTTTATAATACAAGTAACCATATTCCTGAAATAATGCATGAAGGAATCTCTATCACTCTATGATGTTAGATTAGGCTTAGCGAAGCACCATTCTAACTCTCTGTAGGAAATTAGTGGCATTTACAACAAAATTAATTATCCTCAACAATTTTGCACAGGTCTGTCACCAAAATCAGGCTAATTATCAAAATAAATATCATACCTACTTAATATTCTCATAAAACTATGACATAAGACCACAAAGTACATTTACATACTGAGATAAAGACGTCACTCCATCAATTGAAGGCGCACTCTTGCGTAAAATTAAAAAAATAAGGAATATGTCTATTCTTATGTATATTGATGTATAAAAAACTTGAGGGAGATTTGGATCTGAATTATATTTAACAGCATCGATTACAATTTTGTAAATTTGGAATACTTATCTAGTTACTAATTATTCTGTGTGGATATGCGTCATACCAATTCTAATTTACACATGCATAATATGCACCTTTATAAACAGAAAAAAAAAATGCTAATCAATGCTGTTAAAAGTAATTCAGGACTAATATTACCACCGTAAAATTGAGAAATCCACAAAACCACACGATTTTTTCGCCCTCTTGTGTGAAGTAACTAAAACCGATGAATATCATTCCCTGTCATTTGTTCTAAGCATGGACGTAGCATCAAATGGACTCGACATTCGAGTTCCACCGTAAGGGACAGATATATTTTCATATTATCGTTTAGATCGGCTCTTACAGCCAATAATAAAGCAGCGCACCATACCTTTTGTCTTATAATCACTTTCAACACTCTTTTACACACATTTTTGACCGCAAATATTCGTAAAACACTCAGTAATTCAAGTTTAAAACAAACCGCACGTCCTATGTGCTTGGCCCGAACAATATGAAGCCTACAAAATTATGTGGAACTATGACAAGGACGACGAATTGTGTTTTGTCACTTTCATTTTTATGGTTTATGCATAAGTCTAAGTGAGATGGACTATAATATGTAAAATGCATGTGAAGTCTATTTTGATACTACATCTATGGTTCTAAGTTAAACCACCGTGCATAAGACTGAAATGCAGTACCCATTCACTGGCCAGTGTTGCAAGTATGCAATGACAAGATTTCCTATAATGATGACGTCGGCAGGCGACAGCCCTGCGCATCACAAACGTTGCGTCGAAACTCCAGACCGTGTCTGCACGTTTGATTTATGACAAAATCACTACACGCTGTATTTTTCAGATACGTGGGTTTTACATTTGGGACCGGGTTTTATTATAGGATATTGCCATATTTTTATTTAAAACATCTTTTCTGTGTTATTGGGTCAAGTAAATTTTTGGAAGAACATAAAAGTGATAATTCGCATGTCGTATAAACCATCAAAGTATCTGAAGTTGTTTTTATTTCTTTATGCAAATAACTAAGTACATTATAAGTCTACAAAAGATGGTTCAAGAAATCCAGTTTGAAATTAAGCACCAGACACAGCCAGTAGTAAAAACTATGAAGTGCAGATAAATAATTTCAATAGAATTCAATGTAAATAAAAAGGCCCTGACTTTCGAAGCGATGAACTTGTTATGAATGAATCAATAAACAGGATAACTCTGCAGAGTATATCTAACTTAGAATCCTATTTGTAAAACGACCTTTTGAGAAAACGACAGTCCTGAACGCAGTACTACCATATCTTAATGCAAAGCTTCTAAGTCTACTTACGCTGATTCTCGCAATAACAAAAAATATTGAAACCTCACTATAACCTAATGAGATAAAATCAAACAATTGGGTCCAATCAATTAGTCCAACAAGCGTCTACTATGCTATTCCTCAACTCGTTAACATTTTCAATTAGTGCATAAAATCCTAGAGAATCAGATCTTCATTAGTAATACAATCAAGTTGGGAAACGGTTGAGAAGATCCGATTTTGTCGGGAAGAAGTTGAATGCTGTTTAGTTTTCATAGATTAGATTCATAGAGAGTTCCCGACGTCACTCGAGTTAATGGAAAAGAAGGATTCGCTTCCACGAGTATAAGTACTGTATTATTAAAATGATTTTTATTTAAATCACTGTTTGATGTGCCGTAATGGAATGGAATATTTAATTGCTTCGCTGAATAAAATTATTTGATGAATGAATTTTGCAGATGCGACACTGAATTTTGCCGTCGGGTTTATAGTTATTTATTCTATCTGCACTACAGCAGTGCAATATGTCTCTCTATTATTATTTTTTTTAACGTCGCATATTTTATGTTTAAAATTTGTCCGTTATAAGTGAAAACAAATATAAAACAGAATTAGGAGCATATCAAAGTTTTTGTATGTATTATAAATAAGTAAGTTAGTTGTAACATTTCATTACTCCCTAAAAAAATATAAAATTGTCATGCTCGATTATGTTAATTTAGAAAATAATGTAAATCCTTTAAACATGCACTTAATGTTATAAATTAGGCATCAACTCTTTTGATTAGTTCTTTCATAGCAATTAAATTAAGATCAGCTTGTCATTTAGTTTAGGAAGTTTATGTTCGACCTAAGAAAACATGACAAATAACATACCCCTTCACGTTAGGTGCGATTTTAAGAAACACCGAAGCTAAATTCTGTATAACCTATCCCATCAAAAACATCCTGTAAAAAAATTCCAAGTCTCGCAGCTCAGTTTTTCTACCGCATGAAAACATAATGTATCGTACAATTTATACATAATGCTACTGGCCAAGTCGATCTATTGATTTAAAACGTAAAGAATTTTTAATATTGATATGATAATAACTTACCTAATAACTTTATACAGAACGTCCCTTAAGCAAGGACTAAATAAATTAATCGACTTAGTGTTACATGGATCTCACAACTTTTGGCGGTAGAAAAACTGAGCTGCGACACTTGGAATTTTTTTACAGGATGTTTTTGATGGGATCTCACGTCTTTTTGTAGAGTTTTTTTATTTTATTGCATTGAATGGCGAGACGAGCATGCCGTACGCCTGATGGTAAGCGATGCGACCGCTCATGAACAGTAGCAAAACCAAACAACACCTTGATTTACAAAGCAATGCTTGGCATTCCACTGCGCTCGCCATCCTGAGACACAAGATGTTAAGTCTCAATATGTCCAGTAGTTACTCTGGCTACAGTGTCCTTCAATCCGAAACACAACAGTGCATTTAAACTGCTGTTTGACGGGAGAAATAGACATTGCGGTGGTACCCACCCAGGCAGCCTCTCACATATAAGAGACCTACCACCAGTGAACTCCTACTTTCTGTACTACTGGTGAGTCCTAGTTTTTTCCTTTTCGGTACTTTTTATTTCTAGAATATATATAACGATTTTTCTTAAAGCCTCTGTCTTATGGTTTTTTCTTATTTTTGTAGGTATAAATTTATCACAAATATAGTGGATTTGATTATGAGTGTTCTTTCTTTCATGGTAATTGCTATTTTCGAGCTATTTAGTCTATTTATTTGCAAGTTTATCTTCGTCATGTTTTTCTAGAGGAATCTTGTACAGTTTCATGGGCTGAATACACCCTTTCCCTTTCTGATCCCCCCCTCTTGCTATGCCTCATATATAATATATATAGATACCTATCTACAACTATCATTCCATTATATACGGGTACAACGAATCATTAACTGCGAATGTAATTCTATACATTTATATGGGATCACAAAGTTATTCACGCAGTTGGTGTATCTAGAAAACTAGATAGAAATTATGAAATGTTTAAATTTTTCCATAATTTAGATACTAAATACTAATGATATTCTAAATTTGAAGGTTCTATGTCTGTTAGAAGTGCCCTAGACTTTTGAAGATCGGTCAGTCAGTCAGTGAGTGACAAAATTACGAAAGTTTGACAAGTTATTATTCTTAAACTACTGATTAAAATTGAATGAAATTTTAAATATACCGTGTTTACACAATGTCTACTTAGTGACTGAAAATTCAGGCTTGTTGCTTTAACCACAACGAAGTTATGGGGAGTTGAAAATGGTCTGAATTGCTTCGAGAAAAGGATGGTACGACTGTGCCGCTTTTTAGCTCGACTTGGAGGGGGCACTGCCGTGCCCCCAGATATCACGAAGAATAATATTATATAAAAACCACTGCAATCAGGCAGAGCAGTCACCTATCTGCATACATATATGTTATGTATGGCGTTGCAGCGGGATCCGTCGTATAAATGAATACTTAATACACGTACGTCTCACGTCTCCGGGATTAGGTGGCGATAACGAGGGGAAAGGGGGATAAAGGGGAGAGGGTAGGGGTTTCAGGAAGGGGGGAGTTTACTTTTCATTTTCGCAAGAGGCCACGAGAGGCCGCGATGCGACTTGCATATGCGGATGTATCTCGACTCGAAAATTGTGGAAGTTTCGATTGGGCCCCGCCGTGACGAGTTTTCCACCAGTTTTCGATAGCTAGTTTAGGATTTAAATTTTTTAAATCAAGTTTTATGGAAGCATTGAGAGGATCATGCATCTTCATATTCGCTTTGCTGGTTGACGGTTTATTTGGAGATTGCTTCCACACGTTAGAGATGCCGCGCCGTGACACTTGAAGCAAGGACTTTGCAGGTGCCTGGTAGTGTTTACATCTATATTATTAATTACCTTTTTAATTGCATCAAATACGTTAAAAGCAAATTACCTATTAATTTACTGGGCCTTAAAATCATCCAATTAAAAATAAAATTAAACCTATAATATGGTAATGATTTAAATATAAAAATTCCTGCAATATGTAACTTGTTGCAGATTTTCCAATCAATGTATTTTACTTTAATTAATTCACTTTGCCTGCAAAATTAAAGTAATATACACTAGACTCGGACCAATGCCGCAGTATAATGCACATTTAAACTATTTTCAAAACGTCTGTCGGTGGAACATACTAATAGAAGATTTCAGCGGGAAGTTGTTCGAAGAAAAACTTAAATTGCCTGTTAGTTGCTTTTATCTTGGCAGAAGTCTGAACTACTTGTAAGAACGAACACGATTCTATCCGCTTTGCTGTGCACTTTTACTAAGTTTTCTTTCCTTCTCTGTTTGAGGTAATCATTTTGTTGCCGTGTGATATGGGTTTCCACGCGACTTCGGTCGGATTAAGTTCTGCTGTGCTTAAAAATGTTTTGTGTGAATTATCGAGGCATAATAAGCGGATGTTTATAGAAGAAAATGTGTTTAGTAAACGATAGTTCTCAAAGTCCGTCGTTTAACTAAAAATATGATAGTTTTATGACTTAAAAGACGAAGATTAGGTTAATAGTAAATCTTGTAAGTTTTAACACATAGCTTTTGCATTCTGCTACGTCTAATTTTATGAATTTACAAACAACAGTCACTCACATATATAGTCCTGATCCCACACGAAGATCGAGTCTTGTGTCGCGGGTATCAGGAACTATGAGCGACTTTTCGGTCTCACAAACGCCCAGACCCGAAACAAATAGCTGTAGTTCACACAAATATTTGTTTTGGTGCGGGAATCATACCCGCCGCCTTTCATTTCACAGGCGGCGTCTAACCACTTGCGCTACGGAGGCTTTCAATTACTTATATTACAGCTATCTTTTTTACATAAATCGACACAAACAAAATTATGCTTTAAAACACAGCTACCACATCAAAATTACAAGCAAAAAATAAAGCGCAAATAATCAAATCGGCTTACGGTGTAAATTAATACCGCGCAATACAATTTCGTCACAAAATGAACTTCTCTGCCACACGAGTTAATTCTCTCGTCAAATTAAAATATAGTTTTGACAATATATGATACACGAATTAATGAAATATGAAATCGGCAATGAATGCGGTTTGGACACATTCAAATCGATTTGGTGTCCATAATGCAATACTTTCGATTTAAACCGGCAACTACCATTTAACTATTGACCGCATTGTTTTCAGATACCGCGTTTCAATTAATTTTGCGTACGACTGGGTAATGACGGTATTTGTAGGTAGAATGATGTTCGTCTGCTTTACAATATTGAGCCTTGAGTGAATCATATTTGGGTGATAAATTCATACCTAGTATTTGCTAAATTAATAATAAAACCATGTGCATGTGTGTACCATTGCGTTTTTAAGAATAATATAGTTTATATTAATATTTTAGGAACGAAGCTTGTAATTCGAGATGCACACATCGTAAGATCTAATTTCTTCCAATATGTTTCTGTTGGCTACGTTAATTAAATTTTAAATTAAATAATATAAAACTATACCCATTCAATTCATTTGCAACATTTCCACAACCTTTAAACACGAAAATGAGTGATGTAAAGCTTGGCCAGCCAAAATTTCCCACTGCCAAGAATTTGGGTCAAACGCCCTTGTACAGTCCGTTCTCAATGTATCAAGTGAGGGCTTAACTTGTCGGAGTTAAGCAAACACGTGCCAACTTAACTATGCACTCTCGTCAATCATTATCGCGAACCATAATGTATTGTCAAGAGACTTCGTTGACGGCAAATTTATGTTTGCATATCTCTTGGACAAATCTCGCGGGTGTTCGGGTGTCAATCGCGGTGTGATTCTGTATACATTATTTATTTGATTTTATACCTTAGTGTTATACTATACGGTATAAATTACGTTGGTTGGCTGATCCGTATGTAAGCCGTAGTCTAACAGTAACATATCTTTATGTTGCGGAAGAACACTCGACGTTGCTACAACGATTTCTTTAAGTTCTCATAGTGTTTGACATGTCAAAATTAAAGTGTTTAGGTAAATAGTTAACATTTTTGTTCGTCTACTCATATTATTGTTGTGTCGATCTGTCTGAGATGACTTCTCACGGATTAAGAAGCGATAACCATCTCTGATCGGAGATTGCAGAGCTCTTAAAAACAGGTGTAGTATTGTGGTCGGCTTAAAGTTATACAGCCCTATTTCGAAGACTATTTTAAAACCTTTTTTATTTACTGAGTGTTTTGTTTTCCTCGCTCAAATAGAATTCAAAAGTCGCTCGATCGCAAAAATTTGATACCTAAAATTAGTTTTAAAACTGTTTATGAATACGGCTAACAGTGTAAAAACCTAAATAAGCTAGATATTTATAGCAGTTCGGCTAAGTTATTTCCGGAGTCAGTGAATAAAATGAATCGAACGAATGATAATAATCTCTTCGCAATCAACACTAAAAACGACTGCATCTAGGATGATATGCAATTGTTTTGGTATTCCGTCGCACAATTTAAAATAACAATTGTCAAAAACATTAACAGTTTAAACAAAACAGAAATAAAAGCTTTGTTCACTCCAAAATTGTTTTCTAAAACAGCTGAATTTTCCACCACGAAATAGCAAATATACAACGGAATATATTCCAACATTTCTTTAGATTAAAACAAACATTTACTTATTCAGAGAAATACATTTCCAGGTGGTTCCTTATAAAAAAGAATAGATCCTGCGGGGTTCTGTCCGACCCACATAAAATTTAACTGGCCGAGGTGGAGGATCATGCACAGAAAACTGAGGCGCAAAACTCAGAAAATTTCATTCTAGCCGTCAATAAGTTTTTATTCAAAATTGAATCGGTTGGCGAAGGAAAAAATGAAGTTCCGTGCGTTTGAAACGTTGAGAATGTTTTTGAAATTGAGTAAGTAGGTTAGGTTTTGAAATATTTGACACAGGACAGACTTCTACAGTACTACAAGCAGATACCAGGCAGATAAAATATCCCTTGTATTTTGAAGCATGTGCTATACGGGCATCCCTTCAGTCGAGTTCACACCTTTGTTGAAGTTGGTCGCTCTCCATATATTGGTAACTGCAGACTATCTAAAGTAATGTAATAAAAAAACTACCTTCTTTGTTTTTATTTATTGTATATTTTTACAAGTACAAGTTACTAATAAACAATTGCCTTTTTTATTGCAATAAGTGGCGAGACGAGCATGCCGTTTCCGTGATGGTAAGCGATACGATCGCTCATAAACAGTGGCAAAACCAAACAACACCTTGAATTGGAAAGCAATGCTTAGCTTCCTGAGACATAAGTTAGTAAGTCTCAATATGTCCAGTAGTTACTCTGGCTACAACGTCCTTCACACCGAAACACAGTGCATTTATACAGTTGTCTGGCGGGAGGATAAATGCAATTGGCTTCATTTAAAATAAATAATTGCAATCCATTCGGTAGATATCACCGGCATTTTATTTAAATATTGTAATCAGAAACAAGACTCTTGTCTAGTGTAAAAATATTGAAACAATTCATAAATATTTTTATATTTTTATCTCGTATCCGCCGGCAAAACGGCTTATGGCAGATGAAGGATGCACAAAAATACAAGTTTATTTCACAGTGTAAATTCTCCTTTCGCGTTTAAACAAGAATACACTGAGTTGATTTTTTATATAAAATATTTAATTTTCGTTTGGTAAATGAGTAAAATAGTAATTTCTTAGATTTACACATATTTTACACATTAACATTACCTCGTGACTACGAAAGCAGTAAAGTCATCGAAACGAGTTAAAAAATGAAAAAAATTAAATTAATTTCGCGATAAAATCTGTAAATAATTGTTTTATTACAGTAAGTAAAACAAGTTAAAACCAAACTAGTTTTAGGATTTTATCGCGGTCTTGGCTTATGAATTATAGAACGATTCAGGTAAATAGATAAAGTTGAATTCTAAAAATCACAACTTCAACATATTTTTCAATGTACCTATTGAGGCCTCAGCTGCCTTTTCCTGCATATTTCGCATTCAAAATTCTTAGAACATGAAAATGCATACCTACATGTCAGCGCAATACGTTTTATCAGATAAAACCGAATAGCGCACTAAAATTCCTCATAAAAGATGCACTCAGACATTCCGGCCGTTTGGTGAAATGGCCAATTTTAATATTCTGACTACGACGTCCGCGTCATCAGCTTGTTTGTCTATTATAAAAATGTGATTTCGTTGTTCGTTAAAATTTGATGAATGAAGTACGTATAACAGATTTTACTGTTTAAGTGCCTTATCCAATATGCTGTAGCATTTACCGAATCAAATTGTAAAATATATGTTCCAACTTGAAAATTATTTTATGTCGCTCTTTTTCGTTTGATAGTGAAGTCTGTCTTTCGTATACCGTCTGTATCATAGCGAATTTCATCCCCTCCTCTCCTTTCTTTGACAGAACCACGCGTGCTGGCTTGCTGAGGCATAGCTTTATACCATATCACCACGAACCAAAGGTTTCCCAATTATTTTTTCTGCCACACCGTCAAGCTGTGGAATGATTTACCATCACACATCCCTCCTTCCTATAATGTTGGGTACTTCCGCCGTAGCGTGAAGAGTCAAATTGGCCAGCCAGCATGAGACTGATGACATGGTCTGATGCCATTTGATACTCAGTCTGGACGATATTTCCACTTACCACGAGGTGATATGCAGTCACTATACCGTAAGAATAAAAAAGTATACATTCCTCTATTTTTGTGGTAGAGAAGGACGTCAACAAATATATTTTGGCAATAATATGTTATAATCTCTGCATTTATTAGGTAGCAGCAGGCGTGACCATCTCAATCGCAAGGATTGGATGCATCGAAAAACGTGTGAGTATTGTTACTATGATTTTCCATTATTATGTACGGTGCTAACTAGTCTGTACTCTTTGTTATATCTAACAATAATAATATACGTCTCAGATTCAAACATTGAACTCTCTCTGTGCCTCCCTACCCCCTTTCTTAAGCCACATGAAGTCCTCTTCTGAACATACCGATAACACCTGACCAGTATAAACATAATCTTTTATAGAACAAAGGATTACGATACACAAAATTCATTTTATATTTAAAGTTAAAGTTCAAAAATATAAAATATTCAGAAATTTCGAGAACAACAAACAATATTGTTTTACGACTGACCTCGATGTGAAGCCATTGGTTGCGACAGGACGATAGTGCCAGCGCAAAAAAATAACGTTTCGTAAATACTTTTGACATTTGGGTCGCAACAGTTGTAATGGATAGAGCCTTTGAAATTTTCATTATAAAATCTACGTAAATCTCGACAGGACTCTATTCCTAAATCCCCAGATTTAAACTCCTTGAACCATCATTTTTCTTCTTCGTCTTACCTTGATAAGTCGACCAAAGATAATACCATAAAGCACCTTTCTACCCTTCAGACTCCTAATTGTTCTGCTTTTGTCATCAAACAATTCGCTAGTTGTGATGTTAGGAAGACCATTACGCTCATCTCTTCTAATGCAGTGGGGAGTGACCATGTCAGCCGGAATATGATTCTGCCCATCCTGGACGAAATTCTTCCTGTTATTACCCATATCCTTAATCACTCCATTTCCACACAGATATTTCCCACTGCTTGGAAAGAGGCTAATATCATTCCTATTCCCAAAAAACCCAACTCCTCTGTACTTTCTGATTTTCGTCCCATTTCCATTCTTCCATTCCTATCCAAAGTCCTTGAACGTTTAATCCATAGTCAATTAAATGACTTCCTTAACACAAATAGCCTCTTAAATCCTTTCCAATCAGGGTTTCGCCCAGGACATAGCACTACTACAACTCTGATTCATATTGCGGATGGCATTAGGTTTGGTATGGAGGAAGGCATGCTAACAGTCTTAGCATTGCTTGACTTTAGCAATGCCTTCAATACCGTCGACTTTGATATCCTACTGAGCGTACTGTGTTCTCTTAACATATCTTCAACGGCTGTTGATTGGTTTCGAAGTTATCTGTACGGACGCCGGCAACGCATCAGTGTTGAGGAAAGTTTATCCTCGTGGAGCACTGTTTCTGCTGGCGTTCCACAGGGTGGCGTGCTATCTCCTTTACTCTTCGCAGTTTTTATAAACTCCATAACTAATCATCTTCGCTCCTCCTACCACCTCTACGCTGATGATCTACAAATTTACACTCGAGCGCCTTTAGACAAAATAGTAAGTGCGATTACCACAATAAATCTAGATATTTATCATATTTGTGAGTGGAGCAAAGCATATGGCTTGAAAGTCAATCCATCGAAAACTCAGGTTATTGTTGTCGGCAGCCCCAGGATGATTTCGAGGCTTGATTTTACCCAACTACCAAGTATTTCTTGTGATGGGGTCACTGTTCCATACAGTGAAACTGTGAGAAATCTTGGTGTACACTTTGATAAATCGTTCACCTGGGGTCCACAGCTTCGAGAAGTAAGTCGTAAGCTGTTTGCCTCGGCAAGGTCCTTGCGGCGGTTACACAATTTTCTACCTATTGCCACGAAGATTTCACTTGCGCAAGCACTCCTTCTTCCCATCCTTGATTATGCCGATGTCAGCTATCTAGACCTCACCGAAGTGCAACTTGATAAACTTGAGCGCCTTCAAAATTTCTGTATTCGATTCATATTTGGATTACGCAAATATGATCATGTTTCCGAGTTTCGTGCTAAGCTCAAGTGGTTACCTATACGGCTTCGTCGGAATACTCACATTCTCTCTCTTCTTTACAATATTTTGTTTAATCCTCTCGCCCCTTCTTACCTTAAAGAACGATTTCTTTTTCTTCATGAGTCACATTCGAGATCCTTGAGATCGTCGGAGAACCTTAAACTGAGAATGCCCGTACACACTACTATATTTACGGATAAATCATTCACTGTCGAAGCTGTTCGATTATCGAACGCCCTTCCTGTAGTGGTAAGACAGGCTCAAACTTTGTCGTCTTTCAAAAAGCTGATGAAAGAGCATTACTTTTCGCTATGAACAGGTTATATTGATGTGTTTTTATTTATTTATTGTTATATATATATATATATTGTATGTATTTTATTTGTATTTTTACGTATATACATTGAACATTGAAATTGAACAACATTGAAATGAACATTAGATATAATTAGAATGTAAAAAAAAATCTACCTACGGTCTGTACCCATAGAATGTACTCTGTGGTCTGTACCAAAGTGGTAAAGTAAGTAACAACTACAGGACATATTGCAACTTAATATTAACATTTCTTAGTGCGTGAGAGACGTGTTACATCCAAGATTTTCTGCTATTAATTCAACCTTTGCTTAGTTATATATCAAAATCAATTTTGAAAACAGTAATTGGTTGAAAATTATATTTCTTTTTCGAGTTATTTTGGACATATAATATTATGTTTCAGTAAAGAGTTTCTCCTCTCCCTAACCTCTAGCGATCATTGCAACGCTATTTTAGCCGAACAATGTCGCAAACTTTGGACCAGCTCGGACACAGAACAAATATTAGGCTGCACGCTAACATTTGTCTCGCGAAACACAAAATCAACTCCCAACTTCTGCCCGTTACTGTGAAAAATATATTTTTACGTCCGTTTTTTCGTACTGCGCATTGTACGCAGTTTTTCAGCATTGATGTCGCCCTATTGTTTTCAAACTAAATCTATGACATGTCCCGTCAAAACGTTTATTGGTGTATATTTTTGTAGTTTTGCGTTAAAATGAGTTATATATTTTAATATTGAAATAGAGCTGTTTGTAGGCTTTAGTGTTAGTTTGATTTAAATAAAGAACTATATTTATATTTGATATACAGGATTTAAGTAATCATAGTTGAGTTATGGATATATATCACCACGCACTGAAACGGTGAAGGAAAATAACGTAATGCATACCATAGCGATGTATGAATTTCTATGGTATGTAAAGTCCACCAACCCGCACTAGGCCAGCGTCGCGGACTAAATATGGCCTAACCCCTCCGAATCGTACTCTCGATTGTAGAGAATACCCGCGCCCTGCAGTGGGACGTATATGGATTGATACAAAAAATTTAAAAATTAACAAACATCCATTAATTCCTTTTCAATTATCTGTTCTAATGCAATTATATCGATATCTAAACGCACAATAAACGAGCACGTATCGCTCGTAGGATTAATTCGCACGTTATTGGTCGTATTTCCCGATATTATTCTGGAATATTTTCGGCTTTTTCGTTCTATCCCGGTTCGGACGCTCGTAAAAACCGGGATGATCCTGGAGCATCGATGCTTCACGCCGATATGAGAGATTCCCAGCCGCGGCTCTTGCGCTATGCCTGAATTTAAGAGAGGAGGCGATTTGCGAGGGTAGGATTAGGATTTTTTTGGTATTTTGTCAAAGTTAGGCCGTTGGTAGGTTTAGATGAGTTACGAGGGTGATGCCTTAACGTTAGCAAATGTTTAGATAAATGGATAATATGAAACCAGTATTTCCATTGGCAATAATTTTAACATAGTATGAAAATACTTTCATCACAAATACCGGTCTTAAAATGTAGGTTTTGTGAGATCGATATATGTATATTCTGAAATCCATGACATACCCAAGTTCAGGATTGTATCTTACTCTGGATGCGTTCTATATTTTATTTTATTTTTATTTATTCGGAAAACTTACAGCAAACTTATAGTAAATCAAGATAACACAGGTATAATTATAAAGCTATTTAAAAGTTTTCACAAATATGTTAGTACTTAAATAGCGTAACAGTCGGCTAGGTCTTAACTTACTAACTACTACTACTAACTTAATGATATATTATAACTTATGTGTCACTTCTGGATATATTATCATTTAGATCAAGTATAATTATAGGAGATTCGCTTCAGCTCCTGCCTTCGACCAATTCGCAATCCGGTAGCCGTGTAATATTTCAAATTTTTAAAGTTCACCCTTGTGATGGGTGCACGGAGACGTTGATTGAAACTCATATATTTTAGAATTTAATCTATCGCCAACTAGTTGTTTACTCGGGCAATAAATAACGGATATCGAAGATTTATGCAACGTGCGAATATTCACTTGGATGGAATGTTACTGGCCTGGTTCGTAGATAAGATGTGTGATAGATTTTTATTCTGGTTCAAAAATCGAATTTGGAAATATCTTGTTTAAAGAAATAGTGATGCATCTCTCTCTCCTATCAATCCATAGAATTTAATATGTACTAGAAACTTGTATACTCGTACACTATGGGACTGACAGTCAGAATTGAGGCAGTCTCTTAAATTAAAAAGTTGTTTTTTATTGCCACGGATGGCGAGACCAGCATGCCGTTCTCCTGATGGTAAACGATACAAATGCTCATGAACAGTAGTAAAACCAAACAACACTTTGAATTACAAATATGCTTCGTTTTCCACTGCGCTCGCCATCCTGAAACATAAGATGTTAAGTCCCAATATGTCCAGTTGTTACTCTGACTAGAATGTCCGTCAAACCGAAATACAACAGTTCATTAATACTGCTGATTACAGGAGAAATAGACATTGCGGTGGCACCTATCCAGATGGCCTCCCACATGTGAAACCTACCACAAATTTTTGTGAATGATGCAGACGTTACGAGCAACTTAGAGTCGCTACAACTCCGGAGAGATATCGCCTCTCTAAGCGTGTTCTACCGCCTGTATCACGGTGAGTGCTCTGAAGAATTGTTCAACTTGATCCCCTCCTTCCTAACCAGAACCACGCGTGCTGGCTTGCGAAGCCACAGCTTCACGGTCCACACCATCCCGGCGCGAACCAAACGGTTCTCGAATTCGTTTTTGTGCCGCACCGTCAGGCTGTGGAATTGTTTGTCGTCTTACGTGTTCCCTCCTTTCTACAATCCTGGGTCCTTCCGGCGTGGTGTGAAGAGGCACCTTAGCAGGCCGGCATAATTGTTCCCATTGGCATGGGACTGCCAATGGATACTCTGCCTGGGCGGCATTGGCACTTACCATCAGGTGCAATGCCGCCACTATGCCAGGCTATTATAAAATAAATATATATATATATATATATTAATTAGTAAAATTTAATTTTATTCAAAACCCTAATCGTCACCCGATTCAATTCTCAGCAATCCCATCTCCTATATTCCAAGATTTCCCTTGTATATCTGGTGAAATTCCATCCACACCTAGTTAGCGTGCCGGATATTAGCCTCTCATGGGCCGCGTCCGGTCTGCTCGGTACGCATTTAGGCTAACTAAGGCTCCAACGGGCTTTAATTACTGCCTATTTCCGCATTAGCTAGTTCAATTTTTTAATACGCATGTGTCCATGTTGAAAGGATGTAATTATTTTGTGAGCTTTTGATATTCAGGTTTGAGAGATGAGTATCCAACATAGTATATGAAATGAAATGAAATGAAATGTATTTATTGATCACGTAGGCAATTAAGGAGCTCTTATGACAAGTCAATACACATAGAACTTAATCTCTATTTACAATATATTTCCTATGCTTATTATTACTTATTTTAATTTCTTGCTTTTATCAATTTATTTATTAATTTTATTTATTTTTAAATTTATTTTATTTTTATTTATAATTTATGATTAGTTTTTTTAATTTATTTAGTTTTTATTCATATTTTATTTAAAGTATTAGTTTTTACTTTATAGTAATTTATTTGTCAAAGAAATACATTATTTACGTTAGTCAAATTAAATTATATTATTTGTGGACCATAAATATTACAACGGTGCGTAGCGGTTTATAGTTACCACCGGATCCAACGCGGCCCTTCCTGAGAAGACCCGGCGAAACAAACTCAGTGGGCTTACACTACCACTGGAACTACGCGACGCGACCCAGTCCTGAGTATATCCAGCGACTAAGACTCAGTGGGCTTGTTTTGGGTCCAACTTAAGACAACGACCATAAGTATTTCCGATACGTCCCGTATGTTTAGGCTTACTGCCGGATCCAACGCGGCCCTGACTGAGAAGACCCGGCGAACAAACTCAGCGGGCTTTACTTTACCACTGGATACTACGCGGCGCGACCCATTTCTGAGTAGATCCAGCGAGTCAAACTCAGTGGGCTTGGTTTTGGTCAATTTACTAAAATAAGTATTTGTGACTTGTCTTACAAGGATTTGCCATATTAATTATTATTTTTATATGATTTTTTCGATCGGTCGTCATATAATTTAATTGATTTATTTGATTGTATATAGCTTAATTTTTGAGTTCACAATTTTAGATATTTTTAATTATTTAAATTAGGTGGTGTAATAAGCGAATAGTTCAGGGCCCCAGGAGGTCGCAATGTGCAAGAGAACACCTAATCCCAGGCTTTTTTATCCTCAATATATTCCTTAATATTATAATAACCCCTAGTCATAAGTTTGTTTTTAATATGGACCCTAAATAGTTTGTCCGGTAGCTGCGTTATCCTATTGGGAAGTTTATTATAAAATTTAATACAACTACCCAAGAAAGATTTTTTTGACTTTTCTAGTCTAAACGAGGGTATTGCTAGTTTATTTTTATTCCGCGTATTAATGGTGTGGGTGTCACTGACCTTATAAAACTTATTAATATTTTTACGAACGTGCATTATATTCTGAAAGATGTATTCAGATGACACGGTTAGTATATTGCTTTCTTTAAAAACAGATCGCAAAGAATCGCGGCTTCCTAGATTATAAATAGCACGGACTGCTCTTTTTTGTAAGATGAATATCGATTCGATATCAGCCGCTGATCCCCATAAAATAATGCCGTATGACATTATACTATGAAAATAAGCAAAATATACCAATCTAGCCGTTGCAACGTCAGTTAGTTGTCTTATTTTTCGGACCGCGAACGCTGCGCTGCTAAGTTTAGCTGATAATCTCTCAATTTGTGGACCCCATTGTAATTTTTTATCTAGAGTGATCCCTAAAAAAATTGTGGAATTAGCTAAATTTAGAATTTCTGAATTTAATTCGATACGCGTGTTTACGCTTGCCACGTTCGGTAAAGCAAAACGGACGCATTTAGTCTTACTAGCATTTAATAGTAGATTATTAGCAGAAAACCAATCCGAAATTAAATTAAGAATATTGTTAGGTGTATCTAGATTATCGTCTTTCCGATTAACTTTAAATATTATAGAGGTGTCGTCAGCGAATAAAACTATGTCTGACCACTTCTGAACCATGCAAGGAAGATCATTTATGTAGACTAAGAATAAAAAGGGGCCCAGAATGGAGCCCTGCGGAACCCCAATTTTAACTTTTGATCCTACCGAAGTGAGCCCGTCCAAAGAAACCTTTTGTTCACGACCCGACAAGTAAGACATTACGAGATCAAGTGACGTATCACTGATTCCGTAGTACCTTAGCTTCATAATAAGTGTTTGGTGGTCAACACAGTCGAAAGCCTTGGAGAGATCACAAAAAACTCCTAGAGCATCTTGAGATGCCTCCCAGGCTCCTAAAACCGACGTGATTAGTGATGTCCCGGCATCTTGAGTTGAGCGACCCTTTGTGAAACCAAATTGATTCCTATGTATTAACTTATTTTCATCAAAATGTGCTAGCATTTGATTAAGTAAAAGCTTTTCGAAGATTTTGCTAAGAGCCGGTAGTACAGAAATGGGTCTATAATTCGACGGATTGTTCGAACATCCTGACTTAAAAATGGGTACGACTTTACTAATTTTCATTAAGTCGGGAAAGATACCGTCACTTAGGCAGGAATTAAAAATAGTAGCTAATAACGGTGCAATGTTAACAATAATAGCTTCTATAGCTTTAACAGACAGTCCCCATATATCTTCTGTAGTTTTTATTTTAATTTGCTTGAAAGCCTTTATTATTTGACAACTGGTTACCTTTTGAAAGTTAAACTTAGACATATTTCCAGGAACTTAGACATATTTCCAGGAAATGAATTTCGAGAAGGTTTGTGTTTGATAGAGCACGAGTATTTGGTCTTGGGGCTACAATTATTATGGTATCAGATGTTAAGGATTTTCAAATTTTCTTGCCCAAAATGTAAACTCTTCCTATTAAGGTTTTTTAGAATCTTTTTCTATTCCAAAATTAAACAAATCTAGCTAATAGTATAGTGTAAATTGATCCAAATCAGTTTGGCCTTCCTGCCTCTCAATAAGCCACGTTTCAATACAAGGAAATACAAAGTGAAATGCCTTATTGATAAAACCAAAGTCTTAACTCTTAAGTCACAGCTTTTCGCCCGCTTATCTACTGAAATTCTTAACCTCGAAACAGATAGAATTTCCTCATAACTCAACAGGATGAGTACCAATCCGTATTTAAGTAAGGACTACGATACAATATTGTTCCACGGCAGCCGCCCCTCCGCTAACTATTTACTTTATCTCTAACAATATAATTCATCTGAGTACGTGATCTGACCTACGGAATAAGCCGGATTTCGGATCTGCCGGCCGAATAAGCGAAAATAATAAAATTATCCCAGGACTAAATTAGCTATTGGGCCGGGAAATTAGCGGCCTATACACAGACGAGGGTCGACCTACGGACCCGAATGTTGACTCTTGATTAAGCACACATTATAAATTTGTTTCAAGTTGGCCAATATTAGTTTCTTTATAGGTAAACTTGTTAATAGTGAAGGTAAACATCGTTCAGAAGTTTGCTTGAGATATTTTAAGATGAAATCGAAGGGCTAATTTTTAAATTACGATGAATAGCGAGACGTGTGTGCCTTTCGCCCTATGGTAAGTGTGACGACCGCCCATGTACTGTAGCAAAACCAAACACGATGAATTACAAAGCAATGCTTGGTATTCCTTTGCGCTCACCATCTTGAGACACAAGATATTAAGTCCCGTTATGTCCAGTAATGTAGGAACCACCACAATGTTTATTTCTCCTTTTAATCAGTAGTCTAAATGCACTGTTTTGTTCCAATTTGAAGGAAATTGAAGCCAGAGTAACTACTGGATATCATAAGACTTAACTTAACTTATAATGATAATATTAATTACTTTGTTTTTCTTTTTTAATTTTTTTATTGCCTTTCAATGCTTTTGCTCAACAGTGTATACCGATTCCGCGGTCAGGGCGACCACACTTAACTCAGCCGTACAATATAATTATTATTATGAATAATTTATGAACTGCTCTGAATTTGAACTCCTGTATGATCACTGTATTGTAAACTTATTTTGAAAAGAGCAACGCTAGAGTTTCTTGCCCGTTCTTCTCTGGCGAAAACAGCCTTGTGAACTGGGTGGTAGTGGGAAAAAAAATATGACTGAATCTAAATAGTGTATGACATTTTATGGATTCAATAAATATTTTCATTTCATAACATCTTATGCCTTAGTACGGCGAGGGTAGTGGAATGCAAGCATTGCTTTGTTATTAATGGTGTTGTTTGGTGTTGCTTCTGTCCCTGAGCGGTCGTGTCGCTTACCATAAGGCGAATGGTATGTTTGTCTCGCCATTAGTAAAAATAATGTACTGGAGGAGCATGTAATAACTTCTACAGAACAGATCTTATTCCCCTCGAAATTTATAATGACTGAATATAAATAAATATAGCATGAATGAAGATGTTATTTTAATCTATAAAAATGCAGCTAGTCGCATAGACTAAGAAAGCTTTCACGCCATACTTCGGTGAGTCGGTGGCCATTTAGATAATATTCAAAACTGACACCATGTTTTTAAATATTTTTTTAGCTTTAATAGACAGCCCTAGGCTAGTAATGTACTAGTATTTACTCCTAACTAAAACAGTGTCTTAACTTAGCAAATTAGTTTCGTAACAAACATTTAGGCTTTTAGAAACATGTCTTCATAGGTAACGATGTTTAGGTTTTTTGAAATCAGATTGTATTAAGATAATTATGAAGAAATAAAACAGGTTTTTGGCTTTGATATAATTACTGAAGCATGTATCTTTTTGTTAATATTAAATTTTTCGAGACAGTCAATATTTATGTAATATCGAAAAGTTATTTTTCTATCCCTAAGAAACAATACTTTTTCTGAATGAAGGATATCCCTGTCCTTGTGTGATGATTGAAAAATCAAGTCCATCTATTTTTATTTTTATCTTGTATTTTAAGTTATATCATATTATATCTCATATATCATGTATGGTAAACTTTTTGTTTTGAATATCCAATTAATTTTCGTTTTTTGCACCGAAAAATAGGGTACATTTTTAAATTTAAACTAAAGTATTTATAAATATTTCAACAATACTGGAATGTAAATTTAATTATAAATTTATGCATTATTCATCAATTATGAAAATATTGCCCTTAATCTGAATAGTAGTAATGTAATTCAAGAAATTCCACCTTCATTTTTGTAGTAAAATTACATTTATTAAAATATTCTTGATAGTATCAGTGATTATAAAATATTCATTTATTCCTTGAGTTAAATATACGTGGATTTATCTCAGGCTTTGTTAAAATTTATTGTATATTGTAACACAATTTTGCTTTTACTTTTCCAAATTTTGGAAACTATTATTCGACGAAATATTGTAAAGAGATCAGATGTACAGAAGTTATGTATATGGAATTTAATAGTACTACTTTTTTTTTAAATATTTTATAACTACACAATTCAATTTCACAAAAAAAAAACCGTACCTTTACAACCTCTAAAGGCCATCACGCACTGGGGCGGAATGGCAAGGTATTTTATTTTTCTATAAAGGATATTCTAATGTTTAAAATTGATGACGTGACGATGACCTTAAGAAGGCATCGGAGAGCGCTGCAAGGGATCCCGCGGTGGAACGTCGCAGCGCATTGCAGTATGCCACGGCTTGACGAAGAACGTGACACACT
Source organism: Hyles vespertilio (assembly GCA_009982885.2). Lineage (NCBI taxonomy): Eukaryota > Metazoa > Arthropoda > Insecta > Lepidoptera > Sphingidae > Hyles > Hyles vespertilio. The sequence continues at coordinate 22,512,795 of CM042807.1, forward strand.
GCGGGATGAGGCAGTCCAAGCAGAGGTAATCGTATATATGATTTCCTACTACCCGAATGTGGTATTACCAAAAAATTAGAATAGTTTATCTCATTTCACAATTTATTGCATTGGATGAAATGTGTAACAACTAGCCGGCATTGTCGATGTGCACTTCATTTATATAAATGTTGTGTATAGAGATTAAGTACTATGTATATATGTAAGTGTGTGGTGGCCTGTTGGTAAACGGACTAGACGCGACTGCCAACATGTTCACGGTGGTCGCGGGTTCGAATCCCAGGGCACACCTCTGACTTTTCGGAGTCATGTGTGTATTGATAGTCAATCACCACGCACTAAAACGGTGAAGGAAAACATCGTGAGGAAACCTGCATACCATAGCGATTTATAAAAATTCTATGGTATGTAAGTCCGCCGACCCGCACTAGGCCAGCGTGGTGGACTATATGGCCTAACCACTCTCAATCATTCTTACGATTGTAGAGGAGGCCCGTGCCCTGCAGTGGGACGTATATGGGCTGATACAGACAGACTATGTATATTGACTTGTCATAAGAGCTATTTGTCTACATGAGCAATAAACAAATTTCATTTTAGTTCATTTCATTTTAAGGATCTCAGTTGGCTTTTCTCCATATCTTGTATTTTGCTTAATCCGGATTGACAACACATTTCCCACTGCGCCGACTTAAAAACTACTTCCTAATTTCATAATTCAAACTGACAGAACTATACTCTCAATTCCTACATTTCTAAACCAATGCACCGATAACAACTTGCAAGCGCTAAGTTTTCCGTCCACGTAAGCCGGAGTGGGTGTTTCACCGGCGCCCATAGAGACGGCACAATCGCGCGATCCATTCAACTAACGTTCCAACAGCACGTACCGGTTTGATGGTGCTTTGGTTTTACTTACTGGATAGTGACGTGATATTTTTACTCTATTCGACTATATTCTCGTTGGAGAATTTTCATGTGACTTCTTTTCTTGTTCTACATACATAGACTCACGCGTTTCCCGGAAGGGGTAGACAGAGGGCCAGAACCAGAGCATACAAGGCGAAATGTAGCACCTCCGCCTATGCCTTTTGAAACATGTCGGCTGAACCATTGCTTTGTAAGTTATTTATGAAACAGTGACGCTACCGCGGTCATGCTCGTTCAAAGACCGACAATTCTATCGCCCTTTTATTATTCAGTAAAGCATCTGGTATATCTATATACTAATATAAAGTTGAAGAGATTGTTTGTTTGTAAGTACGCGCCCGCCGATCTCAGGAACTACTTGGTTCGAATTGCAAAATTACTGTTGTGTTTAAGATTCGATTTGCCGTGCAATGATATAGGCTAGAATACTTTTTTATAGCTGAAGAGTTTGTTTGTTTGTACGCAGCAATGCAACTACAGAAACGATTTTAAAAATTCTTTCATCATTAGAATGGTGTAACATCCCTGAGTGACATAGGCTGTAATTTACTTAAAGACGTTGAAAAGTTAAATAAAAAATGGTAAGTACTGATGCTATTTCTATCAACATTTACAATATAGCTCCCTATTATAAAAGAAAAACCGGGCTGCTAGTTATTATGTAAGACTAATGATCTTATCAATATTTAGATTTATTGGGAGGCCAATAACATTATTAATATGCTTACTATGACTTATAAGGAAACCGGACAATAGTCCGTCGGCCTTGATACGTGTATGTAAGGAGGCATACGAAAATATTATGTTTGCATTTAATTTCAATATGTACCTCCCAGACGAACGCGTGGGTGAGCAGAGATGTAAGTGATTTGAATACTAAAATTGGCAAGTGCTAATATTTTATATGATTTTTATGCTTAATCTAAGGCAAACTTACTTATTGTGATAGTGAATTATGTGTAAGTGCGTGGTGGCCTATTGGAAAATGGAACAGACGCGGCTGCCAGCATGTTCACGGTGATTGCAGGTTCAAATCCTAAGACACTCTGACTTTTCGGAGTCATATTGTGTTTATTGATAGTACTGTATCAGCCCATATACGTCCCACTGCAGGGCACGGGCCTCCTCTACAATCGAGAGTACGATTGAGAATGGTTAGGCCATATAGTCCACCACGCTGGCCTAGTGCGGGTTGGCGGACTAACATACCATAGAATTTTTTATAAATCGCTATGGTATGCAGGTTTCCTCACGATGTTTTCCTTCACCGTTTTAGTGCGTGGTGATTGACTATCAATACACACATGACTCCGAAAAGTCAGAGGTGTGCCCTGGGATTCGAACCCGCGACCACCGTGAACATGTTGGCAGTCGCGTCTAGTCCGTTTACCAACAGGCCACCACGCACTTCACTGATAGTCACTTCACTTCACACTTTATTGATAGTGTTTATAGATAATTATCAAACTATATGGCTTTAAGGTTCTCGAGTGGAGGCCACGTACAGGCAAGCGAAGTTTCGGACGCCCGCCTACAAGGTGGACGCACGATCTGACTAAGGTCGCAGGAAGTCGCTGGATGCAGGCCGCTTCCAACAGGTCATTGTGGAGATCATTGGGGGAGGCCTATGTTCAGCAGTGGACTTCCTGTGGCTGATATGATGATGATGATGATATGGCTTTAAACCACTCACAATCGTACTCTATATTGTAGAAGAGGCCCGTGCCCTGCAGTGGGACGTACATATGTATATGGGCTGATACAGTACAGTACAGAGATAATAAAATTATGATTAAAATGTATCACGATTCCTCCCTATAGTTTTAATTTTATCTTAGCTCATCATCAATATTTCGTTGATATTGATCCCATATTTATGCACTTAATTTATCATAAACACGTATTTTTTATTCGAATTCGAAAAAATCTTATAAATTCGTCTAAAAGTAACTAATGTGCCCGTGAGGATGGTACAAGTTGGTACTTTTTGCCTGACAAAAGACAATAAGGTCGACCTTAGATTAGTTAAATGTTTTATGCTCGGTTGGTCATTTTATACCCGTCATTAAGCTTGTAACGGTTATGTTGGGCCCGCCGGGTCTTATGTGACGTTTTAGGGTTAAGTAGTGTGAATATATATTGCTTAAGCCAAGTCGAGTAAATATGGGTATATTCACGGTGTGGGTTCAGAAGGGAAATACGGTATCACGAGCATCAGTGTTGTAATTAGCTTTTCCTCTATTGGTTATAGAAGGTAATTTTTGGGAAGGGTTAAGATACGATCCCGACTCGACCAATACATGCTGGTAAAATTATTAACATTCAAAGTTCCTGTAGATATCTTTGAAGTATGAAGGTATCTTTTGACAGCCTCCGTGGCGCAGTTGGTTAGACGCCGGCTGTGAAACGTGAGGCTACCGGTTCGATACCCGCATCGAGACAAGTATTTGTGAGATCCCCTGGTATTTGATTCGGGTCTGGGTGTTTGTGAGACCGAAAAGTCTCTCGTAGTTTCTGTGAACCACGACACAAGATTCGATCTCAGTGTGGAGTCAGGAGTATGTGTGTGACTGTTTGTTTTATTTATATATTTTATGTTCACGGTTTTCTTTTATCGTTTAGACGAGTAATACATATGAATAGGTATATGTCACTTTTAAACAAAAGATACTTAACGTGATCTGATACATTTGTGAATTGGCTATCACTTCTATATAAATCAACAATTTTGGTAATTATAAAATGTGTTTTTTTACTCCATTTGATTTTTTTTGTTTGGAGTGGCTTATTAATATTGATACAAAACAATTGAGTACATAATTTTCGGAGTGACTGAACTCTCGTATAGGATGTACAAACTGATATAAAATATACATTGTCCCTTTATCCATTGCAGTACGTTACAATTTACAAGATAATTATTTACTTTCAAACCTAATTACATCAAAATAAATGAACTAGTTGGCAAATAAAAGCTAGTGCAAATTCATTATCATTTTATTTCAAAATTTAACAGAAATATTTTGCAATTTCAGGCAGACCATTAGTGGTAGGCCGACATAATGTTTAGCTTGTAAATAATTATTATGTGGGGTGTTATTGTTACTGGCGGGGTGGGCAGAGTTTAAACGGCGCGGGAATAATTTAGTTATGAATAAATAATACTTTGAGATATCGCGAGCCACTGACTTGAGCACTAGTGGATTTACCACTAGTGTTCTGGAACGATCGTATTATGTTATGTTCTGGCAGATGCTGGATACGACTAATCGAAGGCAGGGTGAAATGGACACACTGGGAGAGACCTATAAATAAATACAACCAACAGTCACATACGTAGTCCTGACCCCACACTAAGATCGTGTCTATCTTAGTATCAAATACGAGATACTTTTCGGTCTCATAAACACCCAGACCCGAAAGAAATATTTGTGGGACGTACACACATTTCTCTTGGTGCGCGGATCGAACCCGCGGCCTCTCGGTTCACAGCCGGCGTCTAACCAACTGCGCCACGGAGGCTGTCAAAACGTATAACATCATCTTTAGGCATCAGATTATGATAATAGAGTGATGTAATATTATCATCAAAATGTGTCAGTGTGGAATGTCAATCAATTTAACTAAATTACTGCGATATTAAAACCTATTTATTGGTTTTAATCAATCTGAAACAGCTGAGTGGTACTCCAGTCGAATAAACTATTGAAACTAACGTCGACTGTGAAACGAGAGGCCGCGGGTTCGATACCCGCACCGAGAAAAATGTTTGTGGAATCCAATGGTATTTGTTTCGGGCCTGCGCGTTAGTGAGACGGAAAAGTCTTAAGTAATTTCCGATACCTATGACGCAAGACTCTATCTTAGTGTGGTCAGGACTATGTATATGACTGTTGGGTGTATTTATCATTTATTTATGATTTAATCAATTAATATAGAATAGAAATCGGATTTATAATTTGGTTTATTTTTTACACTTTTAACGTCCAGACGCGACGTTTCGATTATTTAACAGCTTTCCGCCCCGCCCTGTGACCACGAAAGCTGTAAGGCAACCAAAAAATTTAACCAATTCCGCGATATAATCCAAAAATAATTGTTTTATTTCATTGTGTAACATTCTCGTAAATCTAAGAAACGATCACGCATAAAAATAAATAAACGTAGCAGTTTAGTTTAGTATTTTGAAATGAAATGAAATGAAATGAAAATATTTATTGAATCCATAAAATGTCATACACTATTTAGATTCAGTCATTTTTTTTTCCACTACCACCCAGTTCACAAGGCTGTTTTCGCCAGAGAAGAACGGGCAAGAAACTCTAGCGTTGCTCTTTTCAAAATAAGTTTACAATACAGTGATCATACAGGAGTTGAAATTTAGAGCAGTTCATAAATTATTCATAATAATAATTATATTGTACGGCTGAGTTAAGTGTGGTCGCCCTGACCGCGGAATCGGTATACACTGTTCAGCAAAAGCAATGAAAGGCAAATTAAAAAAGAAAAACAAAGTAATCAATATTATCATTATAAGCAAATTGAGCAGACCAGTCTACACAAGCAGCACCCGTTCACGAGTATGACCCATGCGCCAGCCATCGGTCTCCTCAACCGTGTTATAGGGTTGTGACCGACCCGGCACACGACGCCGCCGCAAGCACAGACCTTTAAGCGAGCATGACGTACTCAAATTGCCTACAACTATGGTGACACAAGTGGGATAATTATTTTAATTATATTTAACAGAGTACACACACATCCGGTTCGGGGACTTATATTATGTTTTATTCCCACGCCTTACTATCTTCTAAGTATTCTGAAATTTATAATATGCTTTATTACACAACTGTCGTTTAATATTAGATTTAAATTTGTTTATAGTTAAGGCTTTTATGTGAGTGGGAACTTTATTATAGAAATGTATACAGTAACCCTTAAAAGATTTGCTAATTTTCTGGAGCCTGGTCTTATGACTGTCTAGATTATTTCTGTTTCTAGTATTTCTGTCATTAATATCGCTAACCTTTTGAAATTGTTCTATATTCTTATGGACATACGTTAAATTAGCGAATATAAATTCTGATGCTACTGTCATTATATTTATTTCTTTAAATTTTTCTCTCAGAGATTGTCTGGAGCCTAACGAATAAATAGATCTTATGGCTCGTTTTTGAAGAAGAAAGATGGTATTAATGTCAGCAGCACCACCCCACAACAAAATTCCGTGACTCATTAGGCTATGAAAGTAAGCAAAATAGACCAATCGAGCTGTACCAATGTCAGTCAATTTGCGAATCTTGCCCATTGCAAAAACTGCAGCACTCAGCTTTTTAGCTAACGCTGTTATGTGGGGACCCCATTGAAGCTTAGGATCCAATGTGATTCCCAAAAACTTAGTAGTCTAGTAGTTTAGTCATAAATTAAGTACATTTAATTAATATATTTATTTATTGTGAATAAAATGGTACAAAACACTACTTACACTATTGATTAAAGAAAACAGTACATACATTTGTATAATATTACGCTAATAATAATGTAGTTACATATTTAATCAGTCTTTTTCTCTGCATTACCCAAAGGTTGTCTCATATTGAAATAGAAAATGCCTGTGGCATTTAGTATGCCTTTGTGATGTTACAAGTTTATAGAATAAATATTATATTAAGATTATTTTGGCGTATAAAACCTTTGTTAAATTATTAACGTTATTGTTTAGTTATTAACATTATTAAATTGTTGATAGCGTGGAGAACTGATGGCCATTGGGGCAGAAAGGTTGTAGAGTGGAGGCCACGTAAAGACAAGCGAAATGTTGGACGCCCGCCTACAAGGTGGACGGACGACCTGGTTAAAGTTGCAGGAAGTCGCTGGATGCAGGTAGCTTCCAACAGGTCGATGTGGAGATCCTTGGGGGAGGTCTATGTTCAGCAGTGGACTTCCTGTGGCTGAGATGATGATGATGATTGTCTTGTTGCCCCATTAGTGGCAGCGGTGTATCCGAACACTGAACTATGGGGCTATTTCGTTGCGGGCTAAAGACAAGTTAGACTTTCCCGGAGACTCACGAACTTCAATGTTTGGTGTCATCAAAATGCGTGCCACTGTTGATCCTGGCTTACTGGAGTTGCAGAGGCGGGTGTGAGGGCGGGACAGTCTCCTGGACTACGGGGTCCTGGATTCAATTACGAGGTCGAGTATTTCTATGATAGCATTGTGTCAACAATATTCAGACAACATTGTGTCAACACTCGATTGTAAGGCATTCGATTACAAAGTCTGGTATTTGAAACTGGCATTACAAAGTGACTTAATATCATCTAATCAACACGAGATCACTGTATATCGCTGGTCGACGTAACTATTGTGGCCTCTGTTTTCTAGCGCGATTGTATCCGATTATGCACAAGATGGTATTTAAACGCGGCATTATTGAATATTTTGTCCCTTTCAAATTACTTTTAAATGCAGTTTGAGAGAGGAAGACCAAACATTTGAAAACTAAAGTATATAAACTGTCTTTAAGGCTTTATTACTATAAAGTTGTCGTTATTCGACAGATTCTATGACCAACTTCATGTCAGTTGGTAGGTTTGGAAAATCTTGGAATTTGGGTCTAGCATGTCGATAGCCTCTTTCCCTATCACATCTATATACAGGGTATATCAAGATCGCTACCGAAAACGAAGCCGGGTGGGAATAAAGGGAAGGGAAGGGGAGTAAGGAGACACTATACAAATTAAAAAAAAATCATAATAACGCGACATTCTTTTTGTGATGCTCTAAATATCATGTTGTTTGGGTGGTATCCATAGTTTTTGCTAAAATAATAATTTAAACTATGGATTTACCACCCAAATAGGTCGAAAGGGAAAAACCACAAAAAATCCTCGCGTTTTTTGCAAAAGTTTTAGTTGCATTGTGTCTGATGTCACTAAAACTACCACCCATCTTCGTTTTCAGTAGCAGTCTTGACATACTCTTTATAAATAAGTGAACTGTTGGTATCACCAGATATATATCTGCCTACCCCTCCGTAGACATAGGCTTTATGATGATAAATACCCTACCAAGACGTGTGTACAGCGACTGAGTACACACAGGTCGGCTGGAATGGTTTATGGCTAATTTGGTGCTAATTACTAGCAGTTCGGCCGTGACCACACGCGCGGATGTATTAGCTGAAATGGTGCTATATTTTTGTTTATGTATATGGCATACCTACTTCAATTCTTTGATTTAAACCACTTCTAACTTTTGTAAAAATCACTAAATTGTAAACTGGTTTTGAAAATAGCGACACTAGAGTTTCTTGCCCGTTCATCTCTAGTGAAAACCGCTTTCCGAACCGGGTGGCAGATAAAAAAAAAGACTGAACCTAAATGATGTAGAACATCTTAATGGATTCAATAAATTATTTTCATTTTAATTTTCAATTCATTTTTCGTTTATATTTATTATTTCTTACGCCTTACGTTATTTATTGTTTATTACACTAAATCTATCTAATTTATTTCTTCTAGCATATTCTATGTGGATATTTGTGGTTTTACATATATTGCTGCTGTAGTGATACGTAGTGCTAACACTAAAAATAAATATTCTGAGTTCACGGGAAGTACCCTGTAGGTTTTGATAAATGTTATAAGAATTTTAGACTGTGACATTCAATTGCAGTTTACGAATTACATACAGACCCAAAAGTCTTTCTTAGTTTGCTGATACCCACACTCGGATCTTAGTGTGGGGCCAGAACTATGTATGTGGCTGTTGGGTGTATTTATTATTTATATCATTATTTATTGCATCCATCGTTACCATATTTATTTTTCTTATTTTGTTACCGTGACCCTGTTAAAGGTCGCAGTTCAAGACCAAAAAAATTCTCACACTTGGTTTTAAGTGAAGAGCTGTATGTATGACTTATATCTAGATTGACTGACGAATTTAAATACAAAATTATGGCGGCTGACTCGGAGACACAAGGCCTGATCTCAAAACGTGATTTTAGGCCACTTGAATAGACTACTACTTTTACTACCTAGTACTTAATAGGGTCACAGCTTTTTTTTTTCAATTTTAAATGAATGGCGAGACGACCATCCAAGTCGTCTGATGGTAAGCAATACGACCGCTTATAGACAGTAGCAAAACTAAAAAAAAAGCCATGAATTGCAAAGTAATGCTTGGCATTCCACTGCGCTCGCCATCCTGAGACATAAGATGTTAAGTCTCTATATGTCAAGTAGCTACTCGAAGTAGAAGTAGACTTAATAAACGAAAAGTGAATCATTTTCAGGAAAACATAATTCACACTAGCAAAACTCAAATTCCACTGAGTGACAACAATCTAAGAATGTAAAACTGGATACTTAATGGCGTCGTTTCGCTTTAATAAGCCGATAAACCGACGTTTCTGTGACGAAAAATGATGTCATTATACATCTAAATTTGTTCCCGCGTAATCTAAGGCGAGCGCGCTAATCTTTAACGACCTACCAGTTTTGTGGCCACCATTTAATGCCATTTAATTTGATGGAATAACAATCTGTCTTCTCGGGTTTTTTGTGTCATTATTTATACTGAAGTTTCTGTGGTCTTGTGGCGGAGTATAGTAAGGGGAGCGCTGGGCTAGTGTATGTGGGTTCCGGTATGGTTTCCTTAGAAGGGAAATATACAGGGTATATCAAGACTGCTACCGAAAACGAAGCCGGGTGGTAGTTTAAGCGACTTCAGACACAATGCAACAGAAAATGTTGCAAAAAAAAGCGACAATTTTTTTTTGTTATTTTTTTCCTATGACCATGTTTGGGTGGTAAATGCATTTTTTCCTAAAAGAATAGTGTATACCCTTTTATTTATAACTAATCTAAGGTATAAATGAGTTTAAATTATTATTTTAGCAAAAACTAGGGATTTACCACCCAAAAATGACGATATTTAAAAAATTATAAAAAATAACTGTCGCGTTTCTTTGCGAAATTTTTAGTTGCATTGTGTTTGTAGTCACTAAAACTACCACCCGGCTTCGTTTTCGGTAGCAGTCTTGAGATACTCGGTATATGAATTTTTGATAAGAAATTTTGTTCGCACTTGTTAATAAAGAACTAAAACAACCTTTAAATCGATACATACATAAACTCACGCTTTTTCCCCAGAAGGGGTAGGCAGAGGTTCAACCAGGACACCCACTTTTCGACTTGTATTTTTCGTCCCACAATATACAGGGTATAACAAGACTGCTACCGAAAACGAAGCCGGGTGGTAGTTTAAGCGACTTCAGACACAATGCAACAGAAAAAGTAGCAAAAAAAAAGCGAAAAATTTTTTTTTGTAATTTTTTTCCTATTGCCATATTTTGGTGGTAAATACATTTTTTCCTAAAATAATAGTGTATACCCTTTAATTTATAAATACTCTAAGATATAAGAGAGTTTAAATGATTATTTTAGCAAAAACTATGGATTTACCACCCAAAAATGACGATATTTAAAAAATCATAAAAAATAATTGTCGCGTTTCTATGCGAAATTTTTAATTGCATTGTGTTTGTAGCCACTAAAACTACCACCCGGCTTCGTTTTCGGTAGCAGTCTTGAGATACCCGGTAGATATAGATAGAGCTCGAGCCATATCTTCCACAAATTCCAGTCACCAGGCTGATAATAAATAGGAAAATCCGATATCATTTGGCCCGACCCGGGATTCGAACCCGAGACCTCAGCTTTGTAGTCGTAACGTAGTACAACTGCACCACTGAAACAGTCAAAACGATTCAAAGTAATTTGTGCCACAAATCTGTTATGAAATATTTTAATTTTTGTACTTTTCTATCCCCAAATACCAGTAGGTTAACGCCAGATAAAATACTGCATATCAAATAAACTGTTATACATAGAGCAAAGCAAAAGAGTTTACAGAACCGAACTTTAGCATCGATCCTCACATCCTCTAAACCAGAAGCGACAAAACAACGTTCCAAACAAAATAGACCCATATCTTCACAAAATACGTCCCCCGATAAATTAGGCAAAGGTCCCAGGTGTTTCCACAGGCCAGTCCGTTTTTTGGACCCGGTCTATTAGCAGTAACAATATAACAACACCTTTTTGCTGCGCCAACCCTACTACACTGAATTGGATTACTTTTTATTTTCACTCGGCAACCCTGCGTTATGGTTGTCACTTCTCATGTCGGATTATGTTGCTCGTTTTAAAATTAAATTTATTTGTGTTGTGTTAGTGTTTCTTGGTAAGATTTTTATGATATAATTTGTGGAAAACTGTTAAACGATCTGTAAAGGTCATATTGTTAGATAATTTGCTTTGTCTGGTGACCTTTAATGAATTATCTTTTATTTGTTTCACAGATTTTGAAGCAAATTGCGTTGTGATTCGCTTTCCATGAGTTTTTACTCGAAACACAATTGAGGTGAAAATTAACTTAAAAATCGTGATAAAATTATTTCTGTAAATGTAACGATATGCATACATACATAAACTCACTACTTTTTCTTAGAAGGGTTAGGCAGAGGTTTTTGGACAGCCACATTCCACCTTGTATTTTCCGTCCCACGATGTGATACGGAGCGAGCCAATTCCCATATCATAAATTCCTGACTTCGGGCTTATAAATAATATAATTATCATTTACTGGTGGTAGGTCTCTCATATGTGAGAGGCTGCCTGGGTGGGTACCACCGCAATGTCTATTTCTCCCGTCAAACAGCAGTTTAAATGCACTGTTGTGTTTTGGATTGAAGGACATTGTAGCCAGAGCAACTACTGGATATATTGAGACTTAATATCTTGTGTCTCAGGATGGCGAGCGCAGTGGAGTGCCAAGCATTGCTTTGTGATTCAAGGTGTTGTTTGGTTTTGCTACTGTTCATGAGCGGTCGCATCGCTTACCATCAGGCGACGGCATGCTCGTCTCGCCATTAACTGCAATAAAAATATATATATATATATAAAAATCCAATATCACTTTGCCCGACTTGGTATTCGAACTTGACACCCCAGCTTTGCAAGTGTACCGTACTACAATTACGCCACTGAGGCATTCAAAATGTAATTATATACTTGCATAAAAATGAAGGAAGCTCATCGGAAAGTAAAAATTTTAATTAAAAATATAATTCATCAATAAACAAAAAGCTATTTATTCACTCAGACTTTAAAAAAAACACATAAAATATCTTTACAGGAAACACAATAATTAAATTGCCAAATAGAACCGAATATACCGTGTTCAAAAACCTAAGCCCATTGTTAAGCAAATTAAAGCGTTTAATTTAAAATCGTTGGGCCCTACCTGGTCAGTTCGGAAGCGGCGCCTCGACACAAAAAACGCACCCTTTGCCTTTAAACGTCGCATAAAAACGATTTTTTAGATACATGTAAAACCCTACTTATCGGGGTTTTAAGCGTGTTTATTGGTATCGTGTGGTTATGGTTTTATTTTGATTACACTGATTAAAAGGGGACGGTTTAAAGCTAGGTGTATTTACTGCGATATTTAAAAGAGAGATCTAGTAGAAAATAATTTTACTGGTGGTACGTGGGTAGGTTCCACCGCAATGTCTATTTCTGCCGCCAAATAGCAGTGCAAAAGCATTGTTGCATTCCGGTTTTAATGACATTGTAGCCAGTTTAATTGCTTGACATATTGAGACTTAACAATTAAGTCAAAGAATGGAGAGCGTAGTGGAATGCCACGCATTGAATGTAATTCATGGTGTGGTTTGGTTTCGCTGCTATCCATGATGTCGGATAGCTTATCATCAGGCAAATGGCTTGTCTCACCATTCAAGAAAAAAAAAACATGAATAATAATTCTAAATTATAGAAAATCTTCTTGTTATAAAGACAATCACTTAAGAAACTTGAATAATATTAAGGTCCGGCCTTTAAGAGACTGTTGGGTTTATAAAAATTCTAACCAACGCTGGAACGAAATACCCCCACTTTTCAGACGATGACGGATGACGCAACTTTTGTCAACTGCAATGATTTAAACAAAAACGTGATAAAAGTGAGGCCATTCAGCGCGGCTCGTAAATAACTAAGCACAAGAGGCGAAAGTTTTTGCGCGAATAAATGCAAACGACACAACCCTTCTAGACAAAAGGTATGAACTTGTTAATTTATCGCCGCTGTAGGGGAGACTCGCTTTGCTGTGGTCAGTAGTATGTTTTTTTTATATATTTGCTAGATAGTCTACCATTTTTTCGCATTGACAGCCTCCGTGGCGCAGTTGGTTAGACAGTAACTGTGAAACGAAAGGTCGCAGGTTCGATCCCTGCACTGACAAAAATTATGTGTGGCGCACAAATATTTGTGTCGTGTCTGTTTGTTTGTACCGTAAAGCCTCTTGTAATTTCTGATACCCACGACAAAAGACTTAATTTATCTTAATTTGGGGTTAGGACTATGTATGGGACTGTTGGGTGTATTTATTTATTATTCTTACAGGAAATCAACGTGAAGCGACAGTTTTGCTGTCACGTTTCGTTCGGTGAGTGAGATTGCCAGATACAAAATACTCCTTCCCTCTTCCGATCCTTTTTTATTACCAGCCTCCTCCGGATTTGATAGGCTGACAATCCACATCCATGATCAAAACACATCCACAATCCAAGCGTTGTGGATGGGTGGCAGTGACCACTTGCCACCAGGTAAAAAATAACATATTATTGTCAATTTGCACGTCGAAGACTTAGTATCATACAAGGCATATCAAGAGTGCTACCGAAAACGAAGCTGGGTGGTAGTTTTAGTGACTTCAGACACAATGCAACAAAATTTTGTGCACAAATTGCGACGATTTTTTTGTTAGTTTTTTTTCTATCGTCATATTAGGGTGGTAAATATATAGATTTTTCTTAAATAATAATAATGTACACCATTTTATTTTAAAACACGCTATAGTACGCAGGGCTTCAAATTATCATTTTAGCACTTCGATCAAATACACTAGATACACAGTTCCCTGTAAATGTTCTGTTACAAAGTGGCACCGATGCATTGACAAAAAAAAAGTAAACAAGAATATCACATATTCCAAATATATTAACACAAATTCTACCTTATTCTTCGAGCTTAAAGTAGCTTTTCACATAATATTGTCTAAAGTTTTGCGACGTTTTAAAAGCAAAGGTCGGTGCGTGACTGAAGGCGAAAGAGTGCTTAAAGCATTATTTTTTGGTGCCATTTTCTAAGCGCTCATATTGTATCTAGTATATATTTGATCGAAGTTTTAGCAAAAACTATGGATTTACCACCCAAACTCGACGATATCTAAAAAAATGTAAAAAAAAAATTGTCGCCTTTCTTTGCGAAATTTTTAGTTACATTGTGTTTGTAGTCACTTAAACTACCACCCGGCTTCGTTTTCAGTAGCACTCTTGATATACCCGGTATATAATATTATTAAAAAAATAATCAAAATTTTCAAACAACAACCGAAAGTTTAGGCCGCAAGGTAAACATATAACGTTTTTATAAAACGGGTAATAGAGGAAAGTGTTAACCGTACCGTTCGTAGTTTAAACTTATGTATCGTTAAGTGCGAAAGTAATTTCATTTGCATATTATACCGTGCGCTGTTTCACGACAAAGTATTAAGGTGTTTTCTTACTTTTACATACAATTATTGCCATTGGCTTATTTTTTTTTTATTGTAATGAAGACGAGAGACGGACGGACGAGACGGCGAGACGAGCATGCCGTTCGCCTGATGGTAAGCGATACGACTGACCGCTCATGAACAATAGCAAAACCAACTAAAACCTTGAATTACCAAGCAATGCCTGGCATTCCACTGCGCTCGCCATCCTGAGACATAAGATGTTTAGTCTTAGTCTTAAGTCTAGTATTTACTCTGGCTACAATGTCCTTCAATCCGAAACACAACAGGGCATTTACACTGCTGTTTAGCGGGAGAAATAGACTTGAAGTTCGGTCTTTCAAGTCAATGATATTTTACGTATCTTTTAGTTGTAATAAAGGTTTTCAGAAGTGGTTGGATGTCGATTGTGTCTAACAGGTAACTACGGAAATTCTTGAGAGAGGTCTATGTTTAAGAGCTTATATTATTGATATTTTTATTGATATGTTTTTGGACTAATATAATGTTTCACACAAGATTATTAAAATATGGCCTAGTAATATATACACAACATCTAATATAACATTTTATAGTAAATTTTATATAGTCATTATTCATATCGTGAAACATTACTTTGTAATGCAAGGTGTTTGGTTTTTCTACTGTTCATGAGCGGTTGTATCAGTTACCATCAGGCGAACGGCTTGCTCATCTCGCCATTTATTGCAATAAAAAAAGAACTCAAAAGACCGCGTACTAGTTTCCCTTTTGTTGGAATCATCATTAATTTGTGTGATTTTTAAACACAAAAAATATTATGATACGTGTGTACGTTTTCATTCCATTTTTGAGGCAACAAACAATTGAAAATTGTTATTACATCTGCTAAAAACTACAAGCGTTAAATATTCAAATCTTCACAGGCACAATTGTCCACATTTTGTAATTTGAATAGAAATAGTGAAACTAAATAGGATGGTAAGCTCTGAAGGACTTAATACTAGAAAATAGCAGAGCAACGCTATAGCAGTTTTGCTAAACATTTCAACAAGGGCAGAGTAATAAGAACAGTTAGTTTCTGTTGCAGTAACTTCATTACCTATGTATTTTGCAAAGGTTCGTGACTTTTTAATATTTTAATTTTATGCATTAAATTTTACCGACACGCTATATAAATTATATTTTAATGTTTTCAGGTTACTGTAATGGTTTGACTGTATAAATAAAGTGTATGTTTATATAGAACATTAATTTTAATATGTCATAAAATATGGAGTTGCAGAAATAAGTTTTAAATACAGGAGAAGTAATTTCGGAAAATATAATATGAAATACGAGTTCGTATGACGTCGTAATATGTTGAACGTCACTTTGTCATGTCATGCCTCTGTTTTGGTAGAGAAAAAAGGATATCTCATTGGCCATGCAGAGTAATCGGTGTACGTAAAAAATAATAATATAAAAAAAAAACGAAAACAAAATAGATTCCGATGAATTGAGACCCACCTGCTTTTTTAAGTGGGTTAAAAATAGCTAACTTGTCACTTTACGAATTTCTGCGTTTATTTCATTTTCACGTCTCTTTTGTCCTGTTTTCGGAGACACAGTAAAGCTCTGTTACTTAAGTCCAAGCCTACACAATTCTGAAAAATGCTTTGGCTCTCCCCAAACAAAACAAAATTATCACCGGTTGTTGTCATATTTCCCACAGTAAAAGTACTTGACACTATCAACAACTTAAAAACGCACGACGAAAACTAATTTCATAGTAATAACTTACGAATTACTTATCTTTGAGTTTCAAAAGCGTCTGACAGCCGTGAGGGGCAATATGTCATCTATAAAGTTATGGACCATTGTGTCAAACTGGTTGGGAACGGGAACTGAAATAATTCCGTGTGTATCTAATCTGGACGTTTATTGGACCTTTTATTGAGTTTTGACGGTCATTGACACCCAGCAATAGGTAGCAGTAAGCATTAGATGCCATTGAAATTGAGATGAAATCACTTGAAAGTGGATGCTTTAAGATGACGAATGTTTGATCAGTAAAGATCGGTACAGGCCCAAAAATTTAGACAATATTGAATTTTAGCACTTGTATCGTAAGTTGACTAATATTAACTTGTAAAATATATCAAGGTACCAATTCTTTGATCCAATATTTAGAAGTTTACAAATGGTTTGGGTCTTGATCGGCACCTGAAACAAACGAGAAATTCACTTTATTTTCTACAAAATATTAAAATACACCACTTTAATATAACAAAGCAAGTAGAAAACTCAATATACCTCTACGAATTAATACACTTTTTAATAATCCCACAGAACATCAAAGGAGGACACAACAGCATAATTTTAAAAGCTGCAATTCATTTAAGTTCATTATTTAAGGCTTCGAGTAAGAGCATTTTGAGGAGGCTAGCAGTAGGTATTCGGCGCATTCGTGCGGTCGACTCAAAGGGTCTGCTTGAAGCAGACGCAGTCCGTACTACGATCACCATGAAATCTAGATAATTGAGACATGATTTTGTAAATACTAGAAACTTGTGTATAGTTTAGTAAAAACTCACTGAGCATTTTGGATATTACTGGTGGATGCCTATGTTCAGCAGTCGACGTCCTATGACTAAACACGATGTTGATAATGAGTTCGTGTACAGTGAAATAAAAAGTAAATTTAATACATATCAAGAAATTAGTCAGATACGATACTGATGCGGAAAAAAAGAAAGAAAACAAATATATAAATATGGCTTAAATAATTCAGTATTGCCATAAACAAGGTCTTATTGTAATTTGTTGATAAAATATTTGTAATTAGGTTTTCAATATATCAAAGCATTCGTTGAATTGATTGTAGTCCAATTTACTTCATTTAAAACCATTTGGTTCACGTTGATTAATATTTTCAATCCAGCTTTTTTCGACTTTATGGTCCCTGTACTCCTGAAGGAATTTAGTGTTTAATGACTGGGCACAGCGGCGAGGGATGCTTGCTAAGCGGATTTATGGTCGCTAGATTTAATACTTAGCGAAATAGGTATCTACACTCTTTGACAATCCAGCGTTAAGTTGCTTCGGATCTGGATATTTCTTTCGAACAGACCAAGAACGTTTGAGAAAACTTTTAAGTACGATGACCTTAGAAGTTGGCTGCTTGTTTGATAACGGTTAATATAGCACTTGAAAGCTGAAATTATTCATAAAGTCGTTAGTATCAAGTAGTTTCACTGATTACGATACGATACATTATTTTACTCCTAATGTTCAAAATACTCTCGACAAATAATATTGGAACATCCTCATCATTTAACATGAAATCGATGTTTATGTGTAGGTGCTACCTAGCGGACTTTCAATTAGAATGGAATATTTTAACGTTCATATTCTAAATTTCTAAACGTTTTAATTAAGACACAACGGTTTGTTGTCAAACGACATGATTTCTAGACACCATTTCATTTCTTATCAGGAGTAGTCCAATCATTGTTTAGCAGGCCGGCATAATTTTATCGAATGGCATGGGACTGCCGTCTGATGCGAATCGATACTCTGCCTGGATGGCATTTGCGCGTACCATCAGGTGCAGTGCAGTCATCATGCGGCGCCAGTTTATAAGAAATTGGAGTAAAAATTGGACTTCTTTTTTCAAAAATAATCAAGCTAGTTAAAAGTATAATTTATTTGAACATAAGACAGTTAGTGGTTACATCGAACAAACTTGAAATCGATGGATGTTATTGTGTTCTACCTTACCACTGAAGAAGTTCTTTGTGTAATGGCGTATGTCGTGATCTAAGAAATACCCATTATGTTCATACAATAAACTGAAACCTCTGGAATCATACAAGGACCAATAACCTTAACAAGTATTGTGAAGTAGTGGCCTGTCCCGTCTTCTTACGGGATGTCCCATATATTATAGCTTAGGTGTTTTTATTGCTAAGAGCTGGCAAATGAGAAATAGATCATCTGATGTTAAGATTCAGCTACCCATGGACATCTATTACACATGGTTCGTAGAAGCATTGGAACGCAGGGATTTATTATTTTGATGTATAGTCTGCGGTACTGTAAAGTGTCACCGAAATTCATTCCATAATTTTTGCGTGAAAGAGCAACAATAATCCATAAATTCAGACAATTTTCGAATTACTTTGTTAGCTTCAAATCATACCTATCCAGAATCTATATCTAAAAACCAACTACAAACAGCTTTCATTCAACAAAGCATGAAACTGACACAGAATCAAAAAGTGGATCAAAAATTGAAAGACCTAAGCCAATTGCGTTGGAGCAGAGTAAAATAGATTTGAAAAATACAGACGCGAGCGGCAGCGGTTATTACGTGGAAGTATATCTGTTATATCGTACACAAAAGGTTGGTTTATAACGAGTTCTTAAATTTACTTCAGCTAGTTCCGTTCGAGTTTCAGTATTGCAGGTGGGAAAGCTCTTAGCAGCTAGTTTGGAGACGAAATGATGATATTTCTAACGTGTAGTGGACCACTACTAATTGTTTTCTTCTTGTCTTATCAAAAATATTGGATAAATGTTGGATTTTGGTTCATTAAGTGTTAGCAGCTTCCCTGGTTGGTTAGACGGCGACTGTGAAACTTGATGCTGTGGTTGGTATCCTCGCATCGAGACAAATATTTATGTGCCACAGGTATTTGTTTCGGGTCTGAGTAATTGTCAGACCAAGAATACCTAGCACAAGTTGCAGGATGTTGGAAATGAGCCAACAGGACTGTGGAAACCTTTGAGAAAGTACACCTAAGGTGAAGGTCCTAAGTCTAATGGTGATAAATTAACCAGTGATGACAATAATATATACTCATACATATGTCTCTGTATCATTCATATATATTTCAACTCACTACTACAATGACACGTTACAAATTACAACATCAGCAATGTTCTCCAACTTTTTGTAATTTTCGCATCTGTTCGAAATTAACAGTAGACAATCGGCGAAATAAGTTCAAGTCGCTTAGAAAATCGTTTAAGCCAATCACTTAGCAATTAATTGCGGCGACGCTACCAAGCAGCCCGAAGAGCCGTGTTCTTCGACTTGGATGGCTAAAATAGTAAGTTTCGGTTCAATGAACAAGTCTATGTTTTCTGATTAAACAAGATTTCCGCGGAACTTTATGTAAGGTTGTATTGAATTTAACTAGAAATGTTCGCTTGTTTTATGTAAACCGTGATTTTCTCAATAACGGTGTATGTTGTATAGATTTGAATGTAAATGTATGTTTATGATCGCGTGTGGTTAACTTTTCATTTTTATATAATTATTATTTTCAGTAAATATGATTTTGTATAAAATTTTGCACGCTTATTCAACACGGAAGGACTTTTTTATAATTCTAAGTCCTAATCAATATTCCATAATACACTCCTGAACTTTTCATTACTCCATATCCAATGGTTCAGTGGTATATTACCAGTCATCTATAAAAAATGCGAAGCAGATTATACCGATGCTTTGAAATGTAACCGCAATGAACTTGCAATGTTTTTGTTTTGTGAGATTTATTATGCTTAGTTTAATTCCGTTATTTATTTGATTTTATTATATTATAAATAGTCGTAGTATAATTATTAGTTGTGTGTTTTTGTTAATGACCTTGTTTTCAAGATTTGTGTCAAAGTACGAATTGGGTATACATATACCTGTAATAACTATTTGTATTGAATAAATAAATTCCAAAAACTATTTAGGTTTTTTCGTCTTCCAACAAAATATATTTTAATAATCAAGAGCATAACGCTTGTTTATACGTCCCAAACTCTTATTACAGACACATCACCCGATCAAACCAATCTCGAAATAATTAAAAACTACTTCATCATCCTTTTAAAAATTACCCACCATACGTTTCTAGGCCAGAAGTGCAAACACACATGAATTAAAATATGAAACGCGGCAGACAAACGACAAAGAAAGCTTTATTTAAAACCACATAAAGAATATTGTACCTATGCAAATTTCACCACTTTTTCTCATTTCAACTGTAGACTTTGCATATCTACGGAAGTTAAATAAGTAGTGCACATGGTAGGGGAATTCCCTTTGTGAACGTGTGTCACGGCTTAATACTTCAGTGAACTAGCTCCGTACTGCGAATTTTATAGCGAAATAAAACTTGAATACTATGCTATACTTGCGTTTAGTATGGAGAATTTTAATAGCACCATTTAGAAATTTAGTATAGAAGGGTGATACCAGGCAGTTTCTGTTAGATTAGGGATAATTAAGTGAAGAAATGTGTAGGTGCCGGCATTCGGCAAACTCTTTAGGATTCAGGTGGTTCCTCCTATTTTTTTTTTGCCATTTGTTATTAGGTGATGAAGGGATGATGGGATGTTTCCCAGTCTCAGTTCAGGAAATCAATTGTTAAACATAGGCCTTTCCCCTGGATCACCGTAATATATTTGACACGGCTTCGTTTTCGAGAGCAGTGTGAATACTCCCTGTATTATGTACATATGGTCGCTTTAAACAATTTCTTCTATGCCATACCAGCTCAATCTTTTCCGCTTTAACTTCCACCTAGACACGGAAATTGCCCCTAAATACATAAAAGACCCTAAAAGGACTTGTATAAGCGGAAGACAATAAAATAAAATCAGATAGAAATGCAAAATCGCTTCCGTTGAGGTTCCGCGTGGCTTGTTCTTCGGACGTCATTTCGAAAAATAAAAGATAATTCAAGCTGAAACTGTTTCCTACGGAGACGTGTAAGTACATAGCATTTCTATTGTTACTTGGTTGATAGTACAACACACTTTTATGAGCTATTATAAAAAGTAAAATACACCCAACAGTCACATACATAGACCCGACTCAAAACTAAGATCGAGTCTTGTGTCATGGGTGTCATCTACTAGAGACTTTACGGTCTCACAAACACCCCACCCGAAAATACCTGTGGATCAGACAAAAAATTGTTTCGGTGCGGGGATCGAACCTGCGGCGTCTAACACAGGAGACCTTTCACAGGCGTCTAACCAACTGAGACACGGAGGCTGTCATGCAGCAAAATAATAAAATACACTTCAATTCTTATGTGCTGAGTTAGACCTCCATACCTTATAAAATATAAAAGGTGCCAAATGTAAATAACCCAAAAAACGCGGCACTCTTTACCAGAATGTCAAATAAAATATATTTGTTCGATACAGTGATATATTTGCTCTTTGCACATCTTCCTTATTTGTAAGAGAAGTAAGATAAGAGAATACTGTTTGATCTAGTGCATGTTACACGGAGGATATGAAAAAGTCATGGTTTTAAAGTTTCAGAATATTGTATTTTTTGGTGTACTTGACTGTACAACTGTTACTGGTGGTAGGTCTCTCATATGTGAGATGGGTAGGTACCACCGCAATGTCTATTTCTCCCGTGAAACAACACTGCTTAAATGCACTGTTGTGTTTCGGATTGAAGGACATTGTAGCCAGAGCAACTACTGGACATATTGAGACTTAACATCTTATGTCTCAGGATGGCGAGCGCAGTGGAATGTTGCTACTGTTTATGAGCGGTCGTATCGCTTACCATCAGGCGAACGGCTTGCTCGTCTCGTCATACAATGCAATAAAAAAAAAAGCAAGCCCATATACGTCCCACTGTAGGGCACAGGTCTCTACGATCCAGAATACGATTGAGAGTTGTTAGGCCATATAGTTCACCGCGCTGGCCTAGCGCGGGTGAGCGGACTTTACAAACTGGACAATATATAGGTACACGCAATTTTCTCTATAAAACACATCTGTTCCTACTTAGAGCAACGTAATATTTTCGATAAATAATGATTGATTTTCTTCCGCACTTTTAATTTGTATTGCAATGGTCAAACAATATAATTTTCCTGACAAACAAGAAACGCATGCAGGGAGGAAATACGTCGTGTTAAATAAAGTATATTTATAATTTTGACGAAATTTGCCATTGTTATTTTTTATATATAACGCATCACGTTTGTCTAAGTGTACACAGATGTGCTCTCTGTGCCTGGGTGCTACACTGCGGGTATACAGGGTATATCAAGACTGCTACCGAAAACGAAGCCGGGTGGTAGTTTAAGCGACTTCAGACACAATGCAACAGAAAAAGTTGCAAAAAAAAGCGACAAATTTTTTTTTGTTATTTTTTTCCTATGGCCATATTTGGGTGGTAAATACATTTTTTCCTAAAATAATAGTATATACCCTTTTATTTATAAATACTCTAAGGTATAAAAGAGTTTAAATTATTATTTAAGCAAAAACTATGGATTTACCACCCAAAAATAAAGATATTTAAAAAATCATAAAAAAAAATTGTCGCGTTTCTAGGCGAAATTTTTAATTGCATTGTGTTTGTAGCCACTAAGACTACCACCCGGCTTCGTTTTCGGTAGCAGTCTTGAGATACCCGGTATAATCTGAGCAGTGAGTGCTGCTGCTTTCTTTTTATATTGCATTATGGCGAGACGATCACGTCATTCGCCTGATGGTAAGCGATACGACCGCCCATAAACATTAGCAAAACCAAACACCTTGAATTACAAAGCAATTCATGGCATTCCACTGCGCTCGTCATCCTGAGACATAAGATGTTAAGTCTCAATTTGTCCCGTAGTTACTCTTGCTGCAATGTACTTCAATCCGAAACACAACATTCCATTTACACTGCTGTTTGTCGGAGTAATAGACATTGTGGTGGTACCTACTCAGATGGCCTCTCACATATGATATACTGGTAGGTATACCAGTAAAATTTTCTTCAAGGTGAGTCAATAATTGTCTTATTTTAATTTTAGTACAATTGCTTTTCTTTTTTTTTTGTTTTGTAAAAGAGGATAAGCAATATTATTTTTACTTTGCGGGGTGTATGCAATATAGAAGTAGTCAAAAGACATAAACAGAAAAAAAAACTTATAAAAATTAGTCCACACTTGAATCTTCAGCTTATTATTGTTAATAGGCTTGGATGCACAGGTACTCGGTATTATCGCCACTTTTCTGCTTTTGGACAATGTGAGCGCTGCTCCGAGATGCAGGACAAAGCCCTTAAGGTCCAGGACACCACGACTAAACCGACTCCAGCAGTAACACCAGCATTGATACCAGTGTCGACAGCGATGTCATCACCACCGGCGATAGCCAATACCACAGACGAGATCATTGATAACACAGGCAAGGACAGCACAAACAGCACCGGCGATATAAGCGACTACGTACGAGGTGACATCAATTTCGACTCCAGCGTCCACCAGCACCAGCGATAATATCAGAGTGGTCACCGCCACTGCTTAAAACACGAGTTTCTGCTGCCTTACAACTCCTTCTATGTACAAAATGTACTACCAACAATATGTACAACCGAATTAAATAAACCTTTACTATTTATCTAACATATTAACGTTATGTTTTATTACATTTTCTAAGCTGTGATTTTTTAGTAATCTTTATTGTGATCTTTGGTCCTTTAAGGGAAACGTGAAAAAGTAATGGGCCAGAATGAGAATTTTTACACCAAATGTCAGTGACATTTTAGTTATTTCATCTGAATAGCGATTTACTAGCTGGCATTTACGAGTATTTTTGTTCTCTAGTCCATATACGACCCATTTCAAGGTTCAGTCTTTCTCTACAATCAAAAGCTGGATTGAGTTATCTTAGGCCCTAGACTACGATATACAAAAAAGAGGATTATCTGGGTTTAGATTATCTTTTTCTCTATGAATTTAAAGTTAATACATAATAAATCACCAATTAATGAAATATGTACAAATAGCTTTTTCCAAAGGCTTACTGCACTCAACACTCAATTTATTATTTAAATCGTTTAGTTTTGTCACAATTTGCTCCGACGTGTAACCGCGGGTGGACAGGCAAATAATTTTAAATTATTAGTTGTGTCGGTCGACCAATTTTGTGGTTTCAACATGTATTATTGATAGAATGTAGGAATAACATTAGGTCCCATGTACTGTTTGTGATTTATGATTGTTCGTATTTCAATGCGGGTTATTTAATTGTTGGTGTACTGATTCGTGCACCACTTTGTCTCTGCCACCAAACAGCATTATTAAACTGTTTTCTTTCATTTCCGCACACACACACTGGTGGTAGGTCTCTTATATGTGAGAGGTCATCTAGGTAGGTTCCACAGCAATGTCTATTTCTCCCGTGAAACAGCAGTGTAAATGCACTGTTGTGTTTCGGATTGAAGAACATTGTAACCAGAGTAACTACTGGACATATTGAGACTTAACATCTTATGTCTGTCTCAGGATGGCGAGCGCAGTGGAATTTTGTTACTGCTTATGAGCGGTCTTATCGCTTACCATCAGGCGAACGGCTTGCTCGTATCGCCATTCATTCTAAGAAAAAAAAAATATAAACACCCACGCCACACCGCCTGTGAAACGAGAGGCCGCAGTTTCAATCCCCGCACCGAAATATGTTTGTGCGACCCACAATTTATTTCAGGTCTGGGTGTATGTGAGACTGAAAATTATCTTATAGTTCCTAATACCCACGACATAAGAGTCAATCTTAGTGTGGGGCCAGGACTATATGGTATACATACATATATCACTGTTATTTATTATTTTATTATTTCGAATAACTTTATAGCATTATAAAATTTTTGTATATTGAGTTGATTTGTGTAAAGCAGTGCCATGCATAGTTAACGTACTGAGTGATGTTACTGCTGTTTTTGGGCAAGAGTGACGGTTACCATGAGGCGAGCGATTTTTGATTGCAATGAATGGCGAGACTAGCAAGCCATTTGCAAATCAGGCAAATTGCTTACCATCGTAAGCGATACGGCTGCTCATGGACAGTAACAAAATCAAACAACACCTTGCATTACAAAGCCATGGACATAAGATGTAAGGTCTCATTATGTCCAGTAGTTACTACTACTACTACAATATCTTGCAAACCGAAATACAATAGCACATTTTCAGTGCTGTTTAGCGGAATTTCCTGGTCTGTTATACTCGCTTTTGAACACACATAATTTTCCACATAGGCGAAGTCATATTCTGTGGACTCCCAAGTAAATTTGATTGATCTAAGGGCAGGCAAAACAAAATAACCGTTCAACATATTTCAAAGAAAAATGATCATAGCAAACAGGAGACAATATAATTTTTACAGAAAGTTGAATTATAAGCATGCTATAAGCACCGTTGGGCGAGGTTAAAAACAGATTGAAAGTCAGAAGAATTGATTTTTAAATAGGTTTCTCATGTGTTTGAAATGTCTCTTTAATGATATCATTCGTTTCACAAGACACATGCTATATACGATTGCTGTGTGACTGCTGTATTTAACGCCATGTATTTTCACTTTCAAAAATCTCTTAATGTAAAGCACTCATTAAAAAGTCGAGTGTCAGCAATGACGAATTAGTCATATAATTGAGTTGTAACCGCGACAGCTCTGGGTGGCCCTTCATGCAATAAATTGGCACAGTGAAAAACAACATTCCTCATTGCGACTCGGGTAATTGTCATTTAATTACCGGCGGTGGTGGGGGACAGCAAAAAAATAAAGCTTAGAGCCTCTTAATGGGCGCCAATTTTCCGCTCTGTGGTCGCGAAACCGTTTTAGACTGAAACAATGTTTTAGCGGCTATTCATTTTAAAAACAAAAAAAAAATCCACTTTGGATTATGTTTGCAGACTACTGAAAATTGAGTTTTTGAGCTCGGGTCTCGTGTTTCGTAATTTTTTGGGCAGCTCAGTCGGGCCTGATTGCTTTAGTGTGACGATGATGAATGATTATGTTTTTGTCTACAACCTTGTAAAGTGGCCAAATAATCTTCAAAATGTTAAGCTTTTAATCCTAATTGTTGAGAAAGGTCAATTATCAATGCGCACGGATTAACGGATTAACTATTACTACTAAAGATTATTTTTATCGGGCTGGTGAATTTCGTAAATGGGTGCCAGTTTTCAACATTGGACTATACAAAATGCCTTATTTGGAGCCTATGGTACACTATTTACTCATTTTTAAGCACTTTAAAGGAATCGTGATCGAAGGATACCACACCACGACAGCATATATCCTTCCTGAACGCCACTCACAATCAGCCATAATGCAGTTATTTAGCAATATCAGATCAAAACCGCCAAGAAAGAAGTATTGAATGACGAATGACTTGAAAATATTGATAATTAATTAATCACGAATAGGTAACAGGAAATTAACAATTTATTTATTTATTTTTTTTATTGCATTGAATGGCGAGACGAGCATGCCGTTCGCCTGATGGTAAGCGATGCGACCGCTCATGAACAGTAGCAAAACCAAACAACACCTTGAATTACAAAGCAATGCTTGGCATTCCACTGCGCTCGCCATCCTGAGACACAAGATGTTAAGTCTCAATATGTCCAGTAGTTACTCTGGCTACAATGTCCTTCAATCCGAAACATAACAGTGCATTTAAACTGCTGTTTGACGGGAGAAATAGACATTGCGGTGGTACCCACCCAGGCAGCCTCTCACATATGAAAGACCTACCACCAGTAATTGTGTTTAATTAAATAGGGATTGGAGATTCCATCAATTTCGAAATTACATTTTGCTGAAACCTGAAACGTTGTTGATTTTCGATTGGATTATTTCCTAGTTAGTTGTTTTGTTCAACGTTGCTTGAAGATTTAAATACTGTTTTGTAGGCAGGCATAATTGTGTCGATTAGATGATGGCTATTTTTAATAATCTCTGTCTGGAGTCAGCAATTAGTGACCGGTATAGCGATAGGCTCGTCTCCTGTCGCATCGTGGGACAAAACACACAAGGCGAAACGTGGGTGTTCTGGTTGCTTGCTACCAAGAGAACCTATCCTACCTATCCTCTTCCGGTGAAAAGAAATTGTTGCACTTATATCTCCTGTTAAATCTTGATATTATTATAAAATTGTATTGGTGAAGTGATCCCTTTTTTTTTAAAGGTGTGTAAAAAACATCATATGGCTCAAAGTATCTATTAAGAGATTTTATCCAGAAAACTATTAAATACATCAACCAGGAAGAACTACAATGGTACAGGTTCATCAAAGTGTTTGTAAGACCAAAAACTCTGTCGTAGGTCTTGATAACCACGACAAACGATTTGAACCTTAATGGGTTTTCACCATTGTGAAAATGCGTGATGGCCTGTTGGTAAACGGACTAGGTGCGGCTGCCAACTATTCGCGGTAGTCGCGGGCTCGAATCCCAGTACATCTTTGACTTTTTAGAATCATGCGTTTATTAATCGCCACGCACTTTAACGGTGAAGGAAAACACTGTGAGGAAACCTGCATACCATAGCGATTTGTAAGAATGTGTATGCTATCTAAATACCGCCATCTCGCATTAGGCCAGCGTGGTGGTCTATGTGACTAACTACTCTCAATCGTACTCTCGATTGTAGAGGAGGCCCGTGCCCTGTAGTGGGATGTAAATGGGCTGATACTGAAGGATTGTGAATATAAATGTTGAAGGAATGTGTTTGTTTTGATACAGGCTTTTAAACCTATAGAACACTTCTTGAAGAACGTGAAGTAACAGTACATTGTAAAATATAATCCGTAATTCGCCTCGAAGCTTCACGACTCTGCTAATGGGCGGTAAGCAGCAATGAATATGCCACGATCTGATAGTGAAATATGGAGGCGAAGCGTCCACGATGCACGGCGGTAGGCTCGACGCCACACAATAAACTATTCAACAACTGATTTCAATTTAAAGATATTCCGAACGGAATTGTGCGGTATTGTATATTTAATGTTTCATGGAAAATTTATGTGGAGTTATTTGCCGTCACGTTTTGGAAGGTAGTGAGGTCACTGCACTGATATTTTGTAGTCTTCTTCCGATTTCACCCTTCTGTCAGCTACCTTTGGCAATAATTCTCATCGCAATTCTTATTAGTAGAGTTTTTATGCGGGACGGCTTCTCATGTTTTACAGGCCGCTTAAGTAGGTGCCACCGCAATGTCAATTTCTCCCGCCGAAAAACAGTGTAAATGCATTGTTTTGATTCGGTTTTGAACGGCATTGTAGCCAGAGTAACTAATACAAATATTGATGTCAAGCATTGCTTTGTAATTAATGGTGTTGTTTGGTTTTGCTACTGATCATAAGCGATCGTATCACCATCAGGCGAATGGAATGCTAGCCTTGCCATGCATTGAAATAAAAAAAATCTAATCCATGAAGTTTTGAATATATTTACATACTAAAATAAATAATAAAGTGCAATTTACAAAATAAGAGCCACCAGTCAGAAAAGGTTATCTCTTGCCAGTAAACGCAATTTTACTAATCTGTTGAAGCCAAATATACAACATAGAGCATAGTGACCAGAGTATAGTGGGCTCCGGCCACTATACTCCCCTTAAATATTTTATTGATGATTAATATACAAAACTTATAACAAAAACCCGTTTGTAATTATGAAGCGATTTTCAAAGCATTGATCGCATAATGCCCCCTACCAAAGACATGAATGACACCATAATGATAACTTTCCTGTCCGCAAGGAAACCTGGAAGGCACAGGAACGATAAAAAATTTAAACGTATCGAAGGCAAACATGGTTATACAGGGTATATCAAGACTGCTACCGAAAACGAAGCCGGGTGGTAGTTTATGCGACTTCAGACACAATGCAACAGAAAAAGTTGCAAAAAAAATGTCAAATTTTTTTTGTTATTTTTTTCCTATGACCATATTTGGGTGGTAAATACATTTTTTTCCTAAAATAATAGTGTATACCCTTTTATTTATAAATAATCTAAGGTATAAAAGTGTTTAAATTATTATTTTAGCAAAAACTATGGATTTACCACCCAAAAAATACGATATTAAAAAAATCATAAAAAATAATTGTCACGTTTCTTTTCGAAATTTTTGGCTGCATTGTGTTTGTAGTCACTAAAACTACCACCCGGCTTCATTTTCGGTAGCAGTCTTGAGATACCCGGTATAGTATTTATATCGAGTTATTGCTTTAAATCTACCATCACAGAATTCACTCAAATAATTTAACATTAGGCGTACAAGATAAAAAAGGGTTAATTTAGGTTTTAGGTAAAGGTTATTAGAAAAGAGTCTAACCCGTATAGTACATAATTATCTGAAATTGAAGTGAAAAATGGTGGTTATGCTATTTGATATGAAATAAAAATGAAAATATTTCATTTCATCCAATAAATTAATGTTGTACATCATTGAAATTTAGATTCAGTCATTTTGTTATCTACTCGGTTCGGAATGCGGTTTTCAATAGAGAAGAACGGGCAAGAAATTCTAGTATGGCTCTTTTCAAAACCAGTTTACAATTTAGCAATTATTACTAATTTTAATGATTGCTGGTGTGTCTATGAACTGCAATTAATTTTGTCTAAACAGTTTCTTATTATAAACCATTTTAGCCTGCTTACCCCAAGTAAGCGAAGTGTAAGTATGCAAGATCCGCTAGTTTAACCTGTGATCCTTAAAAACCATAGGCATTGTCAGCGAATTTTCTATTCCCCTTATATGTTACATTCCCTTGATTATTTTATAGCGGTCAACTGAATTTCTATTTATTACAAATATTGAAAAAATATTTTCTACAAATATTTTTTATTCCTCTTTTCGCCGTCATCGTGGAACACGTCAACTGCACAGCGAGACTAAAATATCCGTCATTGAATTTGTACAAATCGAGTTAAATATTCCATTTGTGCACACCGAATTCGTTTAGCAATACCCAAATAGATTCAGTGTTATTAATGCTACATGCACGGCTGACGCAAAAATCGCTTCGTTTGATCTGCTGGTATAGCCACATGGCTTTGGCGATTCTCATACGCTTTGTACAGAATAAATTAAATTAGCAGACCAATAGAAGAATCACACGGAAAGAGAAGTGTAGATAATTTACTAAATATAAGAAATCGTGATGTCCATGGATGGAAAAAGTGTTAGATAAAATGTGATGGCTGGCAGGCAGCAATGTTGCTTATCATCTTAATTTTAATGTTGCCTCTAACATCTTCGACACTCAATAATATATCATTCTTATTTTACTTACCGGAGATCCTATAGCTGTATGCAGGATATAAGGATCGGTAGATACAAGCGTAAAAAAATAATCAACATTACGAGTAGGTACTCCTGTACGTCAATAATTAAAATGTAGCACTCCGCTTTCACAGATTGGACGTGTCAATTTATCAAATAATGGTGCTTCAACACATCCCGTGGCTGATTAAGAATCAAAACGGGAATGCGATTCCATCGACTGTTCCGATATGAACCGACCGTGTTACAGCCTAATTACCGTCTCAATGTATCTCGGGAGATAAATCCGTGTTAATTAAAGCTTCGGCGCGCGTCGTTTAATCAAATTCGGCCGCGCGTGGTCGCCTCTTGATTACACAATCCGACTTGTGAGTGACGTTGATATCGTATTTGGTCGGGTTATATTGTACGGATTAATGTGTAATCAGCTTTTTATAGCGTTTGTACGTTGGAAATTGAAGGATCGTGTTGATTTGGAATTTGATTCGGAAAAAAAATAGTCTGAGCGGAGTGACGACGGATGAAGTCCCTTCATTCCACATTATTTTCATGTTGAGATGTTTAGGCAAATTTTTGGTGACGTATAAAACTGTCACGGTAACTATGGTATTACCGTTTATCTCTATTTGTTGGTATTAAATTGTCTAGTCTAGTACAGTCTACACTCTCGATTCCAGAGACTGGCATTTGCACCCTTTTTTTTAACGAGAGTAAACCTCCTTAAGCCTTTCTTAGGACACCTTGAGGGAGATCGGAAGGGGCATGTTGGGATCCCCGTCCTTCCAGCCTGGTGCGCGTGGACAATTGTCCGCACCACGTAGATGTTGCAGCCAAGCTGGGTCTCTACCGAGATCTAAGATCTTTTGCTGGTATACCGACTAAAACCCTCTCGGCGGCCATCGCGCGTATTACCGACGACAGGCGATGTGGACAGGTGAACAGCGCCCAGTTGACTCGTGCCGCCCGGCAGAACATTCGCACGTATCCACTTGGTTAGTGGACTTGCAGGAGCTTTTGAATACGATACAAGTAGGATAACATTGACTTTCTTTTCTTGATATCCAGTCATCCAAATTCCAAACACAGCTAAATTTGTCTTTATTTAGTAACTAGCGGCCCGCCCCAGCTCCGTTCGTATACCCTTTTTAAAAATATGAAAAATGGGCAAATCCCCTTTTATTGAAAATTTTCTACAGCCTATGTTCATCAAGGATTATGTAGGACTCCAATGATAAAATATTTTTAAAATCGGTTCAGTAACTTCATAGCCTATTCAATTCAAACAATCAAATATTTCCACTTTATAATATTATTTTAGGTATATTCCTGGCTGGCCGATATACAAAAATACATACTTTTATACAAATTGTTATTCTTTGTGTAATTATTTAAACTTCCACTTGCCGACCTTACAACGTAATCGGTTAGGGTTGGCTCGTTTTTCACAAATATTTTTTCAGCATCAGCCAATAAATAGGGAATGCGTACTACATAAACTGTAACGGGATTTGCATAAACGTTTTGTCGATGGGCCATTAGGGTTGGCACGATGGCTTTTATACTTTCTTTCGTTTGGACTTGAAGGCATTAAACATACATGCCCTATTTCTATTTTCAAGAGCATTTTGAAGAAAAGGATTGAAGAACATAAAGGTGCAACAACAATGAGTAAATAGATGGGATGGGATGAAAAAAATTGCTTTATTTTACTTCTAACCTTAATATTATCTATACAATTAATCTTTATAATTTACAGAGATATAAACTTAGTATCTCGGAGATCGAATGAAAAAGACAATAACTTTTTTCTGAAAATTCAAAATTTTGTGAAGTATTGAACGGCTTTTTTTACCGATAAATTTAGTTAAATAATGACGCAGCAGAGTAAATTAATATAAAGTGTTATCCAGCCGGTTAGTATTAAAATATTATGAATTCTGTTTTAACCACCACATCGGCGATGTTAGTTGCCATTACCTTTGCGAGTTAGACTTCTGCGATATTCATGGAAATTAGTTTCTTATATTGTTTACTCGTTTGTATTTTCTTAATAATATTATTTGCGCCCGTACTGTAACAGTAATAAAAGTGCTAGATTTAATAAACTATAAATAACATTTTTTAAAAGACTCATGAAGGAACATTACTTGTCAATTTGATATATATATTTTTTTCTTTTTCCCCTCTTTTTTTTTCTATTGTTGTTACATTGCACAATCTTATATTGTTTATATGTATATATTTAGTACATACCTATGTATTATAAATATGTATGCATTATATATTTATAGTATGTTAGGTAGTAGTCTTTGTATGTTTATTTTTGTTTGTACATGGTAGACCATTCGATTTTTACTCATGATTTACTTTATGACATGTCTACCTCCGTTTTTGTACTTCTGTATAGTCCATTCCATCCAAAGGTTGTCTGGAAGACATCGCCGAAGGCGATAAGACCGCCGATTGTACTTTACATTTAGGTTAACTGTTTTTCTTTGTGTATTTTTTCATTTGTTTTATATGTACAATAAAGTGTAATAATAATAAGCACATCGTATGCATCATCCACGTTCGTCAGTGATGAGATTGTACATCCCGCGTAGATGTGGGGGCCGAGGCATTCTTAATGCTAAGGACCTACATAATCGCGAGGTGTGCAATCTCAGGGATTATTTCCTTCACAGTGACGTGGATATGCATAGTGTTGTAGTTATGGTAGATAAAGGATTTACCCCGCTGTATTTGGCGATTGAGAACTGGTGGAGACCTCTGGTGGTAGGCATTAGGGATCGCGAGGACATATGGAAGAGCAAGGAGCTGCACGGTCGGTTCTATCGAGCCCTTCATGGGCCTGATGTGGACCGACTAGCGTCTGTGTCTTGGCTGCGCTTCGGTAACCTCTTTGGAGAAACCGAGGGTTTTGTCTTTGCAATTATGGGCGAAGTTATTAAGACGAACAACTATAGGAAATACATCCTGAAGGACG
The DNA here is from genome assembly GCA_009982885.2 of Hyles vespertilio. Taxonomy (NCBI): domain Eukaryota; kingdom Metazoa; phylum Arthropoda; class Insecta; order Lepidoptera; family Sphingidae; genus Hyles; species Hyles vespertilio. The sequence goes on from CM042807.1 coordinate 22,546,400, forward strand.
GTACGGTCGACATCTGTAGGGCATGCCACCGTCCTGGCGAGTCCATCTGGCATGTTATCTCCGGTTGTTCGTATCTTGCTAACGGCGAGTATTTGCATAGACACAACCTAGTAGCCAAGATCATACATCAGTAAATTGCTCTTCGATATGGACTGGTGACTTCTGGAGTGCCATATTACCAGTATGTTCGTCAACCAGTTCTTGAAAATGGTCATGCAACGTTGTATTGGGATCGATCTGTTATCACAGACAGGACTATTATCGCCAATAAGCCTGATATTGTGATAATAGATCGATTGGCGCGCCGGGTTATACTTGTTGACGTCGCCATTCCGCATGACGATAACCTCGTCAAAGCTGAAAAAGATAAAATGTCTAAATATTTAGATTTAGCACACGAGGTTACCGACATGTGGGATGTCGATTCAACAATTATTGTCTCGATTGTCGTTTCTGCTCATGGTTTGATACCAAAGAGCCTCGACCAACACCTGCAGAGGCTCTCAATTGGCTGTTGGGTCAAAAGTCAAATACAGAAGGCAGTATTATTGGACACGGCACGCATTGTGAGGCGGTTCCTCACTTTGTCTCCCTAACCGCCGGTGGCTTGGGTCTTGAGCCTCACCACCGGAGGGTAAATAAATTATATTTTATATTTTTATATGTATATTTTTAATAATTTATATATGTAAAAATAGAAAAAATACGTTTAATAAATAACAATTTAGAAAAAAAAATGTTCTCTTCTGCACTGACAATCTTACTCGCCCGTAAAACTCTTAAGTCTTCGTTCCCGACACGATTCGATCGCGGACGCGGCTAACGACACGATTCATGACGGTCCTACGACAAACCTTCCCCAATGGGTTTCGTAACTTTCCTGCATGTTATCTTATCGATATATGCAAGCATTAAATATGTTTTGGGTATTTGTTAATTTACTGTACAGCGGATTATAGGTTTTAGAATGAAATTACAAATGTGGCATAGTGGGTTTGAAATAGATTGGAAAATTAAAGTATCAGTTCCTTGCAGCGGCATAAACCTTTATTTGAAACAGCAATATTTGTTACAAATGTGGATGTTGAGGAATCATAAAGACATGCGATTAGCTTATAATTTAATTAGGATTATTGTTATTCATAAATACGTCAAAAAATATTTTAATGTGCATATATCCTTGGATATAGGTAACATCTAATATATATTATTTAAAATGATTATATACGCATAGATTGTGAAAAATATATTTTTCAATCCATCATAATAATTATATCCGACAATAAATCGTCGAGTGCCCCAATATCGTATACTGTAAAACCAGCCAAGCGTTCGCCCAACGTAGTTACGTGCCACCCATTCACTAATATTATTTGTCGGCAGTCTTGTTGCGTCGCAGGCCTTCTTTGTGGCCAGCCAATGTATCAACTTAACAATATAAAGGATATTGATCGCGAACATTATTTTAAGAAGCGTATTGAACACGCTCGCTTTGGCAATTTCAGTGAAATATTGAGGAGAGAAAATTAATTGATCAATAGAATATTACCAGCTTGGTAGTACAGTAAAGGATAAAGATACTTGTAGCAAAGTTTAACTTTCTAAGGGTGTTAGAAGAGGCACATAGCGGAATATGGAAATATAATAGCTGTTTTTTGGATATAATCAATATCCTTATAGTTATAGAAACTACAAGTCGATGTGGAGATACTTGCGAGAGGCGTATGTTCGGCAGTGGACTCCCTGTAGCTGAATAGAGAGAGAGTAATAGATTTAAATGAATCGTCGCAACTCTACTATATGTGAATAGACGAACTTGCTAAGGTTGCAGGAAGTGGATGGAAGCAGGACGCGTCTATCAGGTAGCTATAGAGATGCTTGTAGGAGAAATAAAATCTACCAATGGACTTCGTATAGCTGAGAAAGAAGATACAAGTAACTTCAAGGAACCAAAGGTACTTGAACTCATGATGAAGAATGAACTACCTGTGGTTGAAGAAGGAAATACTCGTAAAATCAAAGTAAATGTAAATAAATAAATACATCCAACAGTTACATGCATAATACCGACTCATTATTAAGAACGAGTCTTCTACGAGGGTATCAGAAAGTACTAGAGATTTTTGGTCTCATATAAACTCAAAACCGAAACAAATATCTATGGATTACACAATTATTTATCTCGGTGCGGGGATTGAACCCGTGGCATCTCGTTTCACAGCCAGCGTCAAACCAACTGCGTGGAGGTCGTCTGTATGCTCTGACCTCGACGATTTTCACTAGGAACTAGGCTATCTTTCATGTGATATTCATTACATGTTAGCATAACTATAGCCATTGTTACGAATACTATGCGGACATGAATTAAGATGTAAGATTTGGCTTCGGACGCAGATTTTATCGGCCGCCTTAACCGGCTGATTTATTATTTAAGTCATAGGGACTTGATATTTTTGCCGCAGCTCAAATAATATGTGTATTGATAATTTGTATTATCTTTTGTAAATTCGCGTCTTTGGAATGTCGTCAGTAATGAGAGAAATTATTGTAATTAGGTACTCAGTTTTATATTCAATCGTTGTTATCATTGTTAATGTTTCGTAATAAACTATCGCGCTTTGGGTTCAGTTTGTGTACCCATAATTTCATAGCAGGTCCGCGTAATATTGTGTAAAGTTTATATGGATTTTAATAGTGGATACTATCTTCGAATTTGTTGCGGTCCGCCTGATAGTAAGCAGCCAGCCAGCTAAGGGTCCAGCACAGCCAGGTTGCTGCCTGCAGTAAAGAAAGTACTTTCTTAAAGCCTCAATAAAGGACTAATTGTAGCGTTCGGGAAATAAGAAAATATAAGAATATGAATAAACATACTGAAAAACAGAGATACTGCCTCAAAACTAATCAGAACAATTTAAAGATGTAAGTTAAGGCTATTAAAAATGACAATACAGATTTCATACTGGGGCCTCAATCTAATACACAAATAATTGTATTTCGGGTACCAGATTGCACTGCACTTACGGACTATGAGATGGATTGTCGTATATCGTCGATACAAAAATCATTTTATCCGCTAAATGGTCGAGTTATTTATTTCACGTAATAATGATACAAAATCACTGTATTAAAATTAATTGCAATAAGCCTAACAATTACTGTACTACCTACTTCCGCTTTCTTCCTTTTTCTTTATACTTTCAAAAATAAAATAAATATCCTATATCTTCATGTTCTTATTGCATTTTGCCACTATCAAGCTTATGCAAGGAACAAAATATATTTAAAAACCATTTTGCCTTTATTGTTTATTATGCCTATGCAGGGTGCAAAATATATTTAAAACAACTTTTTATTACATTTAGCACAAAGTAACTTTTCAAATCAACGTCAACAAAATCAGAATATATTCATAAAACATGATATTGTTGAAATAAATCGTGTTCGTGGCGGGGTCGTTACGGCGCGGGGAGCCGCGTGTACATGGAAACTCACTCACAATGCGGACTCACAGATTCAATAGCTCGATTTTATAGGCATTACTGATACTAAAGGTCAAAATCTAAATATTCCTATTCCTTCCTATTAGAATAGTATTTCTCAAGATTTTATCAATCTTTAATTGTAGAATTAATTATAAAACCCCAAGATACGGGCACTACCTAGTTTGGGCACCCCTGATAATTTTTGGAATGCTCAACACACATATTATGCTGAATATTGTTAAGTGTAATATTAAAGTTTTGTCATACTTTTATTTTGACTTTTTTGTGCAATAAATAACATAAAATTATAACATGCTTATCATTAAAAAACAAAAACAGATGCCCATAACAAAATAAATGAAATGTCATTGTAACATGATAGACAAAATTAAAATTCAATTCATGGCCACACTTAAAACAAAATATTCTCAGAGGAAGTATATACGTATATTTAGAGGCTAGAGGCTAAGTACCTATATAAATATTTTCATCATTAATTACTGCTACCATCGATTAGGTATGTGTTGTAGATGTGAATAAGAACCAAACTGCAAAATCCCTTAGCTAAACAAACTGACTCCTTTTTTTATTTTTTTTGTTCCCTTTTTAACCATATTGCAATAGTGCATCATTATTGTTATTTGTCTCTATATTATGAGAGCTATTAAAATTGAGCTCCTGATGATCAAATCTATTGGGTCGCTTTCCAAATTTATTTTCAAGTTTTGATTCAGGAAATTTAATTAATCAATCGTTTTCGTTGAGGTTACAGTTAGCTGGCTGATACAGTAATGCCTAGTGACAATAATGAATGAAAAGACAAATATCGAAGGCGGGACCTAGACGATCAATTCCATTGCGCAATATTACGAAATGTGCAATCATAATGACCCTATAGGGTTAATATTAAAATATTAATCGTTTGAATTCAAAGCGCCTTTCAATCTTCTGGTACAATTTTATCGTCGGTCTAGAGGTCACCTAACGTTATATTATTATGTCTGCTTGACGAAAAAAAAGAAACTTATTCATATGGGCACATTAATTTCACAAACCATTCTCTAACAAAACAATTATAATTAAAAGAACACAATTCCGCCCCTCATAAATTAAACAAAAAGCTTATTATAGAAAGAAAGGCGCAATATTAAAAAATGTATTACGTATCTAAATCAACCCCTAATAGGGGGTTAATAAAATAAACGGCGCCACCCGTAGTTCTATTGTATGTTTTGAAGCACACAAGAATTGGCAGAGTTATTCATATGAGTGTCGCACTGTTACAAATCATTATTATGGGCCTTGAATAAAACGCTCTTTGTTGTACAAAGTTATATAACAACGTATGTGTGTCATTTTTGATGCATTCTACGTTCTGTTTTGAGGTTTTAGTTTACTGGACCAAACCATTTTTATTTTTTTTTATGGCAACTGAAGTGCGTGGTGGCCTGTTGGTAAACGGACTAGACGCAGCTGCCAACATGTTCACGGTGGTCGCGGGTTCGAATCCCAGGGCACACCTCTGACTTTTCGGAGTCATGTGTGTATTGATAGTCAATCACCACGCACTAAAACGGTGAAGGGAAAACATCGTGAGGAAACCTGCATACCATAGGGATTCATAGGAGTTTCTATGGTGTGTAAGTCCGCCAACCCGCACTAGGCCAGCGTGGTGGACTATATAGCCTAACCACTCTCAATCGTATTCTCAATTGAAGAGTAGGCCCGTGCCCTGCAGTGGGACGTATATGGGCTGATACAGTACAGTACAGTTATGGCAACTGATTCTGCTTCATTGAGAACATTACTGCCAATGTCAAGTGACCAAGTGACTAATTCATGTCAGTTAAATTTTATAGGTTATGTTTATAAAGCGATGAGATTAAAATCAAATGATAATTATGTTACTGATACGAATAAGACATAGAACGCAAGCGGACATATAAGGTTAGTTCATAATTTTATACTATACATATTTAGATACGTTATTAGTGATTTTAATGCTGGTTTATTTTTAAGGCTCAGGATGGATGCCAGGTTACAGGGGAGCTCAGCTTTATTTCTAACTAATAATTCGTACAAGGATGGAGAGGAATACCGGGTGCAGTTGAACAATATGTGTACCATGGAACCTTCGTCAAGTCCACACTCACACAAGGAAGAATTCTTTACGTGCAATTTACATAGATGAAGAGGCGATGAGCAGTGACCAATTCTTAACCGAGAAATTATTGTTGATATATGCTTGCTGAGCTGTATTTTCGAGAACCATGGTCTCAGAGTTATATCAGGCTGTATTCTGTATAAATGAGCCCCTTTAAAGCGGCTTGTATCCTTCCAATAGGCATTCCATTCAGTCTCCAGTTGTTGTTTTGCAATGGGGACAAGATCATGTGAATAGACTGAAAAGTGATCTTCGTTACCTAGATTAATAGCAATTTTGGCTAACTGATCCACATATTCATTGCCAGTTATCCCTACATGGCTGGGTATCCATGCAATAGTGATTTGCAGATGTTCTTCACTACATAATTTAATTAATTTTTTTGTTTGTAATATTATTGGGGATATACCATTTTTATTAAAGGGATTACTTAAAAGAGCCTGAATACAATTTTTTGAGTCTGAAAATATAATTGAGGATGAAATATTGTGTTCTCTAATATACATTATACATTTCAGGATTGCCAAACATTCTCCTGTAAATACTGTACAATAATGTGGGAATTTAAACATATTAAATACATTGGCGTCTTGATGAAAAAAAGCCACACCCACACCGCTTTCATCGTTCAATTTTGAGGCATCCGTGTAAAACACTTCTGCATTCGGCCAACGAGTTGCAATGATGTTTTTTAACCTTGTGTCAGGATCTGGGGTGTGTTTATCAATTGCTAGTGTTAATTCAATTGTAGGAAAAAAAAGAATTGACGAGTAATCCAAAGAGAATAAGGGATGGGTTGGAAATTTATTAATTGGACAGGATACAGATTCTAGTCTCCTACAGCTTTCTATAATACAAGGTGTAGGTTTATGAGCCCAGTATGATCTAGTATCAATGTATGTACTTAGTATCCTAAGTTTAGGCATTAGCAAATGCGTATCATATTGGGATATCTTATAAATATATCTGTCAGACAGGTATTGTCGCCTGAGATTGAGAGGAGGATCAGAGCATTCCACCTGTAAAGCGTTAATTGGCGAACTTTTCATTGCACCAACCACAATTCTTAAAGCTTTACTTTGCATTACATCTAGCTTTTTTAATGCTTTCTTATTACATGGTAAAAGTAAATGAGTAGCAAAATCTAAATGGCTTCTTACAATAGCATTATACATTAACCTAAGTGAATATGGGTGGGCACCCCACCAGACGCCTCTCAGGCATCGCATTATATTGATGTTGTGTTCGCATTTATTAAGAAGATGTTCAATATGAGCTTTGCCATTCATTTTGCCATCAAAAACCTTCCCCAGAAATTTTGCCTCATTCCTTATTGGAATTATACATCCATTTAATTGAATTTGTAAACTTGGGATGTTCTGTTTTCTGGTAAATATCACAACTGTACTTTTTGAGGGTGATAACTCCAGAGAATTCAATGACAGCCATGAGCTCAGCATATTTAGTCCCCTCTCCAATTGCTCTTTTGCCTCATTTATAGAGTGGTTAATTGAGTAAATGAGAAGGTCATCCGCATATTGCAAGACATTGCACACATCTGATATGTGGTGATCCATATCAGAAGTGTACACATCATACAGCAATGGACTGATAATAGACCCTTGAGGTAAACCCCTCCACACAGTTCGAGTGGTCGACTGAATACCCGGATGCCTCAGTGATATTGTTCTACCGGATAAAAGGTTAAACATAAAATCTGTCAATCTTTGAGGAATCCTTAGCTGAACTAATTTGTTCCTAAGGACCAAAAGATCGACATTATCATATGCTGCTGATACATCCAGGAATCCAGCAACCACTGAAGCATTTAGACTGAACGCTAGATGGATATCTGTCGTGAAAATGGCATGGCTATCAGATATACTACGACCCTTCCTAAAGCCGAATTGGGTTTCTGCTAAAAGAGAATGGTGTTCCAGGAACCATTCCAGTCTATTTTTAATTAAATGTTCTGCAACTTTTGGGATAGTAGAGGATAGAGCTATAGGACGGTATGATTTGGAATCTGACGGGTTCTTTCCAGATTTAGGGATAGGGATTATTATTTGGTGTTTCCAATGTGCTGGTATGCTGCCATAATCAACAACTGTGTTAATTAATTTTAAAAAGTACATTAATGCATTACATTTTAATTTTGATAAAAATGAATAGGGAATACCATCAGAGCCAGGTGAAGAGTCTTTACATTGTTCAAGCACTAATAATAGCTCTTGGTAACTAATTAAGGGAAATCAATGGACGTAGTGTGAGCCTGAACACGGGGGAAGTATTGATAGGGAATTTGAGAAAGGTGAGGGACTGAGGGAGGAGCTAATCTATCTAAAAATCTTCCAGCCAGTTAGTTGAATGTGAGGTAGCATTCAAATCTTTTTGTGAAGTTCTGTAGCACCTGACCCGTTTCCAAATCAAGGAAGTGGGAGTTTTAGGTGATAAAGATGCACAAAATCTACGCCACCCCTGACACTTCTTCTTCTTCAATAGTCTTTTTGTAGAGGCGTCTATGTTACGGAAATTCAAAAAGGACTCTAGATTAATAGTATTGTTGCATATTGTTTCCGCTTCGTGTCTCCTCTTAACGGCTTGGGTGCATTCTGAATCCCACCAAGGAGGAGAAGGAATTTTACCCAGAGACACATTTTTTTTCTTAAAACATGTGTCTGCTGAAGTTATTATTAATTGTTTTAACTTGTCACAGCAAATATTAATATTCATTTGATTGGGCTCAGGCAAAAGACTAATTTTATCTTCTATAAAATTAGAATAAATTTCCCATCTGGTGTCATCCAAGATGAAAGGTAGCAGGGGAGGAAGAGGTGAGGTTTTAGTGCTTTGCGAAGGGAATGAGATTAGGATAGGGAAGTGATCAGAACCGTGCGTGTATGAGAGGCACGACCAAGATATAAGGCTAGCCAAACTGGGGGAACTAAAGGAGAGGTCAACAAAACTAGGATTAATATTAGGAGGTGTACGACGAGTAGGGGAGCCATCATTAAGAACACACAAATCAAATTCATCTAAAACATCTAAAATCCTTACACTAAAGGGATCATTATTAAGAGCACCCCAGATCTGATTATGGCAGTTAAAATCACCCATTAAGATGATAGGAGGAGGGATAGAAGATAAATAGGTACGCAATATGGGAATAACGGAATTATCTCTTCTGGGTATATAGACAGAAATGAAAGAAATGTTATTAAAACGAATGCATACAAATTGAATATTTCTACTATTATTAACTATGGGAATCTGATTAAAATTTAAATTATTTTTAATTAATAGGGCTGCCCCGCCCCACCCGTCACTTCTGTCATCGCGAAGCAGAGTATTCCCTTTAATACGAAAGATTTGGTTAGGTTTTAACCATGTCTCTGATATTGCACAAATAAAGGGTTTGTGTTTATTTAAAAGGGAAGATAAATACGTTTTATTTTTAATTACACTCCTACAGTTCCACTGAAGAATTAGATCCATTTTTTAAAATGTTAAAAATTGATAGAGTAATAGTCTGAATAATATTACAAGCAACGTTGTTCGGTAATTTTGAATCAGTGATAACTTTAATCAATGATGATATTAAATCATGGATTGTATCTGTTGATACACTATCCACCTTGTCATGTTCATTTTCCATGTCTGAATTAGCATGTTTATTTTTGAGGGCACAACCATTTTCAGGAGAAGGCATAACAAAAGATTGTATCAGTGCTCTATGAGATTCTTGACTATGAGATTGTGGGGTAGAAGGACGGGATTGTGGGGTACGGAATACAGTTTTGCGATATGACTTAGAAGACTTAGTGGCTTGAGTGTCAGGTGGAGAAAATACAGCAGTAGGTTGTTGAGGCGGCACAGCCTGAGGGGACACCATTACTTCGGCAAACGATTTCTTAACTAGTGGGAATTTTGTCATTGCTTCATTATATGACACATTATGAAGTGACCATTGGAAGTGACATATAATGTTTGATATTTGTTTGTCTACTGTGTTCCGGGCAAATCTTATTTGTGGCAAAGTGACACCCAGTGCAATAGATACACACAGCTTCTGATTCCAACACCGAGCACGAATCTCCGGAGTGGTCATCTGTGCATCTATAACATCTCGGTTTCGATCTACATTGTGCACGTGTATGTCCAAACCTACAGCAAGCAAAACATTGAATCGTTGGATATATGTACTGCTCAACGGGTAATAATGTAAAGCAACAATAAATTTCTTTAGGTAATATTTGACCATCGAATGAAAACACTACCGTCTGCGTTGGAATCCATTTTGGTCCATCTGGTGATGCAAGTTTACGGTTGAGCCTACGCGTTTTTATAATTTTGCCAGTATTGGGAGGAAGTCTCACAAACTCAACAATTTCCTCATGACTCCACTTAACGGGTATACCTCTAACTAGACCGATGCGAGAGATATTGTGGGAGGGGATATACACCTTATAGTTATTAATCTGGAAAATGTCATTTTGTATGAACTGGTTCGCTAATTGACCTGTTTTTATGTACACTTATATGACAGTAATAAAAAGAATAATATATAAACACGAATAACACACTTTCACAACAAATTCACTAACAGTAACTAATTAAATGTATTTTTAATTTATTTTTCTCCCGACATAACCTATAAAACATGAATGTTGCACGGTAGTCAGAAGCAGAATCCGACCAAACCATTTGTTTGAATTTTCTTGCTGTATCTTATATATCTATAACCTTTTAATATAATATAATGTACATCTGTAAAACGAAGGTGGCAATGAATTCCGAGACGACCATGAAATGAAATCGATACGGATGGTTATGGAAAGTACCAGACCAAACAACACCATGAATGATTAAAAACGAATACTTGGCATCAATATGTACATTAGTTACTCTAGCTACAAAGTCTTTCAAATTGAAACACAACAGTGCATTTACACTGCTATTTGACGGGAGAAATAGACATTGCGGTGGTACCTACCCTGCCGGCCTCTCACATATGAGACACCTATCAGTGACCCGCCCATTGCTGAAAGAGCTTCATAAATACACGTTATTGGTAATGTCTTAATATAACTTTAAGTAGGTCAATAGGCTTAGGTCACAAGAGTATACGTTAATATAAAACCAGGTAGCTATATAGTGTTTATTGAATAGGGAATACTCGGGAGAGTGTGGACGGTGAGCTATTAAGCGGGGTTTGGTGTGTGTTATAGGAATATGGCGGAAAAAATAATAAAAATAAACAAATACACTGAACGAAAATCTTATACCGTAGACATCGGAAACTACGAGAGACTTTTCCGGCTTATAAAGTCTATATTTTTTATATAAATCTCACAAACATATTGTCATCTCGGTGCAATTGTGTGCGATTGAGAGCGTAGGACAAACATATTGTCATCTCGGTGCGATTGTGTGCGATTGAGAGCGTAGTTTTACGTTCCACAGCTGGCGTCAGACATATAAAGGTATATTTTTTGTAAATACTTAAGTTATTTATTAGTAATAACGCATGATTTTAGTCATGCCTCTCGCTTGCATAATCTTAAGCTCTCGGCTAATATCGTCGCTCATTGAACGGCAAAAATATTTAGCTTATAAATATTTTGATGCAAGCAATAAACAGGGTTATTATTCTAAATCATAAGTGGCAAAGAATGTTCTGTTCGCCTGATGGTGAGTGATCACTGCCGCCTATGAACATCATACATAGTAATAAAATAATATCCATATACGTAGTCTATGTGTAGAAAATATATATTTTTAAAATCGCGTTCGTTTATAAACTACGCCATCCGATCTCGCCCAAGTCCGCCTCGCTGAATGCGCATTGTATCCAACAATGGACTGCAGCCATCCGCCATTCCGCCATTAATCCAACATCGGCTTAAGTCGTTCACTGATCGAAACCAATGATGGTAAATCAATCGATGTTAGTTTAGCTTGCTTCGGACATCTACTGATGGGTTTAGTGACGTCAGAGTTTACTATGAATCTTGGTATCTTTCATAATTTGACGAAACGACAAGCCGCGGGTTCTATATCTCCACCGAGACAATTATATGTGCGATCTACTGAGAGTTTCGATTATGGGTTTTTGTGAGACCGAAACGTCTCTCGTACTTCCTGATACCCAAGACAAGTCTTAATAGATCTTATAATGTGGACTCAGGACTATGTATGTAACTGTTGGGTGTCTTTATTTATTAATTTTATGTGCTGTCACATTATGGTTTTTTATGATACGTATGAATTTATGTGCTCTGAAGTTTGAACAGCGCGTGAAAATTGATACAAATGTGTGGTCTTGGTGGCTTATTCAATGGTCGAACAATGGTCCTGTATTCCGCCTTCTACATTTAAGTTTAAGCTACAGTCTGGTACATGAGCTTACCAATATATCGAAGAAAAATATCGAAGGTTAATATAGCTTGACAACTGAATATATCACTATATAGTATAAAACAAAGTCGCTTTCTCTGTCCCTATGTCCCTTTGTATGCTTAAATCATTAAAACTACGCAACGGATTTTGATGCGGTTTTTTTAATAGATAGAGAGATTCAAGAGGACGGTTTATGTGTATAATACGTGTATATTATTGTAGGGAAATCTATATGCACCCGGGCGAAGCTGGGCTGGGCCGCTAGTACTGAATATACTGTGGTATACTATGGTCATATCTCAAATGGATATATTTGGTCCGAAACAGATAAAACATAAAACAATAGTTATCCTTAGTTGACCAATCTATAACGTTTTTCAACAATATTTAGCTTCAAAACGCTTTCCATCACGTAATTTCCCTACATAGCTTCTTTCACAATAGTTTTCCGAGTATCAACATAAAAATTCCTTTTAACTAATGGACGTGGTGGCTCGGCGGGTAGCGGTCAGCTGACAATGGCCGCGCCCGACACGTTCAACGTTTTATGCTCTCATTTCCATTTGCAAGAAATAGTGTACGTATATGTAAATATTTTCATGATTGTATCACTGAAAATCGGACTTCTGAGTAAACTAAGCTTTAAATGATACTATTACAAATTTTAATATGTTATTTAAGTAAGTGATATGCGCAGATGTATTGCGACGTGCGATGAATTTAAATATATTTAAGAAAACTGAGACTACCAGTCTGTTTTTTTACCAGATAATAGTACCTATTTACCTACATAATTATTCAATTTTACCAATAATATTAAAGAAGAAATTTATATTTTAGAACAAATTATTAGACTGTATTCACACCATAATATGCCTTATAGAGCAAGAGCCCGTAGCCGTCAGATTTTCGTCATTTTGTAAAAGCTGAAAGTTTGTCTGCGCATTCGTCTGACATAGGCATCAAACGACTAGCTGTTACGAAGTTCCGAACATTATAGTATAAAGGCTGAATTTTACATTCATAATGACGAAAGTCCGTGGCCACGAGCTCTTGATCGATAGAAAATCCTCTCATTCTTAGACGATATTTTATTGTTAGGAATAGGATCTAGGCTCATACAAGATAATCTAAGTAATTTCGAAACACATTTTAAGTGTTATTCTCTACATTTTCAGTATTTATATCCTCATATATTAAGCAGCCCTTATCTAAAGAGCTTTTAGTTATCAACAAGGGTTACTGTGCAAGATATTCTTCAGGGATCGCCATTAGACGTTGTGGCGGCCATTTTGAGCCAAAACAAAACGTGTTTTCCGAGCGTTCATACACAAACTGTAGTTTGAAAAGTTGTATTACCCTCTTGGTGAACATCGGGTCTATTAAGTACAGTTTCTTAGAATAATGATTTGTTACCACGAGATAAGAACTGAGAATGGTCCATTATATGGTGAAATTTAATTAGATACACACACTTATAAAGTCACGCCTTTTTCCCTGAAGGGCAGTGTAGGCAGGCAGTAGGCAGTGGTGCCAGGACACCCACATTTCGTCAGTATGTTCTGTCCCACGATGTGATAGGGGCGAGCCCATCGCCATATCAGACAAAACTTCCTGACTCCTCCTGGCTTGGCAATCATACTGTATATATAACATAATTATCTATGATACTTATTATTCACTCCAAACTTAATTTAAACTTTTTGTGGAGTATCTAGAGCCCAGGACCTAGGCACATTCGCACAGTTTTACGTACCACGTTCAAACATTAGAGTTCCTTTCGGACAGTTGAATAAACCCCCCAGGTTTCAAATACCACAACAAATTTCAGAAGTATATCGGAAATATATTAAATACGAGAAATATACTCATTTAACTTCGATAATTTATTTACATATCATTTCTCGTTTCACTATTTAATTAATTTTTGACAAAAAAAAAATTAAAAGTAAAAAAAACTGTAGTCATTTTGTTTTGTGGGTTATAAAAAAACACATACAAATCCATAATAATTATATATAAAAAAAAACAAACGGCCATCTGTCCACAGTTGAATGTGGCTCCATCATTAGTCAACGTTAGGGTCCGACCTCGAAAGGGCGTGTCAACGACCCCTGTCTTGTCGCAAAGAAATTGAACAAGTACATTTAGAGTGTGGACATCGTATTATTTCGTATATCGTTTTTATTAAAATATTTTGTTTTGTTGAACATTTTTTGGAGGAAAAAGGTTGTTACATGTTTGGTTGAAAATGTATATTTCTTTGCTCATTTTTATCTATGTTTTTGTTACCAAAATGAACAACCTTGTTTTCAAAATGGGCGACATGTTCTGTTTTTATGTTGACTAAAACGTAACTAGACCTCAATATTGGATTTATTTTAAAAAGTTACCCAGTACACATATTTATGCATTAACTCACTTCTCAAACGACTAAAGAGTAACAATATATCCCATTAGTACTAACCTACAGATCCGCAACTTAAACACCGGTTGAAGATTTGATAGAATGTCTATTGCTATACTAGGCATTATTTTCGGTTTAATATATATTTATTTAACTAAAAAAATCTCCAAAAATAGGAATCAAATTTAAAACTTCATAATTCACACCTTAAGTAAATTGTCAAAAATTAGTTTTAATCACCACCCAATAAAATCACACTCAACATTTATTGGTCTGAATTTATGCCCAATCCGATCGATACCTTAAAAACTAAATCAGGGCTCAGTAATATTGAATTTCAGCAATAAGGTCGGGGTCCATCCGTCAGCAGTGACCCCGGACCCACGTCACGGCAGCTGCGACCCCACGGTTTATGAAACAACGTAGGTGGAAATTTCATTTCTGGATTTCTTGAGGATCAAGATAAGATGTCAGGTATTATGGCTGTTTTCAGGTTATACTGCCTCGGTGGCGTAGATGTATTACGATACGGTTACAAAGACGAAGTATCGGGTTCGAATCCCGGGTTGGACAGCGATATTGGATGTTTCTATTCATTATCAGACGGAGTCAGAAATTTATGTCTGGTATGGCGAGAGTTTCGCCTCCTATCACGTCGTGGGACGGAACATACAAGGTGAAATGTAGTTGTCCTGCACACACTTTTGTCTTCCTCTTCTAGTAAAAAGGTGTGAGTTTATGTATGTATGTGTTATCGATGTGATAAAATTTTATAAAATAACTAGCGGCCTGGCCCGACACCGCCCGGGTGCAGATATGCTTTTTTAAAATATTCAAAGCTATATTCATCGGGTAAATTTCAAATACAATAAAACACATACTTACCATTTTTATGAAGTATTCACAACTGTTGCCGATAAACACAACATAGGTATTCATAAAATAAATTAAAAATAGGATTTAAAGATAAAGCTTAAAAAAAATACCGTTTTTGTTACATTTTTACTTTGAGTTATAAAGACCATACATAAGTTTAGCAACTTACAATAACAGTGTAAGTAGTCTTTTTAGATCAAAGTTCTGTAATATAAAATGTTGTCATATTTTTCTTCTTTAATGAAAATATGCCTAGACTTACCTTATTGTTGAAAACTGCGGCGGTTGTTATCCTGAAACAAAAAATAAAACAAAAAATATATTTTGTGTATTGGACGCAAGTTATTACTTTAGGATTACCCGGTTTAATCCATGGTTTAAATTAAATGCAATAGTAATTTCTGTTCAGTTTTGCTTGTATGGATTTTTTATACATCAAAACATTTTCGCAATTTTCGAAGCAAAGTACCAAAATTATTTATTATAAATATAGTACTGAACCCACATTAAGATCAACTAAGTCTTGTATTGCAGGTATAAGAAACTGTGACAGACTTTTCAGTCTCACAAACACCCAGACCCGAAAGAAATATTTGTGCGCCGCACAAACATTTCTCGCGGTGCGGGGATCGAATCCGCAGCGACCCGTTGCACAGCCGGCGTCCAAACAACTGCAAATACCAATATTACGTAACATTACGTCCTTCAAACATGGTATTCGGAACTAGGAAGCAATAAAGCACTGAACATTTTTACACTCTAATACAAAAAAAAATAGTTTAAATGGACATAAGCCAAGCTAAGCAAGAAAGAAGAAAGAAGAAGAAATACCTACATTATTTTTAATTTTTAATGAAAAGTTTCTCCCTTTCTTATACCGTGCCCTGTAGGGTCCACGATAATTTACTTTTTAAGTAAATCCTATTTAAAAACTGTAGAAAGCTATAAATAAATAAATATTACCAAACAGAAATCCGAAATTTACCCCAAAAATCGACTAATGCACAATACATCTGTGTCCAACTAATGCGAAATAGGCGGGAACATAATCTATTTGGCTCTAAGCCATGATTGATCGCTTGCTAGTGGACATCCCCTTAAATTCGGAAGTAAATAATTTCACAGCTGATGGCATTCATTATGGGTAACAATGTCTTGGAAGTCTTTTCAATCGGTGGGTGTGTATTAATGTAGTGGTCGATTTTTGATGACGTAATGATGTTACAAGAAATATTCATCATCATCACTATCTCAGCCACAGGAAGTCCACTGTTGAAAATAGGCCCCCTCAAGGATCTTTACATCGACCTGTTGAAAGCTGTCTGCATCTAGCGACTTCCTGCAACTTTAGCCAGTTCGTACGTTCATCTTGTTGGCGGGCGTCACACATTTCGCTTGCCTGTACGTGGCCTCCACTCTAGAATCTTTCGGGCGGCCATCAGTTCTGCGCGCTAGGTGCCCGGCCCACTATCACTTCAACAATTTCATTTTGCAAGAAGTGTTATCTTTTAGAAATATACGAATGTAGTTTTTTTCACTTTAATTAATTTTATGAATAAATAAAAAATATAAAAATAAAGATTCTCCATTAACCGTTAAAGTTACGTTACATTTTTTTTTATTACAGTGAATGGCGACACTAGAATGCCGTTCGCCTGATGGTAAGCGATGCGATCGCTCATGAACAGTAGCAAACCCGAAGAACACCTTGAATTACAAAGCCATGCTTGGCACCTCACTGCGCTTGCCATCCTGTGACAGAAGATGTTAAGTCTCAATATGTCCAGTAATTACTCTGGATACAATATCCTCCAAACACAACAATATGTGGAGATGCTTGAGGGAGGCCTGTGTTCAGCAGTGGACTTTCTGTGGCTAAAGTGAAATATCTATTCATAGCCACTATTTCAATAATTTCAAGGTAATAAAATTGTTATGTAAGTCAATTATTAGAACTTATGTAACTTTTATCAGATGAGTTAATGCCAGCGCACACGACTTTATTTTTAAATATTATATACTCGAATTTATGTCGTATTCCGATCAGATACGGTTGAATATCCTTTGGTAAAAAGTTAAAAATGTCTGTCCTTAGTGTATAGTTTCAATTCCAACCATAAGTAAGCTTTAATATGAAATAAAAAAATAAAATTGTAAGACGAGACTACCATATAACTGATTTTGAGTTTAATTAAATACTTTATATTCAGTGAAATCAGATCATGTTTAGTTGTCTTATTTGCAATACATACATACATACATACATAAACTCACGCCTTTTTTCCAGAAGGGGTAGGCAGAGGTGCCAGGGCACCCACATTTCGCCTTGTATGTTCCGTCCCACGATGTGATAGGTGGCGAGCCTATCGCCATATCGGGCACAAATTCCTGACTCTGGGCTGATAATGAATAGAAAAATCCAATATCACTTTGCCTAACCCGGGATTCAAACCCGAGACCTCGGCTTGGAACCGTACCGGAGTACCACTACGCCACCGAGGCAGTCTATGTCTTATTTGCAATAAACACTAATTATTGCATAATGGAGCCATTAGGGTATAATTACGTTAGGTTATAATTGTACGCACAATCAATAATAAATACGATTATACCATTACCATTTATTATTCAAAATTATGATGTTAGGATGCAGTTATCTTGAGATATTCTGGTATTATTGAGCCTTGAGTGGTGATTATATAATTTACTAGCGGCCCGCCCAGCTTCGCCCGGGTACAAATAGATTTCTGTACAATAATAAACTCATTTCCAAAAAAAACGGGCACCTAAACAATGAACAATTTCAAATGTTACTATTGGTTTGTTTGATAATTATAGGTAGTTTTACTTTCACAATTTTGTAAATTAATAAGCAAATAATCGTTTTCGTCAGTATTATCATAAAATTTTGATAAAATTTATGGGTTTTAATGCTAAAGTTCACTAGTAGTGTATTCTCGCTAGTAGTGCATATTATGCTCGTGAAGTAAAAGTTAACAAAGATTTTTGTTTGTTTTTTCTTTAATAAAGTAAAAGCAGATAAATGTTTAGTATCGAATGTGACCCCCTCTAGCTGAAATCACAGCTTGAATTCGTCTGGGTATGCTAGCGAGGATATCCCTTCCACCAGACCTTCATAATTGTATAAAAGCTGAAAGTTTGTCTGCGCATGTCTTTGACATACGCATCACACAATCAGCAAGTTCCGATCGTGGTTTCTTCGGAAGTTATGAGCTTTAATGTTTCTGACAAGATGTAAAAACCATCAAAAGTGTCTGAATACCAAGGAAATATTTGTTTATAGTTGCCTTAGTAACATACATAACATTAACATTAATACCATACATAAAAAGGACATTAGGATTTGAAACCTTCGATCAAATATACACTATATACACAGTTCCCTGTAAATGTTCTGTTAAAAAGGTGGCACCGATGCATTGAAACAAAAAAAGTAAACAAAAAGATCACATATTTCAAATATATCAACACAAATTCCACCTTATTCCTGGAGCTTAAAGTAGCTTTTCACATAATATTATCTAAAGTTCTGCGACGTTTTAGAAGCAACGGTCGGTGCGTCACTGAAGGCGAAAGAGTGCTTAAAGCACTCTTTTTTGTTGCCATTTTCTAAGCACTCATGTTGTATCTAGTGTATATTTTATCGAAATTTGACATAAAGTCCTAAATACGAATGTACACATTTTTCTGATAATCCTTACAAAATATAAACTTGCAAGATGTTTCCATTTTCCGATGATTAGTGATTTATATTTCTGTTTTTTTTTTTTCTTCTTTCTCTAGCTATTAGTTTTCCTTACATAATAAAGCAAACATAATTTATCGAACGACCTTAGAATGAAAGCATCGACGTCGAAACAGGTCAAGACACTTCGCAGGCAGACTTTTAATTTTCCCCATGACAGAGCTCACGCAGACGTTACATCAAAGTTTTTCCCCAAATCAGTGATTACTTCTTGTTAAAGTCTGTTATATTTGAGGTTGATATTATTTGTTTTACTATTTTGAATACATTTTTGAAATAATGATTAATTTAGCTTAAATTCAATTATTAATGTTGTATTTAGTTTTTTTATTGCAATGGCGAGTTGAGCATGCTGTTCGCCTGATGATAAGCGATACGCTGATTATAATATAGACGATTTCTAGTTTTAGTATGTGAAATATCGGATAAATGAAATTTTACACAAAAGAATAGGCCAGCATACCTAACTGTTGTTGATCGGCAGTCGGCATATCGGCGGAATCGGCTAGAGTTGATCTCTCAGCAGATAATACTTTTGCCCAATGTTTATAAATCATTCGTTGCCGTAAAGGATACAAAGCTTTACTCAAAGGGTAGCCATTCTTATAGACTTAATAATAAATAGAGATACCAATATGAAAAATCATAAACATAGTTGTCTTCTTTTTTTGCAGATTTAGGCCCAAGAGAGTCGCCAATAAATTGCCCTTTTGAACTTGGAAAGGGATGCTGTATTCATCATTATCATCATCAGCCTACCACCTACATACTGTTGGTCACTGCTTGACAAAGGTTTCCTCCAAATGTGCCATTTCCCTCTGTCTTTAGCTCGTCGCTCTACCAGCGACCTTTCGCAAATCGTCACTTCACCTAGATGGAGTGTTCTACACTATGCTTGCCAAGACGAGAGAGACTACTCAAGGATATTGGTGTATTCAAAAAGATTGAATAACACTTTTCTAGCCAATATGGTATAAAATATTAAGCAAAAAAGATCATTAACAACTTCCCCTGTTGTCTTAACCCCAACGTTTTTCTCAAACAAGGTACCGATAAATCGAAATAAGCATTTTCCAGTGTCCGCAGAACATCGTTATAGTGGCGAACTTGTACAACCATTTGTCAAGTATCCACGGGACGGGGTTTGATTCTCCCGACGACATCTAGGATTCTGTGTCGCGAACACGATTTGTTTGGGACGATGTTGCTGTTGCAATGTGTTTTTAGTTTACAATGCACTTAAAACAACTTATCTCAAAAATGTGATAAATTGAGAAAAACTGATCCTAATATTAACGCGTGTTCGCACACCAAAAGACCGAAGACGATCAATATTTATTTTATTCTCCTTCCCTTTCAAAGGAGATTGTAAGCAAAATATCGAGTGAAATTGACACATTTCGTGACAGGTTTCCGAAAGGTCGGAGACCGCTCCACCATTACCCAAGACGCCATTAAAACTGTTATAATTATTAAGATTTATGAATGTCACACAAAAATTAAAGTTCATGTTGATTCACGCAACTTGTCATAAATCAAGTGGGTCGCTTGATCGATTAATTCAAACATTTTGCAAGGTTATTTCAATAATTTTGCAATAATGTGAGGCTCGAGGGAATTAAAATTTATTTCTTTCAACATATCGGTAAACAGGCTATTCCTGGGGTCTGTTTTCATTTGCATGGTCTTTCGGATCCTTAGTTATAAGGACCATTGACACTCTTTTTGTTTTTCTTGATAACATCAAGCCGACGCTATTTTAATCGAACTCAGGGCATTTGCCCAGCCAGCCATTTTGTAAGCGTATTGTACATTAATTATTTCAGTAATAGCATGTATTCACTGTTAGGTCAACATAGGTGCATTCCTAGGCCGGCAGTTCATTTTTTAATAGTTTTCCACTTTGAAGAAATTAATAAAAAAAATACATATGTTTTACCTTTGCTTTCGATTTTAGTTAATTAAACATCTTTAATGTCTCGTACAGTATTGCAGTATAAAACCTACTATTCAAAATCGTCATTGCCAAAATCCATCGCCCATACTATAGGTGCAAACTACGGTCTGCGTCGAAATATGACGTGGAACTTCCAGCGCGGCGAACAATGAAAACTTCCCCGACCGACTAATAAGCGAGACTCCGATTCGAAATTAACTGTAGTTAGAATTATAATTCGTAGT
The DNA here is from genome assembly GCA_009982885.2 of Hyles vespertilio. Classification (NCBI taxonomy): domain Eukaryota; kingdom Metazoa; phylum Arthropoda; class Insecta; order Lepidoptera; family Sphingidae; genus Hyles; species Hyles vespertilio. The sequence goes on from CM042807.1 coordinate 22,567,675, forward strand.
ATCGCTTGTCGGGAGTATGTGTGGTTGAGTGCGGTCGCGCCTCGTATGCACGGTTTGACGACTTTGTTATATGCTAATTATTCTAGAATTTGGTCGGGAATAACATCTGATGGGAAGCTAAGGATTGTGTTTAGGGGTTTTGGCTAGAGAAGCTTGTGTCCCATAGAATATTGCTTTGAGTTTGTTTTATAAAACACAATGGTGGTAATTATTATTACTTTATGAATAAGTTATTCAAAATATGTTCAATTCGTATGCCAGGCATTTCTTTGATATGTAATATAAATAGAATAGCTAACTCTTATGTAAATATCATCGTCAATGTCAGGGATATAGTCAAGTCGCTATCAAACTCCGATTAGATAATTTCTTATAACACAGTTTGATCATGTCCATGTCGTAGCATTGGGAAAAAAATTGAAATGAAAATGACTCCAAAACCCATAACCAAATTGAAGTATATCATGGAATCTCATTTCCATCTGTAGATATTTTACAATTTCCCAATAACACATAACTAACAGTAATCTAATAAAAATCGCGTATGACTCCATTAAAACCCAATCACCCGCCCCACTCCAGACAATTCAAATTCCGATTGAAAATCCTCGCCTCACTCGGTCTGTCATCTCCTGTACCCAACGAAACTGATAAAATACAATCACTGATTGTATAGGATTAAAACCCAATTATTGCGGTGTTAGGGGCCTCGACGCCCCATGGTGAAAAACGATTTGGATTATTGCAAGTTCACCAAGTATAATTGAAGGTTAATGGCTTGGATCGCGATGTTTCTTTGGATGTCTTTGTTTCAGGCATGTGAGGATGGAGTAATTTAATGTCTGATCATTTCTCGTCGATAGAGGAAATTATGTTAACTTTTTTAGTTTCCACTGCGGTATTTTTATTTACGCATAACAATTTTCTTATTCTTCTGGACTTTGTTATAATATAAATACCTACTTTATACAACACACAAAGGTTCACTGTTATAAATATAGTTATAAAAATTAACGTATGCAATGTCTTGGATTCAGCCTGAATTCAAGCTTCAACCGGGTTGCCATATAGTCTACAGCGAGAAACAAATATCACAGGACTGACTGAGGTATTAGTGACTTGTACAATTTAAATATCCTTATTTTACAATTATTGAGTTAAAAACATAATTTAAACTTTTAAATTAAAATTGAAATTAAATCTAATCTAGTAGGTATATATATGCAGATATATATCTGCATATATATACCTACTGGCTTGGATTTTATTTCAATATGCACATGCGCGTTAATCTAAGAAATCACAATGTCTCAACAATTGATACATTATTTATTTTATTAAGATTGCTTTGCACTTACCACCAGGTGCACTGCTCATTTTGTCGTTCCAATAAGTTCTAGAAAAAAAAGCCACCGCAAGAAGCATAAAGGAGTAGTACTGTAAACATGTCCAACTATTTCCATTAACTCAGCACTTGAAATGAATTGCAACAAAAATGTTCTTTGAAAAGTTTTACGTTCGCGCTCGCTCACGTAGCACTTTGATTGTCTAATTTGTTGTGTATATTGTCTACTTTAACATTCTCTTTTGTTTTGTTTAGTTTATTGCTATTAGTTTAGTTGGTAGAATGAATTTGAGGACTATCACCGGCATCGCACCTTTTAAATCCAAGATCAACATTGGTAGTAATTGTTACTGGGCTAGCTTAGTTTCTGTACGTCGCCTCACCCAAGGTAACATTTGAAAACCAGATTGGTTGCACTATAAAAACGATACGAACTTCGAATGTTCGGATGTTCGACGTCCGGAGTAAGATATAAGATTTCCACTTCTAAAAATCAATACTATTATCTATTATACTTATCAGCTACCTAGCAGTCTATGGTTGCGATGTACGATAGAGGAATCCAACATCTTGTGGAGTATCTAGGCACATATAATGAAGCTTTATGTACGTAATCCGAACATTCGAAGTTTTTATCGTTTTTATAGAGTAATAGTATTGTGTAAACCCTACACGCCTAAATAAATAAGTTAATCTTACTAATATTAAGCTTGCCCCCTAAAGTAGAAGGTAACTTTATTAACCGCGTCTCAAAACTTGTGGTAGGGGATTTAATTTTACTTTTTTCATTATTGTATGAGTGCAAAAGTTTTGCAGTTCTCAAATTGCAAACTTTTTTATTTGTATCTTGAGAGTTTATGTAATTGTTTAAGATGTTTCTATTTGTTACATTTTGGCCTGGAGAGGTCTTTTTCGAGATTTATCAAGCACGAATTCTTGATGATATTGCGCAGCTCAAATAAGGTTAGGCTGTTTGTGAAAATTTAATTTGAATTGAGAGGGATTGTCAAGGGTTATTTGTTTAGTTGAAAAAACATGTTTTTTTAGTTGTCTAGCAAATAATTCTGTAGACAAATAGTTATTTTAGCTACTAGTGATCTTCACTTTGTTACCAGATATCATGAGTTCGTTAGACAATTTTTTTTCAATTAAATTACCCAATCTCCTTGACTCCAAAAAATAATTATTATGATTTACAAAATGTTTACGATATAACATAACTATAAGCTCTAACATTACACGTTTTAACTAAAATTCAAACTTACGCTCCGACGCGCATCACTCATCAAGTCTCGCGAATTCTATACCCATTCACTGCAGACTTTTTCAAAAATAAATTCCAACGAAACCCCGTAACACCGCATAATATTTCACGGTAGAGAGATTTTTGACTGCTGTAAAGAAATTCAAGCAAACACGTTTATTGCTAGCAGCGGTCGTGCCGACATTTTTATGGCGAGATACGAAATTTTCCACACAAATGCAGCGCAGACGGTGTCACGCGTGGCCCACTAGAGCTTCGCCGAGGGCTTAACCGCACAAGAGCACGTTTGCGAATGCATTTGCTTATTGCAAACCCAGGTTGGCTGCGGAATTTTTGTTGCGGACTCGCATTGGTGGCGAGCCGTGTGATCGTCATTATATTTTTGATGTTTTTTTGTAAGGTCTTATTATAGTACTTATGATAGGTGGCTGAGGTCATGGAGACATACATGAAATCAACAGTATTTAAGTGCATAATACTTTGTAGTAAACAGCGTACTGTATGAGAAAAGCTAGTGAGTGTCCTACTAGTAGTAGACTTTTTATAGATTTTGAAATAACGCTGGTATATTGCTGGATACTTCATCATATTCCTATCAATCTCTTAATATGATTGAGTGAGGATAAGACATCTATCTGAAAAAGTATCCTGGTTGCCTCACGAAGTTTTCCTTTTTAATAACATTCAATTTAAATTAGGATTCACAGATTCTAAAGCCCACAGGCCTTGAGCTGAATCTGAATATTTCCAGATTCCTTTTCCCTGCCAACTGCTATCACCTACAACAACTGTTAATTGTTTTTTAATTCGTTTACATATCTCTGCGAGCTCATGTGTTTGTCGATTTTAATTGAAGGTACCACCTGCCGTAGTTATTACATAGACGCAGCACGCGCAAGCATCCAATTAGAGTTTGATATCAATTGCTCTAATAGAAATTGCAGTTCGATTGTTCCTGCTCATTCGGTAGAACTACTTCAGGGAACAATTGCCGGTTTCAATGTATGTAATTCGTATGAAACATACTGATTACTGGTTAGTTTAAACTTTTTGCCTTCTGTGGTATTGGCTTGTATGTTACAATTTGGTGTGAATCAATAACTTTATGGTCATCGTTGTCATTATCCTCAGTTCCTTCATTAATATCTTGAGATGCAGGATCAGTGATAAACAAAAGGATTTTCTCATCTACATTTATTAAAGTCTACAAATATTGATTTTTATTTGAAACCATATCCTTGACCAAAATTGTATTTTAGCTAACACAACGTTAAGTATGCTGCATAATGTGTATACAGTGCCATAATGTATAAACTTTATTAGGCTTTATTTCACGCCAAAAATAATGGATCGATATTTTAATTATATTTTGACAATATCTTATTTTTGAGATCTCTCGGATATCTAATGTTTTAAGACACATTCGGTGTAAATCTGGTTAGGTAGCTTGATCTTCCCCTTAATATTCGAAAAAAAAAATGATGTTACTGTCTAGCCATTATAAACAAAGCCGTTTAGTACATCTCTTAAGCTTAATAATTTGCTAGTCGAAATCACAATAACAGTTTAGTACAAACAATCAATCCCTTTAAAGCAAACACTTCCACACTACCAAACTACTAAACCAAACAATACAATGCAATAGTACAATAGTTAAATGAAAACCTCAAAGCTGAAACGTATCTATTAGCCAAAGCATCAGTCTACATCCTCGCAGTTAACCTAACCAATCGGTGGATAATTTCCGTCGCTCCGTTCACTCGAGTTGAAATAATCTTTGACGGAGCGGAATTTGACTAGCGTATACCCAATACGCTAGTCAAATTATCTATTTGGCTGTGCGTTATTTCCGCAGTCTTATCTTAAATAGACATCTATTTATGTGGATATGTAATTCAATTTGGAAATTGTAATAAAATACTAAGTTGTGGAATAAATAGATAGAACAAGAGTCTTGGAATCACAGATCACATGCTTCTTTTTATATTTACTGGCAGGAAAATGTGACTGCTTACGAAAACATTCTTTACATGATTTTCAAATATATATAACGTCTACTACACTAGCGTGATCGACAAAGTGTTGTGATTATCGTAATCATAGAAGATTTTTATGCTCAGCATTAGGATTTTTTTATTGCATAGACACGGCAAACGAGCAAACAGATCACCTGATGGTGAGTAATCACTGCCGCCCATGAACATTCACAACGGTTGGAGCATGGTTATGTTACCATCCTATCAAATCGAGAGGAAGGAGGGAAGGAAAAAGAATGGGAAGAGGAAAGGGGTATTGGGTATCCAGCCTTACTCACCGAATGAGACGCAACAGCAAAGCTGTTACTTCACGTTAATATTTTGTGAGACAGTGGTAGTGCTCCAGACAACCTTGTCCATTTATACTGAGTCATGGTTGTCAACAGCGTGACTGTACCATTTTCAAAATATATAATGCCTTTTAGTTAATTTAAAGTTAGTAAAAGGTATGCACAGATTTAAAGAGGCTTCGATATTTCGAAACTACTAGTGCCGTAAAATACAATGAATGATGAAATAAATTAACGTACAACCAGCGTTCATTAATATCATAATATAAATTTATTACGAATAATTAATAGCATTTTAAATTATTTCTCACTCGTGCGCGAACACTTCTCGGTTATCTTAATTAATCCACTTACATTTATACTGATAACACGCGGTTTATTCTCTTCTTTTAAAAGATATTTCGAAAATGAAGGGCAGGTTGTTTTCGGCTGTAATATCTATTGTATTTTTTATTAGCGATTCCTTGGCGGGTAAGTATTTTGAATTCACTGTCTTTTCTTGTCTATGCGTGTCTGGTAGATACTGAGCTTGTTTTTAAATTTTGATAGTGGCTTGAATAAAAATAGTTCCAAACAAATCACTAACTACACGACTTATTAGAAGACGGCTGAAGTTCTATTTATAAATATGGAAACGATTGAGGTTCTTGTAGCGCTAACTATAAAGCTACTAGTAATATAGTAGCAATAAAAATACCAGCCTAACTAAAAAAGAAATAAGACCGAAAAAGCTTTAGACATACTAAAACAGACAAATAAAATATGGCCACGGTAACAAAGTAACCAGCAATTAATTAAGCTACAATGTAATATTCAGATCGATTAGCCAACAAGTTCACCCACAAATCTTAAAACTGGAATGGCCGATAAAAGTCCAACTTAAGACATCTATGCTGTTTGTGCTTCAATAAAATGACAATGTAATCAGGTATTAAACTTCGCGTCAGTTACAATGAAACTAAAGCCGTCAAATGCATTGGTAGTGGAAAAGGCGAATCTGATATCAAAATACTTTCTGAAGTCAGTATAGTATCATATACACTTGATAGCAAGTGCTTTAACCACATATCGTTTCTTAGAAAAGAAATGAGTTCCTCTTACCATTCGGAATATTTACGCCAATCTTCGGAATCTACAATTAATTTCCCACTAGTAAAATATAAATCTGTGAAGAGCTTAATCCCTAAGACCTTCCGGATGTAAGACAGAAACAGAATAGATGACAAGAAACAACCAAACACTACCCAGGTCTTTAATTAATCTAAAGTCTAAAATTGTTGCAGTTCCACCAGAAGCCTGCTTCGCCAACTTCAGATGGGACGACTGCGGCAAACCTCCTGTTCCAGTGATGTACTACTGGAAGCCTGGCTCCCGCTGCGAGGTCGGTCTCTGGCGCGGGTGCCTGCCCAATCTTAACATGTTCCAAGATGAGTACGAATGCGTGTCCACCTGCATCTTCACCATCAGAGCTATGCCTGAAGACTATCATAATTTGCTCAACGTGCCTGAAGAACAAAGCTTGGTGACTAGTCCGCCTGTTGAGACGCCAGCAGCGATCACTGAAGGTCAGAAGGACACTACTGTTGGACAACCAGCTGAGGGCACGACTATTGCTGCTGCTGATGGTGGTGGTGGTAATGGTACAGAACTTACTACAGCTAAAGGAGCTCCTGCTGCCGCCCCTACTACTGCTCCCGCTGCTGGTTAAGTAAGTAAGTAGTAAGGAAGCAGAAAATAAAAGTTATCCAAGATCCAACTGAAGTGTTTTTGTTCCTGATCAAGTAATTTTACGAAAAAAGTATTTATCGAAACTCATTAACATACCTATGCTGCCATATGTGTAAGTTCTACGTCGTTGAAATCGCCAGTGCATATCATTTTTTAATTCCAGAATTATTTTGCGTGTTTTTACTTGCATGTGCAGCTTCTGTAAGAAACTAATAAAAATCTCTTGATACTTTATATTAAGCAATTCATACCAAAACACAACAGTGATAATACATTGTTGGTGACATAGAAAAATTGAAAAAACTTATCTAGGCTTCGACCGAGGGACATGTCACCTCGAAAATATTTCAATTATAATGAGTTATAAAAAAGTACTGAACGCAGATAATCCTGAAGGTTTGCATGTTAATATCATTATATATTTTGACAGCCTTTAGCACTTCTGATATCCAGGACATAAGATGATCAGACACGTCACGGGATCAGGGCTCAAGACTATGTTTGTGACTATTAGAGACATTTATTTTGTTTCTATATATAGTACATATGTTATGGGCCAAGTGATTAATCGGGCATTATTCATCATGCCCGGGCAATATGAATAATGCCCAATAAGAGCGGGCAATGTGATTATAACCAATCAATTTATCACATTGCCCGGGCATTATGAATAATGCCAAGTGCCTTCTGGGCAGAGTGATGTAAAGCGAATCAAAATCAAAACAATGAGCCGAAGTAGTAGAATTTAGAATAAGGCAGCAGGAGGGGGTGGGTTGGGAGGAGTGGAGGGAGTGTCGCACCTCCCCTGGTACCACTCCCATGAAAAGGTAACGCACCATTCCTGAGAAATATCTATTATAGCAACCTAGCCCTTAAAACACTTGTTATCAATACAAATTAGCTTCTGCATCGTCTCCGGCGCTACGGGAAGTTCAGCCCCTTCGCCCTTGCGTAACAAAAGATAGGCAACTATTCTCACCTCAGCCGCTACGGCTCGTACGGTTGCCTATCCTTCGTTACAGCGGGCGGGGGCTGCTCTTCCTCCGCGCCTCCGGCTTTTTATATACACTCTAGGGTCGGTAGCCAAAAGACTACGTGAAGTCGGGGTGTTCCGAGTCGGTTTTGGGGCACAGTCGACCTAACTGATCCATAAAGTGGGTACACTAATTTTCTTCTGAAGATAATGTTTCGGACGTTAAAAAGCAACTAAACATAAGCAGATCAATTCAACCTATCTAATTTATGGGTCCATCGCAGATGCTACAATGCGGCAGCAGGTTAATCACACTGCCCGATCATCATGTAGCCATATTCATAATGCCGTGGCAATGTGATAAATAGGTGAGTTTAGATTGTAATTAATCACTTGGCCCAATATGGCTCGGCAATATTCATACTGCCCGGGCATTGTGAATACTGCCTGCATTAATCACTTGGCCCATAACACATACATTAATTAAAATAAGACACATCCAACAGTCGCATACATCTTTGAAGAATAAGCTGTACATATGACAAAAGAATGTTATAATTTCGCAATAAATGTTGTGCATTGTACGTAGCACAGATTAATTCGTTGGCTATCGGGCACAGATGTGCAAGATTTATTTCTATGAGGAGTGCGCAGTATGGACGCTGTGAAAAATAACGTGCCACTGTCCTGAGGGAAGGGATATGTTATCCTGTAATTGGTTAATAAATACTGTGAAGGTACTGTTAGTCCTTCGATGCTCCTTGAAATATAGATGGAGTTAGATGTGATTGGTGAATTTGGGAAAGTAAATTAGTATAATGGTTTCTTAGATTAACGCGAATGTTACACATTGAAATAAAACTATTATTTACGGATTTTATCGCGGATTTGGTTTAATTTTAAATTTGTTGAGTTCCCGACGTTTCGATTACTTTACAGCTTTCGTGGTCACGGGGCGTACAAAAAAATGTAAAATTAAACCAAATCCGCGATAAAGTCCGTAAATAATAGTTTTATTTCAAAGTAAATTAGTTTTTTTTATTGCTATGAATAGCGAGACGAACATATCATTCGCCTTATGGTAAGCTATAAGACAGTTCGTGGACAGTAGCAAAACCAAACAACGCGAGGAATTACAAAGCATTGCATGGTATTTCACTGCGGTCGTCATCCCGACACATAAGATGTTAGGTTTCAATGGGTCTAGTAATAAGTTACTCTGGCTAGAATGTTCGTCAAACCGGAATACAACAACGCATTTACATTGTTAAATAGATGGTGAGGTGGTACAGTCAGTAACATAAGTCGCTGAACACTTCACATTTTTTATAACATTTTTATGAATTAAAATTTGTACGTAATACTCTGTAGTCGTAAAATATAACTATGTAAAGGCATCTATACCGAGAAGTGCCATACGATATTGATACTAATTTTTATTTTGGATGATAAGACTATTCCAAATCTCGTGAATGTATAGCGACTTATGTTGCTGATTGTACCTACCAAGGCGGATTTTCACTTATGAGAGACCTTGAAATGAAACTATTCTTTACGGATTTTATGTGTGTTACGTGACCACGAAAGCTGTAAAGTAATCGAAACGTCGGGAAGTCAAAAATGTAAAAAATTAAACTAAATTCGCGATAAAATCCGTAAATAATAGTTTTATTTCAATGTGTAACATTCGCGTAAATCTAAGAAACCATTATATGAGAGACCTACCACGAGTAAAAGGAATGCGATGTTTTTTCATTGAATTATATCGATTAGCAATGATATTACACTTTTTTCAGGATTATCAGAGTAGTAGCTTAAGAATATTTATTCAAGAAATATGAAGATCTTTTAAGATTCCAAAAAATAGCTAAACGGTTTAGTGACAGCACGTGTTTACTGTTTTTGAACTATGACGTCTTGGGTTCGAATCCCCAGTTCCACTTTTATTTCAGATTTGTAGTTTAAACAGATAAAATTTAATTATATTAAGTATATTAAGTTGCGACAAATTATACTTCAAATACCGAAAGGCTCAGTCTTATCTTATTTGAGACAGCACTACTATCATCAAATAACGGCAGCCCCATTATAACGTCTGCCTAACCATCATAAGCACAGGCGTGAATATATAAATATATATGCGACAAATAAATACCTTGTATAAAGTTCAGAAAGTCTCTATCTCCATGTACATCCGTTTGGAGCAGAATTTTGAGAATATAAAAATATAGTACAAGCATTCTAAAGTTGTCGCTGGCGGGTACCGTCGCTACCGCGTCGTATACAACGATAAATCATACTACAAGATTTTACTACCACGGTGATGAGCGGAGCGGGGGCGGACGCGGGAGCGATTTTGTTGAAATAATATTGAAGCTTATGTTCTTGACATATCTATAATATAATTCAGAAAATGAATTTGTTTATTACGCTTTCACATCTTGGGAGCATAAGACATAAGATTGTACTTGTAAAGAAATATTGTTTGTTTTAGATCTATTTCATATTATATTGACTTATGAGATACGTGAGAGATACTTAATTTAGAAAAAAATTGTCACAATACATTTTCAAATATTCCATTATACTATGAAGTGCGTGCAATCACCACGCACTAAAACGGTGAAGGAAAACATCGTGAGGAAACCTGCATACCAGCGATTTATAAGAATTTCTATGGTATGTAAGTCCGCCAACCCGCACTAGGCCAAAGTGGTGGACTATATGGCCTAACCACTCTCAATCCTACTTTCGATTGTAGAGTAGGCCCGTGCCCTGCAAGTGGGACGTATATGGGCTGATACAATAATAAATTATACTATAATTGAAATTCTTCATCATAGAACAATAATTAAATTACATAAATAACCTTAGGCCTATTAATGTAATTTTAGGTATAAATTGTAGATTCAAATCTAGATACAAATTGTTATTATAATATTATAATTACATTTACGAAGTTTAATAACGAGTTCAATATATGTACATACCTTTGTGTAATTACGAGTGCGATGTAACATATTAATATAATGAAATGGCTAATTAATATATGAATTAACGTGTCTGAAATTCATGAGTTTATTTTGTAAATCTGTTTCTAGTCTAGACTTGACGTTAATGTATAACAGTGAATGGAGATTCTCTTTAAATGGTAATGGGAATAAAATTCTCTTTAAATGGTTATGTAACATTTTTTAACTAGCCGCGAAAATTCAAGAAACTTTTGCTTAATATTATAGAGCTGCTATTACATCTTACGATAGTAAGTGCAGTCAGGTGTACTGCAGTTTTGTAAATACATCAATCAAGCAAGATCGCCAATGACTTTAATTATTAAGGGCTGTTGTAAATTCGTACCAGCTTTAAATATGAACCTTAGTGGTTTTTTGACGCTGTTTTGATTTATGTGTTATTGTATTGTATTTAACTCAATAAATTAAAAAAATGTCTTCCGCTATCTTATACGGTCGTCGGTATCAAATTGGATTTGAATAACCTCAAAATTAATATTTTTCATAAACTCCGCACTCGCTTATACAATATATCCCCTATCGTAAACTCAAAGTATAGCTCCCTGCGCTCGATACGAGGACATTTTTCATAAAACAGCGCGTGTTTACATTGCGATACATTGTTTTATATAGTAGTGATATTAATGGATGTTTGACGGCTTGAACGATGACTCTGGCTTCATTTCCCGCTGGACGCTGGGTTGGGTAGCCATTACCAGAATATAAATGATGAAGAAATGACGAAATCGCGTATCTGGGTAGTAGTTTGGACATCAACAATCGTTTATTTTTTTATTTTAATCAATAGCGGGACGAGCTTGCAAATTGCTTGAACGTAAGCGAAAGATCGCTCATGGACAGTAGCAAGACCTAAAGGCACCATGAATAACAAAGCAATGCTTGGTATTCCACTGCGCTCGCCAGCCTGAGATATGATATGTTAAGTCTCAATATGTCCAGTAGTTATTCTGTCTACAATGTCCTTCAAATAGGAACATAATAGTGAATTCAGAGTGCATTTTATTCCATTAGACTTTAGAGGATATTTTTAATACGATACAATAAAGTAATGACAATAAGATTGATGGTAAATATAACGCGCACATATCACACACGAAACATTCACAAATGTTAGTTATATGTGTATAACTCACATTGGCCAAAAGAAAAATAAATATGCGTTTAAGTCGTAATTATTTACATACAAAAGCGTTATTACTTGAATAATTTCTACTACTAGAAATAATTATTCGTGCAAAATTAAAGGTAATGAAATATGAATACAGTCAGAATTTCTATAATACAGTTTGTTCTTTATTTAATTGCTTTCTTACCCTAATTAGTTTGAAGTAGTATTTGGTGTTACGTCAGTTGATAAAATTAACAACGCTGATAGACGGTTACAAAGTTTAGAATATAATTAGATTCTATGAACATCTTTTAAGTAGGCTGGCAGAATCGTAGAAAATAGTAGATCGGTAGAATTTTAGATCGATGGGTGACGACGTTTGGACGTAATAATGTTCAATCTTTATGGGTCCTGATGTGCACTTATCGGCTTCAATACGTGCTCTACAATTAACTATAAAAATAACAATTAATACAATTTTCTGAATTTTATGCCATACATACGTTTCATTACAGAGACATGGACCTCTTCTACAATTGAGAGGGATTAGGTCGTATTGTCCAACATGCTAGCCTAGTGCGGTTTGGTGGACTTTTACGTGCCATATAAATTCTTCCGAATCGCATGCATACTAATGCAGGTTTCCTCACGTTATTTTTCTTCACTGTAATAATACATGATGATTGACTATCTGTAGTGTAGTGTCATATATTATACCTTCTATATTATGTTTAGACTTGCTCTATGACTATTTTATATTGTATAAAATCCGTGTAACCCACTTTGTATTGGACTTAATAAATGTAAACTCTGATACGTTGACTACTTTTGTTTCTCGAAACACCCATCCTTACATGGCGACCACCGTATACAAGTTGGTACGCGCGTGTGGTCGGTTACAAAACAGGCCAAACCATACACTCGCAAGATGACGAACAAACTCTTCAACTAATTTGAATCTAAAACTATAAGAAGCATAATACGATTAACATTAGAATAATATTTTGACATCCTCTGTGGCAGATAATTAAGAATCCGACTACAAAAATGAAGTCACTGATTTGATCCTTGCATCGAATCCAATGATTCTGAGACACACATACTATCTACGATTTATGACACCTTAAAGTATTTTGTAGTTTTTGATATCCATGACAAAAAATAACTCACAGTAAGTGATATCCACGCTACAAGAAATAACATCTTACATTAACATTTAATTAAGTATTCAAAATCTCTAGTCTAGAACATTATTCTCTACACCCTAGCAACCCCCAGACATATAAATCATATCCCGTCGGTTTACGAGGGGTAGAAGGCGTGAGGTCTCCTTGTCCACTGGTCTCGTATAGTGTGAAATATTGAGACTGCGCGAATTCAGAAAATTGATTTATGTTCTGTAAAGTCTTTGTATGCAAGTGAGCTTGAGACATCTAGATTCTACACAATGGGGGAGTGCTGAGGCTCTGTAATCCTGTATGGGTGTAAATTAGATTACAGGTTCTAAAGGCCTATCATAGATATATGATCTTGCCATTAAATTCCAAAACTTACCGGCAGTTATATTAGAAAGAAGAAAGAAAGAAAGAACTGTTTTATTCATGACAGCACAGTATACAATACAATGCACTTAGATTATATACTCGTCTAGATGACACATCACACCTCACCGCGCGGCTCAAAAAAAGTCTACCAAATTTGGTAGACTCGCTTCTCACGTACGTCAGTGTCATTTGAACTACATATGGATAACGTTCTCCCGAAAAATAATTAATTATGCTGGTTTGTGCTGTCGAATTGTATCGCAATTGTGTGGGAAAACTGTATAATAATACCAATATAACTTTCTATCGGTAACATTATTGTTAAACCACTATTATTTGAAGAAAACATGAACTTTTAATTCATTATTTTGAAGATGAGTTTCATTGGCCAGTGTTGTCAATTTATTACTAGGAAAATTTGTTGAAACTCTGGGAGAAACTATAAAACACAAATATCATTACATAATATTTCGATCAGAATAACAACAAGAAGAATGGCATTATTTATTGAATGAGTAAATAAAACTTACCTACACGATATTAATGAAACCCACGACGACATGCACTTCATAGTAATTTTATTAATTCTTTGCCTTGCATGTACCATTCAAAATTTCATAAACGGGTTACTGCTATTGTCATCTTTGAAGAAACAGCGAGAACTTATTCAAGGTCCTAATAATATTTTTAGACGTCCTACGGATTCCGTACTAGCAAATTGCTGGAGAGACATTACACAGCGGAAACGAAAAGACCATTCGTAGCCTCACATGACTTCAGTTGTGTGTTCCGAACATTTTACTTATGATGATTTATGTTTTACATAAATACAGAAATCAGATAACAGCCCAGGCAATAAATCCAAAGAGTTAATTCTATTCGGAAACAAACACTAGGAGATGGGTTTAGATCTTTATTGTTTTTACTAAAATGCGTTATAAATATAATTAATAGTATGATTACTTTAAATAAAGAAAAAATATTTTATTTAACCTATTTTGTATATCAAATAATGGGGAAAAGTTAAGTTAATAATCTGGAGTAGGCATCCCTAAACACACACACCTTGACAGTTGGATTACAATAATTACACGACCCGTACTCACACATATCAACGAAAGTGAGGACACTTTTAGCGCATCGTTTGTTGACATTGCTCAATCTAGAAGAGTATATAATCTAAGACAATGCAGGACAGAACACATATTGGATTAAAGATTACTTAATTATAAAAGTTAAACAGCAAATAACAAGTAATATAACACAACTAATTAGAAACTAAATTAATAACGTGTGTCTGTATTGATCGCAGCCAATATTCCAGTGCTGTCATAAAAAGGTTAGAGTTCAGCATAATGCTGTGGAAGTATCCACAACGCTGATTTTCAACTCAAACCTCAGATGACGCACAGTTGTAACTTGTAATTCAACAAAAATTATATCCAAACACTAGAACAAAACATAATATTACAAATAATAACAAAACTAACGTACATGATTAATATTTAAAAAATAACAAAAAAAAATTTTAACAAAACAATTCAATTAGTTTAGTAAGTAGAGGCAAAAAAAAAAGAAAAAAAGAAATGCAAGTTGAGAACGTTTGCAAAAACAGATAAGTCTAGGGTAGACCACATAGTTCGCTCAATACTCCTGACACCAGCTCCTAATAGCCAGTCTTCTGCTACTCGAGTAGATATTTCTTCACATGGCTTTTAAAACCAAACTTACATTGGAGTTTATGTAACGGTGGTGGTAATGAATTCCAGCACTTCGTGGCAGCGAAGCGAAAACTACCACGAAATGCAGCAGAGTGATGTCGCGGAGTACTCAGCAGGTATGTGGATACTCGAGTTTTATAGGCGTGGCGTTCATGAGCCCACACTAACTTTCCAAACAGGTAGTGTGGCTTCTGTGATTTGACTAAACCAAACATTAGGGCTGCAAGATGCAAATGTCTACGATGTTTCATATTTAATATGCTGTGTTGGTTTAGAAAAGGCGTAATATGACTTCTAGGTGGCACTTGGAAGCAGAAACGCGCACAGGCATTTTGCACTCTCTGTACAAGTCGTGACGTGTTGGATAAAATGCGTGGACCATAAACAGAATCTGCATAATTAAACTTCGAGAGAACAAGTGTATCCGTTAGAAGGATTCGAAGTTCGATACTTAAATAATTCCTTATTTTGTACAAAACCTTTAGGCGATAAAGGCAATTTCTGGCGCATTCCGATATATGTTGATGAAATCTTAGTTGTTCATCAAAAATGAGACCAAGATTTCGCGTTTCGCAAACCCTCTGAATTCTTTCACCACCGATTACCAATGAAGGATTGAATACTACAGTGTTATCAATTTGATGCTTAGAACCTAAAATCATATATTTTGTCTTTTTCGCATTCAAAAGTAACGAATTTGATATAGCCCAGGCCTGAACTCTTTCCAGGTCATCATTTATATTGTCGATTGCTGAACATGTATCCTTCGGATGAAAAGATAAATATAACTGGATGTCGTCAGCATACATATGAAATTTGCAATAACGAATGGTCTTAATTATATCTGCACTGTAATAGTAACTAAATAGTAATGGCCCAAGTATTGACCCTTGCGGTACTCCTCGAGTCACTTTACATATGTCCGAGCGCAGAGAGTCACCATTATGTTTTTTTATTTCTACAAGTTGTGTTCGATTAGTTAGGTATGAATTGAACCACCTTATTGTATCGTGATGGAAGCCATAATAACTTAATTTGGAAAGAAGTAGACATATATTAATGGAATCCAATGCACGGGAGAAATCTAGTAACACCAAAATAGTAGCCATCCCTTTGTCCTGAGCTGCAATTATAATTATACCGGGTATCTCAAGACTGCTACCGAAAACGAAGCCGGGTGGTAGTTTTAGTGACTACAAACACAATGCAACTAAAAATTTTGCTAAGAAACGCGACAATTATTTTTTATGATTTTTTAAATATCTTCATTTTTGGGTGGTAAATCCATAGCTTTTGCTAAAATAATAATTTAAACTCTTTTATACCTTAGATTATTTATAAATAAAAGGGTATACACTATTATTTTAGGAAAAAAATTATTTACCACCCAAATATGGTCATAGGAAAAAAATAACAAAAAAAAATTGTCGCTTTTTTTTTGCAACTTTTTCTGTTGCATTGTGTCTGAAGTCGCTTAAACTACCACCCGGCTTCGTTTTCGGTAGCAGTCTTGATATACCCTGTATATTAGGACATATGTAAGTATGAATTACAGGAAAATAGTTTTAATTCTGTATTTTTTCTGCTGCTCTTACGTGCTATGTGGCCTTGCTTACCTTTTGTTGCTGTTATTTCATCTTAACTAAAAGTATAAAGAGACAAGATTTTATTGTTTGTTTGCCTCTGATGGGCTCAGAAATTAAGATGCCGATTTAAAAAAATATTTCATCATTAGAATCCTAAACTGTACCTGATAAACAAAGGCAACATATTTTCAAAAAGGGATTCAATTCGAGATTTTTTTCAAAAAGTGTATCTGCATTTAGGCGGAGCCTTACTGGGCCGCTAATTTACCATCATTCAGAAACATAAGCTTCAACGATTGAAACATACGTTCGAAGTTGATTAATACTCATCGCGTCGTATCGTAGATTCGGGTATTACAAGAACATTCCAGTACTTCAACACTAATATTTCCCAAAAATTTAAGTTAATACCATAGTTCTTAACTCTACGATGGTTTATTTGGCCATCAATACCCTATCACTCTGACGCGCCATTACAACAGCTATGATTCATTATATCGATCCGTCCTAGCTTCCCCTTCTAACCGACTGCAACACAGAAGCAGTGTTACGAACTCAACGTTGGTCAGCGTTCATTACCCACCAGTTAAGAGTCGGCATAATTTATTCATAGCTTCAGCTTTAAAAACTTTGCTCGTTAACCACCGCCTGTCGGGATAGTGGCGATAAGAACTCCCACAGATTTTCATTTAGTATTAGGGCCTTGGCAAGTTCTGTAAGGGGGTTTTAATGCAAGAAATTAGGATTTAAACTCTTGTAATAGTAATTGAAAATAGTAGCGATAGAATGCGTAGTACCGTCTTGCTTTTTGGGAGTTGAATGATATTGTGGGAACGTAAGTCGGTCGGTAACGTATCTAAAAGTTTCAAATTTTAGGGTCAAGAGATTCGCTTTGTGTGAGTTTTCGA
Source organism: Hyles vespertilio (assembly GCA_009982885.2). Classification (NCBI taxonomy): domain Eukaryota; kingdom Metazoa; phylum Arthropoda; class Insecta; order Lepidoptera; family Sphingidae; genus Hyles; species Hyles vespertilio. The sequence goes on from CM042807.1 coordinate 22,585,210, forward strand.
AGTTTTAGAATTGATTATTCTCTTTATCTGATTTCCAAAGGGAAACTTGGTTGTTAATATTATAGTACTTTTTTAACTGACTTAATGCCAGAGGAATCTTTACCAGCCTATTATGAGAGCGTGGTCTACTTTTTTTTACTGGTGGTAGGACTCTCATATGTGAGAAGCCGCCTGGGTAGGTACCACCGCAATGTGAATTTTTCCTACCAAATAGCAGTGTAAATGCACAGTTGTGTTGAGACCTAACATATTATTTCTCAGGATGGCGAGCGCAGTGGAATACCAAGCTTTACAATTCATGGTGTTGTAGGTTTTGCTACTATCCATGAGCTTTTGTATCGTTTACCATCGGGAGAATGGAATGCTCATTCATTGAAAAAACAAAGGCCCGAGTTCTTTTTTATCGTCTACCGGTACAATTACGCTAATATACCAGTAACTGGACATACATAAGCCGGATTCTAAAAGCGAAACCACTTGCCTGGATCCCCATAATAGATATCCCACCAGGATTTAAGATGGTCGCGCTCGGTCGATGGGAGTATATGCATACAAAAAAACCAAGATGTGTCAATAACGTGAGAAAATTTACATTATCTAGAAAATATAAATATAAGTTTGTATGCTTTCTCTAGCTACAAATAGCTTAAATTCACATCAGTTACTTTAGAATCAAACATTGAAAGTGAAGTATTCCTACGTAAGTGGTGCTCGCGCTTCAGTATATCTCTAGTGGGGCGTTATTGAAATTAGTCGTCATTTGCAACAATTTCGAAAATGCTTCCTTGTATGATAACGGAAAGTTTAATAAAAATAAAGATAACATTTTTGTCACCGTTTAGACGAAATTTAATAAAAAAGTTACTTTAATATTTATTTTATTGCAATTTTCACAGCAATCTTTTTGCAACTCCAAATGTACTGAAGGACCTATCCTTTGTATTTAAATTAATGAATCAAAACAAACTTTTAAGACAAAATAATATGCCATTACGTTAATTCATTACCACTTTCCACTAATCCACATACCAATCTCATCCAAATTTAAATCGTAAATGCATATTTATTTAAATATGAGTTTATAATAAATACTGGATGTCGCGTCCGCAAAATCGCCGATTGCGGTGGCAGCGGCCGCAGTTCGGGGAGAGATGAGCGAGGCTGGCAAAGCACGAGGCAATGACCTGTGGTCTAGGTTATTTTTTAATTAATATGTTTTGACATACTAATTATGCAAGAAACAACAACAAAAAATAAGGAGTTGTATTTTTCCAACAGGTCGATCTGGAGATCCTTGGCAGGCCTATCTTCGGCAGTGAATTTCCTATGGCTGAGATGATGATGATAATGATTTTATTTAGTTATAAAATAGGTAGACTGCCTCGGTGGCGTAGTTGTACTACGGTACGGTTATAAAGCTGAGGTCTCGGGTTCGAATCCTGGGTTGGGCAAAGTGATATTGGATTTTTCTATTCAGTATCAGCCCAGAGTCAGGAATTTGTGCCCGATATGGCGATAGGCTCGCCACCTATCACATTGTGGGACGGAACATACAAGGCGAAATGTGGGTGCCCTCGCACCTCTGCCTACCCCTTCTGGGAACAAGGCGTGAGTTTATGTATGTATGTATAAAATAGGTATATTGAACTGTTGTTGCTTTCTGATGTTATATTATTTTTTATAAAGTTTCAAAATGAGGAGGTTGGTTGCTTCATTCGTTTGTATGTTTGATATAAGTTCACGTATAACTTTTCTGCTTGAACCATTTTGGTGGTACATTCTGCGTTTGTGTACTTCGCTTTTTGGATATATGTAAGTTATAAGGAAAGTCAATCAAGTTAATCAAGAAATTGCCTAAAGCAATGAGACAGGTGTTATAATACAAACTTGTACGTTTTTTTGGAAACTTTTTATTTCACTAGTGTACCTTTAAGTACAATAAATAAATACTTTGTATTGAATTATTGTTCCGTAGCACTGACGAACCGTTCAAATTGTTGTCATTAAAATCAATTTTCACTTGTTTGAAAATTATTCTGTGACTATCAAATTCCTAACAAAATACATCCCAGAAATTTATCATTTATCCAAACTACCTAACCGCATAGCCAAACAGCACTGTATCTAAAATGCACTTTAACAAATACTAAGACAGTTAACGTTAAAATGTTTAACTAACCAACGCTAAGTTATGGCGTCTTCAAAATTGCATTGCAATTGAGATGGTGCACCAAGTTTCAACTGAAGTTCAGTCTAAGTTGCACGTACTTATATTAAATCTTGCTGGATTAATGTCGGCTTCTTTGCCTGTCAGCGCCGGGATATTCAATTTATATAAATTCTTGGGGCATTACTGTGTATCTAGCTGTTGAACCAACATGGGGTGGAGTTTGGTTGTTCGTAATTATGAAGATATTAGGGGGTGCTTTGAATGTCTTCAATAACAATATTTACTGGTTAGGATACAAATGGTGTTCTTTTTCTAACTATTATCACGTCAAGGGTAATGGTACGCCAATACCAGATTTAATTATTAATTCTATTTAATCCTCCAAAAAACATCTAAAAAGTGGTAGCCTCACGCTGCACTGTTGACAGTTGCGACTCCTCATGAATGGGCAGTCTCGTCCGCGGCGGTACCACTGTCTCATAGGTGACATTTCGTTCAGTGAGTGAGAAGTCCGGATTCCCAATACCATTTCACTCTTCTTTTTTTATTTCTCTGAATGGCGAGACGAGCTTGCAGTTCGCCTGATGTTAAGCGATACGACCGTTCATAAATAGTAGCAAAACTAAATAACACCTTGAATTACAAAGTCTCAATATATCCACTAGTAACTCTGTATTTGTCTCCACTCATCTTTTTTTCATTCCCGCTGCCCTTTCAATTTAATGGGCTGGCAACACAACCATGGTCCAAGCGTTATGGATGTTTATAATGGGACTTACCATAATGTGTCCCGATTGTTTATTTCTCGGACCAAGGCAATACAAAAATAACCTTTATTTGCTTAGCGTTAAAAGAATCAATATTTATTTTATCAAAATTAACCGAGGTTTTCAATAAAATTAAATTGCTAGCGTGAAATAAACACAGTAACAATGATATTGCAGCTATTAAACGACATCGTAATAGACTGAGGTCGCGTGAACTACACTAATCTTGGGGTACAAAGGAAATGCACTGCTCGAGTATGTTCTCTGTAAGTCAAACCTAAGTGTTGCCAGTTGGAAAACAGATATTTGCTCAAGAAAAAAAAAATATATGACATATACAGTAAAATAATAGAAAAGTGTTTAAGATCTTGCAGTTGATTTTTTTAATATAAGTCCTACAAAATATTACATAGTAGATCTGATTTTGAGTGAATTATATCACACATATACATCTGGGAAACGGTAAAGGTGATCGTATGGTACTGGAGGATAATTCATAGAAATGGTGCAATGAAACGTCTGGGAATCTAATTTGCTCAATGTCCGGAACTCTTACTGCTTATATCCAATACAAAGGCAAATTTAGTTTATATAAGGTTTATATAATATTCTACAGATTTGAATAGAAAAGCCAGTTTTTGCTTAACTGACTCAATCGTCTATAATAGAAATACAAAAAAATTCCTACATTTTATGTCACTACTAGCACCGAAAATCATAAACCAGAATTAATTCACAAAAAAAAAACGCACACCAACCGATTTCCATAAATTATTGGTATTTTTATGCGCTGGTAACACTGCACGGGATATGCCGAAACACTTGTGCTCTGTAACGGCCCGCATAATTCATTTTTATTGCCAACCTAGTGTGATACACTGGTTACTACATACACTCCCAGTTTTGTTCCAGAGCTTTTGGGGTAAGTGTCTAAATGTCTAGCGCAGTCTTTGTTATTGGTAGTGTTAAATGTTTATTTGGTAAATTATTGGCTGTTTCCTACAGGTCGCTATTGAAATTGTTGGTTTATGTGGTGTTTTTCTTCTGTAAGGGATGATGTTTGGTTGGGTATGATGATGATGAATAAAATTTAATTAAAAAATACATGATATTGTTTTTTATACTCGTTACCATGAAAAGCCTCCGTGGCGCAGTTGGTTGGACGCCGGTTGTAAAACGAGAGGTTGATGATGATTTGATCCCCGCGCCCAAATAAATATTTGTTATTTGTTTCGTGACTGAGCGTCTGTAAGACCCAAAAGTATCTCGTCGTTTCTAATACCCAAGACACAAGACTCAACCTTAGTGTGGAGTCAGGATGATGTATTTGACTTTTGGGTGTATTTATTTATTTGTGAAGGTCCTGGCACTTTAAACTAAGAATGTGATTTATAACGAGCCGGCGAAAACAAAAATTAGAAGTGAAATATTGATATAATGACACCTGATGTTATTTACAGTGCAATCTAATTAGAGTGTCGACCGGGGATGGATCTATTGCCAGCGGATATAAATATGTTTGCCTGCTTTAAATCGAATATACACAGTTTGAAACGCAAAAGCGACATAACTGCAGGGACCATGATAGTGGAGTTGCCAATATAGTGTCACTATAAGTTGAAAACTGTGAAGGACAACATCGTGAGGAAGCCTGCATACCATATCGATTTCCATTCGATTTCATTTCGATAAGTAAGTCCGCCAACCCGCACTAGGCCAGCGTGGTGGACTATATGGCCTAACCACTCTCAATCGTACTCTCGATTGTAGAGGGGGTTCGTGCCCTGCAGTGGGACGTATTTGGCCTGATACGTACATAAGTATACACTGCTGTAGATCACTCTTACTTCCGTATTCACAAACAATACTTTACTTAGTGCTAGACAAATTATGCTACTCTAAGCAAGGCCAGTAACGTCCGGCTATTTTCGAGCATCGAGCTATTTTACCTGAGGGTCGCTGTAAGTGAACGCATAGATTGACCCATCACTCAAGTATTTTTGAATTGGCGATTCTGTGCATTAGGTTGCACTACGCGTCCTCATAGTATTTTTGTAAATACGGGGGTAAATCAAGTTATCTCATCTCTACTCTCCCGTATTAAAAATAGTCACAACAACAAATGCTATTCAATTTAAACTTAACATCAAAAAATATGAACGTAAATTTATGAACGTATCACAAAATAAACAAAAATATTATTATAAAAATATTTTCACTATACGCCAGTAGCACGGATGCTGCGCGTGACGCGGCTGGGCGGCGGCTTGCGGTCGAGGACATTCGAGTCCTGTTCGTGACGTTTGTCCCGCTGTATTGTGCTGTTTATTGGCGATTTTATGATTTTCTAATAGTATTTTTGATTCGGGTATTTTTAGATTAACTCTAGTAAATGTATTTAGTAGATTTTATTAAAAATCTTAAATCGGAAACAGCACTCAAAATTATGTATTGCAAAGGTGAGTAAAAACGAGCAGGGATTTAGTAGGAAGATTATTTGTTATTATACTTTTGAGTATCATGCATAATTTTTAATGGGCATAATAATAATGTGTTGACTTTATAAAGCATGAGATCATGACTAAAAACAAAAAAATATATATAAATGATACTCCTAAATAAACCAAATCTTACTCAATTGGAATTTTCGATATTCTACAAGTTCCTATTTATCTAGACTCTTAACCCTAAAACATCAAAAAAAAAAACAGTTGGCCAATTTAACTTCAATACTTAACAAGAACAGAAAGGTACTTTCGAGCCTGGTGTCACAACTGGGCTACAAGCTTCCACTACAAGGAACTAGAACTCCTGGGCAGTATAGAGGAACCCTAGACAAACACGTTGTGTATTGCGGACATGTCTAGAGATTGTGTCCGTTGTCACACGATACGGGTTGACAAACTAAGCTAAAGTTTGAATCATGATGACATGGTGGCGACCGCCGACCCTAGTACAGTGGACAATTTGTCACAAAAGTAGGTCGTATTTAACCTTCGGCCTGTGATATACGAATTTAGTATATACATAAACTCACGTCTTTTACCCAGAAGGGGTAAGCAGAGATAACAATTAGGATATCCAGGTTCTGCCTGGTGTGTTCCGCCTCACGATGTGATAGGGGCGAGCCCATCGCGTATGAATTTGATACGATTAGCATGATTCTGTGAGGATGTGATTGGATTTTGCACACGTATTATCAGGCACATCACACATACTTAAAATCATGCCTTTTTCCCAGAAGGGGAAGACAGAGGTGCAGCCATGACACCCACGTTTTCCTTGTGTGTTTCGTCCCACGATGTGATAGGTGCGAGTCTATCGTGTACGAATTTGATAAAGTTAGTATGATTGTGTGAGGGCTTGATTGGATTGTACCACATTTATTATCAAGTAGTTATTTGTCGTGCCGGAAAAAATCTTCATAATTATGTCAACTGGTGTGAGTGTTTGAAACCGAAATGTTATTTTTAATTTTTTAATTTAAATAATAAGATACAACATGTAGTTACATGTAGTGGATTAAGCGAAAGGAATATGTCAGGATCGAGCAAAGTCGCCACTTTTCTCAGCTTTACTATGGGATACCGGCGTGATGATTGTATGTATATAGTTACACCTTGTTCTAATCATTTCTTCGTAATAAAACAATAAGGCCCAATCGCACAAACTAACTTTGCCCCTAACTTAGACATTGAAAACAATTTCAAATACATCTCAAAGGAATGCCGATGACATTGTAAAAAAATTAAGTTATATTCGAAGTAAGTTTATGCAACTGAGCCCTAATATTTATTAGGATTCAAAAACATATATATGCTGTCTTTATCAATTCTATATCTAATCATCTTCGCTCATCCTACCACCTCTACGCAGATGATTTACAACTTTATTCTCAGGCACCTCTTGACAAGGTTATTGAGGCGATTCATAATTTAAACAGCGACATCCAACTCATGGCTTAAAAATTAACCCCTCCAAAACACAGGCTATTATTATCGGTAGCCCCAGAACGACTTCTAAACTTGATAGGGACCAACTACCACTTCTAATCTGTGATGGTATGGATGGTGCGATGGTGTCCCTTATAGTGACATAGTAAAAAACCTTGGTCTATTTCTGGACAAGTCCTTTACCTGGGGTCCGCAGCTTAAGGAACTCAGCCGCAAATTGTTCGCCTCGGCAAAGTCCTTGCGTAGATTACACAACCTTCTACCTGTTGCCACCAAGATTTCATTAGCGCAAACCCTCCTTCTCCCTATCCTTGATTATGCCGATGTCAGCTATCCAGATCTCACCGAGGACCAACTTAATAAACTTGAGCGCCTTCAAAACTTTTTGTATTAGATTCATATTTGGTTTACGCAAATATGATCATGTTTCGGAGTTCCGTGCTAAGCTCAAGTGGTTGCCCATACGACTTCGTCGGAATGCTCATATTCTCTTTCTTCTGTACAATATATTGTTTAATCCTCTTACCCCCTCTTACCTCAAAGATCGATTTGTATTTCTCCGCGACTCACATACTAGATCCCTACGGTCGTCAGAATTTGGAGTTGAGAATGCCCGTGCACACCACCACTTTCATGGACAAATCGTTTACTGTTAAGGCTGTTAGATTATGGAACGCATTACCAGTTGTGGTAAGACGGGCACGATCACTATCATCATTCAAAAAACTTGTCAAAGATTATTTATTACCTTTCTCACTGAACTGACACATTGATGTGGGTAGCTTTCCTATTTGCATCTCTGGAACTTTATTTATTCTATATATATAAAAATGAATTGCTGTTCGTTAGTCTCGCTAAAACTCGAGAACGGCTGAACGGATTTATCTTATCTTGGACTTGAAATGTTCATGGAGGTCTAGGGAAGGTATAAACGGTGAGAAAAAATGGAAAAATTGTGAGGAAAAGCCAATTTTTTAATTGTTCAAGCGTGATGCGTGCAGCCAATATAGGATGATCTTTGTTTGGTTGACGGGAGAGGTAAACGACGGTCAAGCTTAAACTACCAACCAACGTAAAATGATCTATCTTTCCATTGTCTTTCACAGACGGCTGACGAAATAGAACAAAATTCAAAAAATGTGTACATTGTGTATATAATATCTAGATATGGCGTCTTTCGCGAAATTTGTTAAATGCTAAATAAAATGATGTCCATATCTACAAAAATAGCTCATAGTTTTTTGGGAGTATTGCAAGAGTTTTAAACAAGATATACTCTATCGAAGCGTTTTGCCGAAGTACACCAAAATATATGTAATTATAATTTATCGTTTTCATAAAGGACATTGTTTTTTGAATTGATACCTTTAGATGCGTTGGGGGACAAATTTAAATTCTGCATTAGTATTGTATTCAGACTCAAGAATAATAAAAGTATTGGTACGTTGATGCCGCATCTAGACATTATAATGAAACGATATGCAGTTTTATATTTTTAAATATTTGTTTTATTACTTACGTCACCTGGTAAGGCAGTATGAAGGTTTTATTGATTTGTATATGTATAGATAGTCTTCTCAAATAAATAAAAGTAATTCACAGAAGCGCGTGGTTGCCCGTTGGTAACAGGGCCCAGGGCACACCTCAGACTTTTCGGAGTAATTTATACGTGAAATAAGATCCGCCAACCCGCACTAAGCCAGCGGGGTGGACTATAATATGACCTAATATAATAACAGCACTATTTGTCTCCGGAAGGAAAAACGAAACATGTTGTTCATTACAATGCAATAAAATAATTAGGTATTAAAATCTTAGACTAGACAGTATTGATGACAAAAAATGTGGCTATACAAGGTTCACCGGGTCAGCTATCATATACTTATATTAATTGATTTTAATGTATGTCGTCGGAGTAGTAACAGTGTTATAATATCTCCGTAGCAAAATAAAGATTTAAATCTGGAGAGATGGGATGGAATAGAATATAAGGTGGACAAAATGGGACAGAAGAATAGGTATAGGACGGGATTGGATAAGCAGTTTAACGGCATAACAGAACGGCAGTCATGTTGCTTTTAAATAAAATATAGACTGGCATCTGTATTTGCACCCGGGTGAAGCCGGGCCGGGCCGCTAGTTATATATATTTATATATTATGTATATATGTATTTTCTGATGTATGTATTCTTATGATCTTATATATGTATGTATATATTTATGTATATGTTTATATTACATAATATGAGTATTAATGACTTTTATTACTTGTAATTTTTAAAATTATTTTAATTAGTATTTTGCAAATCTTTTCCCTTTCTAGGTAGGTTCTATCCTTTACACTTTTAACTGCCCTCTGTTTATCCTATTCTTAAATCCATCCCATGGTTGTCTGTAAGACATTGCCTTTCGGCGATAAGACCGCCAATTGTACTTTTTATATATGTAATTTCTCTCTGTATTTGTTGTCTTTTTGTGCAATAAAGTGTAATTAAATAAATAAATAAATAAAATATTGTAAGCCTTTACAATGGTGTACAATTACCATATTTAGTGCATTTAGTTCCACACAAATAAGAATGCTAACTAAATCCATCGTTAATTATTTTCAATAATCATCACACCCCATTCGTTTTAGCCAGATCCACTATTTAAACACTTTATTTACTAGAATTAATCAACTAATCTGCGGTACACTTTAATTGAATTCACCGTGTATTGCTTCTAATTATTATCAATTTCTAGACCTGACAGTCCATTTTTACTGGATTTGGGTTTCAATTAGCAAATTTGACTTGTGGTATGACATCATTCCTTACCTTTTACGTTTCAAGACGAAAATTAAGTCAAATGACTTAACATCTATGTCTCAGGATTGCGAGCGCAGTGGAATGCCAAGCATTGCTTTATTTATTGCTTATTTCATGAGTGGTCGTATCGCTTACGATCAAGCGAATAACATACTCATCTCACAATTTTTTGCAATAAAAAATTGCAGGAAATTTTGTGGCAAAAAATTGAAGAAAAACAAGATGCCGTATCGTCCAACACTGGACCAACACTCGACCAACAATCAGGCTGTTGTCTTAGGGAAATCGTCCCGATCGAAGACAACACTCGCCCTGTCCCGTTTGTTTTCACACAAAGCTTTGTGTACCAAAACGATCCATTCTCAACTATTACTGGTGCGGAATTGGATTCGTCTGTCGATGCCATTGTTTGTTGTTCAGATGACGTTCAGCTATGGGCCTTTGTAATCTTGAGGTTTGAGTGGCGTAAAGGATGGTTGAATGCTGGCTTGACTGACCGTGTACAATGACGAAAATGAGTTATGTAAATATCATAATTTATAATTGGCAATTTTTTGTATTGCTATGAATGTGAGTCTTGCATGCCATATCCCGGATGGTAAGTTATACTGCTGCTCATGGACAGTAGCAAAACCAAAAACACGTTTTAAAGAAAGCAACTCTTGGCATTCCACTGCACTCGCCATCCAGATAAATGTGAAGTCTCAATATGTCCAGTAGTTACTCTGGCTACAATGTTTTTCAAACAGGAATTCAACAGTGCATTTACACTGATATTTGGAAGGAGAAATAGAAATTAGTGTTACCTACCCAGGCGGCTTCTCATATATCTGAGACCTACTGCCAGTATACACATATCCACATATCTTATATTAATCGTAACTTTGTAATCAAGATATTAAATACAATTTTATAGATCACAGTTCACCTGTAAATTTAGCATTTTAATATTACATGTGACGGCAATTCACTTAATAGTACGTTTTTTTTTATCAGCCTTATACGTCCCACTGCAGGGCACGGGCCTCCTCTACAATTCAGAGTACGAGAATTCGAGAGTTCTACGATTGAGAGTGGTTAGGCCATGTTCTCCACCACGCTGGCCTAATGCTGGTTGGGATAGTACGAATATTATAATCAAAATAGAAAACATACAGTCGAATTAAGAACCTCCTTTTTTTTAAGTCGGTTAAAAACTACCAGTTACAGTAGGACAGTAAAAATGTGTCTACTCAAAACCGGCTTTAAGCAAGTCAATGATCTAAATTCTAAAGTTACACCCGACCTGAATCGAATCTAAGTTTCCGCGCATATAAAAAACCCGATAATACATTTAATAACAAAAAAAACATCGCGCTTACAACAATACGAGTTAAATAATGAATCATATAACACGCTTTACAACAGGGGAGATGTAAGGGCTGATACAATGGTATTAACATAACGAAGGAGCCAGTCATGCGTTCTTATCTACAGTTGGGTTCGATTCCCGTTTGGGCATACACGCGTTTGGGAAAGTCGAATAGGAGCGTCGTTTGAAAAATGTTGGCGTGTGCTGGTGACATTTGTTGAGGGATGTTTTGATGTTTTAGCAGCTTGGGATTAATATTATTTTTAAATAGGGGAAAAATATTTTTTATGTTTTTCATAATAAAAATCGGCGGGGCAAAGTGGTTAGGCCATATTGTTCACAATGCTGGCTAGTTCGGGTTGGCGAACGTTACATATCATAGAAACTTTAACATTACTTTCGCTTTAGTATACAGGTATTCTCTATAGAATAGTATGTAAACTTGTTCAGTTATATTTTTTATGTTATTAGTAGCATGTAACCTTTTATTGTTCCTTTTCAATGAACATACTTATTAATTTAGATTTAACCACGGGATAAAACAACGTGCTTTTCACTGAATGGACGACAGGAAGGAAGGAAATAAGTTATTTATTGTAAAGCTAAAAGAATAGATCATTAGAATTGAAAATGTCATACAGTTTGACGTGTACATAGATGGCGTCACTAGTATTTAAACGACACTTATTAATCTATTTTGAGAATACTAATTACAACAAATACATCTCTACCCAAATAATGGTCATATACCGGGTATATCAAGACTGCTACCGAAAACAAAGCCAGGTGGTAGTTTTAGTGACTACAAACATGATGCAACAAAAAATTTCGCAAAGAAACGCGACAGTTTTTTTTATTCTTTTGTAAATATCGTCCAGTTTGGGTGGTAAATCCATAGTTTCTGCTAATATAAAAATTTATAGCCTTGCGTACCATAGCGTCTTTACAAATAAAAGGGTGTACACTATTATTTAAGAAAAACTACGTATTTACCACCCTAATACGACGATAGAAAAAAAATAACAAAAAAAAATTCGTCACAATTTTTTGCACAAAATTTAGTTGCATTGTGTCTGAACTAAAAAAAAACTGAAACTGTCTCATTAAACCCGGCTTCGTTTTCGGTAGCAGTCTTGATATACCCTGCATGTATCACCATTTTTATTTGACTGCCCACATTTTACGACTTCATATAATAGCATTGTTTAAGTATGTTCACGTAGTACATGCATAATAAAATATCCTTGCAATAACACAATAATACATTGTTAAACCCGTCGTACTTATATATATCTTCATTCTCAAGTAATATGTATTCATGATGTATTCATGAAAAGCTATAAAACACTGCATATTCAACAATAATAACACAAGACGAATGCTTTTAATCAAAGAAAATGTAAACAGTTGAATTTCGTTTTTGTCTGGCGTGTTTGCAATATCTCAGTGCAACTTACTTTTTTAGCTTGGAAGTAGAGTAATGGCGCAATTTGCTTATTTGCTGCTTTTGCTATTTAGGTTTTAAGAAATTATAATAGTTTTCTTTTAAACAGTCTTATTAAAAATCTGCGTATGATTGATGAAGAGCATTTCTTTACTTGACGTGAAAAATTTGTTCGTTATTTCACTACTGGTATTTATGTTAACTGGTCCCGAATTAATATTAAACACCGGGCTATTATAGTTTTCGAATTGAAATTTCAAACGAAGTTGATCGCATAACATAAACAATAAATATGAAGGATTAATATTAGTGAAATATTAACTTTATCATTTCTACAAATGTCGTGATGGAAAATAAAATTCCATATCTAAAAGAATAACCAAGTAAATAAATGAAAGTTTTCACTAATGTTTTAACTGAAATAATTTGACTTTAGAGTAATGCACACTAGTGATAAATAACTGTTAGGACTGGTAACTAATATTTATAAACGAAACAATTAATTCAAATGTAGTTTGTTCTGTCCGCGCTTATCATATTATTCTATTCGATGTTAATGTATGTGCATTCTTTATATATTAAATCCTTTACTGTTATTTCAATCCTGCTTTTACTCTGCCTATAGCCCATCACTAACCGTAACTGTCGTGAACACCGTAGTATGGCAAGCGCATCGACAGTTTTTTATAAAACACATTAAAATATTTTAATTCATCTCATCTCATCTCATCTCATCATTTACCAAACAACCACAATATCGCGCGATACACACCCGTTTAATCGGTACATCAAAATGGGCGGTACGGTCGGGCGCGCTGCGCGTGCGCAGGCGGCTACGCGCTACGCCGTGTCGCGGTAGGGTGAGCACGAGAATTAGCATTGTTCATTGTTTATACGCGGTCGTTTACATCGCTGACTTTATTTTACCAAAATTTAATATTATTGGGATATACTGGACAAAAATTGCCACGCAGTGGACGGTGGACATCTACGGATGGTAAGAGGTGACGAAACAGATCTCGAAAAAGATGGCGCGACGACTTTGATCACTTGAATAGTGTATGGATGGCTGCAACAAGGAATAGGAAAAGCTAGAAAAAAGTAAAAGGAAATCTTTGCCCAGCTGTGGTATAATATAAGAGCATTTAAAGAAGTTGTAATAATTGGAGTATTGGTGTTAATTATTCGTGTTTTAGGCAAACTTTGTTGTTCGTAGAAATTTTGTATGGATGGCTCTATTATACCTACCATTTGTGCACATCCTGACGCTATGGTGAAAAGCGATACCATACAGACCTTCGAATTTAATGAAGGTGTGTAAAAACTAGTAAAATTTGTTTTAATTTTGTAGGCTTGTAGTGTTTAGTTGTTTGTTATCTATTCGGATAAGCTAGGAAGGCATCCACTATTCATGATAGTGAAAAACCCGTACTAGTCATGCTTGAAAGTCACGATTTGTGATCAGGGCGTGCTACGTTTTTTTTGAATAATCTTATGTCTCAAAAGGACGTTCACAGTGGAATGCCAAGCATTGCTTTGTAATTTGCGGTGTTATATAGTTTTGTTACTGTCCATGAGCAGTCGCACCGTTTACCAACTAGCGAATTGCATGCTTGTCTCGCCAATCATAAAAACGAAACTTCGTCTAAATTATTACATTTTGAAATGGTTATACACACACACACACGCGCGTTTCTTTTTTTCAATTAAAACCATGTTATAAAGTTCCCTTATTCCCATCAAACCGTATAAAATACAATGCAATATTAATAACACGTCATTTAAATTTTCAATTAATTCGTAGCGATGGAAATCATTAATTTCTATGTTTTAGGGGAGTTTGAAATATTCACATGCATTTAATCAATCTTTAACTGGCGAGTGGCAATTTTACAATTAACAAAAGAATAGGGTAGATTTTAGTATAGATATGGCATTGGGTTAATTATTTTGAACGAAAGAAATAATTTACTTGTGTAATTGTGGGCGGTACGATGCTGGCAGTAAAGGAGAAACATTTTAAATATGAGCCCGTAGACAGATAATTATCTGTCACAGGGAAATTTGTATTATATTAGAAACGAGAGGACTCGAGTTCGATTCCCGCACCGAGAATCGAAATATTAGAATGGTGGATTTGAAAGGTATCTCGCAGTTTCTGATATCCACGACACAGGACTGGATCTTAGTGTGGGGCAGGACTATGTATGTGACTGTTGAGTGTCTGTATCTGTATCAGCCCATATACGTCCCACTGCAGGGCACGGGCCTCCTCTACAATCAACAGTAACGATTGAGAGTGGTTAGGCCATATAGTCCACCACGCTGGCCTAGTGCGGGTTGGCGGACTTACATACCATAGAATTTTTTTTTATGAATCGCTATGGTATGCAGGTTTCCTCACGATGTTTTCCTTCACCGTTTTAGTGCGTGGTGATTGACTATCAATACACACATGACTCCGAAAAGTCAGAGATGTGCTCTGGGATTCGAACCCGCGACCACCGTGAACATGTTGGCAGTCGCGTCTAGTCCGTTTACCAACAGGCCACCACGCACTTGACTGTTCAACGACTGTTGAGTGTATTTATTTATTATTTATTTACGTTAGAAATTTCGATGATATTTCTTTACCGATGTTTGCGGTGCTATAGTATTACTTAAACATTGTCGCCTAGCTGTGTCTCGAGTAGCATGGATCAGTGCCGCACGGTCCATTAGCAATTATGTTAAGCTATGAACTATGGGACCATGATTGTGTTACTTAGATCCAACAATTCACAATTCAGGAGGATACTTTATTTGAAACATAGTTCGAATGTTCGGATATCGTCCGTAAAACTATAGGAATGTGCCTCCACAAAATGTTCGAATCCTCTACCATAATTAATCGTAGTAACCATAGACGATGTTTTAAGTGTTATAGAAAATAGTATTGATTTTCAGAAGTGCAAAACTTATACATTCGACGTTCGAACATTCTAACTTCATATCGGATATAATATACCTAGTAACGTAACTTTTACATCAAGGACAAACTAAACATAGTTTCCTCAAATATTTTGTCTAATTCAACATTCCAAAAATTCATCAATTTACTGCTCTAAAAAGATGCAGTTTACAATCCGTCTGCGCGATATTTATCCGCAAGACGTTGAAAGTCAAACACACGGGGCGGCGTGCATGTTTGTACTGGGAGATTGGTCGCAGTTCCGGAGCCAACCGCGAGTTTATCTGAATCTTGTGTTGCGTCTTCTTAAATATGGTGCGGTTTTTATGTAAAGAGACGAGAAGTGAAATGTATTCAGTGGCGAAAATTTTATGTTTGTATACAGAATGATCCAAACCACATATACCTAACTAGGGTAGTTACCCTAGGTAATATTTCCTTCGATCAAATATACACTAGATACAACATGAGCGCTTAGAAAATGGCACCAAAAAAGAGTGATTCAAGCACTCTTTCGCCTTCAGTCACGCACCGACCGTTGCTTCTAAAACGTCGCAGAACTTTAGACAATATTATCTGAAAAGCTACTTTAAGCTCCAGGAATAAGGTGGAATTTGTGTTAATATATGTATTTGGAATATGTGATCTTTTTGTTTACTTTTTTTGTTTCAATGCATCGGTGTCAATTTTTATCAGAACATTTAAAGGGAACTGTGTATCTAGTGTATATTTGATCGAAGTATATTTCTGATCAACTCGTATAGTTTCGAGTTTTTTTTACGGCTCAGCTAAGTTCCCGAACAGAACTGAAGGTCAGTTTACCAGTAAAATCAGTCGTATCTATACGAGATGGTTAAAAATCGTGAAAACTATAATCAAGATTTTCGACAAGCACCTAGCATATTTATCAAATTTTGTACAATATCATCTGGACTGCTAGGAACCAAACATACATACATAAAACCACCTCATTTTTCCAGAAGGAGTAGGTAGGGGTACCAGAACACCCACTTTTCGCCTGGTGATGGGAGACACGTGGGTTAAATTAAATACCGTATATCAACAACACTATGTATACATCACCCATAATATAAGCTCCCAAATACGTCAGCAAAGGGCAAAGCATCACTAGTAGTTACATTGTTCCGAGCTTATTTCCGTCCCAAGATGTGATAGAGAATAATCCTATCGGCAAGCGAAAAAATAATATTTCTGGGTTATTTATGGTTCATACGATCAACAAATATGTTTTGAGTTGGGTGTGTAGAGGGGCCAAAAGTTACACAAAAATTGTGGTATGACGTATTAATTGTCTTTATTTTACACTATACGACTGCTGGTCGCGTAGTGGTACTACGGTAGTCGGTACGGCTGCAAAGCTGAGGTGTCGGGTTCGAATTCCGGGCCGGCCAAATTGATATGGGATTTTTCTATTATTTATTAGCCCGGAGTCAGGAATTTGTGCCCGATTTACGGCGAAAGGCTCGCATTGTCACATTTTGGTACGGAACACACAAGGCGAAATGTGGGTGTCCTGGTCCCTCTGCCTATCCCTTCTGGGAAAAAAGGCGTGAGTTTATATGTATTTTATACTACATATTGTAATGCACATGGTTAAATTTTATCTCTATATTATGTACTATATATTATAATTTTATTAGTTTATTATTAGCATATTATGTAATTGACAGCAGCCCATAACATCATTCAAAAGCTTTTTTATTTTCTAAAGTCAGAATGATTCAAGCCTTGGTCAACTAACGAAGCATATCAAAAATAAATCAGCCTATATTATTATATAGACAGCTTTATTAACATACAACGTTGATGCGACCGATGGGCATTAAATTACACTATGTATATTATACGTCCTTGGTATTAATTCGACACGGCACAAAAATAAATAATACCAAAAATGAGATTTTGTTTGTTTCAAACAAACTAAATAGCTTCCAAATAAGAGTAAAACGCAACCACCCTGTGTAAATAAATTTCATTGACCTGTAGATACGAATAGATAACAAATTGGCAACATCGCGCGCGGCGCGTGTTATTGTCGCGCCTTGTGCAGCGGCAACAACGCGCAGATTTTAGTACTGCTGTTAGAAAAGCTACATCGTGTTCAAATGTCGCAAAAACTTAAAAAATCATTTATGACTAAACTACTGCTCCTATTTAATTAATTTTTAGTACAGAGCTTCACAATGGTACCTAGTATACAGGGTATATCAAGACTGCTACCGAAAACGAAGCCGGGTGGTAGTTTAAGCGACTTCAGACACAATGCAACAGAAAAAGTTGCAAAAAAAAGCGACAATTTTTTTTTTGTTATTTTTTTCCTATGGCCATATTTGGGTGGTAAATACATTTTTTCCTAAAATAATAGTATATACCCTTTTATTTATAAATACTCTAAGGTATAAAAGAGTTTAAATTATTATTTTAGCAAAAACTATGGATTTACCACCCAAAAATGACGATATTTAAAAAATCATAAAAAAAATTGTCGCGTTTCTAGGCGAAATTTTTAATTGCATTGTGTTTGTAGCCACTAAAACTACCACCCGGCTTCGTTTTCGGTAGCAGTCTTGAGATACCCGGTATGTAGTTTAAAGAAACGCCAATCGGTCGCATCAACGTTGTATATACTGTTTGTGAACATATTTTAGTTATCAAATATTATGTCTTCTTGATTCAAACTGTATTCAAAAATTGTCCAAAATTAACTTGACACTTGATAACTAAAATTAGTTATTAACTGATTATAGATACGCCTTTAGTACATAAACAAAAAAATAATAATAAATAAAATAATAAAGCCTTTTTATTGAATTTAAAATATGTATATATGTATATATTTAATTGCAATGAATTGCGCTACAAGCATGCCATTTGCCTGATTGTAAGCGATACGACCGCTCATAAACAGTAGCAAACACACCTTGAATTACAAGGAAATGCTTGGCACATTGGAATGTGCTCCCCATACTGAGACATAATATGTTAAGTCTCAATATGTCCAGTAGTTACTCTGGCTATAATGTCCGTCAATCCTTCAGTCCACAACAATGCATTTACGCTGCTGTTTGACGATAGAAATATACATTGAGGTAGTACCTACCCAGGCGGCCTCTCACATAAGAGAGACCTACCACCAGTAGGCTATAAGAATATCACTGCAGATCACGAGCTCTTGAATGGTTTTGATTAAAAAGGCTGAGGCCATATTTCAGCTGGTCTCAAGTGTATCTTTTCTACGTACATTTTTTGTTAACCACAGAAGCAAATCCGTAAACAATCGCATCAAATTCCGTGTACAAAATTTCCCTCCGCTTTATTTATAAAAAATAACTATTCATCATTCACGACACAAGCGATTACACGCTACCAATCATAAGAATTAATGTGCAAACTGAATCAGCAAATTAAATTTACTCAAGAGCTTCTTTAGGATTCGATTTTGGGATGTAGTTCTTGTATGGATGTGGCTGGGCGCGCTTGAGTAGTGTCTTTGGACGTACTTGTAGGCTGATATTTTTTTTATTTCAATAGAATGACTTAAATTGTCAAAGATAAGGTTATAAATACGGGAGGAAATAAAAATCCAGCGTGTGTTTGTTTGTCGCATAAATCTGAGGACAGAAGCTAAGTGGACTTCGCAATTTGTGACTGAAGAATTGAAAGTATTGAAAGTATTGTTTTTTCAACATTTATTCATCTGTTCAGTTTAGTATCGTAAGACCCACTGAAAAAATTAATTCCGTGTAGCAGAATTTTAAGAAAAGACCGATGTTAAATAGCTTATATTTCTCTCCCTAACACTCTTCAGCCACAGAAAGTCCACTGCTGAACAAAGGCATCCCCGAAGGATCGCCACATAGAACTGTTGCAAGTGGCCTGCATCCAGCGACTCTTTGCAACCTTAATCAGATCGTTCTTACTCATTTATATTACAACACTTTTTCATAAATTACATTTCCTAAGATTCCAAATTAGAGTGCGTATTTGTTTTGTTTTTCCTCGTTTACATTAGAATCACACTAAATATTTATTGTGATACTCAATACAAGCGTGCCACATCCATCAATCTCTACGCCGAATATAATCTATTTGGTATTCTCCAGACAAAGTGTGCAAAATTAAATTGGAATCCAAGTCAACACGGTCCGGTTGGGGCTCTTAATTTGAGTTTACATTCTTAATAATCGCCGCTTTTACAGAAACTCGATAAATTCTTTGAATAAACACTCTTTGCTGTGTCGTGAAATATTGTTTTCAGTTGTTCAGTTCATTTTCAGTCTTAATTGTCAAGTGGAGGCTATGCGTTTGTATTGGTAGGTGTATATGTTATGGGCCAAGTGATTAATGCGGGCAGTATTCATCATGCCCGGGCAGTATTAATAATGCTCAGCCATATCGGGCCAAGTGATTTATTACAATCTAAACTCACCTATTTATCACATTGCCGGGCATTATGAATATGGCTATATGATGATCGGGCAATATGATTAATAGGTAAATTTTTACGTGGTGTGCTGCCGCATTATCGCATCTGCGATAGAACCATAAATTAGAAAGATTGAATTGATCTGCTTATGTTTAGTTGTTTTTTTACGTCCGAAACATTATCTTCAGAAGGAAATTAGTGTACCCACTTTATGGATCAGTTAGGTCGACTGTGCCCCAAAACCGACTCGGGACACCCCGACTTCACGTAGTCTTTTGGCTACCGACCCTAGAGTGTATATAAAAAGCAGGAGGCGCGGAGGGAGAGCAGCCCCCGCTCGCTGTAACGAAGGATAGGCAACCGTGCGAGTCGTAGCGGCGTAGGCTGGTCGCCGGAGACGTTACAGATGCAAATTTGTATTGACAAACAAGTGTTTTGAGGTTAGGTTACTATAATTGATATATCTCAGGAATGGTGCGTTACCTTTTCATTGGAGTGGTACCGTTTCGGTGGAGTGGAGAGATGCGTGACCTTGCAATAGCCGCACGATGCCACTTCGGCTAATTGTTTTGATTTCGATCCGCTTTACATCACTCTGCCCAATAGGCACTGGGCATTATTCATAATGCCCGGGCAATGTGATAAATTTACTAGTTATAATCACATTGCCCGCTCTCATTGGGCATTGTTCATATTGCCCGGGCATTATGAATAATGCCCGATTAATCACATAGCCCATAACATATACATTTTCATTAATTATATTCGATTATTTTTTAAATGTTTTTGATGTTAGACTGCCTCTGTGGTGTAGTTGTACTACGGTATGATTGCAAAGCTGTGCTCTCGGATTTAAATACCAAGTCACGCAAGATGATAATGGATTTTTCGATAATCGTGATTTGCTGGTTTTGACGCGTCTGTACATTATATATAAAACCTGATATTGCAAAATAACCATGTTTTGGCTTTTTCATTAAGAGTCTAAGATATCTCATCAGAGCACCAGCCTCTTAGTTCACGTATTTCAGCTTATAGGCTTGGTGGATTCAATAAAAAAAAAATACCCTAGACGCTTGCATTCCTCAACTCAAACAGTACATATACTTATCAGCTATCAAAATAACCAAAAAGAGGAACTATTCCACGAAGACAGTGCCACCTGACACCGCCGACGAAGCCATAAATCCGGCTAAATGAAATACGACACGGCGTTTACTAATCTCTCATCTTAACGCCTGTTTCGGAACTCATCCGTGTAATAAACTGAGACGCGTGGGCTGGCGCGTGACGCGGCTTACTGTGTTCTCATTACGGCCCTTGGTTTAGTCAAGTTCCTTATTTGAAGTGTTCGGTGATTTTTTTGTGGCCAGTACTTTTTCATATATTACATACCCAATGTTATTTAAATTTGGAATATTATGTCCATTTGTATTTTTTTGGTTTCGAATATGTTCTGAATTTAAAGGTAGTTCGGTTTTTGAAATTTGTGAACGTTTTTTGTTAATTGATAGTATATTTTTCATGTACGTAGAATCTAGTTATTGGCGAGTGTTATTTTATACTTCCTAAAATATATTTTTAGTGCTTACATTTTTTTTACATTTCAATCTTTATTTATAATTGTGGTCAATGTTATTATTTTAATTCCTGGAATCTGTGGCAATATTTTCACAATCTGTGTAAAAAATATTGTGATGAACTGCTCATTTTATCGAACCATGAGTGACTGATATGTTGGCACAATTTTTTTATTATATTGCTTTCTGAGGCAATAAAAAGCGTAAAGAATAAAAAGTGACAATTGTTTACAAATACTTGTGCTTCACCAGTCTTTGATAGATGCAAAAGATCTGCCATTTAAAACGCCTCTATACAAACTTTGCATATAAGTTCCGTAATAAAACTTATTCATTGAAGTATTATTTTCCAAAGACATCAACAAACAACATCTCTTTATACAACCGTCAAAATTCCGTTCCAAAATACGTATTCCCGCAGCGCTAAATTTACAACGTAACCACCATTTTCATTTATAATAGGCCAAAGACTAACTGTACAAGTTGGACTGAACACTCGAACTACGTCAAAGCACTGGATCCTAGGTCTAACTCTTTACACCTATATCTAGACTGGAAACTAGCGCCTACGAGATTTGAACTTCCGCTTTGGGTGTTCTAGTTGAGTTACAATAAGTATTTCGGCCCCTATTATACTTGCAAACTAGTTTGTTGGAGTGTTAGCTACTAAGATATAATGAAAATAAGAAAATATCAATTAGGTGTAGAAACAAGATTATACCGGGTATATCAAGACTGCTTACCGAAAACGAAGCCGGGTGGTAGTTTTAGTGACTACAAACACAATGCAACTAAAAATTTCGCAAAGAAATGTGACATTAATTTTTAATGATTTTTTAAATATCGTCATTTTTGGGTGGTAAATTCATAGTTTTTGCTAAAATAATAATTTAAACTGTTTTATGCCTTGGAGTATTTATAAATAAAAGGGTATACACTATTATTTTAGGAAAAAAAATGTATTTACTATCCAAATATGGGAAAAAAATAACAAAAAAAATTGTCGCTTTTTTTAAAAAAAAATTCTGTTACATTGTGTCTGAAATCGCTTAAACTACCACCCAGCTTCGTTTTCGATAGCAGTCTTGATATACCCTGTAGATTATGCGCTGTGTTATTTGCCTAGCATTTACACATTTGAATAAGATGGCTTCGTGTCATTTTAAATGATGATGGCTATCAAGGTGGATGGGAATATCCTACAATAAGAAAGAAAGAAAGAAAATCGATTTATTTGTCACAGTCGCAACATACACAAACATGGTTATTATTAAAAATATTTATTTATTTATTTAATTCTTTTTGCACTATACAGAGATGTTATCAAGATATTAAACAATAAAAATAATAGTACCTACAAGCGGCGGCCTTATCACACTAGGTAATTTTTTACAGGCAACCATGGGATGGATATATAAACAGGAGATACAAAGGGCAGTCTAAGGCGTAAATGAAATCCCATCAAAAACATCCTGTAAAAAAATTCCAAGTCTCGCAGCTAAGTTTTTCTACCGCAAAAAGTTGTGAGATCCATATAATACCAAGTCGATTAATTTATTTAGTCCTTGCATAAGGGACCTCCTATATAAAGTTATTACGTTAGTACGTTTTAAATAAATAGATCGACTTGGCCATCGCATGTAAACATAATGTATCGTACAATTTATACATAATGCTGCTGGTCATATACCGAGTGTACACAATGCCTGCTTAGTAACTGAAAATTCAGGCTTCTTGCTTTAACCACAACGAAGTTATGGGGGCTTGAAAATGGTCTGAATTGCTTCGAGAAAAGGATGTTACGACTGTGCCGCTTTTTAGCTCGACTTGGAGGGGGCACTCCCGTGCCCCCAGATAATTTTATTGTTAATCTACAATTAACAACTAAATTTAAAAAAATACGTACATGGTTAATAAAAATAATAATTTGAAACATGGTTGGTTATGGCTGTGATCGGTAGGTGTCCAGTCAGCTTACGTTTACGTAATACTTTTTTCTGATACTCGTAGTCTTGGTGTTCGGGGATGTATTATTATGATGTTTTTATCATGTTGTAGGGGATTCTCCAACACCATATTACAACAAAATTAAACCGAATGCACATTCCTTCACATCAAAGCAAACTTGCTCACGTCATTGAGAATAGAATCGCACAAGCCACTATCTGTGTTAATAAATTGTTGCGCGAGTTACACTGTTACTACTGGTTACGTGCATGCATTAGTGTATTCGATTCCTCGCATAGCGCAAGGCTTTGTGAGAATACGAAGTTGGGGATAGTTGGCGAAAGTTCCCTGTTCTGTACAGGGTGGGGTGCAGGGCGACGTGTAATCGTGGGGGTCGACCTCCTAGCGTTGTATGGCTGGCCGCTTGTGAAACTTTGACAATTATCGCGGTTGCATTGTACTGTGGAGACATTTCGGGGTAATGGTTAGTTATGGACTTAAATGAGTGTTGATGTGATTGTTGAAGTCTTATTTGATAGAAAGGGAGCATGTCTTGATGAGAAACGAGAATTGTAGGGATATAATGTGTAGTAAGAACTCTGACGACTAACAAAAAGTTCAATGCTATGGAGAGAAATTATGCGTAAGTTTTGGCTTTATTAGAATAAGAACAGGTAGATTAAAGATTTTATGTGTTATTATTTGGCAGTTCTTGAAGAATACTCACTAAAGCTTTTTTCTGTGATTATATATATTATTATATTTTTTTGTGTTATAGTATCATGTAATAAATAACTTGAGCTATTCTGCTGATGGTATTTGGCAAAGTTCTACTCCATAAGCCACTAGTTAATACATGTAAACTAAATAAACCAACAGCAGATTTAATCGCGTGCAAACAAATGTTAAGCCCAACCCATCGATATCTGAGTTCGTCCATCTCAAAAGGCGCCTATACGACTTGAGTTATTGAGTCGAATTGTTCCAGCGGCGCGCGATGCCCCGCCTTTAGAATTATGATGTCGGCTTCGGATAAGTTTCGGAACTCACTCCGAGCACTTACACAAAATGGACTTTTGTTTTCAGGATTTTTACAAGCGAAAAGTTGTTTAAATATTAGTGTTATGAACGTGGCTTGTGGGCGAAGTAGGAAGGATTATTCCGCTCCTGAAGTGCAGTCGTCTTTTGTTTCCTATAGTTCGCCGATGGAATTACCGTTTCGCAATTACTTTGTGGTTGAGTGATTGCAAAAGTAGTGGGGAATTTTGTGAGCAATTCAATGCAAAATGAATACATGGCAAATATGTTTAAATTACAAATAGTGTGATAATTAAATTCTGAGTTGTATTTACGTGTCTGAATATATATCGGCGTGTGTTGCAATAAAATTGTTTTGAATAATTTGCGATTAGAATAAAATTAAGTTATTTATATTTTAAATAACCGGGGTCATGAACACAATTTTCGTCAAAAGGTAACCTCAGCGCTAAAAAACTAGCCTTAAATTTAGCCCAAATCCAACTCATAACCAAAGAAAACTTGACCTACTTCAAAACATATATCCTCAACATTTGAAAGCGTCCTCACAAAAATCCACACACATTTAGAAGTCTAGCAGAGGCGTATTCGAATTAATCCCGTCTTTTCATTATTCACCGACAAGCGGAATTAATGCAATTTCCACGGCGATGCATGCCGCGATGCACGAGCGTTGTTTATTCGCGAAGAATCCGGCCGCGGCCGATCCGCCGACAATGGAAGCGGAAAGTAGCCGGGCCAGAGGTGCGCAACAATTATGATGGGGCAAGTTTTGAGCGGTGGCGGGTGAATTTTTAATATAAAGCACTGCTACGTGCCAGTGGGGCATTTCTTAGTCGGTTGGCTTATGAATATTAGTTCTACTTGGACTTCTCGTTAGGTAGTTTGTAGTTTAATTGGAAGTCTGTAATTCAGTGATAATGAGCATTGGTGTAACTTTGCCTATATTTCTAAATGGAAGTAAATGGGTTTAGTGGAATAAGCATCATATATCCTACGATGGTCATATTACTCTGATACCGCTGCTGTTCTAGAGGCTCTTCTTTTCTACAAGTCTATACTTAAAATCTCATTCACATTTGGTTAGGCTATGGCGCTCACTTTAGTAAGCATCCATTACTTTCTACCCAACTCTATTTAGTTAAATTTAATATATTTTGTAAGTAACAAAACGCCTGTCGGCTGATCTTTCAACTTGCACCAATCACCATACTAGCCCCCGGTGCACCAAGATAACCATTTAGCAGTTGCAACAAACCTGCCTATTAACGTACGTAGATCCATTGTTCCCCGTTAAAAATTACCAAGTCCGGCCCCGGGCGAATAATTCGCATGGTATGAATTGAGCGTTACAAGCGTGTACTTAATGTGACCTATTTGTTAATGTTATGTTTTTGTTTGATTTATAATCTTTTGTTTATTGGCGGAGGTGGATTTGGATATTTAGTTTGTGGGCTTAAAAATCAAAGATTAAGTAGAACAGGTATAACTGTATTATAGGTCTGGTTGGATAGTGCCGGTTTTAGTCTTTTGTATAGGCCTGGCTGAGTTATTAATGGAATTCTGGTCGAGAGTAATAATTTTTTCATGCCTTCCCGTATTTTTATGGCATCATTTATTGGGAAATATGTGCTATAACGGTTCTTATAACGGTAACCAATCATTACTGAAGATTATCATCCACTATAGTTGAAGTTGCTTTGAAGAGTTAATAAAATGGTTGGAGAGAGGACAAGAAAGATTAAGCAAGATAAGTTTTCAGCACATATGTATGTACTGAAACGTATTTGACATTCGTACGTTTTCCTGGATGTTGTCAATCTTAATAATTTTAGATACTAAAGTTTTTTTCAAAGACGAGATCTATTTATGATTCTCATCTAGCAACATGTCAGGGAACTAACAAAATTTTCGTCATAACAGATATGGTGACCACTTTTGATCAGATCAGTTTCTTGATTTATGTGAAAATAAAACCTGCCCTTTTCGTGATTCGACGCAAAATAATTTTATGCATATTGCGTGAGATTTGCCTTATGATTTTACAACCGAACGCCTGACGGCCTCTCGGGAGATTATCCGATGTCGGAAAAATCATGTTTTTCGAAGCGAAAATCTCGCATAGCAGATTACCTGAGCTGTGAATTACACTAAGGATGACACGTATCATTTCTTTGGTGTATCCCGTTATTTTTTAATATAACATTGTATTAAATATAATATTTCCATCTGTTAGTGTAGTAACAGCCTGTATCTTCTATAATGGTTTCCTCGATTTATTGTTACACATGACCACGAAAGCTGTACAGTAATCGAAGCGTCGGGAAGTACAAAAATGTGAAAATTAAACCAAATCCACGATAAAATCCATAAATAATCTTTTTATTTCAATCTCTATCTTCTAGACATAGTTAAGATTCTAAGTTGTTTTTATTGCTATGAATGGCGAGACGAGTATGCCCTCCGTCTTATGGCAAGCAATACGACCGCTCACGGACAGTAGCAAAACCAAACAATACCATGAGTCACAAAGCAATGCTTGGCATTCCACTGCACTCGCCATCCTGAGACATGAGATGTTAAATCTCAATATGTCCAGTAGTTACTCAGGCTACAATGTCCTTCAAATCGGAACACAGCATTGAATTTACACTGCATGTTTGCCGGAAGAAATAGACATTTCGGTGGCTAAGCTAGCGGCCTTGAGACAATCTAAAAATTATCTCGCAATTTATGAGACCTACGGCCTACCTTTCCTATACGGTATTAGCCCATATACATACTTCCTACTGCAGGGCACGGGTCTTCTCTATAATTGAGAGTACGATGGAGAGTGATTAGGCCATATAGCCCACCACGCATCCCTACTGCGGATTGGCGGACTTTACATACTTATAATCGCTATGGTATGCAGTTTTCCTCACGATATTCTTTTTCCTACACACTAGGTATTTTACTGTGGAGACAGAACTATAATTGTAATTGATGGGTGAATTTGTAATTCACCTATTCACGTGGGTTTTTATAAAGTGTGTTACACCAACATCCTACAAGGAAAATGTACACTGTCCAATTTCAAAACAGCAAAAGCCTTGGGCGAATTGGACGAAAATTTCAGTCGTGATCGATACGTCGATAAAATCATACGGCACTTGCAACAAATTGCATGCAATAAAGTTGTTCGAGCGACAATTTGCTCTGTAGAATGATTGCAGTGTTTACTTTAGTGGGTTAGCGAGTACACGCAACTGTTTTTGGTATATTACTTACAATTTATACTTTATTGGAGCTGTGCCACAAAGAATCCGAATGCGAAGACGTGAGTCGCGAATTACCATAAACTACCTCCGAAAGGAATGGAGATGAAAATAATTAGAACATAATCGGAATATATTCGTAAACATACCCGACGAATGAGAACCTCCTCCTTTTTTTTTAACTCGTTTTAAAAATAAAATAATTAGCATGATGTTAATTTATAGGAATCAAAGCTTATCTTATTAAGCTATTATTAGTTTGCCCACAACATTAACATTTAAACTGGCTGAAAAAACATCATATGTCAAATACTATATGATATTCAATGCAAAAATATAATATGTCAAAGACTATACGATATTCAATCTAGATTAAGTTATCGTAATATATCAACCTAAATATCCTTACAATAAGTTAGCTATATCAACCCACATAAGGCCAGCGTGGTGGACTATATGAACTAACCACTCTCAATCATACTGGCGTTTGTAGAGGAGGCCCACGCCCTGCAGTGGGACGTATATGGGTTGATACAGAAGTTAGCTATACATTCAGAAAAACGATGTAGACCAAACTACGACAACACGCAAAGCGAGTTATACTCACAGAAAACAGGTCTAAAACGCAACATAAACAACTTTTAAAGTTATTTTAAAACTGTCAAAGAAACTATCCACAGTCGAGAGTGCGTTTTAAACCGAACCTAATTTTGGTGAGCGATTCCGTTGCCTTCTTCGTGAATGCATGACATCTTACCATTACTTAACAACCTATTTGTAACTTTAAATATAAGATGCTAAAGTGCTTTTTAAATTGGCACGATGTGGATGAACATAAATCATTTATTTGGTGCTCTAAGTCAAGGGAATTGGGTCGATTTTGCCGTGTATTTCAATAAAGATACCGAAAGCATGTAACTGACGGCATTTAAGTGAATTCAACAAATTTAATCACGATTTTGTAGAGTTTTCGATTAATTTGGACGTTTAGAAGTGGATGTGATGTCAGACTACACACGCTTTAATATTTTCAACGTATGTTAAAATTAATCATTCTATACTAGGAAATTGATTTTTATTTTGGATTTTCTGCGATAAGTTAGATTGCTTAATGTTCAAAAAATTTCAAAGGGCGATCGAATAAGAAAAAAATTCAATGCAGGGTTCGTGAATTTCGCAATGCACTGGTACTGCTAAAATCATTGCACTTGACTTTAACGGTAGGGCTATGTAGAAGTGCTATCGACTACCAGGAGATGAAATGAGAGACCGACTACCTTGCTAGATATGAATGTGAACTCAATCACCACATTTGTATGGGTCATGATGATTGATTTTATACCCTGAATACTTTGGTAGATAACCTTGCAGATATTTCAGAACCTTAAAGCTTCCTACTTTTTCTATTTGGCCTTAGGAACTCTACTACTTAAAAAAACTTCTCGTAAGTATTTTCCCATCAAGTTTAGTCGTACATCGCTCCAAACCCCACACAGACGAATTCTAGAACCCTACAAAATTCCACATTTTTCGCGCTAAAATAATTTACCTAAACAGTAACGTTCGCACTCCGTGCACGTGCACGCTGTATGTAAAAACGTGAAATATATTCAGCATAAGTGTTCGCTTGCGTGTACTGTATGTGGGTCAACACACTTACCCACTTCGGGAAAATTACTGAAAAAAACGCTCCCGTTTTTAAAAACATCGACGCTATGAACTCCGCAGCGGTTATATAACTATTTCTTGTGTTGTGATCATTGTTTACAAGATTGTAATGAAAGTCTGCAGAATATGGTGGATTGGGATAAGCAGGAGTAATCATTACTTGGTAATTCATGGTGTTTGGTTTTGCTTCTGTCCATGAGCCGTCTTATCGCTTACCACCAGGCGAACGGTAGGCGGTATAAAAAAAAGTCACTGGGCGCAAGCAGTTTCTAATAGGTTGCTATGGAAATTTTTGGGAATACCTATGTTCAACAGTGAAATTTCTTTACTTGAAGACGAAAAAGATTTAACTCTCCAGTAGGTCAAAATTGATTCAGATCAAGTCGTAAAATCATTTTACGTAATACACAACATCGTACTAAACCCCACGTGGAAATAATAACATTTAACTGAAGAAGGTTTCCCATATAGTTGATCTAGTCGCAATAATTAGATATTACTCGTAATTTATTAGCCGCACACCGCAGTATTGAATTTGTCCTTGTAAATTTGCATTCCAAGTAAAAGTAAATGCCAGTGGTCATTCTCAATAATCACAAAAACAAAGTTTAATGGTAAGGATTCTGTCATTGCAGCTGATCTTTAAACATCATTATAATTAATCCCAACATTCTTTAGATAAAATCACCGATCCGCTAACATTTACACAAGTTCGCAATATTCCCTTGATATTTAAAACTTGGTGATTTATGTGATAATATTAAACAAGTCTTGTCCCGAGCCTCGAGCGGTAAATGTTGCGATGCTTATCAGAAAACTCGTCTTTTCATTGACAGCCTTACATTCGAATTGACGAAGATTGGTAATCATTGGATAAAATAAGAAGAGAATGAATATGAGTAAATAAATTTGAAACGGGTATTAGCTATGTCTATGACCTTGTATTATGGCCTAATTTCTTTCAATCGAGCTCTCAATTTTTGAAGACACCAGTGCCTGTCGTGAGACAAATGTATTTTACCTAGATTGTTGTCATTAGCTATATCATTAATTAATATTACAGTTGATGTAGTAAGTCAATATGTAGAGAAAAAAATAACAAAACAACTCATCATCATCATCATCTCAGCCTCAGGAAGGCCACTACTGAACCTATGTTCAGTGCCTATGCCTACCCCAAGGATCTCCACACTGACCTGTTAGAAGCGGCCTGCATTCAGCGACTTCCTACAACTTGAGTCAGATTGTCCATTCACCTTGTAGACGGACAAAACAAATTGTTGCGAACATTTTTCTCATTTTAGAATTTAAAAATGAAAACGTCCATAAAGAGATGGTTAATAAAGGCAATACTAATGTTAGTTTAAAAGCAACCAGAAAGGGGTTCAAAGGGCAGTAGACAGTAAGAGATGAATGGTAGTCGGAAGTGACTTGGATTTGATTCGGATATGAATTCACTCGTTGGTAGAAGTGCATCATACAGCTCTTTAAGACGCATTTCAATTTTTTGAAAGTTAAAGGCTATATGAATTACATAAAAATTCAAGCCATTAACAGCCAATCATACAACTAAATTCAATTTCATTTATTTGCAGAATACAGGTTACATAAATTGGTATAGATGTTACGTGGGTAGAAAGTTTCATTGCATTCAACCCTGACTGGGCATGAAAATTACAAATATGTCGATTAGGTAAAGTGTTATAACTAGTATGAAGATACTGTAGTTAGAGAAGACATCTCTGGCCCCTTAGCCAAATTAAAAGCGCTTCCAATCTACTCTCTGTCTACAAGCGTTAACGCCTTGAGGTTAGCGACAACGTTTCGTTTGCTAATCAAATTGCATCTTATGTATCTTTGAGGAGGCTGTTCAGCAACAGAATTTACATAAAAAGGTTTTCTGATTTTGAGACAGTATCTGTCTGTATCAGCCTATATAGGGCCCACTGCAGGACACGGGCCTACTCTACAATCGACAGTACGATTGAGAGTGGTTAGGCCATATAGTCTACCACGCTGGCCTAGTGCGGGTTGGTGGACTTACATACCATATAATTTTTTTTTAATCGCTAAAGTATGCAGGTTTCCTCACGATGTTTTCTTTCACCGTTTTAGTGCGTGGTGATTGACTATCAATACACACATGACTCTGAAAAGTCAGAGGTGTGCCCTGGGATCCGAACCCGCGACCACCGTGAAAATGTTGGCAGTCGCGTCTAGTCCGTTTACCAACAGGCCACCACGCACTTGAGACAGTAATCGCTCAAAATAACTACAAATTCTTTATCCTCTGGCCACAAACCTCTGATAATGCAAAGTGCAAAACTGCATATCGGCCAAGCGGACGAAGCTCATAACGTGAGATCACATTTCGACATAAATCGTTGGACCTATTGATTTATGGTAAAGTGTTTTATAGCGTAAAATGGAACTCGAGACGTCCTAGATTCTAGCAATTTAAATGCCGCGTTTGAAGTATCGACACTTGGATGGAATTGAAGTGTACGTGTATATTTTATGTTTATTTACTTTGGTTAATGGAATGCTATGATGTTTGGAAGTGCAGATTGTTATAGTAAAGACAGTTTCTGGGTTGTATTTTTAGGAAATGGAAAATGATGTAAATGTCTGAAGATTTGCTTTAAAGCGTGCATTCCTAATGCATTTAAGAATATAAACACACTGTAAACTATAAAATCTAATGCTTTGTTCCACTAATAATAAAATTGGACTGTGAAGTTATTGATAATTCAAGAAAGCTCCGATTGATTATTTTATCTGGTCTCGAGAAATAAATAGTGAAAATATTATTTCAACTGTTAAATTATGTAATGATCCTGAGAGCAAACAACTCTGAAGTTGTATAAGGATAAATGTATCGATCAAAGTTATATTTATAACTGGTAAATCTATCTAACCTGATTCATAAAAAATCTTTACATTTGTGTATATGGTTTATTACTTATTAAATGCCTTAAAACCACGATCTTAAATTTGGTAAGATGCTTCTTATTCTAAGTTATAAACTTAAGGATATCTTCTTTACGAACTGACTTACTATCAAATGAAGCAATAAGTGTCAAGTAATACAATTTAAACTTCATTCGCGCCCGTTTTGTTTGAAAATACCCTCAAAATACAACTTCCTTTAATAATATGTATTCGCAAACGTTAGTCGGGTATCATTAACGGTTCCAGTGTATTGTGGAGCGGAGCCAAGCGCTATTTGTATTCATACCCACACTCGATGCTATCAGAATCTTCGTTAATAAGGCGACCAGCTTCAAAGAACCCTCATCTGGCGGTCATATAGTGAACTATGTTGGATATGTGATGGATTTTTGGGATCTTGCTGAGTGGATTGTAAATTGAATGATTTTTATGGTGTGTGTTCGGTTAAAATCGTTGGTTAAGCAAATACATCATTTATGAAGTAAATCATATTAGGGAGGTTACTGTATTATCCGAAACGAAGATCGAACTATATACGTACGTAACTACGTCAAACTGTACGAATGTTCCTTCACTATTATTCGAATGTCATACGTCATCGCCATTAATAAAGCTTGAGATAAATGATAATGATCATAGAGAAAAGTATTGATTTCAAGAAGTGGAAAACTTATAAGTTTCTTCAACGTCGAATATTCGAACTTGGCTTCGGAAAATAGGGCAACCTCCCAGATTAATTACGAAGAACAAAATGCATGGAGGTATAAATTAATATAGTATGTGAAAACCCATTTTCGACTAGACTAGTGTGACTAGAGGCATAGGGTAAAGCGGTTTGGCCTAGCTTTACTACTCTCAATCATGCTGGAAATCCCTGTTCAGATGTAGTTCATATACGGAGTATGGACTAATATAAATAAAAAATATATATATTAACTCACGCCTTTTTGCCCAGAAGTGGTAGGCAGAGGTGCCAGGACACCTTAATTTCGCCTTGTTTGTTTTGTCCCACATAATTCCTTGCTCTGGGCTGATAATGAATAGAAAAATCCAATATCACTTTGCCCAACCCAGGATTCGAACCCGAAACCTCAGGTTTGTAACCGTGACGTAGTGCAACTACGCCACTGAGGCAGTCAACAATATATGTATTAACGAAACTATTTTCGTATGTACCTCTGTTTTTAATACATATATTTAGCTTAATCTATATTAAGCTAGTTTCTTTGAACTAATAAATTAAGGCTACGATACTCAGAGACAGAATCAGATCTTAAACTTTACTTGAAACATGATTCACAAACAAAAGTCACCAGACTAATTAATTAAAACATTTAGGCATTCATTAAAATTCCAACAGCATCCTCGAAACAAACATACCAACAGAACAGGAAAAAAAATGTAATTTCCATTAAACTTCTTTCAGAATTAATTTAAGTCATTCGAGATACCGTAACAATCTCATTTGCTAACGAATGTTCAGTAACTCCGGACAGCGGTATATTCAGTGTCACAATCATTAAAATTAAGAAATAAAACAAAGTTGGCCGGCCTATCTTTAAAGGTTTATTGCTCAACAAAGCGTAGATTATATTTCACTTATTTTATTCGGGGAAGTTGAGGCTATCTCGACCGCGGTATTAATGTGTGGCCAGAGGCGTCCCGCGCTTTGTGCTAACCTTACAAAATTAATAAGCAAAATTACTTTGTAGCATTTCAGTGTTTCGCTTTTGCTACTGATAATATGATTGTCTAGGTGGGTAATTAAGGAATATTTGACTTGCCAGCTTGACTGTTTCATTATGAATATGTTTATTTTTGGAGAAAAATAACTTATTATTATAGAAAAATAAATTGCTTTAAGCGATAAGACCGCCATTTGTACTTTTTTTTTAGTTTCTGTATGTAGTATTTTTTTTATGTGTACAATAAAGATTTAAATAAATCTTATCCGTCCTTAAAAGTAAATGCCATTTTTATTCAAAGTTTGTCAAACGTGCCTACTATTTAATTATTCTTAGGGCTTTTGACAGTTCATTTTGGAAAATAAGATTTAAGGAGCCCACATTATTATTCCGATTGCGTATCTGCGCTCTATTAAACTGTGACTCGAGATAAAGTTCTTATTTTTGTCAATAATTTTAGGGATTCAAGTCTTCTTACGTGGCAGTTATCTAATTGAAAATCTGATTATAATTGAACGGGATGTGCAAAATTCGCGGGAATTATTTATGGTTTATATCCTCTTTTATTTGTATAACCATTTTACATGGGAGTTTATGGGATATTTTTAATTTTTTTAAATATTCCTTATGGATTTTTCAATTCACATCTATATTTTGAAAATTAGTGTGCATTTATTTGTAGTTTTAGATAAGCAAATTTACATAGATTTTTAGAATATATTATTATGTATACCGGGTATATCAAGAGTGCTACCGAAAACAAAGTCAAGTGGTAGTTTTAGTGACTACAAACACAATGCAACTGAAAATTTCGCTAAGAAACGCGCCATTTTTTTTTATTATTTTTTTAATATCGCCGAATTTGTGTGGTGAATCCATAATTTTTGCTAAAATAATAATTTGAAGTTTTACATACCATAGCTTCTTTAAAAATAAAAGGATGTACACTATGGATTAAGAAAAAACTATGTATTTACCCTCCTAATACGACGATAGAAAATAAATATAAATGTCACAAAATTTAATTATAATCATTGTGTCTGAAGTCACTAAAACTACCACCTAGCTTCGTTTTCGGTAGGAGTCTTGATATACCTAATATAGTTATAACTAACTAACTAAAATTATTCACTCTAATAAGATTACAATTTAAGCTATATCACTACATACATACAGTATAAAACAGAGTCACTTTCCGCTATCTGTCCCTAGATCTTTAAAACTATGCAACGGATTTTAATACGGTTTTTTAAAATAAATAGAGTCATTTAAGAAGAAGGTTTATGTGAACAATACATAATATATATTATTGTAGATTAATCTATTTGCGTCCGGGTGAAGCTAGGCCGGGCTGTTAGTACGTTGACATAACAAACCTAATCTGTACCCAAATACAACATCCCGCTTTCCAGCATTTTTCCATAGAACCTCTACAAGGCCAATACGTTATTAAAATGAAATAAAATTAATTTATATGCTAATGAGTCGGAATGAGCTGGCTTTGTCCCCTGTAGTGATGTAGTGAGCTCGCGGGATTTAGCGGGACGCGGCCGCCATAGCAAACGGCAAGATAATAGGGATTGGTTTTTCAAAAAAAATTATAAGAATACTAGTGATCCGGCCCGGTTCCACCCGGGTGCAGATATACTTTTCAAAATGGCGGGCAAAATTATCAATTGTGACAAAAAAAAATATATCTTGGGATTATCCTATGTTACTTCTAATACCTCCAAGAATATGTGTACAAAATTTCATGATGATCGGTTCAATTGCTTTCGCGTGAAAGCGTAACAAACAAACTTACATTCACATTTATAGAATTAGTAGGGATTGTGAGCAATTTTTATGAATTCACTTTTTTATCGTTGGATGAGTTTTGTTAGTTAGATTGTTACATAGTTACTGTTGATATTTTAGATATTTTTTGCATAACTTGATTTTAACCGACATATACAGTAGATTGTGATACTTAAAGCATCCGTGGTGCAAATGTCACGGGATTATTCATAAGGTATCATGCATCGTCTATATAATTCGATATTTTTTTATCTTTAATAATAAATAACACACAACAGTTACGTATGATTTTTACGTCTTGATTCTTGGACTCAGCCGGCCGTCACAACCCGGAGGCTTGAAAGAAAAGAAAGACTAAGAGAATGAACCTACATGTTGGCGACATGTGCTCTGCATAGTTGCCCGGCGACCCTCAACAACTTCATAAAAATCATGTCATGTTAAACCGCCTACATGTTACCCACAAAGTTTATCTACTTGCAATAAATAAGACTTGCAATGACTGACGCCGCCGTCAAAAAGTTGTTGACATGTACCGGCATGGCGGCAGTTTCGGTGTGTATTGCAATTTATTTTTTAGATTATATAAGATAGTGGCAGCAAATTTTGAGTGATAAGTTTTTTCAGCGACTTAATAATTTGTGACATTATTTTCTTATTTTTGATTACACCAACTCATAAACAACAGAAAAACCCTTACAAAAAATTTAAGGAAATTTAGCTTCACAATAATGGATTTATATCATTTATACCAAATAATAACTTGTTTACGCTACTAAATCACATGTAAATGCGATGTGTACGGTCCCTAATACATATACGCAATAGTGACATTATCATAATCGTGAAGCTTCTCGCACTGAGAAGCTGATATGGAATTAGTTATTATTGAATAATATCAAAACATTGAAATAAAATTATTTTAAATGGATAATGAATGTTCCAGACAAAAAAAAGGTTGGTAGGTAGGTTGGTTGGTTGGTTGGTCGGTAGGGTAAGGTTCCGTAAAGTAATCAAAACGTCGCGTCAGGAAGTTAAAATGTAAAAATTAAACCAAATACGCGATAAAACTCGTATAAAATATTTATATTTTAATGAGTAACATTTGAGTAAACATAAGAAACCAATATAAAAATATATTTAGTGTCTATACGAAGGTTTAATTCTAAGGCGAGAAGAGCATGGCGTTCCCCTGATGGTGAGCGGTACGATTGCTTTTTTACAGTAGCAAAACCAAACCACACCTTGAATTACAAAGCAACGCTTGGCATTACACTGCGCTCGCCATCCTGAGACATAATATGTTAGGTAATATGTCCAGTAGTTATTCTGGCTTCAATGTCCTTCAAACCGAAACACAACAGTGCATTACACTGCTTTTTGGCGGAAGAAATATACATTGCGATGACACCTACCCAGGCGGCCCTATCGCCAGACCTATCATCGCTTCCTATCAAAATTATGGACCAACCTCATATTAATTTTAATTTATTGAAATTATCAATGAATATGATGTTTTTTAAAGATGATTGAAAAATGAATGAATTGGCTTAGAAGTAGAAATGAGTTCTATAAATAAAATAAAAATATTGACGATGTTGTTTATTCAGAACGAGCCCGCCCCCAAACATCTTAGAGGTTTTAATGATGATCTAAAAATACTTAGCTGCTCCATTTGTGGCTTTTGATGTCAATTTAAAGAGAAATACCAACCGACGTCACAAAAATATTTTAAGATTAAAATAAACTCAAATCGCAGATTTGGTAAGGATCTTCAGCTAATAGGAAGTTCAATGATATTCAAATTGGCTGTGCACCAATGATAAAGAGAAGTATCACAGACAAACCAAGTAATTGGTTTTGTGAGACTAATTGTAAAAAAGTGATAATTTCAATAGCGTAGTAGAAACAATAGACTCACAAACTTTCAAACCGAAGAAAGTGCTAAAATTCAAAGAAAATAATACAGTTTCCATAACACAAATATCATCACACTCATTCAAATACATAATATCTCATAAATCAAATCGATATGGAACCATTAAACTACGATCGAATACTGAAATAGAGCGAGCATTACGCACGCAGTTTTCAATTTCCCGACGCAGAATTGTTCGAAGCGATTCGTCATACCGAAGAGCCATTCGTAGCCCCGGGAAACCTTAAGTGTATTCAAATGTTTGCGCACAAACAAAATATTTGCCAGTGCTCCACCGTCGTAAATATACTACGATGTACATACGTGAGGATTTATATACAAAATATTATTTTATGTTAAGTGCTGTATGAGAGAAATTTATTTTTGTGAAGGGGAATTTTTGGCGGGGCTTAACAAAATGTTTGAAAAATACATCGGTTTTTTCCTGCGTTTATAGAAGTGATAAGTATCGTTTTAGCCATATGTAATTTTAAATTTAAACTGCGATCTTTTGCTGGAATGTAATATTGAGTGCGCAATTTATATTTTTAGGCAATAAATGAGAGATAACGTCTCAGAAATAGTCATCTGATTTCAGAGTTAGCTTAAACTGTCCTTAGTTACAGTTTAGTTTAAACGCACTGATCTCAATTAAGTATATTAATTCTGACTACCTGAGAACGGAATAATATCACAATATGGGTAACTATAATAGACGACAGACATATTTATGAATCAAAACGAATTAGATTTTTTTTTAACAAAATTTGATACTGTGCCCGTGTTCTCAACTTTACGCCTTATTCAGTAAGTTTTCTACCATTTTATGTAACAAAAGTGATTTTCATGAACCTCAGCTTTGCAACACAACCTATGTACATATACAGCAACATCACAAATAAAAATCCTTTTGGCCAGCAACATCCCGGTATAAAGTCAGCGGCGTTTGCTCCGGTCGGGCTCGGGTCGACACGCATAATTCTCTTGCGGAAGACAAACTGCCCTCGCTTAAGGCGAATATACACGAAACTGGGTTTTATTATCTATGGAGTCTAGGATGCTTGTAATGTTGAATAAGGTTGATGGAATTTGCAGCTCAGAATACTTTAAGGTCTCGTGAAAGATTTCAAGTCTCAGCCCTATAAGTGTTGGGATAAATAGCAATAGCAATCACAGATAGCAAAGTTGATACTAACTTTTCACTAGTTAACACAAAGCCGATCAACTAATATTGTTATACATATAATCTCGTATAGTGTGTAAAGGACTGAGTTGTTTTTATACGAACCCATTTAAAGAACACACATATAAAACCATATTCAAGTGTTCGGTGAGCTTAAACGTGTTTATTAATGGCCGATGCCAATAATCAATGAGATTGATTTTTCCCAAAAAAATTAGACTGAAGTCAATCGAGATTGTTTTCTACTTTTCGATTTGTCATTTACCATGTTGCCATAGTTTTTCCACTACTGAGATTGATTATTAGCAATATAGTATCAGAAAAAAGATTGAGCTGTCAATCTTAAACGGCAAATTTTGGATTGGGATTGTTTATTGGAAGCGGCTGTAAGAGTATTATGCAACCAAACTTACTGCCCAACCTTTATAACTTCATGGGAATAATCAATAATATTCTAAGATTGTATACTATTAAACCACTATAGTATTACTAATTCTATTTTAATTAATTATACAATAATTGAATGACGCTCTGAATGAACGTTTTTTTTAATTGTAATTGTGCCATGGAAAGTATGGCTTTTGATACTGATCAATTGCTAGAGAAAGTGCGTGGTGGCCTGTGGGCAAACGGACCAGACACGGCCGTCAACATGTTGACTGTGGTCGCGGGTTCGAATCCCAGATTGCACCTCTGACTTTTCGGAGTCATGTGTGTATTCATAGTCAATCACCACGCACTAAAGCAGTGAAGGTAAACATCGTGAGGAAACCTGCATACCGTAGCAATTAATAAGAATTTATATAGTATGTAAGTCCACCAATCCGCACTAGGCCAGCGTGGTGGACTATATGGGCTAACCACTCTCAATCGTACTCTCGGTTGTAGAGAAGGCCCGTGCCTTGCAGTGGGTATATGGGCAGGTAAAGGAAAGCCATGGTTTTCAGAAGAAAAATGTACAGAGACTTGTATTAAAATTATTCATATTTTCAGTTCAAATTGCAGCTGATAAACCAAAAATCAATTACAATATGATGTTCTGTATCATCCAAGTTCTAAACCTTAAATTGAAGAATCCCACACTATCCAATAAGGTCGTGTGTCTGATTAATTTCGTTAGAGTCCGGACCGCCGCCGCGGACGTCCAATGGATTGCTATAATATTAATTGAATTTCATAAAGGTCCACAGACGAAAGAGCTACAATTTATCGAGAGCTTTGTAATTGCACCCTTTAATTAAAGATGGTGGTATATTTGTGCAGGTTTATTGGGTATTGTTTATCTTACAGTGCTGCAGTTAAGTGTAAAATGGTTCCTAGATTTTAGTGCATAGACAATGATTTTTTCTAGATTAAATAAAGTATTCTTAAACTTGATGTCGGAACATTTAGCGTCAAGTTTAGCTTAAATTGTTTTGCAACAGGCTTACTATTAGACATAATGTTACAGGCATTAAGCAACGCGAGTGTTTTGATAACTTTGAAATTAGGTTATCTCAGATTTAAGAGTAGAGGTCTGTTTCCGGGTTGGTAGGAATATGCTATAACAAACTTCTGACACATATTGATAGGTAAGAAATAATGGTTTGTATCATCGCGTTATCAGACAAGGTGCTCACTTTGTAGTATCTAAAAAGAAAACAATTAACATCTAGTTTACCCAATCTAAGGAACCGTGGTAACTAAACGCAATCGATAGAATCACAAGCCGTAACAACAAAGTCTGTTATCAAACATTCTCAAAGTGCTGTTTCAAAATATACTGCTGTAAGTTTGGACGCGAGTGGAGTGCGCCAGCTGTCGCCAAGATTTATTGTGGCCGTTGCGCCAGACGCGGAATCACCTACTTAAGATGACGACGTGGGTGAAAACTCATTATGGAGTTTGTTGGGTGAAGGTCTACTCGCTGAGTTTCGGGATTATGAAAAATTCATGCTTGTGGATTAAAAATTATGCTCCTTGTTTCGGTTATGTTTGTCAAGTGTTGAGAATTGATTGACCTATTTATAAAAGGAAGCTCTAGTTAGGAAATTTACATGGTTATATGTGGTGGGAGACAGGAAATTCCA
Source organism: Hyles vespertilio (assembly GCA_009982885.2). Lineage (NCBI taxonomy): Eukaryota > Metazoa > Arthropoda > Insecta > Lepidoptera > Sphingidae > Hyles > Hyles vespertilio. Next base: position 22,626,197 of record CM042807.1, read on the forward strand.
AGTTCAGTTACATAACCTGATGAATCCAGGCCGTTTCCTTAAAGTCGACGAACGAGCCTTTAGAGAACGCCCATATTAATTCAGCAGTATACGTCCTCAAGCTGAGAGTAATGATAGTGATGTGGCAGAAAATATAATATATGATATAATTTATAGCGATTAAGAATATCCCGGCGTAACAAGGTCGTACTCGTTTTAAGCCAATCCAGCAATTTATTTCAGAACCAGCAAATTAATTCGCGGGCTATCGATCGTGGCTTACAGCCGCGTGTCCAGCAAGCCCCAACAAATTATAGAAGCGCAAACACCTGACCAGATTAAAAATTAACCCTCGAAAAGGTTTGACAAAGCGGAATAGATTATATCCAAAACCGGCGTATTCAATTACTCCATTGTCGGTCTCTCGTGTTAACATGCAAATTGAGCCATCCGAAAATTTTGTGGGCCCCAGTCCCTTTTGCTAATAGGAAATGGGCCTTTTCCTTTATTATTCCCTTTGGTCCGACGTGGCCTTTGTTTTATCTTTAGGATTTGTAAATTATTTTGGTCCCTTTAAATCGACAAGTTTTAACATGTTTAGAGGCTGCGGTCGTTGTTGGATGTCTGTCACCTAATTTTTTATTCAAATTGCTGAACGATGCCAAATTATTCCAACTCCTTTTTACAATGGTACCACAACAACTTTACAATTTTCGGGTGATATTGTCTTTTCACCGAAATGTTATCATTTATCAACTGATTTATTTTAGGAAATCTGTTTAGGGAAAATATGTCTATTTATCAGCCCGAATACGTCCCACTGATCGAATCGAGAGAGCGGCTGAGAGCGGTTAGACCGTACCGTAGTCTGGCCTTAGCGGTTTGGAGGACTTGAACACACCATAGAAATTCCTTCAAATCGCCGGGGTATGCAAGTTTCCTCACGATGTTTTCCTGCATGGTGACTGACTATCAATACACCCATGACTCCAAAAACGTCAGAGATGCGCCCTGGGATTTAAAACCCGCGACCACCGTGAACATGTTGGCAGCCGCGTCTGGTTCGTTATCACCAGGCCACCACGCACTTTATGGTGGCAAAACGTGTCAAATTAATTATACTTTATGGTCTCATATACCGTACATTCTTGATTGCGTTTGGAAAATTTTATTCGACAGAAGTTGATCGGCTCTACAAGAACCGATTACTTTTTCATTAACACGAATTTAGTTTAATTCATCACCGGTGCAAATGGAATCGCAAACACAATACCTATTCGTCGAATCACGGTTAATATTCCCGCAGAAAATATCAACTACGATTGGTACAGAAATTATAACGAGGTCTTTAATAAACTACATCGGCTTTACGTTGGCTCAATACGAACGTGCATTTATTATGAGCTCGCGGTATAGCCTCAATTTGCCGGCTAATTAATCAAAAATCCAATCAAAATTTCGTTTATTTTTAAAAACAAAGGGGGTGCAACCCTCCAGCTATTTGGGGCCGAAGGTAACTCTTCCCGACTTTTTAGCGCTGAACTATTTTGAACTATATGAGAGCGGGTTAGAATTGATTTTCGCTTGTGTAAACCGCGGCGGTATGGTTAAAGACTTGGCAGTGAAGCATGCTTTGTGACATTTAAGTAGATTTTTTACGGTTAATTGGTTGATTGTAACGTACAGTTTATAATTAAAAGTTTCAGTGGATATTTGAAAGGCGCGGATTATTCGATATCGGGGCTTATTAAGTGTTATTGTGGGTATTATATTTAGACTTATTTTGTAAACAAATAAAGGGAATAGTATTATTAAGAGGTAGTCAGTTGAATAGTATGTATTTAGAGGCTACTCAAACCGCTACGAACACTTTTCATAGGAGACATTCCGATCGCACACCTATTACTGCAACTCCTATAAGCCAGGGTCGACAGTGGCACGCATTTTAATGACACCGAGCATTGGTGCTCAGCATTTTTGGTGATAGTCAATTAACACGCTTTTTAACGGTGAAGAAAAAAATGGTGAGGAAACCTGCATACCATAATGATTTGCCAAAATTTCTATGGTATGTAAAGTCCGCCAACCTGCACTAGGCCAGCGTGGTGGACTGCATAGCCTAACCACTTTCAACCGAACACTCGATTGTAGATGAGGCCTGTGCTCTGCAGTGGGACGTATATAGGCTAACACAGATACATATACTACTCATGACGTCAAAAGAAAAATTGCATCAAAAACTTCCTACAAAAATAAAACGCACGCTCCCACCCCATAACATTTGAAAAATTGTTCATTAAGCGTGAACCGAGTTAAGTCACGCACAAGAGGCCGTATTTAACGACAATATTAATACGGGGAAGACGACGTAGCACGTAAAATATGTTGTAAATGGTACCTGTAAAATTTTTACAGCCGCGGTTATAAGTACACCGGTTTTATTATTACGGGATATTTACGACACTACGTCGACGGATAGTGGCTCGGCTAAATTAAATTATTCATGTTTAATGCTGTAAAAGTTGAATTAAAGGTGTAATTAAATGGTTATAGTTTTAGGATGATTAGGTTGAAAATGGGTTTGATAATGAATCTGTTACTTGTTACAAATTCTTGGAAGGCATTCAGGAATTCAGCGCAATATAATTTTCTAATCATATTGCAGAATAGTTTGGCGCATAACTTTTTTTTTCTTTTTTTTACCCAGGCGGCCTCTCACATATGAGAGACCTACTACCAGTAGGCCACCACCACCACCAGTAATTGTAGAGTAGGAACTTCATGACTGGCTGCTATATGACATCAATTTAAAAGTATAAATGCCTATCTTAATTTTAACTATATTTTAAAGCCTGTAAATAAGTTGCCTCATAGTTCCTTCCAGTTTTTATATACTGCATGTTGTGATCTCTTGTAATTAAGGAACTCAATGTTTAAAAATACTATATTTACTATATTTAAGCTTGTTAGTCAGAGTCAGGAATTTATGACTGATATGGTAATAGTCTCGTGGGACGTAAGATACAAGGCGAAATATGGATGTCCTGGCACCTCAGCCTACATCTTCTGGGGAAAAAGCGAGAGTTCACTGCTGTTTGGCGGGATAAATAATTGCGGTAATTGTGGTGGTACTCGGGCGACCTCTCACATATGACAGACCTACCATTAGTAAAATCGATTAGACAAATACGCTGGACTAATACAATAGGCAGACTTTACATAGGTACTTTGGATGTTTTTTTGTTGTTGTGGGAAAACTCTGAAGTATCATCTAGAATCTAGATGTTTCCACGCTAAATTCAGCGATTGTAAACTAAGAATCCTCAGATATTTTTAACAAGTTAGTAGAGTGTATCTAGGATAAGAGCCCGCGATGAGAAAATGTATCTAACGATAGTCACCGCTTAAATAACAACTATAAATGAAAGAAAATGTTGAAAAACAAGAAAGCCTTATACAACAGCTCTATGAGTCTGTAAAACCATGCATACTTAATTATATCGATTTCTCAAGTGGAAAAAATCTACCTAAAGTTAATCGTGCAATAAAAGAATTTCAACTGAACAAGCTCTCCCGAATACATCAAAAGCGTAAACTGCAAAAACGTGGCAATATTTCTTTTAAAATATGGACCATAAATCCGGCGTCGTAAAATCCACTAGGGCGTAACTTTTATAATTTACAACTACAACAAAGAACTAAAATATTCAATATGCGAAAAGAATATAAGGACAGTACTTAATTATGTGAGCACAAAATAGGATGGATTAGTCAAATATCACGCAATCGCATTAAAAAAAGAGCGCAAAATTGAAAATCTAACTCAAACTTTCATGGTATAGATTATTAAACAGATTTTTTCAGTGACAGACAGTGAAGAAGAGACTTACTAAGAAGAGTAAGGAAACCAAATTAAAAGAAAGCCATCTCATGTAAATAACGAATACCAGCTTAAAACCTAACATACTATAACTAATTCAAAAGCAAATTTCAATATTATATCGGTAGGGAGAAGGGCGCAAAAAGCGACATTACACTATCGTCACTGCGGCACGGGGCGCCCATCGGTTATATTTTATTCGGTTCGTACGTCAATTTTGACAGGTGTCAACCGCCCGCGCGCCAATCGAGCTGTCGACGTGACAAGAAGTGACGCGCCGCGTCAATAGCTAAACACTATCGGGTATAGTAGTTTTTAAGGTTATGAAAGGATAATATAGTAAGATAATACCTATTAAATACTTACAGTTTATAAATAATTTGGTGGGAAATATTAAGGGACGGTAATTAAAAAAATATATATTATTTAGAAAGTTATTAAAACAAAGGATAGGCATAAAAATGAGACATTTTATAAAACGAAAGGAATGGGAGATAAGCTATCCTTTTAGAATGAAATGAGTCAAGTAACTACTGGACATATTGAGACTTAACATCTTATGTCTTAGGATGGCGAGCGCAGTGGAATGCCAAGCATTGCTTTATAGTTCAAGATGTTGTTTGGTTTTGCTACTGTTCATGAGCGGTCGCATCGCTTACCATCAGGCGAACGGCATGCTCGTCTCGCCATTCAAAGCAATAAAAAAAAAAAAAAAAAAAAAGTCAAGATTATATAGTCAAGATAAAACGTTTCAATTTTACATAGCTGTTGTACAAATTATAATGAAAGCAAAATGTACCTACTGAGCCTCTCCTCTTTATCTAAAACAATAAATTACGATTGACAATTAATAATTTGATTAGACTACAGACCTCTTTGTAAAATCTCGAGTGTTTGGGACACAGTTGTTGAGACGCGAAATCTGTTGAATGAAAACTAGATGTTTATTTGTGTGCTCAGAGTTGGGTCCTTTACCTTAGTTTGTGTAATTTATCTGGGTGTTTAAATGGGTGATGAATTATTTTATCGGGAATAACATCGAATTGTCTCATTAGTGTTGTGTATTTGTTTCTTTGAATATAGTATGTGAGACGAGCATGCCATTTGCCTGATGGTAAGCGACACGACAGTTTATATACAGTAGCAAAACCAAACATCATAAATTACAATGCAATGCTTGACATTCCACTGCGTTTGCAATCCTAAGACATAAGCTGTTTATTTTTAACCGACTTCAAAAAAAGGAGGAGGTTCTCAATTCGACTGTATGTTGCTTTTCATTTTTCCAGTAGTTAGTTTGGGTGCAATGTCCTTCATATCGGAACACCACAGTGCATTGAGACTGTTTGGCTGGAAAAAAGACATTGTAGAGGTATCTAACAGGCGGCTACATGTGAGAGACCTACCGGTAATTTTTTTAATGCTTCCATTATTTTTTTCTAATGACGCAGTGACATTATTTGATAATGATAATAGATACACGCCTGTTAACATTTATATATACCCTACCCTACACTAAACCAAAATGGTTTTATGTATTAGGCGATTGTAGTACATTTACGATTACTAAATACAATTCTTAAAACAATTATTTTCCGAAATATCCCTTAACACTGTTTTTTCATGATATTTCATGCTTATCATACGATACGAAAAAAAAATCTACATCATGTAGACAGTATTGATGGGAATGTTATTGCCATTAAAAACTTTAACGTTTTTGTAGACAACAAGACATAAGGTAGACCGTCAGACCGAAACTTGTTCTGATAGCTAGTCTAAAGATTATCTCTAATTTTGTGGCACATACAATAATAATGTAGACAGCATTCATGGGAAGAATTAAGTATTGCTATTAAAAATTATTGGTACACAACAAATCGTAAGGTAGATCTGAAGACCTAAACACCTAATAACAATTCTAATCAACCATCTATACTTTACTATCAAAGTGTCCTCGATAGCGTCAATTACCCTACAACTGACAAACTTTTACCATCCGATACGTTAGACGGGATCGAACCCAGACCCTGCGGTCGACCGCATCGAACTTGTCCAACACGTGTACTTTGTAACGGACCCGGTTAGCTGAAGGGTTTAGGTAATCGCGACACGCATGAGACTTAATGGAAATTCAGGTTTAAGAACAAATTGAGGGTTAAGTTTATAAAAGTTCTTGGCTGTATAGATTAAAGAGTAGGCTTATAATTTTAAACATTAAAACATCGGGGTATGTATTAGATAACATTGTTTTTCTTTTTTTTTTTGGCACCAAAAAGTATTGTAAAAACAATTTTGGTGATTTGAAGGAATATTTGAAGGATTATTTAATGTTTTCAATAAAAAGCATATTCTACTAGCAACATGCTGAGTTTTACAATAAATTTAATATATCAAGACTACTACCGAAAACGAAGCTAAGTGGTAGTTTTAGTGACTTCAGACATAATGCAACTAAATTTTGCTCAAAAATTTGAGACGATTTTTTTTTTTCTATCGTCGTATTAGGATGGTCAAAACATAGTTTTTTCTTAAACAATAGTGTACACCCTTTTATTTTTAAAGACGCTAAGGCATGCAACGCTTTAAATTATTATTTTAGAAAAAACTATGGATTTCCCACCCAAAATCGACGATATTTAAAAAATAATAAAAACAATGTTGCGTTTCTGAGCGAAATTTTTAGTTGCATTGTGTTTGTAATCACTAAATCTACCACCCGGTTTCGTTTTCGGTAGCACTCTTGATATACCTGGTATAAATTTTTATTTCTTCCTCTGATAATATCATATCTTACAAAATATTATAATTTTCCATGTAACATTGGAAATAACGTACAAAACTATTTCTAAAATTAAATATCCCTGAAATATTTTCCAACCGCGAATATTTTCCAATTCCGTATAAAATGGGAAATTTCTTCAATTGATATTATGAGTTGGGGATGTATTGGACGCTCCACAGCGTACAATGCATCGACCGTACGATGCACGCTCGTATTTCGTATTTACTTGTATATGTCAAATGTTTATTTGCTATATTTCGTCATTCCTTCTCCCATTTTTTTTAAATTAATAGCGAGACATGCCCTTCGCCTGATGGTAAGCGATATGGAAGCTCATGGATAGGAACAAAACCAAACAACAACATGAATTACAATGCAATGCTTGATATTCCCCTGCACTCGCCATACTGAGACATAAGATGTTAAGTTTAATTATGTCCAGTAGTTACTCTGGCTACAATGTCCTTCGATAGTACGATTGAGACTGGTAAGACCATATAGTACACCACGCTGGCCTAGTACGGGTTGACGGATTTTACACATCATAGAAATACTTAGTCGCTATAGTATAAAAGTTTTGTCACAATGCCTTCCGTCACAATTATAGTGCGTGATGATTGATTGATAACCAATAATATTAAGGAATATCTAAAAAACCGTCATTTTAAATATATGGTTAAAACCAATGAAGATCATGTCTTTCTTTAAACAATACAGCAAAAAAAAACGAAAATTTTAAAAATTGCGTGCCGAATTTGTACTCAAAATCATAACTCGACACCAATAACCTCCTGGTCCATTTTTAAACAAATTTTCAACATTCAAACTTCAAAATGTATCCCATAGCTATTGTAACATTTTTGTGCACAGGTCCGTCCGTCTGTCCATAACTGGTAACACGATTACGGATGCCAATGGCCAGTGATTGCTCCGTAGAGAGCCGTTCGCACTTTCAGTGTTGCCACAATCCTATTCCCCGATGGCGGGCTTGTCACAATCATAAATCCATTGAAGGTCTCGCTCGGTTTCTAAATATTTTAGACGGTTTGTGGAAATATGTGTTTTAGTTTCCGGACTAAGAATAGCTTGGAAATATTCTTGCGGTTATTTTTTTTTTATTCTGGCCTGGCATAGTAGCGACATTGCACCTGATGGTAAGCACAAATGTCGCCCAGGCAGAGTATCCATTGGCATCGGACGGCAGTCCCATGCTAATGGAAACAATTATGCCGGCCTGCTAAGGTGCCTCTTCACACTACGGCGGAAGGACCCAGGATTGTAGGAAGGAGGGAACACGTGAGACGGCAAACAATTCCACAGCCTGACGGTGCGGCACAAAAAAGAATTTGAGAACCAACTTTTAAGACTTTCTGCTGCTTATATTTTCCGTGGATAAAAGAAGGGTTTTTTTTTTTTTTATTGCCTTGTAGGCATACGAGCTAGCGGCCCGCCTGATGGTAAGCGGCTACCGCTGCTCATGGACCTCCGTAGTGCCAGGGGACCAGCACAACAAAGTCGCTGCCTACCTCGAGGAAAGTACTCTCTCCTTAAACCTCGTTTGAAGAAGGACAGGTCATAGCGCTGAGGAAACACCGATACAGGGAGTTCATTCCAGAGCTTGCACGTACGTGGTAGAAAAGAACGCTTATGGGTTCCCGGGTTTCCTATGAATGTTATAGCTGAATTCATCATTGCAAATATTATTTTGAAGTTCCAGCCCTATATACCGGGTATCTCAAGACTGCTACCGAAAACGAAGCCGGGTGGTAGTTTAAGCGACTTCAGACACAATGCAACAAAAAAGTTGCAAAAAAAAAGCGACAAATTTTTTTTCGTAATTTTTTTTCTATGACCATATTTGGGTGGTAAATACATTTTTTCCTAAAATAATAGTGTATACCCTTTTATTTATAAATAATCTAAGGTATAAAAGAGTTTAAATTATTATTTTAGCAAAAACTATGGATCTACCACCCAAAAATGACGATATTTAAAAAATCATAAAAAAATATTGTCGCGTTTCTTTGCGAAATTTTTAGTTGCATTGTGTTGATAGATAGAATATAGAGAACGGCCGTTAGTGCGGGTTGGCGGACCTTCTTTGGCGGTAAATTCTTTTTGTGACTTTATTGATCCTGGCTGACAGGAGTTGCAACAATGAATACTCTTTTTCTCTTCCCAAACTATTATCATCCCTCTTTCGTCCCATTTTGATGAGCCAGCAAAATATCCATCCAAGCATCGAGGATGTTCATGGGTGGTAGTGATCACTTCCATCAGGTCACCTATCTATATTGCGGACTAAATATGTATAATCTGACTAAATATATCAAATCCACATTAGCTATGATAACCCCAAAACTCTCATTACATTACCTAAACCCCCCTACACAACCCATCAAATCAAATTTAATAACGGCCACTACAGTCTTTGATGTTACAAAATTTATTCATCAAAACGCAATAATAATTGTGAATTACATCACAGCGTCACATCCGAGTGAAAACGAGCATTTAATTAAATTTTCATTACCTTCTTTATGCGTTTTATGAATCCATTAACGTATGCTTATAGCGGCCCTCCTTGTAATAAATTCGTCTACTGTCAAGGCTTTATTGGATTTTATTTGTTTTTGGTTTACGGTAAGTTTTGGGATGTTTTTATTTTTATTACAAATAAAAATATCTGTGCAGAAATTGTATTCTATTGTTTTAGTCCATATACGTCCCATTGCAGGCCACGGGCCTACTCTACAATCGGGAGTACGATTGAGAGTGGTTAGGCCATATAGTCCACCACGTTGGCCTAGTGCGGGTTGGCGAACTTTTACATACCATTGGAAATCATGTTCATCACACTATTTACACAACACCCTTTAAGTATGACATAGCGGCCCACCAGACTTTACCTAGTGTTTTATATTTAAACTTAACATGACTGACTTCCTTTATACTGTTTTTCTCGTTTCGTACAATCCCGTCTCAATCCATTCCATGATTCAAGCCATGCAATCTTCTAATATCCCATTTTATTCACCTAATATTGTTTCCCAAAATATCTCTATGAGTTTGAAATAGTAGCAAATATACATATTTTAATTTCCTTGCACATCCCACGGTAACATTTTTCAGGGATAAAAAGTAGCCTATGCATTGATCCAGGGTATCAGCTACATCTAAAAAAAATTGGTCCTGCCTTTTGAGCGGTAAGACTCCTTGATCACCCCACAGGAACACTAAATTTTGTCTAAATAAAAAGAAGCCTTTGAATCTAAGGTGTCAGCTAGCCAAATTTCATCAAAATTGGCCCGGCAGTTTAAGCGTGAAGAGGTAATAAACTTTTATATTTAGAATATCAGTAAGAAGTAAGATAAATAAAATGTATATAGACTTAAACAGAAAATTCCAGGATTCTACGGCTTACAGTACATCTTATGGACATTTTTTTATCCTGGATCAGTAAGCAAGATGGCGGTCGTCCCGGAAATTATGCTTCCAGTTTGTGATCACCGCGGTAACAATAAAATATTGTATAATATAAGTATATTATTAAAATATAAGAATGTCTATGGTATGTAAAGTCCGCCAACCCGCAATAGGCCAGCGTGGTTGACTATATGGCCTAACTAATCACAATCGTTCTCTCGATTATAGATCTGATACAGATTAAAATGTCAATGGCGCAATGAACAGGAAACTGGCTTTGAATCGAAGCCATAGATTTGATCTGTACTGAGACAATTTTCATTCTGCTCTTATTCTATTTTTACATTGTGTTGGTGGTGATTCAAAATACTTATTGAGAAATCTTAGATGTATATTTACCTTAGTATATATTCTTTTAAAAGCAAGTTTTAATTTTGTTCAATCATAGAACATAGTCTAAAAAGTTATTGTGACTGTGCTCTGGGTTTGAACCCCGCACCTTGGGTTTGGTCTTCTCATCCTTTAACTACTGAACTATCCCCGCTTTTACTGAGACAAGTACGTACACGAAGTAACAAATATGCTTAAACTAATCACTCTTATATTACCACCATTGATGATCAAACTTAAATAAGAGTATCCATTCTGGAAAACCTCAATTCAATAAAATAGAGCAAGACAACATTAGCTCTCTCAATTACCACTTAAACTAAATAATCTACAGGTTGTTAAAGATCGTTTCAAAAAGTATAGCTGTTCTATCATCCGATAATAGAGGCAAAATACTTTTCCTCTCTTTAAAAAACAATAATTTCTCAAGCATTTTTTTAACCTATTTCATCTCACTGCTGGGTAAAGGTCACCCCATGTATCTCCATGATTCGCGCTCTAAGGAAATTTCAGGCCACATGGGCTCGAAAGCATTAATATCTTAAGAAAATTAATTATTAACGTACCGTATAAATCTAACATTTGATCCAAAGAAGTATCTATAGATATAAGAAAAGATACATTTCCGAATTTAATTTCAAAGTCTCTGACATATTATGTACTTATGCCTTCTTTCGGATTTGTTCTGAAAGTTATTTTTTCCGTATACGATTTTTTCCTGATCGAAAGAAACGTAAATAGTTATCATCTTATGTACATATATCTTTATATATTCTATCCTTTGATAGAAACATATGTTTTTCATATTGTGTTGAAATAATATTTTTATAAAGTTTTTAATTGTTTTCTACATTTTACACTTCTTTAAATTTCATGTGACTTCATAATTTATATGCATAACCTCAAACCCACTTATAATTAAATACCACTCTAAAATAAAAGTGTCAAAGTTTCAGCAATGCAAATAAGTTATAGTTTAAACATTATCACTAACAGCTGTTACTCCACACATCAGTAATACCACAGAATCATTCAAAACCTGCATTCCAAATCCACAAAAAAGCCCTTACTCACCTGAGTCAACAGTAAATAAACATTTCCAGTAACACAACACACACAAACTTCAACTATCGAGACTGTTTACGTGGCACTTCGGTTGTAACCGCCCGGCGTGCGATCCGTAGGGCGGGCGGCAATGGACTGGCTTGTACGTGAAATCTGCAAGTGCAATTTGCAGAATCGTGTATCACCTACTTTTATACGAATACTGTTAAAGTTGAATTGGATGAAAGAGTATTGTTTTCAAATGTGAGCGTAGGTCGAAAATACAGTGTGTTGTGAACTATTGACCTAGTTAGTTTGTTTCGGCAATTATAGAGGAATGGAGGGCAAATTTATTCTTTTGTATTACTGTCGGTACATTCACTGTTATCAATCTGGTCATTCATAAGTTGGGTTACAGTGCCTATTGTAATAATCTTGGTTTGTTTTCAAATTGTTGTGTGTTGTTATACAATTGTATCGGTATGAATCATTTTGTAACATATCCCATCATTTTCAGGGATAAAACCAGAACCTTCTATTTTCACAGGTCCTATTCGAAGAGACCTCCTTAAACCGACAACTACAAGCAGGTGTAGCGAGCACACATTTCCAATTTGAACAAAAAGCAGCGCGCTAAAAAAACTGAACAAATTGCTACACCGCTTGACAACTATTGTAGCATTCGACCAAAGAAACAACAAAGAACATCGCTATTTCATTTCTCAACGTAAGTACGGAAACCGAATCGTTACGTCGTAAGGTTCCATTAGTGGGCTGTCACCGGCGCGCGCTCAAAAGAAAGAAAAAAAAAAGAAAAACTTTACTCGCAGACACATCGAGATTCGTTTGCTAGATTGTTGTATGAAATTACTGCGCCGAAAAGATTGTGGGATTAGTTTTGGGTATTGTAGGACGAATTCTTGGTGTTTACGTATGATTGCACGTGACAGATAGATATAGGCGTGTAAAAAAGGAAATATACAGGCCCTCAAACGCCAACTTAGGCTAAAATTAGACAAAGTCAGAATAAAAAATTGAATATGCCATGTGAGACTTCATTTAGCTGGTATGGAACAACTTTCTGATATAAAATCAACGTCAATAGAATACCCCCTCATACTATATACTTACTGTATACTTATTAATTTATGTAATAAACTACTTTGCAGCCGCGTTTTGTTATTTAATTTGTACCATTTAAAAAATAAATACACCCAACAGTCACAAACATAGTCCTGACCCCACATTAACACCGAGCCTTGTCATGGGTACCAGAAACTACGGGAGACTTTTCGATTTCACAAATACCCAGACTCAAAACAAATACTTGTGGTTCACACAAAAGAAGTCGGTGCCGTGATTGAACCCGCGGCCTCTCGTTTCACCACCGGCGTTCCGCCAACTACGAATCGGAGGCTGTCGAAAATACTAGCAATGACGCTGATTCCGTAATTTAGATATTTCTAACATGAATTCTGACCATGAGCTTTCCTTCCCAATTGTATTAAGGATCTGTCTTAATAGCATTCACCCTATCTATCCAAATTTCCATTCCACATCCTATCTAATGCCAGTAATTATAATACGAGTCCTCTGCAACATTTATTCGCTGAATCTCAATGAGAAACAAAAGCCGGTCGGTCGGTTCTAATGCACCGCGTCGCTTCCAATCAGGGCCGCTCCAGATTTACGAGCAAGTTAAGTAGGCCCGAATAAAATATAACTGGCGATTTATTATTTGCACATCGGAGGTGGATTTGCATTAAGGGTGCTCGCGCCACCTTATGCGAGTATCTGATTAATTTACGCAAGTTAGCGGTGAAGGAAAACATCGCGGGGAAAGCGCATTTCTTTTGTAAGAATAACATTGGTGTATAAAGTTCACAATCCTAATGGATAAGCGTAGTAGACTATAGTTTAAGCCCTCTGAAATGTAGAATAGGTCCGTGCCTGCAGAGATGCAAACACAGGATTATTGTTTGTATTTTCAAATCTCACGTTCGTTGTTCTCATTTTTAAGAGATAGTTAACAGATCTACAATTTCTATGCACCGCGTCGTGAAAGTTTAATTTTACGTGAAAATAATCATTCTGATAGAATAATCATACACTGATTTCTCGAACTATTAATTCTTAGTAAATTCTTCAATAGAATTTTCAGAATAATTCAATTATTTCAAAACTAAAATGGAAATACATAAAACTTTAGAAAAACACGTACAATTCTCAAAACATAAAATTGCAAATAACGTTATTACCGTCCAAGTATATTTTATTCTTAATATTGTAGAATAAAACTGCAACAGAAGAATGATATACGTTTCGTGATGGGACGTATACAAATGTTGCCTCCGACTTTATTCCGTTTTACATTCAAACTTCTAAAAATAATTGTTGGTGTTGTGAATCACTGCAACTTGCTGGAATTCAGATGGTGACGGGTTCTGAGTAGTAAAGTATTTATTGTGTATAGTTGATTTGTGTTTTATGAATTTTCATTTTATAATTAGTTAAAAACACCACTATGTTCATGGCTAGATAGTTTCAGCTAGGTTTTCAAGTAGATGACCATTGAAAATTTAAAAGTTAAGTAGCTTTAATAAACCGTGACAATGTGAGATTATAGCTCTTTAAAACAGCACAATAAAATATTATTTAAGAATTTCTTGTCTATTTCTCCTGCCAAACAGGAATGTAAATGCACTGTTGTGTTTTGGTTTGAAGGAAATTGTAACCAGAGTAACTACTGGACATATTGAAACTTAACATCTTATATCTCAGGGTGGCGAATGCTGTGTATTATCTCGCCATTCATTGTAATAAAAAAATCTCAATCTGCGTCTACAAACACCTCTACTCCTGGGATAAAAATTAATAAAACAATATTAAAAACCCCACAGCACATTTAATTTGCGAAATTAAAATACAAAAAACGCTTTCCATTCCTCAAAATTTGAGGCGACATCTCGCATCCGGAAACCGAGTTTCAGTTATATGAGGAACGGAACAAGACTCGCCGTCCGTGAAGAATGTAATATCAAACGTTCAAGACGCGACTATCGGCGCTGAATTGACGACTAGGATTTTCAAAATGACGTACTCTATGTTTTAGTTTTGTTCGTGTTATTTGAAATATGTTGCGATGGGTCAGCGATTTTTGGAACTTGAACAATGCGTGGCGATTGGCGTCATATTGTTTATTTTGAAAGTCGGGAAATTATGATCTTACATCTTTCGTTACAACTGACAGCCGCTGTGGTGCAGTTTGGTATAGACGTGAAACGACAAGTTGTGGGCGCAATCCCCGCACTGCAAATAATGTGTATGTTAACTACAAGTATTTTTAGGTCTGCAGTTTCAGATACCCACGACACAAGACTTAATTTAGTGTGGGGTCAGGGCTATGAATTTGGCAGTTGGGTTTATTGATATATTTATCAAATAGGTATTAATAATCATAATAGCTATTAACACTCTTTGTTTCTCAATATGTCTGGCAAACGAGCAAACAGGTCAACTGATAGTAAGTGATCACTGCCGCCCATAAACATCCACAACGTTTGGATATTGATATGTTTTTGTTGTTTTAGGTCTAGATTTAATCAGAAATGGGTACACCCAGATATTAAGTTATTTATTTACTTGTATATATTTTATAAACATGGAATTACTTAACACGTTACATAGTTATTGTTGGTTAGACTTAGTAAAACCACTTTGACAAGGGCAACATGCGCCTGCCATATTTACTGCCGGAGGCTACTCATCACAGATAATATAGCTCGGGAGACAGGAATCATAATACTAATTAATAATCTAATGCTAAGAATTTAATAAATATTTGAGAGAAATATAATATACAATCAACAATAAAACCACAGTCTTGTATCGTAATTTGAAAGGTTTATTTTTAATGTTGCCTGTATATATCATAACCAAGATTTTTTTATTAATTTGAATCACTGCTGAGAAAAAACCGGCTTATCACCAACTATCCTATCAAATAAAAGTTTATAACAACAAATGAAACTTATAAAAATATTAACCAGCCAGTATTACCAAACAACCCCATATAAATTCAAATAAATCCTAACACTCCTCTTCAATTAAAAAAAAAAGAACGAAACAATTCCACGCACGTGATTCAATCTGCATCGACTCCCGACCTACAACCGGGTTAATCTACAACGCGTCGCTACGAATAAATAGCCGGGCGACCGCTTTCATCTGTCCCATTCCATCATACTGTTTTGACATCCATTTATCTCTGTCTGCCGCAACTAGTGTGCCCATAAATGAACCTTGCTAATGGATTACAAATTAGCGCCATCTGTGTTTTGTTTTCCGTGTGATATAATTGTGACCGGCGAAACGAGAAACTACTGATATTGTTGGCCACTAGTAACAAAAATCTACAATACCAGGGTTTGTGCTATGCTTTGTCGGCATTTAATGCAATGGCAGACACAGCAAAGTTAACACTCATTTAATCCCTGAATAATTATCCATAACGATGAGAATATGACTGTTTATTTTGACAGCTTCCATAGCGCAATTGGTTAGACGCCGGCTGTGAAACGTGAGGCCGCGTGCTCGATCCCCGCACCTAAACATGATTATGAGGCCCACAATATTTATCTCGGGTCTGGGTGTTACTGAGACCGAAACGTATCTCGTAGAGTCTGATGATACCCACAATACAAGAATCGATCTTAGTGTGGGGTCAAGACTATATATTTGACACTTGTGTTTATTTGTTTATTTCTAAATTAGTAAAATACCTATTAGAAACACTTTTATATACAGTACAGGTACACTATATAGATAGAGTAAATATTATCAATAGACGACTAATTCCAGACACAATTTATACATCCTGAAACATTTACCATTAGGTAACTGGCATGTTCTATTGCCAATTTTTTGCTATAGAAAATCAGCAGTCGAAATACTATAAATCAAAATACATACTCCTCTTTTCAAAAACAAATAATTCACTAAATTATTTTTAAGCTTAAATAGTCTCTGATTTTAAGATTACCATGGCCACCCCTGCACATATCTTTAGCGACAAGTAGACGGCAGCCCTGCCCGCCGACATAAATTATCCTCAGCCACTAATTAGTTATGAACTAATCATCATCATTCAATAGGTAGGGAATTTTAATAATATTCGACTTCAAACGTTTTTATGTTACATTATAAAACTTTTATGGCGGCCAGCGTGGAGGCGGTTTTGAAGTTTAGTTGGGAAGTGAAGGTATAACGTGGTTTATACGGTTGAGGCAGATTTGATTCCTGTGCCAATTAAAAATATTTTTTTTATTATCTTTTACGTAATTATGTTGGTTCACTGAATGTTTTATAATAAGAAACTTAGTACTTTTTTACCTACACATTATGCATCATACACGCTTTATTTATTTTGGACATAAAATAACACCAAAGTCTTGTACAAGGCCTTACAATCCATTTAGGAGAGTATGGAATTTATAGTAAATTAAAAATTATATTAATTATATAGTGACAAAATTGGTTCAATCGGTATCAGCCCATATACGTCCCACTGCAGGGCACGGGTCTACTCTACAATCGAGAATATGATTGAGAGTGGTTAGGCCATATAGTCCACCACGCTGGCCTAGTGCGGGTTGGCGGACTTACATACCATAGAAATTCTTATAAATCGCTATGGTATGCAGGTTTCCTCACGATGTTTTCCTTCACCGTTTTAGTGCGCGCTGATTGATTATCAATACACACATGACTCCGAAAAGTCAGAGGTGTGCCCTGGGATTCGAACCCGCGACCACCGTGAACATGTAGGCAGCCGCGTCTAGCCCGTTTACCAACAGCCCACCACGCACTTATATTTTGGACATAAAATTACACCAAAGTCTTGTACAAGGCCTTACCATCCCTTTAGGAGAATATGGAATTTATAGTAAATTAAAAATTATATTTAAAAAAAATAAAGAGAATATAGAGACAAAATTGGTTCAATATGCGTAAGTATTTATAGCGTTCAATATGAGTACACGAAATATTATTACAACCAGTCCCAATTTATTGCCAAGAATAACATCTATTCCTCAGTAAATTGTAGCTATGCATCCTCCGAACAGCTCCGAATAGCCAGTAGTATCTGATTATTCAAAAGAGTTCGTCGGCATGAATAAAAAATATTTTGACTTTGATTTTTGAGACCGTCGAACTTTATGTTGGCAACATTTTCCTATAGATATCACCTGGCAAACGACTTTTGTGAGTATTCTCTAAAGTGTACTCGAATGCTCTCGATAAATTAGAGCAACGTGATACCTGCATTCGGAATTATGCAAATGAAAAAGTAGCACCTGGGGTATTGTGGAGATTGGCCCCCCCATTTATATTGGGAAAAGACTTCTGCACAGGAGTTAGAACAAAAAATCTGATTTTTATTTGCTATAGATTATGGTATTATGATAAAAATTTAATTATAAGGGTATTTTAAGTTTTTTTTTTCCCTCTATGGCAATATATGTCGTTGTCGACAATTCTGCCAGTGTCAGATGTGCGGTGAGAACACGTGTATGATATTTTTAACTGGTAGCACACTACCTACTGTATTGTTAATATTGATTCGACAGTGAACTTTATGTATAAAATTATGGCAACGTAGTTAGTATACTGAAACAAACAGAATCACTCGTAATGTATATACTTAATAAAATAAAACATTGTAATAAAAATAGTTGTTATAACATTGAATAACATAGTCAGGTATACCACAATACAACAAAGACCGGATTTCAGTATCACAGTCTGATGGCGTTTCATCTTATGAAGGTAATTATAGCTTCGAAGAGACGAGGGGAGGAGTGAGTTAAAAGACAAGGAAGGTTAATAGGGGCAGGAATGTTTAAAGATGTTAAATGACTGTATAGATCAAATGGGGAGGTATTCTAGGACAATTAAAGAATATATGCTCCAGACTACCCTCGTCCAGCCCACATTCGCATAGGGAAGAATCCCGAACCCGAATTTTGTTTAAAAATACAGGATGAGAGCAGTGGCCTATACGAATTCTGGAAATTGTAGATATGACAGGTTTGGAAACGTTTTTAAAATTGAAGAACCAAGGTTTAGGTGCTATGGTTGGTTGTATGGCATAGTAATAACTGCCTTTTTGTTTTGCAGAATTATTCCAGTGTTCCTGCCATGAAGACAGCAATGTCCTTTGAGGAAGGCTTAATAGGTCGTAGTTATGATGCACAAAATGCTTCAGATCTGATGATGTTGAACAAATTGCATTCTTAGCCAACCTATCTACATACTCATTACCCTCAATACCTGAGTGGCTCGGAATCCAAGTTAAATGCACTGTATAGTCCTTCCTTGAACAGGAGTATAGACATTTTTTAATTTGTAGAAGCAGTGAACTATGAAGTCTAACCTTGTAAGGGTTTTGGCAAAGTGCTTTAAGACAACTCAGCGAATCCGTGAATATAACGCCCTTATTGATATTATGGGATTCTATATAGCTACATGCTTCTAGGAAAGCAATGCATTCTCCTGTATAGACTGAAGATTCCTTGGGGCATTTAAATTAAGTAACAGTCTTTTAGATTTTGCATATACCTGCTTGTAGATCGACAAATTTTGGGTGCTCATATCACTGCTGTATTTCCTCTCTGCATTGTTACGCTCTTTAATAGCCGAGGTGCATTCCCGATCCCACCAAGGTGGGTATGGGATTTTGAGCCTGTCACTGTTTTTGATTGGGAAACAGGAATCAGCGCAGGAGTTTATGGCTTGTATGAATTGCTCACAACAAATATTCACGTGAGAGTTATTAGTGTTATCAAAATTTGAGTCATTTATTTTAGGTAATGTAGTGATCTTATGCTCTAAAAGTGATGCGAATTTAGACCAATCTGGGTCTGTGAAATTATATTTTAATAACGGGGGGGTATGTTTTTTCCAAGTACGTTCGATGATCAAAAGAGATGGTTATAGGGTAGTGATCACTTCCATGAGTCAGATCTGTGCATCGCCAACAGGCAGATGCTGCAATATCTGGAGAGCAAATAGAAAGATCGACGCAGCTTTTTCTTTGTCCGGGTAAGACTCGGCGAGTGGAACTACCATTATTTAGAATGCAAAGATTTAGGTCGTCTAGAATTTCCACCAAGCCTGTTCCGAAGGGATCACAGTGGTCGGAGCCCCATCTATAATGATGACAATTGAAGTCACCCATAATCAATAAAGGTCTACTTAAATTTTCAAACGTTGCTTTGATTATGGGCAGAAAGTCACGATCGGGATGGGCAATATAAATAGAGACCACGGTAATGCCGTCTGCTCTGCCCGCTACTATGTTTATATCTCTTATAAAGGAAGGTAAGGGGGATGTTACAAAAGGGAGTCGGTTATTAGTTAGGAGGGCAGAAACCTCCGTAGCCATCAGGTCTGTTGCATCTAAAAATATTGTACTGTGGTACTCGGAAACTAAGACTTGGATGCAACCAAGTCTCAGCCATAGCACAAGCCAATGGTTTAAATTTGTGGAGTAGAAATATCAGGTCGTGCTTCTTATGTTGCACGCTCCTCACATTCCACTGGAGAAATATTAGGGGGGGAGCCATTTTTATAATTAAGTAAGGTTGTTAAAAATTCATGGGCAATGTTGGACGGTTGTTTGGATGATGATGGATGGTTATGATATTGGGAAGAATTTGTTGATAGGAGTAAGGTCAAGATTTGGGTAATGAGATCAATTGTGGTAGGGTCTAGGGATGTATTGAGTGCACATCCATTATGCTGCGAAGATTTTGGAGGGTTAACAATAGTGCGATAAGCTACTTTATCATATGCTGGGGATAAGGGAATATGAGTCTTAGGTGGATGGGAAACTGTTTTGCGGTGGGAGACGGGAGCTTGGACTTGGGTAGATTTGAGGGTTTCCGCATAACTACGTGATGGCGATGAAACGGGGGTCATTTTGCTAGCTTCGGCGTACGATATGCTTTTCTCCGCCATGATAATTTTGATGGATCTCTGTCTACTATACTCTGGGCATGCTTTGCTATTTTCAAAGTGCTCACCAGAGCACAACACACAGAAAGCATCACTCTCCGTAACATCGCAACCACTTCTAGGGTGGTCTTGTCCACACTTAATGCAGCGTGGCCTGGACCTGCACATATCCTCTACATGGTGGAATCTGCAGCATTTTCGACATTGAATTGTGGGGTATATATATATCGTTCGACTGGGAGGGACGTATAGCAGCAGTAGACTCTTTTGGGAAGAACTTGCCCATCGAATGTAAGAACGCAGGTCTCAGTGTGTTTCCACTCCGAAACCCCGTCCCTGGTAATTTTCCGACTAATGCGTCTAATTTTAAGGATACGGCCGCATCCTGGTGGAACGGTTATATACTTTTTTGCTGTTTCTTCATCCATGTCGGTTGGGACTCCAGAAACCACTCCCATTCTGGTTACATTGAATGTCGGAATGGAGGCATTGTATTTATGTTTAGCTAATATTGTATTTGTTAGAAATGAGTTCGCATCTTGAGGAGAAGCAAACTCCACGGAGACACGATTTCTCTCTATTCTCTTCACACCATCTCTTACAATATTGTGTATGTTTTGATTGTAAAGAAATAATCCAAAAGTTACTGGGTGAAGAAAGGTGCCAGAATTAGGTTGGGATTCGATTCGAGACACATGTACCAGAAAGGGAGCCCTATCTTCAGCATTATACCTGGTTCTTCCGATATAGCTTTTGGACTGCTTCGATGGACGAATATCTGTCTGTTTGTCATCACCTGCCGGTCGTTTATTCGAAACGTTTGCATGAGAAGCAGAGTTATCATTTTCTAGTATGCTAGTCGCGACTTCTGCAATTTGCGAAAGGGGACTTAGGTTGATTAGGGTAAGAAGGAGGGGCAGATGACGATGGGGATAACGGCATATTAATGTCGGGAGGGTCAGGAGGTTTATTTCGTTCGTAGTTCATTGTGAAAATAGACTTACCAACTTGTAGACAAACAAATAAAAACAAACACTTAGACAAAAGTACATAGTGTCATTAGTGCGACACGATAATAATTGTTTTTTTTTTCCAGCTCACAAATTGTTTATTTATTATTACGTTAAACACTGATATTCTTCTTATTTAACTCTATGTGTTACATATTCCAAAAACCTAAGTGCGTATAGAAGGGTATACAAAGCATTGAAAACAATCATCTAAGAACATATAAAATAATAAATTATGTCAAACAACTCACCGGAGTCTTCAAATCTGCTATCGGCGTGGTCGAAAATAATAAACACCACAAATCACTTGCACCAACTAATAATAATATATTGTCCACTACACACCACGAAACTTCGCGAAAATAAGCGAAAACACAGCGGACCAGCGGAGCTCGCCAACGCGGTAGACGCGACTATACGCACATTATATCAAACTACCCTCACTGTTTTTTAAAATTACAAAATAATTTAGTTGAATTTATAATGGCTAAGTAATTTCACTTTTTTCAATGTATTTCAATTATGTATATAAATGTGTAACGCATATTTGTGATACCACTATGATAAAATAAAATGATAGAGTACAGACAAAAACAAGAAGTTAAGTGGCAAAAATCTGAAGTAATTCCGAGTAAAGAATAATCAAAGAATAATAAAACTGTGCATAATGAAGCACTTGATCATTTTGAAAATTATCTAGTCATCGTGCTTATTTTTACACATACATACACCGTTTTTACACTAAGTGCGTGGTGGCCTGTTGGTAAACGGACTAGACGCGGCTGTCAACATGTTCACGGTGGTCGCGGGTTCGAATCCCAGGGCACACCTCTTACTTTTCGGTGTCATGTGTGTATTGATAGTCAATCACCACGCACTAAAACGGTGAAGGAAAACATCGTGAGGAAACTTGCATACCATAGCGATTTATAAATTTTCCATGGTATGTAAATCCGCCAATCTGCACGAAGCCAGCGTGGTGGACTATATGGGGTAACCACTCTCAATCGTACTCTCGATTGTAGAGTAGGCCCGTGCCCTGCAGTGGGACGTATATGGGCTGATACAGATACACCGTTATTTTTATTAGTGTTTGCGCTTACCATCAGGTGCAATGCCGCCATTATGCCGGGCCAGAGTAAAAAAAAAAGAGATATGTGGTTTCAAATGAGAAAATAAGTCTCGCTCTGTATACGGCCTATCGTTGATACCCTATTCAGTAACATTCGCATTTATGACAGAAACATTTCCAACACTTACTGATCCACAAGTTTTCAATAGACAATTAAATCCCAATGAAATATCTAAAGCAAACATATTCACAAATATTAAAGTGATACTAATAATGTTCATACAAAACTATCAAAGTTTACGCGGAGCGTTCACGGGCTGATAAAATATTCACAAGTACACATAAAGCGGCCCACTCACGCTACATTTTGTTCGTTGTTCTGAGTTGTGTTTGTAGAACTTCAGGTAGTATTTATTGTGTGGTTTTCGGTAAAGTTGGGTGTACCGCAGATGTATTTTTTTGTAAATAAATGTAATGTCTGAAATAATTATGTTATCGGTCTAAATTAATAAATCCATTATATGCCAAGGATACAAGTAGTGAGAGTTGAGAAGATTAGAACTATAAGCAACGTGCCCCAATACCCGAAATATTTACTTATTGTTTAGTCTCTATGCAGAGATAGAAATGAGCTACTGTAACCGTGATATTTGCTTGCACATGCCATTTTAACGATTGTAACACGAAATAGCGTCGCTGTGGATAAAAATATGTATTATAAAAAACATGAATCCAAGATGACAGTTTAAATCAGAGTTTATCATAATAATGTTAAATCAAAGAGAAGTGTGTTTGTGTCGATGGATAAAAACGAAAATGGAAGAGCTGATGTAAAGCCCAATCGCATTGTGAATGGTATTATTTAAAACACTCAAAACATATTCACGGTAACAGACGCGTTATGGGAAATAATTGTTACCTTAATTACTCAACTATACGTAATAACGACAGAATAGGACACAGCTTTATATTGACAGTATAAATGAATATAATATTGTGACAAATAATCTGGTTTATGTCATGTTTATGTCCAAAGTAAATAGTTTTTTTTTAAATTCATATTAGGTAGCACCTACAGAAATATATAACAATCTTAGAAATTGAACTCAGGATCCTATAGCCTGAAAAAAAGATTATCGTTAGAAGTATTCTTATTGTACCTCGTTAAAGCCCTTCATTGTTAAAGTATATAATTAAGTTTTGCTGACAATAAAGAATCACTAAAAGTAGAATCTAGCTGCGAGCGAAACCGCTTTCTTATTAAAAAAACTGATTTAAAACATCAACTTTTTAACTTGAAAAATTTGGAAGTGGTAGAACTACGCTGTTGTCGGTCATAACTCAGCATGGATGGGCAGGCACGTCCAGGTCGGTACCACTGTCTCACAGGAGATCGACGTGAAGCGACAGTTATGCTGTCGCATTCCGTTCGATAAGTGAGATTTCCGAATGCCCAACACCCCTTTCTTCTTCTCATCCTATTTTTTCCCGATCTCCTCCGGACTGTAGGAATGGGTAACAAATCCATGATTCAAGCGTTACTAATGTTCATGGGCGGCAATGATCACTAATCATCAAGTGTTTGCTCGTTTGTCACCATTTGTGTTTCATTTAGTGAGGGAATTGTCGAATTCCCTATAATAATAGGTGGTAGGACAGTTATATTGATTAGGCGACCAACTATTTTATGTGTTGGTGGAACGCCACGTCTGTGTGCTTTGTAAGTGTGCGTATGTGATTTCGATCAAGATAGCATACATTTTCAAATCGATTCTTTCACATTCGCTTCATCCAATCTTGTATTGTACTCTTTTATCCACTCAAGTTAATATATCACTTATTAGCTCTTGCGAATTTATGGTGACACTGATTCGGATCGCGAAGGTATCTTCTATTCACAAATCTCAGTCCTAAAAAACGAAATTTTATAACAAATACCCTTCCAACAATAAAATCCAACTTAAAGTTAACCACTCATCCCACAAAGATTATACATAAGCTCCCATTATGTATTTAAGCCATTGTCAACCAAAATAGGATTAGGCACGGAGACGATGTCGGCCGTTAGAATTCTATAAATGTGTACACAGCTCGTAATTCAGGGCTCGGTGTTAAGTTACTTAAATAAGTGTTTAAGTGCCTTTAAGTTTCCATTGAACGTTCAGCTTGGAATCAATTGAATGCGGTATTTCGGTGTTTATTTACATGTGTACATATTTATCTATATATCAGGCAATCTATATATTCTTTTGACATTCATTCCTTTTTACGTTAATTTTTGTTATTTGGTATTATTTATGCGCCTATCTTGATTTCTCTACACCACACAAAGATTGACTGGGAGAGAATGCCTCAGGCTTAAAGGCTTAAGTCCGCCTTTATAATTTGTATTTAAAGCGTTAATAAATAATTAAATTTCAGTAGTCCGGTTAATCTAGACCACAAATGAGATTGAAGGTGCATAAATTCACAAGTTGAAAATTAGCAAAATTGTTCAAAACATAATTATGAACAAAAAAATTAATTCATTTATTTATTTTAAAAGACCAGCCAAAAATTGTTTACACTGACACATGTCTTATAATATAACTATGCGATTAACAATGATTTAAGCGTAACAATCTCTTACAGGCTAGTTCAGCATGCACAAAATAGAACAAATTAGGTAACTCACTAATGTAAATTACATTGATGGAAATATACATTTTCTTAAAATTAAACTGAAGAAATCAAAATGACAGTTATATTTAAATTCAATAATAGACAAAACTGTTTCTTTAAAAACAAAACGAACTTAAAAAAAATTATATCAATTTGTTGAATAAAAGTACAATTATTTTATAAAATCTGCCAACATTGTCAAAATGCATGTCCACCATATATCAGTGCAATTGTTCAAGATCCGGCAGAGTCTAGGTAATGGTGAATTTGTTCCTAGAACCTTCTTCGACGGGGACATAGCGGTGTGATTTTATTGCGTGGATAGCGGGAAGGGGCATTGAACTTTATTTGGCTCAACAAATTAGGGCATTCGATTTTATTTCTGATTAGTTTATAAAGAAATAGTGCATTACTGATATTATGACAGGCTAAGCATTATGTTCTCCATCATTCCATTTCCATTCCCGGGGATGGAAAAAAAAAATTGCTTGTGAAAATAAGTGTTTCAAGATTTTCAAAACGATAAGTTCTATCATAAAAGTACTCTAGACAAAAATTATAGATCATAACATTAATTATCGTCAGATCAGTAACTACGGCAGAGTTTTTGGTCTCACAAAAGACCCGAGAAAAATAATTGTGGATCTCACAAACATTAGTCTCGGGGCGTAGATCGAACTCGCGGCCTCTCGATTCACAACCGGTATCTAATCAACTGCGCCACTAATCCATGCCGTATCTATTTTAAACTGTGCACACAAACTTCCTTGTTCCAAGTCAACCCTAATACGCCCTGTGATTAATTGTCTGCCACCAGACAAGGGTCTGAACTGTTACGGCGACATCTATATACCAACTCTTTAGTTTATACCGCTGTTAGTTTAACAGCCGTAGGATTTATCATTTACGGAATTCTTTTGGGTGTTTAGTTTGCTTGATTGATTTAATAGTTTGTAATATGCATTGTTGGGAGTAAATCTTCTCTGTTAATTTGTATTTGTACTAAAATCTGTCGCATAAAGCCAGGCATTCATTAACGAGCAGTAACTGTAGTTTTCATGATACAGTAACGAGGTTCTAATGTGTATGCGTGTGATGCCTCCTGTACATATCAACATATTCATCTGCAGACGTCGTCTTCGGATGGGTGTTGCGATCGTCAAGTGGAACGCACGCTTTGTGTCATTTAATAGATTAGATATTTATTTATTTAATTCTTTTTTGTACTCTACAGAGAAACAACAAGGAAATCACATAATAATAATAAAAGTACAAATGGCGGCCTTATCACACTAGGTAATTTCTTACAGGCAACCATGGGATGGTTATTTGAATAAGAGAATGAAAGGGCAGTCTTGGGTATAAATGAAATATGATGTATGGTATATACTACAAAAGATTAAAAGAATATTGTGCTTAACTAAAAAGTCAAAGTTGAAATGCGTGGTGGCCTGTTGGTAAACGGACTAGACGCGACTGCCAACATATTTACGGTGGTCGCGGGTTCGAATCCCAGGGCACACCTCTGACTTTTCGGAGTCATGTGTGTATTGATAGTCAATCACCACGCACTAAAACAGTGAAGAAAAACATCATGAGGAAACCTGCATACCATAGCGATTTATAAAATTTCTATGGTATGTAAGTCCGCCAACCCGCACTAGGCCAGCGTGGTGGACTATATGGCCTAACCACTCTCAATCGTACTCTCGATTGTAGAGGAGGCCCGTGCCCTGCAGTGGGACGTATATGTAAGGTCTGCAACTGCAGACTTCGTAGAGCGAAGCGTGTTTGCTGAACATATAGAAGAAGGCTCCAAGCATTACCTCCGCTTTGACCAGCCCCAAGTCCTCGCTAAAGAACACCGTTTCCTGCCCTAGATGTTTCGCGAGGCTATTGAAATTAAAAAACATCCAAATTTCAATAGAGAAGATGGCTTGAAGCTTGCACAAGCATGGGATCCAATACTACATTTAATTAAATCGAAATCCAAAAGACCAACTGCCAGACCTCAAAACACTGTGAGCTCCTTCTGCGTAGATCGGATCGCAAATACAGACTAGCTATTTAAATTATTTTTTTTAAATTAATAATTGTAAGATAAGGGTAGTTGAATTGTAACAGTCACAGAGCGGACGCCTAATACCTAAGTCCGCCCCGTGACCACGAAAGCTGTAAAGTAATCGAAACGTCGGGAACTCAAAAAATGAAAAATTAAACCAAATCCGCGATAAAATCCGTAAATAATAGTTTTATTTCATTGTCTTCTTAGTTAAAAACGATACCTGTGTTTTCAAAACAAAACTCTAACAAGAATAAAGAAAATGGATACCATTTGTATTGTCTGCGAGAACTGCATCGAATAATAAAATCGCGTATAACATTTCTGTACAGCATCTGGCGCTGGAATGAAGATTTATATTTCTGTGTAATCTATAGAATATAACATATTTTGCTATTGCACTTACGGATATATTCAATAAATTCAACCCATTTTTTTTATTGCAATGAATGGCGAAATGAACAAGTCGTTCGCATGATGGTAAGCGATACGATCGCTCATGAACAGTAGCAAACCCAAAAAACACCTTGAACTACAAAAAAAAAATACGCACTTTTTTGTGATTTAGTGATTTATTCTACCTTGGTCTAGTTGTTGTTGGTTGTTAATTTCACAGCAACTGATCAGCGTCATGAAAATATTCTTACAATATTGGACGGACGCGAAAAATTAAAATTCCCCTGTAGCAAGCTGAAGACGCGATTTTTATTAAAGCAAAAAATGCCGAAAAGCGCTCAGTGGAAGGCTGTGCCCCGCGGGAGGCTTTTATAAGGCGCACAATAAATCAAGGGCGGGAAAATATTTAAAAGCTTGCCGCACCAAGATTCTTTGGTGGTATCCACCTGTAACCGACGATTTGAACCGATTAATAAATAAAAACATAAAGTTGTTTATTATACCGGGTATCTCAAGACTGCTACCGAAAACGAAGCCGGGTGGTAGTTTTAGTGGCTACAAACACAATGCAATTAAAAATTTCGCTTAGAAACGCGACAATTATTTTTTATGATTTTTTAAATATCGTCATTTTTGGGTGGTAAATCCATAGATTTTGCTAAAATAATAATTTAAACTCTCTTATATCTTAGAGTATTTATAAATTAAAGGGTATACACTATTATTTTAGGAAAAAATGTATTTACCACCAAAATATGGCAATAGGAAAAAAATTACAAAAAAAAAAATTGTCGCTTTTTTTTGCAACTTTTTCTGTTGCATTGTGTCTGAAGTCGCTTAAACTACCACCCGGCTTCGTTTTCGGTAGCAGTCTTGATACCCTGTATTTTTACCAACCATCTACTAGGAGGATAAAGCTTTAAGACCAGTGGCAGAATGATACAGTATATGCTCGATTTCAACAATTTGTGTATTTTGCACATGTCATGAAATCTAGTTATTGTATTATAATAGATTTTTATTAATCCATTGCACTACTTCTACTTAGTATTACGTTCTTTAGGTAGGTATAATGCACAACATTGTCAAAGAATATGAACATCAATTTGCATAATATGTTTAGTATTTGTTACAAAAATCGCAAAGAATTAAAATGTTATAAATACAAAAGGTTGACATTCTTATTGTAAATGTAAATGAAAGATAATATCAGTTGTAATCAAAACACAAACATCTTAACGTGATAACAACATTGTAGATTTATCATAATTGATTTTATCAAATTATCAGCCACAGTTCTTATTATTATCATGTTAATTGCATATCAATAGTGCATGATATCGTATCGTATTGACTGTTCATTTTTATATTGTTAATAGTAATAATAATGGCAGTGTAAATAGCAAGAATGCTGAAAATACGTGAATCTGCTGTTCTTCTTACAATTTTCTTCAGCTCTTGTTTGGGACAACGTAAGTTATTTTTACTAATCTTTTAAGAAATGAAAAGAGACAAAAATATAGTATTATTTTTCACATATATTTTTTACGGTATTAAATGTAGTTTATTTTCGAGCTATATTTTAAATATACATAAAAAGTATGGTTATTTTTAACAGACTTCAAAAAAAGGAGGAGGTTCTCAATTCGACTGTATGTTGCTTTTTTTTTATGTTTGTTACCTCGTTTCTCTGTACTGTGTGAACCGATTTCAATCATTCTTTCTTTGATTGAAAGCTGGTGCTTGTCGTTTGGTCCCATAAAAATATGGTGAAGATCTGATGAATATCTTCGGACCTGGAGAGGGGAACTCCTTAAAATTAAGGAGAATTGCAATGGTTCTTTTTGCATTACGTTCATTAGAAAAGTTAAGATACAGTGAGAGAGGGAAAAAGGGGTGGGGGTGAGGGGGGTGGGTGATAAAATTAAAATACACGTAAATTCTAATATCTTCGGCAGCTTTTAACCGATTTTAGTGATTTATTTTTCATTGGAAAAAACGTATTGACAGGTTGATCCCAGGAATACAACATGAAGATCTGATTATCAAGTTCGGACCTGGAGAGTAGAACTCCTCAAAATTTAATAGGATTTCAACGGTTCTTTTTGCATTGGGTTCAGTAAAAAAGCTAGGCTACAGTGGTTGAGGGAAAAAGGGGTAGGCGCGAAGGGAGGGGGGGGGGGGTGGCAAAAATAATAAACATGTGAATATTCCAATATCTTTGGCAGCTTTTAGCCGATTTTAGCGATTTCATTGTCATCGGAAAGAACATATTCCTTGTGGGGACCAAATCTTCATTTAAATGCCTATCAACACTAAAAAGATAAAAATAACTAAAATTTTTAATAAAAAAAAATAAAAACCGACTTCAAAACAAAAATCCACTAAAAACCAAAAAATAATAACTACCACTCCAAAGCAAAAAAATAATATTTATTTCATGGAACTCGTGCATGTTGATTAATTTGCTTAATGACTTGACTAGCCAACAAATCAAAATATATGCGTAACATATTGAAGGCGGGTCGCCCAGTACCATTATTTTTTTGTGAATGATATTGAGATACTTTTATTTTTAAGTTCTTTAACTTTTCGACGTTTTCAAGGATATCTTAAGGTATTTGGTCGAAAGGCCAGCGTGGTGGACTATATGGCCTAACCACTCTCAATCGTACTTTCGATTGTAGAGGAGGCCCGTGCCCTGCAGTGGGACGCATATGGGCTGATACAGAATATCGCTATACCCATATTCGTATTAAATTCGATCTTAGCGCCCTCATTAAAAACAGCCTCTTTTTCGTCAAGCTAAACACGCAATTATAAATTATTCTGTTTTCAGTTAGAAATGTCAGATTCCTCAATCATTCTGTATACATGACCAACGTCATTCAAGCAACGGTACAAGATTTAGAAAAGAGTGGTTGGAGCAACCTGAAGCTGCCTGATTTACAACAATCTGTTAAGTGAGTTTAGTACATCATCGATATCATAGAGATGAGAAACTTATAGACTTGAACACATAGACTAGACATAGAAAATAGACAATCTAAATAGAAAATATTTAGATATTTCTATACTTCTAATATTAGAATAACTAACGCCCAAATACTGGAACGCAACTTAAATATAAATGGCGCTTAACTACGTTAATCCCGATTAAATGTACTGGCTAAGTGGGCCGTGCGCTGTTAAGACCAACTTATTATTTGAATGGCGTTCCAGTATTCGGACGTAATACACATAAAACGCTCGGAATTAGTTCATTCTATATATTTCTCCTTTTCATCAGCGAATATTAATCTATTTATAAAGGAATATTCTTTTACAGCCTCCTGACAGCCTCCGTGGCGCAGTTGGTTAGACGCCGCCTGTGAAACGAGAGGCCGCGGGTTCGATCCCCGCACCGAGAGAAATGTTTGTGCGGCCCACAAATATTTCTTCCGGGTCTGGGTGTTTGTGAGACCGAAAAGTCTCTCGTAGTTCCTGATACCCACGACACAAGACTCGATCTTAGTGTGGGGTTAGGACTATGTATGTGACTGTTGGGTGTTATTTATTTATTATTTATTTATTTATTAATATTCTTTTATGATCGTTTACATGAAGATATAATTTCCGAAAACTAAAAAAACACTCATCCGTTTTTACATCAATTCAATTCAAAAAAATAAGAATACTTTCATAGAATTTGAAAAGTTAGACTGCCTAAGTTGGTGATATAAGGACACAATAGTGAGAAATTCATTTTTATTTGTGTTGCTTAAGTCCGACTAACGATCAATCAGGTCACCTAATGGTAAGTGATCACTGCTGCTCATGGACATCCATAAAGCTTCGGTCATGTTTGTCTTGCCGAGCCATAAAATCGGGATAGGATCTGGAAGAAAAAAGGATAGGAAGAGCGAAGGTGTATTGGGCATCCGAAAATTTCGCTTTTCGTCGCTTCATGTCAATGTCCTGTGAGACAGTAGAACCGCTCGTGCTGACTTATGACTGACAACAGCGTGGCTCTATCACTTTTTTGACGTTTATATTTATTGACTGAATTGTGAAGTAGATTGATTTACATAAGTATATTAGCATTAATGACGTAGCTTAAATACTGCTCAGGGGGTTTACTCTATAAAAACGATACGAACTTCGAATGTTCGGATTTTCGACGTCGGGAGTAACATATAAGATTTGCACTTCTAAAACGTAATACTGTTCTCTATTATACTTATCATTAACTCCGAACTTAGCCTATGGTAACGACGTACGATACAGGAATCTAACATTTTGTGGAGTATCTAAGCACTTTAGTGAAGTTTTACGTAGGGCGTCTGAACATTCGAAGTTCGTATCGTTTTTATATAGTAACCCCTCAGATATTAAACAGTTAGCTGAAACGAACAAACATCGAGAGTTAAATTAATATCAATTATGTAAAAATTAAAACTGCTCTAGGCACAAAATAATCCTTGCTTTATTTTTCAGCGAAACGGTCTTTGATTGGCAAGCCATAGGGACAGTGACATACACTAATGGATTCCTGGTATCCATAGAGCGTTTGGACATCCCGCAGTTTACAGTCCAGCAAGTGTGGAGCTCGCAGCATCCGGGTCTGGTGGACTTTCGAGCCAGGATGAGGATGCATGACGTGGTAGTGGGGTTCGATGTCCTGGTCAACCTTACCGAGGGTAATCACTTCTACACTGGGACGTATAAGCATCCGATGGTGAACTTTGATTTTTCTGTAAGTACTTTTACGCTTTGTTAGTATTCTTTGTAACAAAAGATCGGTGATTACTAGTTAGTTACTAGCTGCGTATTCATATTGACTTTTAAGGGCATCGGCTATCTCTGGCATATAATTTCTCATTGTAGCACGTTTCAAATAATTTCTTTTAAAGTAATTGTTATTATAAAAATCGTAATTTTTTCATATAAAAAACATTTACCAATACGTTTTTGTTTGTAACTAAAACCAATCAATTGTTTATTTTAACATTAGTTAGAAATATATTGCTAACTATATATAGCTTTTCCCCGAAATTTCGTCTGCATGATTAATTGTAATTTACAATGCTTTATATACTTAAATATTGATACATAATACCCTAAACCTTATTTCACACCCATTTCTCCCCTCGAAAGGGGAAACACCTAAAACCACGTATGACCTTATTATTTGTTTGTGTTAATCCTGAGTGTCAGCTACCTCCACACCAATCTTCGAAATCCGTTTCTAAGTTGATCGCACACAACCCCACAGATAAAAGAACAAATAGACAAACAGACATATATTGTATTGGTTTCTATTACGTTAATATAGTCCCGGCATATTAGTTCTTCTCATTTATATTTCATGTACATACATCGATCGGTTCCAAATTGATTTTATGTATAGATTTGTGAATCTCCATTTCATTTTGTAGCTAGCAATATGATTAGATATGTCGTAGTGTTATTGTCGACTACCTATAGAAATACTGAATTATTATACTTCTACGCAATTGCTATTCTTCTATTTCAGATTATAAAAGATATGAATGATGACACAATAACAACAAGCGTGGTAGGAGTCACTCCGACCAGTACAAGTTTAGTCCAATTCATGCCGAAGGACAACATTACTGATGTTTTGGCCACTTTGGTGAGAATTATTTGTGTTTTTAAAATACTATTATATGTATTAAAAAGAATGCTTGTTGCAAATCCTTCGTCGTTCTAATTCATGCAATGCTGATACAGTTTTTTTTTTCTGTACAACATTATTTTAAATACTTATGTGGCCCATCTGATGGTAAACGGCCATGGCTGCTCATGGGCTAAGGGAATGCTCAAGTAGCAGTCGAGTTTTTGATACTTATATCATCTTGATCATAATCATCATCATCAGCGTATAATTTTGTCCACTGCTGGACATCGACCTCATTCAAGTTGCGCCATCTCAGACTGTCTTCGGCTTGCCGCATACAGCAACAACCGACCTTTCGCACATCGTGACTCCACCTAGCTGGACGGTGCCCTACACTACGCTTGCCATGACGCGGTCTCCACTAAAGAAGACATTTACCCCATACCGAATTGGTAAAATTCACTAAGCTTAGCAATGCAAACGGATGTAATTCATAACCCTGATAATTACATAAGTTAACTTTAATATTTACGAAACTAAATTCCAATCCTTTTTAGTATGACCGAGG
This sequence comes from Hyles vespertilio, assembly GCA_009982885.2. NCBI lineage: Eukaryota > Metazoa > Arthropoda > Insecta > Lepidoptera > Sphingidae > Hyles > Hyles vespertilio. Next base: position 22,660,108 of record CM042807.1, read on the forward strand.
ATCAACGATACCGGGAGTCAACGCTTGGGCACCAGAAGTGATAAATTTGATTTTTGATGACGTCGTACGAAATAAAGTTGAGTTTGCAACCATTTGCTACAATTGTCCTGGTTAAGAAAGACAATAAAATTATCGTGCTATATTTATGGTTTCGTTTGTTTTATATACCATAGGCTATTAATATAGCTATTAATATATTTATTAATAGTAAAGAGCAGATATTGCTGCTAGGCGATTTTAATGCCAGAGTTGGCCGGGACTATGAGGCTTGGCTTGGAGTTCTGGGTAGACACGGAGTCGGCAACATGAATAGCAATGGTCAGTTGCTGCTCAGTCTTTGTGCTCAATACGACCTTGCGATATCGAACACTATGTTCCGGCTTGCCATCAAGCACAAGACAACGTGGATGCACCCGCGGTCTAAACACTGGCATTTGATAGACTACGCTATCATACGACAACAAGACATCAGACAACTGCAAGTCACCCGCGTTATGCGCGGTGCACACTGTTGGACTGACCATCGACTCATTGTCACTAAGTTAAGACTCCGCCTCCGCCGGCCTCGTAGATCCATAGATAAAAAGCCTGCGTGTGTAAACGTGGATAGGCTAAAGTATTGCGAGGCTAGAAAGGAATATGCTGAAGCCTTATCGGGAAAGCTGTAGCCTACAAATGAGGCGGATGATGTAGGTGCTGCTTGGGGAACTCTGTCTAGTCACATTATGGAAACCGCTTCAGCTACATTGGGTACTAAATATCGGCGTAACGAAGACTGGTTCGATGACAACAATGAGGCTCTCAGAGCAGCATTCGACAAACATCGAGAGCTAATGCGACAGCACAGTAGAAGAGGCGGAAGCACTGCGTTGGTCAAAGCGAGTGACCAAGAATTGCACAAGCTGTCTCGTCAGATAAAAGATAAGTGGTTGCAGGACAAAGCTTGCCAAATGCAGTGGCTTGCTGACACTAAACAGCTTGGGGAGTTTTACTGCGAGGTGCGAAAGCTGATTGGTATTTCCTACCGAGCAAAAGTACCCCTGAGGTCTTTAGATAGTTCACACCTCCTCACTAGCAAGAAGGAAGTACTAGCACGTTGGGCTGAACACTTCAACACTTTGCTCAACGTGGATCGATCAGCAGATCTGCAAAACATCAGCTTAATGCCTCAACTCCCTTTATGTATTTATTTATTTATTTATTTTATGCTTTATATACAAAATGTATAAAGGCGGACTTAATGCCTGAGGCATTCTCTGCCAGTCTACCTTTGGATGGTGCAGAGAGAAAACAAAGTAGGCGCATAAATTAACAAATTTGAATATGATAAATTAAGTGATGTTTATAATTAAATATACGAAAAATAATAAACATAAATACACTTTCACGAGAAAGTATATATAATAAATTTATATTATAAATATATGTATAATAAATATATATACATATAATATATATATAATATATATATATATATATATATATATATATAGCACGTAAAGATATAAATTAAAGTGGCTCTGCCAGTTTCTTGAGAAAGTGTTGGCGAACCTTCACCTTAAATGCCAATCGTGTACCAGACGACCTGATTTCCAGGGGGAGTGCATTCCAGAGGAGTATAGATTGGATAGAGAAGGAAGAATGAGTAAAGTCAGATCTATGGGTAGGACAATGAAGAAGAAGATTGTTGCTAGAGCGTAGATTCCTGTTATGGTTACTGCATAGGTATTGAAATTGAGAAGTTAAGTAAGAAGGTGAAGTAGGAGATGTAAGAATTGCGAAAAGTGTGGTAAGTGCATGCAGGGAACGACGCTGACGTATGGGTAACCATTTTAGTTGGGAGCGGAAAGAAGAAACATGATCGTATTTACGAAGATGAAAAATGAATCGAATGCAGTTATTGAGAAGCCGGTCGAGTTTGTTGAGGTGTTCTGCATTCAGGTCAAAATAGCACACATCACCATAGTCGATTAAAGGGAATATTAAGGCTTGCACAAGCATTGTCTTGGTTTTGATAGGGAGGAAATTCTTTAGACGATAGAGAGCACGTAGGGTACCTGTCACCTTTTGGCAAACTGAAGCAACCTGAGCTCGCCAGTTCAAAGAGGAGTCAATATATAAGCCTAGATCCTTGACTACAGGGCACCAAGCGATGACTGTCCCATCATAAATAACTGGCGGAATATGTGCAGTGTCTAATCTGGAGATCATCCTTGGACTCCCAACAAGAATGGCCTGACATTTTGTTGGATTTACGGTTAGACCAAAACAATCTGACCAGTGCTTGATGTGAGCCAAGTCCCTGTTCACTTGGTCAATTGCTGTAGTCACACCGTCAACATCCGCCTGAGAGTATATCTGCAAGTCATCGGCATACAGATGATACGCACATTGAAGATCTTGGGTTATTAGATTAATAAAGATAGAAAACAACAAAGGAGAAAGTATACCGCCTTGAGGAACGCCAGAATCAAGGCCACACCAATTAGACGATAAGTCATTAAGGCGGACCGACTGCTGACGCCCTTGAAGATAGGAAGAGAACCATTCCATCGCCTCAGGCGAGATCATAAAGTGGGAAAGGATGGATAGAAGGATGTCGTGACTGACGGTGTTGAAGGCATTTGAGAAGTCCACCAAAGCCAGCACTGTAACCTTGGAGTTCTCCATACCAGCCCTAACATCGCCAGTCACTTTAAGGAGCGCGGAAATAGTGCTGTGTCCAGGTCTGAATCCAGACTGTAGAGGATTTAAAAGGTTATTACCGAGTACAAACCTGGACAGTTGCTTGTGAGCACAAGCTTCAAGCACCTTGGATAGGAAGGGAAGGATAGAGATGGGACGGAAATGGTTTACAATGGTTGGATTAGGAATTTTAGGAAGGGGAATAACATAAGCTTTCCGCCATAAAGACGGAAATATGCGAGTGTCGAGAGAAACATTAACAATGTGGGAAATAATTGGGAGAAGCAGGTCGAGTATTGGGATAATCATGCGACGGCTGAGATTGTCACAGCCAACGGCGTTTGATTTTAAGGAAAGGATAATCTTTTTGATCTCGTCCTGAGCTACTGGAGAAAAGTAAAAAGGATCTATATTATGACGGGGAAGACTATCAAGGAAATCCATTGTACGACGCTTGGTTTGACGATCGAGAGAAGTGACTTTACAAAAGTAATGATTAATGTCGTCCAAACCAATCGTACTAGGAAACTCAGCATTTTTCCCCTTGCCAATACCCACAGTTCCTAGAAACTTCCAGATATTGGCAGGGGTAGACGAGGAAATATTATCAAGAATATGTCGGCGTTTAGCATTACGAATCATCTGGTTACACCGATTTCTTGCAGACTTAAATGAACTCCAGTTAATTTCCGTGCGCTCCCTCTTAAACTTCCGAAAGGCGCGATCCCTACGCCTCATCGCCATCCGAACCCCTTCATTCATCCAAGGGGCTGGGGGACGTTTGAGCCTGATCAGCCTGACGGGCGCGTGAGTATCATACAGTGCAAGAATAGTGTTGGTAAAAATGTGGACTTTTTCGTCCACTGTAGACGCGGAGGTCAGACTGTCCCAGCTCAAATTCTCAGCATCCTTGCGTAACTTGCCCAAATCCAGACGACCAAAACAACGCCTGCGCAAAACCTTGGTGGGAGGTCGGATTGGTTTGAGGGCGTAGGATAGGAAGAGGAGGTCATGGCGAGAAAATCCAGGAGCCGGATATTGGCCATGACAGGACACAAGGGACGGATCGGAGGTGAGGATAAGGTCAAGCCAGGTGTCATCCCCCACGATGTTGTGGTGAGTGGCTTGCAGAGGCAAGACAACCAGGTTGACGGACTGAAGGATATCGAGGAGTTTACGGGAACGTGAGGAGTGTTGGGCAAGGAGATCAGTGTTAAAATCTCCCATGATGATTTGGTGTTCATATTCAGACCCTAAAGATTCCAGAACTGATTCCAGACTGGAGAAGTAATCAGTAGAAGGAGGGCAATAAATGACACCAATTAAGGTTTTCACTCCCCTGACCCAAACCTCAAGGAAGAGAAACTCTGCCGAAACGGGGTTATGAGAGGGTGAGGTCGCTACAACTTGGTATCGAAAATTGCTGCGAAGATAAATGGCAACGCCTCCACCTCTCATATTGACGCGATCATTTCTTATGATTATAAACCCAGGAAGAGGGTAAACAGTAGAAAGTAGTTGAGGTTTGAGCCAACTCTCAGAAACCAGGACGCAGTGAACGTTAGCATCCGTGAAGGTTGCCAACAGGTCACTGTAGTGACTTGGTACACTTTGTGCGTTAATATGACACACATTAAATGTGTCAGAACAACGGTCAAAGGTTTGCCGCACCAAGTCGGACAGCCCATCATGTATGGAGTTAAAGCTGTCGTCACTTGAAAAGGAAGAAGTTTCTATGGCAGAATGAAAAGAATCATTATCAGAAGACATTGTGCTAATAATTATAAAATATATATAATAAATATAGATATAAGAATACTAAATATAATAGTATAACAACAAAACAAATAAATTAATAAATTTTAAATAGATACAAGGATGGTACGACAATTTCATCTCTGCACCACCCGCCAGCCCATATACACACTATATCAGTCCAATAGTAAATTTCAATTAAAAAAAAAATTGAAAACAAAAAAAGGGGACAATATGTAAACAAAAATAAAAATTCAAGAAAATAAAGAAGGAAACAAAACAAAAAAAATAATAAATAATAACGTATTACATAAGCAAACGGTTTTCGAACGAACGTGTTGTGTCACTGCGCAGACGTCTGATTGACATTTATATGAAGTCACATAATAATAACAACACGTGCGGGTACGATAACACGGACAAAACAAAACACTGAGTTAAACAAAAGTGAAAGTGAAAAACAAATAAACTAGAATAGTGAATCTAAAACAAAACAAGACAATAACAAGAAGTTATCGTTTCAAAATACCGCGATAAGGTGTTAACGTGATGTTGATGTCGACGCTGCCGCTTTTCCACTTCTAACAACCGAAGAAGTCTCCAACGCCCGCGGATACTTCGCCGTCAAAGGGTTGAGCTCCTCCAGGGTTGTGACCTTAGTGCGGTTACCGTCTGGGTCCTTGAGGATAATCGTGCCATCTTGGGTCCAACATGCTCTCACGCCAAAATGCTGTCGGGCTTTGGAGAATACTTGCTGGCGGGATCTGGTCAGGAACTCCTTCATGATAATAGGGGTGCCCTTCAGCTTCGCTTTCGCCCTCCAAACTGAAGTTCGATGCACAGCTCCGGAGAACCACACGAGGATAGGCCGGTTCTGATCTTTACTATGACTCCCGATTCTATGGCATGCTGTTATGTTGGCAGCAGAAATGCTTTTCAGAGCCAACGTATTGTTGATGGCGTTGAGGACAACATCACTGCAGCTCTCATTGGCTTTTTCTGCAACACCCAAGAAGAGGAGCGCTTTCCGCCGATGTCGAGTCTCGATGGTGTCGATCATCCGAGTGCATTCGGCTATTTGCTTCCTCAGCAACCGAAGCATCTCAAACATCAGTTCCCGGAAGGTGCGAAACTCCTCGGCAACTCTGGCAACTGTGTCCTTCGACTGGCCACCGGACTGCAGCTTTGCCTCCAATTCAGCCATCCGTCTGGAAAAGCTTTCCTCCAACTTCGATTGCGTGTCCTGGATTTCTGCCAGTTGTGACATTCTGCGTTTGGCTTATTTGCAACTATTGGTCCGAAATATTGTAAGTAGGTGCAAGGCTAGCAGGTGGCGCTGTTGCAACTATATTTTCACATGTACAGTGCTAATAACGTTTGTGTAGCGATTTGATTGAATATTACGCTGTTTTAGCGCAATGTACACCAAAAAAGCAATGTATTTCAATTTTAATTAAAATACGATATAGTAACAACGTCTAACTTTTTTTACGCCTACCGCCGAAAAAGAGTAGAATGTATCGAGCTGGATGAACCACTGGCGCTTGACGAGGTTGTCACTGCCATCAGGCAGCAGAAAAATAAGCGGGCAGTTGGCATTGACCACGTACCAAGCGAGCTTTTGAAATACGGCGGTAAGGATTTGCACACGTCGATGTGGAAACTGTTTGTTCGAATGTCGGAGGAGGAGCGAGTATCAGTCGATTTTAAATTGTCTCGTATTAGTGCTCTCTACAAGAACAGGGGTGACCGATCACTTCTATCAGCTCCTGGAAAGGTCTTTGCAAGAGTTCTATTGAACCGCCTAAGGGACCTATCAGAAAGGATCCTGCCTGAAATCCAGTTTGGCTTCCGACCTAAACGAGGCACATGTGAAGCTATTTTCTCGGTGCGTCAACTTCAGGAGAAAAGTAGAGAGCAGGGACGTCAGCTGTACCTCTGCTTTGTTGACTTGGAGAAAGCATTTGACAGTGTGCCTCGCGAAGCCCTCTGGATGGTAGTGAGAAAGCTAGAATACACAGAAAAGTTTGTGAGACTTGATACTAGCACCTACACTGTTCGCTCTATACTTTGCAGTAGCAGTCAAGGACGTCCTACAAACTGTTTCTGAAGGGGTTCGCATTCACTCTCGCACCGATGGCAGTCTTTTCAACTTGGCCAGACTTAAGGCGCGCACCAAAGTCTCGTATGCATTAATCACAGAGATCATGTATGCTGATGACCTGTGTTTTTTGGCAGAATCCCCAGACGGCTTGCAACAGCTAATGTCCACTTTCCACCTAGCATGCTGCAAATTTGGCCTAAAGATCAGTGTCAAAAAGACGGAAGTGATGTCCCTAGACATCCATGGTCGTGAGACACAGACACCATTAAGCTTGGTGAGGACGTGCTGAAACAGGCCGATAAATTTCGTTATTTGGGGAATACTATAACAGCTAAGTGTGACCTTGATACTGAGATCAACAGCAGAATAAGTGCTGCAGCTGCAGCATTTGGAAAGCTGTGTTCTAAGGCCTTCTGCTCGCACGACCTTAAGCTGGCTACTAAGATCTCGGTTTACATGGCGATTGTGCTGCCAAACCTTCTCTATTCTTCCGAGACCTGGTGTGTGTATCGTCACCATATACGCACTCTCGATCGATTCCACCTAAAATGCCTGCGCTCCATCATGAAGATCAGATGGTCCGATCGGCTGCGTAATACCGAAGTTTTAAGACGCGCCAATGTTGGTGACATTGAGGCATATTTGATGCGTCGGCAACTACGGTGGTGCGGTCACGTATCACGGATGGCGGAGGAGAGAGTGGCGAAGCGCATCTTTTACTCTGAGCTAGAGGAGGGCAAGCGAAAGCATAGCGGACAACTCCTCAGATATAAGGATGTTCAGAAACGTCACATGAAAAGATGCAATATAGAGCCCTCTCGCTGGGAGAGTTTGGCAACACAACGACCGGAGTGGCGCGAGATGGTGAAGAAGCGAATTCGCGTATTTGAGGAACAGCATTTAGCTGACCTCGACGCCAAGCGCGATGAGCTTAAAGCCCGTCCACTTGCCGCTATTCACTTCAATTATGAAAGCGGTAAGCTCACATGCCCACTTTGTGCAAGGGAGTTTGTTGCGAAAATCGGCTATATAAGCCATCTCCGGGCGCATCAGCGCCAAGCCCTATAAGGGGTCGAAGTGATCGCCATGGCCGTAATCGGTCGGATAACATTATTTACACCATAGGCTAATTTAGAGGACAGTAGCCACTAACTAATAATTTACATAAAATTTTTATTTATTGCGATGTTTTTTTAAAGTTAAAATAATTTAGGTTTCGTTTTTACATTTAATAAGATTTTCATTTACGTATTCAATGAGCTGTATTCAAGTAAATTATTAGTGCTGTTGCTAAGCAACATTGTATCAGAGCCGATTATTCTCCACTCATGATCTACTAAATTGTTTTCATTGCTATTCATTAAGAAATACCCATTCATTTGAATAATTATATGTATTCATAATACATAAACGATTTATTTATTTTTATGGTTCAATTATCTAGTACAAAGTGGAACGCAACGTGTCTTGTGGGCGTCCGTGGTATTGCAAGAACATAGCTCGTTTCCTGCCACATGAAATACATTTTCACGCTTCTATATACACCGACATATAAATATTATACACATTTTATGTTTATCTGTAGCTCTCCGTTGCGGTTTAACTCTCACGGAAAGGCGGCGGCGAACAAAATTTTCTAATTAAAAATGGAGCAAATCTTTGTGAAAATTAAGTATATTCAAAATAATTTGAAAATGAATTTAACTATAATACATGCCGCTAAGAAAATTAATATCCAAAAATGAATTAATACATTTAATTCAAAATATAAACCAGTCACCATAATACAGTTATAGCTGATTTGCCTTCCAAATATGGAATCGTAAATTTTTTTTATTAAAAAACATAAACAGACATAATATTGGTGACATCATTGGCGGTCTTATCGCTATAAACGATATCTTCCAGACAACCGGCTAAAAGAGGAATAATTGAATTGTTACTGGCGGTGTTTATTGCCATTTTAATATTTTAAAGAACTAAATTAGTATAGATATTTTGCAATTTTCAATATGAGTAAAACAACTCAGAACTTGACTTTTGGCAAACGATTTAAGCCCAAAATTACCATAGATATTTCTGAGTGTTTTAATGCTACCATCCGTTCATAATAGCATAAATTATAAATACAAAAAGGATAAATTTGAAAGCATACACAGAAAATTCATTCTTATATCAATAACTAAATGCACATAATATTATTTACAGTCGTGAGAAGTAACAAAAATGTTCTACCGCTTGCAAACACATACAGTCGCCTCTTGTGCTTGTAATTTTTTTGTTCCTAAAACCCACTTGAAAATAACTAATTAAAATTACCAAAAACCAATTCGAAATTCCCGCAATGGAAGTTCTCAACGAGAATAATTGTAATTGCCTGGATTTAAGTGTAAAACAGTTTCGGTCTTGCCTGCAGCAACTACTAACAACTTGTTTCGCACAGAACTTTAGAATCAACCGCAATTTTACAAATAGAGAAAATTAATATTACAGGTATTTAACAGTTTTACCGAGGCTTTGAGGGGCTTTTCTTTGGAACGGAGGCTTACACAAATATATTGGAGTTGATTGTGGTTAAGCTTGTGTCGTCTACATTAAAATTTAAGATTTTATAATGTAATGGTTGAAAGTAATATTAGCATATTTCAATACACCATCAATGATTTTATTGTCTTTCTAAGTATGGAAACGCTAGAAATGAGCGAATGATGTGCTGTATTTGCCTAATGCTTAAATCGAGTTATGTAACTGATATGATCGCCGTTCGATATCAAAGCTTACTTTCTTATTCTACCAATTTTCATCATCAATAAGAATATTGGTTCTGATATTCTCTTACCTAAATCAAGTCAGTATCATCTACTGTATCCTAGACACCCAAATACATTTCACAACAAAATCAAATTTGAATTCTGATTACAAAATCAAAAACACTGGCAAGTAACCGCACACGTGAAATCAAAGAAGTTCGTATTGAATTTGAAATCATATTCATAGCGTTTACAGATTTTCTGTTGGAATACCAAGCGGAATACATATGAGAGCTGAGATTCAAGCGCTGTCTCAACAATCGGAGATTGGAGATCGAATGTATAATGCAGCTTCACGACTTCAACACTTTTGAAGTGTAGATTGTCTTTGTATCTGTTAAATCGAAAGTCAGGTAGATTCGATCGAGCAATAATTACTACGAAGAAATAACGACATCTCACCAGAGGATATTATATTTAGAACTGAGATTATTATTACTGTTGAATGCACTGAGTTTTTAATTGTATTAAACTCATTATCTACAATGGACTTGGCACTGTAGTTAATCTTTTTATGACATGCTTGATACAACTAAATACAACTAGATTACTGGATGCCCAAAACAAGGGTATTCCCCCTTTCCATCCCTTATCCTTTCCGCTCCCTTCTCGATTTGATAGGCCGACAACACATCCATTATCATTTTTTTTTTTTAACGAGAGTAAAGCTCCTTTAGCCTTCCTTCCGACACTCGGGGGAGATCGGAAGGGGCGTGTCGGGGTCTCCGGCCTTCCAGCCTGTTATCAGGCTGGGTCCCTACCGAGATCTAAAAATATCTTTTGCCGGCATACCGACTAAAACCTCTCGGTGGCCATCACGCGCGTTATGGGTGACAGGCGATGTGGACAGGCGAATGGCGCCCATTTAACTCGCCGTGTCACCCGGCGCACTGCCAAATATGGCTCCTCACATGTTGGGAGGGCGCAGATGCCCCCTCTTTCCCTACTTCGGACGCCCATGGTGAGATGGGCGTCCGCGACAGACACGAGGCCACACGTTCTGCCGCCCATCTCGGGGTCACTCCCGACGTGAGCACACAGCCCCCGCTGTGTGCTTAGCGACCCCGATGACCCCTTTTAGTCGCCTCTTACGACAGGCAGGGGATACCGTGGTGGAATTCTGGCGCCCCTTGACCACTGGGCGGGGCGCCGGGTCAGCCATTGTCATTCACCCGGCGCCTCCTTCTCGGTTGGCGGCGGCGGGTGGGATCGTTCCGCTCACGATCCCGCCCCGCGCTCTCCTTCTGTTAGATGATGATCTCACAGAAGGTAAGCATGGCCTGCCATGACCTCCTACTCTCAACCATGGAAGGAATCACGGCTGAGAGTGAGAGGTCCTCTCCGATGGCTGCTCGGAGAGCTGCGCGCTCCTCTTCCCAAGCTGAACACTCCGAGAGAGTGTGCTGGGCTGTGTCTTCCGGGCAGTTGTCACAATGGTGACACACGGCGGACTCTTCCCTTCTTGCCACCCGCCACAGGTATCTGCCGAAACAGCCATGCCCCGACAAAACCTGTGTCAGGCGGAACGTCATCTCGCCGTGGCGCCTGCCCAGCCACTGATCTAGGACAGGACGCACTGCCGCGATGGTCCAAACACCGACACTAAAAACACACAACACAGAAACACAGTCACTTACCATCTGGTGACCTGGTTGCACGTTTGCAGGACCTATAAGAGTAATATGTCGCGTGCCTTTGATAAATTGTTAAATTCTGGTAGACGCCTTATCTTATAAAACGCTATCTAATACAGTTTCGTATTAGTTATAAAGTGAGGTTTTTCTAAACTAATATGATAAATTGAAAATAATTATTCGTTTGTTTGCATTGAACATGCTAGACTGATTTGAAAAAAAAAAAAAATATTTCACTGTTAGAATCCTACATTATACCTGATTCAAACAGGCGATATAATATTTTCTATAAAGTGTATCTACACCTGGGTGGAACTGGGCCGGCCGCTAGTCTTACAAGCACTTTAGAAGTTATGGCCCAAATACCATTCCAGAAAATGAACAAAATTATAATAAATAAATAACTGAAGACTAAATGCAATAACCCCCAATAATCCAAAAATATTAGATACTATACAAAGTGTAAATTTATAATTTCGATTTATTTCTTTTTTTCATTGATCTTGCCTCATACGATTCGGATTATTTTGTCTACATTTTTGGCAATTTGTAAGCCAATTGTAAAATGGCATACGATTCCTTTGAAATAAATAAACCGAATTAAAAATATCAAACCCATTAAAAAACGTCCAAGCGCCAAAAGTTCTGTGAGTGGACACAAAAATTAAAAGCCAGCATTCAAAAAAATATTTTACTACCGCACTAAAAACCCATTAACTAGATTTACAAACAGAAAATGGATTAAAATCGCACCATACATTCATATTGTCATTCGGCTAAATTGCTCTGTTGACAAACCGGAACACTGGACACTCGAAACTGTAAATGAATTTGTCACATCGCTTGCCCTATTCTGAAATTACAGCAAATTAAAGCTTAAAATCGATTGATGTGCTTATTTAATCTTGTGATACGATGTAGACGACCTTATTAATCTTACATTAAAGCCTAAAATAGCACTGAACTACCAAGCCATTGTAAGAGGTGTCCAAAACGCATTGATTCCGACACTGTGAAGCAATCCGAACCATTCCTTTGATACGATTTCAGTCGGTAGGCTTAACTGAACGTTTTTGGCTTTTAATTAATAATAGAATCGTATTCCGTTTGTTAGCGACGGTCTGGCTTGTAAATGCTTCCATTTGTAAGCCGGGCTTTTAAAATGTTAATTCGTTTTTATAACTGACACGCGGAGTACAGGCGCTATCGGAAGCCTAGATCGACTGTTTGAATTATTGAGAATATAATGGCTTAATGGAAACGCTGTAGATGAAATACTTAGGGCCCTTTTAATAAATTTGTTTTTAACCCGTACTGTCGTTTGCAAATAAAGAGATTCCAAATAGATTAATTAATGTTTGAACAAAAAGGACCCAGACGGAATACGTGATGTTATTCAGTCTTTGTTTACAAGAGCCAATCTAATATTGTTTGTGCTCTCTTCTCTGGTTTTAAAACTCGGGCTTCATAATTATTTAATATCATAATGATTACGAATAGAATATTAATTAAGCCTTGAATTTATCCTACGCAATATTAACACTGAGTTTGGTTAATACGCTTCTTACCTACAATATGAAGCACATATTTCTTAAAAAAAATTTTTTTTCTTCATTGAATATCCACAAAGGAATAATAATTCCGTAAGGCAATAACAAGAATGTCTTTTATTTTGTTACTTACAGTACCAATTTGTGCATGGATAATTCAATTTCCAAAAGACAGGTAATAATTAAGATCTTTAGAGTTTTTATAAAAGATAGGACTAAGTTATTTAAAACCAAAGACTATCTATATCTAAGAACATTTTTAATATAGCTTATGGTATCCTAATTGTATAAGATTTGTGGGAATTTATTATAATTAAAACAGGTCTTGGCTGTTGTTGTTTATTTTTCTGAGTAAGCCTAATGACTATAAAAATATACTTAAATGTCTAATGTCAAACTTCAATAACTTCAAATAAAGTTTGTCTCAAAGAATGGTTTTATTTCAGGAAAATTTTAATGAACCATTTAAGTTTTTACTTTTCAAAACCTTTTAATAGCCCCTTATTCAGTAATACACTTGTTAAATTGAAAAAATCCGACAAGTAACTGACAGCCCTAACGCGGAGGGTAGCAAAACCGCAATCAACCCCCTGCCCATTTAATCCAATATAGGTACAAACAACAATAAGCATATTCCCAATCAAACAGCATGGAGGAATAGAGATATACATTCTTGATTCTAAATAAAATGCGTTGGTAAATTTCGTTCATTTCTTCCTCACTGTTGTAACAAAGTCCAGTTGATCAAATTTGAGATTAATGATTTGGAGATTAAGGTTGATTTTATATTGATGGGATTGTTAGATAACCTTTTTAGGGTTGTGTCTAACTTGAACGTCTACTGAGGTATGGAGACGTATAAATAACGTTGCACAATAAACTTGAGCTAAATCAAGGAGTATTGTCGAATGGGGGCCTTGTTAGCCGCGACCGCTGATTTTTTTATTTGATATCTCAATAAAGGTGTGTTTGAGGGTAACACACCGGTTTGCCTTCGTGCGTTTTCTAAGGAGTTGTTTTTTTAACGTTCAACCGATAGCCGGGGTGTTTGATTTATAAATTTCGTTGTTTGGTTAGGTCGAGCAATGAAATTTATTGAGGGATTACATTTTTTAAATTCCTGCTAACAATGGTGCTTTGTTACAATACATGGGAATGTACAGTCACAATTACTTTTGTCTGTTTTTGTTTTGCTTTTAAAGTAATGCTCTAGTAACGAAATTTAATTGTGCTGCAGTACCTACTACTAAACTGTAAGTTATTAGATTTTAAAATTAAAACACCCATGTCCATTGTCAGATTTTTTTTTTCATATTTATGGCGAATGAACTACATCTATAAACTACATGTATAAGTGCTTGCAGTTTCTGTATCAGAATTTCGAATGGTAATTCGATAACCAAAACAAATTATATCTACAAATTCTTACCTATTTCTTACTCGAAGGTCAACATTTTCACCAGACACTTTGTCATTATCAATCAAGTTTGTCCAAACATTTTAATTTGCAATTACATTCCAATTTAATTTGTGGGAAACATCAAGCATGGTCGCCCCGCCCACATTCTCTGGGAAAACATCTGATAATAGTACGAGAGAACGAGCAGTATCGGGTAAATAACAGTTGTAAGCATTGCGATCACGTACCGGCGCAGTCCTTCGCCGGTGCAACCGACCCTGCACCTACATGAATCTTAGAATTGAATGAATTGAAGGATGAGGCAGATTTTTTGTTACTGTTGGTAAGTCTCTCATATGTGACATAGACATTGCGGTGGTACCCATCCATGCGACCTCTCGCCTGGATGGGTACCACCGCAATGTCTATTTCTCCGACCAAACAGCAGCTTAAATGCAATGTTGTGATCAGATTGAAGAACATTGTGGCCAGAGTAACTAGTGGACATATTGAGACTTAACATCTTATGTCTCAGGATAGCGAGCGCGGTGGAAGGCCAAGCATTACTTTGTAATCCAAGGCGTTGTTTGGTTTTGTTACTGTTCATGAGCGGTCCTATCGATTACCATCAGGTGAACGGCATTCATTGCAATAAAAAAAAATGGTATGGAATGAGTCAAAATCTCGATAAACCTACCTCATCCTGTCATTCCATAAAGACATTGTTTCCTTTCCTTTGTATCCTAAACAACTGCCCATTTTACGTCACAGCTGGGAAATAATTTCCTCTACTATTGCAAAAGGTAAAATTATAGAAAAGTAATTTGTAATATTGATAGCCTCCGTGGTGCAGGTTATTTGACACCGCCAGTAATCGAGAGGCCGTGGGTTTGATACCCGATTCGAAGTAAATGTTTGTGTGATCCATGGGTGCCCGTTTCGGGTCTGGGTGTTTAAGAGACCGAAAAGTCTCTCGTAGTTTCTGATATCCACTCCACAAGACTAAGTGTGGGTTCAGGACTATGTATGTGACTGTTGGGTGTATTTAATTATTTATTATATTTTTCTGCGATAAAAAAGCTCGTTTTCCTGAGAAAAGTTAGGACTGGGTCTTATTTCATCAGGGCAGTTACTAGAGCTCAAGCTAACGTCTTAATATAACACCCAAGAAGTTACCTTAATGAATATTTCCACGAAGATGATACCGAGAGAACCTACATAAGTGAGGGCTGATGTAAAACAAATTATATTAGCTAGGGTATGACCTAATTCTAGAAACAGGACTCCTTTGAGACGGCCTGTCCTATATAACACTTAGGTCTAATGCGATTTGAATCTACACGGATTAAATATTAATCAGTGTCACGTTGAGAGGACATCGGAATGTAAACTAATTGTCAATATGTACCTAAAACAGATGTGAGTTTGTGATCAAATGGAGTATTAAATGTTGCTGAAATTGTTGATTAGGTTTTAAGGCTATTAGTGAAAACAGGAGTTTACTGTGTTCTTGAAAGCAAATATCATTTTCGCAATAAGGTAAAATATCATCTTGCTGGAGTAATTATTATAGAAGTGACACAATTATACAGTTTTGTTATTGCATTTTTAATTCGTCCAGGTTTTTTCTAAACTCAGATCGTTTTTTTCCGCGCATTGTTTTAGGTTCACGAAAATTTCCGTATTTCGTGTCATTCGCTTGCAGTGGTCTCGAACGTCATAGAGCGAGATCGGTAGAGTTGCCAGCTAAAATCGGTATATTTCTACCCAAAATCGGTATTTGAAAAAGAAAAACACAATATTCAATCTAGTTCGTTTATTTTTTAAAAAACTTACATACTAATTTATAACAATCACGCTTATGTATAATTATTTATTATGGTACCAATATTCTTTGGCCATAGCGGAGGTCATCATGGAATTAATTTCAAAATCATAACAATTAGCTGTATTAAAGAGTCGTTTTGAATGTAATAAGCTAGTGATTGTTTCAGTAGACAGTCTATTCCGCTGTTTTGTTTTTAAAATATTAATATGTGAAAATATGCTTTCAACGTTAGCGGATGAATGGGGAAGTGATAAAATATTAAAAATGAAATTAGATAACAATGGAAACATTTGAGTTTCATCAACACGCTTTAATAAACTAACTTCATTCCAAAATAGTTCTACATCATCAGGAAATGTTTTGATTCGTTCACAATTTCTTAATATGCGCCAAGGAAATCATTGCTGTGAATAATATTGGTAAAGAGCCTACTCACAGGAACTATCGAAGTAGTTTTGCCAATTTTAACTTTTTTTGGATCAATAATGTCTAAAACTTTTATTGGGTTGTTCTTTAATGGAAAACGCGTGGTTATTTGTTTACAAGCTTCGATATAAAAATCTAGGCATCTGCATTTAAATAAATTTACTTGATCCGAGTTTAGATTTTCTGAACTACTTAGTAGTGTATTAGATGCAGCAGCACCATAGTATACGGCGTCAATATCCATAAAATTTCTGGGATTCTTAAAATCAACATTTTCGATTGGAGTGCTACTTAAATATTCTCTTTTTAAAAAACAATCAAAAATAGTTTTTAATGTTCCAGTTATTTTTTCATATAAATTATGAATTTTCGGGTGTTCCGCTTGCATTTCTTTATTTAAATCGGTAAATAATGGTAATACAAAATTTAAAAATTCCAAAAATAATATCGTAGTTGGATCTTGGAGCTTCAGTAATATATGTTCTGCAGCTAAAAGATGATCATTGTTAGAGATTTGATCTATAAAAATAGTTTTAGAGCAGAGAGTTGTTCCAATATTCTTTTCAATGCTGCATGTACTGATAACCAGCGTTTTTGAGTGGGGTGGAGTATTTTATGTACTTTTAAGTCGCAAAACATTTGAAAATGTTTAAACTCTGCCACTCTTTTTGGACTAGAAGAAAAGTAATTGTAAATGTCTCTAACAAGATCCTCTATAAAGCGTGGCAATTTGGTACAAGCATATGACGCGCAAAGATGAAACGAATGGCAGGCGCATTTAAGTATAAAAATGTTGGGAATTTCATTTTGCAGCAACGTTACAATAGAATTATTACGTCCCATCATTACGTTTGCCCCGTCAGATGCAAAACCTATTAGATTATTTTTAAATGGAATATTATTGCTTCTAAAAAAGTTTACAATGTGTTCAAATAAGCTTGCTGCATTAGCTTCTTCTAATGGAATAAGAGCTAAAAAAGAATCTTTAATACGATTAATTTTCGCATATCTCACAACTAAGCACAAGTGTTTGGTTGTACTAAGATCAGTGGACTCGTCAATAATAAGCGAAAACTTAGTTTGCCTTAGATCTTCACATAAATTATTGAAACTTTCTTTACCTATAATATGATCAATTATGTCATGAGTTTTGGTCGAAGAGCAGTTTATTTCTTTTGCTATTTTTGAATCAGGACAAACGGCTTGCATCAACTTTGGTAGGTGCTCCATAATAGTGAATGGTAGATTGTGTTCAGCAACAAACGAGGCTAATCTTATTTCACCTGAAATTAAAAATAAATAATTAAAACTACGTAGGTATATTTAGCAGCGATTAGGGTATAATTATATGCACTGCTTATATAAATCGATTAGTAGAAAACAAAATAATATAAAAATCTAAGTAGTGAAATAAATTGGGTCATACACAAAACGAGGCGAAAAATTTTATAAAAAAAACATGGTCGGGATTTTTACAAAATCAGTCTCATTTAATATGATATTATCAGAATATTTAAATTAAAACATAAAACAAGATCGTTTCCTCGATTAGGCTAAAAAATGAAATTATAATATTTTTTTTTTCGAGCACAGATGGGTCTTGTGTTTACACAAAAGAACAAACATATCAAAAATAGTTACAAAGCAAGTGTCTCCATCGCTGAATTTATTTTTTGTTTTTTCGATGGTACAATTGAGTTATCTGAATCACTAAAGTTAAAGAATGATGAACGGACATCACATAATTCGCTATCATATGGAACATGGTTTTATTCCGATACTGAGTAATAATTTAATATTATTATAAGCTAAATACATTACTATCGAGCCCACAGCACTCCACGTCCACGTTTACAGGCAAGCAAAATACTGCTTTACTTGTTAAATCATTATTACTTAATTTTTTCTGTAGACATTGTCTTTCGTGTGGACTTATAAATCCACAGAAAAGATGTCCACAGAAAGGACATTCTTTAAAAAAATTAGCAATGCTAATTTAGTTTTGAGGTTAGCCAAGTAGGTAAATTTATTCCACAATTACTCCCCTTAAGCTATTTCGGCAGCATGTGAATTAATAAAACTAATAATTATTTACTCAAGTACACAAGGAACAGAAAAGAAGCACTGATCTTTGACAATAACACTATTAAAGATCTCAATATCTTAATGAACAACCTACGCTGGGCTCAGTCATTAAATCCAACGTGACCGATGCCACCCGTCAGTGTGGCCAGTTTAATTATTTTCTTTGTAAAATAATATTTTATTCAGGCCAATTTATTCGGTTGAATTTAAGGTCCACAGAAAGTCGCAGTACCGTGTAACCAACAGTTTATTGATATTTTTGTGGAGTCACTTTAACATATATTAATTTACTCAGTAAAATTTTAATAGTCAGTATATATACTAATGATATTTAATATAACTTAAATAGATAACGCATATCAAGTATGAGAAATATCTATCAAAATATGCCAAGTGCGTTTACGAACAGTCCACAGAAGGGGACATTTGAGGAAATTTTTGTTGTTATATTAATCATTGCTGAAGATAATTCATTATTTGGTATATATGTCTTAATAGTAATACTTGTAAGTCATTTACCAAAATTAAGTCAGAGAATCAATCAAGAAATTTGAAGATAATATTCATTCTGAACATGCGTATGTGTATGACCCAATTACTAAAAAAAATTACCTTGCTTAACCAGTATATCAGATTTTGAGTTTTGGTCACAGTAAATGATGATATCTTCGGTTGTGATTTTATATTCTTTGATGATACTGAGTGTGCTTGTGAAGAACTATGTTTCTTTATAGCGTCTTTTCCTGATGTGATGTTGATATCTTTATTACAGCTCTTACAATAGGCATAGCTTTCGCCTTTACGGCTATCTTGCAGCCAACCTGGAAATTCTTCCCATTCTTTTCTATAATATTGTAAATATTTTTTCTTCTTACACTCGTACTGGTGCTTGGCTCCTCGTCAGACATTTTATATAACTTAATTACTTTCTGATTTTGTAGGCACTCTTTAAGTTAGGTACTCTCTCTTCAAAGTTAAGAAAATTAATGAAAAAATAAAACCGAATTCCTGTTTATATAGACTAGACAGGTAAATTCCCGAGCGAGAAGCCCCCTAAAACATCGAATTGTAGGACACAAGGGTATTCCCCAAAAAATATGATTTACATTCTGCACTAGTTCCATATTATTGAGGGCTTCCCCGTAACATTAAACATACATGAAAAGGGTTGCCAGCTTGAAAGTGTGAAATCGGTAGAAAAATCGGGAGAATTTCCATACATACTGTGAAATCGTAGAAAAATCGTTATATTTCGGTATTTCGGTAGAACAGAGCTCATATCGTAGAATACCGAAAAATCGGTAGGTTCGAGACCACTGTTCGCTTGGTACATGGTAGCCATATCTAATACATAAGTATCAATAAATAATATGTCTGTGTTGCCCGTCCTGACATTGGTGGGGTTGTCGTTATTGCTTTATTGCAATTAAGTTGTTTATATAGTCATAACAATACATTGAAATTGAAATATGTTTCTACTATACCATACGGGGGTGGGTAGGGGTCGACCCTATCGAACCTTTACCAGTTACATTGGGGACACCCTAAACAAAGGTAGGGTAAAAAGTATCCAGAAGATGAGAATGCATGAAGAGGTTGATGTATATTTGTGATGCATGACACGTTGTTGTGAGTCTTCACTAAATCAATAAATAATTATTTTTTTTTCAGCACAGCCTACCAAAGTGGCGATCCGTAGTCTATGTCTACCCTATGGAATACACTTATGTAAAAAATATATAATTTATTAAAAAATAGTCTTTCAACAACCGTATCCTCATTTTCTTTCTTCACAATATTTCTACCGCACGAGCGGCGTCCTGCCGCGAACATTGCTGTTCGGTGGCGTGCAATTCGGTGCACGAAAAAACACTTTTACACGAGGTGTAAGGTTCCCTCATCTTTCTTTACGTGATTCGCTTGCTAGTGGAACAGGAAAAATTCGGCCTTTGAGCTCATTGGCACTATTGTGGATCTCACCTCGTTTGCAACGCCCAGTTTTGGTTCTGGTGAATTGTTTTTGAGGATGTCGTGATTGCATTGGTATGGAGTACTTATGATACTAAAATGAATGTATGGTACGGATGCGGTAAGGGATTGAGATAAATTGTTTTTATATGTTTCAGCGTGTTCTAAAATAAATAAATAAAATTCTAAAAATGCTTGTAGTACATTCCGATTCATACCATTGCAAATATTGTGTGAGATAAAAACATTAGTATATTATAGTACATATATAAATAAATAACGCCCAACAGTCACATACATAGTCTCAACCCACACTAAGATCGAGTCTTGTGTCGTGGGTATCAGGATCTACAAGAGACTTTTCAGTCTCACAAACACCCAGACCCGAAAAAAATATTTGTGGGCTGCACAAGCATTTCTCTCAGTGCGGGGATCGATCCCGCGGCCTCTCGTTTCACAGGCAGCGTCTAACCAACTGCGCCACGGAGGCTGTCACATAGACGTGAAAATAAGACCATGTCTATATTTCCATAGGGATGAAGAAGGATGGGAGAACTAGCGTAATTGCAAGATGGGATAAATTACGGTAGTCATTTCGAACACTAGTTTTTCAAACCTAAATAACAATCAACGTGGCGAGCTTTGCCTGGGATTTGTATTGGGGACCTCATTGATCGCAGGCTATTTCATGATAGTCTATATGAGAATTTTTGAATTTTTTTATGTTTTTTTCACACACAAGTAGTGTGATTATCGATAGTATTTCTCAACTTTGTTTAATTATCATGTGCTATTTTAACCGCAGAGGCTCACCTAATATACGGTGGTACGTTTCGAAGTCAGAAGTAATATATTAAAATTATATTACACTTTGAAGTTTTTTTTAGGTTTGCAAAGACTTTATGCGATGCTAAAAGTGTGCTTTTTGTTTTAGGTCGACTAATGTGCAAGTTAGCTATAAAAAAAAGTTTATTAAATTTCATTGTCACTCATACCCCCTAAACAAATGATTAAAAAGTGCACTTTAGCTACCAAGCGTCAGGATTGACATTTGCAACAAAAAAAAATTAAAAGGGTTATTTTTACACCAACCACAATGCTAACTGTTAAAAGGTTAATGCTATAAATAGCTGATGATTTTTAATACTCTTTTTGTAAATAGGAGGGTTTTTATTGTTATTCTGAATACAAAAACCTAATATTATATCTTAATTAAAACATCATTTTGCATCTTGAAATTTAAAAGGGTAAAACAGATAACAAGTAAATTAAATGTGGTTTTGTAAAAAATGAAGTGACATGAATTTAAAATAACATTCTGAAAGGTTAAAGGACAAGTTATCTTATAAAAGTTTAACAGCATTCTAGTTGGCTGCAGACCACACAAACAACGGTCGCAGGTTTGAGTTCACTGCATCCACATATTCTGACTATGATGTTAACGGTATTCCTAAATAATCTATCCTTTTTTTGGAGGCGAAGGAATATATCCTGAGGAAATCTGTATACCTGAGATAAACCACTCGAATTGCTATTTGTGAAGTCCAGCAATACCTCTTAGGCCAGCGTAGAACCTGGCTCAGAAGCAGCACGTATGAAAAAAACACGTTATTTTACCATTAGTTATTTAAATAAATACTGAATTTCTACTCAAAAATAAACAGATTCATTCCATTCATTGTAAAGTAACTCCCCGCATCATAATATTT
Source organism: Hyles vespertilio (assembly GCA_009982885.2). NCBI lineage: Eukaryota > Metazoa > Arthropoda > Insecta > Lepidoptera > Sphingidae > Hyles > Hyles vespertilio. The sequence goes on from CM042807.1 coordinate 22,682,061, forward strand.
CGCTTAATTCAAGCGTACTCTATAATCCTTCAGCTCATTTATCAAGACGTCGCTATCTAACCCATTAACTGCTACTTTCTTCTGACGCAACACGTACAGGGTACAACCGACCCCTCAGCGATCTAGATAAACTCCTTCGCAAACGCACACGCGCTCCCAACTGTCATAAGTTGGACGCGCAGATTAAACCCCTGTCAGTGGGGTATCATAAATCACAACTCGGTCCCGGCACGAATTATTTAAATGCCATAATGAGTCACGGGTAAAAGTTAAGGGAGCAACCCGTATTTATCACGGTGTCCGTTGGAGTGCCCCGGATTACTGCTAGGGTTAATAAATGCCCGTTGTATATACGCCATTTTGTTTTTTTATCAGCGTTCCAAATTCGAATTATGAACGGTGATTCGTCTTTGCGGCCTGTGTTTGTTTTTTTTTTGATTGAATGGTTTTTAGCTTTGGGTGGTCGCGGGTTATTTATGTGTATGAAATAAATAGTAATAGTAATAGTAATTTAGATATTTTATCTAATTTGATATGCTTGAAAATTTGTGGATAAATAATCAACTGAATAAAAAAATCAGCGCGTAGAATATTTATCTAAACCTTTATTTAACATACTATGTGACTCTATAACGTGAAAGCAGGGACAGTTAAAATAATATCACTTAACAATATATAAAGATCAAACAACCCTTCGCCAACCCTAAAAAAATACTATCACTTTAACCCAATAAATCAATTCATCGAGAAAAATAGACTTGAGCAATATCGACTCGGGTATTGTTTATACGTCGCGTCGGTCGAAAAGACCCGTCCGACCGGCGATAGGGTTACTGTAGTATTGGAAGATTCATGTCATGGGTTACTTTAAAAATCAAAATATGTCTTTATACACTCTAAAATAAGAAGTTTCTTGAGTGGAAGCTACGTAGAGGCAAGCGAAGTGTTAGACACCCGTATTCACGGTGGACGGACAACCTGGCTAAGGTTTCAGAACGTCGTTGGATGCCGGCCGCTTTCAACAGGTCGATGTGGAAATCCTTGCTGGAAGCTTTGTTCTGCAGTGAACTTCCTGTGGCTAAGATAAAGATGATGATGGTGATTCTAAAATAAAATCATCTATATATATATATATTATTCTGGCCCTTATATGTTTGTTGATATGTATTAAATTCTAGAATTGTTATGTTTGCCTAGCCCTAAAATACATAGATTCAAACAAACATGATTTATACGACAGACAATCATATCCATTGTTCCAATTTCAATGTAAATACGTGAGTTATGTTGAAGGTGTTCTGAAACTACGTGGAATATTGCGGTTTTATAACAGTCTACATGCATTTTATGGGATAGATCCTGGTTAAACATATGTAAAAAACGACGAAAAAATCATAATTTTCAATATAAAAGCTACAAAGATCTACAATAATCACTGCACTATGTCAGCAGAAAAGTTTTAATCGGTGTACGGGCCACTGCTAGCACTCAGTACAATTTTGGTTGATAGAAGTTGACTTAAAATGGTAGTCCATGATAATGATATTATAGAAACTTAATTATTAAATGACAGATATGATGAGGAGCACGCGCGATCTAACATCGTCGACTCGATTCGCGAACTCCCGCTTGATGTAAATGATTGTAGTAATATTTAAGGGACCTGCTGACACAATAAGTGTGGTAATTTTACATGTTAGCTCGTACAATCGGTATGCGTATAATACAGGATTTACCAGGAAACCAGCCCATAAGCACCCTGAGCTAATGCTGATGACGCTGGCATCCTTTCAGTCTTCCCTAGGTTGCGAAAGAAGAGCATAGTTTTGCTTTTGACACTAAGAATCTGCTCTGCGCCTGTCTCGGTTGTGCAATTGTACTACGGTAGGATTATTAAGCTGAGATAACGGGTCTGAATCCCGGGTCGGTCAAATTAGATTTTGCTATTCATTATTAGTTAGGAATTTGTGACTAAAATAAATATGGCGATAGACTATACACACAAGGCGGAAGTGAGTATCCTGGTAGCATTTTTGCCTACCTCAAATAGAAAAAGGCATAAATTATTGCATCTATATAGGTTAGTCATAAACTGCTACACTTATCATAATAAACAACTTTCACTAGGAAGCCAACCCTGAAATCACTTAAAAATCAGCTGTTTCATACATTTTGCAGATTGAAACGATTATTTTTGTATGTAATAGCTGTTTTTTTCACGATTTAAGATTGGCACCGCAGAAAAGTACATTATAGCGAGCCTAGCATCCCCCTTTAACAAACGATCATGTTTGTTAAAAAAAATGTAATTGACATCCAAACTGTTAATATTTTAAGTTACGTATAAGCATATATATATATATATATATAATAAGCCTGCATCACGTACGTGTCACAAATCAATACCTTCATTATTCCTAATATGTATACTTTGTACATTAAACAGCCACTTTACACGCTGATAAAATGTTATATTAATCATATATTTTATTATATTACACTTATTTCAGGGTTGCATGGGACTGCCATACCCGTGTTGGATAACTATAGTCTCGTAATAAAATACATTTTCATATTAATTATATGGCCTTTAACGGACTACATGGCCTAACGCCTGTCAATCGTAATCTCATACGATGTTAAATATCATTATTCCCTGTAGCTACTCTGGCCACAAGTGGTCTTCAAACCGGAACACAACGGTGCATTTATACTGCTGTATGGTTGTATGTCAATTTAGGTAGGTACTATTGTACCAACTCAGGCGGACTGTCACATATGAAAGACCTACCACAACCTGGTGTTTCACCTTTCGCTAGTGTTTTGGGTATTTATTGTCAGCGATCCGAACTACCCTTGGCTGTTGTATTATAGAACAAATATACTACTTGTAAATACCGTTGAGTTCATGGAGGGGCCTCTAATAATTCTACGTTTCATAATTTTTATTAAAATTTCATGATTTGATAGGGGAGTGACTCCATCACCTTACTAAGAACAATCACATATACAATATGGAAGATATGGTCCAAGGTTAGGATATGATATGGGAGCGGGGCCCCAATGCATGCCACGATCTGAGAAAATTATGGTAATATTACCTCTCAAAAATTAAAGAACAACCACCACCCATTGCACTATCCGGTAACCCTAAAACTAAGGGGTGGGTGGTGGCTATTTGTTACAATTTGCCCGCTCCGGCAGGATGCGAGCGGACTATAATGGGCAGTGTTTTATTTAGCTGCCAAACATCTCAGCTGATCGGTTGCTCTTTCGCCTGTATTGTAAATTCTGTGAAGCATTTAATGGTATTGATTGATACAGAATAGTCCTGATAGTTAAGTACAATGGAATTAAGATAGGATATCCCTAAGCGATATTTTAAATTCGGTTAAAAATAATCGGAGATATTGATAAAATTGTGAATATAATCAGCTAGCGGCCCGACCCAGCTCCCCCCAGGTAGAGATACCTAGAGATTTTATTTAAATATTAGTTTACATAGCCTATGTTCATTATGGGATTATGCAGGATTCAGGAGTAAAATAATTTTGGATATCGTTACAGTAATTTTAGAGCCTATTCAATGCAATCACATCGTTCCTCTTGATGATATTAGTATAGATATAAATTATTAATTGGATTGATTAGTCCCAAACCTATATTATCATCATCATCAGATTTTTTCTGCTCTTGTTCTTGTTCAGAGGCTTGTTCACTTCAATAAAACAGCCGCAATAAATATATAAAAAAAAAGAATAAAACAAAGCCACATATCTTTGTCCTGAAAACTTGGATTGTTAAACTACACAACATATTTTAAATAAATAAATAAACATATTTTAATTGCAATTTTCATCACTAGGTACAATGATTTAAGGGTATACTAATTTTACGTACTTATTTACTTTACTTTTATTGCAGAGGCTTTTGATTTGGAGTGGAGTAACGTCTTATGTGCATCTGGGTGACATTAGACCTAGCCGCTCGCGTTTTAAAAGTATGTATCTCGCAATCAAAAGATTCCCTTCGGGGTCGACGCGAAACAAAACTCGAATTTTCAAACGTTGTACGTAAACTATAGGAATGTGTCTAGGTACTCCTCAAATGATTAATTGCTCTATCGGACTTTGTAAGCATGAACTAAATACGGAATGAATAAATAAGTATCATAGATACTAGTAATTGATATTAAAAGTAAAAGACTTATAATTTACTTCGGACGTCTAACATCCGAATATTCTAGTTCCGTTTCGGCGACCTGCCAGCTATTGCATCGCAGATACTAATATGTATATTTAACTGATTCCCAAATATGTATTTGCGTGGTGGCCTGTTGGTAAACGGAACAGACGCGACTGCCAACATGTTCACGGTGGTCGCCAGTTCTAATCTCAGGGTACATACACCTCTGACTTTTGGGAGTCATGTGTGTATTGATAGTCAATCACCACGCACTAAAACGGTGAAGGAAAACATCGTGAGGAAACCTGAATACAATAGCGATTTATAAAAAAATCTATGGTATGTAAGTCCGCCAACCCGCACTAGGCCAACGTGGTGGACTATATGGCCTAAACACTCTCAATCGTTCTGTCGATTGTAGAGGTGTCCCGTGCCCTACAGTGGGACGTATATGTTCTGATACAGATACAGATATATGTATACTTAACTTAGCTCATTTTATTAGTTAAGTTACAAATAGAAATGAAAACCAAACTTAATAGTGTAGTACGTCAATACTAATAACACTCTTTACCCATCGACCTTGGAAGGAAACCTGTGACATAATGTGCGAGGACTCGCAGTCGTTCTAATGCCTTTCACAATGACAGTCTTTCAATATAATTACATATGGTTGCGTTCTTAAATTGTGCCATTTTAAAATGTTAAGACGTGTGCACATTACCATAGCAATTTTTCTGTCTGCCTCTAAAGCTAAGCGTAGATGGTAGATGGTACTTGAACTATGTTGGTACGAATTTATGATAAATAACAGAAAGCATAATTGCAGACTATAAACAAACAATAAACTCATTTGCAAAAAAAACGGGCACCTAAGCAATGAACCATTTCAAATGTTACTATTGGTTTGTTTGATAATTATAGGTAGTTTTACTTTCACAATTTTGTAAATTAATAAACAAATAATCGTTTTCGTCAATATTATCATAAAATTTTGATACAATTTATGGGTTTTAATGCTAAAGTTCACTAGTAGTGTATGCTCGCTAGTAGTGCATATGCTCGTGAAGTAAAAGTTAACACAGATTTTTGTTTGTTTTTTCTTTAATAAAGTAAAAGCAGATAAATGTTTAGTATCGAGTGTGACCCCCTCTAGCTGAAATCACAGCTTGAATTTGTCTGGGTATGCTAGCGAGGATATCCTGGATACTTGCTTGCGGAATACGTTCCCACTCCATGGTAGTCACATTCTTCAGCTCTCTGATGGTCTGCGGAGCCGGTTGTACTGATCTCACGCGTCGTTTCAGAGCGTCCCAGACATGCTCTATAGGATTGAGGTCGGGACTTCGAGCTGGCCAATCCAAACGACGAATGCCGACCTCTTGCACATACGCTTCCACATCGCCAGACCGGTGGGCGCGAGCGTTGTCGTCCATAAAAATTGAGTCTTCGCCTAAAGCGGCCAATGCGGGTTGTGCATGAGGAATTAGAACTTGGTTTTAAGAAGTACGAGAGACTATTCGGTCTCAAAAACACCCAGACCCGAAATAAATATTTGTGGACCGCACAAACATTTCTCTTGGTGACCGAACCCGCTGCTTCTCATATGCGGCGTTTAACCGACTGCGCCAAAATGAAATTTCCAGTGTTAGAAAGGAATTGTTGTCAGTCTTAGTTGCCCAGAAATTGAAGATTCATGGACTGATCTGAGTAATATCTACTTTGTGACAGCTTTTATAATTATGTACCAAACCACATTTCTTAAGGTTTCACATTTCGTAATATCTTAATGATTCTTTATTTTTTGAGATTTATTCGAACACCTACTTAGGTTCAGAGTTGAAATTCAATAGTCGTTAAAATTTAATAATCGCAGAGTTCAATAATTTAATTCGATACTAACGTACTTCATAATATCGTAAAGATATTATTCTGGTGCCATTTCAGTACCATTATTAGCCCATGGACCTTGATTAACACAAAGTATAAAGTAGCGATCAATGCAATCGCCTGCCAATCCTACATAGATCTATTTTGAACAGGCCCAAAATAATCAGGTACTATCTAAATTACAATGCAATAAAAACACTAGACTGTCCTTCAATACAAGTGTGCAAGCACCACTCCACAAAACGACACCCGTCAAGCAATCTGGCCAACAATTACAGCTTATTATCAGGGACATTGTTGCAAAAAGTCGAAACAAAAGAGAGTGCGGCGTTCGTTCCCACACGGTCGGTTATTATACTAATTCATGCGTTAATGGACTCGTTACTTGTCGCTGATTGTTGAAAAAATATCTTTCCTTAAGGACTATGGTATTGCAGAAAATTTACTCCACAAAATATTCGGTACCTAAAATCGGTTTTAACTTTGGACTAATATCCAAGCCCCAAGGTACACATCCTCAGAAGGGATAAGAGTTATTCCTAAATATGAGTTTTCTTTCAAGTTATCAAATACCCAAGAGGTTACGGGGTCTCTCCTCTCTATGGCAACGTAAAATATATTTTTTGTGTGCACTTATTGGACCGTCACATACCGTTGACAAAATGGTCAACTTGGCTGCGTTGCATAATAATTTAATTCAGCTTAATAAATCTGTATCTGTATCAGCCCATATACGTCCCACTGCAGGGCACGGGCCTACTCTACAATCGAGAGTACGGTTGAGAGTGGTTAGGCCATATAGTCCACCACGCTGCGGGTTGGACATACCAACCCGCACTAGGTTCAATTAAAAGTTTTCATTGCTAAATGCGTTAATATAATTGTCAAATTTATCTTACAATACATAAATATATGGTTTAAGAAGAGAATGTTTGTATGTAAGTTAGTATAGGTCTAGTGACTCGGCGATTATAGTCATATCTAAATAGCAATATATTTTAAAAGAAAACTCACCCTTAAATGCCCGAGGCGATCCTTAAAGCAGGACGTAAAGGCGTTTCCATCTAATAACAAAACAAAAAACATTCACTTAACACACATTCATTTTAAATATAAGGAGACTTATATTTAATACATAAGCGGTTATTATATAAATATTTTTATCTTAATTTTCTAGAATCTAGGTAGAGCAAGCACATAGCAACTGACTTTTTTTTTTGTTATTTTTGAATTATCGTCGTGTTTGTGTGGTAAATATGTAGATTTTTACCTAAAATAATAATGGATCGGTGTCCATTATTATTAAAAGTTACAATGCGACGCATGATTTACGACAAACACGATTATACTTCAAAATATCGTCAAAAGTAAACCTAATTCTGACTTCTTTCTGATTTCTGGCTGGTAATGAATAGAAAAAATATCATCTAGGCACATCTTCACACTAACTAACATAAGTTTATTTAATAGCATCGAAACTATAAAACAGAACGAACCCTAAAATAAAATGGTTTACAGCCAATGAGGTTTACAGCTTAACTGCCAGGAGGCGATCAAGTTTATTTATTGTTTAATGATTATGGCGAGTTATTGTGCATTGTAACGTCTAATCGCGTTTTATTAAGTTTGTTCCAACGAATTGAACATCATGCGGATGGGTGGTTTATTGTACTAAAGTGTGATAGCGTTAACATATGAGAATATACACCTTTTTCGAAGAAGAGGTAGGCAGAATTTTTTATCTCAGCAATCAATAACGTAATATTTCAATATTGAAATGAAATGAAATGAAATGAAAATATTTATTGAATCCATAAAATGTCATACACTATTTAGATTCAGTCATATTTTTTTTTCCCACTACCACCCAGTTCACAAGGTTGTTTTCACCAGAGAAGAACGGGCAAGAAACTCTAGCGTTGCTCTTTTCAAAATAAGTTTACAATACAGTGATCATACAGGAGTTCAAATTTAGAGCAGTTCATAAATTATTCATAACAATAATTATATTGTACGGCTGAGTTAAGTGTGGTCGCCCTGACCGCGGAATCGGTATACACTGTTGAGCAAAAGCAATGAAAGGCAATAAAAAAATTAAAAAAGAAAAACAAAGTAATTAATATTATCATTATAAGCAAATTGAGCAGACCAGTCTACACAAGCAGCACCCGTTCACGAGTATGACGTATATACGAGTATTGCTGTATTATATTAATTGTAAGATAGATAATTTTGACAATATAAATATTTAGTATTACTGTGCTGATGTTAACTCGTGTCAGCTCTGGTATAAACCTTAGTGGTATTATTAATGCTGTTAAAGTTCATAATTTATGTGTAATTTTCTTTCGTATTCAATAAATAAAAAAATTAAAGAAGTGGTTCCAGGACACATTCGCTTTTATGTTCCATCCCACGCTGTAAAAGGGAATTTTGACAGCCTCCGTGGCGCAGTTGGTTAGACGCTGCCTGTGAAACGAGAAGCCGCGGGTTCGATCCCCGCACCGAAAGAAATGTTTGTGCGACCCACAATATTTCTTCCGGGTCTGGGTGTTTGTGAGACCGAAAAGTCTCTCGTAGTTCCTGATACCCACGACACAAGACTCGATCTTAGTGTGAGGTCAGGACTATGTATGTGACTGTTGGGTGTTATTTATTATTATTTATTATTATCAATTATTATAATGTTATTGGGAATATTTAAATGTAATATATCTACACTTATAAAGCCAGATGGATCTACATAATAAGAACATTACATATCTAAAATTATCATAATCCAATTCAAAATATGAATACTTCCAAACCAGTAATTACCAATAATGGTTTCTTAGATTTACGCGAATGTTACACATTGAAATAAAACTATTACGTACGGATTTTATCGCGAATTTGGTAACCAATACTTTCTGTAGGCCGGCTAGAGATTTCAATTATTGAATCATTTTCCTAATACGAGTATACCATATTTATTGTATCTTACCAACACACCGTATCTGCTTTAAAGAAGCATCATATATAAAATATCATAAAAAATAATTTTTATTGCAATGAATGGCGAGACGAGTAATCCGTTCGCCTGATGGTAAGTGACACGGCCGCTCATAAACAGTAGCAACATTCCACTGCGCTCGCCATCCTGAGACATAAGATATTAAGTCTCAGTATGTCCTTCAAACCTGAACACAACAGTGAATTTACACTGCTATTTGACAAAAGAAATAGACATTGCGATGGACCTACCCAGAAGGTGTCAGAGTTAGGCCCAGAAGGAAATGTTACTCATTAAAATAAAACTATTTTTATTGACTTTATCGTGAATGTGAAGACCAATATTTTCGGTAAACTGGCATCACATTAAAGATATCAAATACTAAATAATTTTCTTAATATACCCTATTTATATCCATATTTATTATATCTTACCAACAAACCGTATCTGCGTTAAAGAAGCATCCACATAATCCTGGCTGAAGCAGTAAATAACGCACGTCGAACATCTGCCAAGGCATTGTTTACGTCTGGTCGCGGAGGGCGAGCTCGGCCTTGGAGGATTCGATCTATTGTCCTCTGAGGGACCATTGGGTAAATAAGATTAGGTTTTATGCTCTGATTTAGAGGAGTATTAACGTGGAATTTGGTAATGATAAAGATGTGAAATTGAATTTGTTGTGAACGGAAAGAAAAAAATATCATATATTATTTATGGAAGATGCACCGTAGTGTTCCGCCATCGGAATTACATATTCTATAGCACGAGTTATTCATACGAATATTTAATTTATTGTAGGTACCCATTTAATTGTTCAAAAGCATTTAGATAGACATTTTTTGATCTACAATCCGGTTCAGAAACTGATTTTTACTAGATAAGAATGGGCAAGAAACTATAGTGTTGCCCTTTTTTAAATCAGTTTACAATAGCGTGATCATTAAAAACGCTACAAGTGGTTTAAATCAGACCAGTTTAAAAATAATTTGTTATTTTTCATAAGCAATATACATTTTAAATACGTTCATATGCTACCTAACTACATATATGTTGAATTAATAACATTACGATTGTATTTACATGTTATATGTATCTTAATCCTAACTGCTTTGACCCAAGAAACAGCGTAAATAATTTAAATCATTAATTATTGAAACGCAAACCACCATTGTAATGTAAGCAACATTTCACCAGCTCATAGTTATTGTCACAATTCATTAAAAAAAACCGTTAGTCATTACATATACCGTTTGGCAATAGAATGTTTTTGCATCTACATTTAATTAATCAACAAAATTTCAATAAAATAATCAATTCAATAAAATAAAACAGCATTTCAATAAAATTATTTACTACTGAGTCGAATATAAAAATATATATTGCAAGCACTAAAACTAAAATTGAAAAGAAATGGTCAATTTGCAAAGAAAATAGCATAGCTATTTTTATTGCCTTTATGAATAAACTAGTTTTTGCGACGACGAAGCTTCGTTTGCGTGATCGGTGTAATTCTATTGGCCAAATTATAGTATATATTCCTATGGCCTATTTATTATTCCGATGGATTCACTATACTTCTGCTAAATTTTATCGAAAATCGTTTAACAGTTTTTACGAGTAAGACTAACAAACTTCCATATTTATAAGTTAAAAAACTTGCTACCAATTCTTCAATTGAAATGAGGTTTGTTCGTAGACGATTTTCGATCAACAATCGTAATCAATCATTTCTATGGCATATGGCATATGGCACTTCTAGGGATGAACAGATAAAAAAAATTTTAGCTTAAAAATCTTTGGTGTTAACATATTATTAAGTGGTGTAGAGATATTCGTATATATTCTATTGAGGACCACCGCATACAGTGATACAAAGTTAGTTGTCACAGTGACTCACTTGAATTTAGGTTTTGTCTTTGTATCAAAAGCTGTAATTCTTGTGTCGATTTGAACAAAATAACCACCACACGTAGAAGGATTCTTTATCTGAATTGCGATATATTAACAATCAAGTTTTTTATTCACTGCCATTTCAGTATAAAATAAATTTTTTCAAAGTTACTATATAAGCCGAAAATATCCCACTGCTGAGCAAAGGCCTCCTCTAAGCTCTTCTACATCTTTCAATAGACCAAATTTGCGTTGAGTTTTTGTTATATTTGTCGAGTTCGTACCGCTATCTCTTCCGGGGCCTGCATCTATAACAGTCAGCATGCATTGACCTCATAAATTAAAATAACTTAAGAAACCGTCAAATAAACTCTAAAAACATTTTAAATTAAACTCCCAAACCAGTCCTTAAAACACAAAAAAAGCAGCATAATTTCTGTCAGTAAATAGAACAAAAGCAATATCTTTTTCTGTTCACCGCAAAACCGAAATAATTCATTCAACCAGCAAAAGGGACGTTTACAAAAGAGACCGATATTAATGCAAATCAGTCCCGATTCGAATACCACGCCACTTGGCGACTTTATTTTTAGGGTACAATTGTGTTTGTAAAACGAGAGTTAATGTCTTATTTACGTTTACTTTGTCGTGGAAATTTTAGGAAAGGATCGTGAACTATGTTTTCGTTTGGATGTGTTTTTCTTGTTTTGTACTGGATTCGACAGCCTCTGTGGCGCACTAGGTGAGACGCCGCCTATGAAGCGAGAAGCCGCGGGTTCGATCCCCGCACCGAGAGAAATGTTTGTGCGGTCTGTAAATTTCTTTCGAGTGTTGTGAGACCTAAAAGGCTCTTGTTGTTTTGGATACCCACGATGCAAGAGTCGATTTTAGTGTAGGATTAAGACTATGTATGTGACTGTTGGGTGCTATTTATTAATTACATAGATACATCTACTGGTGGCAGGTCTCTCATATGTGAGAGGCCATCTGGGTAGGTACCACCGCAATGTCTATTTCTCCCGTGAAACAATAGTGCGTAAATGCACTGTTGTGTTTCGGATTGAAAGACATTGTAGCCAGAGTAACTACTGGATATATCGAGACTTAACATCTTATGTCTCAGGATGATCGCAGTGGAATGTTGCTACTGTTAATGAGCGGTCGTATCGCCTACCATCAGGCGAACGGCTTGCTCGTCTCGTCATTTATTGCAATAAAAAAAATACAAATGATGAACGAATGATGAGATGGTATGGTCATGTCAAAAGAAGACCGCCTGATTAAGTTGGCAAACAGGTACTAGATCTCTCCCTCGACTGGAAAAGATTAAGAGGGATACATAAAACCATATGGACAAATGTGCAATGAGGTATGCAATGTTTCTGATGATGACGTCGTGAATAAGGTGAAGCAAATAAATTCTTCTTTTTGAAGTGAAGAAGGCTGACCCCACCACCATTTGGGATTTATACAATTGAGTTGTTTCTCAGTATAGACTGCTTAAAAGAACCTCTCGATTTCATTAAATTAATATTTTTTTCAATTTTGTGAATGCATTGCAACCAGATTGCTTCTGCAGTGGAGTAGAAAGAAGCAACTAAGAAATTCGCTAAGAAACGCAACAATTATTTTTTATGATTTTTTAAATATCGTCATTTTTGGGTGGTAAATCCATAGTTTTTGCTAAAATAATAATTTAAACTCTTTTATACCATAGAGTATTTATAAATAAAAGGGTATACACTATTATTTTAGGAAAAAAAATATATTTATTACCCAAATATGGCCATGGGAAAAAAAAACACAAAAAGTCGCTTTTTTTGCAACTTTTTCTGTTGCATGGTGTCTGAAGTCACTTAAACTACCACCCGGCTTCGTTTTCGGTAGCAGTCTTGATATACCCTGTATAATAATATCTTTTACAACTTGTATTCCTCGCAAAAAGCAAGCAGCCTATCAGCTTAAGAATCCAGCTTATTCGTGCAAAATTTAAATAGGTCGCCTGCATAAGAATACTCATAATTCATTATTGTGTTTGTTTGTTAGAGAAGTTCTAAGAGCTTGGCAAATAGAGAAATTGAGATTAGAGATACTTGTATGATGAATGGATAATATGCACACTATTTCGCATTACTAAACTCAACTTAGCAGCAAAATCTGCATGCAATATCATGTTATTTTATTAATAACTGGTAACATGACAAAGTGACTTAAACGCTCACTATAATAATTACATTATAAAGAAAATATAGTCCAATGGTGAGAGGTGATTGAATTGGGAACGCGACTTTTTGCATCATGAAATATTCCCAACATCGTGTACGGCGGATCTTATTTAAATACATACGAACATCCTTACAACCAGTTTTCGATCATATTTATATTTGCAATGACATCGACTGCAAAGAACAATGATAAACCTCCATATATATTTTTTGTTGTAATTTTTTTTGTGTGTATTGAGATGAAAAATATTTTAAAATATACATTTCGAATTTCTTAACAATTATTTCTTAAGATTTACTATTGTAGCAAGCCTAGGAAAAAGATATTCCACTTTAAGGTTTTACAGATTTTCTATATCTTGTCAAACTCTGTGGGTAGTTAATGTTATTTTGTCCCATTTATATTGGCGTGAGGCAAAGTTACGACCCCAAATAAAAGTAAAAATATATTTTTTACACGCAATTTAAAGATCGAGTACTTATTTATTTCATTGATCTAATAGTAATATGTGCAACAAAATAAAAAGGAAAGAGGGGATAACTATATATTATTATTTGCACAATAGCGCTTTCGGGTGACAGAAGCAAATTGTTATTACTTAATTAATTAATCAGTGATTTTTTTGCTGTTTTCACTTCTCTGCTCTATTTTTTTACATTAATTATCTGATAAAGATAATGCTAGAAAGCCAGTCAAACATATATTTTAGAAATGGCAACATTGAAACGACATAACACCTCTCCAATAAAATTAAGGCAAATATCAATAGAGTTTTACGAAAAATGTGTTATCGTAATTCAGGCTTAGGTTCGCCGTGAGCTAGGCACCTAAATTACTTAAAAAATTTATTATTAATATTTTATACATGAAATTTATAGAAGCTTACGAATTGCATTAACAATGATTTTACTGATGTTCATTATACCTATCAAATGTTCGTCTAGTCTCAAAATACAACAAAATTTACTGGTAAATTTCTCATATCTGTGAGGCCGTCTGGGTACCAATGCAATATCTGTTACTACCGCAAAACAGCAGTGTAAATGCCCTGTTGTGTTTCGGGCTGAAGGATATTGTAGCCAGAGTAAATACTGGACATATTGAGACTTAAAATCTTGTCTCTCAAGATGGCGATTGCAGAGGAATGCCAAGCATCGCTTTGTAATTAAAGGTGTTGTTTGGTTTTGCTACTATTAATGAGCAGTCGTATCGCTTACCATCATGCGAACGGCATGCTCGTCTAGACATTTATGTTATTAAAATATTTAAAAAATTAAGTACCTACAAAATAAAATCAAACTTACTGAACCCACTCACCCATAAAACGCGTACTTACCCCACTTTTTTACAAGAGAAACAGATGGTTAGCGCGACAAGCCGAAATTAAACCGGCTACTTCCACGCCACTCGCCACATGTTACGCGGACTCGGGAAATGTCTTTATAATGACACTTGTTACCAAGCTTGCAAAGTCCGTCCGTGGTCCATTTTTAATTTGGCCGCTTAATCATTTGTTTAGCTTACGGGATTAGGTTAGATGTAAAGGATTTAAGGGATTTTGATGTTTTATTGATATTTGTTTTAATTTTTAGTTTCATAACATTGTCAGCCTCTGTAGCGCAGTTGGTTAGACGCCGGCTGTGAAACGAAAGGCCGCGGGTTCGATCCCCGCACCGAAACAAATATTTGTGTGAACCACAGGTATTTGTTTCGGGTCTGGGTGTTTGTGAGACCAAAAAATCTCTTGTAGTTTTTAACACTCACGACACATGGCTCGATCTGTTGAGTCAGGACTATGTATGCAACCGTTGGTGTATTTTTTTTTTCATTTGTTACGGTAATGATTAGGTTGAAAAATATGTCTTCCAATAAATTCGTACATAATCTTATGTTACAACAACCACCCCAGCCAGGGAATAAAGCCTTAATGGAAGCAGAAAAATACTAATATGGCCAATAAGCAAGAAGTACTTGATTTTATAATGGTTTCTTAGATTTACGCGAATGTTACACATTGAAATAAAACTATTATTTATAATAAAATCCGTAAATAATAGTTTTATTTCAATACTTGATTTTAGTTTTAACAATTCTGTAGTAAATTCTGACTGGTGATTTGTATAACCGATGAATAAAGCAACCTATTCTAGTACAGCGATGGCACTGGCAGATAAATGAAGAAGAATAGAATAAAGATTTAAATACGGTACGGAGTTGTTAACGTGTGATGTGAAGGATGGTCGAGTCGGAAAATTATTACGCTGTGATTGTTTAAAATCAAACAGTGTAGCTATTTAATATGCGGGTTGTAGTACGTACAGAGCTTGTGTTAATGTACACGAAATTGAAAATAATAGAAGACATATGATTAAAAAGCAGGCGTATTATTTAAAAATTAACTAATACTTTTGTTTTCCTTCACCGTTTTAGTGCGTGGTGATTGACTATCAATACACACATGACTCCGAAAAGTCAAAGGTGTGCCCTGGGATTCGAACCCGCGGCCACCGTGAACATCTAAAACGGTGAAGGAAAACATCGTGAGGATACCTGCATACCATAGCGATTTCTAAAAAATTCTATGCCAGCGTGGAGGACTATATGGCCTAACCACTCTCAATCGTACTCACGATTGTAGAGGAGGCCCGTGCCCTGCAGTGGGACGTATATGGGCTGATACAGTAATACTTTTGATGACTTTTTAAGAACCATGATGGAGCGATCAATCATAGTAGATAAGCTTGTAAGTAAATGATACGACTGCTCATGAAAAGTAGCAAAACCAAACAACACCTTGGATTAAAAAGCAATGGTTGGCATCCTGCGACATTAATGTTAAGTCTCAATAAGTCCAGTAGTTACTTTGGTTACAATGTCCTTTAATCCGACACACAACAGTGCACATACACTGCGGTGGTACTAACCCAGGCGGTGTCTAACATATGAAAAAAAAATGGCACCAGCTATGAGTTACTAAGCCCTCAATTATTAATCATACATTTCACACTATTATTACTTAATATTATAGATATTACAATCCTTAACTATCCCATTTATTGAATATACCATTACAACCCGTTTAAAATTCAATACAAAAGCAATCCAGTTAACCCGTCGACGGCAGGTGCGCACGAGCAGATGTTCCTCGCGGGTCATTTTGAACCACAAATTGTATCATTTATTTCCGCTCGGGGTATAGGCGTGAAATATTGTAAAAGTTTTAAAAGTGGTAATGATGAAATTACATAATTTAAGGGTTATAAGTGGAGTTGTTAGCATCAGCTTGCCTGTAATTTATTTTCGAAAAACGCTGTAGATGATTGTGTTTATTTTAAAAACGTATTTTGCACTACGAAATATTAGTAACTTGAGTTGTAGAATATTACCACCATGTACGAAGAGACTAACTAATGACTAACGTATGTGGTCGCTTTGCTAAAACATATTAAGAAAATCTATAGGTAAAAATGACAACTTCCACCATTCATATTCTACAACTCTTCCATACATCTTACATGCTTTGCTGATATACCACACACCAGTAGTAGGTATACATGGGTAGCTGTAATATAAATTTTCATCATGCGAGTCAGTTTCTCGCTTCCCGCTCGAATACCACATAAAAAGTCCCTATGCCCCAATACAAAAAATACGATATTAAACACACCCTCGTAATTTTATTCAAAGCATTCCCTTTTTTATTTTATTTCACGTTCAAAAAGTTCATTTCATTACTTGGATGAGTAAATGCGATCTCCCGGTATCGTTTCTTTTTCTCTTTTTTTACTACCCACTTTTAAGCGGTACGTCTCACAGAGAGAACATAAAAACTTCCAACCGTTGCAATACAAGACAACCTGTTTGTAATTAAATTAATTAAATTGGAAACGTCTGTGACGGACGTGTCCTTTCTTGTTTTAAGACGTAATTTCATTTAATTGGTGGGTGCCTTTCTGACCCCTAACCGCAGCGAGAGGGTTGCATCACTTTTTCTTTGTAACGTGTCGAGCTTCACCGTTAATCCTTTTACTGCAGTTTAAATGAAAGTTTTTGCAGTTTAAATTATTTAAGTATTATTACAGGGGTTGTTTTTGTAAAGTTTTATATGACTTTTAACCTCGCGCCCTTTCAAATGTAAACGAGATACGTATCTAGACGTAGATATTATGTAAATAATGTAATCAACTAATTAAAAGACTCATATCTTTCTAGTCATAGAAATTTGACTGCTGAACACAAGTTACCTGTTTAATGTTTTCTATTGCATCCTGTTGGATTTATGTATTTATTAAATTTTCGGAAGGCCTAGACTAATAATAACAAAATAAAGACTAATACACGCTATATCCTTAATACAAACCTTCCCTCATTAATAACCATATTAGTGCGACATCATAGTAATTAGTAATTTAATCATATAAGTATTTGTATTATCAATTATTATTAGTTTAAATACATATTATTTTATAATACATATAGTGTTACCTCTATCAGACGACTACCTCAACATATAAGCGGGTGTCTAGTTACATAATATTTTTTTATTGCTATGAATGTGAGACGCGCATGCCATTCGCTGATGTCATGCCGGGTACCTATCTAGGCGGCCTTTCACACATTATGAGAGACCAGTATAAGCCCTAAGGTACAGAGGCATCGTTGGAAGTTGTATCTAGGATTCCCTCTCCATAGGATTATGTGATAAACATCATAGGTTAAGTTATCGAACATACTATAGAGTCAAGGTTTTTGTAGCCAGTAAGGCTACATACAATGAAATGTCAGCAAATAGTTTTTATTTCATAACAGTCCGAACGAACTTGTTACGACGATTATAAAATCGTTTGAGGGAGGGAAAGGGTACCAAAAACAAAACTAAAAACAATCCTTACAATACAAAATATTGTTTCAAGATTAACCCGAAAACACCAACGACGCGACAGGTCAAAAAAACCCTCCATATTCTTTTTTTTTCGACATAAAATGTATAAAGAAAGCTGTAATATGAATAAAATAGTAGAAGGCGACTTAAATATGCATGTAACGTGCTGGGAATAGAAAATTTTGTCTGACAACGTGTTGGAGCACTTAACTTAATAAATTGAATAGTGTAAATATTTGACAAGTTTTCTGTACATTAAGATCTACACTTGTCTGTATCTACAACTATCATTTTTATTACATTATGTTTTTAACTGTCTGGAGCAATGGATATATCCGTAATTTCTACAAAAATATCTACTTCTACTTTGGCCACGAGCTTAATACATTTTTGTCAAAGCGAAAAATATACCTGCAACTGTACCTGTACATGACGTATCTCCTGTGAGACAATGGTCCCTCCTCGATTAGCCCCATTAATACTGAATTATGACCGAAATACCGTGGCTCTACCACTTCCAAAATCAAAACGTAACTATATTTATTTAAAACATAAAATACTCAAAAATATGCATAAATATTCCTAATATACATATTCTTAAAATAACTTTACAATTAACATGTGAACCTATTTCCCCTCATCGACATACAATATACAAACTCTCTAATCGCAAAAATAAGTCATGCTGTCCTCTGCTGGACATAGGCCACCTCTAAATTGTACCATTTCACCCTGTCTACATCTTATCACAAAACAGGTTATTTTTTAAAATCATGAATAACCTTAAAAATGCGTTAGTAAACCGATGTTTCAACGTTCCAAACTATTGGTAAACGGTGGAACGTGGAGGACTACAAAAAGCTTGCAATTGTCCGGCACACGAGAGATGCAATTAAACTTTTTGCCGACGAACGTCTCGACATGGCGACAATTGCTTGTTGTCTTCAGTTTAACGATTAAAAAAACGTTTAAACTGAACACTGAAGTTCTCGGAACATGAAAAACGCCGCATGGGACTTGTGCCGCCGTAGTAAATAGATATCTGGGAGATTAAAATTTTCTAGGAATTCGGGTAAGGGTTGATGGAGATGCTGAAAATATTTGGGTAATAATAATTAAAATGATCCATAGATTGGATGGATATTTTACCCCTATGATTAATGATTATTAATAGTCAGTTCTATACCCATTCTACTTTCCGTTAGTCGTTTTGCCTTCTTCACAATGAATACTGAAGTCGTTCGAAAAGAACAAATACACATAAACGATATCTATTATTATTGATATTTGATTGATTTTAAAACTGTCAATGAATAAGGCCATAAGGGATCAGGCCTTAGTCTGTCTGTATCAGCCCATATATGTCCCACTGCAGGGCACGGACCTACTCTACAATCGAGAGTACGATTGAGAGTGAGTTTTAGTCTACCATCAGGCCTTAGTCTACTATTTTTAAAATTATGCTTTAGCCGAGTTACAATACTATAGCAATTCGTGGTATGACTCCTAGATCAAATCCAGCAGCAATATTAATTTCCTTCGTTTTTCTGAAAGACAGCACCATCTGAAATCAAGACTTCATATAATCTTTCCGCATCTATAGAAAAAACTAAAATTATAAATGGTAATATAAAAGCTAATTATGTTACGTCATGTAATATTTCTACACAGAAATACCATTTAGCAATCTTTGATGAGATTTTAATACAAATCAAGGGGCTTAACAAAGCACTCAGAGTGGCGGCACCTAATCATAGGGTGTAATAGCTAATGTATAATTCAAATGTAGCGGTCCGGCGCCGAGGACAATTTACACAACCCCTTCCCACCCTTTAATATATTCCGCATTATAATGAATGTAAAATATTTCTGCACGATTTGGAATTTTATGTCTTGCTATATGTGGTAGGTTTAAATCAGATATTTTATATTTTAATTTAGTTTGATTAGATGATACTTTGTTTAGGAGATATCTGTATTCTTCAGCTGTTGAAGGAATAAGTGGTCAATATAGTCTTCTACTTTGTATAGAAAACATTTATTTTCTTCAGATTTATTTATGTTAGTAGATTATCGTGTGTAGCAGAAACTAATTCTTGTATTTTAATACATCAACATAAACCAGAAATAGGCATCAACAATCCTACAGAAGATACCATAAATGAAACAGGAATCTCAGGTTGCAGGTATTTTCAAAAGGCCGCTCTTGATAGTCGTACCTTTACAGATGTTACGTACCTATTGGAAGAGTAAAAACGATGAGTTTGGCATGAAGGAAGTACTACAGTCAAACTCAAAGAAAAAGACCCTGCGAAAGGCGAACTCAGCAAGCCAAAATAAATTAAAAAAGGAAATTTCATTACATACCTTATTAGATTAGAAAGCCAAGGCGCAGGCGTCCGTGCGTCTTGGCGTTAACAAAAATCCACTGAATCTATTCAGAATTCAGAAAACGTTGCCAAAGATAAGTGAGCTTTCATATACGTACGGGAATACCGACCGATCGTAATTTCCCATAAATTATGCGAGGCAATAAAATTATAATTCTT
This sequence comes from Hyles vespertilio, assembly GCA_009982885.2. NCBI lineage: Eukaryota > Metazoa > Arthropoda > Insecta > Lepidoptera > Sphingidae > Hyles > Hyles vespertilio. The sequence continues at coordinate 22,702,675 of CM042807.1, forward strand.
CTGCTGCGCGGCTACGTGATCTCGTTGAAATTTATAACGTTTCGGTTTGTTAAAATTATTAATAGCAGGTAATGTTGGATTGGTACGTTCGTTAAAGCAAATGTTTGCAGACGGAACGATGCAATTGTCACTCCTGCTAATATAAATTATGAAGTTGTGTTTATTTTACACAATCACGAAGCAGCTGTAGGACATGATTTTTTTCATGGACATCCGGTTAAGCTTTATTAAAAACTATTTTTTTAAGTTTTTACAAACTTTACAAAGCTGATGTATCGAGCTCAAATCCCGGGTCGGGTGATTTACAATGCATTATCAGCCCGGTGTTAGGAATTTGTGCCCAATAAGGCAATAGAATCGCTCCTTATCACATTGTTGAACGGAACACACAAGGCGAAACGAGTCCTGGTTGTTACCAGCTCCTCTGCTTACATCTTCTAAGAAAAAGGCATGAGTTTATAGAGTATGTATTTTTAAAAGTAATTATAATAGTAGATCCAAGCCTTTTCGGGGTTTCTCTAAAAAAGCAATACGAATTTCGAATGTTCGGATTTTCGAAGTCTGGAGTAAGATTTCCACTTCTATCAATACTATTCTCTATTATACTTATCATTTTCTCTGAACTTAATCTATGATTGCGACGTAAGATAGAGGAATCCAACATTTTGTGCAGTATCTAGATACATTAGTGAAGTTTTACGTACGGCGCGCATCAGACCATTAGAAATTGGTATCGTTTTTCTAGAGAAGCCCCCAAGAATCTAAAGTAAGGAGCGTCCTTGCAATACGCGTCGTCACCAACAGTACTAGCTTCATCATCTCTTAACCCATATTGATTGTCATCCGTATCAGCCCATATACGTCCTAATGCAGGGCACGGGCCTACTCTACAATCGAAAGTAGGTACGATTCAGAGTGTTTATTCCATATAGTGTACCACCACGCTGGCCTAGTGCGGGTTGGCAAAACTTACATACTATAGAAATTCTTATAAATCGCTATGGTATGCAAGTTTCATCGCGATGTTTGCCTTCAGCGTTTTAGTGCGTGGTGATTGACTATCAATACACACATGACTCCGAAAAGTCAGAGGTGTGCCCTGGGATTCGCACCCGCGACCACCGTGAACATGTTGGCAGCCGCGTCTACATTGTTTACCAACAGGCCACCACGCACTTACTTGATTGTCATAATTTCAATATAATTACACTCACCTAAAGAAAATTCAGTTTGGTGTACATAGCAACATTCTGTGAATGTAGGAAACGAATGTCCGAAGCAAACGATCCAGTTTCTAAACCAACAATTAGTCGTATGGAGCTGTTAGTTCTTAGAAACAGAAGCGCTGTTTCAACTTACCAATATATTTCTAGGAAATGTAATATAGAGCGGCGTGACGTCACTACACAGAACAGATTTCATTTAGTCACTGAAGCATATTTAAGAGCAGTTTAAATAGTTAAAATAGTACTTTGCGGAACTTGACAAGGATGATAGTACTTCCTACATTTTACTTTGGTTTAAATACGACTTCATGTCGTGGGGGAAGACTGATTATGGTTCTCTTCATACAGATATTGCGTCCGTGGTGGCCTGCTGTTCACGGACTGGGTTCAGTTGTCAAAATGGTGGTCGCAACTTGGGATACATTGTAAGTCTGACTTTTCCGAGTCATATCTCGAATATATTTAACACGGATTTTGTGCACGGAAACGTCCATAAAATAGATTTACAATAATTTCTATAGTATGTAAAATCCGTCAACCCGCACAAGGCAGCGTGGTGGACTATAACACAATTTCTTAATTACAGAGGAGGCACTTTATTTTTGGTTTAGAGGAAAAGCTCTCTTCTCCTTTCGATACTTCGGGGAGACCAACAAAGGTATGTCAGTGTCACCCACATTTTAGCATTGCGGATGTTGTAACCAATCAGGGTCCCTAGCAATTTCTACGCCAGCATACTGACTAAAACCCTTCGATGGCCGTCACAGGATTTATGGAATCCCAGGGCGAAGAGCACCTAGATTTACATACGCGTAACCGCCCGGCGTAAACCCTTTAGTGGTTCTTCCATTATACGAGGCCCGGATGACCCACACTTACAGCTTATTGTTGGACGCTTGTTTATGATATTATGGGCGTCCATGATAGAAACTAGGCTACGAGCTCTGTGGTACATCTTGAAGTCATTATGCGAGGGCGCACCGCCCCCGCGGTGTGCCCGAAGGAGGAAACCCATACTACATTCTTGCCTATACATGATATGTCAAGACTGTTACCGAAAACGATGCCGAGTGGTAGTTTTAGTGACTTCAGAGATAATGCAACTGAAAATGTTTTTTATTATTTTTTCCTAACATCGTATTTGGGTGGTAAATACATAGATTTTTCTAAAATAATAGTATACACCTTTTTATTTTTAAACACGCTATAGTACGCAAGATTTTAAATTATTGTTTTGAAAAACTTTGGGTTTACTACCCAAACACGATGCTAATGAAAAAAAAAAACGCTTTTCTTTTCTAAATTTTTAATTGCATTGTGTTTGTTGTCACTAAAACTACCACCCGGCGTCGTTTTCGGTAGCAGTGTATATACCCATTATGACCTATTAATATTACTCATATTGTGTTAGCCAATAACCAACACCCAGATAAAATAAACGAAACAATAATACGTTTAATGCGATGTGAAATTGTTGCAGAATGAGCAATTGGGATGTGCGCGGATTTGCTCGCATTAACCCGGCACACAATTAAACAATGCAGTCGCGTTGGATTTTTAATCATTAAAATAATATTTCCGAATGGATTACTGGAAGTTTTTGTACGAAAATAAACTGAATTAATGAGCGGGGGTGTATGGTGTCTTGTTTGGTACATCTTAATTTAATAACGAAGACGTACATATACAGCCTAGTAAACTATGGAGGTATCACTACATAGTATATAACAAAGTCGCTTTTTCTGTCCCTATTTTTCTTGTTCGCTTAAATCTTTAAAACTACGCAACGAATTTTGATGCGGTTTTTTTTAATAGATAGAGTGATTCAATAGAAAGGTTTATATGTTTAAAGGTTTAGGTTTATAATAACATCCATTAAATGGTGGAGAAATATTGTTATTTTTGAGGTTTCTATGTGATGTCGTTAATTATCAATATTTTTCCGCTTACATTGCCAACGCAGGCTTAACCCTACGAGATTTATCAAAATAATGTACTACATACTTGTACACATTGAAAAGGTCTACAGAAAACTCCGCGATGGTATATGTCTATCTCTTATATCCCACAATAACATTTTTTGTCATTTACTTTTTACGACAAATAATGGCTAATTTTCGAAGCGATTTTAACCAATACAGCATAAATCCTTATCCAATTAAATAGCTTAAATAAATTGTTGATTTAATATAGATCTATGTGGTCCTTTACAGCACAAGATTTAAATGAATATTTTCGAAGATATTACAGATTTAAAATTGCGGGACGTAGCGCTTGCGGCGGTACTGGCCGGCCGGGGCGGCGGCAGCGTGCCTATATAGGAATGTTTATATGTATATAATAATACGTACATATTATTGTACAAAAATCTATTTGTACCCGGGCGAAGCTGGGCCGGGCCGCTAGTTGTATATGTTTTTGAAAAAGTAACAAGTATAGCTATAACGTCACTGCTATGTAAGAGTTTAGTTTTGTTTGACATAAATAAATAAATACACTCAACAGTTACATACATATATAGTTTTGACCCTACAATAAAATCCATTAAGTCTTGTGTCGCGGGTATCGGGAACTGCGAGAGACTTTTCAGTCTTACATATATCCAGGCTAGAGACAAATACTTGTGGGTCTCACAAAAATTTGTCTCCGTGCGGGGATTGAACTTGCGGGCTCTCTTCACAGCTAACGCTAACCAATTCCGCCACGGAGGCTGTCAAAAAGTTGTCTGTTCTAAAAGTTTAACGCCATTTAAAACATCTTATAAAACATTATTTCTGATGACAATATTTCTTATATTAAGGAGATGAAATAGATAGTATCTATACCGGGTATATCAAGAGTGCTACCGAAACCGAAGCCGGGTGGTAGTTTTTGTGACTACAAACACAACGCAACTAAAAATTTCGCTAAGAAACGCGACAATTTTTTTTTATTATTTTTTAAATTTCGTCGAGTTTTGGTGGTAAATCCATAGATTTTGATAAACTAATAATTTAAAGCCCTGCATACCATAGCGCCTTTAAAAATAAAAGGGTGTACACTATTATTGAAGAAAAATCTATGTATTTACCATCCTAATACGACGATAGAAAAAAAATAACAAAAAAAATTTTTGATACAAATTTTTGCACAAAATTTAGTTGCATTGTGTCTGAAGTCGCTAAACTACCACCCAGCTTCGTTTTCGGTAGCAGTCTTGATATACCCTGTATAATATATTACCAAAAAATAACTATTTAAAGAAATATAAATGAACAGCAATACATTAGCGCATGTATTTAAAGCTCAAAATATTTTAACTTTAACCGGTTTTGTACAAACCGTAAACTATATTTGGGTTTATGTCTGTTCCGAACTAGCGGCACAGGGCCGGCACTACGCAAATAGAGCGGGGCCCATGGGACCCATCCGTTACGTACAAATGGCAGCGGTTAGGGCGGGCGCACAACGAGCCACCGCTTTAATTGGGCGCCCGTGAATTAGATTTATTAATGTGTTTTGAATTTAGAATGGGAATAGAATTTAAAATTAAATGTAGTGTCGTGATATCACGTCTTAGATTGTGTCGATGACGGTTTATTCCGTCTTATTGACCTTGAATATTTTAGTCGAGATAAATCACAAAGTATTGGGTTTGGAAATTTTTGTTTTTGCTGTTATTCTTTAAATCGCAATAACTATTTGAGGACATTTTAAAATTCGATAAAATTTACAATATCCTTAAGATAGACTAGGGTGTCCAATATTCAAAACTGTAGGATTCATTAATAACAGCTTTAATCAGACGTAAAAGACAATGTCATCGGAAGCTAACATAATTAAACTAAGCGGAAATTAATTCCTTTGAACAGTCGTCGTATCGGCCAGGGAATAGAACAACTTTCCTTCTACCAATCTGGGTGAGGTAATGTAATGCCGACCTCGATAAATGGCAGAGTACGCAATGTAATTGCCTTTTTGTTATAAGATACGCTATCAAACAAATTAATTTAAATATACAGTCGACAATGCTTAAATTTAAGGAGAAGCGACAATACATTAAGTAGCTGGTTGAACTTTTGATCTAGTGTGGGTTAAGGAAGTATAAATGGAAGTTTTTTTTGAATGGCGTTTTTAGTCTTTGGCAACGCGACAACTTAGGAACTGTCTAACCTGTTCCTTCTATTTAAAGAAACCACTTTAATATTTTGCCAAGTGCGAATGACTAGCAATTCAGAGTGCTTCCTACCGTATGCAAACCACCACTTATAACCATCGAATCGGATTTCTTTGAGATTATTTATTGTAAAAACTGTTTTAAATGGGTTCAAATTCCAAGGCACACCTCTGAGATTTGGAGTCATGTGTATATTGATAGTCTATCACCACGCATTATAACGGTGAAGGAAAACATCGTAAGAAAATCTGCAGATCATACTATTCGGAAGAATTACTATGATATGTAGAAGACCGCCAACCCGCACTAGGCCGGCGTGGGGACTATATAGCCAAACCACTCTCAATCGTACTCTAGAGGAGGCCTGTGTCCAACAGTGGGATGTATTTGGGCTTATAAAATACAACATTACAAATACTGTTTTGAAAATAGAGCACTATTCCATGTCCATCCAAAATCATACATACCAAAACAAAAATATGAACAAATAAATGAGTTTCAATCAGAAGAGATAATCTTATGATAATAACGGACTACCATAGTTAATAAATAATTAAACACAGTCATAATCACAAACATCAAATGAACAAGTTTAATCAAACATTTGTAACATGCGATTTCAATAATTATAAATTAATTAATCATGCTCCAATAACTGCACGGATTATCCCGTCTATGATCTGTGTGAAGCGGAATTTGTTTTAATCTCAGATAGGGTACGAAATATTTACTTGTAAATAGACTCATTCTTACTAAAGATAGGCTCGCCCCCTATCAATCGTGGAACGGAAAACTTACGGCGAAATGTGTTTTATGACGAGACTAATAATTTTATGAGTGCCCTCCAAAGTAGATTGTAAGGAAATATAATATAAAATAATAATTAATAAATAATTTGTTAATAGTTTATGTTTAAACATTAAAGAGCTAAGCTAAATGTTTTTCAACATTAACACTCCCCTGAAAAGGGTTGCTTATCGAAAAGCGGCATTTAAGTCGTCTACACTGCCATCTTGTGGCATTAAATAATAAACTAGACTTGAGATTTTAGTTCTTCAAATACTCTGTTGTTTATTTGAAATTGCTTTTTTAATATAAAATTACTGATGTATGGATTTTAAAAGGTGGTAATGATTATTCTATGTCGAGTATTGAAGTGAAATACCTGATTTTATTTTCTACCGTTCAGCCGCTAGCGATGCTGATTGTTGACATAACTGAGGAAGAAAAATGAATGGAGCTGTTCTATACTTTTAAAGTAAAATTAAACAAGAAGTGGGTTAACCAGTTTATCACGAGTTACTTAAACACAGTAAATAATTTTAAAGCAATATATCAAAAGGCGAGCTAGCGGCTTAATTATCGAAAAAACAAACAATATTATAGATAACAAAATATCTTCATTTTTACACCAATGCTTCTTGTAAATTCTTAAAAAAGTTAATTTTGCTAAATCGACTGACAAAAACAATGTCAAAAACAATCGAGCCAGACGGCGAGTAAAATATTGTATTATTTTAAAATATTTAAACATTTATTTACAGCTGAGAACTTTAAACAATTTTGACACGTAACTTTTTATCACTGCAGTGTTTCGCTCACTATACCGCCGAGGCCGTCGTAAATACCAATATTGTTGAAACACACAGTTTCCAGATTAAATCCGTACATTTTTTTGTGTAAAACAGCATTAAATTTACAAAAATTTAATCGGCGGCACAAAGCGGCTCTTCGGTAACAGAATGGCGTCCGTCCGAACGCTTTATATTTGTCCACACATTCGTAACAAATGGAAAAACATTCGGACTCGATAGCGACTAAAATTTAATTGCTATCAAGTACTTCGGTGCTTGTTGTTCCAACAGGACTGTAAATTAAATCTAGTTGTTTATCTGATGCTGACTTTTCGGAGTTGTGTGTATTGATAGTCAATCACCACGCACTGTAACGGTAAAGGAAAACATCATGAGGAAACCTGCGACCCATAGCGATATGTAAAAATTTCTATAGTTTGTAAAGTCCGCCAACCGTTTACTGGTGGTAGGTGTCTCATACGTGAGAGGCTGCCTGGGTAGGTACCCCCGTAATGTATATTTATCCCGCCATACGGCTGTGTAAATGCACTGTTGTGTTCAGGTTTAAAGGACATTGTAGCCAGAGTAACTACTGGACATATTAAGACTTAACATGTTATATCTCAGACAGAGCACAGTCTCTGTCAGAAAGACAAGCATTGCTTTGTAATTTATGATGTTTGGTTTTGCTAGTCATGAGCGGTCGTACTGCTTATCATCAGGCGAATGACATACTCTTCTCACCATACATAGCTATAAAAATATATATAAAGAAGTGCCTGTGCCTTGAAAATGGACCTGCTACCTTCGTTTTGTGAGTCTGGTTCGCTGTGAACATTATTCTGCTCTCCAGAATAATGCATTGCACCATTTGTACTATGAAATTCAGGCGAAATTTTGATCTTTTAATCTACTCACGTCACGTGGATAGCGTCATACATTTATAGATCAGAGAAATATTCCTCCCCTCATCTCAGAGTCTCGTTACATTTTTATTACTGTCATAAACGCTTTATATGAATTTAAAGTCCACAAACGGCTTCCTTACAATGTTCCACAATTGATGTTACATAGTCTATTGTCAGTGCCAGTAGTTATGTGAAAAGTTTAATCAGTTTTGGTTTAGTGTATAATTTTAGGAATTTCATTACCCTTAATGGGCGGTTCATATTTTATCATCTTTGTAAGATGACATATCTCAGAAGATAGCAATCAGTGCAATATTGTAGAAGGAAGAAACTATTCATACTATGTTTGTCATCCTCTTGTAATTGAGGGAAGTGGCCCATAATTTATTTTCAACTCCTCTTATTAATTTAACATCCTTATTGATTTCGTTGCGGGTTAAAGACAAGTTAGACATTACCGGAGACTCACCGAGCTTCAATGCTCGGTGTCATTATGTTGCGTGCCACTGTTAATCCTGGCTTACAATAGTAACAGTAGGCAGAGGTGCTAAAACACCAACATTTCGCCTTGTATGTTCCGTCCCTTGATTTGATAGAGGGCTAGCCTATCACCATATCGGGCTCAACTTCCTATCTCCGGGCTGATAATGAATAGAAAAATCCAATATCATTTTGTTAGACCCGAGATCCGAACCCGAGACCTCAGCTTTGTAACTGTAGGTACTGTAGTACATCTATGTCACCGAGGCAGTATTTAACATTCAATAGATATATATGTTTTCTAGCCACACTGCCCTTTAGAGTATTAATAATAAAAGGGATTCCAGTCTGTAGTCCACCATAAGTGATGCTCTTATGAAAATTCACCACAGATAGACCAAAAGTTAAGATCATTTACGATGGCACAAGCATGAGAACACAACAAAATTTTCGGTAACACCTGTACTATTTAGATCTTTGGTGCTTAATATCATTATCAGTACTTCCAATCGGTCGTCCAGATACATTCAACTAAGATACAATCAACCAAACTATTATAACAACACCACGTTGTCTACTTAAGCAGGCAATATCGGATGATCAGACGCATCCATCAAAATACTTCTTTCATTGCATTGTACGTGACATTAATGCGGCACAAATCACTCCTCTTGTTAATATTACCGTCGTGCATCGGCTTAATATCTTATTGATTGTTTGTCACAAAATCGGATGGATACTCATAGAGACAATACTACCAAAGGAGGGTGCCCATTTTACTATGAAACTTAGTATCAGTGCGAAGACGAGTATATAATCTAAGGTGCGAAGATTTTTGTGCCTCGATGAAATATACTTTTTATGGGATATTTTTTCTTCTATAAATATAAACATAATTGCAACGCAGGCCCGGAGTTCTTGGAGAAATGATCTTAAAGTCAAACAGAAAATATTTTTTTGTCTTCGGCTCTGTGAGTGAAATGGAAAATGTGATGATAATTACTTTATTTTATAAAAATCTGTCGCAAGGGATAAAACAGGAAAATGTTTAAGGGCAAACCATAAAAAATGCTATAGTGAATTTTAAACATTACCGGTATCGGGATCGACGATATTTTTACCAATATTATGCATGGACATTCTCCTTATGTATATGAGCAAAAAATTTCGAAACATGATTGGATCTTCTAAGCATTTGGCGGTACTATTGTTGTGATCAAAACATATATTACACAATATAAGTAGTATATTCCTAGTTTTTAACTGAATTGGATCAATTTTTATAATTCGGCAACCAACTTTATGTCCCGAAGAAAGCTGATATAAATGTTAATGATTTTACAAATAAAAATGTTAATGTTGAATAGTGTTGGTTTTTTGTAAAGGTTTTTAGTGAATCGATAGAGATACATCTATGTTAATGATCTTACAAATAAGAATTTTAGTTAGTAAATGATAAGGTGATTAATAGGTTTTAGTAAATCGATAAAGATACATCGATAAATTCGATAATTAGAAAGACTAATACGTGTATCACTGTAGTAACAGTAAAAATAAATAAATAAGGAAGATGGGTGTAACAGCTCTATGGATATGCTAGTAACACAGGCATTAAAAATTAATCTTACGTCGGTGCCTGCTAACTTATTCAAGGGTATACATGAGGTAGTGAACAGAGTTGATAAATAATGACAACAAAACGAGACAGAGTTTTTTTTTTCTCATAAAAATAAACTACGAAGTGGTTTTAATCAGAAAACTGCGTGTAGTGTAGTGGCCTATAAAGAATACAAAATTACGTCTAGTCGTAAATAACTGAGGAATTCTGGACTTGTCTGGATAACTTTATTGTAGGGTACTTAAATACGCCTGGAATTGTCAATAAATCTTTGAATGGGTAGCCTTGATTGAGAAATATAATTGATTTTAAATTATCAGAAAATAAATTTGAAATAACTGGATTAAAATAACAAAAATAATCCTATGGTTGCCTCATCTAACCTCTACATCTTTTTCAAATCACAGAGGCACGATTCATATTCGATTTGTAATTACTTTCCTAATTCTGACTAGTGCAAATCAGAACCTTTTTCGGATGTAAATAAATTCTCACTTATCAATAAGAAAGCTAAGACGTAGCGTCGTTGCGAAAATTCCAAAAGGAAGTTTAAGTCAGTCAGTCTCGTTTTCGCCTTTATTACTTGTTTCTTTTTATTTCACTACCACAACATTATACGTTTGAATAATTACTAAAATTATATCGCTAGTTTGGTACCAAATTAACCAAAAATGTTTTGATTTATTTTTTCAGTTGTCACTCGGCAGCATCCGTTTCGAAAATTTTCTTAATTACACGAATATAAATCAAAATTTTAACGGGCAATCAAGTTGCCTACTCCAGCTCATAATAAATCGTTCAAAGGCTAATTAAAATAGCGGTGTTAACGCACGGACATATCGCCTGGTGTTCTGTGTACTGCAGACAGCTGTATGATTTATTTTGACAGGACACCTTAGAGTGCATGCAGACATGCATCATTTCTACGGGATTTGGAATATTAGCTGCTAAAATAGGCTTCAGATGGGCGACTAGACAAAAGTCGAGTATCTTACTTTTAAATTATAAATTACGTCCAAAACTGTGAAGTTGGATTGAGTCAAATATTTACGGACACGCCAATTTTTTGCCTGTTGATTGGTATATTTTTAGGATTGATCTTAAGATAGCATTGATGATTATTTATCTATTCCCGTCGTTAATCTAGAGTCTAGACATTTTGGTGAACTATATTTAATTAAGTTATTGCACGACTGGTTTTATAAAGAAGCTCAAAATATACCGTGGAGTGGAAATACTGTATTTTGTTTTTGTTTTATAAAAAGTATATCGCAGTAGGTAGATAACGTAAATGTGAGGAGACGGAGTATTACAAGGGGTTTTATTGTGATTTAATTGTTCAAACTGAGCTATACCGAAAGGAAGCGGGTCAAATTTTTAGTTCTGTCATAAACTTCTATCTTCCTCCCCAAAGTAATTCGGCTGTAAAATTCAAGTATTCATTAAGTTGAAAATACAACGTTTTAAATGACTATTAATTTTGCCGAAATCTAGGCTGACTTATTAATTAGCTAAACTTTATACACTAATTAACTTGTCTTAAAAGTTTTAACAATGCTTTTAATAAATTATAGTGTATTTCGTGTCGGCAAGTTATATCAAGATCTACCTGAAGTTTAGTAAGCTGTTCTTTTATAATTTGCCTAGACTGGTCTCAATCGTGAGTAGGTTGCTCGCATTATAAAAAGGAAGGCAAAAAATAAAACAGGAAAACCTGATTGAAATAATTGTATTGACTACACGACATCAGATGCATTGTAGTTAATACTTACGGGTGCCCAATTTTTTATATTGCTCCAATTAAAAAAAAATGCGTCGAATACCAAAATCAAAAAAATGCAACAAAAATAATAGAGAAATTAATTTTAATCCAATGTGTAGTGGTCTTTAAGTAGTTGCGCGCTATAGTCATGATATTTGTCGGTGTCTAATTTGAGTCGTTGACAACTCAGGACAGTCCGGGTGCGACTACAAATAGTGTGGACATAGCATTATTTTACAATTAAATAATTTTGTTTGTAGAATAAATATTAAAGTCAGACTGTAATTTTTATATGACTGTTTTACACATTACTCTGCTAATAATTTTTAGTGTGCATGGCTGCAGAGTGCAAAGTACGCATAGCTGATTTATGTACCTAAATTTGTTCAATGTCAATTTGGGTCTTCAAAAGTAAATATAATATGCAGATGATGGACACTCTTTAAATAACTGAAATAAGTTTATGCGTCTTAGGCTTGAGCCCCTAATAATCGTAAAGTAGACCTGTGTTCGTGACTATTTTTATATTACAGGTACAACTAGTAATCATCAAAAGTAAATAAATAGAAATAGTGGAGAATAGAGTAATAAATAGTGGAGAAGCACTAATTAAACAACACCAATTTAATAGTGCGTGGTGGCCTGTTGGTAAACGGACTAGACGCGGCTGCCAACATGCTCACGGTTGTCGCGGGTTCAAATCTCAGGGCACACCTCTGACTTTTCGGAGTCATGTGTGTATTGACAGTCAATCACCACGCACTAAAACGGTGAAGGAAAACATCGTGAGGAAACCTGCATACCATAGGGATTTATAAGAATTTCTATGGTATGTAAGTCCGCCAACCCGCACTAGGCCAGCGTGGTGGACTATATGGCCTAACCACTCTCAATCGTACTTTCGATTGTAGAGTAGGCCCGTGCCCTGCAGTGGGACGTATATGGGCTGATACCCAAAAAGTCCTACAGATTTTAGTTCGAAGTATAAGAGGTGAGTGCACCGGTAGTCCCTTTTTTGCCGGCGTCTAATTAAAGCCACGTGTGAGAAGCAACAGCGTAGAGGAGGACACCCGCATGTTTATTTATGATATCAACCTCGCGACCGTTCAACTTTATTGTATTCATCATTACACGTCAGCCGTGGTCTAAGAAACAAAATTTAATTGTACTAAGATTTGTTAGAATCATGCATTAATTAGTGTACATTAATACTGTACACTAGAACAAAGTCCCTTCTTGCTTAATTTTTTTGTTTATTGTTGGGATTTGGCAGGACACATTCCTCTATGTTTACATGAGATTTTAAAGTTGATAAACTACTTAATGAATTTCCATAACATCATTTAGTAAAAAAAAACGCTGTACTTATAAGATCTTCAATCATCCCCCATTTTTTAAAATGAGATTTGGTGACATTTAACACAAGCTCTCTTCGCTTGCCTTGCCTTGTGCCCGATATGACGATAGGCTTGCATCTATCACATCGAAGAACGGAACAGAATATAATAAGGAGAAATTTTCTAGGAAAAAGGCGTGAGTTTGTTTTAATAACGCACTATTCAACGTTGTCCTGATCTAACAGTTGATCTAGCAGGCCCGGATCAAATTTTACTCGGGGATGATCACGATTAACTATTTAACGAATGAAATGAAATGAAATGAAAATATTTATTTATTGAATCCATAAAATGTCATACTACTATTTAGATTCAGTCATATTTTTTTTCCCACTACCACCCAGTTCACAAGGCTGTTTTCGCCAGAGAAGAACGGGCAAGAAACTCTAGCGTTTCTCTTTTCAAAATAAGTTTACAATACAGTGATCATACAGGAGTTCAAATTCAGAGCAGTTCATAAATTATTCATAATAATAATTATATGTACGGCTGAGTTAAGTGTGGTCGCCCTGACCGCGGAATCGGTATACACTGTTCAGCAAAAGCAATGAAAGGCAATTAAAAAAGAAGAACAAAGTAATCAATATTATCATTATAAGCAAATTGAGCAGACCAGTCTACACAAGCAGCACCCGTTCACGAGTATGACGCATGTGCCAGCCATCGGTCTCTTCAACCGTGTTATAGGGAAGTGACCGACCCGGCACACGACGCCGCCGCAAGCACAGACCTTTAAGCGAAATATAACATGTATTCATAACAGTATTTACGAAGACCAAACACCTACAAGTTCGACTGTTCTTTATGGTACAGGTTCCCTAGAACAAGTTTCATAATTGATTAATAAATAATAAATATAAATAAATATAATAACACCCAACAGTCACATATTTTTACATTAAGTATTAGTACTACAACTTTTGAGTGTAGGACCAATATGACATACCACGCAATTTGTAGGACATTGTGGGTAGTAAGCTATACAAATGTTAGCTAACCAATAAAAAACAATCAGCTGGTTAGGAATTATTTTCCATGACCTTGTTTATGATACATGTTGGAGAGGGGGGACTCCCTAACAAAACCTTATATTTTGTAGGACAAATATTTTTTCACGTTATATATCTCGATAATTTACAAAGGAAAATTCGGTTACTAATAAATTTTAAAAATTCGTCAAATCGACATGTTTTATCCTTGCTACCCTACTAAGCTACCATTTACCAACGTTACTGTAAGGAAAAAGTTGGGCGTCTAGTCGAAAGGAAGCTACTCACGAAAAATCAACTTGTTAGTAATCAATAATGAAAATTGTTCTAGGGGACCTGGACTATTACCACTAAACAGAAAAAAAATACAAATACCTTAAAAAACAAAAATCACAAAGAAAGGCTCGTTTATGACCAGTCCTGTATGGTTCAGCAATAAAGTATCGAAGGCTATAATAGTGTTCTCTAAATGTAAATTTATAAGCGTTGTAAATGGAGCCTTGTAAATGGAGCCTTGATGAAGAAAGCATATAATAAAATAAGCGATTACATTGACGACATTGATGGTTTGATATTATTCTACAATTTTCTTCTTACAACTGACTATTTATGATGTTTTAAATAGAGTTGGAAATGAATAATATTTTCTAAATGGAAAGTTATACTCCAAATAATAAAAATATGAAATTAATACTGGGAAGTTACTCCATGATCTGAAACGAAGATAGAATATCGTACGTAAAACTGTACGAATGTGCCTAGGTACTCGACGAAATGTTTGCCTCTTTCTTGTGTCGTAACCACAAATTAAGTCTGAAGTCAGTGATAATTATAATAGTGAATAGTATTGGTTTTTTAAAGTCAACAACTTATAATTCACTTAGGACGTCGAAATTCCGAACATTCGGAACTCGTTTCGGATCATAGGGTAACCCTACTAAAAATGATTGAGATTATTATAATAGTCACATATTCACGGAATATGCAATAATTTTTAATGGAGTATATTTTATAAAAAACAAGCAAGTTAATAAGCATCTAGGGTTTCCATCAAATATTAAACATTATTTATTTATATGAAAATATTTATTTATTATTCCATTACTGTCTTTGCCATCAGCCTTTTCGTCGCATACCGAGATGGTGTGTGCCTCTCTTACGTACATTATATATAAATCACGAGTATCCTTATATCTATCTAATACAAAATTATCATTCCTTTCATCCCTAATTCAAGCAACCCAAAAATTAACCGATAAAATTAATTCCACAAGCTCATTGTATCAAAATTTGCATCGGGAAACTGGGCTCATAAAAACATACACAAAAACGTAATGTGTTTTATATTAGGCCTGTTTACCAACCATATCGTGTCCGGCAAGAGGAATTTTATTAAGTGTCATTAGTATATTTAACGTGGCCGGTTCCCGAGGGACACCGCAGGACGTCGCGTGGTTGAATTTTTCCATAACGTATGTATCAACCAGCTGTGAATTAAATTGGGCTCACGTTGGTTTGGTAATGGATTCCGCTTGTTTTCCTTTTGTCGGTGTTGATTGCGGTGCGAGATGTGGTACCATCAGATTTATTCTTAAATTTAAGTGAATTGCTCATCAATGTTGATGGTTTTTGATGTTTATTTCATATTGGTTTATTATTTAGATATTATTTAGGTAAAATCGAACACGAAAAGTTTATTGATGTTGAAAGTGCAACTAGGCATGTGATTTCGACTTAAGTTAGTACAAAAGTTAATGCATTAGATATCCTAGAAATAGTTTTGAAACGAGACTAATAAAAATGTATTACAATATAAGCTTAAAGTTACTAACTTTGACATCATGAGGAAAAGTGCAAACATATCGATTTGGAAGAATTTCTATGGTATGTAAAGTCTACTAACCTGCATATGGCCTAATACCACTTAACCGCACTCTCAATTGTAGAGGAGACTCGGGCCTTGCAATGAGACGAATATGGGCTGATACAATACAAAATACGGTTTATTAGTCATTTTACTTAATGAAGAAATCTAATTCACCGAATTGTACTATTTGCAAGAAGATCGAAGATGTAACACATTTGCTGATGGAATGTGTCCAAAATAAATATGAACGCGATCTACTGATGAACAAGTGGAAAGTAAATAGACTAGCTATAGGTCTGATCCAAAACATTTTGTCAAGGCCTACGTCGGAGCTGGCCCTAAGTTTTTGTCGCTTAATTTCAAACTTTCAGCTATGATTCGCGATTCTATTTTGAACTGTTTACAACAAGTATATATTATAGATGAATATTGTAAAAAATATGATGGGGTTGGCATATCCATATGGACCAAAACCTCCAAAAATATATAGAATAAAAACAAAGAACACACGACAATTCCTATGCAGTGCACTGAGCAAGTCATCTAGTTCCAGAGAATACATGTTCACGAAAAAACTATATCTGGAAAATAGCAGTATTTGTAAAATAGAGTCATCACACACAAGTACATCTATCAAATTCCCAAGAAGTCGGCACCCAAAAAGCGCTCACGTATCGTAGTCGTAATAAAAAAAACACATCTAACCATAATCACAGGTAACCTGAGAGTTTTTGTCATCTATGATTCTTTAGTTTGATGGTACGTGATATGTGAGAATACTTGGAATGGTGTGATACATGTTATTGTTTGAGTTGTAGAAGCAGTTTTTCATGATCATGATCTTATATGTAAAGCCTTGCCTTATGCATAGACAATTTAAAACTCTATTGTAGTTCTCTAATGTTTTGTCTTCTTCACTCAAACTGAAATCAAATGTTATTCGAAAGAGACACACATTCGACAAATGAAATCAGAGCTGTGGAATCAGATCACTGCTTAGGCTGTACTGCAGTAATAAGCTGAATGAGGGTTCTTGTTGTTGGCATAAGTAGTAAGATTATGTCTTCTTCTATTTTTTTCGGTTTAATTGTAAATTATGTACTACTTTTTATTTTCTTGTGTTTGTATGTTTCTATTAGTTTTTTTTTTCTTTTTTTACATCAGTGCTTTTTGTACCAACGATAAACTTTTCTTTCCATCTTTCTGTCTAAAATAGGTTTTAAAAATGTCTATTAATAAAGCCGTTAGTTTAAAATGGAAGAGTTTAATAGACAGCCGACATTTATAAGAATTATGTGAAAGTATTTTCGAAGTGTAATATAGTAAGTATGACTATTTACTATCCAGAAAAGCTATCAATCAAGGTGAACGACGCATATGCAACATAACATAATTAAAAAAAATGAATTTACTGTACACAAGGTAACTCCACTGTATTTGATGGTAGTTAGTTAATAGTTGTCTAGATAGAATATCGATTTAAAACACATGATTATTCTCCACAGAACGTCCTACTCAACAAAACATAGTGTACTTAATCCAGTATTAAATAACAGGACAGGTTGTTATTACTATCCAGATGGGTCAAAATATCCCAACAGCAATTTTTATAAACATCAAACATTCACTCAACCCTAAAACAGTAACCAAAACCGAGAAACGGAACCCTCAGGACAATAAGACAATTTATCCATTCGGAAAGCCTTATAACATTATAAATGCAAAATATTTCCTCTTAGTTAATTTGAATACGGGATGCGGAGGCCATCTTCCGCGACATTATAATACCACCGTTTGGAGCAGATCTCCGATATTATTGTTACGCCAAATGCAAATGAATTTCGAGTGGCGACGTGTCGTGGGAATGAGATCGGGAACGGTGCGCTGTGTACGGAGGACAGTATGGCGGTTTTGAAATTCATATTTTTTCGGGTTATGATTGGCTGTGGTTGGTTATTTATATGTTTTGGTAGAGTATTAGATTGTTTTTGTTCTGGTAGGTAAATCCCTTGATTCGATACATTCATAGAATATTGGCAAAATAAGAGTGGTAAAGACTGTGACACTTCGGTTTTGACTCTTAATAATTTTAGAATATTTTTCAATATAACTATCATTAAGTCAGTAGTAAAATCATAAGTATAACCCTCTTAATTGTACTATCATTTGTAGAGACGGTTCGTGCCCTGTAGTGGGACGTATATGGGCTGGAGACTGTCCCCCCCTCACCCACCACTGCAACTCCTGTAAGCCAGGATCAACAGTGGCACGCAATGTAATGACACCGAGCATTGAAGCTCGGCGAGTCTCCGGGAATGTCTAACTTGTCTTTAACCCGCAACGAAATCAATTAGAAAGTTAAATTAATAGGAGGAGTTGGAAATAAATTTTTGTCCACTTCCCTCCGTGCAAAGCGGGTGACAAAACAATGAAATAAAGAGGTAAATAACCTCGCAAAAAGACGTTTATGGGCTGATACAGGACACAATCGTAAGCGCAATATATTTTTGATGCTTTATAAAACGACTATTAAGCAATATTATAGGACTAGCGATCCGACCCGGCTCCGTCCGGGTGCAGATACATTTTTATTCAATTCCGACTATCAATTTAGAATATCGACCAATCGGACCACGAAAACGAATAAAATTTCCTCGTATTTGCAAGATTATTCACTACTGCTTCTTTATAGGTTATAGCGTGATGATATACAGTCTATAACATTCCTCGATAAATGGCCTATCTAGCATAAACATATTTTTTCGATACGAAACGGTAGTTCCTGAGATTAGAGGTAACAAACTAACAAACTATTACTTGCTTGCTTACTTTATAAGTATGTTAGTATAGATTGTTAAGCTTAAAATGCATTCATTTTCTTTGAGACGATCGTGACTTTAGCGTTATTTAAGTATTATAAAGTTCAAAACTTACCAGACTACGTCTGTCTTTTAAGAACAAATAACAGTAAACAAACTTTAACACGCTGCACTTATTTACGTCTTACACTGTATGCATCTAAACACTAGTATATAATATGTACTTATCATAATTATCTAGCGGCTCAGCCTGACTTTGCTCTGGTACAAATACTGTAGGCCCCAAAGAGTAGCGTGATTAAAAATATTTTAGCCTACCAAAAATGGGCTATATTAAATAATATTTTCAATACGACTGCTAGTTCTAGAAAAAGAGTTTGCGTTCATACAAACAAACCCTCTATTTTAACTTGTACTTTTTAGTCGATTTTTATTCATTTCAATATAAACTTTTAACAAATAAAACATGTACCTTTAAGGATTAGTGTTCATATATTTCTTATTCTTCTTTGCTCTTTCCCACTTTATGTAGGGTCGGCTCTCCTAATATGTCTGCGCCAAGTTGTTCTATCTTGGGTTGTCGGATCAGGAACATTGTATTTGTGCATGGATTAGTATTCACATATTAATTAATAAAAAAAAAGACACAAGTTACCATACTGCGCACTCCCTATACAGCGCTAGTAGTTCCCACGTAGTGTTTCGGGTTAACCCGGCGTTAACCCTGCGATGGCGCGAAAACACCGCCGGACCTATCTGACCCCGCCTGTGGACAATTAGGTAACTATTTCCGACTCCAGGTCCTTACCTGCAAATATTTTTAATGTTTTATAAGTATGGGTAGAGGCGTCGGTCATTTTAATAATGAATAGTATGAGGACCGGGCTATTGTGAGAATGTATTTTGATATTTTAAAAGTTATACATATTACATGACATACTAAATAACAAAAGAACGACTATAATGGCATATTATAAAGCAGTAGAAACTAACAATAAACGTAAGATGACTCCAAGGATTACCGGCTCTTTGTCAGACTCAACTTGCAAATCATATTTTAATAATATTTATATCACTAATACCGGAACAGTACTACGAGTATAAGTAGCGTTGTATAATTTTCCGAAAAATGACAGAAAAAAACTATTTCTGAGCTTTAAATGAGCTAGTAAATCGTAAAATTGATTTTATCTTATTATATTCTTGATTATTATGCTGTTAAATTAAACATATGTTTTTAGTTATTTATCTTCATTTGGACAAATAGAGTCCAAAATCATTATTTATTTTATTGACAGCCTCCGTGGCGCAGTTGGTTAGACGCCGCCTGTGAAACGAGAGGCCGCGGGTTCGATCCCTGAAAATTTGCAATGTTTTTACAAAAAAAACCATACGAACCATTCAATTTTTCGGAAAAATATCATGACATAACAGTAACTATTAGTAATATTTTTACAGTCGCCGCAGTGACCACACAATCATTTCAATTTCCGAATCACGCAACAATTGACGTATAAACAAAATATAACCAAACTAGCATGTACGATGTAGGATATTAAAAACGGGATATTAACGCCAGGATCCCTCGCATTCACATAAAAAAGTGTGTAAGTGAACACCTCGAAATAAGTGCAAACCAAAAAGGCTCGGTACCGAGATTGTGCACTTTTGTTCAACACAAAAAGGGCTTTTTTTCAGTGTTTTTAATCTGCATGCCTTCACAACTCCGCTCCTTTCAGCTCGGGGCCATTTTAATCTATTTTCCGCTGTACACAGACAGACAAACAAAAACTGGCTCCCACAGTTGCAGCAACAAAGTAATTTAGTTGCAAATCATTTTGAAAAAAGTTCGCTAAGGACTCCGCGAATGGAACGCATTAAAGTTTATTTGGATGCTGCTCTTTATTCTTTTTTTGCTGGAATGGTTTTTATAAGTATGGAAACAGGGAACATCGAGATGGAGTGAAATGTAGCAGATTTGTTGATTAACATTAAAACGAGGGTGTAACTGGTTAGCGAATGAATGTAAGCTAATTTCAAGTAGCTAACACGATAGGAAATCAATCAGAAATATTGTCCCCATCTATGTTATATTCACATTTCTTCCGTAAATGTTGCGTTCAGGTTTAAAAGAAATGGTAGTCAAATTAACTGGACATAATGAGACTAATGTAACATCCTATGTCCCAAAATGGCGAGCGCAGTGGAATGCCAAGCATTGCTTTATAATGCAAGGCGTTGTTTGGTTTTGATACCTTTTATGAGCGGTTGTATCGCTTACTATCGCGAATGGTATTCTCGTCTCGCCAATCAATATAATAAAAAAAAACTCATCATAATCATTTTATCAAACCAGTAGCAGAAACAAGCTCTAAAAATGGTTCACCGTTTCGTTCCATTAGAATTTAGAATTCCACAGTTTAGTACCTACGGCTAGACTCTAGAGCCTATAGCCTTTTGTTGCCTTTATATTCAGTAGCTATTTCAGCCCTTAAGTAATTAACTAGTGGGTAGTATGCTAATCCTTACACAAATTTACTTACCAGAGCATACAGCCTTACATTGCTCTCTTTGATTGATTATCTGTGGTGTTTGTTCGTAAATGTTTATAATATTTGTAAAAATTAAGTATAAGGATGGAAAGCAATTATTCTACGTTCAATCACTGCTAGAAATAGAGAATAATTGTTGGAGGTATCTCATAATTATGTGAGAGGCTATCTGGGCAGAGACTACTGCGATATTTTGTTCTCCCATCAAACAGCAGTGTAAATGCAGGGTTGTGTTCCGGTTTGAAAGACATTGTAGCCAGAGTAACTACTGGACATATTGAGAATCAACATCTTTATGCCTCACGTTGACACGCGTAAAATTGCATTCCAAGCATTGCTTTGTAAATTCATGATGTTCATTATATATACAAAAAATACTTCACACTTATTACTTAATGATCTTTGAATTTTTCGTCTATCTTGTACCTTAGACAGTGATTTCCCTACATCTGAAGAAGATATGAAGTCGACATTCAACTGTCCTTATTTTCTACTGTTCAAATCGATTATAATCGCATAAGCGCTGGAGTAAACGTGTTCTGGAGAAGAGACCGCGTCTTGGCAAACGTAGCGTGGGACGCCTTCTGGCCAGATAGCGAGACGACTTGCACAAGAGGGCCGGCAGCGACTGGATGCATAAAGCAGCAGACCGGGTTCTGTGGTGTACCTTGGAAGAGGCCAATGTCCAGCAGTGGACTGCAACATGCTGATGATGATGATGAAATGGTTGATAATTAATAAAAACGAAAATAAAAACATACTAACCAAACCCATCATATCTTTCAAATCCTTGTTACAACAGAAAAAATCTCAAAACGATTCCGCAGCCAATATCCCGAATGAGGATAGATCAGCAATACATCTCATTCATTATTGATAGCTAGAATTCTAAGCCTTATTGTATAATCTGTACACAGAGCAGCGTTGTCGGTAAAAGCGGGCCCTGCGGCGAACACGCCCGGACATGCTCAGACCCTAAACACAAACCTATACCGATATTCTGGATCGATGGAGTAAGGTTAAAACTAAATTGATGCGATCACGTTTCGATATTGCTATGGGCAAGATATCGGGAGAAGTAATAGGAATACCTTAGTGTGAAGCCGAGAAACTGACATTAGATCAGCATGCTCATGATGAGTGCTCTAAATACGAAAGAGTTAAAGAAAAGGCACTCGTAAAACAATAAACCAAGGCAAAATTTACTTACATACATGAATTCACACCTTGTTCCCAGAAGGTGGTGGTGCTATCAGGACAACTATATTTCACTTTGTATGTTCTTTCCACAATGTGATAGAGTGGTTAGTTTAGTTAATGTACACTAAATGTGATCATGATGATGTGAAGCGCGTGGTGGCCTGTTGTTAAACAGACTAGACGCGGCTGCTGACATGTTCTCGGTGGTCGCGGATACGAATCCGAGGGCACACCTCTGACTTTTCGGAGTCATGTGGGTATTGGTAGTCAATCGCCACGCACTAAAACGGTGAAGGAAATCATCGTGAGGAAACCTGCATACTATAGCGATTTATAAAATTTTCTATGGTATGTAAGTCCGCCGACCCGCACAAAGCCAGCGTGGTGGACTATATGGCCTAACCACACTCAATCGTACTCTCGATGGTAGAGGAGGCCCGTGCCTGCAGTGGAACGTATATGGGCTGACACAGAAATGTGATCATTTTGGCAGACGCGTCTGGTCCACTACCTATTGGTGATGGACCAGACATCATCACACCAAAACATGAATCAACATTATATAAATCAATATATTAATTTGTAACTAATTTGGATTGGTATGCAATTACAACAAAATTGATATTAATTAGATTAATTGAGTTTATAGCTGAGTTCAACGTCTTGGTTCAGTACTTCTCGCGTCAATACGTCTATTATTAAATTATAATCAATTCCAAGAATACGTAGATTTTCATAAGCACAATACTGTTGCTAGAATTCTTAGTATAGGTTAAAATGAAATGAAGACTTGACCTCATTAAATAGTTAAGTAAATAAGTGCACCCAACAGTCACATACAAAGTCACGCCTATTTATGTTTACAAAAATCTTTAATAATCGACTTCTATTTAGGTATTTTAGGTCTATTCAAATATTGATTTTATTTCTCTCTTTTTATTACAATTTTGAAGTCGGTTACATTGCTGCTAACACAGATGCTCGGTTCATCATCATCATCATATCAGCCACAGGAAACCCACTGCTGAACATAGGCCTCCCCTGATCTCCACAATGACCTGTTGGAAGCGGCCTGCATCCAGCGACTTCCTGCGACCTTAGTCAGATCGTCCGTCCACCTTGTAGGCGGGCGTCCAACACTTCGCTTGCCTATACGTGGCCTCCACTCGAGAACCTTTCGGCCCCAACGGCCATCGGTTCTACGAGCTATGTGCCCGGCCCACTGCCACTTCAACTTGCCAATCCTATGGGCTATGTCGGTAACCTTGGTTCTCCTACGGATCTCCTCATTTCTGATTCGATCTCGTAGGGAAACACCGAGCATAGCCCGCTTCATGGCTCGTTGAGTGACTTTGAGCCTTTTAATGAGGCCCACAGTGAGAGGCCACGTCTCGGTGCCGTATGTCATCACTGGTAACACACAACTATCGAAGACTTTCGATTTTAGGCACTGAGGTATTTTGGACGAGAAGACGTCGCGAAGTTTCCCGAACGCTGCCCAACCGAGTTGGATTCGCCGATTGACCTCTCTCTCGAAGTTGGACCTGCCTAACCGGACCACTTGTCCTAAATAGACATATTCGTCTACAACTTCGAGAGTCGAGCCCCCAACTCCAATGGGGGTGGGCACAACATGGATATTCGACATGATCTTCGTTTTATCCATGTTCATTTTAAGACCCACCTGTTGGGAAACTCGATTAAGGTCTTCGAGCATAGTGCTAAGGTCTTCCAGCGATTCTGCCAAGACTACAATATCGTCGGCAAATCGAAGGTGAGTAATATACTCGCCGTTGATGTTGATGCCGAATCCTTTCCACTGCAAGAGCTTGAAGGCATTTTCCAGCGCGGCAGTGAACAGTTTCGGAGATATGACATCTCCCTGTCTCACGCCTCTCTGTAGTGGAATAGCCTTCGTGCTCTGATCCTGTACTCGGACCGACATGGTGGCGTTGTTGTATATACACCTCAACACTTCGATGTACTGATAGTCTATGTGGCACCGCTGAAGAGACTGTAGCACAGCCCAGGTCTCGATCAAATCAAAGGCTTTCTCATAGTCCACAAACGCTAAACAAAGCGGCAAGTTATACTCCTCGGTTTTTTGTATAACCTGCCGTAGCGTATGAATATGGTCTATGGTACTAAAGCCTTTTCGGAAACCGGCTTGTTCGGGAGGCTGGAAGTCATCAAACCTGCGTTCGAGACGATTTGTGATGACCCTTGAAAACAACTTATAGACATGGCTCATGAGCGAGATGGGCCTGTAGTTCTTCAGCAAAGTGTTATCACCTTTTTTGAAGAACAGTACCACCAAGCTCCTGCTCCATGCCTCCGGCGTTGAGCCCTCGAGGAGAACGGAATTGAAGAGCCTCTGAAGGACTTTCAGTACCGGCGTTCCGCCCGCTTTCAGAAGCTCTGAAGTGATTCCGTCCTCACCCGGCGCCTTGTTGTTTTTAAGTTGTTTGAGGGCCATCTCAATCTCAAACAGGCTGATGTCCGGGATATCATCGCTAAAGTGTCGGATTAACTCGGCTCTCGGGTCTTCGGCCGAGCTAACAGTAGGTTTAGTAACCGAGGTGTAAAGCTGTCCGTAGAACCTCTCGATCTCCCTTAATACCTCTGTCCTCGTCGATACCACGCGGCCGTCTTCCGTCTTCAGCCTAGACAACTGGCTTTGCCCAATAGACAAGTCTCTCGCAAACACTTTGGAGCCTCCGTTTCGCTCAATTGTCTCCTTAATGCTCACAGTATTGTGAGCACGGACATCGTGTCGCAAGGACTTCCAGATCCGTCTATTGAGCCGCCGACATGCTTCGGCATCAACGGAAGACTGCAGCGTCAAAGATCGACGTTCGGCCATGAGGTCTAGAGTGTGGATCGAGAGTTTTTGTGGTCTATCTCTACGGCGAGGTCTAAAATACTTAGATCCCACCGTAGGAACAGCTTCTACCAAACCGCTGTTTAACTCGTCCACTGCAAGGTTTTCTTTTAGACAATCAAAGCGATTTGTCAACTTGAGTTGAAAGCTCTCGGGGTTTTGGATATGGGCGCGAGTAGGTCGGAGCGTAGACTTCATCAAGCGGCGCCTTTCTAATTGGACGTTGATATTCAATGTGCCCTTAACCATTCGGTGGTCACTACCGGTTTTCACCCTGTTGATCACAGAGACATCACTGAACATCCGTCTATTCGTCGTCAAGATGAAATCTATCTCATTTCTCGTAGAACCGTCAGGACTCAACCAGGTCCATTTCCTGTGAGGCGGCTTCTGGAAAAAAGAGTTCATCGCGAAGAGTCCCTCTTTTTCCAGAAAGTCGGCCAGCCTCTGACCCCTGAGGTTCCGTTGCCCATGTCCAAATTGCCCCACTTTCAACTCTGCATCGCTTCTCTTGCCCAACTTTGCGTTGAAGTCCCCGATAACAACATTGAAGTAGGTTTTGGAAGTATGTATGGCCCGACTAATGTCCTCATACATCTCCTCTACTTCTTCATCTGGGTGTGTCGAGGTCGGCGCGTATACCTGTATGACCTTCAACGAATATCTTTTGGATATTCTGAGTATAAGGTATACTACCCTGCTCGACACACTTTCGATGGATACGATGTTGTTGATGAGAGACCTGTGGACGAGAAATCCGACACCTCCTCGGGACTGTTGGTCGTCCCCCCGGTAGAATGCTCGACCGAGGATGCTCGGTTATACTTAGAATATTATTACACATTAGTTATTGCTGCTGAGATAACCATGGTTCCCACAATAAGCTCTATACTTGTTTGTTTTACACAACAAGTTAATTGTGTAAAGTATCTTCAGCAATACTTTAAAGGAGAATGTCCATTTTTTTACTATGAAATTTAGTATCGATGCGAACATTTTTGTGCTTGAATGTGCAGGGAGAATATATGTTTTCAATAAAAAATATAATTGCGACCCAGGCCCGGAGTTCTTGTATAAATGAACTTGAACTCTAATAAAATATTTTTTTGTCTTCGGTTGTGTGAACAGAATGTAAAATATGAAGATAATTACTTTCATATTTTAGCCCGGGATAAAATACAAAAACGTTTAAGGATTACTGGTCTCTCATATGTGAGAGGCCATCTGGGTAGGTACCACCGCAATGTCTATTTCTCCCGTGAAACAACACTGCGTAAATGCACTGTTGTGTTTCGGATTGAAGGACATTGTAGCCAGAGTAACTACTGGACATATTGAGACTTAACATCTTATGGCGAGCGTAGTGGAATATTGCTACTGTTTATGAGCGGTCGTATCGCTTACCATCAGGCGAAAGGCTTGCTCGTCTCTTCATTCATTGCAATAAAAAAAAACCATAAAAAATAGTATAATGAATTTTAAGCAGTATCGGTATCGGGATCTAGGATATTTTTTACCGATACTATGACTGGGCATTCCCCTTTTGTAATGATTTAAATCACGACTGTTATTTATACATTTCTATAAACATAACTGTAAAACAGAGGTTCCTATCTCAACTAGCTGAAATATTAAATGACTATCACCGCCAACATCCAGAATAAGGCTCCAGCTTCAAAAGCGGTATTATGGATTTTGACGGCCAATAACTATGTGAGGCACGAACATAACCCGACAATAGACAACGGAATCTCTATCAAATACGTTTCCACAATAAACAATTTTTATTACTAGGTAAAATGGAATTTTTATTGGTTATGTATACGGGTCAGGTATTTCAATATATCCTCGCGGTACTCGCGGTTTTGCGTTTTGTTTTATTTTTTGTGCGCATTTTAGTCATATTTCAAGTATTTATAGGCGGGAGAAGGTAAGAGGCTTCAGAGCTAATGTTGGTAATGGGAGTTCTGAAAAAGAGAAGGGCAAAACTTTATAGAATCTTGGGCCTAGTCTTACAGAGTTATTTTATGCATTTTTATAGGGTAAAGAGAATTCAAACAAAAACAGATAAAACAATATGTTTAATCAATGGGAGTAAATAAATAATCACTATACAAAAATATATATTTTGTGCATCTGTCAAATTAATATGGCGTACATATTGCTTCGCGGTTAAAGAGAATGCATATATTATGACAGGAAAAATCATTTTTTAAGTATGAAGTGATGTTTGTTAATATTATTTTTGATACAAATGCCTACTCGATATGATTTTATAACTCAACTCATGATAAAATAATATTAAACAATATGGCACCGGTGCGAAAAAAATACAAAATCAATACTATTAAATTAAGGTAAGAACTAGCTTCCTTGAAAAATATAGTGTTATGATGCTGTAAGTGGATTTCAATTACATTAAACTACTGATTTTATTTTCCATTGTTAATCAGTCTGTTATTATTCGATAAAAACAGAAAAGATAGGAAAAGAATATTGATAAACATTAAGGTTGTGTACGAGCTGCTACGACGATTTTTTCACCATAATTTACGGTGGTGCCTTTAAGAATGGTACTACATTTCATATGAATATTCTACAACCATATGAATCAAAATCTACAAATATCATTATTGCATTCTTCTTCTTCTTCTACCTGGCGTTATCCCGGCCGGTATATCATTATTACATTATAGTAATATCATTATTACGACAATAAACAAAAATGTTTGGGCGTCTTCTTAGATTTAGCAAAGGCATTTGACACGGTGTCGATCCCTAAACTTGTGGATAAACTCTATAAACTCGGAGTAAGAGGTAACGTGCTTGACATTTTTCAAGACTTTCTGACGGATAGAAGGCAAAAAGTAAAAATAGGTGACCAAATAAGTCCAGAAGCAACAGTGACCTACGGAGTCCCGCAGGGCAGTATACTAGGCCCAAGTCTTTTCCTGGTATATATTGATGAACTGTGTCAACAATCCTTAACCGGCGGCAAGATATTTACCTACGCCGATGACACTGCTTTGATATTTCACGGAGACACCTGGGATAAAGTTAAACATATCACTGAACTAGGGCTATTTAAAGTTAATAATTGGTTAAAAGAAAATACTCTTACGTTAAATATAGAAAAAACCAAATTCATACAGTTCAATATTGCTAAGACACGCCCACGAGATATTAATATCAAAATTCATTCCTGTAATTTCATCGTTAATAATGGTAATTGTTGTTGTCTCCCCATCACTAAAATCGCGAATATAAAGTATCTGGGTACCATTATTGATGAACGCATATGCTGGCGCGATCACATTGATCTAATTGTATCACGCATTAGAAAACTCATCTGGGTCTTCAAAAACATAAGACATGTCGCAAATCTTAACCTTCTACGAACAATTTATTATGCACTAGCGCAATCCGTTATTGGGTACTGTATAGGGATATGGGGTGGAGCTTGTAAGTCATATATGATTCATTTAGAAAGGGCACAACGTTCTTTATTGAAAACATTGACTTTCAGCCCCTTTAGATTTCCAACAAAGTGCTTGTATAAAAAATGTGAAGTCCTATCAGTTAGACAATTATATATTCTCCAACTTATTTTAAAACAACACAAAATTACCCCAGTTAACAGAACTCATCATCGACTGAAGAGAGCTATTTCTAGTGTATGTGTACTTCCTAAGCTTCGTACGACATTTGCCAAGCGACAACATTCTTACATGGCAAAATATTTATACAATAAAATAAATAAGAAAATGCATATACTTACATTAACAACCCGTGAAGTAAAATTAATGTGTAAGAACTGGCTGCAATCATTAGATTATGAACAAACAGAATTATTTGCAAAGTAACTAAACTTACTAGTAACAGTAACAAGTAAAATTAATATCTCTTTGAATGTATTTCCCATACAGACACACACACACACACACGCACACGCACACGCACACGCACACGCACACGCACACGCACACGCACACGCACACGCACACGCACACGCACACGCACACGCACACGCACACGCACACGCACACGCACACGCACACGCACACGCACACGCACACGCACACGCACACGCACACGCACACGCACACGCACACGCACACGCACACGCACACGCACACGCACACACACACACACACACACACACACACACACACACACACACACACACACACACACACACACACACACTAACTAACTCGCACGTGCGTTCGCACATAAAATGACCTACTATTTCTATTTTTGTAAATCCATTATTTTTTTCTTTACTGTGTTTTATGTTTCACTACCTATTGTACTCCATTAATGTTATTTTTTTCTCACTTGTATAATGATTGTTAAGGAAGAGGACACTGACTTCTGTAACACAGGTTTTAAACCTAGCCCAGAAGTCAGGGGACTTTTTAATTTTGTGAACTCTGTGTGTAAATAAAAATTATTATTATTTTCTGTTGTTTTTTAAACTCTCAGAATTTTTCTGGTGTAATAATGGCGGTACGAGCCTAGGCCAGGTAACCGTCATGTATTCTTAATTTAGATTAGGTTCAGGTTGATGGTCGTCACTTTGCATGAACTTTCGTACTATTCGACAAGTATTTAATATGGCTGCTTTTTGCATTGAGATATATATGTATGGGGGTAGGTCCAAAAGTTTAATACTATGGTGTAAATGTTTAGGGATAACTCCGGTAGTAGATATTACCATCGGTACAATGTAGACTTTGTCCATTCTCCAGATTCTAGCTATTTCATCTTTAAGTTCGGTATACTTTGTTATTTTTTCTGTTATAATTTTAATGATATTATGTGTATTAGGTACGGCTATGTCGACAATGTAAGTAATTTTCTTATTTTTATCTTGTATAGTTATATCGGGCCTATTGTAGTGTATGGTTCTGTCTGTGAGTATAGCACGGTCATAATACATTTTATAATTCTGGTTTTCTAATACTGGGTTCGGTATATATTTATAGTAGGGTGTGGGTTTTGGTGGATCTGGTATGAGTTTATATTTAATAGCCAATTTCTGGTGTATAATATTTACTATTTGGTTATGCCTATGGGTGTAGTCTGTTTGGGTCAACGTCGGGCAAGCTCCTGTGATATGTTGGATGGTTTCCGGATATTTGTGGCATTTACGACATTTGTCATCTGCAGCTGCTGGATCTTTAATAATATATTTGCGATAGTTTCGGGTATTAATTATTTGGTCCTGGATGGCAACGATAAATCCCTCAGTTTCAGGGAATAAATAACCGCATGTAAGAAACTTATTGGAAGCTTCTGTGTCGATATGGGTCTGCTCTAGGTCGTAAGGATGTCTTCCATGTATCACTTTGGTCTTCCAGGAGTTAAACTTGTCTGTATCGAAATCTGTCGGTCTATCTGCTATAAATGGGGTACAAGCGAATTCGGAGAGGTTTAATGGTGTATACTTCTTGTCATTTTCTACTATTGCTTTATGTATGCTACTGGTAGAAGCTTTCTGGTAAAAAAAAGATTTTAAATTATGTATCTGTTTCTGTAATAAAGCTTGTAGGTCAATGAGTCCTCTGCCTCCATCTTTTCTTTTAAGAGTTAACCTTTCTATTGCTGATTTGGGGTGCAGGTGATTGTGTTTAGTTAATATGGTGCGTGTTTTTATCTCAAGATGATTTATATCAGTTTTAGTCCACTTAATAACTCCAAATGAATACGTTAAAATAGGTACAGCGAATGTGTTTATAGCTTTAATCATGTGTTTTCCTGTTAGACTACTTTTACTAATTCTACTAACACGATTTTTATATTCGGTAGACAATGTTTGCTTTAATTTAGCATGATCAAGTTTTTTTGATTGGTGGTAGCCCAGATATTTATAAAATTCATTGGCTTCCATGGATGATATAACCTGGTAGTCTGATAAAGTATAATTTTCTGATTCTATTGTTCCTTTTTTAATATGTATAGTTTTACATTTGTCTAATCCGAATTGCATGTTAATATCAGTACTAAATTTTGAAGTGGTATCTATTAAAGCTTTCATATCTTTGGTGTTATCAGCGTACAATTTTATATCATCCATGTAAATCAAATGTGAGATCTTAATATCATTCATGGAACACTGTAAATGGAAACCTTTTTGGGACTTGTTTAATAGGGAAGATAAGGGGTTAAGAGCTAGACAGAACCACAACGGACTCAAAGAATCGCCCTGGTATATTCCTTTTTTTATAGATATCTCTCTGCTCACTATTGATTTTGTATTACAGTTTAGATGGAGGTTTGTTTTCCATTGTGTCATGATTTCTTGCAAAAAATTTACTATGGTGCTGTTAATTTTGTAAATATTTAAAACCTTTATTAACCTTGGTTAATAAAGGTTTTAAATATTAAAAAACATTCAAACATTCTTGAATGTGGAATGCTATCAAACGCTTTCTTGTAATCTATGTAGGTACAATGTAAATTCCGGTTCCGCGCGGTAATTTGCCCGTGAATGGTAGAGTCAATAATTAGTTGCTCTTTGCATCCCTTGTGGTTCTGTCTGCAGCCTTTCTGTTCTTCTGCTAATATACTATTCGTTTCTAAATGTGTATTCATTTTACGAGTGATTATTGCTGTTAATACTTTGTAAATGGTCGGGAGGCAGGTTATTGGTCTGTACTGGGATGGGTCATGTGCATCATTAGATTTAGGGATCATATACGTTATACCTTTGGCAATAAATGTTGGTATGACCTGCTTACCTCGAATAATTTCTGTAAAATTTTTAGCTATGGGTTTGTGTAAGACATGTAATTTTTTAAACCAAAAGTTGTGAATTTTGTCTACTCCTGCAGATTTCCAGTTATGAAGTTTTGCGGTTACAATTAATACTTCATCTTCGGTTATTTCACCAAACTCCATCTCCTCAATTCCTTCCCATTTGGTTTCTTCTTCTTTTATCCATGCTGCTTGTTCGTTATGTAAAACTGTTTCCTCCCATATTTTTGACCAAAATTCTTCTAAATTTTCTATGGTCGGTATTTCTGTATTCCTGTTAGTTGTACTTTTCTGTGAATTCAACTGTCTATAAAATATCTTCTCATTTGTTGTAAATAGCATGTTCTGTTGTTTTCTTTGCAGACCCTTTTTATATCTAGCAAGTCTATGAGATTTAAGCGATAGTTTTTGTTTCAATGTATCTATTATTATTATTATTATTATTATTATTATTTGGTATAGATATTTTTTATCTGCTCGGTTTTTGCAAACCGGTTTAAATGGATCTCACGGGCCTAGGCCAAGTGAGTACCATTAATAGTTGGGATATCTGATTCACGATCGGCAGTACTGTTTTCTTCATTCCTGAGTGCATGTGTGTAAATGTGTGTTGAGGTGTGAGGGTCTGTGTTTAGAAATTTTCGTGTAATCCGACATGTGTTTAAAATTACTGCTTTCTGAAGTTGAATGTACAAGGCAGAAGGAAGATCTAGTGTTTTAATCGACTCGTGTAGCTGTTTTGGTATTACTCCTGTGGTAGATAGGATGATGGGTACTATTTTAACTTTATTAATTTTCCACATTCGGGCTATTTCATGGGACAATTCAGTATATTTGGTCAGTTTTTCAGTAAGAGTTGCTTGGAGGTTATGGGTATTTGGGACTGCAATATCTATCAAATGGGCTATTTTCTGCGACTTATCTATTATTGTGATATCAGGTCTGTTGTAGTGTACTGTCCTGTCGGTCAATATAGCTCTATCATAGTACAATTTGTATGTTTGGTTTTCTAAAATAGTCAGTGGTATATATTTATAATACGGTGTAATGGGTGTGGTTGGTTCTATTAATTTATATTTCAGTGCAAGTTTTTGATGTATTATTTTAGCTACCTGGTCGTGTCTGTATTTATAGTCGGTCTGTACTATTGTTTTACATGCGCCTGTAATGTGTTGGATAGTTTCGGATGAGCTATTACAGCGTCTGCATAAGTCTGAAGGTATCGGTGATTTTACAATATATTTCATATAATTTCTGGTTTCAATGACTTGGTCCTGTATCGCCAACATGAAACCTTCTGTCTCTGGGAAGAGATCGCCGCGAGTGAGCCATGCGTTCGACGCCTCGTAGTCGACATTAGGCCGGCACAAATCTTGGCGATGTCTTCCATGGAGTGACTTTAGGGACCAAGTTGCGATTTTTTCCTTGTTTTCTAAAACCTTTTCATTATTTTGTACTATATGGCTATTTAAATTTAATGGGGTAAATTTGTTATCTGCATTACTCACGGCTTTATGTAATAGAGAATTCTTGGATTTTT
Organism: Hyles vespertilio; assembly: GCA_009982885.2. Classification (NCBI taxonomy): domain Eukaryota; kingdom Metazoa; phylum Arthropoda; class Insecta; order Lepidoptera; family Sphingidae; genus Hyles; species Hyles vespertilio. Next base: position 22,736,403 of record CM042807.1, read on the forward strand.
CATGAAAGTATGTACGCAATGAAGTAATTTGTCTGCTGTGAAGCTTTGCTATGTCTATTAGCCCCCGGCCTCCTTCGCGCCTTGGCAAAGTTAACCTTTCAATACATGAGCGCGGGTGATGCTTTCGGTTTTGGGTCATAGATGTATTAATAATCCTTTGTACATTTTTTAGGTTGCTTTGAGACCAAGGTAAAACACCAAATGAATATGTGAGTACAGGGACGGCAAAGGAGTTAATGGCTTTAGTTAGGTTACGGGAATTAAGTTGGGATCTAAGTATGCTATTAATTCTGTGTTTAAAGGTCTCTTTAAGTTTTAATTTAGTAGTTTTATAGTGAATATGTTTGGACTGCTCGAATCCCAAGTATTTATATGAGCTGTTTCGTTCTAGGCCTTCCATAATTTCTCCAGTGCATAAAGTGTAACTATTGGGAGTGATTTTTCCTGATGTAATAGTGAAGGTCTTACATTTATCAATTCCAAATACCATTTGTATATCCTGTGAAAATATTTGTGTTATATCAGCGAGTTTATGTAGCGAGGTTATAGAGTTACTATAGAGTTTTATGTCGTCCATGTACATCAGGTGTGAGAGCATCACCTGTCTATTGCACGATGTAATGGGAAAGCCATGTTGTGATTGGTTAAGCATTACTGAGAGAGGATTTAAGGCCAGACAAAACCAGAGAGGGCTAAGTGAGTCGCCTTGAAAGATACCTCTACGGATTGATATGAACTCTGGGTGAATGGTGTTATTTAACTTTAATTGAGTTTTCCACTGAAGCATAGTATGCTTTAAACAACTGATAACTGTAGGGTGTATTTTGTAGAGTTGCATTATATGCAGGAGCCAGCTGTGAGGGACTGAGTCAAAAGCTTTTCTATAATCGATATACATCGTAGATATGTCTGTTTTTGTTGCTATAGCCTGTTTCATAACTACTGAGTCGATTATTAGCTGTTCTTTACAGCCTCTGCTTAATTTTCTGCATCCTTTTTGCTCTTCTGATAGTAAATTATTGTTTATGATGTGACTATAGATTATTTCTGTTATGCAGCCTGTCATAAGTTTGTAAAAAGTTTGTAAACATGTAATAGGTCTATACTTAGCAGGATTTTGGGAATCAGAGTCTTTAGGGATCATGTATGTTATGCCGTGCGTGATGTAGTGTGGAATAGTTTCGGGTGAATGAATAAAATTATTTATGTGTTTGTATAAAATAGGATGAATCTTCGTGAATTTTTTATACCAATAATTTTGGATTTTGTCACTACCGGGCGCTTTCCAATTATGTGCTCTCTTAAGAACTTCCATAAAGATTTCTATCGGTATTTTGTCGAATATCATATCGGATGCTATGTTCGGCGTATGGGTGGATATCCATTCAGCGCTTTTATTATGTTCTACAGCTACATTCCATATATTTGACCAAAATGTATGTAGTTCATTGGGAGGTGGTGTATTAGAGCCAGAGTTGTGATTGTTCTGAGTATTACGGGCTATTTCTCTGTAAAATAATTTCTCACTAGTAATAAATTGTTTATTTTGTTTCTTCCTTTCAGTACACTTTTTATATCGGGACAATCGGCTTGAAATTAAAGTAAGTTTTTGTTTTAGGGTGTCTAAGAATTCTTCGTCTGTTACATTAGGTGTCTCGTGTTGTGTGTGTATGGGATATCTACTTTTATATTTTCTACATGTCTAACAACTTTTCTATTCCTATTTCCTGCTATATACTGTGTCATTCTACCTATATCCTTTCTTAGTACTTTAATTTTATACTCTAATCTTCTTTGCCATTTAGGTGTAGCTTTTGTGTAGTTAGTAGTAGTAGTGGCGGTTTTAATTTTGCTACCATTACATATTGCTGCTGTATACGCAGCGCAATATACAATTGTTTGTAATGTAATGAAACTAAGATCCTCTGTAATATAATTAGGTAATATCTGTGTATTAATATGGTTCACTATTTGTGCTAGTTTTTTTGACGATTTCTGCTTTGGTATGGCCGGTCTTGTGGTGGGTTCTGTAGATAGGAATTCTCTATAACAATTTTGAAATTGCTGTGTAATTTTATCAAATTCTATTGTGATACTATGAGGTATTGGCTCTGAGTTTATGACTATCTGAGAGTTATCATTTTGTATTGTTGGGATCACTGTGTTGTGGGTTTCAAAAGTATTAGTTAAGTCTCTCTGTAGATCTTCTATAAGCACAGTGCTTCCAATGGTGGTAATTCGAGTTCTATTAACAATACTATTTTCTACTTCATTACGTATTTCTCGCAATTTGTTATCACCTATATATCCATTATTTATTATTGACCTCCTCTGATCGGCTAACCTCTGTTCTGTTAAATGTGCTAAGTTAGGGTATTTCTCTAGGAATTTGCTGCGTAAATTACTTCTATATGCTGTTAAATCTGTCTCTAAGTTTGTTACCTCATAATAACACTTCATGAGTGTTTCATTAAGGTCGTCTGTCCACCTCATTTTAGTCCGCCCGTTTACATTTAGTGTTGTTTGTGTTCTCTGTGGGCGTTCTGAATTCATTGGGATTAATTGTTGTGGAATTGATGTGTGTTCGTTAGTATTAAGCTGAAGCTGTGAAGCAACTTCCGCCTTTATCTGTTCCATTTCTGTATCCGAAATCAATTTCCGGCGTATAATTGCCCTGCGTTGGTCACCAACTCTTTGTCGAGACACATTCATTTGTGGGAATCTCTGGAGGAAATTTTCATGTAAGCTGCTTAGGTATCCACGAGTTGATTTTTCCATATTAGTAAGTAAAAGATAAGTACGCATTATGAACCTATTCATATCGTGAGACCATTTTTTACGCGCACATAAAGTGTCAGTAGCGGGTGCAGTTTGTGCGGCATCTGCCTCCTGCACAGCATCTACTGACGTTTGTAATATTGAAGCTATTCGTGGGTTCGCGGATAACTGGTATTGAGATATATTGACTGGGGAGTTTGATGATGATGACAGTATAGTTTCGGATAAATATAATGGTGGTGATGAAGGTATAGATGGAAAGAGAGATGATGGTGATGACGGTGGAGATGATTCGGCTGTAGTCAATTCTTCGATAGGAGCCCGCCTGTTCAACCCCTCATCGCCGATGGTTCGCATACTGTGGCATCCAGCATCGGCTCCAGATGCGCCCCGGCGACCCCCGGGTAGCGGTCGCAAATTATATTTCTATTTACTTGGTCCATAATTGCAATTTTTGAGGTCTATTGGTTTGGGGAGGGTGGGCCATGGTGTTATTGGCATGATGTGTGCGCCTTTTGTTAGGCATAGGATCTAGTTGTTCAGATCGGGATATTAAGTAGCTCCTCCCCGTAAGCCCCCCCACCACGACAAGGTTGATCCTCCCGGGGGGGTTATTATTATTATTATTACATTATTACACAAAAAAATAGTTTTAAGTGATGGATATAATATTCTACCACCACATGAATCAGATAAACTTCCCCAAATAACATTATTTTCACTTTAAAAACTGCGCCATACAAATCCCAGTATTGCTTGACAATGAACAATGAATCATTGACAAACTCCCGTATACGAGCAAACCAGAGTGCAGATACTAAGTACAAGCAAGACAGATTCTTGTAGCAGCTTATTCGCTTGATGCTGTATAATTTCCGCTGGAAGCATTTTGATTATTTCCCGCTCTTTATTTCACCATTTAAAAATTCTTTTAAATACGTACCTATTGTAACTAAGCTTGTTCATTAAAGCACAAAGCAATACATCACAAGCTCCCGTATACGAACGAACCCGAGTGCAGATACTAAGTAAAAGCAAACAGCGTGTATTGTCCGGACAGAGGACTTGTAGCAGCTTAACCGCTTGATGCTGTATAATCTCCGCTGAAAGCCGCACGCTTCCTGTGCCGCCGCTCTTTATTTTATTTGAGCGGACCGCGTTACGGTGCAATTGGAAGGTGTTGTATTGGCCTGCTGATTTGTTTTCTGTCATTTGATTGAATTCGCCATTTAAATTAAATTTAAGCAAAACACAGTCCAGTAATTTTGGTATCTGTTATCAAGAAGTATTAAAGAATGCACTCTAGAAATAAGGAAATATAATTAAATTAAAGACCTCAACACATTCAGTATTAGGTGGTAGTTAGTTTATCAAGCAATTTAAACAAGCTTGATTAAGAAATTAACTACTAAAATCTTTATCTACAATATAACATACCTGCCATGAGAGCTAAAATCTTCAATCTACAATATAGCATACTTACCACGGCATTTTGGCGTAATATACTTAATTTGAATTGCTATGGAACATCTCCGCCTGTTTAAGGAACGGTCTTACGAATATCATACCTTAGTATGTCAGCCTCCGTGGCGCAGATGGTTAGAAGATGTCGGCTGTGAAACGAGAAGCCGCAGGTTCGATCCTTGCACCAACACAAATATTTGTGTGATCCATAGGTATTTATTTCGGGTCTGGGTGTTTTGAGACCGAAAAGTCTCATAGTTTCTGATACCCACGACGCAAGACTTGATCTTAGTCTAAAGTTATGACTATATATGTGACTGTTGGGTGTATTTATTTATATCTTCATAGCTCAACTAGATAATACATTGTAGTGGGCAAAACTCTAAATCTTTTATAAACTCTAACACAAAATCGATTTGTTAACGTAACACGGTTTAAAACGAATTAACCCGCACGACTTTGAGACAAGATCTCGTTGGATGCTGATTCAACTGTTAAATTTAACGCACCATTTGGCCATGGTTTATGATATTGCCAAAACTTTTAGTTTTATGTGCGTGCGTAATTTAAAGTTTTAATGAAACGATATGAATGTCGATCATTTCGTTTTGATTCATTTTATTTACGTGGGTACGTCTGATTAATTGCTATTAATTAATGTTTAATTTGATGTTGAATGTTTTACGCATATGAGAGTATTCCAGAAGGATTTCAAAATTTAACGTCTATAATACACACGCTGGCGTGAAAGACATTATCCATAGACAGATTATAAACATATTTTCCTTACCGAATGTTTTTTCTTATTCTCTCTAACTGAATTCAAAGATTGTTGGAGAGGGAAACAACATTCGATAACTAAAATAGGTTTATAAACTTTTTATGAAAAAGGTTGTAAGATTGAGACATTTTTGAAGATCTGAATGATGTTTATGTTCAGCTATGCAATATAAAAATCTCTTGTAGTTTCTGATACCATTGCACACGACTAGACTATACAAATTGTCACTGTTTGATATATTTATTAATTAATTCATATTACCTATTATTTTAGTATTATTCTTTTATTTCGATGAATGGCGAAACGGGCATACAATTCGTCTAATGGTAAGCGATACAACTCACGGACAGAAGCAAAACCAAATACCATGAATTATTAAGCGATGCTTCACATTATGCTGCGGTTGCTATCCTGAGACATACGAATTTTTGAGGAAATCCACTGCTGAACATAGGCCTCCCCCAACGATTTCCACAGTGACTGGTTGGAGGCAGCCTACATCCAGAGATGTCTCGCGACTTACATACCATAGAAATTCTTATAAATCGCTAAGGTATGCAGGTTTCCTCACGATGATTTCCTTCGTCGTTTTAGTGCGTTTTTACTTTATATAGAAGTAATATAATAAAGCACCATGCCAATACTATCCAATCTCAGTACACAAAAGACACGACGGGGCACGACGGTGGCGCAGTTTCGTCATAAATCATTATACATATTTCCAATATTAATACCGGTTTACGCCGATAGTTGCCGTCGTGTTAGCAAACAGAGCCGGGAGACGTGTTTGTATTGTGAAAATGTTACTATAATAATAGGGGTGGATACGGGAGGGTGTTGCGCCTAGCAAATTCGACTTAGAAACTGTTGCAGTAAGTAGTATGCTTTTTATGTACTTGTCAAGGAAATAAATACGAAATAATGACAAAAGTTCGTTGAAAATTATAATTAAAAAATATTTTTTTTTTTGGTAAGTGACAGAAAAAAATATACTGAGAAAATATATTAAGAACTGATATAATTCCACCCAACACTAATATTTATTCAAGACTTGCTGGATTCCATTTTCAGACAAATCTTGAACGTCTTTATTTTTCATTACACAAAATAAAACAGAATTAAAGCGGCTGTAAATTTAATACAAATTCATAATGCATATAGGATGAACTCAGTTAGAAAATAGCACCCGCGCTCAGCTAGACAAAATTCCCAACCGTATTTCGCACAAAGTTACACGAAATGAGAAATTTATGTTGATACAGCGTACATTGTGGAAGTTAGTGATTTATTGTTGCGAATTATTGTAAGAAACGGGAATCTTCAGCATTAGCCTGCTTATCCCCTCGCACGCGGGGCGTGATCATTGAAAATTAATAAGAAATGGGGAACATTTATCACATAAACAAGGGGAGTGAAGAAGTGATGGTGATGTTTATAACTACCGAATACAAAGGCTTAAGAACTGCATAGTTTCTTTCAGTTGTTAAGCTTGTTCTAATAGATTTTAGATAGGATAATTGTTTTGATTGACTATAGTTTACTTTACCTCGCCAGTAGATGATACGACGGTAGACAAAAAAAAATTGCTTGCTGGCTTGAAATGGTCAGAAATAATCAATTAAAAAAATCATACAAACATAGATTTTCTAAGTGGATAACACTTACTATCAGATAAGTTGTTATCACTTTACAACAAGCCCGTTGTTTGAATTTTACATTGTGAAGGACAATCCCAAGTCCTTCTTGGATAGTCTTCTCCACTTTGTCCGATCTTACTCTCAAATCATTGGCGAAATCAACCAATCACTAGCCTTTGCCGGAATAAAAAAATATCAAACTTAAATATTCATTTATCAAAAGCATATTTATTAAATTGAAATGACAGGGCTCCCAGCATGGGAGTTAAGAAAGTAGATTACTCACGCAGGCAATTTGAGTGCGATCCGCGGTGGGCCCAAATACAGGGTCCGTTATCTGCAGATCGATCTCGAGATACGAAGCTGGGCTCACTTAAAACAACTTACTATTACTTGGTCTCTTGTGTAGAGAGCATGGATGTGGCTAAACGAATTAGGTCTAAAATAATATTGAAAAAATATGAGTATAAATATTTAATTAATAAGTATTATTTAGTAATGTTTCCAAAGTGATGAATACCAGCTTTGTAATGAAAAATTACGGTTTCTAATTCCTATTCGTGATACTTTTTTTAAAGCAAGGAATTTTTTTAATGCGACCAGCGTCTTTCGCCACTTTTGTGTGATTTATTTTTTTCGATTCTACATGGTAGAAATTAAATTTAGTGATTGATTTTTAGTATATACCTCACAAGATATCTTTTTTATTATCCTGTAATCTTAGTAGCATGCTTGTAATTATTGAATAGTTTTTAATTAAGTTTCTCGCCCCGCCAATTCTTGATAGCCAACAATACTCAAGTGCCACGGATGTATATTATAAACTTTTTCTATCAAGCTCACTGCTTAGCAGCTTATAACTTAGATCTGTAGCACAAAAACCTCTGCCACATCCAGTGGTGTAAATCTGATAGATGCAGGACCACTCTGCTACCGCCGACGTCTAATGAAAACGTAATGATGAGGCAAAAATCATTTGATCGAACCACCGCCACACGCCGCTCTACAAGTCCGCTTTTAAAATAAATTCCTGCTTTGAATACCAGCCTTGATTTGTTTATGTTAAAAAATACACAACATGAGCTTGTAGTAAAATATAAGAACAGGAATTTCTAGTGAAAATCACGCACAAAAATATTTAAAATGAAACAAACAAAAATGCCTTGTACTAATCCCGTACAATGTATTTTAAAAAGTTCTTCTTTTTCTTGTTAAATATGACATTTCTCTCTATTACTCTATCCCGGCAAACTTTTTCAACCTAAAAACTCACCTTAAAAGGTTATCCAACTTGAAATTCGATACCGAGACTTCACAGTTAAAGTCAAACTGCCACTAGACCTACGACTAATACTAAACCACCAAATATGAATAATCTAATAAAAATAAAAAAATAAAAAGTAAAAATCCAACTTAACATTCGAAACCTCACAATTAAAATCTGAACAAACTGCCACTAGACCAACTACTAATACAAAACCACAATATATGCTTAATTTAATAATCAAAATCATGACCAATCTGATAGCCTGTAGGTATAAACAGTAAAAACTCGCACAACATTATTAATCTAAAATCTAAAAGTATTAAAATATATAAAGGACCCGTACCACCAAAAACCATCAATGTCCCCAAACAGGGGTGACTTCCCCACTCTAAATAGAATTATGTAATCAAATTAATGTATCGAAGATGACGCGTGGTGTCTGTTTGTGCTCAAAACGCTTCATCATCTTGTAATGACGCATTGAAACTATCCGTGACATAGCTGGAAGATTATGCAGGCGAGAAATTATAGATTTTTAATATTACTTTAAACTATCATAATTTTACGCAAGATTTTTGAACATTTTTTTGCCCTGGATAGCGATTAGAGTACGACGTAGTTCCAGGGGCGTGCACTCCTTGTAGGCAGAAATGCAGTGCTTTACTTGCCATTCACAGATATTTTATTATAACGTTCGTACGTTTTAGATTACTTTAATTTATAGTAAATAAATGAATAAACAAAATAAAATAACTTAAAAACGCCTAATATTTTATAAATAGCACCTATTTGCAATCACGCAAACATTATGTTTGCCACGCGAAAAGCAAGAGGCGCTGCAAAGCAAATTAATGTACCTAATCAACCAAGTCATGCCGCCGCGTTCCGCATTACATTTGTTTGCATGTGTGTAGCAATTTTGGTGCCCGTGTACAGTCGCAAACGCACACACCCATGAATATTGAAAGCTGCGACTCCTGCGGCAGGCCTCGGAAGTTCGGCAGTTGTCGGGAGTAATCGTAAATGTTCGTTGCCTATAATCCGAGTAAAATTAATAGGCTGGAATCTAATAAATCATCTATGCACATTATGCATTTTTGGTTAGTAAGGTTTTATTTGTTTAAATAGAAATGTTTTGTGTTTCGCGGAGGCCATTTTGCTTTTTTTATGAGTTTTTGCATTGTTTACTATTTTATACTAGTGTGTTTGTTTATTTTTTTAAATGTTATTTGATTGCGAGGTTTGTGTTAAAAATGTATGTTTATCAAATGAATGAATGAGGTGGCCGAAATCTTGCGTTTATTTACATCGGGATAGGTATAGTAATCTCAACTAACCGGAACCTTGAATATGTGAAAATTGAAAGCTGACTAGGTGAGTTTTTTTATTTTACTTATTAGAATTTCTTCCGCCGCGACGATCGATCGCTGTTTTGTCTGCGTTGCCGTAGAAGATGGACATGAATAGTAGTACATCTAAGACTTGTTATGTTGGCATGGTTTCCGACTTAGAGATCCGTCGCGTGGCTGTGGCTATGCTAAAAAACTATAAAAGAAAAAGTTTTTGTGACCGAGTACTCCGCCGCATACCCAGTGTCATAATCCTGTGCACGCCGCTGCGTAGTTCGCCTGATGGTAATAAATATGACAGCTCATGTACAGTAGAAAAACCAAACACCATGAATTAAAAAGCTATAATTACTATTCCACTGCACTCGCCATCCTGAGACATACCATGTTACATAAGTCTTATTATGTCCAGAAGTTACTCTGGCTATAATGTCCTTCAAACCGAAACACAAAAGTGCATTTATACTGCTGTTTGACTGCAGAAATAGACATTGCGATGGTACCAACTCAGTTAGCTTCTCAAATATGAGAGACCTACGACCAGTAAAATACCAGTAACACCCAGTTAATCTGGCTACAAAACCGTTCAAACCGGAACGCAACACATTTACAGAACAAAAATTTTGTGAATATAACATAGATGGGGGCAATATTTACGGGATATACATAATGTGATATCAAACCATTTGTGGTGAAATTTGCATCATAAAATGGTTTTGGATACTGACATGACAAAGTGACGACGGACGACGACAACGAACGACGAACGAACGACGAATCGACGACGATTGACAGTAAGTCCAATACAAGGAAACTTTACACTATGCGCTAGAGGTGGCTATCACAACAGCACAAGCTGAACTCGAAACCAGATTTAGGTACTTAGCTTACTTAAGTTTTACACCATCCCGTCCTATAATCGGTATACGGGCGGAAACGGTCCTACCACCACCCATAGGTCTCCGGAAATTAAAAGCCAAAATCTAACTTAAGATTCGAAACCTCACAGTTAAAGTCTATGCAAACTGCCACTAGACCAACTACTAATACATAACCACAAAATATACTCAACTCAACCACAGCATCAGGCAATCATCTATGCAATTATAGTCATTTTTTTTAGAAGGAAATAAAGAAAGAACACAGTTTCGTTCGTTACAAACTATAAGACGTACAAATACATGTGTATAAATAAATTAAAGTTCAAAAAGAAATTAGAAGTTTGCACGTACTCTGTAAGTTTTTTCGTATTATACGACACAATACTCGATCTTAGTATGGGGTCAGGACTATCTATGTGACTGTTGGGTGTATTTATTTATTTGATGTTGATTGTGAATCTGACCCGAGTTCGAAGTTCATAGACTTGGAAAATAATTCACATCACACAATTTGGTTCTACGAATCTCGAGCAGTAAGAATCCCGTAATAAAAACCATTTGGAGTTCCGTATCACAATGGGGATCGCAACAAAGACTATTCAGAGCAGTCGATTAGGGTCACTCTTCTTGCCGCGATAAAATAAATACCGGCAACAATAAACAAAAAAAAAACTGCGCGCGTGAGTGAAACAAGACTGCAGTGGTTCCGTAGCGCGTAAAGTTATAACGTTTGTGTTATAAGGATTAAAATTATTGTGATTAGCTCAAGAATTGTATCATCATATCATCATCATATCAGCCACAGGAAGTCCACTGCTGAACATAGGCCTCCCCCAAGGATCTCCACAATGACCTGTCGGAAGCGGCCTGCATCCAGCGACTTCCTGCAACCTTAGTCAGATCGTCCGTCCACCTTGTAGGCGGGCGTCCAACATTTCGCTTGCCTGTACGTGGCCTCCACTCAAGAACCTTTCGGCTCCAATGGCCATCGGTTCTACGAGCTATGTGCCCGGCTCACTGCCACTTCAACTAGCCAATCCTATGGGCTATGTCGGTAACCTTGGTTCTCCTACGGATCTCCTCATTTCTGATTCGATCTCATAGGGAAACACCAAGCATAGCCCGCTCCATGGCTCGTTGAGTGACTTTGAGCTTTTTAATGAGGCCCACAGTGAGTGGCCAAGAATTGTATGCATATATGAAATAACTTAGTTTTTGAATTTAATAAAAGTAAATGGCAATAAGAATGGCGACTGGTTGGCGCAAAAAGTAACTGAACATTAAGTTCTGTATTTCTGAGCAACCGAGAAAGCAGGTTTCTTCCATACACATATGTTTTACATGGACTAAAAACGTTTCATTACATTTGGCATTTATATTCGTAAATATCGTGAAGAAACCTTAGCGATTTGTAAGAATTTCTATGGTATGTAAAGTCCGCCAACCCGCACTAGTCCAACATGGTGGACTATGGTCTAACCACTCTTAGTCGCACTCTCGATTGTAGATGAGACCGTCCCCACTACAGGAAGTGTGTACGGGCATGGCAGTAGGACGTATACGGCTGATACAGATAATATTCTTATCTGTCAGACTAATCTTGCGATAAGCTAATTCCCTAAGGGGACGAAAAAATATGGCATATTGTTCTCACCTAAAAAAATTACCTTCTTTTTTTTTTTTTAGGTGATAACAATATGCCATATTTTTTCCATGAGGAAACAATCAATACAACTGCATTCACTATACTCCCGGCCCTACCGATCCCTAAAAAGTATGAAGCGCCTGTAACCAATCCAGCGTTATGACAGGTGACGCGGCGGTCAAAGGGCGAATATCGCCAGTCATCGCCAAATGATTATCGGCTCCTTCAACGAACGATATTGCTTGTTAAAATATATTCCACCCTCATTCTTTATTCTGTTGTATAAATAGTTTTTGGGTCAAGAACATTAGTTGAGGATTGACGTGCTAACAACGTAGGACCTAAGACATTTTTTAACCATGACATAATGACGCCTTTGATTGCTAATTTCTACACACATAAATAAAGAAAAACAAACAAATAGATCGAAGGAGGAACGTTTTGATTTTTAAAACAATGGGGATTATCTGGTGCAATAATGTCTAATTGATGGGATTTAGGCAGAGTAAAAGCAGGATTAATATGACAGTATAGGATTTAATATTATAAAGAATACACATACATTGACATCGAAAAGAATATGACAAGTGCGGACAGAACAAATTACATTTGAATTAATTGTTTCGTTTATATACGATATTAACCAGTCCTAACACTAATTTAGTTGTTTAAATATATATTTTCATTGAAATTGGTATATTTACAAAATTACTTTATATTAAAACCAAAGCTGGTATATTTACAAACATAAAGGAATAAACTGTTGGACTCTCTAGGTAAACTATGAACATTATCCACAACTTAAATAGGTATATAGAATTAAAAAAGCAGTTTTAAAAAAAGTGCCATCTCATAAAATAAACAAACCGAAAGTCTAATATCCCTGTTAGAAACAATTTTAACGACACTAAACATTAAAGCAACATTATATAAAATTAGTTTCCCTATTGAAGGCGTTTCTATTGTGTCCGCACCTTATTTACACCTTTCAAAAAGGGGTTATTAAAATAAATCCACCCTATGCAGCGATAACGCTTTTGTATACACCCTGTGTATAGAAATTTCACTCGCCTGCAATGAATTGACTTTTCCATAAGCCATTGTTGAAGAAATTAAGCTTTTAAAACATTTTTAGAGAAAATTAAATTTGCAAAATATTTCTTACTAAAATTATGTTTCTTTGTAAATAAGTGGGGTAATTTTTAAATTAAGAACGTTGGGTAAAGAAAATATTATTAGAATGTTGCCTACTTACGATTTTGGCCTGTATGTTAGTGATACAAGGCATTGCATGCATTATTAGAAAGTTTAATCATAATAACATTAATTGTAGATTGGTAAAATATAAGTATGACTACCGATTGGTCAAAGGTAGTGATATAAGTGTGTTAGAGATCGTCTAAGGTCTTTTAGCTCAATATTTATTATATTTACTCTTATTTCATTGCGCAGCAAAAAATATCGATATATATATACTACATGACTCGTCGTCTATCTAGAACACTATTATATGTCTTTTTATCCCAACTCAAATGTATGCACTAAAACATGAACACCAATCCACCTGACCTGGCATAAATCCGCACCGTAATCACATACACATGTTTAAATAAAGTGCGCGTGTACTTGCCAAATACTTGGAGTAATCAAAATTCGCTTCAGACTTGGCTTGCACCCAACCAACTGAATTATAGCCGCCTCCAATAAAATAGTTTAAATCCCGGATCCGTTTACTAACTCCGCTTGTGGGATTCGATGGTTTCTGACATCCCATTTTACGAACTCTTAAGAGTTCGGCAAGTCGAGTTTTCTGACTAACGGGTGCTGCGTTTGATATGCTGAGGATTTATTTCGAGAGTTAGATATTAGGATTTTGAATTATGTGATGCATTGGATAGGATGCGGCGTCGTGGCATGTTTGGTGGGTGATATCGAGGAATTTTTACAAGTTGTACGTATGTTGAAGTTTCTATTAGTGTCAAGTTTTAAAATTAGCTTTGTCCTATTAAGTAAGTTACTATGTTATCATATCTGACTCTATCACATGATTTCAAGTTATGTCAACGATCTCTTAAAATGAAAGATGAATGGAAAAGTGAAAGACAGGAAAAGGAGGGGTATAATAATACTAGGGCACAAGCAATCTTACTTAGCTTCAACAGCAAAACCATTCTTTTCGTTGGTTTTCTGCGACACAGCGGTACCAGCTCAGATGTATTTTATTTATTTATGAGGTCTTCACAGCTGACAATATATATCACTATTATAAACTAAACAATACGCCAATTACGAAACACTACTTATATAATATTATCAATTTTCGAAGAGCACCTAGAAAATTATAGGTTAGATTGGCTATGTTCTGGAAGTCGCTGGATGCGGGCCGCTTTCAACAGGTCGATGTGGAGTAGTGGCCTATGTCCAGTAGTGGAGTTCCTGTGGCTCAAGTGTTGATGATGATGATGAGACAATTATAATTTAAGTGTGTTACACCTGTAGGTTCCTACAATGTTCTAAGGCAATAATATACCTCTTCTTTAAATCACAATGATTCTAAAACTGGGAAAACCCACCTCCTTCTAAAAAGCGCTAAAGATAGAAGAACAGTTACTATTAATGGCAGAAGTGGAATTGTAAAACCCGCCAGAAGTAACAAGTTTCTCAATAATGTCGATCCGAACTATCTGTACGCGAACGTTTTAAGTTTCACCGTGCTTTGGAGATTTCTTCTGCTATTTCTAGTTTTAAACCTGCGTATTATCACTTTTATATGTAGCCAGTACTTGTTATTGAACCAGATTGTGCACTCTTAAAGATATCCTTATTGTTATATTGTCAAAGTTTAATATTATTTGGAATGTGAGAAAAAAAGAGTTAAAATAATATCTATGGTTACAACAGAACTATCATTGCTTTATCCACGCCGTATTATCAGCTACTTAACAGAACTAGGTAAGTTCATGTTTTCATTGTCTCCGGCATCTCAGTTTATACCAATAATTTTATTAGTTTAAATGTCTTTAAATTTTGTTTGCCAACGCTTATGTTATTTTTTCTGTGTTCTTTATATTATATTGAATAGCATAATACAGTCACCATTTTGTTATCTATCAGCTGTCAGCGTTCCAGACACTAAAAGATTTCCTGCGACCATAAATGAGGTTAAATTTTATAACGCAACCACAAACCATAAATATAAAGTTGTAAAGTCATTATCTTGTAAATTATACTCAGAAAAGGAATACAAGGAAATACCTCAAATGCTTGAAAAGTGACGTATTTCTACAAAGGAAACAAAGCAAGCATCAAAGGATATCAATGTGGGTGTTTCAATAAATCAACCAATGATCTGAACGAATCACGGGCGAGCCTTACTCGGATTGCAGGAATGTGGATTGGTCAAGGAATCCCGACTTTAATGAATGCAAGTCTGTTTGTCTTCCCTCAACGCAACAAATAGCAATAGAGCCTTGCATATACAGTATATCTAGCGTAGATGTAGTTACCCCGGTATGGTTATGTGTTACACATATTTATTTTTAGGCGTCTGCTCGTATAGATTTAATGTAAATAAATATTTCACAATGTAATGGGTAAAAATGGGCCGAAAATAGAAAATCATTTAACTGTTGTAATCACCCATTAAATACAAAATACTAGCCAATGCACTAGAACTGCCCTAGCGCAAAATGATTAAGAGTTTATTATCGTAGATAAATATACGAAGATTTATTGTCACATTAAGCAATGGCTTACAAACAAAATGTTTATTTGTGTAGTGTTATTTAAAGTTACATGAAGAAGAGAAAAAATAAAATTAAAAAAATGTCTACTTTTTTAATAAAATGTTATATTAAATTGTCGTGAATAGCCTATCCTGTATTGCTATATTCTTGGGTATGACTCCGTCGGTGCTTACTCACGTCTGATGTCGAACCTTATTTCTGCAGCAATAAATAAATTTGACAGTCATCCGTAGATGAACCTGCGAAATTGTCGTTCGATTACTTCGTATTATTTCAATAACAAAAAAAAGTAATTCGGTAAAAACAAAAGGGTTAGGCAAAGTGACTCATTCAATCAATAGTTATGTTATTAACTCCAATCCACAATAGCATAGGAGGCCGTAAAACCAACCCGGGATGCAATTACTAGTGGTAGGTCCCTCATATGTGTGGGTTGCCTGGTTAGCTACTAACGCAATATCTATATCTCCTTTATTTTTTATTTCAATGAATTGCGAGACGAGCAAGCCGTTCGCCTGATGGTAAGCGATTCGACCGCTCATGAACAGTAGGAAAATTCCACTGCGCTCGCCATCCTGAGACATAAAATGTTAAGTCTCAATATGTCCAGTAGTTACTCTGGCTACAATGTCCTTCAATCCGAAACACAACAGAGCATTTACACTGCTGCTTTACGGGAGAAATAGACATTGCAGTGGTACCTACCCAGATGATCTCTCACATATGAGGGACCTACCACCAGTATCACACCATCTCCTGCCAAACAACAGCATAAGTGCTTCTTGTTTTCCGGTTTGAAGTAAATTTTAGCCAGAGTGCTGGACATATTGAGACTGATTAATTGAAATTAATTGAATATCAAGCATTGCTTTGTAATTCATGATGTTTGGTTTTGCTACTATCCATGAGCGGTCGTATCGCTTCCATCCATCCATCCATCAGCCAAAAGAAGTCCACTGCTGAACATAGGCCTCCCCCAATGATTTCCACAGAGAGTATTTTTCCGTATCGCTTACAACCAAGCAAAAGACATGCCCGTCTCGCCATTCAATGCAAATAAAAAAAACGGATTATATGAGCTGTTTGAACGTCAATTTTTCGTGCCTCTTTAAAACTAAACTTCCGATTTAATCCAAACAAAAGTTTGCCGCATCAAAATTAAAAGACATTACTAATGACAGTGCAGCGACCATTGATTACAATATAAGTTTAATTGCTAAGTCATAATCTTATAAGTTTAATTACAACATGAGTTCTAACTATCTAATAAGTTTAATTACACCATAAGTTCTATGACATTGCATAAACTATCAACCATTAATGTTTTATGACCACGATCAGCTTCACCCACGACACAAGACTCGATCTTAGTGTTAGGTCGAGACTATGCAATACATAGTATGTATGTGACTGTTGGGCGTTATTTATTATTTATTTATTCATCAGCTGACCTTTTAATAGTTTCATTTTATACCATAATTTTATTACTACTTAAACATCAATCGTTAGTTTAAAATACTCACCAAATTTTACCCGCGACTCTGTTCGTCTGCGCATTGACAGAAAAGTCTCATGACTCGATTTTAGTGTGGGTTCCTAACTATGTATGTGAATGTTTTGTGTATGTTATTTTTATTTTTTATTGCAATGAATGGCGAGACAAGCATGCCGTTCGCCAGATAGGAAGCGATACGACCGCTCATGAATAGTAGCAAAACGAAACAACACCTTGAAATTCAAAGCAATGCTTGGCATTATACTGCGCTCGCCACCCTAAGACATAAGATGATAAGTCCCAATATGTCCAGTAGTTACTCTGGTTAAAATGTCCTTCAATCCGGAACACAACAGTGCTTTTAAAGACAGAAAAGGAAAATATACATTGCGGTGGTACCTACCTAGGCGGCCTCTCACCAATGAGAGACCTACCACCAGTAAGAACTATGTATGTGACTGTTGGGTGTATTTATTATTTATTTATGTGATCAATATACAAACATACAGACAGAATCTTTATTCGTGTAACTATTTGTCTTGACTATTAAATTTGAAAGACGCTACTCATGATTTAAGACATAATTTCTTTGGCAATAAATCCGACAGTCATCTCGTGTTCTGCGAACTAATCTAATACAATGTTAATATTTATAGCTATTAAGATTAAAAATCATCTGAGTCATGCGTTATTCATGGAGTAATTAATATTTTAGCGATCTTCAAAAGAAATTTAATTATTATTTGATGCCTCATTGTAGTGTGTATGGGCTGTAAAATGTTAAGTACTGATCTCGATTTCCCTGCTAGGCAAACCACTTTGAATATGATTTGTCCGGGTATGGATTTTTCTAGGAAAACAAATACCATGTTATAAAGGTATATTAGTATAGTTAAAGTAAATTGATTTAAAAAGACAACAAAAGAACATCTCATGCCATCCCGGGTTAGTGTATTTATTTTAAGGATTTAGGATTTCCTTTTTTGGCAAAATCTCCGATTCCACTGACCTTCAGTGTTTAATTCGAAGCTAAATTCATTATAATACAATTATATTCGCTAACAATATCATAATATATTATATATTTCTTTAAGTTAAAAAAATGGCTCACACTTAAAGGTATTGGACAGATAATTAATACATTTAATACAAACGATTTATTTTTAAAAGGACTAAATATACCATAATATATTTATTTCCTTAAAGTTATAATTTGATATATGAATAAGTCAAGGAAACAAAAACCTAATATTGACAATATCAACTATATAAAGATACTTTTTCATACACAATTTATTCCAGTTCATATAAAATAAAGAACGCTAACTTTGTACTAATTGTTACCTACTTATCAATTCGCTATCAATGACCCGAGTCACGAGTCAAGAGGAATATGACGTTATAATGCGTCACGCCTACTTACAGTGTATAGCAATTGCTAATTTCGCCATGTTTTCCCAACGCCTCCGTGGCGCAATTGGCTAGCGCGTTCGGCTGTTAACCGAAAGGTTGGTGGTTCGAGCCCACCCGGGGGCGACTCACTTTTTGTATGAATTTTGGGATTCATTCTAAACTGGGAATTTAGTGACAGGGAATAATGAACCAGGGTCGATAAAAATGCCCAATATTTTTTTTACTGACACATCTAATTTTAGTATAACAAAAACAAATTATAATTCATTTTACACATCTTTTTCAATCAACTTCATAATAAGAGATTTAATTTCTATTTCAGACTGTAAATGTATGTAAATTACCTTTTCATATAAAATTATGTTTATGGGTTATCGTTATTAAAGCGTGTATTTTTAGTTTTATAAACTATTATTTAATTGTTATGACGAAAAACATACATCTACGGCTGTATTTCCAGAGGAATTTAGCGGCGTGCAAAATATTCAATTTTTTTCCTAAAAATCTTTTTTTTTTATTATTGTATTGTCATCGGTCCTGGATAAGTATGCAAAATTTCGAGTCAATCCGACGTTTCGAAGGAGGTCAAAATCATGTTCAAAGATTCCGTTACATACTAACATACATACGTCTGAATTTAATAAAAGCGTATTAAATTGTATATTATTATGAATTCAGAAATAAGTATGTATATCTTTCATAAATATATGCACATAATTAACTTAATATATAAGTTATATAATAAGAATAATACATCCGTCTCACCTCTAAAAATATTTTTAAGCCAATTTCTATTCTATAATTTACCATTTAGAAATATCCCTGTGGAAAACCCGAGCCACCTGTTTTCTAACACTCAGTAAGTAGGTGAGGTCGCAAACATTTTCAATGGGTTCGTTAATGCTTTCATTGCGACGGAACCCGGCTTACGCGCTACGCCAGTGAATTATTGTGGCTCTGATAAAAATGTTGCTTACCCCTACCCGGTTTTAATGACTAAAATATTGTTGCCAATAAGAATTTTTCTCGCGCTATTTTTGTTGGTTTGGATTCTTGGCGTGGTTTTATCGTACTCGTACTTAGTAAAATTACTATTTAGTATTTAGCTTGGAGAATTGTCTATTATTTTAGTTCTATAATTATCCATAATGAAAGTTTGGGTTTAAAAAAATATATATATTTTATTTATTTATTTTTATTATTTATACGTCCCACTGCAGGGCACGGGCCTCCTCTACAATCGAGAGTACGATTGAGAGTGGTTAGGCCATAGAGTCCACCACGCTGACCTAGTGCGGGTTGGCGGCCTTACATACCATAGAAATTTTATAAATCGCTATAGTATGCAGGTTTCCTCACGATGTTTTCCTTCACCGTTTTAGTGCGTGGTGATTGACTATCAATACACACATGACACCGAAAAGTCAGAGGTGTGCCCTGGGATTCGAACCCGCGACCACCGTGAACATGTTGGCAGTCGCGTCTAGTCCGTTTACCAACAGGCCACCGCGCACTTTCAAGTTTAATTTATTCAGTCATATTTCCCCGTTAAAAATAAATAGAACGTTGGCTAAGATTATGTTCTGTAGGAATTGAATATGAGTTTTCATGCTCTATGGTCATCATTTCATTTTTATTTTATTTTATTCTCTTATTTGTCGTACTTTATGGTCATTAATTTATTTTTATTTTATTTAATTCTCTTGGAGCGTGATTATTAATCGTAATATGCACCATGTTTTTTGTTTCTAAAGTTCTTTCCTTTATTTCATTGGTCCAAACAACCAGGTCACCTGATAGTAAGTGTTAACTGCTGCCCATAAACTTCCTTAACGGTCGTACCTACGCCTCTCACTTATGAGAGACCTCACGTAACATTTACAGCCTCCGTAGCGCAGTTGGTTAGACGCCGCCTGTGAAACGAGAGGCCGCGGGTTCGATCCCCGCACCGAGAGAAATATTTGTGCGGCCCACAAATATTTCTTCCGGGTCTGGGTGTTTGTGAGACCGAAAAGTCTCTCGTAGTTCCTGATACCCACGACACAAGACTCGATCTTAGTGTGGGGTTAGGACTATGTATGTGACTGTTGGGTGTATTTATTTATTTATTTTTATTTGCAATGTTGTCGACATGAAGTTGAACCTCGATCATTCTAAACCCACACTGATTCCAAAACGCTTTGAGTTACTCAGATTTTGATTACCAAAACACAAACAATTTCTAATATTTGCGAGTGTGTTTAATATTTAGTCAACCCAAATCATAGAGGTATGAACTAAAGTAGACGTATATTAGATCTTTGAGCGAGTTGAAAGGGCCTGAAATAGTTCAAATTTAATTCAAAACTAATAAGTAATAAACCACAATATATGTTCATGGTTTATTAAGAATTTCTATGCTAAGGTATAAATACATCAGAGTCGTTGGAGTAATAGTCATAAAAAGATAACTATTTTTTTTTAGAAATGCTACAAGTTGATAGATTCCTCATCTACAAAGGCCGATCTAGGTCAGTACCTACTTTTCATGGTTTATTAAGAAGTTTTACACTAAGGTTAAATACAGCCAAGCCATAGAAGAGATTTTCGTAAGAAAAAAATAAATGTTTTCTGTAGAAATGCTGATGCATGTAAACTGTAAACACTCTTAAAAGAGGACGAACATCAAGAGTCTTTGCTCAGCAGTGGATAAATACTGCCTGAAAATGATGATAATTATCCGCTGCCTTTATTTTCATGACAAAGATGTCATGAAAATAAAGGCTCCGTGGCGTACTAATTAACATAAAAACAGCCCACAAATAAACTCCCTCGAAATATGAAACAAACAAAAAGACAATTCATTTAATCTAATTAATAATCAAGACGTAACTTTAAAATGGTAACAAATATGGCGTCCAACCGTCAGGCAATTAATTAACTCGACTACCGGGAACTACGAACCAAGGTTAGGTTATCGTGCATCCCTTTCTAACATCACAGAAAGAAGAGAGAAGGAAGCATTTTAATACAGCTTACACCACCCGTCGGTTACGGATAGTAATTTTTTTGAACACAAATTAGTTTTGTTTGTTCTTGATTAATATCTTTAAGGAATTTTAAGAAATTATGTTGTTATTTTTTATGTTTGAAGATTTTTTTGCTAATTAAAGTATAAGTGGTTTTGTGTGCTTACATAATAGTACCTTTCAGTTTTGGAATTTATTTGGGATCACCGCAATAACTTCAGTGACATCATTTTTTTTTATTGCATAGGTCCGGCAAACGGCTAATGGCCGATGCCTATAATCAATCGAAAAAATTAGATTGAAGTCAATCTGGATTGTTTTTTACTTTTCGATTTGTCATTTACCATGTTGCCATAGTTTTTTCACTACTGAGTCATGGGTGTGTTTCACAGCCCATCAAATTGAGAGGGGAGCCGGAAAAAGAGGATAAGAAGGGAGGGATATTGGGCATACAACAATCGCACACAAAAGCTATCGCTTCACGTCGATATCCTGGGGTACCACTGTCTCACAGGATGCCTGGACGTGTCTGTTTTAATGCATGCTGACTCATGATTAACAATAGTGTAGCTCTACCATTTTTAAAAGTGATCTATTGAGTCTGTCATAGCAACGCCAACCTTATATGTATAGCAACGCATACCTTTGAAAATATGGTTGTCATTTACAACTTGCTAAGGGCATTTCAAGAGATTATGGAATTTTTATTTTTATAAAATCGATGTCGTCATAAGAATTTAATTAGGCAGATGGTAAATATATAGCAATTACTGCTATATCCACATTCATACGTATTTCGACCAACCTAACCTAAGCATAATATTATTGGTTACCTTGGAGATTGAACATAAGATATTTGCCATATTTGAGCTGATTGATGAAATATGATATTTCTGAATAGCAATGAACTCGGACACAGTACTCTTCGTCCTTAATACAATAAAAATACAAACTCCTTCTACCTCTAGAGAATACAACATAGTAATCCTATATAGCATCATCTAGCTCATGCGTCATCGTTTCATAACAATACATCACGCTAGCTAAAACGCGCTGAAATCTAAGACTGAATTTCTAACAGCTCGAAGACGGTGGTGAAAAACCATCTGCTCTTTGTTAGCGAGTTATGGCGGTAAAAACCTACGCCGCTACCGCCATCTGCCGGTGACAACACGAAGATTTATCACGTACTTTCGCTATAGAACCTTCTGAGGGAATGCGGTGTAAGGCATGAGTTGTGGAGAGTTTGTAAGGGAAGACATCGAATTTGCTGGCTTTTGAGAAGTTAAACTATGGAATTAAACAACTATTGAATAATGTTTTCTTAAATTTACACAAATGTTACACATTGAAATAAAACTGTCGTTTACGAAATTTATCTACCACCTTGTGAGCACGAAAGCTGTAAAGTAATCGAAACCAAATTCGCGATAAAATCAGTAAATAATAGTTTTTAATTCTCTTTTTTGTGAAATTATCTTGCATTAATTTGAGATCTAGAAAATGATACCGTATGACACAAAAGGTCTTAGTATTTTCAGGAACCAAATCTGTCTTTATGGATTTTATTTTAACCTATCTGAGTATCAGCCTCCGTGGCACAAAAGGTTAGCGCGTTCGGTTGTTAACCGAAAGGTTGGTGGTTCGAGACCATCCGGGGGCGACCAGCTTTTTGCTAAGCATAGTTAGCGAGACACTATTGGACAGCCGCCGAGTGTATTATCTTACTTTTTGGTGACTATGTTTGAAGGGACTAACCCTGAAGAACTTAACACTGGAAAACTAACCAACTGCACCACGGAGGCTGTCGACTTTACCAATCCCTAAGAATTAATTAAATATGCTATAAAAATGATTTTATTTATTCTATTAGTTTACTATGAAATGATTACAAGATCGCTGTGATCCTACACCACAGAGCGTATCCTTAAAGCTGTCTTGCAGATTAAAATCCTGAACGTGTACCAATGAACTCGTTTTGTGTTGTAGCTAACATGTATTTTTACTCTTGGCTTTATTTGTGTCTGACGTGCCGCGTGTTACGATAATTACTCTTGTTTATTATTTATTTATTTATAAGCTTTATTGTACACCAGAGACAAATAAACAAAATCAGAATAGTACAGAGAATAAAGTACAAGAGGCGGTATTATCAGTCAAGGTGATTTTTGCCAGACAACCAAATGATGGATGGAGGAGAACACGAGAAAGAAAATATATCGAGAAGCACGAGTTGTACTAAATGTATTAGAGGAAAACTATATGATTATTTACTAAAACATATGTATGTGTGTATGTATCAGCCCATATACGTCCCACTGCAGGGCACGGGCCTACTCTACAATCGAGAATACGATTGAGAGTGGTTAGGCCATATAGTCCACCACGCTGGCCTAGTGCGGGTTGGCGGACTTACATACCATAGAAATTCTTATGAATCGCTATGGTATGCAGGTTTCCTCACGATGTTTTCCTTCACCGTTTTAGTGCGTGGTGATTGACTATCAATACACACATGACTCCGAAAAGTCAGAGGTGTGCCCTGGGATTCGAACCCTAACATAAAACTAATAATATAACTAAAACATAAAATGAATAAAATAATATTCTCTACTTTCTTGTGGCCTTATTCATAGACAGTTTTAAACATGTTTTAGTAATCGTATGTTTTATCTTCTTCGCTTAAACTGAATTCAAAATTCATCCGGAAGGAACAAAATATTCGAACTAAAATATATTTTCAAACTCACCGTGAATAATGCCGTTTAAGAATAAATATATTTATATAGCTCAGAATAATTGAATTAATATAACTTAAATCGCGTGTCGTTTTTGCCAAGTTTAACATAGATTTTCAGTATTTTGGAGAATTTCCTTTCACAAAAATACTACCCACGTCATAATGTTTAAAAACACATCCTTAACAAAAAATATTTTATATTAATAAACAAACTTCCTTTTACCATAATTTAAGTTACAAAATAACAATAAATCACATTACAGAAAATCATTCAACCAAAACGAAAATAAAAAAAAGCATGGCAAAAATAATACAATGAATCAGGAGAACAATTAATAAATGCATTAAACAAACAGAACCGTCGGAAACTATTTCATTACCATACGTAAAATACAAACAGACAAACAGACAGATGGCGTATTTAACTATTTGTTGTGCTAACGAACCGAGGAGTGTTATTAAATTCGCATGAGCCTAGTTTTATATTGCTTTTTATTATCTATGAGTTATTTTAAAATTGTTCTTTACAGACGGGATTTTGACATGGTTAATGAATTATTCGTTGCAATAACACTGTTTTTCGGATAATATTGTAGTTTAAAACCAAGCGCACACGTAATCCTTAACAAAAATCAATGTGTAAACTTTAGCTTAAAGATGGGAAACAAGAATACTTATGCCCCCGATGATAAATATTATAATCAAATAATATTCATAAAATGTCAATATTTATTAATTCTCTAATTATCTAAACTAGTGGTCGCCTAGTGGTCGAAATTCGACCAAATCAAGAGAAAAAGTTTTTACCTGTATGATGATGTTGTTATTCTGATAATTAGTGCACATTTAAATGTACGTATCTCTCAAAATTACTTATTTATCCTGAAGTATATGCAATTACTAAAATCGTAAACTACAATAATTGCTTGAAACCAGCAATAGCAATTATATATTTTTTACCTGAATGTTGTTATTGCAGATTGCTGCTACAGAACTTTCTTTATGCATATAATGATAGTCCGTGTACATGCTACAAAATTTGTATAAGCGCTCAGTATTTCACGTAGTATTCGTCAAATAAATCTTTTCTGTTTGACATTCAACAAAACCACAGTAAACATTTTTTTCTGATTGACATTCAACTATGTCTATAATAAACCAAAGAAACAATTTGACCAAAGAGTATGTATACGTGTACAAATACTTGTGTATGCGTGTGTCAAATGCATGCTGGTTAATTTATTGATTTAATGTACTTTTTATGCATTATTATTAAAATCTTTTTTTATATTACATTTAATATTATTGCCTCATTTAAAATTGATACTCTCTTTTAATATTAATATTATTACCTCATTAGGCAAATAAAACTTTTTTTTGTATGTCTATGTCAGAAGAACAAAATGAAAAACAAAAGAAACAATTTGACACCAGAATATGTATGCGTGTACAAATACTTGTGTATGTATGTATGTGTGAAATGCGTGGTAGTGTGTGTAATGTTTTATTTTTTGATTTAATGTACTTTATAAGCATTATTATTGAAAAATATTAGCGTTCTGCACTTCTCCTACACATAAACTATAAGTGTGCCAAATTTTATGCTCCTGCATCCGCGCAATTTTCGTAAAAAGGGGTCCAAAGTTTTTGCATCACGTATTAATATATAGATCATACACACGTTTGCTTATTTTTCGATCAATCAGCTTTCTCGCTAGTTGCCTGAATTTAACATTCAATGTTAATTGCAAATTATTTCTGATAATAACTTAAAATGTCTTAGCATACTGCAGTGAAGTTTTAATATTAACAAATCTAAAAATCCGATTCAATTAACAAAACCTAAAACAACTTTTACTAAAACTTAACAATTAAAATAACACAACTAACGCCATCTATGAATCACTTCCGTCAACAAATAACGTTGTAAATTAAAACAACAGGTGTGCTCCAGTCGTAAACAAAACCTTAAACCATGCATTTTAAATAATATAACAGAAACATGATTTTTATCCTCCCCATTTATATTCCTAACATATGACGTTTACACGTCTATAATTCGATGTTATGCATAAATAAAATTCTATAATTCCTTATTATGCATTAAGGCAAGGTCTCGGCCGTTCTGTTTATAGCGCCATGTTAGTAATGTTTTTTTTTTAATTTATTTACGGCGCGTGCTATGTGCACTCATGTGGAGTTACAACTATTAGTCAATGAACAAAAAAAAAATGATTAATTACTGGCTTAAGGACGGGTTTTAATTGGAATATACTATGTGGTGTTGGTTACTATTTTTAAATACATTAATTTTATATATTTGTAAATGCCATTGTAACGATATTGTTTTTATCATTCTATTAGAATATTTTCGCTTAAATAAAATTGCGATTTCTTCAGTTGTATTTATTTTTTGAGATAACACTACTGCCCCATACATACAGTCCTAATCCCAGAATAAATAGCACAAACAATTAAATAGTTTTTCGAATCCAAAACGCGGACAATCCGAAAGATAAACAAAGGTATGTTGAATACTGAAAGATTGACTCTACTTTTTAAGTTCACAACCTTTTGTCATAGCATAATTATAGTCAGGGTAGGCATAAGGAGACCAGCTGTGTGTTCTTTATAGTATTTTTGACCAACAAGTGCCACCACATTTAACTAAATTTGACAGTCTTCGTGGCGCTGTTTGTTAGGCGCCAGATGTGAATAAAGAGGCCGATGGTTCGTTCCCCACACCGAGGCAATTATTTGTGTGATCCACAGATATCAGTTTTTATTGCAATGAATGGCATGCCGTTCGCTTGATGGTAAGCGATACGACTACTCATGAACAGTAGCAAAACCAAACAACACCTTCAATTACAAAGCAATTGCTTGGCATTCCACTGCGCTCGCCGTCCTGAGACATAAGATGTTAAGTCTCAATAAGCCCAGCAGTCAATCTGGCTACAATGTCCTACAATCCAATCTTCAGCTTGCAACTAGACCAAAGAGGTTACTATTATCTCTACTAAAAACATAAAATATTAGCAATATCGCACAAGCTCAGTACGTTTATTGTTCAAACAATGAAACAGTTGATAAATGTACCAAGTAATATTGTACAAAGATTACCCCAGTCTAGACTCATATGTTTTATTACTAGATAAAGGAATTGGGGGTAATTTATCGTAATTTACCAACAGGGGATGAAATACGAAGGTCAGACGGTTTGATTCATACATATGTAGTAATTGGTTAATGTACCGGACTGTCAAATTTTTGTAGGTTATATAAAATCTGGGGAAGAACATAGAATTACGGCTGAAGGTTCCGTATTACATTTTTGTTATTATTTTATTTTAGATCATCAATATAATCATATCCAACTTCAGTAAAATTAATGATACCTAAAATAAAAATTTTGGTTTTTATGTTCTTATTTGTATTGTAACATATTCTTTAATATTGCTACATTACATCTGTCCATTTAAGACAAATACAGGATGAAATGTATGGACCGGTTACGATGCGCTGTCGCTTGATAACTATTCTTTGGGGTAATTTTAGGACAAGTCAAATTGTCTTATTCGAATTTATACGCCGTGGTAATCTATGACCTATTGCATTATAAACCGTCAACATATATATTACATTACTAATAGCCATTCTCTCTATCCTATTTATCTTTAACAATGGGGTTAAAATAGCTACCATGACTATGTCGGTACAATTCCACGCTTCATTAAACAAAAATAGACATAATACATCTAATCTAACTATTTATAAATATATGCACCATCTATACCTCTCTAACTTTGTTAGCTGAAACATAAATTGCATCGAAATATCTAATGAAATCTCTTGTTAAATATAGATAGATTATAGAGAACAGCTGTTAGTCTGTAAATCTTAGCTGCCTTAACTAACAAAGAACTGCAGAATCCACAACAACATCACAAAGTAAAATACTACCCCTGTGACGTCACAACGACTTGTATAAAAACTTTTAGAGATTAATAGCCACCCATATGTGGAATTAAGGGCGGTTCACAGGCAGTTATTTTACAATTACATAATTATAAGTAAGGCACGATATTCGGCCCTGTAATTGTTGCTCGGTATGAACGATGGGCGTAAATTGCCGCTTTCCTATCGAGAGGCGTAATTAATGTGAGAAATATGTTTAAGTGTTTGATCGGTTGCGAATTAGGTAATTTAAGACAGTGTAGAGTTAATTTCTGTCTATGAATAATATTTGTGTTAATAAGCTTTGAAAGATAGTTTGCTAATTGTTTATTTTTATCATCTGAGAAGATGTATGTCTTTATTGTAAGGTTTGTAACGAGTAAACTTATTTTCCTTTATCTTTCTTTCTTTTTTGTTTCAATTAAGTAGTTTTAATCATTAGTTAATCATTTTACGCATAATTTGTCTTTTAGGGTGTATTTCTGACGACAGAACACTCGTGTAAACCATCGAAGGACTTTGTCCGATGGCGTTTTTCTAACACTATGACTATGGCTATGCTATATAACCACAGCTTCTCTACAATCTACACTAATAATATTATAAAGAGGTAAGATTTGTAGTTTTGTATGTAACGAATAAACTCAAAAAGTACTGGACCGATTTTAATAATTCTTTTTTCATTAGAAAGCTACATTATCACTGAGTAACATAGGCTATATTTAGTATTAGATTACTATAGAAATCTTTAGAAATTCCTATTAAAACCAACCGAAGGTGTAAAAAAATTTGCCATAAAATGTCTTTCATCGCATACGCTGCGAAGAGTATTAATGATAATATTATAAATATGAATGATTCAAGAGGAAGGTTTATGTGTATAATACGTGCATATTATTGTAGAGAAATCTACATGCACCCGGGTGAAGCTGGGCCGGGCCGCTAGTCACATATATTTTTAAATTTTCTGCATTTATTTGCATAAACATTCCAACTTCATTTTACTTCTGATTTAGCTTCATGATTCAACAACATGGTAGTCATATACAAATGGTATGATAATAATAGGCCAGGATAATATTATTTTTTTCCTTTTGATTCCTTTACAAGATTGATCGTGACCCTACCCTTACCCCTCCAGGCAAGAGCCATTTGACCCTCCATTACTTAGCGCCTATTATACAATTTATATTACATGAGTCAACTTTGATAGCTCTGATATATTACATATTTAGTAAGAAATGTTAAGAACTTTCAAATATTTTGGATGAGTAATCGGAATACTGTGAATCGGATAAGGAAAAGTAATTTCAAAGAACCTAAAACTGAAGTGTCATGTGTATCTACTAACAATTGGTGAGTCAAGATTACTTAAATATACAGTAAAATAATAACACAAATAAAATATGTTAGTATGTATTCGTACAAAATAATAATTATTAACTTTTAGATTTGATTGTATCAAATAATTCTCTTGAAACGGCTTTGTGGCATAATGGTATACGGACCAGACGCGGGTACCATTAGCTAACAGTGATCGCTAATTCAACGTCCCAACACGAATCACCACCGTTATGAGGTTAATCCCAACAACTACAAATAATTTCACCAAATGCAAAATAAAAATATGTTGAAAATCCGAATGACTAAAAGTATGTTTCTAACAATTTCGCTTGAAAATTAATGCTAAAAGTCACAATATAATTTGCCTGCGAGTAGGCTGAGTGTAGGTTTTGCATCCTGCGCCCTGCAGCTTGCCAGCATGCGAGTTAATAAGCCACGCCGCACAATTAAAACATGCGCCACCTTTGTAGATTATCCTAACTGCGTTTTATTACGAATGTTCATATTGGGAGACTTAGTTTTATTTATTATTTTATCCTTTGGCATACACTGGGGAGGGTACAGTAAATACTTTCATATGATATATATAATTAAACCATCACGTTTAGCTTTTATCAATAAACTAGCGGTCCAGCCCGGATCCGCCGGTGCGGGTACACTTTTCAAAATGGCGGCCAAAATGTTCAATTCCGACAGTGATATTTGTATAAAATTACCGCGTATTTACTAGATTTTTCGTTACAGCTTTCCTCCTTTAAGTCATAACGTGATTATATATGGCCTGTAACATTTCTCGGTAAATGACCTATCTAACGCAAGAAAAATTCTTTATTTTGATGCAGAAGTTCATGAGATAAGAGGTAACAAACAAATAAAATTTATATTAGTAAAGCTTTATGAAAATATCTCAGGATTAATAATAATAATAAATTGTTTATTTAAAAAACAAAAACAGATTTACATAGGATTAAACATGCACAGATTCAAATAAAATTATAAGAAGGCATACATCGATATTACCAGGGGCTCCCAAACTAGGCGAAGCTTGTATCTTGGGAAAGCAAAACTCTGAGTTACAAGATAGCAGTATTATTTTTTAGACAGTAATAAAAATTAAAAGAAAAAACAATGTTTCTTATTAGTACAAAAAGTTGTTTAAGGTAGAAAACATCAAAATAAAGTTCAAATAAAAGGTACAATAGTCTGTTTACAGAAAGTTGATGTTTGAGACAGGATCACTGATTAAAGTTTCGGTAGCGTTATAGTCAATGCTTTGCAACCAACACGAGACTGTTTTTGAACACGCATTCACTGACAAGTTTTTAATTTCACATATTTTATTAACCTTGTTGTAAATGGTGCGGTAAGCAAAATATTGAAACTTTTTTCCAAAACTAGATTTGACTGACGGCAATGAAAGGTTGAAGACCCTTTTAGTTAATAGTGATTTATATTCATCAGACTTAATTATAGATTTATGAGTTGAAACACAAGCTTTATGGATATATAATTGTCGGACTCCTAAAACACCTGCTTCTTTATACAATAAATCCGTTGAATATCTAAAGTCTTTACGCAACATGACCTTCAATATTGCACGTTGAGCTCTTTCAAGGGATAGCATCAAAGTTTTCCCTGCCCCACCCCACACACCAATGCAATAGGTCAGAAGAGATTGACATAAAGCAAAATACACTAACTTAAGAATATGTACACTGGCCGAGTTACGTAAAATTTTAAAGATGCCAATTATCTTCCGCATCCTGAAGATGAGTTTGAATATGTGCTGTAAAATTTAAACGTTCATCTAGAATTAACCCCAAATATTTTATTTCCTTGGTTCTTTGAATCTGAGAGCAATTGCATGAAGTGGCCAGTGTTGATTTGCATGAATGAATTTTGAGATCAGGCATTTGAGGTGGTGGCTGAGATGTTGCTGTTTTGTGAAAACAAATATATTTAGTTTTGTCTTTGTTCAGAGTCAAGAGATTGGCCATTTATAGTTTATATTTATATTTATAATTTATCTTATTTTTGACCATCGAAGTGCCATTAATAATTACACAAACGACGACGACCAAAAAGATAAAAGTTCTAGATCCAATAACTAGACAACGTCCTAGAATCTAGGAATAAGCTGATCGAAAGAAGAGGTATTTTTTCTAGTGGTTTGTATTAGCAATGAAAACATAGAGGATGATATCCACGAAGCCCAAATTAGCTAGCTGCGTTTGGACAGTTCAACCGGCTGTAAACCAAACTACACCTCTCTCTCAAATAGCTAACATTTAAATACCTATTAAATAAATATTAAACAATCCAAGTATCGCATTGTGGACGGGAACTGGTTAGCGGTCGGTTAATATATCAAAATATGAGCGCGGTTGGCGTACACCGACAGACGAGCGCAATGTATTTTTGAGTGGAAACGTTAACTTTTTTCGTTTTAATGTCGACGTAACCCTATTCGAAAGTTGCGTAGCCATTTTAGCTAAAAAAACTTCATGGAAACCTACACGTGAGTGGTTAAATCGAGGAGGGAAATTTTTGGTCTATTTATTTAAAGGTTGGCATCATGATATTGTACATAATGTTATATAAAAATGATTCTAAACCTTACTATAGTAAACGGTTATAAATTGAATGGATTTGACCGGCCTCTTCCGGATGTATGGTAATTGTAGTCAGGAAGATTCGTAACGCTAGCCGTCATTATTAATCAGTTATTATTTAGAGGTAAACGAAGAGACTGGACTCTATGGCATACCTTGGGAAAGGTAACTTTTACTGGAGGTTGGTCCCTCATATGTGAGAGGCCGCCTGGGTAGTAATGCAATGTCTATTTCTCCAGTCAAACAATAGTGTAAATGCACTCTTTTGTCGGCGACCGAAGCGGAATACCAAGCATTGCTTTGTAAATCAAGGTTTTGTTTGATTTTGCTACCGTTCATGATGAAGTATCGCTTGCCTTCAGCAAACGGCATGCTAGTCTAGCCATTCAATGAAATAAAAAGAAGCCTATGACCAGCAGTTGACTGTAACGGGCTAATGATGATGATGATGAATAGATTATATTTTGATGGTAAACAATGACTGCAAACATTATACAGTGTTCAACGTTAAAAAATAGCTTTAAACATATATCTAAATACAAAAAATCATATCTTTGTTGAATATTTACGACCTTCCAGAATTTTCACTCTTTCGATTATGTTGTTTCCCCGAAACAAAACATTTTCACTAAAAATAAAACTATTTTACGTAAGCCTCGGTCCAACTCACAGTCCAGTTGCGTCTAAGTTCCTGTACGCGACGAGATAACGTTTTATTGAGGTAGAATACATTTTACGACGTAAATATAACTCACTCCGCCGAATTTAGGGTGTGTTATGAACACGGAAAAAATAGTTTATATGAAGCTACATTCCGGTTCCTTGCGTTTCCGTAAATAACCTCGCTTCTGAACGCACCTGCTGCTTTACTCTCTTGATGTTGTTTACTTTTGTGTTGACAATAATTAGGGAAGAAAATTAATAAGGTTCATAATGGTTTCTTAGATTTACGAGAATGTTACACATTGAAATTAAACTATTATTATCGAATTTTATCGCGGATTTGGGCAGTGATTGGAGCGGTCCGCCTAGTAACCACGAAATGTGTAAAAACAGAAAGTTAGAAAATCCAGAATTATACCAAATTCGCGATAAAATCCGTAAATAATAGATTTATTTCAATTAATAAAGTTAATTTCGGTTTTGAGTATTCATTATGTTTTTTTAAAATATTTAACGGTTTATGAATAATAATCACCAGAAACTACGGTCTTACAAACACTCGCAACAAATAACTGTGGATGACTAACATTTGTTTCAGTGTGAGGATCGAACCCGCGACTAGACAAGGGTAGAAGCCTTTAAAAATAATAAATAGTGAAAAAAAATTATAGTAGGATGAAACCCATTAGAAAAGGAGGGGGATAGTATAAAAATGAAAGGAAAAATAATTTACGGGCGATCTGAGGTCGGGAAGGGGATGGGGGTGGGTTTTTAAGGTTAAAAAACGGTTTTTCTCGATTTCCGGCAAAACTAAAAGTCCTATCGAAAAAAGTCAAATGGCAAAGTTGTAGGTAATAAAAAGATCTAAAACTTTTGTATTTACACTTTTTTCACAAAACCTCAAAGTTTATGTGAAAAATTCAAAAAACCAAGTTAATGGTTTTTTTATTTTTATCTTTTACAAAAAAAATATTTTTTTACCAAATTTGGTGAAAACTTACCTTTTTATGTCCCAAATACGCTGTAATTTATTTGATTAAAAATATTTATTTTTTCGCCTTATTTTGAATTAATATCGAAAAAGCACCCTAATTTTCAATCGAAAAATCACCTGTCAAAATATCAGCTTTTTTCAAAAAATTGGTATGTTTTCTGTTCGTTGAAATCTCTTCTTTCCGATGGTGAAAAAATATATATATGTTACTATAGTAAATCTTCTCAGAAAATGCAAAGCAAAGCTGCTTTTTTATTTCATACACTTGCTTATCAAATATGCAATTTTTTGAAAAAAGCTGATATTTTGACAGGTGAATTTTCGATTGAAAATTAGGGTGCTTTTTCGATATTAATTCAAAATAAGGCGAAAAAATATATATTTTTAATCAAATAAATTACAACGTATTTGGGACATAAAAAGTTAAGTTTTCACCAAATTTCGTTAAAAAAATATTTTTTTTTGTAAAAGATAAAAATAAAAAACCAAAAACTTGGTTTTTTGAATTTTTCACATAAACTTTGAGGTTTTGTGAAAAAAGTGTAAATACAAAAGTTTTAGATCTTTTTATTACCTACAACTTTGCCATTTTACTTTTTTCGATAGGACTTTTAGTTTTGCCGGAAATCGAGAAAAACCGTTTTTTACCCTTAAAAACCCACCCCCATCCCCTTCCCGGCCTCAGATCGCCCGTAAATTATTTTTCCTTTCATTTTTATACTATCCCCCTCCTTTTCTAATGGGTTTCATCCTACTATTATTTTTATTGGTTTTAAAAATTATCGACTCTGGTCTAGACCTTTCGTTTCCCGGCCAGCTCCAAATCAATTTCGCCACGGAGACTGTCGATGGTCAATTACCTACTAATCTTGGTTGGTTTAGTGGCCCTTGTGATACCATATCAAATGCCGTTCTTCTTATAACGTTGAATGTATTTTTCCTGTAGGATTTTCATATTTATCCCTTTTTGTTTTCTTGTTATACTAACGTGTTTGACATTATCAGATGCGAATAAAACACCAGGCTAATTAAATACACAGTGAAGGTCATCATTTTGGGGTATTTTACATGATATAGATATGAACATAATCTATCATTATTAAAGTATTATACTTAGTGGGTTGATACATCCCATAAATAATATAATTGGCGACCATATCGCATCTGATATTTCATAATATAAATCTCTGACGCTATATAAGTTTTTTTTATTGCATTGAATGGCGAGACGAGCATGCCGTTCGCCTGATAGTAAGCGATACGACCTCTCATGAACTGTTGCAAAACCAAACAACACCTTCTCACAACACACTCTAGGCTGAAAAGTATTTTAATCCGAAACACAAGAGTGCATTTAAACTGCTGTTTGGCGATAGAAATAGACATTGCGGTGGTACATACCCAGGTTCTCTCTCTCTCATATGAGAGACCTACCACCAATATAAAATCACCTAGCCGCCTAGCCTGCTATCCGAACTGTGAACCTACATTTTGTCTCAAAAGTCAAGTATGTTTGACGCCAAACTGTTTAGATGTTTATTATAGCTAATATAGACGTAAGACGTAATAGTGTCAAGTAGATGAACCGAGCATTAGCTTGTACCTTCTATATCGACAGCTGTTAAATATTAAAATGATGAAAAAAAAAAAAAATAGTCTAGCTTTCCAGTTGGTAGTTCAGATCAAACTAAAATAAACACTAAAAAAAGAACTGGACGATAGACTAGACACCAGACCAGACAGTCTGGAAAGCGCAATAAATATTTTAACTAATAAAATCCAAAGGGATTAACGCGGCCAAACTTTTCGAAAACCAAAAATGATTTGCACATTGGCACAGACAGATGTTAATGAACGGTACCCGGGTTTTATTCATAAAACACAAAAGAGTTTTTCATTTATAAGTACAATGAAGTTTGTACAGCCGAAATGCAAGCCGACAGTTCTTTTTAAAGCCATTAAACGTTTAAAACGGAGCCACTCTATACGAAACTTCACAGCGGAGAGCAAGGGTGTGGTCCATTTGATCGCGAGTAGAAATCAGAGACATGTCTGAGGAAAAAGTT
The DNA here is from genome assembly GCA_009982885.2 of Hyles vespertilio. Taxonomy (NCBI): domain Eukaryota; kingdom Metazoa; phylum Arthropoda; class Insecta; order Lepidoptera; family Sphingidae; genus Hyles; species Hyles vespertilio. The sequence goes on from CM042807.1 coordinate 22,772,243, forward strand.
AGAAGTTGATCCTTAATTTACTTATTTCTTGAAATATTTTTTCATTATGAATAGAAAATTGCTTATAAAATCATTGTTTAATTACCCACAATGTTGTGTCATCTGAAGAGCAATCATTTTCCAACATGATGTTAATACGTTAACTATGACTCCAGTTACATTCGATTATATTTCCATTCAAGTTCGCGTTCAATCAGGATTAAAAAAAAAAACAATTAAAAAAATGCCTGCTAAAATCTGGATTGAATTTATTAGTAATTCAAGTATTATATGAAATGTTAAATTTAATCATAGTTTCAATACAAATGTTAATACATTTATCAATATCACTATTATTGTATTAATATTAAGAAATGCATCATTTCCCAACACGGATTTTAATTTTGTTTGTATTCAAGCCACAATGAGATATTAATTATTTTTTTTCAGATTAACGCTGTTAATCGCTTATGCGAGCCCTCTTACATTGGGTCGTATCCGTGATTTAATAGCAAAGAGCAATTCAATAATGCTCGAATGATTTTTAATATTCGTACAATTGTCGGCATCGATGTATTGTCCATTCGGTGGAACCAATTTTCGGCTAGCAGCCATTATATTCAAAACCCAACTTTGAGCCCTGTAAATAGGGTACAAAATGTGTTGCTGTGCAAATATTTAAACTGATATCTTTAGCCAGACAACATGTGGACGTTTGAGAATAATCACTGGGATGGTGTAGGCCAATATTTCACGGTTGACTGTTTCGGATTAAAAGGGATTGGCGAAATTTTAATATCACAATATCGGTACCGCATAGTGGTTTTATTGTTGTTTTTTTTTATGGTTTCATATGAATATTTGGGCATGTGGATGAATGAATTAGTTGTTTGTTGAAATAAAGGGGTCTTATACATGGAATCTTAAGTGCATCATAGAAAACAATATTAAATCAATGCATTATTCTTTAATATATCTGTTCTATGATGAAAGATGGCCTAATGCTAATGCTAAACATAAAATCGAATTCTGAGAAGTTAGTTATGTATTTTTTAAACAATGTCAAACGATCGTATTAACTATATCTACCTATGTATATACACAGTCAGGTCATAAGTATTTTCACACAGTAAAAATTTTCTTTTAAAATGCTGGCCACAAAAAAGTTTATTGAATTCGAATTTCAAATTGTTCATAAAAATAAAAATGTATACTTTTTAGAATTTTACTCATTTTTAAATATGGAGTGGACGCTTAAGAGGGGGGTCTATGTGAAATGGCCTTTTTCACAACGTTTTTTCTTGGTGATCTTTATTATTAGGTCTTCAAAAAATATATATGTTGATCTACACTATATGGAGCATGGGCCCTTCTTTTCAGAATTCTTAAGTGTATTAAAAGTACTTGAAATAAAATTGCAAAGTGACCTCTATTTTCGCATTTACAACGTTTTTTCTCTTAAACTACGAGCACTAGGATTATTTTATTATTATCAGGATATTAAGAAATGCAAGGCGGATGGGACCTTCTTTTTATTTTTTCTAATTTCTGTCTCATTTATTTTTAACGAATTTTTTCACATTATCGATACTCTAAATCGCGAGCAAGTCCCCGCTGTCGCCCAACCAATCAGTGCGGGACGAACCGCCGTGCTAAACGGACCTATGTCGCTTGTCTTCGCAATATCAACGTAAATTTAATATTGCTATTTCGCTCGACACATTCATTGAGAACGGTTACGGCCGGTCTAACCGTAGTAAATCACTATACTACGTCACTGCAACTGTGGCGCTGTTGCTTGGATGCCAAATTAAAACGTGTGGCCGTGGGTTCGATCCCGCATCGAAACAAATGTTTTTATTTATAAATTCATCTATCTACTATCTAACCCAATATTTTATATAGGAAACATTTTATTTCTTGCATTTTTGTAACATTTATATTTTACATTTTTGTATTTTAGATTTTTGAATATTACGATTTTTGTTTATTATGAATAAACCAAAAATTACTCAACCGATCTTAAAATTCTTTCACCATCCGATTCCAACATTATCCTGGAGTAACATAGGCTGTATATTTGCCTAAAGGGGTTGACATGAGTTAAAATGGAAAATAAAAATCATTGAAGATATTTTTTTGAAAAATATCTTCTACCATATTTTATAAAATTATTATTTATGCTCTTAGTAGAAAGTAACTGTACTATAATAGTAGATTTATTTTGTTAAAGTTAACGATCATAATATTGTACCTACATAGCAAAATATAAGTATCGTGCGATGTTTTAATATTTCAATTGAATTTCATGCAACTTATGAGAGACCTACCCAACATATAAATAAATGAGTTGTTATGTTCCGATCATATTTGAAATAGTAGGTAACATTTAAACACCAAAATAGGCACTAATATAATAGATACTTACCGGTAATTTGGTCACCGAGAAGTAAGTATTGTTGGCCCGAAGGATTGACCGATCGCTTAGATTATAAACTCGTCTAGATGACACATCACACCTCACCGCGCGGCTCAAAAAAAGTCTACCAAATTTGGTAGACTCGCTTCTCACGTACGTCAGTGTCATTTGAACTACATATGGATAACGTGCTCCCGAAAAATAATTAATTATGCCGGTTTGTGCTGTCGAATTGTATCGCAATTGTGTGGAAAAACTGTATAATAATACCAATATCACTTTCTATCGGTAACATTATTGTTAAACCACTATTATTTGAAGAAAACATGAATTTTTAATTCATTATTTTGAAGATGAGTTTCATTGGCCAGTGTTGTCAATTTATTACTAGGAAAATTTGTTGAAACTATGGGAGAAACTATAAAACACAAATATCATTACATAATATTTCGATCAGAATAACAACAAGAAGAATGGCATTATTTATTGAATGATTAAATAAAACTTACCTACACGATATTAATGAAACCCACGACGACATGCACTTAATAGTAATTTTATTAATTCTTTGCCTTGCATGTACCATTCAAAATTTCATAAACGGGGTACTGCTATTGTCATCTTTGAAGAAACAGCGAGAACTTATTCAAGGTCCTAATAATATTTTTAGACGTCCTACGGATTCCGTACTAGCAAATTGCTGGAGAGACATTACACAGCGGAAACGAAAAGAAGACCATTCGTAGCCTCACATTACTTCAGTTGTGTGTTCCGAACATTTTACTTATGATGATTTATATTTTACATAAATACAGAAATCAGATAACAGCCCAGGCAATAAATCCAAAGAGTTAATTCTATTCGGAAACAAACACTAGGAGATGGGTTTAGATCTTTATTGTTTTTACTAAAATGCGTTATAAATATAATTAATAATATGATTACTTAAATAAAGAAAACATATTTTATTTAACCTATTTTGTATATCAAATAATGGGGAAAAGTTAAGTTAATAATCTGGAGTAGGCATCCCTAAACACACACATCTTGACAGTTGGATTACAATAATTACACGACCCGTACTCACACATATTAACGAAAGTGAGGACACTTTTAGCGCATCGTTTGTTGACATTGCTCAATCTAGACGAGTATATAATCTAAGGACCGATCGCTTGATGATTGATGTGGCCGCAGGTTCGATCCCCGCATCGATAAAATTATTTTTGTTTATAAATTCATCTATATGTCTAACCTATAATATTTTATAAAAGAAACATTTCATTTTTTGCATTTTTGTAACATAAAAGAAAGAAAAGAAAGAAAGAAAGAAAGAAAAATAGTTTTATTTGCCACAAGCATTAAAAACGACGTACAAAAACAGATACACAAAGGTCTATTTAAAAAATAAAAATAAAGAAGAAGTTCGCACGTCGTGGCTGTGACAAGTAGGTGATCACTCAGCAATTATGTTGCGCTGCGGTGCAGGCCGCAGCACAACATGTGTATTTTTACATTTTTGTATTATAGATTTTTGAATATTTCGATTTTTGTTTATTATGAATAAACCCAAAAATTACTTAACCGACCGACTTAATCTTAAAATTCTTTCACCATTCGAATCCAACATTATCCTGGAGTAACATTGGCTGTATGTTTGGCTAAAGGAGTTGAAATAAGGGTGGAAATGAAAAATAAAAACCATTCGAGATAAAATTTTTTAAATATTTTTATTTTCCATTTAAACCCTTATTTCAACCTCTTCAGGTAAATATACATATAGCTTCTGTTAATCCCGGATAATTACCATTAGAAAATAGAAATATTTTTTTAAATTGGTCCAGTAATTTTTGAGTTTCATTATAAATAAAAATCCAAAAATATAAATGTATCTATCCTCTTTATAATATTACAAAAGAAAAACAAAAATAAAAATATTAAAATCTAAAATGTAATATTGGTATAGATAGATGAAATAAGTAAACACAAAAATTGAACTACAAGTGCGGGGACCGAACCCGCGTCTTCTCTTTTAACAGTCAGCGTTCGAGCAATTCTGCCACGATACCTGTGACGATTGTAAGTGAATTAATCATACACTACGGTCAACCGCTCCTAACTGTACTTGATGGGAACATCGAGTGAAATAACACTACGAATATATCGTTTTGTCCGCAGCGAAATAATGAATGAATAGGTATAAAGCAGCGCGCTCGCTCGCACGTCGTGAGCCAGCGTGCGCCGGTGCATGAGATTTGGTGCCGCCCGTTCGAGCAAGGTCATCGGCGTCTACCCTCCTCTTAAAGAAGACCGTGTTGCAGTTATTGCGTTGCATCGTTGCGGTTACGCGCCAATTCAAATTTTTGACATACTGAAAAATTTGAATATAACTAAAAGATTCGTTTATCGTACCATCAAACGATACAATGAAGACTCTAGTGTAGATGACAGGTCAAGAAGTGGTCGCCCTCGGTCTGTTAGGACTCCAGCAGTGATAAAAGCTGTGAAGGCGCGAATTCAAAGAAATCCCAAACGTAAGCAGAAACTGTTGGTCTTTCAGATGGGGTTAAGCAGAACCACGGTGAAAAGGGTGTTAAATGAAGACTTAGGGCTTCGGGCATATCGAAGAAAAACAGAAATGCTCGTCTAATGGACCTGAGACTGAAGAGATGCTGCGCTTTGTTGAAGCGGTAGGCGGAAAAAAATATCGGGAAATTTCTTTTTGAAAAAATGTTTACCGTAGATGAGAGCTACAACAAACAAAATGATAAGGTATACGCACACAGTAGTGAAGAAGCGAGCAACCGTATTCCGCGTGTCCAACGAGGTCACTTTCCATCCTCGCTCATGGAATGGTTGGGAGTTTCTTATTGGGGCTTAACAGAGGTACATTTTTGTGAGAAAGGTGTAAAAACGAATGCAGTTGTGTATCAAAATACAGTCCTGACGAACCTTGTGGAACCTGTTTCTCATACCATGTTCAATAACAGGCACTGGGTATTCCAACAAGATTCGGCGCCAGCTCATAGAGCGAAGAGCACACAAGACTGGCTGGCGGCGCGTGAAATCGACTTCATCCGGCACGAAGATTGGCCCTCCTCCAGTCCCGATTTGAATCCGTGGCGTGCTCAAAGCTTCATCCCAATTTGGAGTCACTCAAGACATCCTTGATTAAGGCAGCCCGCCAATATTGACATGGACCTCGTTCGTGCTGCGATAGACAACTGGCCGCGCAGATTGAAGGTCTGTATTCAAAATCACGGAGGTAATTTTGAATAACTTTTAGTGTCATAAGTAAAGACCCCAAATCCTTACCCAAAATCCTTTTGCAGCGAAATTTTCGTGGTATTGACCTGGATAATCTTCGCAAGGCTGCTAATAACATCGACTGGAGTTTGCTCCTTCACTCAGACCGTGTGGATGACAAGGTGCATATTTTCAATACCTCATTAATCGAATTATTTGACAAGTATGCACCAGTTCGCTCTGTTAAAATTAAGCACCTACCGTCACCTTGGCTTACTGCCGAAATTAAAGAACTTCTTGCTAAAAAGCGTCGGCCAAGTCAAGGTACAATCGTCGCCCCAACGAGTCGAATTGGCTAAAGTATGTAGCCATTCGAAATCACTGCAGTAAGGTGTGTAGGAATGCTCAACGCCGTCATATTCACAGCTCAGTTGAAAACGGAGACTCAGCTAAAGTCTGGAAATTTCTCAAGACATTGGGAGTGGGTAAATCTCACCATGATTCGATTCCTAAATCCATTGATTTCAATTCTCTAAACCAACATTTTTCTTCATCGTCCAATTTCGATAAGACGATTAAAAATAACACTATTCGACATCTTTCTACTCTTAAGACTCCCAACCACTCGGCTTTTACTTTCAAACAATTTGCTGCTTGTGATGTTGAGAAAACTATTAAGCTTATTTCATCTAATGCAATGGGTAGTGATCGCGTCACCCGTAATATGATTCTACCTATCCTTGACGAAATCCTTCCTATAATTTCCCATATCCTTAACCACTCCATCACTACTGGGATTTTCCCAAGTGCTTGGAAAGAAGCCCACATTATCCCCATTCCTAAAAAATCCAACGCCTCTGCACTTTCGGAATTCCGACCCATTTCCATTCTCCCTTTCCTTTCCAAAGTTCTTGAACGCCTGATCCACACTCAATTGAACGATTTTCTATCCAAAAATGATCTCCTAAACCCGCTCCAGTCGGGGTTTCGTCCTGGGCACAGCACAATCACCACCTTGACTCATATTACGGATGGCATAAGATCCGGTATGGAGGAAGGCAAGCTGACAGTCTTAGCATTGCTGGACTTCAGTAACGCCTTCAATACCATTGATTTTGATGTATTGCTCAGTATGCTGCGTTCTCTCAACATATCTCCAACAGCAGTTGACTGGTTTCGTAGTTACCTGTATGGGCGCCGGCAACGCATCTGTGTTGAGGATAGTTATTCCTCGTGGTGCTCCTTATCTGCTGGCGTTCCACAGGGCGGCGTGCTATCTCCTTTACTCTTTGCTGTCTTTATCAATTCTATATCTAATCATCTTCGCTCCTCCTACCACCTCTACGCAGATGATTTGCAAATTTATACTCAGGCACCTTTTGATAAGGTTATTGAGGCGATTGATAACATTAACAGAGACATCCAGCACATCTGTGTATGGAGTAAGACTCATGGCTTAAGAATTAACCCATCCAAAACTCAGGCGATTATTATCGGTAGCCCCAGAATGATTTCTAAGCTTGATAGGGACCAGCTACCACTTGTAATTTGTGACGGTACTACCGTCCCTTATAGTGACAAAGTTAGGAACCTTGGAGTAGTTCTGGACAAATCCTTCACCTGGGGTCCACAGCTTCAGGAACTTAGTCGAAAATTGTTCGCCTCAGCAAGGTCCTTGCGAAGATTACATAACCTTCTACCTGTTGCTACGAAGATTTCATTAGCGCAAACCCTCCTTCTCCCTATCCTTGATTATGCCGATGTCAGCTATCCTGATCTCACCGAAGACCAACTTAATAAACTTGAGCGCCTTCAAAACTTTTGTATTAGATTCATATTTGGTTTACGCAAATATGATCATGTTTCAGAGTTCCGTGTTAAGCTCAAGTGGTTGCCTATACGACTTCGTCGGAATGCTCATATTCTTTATCTTCTGTACAACATATTGTTTAATCCTCTTACCCCCTCTTATCTCAAAGATCGATTTGTATTTCTCCACGACTCACATACTAGATCCCTGCGGTCGTCAGAGAACTTGAAGCTGAGAATGCCCGTGCACTCCACCACATTCTTGGATAAATCGTTTACTGTCCAGGCTGTTCGACTGTGGAACGCATTACCAGTTGTGGTAAGACGGGCACGATCACTATCATCTTTCAAAAAACTTGTCAAAGATTACTATCTTTCTCACTGAACTGACACATTTCTGTGGATAATTTACCTATTTGTTGTATGTACTGGTATTTTAATATATATGTATATATCAATATATTATATATATTTATCTTCCAATGTATGTATTGTTATTATATTATTTATGTATGCATATTTGTATATATATATATATATATGTTTATATAACATAATATGTGTATTTATTATTTGTATTACTTGAAATATTATTAAATTAATTGTACTTATTTGCAACACTTTTCCTTTCTAAGCAAGTTCTATCCTTTACACTTTAGACTGCCCTTTATTTATCCTATTTTTAAATCCATCCCATGGTTGTCTGTAAGACATTGCCTTTCGGCGATAAGACCGCCAATTGTACTTTAAATATTTGTGATTTCTGTTTGTATTTGTTTTCCTTTTGTGTGCAATAAAGTGTAAATAAATAAATAAATAAATAAATAAAGACCAGATTATATGCAACATGAAAAGCTTGTTATATGCATGAAAAATGCTTGAAATATGCACGAAAATTGGCAGAATATGCGAAATTAAATGATAAAATTTAAGTATCTAAAAAAAAAAGAGAAAAGTAAGTATTCATTTTTTTTATTTCAAAATCAGCATACAATTAGTAAATTATTTTTTGATAGGCAATAATAGGTACAGTTACATTATATGACATTAAAATTATTTAAAATTTTTGTAAACATAAGCAATCAAATATTTTTCTAAATTTTCAGTGGTAACATTGTGTCTACGTTCATTTAGAATATTTTTGTAACTGGAAAATATTCGCTCCACATCTACTGACACAGAACAGATTAATATAGTTAGAAGGGAAATAAAAGCGTTTGACACGTCGCAAGGTGGTGCATAAAAAGCATCACTGCCGCGGAACGGATGATTTGTCAAATTAGTCGCTGTCGAAATGCCTTGGAGAGAGGTGCTCCGGCGAAATAGAGTAAAAATGCAGATTTGTGCTATTTTATCTTGCAGCTCCAATAGTAAAGCATCAAATATCAATAGAGGAGGAATTCCATACCAATATTCAACCCGATTTTATTGATTTTCACCTGTATTTTCCAAAATTGCGGTTATAAATTACGACATTTTGAAGAATTCGATAATATGATAGACGATAAATCAAAAATATACATTGCTGATTACGCGTACATACAATGCTCGCGAATGCCAAGTTCCTACGCAATGCATACGACTCATTTTTGTTATGTCAACAGCGAAAATTGGCACATGTCACGTAGTGTTGTAGTCTTGTACATAGTAACTATATCGATGTAGTTATAGATTTCCTATATTCGTAAATCAGTTTTTAGTCATTTTAAATTGTAGTAACGTTTGATAACGTTGACGACCTATCCTTATGTTCTGATTTCATACCTCTGCCAACATGAGAACAACATATTTTTGTGTGAAAATACATTATAATATAGTAACTTATTCATTTATACGTTTCCAAGAGTGAGTCGATAAAGGCAATAGGTAGAGACAACTGGATTCCTACAAAATCCAGTACGATTTGTTCTAAGTATTCATTTTCGTGAAACGGAAGAAAATAAAAAAATCTGGATCATAAGTAATATACAAACCAAAATAATTACGTGCAACGCTTATGGAAAAACAGTATCATGGCGATGAAATAATTAAATATTGTATGAAAAATCAAAACCACTGAATCTATTGACGTAAAAAATCGTAATTTGATTATAATAATTGCTTATATGTATGCCTTTCCAATAGTAAAAATGTTAATACCTCACACAGCTAAAAATCTTAAAAATCCTGTACATATAGATTTGTAAAATAGTATACAAATTAAAATGAATTTTTAATACTCGTCTCATTTATTTTCCGCCTATTGACATAATACTAATGAAATAACTGTATCAGAAAAAACTATTAAGCATATCTATAAAATAAATTCCGGTCTTATAACAAAGACATATTTCCATAATTTTATCGATACTTTAAATCGACTATTGCAAGCTTTATGTATTGGATTTTGTTGAGGTTTTGTGTTCCGAAAACGACGACGCTGGTTTTCATACAATTTGACGGCTATTGCCTTTCTAACCATATTCAACTGTTCTGTGTCTACTGAGGTAACTGAGCAGAATATGAACTTGGGTCCTCAATAGCTAAGCCCTTATATTTTGTGACTGTTATTAAATTTGGTCGCATTTCGAAACGCACGGTGAGTGAAAAATATTGTAATAAGCATCATAACTTGATCTTAGGTAAAATATGCTATTACCGCTGAGAATGGCTAAAATATGCAAATGCATATGGGAATAATGCATTTGCATATTTTATAATCCGGTCTCTAGTCATAAGAATCTATGTTTTGTTAAGTTCATTTTGGTATATAAATTGTTATATAATGAATAAACTTGTTTCAATTATTTTATATTAAACATGTGACAGAATTTATAACCTGACTAGGTATATATATATACACATTATATGATATATATCGTAAGCGATTAATGCTGTGTAGTGTCATCGATTTCTTTGTCTATTAAAAAGCTGTTTGATTAGTATAGTCAGCAAAATCATCACACAAAAGCCTTATGTTATTTACATGATCAAACACATTGAAAACTGAACATAAACAGAAAACGCGCTCGTCACAAAACATTGTTACCTCTGCTCACTTTTCCATCACCACTTTACATTTACGGAAATTAAGTCGCTAATTGTAAGTAAAAGCGCGGCGAGCGGAGTTTCTTTGTGCATTTACGTTGACCGCTAAGTCCGTCGGAACTTGCGATATTCCCGGCAAAAACCCGCATTGTAATATAATGCAATTAAATATTTCCGCCTTCAATAATTTCACGAGAAGTTCGCCGGGATATTGTTAGGAACGACCGATAGTTCACCCGACTCGCCGACATTTAAATTTTACAATTTTTCTTTGGTACGCCTCAAGTTTACCCGTGTAATTGCTTTGTTAATTTAATGTTAGTGTGATGGTCTGCGCCTTTGATAAGTTTTGCTTTTGAATATATTTTGTAACGAATATATTGAAATATGTTAAAAGCAATATGTTGTTTTATATGGCCATATGGGCTAACTACTCTCAATTGTACTCTTGATTGTAGAGGCGACCGTTCTCTGCAGTGGAACGTTTATGGGCTGATACAGACATACATAAATTTTAGAATACTTTAAAAATGATGAATTAAAAAGTTCACACACATGGCCTCACCAACATCTGTCGGAACTGGGAGCGATCCCGTAGGTAGCCACTCGTATAGTTGGCGTATTACACAAACACTTCTATTTTTTAAATTCCACCAAAAAATCAAACTAACGCAACACACGTATACCGTGCACATTAAAAGCTTATTTTTATTAAAAGCAATTTCAGTGAAAATGTCGCATAAAAATTGCTGTTAATATTTCAGCGTAGTCGAGACGCTTTCTCAAAGGGTGAACGTAACAAAATCTTGTTAAACTTAATGAACAAACTTGCAACGGCTCAGTTAAATTAGACACTTGCCAACTCTGTAGCTGTGATACGGAACTACCCGCGCGCCCAATTTTATATCTTTGGATAGTAAAGTTGATGGTTGGCTGTTTGAGTTTTTTGTGTAGTCTCATTAACTCATTAATTTGAGTAGCTTTAAGGCGCTGAACAAGATTTTCTATAAGAGCGGGCTACTTGGTATAATTTTTTTATATTTTATTTTTTCTGAATTATTCTCTTAAAGGTACTAGGTAGACGGCATTTTTTATTAATCAAGCTAAACTTTTTGCTTCACAATTCATATCTAAATCAGGTTATGCACTCATATCATGTCAATCACCACGCATTAAAACGGTGAAGGAAACATCGTGAGGACACCTGCATACCATAGTGATTTATAAAAAAATATATGGTATGTAAGTCCGCCAACCCGCACTAGGCCAGCGTGGTGGACTATATGGCCTAGCCACTCCTAATCGTACTCTCAATTGTAGACGAGGCCCGAGCCCTGCAGTGGGACGTATATGGGCTTATACTGAAACTCATATCATGAAAGTAAGGGCTATGGGCAGACAGAGGGACAATTGGCAACCTATGACACTTAATATAACGACGACGGTGACGATGACGACAATATAATAATGTTATTAAATACACCAAATATAGTTAAACACATTGAAAACTACAAGAGACATCTCGGTCTAAACATACAAACTAGAAACAAATATTAACTGTCATGATCTACACATACAAACTTCCCTTTTCACAGCTCACAACTTACTCAATTGCGTCACATAGCTTTCAAATCCTAACTAAGTCAAACAACTAGAAATAAGGTCTCTGCATTTAAAAAAAAACTAATTAAATAAATAACATCCACCAGCCAGTAGTGTGACACACATAGTCCTGACCCCACACCGAGATTTAGTCTAGTGTCATGGGTATCTAGAACTACGAGAGATATTTCAGTTCTACAAAACCCAGACTCGAGACAAATATTAGTGAGCTTCACTAACATTTGTCTCAGTGCGGGAATCGAACTCGCGGCCTCGTCACACAGCCAGCGTATTACCAACTGCGCCACGGAGGCTGTCGTAATTGCGCCACATAACTTTAAAATACTAACTTATTCAAACAACTAAAATATAGACTCTACACAAGAAAAAAATATTATTTAAATACTCTTACATTAACTACAATAAACAAACGTGACAGAATTAAAAAACAAATTTACTAAACACCTTTCCTTTACCGTTCTTTAATCTCCAATAACTATTCCAAAGCGCTTGCATTGACACTTATATTGTAATTTCATACATTGATTCGTCACTTAATGTGAATTTTATTCAAATAACCACATTAAACTTACACGTAGTCATATCGTAGTTAAATAATGACATGTGATATGCAATAAATATTTATTTTATTATTTTAAAGGCTGTATGTTCAGTTTCTTATGCTTAAGTTTTTTTTTTTATTTGATCATCGATTATTCTGTTTCCTTTTTAGGTGGGGAACGGAACTTTTGGTGAATAGTGAATTAATTAATGATTATTTTTAAAAGGCTTTTTAGGTAGGCAGGAGTTAATGAGGTTTAGTGGATTATAAAGCTTATTTTATTTACTGTATATTTATATGCATATCCTTAAATAGTCCGTAAAGGGTGGCTATGTTTTACTGGTAGTCTGGACGCTCACATGTGGGAGGCCGCCTAGGTAGATACCACCGCAATGTCTATTTCTCCCGCCAAATAGCAGTGTATATATACGGTTTCTGAAGTAAATTTAAGCCAGAGTAACTACAGGACACAATGAGACGTAAGACGTCTTAGGATGGCGAGCGCAGTGGAATGCCAAGCATTGTAATTCATGATGTTGTTTGGTTTTGCTACCGTCAAGGAGTGTTCGTATCGTTTACCAATAAACGAATGACATGATCGTCTCGCCATTCATTGAAATAAATAAAACATAAAAAACTGATTGTTGAAATTGGAGAAAGTTTTCGGTTATAATTTCACCACAAGACTGAAAATATCATATCGAAAGGATCGTGTTTTTCTACCAAAAACTATTGTAATATTGTCCCATGTGTCATCTTGGTGTTATTCAACTTGAATTGAGAGCTGTACTCATACCGAATACCAACAATCTCCCGGACTTTATTAGGTGTTCACAGACGATATCTTTCGAATACCATCGAATGCCTTTTTTCATATTCACTCTTGAACTATAAGAAATCCTCCAATCGAGATACATGACGTCACCACATTACAGTCTATTTATTTATTTATACTTCATTTCAACACACAAAAAAGCCAAAAAAATAAATGTAAAAATAATTGTAACAATCCTATTGTAAAACGACGATGTGCGATTTAATAATAAGTTTCATAAAAAAAATCTATCAACCACTATGACAACACAAAAATCAATGCTATTTCCAGCCAGACGTCTCATCAAGGTCGCAATACCATTAAAAACTCTTTCAACAAACACTCCAGCCTTCATAAATTCCATCAATAACCTTTTTGTTCCACAAAGGGCGATCCGGGATAGTTTAGAACGCATTTTGCTTTCGGGCCGACATTAATACTCGCCCAGTACATTGTGGCAACGTTTCGCGCTGAAACTTTTGAATAAGAAATATGAAATAAGTTTTAGCATAAAATATAAGTTGCGAGGGCGCCCGTCAAAAAGGATACATCCATTAGGTTGAACGTTTACGCTTTCCAAATTATTTTTGTTCTACAAATACTGATGGGTGTATTTTTGATATGTGTGGTTTGAAATGTCAAGGTGTAGTTCGGTTTTGCTACTGTCCATGAGTAGTCGCAATGCTTACTATCAGCGAATGGCATTATCGTCCGCCATTCATATAATTAAAAAAAAGTCGATGCCAACAGGCTAATGAGACGAGTAATTATAGTGCTTTATCAGCAACAGAAGACTTTGCGCGTGATTATAATCTTTTCGCAGTTTCGAATTTGTTAATATCAGTAATCGATTATAATAAAAATTGAAGTTGTGTCATAACTCTGGATACATAAATCTGATTTGGATTTTCAGCTAATCTCTAAGAGTGTTCAAATTAGTTCCAAATATGTACAAGATTCACTATCTTATATTCGAGGCTCATTCTAAAAGTTACTTAAAGGACTCAAATGGAAACCCTTCAACGTCGAACAAAAGAAAATAGCAATATAATTTTCTATTAGCAATCCGGAATTCATTTTTTTCTCAATCGATCGATTGCGACCGATTACTTTGTTAAGGGCCGTAAAAGGCCGGAACGTGTCGGAACCTTATTACCGGAGTGGAAGGCAGAATGGAACCGTACGAAATGACTTCGGAACTCGACTTGGAAGCTCTGCAATTTAAAACAAAGTTTCGAAAATGGAACGTAGCCGAGACTCTTAATTGAAATAGTTGAATTTTTCTTACTGGCTGGATTTTTTTTGAATTTCGAAAGGTCCGTCTTTTGTTACTTTTTTTAACAATCTAAATTTATTTTCGGTCAGGTCAGGTTAAGTTCTCGATGTTCTTTGTGGCTTTCAAGTTTGATTCTTAATTCGAATTTCGATGTAATTTGGTAAATTATTCGCTGGATGCACTAGTATTGGACATAGTTGACTGACTTGAATTAGAGATCATCTTTATTACTTATAGAGTAGTGAGTATTCTTCTAAAAGCTTAAAAAGTCCGATGGTTCACAAATTAAAATTTCTATTAAATAGTACGTGTACAAGTAAAAGTACAGTCCCGACTAAAGAGAGTATTAACCTCTGAAAACCAATATAAATAGTACACATCCAACACAAATTATGGCGGCACCTATAATATCTCATAGCCACCTAAACCTACACAGACATACAACAAAGCGAAATAAAACAAAATACATCGAAATAAAAGCGGGCATTGTCAATTTTTCTCCAAGATGAAAACGACAAAATCCAGATGTTGGAAGCCTTTGGATTTCCGCCGCTGTTCCTGTTAATAATTCCCACAGAGCCGTCTTCATAAATGTTTAATGCTGCGGTTATTTATGGAGGCCGGGTGCCGAGTGCCGATTGGCTTCCATTCACCAATAAACATGCTTTCTTATAGTTTTGCGGTATTTGACCCGAAGTGGAAATGTGTTTTAATAAGAATTTTATTTTGTGACAAAACTGTTTATTTTATTGAGTGGAAATTTATTTGATTTGTAAAATCAATACTTACTTTTTTTCCTAGCTCATTATTTCCTTATCTCTAGAGGTACCGCATTCTCATGCTATTAACAAATCCATGCCATTCCAATATTGTGTGATATTATCATTATCTATACGACTACAGCGCTATTTCATTTTCATTTGCCACGTTATTCCAACATTGCATAACTTTATTATTTTATACGCGAATGAAGATCAGTATAGTTTGTCAAAGTTATATAAAGGGGCGCAACAATATCAACAATAATTACACAGCAATAATATTTTCAAATTTGAATTTAGAACATAAAATTCGCAAAACGCACTAAACGGCAGTAATAGTACGGAGTATGTTTTAAAACTGGCCATTTATGCCATACATCCAACTCCCTTAACCTGAAATTCAAATATAGAACGCGATTACGTCACAACACAAAAACACTTCTTTGACATCCACGGAGTCTTTATTCCTAGGAAAAATGTTGCAAGTTAACGCATAAATAAAAGTTTTACCTAACCATGACGTGCGGACAATCGAGCTACTTCCCAGTACTTTCTTTCTATTGTTCCGGGGACATTAGCCGAGTGGTTCGTCGGAACATCTTCGCGTACTGCCTTCTTTTGTTTTCAGTTTTGCTTCAGATGAAAAGAGTGTATTAAGGTAAAATAATATAGGTGGAGCATTGTTGTTTGTTGACTAGGGTCACGACCTCATTTGGCTTGGTGCAGATGTTTTGTGACTATTTTGTCAGTTATCACCAATTATAAAGTGTCCATTTACTGAAAAAATAAGGTTATTAAACAGTGTAGGTACTAAGATTTAAATCATAGATATACTATTGTATCCATAAAAATATAATTATGAAAAGTTCATACAATTTGGAGTAGTTATTTTCGTATATATGTACGTACAATATACACACCAAGAGGCTAGTTAAACAATTGTTTTAATTTCTATGTCTTTTAGAGAAACCACTGATAATTGATATTAATTGTATTTAAAATGAAAATCGCTACAATTTAAAAATCCCACCTTTCACATTCCGTCAATTGCCGTTCACTAAGCGAAGATTTTAAACTATTAAATATTTAATTTCAGTTACATAAACTATTAGAATCTACATTGCGGTCGGGGAACATTCAATAAAATACTGGGACTTTCTTAAGAAATCTTTCATACCATCCACCCATTTAAAAATATAGCGTGAAGTCGCGTATACCGGATCCCGATATAATTGCGCAGAGCTGGCTCCAAAGCAAAACTTCGCTTATTACAAATTTCACCGGAGAAATCCGACCGAACGTATTTTAATTCATTTCAGATTAATTTCTTACAAATATACGTTAGAATTTTATAATGTCAGTTATTACATTTTTTTGGAAAGTATAGTCAGCCAAAATATCGGCATTAGGTTTGTTTCTCCTGGATGGTGGACTGTTATACTTTTTACCGGTGATGGGATATTTGGATTCGCTTGGACTGCAATCATTGCATACAATAGTTGGAAACTCGTAAAAATATTTCTGTCAAGGTGTTATCAGGTCACCACGTTTCGCCTTGTGCCGTCCTAGAATGTGATAGGGGAGCCTATCGCTATATCGGTCACAAATGACTGACTCCGTGCTAATACTGGGAAGTCCCAGGCTAAAAGAAGTTGCAATGGGCGGACGTTCGATGTACAAAGTAAGATGAGATTTTTCCATTTCTAAAATTCAATCCTGTTCTTCGAACTTCGTTTATGGTTACGACTAACGATAGTGGATTCGAATATTTTGTGGTGTACATAGGCACATTCGTACAGTCTTTTAAGCACGAAGTCCAAACATTCGAACTTCGTTTCGGATCAAAGAGTAACCCCCTTGAATAGAAAAATTGCCCGACCCGGGTTTCGAACCGAGTTTCGAGACGTCTTTGCAATTATACCTTAGTACAACTACACGACCAAGGCTACAGTTGCTTGATAATATTGTGTAAAATGAATAACACTAACGTAGTCGTTCCAATATACAAAGTAGCGTCTTATAAAACTTAAAATGTATTCAACAATAAACTCGTTAGTTGAATAAAATTATTAATATTTAGTAATAACAAGAAACAGTTTAACACACCAGCTAATTATTACAATAAAATTCAAAATATTACCACAATGTCACAATAACCATTTAAACTATAACATATTTCATAGTGCCATAGAAAATTTAGAATATAATACCGTACATAAAAAGTTACACTCCGTTTTATTGCTAATATTATGGCTCACGGAAATATTTCTTTAAGCATAGGTTACTTAAAATATTAATTTGATATGCGTATTATTTTGACCGTAAAATGTAATGCTAATTACGAGTATATTCATATGTAATTTTGAGCAGATGGAACAAAACATAACTTGCTAATTTTATATGTATAAAAATATTTGCAACGAATAGCGAAACGTGCATGCCGTTCTTCTGATGGTAAGCGATACGACCGTTCATGAACAGTAGCAAAATCAAGCGAACATTCCACTACGCTGGACATCCTGAGACATAAGATGTTAAGTCTCAATACGTCCAGTAGTTACTCTGGCTTCAATTTCCTTCAATACGAAACGCTATAGTGCCTTTAAACTGGTATTTGGTGGGGAGAAAGACATTGCGCTGGTACCTACCCAGGCGGACTCTCACATATGAGAGACCTACCACCAGTCAATAATAATTGGTTAGTTTTGCTATAATATACCATGCTGTACCGATTGTCGCAGAAAAATCAACAAAGCCGACAGTTGCCGAGTTTAACCGAAGTTCCCTGAACGCAAGCATTCCGCGAACTTTGTTGACACATTCCGTACGTAAAGTTGGCTCACTCGTAATTAAAGCGACGAAAACTGTTATAAGGAATCTTCATTTACTTACAGTTGGGAGTTGATTCGTTTGTCAACGTTAGTATTTCGGCTGCGTCGCGTACCAATTACTTTTGTGAGGTAACCCAATTTGTATGGATATGAAGCTAGAAATTTGGCTACGTAGTGCGCAAGGTAATTAATTTTTCAGGTATATATTTCTTTCATCAAATACTATAATCATCACTAAAAACGTATATAAACATTATTTTCTGTTTCTGTATCAGCCCATAGTACGTCCTACAGGGCACGGACCACCTCTACAATCAAGAGTACGGTTGAGAGTGGTAAGGCAATTTAATTTATTTGGCCTAATGGCCAGCGTGGTGACTAAATTGCAATTCGACTGTATGATGCTTTTTTTGTTTGTTTGTTTTTTTTTACGTTTTGTTTGATACAAATACCGCATCATCTGTATTTCGAGAAAAGTAGTAAATGAGACAAGGAACAAAATGGCGATTTCACCTGCCTCGAGTTTATTGATAGCCTCCGTGGTGCAGTTTGACGCCGTTTTTGAAACGTGTGGCCGCGGGTTCAATCTCCGCACCAAGACACACATATGTGTAATTGAAAAGTATTTGGTGTCTGGGTGTTTGTGAGACCAAAATGTCGTAACTCTCGTAATGTGACTATTATGAGTATTTATTAATTATTAAGACATTCCTACAAAAAAATATCTCAAACACATAAAAATACATATATTCTAACATCCCAAGATGTCATAACAAGCAAGCTAATGAAAGAAACGTACGCGACGCGAGTTACAGCATTATGAGCGTCTCGAGACAATCCCGACTCGCAATTAAACATCCAGCAACACACAAACTCAGACAGAGATAATGAACTTGCGCTATATCCGTATTTAAAACATAATTATGAGAAAGCAAGAATCGAGTTGTATGTTAATATTATTTGTTTAATGTGTTATTGTATCTCTTGAAAAGGAAACACAAAGCATAGTTAGAGGTATGACGAAGATTTCGATTTTAAAGAAAGATCATGGAATTCTATATTTTGTAAATTATTTGTTACTACTAGTATGTTTAAAATGGTAAATACATCATTTTCATGCATGCATGTATGCATTTGTGTGATAATTAATCTGATTATAATGTCAGGAAATTAAAAAAAAAAACATTTTTTCTGGCTGATTAAGTTCGCTTGTGAATCATACAAGAGATAGCTGAAATTTTGAAAATAAATAGAATAGTAAATTCACTCATCATAATTTAATTCTGTAAATTACGTGTTATATGATATGAAGACCACAAAGAAAATATTTGTCTTCAATAACATTCTGCTCGGATCAAAACAATTACAACCCCAAAAATCAATGACCATATTTTACAACCACCTTGCCCATTTTCCAGCATCATCGGCCAGGATTCAATTTGCATTACCGTCCATAGGCCAGGCCATTATGTCGCAACTTTGAGGCCATAAGGCGGGCCGCACACGAGCGGTGAAATGGCGTGTAACAGGCGCGTCAGGTGGCCGCAAAGAAGGAAATTGCCAATCACACGCCCACTGTGAGCCGGCCTTACACGGTTAAATGTTCAGAGGCTTTGAACATGCTTCAAATAATTCGCATTTTTTTCGTGAAATTTGAACTGTATTTTTACCGGTTGTAGGTAATGTTTTTTTGTTTAGATTGGATAGTAATGAAAGATAATTTGCAAAGGAAAGAAAAATAAGTCGTAAATAATAAATATTTGTTTTTTCTTTTTTTGGTAGAATAATCACCCAATTCGATAGCTACCAACAACATTTAAAAAATATGCAAGACATCCAGGATAAATTAACTGAGGATCCCATTCAATAAAATAATTATATTTTAATATATTGCTTTTAGTTGCCTAGACTTCAGGCTATTGTATTTTAGTTTTAGTATTGCTTAGGTTGTATTTTAAAATATATACAGGGTATCTCAAGACTGCTACCGAAAACGAAGCCGGGTGGTAGTTTAAGCGGCTTCAGACATAATGCAACAGAAAAAGTTCCAAAAAAAGGCGACAATTTTTTTTGTAATTTTTTTCCTATCGCCATATTTGCGTGGTAAATATTTTTTCCAAAATTAAAAGTGTATACCCTTTTATTTATAAATACTGTAAGTTATAAAAGAGTTTAAATTATGATTTCAGCAAAAAATATGGATTACAACCCAAAAATGACGATATATAAAAAATCATTTAAAAAAAATGTCGCGTTTCTTTGCGAAATTTTTAGTTGCATTGTGTTTGTAGTCACTAAAACTACCACCTGGCTTCGTTTAGCAGTCGTGAGATACCCTGTATAATATTTTGCCACAGATCATAACCTAGTAAAATAGACAATCCTAGTTTCTAACCACATTTATTAGTATGATCAATATTTAGATATCGCTATAACCTAAACAATACTAGAACAAAACACAATAGACTAAAGTCTAGGCAACTAAAAGCATCTGTCAGCTAAAGGTCTGAAATTGTTCCAAAGGTTTTCCACGTCTAAATGTTTGTATCAGAACTTAAAACGGAGTTTAGAGGAATGTAAAACACACTAACTTCACGAATAGGCTTGTCTGTCTGTGCTGGATGTGGCCTATTACGTGTTACAATGGCCATTGATTGGATACCAATTAATTGACAATGTCTATTAAGAATTTACTGTATGAAATATTTTTTGGCAATAGTAAAAAAAATAAATAGGTCTTCTTATGGTAAGTTACTGCCTATTTATATAATTATGTATTTATTGAATACTTTAATGAATATCAATTAAATTATAAGTGGACAACATAACAGAAAAACGTAAAACAACAATGTAAATGCAATGTTATGCTCAGCTTTGAAGGACATTAGAGCCAGAGTGACTACTGGACATATTCAGACGTAACATCTTATTTCTCAGGATCGCAAGCGCAGTAGAATGCCAAGCATTGCTGATTGCTAATGCTATTGCTACAAAAATAAGTACAATCGACAGCCTTATTGCACAAGACAAACCCTTTCAGGCAATCTTTGGATGGATATAAAAAAGCGAGATAACTTCTGTTTACTATTTTCGTACTTTTTATTCCATCGAATTTACTTTCTATTGATAGCAACTCTTTAGTATCCAAATTTATCTCTAACATATCTAACACTTGATAGAGTCAAACTCTATCACAAAGCCGCAGTAGAGTTGCGGTAGAGTTCGTAATAATGTCCCAATACGTTTCATGTGTACGTTCGTTAGTGAGCTACAACTTCGGAGTGGAAGCTTTTAATTCAGTTAAACAGGAAGTTGTACTGAACGCGAACGGAAGTGACGCCTTCGTTATTTATTCGCTGAAGTTGGTAACACTGTGTCACTGTGTTTTGTACTTTGTCTTTATAATGTAATTATAAGTTGGATAATAGGTTTATGTCGATTCGTTCGCTCCGGTAGTTAAGTTGTTTTTAAAGTTTCTGGTCTGGTTCATTAATTGTATTTTTATTGATTAAACGCTTAGGAGTTAATAGAAATACCCACAATACACAGATATGGGCAAATTTGGAAGTTGTAGCGTTTTACTTAAAAAAGAATAAAGGGATCAATTAATACGAGTATGCTTTTGATACAACATCGTAAACTATGAAACTGTTTCGGTTTGTTAATTATTATTCAATTGAGTAAGTATAATGGTCGTAATATTACATACACCAAAATGAGGAGTACAAAATTATGGGTATTAATTAAAGACAAAAACCGGATAGAAAATATTTTTGAAACATATTTTTGTCACCTGATATTCAATTAGCTTCGACATGAGACATGTGCTTCGACAAACCTAATAACACTGTAGAAAAAAATATGTATGCAATGTTATATTTTTTGACGCTAACCTGTCGCGGGTTCTAATACTGTGGATATTCTCGTAAAAAACCTATATATGTATATTTGGCCTATCTCCGTCCACTGCTTGAAGTAGGCCTCCTCAAGTAAACGTCAACCATCCCTATATTGAGCAGCACTCATCCATCTGCTACACACCGCCTTTTTCAACTCGTCGGCCATCAAAAATCTGTACAGTGTGTAGATTTCCTCACAATGTTTTCTTTACTATTGCAGATCGTGTTAACATACTATGAATCTATTTTATATATCTTTCTTCTGTATTTATCGATTAAATAAAAATATCATGAAGAGGTAATTGGCTATTATTATTTATTTATTAATAAATGAATACACCCAACAATCACATACATAGTCCTGACCCCACACTAAAATCGAGTCTTGTGTCGTGGGTATCAGGAACTACGAGAAATCAGAATTTTCAGTCTCATGCACAACCAGACCCTATTGAACCTGCCATATGCTTCGTTTAAAAAAATAGATATTTTCTATACTAACAATTGCAAACCAAGTTAAATAAACAGAAAAAACGAATTTATATAAGCTCTGCCGCGGGGTTTGGTTCATATATTTAATTATATTGTAGAGCAAGAAACTGCGAACAACCGGCCCTCGGGTCGTTCGTTAGATGCGGCGAATCAACGCGAGACAGGGTCGGAATTAAGTGGGTATGGGGGTCCTTGGGACACTTGTCCTGTGGAATATACCTATGTGGGAGACGAGAGATTATTTTACGGAAATATATGTCTTTAAGGTCGGCAATATTGTTAAGAAATGAAATTGGTTTTTCATTATCAAACTGGTGGTAGGTCTCTCATATGTGAGAAGCCATCTGGGTAGGTACCACCGCAATGTCTATTTCTCCCGTGAAACAACACTGCTTAAATGCACTGTTGTGTTTCGGATTGAAGGACATTGTAGCCAGAGCAACTACTGGACATATTGAGACTTAACATCTTATGTCTCAGGATGGCGAGCAGCAGTGGAATATTGCTACTGTTTATGAGCGGTCGTATCGCTTACCATCAGGCGAACGGCTTGCTCGTCTCGCCATTCAATGCAATAAAAAAAAAAATTAACTTTCTTGTTTGTAAAACTAAGATTATTTTAAAAAAACGTTGCATTTTTTAACTTCAAAATAAAAATATTTATGTTAAATTTAAACTTATGTTTCGACGCGTTATTAAAATCATTTTGGACATTTTACTCGCACAACACTTAGACATGTAACAAATACAGGGTATATCAAGACTGCTACCGAAAACGAAGCCGGGTGGTAGTTAAAGCGACTTCAGACACAATGCAACAGAAAAAGTTGCAAAAAAAAGCGACCATTTTTTTTTTGTTATTTTTTTCCTATGACCATATTTGGGTGGTATACATTTTTTCCTAAAATAACAGTGTATATCCTTTTATTTATAAATAATCTAAGATATAAAAGTGTTTAAATTATTATTTTAGCAAAAACTATGGATTTACCACCCAAAAATGACGATATTTAAAAAATCATAAAAAATCATTGTCGCGTTTCTTTGCGAAATGTTTAGTTGCATTGTGTTTGTAGTCACTAAAACTACCACCCAGCTTCGTTTTCGGTAGCAGTCTTGAGATACCCGGTATATCGAAATCTCGATTCCGGAGTCTCACATTTGAGAGCCAGCATCTATCAAATGCACAGATCACTCCCAATAGATACCTCATGCAAGGCAGCGGTTGCGCCCAACCCATATAAGCTATCAGATAGATATAAACCGATGCCAAATGTCGCGTCATCAGTATCGTCCAAGTAGTGGACCCGCACATGTCGTCGCACGTTAGCGAAAATTACATTTTGGGAACATAATATTACAGTTAATAATAATTTGTTCAATAAAATGGTGTGTAAAAATCTCAAAAAAATAAAGTATCCAAAAAAACGCAATAAGTTTTCATCGATAACTAATATTCTTTAAATTAATTTGGTCCCGAGCGAGCTCACTTTATACTGGTTAATGTATCAATGTCAAACAGTCGAGTTCGGATGGAGAATCAACCGTCTCTTTTTCGCATAGCAATAACCGTAATAAGCCATCTTTTTTTGGCGAAATCACGCGTTCTTCTAGTGTTTGACGCATGTTTATAATATAATTCCCAGAAATATCGATATTGTAAAACAATAATGTAAATTAATTTTATTAAATGACAATGTCACAAAATATATATTGATTTAAATAAAACTTGCAAATTACCATAATTACGTTATTTTATGTAATTTGAAATAGTTAAATTTGTTAACAAGGTACTTTTACAATATTTTTTTATTTATCTTTGGCGTAATTAAATTTCCTTTTTTCCTTCTAGTTGTATACGTTTTCAAATATAATGGGAGGGTATTTATCATAAGTTTTAGTATACTAAGCTTATTGAGAATTAATAATAAATCAATAGCACAAGCTATTGCACTAATTTTAACATACGTTGTATATATCGTCTCAAAAACATTCATAGTTCGTCAAGTGGGTTTCATCGTCACTTTTCAAGAAACAGTATAAGTTATTGTAGCCCTTTAGGGCGTGAGGTTCAGTTATTTACTACTTCATATTTTTATCTGATCTTTTATATCAACACACTTAATTTGGGTATTTCGCCATTATGGTATACAAAAATACACGGTGAATAATAGAAATAAAACCGTTACATACTAAAGTATAAATCTTAATCCTATTTTATTCGTAGTTAGCGGTTGCCGGTTGGTATAATTTATCAGATCAGGCCGGTGAAAAAATATTATCAAACATTTAACAAGTTGGTAATTAAGTTATAGAAGCGATCATAACACATGAACTTACTGGCAAATCGAACTATCGATACATTTTTTTATTTATCGACTTATGCCTCATCTCTCCAGTGAAGTCCACGTGACCGCGCTGCAACCCGCCCACCCCCCGCGCAGTTCCCTTCGTTGGCGTTTTCGGTTCAAAACAAAACTATCGTAATGCGGTACTATTGGAAGTGATCTGTGATCAAATGCAATCTTTTCATGCTATAAACACTTGAAACGAATTTAACCTCCACACTATTATCCCAAATACAGCCCATACTCCACAATTGCCCGATGGGGGTAATGTTATCAACAAACGTGATAAAGGATTTTGTTTGCGTATAGGGAATACATATATTTTGAGGCACGTGTTCAAGATGGTGCCTTTAAATGGGCTTGGAAACTGTCAATGAACTCGAAAAGTTTAGGTTTTATAAAGAAAATAGCGTTGTTTCGGCGTGAACAACCTTCTTAGTATGGAAGATATTTATTTTTTACAACTTGACTGTATGAAGTGGTAACAACCTCGTTTGTAATAAACAATGACGGCAAACAAAATAAATAAATATATGCCTAGATTAATAAAGATCTCATCAAAATAATATCATGGTTATCATCATCATCATCATCGCAGCCACAGGAAGTCCACTGCTGAACATAGGCCTCCGCCAAGGATCTCCACATTGACCTGTTGGAAGCGGCCTGCATCCAGCCACTTCCTGCAACTTTAGCCAGGTCGTCCGTCCACCTTGTTGGCGGGCGTCCGACATTTCGCTTGCCTTATCCTTTTAAAACGTGTTTAAGTGGAATTAAATAGCCCTAAACTATTTATATTTACTTTTCTTTTCCAAGTAATTCATGTATGTTGGACAACATGTCTAATATCAGCCAATAGAAGGGCAGAAAAAGGTGGCCCGCACCACCATTTTTAACTACGTTTTTTGAGAATTTTTTTTCAGCGCGTCCTCGTTACTATAGATACTCTAAGTCTGATTGTAAGCGATACGACTCCTCATGAACAGTAACAAAACCAAACACCACCTTGAATTACAAAGCAATGCTTGGCATTGGTTTGGCTTGGAAGATGTTAAGTCGCTATATGTCCACAGTCCAGCCATTTACTCTGGCTACAAAATCCTTCAAAACGAAACATAACAGTGTATTTACACTGCTGTTTGACGGGAGAAATAGACATTACGGTGATATCTACACAGGCGCCCTCTCATATATGATAGACCTACCACCAGTAAAGTATAGTGTCAAGTGTTTTTTTTGCCATTAAAAAAAACACTTCACACAGGATTCCTTTTTTCTGATAAATTATCATATTTTGTTACTTAAATTGCAGTTACCACATCACGTTTTCAGTATAAAATTTAGCCCTAATTAGCTAATTTTCTCAGCCACAGTAAACACACGATTAGCTGTGAGCCCGTTAACATTGAGGGTTAAACGTGATGCCAGAGCATAAAGAAGGAAATTACCAATGGGTCGGCCAGGAAGCGTCTCGGTGCAGCCAGACGTGGTCAACATTTTACACTGCAAAAATATTGAGAAAATAGTTAATTGAAGGGGTTTCGATACTTGGAGAAAATAGTCGTCTCTGAACCGTATTGGTTATGGAAAAATTTTAACGATTTAGGCTTTGGAATTAATATGCATTTGGGTTTTTATCAACATGTTGTTCTGGATAGGTAATTAAGATTAAAGACCCCTAAGATATAAGGTATCTCTGTAATATTAGTTTGTAATTAATTACGTGATGTTCAAAAAAGTGTTGTATATTTGTAAACTGTTCACTGCCGCGCTGGAAAATGCCTTCAAGCTCTTGCAGTGGAAAGGATTCGGCATCAACATCAACGGCGAGTATATTACTCACCTTCGATTTGCCGACGATATTGTAGTCTTGGCAGAATCGCTGGAAGACCTTAGCACTATGCTCGAAGACCTTAATCGAGTTTCCCAACAGGTGGGTCTTAAAATGAACATGGATAAAACGAAGATCATGTCGAATATCCATGTTGTGCCCACCCCCATTGGAGTCGGGGGCTCGACTCTCGAAGTTGTAGACGAATATGTCTATTTAGGACAAGTGGTCCGGTTAGGCAGGTCCAACTTCGAGAGAGAGGTCAATCGGCGAATCCAACTCGGTTGGGCAGCGTTCGGGAAACTTCGCGACGTCTTCTCGTCCAAAATACCTCAGTGCCTAAAATCGAAAGTCTTCGATAGTTGTGTGTTACCAGTGATGACATACGGCACCGAGACGTGGCCTCTCACTGTGGGCCTCATTAAAAGGCTCAAAGTCACTCAACGAGCCATGGAGCAGGCTATGCTCGGTGTTTCCCTACGAGATCGAATCAGAAATGAGGAGATCCGTAGGAGAACCAAGGTTACCGACATAGCCCATAGGATTGGCAAGTTGAAGTGGCAGTGGGCCGGGCACATAGCTCGTAGAACCGATGGCCGTTGGGGCCGAAAGGTTCTCGAGTGGAGGCCACGTACAGGCAAGCGAAGTGTTGGACGCCCGCCTACAAGGTGGACGGACGATCTCACTAAGGTCGCAGGAAGTCGCTGGATGCAGGCCGCTTCCAACAGGTCATTGTGGAGATCATTGGGGGAGGCCTATGTTCAGCAGTGGACTTCCTGTGGCTGATATGATGATGATGATGATATTTGTATCTGTAAGATACTACTAGATTAACAATTATTAATTATTCGATTCCGAGCAAAGAAACGCCTAGCAATTTCATCCATCTTTTTAAATCCTATCCAATGATATTCCATTCATATCTGTATTGCTTTCGTATTTTTGTTACATGTTCATTCAGCCAGCAATACCGGCCTTTTGCCTGCCAATATTTAAAATTGCCCGTTAAAAACGAATTGGAACGTATTCGAACGTTTATTCAAATTCAAATTTGGAATGTTCGCAACTTCTGGACCAATCGAAAATTAATAACGGCTCTCGCTCGTTGTTTATTGGACGCGCTAATCGGATGAGCGGGCGCTCGGCCGTCGCGCCGGCTTTCCGCGAATAAACCGTGTTCCCGCGCGTTTTGCTTTGTTTTAATTGGCAGTTGTGTTTTTATTCCGTTTATAATTTGAATTGGCTTGTTGGATTGATAAAATCTTGTTGGGAATAATTAATTAAGGATCTGTGGCCTTTTAAGCCTTGGTTTGTGTATTTTGTTCAAATAAGATTAATTGAAATATTTAACGATAGTCAGTTTCTCATGCTTACATGTCAATTGGTTAATTTTTATTATCCTAATACTAAATACCTATGACGTGTGAAAAACAGCAATCTCTTATATATCGCATCTAAATCCAGATTATCAATAGCACACATAAAATTAGCACGGGACTCGCGAGAATTTGAGAGCACTATTTTATCTTCAATTAAAAAAATTGCCAAATTATAATTATAAACAGGACAAATTAGAAACATGTGGGTTTAAAAACATATTGAATTAAACCGAATTCTATTACCGCGATGGAAAAAAATCTAAATAATAATGCCGGGGTCATTAATACCCACAAACATGACTAAACCCAACCGTCCACTGCATTCACGGCCGATAGTTCGGAATCAGTATATCTCAATCAGCTAACCCGTTCGCTGGCCGGGCCGGCTATCGAGCGTACTTCATTAAACCTCTCTCACTACATTTGAGTTCGGTTAATCGTTTGGAACACTGAGTTACGGTCGTTGTGACGACGCCAACAGTCCAAATGAAAGGAGGTGACGGAATTAAACATTATTTTTTTGAGTTATTTTCTGAATAATTATTTCGGGATCCTTTAAGTACAAGAGATAGGTACGGGATTTCGGTTCACCCCGGAGAATGGTATGGTATACTCACAGTATCTGGATATGTGTACGTAGTTAGGTACATTGTATGGCCCATTAAAGATAAAGGATGACATTGTTGGAGAAAGTAAAGAGAAATGCACGATTCTAATACAACCTTGCCTCTACCTTGGTTGATCTCTTCACTTGTATATGGACTCGTATGTATGTCGCCATGGTCTCACACATTTTATAATGTAATCTTTACAATTAATAAATAGAATATCATCAAATAAATACACCTATTTCGTATAAATGAAGAGCCTGGGTTATGTGTGATTACTCGTGTAATCACACATAACCCAGGCTCTTCATTTATACGAAACCCATATTGCGAGTACCAGAAAATACCATTTTCTATTTTTATTGCATAGGTCCGGAAAAAGAGCAAACATGTCACTTAATGATAAATGATCACTGCCGGCTTTGATCATGGCTGTGTTGCCGGAACATCAAATCAGAGAGGAATGGAGCGGAAAGGGAAAAGGTTGGAAAGGAGAGAAACGAAGTATTGAGCATCAGATCAGCTGTCGCTTCACGTCAATCCCCTGAGAGACAGTGATACCACCACGGACGAGCCTGCCCATTCAAGCTGAGCCATGATTGACAGCGAGCAACAGCGAGGCATTACCACTAATAAAATAAAAATAACAGACACTTTTCACTCGCAGTATCACAAAAAGCAAATTCTTGTGCATATCACAATATTTGCCTCAAATTCGCAACCTCTTATTCGAACCCGAGTGTAACCAACAACGCTGCGGAGTCTTTTAAAATAAAATACAGGTTATATCAATCAAAACCCGCTTCAGTTCATCGTTTGTACTACAACGGCCCGAAAATTACGTATAACCAATGACACGGCAAAAATGTTATCATCCAACCAATATGAAATAGTGAACGTGTTTGACACGATCAGCCTCGGGTTTGTGTGTAACTAGCGACGCTCTGACGTCATTACGTTTTGGAGGGAAGTTTCTGTTTAGGCTTAAAATTCTCGTTTTGGTGTAAGAAAGAGTTTTAACTAGACTTTATTTTAAAAGGAATCAGAAATTACAACGGACTATATAGAAGAAATATGGGAGCTAGTTATATTGTAAGACAAGATACGACCATCAAAGGTCTTATAATCGAGGATTAAAATTGTAAAGGTTAAGCAGAATTAGAAATAAGCCTGCTCGATGCCTTGGATGGATTGCAGCGGCGGGCCATCCGCATTGTGAATGATGCAGACGTTACGAGCAACTTAGAGTCGCTACAACTCCGGAGAGATGTCGCCTCTCTAAGCGTGTTCTACCGCCTGTATTACGGTGAGTGCTCTGAAGAATTGTTCAACTTGCTCCCCTCCTCTCCATTCCTAACCAGAACCACGCGTGCTGGCTTGCGAAGCCATAGCTTGACGGTCCACACCATCCCGGCGCAAACCAAACGGTTCTCAAATTCGTTTTTGTGCCGCACCGTCAGGCTGTGGAATTGTTTGCCGGCACACGTGTTCCCTCCTTCCTACAATCCTGGGCCCTTCCGCCGTGGTGTGAAGAGGCACCTTAGCAGGCCGGCATAATTGTTTCCATTGGCATGGGACTGCCGTCCGATGCCAATGGATACTCTGCCAGGGCGGCATTGGCACTTTCCATCAGGTGCAATGCCGCCACTATGCCAGGACAACATAAAAAAAAAACGTGGAGAATTAACTAATGTTGTAAGGATTTATAATGTTTGAAGGACTTTGGGTCAAGCAAATAAACGCTTATTCTGTATATAAATAAAATAAAACAGTTGACTCAAAGCAACATTCAATTTTATTCAGGCTTTTACGACTATCGAGCAAATAGTTGCGTGAAACACATAAAGAAACATAAAAAAGTTTTCAAAATATATTATAAAAGAAAATGCTTTTATTTTAATTTAATAACCTATTTTCGAATTAGCCAATTTAGTAATCAAATGAAATTGATGGTTTCGTTAGAAATGTTTTAGAATACTCAAACTTGTATTCGAATATTATTATAAAATGTTTTTACAAAATATTTTCGTTTTTGTTTCATTTAAGTTTTGATTGTATTGCAAGCTGGTGGAGGATTCTTAAAAGCCTCACATACGTCCTTTTTAAAATATTTATAAGAACTCGTTTTATTATTGACCAGTTTGTGTGGAACACCCACGTAGTGTGCTAAATGACTTAAGTCGCCAAAGTGGAGTAATAGTTTATTCCCTTTGTCGCTTTTCGCGCATTCCTTTATTGCATCAGAGTCGACGTTCATAGTTTCACCACACTGAAACATAAAAGGTTTTTTATTGCAGTAATTGGCGAAATGCATGCCATTCGCCTGATAGTCAGCGTTGTGACCGCTTATGGACGAAAGCAATACCAAACAACACCATAAATTACAAAAACAATTCTTGGAATTCCACTGCGCTCACCATCCTGAGGCATAAGATGTTAAGTCTCAATATGTCCAGTAGTTATTCTGGCTTCAATGTCCTTAAATACGAAACACAACAGTTCATTTAAACTGATGTTTGGCGAAAGAAAAAGACATTGCGCTGGTACCTACTCGGGTGAACTCTCACATATGAGAGACCTACCATCAGTTTTATTGCTATGAATGGCGAAACGAGCATTTCATTCGCTTGAAGTGGACGGTAGCAAAATAATACAATATCATACCATGAATTGCAAAGCAATTCTAAAATGATGACAACATCCGTATACACCTAGGCTGGATTAATTATATAAACAGGACTGCACTCCATTACCATCAGAACCACAGCACTTTAACAGTCAAGTAAAAGGAACAAAAAGGGAATCAAACCGCAGTAGCGCCGGCGTCATCAGAGCCCTCTCTCATCAGGCAACAAGCGAAGAGCGCTGACTTCGTTTCGTTCTGCAATATATCGATGCCGCACGCGTGCAGTTTGTTCCCGTAGCATTCTTCTTCGCCGTGCTCGCAGGTGACCACCTTCTGGCCATCTTGTTCTGTAGTCTGTCAATGATGATGTGTCTGTATCAGCCCATTTACGTCCCACTGCAGGGCACGGGCCTCCTCTACAATCGAGAGTACGATTGAGAGTGGTTAGGCCATAAAGTCCACCACGCTGGCCTAGTGCAGGTTGGCGGACTTACATACCATAGACATTTTATAAATCGCTATGGTATGCAGGTTTCCTCACGATGTTTTCCTTCGCCGTTTTAGTTCGTGGTGATTGACTATCAATACATACATGACTCCGAAAAGTCAGAGGTGTGCCCTGGGATTCGAACCCGCGACCACCGTGAATGTGATGATGTGTCACTAGATAGATGTTGCATCTTTTTCTTTTTGTCACTATCTATTTATTTCTTCGGCCACAGGAAGTCCGCTACTGAACAAGTGCCTCCCCCGAGGATAATTATTTTCTCAGAACTTAATTTGGCTACAGATGATTATCTGATTACTCATCATGGGGATTTTTCATCAGGAACCACGAAAGATTTTTTGGTCTTACAAACACCCAAACCTGAGATAAATATTTGTGAGCAACACAAATCGTTCTCTTGGTGCGGGGATCGAATCCGCGGCCTCTCGTTTCACAGACGGCCTCTTACTGCCTGCGCCACGGAGGCTGTCTAAGTGTTAGTTTTATATTAATAAATGCAATTTCATTAGATTTAATAATTTAACAATTAGCATCTATAACTCAACTTCTGTGGAAAATATAGTGGTGTAGATTAACTAACCTTCGCATTCCCATACGGATACAGGTTAAGAATTAAATATTCAGCCATAGACTGCACCACTGGCTCGAGGCAGTCAGTAAGGAAATGGACGCAACACGAGCACATAGCCTCGTAGTATAATGATATATTCACTTTCTCTACCTCCATGATTGTTCCTTCGTGTGCCTGAAACTCAAACAATTCAATAAAATGATTTTTAAGGATCTATTCATTTTTTGATTGCGATGAATAACGAGACTAACATGCCGTTTGCCTGATGGTCAGCGATACGACCGCTCATGAACTATAGCAAAACCAAACAACATGTTGAACTACAAAGTAAAGCTTAGCATTCCATTGCGCTCACCATTCTGAGACATAAGATGTTAAGTCTCAATGTGATTAGTAGTTAATCTGGCTACAATATCCTTCAAACCGCAACACAACAGTGCATTTACACTGCTGTTTAGCGGGAGAAATTGGTACCTATCCAGGCGGCCTCTCACGTACTAGAGACCTTCCAACAGCAGGTGGTACCCTTATACGTACCTGTATATAAAATCATAAAAAAAGAAACTAACAGTCTCACGGGCTTGTTTTTTTTTTTTTTTTTTATAATGGCCTGGCATAGTGGCGGCATTGCACCTGATGGAAAGTGCCAATGCCGCCCAGGCAGAGTATCCATTGGCATCGGACGGCAGTCCCATGCCAATGGAAACAATTATGCCGGCCTGCTTAGGTGCCTCTTCACACCACGGCGGAAGGACCCAGGATTGTAGGAAGGAGGGAACACGTGCGCCGGCAAACAATTCCACAGCCTGACGGTGCGGCACAGAAACGAATTTGAGAACCGTTTGGTTCGCGCCGGGATGGTGTGGACCGTCAAGCTATGGCTTCGCAAGCCAGCACGCGCGGTTCTGGTTAGGAATGGAGAGGAGGGGAGCAAGTTGAACAATTCCTCAGAGCACTCACCGTGATACAGGCGGTAGAACACGCTTAGAGAGGCGACATCTCTCCGGAGTTGTAGCGACTCCAAGTTGCTCGTAACGTCTGCATCATTCACAATGCGGATGGCCCGCCGCTGCAATCCATCCAAGGCATCGAGCAGGTACTGGGCGGATCCATCCCAAAGGTGCGAGCAGTACTCCATACCCGGCCGGACCTGCGCTTTATATAAGCGGCAAAGCTGACCGGGCGTGAAAAACCGACGCACCCTGTTCAGGACTCCAACCCTGCGTGAAGTGGCAGATATTACGCCCTCAATGTGATTCCTTGGATTGAGATCACAGCGGATATCCACACCAAGGATACACAGGTCATTCCGCACTGAGAGGGGAGTACCCTGAAGAATGGGGAGGGGAGAGAACGGGGATTTTTTGCACGTGAACGCACACACCTGGGTTTTCTTGGCATTGAACTCAACCATATTCCTGGAACCCCACGTAGAAATGAGATCCAAGGTCCGGTTGAGCTCAATGACAAGATCTTCGCGTCCCTTCACAGTTTCGACACGGCAACCTGGAGGCCCGCAGTGGTATCGCCCATGAACCGTGCTGTCATCTGCATAGCAATGAATGTTGCCAAGCGACAACATGTCATTGATATGCAGAATAAACAAGGTGGGCGACAGCACCGAGCCCTGAGGAACTCCGGCATTTACCGACATGAGCGCCGAAGCGTGTCCGTCTACGACTACACGTATTCTACGCCCATGCATAAAGCCGGAAATCCACGAACACAGGTTGTGTTAATCAATTGATAAATCTGTGTTTAACAAACATAAATACAAACATACTATAACAAAAATAATAGTCCACACTAAGATCGAATCTCGTGTCATGGGTATCAAGAACCACCAGACTTTTAGTCTCACCACATCCAGACTGTTTTTGTGTGCCATTTAGAAATAACTATAACTGTATGGCACGCGCCTCTAATAAAATCGAGAATACGATTCAAAATTGTAAGAATTTACAGAAATGCTTCATAATATTACGAGTAGTATAATTCTTCAAAGGCATGAACAAAATAAATAAACACATTGCAAAAATAATATTATGCGTACTTACCTTTGAAATCGAATAAGCATAATATGGGTCATTGGGTTGTAGCATAGCATCAAAGTCTAACTCGTTGTTTACACCTAGAAAGGTAGAATTATTTCTTAGGTACACATATTCATACATAAACTCGAGCCTTTTTCCAGAAGGTTAGCCAGAGGTACCAGGACACTCATATTCCACCATGTACGTTCGGTCTCATAATGTGATAGGGGACAAGCCTACCGCCATATTGGGCGCAAATTTATGACTCCGGGAGCGGGAAGGAAAAAGGATAGGGATAAGGAAATGGTATTGGTATCCGGAAATCTCACACACCGAACGAAACCTGACAACAAAGCTGTCACTTCACGTCGATCTCCTGTGAAACAGTGGTACCGCCCCGGACGAGCCATGACTAACAAACATACCGAGTCATGACTAACAAAAGCATAGCTCTACGGATTTTAAACTTACTTACCTTCGCAATCAATGAACGAACAAAGTAAGAAAATAGATGAAAGGCATTTTAAAAGAAACATTATTTTATAGAATAAAGAACTTATCGCTCAATTTGCCACCAAGAATAGTTGCCGTAGATTATACAAAGGTAACATGTCATGGTTAACATGTCGATAATTTTCTTTATATACTACATTGATAAGTAATATCATAAGTAATGTTTAAAGGCATGCTTGCTATTTATGTTAAAATACGCGTACTATGCAAATTAATAAAATATATTAATAAAATGGGTAGTGAAAATTTTTATGAATAGTGTCTATGATAACGTATTCTATTAAAATACAAATAAAGATTGTGGGGTTAAGTGACAGAGAGTTGTCTATATTATGATATTACAACTGAAAATATTTAGTCTACCACGCTGCACTATAGGCCTAGTACGAGCTGGCGGACTGTAAATTAAAGCGATTTAAATTAAATGTCAATTAAAGCGATATATATAGCGATTAAAAGTCCAAGTTTCATAACTACTGTGTACGATGGCTCGTGTTTGATCGATAAAATATTATCGATAGTTGTGAAGTATAAAATCACTTGCAGGAAAATTGGATTATCAGTAATTTTATGCACTCAGTTCTAAGCCCGGCGATAAGTTTGACATCAGATTGTTTATGATTGGTAATTATATAGTTTTAAATTTTATGAAATGAAATAATAAATGATTCGATTGGTTCCGAAATCGATATCTGGGGAACCCTTCGTTTTCAAAATTTTTGGTCGCTATTTTGAAGTTTTTAGCTATTGGTCGGATTGTTTTCTTTTTTAATACAATGAGTAGCTAGACGAGCATGCATGACTTCACTTCACGCCTTTTCGCAGACGGGGTAAGCAGAGGTGCAACCAGGATACCCGGTTTGTCATTTATTCGTCCCATGTTGTGATAGGTAGCCTATCGCCATATCGATCACAAATTCCTGCCTCAAATATCAGCTCGGCTGATAATGAATACGAAAATCCAATATCACTTTGCCCGACCTGGGATTCAAACCCAAGCTTTGCAATCATACCGTAGTATAACTGAGCCACCAAGGCAGTCACCTCGCTTTATTTGTTTTTATCATATTAGTGTTTAGTAAAAATACAATCCTTCCGTGCGGAGCCGGACCTGCCGATATTCAGTATATTATAATAGTCGCTTCTCGCTGCTTCTATAACGTCTTTTAAACTATGCTACCAATTTTAAAGAAATTTTTATCAACAGATACAGTCATTTAAAAGAAAGGTATATACGTGAAGTTTATTAGTATTATTGCACCGAATTGCACCATTACCATCGTAACAAAGTAAGAAATTCAAATTTTGTATTTTAACGAGATATCAAGATAACGCATTATTTGTATATATGAAACACTAGGAATTTCAGTCGTGGGGTGGAGTAAAAGAATATCTCCACCCAGGCGAAGCTGAACCGGGCTGCTGCAGTATATTTATACAATAAACATACTATTCGAAAATAATAAGCCAATGTGAACAAAGAAAAAGAAATCAATAATATTCTATACTAGCGGCCCGACCCAGCTTCGCCTGGGTGCATATATTTTTTGATTCCACTCCACACCAAATACATGTTGTTTTTCGTATAAACTCTTGTATGCCTAAACTTGACGTAGCTATCCTACTGTCCGGCTCAATCCCGTCTCATCCGCCTGTTCAGTCTCTTCCCAACCTGTCCCGTCCCTTCTCTTTATTATCCATCCCGTTTTATAACGTGCATTTACATTTCGTCCTAACAAATCTGACAACTATCCCAGCCCTCTCCCATACCTTCCATTCTATTTTACTTTATGTCCCTTCTCTCCATATACATCCATATACATATACATATAAAGATTGCCTTATGAAATTTTGACATTAAAAGCTTAAGCGTTTTATATTGTCCATCCAATATTCATTCCCTTATTTCAGCACCAAAATGCTGTTTTTCCAAAAAATATTGCACGTCATTACTTTTTGTTAGTAATAAAGAGTTAAAATATAAAATTTCATAGACATAACTTCAGTCGTTTTGATTTTCTTAGACATAACATTTCAACCATTTTTTTACCCCATTTATTTATAATATAACCTATCTCACTCCGATACGATGTACATTTCTATCAGTGAAATATAGCGAATGAAAGGCCTCCACCAACGCCAGCGTGTAAACGGAGTGTTTGGCTCGGCTGGTCTTATGTTTTATTTTATATTAATTTTACTTTTTTAAATTGAGGACCTCCAAGGAAGAATACACGACATAAACTCATTTGCAAAAAAAACGGGCACCTAAGCAATGAACCATTTCAAATGTTACTATTGATTTGTTTGATAATTAAAGGTAGTTTTACTTTCACAAATTTGTAAATTAATAAGCAAATAATCGTTTTCGTCAGTATTATCATAAAATTTTGATAAAATTTATGGGTTTTAATGCTAAAGTTCACTAGTAGTGTATGCTCGCTAGTAGTGCATATGCTCGTGAAGTAAAAGTTAACAAAGATTTTTGTTTGTTTTTTCTTTAATAAAGTAAAAGCAGTATAGAGTGTGACCCCCTCTAGCTGAAATCACAGCTTGAATTCGTCTGGGTATGCTAGCGAGGATATCCCGGATACTTGCTTGCGGAATACGTTCCCACTCCGCGGTAATCACATTCTTCAGCTCTCTGATGGTCTGCGGAGCCGGTTGTACTGATCTCACGCGTCGTTTCAAAACGTCCCAGACATGCTCTATAGGATTGAGCCTGGTTCTGGAAGAAAACTATGTACCCAACCACGGGATGATCGTTTTCTTGTGAGTCGCGCATTGAGAAATCGCAAGTCTTCGTATGTGGACCTTAAGAACAACCTCGAAGAAGTAAGAAATGTGCATATTAGTCTATGGACGGTCAGGAGGAGGCTTTTCGCGGCCAATATACGCAGTCATCGCCCAGCCCGCGGCCCTAAGTTACTCCGTGAGCACAGAGTTGCCAGGCTTAGGTTTGCTCGAAATTGTGAGTCATGGACTCAAGAAGACTGGAATAGGGTATTGTTCTCCGATGAAGCCAGGATATCTCTGTTCGGTGAAGATCGACGTCGGCGAGTGCTACGAAGACGAGGAGAACACTTTGCAGAGGCTTGTTTTGAAGAAATCAAACCTTATGGTGGGGCTCTGTTATGTTTTGGGCAGGAATAAATTCAATGGATCGTCCAGAGTTAGTCTTCATTGAAAACGGCTCACTGACTGGACATCGAAACATAACGGAAGTTCTAATTCCTCATGCACAACCCGCGTTGGCCGCTTTAGGCGAAGACTCAATTTTTATGGACGACAACGCTCGCGCCCACCGGTTTGGCGATGTGGAAGCGTATGTGCAAGAGGTCGGCATTCGTCGTTTGGATTGGCCAGCTCGAAGTCCCGACCTCAATCCTATAGAGCATGTCTGGGACGTTCTGAAACAATGCGTGAGATCAGTAGAACCGGCTCCGCAGACCACCAGAGAGCTGAAGAATGTGATTACCGCGGAGTGGGAACGTATTCCGCAAGCAAGTATCCGGGATATCGTCGCTAGCATACCCAGACGAATTCAAGCTGTGATTTCAGCTAGAGGGGGTCACACTCTATACTGCTTTTACTTTATTAAAGAAAAAACAAACAAAAATCTTTGTTAACTTTTACTTCACGAGCATATGCACTACTAGCGAGCATACACTACTAGTGAACTTTAGCATTAAAACCCATAAATTTTATCAAAATTTTATGATAATACTGACGAAAACGATTATTTGCTTATTAATTTACAAAATTGTGAAAGTAAAACTACCAATAATTATCAAACAAACCAATAGTAACATTTGAAATGGTTCATTGCTTAGGTGCCCGTTTTTTTTGCAAATGAGTTTATAATGAAGACAATGGTATAGCATTGTTGTGGTTTACATTTCCGCGTTATCTTCAATTATAGGAGACCACAGGATGCAAATTTAAATAATTATACAATGACAAAATATATTTAAAATAATTAAGACTGAATTTAAAATTAAGTGATGAATTTAAATTCAAATTAAGTAATAAATAATAAAGTAATTTTAAAAGTGATCAAATTGAATATAACATAATGGAGAAAGAATATAACATAATGGAGAAAGTAATTAATTAAGTTTATCATTTTTCATGTTTTTCATAGTTAATAGCTTGGAGTTGGTAGACGTTGGCCCAGCTTCAGCCAACATGTAAATCCACCATTACGTGTGAACATTATTTATTTCATTGTCCTATATGGTTGAGCGAAGGTATGACACGTGCGCTCGGCGCAGCATGTCTGATCGCGTTGGTGTGCTGACAGCTGTGTGCGTACATGTACTTTATGCCTCGTACCGCGCGGACATTAACAAGTATTTATAATTATACCTATAATATTATTGGTTTTTTTTTCTCCTCGTTCAGCGCCACGCGGCACTACGATACACATGCACATTCACAACCACAGCCACACACCCACACATAATACACAAAGTTGTTGTTCTTTGTTTACTTACTCGTAATATTTATCGTTGTCTAAGTTTGAATATATATATTATTTTTGATTCTATTCAATCTGAATACTATTTTTTTTCTTTGTTTAGTCATATATATATTTTTTTCTTTGTTTAGTCCTCCTTAAGGTTATTGTGTCATTTGTTTAGTATTAGTATTCATTGTAGTTTTAGTATTAATTGTATTATTAACGACTGAACGTCCGCACGTCATTAAGGTCTCTCATCGAAAATCAGCGTTGCAGTGCTGCTTAAGTGGTGCTGCAGCATACTAGCTGAATGAGAGCTACCTTTGCTGGCGCAATATTTATTTGTTTGTATTTTACCTTAACTGTTTTTTGTCAACTCCTCTGTTATTTACTGTGCCAGCAATAAATATTCTTTCTTTCTTTCTTTCTTTCATATTAATGTAGCTTGATATATTCTCCTTAGTTTATACAAAATAAATTTCTGAACGCATGCATAAACAATTATAGAGCCACAAAGTTATCTGGCCCGGTGGCCAAAACTGGAAACAAAGACGTCATTTGAAATTGTCAATCTAGCTGCCAGTCGCTGACATATCCGCCATTGGTTGTTTACTCAATGTATTTATTTTTCCTGCATTATTTAAAACTAGCGAAAAATGCCGAAAGCTTTAAAAAGTGATGCTAGGAACATTATACTTCAGGTATTAAATTTTACGTAGGATGAAAAGCGTCTTCCGACATCAATAATACCCTTCGAAAAATTGTATTAACGCGTAGCTGCCACCAAAGGTTTGTGTTGTCAGCTTTATAAAATAAATTCCACGAAAACAGAATTATGTACGTACTAGTAGAATATAATATGTAAGTACATATCATAAACTAAAATGTATCTTACTCGTCTCATTTTACGTTACGTGCGTGGTGGCCTGTTGGTAAATGGACCAGACGCGGCAGCCAACTTGTTCACGCTTGTTGCGGGTTGGAATCTCAGGTCACACTTCTGACTTTTCGGAGCCATGCTTGTATTGATAAAAACGCGCTATAACGGTGAAGGAAAACATCGTGAGGAAACCTGCATACCATAGCGATTTATTAGAATTTCTATGGTATGTAAGTCCACCAACCCGCATGAGGCCAGCGTGGTCTATATGGCCTGTGATATGGCCTAACCCCCCGCAATCGTACTCTCGATTGTGGAGGAGAATACAGATACACTTTTTTAAGGGTTTTGGGGAGCGATTTGTTAGAAATCGTGTGAAGGAAAAATAATATGCAGATGAAACTGGTCATTTTCTCGACACTATTGATCGGATTGAAAAATCTTACTTTACCCCATTTATTGCAATATCTATTTTTAATGGCAACACCAAATTCGATTACAGCGACTCTCTCACCGGGTCAGATAACTTTGTGGCTCTATACAAATAATTAAAATGTCAATCCATTTTCACTACTGTCAATATTTTACATCTTTAAAATCTAAAATACGCCATCAATCGAATATTGTGGATATATGTTTTCGATTCGAAACCTTTATTTAAATACGTTCTTTAATTTGAGGGAAGAGTTTACCATATCCACAGGGTGAAAATTAAATGACAGTTACAAACCCATGAACATTTTGTATGGGAAAATCACGCACATTGCTTTGATAGATATAATTGTATTAGAACTTTGTATAGCGGTAATAAAGTGCAAATTGACTCTTTGACGTTAGGAACATATCTACATTGTTAAAACAACAGTGATTGCTTGTAATTTAATATGAACTTTATACAATAGCAATAAAGCTCAAATTGACTCTACGTTTTAGTTAGAAAACGTTTGTATGGGAAAAAGAAAATAGGCTGTTTTTAGGGTTTTTCCGGCAATTATTCGAAATTTTCTCGCCGTAAGAGCCATCCTTGGACTTCCACAAACATTTTAAAAAAATAATTATTGAAATCGGTTCAGCCGTTCACACGTGATGCCGTGACAACGCGAAACGGGTTTCATTTTTATATATATAGATTGACTGCTGGAAATGATTGAATTTCACGTGTGATTATTATTATTACACGTGCATATAATTTGAATACAAAAAAAACTTGCGACAAAAAATGAAACTAAATCATAACTTTATTTTCAAGTTGTTTCCATCACATCACTGTCGATATCTTAACGGGAAGCCTATGTTCACTAGTGGACTTCATATGGCTAAGGGAGAGCAAAAAAAGCATGTTATGAGATCAAACATAATGATTATGGTTACATAAGTGAAAGTACACTTTAGACTGCTCTCTCTGTTTTTCCTTTCTTATGTCCATGTTATATTCGATAAGAGATTGCCTCGATTTATACGACTGTCATTTATATTTTTATGTAAAATATTCGTTTAATTTAAGCTTTATTTATTATACAAAAAATAATAAAATAAATACATAATAACATAGTAAATATGTATATCCCAGAGTGATAGAGTCACACTGTTATTCCAAGGTGGTAGAGTCACACTGTTGTCAGTCATAAGTCAGTATGAATGGGCAGGCTCATCCGGGGCGGTACCATTGTTCCATAGGAGCAGCAAAACCAACAACTTCTTGAATTACAAAGCAATGCTTGGCATTCCACTGCGCTCGCCATACTGAGACATAAAATATTAAGTCTTAATATAGCCTTTAGTTAGTCTGGTTACAATGTACTTCAAACCGAAACACAACAGTGCATTTACACTACTATTTGGCGGGAGAAATATATAGTAGACAGTCGTTTCAAGATCTAAGCATAAATAGGAACAGACAGACGGAAACAACTTTATACTACGTAGTGATATGTAATAACCGATCACATATTTATTTATGCATTAGTAAATTACCAAATTATTTTATCACACATAATGAACACCAAAACTAACATAAAATTTGCTTATCTACAGCATAATTTCCGGAAAAGTCTTTTCCTCTTCCAACATAATTTAAGAAACACGTTAAGAGATGGCGCCTCAGTCGAATTAGATCGCGGTATGGTTTCGTTCACATCGACTTGATATAAGCCGGACCACCCTCAATACCCGGTACCAGGCTTAGTATTTGACCGTTCGGTCAATAACTTAAGGATAGGGACACTTTACAGAAACATGTATTTCTGGAAATAACTGCAAATGA
This sequence comes from Hyles vespertilio, assembly GCA_009982885.2. NCBI lineage: Eukaryota > Metazoa > Arthropoda > Insecta > Lepidoptera > Sphingidae > Hyles > Hyles vespertilio. The sequence continues at coordinate 22,814,982 of CM042807.1, forward strand.
GATCGCAATATTGCAATCGCAGAAAGTATTTTTTTTGAGAGCCACTACGCTAATCGCGTTTGGGGGCTTTCGTGATTGTACGACAACTAGCGCCATATCGGGAGTGGCGGATAAATTGGGCATTAGGCATCATAAGTCATTAGCATCCAAGCTTACATGCTACGTAACTAGTGTTGAGTAGGACATGACTTGAAAAAGAGTTTGTAAGAGTAGCCTCATTTTTGTACTGAGCCAGTACAATGTCCCACTTCAATTGAAGTGAGGCGTACCGAAACTTATTTGTGTGTCATAACTTTGCCTCACGGCTCACGCCAATGATATGACATTACAGACCAAATAGTACACCAAATATGAAGTAGTACACATTAAAAAGTTGAGCCGCTCTTACATTTTGACGTCATGTACGGGACAAATGTACTGCCTCTTGTATGTCCTTCTCAACACTACTTGAAAAAGAGTTTGTAAGAGTAGCCTCAATTTTGGACTGAGCCAGTACAATGTCCCACTTCAATTGAAGTGAGGCGTACTGATGCTTATTTGTGTGTCATAACTTTGCCTCACGGCTCACGCCAATGAAATGACATTACAGACCAAGTAGTACACCAAATATGAAGTAGTACACATTAAAAAGTTGAGCCGCTCTTACATTTTGACGTCATGTACGGGACAAATGTACTGCCTCTTGTATGTCCTTCTCAACACTACTTGAAAAACAGTTTGTAAGAGTAGCCTCATTTTTGGACTGAGCCAGTACAATGTCCCACTTCAATTGAAGTGAGGCGTACTGATGCTTATTTGTGTGTCATAACTTTGCCTCACGGCTCACGCCAATGAAATGACATTACAGACCAAGTAGTACACCAAATATGAAGTGTACACATTAAAAAGTTGAGCCGCTCTTACATTTTGACGTCATGTACTGGACAAATGTACTGCCTCTTGTATGTCCTACTCAACACTATACGTAACTTAATGTCAAGGTTCTTTAAATGCTTGGTACAAACTTTTTAGCTTTTTCCTGAACTCTACCACTATCAAATGCATTAAATAAAAAACCTAGAGTTGTAACAAACTCTAGTTACTATTTTGTTGTGTTTACTAGTAAATATAAAGTTTTATAAACGTTTCTAAAATTAAAACTCTACTATCTGTGAATGCCTTATATACCTTTTTGTTATTGATGCTATATATTTATATTTTATCCATTACAGGCTACCGCGTTTTACTGTATTGTTGGAATACCAATTTTACGAATATTATTTATTGTTGGTTGTATTTATGTAATTGTAATCAAAATTAATATCAGTCGTATATATCTATACGTACTATATATACGTCTTTAACCACAGAAACTCCATTGCTGACGAGAGTGCCTCTAGAGGCATCCCTCAATAATGTCCACAGCGGTCCATCGAGCCTGCATCCATCTACAAATTATAATTACCAACCAATAAACACTACAAAGTTGCAGGAAGTCACCGAATGCAGGCCACTTTCAATAAGTCATAGTGGAGATCCTTGACGGAGGCCAATGTTCAGCAGTAGACCCCATGTGGCTGAAGAGTGTGTGAGTGAGAGAACCACAACAAATTGCCACAGTTTTACAACATTTACTGGTGGTAGGCCCCTCATATGTAAGAGGTAGGTACCACCGCAATGTCTATTTCTCCCACAACAGCAGTGAATGCACTGTTGTGTTTTGGTTTGAAAGAAATTGTAGCCAGCGTAACTACTTGACATATTGAGACTTAACAACTTATTTCTTAAGATGGGAAGGGCAGTGGAATGGCAAGCATTGCTTTGTAATCTATTATGTTGTGTTGGTTCTCGACCGCTCATGGGGTCGTATCCCTGACCATAGCACCAAGCGAATGGAATGCTCGTCTCGCCAATTATTACAATAAAAACATTACAAACAGTTTCAGTCAGTAGTTCATCTGTAGAAGACTGTTACCATCTGAAGCTGTAGAGAGCAGATCACGACGGCCTCATAAAAGCGTTTCATTTTCTCAACTGTTACTCTTGCTGATTGACGCATTAAAACTTTTGTTGTGTTTTAGAAGTAGGAACTTGAACTCTTTTAGTTTAGCTGGAAAGCGAAATTATTCAAGTTTAGCTTCTAATTTATTTCTTTATAAGATGAAGGATAAAGGTATTGGGGGGTTTGGTTTGGGTTGGGGGTTGCTTCAGAAATAAAGAACATTTAGGTGAAAAAATTACCCCTTGTATCTGAAGTGAAAAAGTGTGGTTGTGAGGGTAGTAGTCTTAAACGGCCTTATTCATAGGCAGTTTTAAAACATATTTAAGTTATCACGTGTTTTATCCCCTTCCAACCACTTTTCAATTCTTTTTGAGTGAAAAAAAAAAACATTTGATAGTTACAATAGATTTTAAAACTGTCTTTGAATTCGGTCGAAGTGATTAATAGCTATATTTTGTATTTTAACTTCGTATCAGTTATGTTACAATATGTTAATATAAAAGAAAATTATTCAGGATATACATTGACTTGTAGTGGACCCAGGCAACAAATCATCACGAATGACAATAAAATATGAGCCAAAACTGTATCTACCTTCATTACCATAAAAATATTGCTCGCACATTTCACCACAATAAATAACCTCAATTTCCTCACCTGTAAACAAAACAATAACAATCAAAAATTATTCAACGCAGAGCGATAAATCTAAAACAAGTATCGAAATCCGATGGCGAATCAACCGTCCCGCGCGCGTCAAAATAAATACGTAACAGCGCCATCTATCTGCGTCAATGTGAAACTACATTTGTCAAACGATATCGCTCGACGGAGGATACATTATACGACCTCGGGTCATTTAGGCAGATAACTCACAGATTTATGTGTAGTGATTTTTAACCCTTTACACCGCATGCGGCGACTGAGTTACTGATAAATGACATGTTTCGGCAATGGGAGCGTATTCAGCGGAGACGAGGGTCAGCTGGGCCTCGCCGACCTACGTCAACACACAATTGTCAACATCCTGTTACTGTTTGGATATTAAGAAATCGAATGGCATGTCAGTAACATTGTAAGGTTCTTTTTGTAGTTTTTAGTTCGAAGTTTGTCGGAGTTAAATTGCTCTACAATTTAAATATATTTATTGATTTTGTGTCACATCTTTATCAGAACAGTAATAGCATAGGTTATATGTTAATTTCCAAATATATTAATCAGATAGCATTTATTAATATTGTTTAAAAATGCAAATTGTTCTTCAATATGCATTTAATAATCTTGCTCGAGCTTTACATATACCAGTAAGGTTTAAAAAATCCTATACACATGCAAAGCATTAAATAGATATACAAAACAGTGTATTCAGTGAGCATCATTCATTTTTTATACACTAGCACAATGAAATGGCAATAATGCATTTGCTCTTTTTGTCTTTATTGCAGCTGATGGAGAGAGCACTGCTTCATATTAAATTATAAAAATTGACCCATTGACGTTAGACTTGTCGGAACTACATGGATATAAATAGGCTGAATCCAAATCGCGACTTACTAGCACGGGTCACTAAAGCTAGTTTTCCAAGTTTACTTTGAACCAAAAAGTTTACTTTTTTTTATTGCTGTGAATAGCAAGCATGCCAGTCGCCTGATATTTAACGATATGATCACTCATGAATAGTTACAATTACAAAACCAAACAACACACCAATAATTGGCATTCCACTGCACATGCCGTTCTGAGACTAACGTTAAATTAACTGACGTTAAGTCTCAACATGTCCAGTAGTTACTCTGGGCTCTGGCCACAAAGTCCTATAAACTGGAACTCAATAGTGCATTTACACAGCTTCTTGTCGGGAGAAATAGACATTTTGGTAATACCTTCCAAGGTGGCCTCTCACATATCAGACACCTACCTACCACCTCAATGAACTCCAATGTACAATTAATCAAATCAAGTAAATTCTAAGCTTTTGTCTCCCACACATCCACTAACTCCGCACCTGTCATTATTCTAAACGGTACAACACGCGGGTTTTTATCATTATTGTGCGACAGCCGGTATCGTGCGCAATTGCTCAGTTTTGATAGATCGCGCGACTGTGCGTGGGAATCAAGTTGACGGACCGTTTCATACCAGTTATAGTAACTGTACTATTGTTGAACATGCATACACATACACCCAACAGTCACATACATAGTCCTGTATTCCAATTATATTGTATTTCCAACTCCTCCTATTAATTTAAATTTCTGATTGATTTCGTTGCGGGTTAAAGACAAGTTAGACATTCCTGGAGACTCGCCGAGCTTCAATGCTCGGTATTATTACATTGCGTGCCACTGTTGATCCTGGCTTACAGGAGTTGCAGTGGTGGGTGTGAGGGCGGGACAGTCTCTATACATAGTGCTGACCCCACACTAAGATCGAGTTTGTGTCGTAGGTATCAGGAACTACGAGAGACTTTTCGGTCTCACAAACACCCAGACCCGAAACAAATACCTGTGATTCACACAAATATTTGTTCCGATGCGGGGATCGAACCTGCGGCCTCTCGTTTCACAGCTGGCGTCTAACCAACAGCGCCACGGAGGCTGTCAAAAGACAGAGGCTGTTGGAGACGATGTTTGGCGTGATATATCATTAAGCAGATGACCTAAAACAGATTAAATTGATTGGCACTTCTTTTTCATCTACTTATATGCCTGTGGAATTAGGTTTCTGCAACTGCATTTCCAGACCAATATGAATTTGTAAATCCAACAACTCACATGAGGCCAGCGTGGACTTTATAGCCTAACCACTCTCAATCGTTGTCTAGATTGTAGAGTGGGCCCGTGCGCTGTAGTGAGACGTATATCAGCTGATACAGATACAGATTTCATGAATTAGGAACCTTCGAGAAAAAAATCTACATATTCCTAGTCATAAATGCATTTAAATATCCTTTGCCTTTATGTGCATGGCCAGTGATGACGTTGACTTAATAGAGGTCCGATACGCGTTGATCTTCCATTGTATAGAACTGTGTTTGTTACAGCGACCTTATGGAACAAAGTTATAATTTCCAGATAGTCCTTGGTTTTAAATTTAAATGAATTAAGTGTGAGTATGAGTCTATTTATTAAGAGGCTGTTCAATGGGAAGCCGTGATATAAGAGAATATTTTGCTTACAATATTACTTTCCTAGTACTGTAAAATCTATCATTAATGGATGTGGGGTTATAATAATTAAATATGAGCCGAAACTTCTTATAATATTGAGAAGTCTTTTACCCATCCGAATATACAGGTTAAATCTGCGACTTCAGACTGCGATCATTTTTTTTTGCAATGTTTTAAATATCATCGTGTTTCCATTGTAAATCCATAGGTTTTGCTTAAATAATAATTTAAACCTTTGCACACCATAACGTCTACAAAAATAAAAGGTTTAAAGTTATTATTTTTGGGAAAAAACTATTATTTACCTCAAAATACGACGATAAGGAATAATGACAAAAAATATTCAGTGCTTCTTTTTGTAACATTTTTAGTTGTATTGTGTCTGGAGTCATTGAACCTACCACCTGGTTTAATTTTCTTCGCAGACTTGACATACCCTGTACCTGAGACTGTCCCACCCTCACACCCACCACTGTAACTCCTGTGAGCCAGGATCAACAGTGGCACGCAATGTAATGACACCGAGCATTGAAGCTCGGCGAGTCTCCGGGAATGTCTAACTTGTCTTTAACCCGCAACGAAATTAATCAGAAAGTGAAATTAATAGGAGGAGTTGGAAATAAATTATTGTCCACTTCCCTCCGTGCAAAGCGGGCGACAAAACAATGAACTAAACAGGTAAATAACCTCGTAAAAAGACTTTTACAGCCGGAGAAGCCAGCTGTAAAGCACCACGGATCACATCATCACTACATTTAAATGGGACCTATTATGTGAGCTTTTAGACTTGATTCCAATAATAAGTATGGCAAAAACGCCGGAAAGCACGGAAGTTCTTCCTAGTCTCTACAAGGTCCATGTAGTATACGACTCCAGATGATATCTGCATACTATCCAGCATAGTTTTACGCTCATTCTGCCAAAGACTACACTCCCAAAGTATATGATGCGCGGACTGCTCATACTCGCAATTAGGTGTTGAACATGGGCATGCAGGCGATTCAACAAGCTTAAAAGAGTAAAGTTTAGACCTAAAGTTACCATGGCCCGTGAGAAACTGTGATACGCAATAATCAACATCCAACCAAGTCTTTGTCAAACGGTCACGAACGCAAGGAAAATATTGATATAGATGTCGTCCCTTCAAAGATACCTCCCATCTATACTATACCCTGTACCTATACGATAGAAGCTCAGAAACTCATCATTTTAAACAAAACATAATGACTCACACACCCAACAATCGTGAACAGTTGCGTGACGCGCTGACGTCACCCCGTCTTGGGGGTGAAAAATACAGCGCCCCCTGGGAACGATAAATAGGACAAGTTTATTGCAGACACTGTGTTTTGAACTGTACCGATAAAACTATTAGACGTGGGGTCTTTTACGGCAAGTCTTACGCTCTATTTTGTTCGGGTGTTTAAGCTGATATTTCATGGGAATTACTATATGAGTTGTGCAGTCAATAGCTGAATAAAATGCAAGGTATAAATTATTGATAGGATTTGGTAAATACTAGAAAGAAATTTTAGGTTTTCTTTTGAAATGTGACTCAGACTGGTGGTTTTTCATATGTGAGAGTCCGTCTGAGTAAGTACCAACGCAATGTGTATTTCTCGCCCCAAACAGCAACTTAAATGTTCTGTTATGTTTCGGTTTGAAGGACGTAGTCAGAGAAACTTTACATAATATTATGTCTCGGGATGGCAAGCGCAGTGGAATGCCAAACACTGCCTTGATATTCATGGTGTTTTTTAGTTAAAGTCTATTCATAGTATCGGTAAAATATATATATGAATTATATTGGACTACGTGTTGATTTATCAATTTTTTTTTTTTTATAATGGCCTGGCATTGTGGCGGCATTGCACCTGCTGGAAAGTGCCAATGCCGCCCAGGCAGAGTATCCATTGGCATCGGACGGCAGTCCCATGCCAATGGAAACAATTATGCCGGCCTGCTAAGGTGCCTCTTCACACCACGGCGGAAGGACCCAGGATTGTAGGAAGGAGGGAATACGTGCGCCGGCAAACAATTCCACAGCCTGACGGTGCGGCACAGAAACGAATTTGAGAACCGTTTGGTTCGCGCCGGGATGGTGTGGACCGTCAAGCTATGGCTTCGCAAGCCAGCACGCGTGGTTCTGGTTAGGAATGGAGAGGAGGGGAGCAAGTTGAACAATTCCTCAGAGCACTCACCGTGATACAGGCGGTAGAACACGCTTAGAGAGGCGACATCTCTCCGGAGTTGTAGCGACTCCAAGTTGCTCGTAACGTCTGCATCATTCACAATGCGGATGGCCCGCCACTGCAATCCATCCAAGGCATCGAGCAGGTACTGGGCGGATCCATCCCAAAGGTGCGAGCAGTACTCCATACCCGGCCGGACCTGCGCTTTATATAAGCGGCAAAGCTGACCGGGCGTGAAAAACCGACGCACCCTGTTCAGGACTCCAACCCTGCGTGATGTGGCAGATATTACGCCCTCGATGTGATTCCTTGGATTGAGATCACAGCGGATATCCACACCAAGGATACACAGGTCATTCCGCACTGAGAGGGGAGTACCCTGCAGAATGGGGAGGGGAGAGAACGGGGATTTTTTGCACGTGAACGCACACACCTGGGTTTTCTTGGCATTGAACTCAACCATATTCCTGGAACCCCATGTAGAAATGAGATCCAAGGTCCGGTTGAGCTCAATGACAAGATCTTCGCGTCCCTTCACAGTTTCGACACGGCAACCTGGAGGCCCGCAGTGGTATCGCCCATGAACCGTGCTGTCATCTGCATAGCAATGAATGTTGCCAAGCGACAACATGTCATTGATATGCAGAATAAACAAGGTGGGCGACAGCACCGAGCCCTGAGGAACTCCGGCATTTACCGACATGAGCGCCGAAGCGTGTCCGTCTACGACTACACGTATTCTACGCCCATGCAGAAAGCCGGAATTCCACGAACACAGGTTGCCGGGTAGACCGTATGCCGGAAGCTTGGACAGAAGACCACGGTGCCAGACCCTATCAAACGCCTTGGCTATGTCGAGGCTCACAGCAAGAGCCTCGCCACGCCGGTCTATCGCCTCACCCCAGCGATGCAGGACAAACGCTAGAAGATCACCCGTCGATCGATTATGGCGGAATCCGTATTGTCGGTCACTGATCAACGAGTGATCCTCCAGGTAGCGGACCAATTGAGCGTTTATAATCCGCTCCATGACCTTACACATCACTGACGTGATAGCGATAGGGCGGTAATTGGTAGGGTCCGATCGATCACCCTTTTTGGGGATCGGTTGCACATTGGCCTCCCTCCAAGATTCCGGCACAACACCTGTGCGGTAGGACGCTCGGTAGAGGCGAGTCAGTGCTGGAGACAACTCGGCTGCACAAGCCCTTAAAACCACCGCTGGTATTCCATCCGGACCACTGGCTTTCCGCACATCGAGAGACCGTAACTCACGCCGCACATCACACTGCCTGATGCGAATATCTGCCATTGAGAAACCGCAATCAGGCAGTGTAGGCAGCGACTGGGAACCACGGTCTTCGAGGCGGGAATTAGCCGCAAAGAGATTTGCCAGCAAGGCAGCCTTCTCTTGCTATCAATAAATATATCCAAGGATTCCGGGCTTTGGTCGCAATTATGTTTATATTTATCAAAAATATATATTTTTCCCTACACAAAAAAGTAGTATTCATCGGCAGACACAAATCTTCGCACCAATTCTAAAGTAAAATGTGCATTTTCTGTTAAAAGCGGCGTATTACAACCCGTAGGGAATTCCAATTCACCCTATTATTTTTATTATCCTTGATGGTTCTTCAAAAACATCAAATTACTTAATACATTTCCCGTTTGTGCATTACCAAATCTTTTATCAGATTTTTCCTTTACATCAAGCGAGTTATTTAAAATACAAATGAAAAACCTTCAAGCCATTTTAATTCCACCCATTTTCGGGAATCGAACAACTCATCAATTAAATTACTCTTTGTGACAGTCTAAATTATTAGGGTTGTGCAAATCCGTCTTTATGTCGTTGTGATAAGGGTGGTATTGTGAATATGAATATTTCCCCCAAAAATTTCTTGCGAAGGGAAGCACTTTGCAATATCCCCCGGGATTCGAAGCTGCAGCCGCTGCCGTGCATTTCGTCTGTGTTTGTTTTGTACGGAGGGGATCGGAAATTTTGTTTTGACCGTCGACGTCTGAATAAAGATATTATAATGGGTTTTTGTGTATGCGCTTTCAAAGCAACTGTTCTGAATGTTTATTTTTACCGAAAATTTCAAAGCTGTTTTAATCTACAAAGTAAAGATTTTAATGACTAAAAGTTTCATTAAGTTTCCAAAGTACGGGATGTCTGTATACTCGTAGATGTTTCAACTTATCATGGCTCGCAGCGCTGTGTGTATGTACTTGTAAATATGAAGTCAAGTATGTGCAACAATTATCCTAGGATTTGATTTTAGTGTTACTAAAATCAAATCCTCATATTTACAAGCACACGCACACATAGACCCCCGAGCCGAGAAAATATGTATATACTACTCCTACTACTCGTTTTTGGAACTCAGTTACTCCTGGCGCAAAAGCTTCACCATGTAACAGCTCTGCAACAATGTGAACCACGTTAATACAACTCAGTAATAAAGATGCATATATTTGTCCTCCTGGGTAAAAGGTAATCATCATTAGAACCCTCACACCATGGCCAAATTATGGCACACGTGTCGGAAATGCCACATAAATATAGCGAGGAATTTAATACAAAATTATGTTGACATGTATTATTATGGACTCATTACTTTGGCAGAACAGGGCTGGGTATAGGGTGCTGAGTTCGAGTCCTTGGTTAGCATTTATATACTGACCTTAATGTAGTAGTAACGGAATAATATCTTTGAACTTTTATCATAGTGTTATCACTGTGTTATTCGTGAAATCATACGTAAGAATTTAAAGTATAATTATATGTTATTAATATTGCCCTAATGTAGGTTTTGTTTTTACGATTCCCGAATCTCACAAGCCTCAACAACAAATAAAAGTTCAAAGATATTATTCTGTTACTACTATGTTCGAATGACTTTTGAATTCAGTTTGAGCGACGAAGACAAAACGTTGAATAAAATAGGTTTTAAAATTAATTTCAATACAGCTTCGTGTGTCTCTGGCATTTTTAACGCCCAATAAAAACCAAAATAAACCTACGCTCAAAAATTCACTGATTACGAGCAGTCTTTTTACCCACTACCACTATCTACATACGCAATAAAATCATCCCCAAACTTCAACTATACTCAAAAACTGCAATGATTAATGGTGTATCATAAGGCTTATTCATTGCACCCGGCTGCTTCAGAGTGTTCCCGGATCAAATTAAACCACGAATGTCTTGATCCGGGTACACCCCGCTTCTTGGGTGATAAATTGCCGAGGGCTATATTGCTGTTTATAGAGATTAATATAATTATTTGATGTTTTGCATTGGGTAGTTTTATCTGCAATTATATTGCGTACCTACGAGAATATATCAGCCCTTATAAGTATCATTACAGGGCAAGGGCCTCCTCTACAATCGAGAGTTTGATTGAGACTAGGGAATATAGTCCGCCACACTGGCCTTGTGCGGGTTGGCGGACTTTACATACCGTAAAAATTCTTACAAATTGCTATGGTATGCAGGTTTCCTAACTATGTTTCTGTTCATCACTCTAATGTGTGGTGATTGACTATCAATACACACATGACTATAAAATGCCTAAGGCGTGTACCCCAGGATTTATTTCCGCGGCAACCCTTAACATGGAGGCAGCCACATATGGTTCGTTAATTGTATAAATTTGAAGTAATTTTTCGAAATAACCAATGCCGATAATTTTCAAAATCTTCGGTCAATAATAGTTATACTTTTTAGGGATAATCTCTCTCACCTGCATAATGTATAATACTAGGTACCTATAAGCTGTTCTGCAATGTTATCATTTCTTTGCACATATTCAACGCTCAAAACCCAGTATCCATAATATGACCCCTCTTATTAAAAGTAACAAACACACACAAAGGACCTAACCTAATTACCATCACCCTAAAATTCATAAATCTCACTGAAAACGTTCGAGATATCGTTCGACATAAGGAGTTGCGAGGTACCCTCAAGGTGGCCATTAAGGTACACAAGCAAAGTACACAACATTCGAAATAGTTCCCCTAACAGTATGCACAAAACTTCTTCATCGCACTCCGCATCCAAATTACCTCGGGGAATATCGCGTAGACACGAGTATAAAGTATAGCGCGGATGGATGTGGTAAGGCAAAATAGAATGTGCTAACTTAAAGGGTTCGGGCTATAGACACTTCTTAGATTTTATGACACAAAGGCAGATTCATTTATCTGTTACTTCTATGCAAAGCTGAAGAGTTTGTTGCGTTTGTTTGTTGGTCTCTTCAAGGTCATTGTTCCAAATTTCTTTATTTTTAAAAAACAAAACTCAACATTGATCGTAAGATTTTACTTTTCGGATACTTATTATTTGTTATCAGATGTCGAAATACCTATAATGGAAAATACTGTAGCATCAAATATAGTTTTTGATTTTCGTCACATCCAGTAGATCTTATTCTACATTCCACCGCAAAACGAGCACAAAGAGAAACATATAAACTTAGCATGATTTAATTTAGTTTTGTTAAAAACGATACCTAACTTTGATCTTAGCAGTCTCCAATTTCACTTTTATAAACTAAAACTATTCAGAACTTAACAAATGCCTTAGCAAATTTCATGGCAATTGATGTGAATTCTGAACATTTGCTATTCGAAATCGACAGGCACCGTGAAATTTTCGAATGTAGTAATTACAAGCAAGTTGCCAAAGTTGATGGGTGATAATGAAACTTCGAGTAATATATTGGCGGCGAATATCTTGTGAACAATATAGAAGAAAACACATATGATACATCAATGCTTTGAGTTTATACAGTGGTTAGATGAAATAATTGTATCAAAGAGAACTTTAATAACTCTAACTAGGTTTATCAACGAGAGGTAATACGATAGAAAAATAGATTATTTTAGCACAGTTAAAGAGAGAAAAATATACTTTTTGGACATGTAGATATAAATATAATGTTGCATGAACATAATATGTATAATATTATCCAAACTTCAAATACCAGTATTAGCGATACCTCCACTCTACTGTACGATACTGTATCAATCTATATTCGTCCCACTGCAGGGCACGAGTCTCCTTTACAATCGAGAGTACGATTGAGAGTAGTTTGTCCATATAGTCCACCATGCCGGCCTAGTATGAACCCTCCACAGCTTGTCATAAATATCTATGTAGATCACTTTCGCTTATATACATTTAGATTTATTTGTTAGTTAACTGTTACTCCTAAATAAACAAAACATCTGCAATTTCTTTATATTAGGCCCACCTCCGATCCCGATTTTAATTAAGCGATAAAAAATCTAATTCCTTTAAATCAACCAAGACATTTATGGCTTAGGTTTAGCGGAGGGCGATATTTGGGCTTAATTAAACTAAGGGGATTAACGAAAGGGTGCAAGCAGATCAAGTGTGAATATCTAATGTTTTTATTTGCGCCATTTAATAGGTACTGGGGTCTTTTCTATAGAGAGCACCTTTTTGCAAAGTTGTGCCATATGGTACTTTGGCAATTTAGCACGCCTTGGCATTTTTATTGCGTATTTTATTGATAAAGATAGACCCAATTATTTTTAGAGTTTTGGATAAGAGTAAAACACGAAAAACAAATGCCCGATATGGCGATATACTCGCCCCCTATCGCATTGTGGAACGGACCATACAAGGCCAAATGTGGGTGTTGTGGCACCTCTGCCTACTCGCCTTATGGCGTTAAGTTTATGTACGTAATTGTCTTAGAGTATTTATATATAGAGGGAGCGCTGGTACTTCAAAAACGTAGATAAAAATGGTGGTGCCGGGCCACCTTTTTCTGCCCTCCTATTGAACAGGTTGTGCAACATACATAAATTACTTGAAAAAAAATTAAAAATAAATAGTTTCGGTCTATTTAATTTCACTCAAACTCGTTTTAAAAGGATAATAGCTATACAGGGTATATCAAGACTGCTACCGAAAACGAAGCCGGGTGGTAGTTTAAGCAATGCAATAGAAAATGTTGCAAAAAAAAGTGTCAATTTTTTTTTTGAATTTTTTTTTCTTTGGTCCTATTTGGGTGGTAAATCCATTTTGTCCTAAAATAATAGTGTGTACCCTTTTATTTATAAATACTCTAAGGGATAAAAGAGTTAAAATTATTAATTTAGCAAAAACTATGGATTTACCACCCAAAAATGATGAAATTAAAAAAATCATTAAAAATCATGGTCGCGTTTCTCAGCACGATTTTTAGTTGCATTGTGTTTGTAGTGACTAAAACTACCACCCGGCTTCGTTTTCGGTAGCAGTCTTGATATACCCGGTATAATTTCGGCTATCAAAGGAATTTATAGCAATTTATTGCTAATTAATTAATTCAATTTTTACTAATATAGGAACGCTACCAACATTACGAACAAGAAAATATCTACGTTTTTTAAAACGCGAATGTATTACAGCGCTCCCTCTATATATAAATTGTATTGTATCAGCCCATATAGGTCCCACTGCAGGGCACGGGCATACTCTACAATCGAGAGTACGATTGAGAGTGGTTTGGCCATATAGTCCACCACGCTGGCCTAGTGCGGGTTGGCGGACTTACGTACCATAGATTTTTTTATAAATCGCTCCGGTATGCAGGTTTACTCACGATGTTTTCCTTCACCGTTTTAGTGCGTGGTGATTGACTATCAATACACACATGACTCCGAAAAGTCAGAGGTGTGCCCTGGGATTCGAACCCGCGACCACCGTGAACATGTTGGCAGCCGCGTCTAGTCCGTTTACCAACAGGCCACCACGCACTTAAATACTCTATATAAATACTCTAAGGTAATTGTGTATATTTTTTAGTATTTAGTATATTTGGAACACCAACAGCACAGTATACATAATATTCTTAAGTAAATTTAACAATTGGTCTAATACAGGTACACGTGCCAATAACAGGCGAACACAACATTCGTTTAGACATTTATAAATACTATACCAACATAAACTCTATTCTACAACACAGGAACTTTTATAGCTATAGAGAAATAGAAGAATAATATACATGTAAACTATTAAATAAAATATATAATAACAAAACATATGATATGTGTTTATGTATATATGTGTAATTTGTGCTGTCGATTGTCATGTATTGATATCTAGCAAACAAAGGTATGTACTCAGACTAAAGTGTTTAGTCTTAGGGTATATAGTATGTATATCTGAAACCAAAAGGTGTAAGTTGAATCGCTGCAAAGAGAGACGTGTCTTAATTATAAACAAATATTTATCTTGGTTCTGGGTATAATAACGTCAAAAAGTACACCATAGTTACTTCACGACTCAAAACGTTAAGCACATATATTTTTATTTTTATTTCTGCGATTTATAACTAAAGTAATATATAATATAATATATACAATCACAAGCAACAACAACAATCTGAAATTCTGCGATAATTCAGTTTCAAATTAGGCCAATTGAAAACACGAGCGCTGTCAGGATAATCGATCAAATATTTAGCTAGAAACTAATTTGCGGCCGGCATAATTTGCAAATGTTTCAGGATTACACATAAACCACGCAGCAATATCATTCCTCATATTACTGGGAGGTGAATCTCTGAGGTTTTAAGGTATGGTAATTTATTATTATACTTATAAACAGGGCATAGGACTCGTGATGGATCTTTTTTATTATTTTTTTTGTTGCAGTGAATGGCGAGTCGAACATGCCGTTCTCCTGATGGTAAACGATGCGACCGCTCATGAACAGTAGCAAAACCAAACAACACCTTGAATTACAAAGAAATGCTTGGCATTCCACTGCGCCCGCCATCCTGAGACACAAGATGTTATGTCTCAATATGTCCAGTAGTTACTCTGGCTACAATGTCCTTCAATCCGAAACAACAACAGCGCATTTATACTGCTGTTTGTCGGGAGAAATAGACATTGTGGTGGTACCTACCCAGGCAGCCTCTCACATATAAGAGACCTACCAACAGTAAAACTAGTAGGCACTTATGGGGTATTTTTTGTAGCAGTGAATAGCGAAACGAGCTTATCATTCGCCTGGTAAGCGATAAGACCGCTCATGGAATGTAGCAAAATATGTAAAAAGTACCGAACGCTTGTCTTTCACTCATCCTGAGACATAGCATATTAAGTCTCACTATGTTCTGTAGTTATTCTGGCTACAATGTCCTTAAAACCGGAACAATACAGTGAATTTACCGTGCTACTTGGCGGCATAAATAGATTTTACAGTGGTACTAACCCAAGAGTTCTCTCACATATTATGAGGGACCTAGCACTAGTGGGTACAGCATCCGTTTTTTGTAAACTAAATATAATTATATTTTGTGGTTTCGTCACTGGATCTTTTTTAATAGAATAGGAATATATTTTAAAATATTGATGTGAATGCTGTAGAACACGTAATTTAAAAACTTTAAAGTATTGATCATGTCGTAGTTGAAAGCTTTGACCGTTCTTATTGTGGCTGTAGATATGAGCTCGATTAGTAAAGACTGGCGCGTGTAGTAAGAGCAAAGCGATTTCTGAATATGGACGCGGTACAATGTCATTATCTTATTCCCGCTGTACACTTTCCCTACTCTTACAATATAAGTTTGCAACCCAAAATTCTTCATGTACTTTAAATATTTATCAGCAGCGATCACATACTACGAGTATTAGACGAAGATCTGTTCGTCTGCAAATCCTTAGAAATAAACGGTTGCTACTTCTAAATTCAAAACCTTCTCAGCCGACGTACCTACACCAACAAAACATTTTAAAAGAGCTATTTCACATTATACATTAAATAAATGCAAGCAATTACTTAAAAACGCAAGTCGGGCGGTTCGAGTTGAATGCAAACAAAGATGCCGTGGGCATTCAGCGCGAGGGTAGAATTAAAATTATAACAAGGAGCGCCTCACGCCGTGCTCTGTGTCCGAATGTACTAACAATTGAGTTACTTTAAGACACAATTTTATACTTATATGCATATGTAGGGATATTGACAGCCAAAAGTACCAACATCATATTTTTCCGGAAATGGAAATACTCTAATTTTAAAGACAAATTCATATAAAGCAAAAATCTTTCCGTCTTCCATCATCGAACCAAAGAGAATTTAAAACACTACGTTACATCGAACCAAGAAGCTTATCATCGAACAATCTAATGACAATCTACTTTGTTACATCCAAGAAGCTTATATCCGTTACATCTAATCAATGAAAGAGGTTGCACGTATAATAACTAAAATTAATACTTTTTTAAACATAGTAAGTATTTGCTTCTATATTTTATTCCGACAGGTATTAAACCTTTTCGTAAGATTTAGATAGGCAGCGACTTTGTTGAGCTGATCCCCTGGCACTGCAGAGGTACATGAGCAGCGGTAGCCGCTTACCATCAGGCGGGCCGCTATCTCGTCTGCCTACAAAGGTAATTAAAAAAAAACAAGTTTGTATTAATTATGTTTGTTCATAAGTTGTTCTGAGACATAAGATTTTATATTCCTCCAACTGTCCAGAGAGCTGGGGTATAAAGTAAGGGGAGCTTTGCAGTGACAATTGTCAATCAAAGTACTTGGTCTTTGATAGAGATAGAGAATTTAAGATATTTAAATAGACATTGCGGTGGTACTTACCCAGGCGGCTTCTCCCATATAAGAGGCCAATAGTAAGACCTACCACCAGTAACTCTATAGTAGTGTGATACCATCGTATTTGGAAGGTTTTCATGCGCGATGGTAATTATAAGCCGTGAAGTGAAGAATAACATTCTTAACTCACATTTGTTTAAATCCTATGCAATACATAAAAACGTGTAAAATACATACCCACCCATAAATATAATCACAAAGAAATAACACGCATTTATCGTAGTTATTTCGTCAATTAACATTATTTCCGTTATTTCCTCGTTTTCCTTATTTGCCCAACCTCCCCTGTAATAGAAATATTTTATTTTACAAACCGCCCCTCACACTAACATTGTTTGTACACATTTTTAATATTTTTTAGACACGCGAGGCTTTTTCATTTGGGGTATGTCCGTCTTTATTAGCAGCATTGAAATATTTCCTTTTATTTCTACGGGGTTTGTGTAATGTTTGTTATTTATAAAGACAATATTATGTATTTTGAATTGTATTAGACTTAGACAATGCACCAATGTCTATTTCTCCCGTCAAACAGCAGTTTAAATGCACTGTTGTGTTTCGGATTGAAAGACATTGTAGCCAGAGTAACGACTGGATATATTGAGACTTAACATCTTATGTCTCAGGATGGCGAGCGCAGTGGAATGTTGCTACTGTATATGAGCGGTCGCATCGCTTACCATCAGGCGAACGGCTTGCTCGTCTCGCCATTCATTGCAATAAAAAAAAAACTGATTTAATTTTTGTTTATGTAGTTTTAATCAGATCAGCATAATTGGACCGTTCAGTGATCAAAAAACGCGCCACACTGGACAGATATTTCATCTGACATCTGAGGTAATTGTTCAAATCGAATAAACATAATATTCTTAAATATATATTTTTCATAGCAGCTTGAGATTTAAATCCGGTATTTCATAGATCACAGCTCATCACTACTACATCAATGAAGCCACTAACACTTCCAAATAACCTCACAATATTACTAGACACGATAAATTTCAAAGCGAGTGGCTATAGGTGTACGGGGCCAGACTAATGGTCCGTTCAAAACACGGTGAAAGTTTTAAATTAGTACCGAATTGTGGAGTTATCGCGCGGAAAATTGACGCACCGCAGGGAAAAACTGAGAACAGACACGCATCGAGAGGCTAGACGGGGCACCTTACCCCCTTCAAATATCGAAGGGCCCTCACGACCTCACGACAACTTCAAGTGCGCTTCAACTTTAAAACTTATTTTTAACAAGTCTTAAAAATATTTTGTCTGGAAACTTTTGTGATGTCAATGTTTGTGGATGTCCGTGGAATGTGTGTAATGGAAGGATTTTAATTAAACATGTACATGAAATATTATAGTAGCACATCAAATATAATAATTAGCATAAATATAACAATAGTTATGGTGTAACTATAGACCGGTGTGAAATAACTTTTATTCCAATGTTCGCATTCAATAATTATTTGTACTTAAATCTAGACTATTTTTTAAATACAAATCAAAGAGAAACGTTTGAAAATAAATTTAAAGAGCAATAGAAAATCATCAATCATTTTAGGTCAATTAATGAAAACAAAACAAGCACGATGTTTAGTAATTTAATAGGTGCGTGCGTTATAGCCTTACCTCTTCAATAGCATTTTTAATGGAGTCCCGTAACGCTCCATTAGTTGACTGTCATATTATGTCGCGTAGACCCCACTTCCTTTGGCTTGTAAATTATCTTATAATATTAATAACCCTACCTTTTATTGATGGATTAGTAACAAAAATACAGAAGGCGAGATATTAAAAACCTGTTTGAAAGAGCATAAACTCTTGAATTAAATTAATTACCTTTATACCCAAATACGTATCTGTGAAATGACGTTTGTTAATCTTACGTAGAACTTGGGAGTTTGAATTATATTCATCCATGTTGCTATTATTAGAGTTAATTTTAAAGGCTCTATAATGTAATTACCTATTACTCTTAGATTATATACTCGTCTAGATGACACATCACACCTCACCGCACAGCTCAAATAAAGTCTACCAAATTTGGTAGACTCGCTTCTCACGTACGTCAGTGTCATTTGAACTACATATGGATAACGTGCTCCCGAAAAATAATTAATTATGCCGGTTTGTGTATCGTAATTGTATCGCAATTATGTAGGAAAACTGTATAATAATACCAATATCACTTTCTATCGGTAATGTTATTGTTAAACCACTATTATTTGAAGAAAACATGAACTTTTAATATATTTTTTTTTTTTGTTGCATTGAATGGCGAGACGAGCAAGCCGTTCGCCTGATGGTAAGCGATGCGACCGCTCATGAACAGTAGCAACATTCCACTGCGCTCGCCATCCTGAGACATAAGATGTTAAGTCTCAATATGTCCAGTAGTTGCTCTGGCTACAATTTCCTTCAATCCGAAACACAACAGTGCATTTAAGCAGTGTTGTTTCACGGGAGAAATAGACATAGCGGTGGTACCTACCCGGATGGCCTCGCACATATGAGAGACATACCACTTCATCGTTTAATTCGTTATTTTGAAGATAAGTTTCATTGGCCAGTGTTGTCAATTTATTATTAGGAACATTTGTTGAAACTATGGGAGATAAAATACAAATATCATTAGTTCATATTTCGATCAGAAGAACAACAAGAAGTATGGCATTATTTATTTAATGAGTAAATAATAACTTACCTACACAATATGAATGAAACACATGACGTCATGCACTTTATAGTAATTTTGTTAATTCTTTCTAATATTTTTAGACTTCCTACGGATTCCGTACTAGCAAATTGCTGGAGAGACATTACACAGCGGAAACGAAAAGAAGACCATTCGTAGCCTCACAAGACTTCAGTCATGTGTTCCGAACATTTTACTTATTATGATTTATATTTTACATAAATACAGAAATCAGATAACAGCCCAGGCATTAAATTCAAAGAGTTAATTCTATTCGGAAACAAACACTAGGAGATGGGTTAAGATCTTTATTGTTTTTACTAAAATGCGTTATAAATATAATTAACAGTATGATTACTTTCAATAAAGAAAAAATAGTTTATTTAACCTATTTTGTTTATCAAATAATGGGGAAAAGTTAAGTTAATAATCTGGAGTAGGCATCCCTAACCACACACACCTTGACAGTTGGATTACAATAAGTACACGACCGGTACTCACACATATCCAAGAAAGTGAGGACAGTTTTAGCGCATCGTTTGTTGGCATTGCTCAATCTAGACGAGTATATAATCTAAGCCTATTACTATTGAGATTTGTTCTCTTTAACAACAAATTATAGTAGTATTAAAAATTTAACTGATTTAACTTTATAGACTGCTTCTCAGTTGTACTACGGTACAATAACAACGGTCTCGGGCTCGAATCCCAGGCCTAGCACTGATATATGATTTTTCTATACATTATAATCAGTCTGTAGACAGGAATTTGTGCCCGATATGACGAATGGCTCGTACTATCTTATCGTGGTATGGAACACACAGGGCGAAACGTGATTGCCCTGGAAGCCCCTCTGCCTAACAATTCTGAGATAACGGCAGAATTACGATGTATACAAAATATTGAGGCTTAGAGCGCTTGCAAACAAAGATAAATGTTTAATTAACGTTGAAGTTATCACGGATGTGTCTTGCATAAAATCATAAATTAGATAAAATAATTTAACAGTAAACGTATTAAAAAATACCAAAATACACCTGATAAATACCAAACACACAATATCCTCAAAAATATATTAAACTGACTTAATAACAATACAAACTAAAAATCATACAGCCTGTATAAACCCTAATTTTTCGTACAACAGCAATTCCCATCTTTTCAGCTTCGCTATGGGGGCATCATTGTCAACCCTCTTGCTTCTTTTGTACTTCCTAAAGAACTCGCCATCCACCTTGACCCTTTGGTCGCAATTGTCCCTGGTACCAGCTGCATTATTCTGGTCGCTCCGTGTCTGCGACCGGGGATAAAACAACCACTTTTTGGACCCCAGGCCGTCGCTCTTCAAAATCTCCTGAATGCGGTCCTGACGCTTTTTCGTTGCTAAGTATTTCGGCGTGTTCTTTTTGTGTTTGCTCGCTAAAATAATAAGGTTTGTCAGTGGTTTTTCAATTTTGAGATTAATTACAGGTTCACAAGTACCAATCAGGAGGTGAAGTGAAGTTTTCCCTTTCGTTGAGCCCCTTGTGCGATTATTTTTTATGGCAACACGCCTGTGATTCAAAATTTTATGTTAATACAATTATTACCAAAGGCTGAGTGCAAAAAAATCTTGTGAATCTTAATTTCGCTACGAGTAACCACAAGTGTATCTGCCTCCGTGGCGCAATAGGTTAGCGCGTTCGGCTGTTAACCGAAAGGTTGGTGGTTCGAGTCCACCCGGGGGCGACGCACTTTTTGGAAATATTTCGTGACGTCACATGAAGATATATTATGTTGATACAGCTATCAAAAGTTGTATGTGATTTGATTGCAGAAAACAATTATTTTGCCACATAATGTCGTAAATTATATAATATGCACTTCCGTTAAAAAAAATCGAAACACCTTGCAAGTTTATATTCTGTAAGGATTATGAGTAAAATGTGTATATTTATATGTCAATGTCGTTTAATAGTAAATATGGGGTTTTCAAATCCTTATGTTGATGTTCTACATTAAAATTGCATTTATACACATTTTTTTTGGTAATGCTTACAAACCAAATACTTGCAAGGTATTTCGATTTTCCTGGTGAGAAGTATATTTCCAATTCGAAATTCTCACACTGTGTACTTCATAATAGTTCTTCTCGACAGAAGTGATATCTTTCTTACAAAAATAATAACCAATTAACAAAATTTCATGCATTTCTCTATTTCCCTCTCCCTGACTCTCTCTTCAGCCATAGAAAGTCCACTGCTGAACACATCTTTTAAAGCACCTCACACGATCAATATTAAAATACTCACGAGTCAAGTACAAAACACGAAAGGCATCCAGAAACCCTGGCTCCTTGAAGTTAAGCTCTCTGTGCCTGCTGGCAGATCGACTGCGACTGTACGTACGGCTTCGACTCCTCGTGCGGGACGAGGAGCGAGAATGGGACTTTGATCTGGACTTGCTGCGGGCGCTGTTGCTCCTAGATCGGGAACGTTTTGCTCCCTTAGTCTTACGTTCACGGTGCTTGGGGTGGCTTCCTCTGGAATCATGTTGTCAAGATTATTCGCTTTAAATTAATGCTAGGCGGAGTTTTGATTTTGTAGATTAAAGATAAATGTGCAATTAAAAATAGTCATCAATGATATTCAATACAATAATCTATGATTAACAGTGGATCGAAGATGAAATTCAATTGTGATTATTGATGCAGTAAAAATTAAGTCCAATCATAATTACAATTTACACATACAATCAAAAATACCAAGAAATCAAAGATGAGAGATAAGTCTTGTGTCACGGAAATCAGGAACAACTTGAATCAAAATGCTTAAACAGCAATAAACACAGTTTTTATCTTCATTCCCTTAGATTCCTGATCATCTCATAATAGTTTGTCTTAGAATCAAAGCACGCTTACCTTCTATCGTCCTCTCGCTCCTCGTTCAATGGTCCGAGGCCATAATACTCTCCGAAGCCGTCCCCATGGTCCGGGTACTCTCCCTGCAGCGTACCTCCGGGAGGGTAGGGATAAGGATACCTATAACTATCCATTTACTACACACTGAACATGTTTTTACGGCAAATTTTCTCTTTTGAAGCGCGCGACTGTCAATTTGGAATTTAGTTTTTATTTTTGATGATTTGACGCATGGATTATTAAGAAGGTAGTATTAATCGTATTTATCATCTTCTATGGCTTTTAGAAGTTAATATACGAGCATATTTTCGCAATCTGATTTTTTTTCAGATCCACACAATCAAATTCCTGGTCAAAACCGAACAAAATGGTAGAACCCGAGTGATTAAAAGAACACGTAGTGTTTTTCACCACAATGTACGGTAGTGGCTATCCAAGCGATAATATACTAAGATCTGCCTGTAAGTATTTAGTAACACATTCACTGAATTTTAAAAGGAGAGTCTCATAATGATGCAATATTAGTAAATCCAAAATGGAAAATCTTGGTGAACTTCAACTTTATTGACGAGGTCAGGTGTAAAACACACTACTTGAAAACTGATGCTGTCAAATAATACCTAATACATCAATAAATTCGTTCTGCGAACTTTTTGATAAGTCCCGATGAATCTTCAAGTACAAAGTTTTTTTCTAACTTCTTTTGTTATCAAATAACGAATCCTTTTATTCTCAAATTCGTTCTATTAAAAAGTCATTAGGGATTTCTATCGGGCCGATATCTTATATCCAATAAATTACATTGGAGTCATTATGTTCAACCCCTTTTATTTTTTCGAGTGGATTCGATAAGATTTGAGTGATCTATTTTGAATGGTTGTCAATTATTGGACTAGTATTAGCTTTAACAAAAACTTAAAACAAAAAAAAAACTAGTTTTAAGCCATCGGTCAAGTTTTATCGGAGTGTTCCAATTAATTCCAGATACAAGTTTATTCAAGAATAATATTCTTCTAGTTTTTATAGACACGCTGTTCTCAATACTGTGAGATTTTTTATTTTATTTATTTATCTCCATGTACAGTTAAGTTTACAAGGCAGACATAATGCCAATGGCATTATCTACATGTCGACATTTATGGTAATACAAAACTAAGCTGAAGTAGGTTTACGAATCCACCAAGCTTCATTAGGCCAGCGTGAACTGTACATCCTAACGACTCTCAATCGTACTCTCGATTGTAGAGGAGGCCTGTGCCCTGCAATGGGACGTATATGGGCTGATACAGACAGGTTTACGAATACTTTATTAAACGGTAAAAATAGAAAAAAACGATCATTAATAAGTTTCATTACAAGAACCGTGCTACTAAAAGAGAAAAAACAGTGGTGACGTTTATGATAAAGAAACTGAGAAACAAAAGCCTGGAAGTTAACTCATATGGAGAGTTTATTCTTTTTGATATCTAAAATACTTATTTAAATGTTACTAACGCATTCATTTATTAATAATTATCATTACAACTGCCACAAACAAAATATCAAAGCTAATGTGTCCTATAAAATGATACATTTTAAATTAGATTAACAAATTTTAATTAACAAGCGGGGTCAGTGAAATTAATATTACTTTATTATCACAATAACGATAAATTAGGTCATAGTTTCAAACCTTACAGTTGAAATAAACATTTTAAAGCATAATGTTGTTTCAATTTTAAATGTGCTAGATTAACTTACATAGTACATACCAATCCTTGTTTAAAATAGACCCATTGCAACCTATAAAATTATACCTAGTCAGGTCATAAATTCTGTCATATGTTTAATATAAAATAACTGAAACAAATTTATTCATTATGTAACCACTTATATACCAAAATGAACTTAACAAAACATAGATTCTCATGACACTAAAGTTTATTCAAAATGACCTCCTTGATTTTGAATACAGGCCTTCAATCTGCGCGGCCAGTTGTCTATCGCAGCACGAACGAGGTCCATGTCAATATTGGCGGGCTGCCTTAATCAAGGATGTCTTGAGTGACTCCAAATTGGGATGAAGCTTTGAGCACGCCACGGATTCAAATCGGGACTGGAGGAGGGCCAGTCTTCGTGCCGGATGAAGTCGATATCACGCGCCGCCAGCCAGTCTTGTGTGCTCTTCGCTCTATGAGCTGGCGCCGAATCTTGTTGGAATACCCAGTGCCTGTTATTGAACATGGTATGAGAAACAGGTTCCACAAGGTTCGTCAGGACTGTATTTTGATACACAACTGCATTCGTTTTTACACCTTTCTTACAAAAATGTACCTCTGTTAAGCCCCAATAAGAAACTCCCAACCATACCATGAGCGAGGATGGAAAATGACACGCGAAATACGGTTGCTCGCTTCTTCACTACTGTTTGCGTACACCTTATCATTTTGTTTGTTGTAGCTCTCTTCAACGGTAGAAATTTTTTCCTCTGAAAACGAATTTCCCGATATTTTTTTCCCGCGTACCGCTTCAACAAAGCGCGGCATCTCTTCGGTCTCAGGTCCATTAGACGAGCATTCAAACGATGTCCTGTTTTTCTTCGATATGCCCGAAGCCCTAAGTCTTCATTTAACACCCTTTTCACCGTGGTTCTGCTTAACCCCATCTGAAGGGCCAACAGTTTCTGCTTACGTTTGAGATTTCTTTGAATTCGCGCCTTCACAGCTTTTATCACTGCTGGAGTCCTAACAGACCGAGGGCGACCACTTCTTGACCTGTCATCTACACTAGAGTCTTCGTTGTATCGTTTGATGGTACAATAAACGAATCTTTTGGTTATATTCAAATTTTTCAGTATGTCAAAAATTTGAATTAGCGCGTAACCGCAACGATGCAAGGCAATAACTGCAACACGGTCTTCTTTAAGCGTCCACTCCATATTAATTAAAAATGAGTAAAATTCTAAAAAGTATACATTTTTATTTTCATGAACAATTCGAAATTCGAATTCAATAAACTTTTTTGTGGCCAACATTCTAAAAGAAAAGTTTTTACTGTGTGACAATACTTATGACCTGACTGTGTATTTATACTAATTAAAAAGCGCGTACGCGAAAGGCAGTTATACAGGGTATATCAAGACTGCTACCGAAAATGAAGCCGGGTGGTAGTTTAGGCTACTTCAGACACAATGCAACAGAAAAAGTTGCAAAAAAAAGCGACAATTTTTTTTTTGTTATTTTTTTCCTATGGCCATATTTGGGTTGAAAATACATTTTTTCCTAAAATAATAGTGTATACCCTTTTATTTATAACTAATCTAAGGTATAAAAGTGTTTAAATTATTACTTTGGCAAAAACTATGGATTTACCACCCAAAAATGACGATGTTTAAAAAATCATAAAAAAAAATTGTCGCGTTTCTATGCGAAATTTTTAGTTGCATTGTGTTTGTAGTCACTAAAACTACCACCCAGCTTCGTTTTCGGTAGCAGTCTTGAGATACCCGGTATATATATTTTTTAAATTACAAATGTATATTCCCAATTCACAGTTTTATTATAATTATTATTATTTATTATTTAAATCTTTATTGTACACATAAAAAACAAATACAATATTCAGAAACTAAAAAAAATAAAAAAGTACAAATATAGTATAATTAATGATTTAAAAATGCATTCCAGACACAGAAACGTTTATATTAAATAGCTCGTATAAGTGACGAAGACTACTACATGATACACCTTTTTAATGACATAATTCACACCCGTCTTTAAAAACACAATTGTAACGTAACAAGTCCGATTCAAAGGAAATAATTCAAAGCCAGTTGTTAACCTCTCTCTATTCTCAAGTGCTCATCAGTTGAAATCGAATAAATCCCGTAATTATCTTACATTTACGCCATTATTCCATTAGAATCGATTGAATCTCGTATTTTTCTTAGCGGACCAGTTTTTTCCTTCGAAACGAAAGAAAGAACAATTAAAGAAGTAAGATAAATTGGAAATCGATGAATGCTTAATGGTTTCCCCCATTAGAGCGTTTTGAGTTTTCAGAATACTTTTTTAAAAAGAAAAATTTCAACTACTCCCCTTTAAAGTTTCAGTAAGGACAAGGATCTATAGAAACGCGATGTGACAAGTAATTATTAATATTTATTTATTTATTTAATGCTTCATATACATAAACAGTATAAAGGCGGGCTTAATGCCTGACGCATTCTCTGCCAGTCAACCTTTAGGTGGTGCAGAGAGAGAGCACGGTAGGCGTATAAAATATGTAATACATAAATATATTTGAATCAATATTATTTTATCAATATTATGTATATTATGACTCCGAAAAGTCAGAGGTGTGCCCTGGGTTTCAATTCGATTGTGTGTATTGATAGTCAATCACCACGCACTAAAACGGTGAAGGAAAACATCGTGAGGAAACCTGCATACCATAGCCAATTTATAAAAATTTCTATGGTATGTAAGTCCGCCAACCCGCACTAGGCCAGGGTGGTGGACTATATGGCCTAACCACTCTCAATCGTACTGTCGATTGTAGAGGAGGCCCGTGCCCTGCAGTGGGACGTATATGGGCTGATAAAGAGATGTATATTTATGTTTTTTAAATATAAATAATGATTAGGAGCGACATATAATATTGGTTAATTTGAATATGTAATGTTTTTTTTATAAAAAACTAGCGGCCCGGCCCGGCTTCGCCTGGGTGCAAATACAGATTCCAGTCCATACTTTATTTAAAATCAACATGACAGCCCTTGTCTAAACTGCTTGTCCCATTTTATCCACCTTATATTCTATTCTATCCCATCTTTTCAGATTTAAATCATTATTTTGCTACGGAGATATTATAACACTGTTACTACTCCGACGACATTCATTGAAATCAATTAAAAGATACCATAGCTGACCCGACCACGCTTCGCTATGGCTTAGTTATTATATGATTAATATAATATTCAATTATTTAACATAGCAAAAAAGCCCGACCCATCTTTGCCTGGATGAGGAATTTTTTTTTTTATTTCACACCAAATACATGTTATTTTTCG
This sequence comes from Hyles vespertilio, assembly GCA_009982885.2. NCBI lineage: Eukaryota > Metazoa > Arthropoda > Insecta > Lepidoptera > Sphingidae > Hyles > Hyles vespertilio. The sequence continues at coordinate 22,842,617 of CM042807.1, forward strand.
TATAAGCTCTTGTATACCTAAACATGTCCTATCCCGTCTATGTAGTCACTTCCCTATACGTCCCGTCTTTTCTCTTCATTATCCATCCCGTCTTATACCGTGCATTTACATTTCGTCCTATCAAATCTGTCAGCTAACCCAGTCCTCTCCCGTACCTCCCACTCTATTAAATCCCGTTTCAAAATATCCAAATGGTGTTCCTTATTAATTTTTGACATTAAACACTTCAGCGATTTTGATTATCCATGCAATATTCCATCCCTTCTTTCACCCCTACTATGCTGTTTTTCCATAAATATTACGCCATTACTTTTTGTTAGTAATAAAGAGATGAAATATTAATTTTCTTAGAAATAACTTCAGTGGTTTCGATTCTCTTCGGCATAAAATTTCAAAATATATAATATTTCTATCAGTGAATAAAATAATATTCATATAGCGAACAAAAAGCCACTGTAAAAATTCGTGATAAAAGTAAACATATAACACATAACACACACACACACACACACAAACATACACTATTAGCCATAGACGTAGTATCAATAGACTTGACATGCATTTGACATATATAGTCCATCTCACTTAGACTTATGCATAAACCTTAAAAAATGAAAGTGACAAAACACAATTTGCGGTCCTTGTCATAGTTTCACATAATTTTGTAGGGGAACACTGCGTGTACCCAAACAAATAAGACGTGCGGTTTGTTATAAACTTGAATTACTGAGTATTTTACGAATATTTGCGGTCAAAAATGTATGTAAAAGAGTGTTGAAACTGATTATAAGACAAAAGGTATGGTGTGCTGCTTTATTATTGGCTGTGATAGCCGATCTAAACGATAATATGAAAATATAACCTCTCACTGGTAAGTGCATTTTATTTAGTATATTGGTAAAAATAAATGTAGACGTTCATTATTACTAACATCTGCAATTAGTATTTCATAGAATACATTGAAAAATAGGATTATATTTGCATAAAAAATAAAAATGCTTTTTTTTTACTTTATGTCTGTCCCTTACGGAGGAACTCGAATATCGAGTCCATTTGATAGCATGGACGTAGTATCCTACGTCCATGCTATTAGCACTTTCTCACACTGACACTCACAATTAATGTAATAACAATTATATTTAACTGGTTTCACAACACACAGGCAACGCTTAATTTGAGAACCCCTGCAATATTCTCCATATGTAAAATTATTATTTTAATAAAGATTTTTCATTTTCGAGTAATATGTTATCTTGAAAAAAAGTATATCTTCTTACGTGTGAATATTATTTATTTAATTGTCCTATATTTATTTAACTTCATAATATATTCTCTTTTGGTTACACAAAATTAATTTCTGAACGCATGCATAAATATTTGACAACCAATTTAAATGTCAATCACTTTTTATTACTGTCATTAATTTACATCTTTAGAACCTAAAATACGCCATTAATCGAATATTATGGATATATGTTGTCGATTCGAAACCTTTATTTAAATACGTTATTTCATTTGAACGAAGAATTTACCGTATCGACGGGATGAGCATTAAATGTTTGACAGTTACGAACCCATGAACATTTTGCATGAGAAAATGTTAATAAGCTAATAGAAACTCGGAAAACCGGGAACGTGATAAAAAGTATCCTATGCCCTTCTCCTGGTTCTAAGCTACCTCCCCACCAATTTTTAGCCAAGTCATTTCAGCCGTTCTTGAGTTATAAGTGAAGTAACTAACACGACTTTCTTTTATATATATATAGATAATAATAGAATACAGTGACAAATAATAATAGTCTTGGATTTTTTTTTAATTAAGTATTCATTAATTACGCACTTACCTCTATTGCTTGTATAATTTATAACATAGCCTACTTCGATCATCAAATCAGATAGAAACCTCTCCATCGTGATATCGTAAACATACCGGGTATCTCAAGACTGCTACCGAAAACGAAGCCGGGTGGTAGTTTTAGTGACTACAAACACATTGCAACTAAAAATTTCGTAAAGAAACGCGACAAATATTTTTTATGATTTTTTAAATATCGTCATTTTTGGGTGGTAAATCCCATTTTTGCTAAAATAATGATTTAAACACTTTTATACCTTAGATTATTTATAATTAAAACGGCATACACTATTAGTTTTAGGAAAAAATGTATTTACCACCCAAATATGGTCATAGGAAAAAAAAAAAAACAAAAAAAATTGACGCTTTTTTTTGCAACTTTTTCTGCTGCATTTTGTCTGAAGTCGCTTAAACTACCACCCGGCTTCGTTTTCGGTAGCAGTCTTGATATACCCTTTATATTGTTAATGTACATAATATATGTTATGAAACTGAGAAAGAAAGAGAGAGCGAGAGGTTGCCTGGATAGGAACCATCGCAATGTCAATTTCTCCCGCCAAATAGCAATGTAAATGCACTGTAGTGTTCCGGTTTGAAGGACATCGTTGCCAAAATAACTACTGTACATATTGAGACTTTACGTCTCACATATCAGGGTAGCGAAAGCAGTGGAAAGCCATGCATTGCTATTCCATTCACGGTGTTGCTTAGTTTTACTGTGGTGTCCATGAGCGGGCGTATCGCTTACCATTAGTCGCATGGCAAGCTTGTTACGTATGTAATGCATTAAAAAATAATTTCACTTCTGATAAATTACATGACTGTTACAAGCCATTCTGAAATGATATGTATACAAAAACTATTCATTTAAAAACTACACACTAAGTTATTAATTTATAAGATTTTGGTTAACACAAAAACTGTCATGAAAAACACAAAACCAAAATAATTATTTGTCGTATCCATTGGATTTGAACCTGCGTAGCGGAGGCAGTAGACTGCTCGGTAACTTCGCTATGAGCGCCGCCGGTACATTCTTCCCTTACTTTTTAATACTCCACAAGTTTTCAGCTCATTTAGATTTTGCCGTGTTAGTTTTACATTTCTATATTATTCTGCACTTATCTCAAACGATGGATCGATAAAATGTTAAATACTCTTCTTTTCTTTCTATTATAAAGTTTTAGATGAGATAGGCTGAACTGTAGTATATGAATTATCTGAGTTTGAGGTCTCATTATGTAACCATAATAAATAATTTTGTGATTATACAAGACTTCTTCAATTAATGTAAGCATAGCTTTATAATTTATTGTGTCGTTTGGTTTTGCTACTGTCCATAACGGTTCGTATCGTTTACATAAGACTGATGGCGTGCTCTCTAATGTTCCGCGATTCATTGATATAAAAAAAGTAAAGAAGATAAGTCAGGCACTTAAACTATTACGATTATTCCCCAACATATTAAAATAAATAACTATTTCTTATGAATGGTATCAGAAACAGAATGATAGGAATAAATCAACGCTTCCACCTAAAACATACTTTTCCGATTTTTAATTTCATTGATATACTGACTTTTTACTGCGCTCCAATTCTCGTTTAAGATGATTTTAATCAAACGAACCACTACTAAATGAGCCCGCGTCAGGTTTTAATGCAAATATAACCAACATTTTCAAACATTTACAGCTCACTGCTATCGAAAGCGAGGCAACTTTTGCTAAAAAAAAAGTTAAAAAATTCCGCTAATTAACTGAAAATACTACCTGTCTGTGTAAAGCTAGCGCCCAGTTTCAAAATGGCGCATGGAATTCCATTTTTAAATTTAAGTTCGGCTTTATGCCAGAAGCATTTAAAGTAGTTTTTATAAAGTTTAAATCTTGTTAGAACGGCATGTGAAGCCGGTTAGAGAAGAAACCGTTTCCAACGGTCATGTGATGTTGATATTGAAGTTATGGCGTTGCGTACGTACGTATAAATATTATAATAAGCAGCTTTACTTTATGTGGAATCAATAGCATATTTGTGAAAAAGTTCTTTATCTGCAATCAGTCCTAGAACTATAAGCGGATTTTTTGAGTGGTTCAAATTTTGCAAGGGGTCTCCCCAGCGGGAGGCACTCCTATTTCACCATCGAGCGTCTAGTCTCTGGATGTCATGGCGTTTAAGGCGTTTACTGTAGTTGATACTAGTTAATTTGGTAGCCAAGTCATTCGGGTGGTTATCGAGACGATTTTTGTAGGTAGTGGAAGACTGCTGGATCTCTTCCTTTACTGTTTTGATTTCCAGAGCTTCATGGATTTCGGAGTTAGTGAGGAACCATGGAGCATTCGTTAAGGTACGCAATATGCCATTTTGTAGTCTCTGTATGATGGATATATTGGAGTTACAAGCGCTTCCCCAGAGTTGGATCCCGTACATCCACACAGGTTTGAGTATCATTTTGTAGATTAGAAGCTTGTTGTCCACCGAAAGTTTAGAGTTACGAGCCAACAGCCAGTACATGGTCCGGAACCGTATGTTTGTTTCATCACGTTTCATTTTTATATGCTTTTTCCATGTCAGCCTCCTGTCCAGGTGTAGGCCAAGATATCTGACTGAGTCACTTTGAAGAAGAGTGTTGTTTCCCAAATGCACAGGTGGACAGTTTCCTTTCCTAAGCGTGAAAGTTATGTGGATCGATTTAGAGGCACTTGCTTTGATACGCCACTTGTGTAGCCAGTCATCTACTTTATCGAGGCTTTCTTGTGAGATCTTTGAAGCAGTATTTGGATCTGTGCTACTTGCTAATAGTGCAGTATCATCAGCAAATGTAGCATTCATCACTTGTGATGCCTGAGGGAGGTCTGCAGTGTACAGGGTGTATAGGACTGGGCCAAGAACGGAACTCTGGGGTACTCCGGCCGAGATCTCATAGAGTTTTGATTCGTCTCCACTTTCTCGTATCTGGAACATGCGGTTTGACAAGTAGGAATTCATCAAATTATAGTAGGTATGTGGTAGCAGTGTTTTTATTTTGGAGAGCAGGCCCTTATGCCATACTTTGTCAAATGCCTGTTGTATGTCGAGGAACACAGCGGAGCAGTACTCTTTAGCTTCAAGGGAGTGCCGTATTTTATCACAAACCCGATGAACTTGCTCAATGGTCGAGTGGTGTTTTCTGAACCCAAATTGGTGTTTGGGAATGGCTTCATTTTCATCCAGTAGTGGTAGCATTTTATTCAGGAGAATCCTCTCAAATACTTTGGACAGGACAGGTAGAAGACTTATCGGTCTGTATGATGAAGCATAATCTGGGGGTTTTCCTGGCTTATGTATCATGGAGATGACGGATACTTTCCACATACTTGGGAAATGTTGGACTCTGAGGATGGCATTGAAGAGTGTATTTATGAAAACTTGACCTTTTTTAGGAAGTTGTATAAGGACTTCTTTGGTGATTAGGTCAAAACCAGGGGCTTTGTTGTTCCGCATTTTTTTAATGGCCCATGCAAGCTCGCGCACTGTTACTGGTCTCGGTGGAAGTGATAGTTGGAGGTCTTGCTGTAGGTGATCATCTACTTCTCTCTCGAATTCTTCGCTTTCACTATCGTTGGGTTTAAAGACATTACATAGATGTTTTGCGAAGGTTTCTGCCTTTTCTCTACTAGTCTTAGCCCAGCCTCCGCTATTTCTTCTTATTGCAGACTTAAATTGTTGTGGTCTATTTAACGGTTTTGTGAATTTCCAGAGAGCATATTCAGATGATGCGGTAGCGGTTAGATTTTGCTTTGCAGGGTTGCATTGTTTATATTGTCCAGCATTTCCTTTAATTCTTTTATGGCTTTATTTAGGGCGGTCTTGTCAGATTTGTTTCCAGATTGGTGCCAGACCCTTCTCAGTCTTCTTTTTTCTAGCACTTTTTGTTTTATTTCAAGAGGAACGTTACCATTAGTAGCCCTTTTCTTTTTGAGTAGAGTATTCATCCAGCATGCATTCTGTATTAGGGTAGTAATGTAGCTTGTGGCATCTTCTATCTCTTCTGGTGTTTTTAGAGATACATGTAGTTGTATAGTTTCCTCTATGTATTCTCTGAATCCTTCCCAGTCGGTATATTTATTAAACAAGGACTCGTGTTCTTCATAGCATATTAGTCGTGCTCACGGTCAGAATTACGGGGGTATGATCAGAGCTACTATCGTGGCAAGACTCGGCTTTGACATAGTGTCTCGAGAGTCCTCCAATGATAAAGAAGTCTAGCAGATCAGGCTTTTTCTTTGGGTCTGTAGGCCAGTATGTCAGTTCACCGGATGAGATTGAGTTAAGGTTGTTTTCATCGATGCATTCCTTAAGCTGCCTGCCTCTTGTTGTTATCAGCCTTGAGCCCCAGTATGTGTGCTTGGCGTTCCAGTCGCCACCAGCAATGAATCTGTTTCCGAGTGTGTGAAAGAATTCGGAGAACTTTGCACTATCTATTACATGCCTTGGTGGGCAGTACACCGCAGATATGTTGAGGGGTCCGTCCTTACTTTCAACTGCTACAGACGTTGCCTGGATATGGCTTGTTTTATACTCGGGCAGCATGTGGTGCTTAATAGACGTTCTAACGGCTATGGCAGTTCCAGCGTGGCCAGTGCCATCAGGGTGACAAGTAATATAGGTGTAACATCCTTTTATTTTTATGTTGCTTTTTCCTGTGCAGTGCGCCTCCGATATGAGCACAACATCGAGCTTATTGTTTGCAATTAGTACCTCTAACTCGGACTTGTTTGGTGTTAGACCATTAATGTTCCACGAGGCTATCCTGAGAGTAGTCATTTTGGAATCTTGTCTAGTAGTGTTGTTATGAGTCTCAAGAGAGTGCTCATCTGTTGTAAGATAAGGTCGAATTTTTCTGATTGTTTTAGTATTAGTTTTTCTAATTTATTATATGTTCTTGTTTCAGGTAGCGGTTCATTGGTGTTCCTCTTCAAACTTTCGGCATAGGTTTCGTTGGGTTTATTTCCACCAGTGTTTTCGAGCTTTGCTTGTGGAGTCTTTTCCGATTCTGGCGGTCCGGTGGTGTTTTTCTGGATAGTCCTCCGTGGCATTCTTCTAGCGAGGATTTCTCTGTATACCACGCAGCCTTTGTAGTTTGCAGGGTGTGCACCTTCACAAAGAGCGCATTGGGCTGGTGTGTTACGGTCTTTCTTTGGGCAATCAGAAGTTTTGTGGCTTTGGGCGCATTTTACGCAACGATACGGTTGCGCGATTGTTGGCATCTCTGACACTGTGGTATTGTTGTCCTCTTTTTCGGATCTTCAATTACAATCGACTGGTGGTAAATGTATTTAATATATTTAATTGCCTTATTATTTGGTCCAGGGGCAATGTTTACAAAGAACGTAGATGTTGGTTTTTTGTCTGGCCCATACTTCGCATTAATAATCTCGCCATGGACTTTGTTTCCAGTTTTTTCTATTTCCTCCACGATAGCACTGAGTGGAGTGGAGTGGTGAAGATTTTTTATGACTACTCTTAAACAGCGCTGGTCCTTAAGGTTAAAAGTGTGACCTATGAGTCCATTCTCTCTAACTAGTGTGATGGCTTTTTTGTAAGTTGTAATATCTTTACAAGAAACTCTTAATTATTGGTTCCTATTTACTATTTTAAAAGTAAAGAGGTCTGGATCAACTGCTGATTCCAACAGTTCTCTGAGTCTATTTACGTCCTCAATACCATACAAGATGATAGGTGGCGGTTTGCTGGGCCGTTTTTCCTTTGGTTCACTAGAAACCTCTTCCTCATCCACAGATAGATTTTTGAATCGGTTCTGGGTTTTTACGCGTTCTGGGGATGGGGTCTGTGATATTTTTTTCCGTTTGTGGTTTTTAGATACAGGGACTCTTTGCCAGTCAGGCGGTTTAGGAGTAATTATTTCCAGATTATTGCCAGGAGTTGTCTGTGTTGGGGGTTCTATTTGGGAGATACGTCCCAATGAGGAACTTCTAGTTCTCGTGAAAAGGCTTGGATGGAACACTTGTTGAACCAAAATTCGTCTTCCAGTATTATTCACTGAAGCAGAGGCCTGGTTACCCACGTCTGCGCAGTCTTCGGTAACAGATTTCACACCATGAGGCCCGGGTACCTCGTGGCGCCGGGGGTTAGCCGGATCGCAGGACAAATCGCATTCTTCATTTTCCATTTTCATAAAAAAGGGGGGTGGGAAGGTAGTAGTACACGTTTCCCAGGTGCATACACCCAATATTTTTGGGGATATTTAGTCACCCATGGTCATTGGTGAGCCATATTGATGGGTTATTTACCGCCGCCCATGGCTCGGCGTTGGCGATTTTTACAACTGATTTCCTCCAAGATATTTGCTGGTGGGTTTTCGCCGTTCTCAGCAAACCGTAGGATACGTCAGAGTGCGTAAGTAATTTTACTGCAACATTTTTTTTATAATCTCATGAAATGATAAGACAACTAGACTTAACTATTTATTATTTCGGAAAAGCATTCGAACAGTTTCTATCTCATAAATACAACATTTCAAATATAATGTAAAGCAAAACATCAATCAATATTAAAATCTCAGCAATCATTTGACTAGTGCTATGAGAAAACGAAACAGGCAAGACGTAGACTTTGAAGCCCACTGGAGGGGTTGTTTAAAACGAGGCGCGTCTGATGGTACTTAGTGCCCCTGTTAGATCGTGCGCCTTTAGAGTAACCGGAAAGCGAATTTTCGACAAGGTTTCGACTGTGAAATATGTAAGTATTTTTCAAAGTAGCACAGTATGAAATTTACGTGTTATAAAATGGCTTTTTTGCTTGATTAAGCTTAGTGTATCATTTAGAATAAATAGGTAATACAAGAATATATGGTGAAAATAATTATAATAAGGAGTTTAATTTTATCAAATCTGAATTAAAAATACACCCAGCAGTCACATATATAGTCGTAACCCCACACGAAGATTGAGTTTTGTTTTGTGTCAAAAACTATGAGACTTTTCGGTCTCTCACACACAATTGTGCATTGGGTTGCTAAAACACTGTGTAGTTTTAGTAATGTACCTATCACGTAACACGTTAAACTAACTTTTAACTTACTAACTAACGTTAGTTAGTTGTAGCAAGTATGAACAATCTTCATTTAAATCGATTGCTTACTATGTTTCCAATAAAATAAATTGCGATAGCTAGACTTGGCTAGACTAATTGTACTAGATTACCTTCATAATTAGTAATTTTAGCAAACAATTTAAATTTTACTTCACTAAGTTACCAATATTGTTCTACGTAAAGAAACCTTTCGACATCATTCGTAACGTTATCGAAAACTCTAACGCGGCGAGAATTCGCCAGCCCCACCAACTTACCACTTAGCCACGCTCGACTGAGTTCTCTCTAATGACGCCTAGTATTGTGCAAACTTTTTCATCCGGTGCATGAATGTGGACGTACGGCCTTTGTACAACTCCCGCTCTCCTTCCTCAAAATACACCAGGGTAGCTTCACCGTCGGGCAAAATTTCATCCAGCACAATTCTTCGCTGATGCCTCTTTCCCAACCGCAAGTATAATTTTGTCGGTACATTTTATTTATTTATGTTTGTTTTTTCTGTTATTTTTACAGACGGTCGTCCTTTCATGGCTTTTCACAGGTGGAGTGTCTAAAGAACTTATTCTAATTCAATCTTCATTACTCGGTGAAAAGATATTCAATGGAATTTTTGCCTGGCCAGTTGCCACTCAATTCGGGTTAGTGTGGGAATGTAGGAGAATTTTTAAAAATTTATGCAAGCGGTGTGTGGAAAATTATACCCGTTTGATTTTAACGCATGAACAATTTCATTGCGTTGTCTTTAATAATTTTGAAATCAATAATTTCACCTAAACATAAAGTAAAAATATCAATAGAAAATCCTGTGCCATGTCAACTTAAATCAATAATACATAGGAAAGTAAACTCTCATTATTATTTACCAAACTAAATAAAAACCAGCTTTGTTTGCTTCTATGATTAAGGTTTTGATTCAACACTTAAACACGAAAATACTTTACTTTGTAGGTATGGTATTGGATTTACCCTCACTACAGCAATTAATAGCAAGAAGAGAATGCCTTTCGCCTAACGGTAAGCGAGACAAGCAACACCTTGAATTGCTTGAATTCTACAGCGCTCGCTAATATGTCCATGTATTCACCGCTGTTTGGTGGTAAAAATAGTCATACCTACCCAGGCCGGCTACTAACATACCGGGTATCTCAAGACTGCTACCGAAAATGAAGCCGGGTGGTAGTTTTAGTGACTGCAAATACATTGCAACGAAAAATTTCGCAAAGAAACGCGACAATTATTTTTTATGATTTTTTAAATATCATCATTTTTGGGTGGTAAATCCATAGTTTTTGCTAAAATAATAATTTAAACACTTTTATACCTTAGATTATTTATAAATAAAAGGGTTTTCACTATTATTTTAGGAAAAAATGTATTTACCACCCAAATATGGTCATAGGAAAAAAATAACAGATAACAAAATTGTCGCTTTTTTTTGCAACTTTTTCTGTTGCATTGTGTCTGAAGTAGCTTAAACTACCACCTGGCCTCGTTTTCGGTAGCAGTCTTGATATACCCTGTATAAGAGACTTACCACCAGCAAAGACATCATTAGAACATATACTTCATTTCTTAAATAAATTATGTGGTATTTTAGTCGCCATGTTTTTATGCGATTGAAAAGACGATACTGTAAGATTACCAAATCTACTTTAGTTCCATCAAAAACATTATTTGCATATGTGTGAGTAAATTCGCAAAATGTGTCAGTTTCGGCGCTCGCCGTTGGATCGTAAACAGTTATCACCTGCGACGCATTATTCAGCGTTAGTGGAGGGAAACGTGAAAAATTACTTTCGGAAGTTTATTTCACTAGTACATTATGTTTAGTGGATAGTTTTATGTGTTTTTTATTTGGATTGCACCTGGTGTACTTGAGTTTCAAGTTTGGTGTGTTAAGTGCTATAGCTTAGTGTGCTCTTTTATGAAGGTACATACATAACAGCTAAGTGTCTCTTGTATGCCGATGACCTTAAGATATTCTTGCCAATCGCAAACCATGAAGACTGCAGAGCATTGCAGGAGGATATAAATGCAGTATCTAAATGGAGTCAAACCAACAAACTACCTCAAAATAATGCCAAGTGTCAGATTATTAGTTTCACTCGTGCCCAAAGGCCCATCATAAGTGCATACCAAGTGGGAGTAGTGGTGTTAGAAAGGGTTACTTTGATTTGAGATTTTAGTATAACTCTGGATTACGAACTTAATTTTCATGCACATGTGACTTCTGTCTGCTGTAAAGCAAATAAAGCACTTGGCTTTATAATACGCATGTCAGCAGAGTTGCGTGATACGAATGTAATTAATTTATTATATAACGCCTATGTTCTGAGTATTCTAGAGTACAACGCAGTGGTATGGGATCCACAAGAAATAAAATACTCAGTCATGTTGGAAAGGGTGCAGCGTAAATTCGCTCGGCACTTATATAAAAGGAGGTATGGATACTACCCGTATCTCTATCCTTCATTGTTTGTGTCAGGCATGAAAGGACGAAACACTTTATCCTTAAGACGGAAATTAGCAGTTATTATGCATTATTGTTTACTACTGAGGAACAGGATAGATAACCCTGTTGTACTGGCGCAGATTCATCTATACGTGCCTCAACAATATTTAAGGACTGGTAGTCGGCGACGACATCAGTTGTTCGCCTGTCCAGCTCCTGGGTATGTTAATAGAACTCCGACGAGCAGAGCAATTACCCTATTAAATACATTCACAAGCCAAATCCATAATGTCGATATTATTAATGACAATCTTCATCTATTATTTAAATATGCCACGTGGGTATTTGGTGTTCAGGTGTGATTGTTGTGTTTTGCATTGTATTTTTTCTCTTTTTTATTTTTTTTTTGAATGATTTATATCTGTGTTGTTTATTGATATGTTATCCATGTTAGTATTTTTTTATTTTATAATTGTTTGTTTTCTATTTTTATATTTTAGCTTTAGTTTTTTGTGTAGATGATTATTAGCGTAAAATTGTTTAATTTAATTTCATGTAAACGTTTTGGCACACGCTGTATGTTTATCATGTAAAAGATTTTTATAAATAAATAAATAAAATAAATAAATGAACTCACGCCTTTTTCCCAGAAGGGGTAGGCAGAGATGCCAGCACACCCACATTTCGCCTTGTATGTTCTGTCCCACGATGTGTTAGGTGGCCAGCCTATCGCCATATCGGGCACAAATTTCTGACTCTGGGCTGATAATGAATAGAAAAATCCAATATCACTTTGCCCAACCCGGGATTCGAACCTCAGCTTTGTAACCATATCGTAATACAACTACGCCACCGAGGCAGTCGAGTTTTATGAAGGTATGTAGGTTGTATGCGTTATAGGTATATCAGGATGGATGCACTTAGCATCAGCAGCATGTTTGATGTTTTTTTTGTTTGAAAATGTGATTTGCTCGGAATCAGAAGCCATGACCACTGAAAATCTGGCTCACGCCGCAGTGCTATATTACGCTGAGTCACCACAAGTGTCAAAGCAATGCGATGCATAAACACCCGCCATTTTTTTGTTTTGTATGTTATCCTATGTTGTGTGAGTTGTTCGATGGTAATCCTTTATTGTGTGAGTGGTTGAATGTATATTATTTGTAACAAATAAATCTGTTTTTCTTTCTATGAAAGTGTATGTCAATCAAGCAGCTAGTCATAAAATAACACTCTTAGTAACTCTGAATTAACAAGCACATTGCGCATAGGTAAGTCAAAGAACTCAGTTTTAAGCACATTGCATTTAGGTAAGTCAAAGATACAATGGTAAACGCGTTACGTCTTTTCTCATCTCTCACCACCAATTTGTAATTTAAATAACAATTCTAGACGTATATAAATGAAGGCCAAAATATTACCTTGAATTCTACTTGTCAAGTAATTTCTTACTAAACACTGAGCCTCAGAAATTATTATATAAAAAGGAGATTATGCATTAAAGCCACGGCACCCATATCAACGTATCATTATGGTTCTCGCAGATCACAACAAAGCATGGAGGGGATTTGGGAACAGGCTTGAAAACGATTATGTTGCTTGGTGAGACGGATTTAGGGGTTGGTCGGTGGTAATATTCGTTTTTCCGTTCTACACGATAAGGTGAAGAAAATTGCAGAAGTATTGAGAAGATTACCAAATTATTTAATTAATATATGGAAGCATTTTAACCAATTAACAAGTCTAGTTACTATAGCGGGCTGGGTTAATACCTAGCTTTTAGTACTCATAACTAAATTAACTACTTAATTAATAGATTAATAGTTATTTACAGCAGTTTAGTCTGTTACATATTAAAGGTGTGGTTTCAACCCATAACCGAAATAAATGTCGTCTGGCTAATATAATTTGTCAGGTGGGCCAAGTCCCCAGTGCATTCGACTAATTACGTGCCTGCCTTTAACGCACCCATGTCAGTATAACAAGAGCGTACTGTGACAATTTCTGTAGGCCTTTAAACAAACCACAAATATACATTTGCAGTTGTTAAAAAAAATTTAGTTAAATATCAAAGGATGGAAATATTTCACAAAGTTTTTGAACTGCAAAGTTATCTTTGCATATTCCGTTTGCTTGACAAGGGATGGAGTATTGTAGTGTACGTACAAACGAAGATATTCTGATATTTTGGATTTTTTGCTTTTATAACGTGCGGTTTGGATACTTGCCTTCATGTGTCACTCTTTGAAAATGAAAAATTTTCCTTCGCGACAGATGTATCAAAAATGATATTTTATTTATGAAATACTGAATGCTTGATGGAAAAACCATGTGATAAATGAAGAGAATATACAGATCATAATTTTGTGCATGGTAAATATACAATAGAATTACCAGTCGATTCACTAATAATAAAGTTTTGGAGATAAGTATTTAAATAAGATCTAAGTATTTTATCTATGCTAAAGCCGGTTGCTTTTGGAACACTAAGCTATGTTAGTATTGTATTATCATACAATAAACATATATCTTATTTATCATAGCACAACAACGGCACCGACTCATTATTAATTATTTGTTAATAATTAATTATAAGAATGGTATAAAACAAACACAACGAGAAACAATGACAATATTCCAAGACCCAAAGACGTATTACGTTCATAATTGCTTTTTTATAAGGTTTTACGTAACGTGACTGAGGAGGGCTTTGCGTGACCCAAGTAATTGGTTTCTCAGCTATCACTTAAACCATTATTAATGGGAATAAGAATAATTCGGTAAAAAGAAGAAAGAATAATGCTTTTTAATTCAACTATATTCGTAATTTGTGGCTTGGTAGCCTAAGATGCTGATTTTTATTTGTGAATACTTGCGTAGTTAATTTTAGAGTGTGCTGCATTAGTTGGTAAAAACTTTTACTTATCTGGAAGTTTATGGAAACAGAAAAACCATTCAAAATTGGTGTTAACTGTCTATCAATAATGTTTTAGGTCGTTAAAAGTTATCAGATCACTAAAAGACGACCTCAATTTTCGAATATATTCAAAATGCGACTCAAGTAATCCGCAAGCGAGCCTCTTTCAATTTACTCCAAAACTTGTGATCATAAAATCCGAAATCAGGTTTTATTGCGATTTACATTGTAAATTGTATTAATAAAAGCTTCTCAGATGATTTACATGCAAACTTTCCCATCTAATTACATATTTATGTACGGAGATTTTGAATTTTCTTGGCCTTATTTCTGTAGTTGTGCTTTGCGGGGACTTTTACTTTCAATTGACTTACTTTACGGGTGGTGGAATTTTCTTAACTATGCACCGTGTGAACATTCATCATCATCAGCATCATCAGCCCGTTGCAGTCCACTGCTGGACATAGGCCTCTCCCAAAGTACACTACAGAGCCCGGTCTGCTGCTTTATGCACCCAGTCGCTGCCGGCCCTCTTGTGCAAGTCGTCCCGCCATTTGGCCAGAGGGCGCTCAGGCTACGTTTGCCCAGTGTGAATATAGTATATATGAAATTCTAAAACCCGGCATAGTATCTGTACATAATGTTAGAGCCATGATGTTGTCAGTTATACTGATGAATTTACAAGCTCGTCCGGGATAGTACCACTGACGCGAAACGACAGCTTGACTGTTGCGTTTCTTTCGGTGAGTGAGATTACAGGATACCCAATACACCTATTCCCTTTTCTCTTTCCTTCTCCTGTTTTCTTTATGCTTCTCTCCTTATTTGATGGGCTAGCAACACATCAATGATCCAAACGTTAGGGATTTTCGTGAGCGGCAATGATCACTGATATATTAATTTGAGAAATCAAAACGGGATAGAATTTGCCAGTATCATTTAAAACTTGACAATCAATCTTAGTAATTTGAAGTAATTGCACTAGCTGACACAGATATACGTATATCGTATATGTAAATATATATTTCTAATACCAAACCCCATCGTGTTCAAACAGTCTATTCATTCTGCAGCTATACAAATTATGTAGAAACTGTAAAACAAATTACTGCTTCTTGACGTAGTATTGTATGTACACACATATGTACAACACCATTACAAATCTGAGGTGACGAGTTCGAATCCTAAGTCGAGCAAAGTTATTTTTCAATTCATTACAATCAGCCCGGAGTTATAAATGTGTGCCTTTGCCCACCGCTTCTGGAAAAAAGCGTGATGTAAATGATGTAAAAAAACATTCAAATCCTCGGAAAAACTCAAATATTTTCCTATAGTACCTCAGTACGCCTACGCAAGTACATATTGTACTTAAGCCGAGCGCACGGATGCCATAAAAACGTGATATTAAAATGCCACGAGAATGAAATAAAACACGTACGCTTAGTCATCTCAGTTATTCGACAGATGTGGGAGTAAGCGAAATTTTATGTTTATCTACGCAAGATTTCTCACTGCCATTGTTACCCTTTCCTGCATTTTATATCTGCGAGATATTGTTGTTTAAGAGAGTAGGTATATTCTGTTTTATTACGGCTTATAATAGATATATTCTGCAACTTGAAAATTGAAACAGTGTAAAATGTGATTTACTGGTAGTAGTTATCTCAAAGATGAGGAGCTGCCTGGCTAGGTACCACCGCAATGTTTATATCTCCCCCCTAACACCAGTTTAAATGCACTGTTGTGTTTCGAATTGAAGGAAATTGTAGCCAGAGTAACTACTGGACATATTGAGACTGAACATTTTATGTCTTTAGATGGCGATCGAAGTAGAATGCTAAGAATTGCTTTGTAATTCAAGGTGTTGTTTGGTTTTGCTACTATTCATGAACTGTGCTTACTATCAGGCGAACGGCATGCTCGTCTCGCCATTCACATTGCTGGTTCCCATTATCCATACGAGTATATTGATGAAGTATTATTGAGAAAAAATATATTTCAATGAAGTTGTGTGAATGAATGAAAGACCTTTGTGTTTGAACAAGAATTTTTTTCATAAACAAATTAACACCATATTTCAGATGAGATTCCTCATCAACTATATTTTAAAATCCTAAAAACGAATTGTCATAAAAATTTGGAAGTCAAACGTACGTCTCATATTTACACTTTTAGTAGATAAAATTGCAAAAATTCATAAGGAGCCTACCCTTAGAATTTTATTAAGAAGTGTTAATAGCTTTCCAAAGAAAATCTGTCAATACAAGCACTAATATATTTTAAAAAACAAATCCATCTGTTCCATTGTCCGCAGTTCACTCTTTATTAGCTGTAGAAACTTCACAGCGTACAAAATTGGTGCACAATTCATTTAGAAGTATAAAAAGGCCGTCGGGCCGTCAGTCCGTCTGTCTTATAAATCACTTTACATCTCTACGCTTGCAAACTTTTCAATTACAAGCTTTGAGTGGAAATTCGGTGGAATTGCGAAGGGAAAAAAATCTTTTCTGATGTGGTATGTAATTTAACACAACGTAATTTTTTTTAAAAAGTCCACCGAAACTGGTATATTAATTTTTAGATCATAATTACTTAATTGTCTAAATGAAACCATTTAAAAAGCAACTCAAGGTGCTAACATTGATTTCGACACTGTCCATTCGATTTTACTCTAACGAGTAAAATTGCGATTGACTTGACAAGTTTTTTTTAAGCTTTAGTATAGCATCAGAAGTCGGTGCGACACTATTTTTGGGGCGTTACTCCGACACGACAACAAATGTTCGAACATCGCACGTAAAACTGTACTAATAAGCCTATATAGGTACAGTACACATTTTCAAATCCCGTATCGTACGTTGTTATCTTAGACTAATTTCGAAGTGAATGATTTTCATACAGAATATATTTTTAGAAGTGGAAAACTTTTGCCTTATATATTGGCGTTCATCGTCCAAACATTTAAACTTAGTGTCGGAGTATAGAGTAACTCCCCTGTACTAGTACAAAAAAACCATAAATTACTGAGGTACCTTATCTATTAAGTCTAAAGCTAATGATTATTTAATCCCCCCTTGCGTTATTTCTGCTATCAACAAACTTAAGTACAGTAGCATTACTACCGCATCCAAAAAATCCACGCAACACACAAAGGACCGTAACAATCTCAAGAAACAGACAGCGTTGCCTTAATAGAAATTTGAATAAAAACAATTTATCTTACCGCGCGTTTATCGCTCCCTTAATAGATTGCCGTTCGGGAAAAATGAATGGTACAGCTCCCAGGATAGGACACTGCCTGACGATTCAGATGGCTTTTTGTGCAAAAAAACTGGGCTTTAGAGAAAACTAGGCTGTGATTACTTTAATAGATCTTGATTTGACAGAAAGGACGGGACGTAATACACTATAATGTTGATAGATTTGTGAGATGAAAAGTTACATGATAAAAACATGCTCGCTTATTATGACACTAAAGGTTTATTTAAAAAAAAACAGAAATCCGGGATGATCATTTAGTAATAGATATCTGAGTGGAAATGTTACCTGATGAAGACATGCTTGGGTTGTATGTTATAAAGTAAGTTACCAGTAACCAGTAATTTCATAATTTATGCATAAAACTGTATCCAACTTTATAAAATGACTGTGTAATTTTTGAGAAAATAAACAATTTTATTTTATTTATTTTAAGTATTTATCATTCCGTATACGGGCCGTGTACTGCAGATGTCCGATTGAGAGGGGTTGGACTATATAGATTTATAGTCCAACACGCTGGCCTAGTTTGGGTTTTTTAGACCAATGATACATTTTCGAAATGTTAATAAGTAATAAACACAATTAAAGTTCACTAGTTATATGAATAGACGATATAAGAAAAAAACTATGAAGTTAACTGGACAACACAACGCCGTATACATTTTCGGCGGATCTATGTTTAACAGAGGACTGTTATAGCTGCGAAGCTAATGATGATTGCTAATTAGCTACGAGACAGCGCAACACGCTGAGAGCTGGAAAGTTCTAGTTATGGCACTGTGGAGCTCCTAGTTTTTCCTTCATAATCGTGTATACTGTCATAATTGTAAAGTTTAGTTACTTTCAGGTCGATATACGTGCTATATTATATGGAGCTCGGAACCTTTGTATATAAATTAGGATGGGACTCAAAGAAAATATATTTTCCTAATTTTAGCTTCGCTTTAATAAAACCTATTCATTTTTTCTGGATAATTGAAAAATAGAAAATAAAGTAAGTAAATAATTTTATAGCTCAATTGCTAACACATAAAATATTCGTCTACTTTGCTAGATTAAATTTATTCATCTTATCTCAGCTTATAAAATAAATAAAGACCACTTAAACATACCCGTCTATCCATATAAAATATAGACAATCCATTAACAGAATATAGGGCATTACTCAAATATAAAAAGTAAACAACAAACTTTATTTAGGCCTATGAAAATCCCGGGTTTTCTCTAATATTTTCTAGTTATTGTTCGGAAAGACAAAGAGTAATTCTAGTTAAAAAAAACTCGTTACACAGCAACTAGGCCGGGAAAGTTTGTTAACCAGCGCTGGTGTTAATTAAACCTCAAAATGAATGTCTATTGTTATATTTGAAATTGTAATAACTATAATCATTTATTAAATATTTTTGCCTATCAAGCATAGGGCTTGCTCGGTAATGGCGCAATTTTCACTGGTGGTAGGTCTTTCAAATGTGATAGGCTGCCTGGGTAGGTTTTATTGCAATGTCTATTTCTCACGAACAGCAGCCTAAATGCACTGTTGTCTTGCAGTTCGAAAAATATTGTAGCCAGAGTACCCATTGGACATACTAAGATTCAAAATCGAAATAAAACTATTATTTACAGATTTTATTGCTGATTAGGTTTAATTTTAACATCTTGACTTCCCGGTGTTTCGATAATTTACAGCATTCATGATCACGGGGCTGTTTTATTTCAATGTGTAAAATTTTCGTAAATCTAAGAAACCATTATGATACTCATCATCTTATATCATATTATTAGATAATTAAATAAATGAGAAAGAGAGGCCTTGTCTAGCAGTAAATATCCTGTGGCTGAAAAAGGAGGCAGAGAAACAAACAGTTAATTATTATATATATACGAACAGTCCTCTCAAAGAAAGATATTATAAGACATTGAAATACAAGTCTACTGTAGTTGAAATTAATAATACGAGAAATTATTCCATCACACAATCATCCAGACTCCAATATTTTTTATTAGTTCACTAACATCTGTTATAAATATGTCTCAATGAAAAGAAAAATCGAACTTACAAGCCAACACCTATACATGTTTTACTGGCCATAGTCAACAACTTAACCAACACCACGTTGATTATTAACAATACACACAATTTCCAAGCGGAATCCAGTCTAAAATTTCCTCATAACATACAAATATACATAAATTTCAACAGATGGCGTGCAAACTCTGTTTCCCATGCAGTAAGAGGCGAGAGGTCGGGTCAAGAGGCGAGGATAGTGCGACCCTAATTGAGTTTCGACAGCTATTTATTTACGCAAACGATTATCTAAATTGCGTTAACAGCATCTGTTGCGTTTCGCACCCCAGCTCTTGGACATTTTCAAGGTTATTACACAGAGTAGTTTTAAGCCTGTTGGGTTTAATGAGTCATATTATATATAGTCATATTTTACGAAAGCATGGAGGCTTGACCGGAGAACCTTTGTGTCTTAAATAACATCACCTGACGGTGACTGACTACCACTGCCACGACTGTCTATAATTAACTTATAGATGCGTTGCTGTTCTTTCACAATAGGAAGAGAATTATTAAGGAAATGGGAATGAGTATTGGGCCTCCGGAAGCTACACTTACCCAAAAAAAATACCACCATTGCAATCAAACCAATTATCTTTACAATAGCACAAAATAACTACAGTGTAGCTTTACCCGAAATCTCTGTCCCCGTCTCCTCTACGTCACAAGACAAGGAGCCCAACTCGAACCAAATTGTCGCAGCGTTTCAAATGCAATTTGCTTATTGTTGAAGAAATATGGGGCGGACGAGCCGGGGTCGACCCTTGAGTTATGGGTTATGAGGGGGCTTTAATTACGCCTTCTATCGGACCGCACAAGTGCTCCGTACTCAGATGTGCGGTTTAATGCTGCGTTTCCAATCGTATTGGATTCTCGTGGCGGGAGGTAAATTCTTCCTCTGTTGTGATGGGATTGATAGATACTTTATGACTTATGTGTGTTATTTTATTTTAACGGCAAGGTTATGATAGAACACTCTTACGTCACAATTCTGTTATTCTAAATTCAAACTTAAACAAACAAACAAAAATATTTTTAATTAGCCTTTAGCACGCAGTCACGCTCCACCTGATGGTAAGCATCACCTCTAATCATGGATCTTTGCAGTTTCATGGGTACAGCATAACAAGGTAGCTGGCTGTAAAAAGAGGACTCTCTTTTAGCCTCGTTTGAAGTAGGACAGGTCATAGCGCTCAGGAAACATCAAACAATCACGTACCTATGCTATGCTGATCCTACATTACGAAACAAGTCTTGTACCGCGAGTCTCAGAAATCATTAAACACTTTTTGGCCTCACTGCACCCAGACACGAAACGAATTTTATAGTTCACAAAAAAAAGTGTGATGATTGATCCACGTAGGTATATCTTATTTTACAGCAATTATCTATCTCTAAATTTCAATGACCGCTATATTCGAGCAAATATTCCAACTTATAAATACTTTATGCTACTTTAAGTATTCTTGAACTAATGCATTTTAAAGGGTGAATTTCCCTACGTCAGTAAACATTACACAGATGGGCTCAGCTCCAGAGGACCCGCCATTTAAATGCACCTATTATTACGTATTGTTTGTAAAATTTATATTGGTATCTTATTCAGAATAAGATGGTGTATATAGGATCGTGGAAGAGCGGGTTAAATGAGTTCGGAAAGTAAGTATTTGTAAAAAACATATTGTAAAGTTGACTACTTTACATAAGGTATTTACTACCTGAAAAATAATTATGTAAGGCGGTTCAATGGTGTTTAGTTAGTAAATGTTCAAAAAGGAAAACCAACAAGGCATAATATCTTATGTTACATATCCGTATACATATGAATATATTATATTTTAAAAATCATTACTACAATTAGTTTTTGATATTTTAATGAGATCGAGAGTAGAGTACTTAAACTAAAAGCTTATTCATTTATGAATTTTATGATTATTGTCAATTTTTAACACTATCTCTGGTTGACAACATCACTCTTTCTCGTGTCATGTCTTTTTTAGCAAGACAAACATGCCATTCACGTGATAGTAAGTGATACGACCGCTCATGAACAGTGGCAAAACCAAGAAAAACCTTGAATTATAATGCTTAGCATTCCACTGCGCTCGCCACCGTGAGACATAAGATGTTAAGTCTCATTATGCCCATTAGATGCTCAGACTACAATATCCTTTAAACCGAAACACAACTGTGTATTTACAATGTTGTTTAGCGGCAGGAAAAGACATTGCGGTGGTGCCTCTCACATATTATGAGACATCTACCAGTAGACAAATTTGTATCTGTGTCAGCCCATATAAGTCCCACTGCAGGGCACGGGTCAACTCCACAATCGAGATCTCCACAATTGGGAGTAGTTAGGCCATATAGTCCACCACGCTGGCCAAGTGCGGGTTGGCGGACTTACATACCATAGATTTATTTTATAAATCACTATGGTATGCAGATTTCCTCACGATGTTTTCCTTCACCGTTTTAGTGCGTGGTGATTGACTATCATTACACACATGACTCCGAAAAGTCAGAGGTGTGCCCTGGGATTCGAACCCGCGACCACCGTGAACATGTCTAGTCCGTTTACCAACACGCCACCACGCACTTCAGTAGATAAATAACGGAAAAATATCAAAAATTCGCTCCATCTCGCTCAGTCCTTCACCAAACCCTCGACTCGTCGTGCAATATTACTAATACACATATAAGAGATCCAGTTATTTCTCGATGCGATCACGTGCCAATTTTATGGCATAGCTACTCGTAAATTGAAATTGCGACAGCAGTACAGACAGACATACCCATTGTTTCTGTAATTTACTTAGGTGATATATTTGGACATGTATAATGTTATAGTAAATATTTTATTCGAATAGGCTTCGTTATTAAGTGGTTTTTTATATTTTTTATTCAATAAATGTAGGGCAAATAAGAGTGTGTATTTACAGTTTGCCTAGTAAAATTAGAATTTAATTTCCATTTTTATTTATACAAATACTATGGTTGAAAGATTTTCGTATGAGTTATGAGACTTCTTCCCAGATTTCGGAAAGGTATACAAATATATGAATAAGATCTCATTCCTGTGTCTGTGGTAAGCAGAGGGGGCCTAGTGCAACTCAATATTTGCAGCATTTTTTATCATCCCAATATGGGATAAGGCGGGCCTACCGCCTTACTAATTCTAGTCCCAGGCAATCAACTTTATAGTTTAATTACTCACACCAATTTGAGTGCATTCACACAAACTCTAAGCCATTAAGACAAAGCTTGAAATAAATTAAATGTATTTAAATTGTAAATTTTAAACATTTATTTAAGCATTATCTGAATATAATTATCGCATATTGCGTATAGTTTCAGATATGTCTAAGACAATAATATTCCACTTAACACAATCCCTTAAAGATTGGGGTTGTAACATATGTATGTGTGAAATTTATTCACCCCGATCATTTGAAAATTATCGTTCAATTTCGTGTTAAAATACAGTTGGGGTGTAAATATTATTTGGATCTGTACAAGATGTTATTTATGTCTCTGTTTATAGCTATTTGTCTATTAACAAAGGATTTTTAGAAATTGTACTGCGATCATTTTTATTACTTTTATACCTGCAATAAAATTTATAGTGTGTGCGTGCGTGCAAATTCTAATGTTACCTGAAATGTCTTCTAGACTATACGAAAGTGAGTTCTTTCAAGTTTGATAAGTGCTGAACCTGGGTTGGCGTCATGTTTATGGATCAATATTACATACCAGCTGTTTGATTTAATCGCATTTGAATTCAATTCCTAGTTAGTTTTATTCAATTCGTAGGGACACAATTTTTTAACATTCACCTCATAAATATAAGCGAAAAGACTGAATTTTTTCTGCAAATATTTGAGTCATTACAGCTAACTAGAAGAACACAGAAAACTAAACCAAACACATTAAAAGCAAAAACAATTTAATCCAATATAACTGGCCGAAAACAAACGGAATTATATAAAAAAAGCGAAATTAAAACGCCCAAATATCTTAAGAGTAAAGGAAATCAACTCGGCGAGTTTGAAAAGAAATTTATTGTCGGGCGTCACAGCCAATTTTATCGGGGAAAAATACATCTTTTCATCGCTTACTGTTTGTCAACGTCGGCCGGCGATTTAGCCCGGAATGGGAACGATTTGATATGAACTAGAAAGATCTAGCTACGTTTTTTTCGTCGAAATGTTTTTATATGATAATGATGTTCCCGAATTTTATGATAGTCTCCAATGGTTGGGTGGAGTTGGCAATCATTTGAAAAGCCTGTGTGGATAATATTTTCAGTTAAAGATGGTATCCCACTTCAAATATTTGAAAAATACTTGAATAGGTGTATACTGGGTATCTCAAGACTGCTACCGAAAACGAAACCGGGTGGTAGTTTTAGTGACTACAAACACAATGCAACTAAAAATTTCGCATAGAAACGTGACAATTATTTTTTATTATTTTTGAAATATCGTCTTTTTTGGGTGGTAAATCCATAGTTCTTGCTAAAATAATAATTTTAACTCTTTTATACGTTAGATTATTTATAAATAAAAGGGTATACACTATTATTTTAGAAAAAAATGTATTTACCACCCAAATATGGTCAAAGGAAAAAAATAACAAAATAAAATTTGTCACTTTTTTTTGCAACTTTTTCTGTTGCATTGTGTCTGAAGTCGCTTAAACTACCACCCGGCTTCGTTTTTGGTAGCAGTCTTGATATACCCTGTATATACTGCATATAGATGCTCTCAAATACAGCCAAAAGTTAAAGTGGAAATGGGCCGGTCATGTGGCACGTCTTAAAGTTCATAGATGGACCAAAACTGTTACTTCATGGAAAGGTCCAACGGGCAAACGACATAGAGGAAGGCCGTTCACCAGCTGGGACGACGACATTAAAAAAATTGCTGGTCCAGAATGGCAACAAACAGCCCAAGACCGAGAGAAATGGAAAGCTTTGGAGGAGGCCTTTACCTGAGAGGGGTTCCAGTACAGGAAAATATTACTGCCTACCTACTTAAAAAGTGATCCCATTTATATTAGTTAAAATTAGATAATTATATTAGGATAATTTTATGGTACATAGATATAAATTTCTGTATCTTTTTTTATTTATATTTTTTTGTCTTTTGTTAGTAAGTATTGGTAAGAAACATCATCTGTAAATTTATTTGTGAAACTGCATACGTACATAAGCTCACGCCATTTTTTCCCATTTGTTTTCGTTTGTTCTACCTACCCCAGTCAGAGGTTCCAGGACACCCACATTTCGCCTTATGTGTTCCATCCCACGATGTGATTGAGTGCGTTTCTATCACCATATCGGGCACAAATTCTTGACATAAACAGAAAATTCAAACATGACTTTGCCCAACTCGGGATTCAAACTCGGAATCTCAGTTTTGTAACCGTACCATAGTACAATTACGGCATAGAGATAGCACTTTATTTTTCTTTAAAGATATCACATTTCCATGCTAACCATAGCCAAAGCCTAACTGCTTTTAGATACAAACCCACCCTTGAAAGCTACACCTACTTTCTCTTTTAAACATACTTGACGCTTATGTTATTTCAGAAGATTTCTCATCACTACATAGTATAAAACAAAGTCGCTTTTTCTGTCCCTATTTTTCTTGTTCGCTTAAATCTTTAAAACTACGCAACGGATTTAGATGCGTTTTTTTTAATAGATAGAGTAATTCAATAGAAAGGTTTATATGTATAATAACATCCATTAAATAGTGGAGAAATATTGTTATTTTTGAGGTTTCTAATGTGATGTCGTTAATTATCAATATTTTTCCGCTTACATTGCAAACGCAAGCTGAACCCTACGAGATTTATCAAAATAATGTACTACACATTGAAAAGGTCTACAGAAAACTCCGTGATGGTATATGTGTATCTCTTATGGATATCCCACAATAAAATTTTTTGTCATTTACTTTTTACGACAAATAATTGCTAATTTTCGAAGCGATTTTAACCAATACAGCATTAATCCTTATCCAATTAAATAGCTTAAATAAATTGTTGATTTAATATAGATCTATGTGGTCCTTATAGCACAAGATTTAAATGAATATTTTCGAAGATATTACAGATTTAAAATTGCAGGACGTAGCGCTTGCGGCGGTACTGGCCGGCCGGGGCGGCGCAGCGTGCCTATATAGGAATGTTTATATAACTTTGGTGGTTATAAGTGTAGGTATTAGAATGAGCACTAACTTTCAGGAATTAACTAACGTATATTTTATAAATTAACACTTAATACATTCACAGACAGAGTAAGATTATAACTATGCGATTCGGAGCGAGATGTACATCGCGAGATATGTATAATAATAATACGTACATATTATTGTACAAAAATCTATTTGTACCCGGGCGAAGCTGGGCCGGGCCGCTAGTCAAATATAACTTACAAATGACAGTTCATTTAAAAACAAAGTTTGTTACTGTACCATACAATAAATAAAATTACCATAATAATTCACACATAACCCCAACAATCAAACATACCCAACATAAATGAATGTATAAACGCGCCGAGAGCCAGTCAATTTCCGAGAGCGTCGTATAAATCTCGCAGAGGCGGCCCTGGTTCCATCTTGGCGCGGAAGCCGACCGGCCAGAGTTATGTTGTGTTTTAACATGGGAAATACTGCGCTTTTTCACATGTCGCCACACTCATACGGTACGCTTTTGTAATTTTTATTGTAGTCAACATGCTAGGGATTGATAAAGTGAAGTGAAATTATTTATCATGGAATTTTTGGTATCGTTTTCAGTTGTTATACATATTGATAGGCCTCGAGGGATCGTTTTTAGTTTTACTAATACTCGCCAAGTTTGGCCAACTCAAAACTTAGTTTTTCGCGCTGATGGAATTGATGCCATTCATTTGTTTTAATCCGTTGACCTAGAGGACCATGTAAGATGAGCCGAGATTCGGAAAGTATTGGTTAAAACCCAATTATAATTAAAAATAACTAGTATTAGACAATTAGTGTCATTTTCGTGTTAATTTATCATGTAGCGATAAAAATGAAAATAAAAGGAAAAGTAGAAAACAAAGTTCATACAAAATGCAGTCACGCAGAATATCCCGATGTAAACGTAAGACAGGCATTTTCAATTCTTAACACACTGACCTGAAACAAATAAATATTAATTAGTCCAAAATTTTATTCTAATGCCTAATGACAATAGATTGGTGAAGGTACTGCAGGGCACGGGCCTCCTCTAAAATCGAGAGTACGATTAAGAGTGGTTAGACCATAATATAGTCCACCACACAAGCCTGGTGCGGGTTGGCGGCAAGGTATCATAAAAATATTCTTTGCATGATTAACTATAGAAAGCAGCCCACTACTCGATATTCTACATAATATTTCACAAAGAACACTTTTCTTATTTCAAAAGTTAATTTATTCCACGTTGTGTTCGCCATAGACCCTGCAAATAGCTGAAATTATAAACAACTTTAAAATAAACAAGCAGCAAAACCAATGCTTTAAAACATCGTACACACTTCAGTGTTTACTTAAACTTATTGAAAGCTTTTGCCGCGTCGAAGAATACCACTCGGGAAGGATTATCTTTGTAGAGAGTGCAAATGGGATGTGTACGGTGCAACTGAAAGAAGAATGGACCTTCTACTCTTCTGATTAAAATAAAAGTACAAATAATATGTATAGTATTTTGAAATAAAACTATTATTTACGGATTTTATCGCGGATTTGGTTTGATTTTCACATTTTTTAACTTCTCAACGTTTCGATTACTTTACAGCTTTCATGATAACGGGTGTCCCGTAACCAATTTGTAACATTCGCGTAAATATTAATAAATAATTAATATTAAATACACCCAACAGTCACATACATAGCCCTGACCCCACATTAAGATCAATTAAGTCTTGTGTCGTGGGTGTCGGGAACTACGAGAAACTTTTCGGTCTCACAAACACCCAGACCCGAGACAAATACTTGTGGGCTTCACAAACATTTGTCTCGGTGTGGGGATCGAACCCGCGGCCTCTCGTTTCACAGGCGACGTCTAACCAACTGCGCCACGGAGGCTGTCAAAATCTAAGAAAGCATTTTGTATAGCATTAATAATATGTTGTAATTGTATTATTAGGTGATATACCTATGTTGAGATTAACTAAACTATCTATTTTCTTAAATTAAGTGACGGTCGAAACTCAAGAAATTGATAAGAGTATACCAGCAACATTGGATCTCAAGATGTTGGAGACAGATTGGCCATTAGACGCTGGTTTAATTTCATAAAATACGATATTCAATGGACTAAAAAATGTGCGAAGTTAAAGAAATAAAGCAGGAAGACAGAGTCCGAATCCGATCTTTACTTCTATGCCAACACAGCGCCATTCATAAGTACTATGACTCTGAGTACAGATGTAAGACTGCCATTCTTAGCGGTCAAGCTAAATAATTAATGATGATATCCAGCAATTACGTTACGAGTACCATACTAGTTTAATTTTATTTTTATCGATATGTATAGCGAAACAAGCATGCCGTTCGCCTGATGGTAAGCGATACGACCGCTCATGAATAGTAAAAAAATCAAACAACACCTTGAATTACAAATGCTTGCAATAGAATGCTTGGCATTGCCTGCGGTCGCGATCCTGGGACATAAGATATGAAGTCTCAATATGTGCACTAGCTACTTTGGCTACAATGTCCACAATGTCCTTCAATCCGAAACATAACAGTGCATTTACACAGCTATTTGGCGGGAGAAACAAACATTGCGGTAGTACCTACCCAGGCAGCCTCTCATATATGAGAAACCTACAAGTACATAAAACAAACTTTAAAGTTTCAAAGAATATCGAAAAAGCCACGTATACTGCATCCGTACTCTCATACACTAAATAATTTAAATAAGCACACAGTACTACTAATACAAGTGGCTTAATCCCTGTAATTCAAAGCTGTAAGATTAAATGTTTTTTCTCGCAATATATTACTCGCTCGTATAACGCAGCGACAGAACACAACAGAGATTCCATTTCACGCGCAGACGGACCGCGAGCACACGCCGCGATTTATGCACGTACGCCGCGTCAGTGCGACCGTGTAGCTAGTGTTTACTGCAATCATTATGTTTACAGCCAACTCGGCTTGATATTTGCGTATTATGCTTTATCCGGCTCGAAGGACCATTTTTGATAGTCATTTTTAATCAATCCATGTAAAAGCGTGTTAAATTAAGGCCTATTTTAACCCAACTACGGTGAAGCAAAAACCAGAGCTATGTTTTTGACATTTTGTTTTTTTTTAATTTTGATTATATATATATAGGTTTATTTTCAGCAGTAGACTTCCAGTAACCAAAGAGAGACGTTATCTGGCTCGAGGGATCAATTTCAGAATACTTTTTAAATCGGTTATAGATACGTGTCTGCACAATTTTGATAAAATATCTATATCAGCCCATATACGTCCCACTGCAGGGCACGGGCCTCCTCTACAATCAACAGTACGATTGAGAGTGGTTAGGCCATATAGTCCACCACGCTGGCCTAGTGCGGGTTGGCGGACTTACATACCATAGAAAAAATATACACCATGATAATTATTATATTCAACTTAAGATATAGAATTGGGTTACTATACCAGCCTGAAAATGGAACTCATCTAAAATCGAGAGTTCGGTCAAAATAGTTTATAGATCATAGCCCACCACGTCAATCTATTGGCGGAATTTACATATTATAAAAAAAACCTTTAAAGGCATCTCAAGTAAGTATGCCATATACCTCGTGATGTTTCCTTCACCATTAAAAATATCATAAATTAACATCTTTAAAAAAGCGTCGACCGCTACAACAAATCACCCAAGTGAAGAATCTCACAAATTCATCTTGACATATTGATCAGATCTGCGTAATCGAGTTACACGGACTCAATTGTTTGGCGAAAGTTATTATCTTATGGCGTAGATACTTAGAAAATATGCCCACGTACAGGCAAGCAATCAGAACATACTTTTAATTATCTTCGTCCATTTTAATAGATTAGATTGTTTTCGGATTAAAAGTAAATTAGTTTTTGAAGTATCTATAATGACAAATTATAGAAAATTATACGTTTTATTGTGAGATAAACAGAAATTATAAGCTGGTCTAATATTATCTGTGAGTGTTTAACTAATTAACAAAATATTTATTTGTATAGCTTCATTAAGGTCTCGCAATTAAACACACCGTTTCTTCAAAAGAGTAAAAAGCATTTATAGTACCACAAATAGTGTATAAGCTTATGTCTATGCCCCAAATAATAATGGTTTTTAAACCAACAAACTTCCACAGTGGGAATTAATTTCCTTGGCATTAAAATACACAAACAAACCTTACAACTATCATTAGATCAATAATGGATTGTCAAATATTTTAATAATTACCAACAATCATTACACAATATGCTAAAGTTATTTCCCAAAACTAAATATGGGGGTCAGACACACACCAGCACCACCCAACTACGTCTGCACCGTTGAAGACAATATTTTCGCTTATCTCGCGTAATTTATGCGAGAACCCGTCGAAACTTGGTCACTTAGAGAGACGATTCGAGTTCGGGATGTCGATTGTGATAAAATTATACTTTCACAGTTGTACCGCTCTGGCTGGAGGGCGCCGAATTTACTTCGTTTTGTTTATCTCAATTGTGTACCGCGAACGAAACTTTGAATTGTATTGCCTGTATTTGTAGTCTGTTATATTCGATGCTGACTCTTAGTTTTTACTAAATGTATTTACAAGTAGAGTATATATTCAAGGCGGCAACGACTGTAAATAATACCATAATATATCACGTAAGCAATCCAGATAAATTACATACAGATATCGTGAAATTAGATATAACTGTTTCAACCAGCTAGATAAAACTATTGACGCCCATTTTATTTTTGTCAGAAATATCACAAACCTGATCAAAATAATACTACACAGAACCTACGCTTTAAACGAACAATTTTATTTATTTATTTTAAAGCGTTATTTTCACTAGGGACAAAAAAAGAAAAGAGTATGGGTGTTCCAGAGGTTCGACAATGGTATCTACGTTATTTTTTACCCCTAATAATGCTAAAATATGAAATATAAACTCACCAACCGTATTCATGTATTTATTCACAGTCTAGTTTAATAAATAGTATCAAATATTTCGATAAAAAATTCACTGAATTTTTCCACGCCAATTTCGTCGCATCCAAATACAATTTCCATTAGGCACAATTCTCTTTAAACGTTCGCCGCATATAAAAACTGCGTGTTGTTTTACATAATTCCATTTGCACACGTTCGCCAAACGTGGCGCGATCATATCTTGCGTTTACGCCGCCTATGGAAATGGGGCTTTAGGAATTCCTTTTTTTTACTATTTTCGTTTATTCAGTACATGTTGGTTTTACTCTAGAATACTTTAAAACGGCATGATGAGATAAAAAAAAATATTTTTTTACTTCTTTTCTCATAAATTATAATTAACATACTGCAAAAAAAATCAACTCCTCCTATCCGTATCTTTGGATTTAAATCTATCAATATAAAAACATTTATGTCTTATTGTTTCTTTCTAGGCAAAGGCTGCATTGGCCAAATAGGGTTGTTTGGTGTAATCTACATCTTCCATTGCGAAATAATTTTCAACTACTAAGGGTCTTTAATGGTTGCTGACATGCTGTCAGGCTGACAACATGTAGCAGCATCAACATTAGGAAAAATTACGCTTCGTTAACCTGCTGGCTAAAGTAACAATTATTAAGCAGTATTGTTACAACGGTTTGAGAGAAAGCGTGTGTTGATCAGTGCAATTCTTTTTACTTTTATATTGACGACACGAATCATCCCAATCGGACACTAAATTTGATTAATACCATTCAAATCTACCAAAAAAAATATCGTCAACCGTATCCGACATTTACCACCATATCCCATTCAAACCGCGTTGCTCATAATTTAATGTTTTTCATATATTAAACCCGCAGTACTCCGGACTCCTACGCGCCCTCTCTAATTTAATATAAATAACATCACATTTCCTCCCGTGCCACTTTTATATCGAGCTTGTATGCAACAAGGGAGGTAGACACGTGGGTATTCATATAGAGGAGATCGTAACGTTTTTTTTTTTAATTACATATTGTGTCAAAAAAATGCATACAAAATAATGAGAAAATATATTACAAAATGGAAGTTCTACCGTGATGAC
Organism: Hyles vespertilio; assembly: GCA_009982885.2. NCBI lineage: Eukaryota > Metazoa > Arthropoda > Insecta > Lepidoptera > Sphingidae > Hyles > Hyles vespertilio. The sequence goes on from CM042807.1 coordinate 22,874,531, forward strand.
TAAACAATGCCCCAACATTGTTTCTGGCCTTAAAATGGAGCTACGAATGAAAAATACTTTAAATCAGACTAAACGAGTTCTGTAAAATGATATTGTGATTATAAAGTTTAAGATAGTGTTATCTGGTTCTTATCGTATCAGCATATACGTCCCACTGCAGGGCACGGGCCTCCTCTACAATCGAGAGTACGATTGAGAGTGGTTAGGCCATATAGTCCACCACGCTAGCCTAGCGCGGGTTGGCTCTTATGCTTTAATTTTTTTTTTCCGAATATATTTCCGGTTTTCTTTTTATTTGAGAGACTTGTATTATGTAGACAATTACGTGACATAATCGTTGTAAAGCTCTAGTGCTTGTGACAAATGTAATGATCATATCAACCTATTCATTTCATGTTTTGATTCTTTTACAGAACACGTTTCGGTCTATAAGACTTTTCTTTTTGGATCTGTATAATCATAAATATGTGAGACGAAGAGAGATCAAGCGCCAAAAATATAATCGTTAATACAATAATCATCGGGAACAAACAGCAAACCGATTGCAAGTTTGTAATCAAATCAGTCTACTCGTATACTCAGCACTGTCACACTAAAACTCTACCCTATCACACCACAACTCCATACACTCTCATTCGACATGTACCCTCACGGCGCAACGCCTGGGGGTTGACAAACACACTTCCTCCAACCATTGGGTGCAGACGCGTTAAACACAGAGACCATAAAAATTGTGCAAAAACCATAAATTTTACGCGAATATTCAATTATGAAGGCTCGGTTCTTGAGGGTGCGCAGACGATGGGGTAGTGTTGTGGGGTAGTTACATTGACGATTATGGCACGACTCTATTGTCCCTGGGATATTTCATTTTAACGGTATTTTTTCTATGGGAAAATGTAAGGATGGTTCTCGGATGGAAAACTGCACTGGGATTAATGGCAGGTGCAGTGATGGTTTTTATCGACTGGAAAATATTACAACTTTGCCGGAATGTAAATAGGGCGTTTTTAAAAACGATGCAAGCATGAATTGCTTAAATATACTTCTCATCAGAAAATCGAAACACCTTGCAAGTTTATGTTTTGTGGGGATTATCAGAAAAATGTGTATATTTAGGAATATGTGAAAAAATCCACTGTCACGTCACCCTACCCGGGATTAAAACCTGAGAACTCAGCTTTGTTGTTGTATTTATATCATTGTACAACTACACCACTGAGAGAGTCATCTATTTATTATTCCTCTTTTTTGTATTGGCGAGAGGCGGTTACATCTCAATTATAGACAAATTACAACGACCTGTTCGAAATCAGAATTTATGTATACGCAGAACACTAAATTCAACAAACCGTGATCGCACTCTGAAACGTTTATTTAGTTTTCCAAAGTGAATTTGTAACATAAGTACTTTAATTATAACTCATTTGTTGTTTGTAATCTGATCAATCAGTTTCCGTAACGTCCAAAGGCATTTGTGTTCTGAGATTCTCAATTCAAATAAAATTTGACAGAAATAGGTGAAACGTCGGTGTTTTGGTAGCACCTCTACCTACCCCTTCTGGGAAAAGGCGTGAATTTGTTTGTGTGTGTATGACAGAAATATATATAAAGTAATGAGAATAAATAGTTACTTTACGCGAATATACCAATTGTACTTTTATGATTGTGATTTTCGTTTTTTTTTTGTATTTTTTTTTTGTGCAATAAAGTGTATACATAATTAAATACCAATTTCATCTCTTTGTACAATTACCTAAATACATGCAATACCAAAAGCGTTCGAGTTGCGCACGCCGCGGTCACCACACACTCGCCATAGAGCCGCCACGCGGCCGCCACGTAGAAGCCACGCTGTCGCCACGTCCGCGCCACGCACGCGCCACGTCGTCACGTCACCGCGCGTCGATTGCGGCCACATTTGTCACGCAACTCAACCGCACTCGCGGGCCATCTGTCATTCGCTCTCGAGTTACTCGGTCAGGGCATAGATTATGTTATATAGACGCGCCATGTTATACTTTTTTATGTTACAGGTCCGGTAAACCAAGAAATCGACCACCTGATGATAAGGCATTACCACCGATTAAGAATATGTACCTTCTATACTTGGAACGTCATCGCTCTCCCCACGTCTTATGATGTACAGAGAAAAGAAGGGATGCCGGGCCTTATTAACAAACATAACAACCAACCGAACATAACGTAACATAACTAGTTTGCTGTCACAAACAACTTGTTTTATATAAGTTTTCTTTGGTATATGCTCAAAACCCATTAAATATGAATTAAATATAACAAAATATAAATTACCAACAGAAATGTGTGAAACATCGCATCTTCATTACTAGTCTATGGCGCGTCTCAAGCATCTGTTAGGTATCCGATTATTGCTTCCACCGGCGGTGTGTCCGGTAAAATATTACCGGACATTACCGAACGAGGCCCGAATATTGCCAGCTATTAGACGCGTAATAATTCCACCGGCCTTGGAGGCTGGTGTCTGCTGTATGTCACACTCTACTTAGCACTTAGTACAATAGAGATATATCTGGTAATATGTAGAGTGGTATTTTTTTTGTCCGGGAAATGGTCTTGTTAGATACCCGTATTGAAAAATACGAGTCCTGACTTGGTTGTTTGCTGAGGACTTTCATTTTGTTCTCTTTTTTTAGAGACTGCCCTTAATCTCCCCAGTGTAACTCCTTTAAGCCAGGATCAACAGTGGCACGCAATATAACACCGAGCATTGAAGCTCGGTGAGTTTTCGGGAATGTCTAACTTGTCTTTAAATCAATCAGAAAATTAACTTATTAGAAGGAGTTGGAAATCAATTATTGTCCACTTCCCTCCGTCACAAAGCGGTTGAGAAAACAATGAACAAAAGAGGTAAATAAGCTCGCAAAAAGATTTTTTATACCTAGGCCCTAAATTACCTGTCTGTACAAGACAATACAGTATAATTTAAGACAGTTAATCGAACCAATGGATTACCTATTAGGTAAACACATACATTGTGGTGAATTGGGATGAGAGAAAATGTAATATAAGAACAGCCTATTATTAATAGAGTAGGTAAGTTTTTCACGGAAGAAAGATGGTTATAGAAGAAGTAGCAGAGGCCATTCTGCTTGAAATAGAATATAAACAGACTGAAATACAACGCAGTAGTGTTCATAATTATGTCGGCCGCCTACGCTGGTCGCTACTCGAGCGAATATGACTACACCCAACCCCAGTTCCTATCGTCATCAATCATGTATTCATCACTATCAATGTATCATTACCGGTCCACTGCTGGATAGGCCTCTCTCAAGGTGCACCACAGAGCCTGGTCTGCTGTTTTATGCATTCAGTCGCTGGCGGCCATCTTGTGCAAGTCGTCTCCCCATCTGGTTGGAGGTCGCCCCAAATTACGTTTGTCAAGACGCGGTCTTCTCTTCAGAACTTTCAGCAGTGGTCACAATGGGCAAACACAATCATCCTACCACCATTTTTTTATGAAACAAATCGCTGAATTTTTTAAATCCTCTCTACAATAAGTGTCTCATACCATACATTTGCAACACCGTGACTAATATGCAAACAGTACATAATAACAAAGCGTAACATTCAACATTAACATGATAATAAGCGGAACGCACCCTGATGGCTCTGCTGTTGAAACGCAAGCCCCCTTTTTGTACACGCTCCTAGTTCATAAAGCGGCAAGGATAAATTGAAATATAAGACATTAAAATATAATATTGTATACATTGTAAATGGAAGCTAGGAAAAGATATGTTTTGATACTGTATGCAGAAGGATAACCCAATATTTGTAAAGGGTGATTCTTTTCAGGCAGGTTCTAAGGATATCAAGAGGGTTATCATAATTAATAAAGGTACAACAACAACGATTGTTTAACCAACCTCAACTAAATTTAAAAAGTATAAATTATGTTTCAAAAATATTATATTGTGATTTTTATAGTAATTAGGATTTTGTGTTCATTTGGCCACATTTTACTAATTTTTTTTAAAACTGTAACTCCGGCGTACAATCAAACAGGTCGGCACTACCGCCAGGGAACATTCGCAATGCTGGGATTGTAGATATGTTGCCGGTTAATACAATCAATGGGGGAGTGGGAAAGTAAAAACATGAAAAGAGGAAAGTGGTATTGGGCATCTGGCCAGTGTCAATCATCGGCCGAAACACGACAGTAATGCTGTTGCTTCACGTCGATCTTTTATACAACAGTGGTCCCGTCCCGTACGAACCTGTCTTATTATATTCAGTCGTGACTGACAAAAGCGTGGGTGACGCTTAAAAAAATGGTTGATTTTGACTGAATTCTTATAAATGCCTAAGTGTATTATTGTTTTCTCTTTTATTAGTTTTATTTGTGTTTTTGTGTTGACAATTATTATTTTAAAATATTCACTCACTCCATTGGTGGATTTTCAATTGTATAAACATAAAATGACAGAAAGACCAAAATGAGATTACAAGATGGTAATATTTTAAGAAGACTGCATAAATCATTTTCTCTATACTTTAAAAAACAACTCTTAAATTTTACATTTATTTTAATTTATTTTATTTATTTATCTTTATATACAAATATATTGTACATAGGCGGACTTAATGCCAGAGGCATTCTCTACCAGTCTACCTTGAGATGGTGCTGAGATGACAGAGGTAGGGGTACATATGTTTATTTGATTAGATATTGTTTTATTCCTATATAAATACATAATATTTATACACAAATATATGAATAAGTATATACTTACATATCATGTAAAACTATATGTTAAAATATACATAATTACTATAATATATATACACATAAATAAATATATAACAATACATATGATGACACACTACTGTGATGATTCAGCCACTCTATCCAGCAACAAATCCCGAACCTTCTTTTTAAACACAAAACGGTAATCTTCCACTTTGAAGCCTTTAATATCACACATCCTAAACCACAAACAATTTTACACAGAAAATACATTCAGAAAGTTCAAAACCCCTCTATTTGCGCAGAGAGCGTCCGTCACAGGCGTACATGCGTCGTGTGCAAGTTAAAGGCATCATTAAAGCATATGATCGCGTTACGGACGCGTTACGGCACCGGCCCCCTCCCGCACCCGTCCCGTGCCCCTTCCAACCCCTAGTAATTAGTCACTTCATTACATTGATACTCGCTTTGAATTAATGTAACTGTCGGTATTACTTTCAGGATTTATTTTACATAAATCAAGATACTTATGGAAATTGGCCCATTGTAGTGATTCGTAAGCGGTCAAGAGTTGGGGTTAGACCCGACTGGCCCAGTTGATTTTAAATATGTTTTAAATTCTTGTACACTTCGATTTTCTACTGATGTTTTCCTATCCAGTCAAAGGTTTGTCTGAACCAACGATCACATTCTACTATCTCAGCACTCACTTAATCAGAATAATCTTTTAAGTATCATGAAAACCATATACAATAAATTAAATGAAATATTTCGATTTATTTATGTAACATTATCACTTTGTTCCCAGTACAATATTAAATGTTTATAATTCTTATCATATTTGGTACAGTGTGTTTCTATCTCCTTCTCTTCAGTCCCAGGAAGTCTACTGCTGAAAAAAAGCCTCTTCAAGGATCTCCACAGCAACTTATTGGGAGCGACATGCATCTATCTACTTCCTCCATCTTGAACTAGGTCATCCAGCTATATTTTATTTACTGTGTATGGAAAGTTGCTAAACCTTGCATACTCCCTTTTTGGTAGCCTGACCCTTCGTACTGCGAAGGTTAATAAGTAGCGATAACTGATAACCATCAAGTCACAATAAAAAAAACTTAAACTAACCTAAATCCTCCAATACAACAGCTAAAAACTACACAAAAGCGACAATCACGAAGCATATTCCTTCATTACAGCAAAGCAAACACGACAATTAGCCGCACATTATATAGGCATGACGTTGGACAGCGCGTATCCGAAGCATATCTATGAAAATTCAATTTGCCACGGCCGACGTGTTTTTGTCCCCAACGTAGAATGGACGGCGCATCTATTAGTATTTGCATTGCGCTGAAAGCAATCTGCATTGCAAACTCGCTTATGTAATACGACCAGCTACAATAGAAATCCTCGTGCGCTTCGCCCGGAGTGTATTTTGTGGGGATTACGATTGATTCGCTTGAATCCAGTTATTTGTTAATGGTGTGGTCAAATAGTTGAGCTGGGGAGCTGGTAAATCGACTGTTTTGAGCACTGTGGAGCCTTGGTGTGGACTATAAAGCAATAGTAACTACAATTACGTAGGCTTGGTAAGGATGGTACCATTATTTTCTAAAAACCGATGGTAAGTAACAGTATTGCTGTTGCGTTTGGTTCAGTGCGCAATGACGGAGATCGAAAAGCGGGTGGTACTACATTGCATTGGGTGGTATTTACATGCTTGGGTGCATCTAAATTTGACCTAAGATATCCGGTGCCGCGAGACATATCCACCTAGGGGATTTTAGTCAATATGCTGGAGTAGGTTTTTAGGGTACATCTTGTTCTAATTAGTTCTATTAGTACGCATAATTGCATCGACCAGTGAGAAATAACCGTAACTCACTGGTGGACGCTACTTATTTTTTATTTATTTTTGCAATGAATGGCGAGACAAGCATGCTATTCTGAGGGTAAGCGATGCGACCGCTCATGCTTAGTCTCATTATGACCTACAAACCGGAACACAACATTTACACTGCTGTTTGTTTTGTACCTACCCAGGCGGCCCCTCACATATATGAAAACTGTGTCTGTATTCTGTATCAGCCCATAGACGTCCCACTGCAGGGCACGGGCCTCTTCTACAATCGAGAGTACGATTGAGAGTGGTTAGGCCATATAGTCCACCACGCTGGCCTAGTGCGGGTTGGCGGACTTACATACCATAGATTTTTTTATAAATCGCTATGGTATGCAGGTTTCCTCACGATGTTTTCCTTCACCGTTTTAGTGCGTGGTGATTGACTATCAATACACACATGACTCCGAAAAGAGGTGTGCCCTGGGATTCGAACCCGCGACCACCGTAAACATGTTGGCAGTCGCGTCTAGTCCGTTTACCAACAGGCCACCACGCACTCATATGAAAACTCATATGAAAACTACCACCAGTATAATATATCATTACCATGTATATTACCATCACCTACGACCCAGGCTGTAGAATACCAAAGGCCTCCAATTTGCCAAGTCTAATGAAGCGATGTCCCTCGATGATCAAAATTCGCACTCCTAAGTTCCATTACGAAATGTGCGTAACAGCTTTACTAATTAATGGATCAATACAAGGACGCACGGGACGCCTCACAAAGCCAATCCAAATATGATTAATATTAAAACTAATTTAATCAGCAAGTTAATTTGTTCGCGTGGAGCTCGGCTCCCTTGGGATGTGACACGTAGTAATAATCGGTTTAAAGTTATGAGCTACCTTCGTTAGGACTATCTTCGTGTTAAGGACTTGTTCTTTGGTGTATGTGATGAGGTTGACAATGTAAAATGTACTCTGTGATGTAAGTTTTTAATAAGAAGCATAAAATAATGTTTGTAATTTTTCGTGTCGATTTTTTTAACATTTATACCTACATAATCTTTCGCCTTTTTTCCAAAAGGGGTAGGTAGAGGTGCTACCAAGACAACCACATTTTGCCTTGCATGTTCCGTCCCACGATGTGATAGGACTCGAGCCTATCGCCATATCGGGTAAAAATTTCTGATTCTGAGCTTTGTTTTAAGTAAGTTATAATCCTGACAAGACAAGGAGGCTGATTTTATATCTCACCGCAATCAGGTAATGAGTCTACTATATACACAACATACCTAGCAAGTTCGATATTTAACAAATATAAAAAAAATGTACCAAAATTACACCAAATCCTTCGTATTTGGATGTAATCAACTGATTGTATGTCTCTTTCTTGTGTTTAAATCACCTTAGTACAATTTTGCTCTATTTTGCATTCTGCCTCATCATTTTAAACCCAAAGCTGCGCCCGAAATTAATTACTACGAACGCCCGTCTCCCAATCTCCACTCCATCTTTCCTTCAGTCCCAGGAGACCATCAATAAAAATACCCAAACAAATCGCTCACACCCAAAGGGCCCGTAAAGCCCATTCCACACATAACACTATTAGTTTTATTGCCCTAGATGGAATTTTAAAGCACAATTTACACTGCCGACCAAAACATTCGTACACACGACACGTCCCCGATCGATTACGTCGAATGCTCGTAAACTTTGCCCTGTGGATCACGGGTGTAAAATTTGACACTTTCTCCGTACGCGATGTAAAAAAGGCAGACCTTCAGAATACTGTATGAGGATTAATGTTTAAAAGCCGGCTGTTACCGATAAACTACACGCGTTTGTATGTGCGATTTAAATATGCAGATTCCGCGCGAATTTACATATTTGTCAAGTACTCTTAATGTTGTTGGAAACATTTGCTTTTGTTCTGATATTTCAAATCGGTGAAATTGGTAATAGAGCAGTCTGCGATTGAAGATATATATAAATCTTTTGAGACACGGAAAGAATTGATATTTAATTAATATTATTTATTTAAAGGTAGGTAATATTGTAATTGGTGCATATCAGATTTAAACATTATTGTTGTACCTTAAAGAGTATATTAATATGTCCGATGTTGTCGAAGCTAATATTTTAATTTTAAATATATACGAACGGACTTCAGTCAATAGTCTATTAACTTCGTAATCTGTGAACAGAGATCCTGAATTTGATTTTAGAGTCAGCAAATCCATGTTTGTTCTTTCATTCTAAAACCAGACTAATGCCCGAATACACAAACGCCATTCAAATATTGAATTGCACTTAATTCAATCCAGTCCCATTTAGTGACTTGCGTAGTAAAGTTTAATATAATATTTGAATGGCGTTTGAGTATTCGGGCATAAGTCACGATTATTTTATCAAAAGGCGCATGATCACAATACCTTGAACCAAATTCCGTTCTTTGCCTAAAACTCACTTCAAAACAAACTTAACCTAACAAAAACTAGCAAATCGCCATCGACGACAATACAATTAGTACCAACTCAGCTAAGACAACGTATATTAATTTCTCTGTATAATCTGAGCTCAGCACGTATACTCGCATTATGAATTCGCATACGATTAGAAGACGATCACTTGTCTGTGTAAACTAGATGGTCGGCATTAACGAACTCTGTACAAACAGACGAGCCGTAATGATATGCCGATGCGCTTGGCTCGCACTGTAACGTGGTTATGTTAGTATTGTGTATCTAGTCTAGTAAATTATGAAATATTTTAAGTATTATTTTTGCCACACAATCCTAAGTGAAAGAAGTATTTAAAGAAGAACGGGAACAAGAGTGAAATATAAATTTTAAACTGGTTTTGAAAAGATCAACATTAGAGATTCATGCCCGTTCTTCTCTAGAGAAAAGCGCTTTCCGAACCGGGTGGTAGATAAAAAAATGACTGAATCTAAATGATGTAACATCTTAATGGATTCATTAAATTATTTTCATTTCATATGTTAGATAGTACCATCAGGCTTGAACACCCACGATTAAGGATTGCTGGCCATAGTGGGTGAAAAATGGAAGATGTAAAATAGGTATCACATTTTGGTGAGCCGATTGACTGAACAAATGTTATTAAAATATAAATTGATGATATGCAAAATACAAGGCAAAAATGATTTTTAAAGCAACCTGGGGATCCATAATCTATGGTATGAGATATAGACTTTTCATAAAATATACAAATCGGTTGCTACAGTTTTGTTCTTGTTTTTATACTGTGTTACCACCAACTTGCGTTCTTCTCGCAATCAATAGATTTTTGGCTATACTGATATAATATTTAGATATTGTAGATTAATTTCGCCATGTGTAACCACAAGTGTATCAGCCTTCGTGGCGCAATAGGTTAGCGCGTTCGGCTGTTAACCGAAAGGTTGGTGGTTCGAGTCCACCCGGGGGCGACCCACTTTTTTACAAAATGAAAGGTATGTGGCAGTTTAAACAATCGTATTATGTTGAAAAATATAATTGAATTCTATTAAGAATAAAGCGTCTTATGCCATCGAATCTAGGTAAATAAGCATCCAGTGCTGGATACAGAAAAGTTGAAGCATAATATGATTTTAAACTTTTATTAGTAATCATAATATTATTAATAAATGTCATGCCCCATAACTGGCAACAGCAAATAAGTAACAGACTAATAATTTATCAAATTAATTTCGTGAGGAAACCTGCATATCATAGCGATTTGTAAGAATTTCTATTGTATTTTTATTGTAAAGTCCGCCCACACGCACTAGGCCAGCATAATGGACTATATGGCCTAACCACTCTCAATCGTATTCCGGATTGTGAAGGAGGCCCGTGTCCTGCCTCTGCAGGGCGTATACTACTACAGTATACTGATACTACTACTGTTACAGTTCAGTATGGTAAAAGTTTTTCTCTATTAAAAACCTTCGATTTATGATAGCAATAATACTTTAAAATTAAGTGGCAAATATTTCCAATACCTATTCAAAACGCTCAAAACTAAAAACTTTAGAAAACAATCACACAATATTGCCTCAGAGTCCTCCAATTTGTATTATCCTTTCGGCTTTAGAAATTACTTTGAATATTTAGTGTTTTTCGATGGTTATGCGAGAAAGCAGCGCATAAGAGCAGATACGATTGCCATAATAACAGATAACAAGCGAACTATTCACTGACGGAATACGTAACGCGATGGTTTGCTACGTATTTACAGCTTGGTTATGTTGATAAGCGGAGCGGGAATAGAAATACAGGGTAAGTTAAGACTGCTGCTGAAAACGAAACCGGGTGGTAGTTTTAGTTACTTCAGACACAATGCAACTAAAAAATGTGGCATAAATCCGATCTTTTTTTTAACGTCCTCTCGTAGTATTTGGATGGTAAAAACATAGTTTTTTCTATAATAATAGTGAACACCCATTTATTTTTAAAGATGCTATGATGCGATGATACGCAATGGTTTAAATTATTATTTATCAAAAACTATGGATTTACCACCCAAACCCGATTATATTTAAAAAAATCACAAGAAGTAAATGATGCGTTTGTTTGCGAAACTTTTAGTTGAATCGTATTTATATTCACTAAAACTAACACCCGGCTTCGTTTTCCGTAGTAGTCTGTATGGACCCTGCATATATATATTTCTGAGAGATTCTGCAACACGACACAACGTGTTCAGCGATCCACTGCAATTACTGAATCGAAAAACCTTTGCATTTCCCCCGTATAAAACGAATTTCTGTCAAGAATTCACTCCTCTCGCATGTGATTTTCTTATAATAATGTTTCTAATTACTAAGCAATAGTAATTAGAAACATTATTATACATTTTTTGGTTCGCCTGCCTCGCATATTAATTTGTTTAAATAGATAATTTAACCCAGATACGATTTGTACCACGTCTAACATTTGAAATTTTCAATTCACGTCACGTTCACTTCTTGTAGGAAATATTTTGTATGCTGTACTATATCAGTTATTACGAATACCATTTATTTATAATCTACTGTGTGGGCTTAATGAACAATAAAAAAACTACACCAATTTTTAAATGTGGTTCAGCCACACCCTTCTTGGAGATGTAGTAATGAGTCAACTTGACCAAGGCTAGGCTGTCGTGTTTCGTTTTTGAGATTGCCATGCTGTAGTTAGTTTCGACAACAGCATGTTATCTCAAGAGGAGAAGTATTTAGTCTCATAAAAAAAGTGAATTTAATACATAATAAGAAGTTCTGCATGCTGACCATTTTCTATCCTTTTCTTATCACCTACGATTCAAGAAATAAAGCTGTTTCGGAGTAATAAATTACTACTTCCAAAGCAAATTAGTAGTTTTCTGCTTTGCCGGACTAAAGTGTTAAAAAAACGGTCTCACACCCGCTCCCGCGTCTCCCATCACAGCACAACCACAAAACGAAATGATCGCGTCGCGGCAAACTGAAATTGAGCAATAGCATTGATGCGTATATTGAGATTGAATGCTACCCCGGATTTGCTAAATGAAACGCGGCTATCATATACATATTATATGATATACCCGCCGACCTATCGAACCAATTGTAGTACTTTATTTTTTACAGTTTTGTTTGTTTCCTTAGAAAATAATCAGAAATACATTCAGTCGATGAACCTTAGTGGTAAATCTTAAAGTAAATAATCAATGTAAATGAGCCAAAAGAAAAATAATTATTTTGAGATGATATTAAAGAGATGTTGTGTGATGAGTGTGAAAATCCTACCAGCAAGATATGTCAGACATTCACTAGTTTCCAACTTTGACAACATATCAAACCTTCAACATCGTCACAACACACTAAAAACATAGAACTCATTTACATAATAAATAAGCTTAGTTCAAACAAGCCAAGGACAAGTCCACTATGGCAGGGGTAATGATAACAAATGAAGGACCGCTCTAGAGCCCTCAGGAATACCGGGAAACCACGCTTCACCCCAGGTTATGATACACACTGCTGGTAAGTTTGGACAACTTAGAATATTATATTTTTAATTTTTCCATAATTTATATTTAAATGTAATTTGTAAGTTAAATATTATTATTACTTTTATTTCTGTTTGTATTGATTGTTTAATGTAGTATTTTCGTGCAAATTTTTTTTTACTCGTATGGATCAACTTTTAGTAGAAAGTTGTGTGTGTTATTCGAATAAAAATAAATATATTAAGCTTTGTTGAATATTTGTATCTATGCTCGCGTTTATGCTTCGGATTCAATTTCTTGCAGTTGGATGTAATTGTGTCGTTTCGTGAATCTCTCCACTATGCTACGACAGAATAAAACAAACATTTTTTTTTTACTACGACCTTAACATAGTATATTGTGTTCATCCTAGAAGGTTTAATTTCATGATTTTTGTGGCTCTATTTTTAATTCTTGTAACCAAAATGTCCTTGATGGCCTGTAGGTAAAGGACAGGAGGAGAGCGATCAATATATTCACGGCGGTCCCAGATTCAAATCCCAGGGTAACAGTAAGTAACTGAAAGTGGACTGTGATTTGGTAAATCTGGGGGTACGGCAGTGTCCCCTCCAAGTCGAGCTAAAAAGCGGCACTGTCGTACCATCCTTTTCTGGAAGCAATTCAGACCATTTTCTACCCTCTATAACTTCCTTGTGGTTAAAGCAAGAAGCCTGAATTTTCAGTAACTAAGCAGGCATTGTATAAACACGGTATATTTAAAATTTCATTCAATTTGAACCAGTAGCATAAGAATTGTAACATGTCAAACTTTCTTAATTTTGTCACTTACTGACTGACTGACCGATCATCAAAAGTCTAAGGCACTTCTAGCAGACATAGAACCTTAAAATTTAGAATAAAATTAGTGTTTAGTGTCTAAAGTAAGGGAAAATTGAAACATTTCATAATTTCTGTCTAGTTTTCTAGATACACCAACTGCATGAATAACTTTGTAATCCCATATAAATGTATAGGATTACAATGTTACATTTGCAGTTAATGAATCATTGTAGTGTATTGTAAAAATTCTTTACGTTTTAAATAAATAGATCGACTTGGCCAGTAGCATTATGTATAAATTGTACGATACATTATGTTTTCATGCGATGATGTCATCATTACGATATATACAACGTAAATAATTTTTAATATTGATATGATACTAACTTACGTAATAACTTTATACAGAAGGTCCCTTAAGCAAGGACTAAATAAATTAAATGACTTGGTATTACATGCATCTCACAACTTTTTGCGGTAGAAAACTTGAGCTGCGAGACTTGGAATTTCTTTACAGGATGTTTTTGATGGGATATCTCTTTCAATTAGCGAAATCCTTCATTGTGATCAATAAAGGTTGCTCGACAAACTTATTATCCGTATGTGGGCTAGTAAGATAAATGTGAAGTATTTACACAATAATCGCTGCGTAGGTCCGCCAGAGGCCGCCATTGGCTACAATTTGTTATATCCCAATTCAAATATTAATTGTTGCGGTCATTCGCCTGATTAATATAACCATAAACAAATCATGAAAATAAAACAACAAACGAAAGATTTTACAAAAAAAGTCTTTGTTGTATGTTAGTATAAAATAACCTTTAAAAAAATGTGTCACCCCCGGGTGGACTCGAACCACCAACCTTTCGGTTAACAGCCGAATGCGCTAACCTATTGCGCCACGGAGCTGAGGCTGGTACACTTATGGTTACTTGTGGCAAAAATAATGTACATACATTAGCCATTTACTTTTTTCGCGTATTTATAGACTTAATAAGATGGGATAAGATATGAGTGTTTCATTATATAAATTTCTTTGGACCAAATCACATATCTTGCTATGGCTATGCATAGGTACATAATATTTGCTTATATGCGTAATCAACTTGAAAATAATTATTAAAGTAGGCATCCTTTACATCATCATGAGCTTATTTTAATGTTATACTGGATAGTCCATCAACTCGCACTAGGCCAGCGTGGTGGACTATATGGCCAAACATTAAATCGTACTGTCGAATGTAAAGGAGGCCCGTGCCCTGCAGTGGGACGTATATGGGCTGATACAGACTACTGAATAACCCGTCATACTGATGTACATAAATGTGCCACCTACCAGTTTGTTTCAGATTTTAAGCATGCTTTTTTTTAAGTTGAATGGCGAGACTAGCGTGTCAATAATGCCTGAAGGTAAGTGATACGACCGCTCATGGACAGTAGCATTTCACAGCGCTCGCCATCCTGAGACAAAGGATGTTAAGTCTCATGTACAATGTCCTTCAAACCGGAACACAACGGTGCATTTACACTGCTGTTTGGCGGGAGAAATAGACATTGCTGTGGTGCCTACGAAGACGGCCTCTCATATATATTAAATACCTACGTGGCAACATAAACAGTAAATTCTGCACTGCACACATTCGGTGCAATATAAAATATTTCAAATATCCACCTCACAGGCCCACACTCACACAATAAGCATTCTAGCCGCGTTTTAACATGATATACGGTGGACATGTTTAACAAAGTTACGTCGTAAGCTGAAAATTTAAATAGAGCGGCCGCCATTAGAGCTTTTTCGCAGTGACCTCCGCCTTTGAATGAATACAACACGCATAATGTTAATCTTGCTGTATTATCTCGCAACGTTATTGTTCTGTTTTTAATTTATGTAGGGTTCTGTAGGTGGAAAGATTCTTATTTTTATTACTTTATTTCTTTATATTTATATAGAAAAGGGTGCAATTATTATGCTTCAAAGTAATCTTCCAGAAAATCGAATACGTAAAGTTGGTATCTTCAAATATAACTACCGCTTTAGAGTCCTTTCAGAGCGAAAAAATAGAACTAACAAAGATATTTTCTTTGCAAACTGAAATCCTTTATTGAGTTCCTAAACTTTAATAAAATCTTTGACAATGTCACCAAATCATAAACTATTAACTATCATACAATTTTCTTACAATAACTCAAATTTTTCATTGATGTATGCACAGTGAAACTCTCATTCACTCATCAATAAAAATCTAATAAAAATCCCTTCCTTCTCTCTCTTTGTCTTTAGCCACAGGAAATTCACTGTTGAACATGGTCTATGTCTCCGACAACAATTGGGCTAGACGTGTTCTCGAGTGGAGACCGCGCCTCGGCAAGCGTAGAGTAGGACGCCCTCCAATGAGGTGGAGTGATGATATTCAAAAGATGGCTGGTAGCGGTTGGAGACGTTGGGCTGAAGATCGAGCCGAGTGGCGTGCCATAGGAGAGGCCTATGTCCAGCAGTGGACGCAAATAGGCTGATGATGATGAACATAGACCCCCCCCCCCCCCAAGGATTTCCACATTGACAAGAAGCCGCCTGCATCCAGCGACTTACATAACTTAAAAAAACCAAAACAATCCACCACCAATTTCCATCCACAAAATCCATATTCAGGAAATAAGCTTATCCGTATTTCCTTTAAGACCTAACAAAATGTAATGAGCGAGCGTATCCCGCGCACCGTCACTGACCGCATTATGTTCTGTTGCACTTAACATTATTAAAAATTCAAAGAAAAAAGGCTCCCGAGCGATAACAGCGCAAAAGTGCCTTTACGTTGGTTTTTATTAAATGAAAATCACATTTTTTGTTAGCGCACACGGATTTTTGTAGGATATTCTATACAAGTGCTGGGTGTTATGAGCATGTGAATTAAAATGCATAGTTGTTACAAACATAATGATAACTGCGAGTTGTATTTTTATTATTTATATCGTTTATTGTACATTAAATGAACTTAGCAATAAAATGCACACCCAAATACGACAATAGAAAAAGAAATACAAAATATATCGACGCTTTTTCTTGGCAAAAATTTTAGTTGCATTTTGCCTAAAATCACTAAAACTACCTCCTGGCTTCGTTTTCGGTAACAATCTTGATATACCGTGTATAAATATATATATATAAATATTTTGCATATTAGTATACAAAAAGTCACATACAAATATAACATACTCAGATATTTAAAACACAAAACATCGCTGAATACAAACCGCATGCGAGCTAATGGCAACTCCATTAAAAGTGCGAGTTAAGCCGAAAAAAGAACCGACGTACCACACGGGCCGCGTTTCATGCATTATGCTTCAAGTTGATCTTATGCCAACACTAGCTGAAATACACAGGTTGGTGTTTGATGTTTTAAAAAGGATGATTAATTTAGGGATGTTGACAAAATTTTGGAAATGCTTTTATTTTGTAGATAATTTCACTATAATATAGAACAAAATATTTATATTAAACAATATGTAAATAAAAATATTTTTCTAAATTCCCTCGAAAACGTTCCAACCTTACACGTGGCTACAACCTACGTCAACGATCATTATCAGAGTCCACAATTACGCGTAAATTTATTAATCGCAAATGAATTCGTAATCTGAGTCAACATTCTTAATACTTGTAGAAGGACAATATTGAATTAAATAATCCACAGGACGTCTACTCAACGCGCTGCCGTATATAGCTAATAGAAATCTGGGAAATGATGGGAAATGACTTAAATCTTGCAATTTGTTACTATTGTCATCCACATATACTCGTATAGTGAAAATACAGTGTTAATTAAAGATTTATTCGTGTTTAAAACGCGCTACGACATTTGCTACGCGTTGCATGCGTAGTCGTGACGTAGATTGACTGCTACGAAATCTTGCAATGATAAAAGTACCTATCTCTATTATATTATTTTAATATTTACATGTATATTATTTTATTTATTTATATTCATTATTTTTATACATCATTCACAAAAAATATTTTTGATCACTGTCTCAAGTAAACAATATCTGGCACCTTAAAAAACCCCCTCATCACCCTGAATCCTTGGAAGTTTATTATACTGGTGGTAGGTCTCTCATATGTGAGAGGCTATCTGGGTAGGTACCACCGCAATGTCTATTTCTTCCGTGAAACAACACTGCTTAAATGCACTGTTGTGTTTCGGATTGAAGGACATTGTAGCCAACTACTGGACATATTGAGACTTAACATCTTATGTCTCAGGATGGCGAGCGCAGTGGAATGTTGCTACTGTTTATGAGCGGTCGTATCGCTTAACATCAGGCGAACGGCTTGCTCGTCTCGCCATTCACTGCAAAAAAAAAAAAAAAAAATAATGACCTCGATAAAACTTATCCAACTTTAATTATATCGATGTAAAATGTTGTAACTCCAGTTTTTGCCGAACCTCCCCTGAATAATATAAAGGCGGGAACACCTAATTAAAAGTTCTATGCTAGGGACGATACAAAGATGGTTGATAATTTTTTGTGTCTGCACTCTTTCTCTCTCACTCTCTCTTCATACAAGAATCCCAAAGGATTCTGTCGAGTATGTGATATGTATGTGTATCAGCCAATACACATCCCACTGAAGGACTCAGACATATATATTTATGGTGATATAAGTCTCAATAAACAATAGTAATTCCTACAAATCCCTATAGTAGGGCCTTATTAATAAACTCGGATGAGCGAGGGTTTAAATTTTAGCCTAAAACGTTAAAATTGACTAATTTATTTTGACCGTTCTTTTTGACGTGACAACGTCTTAAATTAGGTTGCGGCTGGGAGTCACTTATGAAAAAGTGTAACGCCCGGTAACGTAACGGTGCGCGCGCAGCACTAGAGAATTATTTTTCAGTTTCACCCACTTTTTCCAAAATTGTCCCATAGCCCCCCCCCTGCCTTCCCCCACCCTTATTCCGAAATAGTGCCTATTAGCCTCCCCACGAAACCTACCCCCCCCTCCCCTACCCCCACCCCGAAAATTTACCTCACCCCCCCCAATCCTATCTCGGCCAACATAGGTCGTAGACCCACCGAGTTTGGTATCCTCGGAACCGTCTTGGTGAGGGCTACAAATTGACCCCGCCAGAAATCCCAAATTACGCAAAAAATTACCCCCCCAAAAAAAAATATTTTACCTCCAAAAAATTAATTTAAGTTAGCCTCCCCACGAAACCTTCCTCCCCCCCCCCCCCCTCCCTTACCCCCACCCCGAAAATTTACCTCACCCCCCCCCCCCCAATCCTATCTCGGCCAATATAGATCGTAGACCCACCGAGTTTGGTATCTTTGGAACCGGCTCGGTGAGCTCTACAGATTGGCCCCAACCAAATCCCCAAATTCCTCCCTCTCTCCCCTAAAATATTTGTCCAGGCATAACTCCGTCATTTCTTAAAGTAAACCCCCCGTGTTTGGAGTCAGAGGAATCGTCTTGACGAGCTCGACAATCGAGAGCAGGCAAAATACGATTTTTCTTATTGACGTGACAACGTCTTAAATTAGGTTGCGGCTGGGAGTCACTTATGAAAAAGTGTAACGCCCGGTAACGTAACGGTGCGCGCGCAGCACTAGAGAATTAGGCGCATTGAATCGGCGCATGCTTGTATCTCTGTCTTTGTCTTTCTCGAACGTTCTTGGCGTTGGAAAAACAAGAAAGCGTCACAATACAAGTTCACACGTGTGGTTAAAGTATCGTCAGCTGTGTCTGTAGTGAAAATATGGAGTGCTTAGATTCGTCATTACATGTACAATGTTTTAGTAAACAAAATATATTTCTATAGTTAAAATTTGTGCAATTCTTATTTTCATTCAATTCCTTGTTCCTATTGTGCAATTTAATTATATTCATATCAATAAATATTCTACCGAGAAAAAGACGTTGTCACGTAAAATCTTCGCCCGTAAAACCGACTTTACAGGCAACCATTTTTTTACTTTTAAATTAGGGGATTGCTATAACAGGATTATCATGTTAGGCTGAAGAATATAGATTTTTATTAATATAGTCATTACCATCTAGCTATTCATAATAATAGATTGAATTCTCTAGCCCAATACCTAAAGTTAATCCTTCGCTCATCCGCATTGCCTTACGATGTTTTCCTTCACTATATTAGTATATAGCGGCCCGACCCAGCTTCGCCTGGGTGCATATATTTTTTGATTCCACTCCACACCAAATACATGTTGTTTTTCGTATAAACTCTTGTATGCCTAAACTTGACGTAGCTATCCTACTGTCCAGCTCAATCTCGTCTCATCCGCCTGTTCAGTCTCTTCCCAATCCGTCCCGTCCCTTCTCTTTATTATCCATCCCGTTTTATAACGTGCATTTACAGTTCATCCTAACAAATCTGTCATCTATCCCAGCCCTCTCCCGTACCTTCGATTCTATTTTACTTTATGTCCCTTCTCTCCATAAACATCCATATACATCTTATATATAAAATAGGAATTATTAAAATTTAATATGAGAGTTACACTGAGATAGCAAAATAATAATTGTCAACGTTACTTCTACACTTGATGCATAAACAATAATCGTATTGTGTGAGAGAAACAGGAGACCGGCTTCGTTCTCATCCCTACTCCGTGCTGTTTACTGGGTCAGAAATGACACCTGTAGACATCTGGCGGGGATAACTAATTAAGTGACGATTGATCAGTTTTCGACCGGAGAGGAAAAATGATTAAATTACTAAAATGGCTATTAAAAAATAAGGGTTGATCGTAGAAAGGTGAAAATTGAGGATTGTATGTATTTTTGTATGTTGTATCATAAAAAAATAGAAATTAAAAATTTTGTCTAAAAAATAAAAAAAATATTTAGGGGTGGACTACCCCTAACATTTAGGGGGATGAAAAATAGATGTTGGCCGATTCTCAGACCTACTCAATATGCTCACAAAATTTCATGAGAATCGGTCAAGCCGTTTCGGAGGAGTTCGATTACGCACCCCGTGACAGAAGAATTTTATATATTAGACTAGCGGCCCGACCCAGCTTCGCCTGGGTGCATATATTTTTTGATTCCACTCCACACCAAATACATGTTATTTTTCGTATTAATCTCTTGTATACCTAAACTTGACATAGCTATCCTACTGTCTGGCTCAATCCCGTCTCATCCGTCTGTTCAGTCTCTTCCCGATCCGTCCCGTCCTTTCTCTTTTATTATCCATCCTGTCTTATAACGTGCATTTACATTTCGTCCTATCAAATCTGTCAGCTATCCCAGCCCTCTCCCGTACCTTCCACTCTATTATATCCCGTCTCTCCATATACATGTACATATAAAGATTGCCTTATGAAATTTTGACATTAAAAACTTTAGCGTTTTTTATTGTCCATCCAATATTACGTCCCTTATTTCAGCACCAAAATGCTGTTTTTCCTAATAATATTGCACGCCATTACTTTTTGTTAGTAATAAAGTAATAATAACAATTTAAAAAAGAATTGGCCAAATTGGTCCAGGCGTTGTTGAGTTATGCGCTTACCAGCACATTTTGCGATTCATTTTTATATTATAGAAGAAGATATTATAGTCCACCCTGCTGGCTTAGTGCGGGTTGGCGAATTTATTTCACGTAGAATTTAATCCGAAAAGTCAGAGGTGTGCCCTGGGGTTTGAACCCGTGACCATCGTTAACTTGTTGGCAGTCGCGTCTAGTACGTTACCATATACAAATTAATAAAACCTTCATACTGCCTTACCAGGTGACGTAAGTAATAGAACAAATATTTAAAAATATAAAACTGCATATCGTTTCGTTATAATGTCTAGATACGGCATCAACGTACCAATATTCTTTTTATTCTTGAGTCTAAAAACAATATTAATGCGAAATTTAAATATGTCCCCCAGCGCATCTAAAAGTATCAATTCAAAAACAATGTCGTTTATGAAAACGAAAAATTATAATTAGATATATTTTGGTGTACTCCAGCAAAACGCTTCGATAGAGTATACCTTGTTTAAAACTGTTGCAATAATCTCAAAAAACAATGGGCGATTTTGGTAGATATGGACATGATTTCAATTTACATTTCACAAAATTATGCGCAAGACGCCGTATCTAGATAATATTATATACACGATATACACGATGTACACATTTTTTGAATTTTTTTCTATTTCGTCAGCCGTCAATGAAAGACAATGGAAACATAGATCATTTTACGTTGGATGGTAGTTGAAGCTGGACCGTCTTTTACGTCTCCCGTCAAATAAACAAAGATCATCCTATATTGGCTGGACGCATCACGCTTAAACGATACCCAAAAAAAAAGGTTTTTAGTATCTTCCTCAGAAATTTTCCTATTTTTCTCACCCCTAAAACCTTCCCAGGACTTCCATGAATCTTTCAAGACCAAAATCAGCCAAATTGGTCCAGGCATTGTTGAATTATGCGGTTACCAACACATTTTGCGATTCATTTTTATATATAAGATGTATAAATAAACAATGTTTCTTTCTTTGAAATCTTTGGGTAATATGAATGATGCGATTGCTATAATTAATAGTGACATCCAGCACATTTGTGAATGGAGCAAGACCCATGGACTGAAAGTCAATCCATTGAAAACACAGGTGATAGTTATCGGCAGCCCCAGAATGACTTTAAAACTATACAGAGACAAACTACCACCTATCTCCTGTGATGGTACTACCGTCACATATAGTGATAAAGTCAGGAACCTTGGACTATATCTGGATAAGTCCTTCACCTGGGGACCACAACTCCAAGAACTAAGTCGTAAGTTGTTCGCCTCAGCTAGGTCCTTGCGAAGATTACACAATCTTTTACCTGTTGCTACGAAGATTTCATTAGCGCAAACCCTCCTTCTCCCTATCCTTGATTATGCCGATGTCAGCTATCCTGATCTCACCGAGGACCAACTAAATAAACTTGAGCGCCTTCAAAACTTTATTATTAGATTCATATTTGGATTACGCAAATATGATCATGTTTCTGAGTTTCGTACTAAGCTCAAGTGGTTGCCCATACGGCTTCGTCGGAATGCTCATATTCTTTCTCTTCTTTACAATATATTGTTTAATCCTGTCACCCCATCTTATCTCAAAGATCGTTTTGTATTTCTCGATGACTCCCATTCAAGATCCCTAAGGTCGTCAGAGAGACTGGAATTAAGAATGCCTGTGCACTCCACTAATTTTATGGACGGGTCGTTCACCGTCAAAGCTGTCCGATTGTGGAACGCCCTACTAGTTGTGGTAAGACGGGCGAGGTCACTATCATCGTTTAAAAAAATGGTCAAAGATCACTACCTGTCTCCTACATTTACACATTGATGTGGATAACTTTCCTGTTTGTATGTACTGATACTCTTATATTATATACTAGCTTTTGCCCGCGACTTCGTCTGCGTGTTTATGTTATCATAACGGACGTAAAAGCAATACATTATATGAAAATGTCATCCCTTCACCCCCTTAGTGCTATTTTTCTAATAGAGTTCACGCTATTATTTTTCGTTTTAAATAAGTCGTGAAATACGAATTTTGATATCAATAACTTCAGTGTTTCGATTTTGCATACAACACTTCAACCCCTATTTTAACTCATTTAGGGTTAATTATAGGAAAAAAATATGCAGTTTCTCTTGTTCCTAGATGAGTAACCTAAGTGTCAAGTTTAATATTTGCAGTTTCAACGATTACAGTTTTCAACCCTTTTCACTCCCTTAGGGGTTGAATTTCCAAAAATATCTTTCTTAGTGCTACTCTACATAATAATAAGAACACTTGTGCAAAAGTTCATCTTTTTAACTCCAGTAGTTCCGGCTGTGCGTTGATCCGATAGTTCGGTTCTACAAAAATTCAACCCTTATTTATACCCACTTAGGGTTAATTTTAGAAAAATTAAGTACGCAGTTATATTTGTTTTTGATAGGCTAACTAACTTGCAAAGTTTGAGAATTCTAGCTTTAACGGTTTAGATTTTCCATACAACCGTTTTTTACCCTTTTCACCCCCTCAGGGTTTGAATATCCAAAAATCCTTCCTTAGTGCTACCCTACGTCATAATAGAAACTCCTGTGTAAAATTTCACATTTGTAGCTCCAGTAGTTTCGGCTGTGCGCTGATTAGATAGTCATAAAATCACCCTACTCTCGCAACACTTCAACCCTTATTTTAACCCCTTTAGGGTTAATTTTAGAAAAACTAAGTATGCAGTTATATTTGTCTTTGATTGGCTAACGAAACTGCAAAGTTTGACAATTGTAACTTAAACAGTTTCGATTTTCCATACAACAGTTTTTAACCTTTTTCACCCCCTTAGGGGTTGAATTTCCGAAAATCCCTTCTTAGTGCTACCCTACGTCACAATAGAAACCTCTGTGTAAAATTTCACGTTCCTAGCTCCAGTAGTTTCGGCTGTGCGTTGATACGTCAGTCAGTCAGTCAGTCAGTCAGTCAGTCAGGTTCCTCTTTTATATATATAGACTAGCTTTTGCCCGCGACTTCGTCTGCGTGTACACAATGATATAAACGTGAATCTTAAATTGTATCCTTTTGGCTGTGCGTTGATCCGACAGTTCAGTGCTACAAAATTGTAACCCTTATCTTAAACCATTTAGGGTTAATTTTAGAAAAATAAAGTACGCAGTTATTCTTGTTTCTAGATGGGTAACGAAAATGCAAAGTTTGATAATTCTAGCTTTAACAGTTTCCATTTTCCATACAACAGCTTTTTACCCTTTTCACTCCCTTAGGGGTTGAATTTCCAAAAAATCTTTCTTAGTGCTACTCTACATCATAATAGGAACCCTTGTGCAAAATTTCATCTTTTTAACTCCAGTAGTAGTCTTCCGGCTGTGCGTTGACCCGATAGTTCGGTTCTACAAAAATTCAACCCTTATTTATATTCATTTAAGGTTAATTTTAGAATAATTAAGTATGCAGTTATATTTGTTTTTGATAGGCTAACTAAATTGCAAAGTTTGATAATTCTAGCTTTATCGGTTTAGATTTTTCATACAACCGTGTTTTACCCTTTTCACCCCCTTAGGGGTTGAATTTCCAAAAATCCCTTCTTAGTGCTACCCTACGTCATAATAGAAACTCCTGTGTAAAATTTCACATTTGTAGCTCCAGTAGTTTCGGCTGTGCGTTGATTAGATAGTCATAAAATCACCCTACTCTCGCAACATTTCAACCCTTATTTTAACCCCTTTAGGGTTAATTTTAGAAAAACTAAGTATGCAGTTATATTTGTCTTTGATTGGCTAACGAAACTGCAAAATTTGACAATTGTAACTCTAACGGTTTCGATTTTCCATACAACAGTTTTTAACCATTTTCACCCCCTTAGGGGTTGAATTTCCAAAAATCCCTTCTTAGTGCTACCCTACGTCATAATAGGAACCTCTGTGCAAAATTTCACGTTCCTAGCTCCAGTAGTTTCGGCTGTGCGTTGATACGTCAGTCAGTCAATCAGTCAGTCAGTCAGTCAGTCAGGTTCCTCTTTTATATATACAGATAAATATGTATTTATTTATGTATGTAGTATTAGTTATATATATGTATGTATTGATGTATTTATATATATATATATATATATATATATATATATATATATTTTTATTTTATTATTATTTAGTAATTATTTGTTGTTCTTATATATTTTTTTCCGTCTTAACTCCTATTCTTTACACTTTACGACTGCCCTCTAATTATCCTTTTATCAAATCCATCCCATGGTTGTCTGTAAGACATTGCCTTTGAGCGATAAGACCGCCAATTGTACTTTTATGATTGTAATTTTCATTTTATTTGTATTTTTTTTTTGTGCAATAAAGTGTATTAATAATAATAATAATAATAATGTCATAAACAATACTATTTAATTAAAATCCTTAGGTTTATTTTCAGTGTATATCTGTGTAGTCTAGATTAAGTACCCACTGACGTGAGAAAATTATCTGTCGCCTTTAAAAAAATTATACAGTTTTCTCGCATGTTAATCAGCAAAAAATAATGAAGCTTCATACGAATTTCTATTGCGTGAAGCTCACGAACCCAGAAATCGACAGCAGATTTAGACTGTGAACTTCACATAACTTCTCTCCTATTCTACTCCAGCCTGGACTAAATAGTCTAAACGCATTAATACAAACGACGCGGGGTTTGATTCCCGGCCGACGTTCCCAGGAATAAATAGAATAGCTTAAACACAGCGTGGTTGCGTCGGCGTGTGTCGTGCGGCGGTGGCGGCGACAACCCATAAATTTGAATGGTCAAGTGAGTTTGGACATGGGGTAGGTATTGACAACATTTGGTACAGATTAGATAAGTTAAATTGACATCGTGACTTTTTGTGACCGAAAAAGTATTATATTTAAATTATAGTTTATAAAACAAAAAAATACGCTTACATAAAAGATCCAAAAAAAAGTATAAAATATTTGATAATTAAGATTAGAAAAAGGAGTAAAACACATACATTTTGATTTTCTTACTATAGATTGTGAGGCGCTTGAGAATAAGTAATTGTTGTAAGCACCTCATACTTTGTAACAATAATATTGTCATCGGTCCTGGATAAATATGCAAATTTCGAGTCAATCCGACGATTTGAAGTGCTCGAAAATCGACTTCAAAGATTCCGTCACATATGTACATACATACATACATATAGTCGAAGGTAATAAAAGCGTATTAAAAAGGAACTGATAATGATGATAATATGAAGTGTTTTTAAAGATTTTTTTTGTATAGCATTTAGTAGCAACTTTTGAGTAGAGTTTTTTTTATAGTAGAGCAATAGACAATAAAATATTCTAAAAGGTTTAATTGTAAATATGAAAGTAATTGATAAGTGTAATGGTTTCTTTCTGCCAATTTATGAATACTATGTTATGCACTGACAGAATAACTGATATTTACTTAACTTGAATCGCTTGAGAACTAGTGTCTTGAAATATTGAATTAAAATTCGTAAAACAAGAAAATCAAAATCAAAACTTAATAAACAATATAATGGTTTCTTAGATTTACGCGAATGTTACACATTGAAATAAAACTATTATTTACGGACTTTATCGCGAATTTTTGTCCCGTGACCACGAAAGATGTAAAGTAATCGAAACGTCGGGAAGTCAAAAATGTAAAAAAATAAACTAAATTCGCGATAAAATCCGTAAATAATAGTTTTATTTCAATTAATAAACAATATTCAATAAGTTTACCGTAGAACATTTTGAGAAAGTTGGAACTAATTCACTTATGCTCAATCGTATTTATTTAAAAACCAAAAGTTCAGTATCCCTGGCCCATTCAAACCCGCGGCGCCCGAAGCTGTTATATCATGCACAAGTCGATTCGCACACCAAAATACGATCTAAATAGATACAGCCAAACGTCCAGGGTATTCGTATAACAAACAATAACCAATTCTCACGTGGAGAAGTCAAATAAAACACTAACTTTATGCTTCGCGACGCTTTAGATATTTTTGTATTATTTTGTCTTCAAGCTTAAGCGTCATTTTTTAAAGGAAATTATTGGAAATAACTTGTATCTGGCGATTGATGAATAAATTCATGATATATTTTTAGGCTTAGAATTTACATTAGTTTATGTCGGGTATCTCAAGACTGCTACCGAAAACGAAGCCGGGTGGTAGTTTTAGTGACTACAAACACAATGCAACTAAAAATTTTGCTAAGAAACGCGACAATTTTTTTTATCATTTTTTAAATATCGTCATATTTGTGTGGTAAATACATAGTTTTTGCTAAAATAATAATTTAAACTCTTTTATACCTTAGAGTATTTATAACTAAAAGGGTATACACTATCATTTTACGAAAAAATGTATTTACCACCCAAATACGAACATATAAAAAAATAACAAAAAAAAA
The DNA here is from genome assembly GCA_009982885.2 of Hyles vespertilio. Taxonomy (NCBI): domain Eukaryota; kingdom Metazoa; phylum Arthropoda; class Insecta; order Lepidoptera; family Sphingidae; genus Hyles; species Hyles vespertilio. Next base: position 22,901,845 of record CM042807.1, read on the forward strand.
ATTGTCGCTTTTCTTACCAACATTTTCTGTTGCATTGTGTCTGAAGTCGCTTAAACTACCACCCGGCTTCGTTTTCGGTAGCAGTCTTGATATACCCTGTATAATATTATTAAATTATTAAAATACTGAATATTTAACCACTAATTTAATTTTCCAAAGCCTAGACACAGTGTCTTCTTTGGATTAATTTAATGATTAAAATATTTCAAGACTTGGTCTACCGCACGTAACTTGAATAAGCAATCTATCTTCGAATTCTTGTAAAACAATCTGAAATTCACGACGAAATTACAAACTTTCCTTCAATACCTACAATTTATCATGTCAAATTAAATATATTAAATAACAATTGTAAACAATATTAAACATGCCAAATGTTGCTTACCGCTGGAATAGTGACAGTCGGCACTAGACATCTCAGACTGTTATACCATGCAGAAGTCGATTTGAAGTCACGACGCTCCATAAATAGATAGTAGGAGACACAGCCTACTGCATATATCTCACAATGTGGTAAGCTGTATTATTTATGTTTACTCTGGTTTGATGTGAATGAATAAATAACACACGTAGTACGGTCTCCATCAGAGACATTATAAAGAAAATTTTGGTCTTTCATAAATGCACAACCTAAGCATGTGAACGCGTAGTCATTCGATCCGATGTTCGATCCTATTCAAATCTGCCATGAAAATTCTGAACTTATAGTTCCATCCCAAACAGCTGCACAGAGTATCAACGCCTAAAACATCAACACAAACTAAACTAGATGCAAAATTTTTAACAAACGAAGCATGAAGCGTCTATAACACTAGCAATACAGAACCTTTACTCCAAAAACGAGGCCAAGACCCACATCCAGAAACATTATTGCGATGCGCCTCCACTAAATATCACTACAAAACCCATCTGAAATGAACAAGAATCGACAATTTATCCAGAGCATAATACACGGCGGGACAAAGGCGAGAAACGTTTGTATGTAGTGGGCCAGGTAAGCGGTGCGCGCGTAATGCAACGCGCATAATCGCATCGCGACACAATCATCGTCCGTCGCACTCGCCGCAGTTGCCCTGACCCATTTGTACCGTTTCATAAATCATGCCTTACCTCAACACGTCGACTGCGATGCTAGTGACTTGGGAGAATTAATAATATTTTGTAGAAAACTCTAAATTGTTAGAGTTTGCTGTGATTTTTGTCAAACGAGCTAACAGGTCACCTGATGGTTAGTGATAACTACCGCAATGAATCCCTGAATCAATGTAAATCGACACCCCGTGGATTTCTGCCCCAATTGATCTATTAATAATCGTACTAAGCCTAGTACCTAGGTTTATTTTTATTGCAATGAATGGCGAGACGAGCATGCCGTTCGCCTGATGGTAAGCTATATGAGTGCTCATAAACAGCCTTGAATTAAAAATCAATCCTTGGCACTCCACTGCGCTCGCCATCCTGAGACATAAGAGTCTCAATATGTCCAGTAGTCACTCTAGCTACAATGCCCTTCACACCGGACCCAACAGAACGTTTCCACTGCTGTTCGGCGGGATATATTGACATTGTGGTGGTACCTGTCCAGGCGGCCTCTCACATATTATGAGGGTCCTACCACCAGCCAATTCATATATTATCAATTATGTTTAAGCTAGTCACTCTGACTACAATGTTCTTTAAACCGAAACACAACAGTGCATCATCATAGATGTGTTGCCGGCCCACCAAATCAGGAGAGCGGGAAAGAAAATGTTTAGAACAAAGTTACCAGAATCGATTGCTGAAATGATAAGAGATCATGCCGAAATATCTATGATTGAATAAGAGACAGGAACGACCAATGTGACAAAATGAGAACTGTCCCATTGTGACCCATTAGCTTAGGCTTTATGTGGCTAAAGAACTAAACTAATACTGAATATGATTTTCGCCATGTGTAACCACAAGCGTATCAGCCTCTGTGGCGCAATAGGTTAGCGCGTTCGGCTGTTAACCGAAAGGTTGGTGGTTCGATTCCACCCGGGGGCGATTGCTTTTGAAAACATTCCTACGTATGAATTAATATTTTGGTAAGTATTATTTTTTGTAATCTACGTTTTTTAGTTTATGATAGAATTATTAATGTATTTTATAATTAACCATCGATCATATTTACTACCACCCATTTCCAGAAGTTGATTTTTTGACCAAAGAGTGACAGAGGATAATTATTTGTTTCCTATTTGTTGTTTGTGAAGTTTGATAATTAAGAAACTACCCTCTACTTATGCAAAAATATAACAAGTCCGCACACACAGTGATGTATACTTCGCGGACAGATTTTAAAATGAATGAAAGGCAACGTTTTGCTTTGTGCCGTCGCGCGCTGAGTGACTATGCAATTTGGTAGAACCGTACTTTTCTGTCATTCTTCGTGCCTGATGGATGCTCCGAAGGACTATGATATGACCTGGATTAATTGTTGATGCACATGTCTACGAGCCAGAATGTCTGACGTGAAGTTTTGAATCTCTCTTTCGTTGTATCAAAATATTTTGGCTGTGTATGAGTCGCTGGATAGCTATACAACTGAAATGTTTGTTAGCCGATTCCACTACGTGATGGAGTACCTTCGACACACTGTCTTAGTCGATGATGGTCAAAATTAATATTTGAATAAGACATTGTTTTATATTTAAACATTAAAGCTTTATTAGGCCTCCTCCAAGGATCTCCACATCGACCTGTTTAAAGCGGCCTGCATCCAGCGACTTCCTGTAGCCTTAACTAAGTCGTTCGTGTAGCTATGGTAGTTGGGAGGCCTACGTTAGTTAGAAGGCCTATGTTTAGCAGCGGACTTCCTGTGACTGAAGAGACGAAGAAGAAAGCTTGATTGGATGACTAGATGTATTCTTTTAATTTACTTATTTTATTTTATTACTGTTATTTAAATATGAATATTTAGAACACCATTTTTGGTAGAAAACGTGTTTATAAAACATATTATAAAGTATTCATCAAAGCCACAACATTTTATTGTCTAACTAAAGATTCCCTTTTCCCAAAAAACTAAGGTACCATAACTTTTAATTTCAAAAAATAACGTTGTCATTTACACTGCTGTTTTTTACTAAAGCTTTCAAATATACTTAAAGTCACCCTCATAGTGTCATTTTTTCCCATGCTTACCGTAGTAAATGCAATATTAGAGCTTATTTAGAGCTTTACGGATGCCTTTGCCGTTTAGCGATGTGACCGCAGGGTAATATGGTGCGCTTGCAGCTTTTACCATCGGTTAGGAGCTTTTAGCAAAAATCACGTTTGCTCCGCGCGATATTCAGCTGTAAGCTCTCGACTGAAAGCTATATGGGAATGAAACAGCTTACGTGAAAGCTCCTGTTTTTTATGTTGATTTTATGATTTTTCGACATTTGTAAGGGATAAAAGATGCTTAATTTGTTCGTATGTACTTCGAAATAATTTTCTTATTTATCATAATTTTTCAATTATTATCGTGTATTTTAATAAAATAACATATGTTTTTATGATGTAAATAAGTAAGGAAGAATCTGAGATTGGCAATAAAAGCTCTTTATTTTCAAGCGAATTTCATCGCCCTCCTAAATTGCCGTAAGTTTACTATTTCTTTCGCCAAAAAATCGAGATCTTTTTAGGTATCTACACTTAAAAAGCCGCTAGTAAGATTTTCAACATTTTAATACACGTGACTGGTGTTCCAATAAACCCGGGGTATAAGTCGAGTTTTAAACGCGCGGCTTTGTGTAAGCTGGCCGGTCGAGTCGTGAAATGTTAAGATTAAGCCCGTAGTATTTGCAGCATCGGACATTGCCATGTCTAGTGTTGTTCTTCAAGATTTTTGTTATTTTATTGAAGATTCCTTTTTTATTTATATTCTATAAAACAATATACTTGCTTCTCAGCCACACGCGTAGTTCAGATAATAAGACTGCAGTAAGAAATGAGAGTTTGGTCTTCTCGTCAGAAGCATAAACGGAACAGATTGTAGTCTTGTAAAATTAGACAAGAAATATTTTTTTATACATTACATAGATAAATTCACACCCTTTTTTAGAAGGGGCAAGCAGAACTACAGAAATACATGTTTCGCTTGGTATGCCGTCACACGATGTGATATAGAACAAGCCTATCGCTATATAGAGCACAAACTGCAGTATTTTTTATCATCAATTTTTCCTAGACTTACAAATACTCGTACATATTATAACCAATTTCATATTTATCATTTTATTTTGGGTGGAATCTTAGCAACGCAAAATTCAAAACTTGAAAAATTAATCATTCATAATGTAAACAAAACCGTTATACTTCGTGGCGGGTGAATTCCTAAATCGATGATAAGTACTGCCGTAGACTACACTTAGAATTAATGAGCGCAGATCGCTCGTCCGCGGCCGGCTGTAATTAATAACTAATGAACATCCACAGCTCAGTTCGGCTTGAGAACACCGCGCTTCTTACAATGAAGAAAAGAATTCTAAAATTTATAGTAGATAGATAGATAGCTCTTTAAATGTATCTATTTAAATTTTACACGAATATTCCTTAGTGAAACCTGCATATTATAGTGTTTTGTATGAATTTTTATAGTTTGTAAAGTCCGCCAACTAACATTAGGCCTGCGTGATGGATTCATCTCAATCGTACTTTAGATTGTAGAGGAGGCCCGTACAATGCAGTGGGACGTATATGGGCTGATACAGACTACAAACTAACAGGCTCCAGCATAGGATCCTATTACAGCAGTTCAGACCATCATAACAAAATGAAACAATGACATTTTTCTTTCTTTTCATATAATTTGACAACCTCCGTAGCCTAGTTGGTTGGACGCCGGCTGTAAAACGAGCGACCGCGGGTTTGATCCCCGCGCCGAAGTGAAGGTGGTGGAGGTGTTTGTGTGATCCACAGTTATTTGTTTTGGTCTGGTTATTTGTGAGACCGAAAAGTCTCGTAATCCCTGATACCCACGACACAAGACTTAATTTTAGTGTGGGGCGAGGATTATGTATGTGACTGTTGGGTGTATTTATTTATTCATTGTTTGATTGAGTCAACTGAGAGTACTCTATGATTGAAAGTGTAGGACACAGTTCACCACGATCGCTTATTACGGATTGACGAACTTTACGCACTATAGAAGACGTTTAAATATTGCATAATTATTGTGTTGCATTATTATAATATGTACTGCGTATGCGGCTAATTTGCACGGTAATAAAAGCATTATTTTTTCTTTCTAAATGTCTAGTCTGTAGACATTTTTAGAAATAAAGTAGTCTGTAAGTTTCCTCACAATATTTTAAATGGATGAATACTCGCGTCAATCCAAAAAAAAAACCATACCTCGATACTTTCATCAACAATTGGCCCATTGCCATATAAAAACCTTTTTGAGTCTTTTATAACCTGCGTCATAATACTTTTAAAAGAACAGAGGCGGGACCTTGGCACCATAGACCTCGTTCCCGACTGAAGGAGAGTGCAAACAAGCCAGCCACCACTCGACGCAGTATGGATGAAGTTTTTTCATTCCGCCCCTCGCCACTTGAATTACTTTTTTCGGCCTCCGGCTAAGGATTGAATTGTATTTTCTCCTGTGAGTTTTTAACTCGTAATATTTGCGATGAGGTCTGCATTAAACATGAATAATTTGTATGTATTTTTGTTGATGGACTGTGGCTTGGTTATGTGAGAGAATAGATGCATAGATGTTGACAAAATGTTTTGAAAGGCGCGTTGTGAAAGGGGGCTAGACGGAAAAAGTTTTCACGAAAAGTTGTAACGACACTTTAAAACATTTGACAATCGTTTTTATTTCTTTATTTGAAAATATTGTCATAAATTTTATTTAACTCTCATAAAGGCGATAAAATATCCAAATATATATTAATATGTTAAAGGCTATAGTAAGAACTAAGAACACGCTGTAGCCTAAAATTAAGTGGGAAACGTTGCGACATTTTCGAATTTTCATCATATATCATATATCAAATTGGTACAAAAGAAACATAAATTGCCTAAATATGTGAAAAATAATAAACATAATGATGGTGATACCCAAATGATTCTTTTGATGAACATTTAATTAAAATTACATAATAAAACCGTAATACATTAATTTTCGATCCTCCTTAATAAATTTATTATTATTTACAATTTTAGTTTGTTACCCTGCTGTCAATCATCAATCATTTGACTATGTATATATACTAGTGGTCGCCCAGCGGTCGAAATTCGACCAAATCAAGAAGAGAAAAAGTTTTTACCTGTATGATGGATGATGTTGTTATTCTGATAATTCGTGCACATTTAAATGTACGCATCTCTCAAAATCACGTATTTATTCTGATTTGATATGTCAGAAGAACAAAATGAAAAAGAAAAGATACAATTTGACAACAGAGTATGTATGCGTGTACAAATACTTGTGTATGTATGTGTGTGTGTGTGAAATGCATGGTAGTGTGTGTAATTTTTTTTTAATGGCCTGGCATAGTGGCGGCATTGCACCTGATGGTAAGTGCCAATGCCACCCAGGCAGAGTGTGCATTGGCATCTAACGGCAGTCCCATGCCAATGGAAACAATTATGCCGGCCTGCTAAGGTGCCTCTTCACACCACGGCGGAAGGACCCAGGATTGTAGAAAGGAGGGAACACGTGAGACGGCAAACAATTCCACAGCCTGACGGTGCGGCACAAAAACGAATTCGAGAACCGTTTGGTTCGCGCCGGGATGGTGTGGACCGTCAAGCTATGGCTTCACAAGCCAGCACGCGTGGTTCTGGTTAGGAATGGAGAGGAGGGGATCAAGTTGAACAATTCTTCAGAGCACTCACCGTGATACAGGCGGTAGAACACGCTTAGAGAGGCGACATCTCTCCGGAGTTGTAGCGACTCCAAGTTGCTCGTAACGTCTGCATCATTCACAATGTGGATGGCCCGCCGCTGCAATCCATTCAAGGCATCGAGCAGGTACTGGGCGGATCCATCCCAGAGGTGCGAGCAGTACTCCATACCCGGCCGGACCTGCGCTTTATAATGTAATGTTTTATTTTTTTGTTTAATGTACTTTATACTACACTTCTCCTACACATAAACTATAAGTGTGCCAAATTTTATGCTCCTGCGTCCGCGCAATTTTCGTAAAAAGGGGTCCAAAGTTTTTGCATCACGTATTAATATATAGATTTGCCAATTATTACTAAAATTGAGCCTACTGATTAAGTTTATATTACATTATATTTGTTAATAATAAAAAAAAAATATTTTTATAACTTAATAAAATTTTATTACAATGCCTTCACTAATTATTTTTTATTGCGTAGATCCGACAAAATAGAACTGAGGTCACCTGATGGTAAGTGATCATGGATAATTTACAAATAGGAAGTGGAGCGGGAAGGCTAAAGCATGAGAAGAGGGATTAGGTATTGGGCAACCGGCAATCTCATTACAAAATGTAACAATTTTAAAAGACATATAAAAATGGGTCCGAATAAGATTCACTCACAAATCGACTAAAACTTATTATGTGACTAGATATATCTGTATAAGTAAAATATATGTATATACGGTGGTATTCGTGTTAAGTCACAAATTTTCACTAATTTCACTGATAAATAATGTCACCAATATTGTGAATATGATTTAGCCCATAATCTTTTACATAAAACGTAATAATACTGGTGGTAGGTCTCTCATATGTGAGAGGCTGCCTGGGTGGGTACCACCGCAATGTCTAATTCTCCCGTAAAACAGCAGTTTAAATGCACTGTTGTGTTTCGGATTGAAGGATATTGTAGCCAGAGTAACTACTGGACATATTGAGACTTAACATCTTATGTCTCAGGATGGCGAGCGCAGTGGAATGCCAAGCATTGCTTTATAGTTCAAGATGTTGTTTGGTTTTGCTACTGTTCATGAGCGGTCGCATCGCTTACCATCAGGCGAACGGCATGCTCGTCTCGCCATTCACAGAAATAAAAAAAAAAAAAAAAAAGCATATACAATAAAATCCCATACCGGCAAAATCCTGATTCTCCGATAGTTACTAACCTCAACAAAAGCTTAAACTGCGACAAATAGCACATATCCCAAAGTGGAAATCCACAATTTGTACGAGCAACAACAGAAACAGTGAAATGTGAAAGTTTACGGAGTTTGTCGGCCGTCCCGTCGGATTTTTACACGGAGGTATCCGCGCCGTATCCGCACCATATCCGCACCTTGCGCCAGACTTGGCGATCTTACGAAGAATTTGGAAAAGGTAGACTTCTACATATTTTCTGTATACTAAGATATTAAACAGCTACATAGCTATACGATTTCCATACTCGTTCCATGTTTTATGATGTTTTTTATTTCTTGAAGAAGTGCCGATTAATTGCTTGTTATACAGTAATTTCATTCTATTCATTATTTTTTGGCGCAATAAACAAGAATGAAAAAAGTGGTAATCATTTGATCTCCTAGTCGGATTGAGTTAGTTATAACCAATGCGATTTCTTGGCGAATGCTCTTGATATAGGCGGTTTTTGCCGCACCGAACGCGTTGATTTCTCTCTTTTTCACTCTTCATTCAAAAAGTACACTGCTGACCATAGACCTCCTCTAAGATCTTCATATAAACCTGTTGGAAGCGGCCTGCATCGTCAACCTGCAACCTCAGCCAGGTCGTAAGTCCACCTTGTAGGGGGGCGTCAGACACCATAGCGCTGTTTTGTAATAGACACATACGTGGGCTAAAACTTTGCACCCGCTCTACATCCACGCTGTACATGGATTCCATACAAAAGATTTTTTTTCACGCATCTTCACAATAGCTGCTATTTCTAAATAGCAACTGGGCTTTTTCATGACATAACCTATCATTATAAACACCACACATCATTCAAACTCACATAATTCTACCACTTCTAAATCCTCCTAACTCTAGGCACAAATAAGCAAAGTCGGTTTTGCTCGAGAAGCGTAGTTGCAAAACGTGCTCTCGCCGCCCATATTTCGCGCGTGAAGCTGTTATTAAGCCCCCTCCTCCCCTCCAAACGCCCCCTCCCCTTCACTCCTCCCCACTCCTCACAACATGCACGGTTATGTTGCAAATTATTGCTAATACGTGGCAGGTACCACGTGTATTGGAAACTATGATTGTATTTTTTGATTGATTGAATAGTAAATATAATATGGAAATTCCTGAGGGTATTGTTTAGCGGTTCGTTCTGTGGGTAAAGGGACAATATGGATAAATACTGGTGTAAAATTTAAAATAACGAAAAGGGACTTAACCCCTATAATAAAGCATGTACTCTTAATTTGGTACTCACACTAGCGGTGATGACGAAACGATCTGGTGAGCATCCTTCCAATTGTTTCTCATCGCGAAAGATATATAGGTAGAAGTCAACGGCTTCAAAAATGTATTAATTATGAAATTGATGGACTAAAATTTTAGAAGGTTGAATACGAAGACGAATCCTGACACGAATAAATAAATGAGCATTCGTCATTTTTAGCCACAGAAAGTTCACTGCCAAATATGGGCGAATTCCAAAAAAATTGGGCCTGGCAGCCTTGTAGAACATGACGTCACAAATTTGTCAAAAATCTGGTCGCCCCCGGGTGGACTCGAACCACCAACCTTTCGGTTAACAGCCGAACGCGCTAACCTATACGCCACGGAGGCTGATACGCTTGTGGTTACTCATGGTGAATATAACATTGTATTTAATAGTTACATTTTGTTACGAACTTAAAACTGCTGAACTCTGTGGATTTTAAAAAATGTCTACCTTTAAGTGATATTACTCAGTTCTCTATGAAATTCTTCTCAAAAAGGTATTTTATAAACGTTTAGTTCACGTGTCGTTGACGTGACGTGCCCGTCCCTAGAACACTGTCCGAACACTAAAGATAATTTAGTTAGTCTAGACGCAATTGAGTCTAACGTTGTAAATTAAAAGAATTCACTTGATGCCACGTACCTCACGTGTCGCATCAACTATGTCGCATATACTATACAGGGTATATCCATACTGCGACAGAAAGCGAAGCTAAGTGGCAGTTTAAAGTAACTAGATATACTGTGCAACATAAAATTTCGTATAAAAGTCCGTCTATTTTTTAAGTTTCTTTTTTAGGTGGTAAATGCGTGGCGTATGCCTAAAATAATAATTTAAGCCATTGCGTCTTTAAAAATAGTTGGTGTGCATTATTAATGTAATATAAACCAGGCATTTAAGTAGCACCCAAACACGGCGATAGACGAAAAAATAAAAAATAAACTTTTGTTTGCGAAATTTTTAGTTGCATTGTATTTAAAGGTACTAAAACTACCACCTTAGTTCGTTTACGTGCCCCAAAATGGGACCATTTTGAGGGACGACTTGTCACCATTCTGTGACTTTTTTTTATTACAATGAATGGCGAGACGAGCATGCCGTTCGCCTAATGGTAAGCGATAAGACCGCTCATGAACAGTAGCAAAACCAAATAACACCTTGAATTACAAAGCAATGCTCGGCATTCAACTGCGCTCGCCATCCTGAGACATAAGATGTAAAGTCTCAATATGTCCAGTAGTTAATCTGGCTACAATGTCCTTCAATCCGTAACACAACAGTCCATTTAAACTGCTGTTTGGCGGGAGAAATTGATATTACGGTGGTACCCACCCAGGCGACTTCTCACGTATGAAACACATACCATCAGGATGCCGATACCACCAGGATACTATGCCGTTAATCCATTTTGGTAAGTGGTCACTGCCGCCCATGAACACCCACGCTACTTGGATCATGCATGTGTTCCCAGCCCATCAAATCGGGAGTCGAGCGGGAAGGAAAAACTAGGTATGGGAAGAAGTATTGGGCATCCGGCAATTTCACTTACCGAACAAAGCTGAAGCTTCCTCTTTGATTTCCTGAGAGATAGTGGTACCTATTCTCCTAGATGTCTAGTAAAGCATACTGAATATTCGAATAAATTGTTTTAATTTGCAGTATTGTACTGAAACAATCATAAAAAACCACTTCATACCAAGTAGGCAGAAAACCAGTGGAGCCAAAGGGATGGTATAGCGCCAGGTTATGTAGGCGGGCTAAGTCGCCGAGCTAGCTTTGGTGGATAGGACCTTACAGACACACAAACAGACAAAAAGCTTACTTTTCCATACAAACATATATAGGATCGCGGTGCCCTCTCTTGTAAAAAATATAAGCAAAATATAACTGCCCAAGTGAATTCATTTAATACATTTTACGTGGTATCAGCCCATATACGTCCCACTGCAGGACACTGACCTCCTCTACAATCAAGAGAACAATTGAGAGTAATTAGGCCATATAGTCCACCACGCTGGCCTAGTGCGCGTTGGCGGACTTACATACCATAGAAATTCTTATAAATCGCTATGGTATGCAGGTTTCCTCACGATGTTTTCGTTAACCGTTTTAGTGAGTGGTGATTGACTATCAATACACTGACTCCGAATAGTCAGATGTGTGCCCTGGGATTTGAACGCACGACCACATATAGGCAGCCGCGTCTAGTTCGTTTACCAACAGCCAACAGGCCACCACGCACTTTGTCTTACGAGGACTGCATTGCAAATCCAATTTTACACAAGTGTGAAAATATCTTCTTACACTTAAGCAAGCTCAAGCAGCTCAGGTTTAGATATCAAACATTAGTCTAAATGTGTTCAGCATTAACTGGACTTTGAGAAGGGGTCTAATGTTTTTATCTTGGAATAATTTTAGTAATATAATAAAATGTTTATAAGCCTTTTGTAAAGTTGAAACACCTTTTAGTCTTTAAAATGACATTGGTATACGTAAAGATCATATATTACGTTCCTAGATGAAAGGATATCTATGTTTAGCAGTAGTCGTCCTACAGCTGAAATTATGTAAACAGTCTAAGAAAAGGCGCGTGGACTAAGAATCGACGATAAGAAAATTTTGACCCTTTTGAATAGCATTGAAACGTCTGGGTAGTCCCAGAAAAAGATGGCGGGACGATTTGGACAGGTGGGAGAGAAAAGGAAAATGAAAATAATTTATTGAATCCATTAAAATGTTCAAGATCATTTAGATTCAGTCATTTTTTTATCTACCACCAGGTTCGGAAAGCGGTTTGGGCTAGAAACTTTAAACGGGCAAGAAATGTTAGGGTTGGTCTTTTCAAAACCAGTTTACAATATAGTGATTATTACAAAAGGTGGTTTAAATCAAAGCAGTTTATCAATGATTTGTTGTAAAATTACAATAAATATTTTTGATACTAATATGTTTATGTTATAATTAATATGGCTGAGTGAAGCGAAGTCGCCCAGAACGAGGAATCAGTATATTCTTATGTAATCCATCAATCAATCCGTTACAATGTAAGTAAATCGGACAGACCAGTCTTTTTTTTTATTCTGGCCTGGCATGTTGGCCACATTGCACCTGATGGTTAGCGCAAATGCCGCCCAGGCAGAGTATCCATTGGCATCAGACGGCAGTCCCATGCCAATAGATACAATTATGCCGGCCTGCTAAGATGCCTCTTCACACTACGGCGGAAGGACCCAGGATTATAGGAAGGAGGGAACACGTGAGACGGCAAACAATTCCACATCGTGACAGTGCAGCACAAAAAAGAATTTGAGAACAGTTTGGTTCGCGCCGGGATGGTGTGGACTGTCAAGATATGGCATCGCAAGCCAGCATGCGTGGTTCTGGTTAAGAATGGAGAGGAGAGGATCAAGTTGAACAATTCTTCAAAGCATTTACCGTGATACAGGCGGTAGAACACGCTTAGAGAGGCGACATCCCTCCGGAGTTGTAGCGACTCTAAGTTGCTCGTAACGTCATTCACAATGCGGATGGCCCGCCGCTGCAATCCATCCAAGACATCTAGCAGGTACTGGGGGGATCCATCCCAGAGATGCGAGCAGTACTCCATACCCGCCCGGACCTGCGCTTTATACAAGCGACAAAGCTGACCGGGCGTGAAAAACCGACGCACCCTGTTCAACCCTGCGTGATGTGGCAGTCTACGGAAGCTACACCCGTTCACGAGTATGACGCATGTGACATATGTGTGACCGACCTGGAAGAGACTGGCAGAATCAAGCCCTGAATGAGGACGAATGGAAGGAGGTAGGGAAGCATATGCAGTGGAACAACGGAGGCTGATGTTTGTATGTATAGCATTGGTGACGAAAGGATAACAAAAATATCATTTTTCTTCTGAAGGGGGATAAAAAACACATATAGTTCAATAGTACTAAAAATGAACACTTCAAAATATTTTTTGAAGGCTCAAATACATTCTTAAGAGTTTATAGCGTATACGAAGCGATATAACAATTTTGGTTATTCAGACATCTTTTTTTAAATCTACTAAAATATAGCCTTAAAATTTTATCACGAATATTATTTAGGTATAAAAAATATTTATAGCGCAAACATTTTATGGATTTTTTAAAACTAATCGTTAAACTTATTTTTAGGGAATAGTTAAAATAACGTATAAAAAATAAGAGATAAAAATAATTTAAAATTCGACAAAACTGTCTATGACGGCCTATGTATGCTTCACTCATGGATTTCATAAACAACCCTTCATTTTTCTAATTATGAAAAGTGAAAGCTGGCCACGAGATTTTTAGGGACTTTTTAACCCACTTAACCAGAAACAAATAGTAATTGTTGAAAATACCTAAATCTCGGTAGCTAAAAACCCCGCTCGTCATACAAGCTTTACGAACACATCGCCACAACTATTTACATCTTCACAAGTTAAAACGAGAATTTAAAGCAATACGACCGCCGTTCAAAATATTTCAATATAAATCATGCACACATCACCCACATTTCCTTTGAGGGTTTACTCAAATTAAAACACTGCGGACACTTTGTGAGAAAAAATGATCTGTCATAACCCTCCACCGTATTCAACCCACGTACGAATCAGGAAAATATTCCGCTCACAACGGGCCCTAAGGACCGGCCGGGCTAACGCCGATACGGTATCAAGCGGGCCGGCACTTGAGGGTTAAAATTTAGCTCCCTGTCTTCCCCTGTTCGGAGGGTTTAAAAAAGAAAAAAAATGGTTTTATTGCTGTATTTATTGTGTGATGTATGATAAATGTTTGTTAGTATGATATTTTTTGACAGCTCTTGTCATGTAGGTATTGGTGTTTGGTTGGGAGAAGGGAATACGGGTTCGATACACCACAGAATACGTGGATATACCATAGATATATGTGTATTATTTATTTATTTATTTAATTATTTACTGTAGACAGTAAAAATCCAGAAAACTATGGGATTGTTGATCCATTGTTGTATATTGCGTTATATTTTAGATCTAGTTTTATTGACATAAAATATGTTTCAACTTTAAACTAACCTATTTAAATTATGTTATGTCCCTTTTTCTGGGGGCACTGTCGTACCATCCTCTTCTCGAAGCAATTCAGACCATTTTCTACCCTCTATAACTTCGTTGTGGTTAAAGCAAGAAGCCTGAAGTTTCAGCTACTAAGCAGACATTGTATAAACACGGTATATTTAAAATTTCATTTAAATTGAACCAGTAGCTTAACAATTGTAAAATGTCAAACTTTCTTAATTTTGTCACTCACTGGCTGACTGACCGATCATCAAAAGTCTAAGGCACTTCTAGCAGACATAGAACCTTCAAATTTAGAATGTAATTAGTGTTTAGTGTCTAAAGTAAGGGAAAATTCAAACATTTCATAATTTCTGTCTAGTTTTCTAGATACACCAACTACATGAATAACTTTGTAATCCCGTATAAATGTATAGGATTACAAAGTTACAGTTGCAGTTAATGAATCATTGTACCCGTATATGGTGGAATTATAGTTGTAGATAAGTATCTATATATATGAAGCAAAACAGGAGGGGGTATAGAGAGGGAAAGGGTGTTTTCAGCCCATGAAACTGTACAACATTCCTCTAGAAAAACATGACGAAGAAAAACTTGCAAATAAATAGACTAAATAGCTCGAAAATATCAATTACCATGAAAGAAAGAACACTAATAATCAAATCCGCTATATTTGTGATAAATTGATACCTACAAAAATAAGAAAAAGCCATAAGACAGAGGCTTTAAGAAAAATCGTTAGTGATATTCTAGAAGTAAAAAGTACCGTAAAGGAAAAAACTAGGACTCTACAAAAAGACGTGAGATCCCATCAAAAACATCCTGTAAAAAAATTCCAAGTTTCGCAGCTCAGGTTTTCTACCGCAAAAAGTTGTGAGATGCATGTAATACCACATACACCAAGTCGATTAATTTATTTAGTCCTTGCTTAAGGGACCTTCTATATAAAATTATTACGTAAGTTAGTATCATATCAATATTAAAAATTATTTACGTTTTAAATAAATAGATGGACTTGGCCAGCAGCATTATGTATAAATTGTACGATACATTATGTTTTCATGCGAACTTTTGCGGTAGAAAACCTGAGCTGCGAGACTTGGAATTTTTTTACAGGATGTTTTTGATGGGATTGAATTATTTGGACTTCATTCTGAGCGAAGAATAAACAATATTAGATAGCTAAAATATTTTTTGAAAAATGTATATGGATAAGACCTTTAATCAATATAACACTATGTTTCAAAACCATTCCACTTTTAATGAGACTTGAACTCCAGACAATTTATACAACAAACGTTATAAAACAAAAACCATTTATATTCTCAAGAAAACGTATTCAAAATGTAAAACCATGCAAGAGCGAGTCCAGATAAGAATATTCCATTTCACACAGACGTAGATAACGCGTCACGTGTGTCTCTCGGAGTCGTGTCGCTCACTGAACCGTCACGGAGTCGTGTCGGCGACACCTTGCCTTCAACTCAAGAGAAATTACAATGGAAATGTTTTGTAACCTTTTGAATTCTATTCTAATTTGTTTCATACTGTTATTTGATTTTCACTGTGTCATTTTTATTAACATAGGTATAATTTACTTACATACACGCTTTCTTACCAGGAGAAATAGGCATTATGTGATACCGGGAACCTAACTCCATATCTACCGCAAATTGGCGACTTCCAGCCGATATTTAATAGAAAAATTAAATATCACATTGCTTGACGCAGGAATCGAACCGAAATCCTCTGCTTTGTTGACAAAGTTGTTGCACTATGGTTATATAATTGAACTATGGTGCAACTTCACTACCGAGGCAGTTAGTATCATATTTTTAACGCATTACAATGGTTCAAGATACCTTTTCCTTTTATATCCTCAATCAAACAAAGAAATAGCCTGGGATGCCTCTAAAGTTACCATGAGTTGTGCCCATATTATTACCAGCCCATAGTGGTGCACGAAGACACATGTGTTCAAGACCCACATCCAAGTCCACGAAAACTCAAACGTTTTTCAGAATAAAAATAACCAAAAATTAGCTTTTCATTTTCTCTACCTCAACGGACTTAGCAATCAAATCTAGATCCTCAAGATATCATCCAAATCAAATCATGTCGAGAGCAGTTGCATACCAAGCTTTGCTTTGTAATTCAAGGTGTTTACCTTACCATCAGACGAACGAAATGCTCGACAATCAATGCAATAAAAAAAAAAACAATGACACAAAGTTCCTAGTGCACTCTAAATAAATAAAAAATCTTTTACATCACGAATAACGGGAGCGCGTACAAGCAATTCACGTTCTAATAGGAAACGAACACGTGTTTAGCGAACAATATAAATCCACGAAACATTGTTTAGTGCAACAATAAATGAATGTGTTCCCACTGAAACGGCTAACTCTACGCCGGAATAGCTTTGCCGGCTATACGTTTGCTCAGGACATGGAATACTATGGAAACTCATTTAAATCTCACTCTTATTTATGTGGAAGAAAATGACTACAATAGACATAGAAGGAAGCGCAATATAGGTATCATTAAAATGCGGTATTATCGTTGTCATTAAATGAGTTCTACTGTTTGACTTCTTTATTCCTGGTTTACAGGAGTTGCGGTATAGTAGCGGGCATGATAGCGGGAAAGTCTCCAATAAAGTATGTTGAAACTCATTTAAATCTCTCTTTTATATTTATGGGATAAATTGATTACAATGCCTAATGGTAAGTGCAATCCAAATACCATAAAATTAACTAGAAACACTGCACACGTATGTGGGTGGCTATGAGGGGTTCAATACAGTTGACAATGGTCACTAACCAGATAGAAATGACTACCGCACCACATGAGTCTATCCAATTTGACTATTCCGAACAAACAGGTTTTCCAATTAATACTTCTGCCTGCTTTCTTTAGAACGATCAGAATATCCAAAGCCTAGAATTTCTCAACTTATCAGCCTGAATCGCACATTCACTACATCAGCTATATTACAATACAAGACTACAGACTGCAACGAGTTCAAAATATCATGAAACCAAGCGCTGCTTAATAACTCATTTTCACTTTATCACAATCGAGTTCTTCAAAAGAATTTTGTTTGTTTGGTTCGATCCCCGCACCGAGACAAATGTTTGTGTGGACCACAAGCATTTCTTCGGGTCTGGATTTTCCTGATATCCACGACACAAGACTCGATCTTAGTTTGGGGTCAGGACTATGCATGTGACTGTTGAGTGTATTTATTTATAATCTCACTGTCCCATCGCAATCGAGTTTAAACCAACCTGCACCTTATAGTAGTGGCACGCGTATTAGAAAGTGCATTAGTCGCTTGAACAAGTTTAATGCTCGTCGCCATAAACATTCGCTAGCCTCTGATATATTTACGGTGCACGCAAATTACTTTTAATCCTTTGACCACTTAAAGCGATTGTGTCTTTATTGCGTGCAATACGCGAAATGTGTCCCACTGATTTACGGATTCACGTTGTTATTCTTTCGTAATGATTTCTTTTCTTTTATAATGACAACTTTTCTTTTGTTACGCATGCCCGCTTTCGTAAATATTTATTCACAATATTTTAATGATTGCATTATTGAAATTAATTTAATGTTCTTTCACGGCATTTTCTTTCTTTCTTCATTAAAATCTGTATCTTTCTAACTTGTGCTCTAACTCGACGTCAAATTATTAGATTCATTTATAAATAATTTATGTTAAGACACACTAGATCTTAATAACAAAACAAAGGCTTACTTGTCCTTCCAATCGTAAGATTCAGGATCAATTAATTTGTATACCTAGGTTTTGGCTGATATAAAATGACTTCTGAAGTAATTAAGTATAATTCGCTAGAAATATATTTCATTATAAGTTCATATTACAGTTAATTGCAAAAACACTATATTAAGAATTCTGAACACCAAAAATAACATCTAAAATACCTAATTTGAACATCCCTCTTAATAATAACAATAACCAGTTCTCATTTAACTAACTTGTTCCAATATTCTCGATTAGTTCGGTTCACTGATACGGCGAAGTCATTATGGTCCGGTAATTAACGAGTCTCCCGGGGCAGCGGGTTCGAAGCTAAACTAATGTTCAACTGAACTATACGCAATTAACTTTTTAGTTATTATAAATATGTTGTTAATTAACGTAGTTTTGTTGAGATAGATATTGCACGGGGATTGCAGTTTTCAGAGCTAAGTTTTGAGTTTTATACAGTTAATGATAATTGATAAGGGATCTTTTGCTCTGAGTATGGTAGAAATTTGAAGAACAAAGGTGCATATCTAAATGACCTTGGAAATTTCAAAATTATGTGAAGTCCAACAAAATCACACTAGATCAGCTTAGTGGACTAAAGTCCTAAATGGTAGAATATTCTTTTAAGTGTAGTAATGTTTAAAATGCAAGAAACCTGTTATTTTGGCACGACCTACAGTCGAGATATATACCAATAGAATTCTGCATTCTTTACGAAGTCAAAAAGTAGTTTATGTGATATTCCAGTCCAAGAATGTATCTTGAGTAAATATGTTTTTGTCAAAAAGGTATGTCGCCCCCGGGTGGACTCGAACCACCAACCTTTCGGTTAACAGCCGAACGCGCTAACCTATTGCGCCACGGAGGCTGATACGCTTGTGGTTAGTTGTGGCGAAAATAATATTCCCTATTTACTTGTTTAATACCTACACAACAGTATTAAAAATAATACTTTAGCTTATTGTTAGATATCCGCCAAGTTTCAGTAAGCAATTTTATGAGTACACTCATAATATTTAATGGGATGGCGGTAGTATCCAAACAATTAATCATTGCGAAATCTTTAATATTTACCGTATACGGTCATGAATACTGGACTAATCGTAATATTACGCAATAATTGTAAGTTTAGGGGCCGATTCACAAGTTCACATGCAAATAATAAATAATTGCACCAATTCCATAAAAGAGGTAGGTACTAACATACCCCAAAACATCTTCTAAATTTAAAATAAACACGACAAAAAATGATAACAACTTAAATTTAAATCCAGCTCCCGTTTTTTAATCCTGTAACACGGAAAGATATCCCGACAGACGGTAAATTCTAAACAAAATCTGTCAATCACACAGTTTCCTACTCGATTTGGACGCAAACGACATAAAACATTCCGTTTTCAGTACAACTGTTCTGGATCGGACTCAAGGGACAAGCGGCGGCCATTTTGAAAAAGTATTCATGTAAAGAATCAGTTTCATTTTTGCATAACGATTTTTGGTGAAAATATACATTGATCAATATAATATATTTTTTATGACGAGTCTGTTTTTTTTTAATTCTAGATATATGGGAGAGTTAGAGACAAAACTCCATAATAAACAATGCAGTTGTCTATATTTAAATTTTTAAAAAGTATATACAGGGTATCTCAAGACTGTTACCGAAAACGAAGCCGGGTGGTAGTTTTAGTGGCTACAAACACAATGCAATTAAAAATTTCGCATAGAAACGCGACAATTATTTTTTATGATTTTTTAAATATCGTCAATTTTGGGTGGTAAATCCATAGTTTTTGCTAAAATAATAATTTAAACTCTTTTATACCTTAGAGTATTTATAAATAAAAGGATATACACTATTATTTTAGGAAAATATGTATTTACCACCCAAATATGGCCATAGAAAAAAAAATAACAAAAAAAATTTGTCGCTTTTTTTTGCAACTTTTTCTGTTGCATTGTGTCTGAAGTCGCTTAAACTATCACCCGGCTTCGTTTTCGGTAGCAGTCTTGATATACCCGGTATGTACCCATGTGCAAATTATTATTATAAAAAGAAAAACATATTAATCCAAATTAAAGTTTATTACTTAGTATAAATAAGTATCATGTTATATGATTTAGTGTTTGTTTTGTAAATAAAAGTACACTAAGATCTTTAATGTCTCTGCTCAGTTAGCTCCTCTACAATTCAAATAAGCAAAAATTACTGACCTGAGATACTACAACTTGATTCTTGAACGACGAACCATCTCACTCACTGACACATTACACTACACATCACACATTTTATACCTATATAATCCTTATAACTAAATAGACACTACACACTCAACACACAAACTAGTTCACTGCATCCGACACTAGCTTCCTACGAAAATATCAACAGAGTTGTCTCATCATTCGACACGATTATGCCCAACTGCCTAATTGAAGCGTCAAACACTCAAAAATCAACATTTGTCAATTATTTCTGGCCAAAATGTTTATAAATCGGTTTGAGACACGTACTGTCGATTGACGCGATGCAACTGCAAAATATTAAACCTACCCACATGTGTGATATGTTTTCAGATATTATTTTTTTCTTTTTCATCCTAGGTTAAGGAGTTGCCAGTCTGCCTAATGGTAAGTGGCTACAGCTGATCTTGACCGAATTTCGTAATAAATTCTGACAAATTAAGTAAATGTAATATGCAAACTAGAGTAACATTGTTTTTTTTTAGTAATTCTTTTTACGGCAAGACGAGTATGTCATTCGCCTGATGGTATGCGATATGGCCCCTCATGGACAGTAAGAAAACCAAACAATAATTAAGGATCAACATGTGCAATAATTACTCTGGCGACAAATGTACTCCTAACCACAACAACAGTGCATTTATATATCTGTATGGCGAGAAACTTGTGGAATTGAAAAAAATAACGACATATATCAAATCAGAAATTTATTTATATACAAATCAGAACTCAATGCATCGATAGATGTGCCTATCAAAGATTATCATACTATTTTTTATTCTGATGATAGAATATTCGTGTTCATCTGTATAGAGATCATGCCTTGGAATGTACATACATCCTATTTCCATTAAGCCGACCTAATTATATTGACCAGCGACTTAAATCTCTATCCGTTGTATTTTCTATCTAGAAAGCTCTGTACTAGCAGATACAGATAAAAAAAATTGACAGTCTGATGACGTTTTCCCAACAGTACGTCACACAAACCACACCCTACGCAGATAGCACGCAAAGTCGAAACGCGCACCGGACGCGCATAACGAATGTCCAAACACCGAATAGCTGATGAACAATTTGCATACGTGAATCGCTATACAGTAGTGGTACCATGCTTCAGGTGTGCGGAGAGACGAGTTTATAGGCTTCAAAAGTCGTACTAAGTAACCATGGCCTACTAGAGTTTCAAGAGTAAACTCAAGAAGCTTATACCCAAATGGAGATTGCATTCCGTATAAAACACTGAAGCACAAAAATTTGACTTGAAAATGAATGAACTAAAAATTATATTCATTCATTGTCACTCTAAAGAAAAGGATAGCAGGCAACAGCGACTGCATTCAAGGTCAAATTTTTGTGCTTCACTTTTATATACGGAATGCAATCTCCATTTGGGTATAAGCTTCTTGAGTAAGTTCTAACAATGGCCTACTAGAGTTTTAAGTTTAAAAAGTGTGGTGGATATGGGCGAAAAATACAGGGACATTTAATATTGACACCTTTTAGTTTTTGCCACAGTAATTAAAGTACTATATGGTTAGAATAGTTATAGTAAGGCACTCTGCACCTATAGAGAACTTGATTTCACAATGCTAGCTCTTTCGCATGTCCCGTGTTTATACCATAAAATTCAATCAAAATGCTGAAAATTCAAACGCCTTGTCACACTACCCTGGAGTGGCGTCCGGCACGCTTTCATTGATTGAAATGTCCTGCGTTCGGACGCACTACAGGCCAGGTTTTTTTCTACACTAGCAAAAACAAAAAACAGTAAAAAATTCCGACAGGATGACAGAAAAAATTACAGCAGCCAGAAAACAATACTGCTCATGTTTTATTTCTCAACTCTGATCCAGGATTGGGCGGGATCCCGCGGGATCAAGCGTTAAAGTATAAGCCCATTACGTTATAACTCCAGATTGAATAAACCGAAGGATTTGCGGGATCATTGCTAAATAATGTCGAATATAACTTTGAAATATAAAGAATTCGGGATTATGTGACATGTAAAAGAATTACGAATTTGTTTCAAGCTTGATCAGTTCGGTACTAGATGTCACAGAATGCCGATTAAAAATATTCTATATTTCAGCTAATCTTTTTCTATATTATTTGAATTTTTAATTATTACTATGTAATGTCGCTTCGTAATGTGTTGTACTTGTGAAGAAGAAACCAAGAAACAACATCCCACAGCAACACGAACGTTTTAATTTTTATTCACAATAAACAATGTATGTAAAAGGAATATAAGTTAAAAATGTACGATTTTCCTCTACCAAAAGGTTCTATTTAAATTACGAATTAATATCTCATAGCTTAGCCTCATAGACATTGGGGATAGTACACTAGGTTGAAATGAAAAACAACTAACTTTTAATCATTTTTTTGTTAGTCTGGCACGTCTCGGTTACTATATTTCATCTGGTGGTAAATGCAAATACCGTCCAGACAGTATATTAGTGTGCGTGGTGGCCTGTTGGTAAACGGACTAGACACGGCTGCCAACATGTTCACGGTGGTCGCGGGTTCGAATCCCAGGGCACACCACTGACTTTTCGGAGTCATGTGTGTATTGATAGTCAATCACCACGCACCAAAACGGTGAAAGAAAACATCGTGAGAAAACCTGCATACCATAGCGATTTATAAAAAATTATATGGTATGTAAGTCCGCCAACTCGCACTAGGCCAGCGTGGTGGACTATATGGCCTAACCACTCTCAATCGTACTTACGATTGTAGAGTAGGCCCGTGCCCTGCAATGCGACGTATATGGGCTGATACAACAGCAGCAGTATATTAGTAGAGATACAATCAAGTCGGCCTTCTGAGATGCCTCTTCAGTCTATTGCGGAAGGACCCAGTATTATAGGAAGGAGGACATTTATATTGAATGTAGCTATGAATAATAGTAATTAGCGTCAATTTGTTATTTTAAAACATCTTTTACCTCTGCTTTTATCACTCTAAAGTGGAAGTAAAAGTTAATTTGGTAATTTACAACACCTTTCAAAAACTCCACCAACTATTTCTTGATTCCTCCAAATCTCTGATCAAGACATCACCATTCCCTAACCCGTTCATCACGAAACTCATATACTAGGGGTATAACCATCCCACGTCATAAACCATTCGCATGAGGGTTAGAATCTCTGTAAATTTCGCCGCTCCATCGTTTTCACGCACAACAATTTTTCCATCGGTAGGGTTATCGATGAGCATCTATTTGTACGGACGGGTCGCTATGACCCGAATCGGTACATTTGAGTGCAGAAGCCAGGGATTTTTTAGTGTTAAATTATGTTAAAATATTTTTGAATAGTGTGGAGAATTTTAGAGATTCTACCAGTAATAGGGTTAATGTGACCGTAGAATTTAATGTAGGCCCATGTTGTTTTTTATAAGTGTGCTGTTTAACGATAAGTTACTTTCATTATAATTTCATTTACAGGTGAAATATTTTTATATGTTAGTTAAAAACACATTTCTTTTACATTTACCACCATGTAACTTAAGATATTGTAACATGTAGAAACATCGACAAAACGAGCAGAATGTTACGATGTTTTGTCATCGTAAATAAATCCAATTATATTTTATTGTTTTACTCCAATGATATTGTTTGTATTTATTTACGTGAAATTGAAATTTCAATATTCCATTGTCATAAATCCTTCGACTGTATATCACAGGGGCGTGCACTCCTTGTAGGCAGAAATGCAGTGCTTTACTTGCCATTCACAGATATTTTATTATAACGTTCGTACGTTTTAGATGACTTTAATTTATAGTAAATAAATGAATAAACAAAATATAATAACTTAAAAACGCCTAATATTTTATAAATAGCACCTATTTGCAATCACGCAAACATTATGGTTGCCACGTGAAAAGCAAGAGGCGCTGCAAAGCAAATTAATGCACCTAATCAACCAAGTCATGCCGCCGCGTCCCGCATTACATTTGTTTGCATGTGTGTAGTAATTTTGGTGTCCGTGCACAGTCGCAAACGCACACACCCATGAATATTGAAAGCCGCGACTCCTGCGGCAGGCCTCGGGAGTTCGGCAGTTGTCGGGAGTAATCGTAAATGTTCGTTGCCTATAATCCGAGTAATATTAATAGGCTGGAATCTAATAAATCACCTATGCACATTATGCATTTTTGGTTAGTAAGGTTTTATTTGTTTAAATAGAAATGTTTTGTGTTTCGCGGGGGCCATTTTGCTTTTTTTATGAGTTTTTGCATTGTTTACTATTTTATATAATGTTTGTAAAAAAAAATAGATTTCTTAACGGATTATTCATTTTAACATTTGAAAGTGTGTACATTTAACAGTTTATTACTAAGTTTCGATATTAATTGTAGTCATTTGCTTTTTCTATTGTGTTTGTTTATTTTTTTAAATGTTATTTGATTGCGATGTTTGTGTTAAAAATGTATGTTTATCAAATGAATGAATGAGGTGGCCGAAATCTTGCGTTTATTTACATCGGGATAGGTATAATAATCTCAACTAACCGGAACCTTGAATATGTGAAAATTGAAAGCTGACTAGGTGAGTTTTTTTTATTTTACTTATTAGAATTTCTTCCGCCGCGACGATCGATCGCTGTTTTGTCTGCGTTGCCGTAGAAGATGGACATGAATAAATAAATAAATAAATAACACCCAACAGTCACATACATAGTCCTGACCCCACACTAAGATCGAGTCTTGTGTCGTGGGTATCAGGAACTACGAGAGACTTTTCGGTCTCACAAACACCCAGACCCGAAAGAAATATTTGTGGGCCACACAAACATTTCTCTCGGTGCGGGGATCGAACCCGCGGCCTCTCGTTTCACAGGCGGTGTCTAACCGTCAGCGCCACGGAGGCTGTCAAATAATTAGTCGAATAGTAGTACATCTAAGACTTGTTATGTTGGCATGGTTTCCGACTTAGAGATCTGTCGCGTGGCTGTGGCTATGCTAAAAAAGTAAAAACTATAAAAGAAAAAGTTTTTGTGACCGAGTACTCCGCCGCATACCCAGTATCATAATCCTGTGCACGCCGCTGGTATATCACCACTATGAAATACAGTAACACAACTCCGACACTAGTTTTTCTTATCAATATTTTTTACAAGTACAAATTACAGAGTATATTCTATAAATGGAGATAGAGTTAAGTCAGATTATTGGTATTAGCGCCCTCAGTCGGTATATTTTTAAAAAACGTAAATATTTTCTTGTTCGTAATGTTGGTAGCGCTCCTATATTAGTAAAAATTGAATTAATTATTTAGAAATAAATTGCTATAAATTCCTTTGATAGCCGAAATTATATTTATATAACGAGTTTGAGTGAAATTAAATAGACATAAACTATTTATTTAAAAAAAAATTCAAGTAATTTATGTATGTTGCACAACCTGTACAAAAATTAGCCAATAGGAGGGCAGAAAATGGTGGCCCAGCACCACCATTTTTATCTACGTTTTTGAAGTACCAGCGCTCCCTCTATATATAAATACTCTAAGTTTGATAACAACGTTGAGAAAAGCGACATCGACTGCAAATGGAACCCTTGTAGACCAAAGAAAAAAACACCATATACGGACTGATAGGCCACTTGCACTAGTTCAAATAATGAAACTGCAGTGATGCCTAGCTCCCCGACTCATAATGCCGGCCAGTCCGATGGCCCAGCCGGCGCAATATCCGGCCGGTGAACGGCTTGCTCTGGTGCCATCCGGAAATTTCATCAAATCTGCCCAAACACCCCTTTTTGATAACATATTGAACTAATTCACTATTAGCACACATCTGCACCGAGTTTTCACTTCTACAAAAGTATGACTTTTGGCAAAGGAAGTCTTATTCAGCCTGGGGAAATCCTGTTGAATTCTATTTTAAAAGAATACCAAATACTGTAAGAAAGGATTTTATTCGAAATTTAAAATTTTCTTTTGGAAACTACATATTCGGAGAAAAATTGAAAATATTCCGGACATTTTTCAGATATTTTTCCATTTCAAATTCGAAGTTTGACTTTTTAGTGAATTGCAGAGTGAATCAAAACTCAGGGAAAAATATAATAAACTGGACATTTTTCAATTCAAGTTTTCCTTTATTTTTCCATTTTATTGTTTTCCTGTATTGTTTCGGAAAGTGTGTTTTTTTTTTGGAAATTTATACACTACTAGACAATTTAATGTATTATCGGATCTTACTATTAACAACAGATAAGGTTGTATGGGATAGAAGCCTTTGCCTTCCATGAAAAGGAGAATAATAAAAAAAATCGTAATGAGGGTAGTTCTAGTCTCTTGTACGGTATCAAACGCGTGGGCGGCGCTCCGTTAATGTGCTGAATTTTTCGCGAAGTTTCGTGTTGTGTGGACAATCTCTTGATAGTTGATATAGTGCAGTGTAGTGATTAAGTTAGTGATGTAATATAAGTTTTAATTAAAATCGGCGTGAACCATACAGCTTTGTCAACGGGTCTCTGGTGAGTTAAATTGAAGTATCTCCATTTGGATCCTGAATTCCCAATGTGTTCAACAACTTTGTGTCCGCTGACCAACGTACATCTACTACTTAATTTCGAAAATGTTACACATTTAAAAATAAACTAATGTTGATGGATTTCATGGCAGCCGTTTCGATTACTCTACAGAATTCTTGGTCACGGGGTGAAATGGCGTGTTAGTCATTTCTTGAGTATGTGGCACAATTAATAAAATTAAAAGAATTGAAACAGTTAGTTGTTTGTGATCCGATTTACGCAGATATATCTACGTACTAAAGCTGTATCTAAAGACATCGAAACGCGCGTCGCGTCGCGTCGTTGGTAAATTAAAATGGTAAAAATTAAGCTAAATCCTCGGTAAAATCATAAAAACTAGTTGACATGATGGGGAATGGTGATTTATACAAGTTCGAACTCAGTTTGTGTATAATTATGCTGTCTTGTAGACCGACATATTCTTTCGACAAACTAAAAATGGTTACCCTCGCGATTAGATACTTTATTAGGATTACACTAAACGTGTCATTGTCAGGTGCTATCTGTGTTGTATAATTTAAATTAAATTAGACAACATGCTATCCTATCAAAAACATCCTGTAAAAAAAATCCAAGTCTCGCAGCTCAGGTTTTCTACCGCAAAAAGTTGTGAGATGCATGTAATACCAAGTCGATTATTTATTTAGTCCTTAAGGGACCTTCTACATAAAGTTATTACGTTAGTTATTACCATATCAATATTAAAAATTCTTTACGTTTTAAATAAATAGATCGACTTGGCCATCGCATGAAAACATAATGTATCGTACAATTTATACATAATGTAACTTTGTAATCCTATACATTTATATGGGATTACAAA
The DNA here is from genome assembly GCA_009982885.2 of Hyles vespertilio. NCBI lineage: Eukaryota > Metazoa > Arthropoda > Insecta > Lepidoptera > Sphingidae > Hyles > Hyles vespertilio. Next base: position 22,929,661 of record CM042807.1, read on the forward strand.
GTTATTCACGCAGTTGGTCTATCTAGAAAACTAGACACAAATTATGAAATGTTTGAATTCTCCCTTACTTTAGACACTAAACACTAATTATATTCTAAATTTGAAGGTTCTATGTCTGCTAGAAGTGCCTTAGACTTTTGATGATCGGTCAGTCAGTCAGTGAGTGACAAAATTACGAAAGTTTGACAAGTTATAATTTTTTAACTACTGGTTCAAATTGAATGAAATTTTAAATATACCGTGTTTACACAATGCCTGCTTAGTAACTGAAAATTCAGGCTTCATGCTTTAGCCACAACGAAGTTATAGGGGGTTGAAAATGGTCTGAATTGCTTCGAGATAAGGATGTTACGGCCTATAGCTCGACTTGGAGGGGGCTCTGCCGCGCCCCCAGATATCAACGGCCTTATTCATAAACAATTTAAAAACCTATTTTGGCTATCCAATGTTTTATCTTCTTCGCACAAACGAATTCAAAAGTCGTTCGAAAGAGACACACTATGATAACTAAAAAGGTTTGTAAACTATAATATTTCTTACCCTAAGATCGAATCCGTGTAGGAATATAGCAAACAAATATGCATAAAAGATAGAGACTTCAGACTACTAATTTCGCCTTATGTAACCACGAGTGTATCAGCCTCCGTGGCGCTAGGTTAGCGCGTTCGGCTGTTAACCGAAAGGTAAGTGGTTCGAGTTCACCCGGGAGCGACATGCTTTTTGATTTTTTTATAAAATTACCTAATAGTTTGAGAAAACGGAAATCAAACGCGTAATTATGAGCTCATTATGATTCAAATTATTTTTATTTCAATGTGTAAGATTCGCGTAGCCAACCTTCGTAGCGCGGTTGCTTAGAAACTGGCTGTGAAACGAGAAGCCGCGAGTTCGACGCCCGGACGAAGACAAATATTTGTTAGGCCCACAACTATTTGTATCGGGCCTGGGTGTATAGAGACCGAAAAATATCTCGTAGTTCTTTATACTCATGACTCAAGACTCGATCTAAATGTGGGGACAGGACTATGTATATGACTCTTGGATGTATACATTTTATTTATTTTTAGGCAACTATTAAGTATATTACTTCTAGTTCTACAAAACGCCATAGACTTTACGAGAGAATTCTCATGTAGACTGGCTAATCTCTGTGCAGTTCATAGGCGTTTTCCTCTAAATGTATACGAGAAGATTCTTTTGAATATTGGCTATTTTCTATGCAGTACTTACACCCTACACATTTTCCTTTACATGTATTTTGCATTTCTATATTACACACAAGTGCATACAGCACACACTTTATCGACCCTATCAGTCTATATCTTAGTAAAAACAACAGTTTGAGCGCCTGAGACCGCCAATTGAAGCGTATTCACCGTAGCGTAGAAGAAAATTGCACGTAATCTGTAACGCGCAGTTCCGCCTGAAATACGACCCGGCAGGATCGTAAGCGCCACAATCGACGCCCCCTGTACTTTGTTACCATGTTTTTGGTCATAGATTAAGTATATATATAGCAGAACAGACTTTAATCGCACATTAATCACAAATTTTGTTCAGTTAATTTAATATGAAATTTGTATAACGTAATTTAAATAAATACACGCAACAGTCACATACAAAGTACTGACCCCATACCATGTCTTATGTTCTGAGTATCAGTAACTTTTCGGCCTCACAAACACCCAGACTGGAAACAAATACCTGTGGTTCACACAAATATTTATTTCGGTGCGGGGATTAACCCCGCGGCCTTTCGTTTCTTAGCTGGCGTCTAACCAACTACGCCACGGAGGCTGTCTAAATAAACCATATTCAATTCAAAACGAGTTAAATTAAATGTAATTCAAGCTTAACGCTAACATAACACATCTAATTGTACCTTTACTGTATCAGACCATAAAAGTCCTACTGCTGGGCACGGGCCTCTTCTTTAATCGAGAGTATGATTAAAAGTGGTTAGGCCATATCGTCCCCACGCTGGCTTAGGGTTGGCGGACTTGGTACAAAACGTACGTATATGATATTTTGTAGAACTAGAAGTAACTTCGTAATATCCCCTTGCCTCACACGGTACTCCTTCGGTACGGCACTCCACAGTACTCCCTCACTGGCTTTCTACCATGTTATAATTCCAGTAGATTTTTTTACCTATCGATTTAAATATAATTGTTTGAAAAAAATTATAAGCATGGCCTTACATTTCGTAATACGAGCTATAAATCAGACATATTCAATTAAGGCTTTCTGTGTTTAAAAGTTGCGAATTCGACTCCCGTTTTTCTATAGTAGTAAGTAATTATGGCAAAAAACCGTGCGCCCCCGGGTGGACTCGAACCACAAACCTTTCGGTTAACAGCCGAACGCGCTAACCCATAGCGCCACGGAGGCTGATGCACTGGTAGTTACTCTCAGCGAAATTGTTAACCGGTATTCTCAAAATTTCTTACAAATCTACTAATTATTTTTTTTAAAGACAACTAGTTACATTTTGATAACCTCACAAAATGCATCGATAAAAACACTGATGTTGATTTCAATGCCCCAATCTTTACCTAAACACACAAGGACTATCGCATCCACAAACAACAAAGCGACATCTATGCGAAACAGCGCAAAACGGTTAATATTCATGACATCCTGCGGGCGAAGAGTGAAATTGGTTCACATTTTTTATGTGTACAATCGAGAGAACTCTCGAGCACTCGCTATCGACACTCCGCGTCTCGTGATCCGTTTGTGTATTGTTTCTAGTGAAATGGCATTGTCTTGTTGCGCTGATGTTGTGTGCTCAGGCCTATAACTTGGGTGGTTTATGTTTTTTTGATAAATTGATTTTGTCTTTGCCTCCGTTCGGGTTCTTAAAACTTGGAAAGAAGAGACTTTTTTCTAAAAAGGTGTTCATGTTCCTAATTATCTGTATCAGCACATATATCACGAGCCTCCGCTACAATCGAGGATACGATTGAGAGGGGTTAAACTATAATAACATTTGTAAATATTTATTTCAAGAATGTTGTTACCCTGGGATAGCCATATCTCGGTCTGCTACCGTTACTGCTCTTCAAGCTGAAAACTTGTGCGCGTTTTGCTATTTGCGTTAATAATAAAAATTAAAAGAATAATAAAAATCAGTAACATTTAAAAAATATTAGACGCACTACATTTTATAAACTTTCTGCCTTAACGAAATACGGGCTAATTCCTGATTCGACTAGTATTCGTTTGCAATATTTTGCAAAAAAGCTGTCGCCCCCAGGTGGACTCGAACCACCAACCTTTCGGTTAACAGCCGAACGCGCTAACCTATTGCGCCACGGAGGCCGATGCGCTTGTGGTTACTCTCAGCGAAATTGTTAACCGGTATTCTCAAAATTTCTTACAAATCTACTAATTATTTTTTTAAACACAGCTAGTTACATTTTGATAACCTCACAACATGCATCGATATGACACATGGTGAAATTAGGATTCTATAGACAAAAAAATTTAAGTTTGAATTGAAATTTATCAACTTTAAGGTGAATAAAATATTTTTTGCTTAGGGTGAGCGATTCTTATCTGCCTGGATAACGACCACGATACACGATTCATAATAACCCAAAAATCCAACATGTTTCAGCTTTAACCTATGCTCTGACGATTTAAGTTACTACATTCCTTTAGAACAACAATAAACATACACTTTATACTTAATCTCAATAGATTTTTTTAATTCAATTCAAAATCTTAAGCCAAACATCACGCTTAAACAATACTGCCCGGCGCCCTCATACTTCAGACGCTGACTAATCACCCCATCCACAAACAACAAGACGGCCCATAAATTCGGCCGCCTTATGCGAGTTAATTTTTAATTCCTCGCGAGGCACGTCCGTTCGCCTCAGTGGTCGAAGCGAGACTGATGGGTTTCGGCCGAGCGGCGGACCGCACTGCTCCGTTACACCGACTACCCTCATTTGTTGACTTGTAAGTTTTAAATTAGAGGTCTGTATCTAGGATGCGAGGGTATCGATGTGTATAAATGTGAGTGCGTTGTTAATGATGTTTGTTTGCTACAGTGATTATGTGTGTTGAGTGGATTTTTTTTCTTATTTATTAATTCTGTAAAAAATATTGACTTGTAGGAATGTTTATAGCAACAGTATATGGTCTGGATGTTTGTGAGACCGAAAAGTCTCTCGTAGTTCTTGATACCCACGACACAAGACTCGATCTTAGTGTAGGGGTCACGACTATGCGGTATCCCGGGGCCGTCTCCAAAGTGCACCGATGGTGGCCAACGCGGGGTTTTTAGTCGGTATTTCGGTGCGCAGACTACGATAGGGACCCGTCCCAGCATCACGTCTCGCTGGGCCGGAAGGCGCAACGGTGAGTCCGACACACCCTCGCCCCTTCGGGGGCGGGATGGTCCGTAAAGGGATTTTCCCCGAGAGGAAAAAAAAAAGGGTCACGACTATGTATGTGACTCTTGGGTGTGTATTAAATTATTTATTTATCATATTGAGATCTATTAATTTGCTACTGAGTCTTTTAAATGTCGTGTAAGTTACGAAAATCAATCTCGGTAAATGATCACAACAATAAAGACTGATCGGTATCCAAACGAATAATGACGTTCCTACAAACTATAGATATTCGGAAAATCTTAATCAAACGAAACGCAATAGCAAATTAACTCATGTCGGTTTTCTATAACAATTCTACCATATCGTACCAACACATTAATGCAGCAATTTTACGACCGGTCCTCGAAATAGCTCTACCATTCTATATTTCTGTTACTATTTAGTATGTACCTGATATGATTATATATTCCTAAAATAGTGATTGTAAACTGTATTTCTTTACGTCATTAACCACAGTCTGTCATCGGCAAAACTTCGCCAAGTAGATCTTTAGATTGAACCGAATCGGGCCAAAAATACGATAGATAAAACGGAATCCATTATAATTTAATTAAAGTTGCCAAAACCTGTGTTTAACATTGAAGTTTGATTAAAACATGACGGAATTTTAAGTTGAAATTGTGTTTTCGTAGTTAGCGTTAGACACGGCACTGAAATTCGTGAAGTTTGTTTTGTTTCAGGATTATACATTTATTTTCTATAATTTTGTGTTTGAAAGATTAATAATTAAGTAAACGGTAGTTTATTTGAGAGTAACAATTACCAAATATGGAAGCAAGATTAATCCCAAGACAGAGTACAGACAAAAATTGCGCATATAGTAAAAATAAGCATAAACAGCAACCCGGGATTCAAATTTTTAGTACATACATTATTTTCGTGATGACTGGCGAGACGTGTATAACATGCGCCTGAAAGTAAGCGATACGAACCCTCTTAGACAGTAGTAAAACCAAACAACACCATTATTTACAAATCAATGCTTGACAATCCGCTACCCTTGTCATCCTGAGACATAAGGTTTTAAGTCTCGTTATGTCCTGTAATTACCTACTCCTGCAATCTCCTTCAAACCAGATCACAACGGTGCATTTACACTGCTGTTGGACGGGAGAAATAGACATACCTACCAAGTACCCAAATGGCCTCTCATATATGAAAATCCTGCCACCAATAGTAGCAAAATCTAGCATATACAATAAAGCTTAAGACATCACAGACCTAACAATTCTAATCACTTTGATATTGTATTTAATTCAAAACTTTTTACTAGGCCTATTCGCAAGCAGTAAAGATTTTAATAGAGATTCACATATTCGCCATAAGTATCAGTCTCCGTGGCGCAATAGGTTGGCGCGTTCGGCTGTTAACCGAAAGGTTTGTGGTTCGAGTCCACCCGAGAGCGACCAGCTTTTTGAACAATACCAGGAGTCTTATGAGGACTCCAGACGTCCTTGCTAGTGTTACTACTGAGCAGAGTCACATAATCTTATTATTGCTACGGAAAGTCTAAAAACTAAAAAGGACGGCTAAATCTCAAGGTATATTTCCAATGTTTAATTTGGAGCATTTTATAATGGACACTGTTAAATATTGTTTCTAGCAAATATTCATTAAACACCATCAAAATTGATCGTGTAATGACTGACTTATATATATAATATGGTTTGGTACTACGGTGGGTTACTTGCTTTCTCTTTCGCACCCACTCGCCTTATGGAAGATGACGTCAAAGCGCGATAGATGTATCCTTTTCTTTTATTCAATACTGAATTGGAATAATTGTAACTAGATTTTTACTAAACGGCAGGGGCGTGCACTCCTTGTAGGCAGAAATGCAGTGCTTTACTTGCCATTCACAGATATTTTATTATAACGTTCGTACGTTTTAGATGACTTTAATTTATAGTAAATAAATGAATAAACAAAATATAATAACTTAAAAACGCCTAATATTTTATAAATAGCACCTATTTGCAATCACGCAAACATGGTTGCCACGCGAAAAGCAAGAGGCGCTGCAAAGCAAATTAATGTACCAAGTCATGCCGCCGCGTCCCGCATTACATTTGTTTGCATGTGTGTAGTAATTTTGGTGTCCGTGCACAGTCGCAAACGCACTCACCCATGAATATTGAAAGCCGCGACTCCTGCGGCAGGCCTCGGGAGTTCGGCAGTTGTCGGGAGTAATCGTAAATGTTCGTTGCCTATAATCCGAGTAAAATTAATAGGTTGGATTCTAATAAATCACCTATGCACATTATGCATTTTTGGTTAGTAAGGTTTTATTTGTTTAAATAGAAATGTTTTGTGATTCGCGGGGGCCATTTTGCTTTTTTATGAGTTTTTGCATTGTTTACTATTTTATACTATTATGTTTATAAAAGAAAATAGATTTCTTAACGGATTTTTCATTTTAACATTTGAAAGTGTGTACATTTAACAGTTTATTACTAAGTTTCGATATTAATTGTAGTCATTTGCTTTTTCTATTGTGTTTGTTTATTATTTTAAATTTTATTTGATTGCGAGGTTTGTGTTAAAAATGTATGTTTATCAAATGAATTAATGAGGTGGCCGAAATCTTGCGTTTATTTACATCGGGATAGGTATAGTAATCTCAACTAACCGGAACCTGGAATTTGTGAAAATTGAAAGCTGACTAGGTGAGTTTTTTTTATTTTACTTATTAGAATTTCTTCCGCCGCGCCGCGACGATCGATCGCTGTTTTGTCTGCGTTGCCGTAGAAGATGGACATGAATAGTAGTACATCTAAGACTTGTTATGTTGGCATGGTTTCCGACTTAGACTTTTCCGTGTGGCTGTGGCTATGCTAAAAAAACTATAAAAGAAAAAGTTTTTGTGACCGAGCACTCCGCCGCATACCCAGTGTCATAATCCTGTGCACGCCGCTGCTAAACGGATTATAAAAATCTTTCGGTTTATCATGTTGCATCATGTTACTTTTAAATATAATTCTGTATCAACCCATTTACGTCCTACTGCAGGACATGGGCCTCGTCAACTCGAGAGTATGATTGAGAGTTGTTAGGCCATATAATCCACTACGCTGATATAATATAAATAATAATAAAAATTGAGTCGACATCCCTATTGGAAAAAGTCAATATAATATCCAACTGCCTAACTAACCATCCCTAAAATATTCCAAGATCATCGAAATTGCCACCACCACACACTCAAACATGCCGAAATGAGGGACCCGCGGTGCGTCAGTTAAAAAAACCTATGATTTGGCGTGTTTGCGAAGCCCTGAGCCCCGGTCCCGCCGATCGAACGCACGAGTTAACTTTTTGACCGGGATACCTTCGTAGACGTGACGGGAATGAACCCGCGATGGCGCGAAATGTGAGAGACAAGCGGAGTTGGGTATTAGATTAGTAAGATATTATACCTACGGAAATCAAAGTGGTAGAAGCATGCCACAATCCGTCATAATTAGAATACGAATTGGTCGGCATAACTTGGATGGTGTTACAATGACATAAAAACAATAAAATTAAATCACTTAATTTGCAGTATTTGCCTACCAGGCTTACAGATGTCCTGTGTATATAAAGTTTCTCCATATTCAATCCTATCTGGGCATGGAAATTACAAATAAGTCAATTAAACTATTACAGGTATTTATTTATTTTTTATATTTATTAAATATAATTATTACCGGTGGTAGGTCTCTTATATGTGAGAGGCCGCCTGGGTGGGTACCACCGCATTGTCCATTTCTCTCGTCAAACAGCAGTGTAGAAGCACTGTTGTGTTTCGGAGTGAAGGACATTGTAGCCAGAGCAACTACTGGACATATTGAGACTTAACATCTTATGTCTCAGGATGGCGAGCGCAGTGGAATGCCAAGCATTGCTTTGTGATTCGAGGTGTTGTTTTGTTCTGCTACTGTTTATGAGCTGTCGTATTGCTTTCCATCAGGCGTACGGCATGCTCGTCTCGCCATTCATAGGAATAAAAAAAAAATACTTCTTTAATATAGTTGAATGACGCGGGACTTAATGCTAAAGACATTTTCTAACAGTCAACCTTAGGGCGGTGCAAAGGTAGATTAAGATAGTGTATAAATAAAGGGCTAAAATGGAAATAAAAAGAAATATACTCATATTTGTAAAGATATATAAATACACAACGCAATATACATAAATTCATAATATAATATCCATAAATACTAATAATAACAGATGAATTAATAGGACATTGTAGCCAAAATAACTACTGGGCATTTTGAGACTTAACATCTTATGTTTCAGGATGGCGAGCGCAGTGGAATGCCAAGCACTGCCTTGTGATTCATGGTGTTTTTTGCTCTAGCTACTATCCCTGAGTGGTTCTATTGTACCATCAGGTGAACGGCATGGTCGTCTCGCCATTCATGGCAATAAATACTTTTTTATTTAAACGGTTCATCTCGTAAATTAAGCCACACATCAACCACGGAATCCGGTGTGTTTTTTCACTTGGATGATTTTCGGCGAGATCTCTTGTTGATCTGAGAAAGCTGAATTTTGCCGGCACGTGCCCGCGTTCGCTAATACACAGGGTTTGTTACACCTACCGACATTGTTAACACCGTATTCCGCTACTGTTACGTGCATATTTGTTTAAGGATTTTGCATGATTTTTTGTGATTACATGTATATTTTTTGGATGGTTGCGAAATAGGACTAAAGTTTATCTTATAAATAATAAATAATAGCATCCAGCAGTCGCATACTTAGTCCTGAACTCACACTAAGATCGAGTCTTGTGTCGTGGGTATCAGAAACTACGAGAGATTCTTCGGTCTCACAAACACCCAGACCCGAAAAAAATATTTGTGAACCGCACAAACATTTCTCTCGGTGCGGGGATCGAACCCGCGGACTTTTTTTTTTTATTGCCTTGTAGGCAGACGAGCTAGCGGCCCGCCTGATGGTAAGCGGCTACCGCTACTCATGGACCTCCGTACCTCAAGGATAGTACTCTCCTTAAACCTCGTTTGACGAAGGACAGGTCATAGCGCTGAGGAAACACCGATGCAGGGAGTTCATTCCAGAGCTTGCACATACGTGGTAGAAAAGAACGCTGGAAACGTACCGTTCGGAAGCGGTACGCCTCCAGGTGGTGGGAATGAACTCTACTGCGGAAACGTGTGGTGCGATGGTACATAGGCGACGGTGGTACCATCTCAAACAACTCTTCGGAGCACTCCCCATGGAACAAACGATAGAACACACAGAGAGATCCGAAGTCTCTCCGCAGTCCTAACGGTTCCAATTTGTCCGTGAGATCGGGATCATTGACTAATCGACAAGCTCGTCGCTGCAAGGAGTCAAGTGGGTCGAGCTGGTATTTTGGGGCACCTGCCCAGAGGTGGGAGCAGTACTCCACGTGGGGCCGGATTTGCGCTTTGTAAAGCGTCAATCTATGACCCGACGTAAAGTACCGCTTGGCTCTGTTCAGGATTCCCAACTTCTTGCTCGCCAGTTTGGCTTTGTCCTCCAAATGACTACTAAACTCGACCTTGCTTGATATTTCGATGCCAAGGATTCCAATACTCTCGGATCCTTGGAGAGTAACTCCTTGGAATTGCGGCGCCATGACAAAGGGGTCCTTCTTCGCAGTGAACACGCAAACTTGTGTCTTCGAAGGGTTAAATTGAACTAGGTTCAATTCACCCAATTCGGAGGCCTGCCCCAGAGAGCTCTCGACTTCAGACACAAGTTGAAACCGTCTTTCCATAATGGAATCCCGAGAGTGGCTCCGTTGGCCGATGTACCGCGCGTCACTCGTACTATCATCTGCATAACAATGCATGCCATCAATAGACAACATGTCATTGATATGCAGGATAAAGAGTGTCGGCGATAGCACAGAGCCTTGTGGAACGCCAGCATTAATGGTCTTGGTCTCGGAGCAACAGCCGTCCACTACGACTTTTCTGCTCCGACCATCCAAAAAGCTGGCAATCCATTTGCAGAGCCCCTCAGGAATTCCATACGCAGGTAGCTTCTCCAGAAGGGCGCGATGCCACACTCGGTCGAACGCCTTCGCAATGTCAAGGCCGACCGCAATCGTCTCACCCCCACTCTCCAAAGCTTCCGCCCAACGGTGCGTGAGGTACACAAGAAGATCACCAGCCGAGCGACCGTGACGGAAACCGTACTGGCGGTCACTAATCAAGTGGCGATCCTCAAGATACCTCAGGAGCTAAGTGTTTACAACTCGCTCCAAAACCTTGGAGAGTAGGGATGTGACAGCAATCGGCCTGTAACTCGAAGGGTCCGAACGGTCACCCTTTTTGGGGACAGGGTGTACATTGGCAACCTTCCACGAAGCCGGAACCCGGTTGGCTTTATAGGAAAGACGGTAAAGGCGCGTGAGCACGGGTGTCAACTCAGGGGCGCACGTTTTAAGAACCACTGCGGGGATACCGTCTGGCCCACTCGACTTATGGACGTCTAGAAGCTTGAGCTCCCGTCTGACGGCACGCTGGGTGATTTTTATGTCAGTTAGGAGGCTTTCACACAGCGGGATGTTCGGCGGTGTGGCGCCCCCGTCATCCAAAGTCGAGTTCGAGGCAAAGAACTGGGCCAAGAGATCGGCCTTCTCCTTTGCACTGTGGGCCAAACTGTTATCGGGCTTGCGCTGTGGTGGGAGACTGGACAGGCAGAAATTACCCTCCACAGCCTTAGCGAGCGACCAAAAAGCACGACTCCCAGAGGGATAGCTCTGGAGTCGCTCGCCAATTCTGCGGATGTGCTCCACCTTGGCCTTAGCTAAGGCTCTCTTGTTGGATCTAGAGGCGGCGTTGAATTTCCGTTTCTCCTCCTTTGAATTTGGATCCCGACGCCTCCTTGCGTCTTGCCACACCGCGTATGCGGACTGCTTTAGACGCGCAGCAACAGCACAGGCACTATTGCACCAAGGCCGGCTGCGACGCCCTGCGGGTATTTTCGAGCTGGGTATGAAAGGTTCCATACCCAAGCTAATCATATCCGCGACGCAGTCCGCACAGGCGTCAGGATCATCGGAGGAGAAACAAAGCCGCCCCCAAGGGTAGGACGCAAAGAATTCTCGCAGTCCATCCCAATCTGCTGACATGTACTGCCAAACTGTGCGAATTTCAGTCGTCGAAGGGCGGCCGGGACCCACTCCAGGAGCCCATGAACGGACCAGGCAGTGGTCAGATGATCCCAGGGGAGCATCAACCGCTATCCTGTATCCGCCTCTCGTTTCACAGACGGCGTCTAACCGACTGAGCACGGAGGCTGTCATATTTTATAGGCTGTGTGTTATACAGGGTATATCAAGACTGCTACCGAAAACGAAGCCGGGTGGCAGTTTAAGCGATTTCAGACACAATGCAACAGAAAAAGTTGAAAAAAAAGCGACAATTTTTTTCTGTTATTTTTTTCCTATGGCCATATTTGGGTGGTAAATACATTTTTTCCTAAAATAATAGTTTATACCCTTTTATTTATAAATACTCTAAGGTATAAAAGAGTTTAAATTATTATTTTAGCAAAAACTATGGATTTACCACCCAAAAATGACGATATTTAAAAAATCATAAAAAATAATTGTCGCGTTTCTTTGCGAAATTTTTGATTGCATTGTGTTTGTAGTCACTAAAACTACCACCCGGCTTCGTTTTCGGTAGCAGTCTTGAGATACCCGGTATTAGTTCATAGTGTAGATATTAACTTATCTATTATGTACTGGGAGTCAGTCAGCTCAGTCCTCAGTCCGCCTGGGCGCAGACACTTTTTGAACCCAGTCCACATCAGCAACATATTAATTCATGTACTGTTTTATATATTATCTGTATCAGCCCATATACGTCCCACTGCAGGGCACGGGCCTCCTCTCCAATCGAGAGTACGATTGAGAGTGGTTTAGCCATATAGTCCACCACACTGGCCTAGTGCGGGTTGGCGGACTTACATACCATAGAAATTTTATAAATCGCTATGGTAAGCAGGTTTCCTAACGATGTTTTCCTTCACCGTTTTAGTGCGTGGTGATTGACTATCAATACACACATGACTCCGAAAAGTCAGAGGTGTGCCCGGGGATTCGAACCCGCGGCCACCGTGAACATGTTGGCAGTCGCAGTAGTTAAAATTTAATTGAAATAAAACGCTTAACTAGACTTCCAAGCAGAAGAGACATTTAAGCTTTTTTTCACCGAAATCAGTCTTTTCATAGCGTAAATTCGAACCCCGCACCATTATGGAAAATGCTTTCTAGTTAATGAGCAATAAACCTTAATTATTTATCAAAAAATCTTAAATAGGATTGAAAAGTGTTCACTTTAGCAAATATATATGTAATTTTCGGATTGTAATACTTACATTATCTGAAAATCATCTAGTAATCACTACATACATATACTAACGCCTTTTTCCCTAAAGGGATAGGCAGAAATGCAACCAGGACACTCACGTTTCACTTTTCATTCGTCCCATGATGTGATAGAGGGCGAGCCTATTGCCATATCGAGCACAAACTTTTGATTCTGAGCTGATTGATAATGAGTAGAAAAATCCAATATAACTACCCTACTCGGGATTCGAACCCGAGACCTCAGCTTTGCAATCACACCTTACACCACGCCACTGATGTTATCTATTAACCACTACTAAAGTCCGAAATAAACATTGATATAGGAATGTGCAAATACCATCAGTCAGCTCATAAAATATGAAATACTAGCTGTCGGGCCCGGCTTCGCCCGGGTGCAGATAGTTTTTGAGTCCAATCCACATCAAGAACATATTATTTCGCGTGTCTACTAACTATATTTCCCGCGTGCCGTCGACTATATTTCCCTTCCGTAGGAGAGGACATCCCGTGCCAACAATTTGAATTTGAAAGAGTAGAAAATATGTATATTTGGTTTCCTGACTCATCCCACGGGAACACTACATTTTTCGGGATAAAAAGTAGCCTATGTGTTAATCCAGGGTGTCAGCTATCACTATACCAAATTTCATCAAAATCTGTTGAGCCGTTTTTTCATGAAAGAGTAACAAACATCCATACATACATACAAACTTTCACCTTTATAATATTAGTAAGGATTATATGAGTGCGTGGTGGCCTGTTGGTAAACGGACCAGACGCGGCTGCCAACACGTTCATGGTGGTCGCTAGTTCGAATCCCAGGTCACACCTCTGATTTTTCGGAGTCATGTATGTATTGATAGTCACACCACGCACTATAACAGTGAAGGAAAACATCGTGAAGAAACCTGCATACCATAGTGATTTCTATGGTATGTAAAGTCCGCCGACCCGCATTAGGCCAGTGTGGTGGACTATATGGCCTAACCACTCTCAATCATATTCTCTATTGTAGAGAAGGCCCGTGCCCTGCAGTGGGACGTATATGGACTGATAAAGGGAAAGGGAAAGTCCAAAGTCAACATTGATATAGGAATGTGCAAATACCATCAGTCCTTATCTCATAAAATATGAAATATTCGTATTCATAATCCCTTGCGTCGAGGTCGACACTTAACGTTTACTCTCCCATATAATTCCCACGGTATTACATACAGCCTTAATTTTATTCATAAGGAAAGTATAAAGCGACGTCTTGGGCACCTTTTGCCCATACTACTGACGTGATAGTAAATAAAATGTGTTTTGAAATAAAATAATATTGATTTTTCATTTTAATGAGGTACATTTTCATTATGATAATTCAAAAGTGTTGAATAGTAGGAGAGTATGTGACCACGGAAATATTAAAACAATTATAAGTCTCAGTCAGTCTGCCTCGGTGGCGTAGTTGTACTAGGGCACGGTTACAAAGTTGAGGTCTCGTATTCGAATCTCGGGGTGAAAAAGTGATACCGGATTTTTCTATTCATTATATTAGCCTGTATTCAGTAAATTGTGTCCGATATGACCATAAAATCACCACCTATTATAAACCTGGATGTTTTGGTAGCACCTCTGCTTACCCTACGAAAAAGGCGTGAGTTTATATTTGTATTAAAATATTTCCATTTAAGATATACGCTCTTTAAAACCTGGGAAGGAGTTTGTAATATACATGCATACTAGAAGGCCTAATGCATATTTCCTTCAACTTTTTTCTACAATTTTGAAATATTTTATTTGCTTTTTATAGCATAAATGTACTTATTAAATCAACGAAACTTGACATATCAACTTTGGAGTCATATTTCCTAGTATAATGAAAAGCGAAGTCAAACTGTACAGTTAACTACTGTAGTTAATTCGATTACTTTACAACCGGTAGTAAAGGCATTTAGTATGTTATACAAAGTAATACATACGTTGCTGTGAGAGAAAGAAATCAGACATTGCGTGAAATTTCTACACTTTCTTAGATTTAGGCGAATGTTACTATTTAATGTCTTGTTTTAATAATATTTATTTAAGACCACGCCTAAATGTTCGTGCAATATTAATATGTGTATTTTGTTCAGCTGGTATTCAGTGAATAGGCCAATACCTAACACAAATGAACGTAAAAATTACGGTTTTTTAAACCTAGACCTTTGTCAATATGCCTTATTATCGAATGTCCCACAACACGTAGTAGTACTTAACACGATCATTCTCGGGAGAGGGGTGTAATGTCACATCGTTATGATGACGACTGCCAATTATGGCGCCTGTGTGTGTGCCGCCATAAATATACATATTATGTCTATTATTTTTCATTGCTTTATTATTACGTGCGTGCCAGCTTTACCTACGAACCGATTGCTAACTGTCGCGCGTTGCCGCGGGTTCGATTCGGGGGCACTGAAATTTCGCATTTCGTGCATGCCTGTCGCTTGATGGTAAACGATACGACCGCTCATGAACTGTAGCAAAACCAAACAACACGTTGAATTACAAATTGACATTCCACAGCGCTCGCCATATGTTCAGTAGCTACTCTCTTTGAAGCTACTCTGATATTATTATGACACAGGCGTTAAATAAATATTCGCTAATTACACAAAAAACCTTGTTACAGGAATCGAACACGCGCCTCACGTTTCACAGTCAGCTTCTCGCCATGCGGTGGAGTTTGTTAAGGTAAGACATTTCGAAATCAGCTCTAATTTTGAGTGTTATTTTCTACTCTGTCCCGAAGTACCTTCTAAATATATTTATATAGATTATAGGATATATTCGCATAAAGATCTAATTAATGATGGCAAATGACAAGATTAGTCAGGCAAATTTAAAGTAGGTATGAATATTTTCCGTATCTCCCTTTATACATATGTACGTTCCATTGCAGTGCACGAGCCTCCTTTACGATCGCGAGTATGATTGAGAGGGCTTAGGCCGTAAAATCGTTTTAATCACAATATCATGATAAAATAAGAACATTTTAATGACAACTAATTTTAAAGCTTGCCTAACATTTTACAATCCAGTATCCATTGCTATTACAAAAATAACTTCTTAAACATTGATTTATATCGGTATCACAACTTAGAAGAATTTGCATGCGGAAATAAAGGAATGGACGTGAATTAATGTTAAAGTCGCGAAGAAATTTATTTGGTGAGAGAATCGTCAGGAAGCCACATAATAAATTACAACCAATTTTTCAGACTTCCGATTGTCTAAATTAGATGTGGAATTGTGCAGATTGTATGGACAAATGTATGTAAAAGTTTAATTTAGTGTAAATAGCTGCTGCTGTTTCAGACCATAATGGCTTACATTTGATCCCGGCCATCTGCAATCGAGAGTTCGATTGAAAAGGGTTAGGCCCATTACATAATCATAGAAGGATATATAAAATATAAGCATATATCATAATACACTACTCCTTACCATCATGTGCATAGTAAGTACTTTCTCGTGCCAAAAATCTCTTTCGAAGTGCAATGCTCGACCCGGTTATCGAACCCATGATATTTCACTACTACATTATTATCAATATGGTAACATATGTATTATTAATACTACTCTTTTTCTTTTGTTTCAGGTAAGTGGAATTTCATATAAGCGAAATTGGTGTTTTTTTAAAATTTTTTTTAATATGTGATTTTTAAATATGTGATGCCGACGCCTCTTTTGTCATTAATCACAATTCACTATATTTTTAGCTGTATAATTAATCGTTATTAAAATGTTATCTGTACTGTAGTAAATTATTTATTATTTAAGAAAATCTTACACTTACAAATAAGTGATTTGTCGGTCAAATATATAGTATACTAGTCTGAATTGCACGGTTTGTGTTGCTTTCAGCCGCTCATTATTATTTCTTAAGATTATACCCATTGACACAAATATAAGGACAGGGCGGACACCGCGTAAAGTTTTCCGACGTAAGTGGTGCGCGCGCTCCAGTATATCTTTAGTGAAGCCTTGCTAAAATTATAAGATGTCAGTCGCAATGATTTTGAAAATGCTTGATTTTATTATGACAAAGAATTTAATAAGAATGAAGAAAATGTATTTTATCACCGGTTAGTAGAAGAAATCTATTAAATTAACTTAATTTAATATTTATTTTAGCGTGATTTTCACGGTAAATTTTTGTGCTACTCCAAATGTACTGAAGGGCCTTTCCTTAGTTTTAACCTGTTAACTCCCCGGTTCCCGTTCAAATTATGCAACATGTACCGGGCGCGTATTGTTTCACTAGGACATTTCAATTCATAACGAGACACGTATCGATAACGTAATAATATCATAGTGGATCGAGAAATGCACGTCCTGTCCGTTCCACGCCGCACATTAATTTTTGAGGACGTATTCATACGTCATACCCGTAGGTACCCAATATTGTTTGCGCCTAACGCATTTATACGTCTTGCCCGGTTAACAGGTTAAAATCAATGATTATATTCATTAACAAAAATATAGGTATTCATGGCAGAGCGCGCGAAAGTGGTAGAGTGCATTTCAATTGGGGCACTGGAATAAGTCGTCACTCGCAACGACTTTTTAAAACCAGCGTGTATTATAACCGAAAGTTAAGTAAAAAAAAAATGATAATAATGATTATCACCGTTAAGACAAATTCCATTACAATAAGTAAATTTAATATATATCTAAGGTTATTCATTCCCACGTAGCTACAAAAAATTAATTAATAGATGTCGCAATTTTAACAGCCATCTTTATGACATCCCCAAAGTAATGAAGGGCCTACCGCCTACCCTTATTTTTTAAATCAATGAGTATACCACCATGCATGATATTGACAATCCCCACATTGAAAGAAGAAAGAAAAATAAAGAAATTAAATTGTAAAGTACTCCGAAATAATTTGATACCTACATTTCAGAAACCTTATCCAGCATATTATGCATGTTTATTGAATAATATAACAATAAGAAACAAACATTTTCTAAAACTCAATATCGATGTTGCATACAGGGTATATCAAGACTGCTACCGAAAACGAAGCCGGGTGGTAGTTTAAGCAACTTCAGACACAATGCAACAGAAAAAATTCGAAAAAAAAGCGACAATTTTTTTTTTTTGTTATTTTTTCCTATGACCATATTTGGGTGGTAAATACATTTTTTCCTAAAATAATAGTGTATACCCTTTAATTTATAAATAATCTAAGGTATAAAAGTGTTTAAATTATTATTTTAGCAAAAACTATGAATTTACCACCCAAAAATGACGATATTTAAAAAATCATAAAAAATAATTGTCGCGTTTCTTTGCGAAATTTTTAGTTGCAATGTGTTTGTAGTCACTAAAACTACCACCCGTCTTCGTTTTCGGTAGCAGTCTTGAGATACCCGGTATATTGCTCATTTTCATCGATATTTTACGTATTTTTCATGCATCCTTGCAAACTACTGGTGCAAATAATCTGATAATCAAAACCGTTTTTACTTTAGTACAAATAATAATATCACATTGAAATGAGAGTATTTTTTTATCACCTTTATCTAATTAGCTCCACCTGTTGTGGAAATGCTGAACTGTTTGGCGTCCTAAGGAATTATGACTATAATTTGAAATAGTTTAACTGTGTACTCCTAGATGGCGCTAAAATATTATTTTATCATATCGGAACTAATGTTTTTACTAATTTAATATTATGTTAATATTTTAGTGATATAATACATCTTATTTCCTTATGTTCCCATATGATTTATTATTTATAAATACTACATGAGCTGCCAATATAGCAAAAAAACAGTATTTAAGTATATGTCTATGCTTTATACCTAATTGACATGATATTATAAATCATTATGATAACGCAGAAACATAACAATTATTATCCTGAATAATTGTGTCCTGTTTTTTTGCCCGTAAGTACATACACCAAAATTCGATCACGTCTTACACTTCCTTATAAAAATAAAGCAATCATAATATTGAAATCTATCTAAATCGGTAAAATAAAAAACCCAATACATAAGAAAAAAGTACTAAAATGGGTGCAAAAGAGAATTTCGACCGTGACAGGACTCGAACCTGCAATCTTCGGATCCGAAGTCCGACGCCTTATCCATTAGGCCACACGGTCGTTGTGCAGAATTTCGAAAGTATGTATTGTATCCATTTTTTAATATGTATTTCATGATGTGATAATTTGTTTTATCATCAAGTAATTGAAACAGTATCTGTTAATGACGTAATCGATAAAAAGAACCGAAATAACTCAAATATGATTATTTGTTTTGCTTGCAATTTCATTGGTCGAAATAAGGACGTAAAACTAAAATCCTAGCACGGTTTTACCTTGTCAAACCAACGAAAATCTATCTATGAATTTGAATATAAAATTAGATTAGTCCGTTGGGGTAGATGTGTTTTCGAGTGGAGACCACCTCGGCAAGCGTAGTGTAGGACCCCCTCAACTAGGTGGAGTGACGATAGGTATTCGTAAGATGGTTGGTAGCAGTTCGAGACGATGCAATGGGCTGAAGGGCGAGCCCAGTGGCGTGCCATAGAAGAGGCCTATGTCCAGAAGTGGATGCGGATAAATAAATAAAATTAAATAAATAACACCCAACAGTCACATACATAGTCCTGACACTACAGTAAGATCGAGTCTTATGTCGCAGGTATCAGGAACTACGAGAGACTTTTCGGTCTCACAAACACCCAGACCCGAAAGAAATATTTGTAGGCCGCACAAACATTTATCTCGGTGCGGGGATCGAACCCGCGGCCTCTTGTTTCACAGACGGCGTCTAACCGACTGCGGCACGGAGGTCAAATGTCAAATGTCGGATGGGCGGATAATGATGATGAATAAATAAAAAAAATACTATAAAGTTTCAACTAATACTTTAAATAATATACGCATAAAAACTAAATAAATAAATAAAACTTATTTAAAAATAAAAACAATTATTAAAAATACATAATTTAAATTAATTAAAGCAAGAAATTAATATAAATAATACCAAGGATAGAAAATACTTGTATATACTTATAGATATTAAGTTCTATGTGTATTGGTTTGTCATAAGAGCTCTTTAATTGCCTACGTGACCAATAAATACATTTCATTTCATTTCAAAAGATTTATTCTGATTTCCCTGTTATAATTGACAAATTTTAAAATTAAGTTTTTTAGTAGTAGTTAACCATTTGTAGTCAAATATTCATAAACGGGTAATTAAAATAAAATAATTATATTTTATTTTATTTTAATTTTTAGTTAATCTACATTGATTGATAAAGGCCGCAAGCTTGTTGCGGGAGGTCGCCCCACTTGCCATAGCCCGCATGCAGTTTCATTTCTCATTATTCAATACAAGCAATTTGCGGCGGGCGACAAACAAAATATATCTTGAAATAAAACTATTATTTACGGATTTTATCGCGAATTTGGTTTAATTTTACATTTTTTGAATTCCCGACGTTTCGATTACTTTACAGCTTTCGTGGTCACGGATCGGACGGACAAAATATATCTACTGGACTTCATACAAATACCTACTTAGGTAGGTGTTTTCATGGAGTTTCAGTTCCAGCTCCTATTACATGCTATTTATGATGATATGTATCCTATGATAGTAGACAAAATTAATTAAGTCATTAATAGTATACTCATCTTTTACGCCAGGGGGTGGGGTCATATAGTTCTTTTCAGAACAATGGGTCCGATTTCAATACTCGAATTCATAATAAAGTTTTCTTAAAGTTTGTACCTCCCCCTGGATCCGCCCTTGGATTATCCAAGAACTTTAATAACAATTACCTATTAATAGAAGCATAGATGGAAATATTCACGTACATATACATATATCTATAAAATCTAGACAAACAAAGCTAATTGTATTTAATAGGACTGCTAACGACTTATGACTTCAGTACTTGCATGCAGACTGAAGCAATCTGTAGAAAGGTTATTCGGAACTCAGCCTACGTGTTCTTATTTTATAGAGGGCATATCAAGAGTACTCCCGAAAACGAAGCTGGGTGGTAGTTTTAGTGATTTCAGAAACTCAATCAACTAAATTTTATGCAAAAAATTGTGACGATTTTTTTTTGTTATTTTTAGTCTATCGTCGAATTAGGGTGGCGACTGGCAAATACATAGTTTTCTCTTTAATAATAGTGTACACCATTTTATTTTTAAAGACAATATGGCACACAAATCTTTAAATTATTATTTTAGCAAAAACTATTGATTTACCACCCAAACTCGACGATATTTAAAAAATAATTTTAAAAATAGTCGCGTTTCTTTGCGAAATATTTAGTTACATTGTGTTTGTAGTCACTAAAGCTACCACCCGGCTTTGTTTTCGGTGGCACTCTTGATGTACCCTGTATCCATCCATCCATCCATCAGCCAAAGGAAGTCCACTGCTGAACATAGGCCTCCCCCAATGATTTCCACAGAGACCTGTTGGAGGCAGCCTGCATCCAGCGACGTCCCGCGACCTTTACCAGGTCGTCGGACCATCTTGTGGGTGGACGTCCTACGCTGCGCTTTCCGATACGCGGCCTCCATTCGAGCACTTTCCGACCCCATCGGTCATCAGATCTCCGCGCTATGTGCCCTGCCCATTGCCACTTCAACTTGCTAATCCGGTGGGCTATGTCGGTTATTTTAGTTCTCCTACGGATCTTCTCATTTCTGATTCGATCTCGTAGGGAAACCCCGAGCATAGCCCTCTCCATAGCTCGTTGAGTGACTTTGAGCTTCCTAATAAGGCCCATAGTGAGAGGCCACGTCTCAGTGCCGTAAGTCATCACTGGCAACACACACTATCGAAGACTTTCGATTTAAGGCACTGAGGTATTTTGGACGAGAAGACGTCGCGTAGTTTCCCGAACGCTGCCCAACCGAGTTGGATTCGACGATTGACCTCTCTCTCGAAGTTGGACCTGCCTAACCGGACCACTTGTCCTAAATAGACATATTCGTCAACAACTTCAAGAGTAGAGCCCCCAACACCGATGGGGGTGGGCACAACATGGACATTCGACATGATCTTCGTTTTGTCCATGTTCATTTTAAGACCCACCTGTTGGGAGACTCGATTGAGGTCTTCGAGCATAGTGCTAAGGTCTTCCAGCGATTCTGCCAAGACTACAATATCGTCGGCAAACCGAAGGTGAGTGATATACTCGCCGTTGATGTCGATGCCGAACCCTGTATACCCTGTATAGTCCTAGTTATTCCGCCAGAACGTAAAGAAAAAACCAAATAATCTGGCATGAGAGTGATAATTGCCTGATTCGATCCTATCTGAAAGGAATTTCACTATGTGTATCATTAGATCTACCTATTACATAGACTGCAAAGCCAATGTATAAGATCACCGTGATAATCTAACTTCGATTCCCGATGGCCAATCTCCCAAAAAGTGACTTTCAACTTAGTGACTTATTCAAACTAACAAGTTTGCTTTTATGTATCCGATAAATCGTAGCGAATAGTCGTACTGGGTTAATATTAAATCTACAAATTTGCCTAAACTTGTGAAATTAAGTACTTAGGTACCTAGCTAGTACATATTTCAAGATATTATTTATTTATTGTCTTGTATAGGTTGGTGGTTAAGAATTAGGTGCATATTAATTTTGGATTCAAACATCAGATTATTAATTTACTCTTTGATTTTTAACTTGGCGCACACAACTTTAAGTTTTTTAAAGTTGTGTGCGCCAATTTGAAATTATAGATTCTCATTCTGAATACGAATATTGAAAACAGCGCCATCTAGTTATATTTTAACAAACTAAAATGTTAGGTACGGTACTTAACAAACTGTTATAGCATAAAGTTCTAACGTAGTTTAATAGATGGCGCTATGACAAATTTACATATTTTATTCTTAGTTCCACTAGATGTCACTACGTACGTATTTATTGCAGCATTCAAACATTTATAATTTAAAATATATTTTTAATCCATCAGTTAAGTTTGGTAACAGCCTCTACAATAATAGCTGTATAATACATGGATTCCTCTTTATAAATGAAACAAAAAAAAAATACAAAAATGATTGTATATCTACGTTATGCGGTACAAATCGATACAAAATCACAGGCTTACACTCGAGGCCCAAATCATTACCCACTATTCCCGTTCCGACATGGCACCAGAGGCAGCGGTCGTCTTGAGTGCCAATTTGCCCATGCCGGGAAACACTCAGACGAATGTGTTTGCCCCTTAGTGTAGGTGCTCTCAAGTCACGACAAGTTGGCAATTTTGCCATTTTCGAGTGGCACCACGGCCGCGAGTGTATTTAGCTAATAGCGATTAGGGATACCTGGCGTATGGACTTGGTATTTGTTCGATTGTGTGCTACATAATATAAAACGTAAAAATATATTTTTAAAATTTCTGTATTCTGAATATCTCCATTTTGATTTGTGAACTTTCTTTCTTTCTGTTGTTGTAGAGCAACGCTATTGTCAGTTATGGCTCAGCATAAGGAAACGCGACAACAAATCTGTCAGCTGAAAGCAGCAGACATAATACCAGGGTGGCTCTACAACTTTCAGAGATTATTCACTCACACGTAAGATCACGTGAATTTTCCCAGGCGATAATTAAGTCATTCCGGTAGTTAATTAAATATAATATATATACCGGGTATCTCAAGACTGCTACCGAAAACGAAGCCGGGTGGTAGTTTTAGTGACTACAAACACAATGCAACTAAAAATTTCGCAAAGAAACGCGACAATGATTTTTTATAATTTTTTAAATATCGTCATTTTTGGGTGGTAAATCCATAGTTTTTGCTTAAGTAATAATTTAAACTCTTTCATACCTTAGATTATTTATAAATAAAAGGGTATACACTATTATTTTAGGAAAAAATGCATTTACCACCCAAATATGGTCATTGGAAAAAAATTACAAAAAAAATTGTCGCTTTTTTTTCGCAACTTTTTCTGTTGCATTGTGTCTGAAGTCGCTTAAACTACCACCCGGCTTCGTTTTCGGTAGCAGTCTTGATATACCCTGTATATATATATATATATATATTAAACGAAGCCGGGTGGTAGTCTAAGCGACTTCAGACACAATGCAACAGAAAAAGTTGCAATAAAAAGCGACAATTTTTTTTTGTTATTTTTTTTCTATGGCCATATTTGGGTGGTTTGTAAAACTAAGGATTTACCACCCCAAAATGACGATATTTAAAAAATCATAAACAATAATTGTCGCGTTTCTATGCGAAATTTTTAGTTGCATTGTGTTTGTAGCCACTAAAACTACCACCCGGCTTCGTTTTCGGTAGCAGTCTTGAGATACCCGGTATATATATATATATATATATATATATATATATATATATATTGGTAGATATACAGTCAGTATATCGGTAGATATACAGTCATCTTAATCTCTCTCAATCATTAACAGTTCCCTTTGTCCTAATATTGCAAATTAGATTAATTTTAAATTAAAAACTTAAAAGTAGCGATCAAGCTTATAAAATTATATTAAACCTTATTGTTCTTGAAGATTGATTAATTAGAATAAATTAATGGTCTTATTGGAAGGCTTTTTGAACAAAGGCCAAACATTATAGGCAATATGCTTCGTGTGAAGTTTTTGATTTTTTAAACATGATTTGCCCTGCTTATATATATTTTAAATACCTACCAAGAATAATATCTCATGGATAAAAAGTACATTTTAAAATGATGTATTTTGTAATTATATTACTCCCAAAGGAGTTGATCACTAACGTCAAAAAAGCAGTTACTTGTTAAAAATATTTTTTTTATTCCTCTGAATGGCGAAACGAGCATACCATTTGACTGATGGTAAGCGATACGACCGCTCATGGACAGTAGCAATGCTTGGAATTCCCCTGCGCTTGCCATACTGAGACATAAGATCTCAGAAGTATTTCAAGTTACTCTGGCTACAATGTCCTCCAAACCCTACACTGCCGTTTGCCGGGATAAATAGATATTACAGTGGTAAGTGGTAACTATCCAGGCCTATGGAGTTCAAATACTTAATGTTCACGTGCAAAAATTCATGGAACTTATTTATCTTCTCGAATGGGTCGATTGTGAGAACAAATACGTGCGTAAAGAAACACATCGTTTTTTTTTAAAACATCAGAGTAAAGAAAGCTGATATAATTTTTGACTGCAATATAAGTGACAATCGACTCTCATGCACGCCACTGACTTTGACTTAAAAGTCAAAGGCTATGTATTTAGTAAACTAAGACGTAAATATGTAAAGAATTCGAACATTTCGAAGAGAAACTATTATACGTTTTAGGTACGACGTTTGAACATTCGAACATTCGAAGTTCGTTTCGCATCATAAACTAACCCCCCCAGGATTCAAAGTGCATTGTAATAATACCAACCATTGAAGCTTAGTGCGTCTGAAAAGGTCTAAAAATGAAAACGTTTTTTTTTGGAAACATATAATTTTCCTTACGCCTTAAACTGGGGAGGCTAAGTTATTAACTAGATAATAATGGGTTAATAAATATAAATAATAAATAACACCCAACAGTCACATACATAGTCCTGACCCCACACTAAGATCGAGTCTTGTGTCGTGGGTATCAGGAACTACGAGAGACTTTTCGATCTCACAAACACCCAGACCCGGAAGAAATATTTGTGGGCCGCACAAACATTTCTCTCGGTGCGGGGATCGAACCCGCGGCCTCTCGTTTCACAGGCGGCGTCTAACCAACTGCGCCACGGAGGCTGTCAGTTAATAACCTCAAATTGAATTATTGTTAAAGATAGAAAGCGCTACCTGTTAGCGCTCCCTTATGAACGACTTCTGATCTTCAAATATTATGGAAAATGAGAAAAATGTGATTGAAACTTAGACAATTTTGACGACGGCCCCCAGACGGTCAATATTATTGTTCAATAGTATACCTAGTACCTATATGCAAAAAAAAATACCGTATAGTAGGCAAGCCAAGTCAAAGATTTTGGTTGCTTTACATTGACAATTTTTTTTAATCTCTAGGGAGGGGGCAGCTGCCCTTACCTGCCCCCCTTGACGACGCCCTTGCTTCTGATCTGAATTCAGTTTGAGCGAAAAAGACAAAACATTCGATAGCTAAAATAGATTTACCTATGATATACTGTCTTTTTTTATTACAATGAATGGTGAGACGAGCATGCCGTTCACCAATGGAAATTGATACCATCGCTCATGAACAGTAGTAAAACAAAACAACACCTTCAAGTACAAAGTAATGCTTGGCATTCCACTGCGCTCGCCATACTAAGACACAAGATGTTAAGTCTCAATATGTCCAGTAGTTACTCTGGCTACAATGTCCTTCAAACCGAAACACAACAGTGGATTTACACTACTATTTGGCGGAAGAAGAGGCCTTATATCTCCAATAACTTTTATACACTTTGATCGTTAGATATATATTTCGGTTTCAAATGATATTTTATAAAACATATTTCATAACACTTATTCAAATAGATAAAAAAATAACCCCAAAATGACCATCAAACCTCCTACCAATCACATTTTTACCTAAAACAAGGGAATTTTCAGCGCAGTTGGTAACCACACCTCTCGCGGCATCGCGACCCAACACAAAGCGCGCTACACTCCACACAATGGCGAACAAAGGGCGCGCCGTCTTCCCATTGTGAGGGACAATGGAAACCCCGCCCATAACAAAGGCGGTATTGTTTCATCTCTCACACAACATGTTTGATTGGCCAGCGTCTAAGAAAATGCTTTTTTTTGTACATGTGTACGCGGTTTTCGGCTTTATAATAAGGAGGTAAGGGATGCTTTTGGGTGCAAGGAGTAGCAGATGGTCACTATAAATAATTCATGTTTGGGTGTTTCGGAAATTGTTTAAAAACCGTTGGGGTTTTTGGCTGTTCGAAATATTTAGATCATTTTTTGTTTCATATAAAGAATTGTGGGCAGATGTGGTGTTAAAATTAATAGCTAAATAGGTATGATGTATAAAATAATAATATGAAATAGTTATGTATTTTTCATTTGTACTTGCATCAGCCCGTATACGTTACACTGCAAGGCACGAGCCTCCTCTACAATCGAGAGTACGGTTGAAAGGGGTTAGGCCATATAGTCCACAACGCTGGCTTTTATTACACTTAATTGTTTGGTATGGAAAAAAGGTTAAATGTAACTTCTAGTGTATCATATTGGATTTGCACGTTACCGGAATCTGAAAATCCGAGCAAATCGCCATATCGGACACAAATTCCTAACTCCGATATTTTAATCAATAGAAAAACCAATATCGCATTTCCCAACCCGGGATTCAAATCTGAGACAGCTTTGTTAATCGCAAAGTAGTACAAATGTATCACCGATGCAGTAATTAATCTTAAAAAAAAATATTGAATCTATTAAAGAAAGGTTGCCTGGAAGAGATCGCAGCTAGCGATAAGGCCGCCAATTGTTACCATGTCTTTAGTTTTAAGTATGTAATCTGTTATTGTTTCTTTTTTATGGTGTACAATAATGTATATATGTCACCGTAAAATTGTAAACATCGTTAGATTATAATCTATCTCGCGAGATTGTGAACTGTCGAAAGATTGTGAACCGTAACATACTGCTTGCAATTTAACGTATTATTTTTTCGGTAGATTATAATCCATCGAAGTGAAACTGATAAACCTAACCTAACCTAATCTACGGTTCACAATCTTTCGACAGTTCACAATCTCGCGAGATTAACGGTATTCACAATTTAACGGTGATATATACAGGGTATATCAAGACAGATACCGAAAACGAAGCCGGGTGGTAGTTTAAGCGACTTCAGACACAATGCAACAGAAAAAGATGCAAAAAAAAGCGACAATATTTTTTTTGTTATTTTTTTCCTATGGCCATATTTGGGTGGTAAATACATTTTTTTCCTAAAATAATAGTGTATACCCTTTTATTTATAAATACTCTAAGGTATAAAATAGTTTAAATTATTATTTTAGCAAAAACTATGAATTTACCACCCAAACATGACGATATTTAAAAAATCATAAAAAATAATTGTCGCGATTCTATGCGAAATTTTGAGTTGCATTGTGTTTGTAGTCACTAAAAGTACCACCCGGCTCCGTTTTCGGTAGCAGTCTTGAGATACCCGGTATAAATAAATAAAATAAAGTCAATTATCTTAGCTCTTCAGCGGCCGGGAATAAAACCTAACAATGTGTGTCGTGTCGTATTATGTTGTGTGGTGTGACTGAGAAACCCGCCAGACACACGTATCGATCGCCGCGCACTACGCATTGTTGAGGAACATTTTGGGACGCTTTGGACCCGTGTCTTTTGTTTTGGGTATTGGGTATTTTGAGGAGGCCTGTGTTCAGCAGTGGACTTCCTGTGGCTAAGATGATGATAGGGTATTCGTTACGTCACTTAGTGCTGAGGCAAATTCCTGTAGTCTAGTCTGTAGGCTTGAGATACTTTGGTCATAAGTCATGGCAAAGAAGTATGTAGGCAATGTATTAGGGTTTCGAGTTTCGACAAAGATGAGCTCAGGCTTCGAAGTCAGTTGAAAATATTTAATTTAATGTCATTAAAGAAGATTTGAGAGTCTTACCATCGAGGTTGCCAAACATAAGGAGATAATTCGATGATTATTGCTTTATTTCTCTTCACTCAGAAGCAGAATGGCCAGCTGAAACAGAATCCGAGATTAAGATTTCTAGGCAGAGATAACAAATTTTGTCATTATAGCGTTGGATTGATGGTATACACTAGCAAAGGTTTATAAACTTTGCATTCTTTTTATGTACATTTTTACACTCTTCTTATCATATTTTAACGTCGAGGTCGATACTGTCACTGGGATAGTAAGAAACATTTACATCTCTTATTCAAATGTGAAGAATTATGGGTGATTGTATTTACTAAGCATTTTTTTATTGCAATTAATGACGTGACAGTAGCAAAACCAAACAACACCATAATTCACAAATCGATGCTTAGTATTCCACGGCGCTCGCCATCCTGAGTCATAAGTTGTTAAGTCGCAATGTGTCCAGAAGTTACTTCGGCTCATAGATTTAGTATAAAACATAGATCGGCAATGTGAAAGAGATAGAATAATTTAACTCATATGTTAAAGCGAGATGCATGATGCGACCATACGTTTACACAGAAGTAGCCTGCAGTGACCCAGAGTCAAAATATGTCAAACTAAGCGAGCAACAAAATTCGCTTATTTTCATAATTTATTTAATTTTACAGTACTTGGTTATATTTATTAAACGTAGTTTATTATAGTGCATTGTGCAGTGCCAAGGTATGGTTCATTCAGGCGTAAAAATCCGAAATTATTAAAGTTTTCTCAGGTACCGGCCACTTTTGCACAATACTTTTTTGTGACGATATTATAGAATTAAATGGAAATCTGTGTATACACATCGGTAGAAAAGAATATAGTATTTCATTGTATAAATACGCTGAAAGCATCCATTGCGTATAAAAAATAATATCAAATACGTGAATTCACAATAATTTCACCCAAAAGTTGCTAGGGATTGCCTGACAGGTTCGATCAATAAAGGGTTGTCGATAAAATAGTCGATGACAAGACATGTTGCCCTACATTTTTATGGAGCTATAGTATGTTGTGATAGTGTGCATTTTTCTTCTTCTTCTACCTGGCGTTATCTCGGCCATATTTCTCCGGCCATTATTATAGTATTCATTCTACAATATTACTTATTACTTTACTTTTTCTCATTTTTTTATACTTATTTGTGGAATAATTATTATAGCACTTCATGTGTGTGATTTATGAATTAAGAACCTGTTTCAATCTCTGCCAAAAGGCTGTCTATTTATAATAGTAAAACAAGAACATATTCGACATTATTATAAAATATGCGAAACTTCTATGTACAGTATCATCGTCCAAACCTTAAAGCAACATTATTCATTTATCATAACATTAGGTACCTATAGGTTAAAAAATTATAATTCTCATAGGAAAAACATTAGTTTAGGTGACGAGATCGAGAAAACCTTTGTAGTTTATTAAACTGTCTCCTTCTTCAGCCACAGGAATGCGACTAATGAACATAGGCCTTCCACAAGAATGTCTACATCAGTTTGTTGTAAGCTGCCTGCATCCAACGACTTCCTACAAGCTCCTCCGTACACCTCCAACGCGGCCTAGCAGGCGTCCAACACCTCCCAATGTGTTACAAGTCAATTAATTGACTTAAATAAGCATATATTTTTTTTAACTTTAGTATAAATATACTTACGCGAATGTTACTCATTGAAAAAAAAACTAATAATCATGGATTTTGTTGCAGACTGAGTCCACCCTGTGACTACGAAAGTTGTAAAGTAATCGAAATTTCGCGACGGGAAATTAAAAAAATAAGCCGAATACGCTAAAACTTTGTAAATTATAGTTTTATTTTATAAAAGTGTTTTTGTTCTCATTTTAATTAGGTGTACGTACTGTATATACATCACAATGAAAAAAATAATTTTGTTCAGGTAAACAATGACCCATACAAAACATCTCAAACAAAATGTTTTCAAATAATATGACAATTTATCTTTATTTATTTGTGTGTTTATCAATCTGTATTGAAATAAACACATCAATAAGTTTCTGTTAATATACAGGGTATATCAAGACTGCTACCGAAAACGAAGCCGGGTGGTAGTTTAAGCGACTTCAGACAATGCAACAGAAAAAGTTGCATAAAAAAGCGACAATTTTTTTTTTGTTATTTTTTTCCTATGCCATATTTGGGTGGTAAATACATTTTTTCCTAAAATAATAGTATATACCCTTTTATTTATAAATACTCTAAGGTATAAAAGAGTTTAAATTATTATTTTAGCAAAAACTATGGATTTACCACCCAAAAATAACGATATTTAAAAATCATAAAAAAAAAATATCGCGTTTCTAGGCGAAATTTTTAATTGCATTGTGTTTGTAGCCACTAAAACTACCACCCGGCTTCGTTTACGGTAGCAGTCTTGAGATACCCGGTATAATAAAATGTCGCATATATCTATAAAATTTTATTTCACAACTACAGGCCGACAGCTACATCGATATCGATATGATACTATCGAAAGTGCATGGTACACCACTATATGTCAAGCACACATGTAAACTTCACGCACACAATCGTAAATCAGTTTTAGTCGCGCTCAAAATGACACATTGCCGATCTATGTTCTATACTACATCTATGCTTCGGCTACAATGTCCTTCAAACCGAAACACGACAGTGCATTTTCACTACTGTTTGGCGGGGGAAATAGACATTGTGGTGATACCTTCCCAGGCCTCTGACGTAAAGAAAATGGTTATAAAACAAATTTTACAGTTGTAACTACCAAAAACTCGAATCATTAAGACCCTTTCCCGATCAAAATTAACTCATTTAATACGAAAATCGATAGTTTCCCGCAGGTTGCGAGGGGACGTAGCAGGTGAGTTGTCGCGTGACGTGGCCCACACAATGGGACGCGGGCCCCAGCGTTCCCCCGGCCGTACTCTGTGATGCGTGCTCGATATTTCATATTTCATATTAGTACATGAATTTAATAAGTGAGCAAATATTAAAATACTTTTCAAAGGTGTCTTTCATTCTTTTTGTTGTCCCCCCGTTGTGAGGGGCTGGCGGATAAGCATTAGGTGTAAGGCTTATTAATTTCACCCTTTGGTGTGAGGTACGAAAAGATTTTCGCATCTATGCGTGTTTACAAAATTCAAGTACATACAGGTCTTAATAGTGCTTAAAATTTTCTAGTTTCAAGCAATATTAACTATAGTATATGGCCGTGAAGTTATAAGTTCAACTCATGATAAGAAAATCGTATGTATTTTAATAGGTTGTTTGATTTGACTGCCTTGGTGGCGTAGTTGCATTACGGTATAATTATAAGGCTGAGGTCTCGTTTTCGAATCCCGGGACGGGCAAAGTTATATTGGAGTTTTCTCTTCATTATCAGCCCACAGTCAAAAAAATGTGTCCGGTATGGCGATAGGTTCGCCCCCTTTCATATCGTGGGACGGAATATACAAGGCGAAAGGTGGGTGTCCTGGTTATCCTTCTGTTTGCCCTTGTGGGGAAAAGGCGTGAGTTTATGTATGTATGTTTCATTTAATAAACTGTATAATTTCCTTACTCATCTTAGAGCAAACATCAACTACTTTATTTATATATTTTTTATTATTTTTTCCATTCCATTTGATAATTATAAATTAACTTAATTTCAATATCAGATTACTAGAAACTACAACTCAATTTTATTTTTAAAAAGTCTATAATGTCTGAATTTATTAATTCCAGTTATTATATATTTAACACATTACAATCCCTTCCAATATTTCGCGTTTATTACAATAACACTCCGAATTACATTGGACATCAAAAAGTTAATTCTTCTATCGACTTACACTTGTCCCCTACATTTGTCCTCTGACGATGTCTCTTGAGGATACTGAGCGGAGGAAAATAAATCTATTGTGGAAATCAAGCATATTGTATTTATAAAGATTTAGAGATTTGTGTGAAGAAGTATGGATTTGTCTGTAGTTTAAGTAGATAAATAGTGATAATATTGTCCTGTAAAATATACTGTATACGTATGTATTAGAAGGTGTATGTAAAATATTCTTATAGAATAAATAATACAAATAATAATTGATAAAGACCGTAGTATTAACAATGTAAGTTAAAATAATATTCTTATGAAATTCTCACTAGATTTAAGGAGAGGTTCGACCAATTTAGCAACAGTTTTATGAAGAAGGATTTTGAATAGAGATATTATTTGATAAATGTGTTTTAAAGTACTCAATGCATTACTTACTGGTGGAAGGTTTTTATAGGACATGGTTTCACTGGTGGTAGGTCTCTCATATGTGAGAGGCCATCTGGGTAGGTACCACCGCAATGTCTATTTCTCCCGTGAAATAACACTGCGTAAATGCACTGTTGTGTTTCGGATTGAAGGACATTGTAGCCAGAGTAACTACTGGACATATTGAGACTTAACATCTTATGTCTCAGGATGGCGAGCGCAGTGGAATGTTGCTAGTGTTTATGAGCGGTCGTATCGCTTACCATCAGGCGAACGGCTTGCTCGTCCCGTCATTAATTGCAATAAAAAAAAAAAAAAGGACATTGTAGTTGGACATATTGAGACTTAGCATCATGTGTCTCACGATGGCGAGCGCAGTGGAATACAAGTACTGCTTTGTAATAATTAAGTTGTTGTTTGGTTTTGCCACTGTTCATGACTGGTCGTATCGTTTACTATACAAATTCATTCGGCACGCCATTCATTTCTAGTAAAAAAAAACCTAGTACTTAGGACGATTATTAACAGATCAATTTGATGAGAAATCTTTAGAACATTGTTTAAGCGGCAGCATTCCATACCAGCTTTACCTTCAACCCCCAAACAAAATGGCCGCACAAAAAATCCGTACCAAAACCATGCTATTCCCAAGAACTATATCCATATTTTTAATCAATCCAATTGGCAATTAGGTACGGCAGCGGCGCATTGTGTTGTGAAAACTTTGATTGGCTGGTGGCTCGACTCTGTGGAATACAGGCCAATTATATTCAATACAGGCAGACCAATTCAGTGCTACGAAGTTTTATTGTGGCCCCGCCGTCACAGGCAGGCCTGGATCAATGGAGCAATAATTAAAACCGACCGAGACCGGCTCCTTGGCTTTGCTTTTTAATTAACCCGTTTGTTCTAGCACGGCGCGGTATAATGCGATAGAATCTATGTAATCAATGGCCACCGATTATGGACCGCTTGATTAGGTTCGGTTGTTTACTTTGGGACGGGTTTGATTAATTTTTGTGTTTGGATGCTTAAGTATATAACCGGGTTTGAAGGGCGGTAAGTAGAGCCCTTTGTAAATAAATTGACAGTTGGCACTATCGCTATGGTATGGCCAATTTACTCATATCTTTTTAATTATAGCTTTCTTTTTATTCAGATATATTAGGTGTAAGAATGGAGACTATACCGCCCTCGCACACACCACTGCAACTCCTGTAAGCCAGGATCAACAGTGGCACGCAATGTAATGACACCGAGCATTGAAGCTCGGCGAGTCTCCGGGAATGTCTAACTTATCTTTAACCCGCAACGAAATTAATCAGAAAGTTAAATTAATAGGAAGAGTTGGAAATAAAAATCTAATACTTGTTACTTGAAACTGTAACATCCATCAACTGATAGAAACATTCGCATTTATAATATCTGTAGGATTCTTAGTTCTATATACCTAATCGATAGTATGAACCGTGAAGAAATACCTAAAAGTACTCCATTTAAAAACATTTTTTTCTTTACTTTACTAGTTCAATAATTTCGATAAACCTATAAAATATCTGAAAAACTACTCCAATCAAAATACCTCAACGGCAGACAAGCGTTCCATGACATGATACCCACGCAGACAACAAAACTCTTTTATTGTGCCTTATATTACAGAAAAAATACTAATCCGACCGAATGGCCATCGTTTATATTTCTAGAAAAAAAATATGTCGGTGCCATAAAGATGCCCATTGACACCCCAACACGATTAACAACTGCCGTTTGCCTAATCATTGCAGCTAAAATATAACACCTGCCTACCAATACTGCAATAAAAAATAAAAAAGATACTCTATGAAAGGAGAGGAAGTGATAAAAACGGCCAGTATCCCTCACAATGATGCACCTTCGCCTTGACTTCTTTTTTTCACAGTTCATTCATAAAATAGGACGATTTTTTCGCGTTCCAATTTTGAATGTTTTGAGATAGTTTGTTGATACAACGAGTTTCACCTTAGATGATATTGGTATACGATGTATTCAAGGGTAAACTCATAGACATTTTTATTTTTTTCAATTCTTGAAAATTAACATCTATGATGGTAGGTATGGTTTCGAAAATATTCTCGCCATAAAATTCCATAAAAGTAAGTAACATTGAGATATAAGTATCCCCAAAAATCCATAGATGGTTTTTAACGTACAGTCGTTTCGGAAAGCCGTAAGTAGAAAGCTTTTCCGAATTTTCTTCACTTCAATTCATTTAATCTTATTTTCTTAATTTACTTTAGAATTTCCTCTAATATCCCTGCAAATAGCACCTCTCAATCTTAAACATCAAATCATACACTCGAAAACCAAAGTGGCAGGAAAAAATCCAACATGGCCGCCGGATTGTAAAACGTCAACCTCTAGATAATAAAAAAGGTCAATGATGGCGGGATGGTGGCAAGGAATTTTCGGCTCCCATGAAGTTTTTTGGCGTTACCATCGGCGTAACTAAATTGTCCTTGGTAAAGAATGTTTATTGATGAGTCAGTCTAAGCGCGGTAACCGCTATTATTTTTAATGATCGCCCATCGGATATTTTGTAGGTTACTTTTTGCTGTCAAAGGAGTATGTTGTTATTAATCATTGCTTTGTTATTAATTATTATTGATAATGTAAATATAGCTTCCTTTGGGGTGGAAAGGTGCATGCTTTGGACCGTTAACGATGTTAAAATATTAATTAAGCATTATTGTATATTACATATAGTGCGTGGTGGCCTGTTGGTAAACGGACTAGACGCGACTGCCAACATGTTCACGGTGGTCGTGGGTTCGAATCCCAGGGCACACCTCTGACTTTTCGGAGTCATGTGTGTATTGATAGTTAATCACCACGCACTAAAACGGTGAAGGAAAACATCGTGAGGAAACCTGCATACCATAGGGATTCATAAGAATTTCTATGGTATGTAAGTCCGCCAACCCGCACTAGGCCAGCGTGGTGGACTATATGGCCTAACCACTCTCAATCGTATTCTCGATTGTAGAGTAGGCCCGTGCCCTGCAGTGGGACGTATATGGGCTGATACAGATACAGATTGTATATTACATAGTGAATGGAGTATTTTTCAGTAAACTTGGTTAAATACATCGTTAAACTTTTTATGTGATTTTAGAATTAAAATCAATAATAAGTTACTTGCATTAAAGGAATTAAGCGCAATAGGCAATTATTTACAACCGGACGAAGCCGCAATATGTGAATTATAATTAATAAATATAAAAACTTAGTCATACAATTAAAAAGGTGTGCATTTCGATAAAGAAATAAACAGTGAGGCTATCTTGTACTTAGATATACATTCATTTACTGAATTCACGACGCGACGTAAATGCGATCATATATACAGAATATTATTGCGGTCGAATATACAGCGGGTTTTTCATTATTTTTACTTAATGTGTACTAGCAAGTCCTGAATTTCATAAATTTACCATTACTACAAACTAAAATTAATGCTGTAACTCAAATACTCGATTCTCTCGAAATCGCTTAACTCATTTGTCAATGGTTGGACCAGCTACCATTCATCGAATAATATTTTTCGCTTTTCACCTACTATTTACTGTTTCAACCAAACCAGACAATTTAAATAAACATTACACAACTACGTGGTTATTTAAATGCCAAAAGAGTATAAATGCGGGGGGACAATGGCGGGTTGGGCGCGGAGTGCGGAGCAATGAAAATTTTAAATTTAATTAATAGCAAGTGGCGTCGTCGCACCGATTATATTATTACGAGAGGCATTGTGAACGCCGGGGGCCGGCCGCCTCCCCCGCAACTGTAGGAGCACCGTCAAAAATGAATAGATGGGATAAATCTATTTCAGTGAATACCCGTAAACTCATGTTTGTAGAAGGAGGTCTAAACAGAAGTGACCATTTCTGTGCTTATTTTCATCTCAAAGTATGATAGAGCAATGAGAATGCAAACTATCTTTTCGACTTCCAACGCGTTCTGTTACTCCTACCACATGAAGAGGCTCACAAAGCATCTACGATTCAAGAGTTGTAAAAGTTTTTGTGCGACGATATTACTTCGTTACAATTAGATTAGCGATTTGCTCATTTGCTGGACTCATGTTCTGACACATTTTCTTTATTTTTGTTGGTACCAACAGTATACACAATATTCTTAAGTAAATGTCACAATTGGTCTAATACAAGTATATGCCAGAAACAGGCAATGTCTTTGCACACTAAGAATTTGTGTTGAAATATCCCAAAAAGTCCATATATCATGGTGCCAGTACAGCTGGTGCGCGCTCCCCGGGCGAGACGCGCGTTAGGCGTCGCTTTGTTAGGCAAATCCGAGTCGCCTTGCGCCGCGCCGCGACGTATGCGTGCGCTCGTCTGATAAATACTACTACTGCGCCTCAAACATACAGCCTATCAACTGTCTTATGTATAAATGTTATACTGCAACTACACATTCCTGGGAAGGTACGGGCGACCCAAGCTAGGCCTTGTCTTAAGGTCCGAAATGTTTAAAATCACTTTGTTCCATTTTCCAATTAGTCGTGTGATGCGGCGCTGCCCTATCGTTGCAGCTCAAGAAAGTAATAGTCACATAACAGATTCATAGACATGATTTTTCTTTTTTTACATAGTCGGGTTTATCGGTATAATTTCTGTTTTTCTAAGCTTTCGATCCAACTAAAGAAAGTTATACTTCAGAATAGATTTCGGTGTTACTGATTTTTTTCTTTTAAGTTTTTTAACGCAGCTGATTTTTCGTATTATTTTCCAAGATTAATTTAGTTAAATATTTTTTGCTACGACTGTACAAAGGTAGAGTATATTACACTATTGTTTTACCCATTCTAAATTTGATGTAGACAGTAACATCTAATAAAAGAAGCGAATAAAAGCTTAAATTTCCTCTACCGTCGATCAATTTTAAAAACGCGTTATGTAATTGAGTTTTAATGTTCGTGGGTTATAATTAAAAATCAAAATATTTTTGATATTGAATTTTTCATTTCTTACTCTTTCAATAATAGTCATTCAAAATTGTAACGCATATGTTTGTAGCACATAAAGCTAGTTTAATATAGACAATGAGAATGATTCCGTAACAAACAAGCGTTTTGTAGCCGTCGCTTCAGATACGTCGGCTTATATTTTAATATAATGTCACCAGGATACATAATAACTGGATATTACGCGCTCCGAATATTACTAGTCCTCATTTTGACTGTAATTTATTTTTTAATAAACTGAGAAATACTTTTATAGATGGTAGAGCAATGATGTAGTTAGTTTAGAAAACAAGGAATACTATACCAACTTTGTAAACCAACCAAAACCAACCAACTTTTGAAAATTGAATCCCTAACTTCCCCATTGCCAGTAAACCTTATGGTCTAATCCATAGACAATTGTAAAATATATTTTAGCTATCGAATATTTTATCTTCTTCAGTCAAACTAAATCAAATAAAAAGTCTTTCGAAAGGACAAAACATTCGATAACTAAAATATGTTATTAAACTCTATGACTTAGGCCGTTAGAGTATAAAACGTGGCAAAAGCTGGAAAATTTGTAAATAATTTGATGGCCAATGGTTACCTCACTGACAGAACGTAGGGCATTACTGTATCAGCCCTGTAGAGCATTAGCAAAGTCATTACTCGTTATGTTTTTTTTCATTATTCAGGTGCACTTAAAGCAATCTAGCACCAGCTTAACATAAGGAAAACGGCATGCTCGTCTCACCATTCATTGCAATAAAAAAAAAACAGCTCTTTAATGCCGAACTCGACGAGCTGGATCGAATTTTAAGACAGT
Source organism: Hyles vespertilio (assembly GCA_009982885.2). Taxonomy (NCBI): domain Eukaryota; kingdom Metazoa; phylum Arthropoda; class Insecta; order Lepidoptera; family Sphingidae; genus Hyles; species Hyles vespertilio. The sequence continues at coordinate 22,968,157 of CM042807.1, forward strand.
TTTCACCCCACGGCAAAAGAATCAAACCAATACCGCTTGAATATACGTCTGGCATTGGCGCAGTTTGTAAGCGGAGGTTACAGCTTTGGTTTAAGAGGAATTTGTTCTCTCTTCAGCTTAGTTTCTTTCACCACGAGCTCATACATCTTTTTTTATTACAATCAATGGCGTGACGAACATGATATTCGCCTGATGGTAATTACAGGTGATAAGCGAGACGACCGCTGAACAACATCATGAATTACAAATACAAGCTTGGCATTCCACTGCGCTCGTCATCCTTAGATATTAGACATTAAGTCTTAATATGTGCTGTAGTTACCCTGGCTACAATGTACTTCTAACAGGAACACAACAGTGCATTAACACTTATCTTTGGTTGGCGAAAGAGACATTGCGGTTATGCCTACTCCATGTGCCCAGGCAGCCTCTCACATATGAAAGACCTATCATCAGTAAACGCATCCATCTACGCAGAAAATAAAAAAATGTATCTTCATGTACGTTAGGCCACTTCTTTAGAATTAAGCAAAAGATTTACCATAATCAATATACGATTTTTTTTATTATACCTATATGAAATCCTATTTTACATCCCGTAGATTTTCGGTACCCCATCCAGCTATCCACGTGATATCTTTTAGCCTACAGTCCCGTACAATACAACAAAACTGACAATACCACAGTCGTGTGTGTGGGGAATAAAGCGAGTGACATGCCAGCACACAAGTGGCTCTTGGAGTTGTTGCTGTGCGATTATAGCTCTTATTGTTATGAGCTTACAGAGCTTTTTGGCAAGGCGTTGCGTGATTATCAGGTCTAAAGGAGATGTTACATTAGTTGCGGTTATGATGAAAAAGTATCTGGAGGTAAATAAATAAGCTTAGTCACGTCCGAATTCCAAACCTCTATGATAGGTTTCTAGTTGTCACAAAATAGTAAGAAATTATCGATTTTACAATATAAATACCCATGACTTCATTATGAAAATATATATATATATGCGAGACCTGTCGCTAACGGACCAGACGCGGCTACCGTCATGGTCGCGGGTACGAATCCCAGAGCACACCTCTGAATTTTTGGAGTCTTGTGTGTATTGATAGTCTATCACCGTGGTGAAAACATGTAGAGGAGGCCCGTGCCCTGCAGTGGGACGTATATGATACAGATGTAAAGTCTGCCACCACAACAAAGCCAGTGTGATGGACTATAGGACATAACTTCTTTCAATCAAACTTTGTACTGAGAACTTAGAACTCCAGATTGAACAGTGGCAAAACCTAACACCTTAAGTTACAAAGCATGGCATTCCACTCGGCTCACCGACCTAAGACATAACATGTTAAATCTCAATATGTCCAGTAGTTACTCGGGCAACAATGTCCTTCAAACCGAAACACAGCAGTGCATTTACACTGCTGTTTGGCGGGTGAAATATACATTGTACCTACCCAGGTGGTCTCTCACATATGAGAGACCTACCACCACTACGCTATAATAAGTTCAATCCAGTATACAGTCTCCCTAACAGAGGTATTGTGTTAATATGAGTGTGTGAGTGGAAATTGCAAAGATTTATTATCATGTAGAGGTATTAAGATTATATTGCTATTGTGTGTACTTACCTTGGGTCCTAGATGAGAATTGTGATACTGCTTTGTTCGATATTTGTTTTGAATAAATCGAAACCATTATGCGATTGTGAATCAGACTGGCTCTATTTAAGTGGGGTTATTGTAAATTATTTTTGATACACTGTACTGTACTCTTTTATTGGACAGCCTCCGTGGCGCAGGTTGTTAGACGCCGACTGTAAAACGAGAGGCCGCGGGTTCGTCCCCGGACCGAGAGAAATGTTTGTGTGGCCCACAAATATCTCTTTTGTGTATGGGTGTTTGTGAGACCGAAAAATCTCTAGTAGTTTCTGATACCCACGACACAAGACTCGATCTTAGGGTGAGGGTTAAGTAAAACAACAATAATAACTTCATTAAACAATTAAGAAAAACGAATATCCTTTAATTACCAAAAAGCAAAACGAATAATAACAACAACAATATGTACCAAAAATGACTGAACGAAAGAAAAAAAAGTGAATGGGAAAACCAGTTGAATTAAAAAGATCAAATCATTCATTCATTAAACCTAAATATAATTCGCACTCCACACCACTAGGGTGCATCTCTACCCACCCCTGTATTACCCCCATAGTAGGCGTGATAAAACATCTAATAATTAAACACGATTGTGTACACGCATCAGATTCCAATCTATATACAATGAGATGGGCGTCCGTCCGTCTGGGCGATACTGTACAATCCGCTTTGATGCGCCATTGTGTTCTCAATTCGGTAATGTATATTTATTACTAGTGTTACTGTGAATAAGGGAAGGTGAAGAATGTCTATTTCTTCCGCTAAACAGCAGTGTTAATGCACTGTTGTGTTTGAAAGATATTGTAGCCGGAGTAACAACTGGACATATTGAGACTTAACATTGTCTGTGTGGGAGCAGTAGAATCCCAAGCACTTCTTTGTAATTGAGGTGTTGTCTTTTTGCTACTGTTCATGAGCAGTCATATCATTTACCATAATGCGAATGGCCTATTGTCTCGCCATTTAGGGCAATAAAAAAATGTTACTTAGAGGTACTGGTCTCTCATATGTGTGAGGCCATCTGGGTGGGTACCACCGCAATGTCTATTTCTCCCGTGAAACAACACTGCTTAAATGCACTGTTGTGTTTCGGATTGAAGGACATTGTAGCCAGAGCAACTACTGGACATATTGAGACTTAACATCTTATGTCTCAGGATGGCGAGCGCAGTGGAATGTTGCTACTGTTTATGAGCGGGCGTCAGCGGCGTGCACAGGATTATGACACTGGATATGCGGCGGAGTACTCGGTCACAAAAACTTTTTCATTTATAGTTTTTTAGCATAGCCACCGCCACGCGACGGATCTCTAAGTCGGAAACCATGCCAACATAACAAGTCTTAGATGTACTACTATTCATATCCATCTTCTACGGCAACGCAGACAAAACAGCGATCGATCGTCGCGGCGGAAGAAATTCTAATAAGTAAAATAAAAAAACTCACCTAGTCAGCTTAAATTTTCACATATTCAAGGTTCCGGTTACTTGAGATTACTAAATCCCGATGTAAATAAACGCAAGATTTCGGCCACCTCATTCATTCATTTGATAAACATACATTTTTAACACAATCCTCACAATCAAATAACATTTGAAAAAATAAACAAACACACTAGTAAAAGCAAATGACTACAATTAATATCGAAACTTAGTAATATACTGTTAAATGTACATACTTTCAAAAGTTAAAATGAAAAATCTTTTAAGAAATCTATTTTTTTTACAAACATACTAGGATAAAATAGTAAACAATGCAAAAACACATAAAAAAAGCAAAATGGCCCCCGGCCCCCGCGAAACACAAAACATTTCTATTTAAACAAATAAAACCTTACTAACCAAAAATGCATAATGTGTATAGGTGATTTATTAGATTTCTGCCTATTAATTATTTTACTTTGATTATAGGCAACGAACATTTCCGATTACTCCCGACAACTGCCGAACTTCCGAGGCCTGCCGCAGGAGTCGCGGCTTTCAATATTCATGGGTGTGTGCGTTTGCGACTGTGCACGGACACCAAAATTACTACACACATGCAAACAAATATCATGCGGGACGCGGCGGCATGACTTGGTTGATTAGGTTCATTATTTTGCTTTGCAGCGCCGCTTACTTTTCGCGTGGCAAACATAATGTTTACGTGATTGCAAATAGGTGCTATTTATAAAATATTAGGCGTTTTTAAGTTATTATATTTGTTTATTCATTTATTTACTATAAATTAAAGTCATCTAAAACGTACGAACGTTATAATAAAATATCTGTGAATGGCAAGCACTGCATTTCTGCCTACAAGAAGCGCACGCCCCTGGCGGTCGTATCGCTTACTATCAGGCGAACGGCATGCTCGTCTCGCCATTCACTGCAATAAAAAAAAAAAGGTTTTTAGAAAATTCAAAGGTGAAGTTTATTAATCGCAAGAGGCTAGTTAAACATTCTCAGGCGGTCATGCCTGTATCTTAGGCCTTTTTAATCGTTAAGGAGGCTTGTGCACTACATTGGATCATTTTTGAGTGTTATTACTGATTACATCAGCTCAACATTTCCTCATAAATAGGTTTTCGCAAAGTATATTCAGCGTGAACTATATGTAGATGTTACGGCCTGATTGAAAGTCAGTCCTATTATATCATAATTCCAATAAGGTTTACGAATTACACATAAGTTTTTTTTTTTTGTTTAAAATTCAATGTCTTCTACTTAAATATATTTTTAAAACATTGAATCTCATATTTCCAATCAAGCTTTTTTAATATCATATCCAACACTCGATATTTCACCTTGCATCAATAGCGATTACCAAGCGAACAATAAACAATAATTATACCCAGTCCAGTACGAAAAGAATTCAGTACAATACATGTCAATATCACGATCCAAACCGAAGGGTAAGGGGGTTTAAACTCCTGTTTTTCATACGGGAGACGTATCGAGAACGTAAATTATGTGTTTTCCAAAACTAGTAGCTGTCTCAAGTTTGAAGTAATTTATGTTTGTTGGATGTTTGCTTTTGAATCTATCTGGCTGTTTTGATTTCGGTTTGCTATAGTTGGGAAGAAATGTTTTAGGTCTTAGGAGGTGACGGAATTGGTACAACTTGTATGTTCGAATCAGGGTATAATCTTACGGATTATACGTCTCCACAAATGAATAAATCGTCAGTAAATTAATAGGTCTCTTAAGTGAGAGGTCGCCCGTGTAGGTACTACTGCAATGTGTATTTGTTCCGGCAAACAGCAGTGTCAATGCACTGTTGTGTTTCCGATTAAAGGGCATTGTAGCCAGAGTAACTTCTGGACATATTGAGATTTGACATCTTATATTTCAGAATAGCGAACGCAGTGGAATGCTTTGTAATTCAAAAGTTATAACATTGTGATAGAAATGTTAAATGAGGCAGGTTCTTGCTTTGTTGTGGAATAAGTAAACATATTTTTTCTCGGCTCTGTTTTGGAATTATTACAAAAGAGATTGTGTTCTTTCGTTCGTTTGCTTGCACTATATACAAAATACTACTTTTGGTGTCTTTTATCGTCTGTTTCTTATCATATACGATTAAACATTTATTACTTCAATCATTATAAAATAGTGTTGTGACCATTCCTACCACTTGACATCCCGCAGTCAAAAGTTAATTTATAGAACAATAGTCACAACGCCGTCCGCTCTTTTGTCACTGTTGACAGTTTCCAACCTGGGCTGTCAACTGTCAAATGTCAACTGTCATCGGCACGTGCCGCCGCGTGCGCTGTAAACTGTTATCGCGCATTTTGACAGCGCGCGTCAATCTTTAAATCTGTTTTGGTTTTGCCGGCTTAGTTTGGTCCGGGGGGCGTTTTCTTTGCGGTTTGTGTTGCGTGTTTGTCACTTTATTAATACTTGAGATGGTCGGTGAATTTGTAGCCAACAAGTGCTGGAAAAATGTAGGTGGTACTGAGCTATTTGAATTTGGTTTTGTCCTAAGTCCGAATTAATAGTTTGAAGAAATAAGGTCTCGTCATACACAAATCAACTGCCGCCCCGTGGCGCAGGCTGAGGCTGTGAAGTTAACAAATATTTGTCTCATGTCTGGGTGTTTATGAGACTAAAAAGTCTCTTGTATTTTCTGATACCCACAACACAAGACTTAGATAATTAATCTTAATGTGGGATCAGGGCTATATATATGAATGTTGGTTGTATTTAGTAATTTATTTAATATAACCTGCAAAATGAAACTGCTTGAGCAAAGTAACAGCTTACTATCACGTTCCGTTCGGTTAGCTGGACTTTTTTATTTGAAATCAGTATGGGTTGAAGTGCGTGGTGGCCTGTTGGTAAACGGACTAGAGGCGATTGCCAACATGTTCACGGTGGTCGCGGGTTCGAATCCCAGGGCACACCTCTGACTTTTCGGAGTCATGTGTGTATTGATAGTCAATCACCATGCACTAAAACGGTGAAGGAAAACATCGTGAGGAAACCTGCATACCATAGCGACTTATAAAATAAAAAAAAATCTATGGTATGTAAGTCCGCCAACCCGCACTAGGCCAGCGTGGCGGTCTATATGGCCTAACCACTCTCAATCGGTAGTCGATTGTAGAGGAGGTCGTGCCCTACAGTGGGACGTATATGGGCTGATACAGATGGGTTTGTAGCGAGTCTCTGAGTCTAATATAGTTTATATTAGTATATTAGTTATTATAGCACAAGCCCTAAATGCTAGCCATATGATCAAAGGTATGTCATCACACGAAAATTATTTATTGAATCCATTAAAGTGTTCAACATCATTTAGATTCAATCATTTATTGATCTTAAATCTTGTTGGGAAAGCGTTTTCACTTGAGAAGAACGGGTAAGAAACTCTCGTATTGCTCTTTTCAAAACTAGTTTACAATGTAGTGATAATTACAAAATTTACAAGTTGGTTTCAATCAGAGCAGAATTTGCCGGAAGGCGGACCCTGGCACCGGCCGGGATAACGCCAGGTAGAAGAAGAAGAAGGAGGAGGGTTTCAATCAGAGCAGTTCATTAATGTCTACCAACCGCAGTAACCCAGTATGGTAGGTAAAATACCGTGTCAAAGAGTTGATTCTAATACTCAGTCGTAAAGTTAAAACCCAAATCATTCTCCAATTTCCCTTTATTTTTCAATGACCTGCAAGCATAGTACAGGGGTATAACGCCTAGATTATTAAAATTATTAGGCTTGATATAATTACTAGATATTGTACCGTCAACGTGCTATCGATTTGGTAATCTAATGGTAGTCAGAACTTAGGACAACAATAATTATAGTGTAGCCATTAGGGAGTGGGCACAATGACACGTGGGAACTGACATTGCGTTGCATTGTACGTTTTAATTACTAATATTAGAATTGCTTTGTTTTAACGAAGGTGTTATAGAACAAAGCGATGAGGTGGATATTAAGAGAAGGTTAGTGGATGAAGATAGGACCGTTTTTGAGAATAGGCTTTGCAAACACCACTTGTTTTAAAACACAAGCAGTTTAATTACTCTAAGACATCAATCTTATTTCGTTAGGGGATAAATACGGCTATATTCCTTAGTCATTAAAAGAAAATTAATTTGTATTTTCTTTTTTTTGTCTAAACGATATCCCACTGTATTTTATTTTACGTCACTGACGTAAGAAGACTTTAATATTAGTAATTTGTGGATGGCGTTGTGGGTAGTATGTTGACTCTACATTTTTTGTTTCTATAAAATTAACATATAAAATGTACTACTGTTTGTTATCCTGAATAAATAAAAAAAAACTCCTGTCGACAGGTTTTACTATAGACACCCAATACATGGAAAGAATATAAAATGCTTATTGGAAATGGAGTTGAGAGGGTAAGAAAGAGTTATAAGAGGTTTAAGGATCACCGAAACTCCGGCCAGCTCAATCATTATAACAGTGACAGGACACAGAGATGGTGGTGGTAGGTCTCACATATGTGAGAGGGCGCCTGGGCAGGTACCACTGCAATGTTATTTCTCCCGCCAAACAGCTGTGCAAATGCACTTTCCGGTTTAAAGGAGATTCTAGCCAGAAAAACTACTAGACATATTGAGACTTAACTTCTTATGTCTCAGGATGGTAAGCGCAGTGGAATGCCAAGAATTGCTTTGTAAATAATTCATTTAAGTTAGTTTACTACTGTCCATGCGCGGTCCTTTCGCTTACTATCAGCCCAATGGCATGCTTGTCCTTTCATTACAATAAAAAAAAAAAGATCTAGATCACCTCAAATGTAAGTGCCTAAAATTATCCATCTGATATTACATTTGCACCACTTACCTCAATATTGCCATAATGATCAATGCAAATATATGCCGGCTGCCCACCCCGAGCAAGTGAGCGTGTATATATCAGTTATGATGTTGTTTGTATTGAAAACAATCGTGGCCCTGCATCTGACGCCTTTCATTATTTATTTATTTTACTACGTTTTGTCATTAACTCGCTGCCAGGGAGTTACGTGAGTCCATTATACAGCGTGATGAGAACTTTATAAAGTATTCAGTTGATTTAAAAGTGATGTATTTTATATCAATCTATTTTATATAGGCCTCTGATATCTTTTTTGAGTCTTATTGTCATATAGTTACTAGTCCTGTTTCTATATTGTTTGAGCGTTATAAATTGCTTTCAAGTTAAGCTAATTCTATTGAATGGGCTAGTTAATAAAAATAAAGGCTAAAAAAAAGTTAAAGGTGAAACATATACAACATTGACCAACCATACTTGCTGAGAAAATCTGCAAGCTTTCATATTTTAAAATAAAGATTAACTTCTTTATTTATAAACAGTTCTGAAATCATTTGAATGCCCATTTGAACGACTTTTGAATTCAGTTTGAGCTAAATAAAAACAACACATTCGATAGCTAAAATAAGTTTAAAACTGTCTATGGATTAGACCCTCATATTTTATTATTTCAAAATCACTGCGTGTTGTAAGCCGGTAATTTAATTCTAAAATATCATAATTATTAGCAGGACAAGAATATACAAAGGGGTGTAAACTGTGAAACTAACCGGAATGTGAAAATAAACTGTAATATGTTGTGAATAATAAATTGATATCTATAGATAAACATACCATAACCTCACGCCTTTTTCCCAGAAGGGGTAAGCAGAGGTGCTAGTACACCCACATTTCGCCTTGTATGTTCCGTCCCACAATGAGATAGGTGGTGAGCCTATCGCCATATCGGGCACAAATTCCTGACTGTGGGCTGATAATGAATAAAAAAATCCAATTTAACTTTGCCCGACCCGGGATTCGAACCCGAGACTTCAGCTTTGTAACCGTACTCTAGTACAATTACGCCACCGAGCCAGTAAAAAAAAATGATATCTATCCGAGAAATTGATATCTATCTATCTATATACCTATACAAATAACCTACTTAGGTAATATGGAGCTCAAATTCACGTATTATTCAGGTAATAAAAAACACATCGAATGTTCCAGAACACCATGTATAAATCACAAGAGGGTCCTCGCTTTGTTTATGTTATTCCACCGTATTCCGTACAAAAGGCGGGGCGGTGTTTATTTTGTGCCAAATCACTACCGTTGACTCACCGCGGTGATATCTATCCGAGTGTTTTATTAAAAACATCGGGGGTTGCCATGCTAATTGATATTTATTATTGTTGGACATATGGTAAAAAGTTGGAAAATTTGCGTATCGTTTTGACAGCCTCCGTGGCGCTGTTGGTTAGACGTCGGCTGTAAAACATGAGACCGTGGGTTTTATCCCCGCACTGAAGCAAATATATACATATGAACCGCAGGTATTTGTTTCGGGTCTGGGTGTTAGTGACGCCGAAAAGTCTCTCGTAGTTTCTGATACCCACGACACAAGACTCTATCTTAGTGTGGGTTAGAGCTGTGTATGCGACTCTTGGCTGTACTTATTTATTTACTATGGTTTTGAATTTAACAGTTTTGCTGTAAAATGTTTAGGTAGTGAGGCTGTCGGTAGAGTAAATCTTGGCCTTCCCCTATCGCTTCCATAAAATATCTTAAAGGCTGGTAACACATTAAGAATTCTTTAAGTTATGGGTTAATGAGTGAAGGTAAACATTGCATCAGTTGCCTAAAAACTACGAAATTCTGATTTAAAAATTAATACCTACTTAAAACACTTATTTTTGACACCGTTTTATTTTATCAGAGAAGTGTAGGTATGGTATGGTATGGTCGATAGGTAGGTAAATCTATTTTTTTCTTATTTTCAATCCCTATCTTCCTCTTTTATTAGCAGGTTATTTTTTTGGTGTTAGGCCGGGGTGTCTGAGAATGTTTGTGCGATCCAGAAGTATTCGTCTCAGCTTCTTGATCTTCTTTCTGGTAACCATGCCCCAAGAGTTGTATCTTAATGTATATTGACGTTTAGATTTGTGAATGTAAGGTGTATTATTGAATACAATAAAAAATATAGAATTAATGACATTCATTAATTAGACTAGTTCCATTTATATTTTTCTATACCTATTCATAATATTTATTTGGTATCGTCAATATAATAAAGATTTGGCCTCCATAACCACTATAGATTACAAAATAAACTATTTATGAATATATTAAATCATAATATTTTGTATTCTTTATTCGCAAGTTATTATAATGCCAAATAATGTAAACAAACTCAAATGAATTTGTTTAAGTGCCCCTTTGTTATTTGTAAGGGGCGCTTTGTTATTTCAATACATTAAAAAATTACGTTGAAGTGTTGAAACCTGAGTAAATATGTGATTTTATGATATAGTTAATACTCTTTTATGGTATATAATATTCGCAGCGATTAAAAGTACTGTTTAAAAAAATAACACTCATTTCGCAGTGGGGTAAAAACTAAACGTTTTATAAAATGTACATTTTGTTAGGACGATTGTTAGGAACATTAACAACTTAGGATACCAATTTCTGCAAGAAGTAGTGTGGTTATCAACATTATTGTGTTTAAATAAAAGTGCGGAAATCGATTTTTTCAATTTTTTTAATTACGCATTATAATATTCTTTATCAATATCTAATAGTCTCGTCATTACAATCGGATCCACTTTATAATCGTGTTAATTTCGAAATTAGCTTACATTTATTTTTAAATTACAATTATTTTCAAATAAAAAATTGCTCTATACCTATTCCAATTTCTTTTAACATTTTCAAAATGTTTCATTTATAATTAAAAATATTGATTAAATTCACCAATCAAATAATAATTTGCTTATTATTATTCAATTATTTATAGAGAATCGAAGGAATTATTCAAATATGGCAACAAATAAATGCAATTTTATGGCCGGTATTTAAGATTTATTGAAATAAATAATTAATAATCTCGTCCACACTAATTTAAAATTTAAATATATTTCGTATAAATTATTTTCTATAATTTCTTCACTGGTATAAACAGATATAAATTCCTATTTTTTTAAATTAATCCGTAGAATCAAAGCGTTTGGGATTGCCAATTTTTTAAGCCATTTATTTTGTTGTGCAATAGAGTATTTAAAACTGCTGTTATGTGTGTTTTTTTTAGGTTCGTTTTGATAATAAGGATTGATTACAAAAACCATAATTTAAGATCTTATAACAAGTGCGGACAAGAATAATTTTGTCTCATTAAGTAGTTACAAATGCTATGCTAATACAATCTGGGATCGATCTTAACATAAATAAAAAAGAATTTTATTTAATATTCTTTAAGATTTATGTTGAAATCGATCCCCAAATTCGATGTACTAATTACTGGAATGATTAATGCTATATTTATATATTTACAACATAATATATACATAAATTAATTTAAACGTCGTCGTTGTTTCCATTGGACATTTTTAATTATTCATAAAATCTTTCGACTGTGGTCGTAATTAGGAGATCACATTTTGACTGACTTAAGTGTTTTTTGACTTAAACATTTTTTAAAACATGATTTAAAATATAATAATCAAATTTAAATTGCAATTATAATAGTTCAGGCGAATTGGTTCCGTATTACAAAACAACAAGATAAACAAAATATGATACTTATAATTTAATCACAATTCAATAACAAAAATAATTAATATTTCGATACAGAAATAACCATGATTTTTAAATAATCAAACATCTAAGTTTATTTATATAAACTCAGATATTTATTTAAATTGTAAGAACTGTTCGTTATTTTATTAACAAAATAACGGAAAGTTTTTTAATCACATTGAAATAATAGTAAGAAATGCAGGTACATTTGTCTAAGCGTAGACAAAATTGTCTAAAAACAGAACTAATAGGTCTATTAAAAAAGTCAGTCACAGTACTTCTCTGTATGTTTGTTCAATATATATACAATTTACAACTATAACGTGTATTTAACTTTCATTAATTACCCTACACTAAACTACACATGAAAAACTGAAGGAACTTTACACGAATCGCGAAACGCGCTACAATGTCACACGTAAAATCAGTATGGCATATAAAACAAAAATACATGGCAATACTGTACATATCTAACTCGGATAATTTTTATACGATAAAATTTAGAGCAAAACACATTAACTTGCCATTCAAAACAATAACAAAAATTAAACTTCTGGTCAAAATATGACGGTTAGGGGCCGTCGGAATTCCGTCCCGCCTTGGGTGGATTGCGCGTACTGTCCCGCGTATTGGGGCATGAGGAGGCTTGAAGAGGTTTGATAGTAGGGTAGGGAGGGAGAGGGATTTGAGCCTGATGAGGAGCTGCCTTCGGTCCTCTCCTGGGCTTTGGCCATGTCTGGAGATTCAGCGGGGGAACGCGGGGATAAACTTGATGGAGCTGAGTTGACTGCTGAGCTGAGACCTGCCATGGCGGCGGCTGAAGCCTCGCTGTACATCTTACTGATGTCGACTGGGTAGGAGCGTTGCTGTTGCTGATCCATGTACATGTAGGCCTTGGAAAGCGCCGCCGAGTCCAGGTATCCTCGGGATGGATCGGGATACATGCTGTAGCCCCGGTACTTGTCAGCGTCTATTGAGTATTTCGACATGTCCATTGATGAGCCGACCTGCAACAAGGAAGGAATTGGTTATTTGTGAAGGAGACTTTAAAAATTCGCTCAGTTGGTTGACGATTCAGATTGATGTTGAATAACTCCTATTAAGCTAATGTAGTGAATCGAAACTAACTCACATAATCTATGCAATCAAACAGGTATTATACATGAAAATATTATATTTATTCATTTACAATTACTTCAATAAAACATACACAAGTTCGAACGCATACTTCAATATAAATAAATAATTGGAATTTTAAGACGTTGCATTCATAAAATGCACTGACTCCCACTAATCCACTGAATCATAAAATTTATTAAATAAAACATAAACACAATAAAATAAAATCGACATGTCGAAATATTTACAAATCATAAGCCGCCGGCCATTAATTCAATAAGTACGCGCACAAAACTCTATAATCTATCTTTAAACGCATTATTCACACATAATTCAGTGAAAATTAAATACCATTTTTCTTGTGATTACTCTTAGTGGCAAACTGTCGCGGTAAATCCATATTTATTGGATTACAATAAGGTTGAAAATCGATTGTGTTCGTTCAGTAAGTATGGAACGCAACACCGTATTGTATGTAACACGCTCAGACACACAAATCAAAGGCAACAAAGGCATCGAATAAAGCTTCGAATTTTAAATTTTTTAATGAAGTGAGCCATACACAATATTGTGAAGAAAATATAGCTGGAATACGTGACACACGGCCGTTGTGTTCGGTGAACGAACTGTACGCACAATGTCCATTATTATTACGATACACGATACGGTAATAAATTGGCGCAATCCAACGTTATTACTCATTTCAATAATTTTTCAATGTAGTTTATACGGTATTTTATTTACTTTCTGTAAAATTGACAGTATTCTGTGCTTATTTTTATTGATTAAATACACTAATAGAAGAGCAAAGAACATTAAAAATCTAAAGAATTCAACAATAACTCATCTCAAACATGTCTCTCCTGGAACTCATATTCAAAACCGTGTGGAATGTTGGAGTGTGGTGATATTATTCGACGCCTGCGTAAGCCGTGTGTGCGATGCGTTAGCGCATAACATACGATGGCCGGTCACAGCTAGCGCGCTAAATCAGGATTAGTCGGACATCGCGACATCATCTACAGGGTTTACTGCCCGCCCTTACCGACTGCCGAGCTATTTTATTACTGGCCAGTTATTTACCGACACCTTAACGTGCCTTTTTTTTTCATTTCGATTCTAGTGTTTTGTGCCAGCACCTTCGGAATGTGAATTGAAAAAAGTGTTGCTTGATCAATTGTTATTCGGCGTCATTCGATTACTGGCTTGAAAATATTTTTTATTTGGAAATGCGAATTGCAAAGCTATTGCGTGATTAATTGTAATCCATTTTTTTTATAAGCCTTAAATCATCTTTTCTATTCTCATGTTTTCTGCCAGTACTTTTGAAATACGAATTGATTATTTGTTTACTTTTGATGAACTTTTAAATGAATTTATATTAAATAGAAAACGTCTATTGTATTGTAAGAAAATCATGTATGGAAATACCGCATGCACACTTTATAAGCTTATGAATTCAACTAAAATGACAAATGTTACAATATTTTTTTGTATTCTACATTCACATATGGACTCATATGATACCGGGAAGTACATTATTATTATAAAATTGGTAATAATAAAATTGATCTTAAACAAAGACAATATTGAACCATTGTTACGTGGAAATATAATATCATATCAAAGCCAATTCTGGTTAACCGTTGTGCCCATGTTTAGTAAATGACTAATAATAATATTCTGTATTTGGAGTATTTATCTGTCTCAATGCTAGTTAATCTATTTTGATACGTATTAAACATTGTTAAATTATTTATACCATTTAATACATGGTTTAGTAGCATCGAGTTTCAACAGTAAGTCTTATTATTCAATTCAAACTTTGTATAACATTTTAGATTCGAAAATCGTGAACTGCCCGGATTATTTTTCATTTCAATAATATTAATAAAATATCAATTTTATATATATATTTTTTTTTTTTTTTTTTTTTTTTATTGCATTGAATGGCGAGACGAGCATGCCGTTCGCCTGATGGTAAGCGATGCGACCGCTCATGAACAGATGCAGAACCAAACAACACCTTGAATTACAAAGCAATGCTTGGCATTCCACTGCGCTCGCCATCCTGAGACATAAGATGTCAAGTCTCAATATGTCCAGTAGTTACTCTGGCTACAATGTCCTTCAATCCGAAACACAACAGTGCATTTAAACTGCTGTTTGACGAGAGAAATAGACATTGCGGTGGTACCCACCCAGGCAGCCTCTCACATATGAGAGACCTACCACCAGTAAAATATATATTTACTTAAGATATAATAAGTACGTCATTGACTTGTTTGATCAAATAAGTAAATATTCAAATTACATGGTTTCAATAAGTGATATTAATAATTTTATTTTCCTCCCCGATATTGTCTGCATTTATCGCTATAGCAGTCATAAAACCAGGACTATGTAAACGTCGATTCATAAAACGAATAATTGAGAAAGCACTGCTTGTCTGAAGTACTTCAAATCAATTGACCATACTATCCAACTAATTGTTACACATCTCTAAACAATTTAGTACACATGAGCCATGTAAACGCATCCATTACATCACCGCACCGTACACGCTCCACTCACCCAAACTATTAGCAAACCGCCTTATATCGATTTCACACTACATTACCGCACGCCGACACCTAATGAGCCACCGGTAATAGCCGCCGCAACCATACATCACGCCTTAGTAAAAAAAAAGAGAACAAAAAAAGAAAAACTTAAAAAATCCCGCCCAATCACCGCGTTTAACAGGTCAACATACAAATGGTAGCTGATTATATTGTCTCCCGAAGTGTTAGGGGTGCGAGATTCGGCGCGTAATCGGTAATAGGGATGGGCAAATGGAAAAAATATATCGATATTTATCGTATCGATATTTTTCAAATATATCGATATATATCACCCAAAAAATATCGATATTTCGATATAACGATATTTTATGCCCAATTTGCAATTATTTATAAAAATTGCCAAAATTATCGAAATTTCAAATCAAATACACATCTAGCCTGTTTCAACATAAGTTTTATTATTTTAAAAAAATATCGAATTGCTCGACATAAAAAGAGGAAACAAAATAAAAACAACATTATCCAAACCAGCATTTGTCTGATATTGACATCAGGAGCACTCTTTGTTTGATGTGTTCCCCTGTTAATCTGCTCCTATCATTTGGCACAGCCAAATTTACCACTGAAGCTACTCTTTCAGATTACACTGAAGATGCTTGACAAATAAAATATTTTTGAGCGATATCCGAGGGAACCGGCGTGTAATGTTGACAATTTACCCAGAATTACATTGGATCAGATTTTCTTTCTAAAAGTGGTTGGTCCAAATACTGCTTCAGTTCATTGGGGACACAGCTACTGCTTTGAACCTCTGACGAACCTATGCTCAGATTTAATAATTTCTCATGTCTGGACCAGATAGAGGACCCACCCATATTTTCTAAATTTACGAAATCGGATTGGTCAAAAACATGATGTGACGCATGAGCAGACAGCAGAGCTTAAAAAATATATCGATTTTGATATCTGAAAATAAATATCGAAAATTGATATATCGCGGGAAAAAATATCGCTAATTTATATCGATATTTTTCTGAAAAAATATCGATATTTTGATATATCGATATTTTTTGCCCAAGCCTAATCGGTAAAAGTGCTCTCTCATGGCCGGCCGGGGGTCTATTAGCGGCGCACAATGCGTGATGGATCGGCTCTCTTACTCGCACGGATTAATTAAATATACGCGGAAGATCTTAAGATTCGCTACTGAAGAGAATGTAATAAGGTTTTAAGTTTGTGCAAGTTTTGGTGTAGTTTTTTTGGTATTTAGTCTTTTCGTATAAAGACGATGTCGATAAAAAAATTGATGGAAAGGTTTGATACGGCATAATGGTGGAAAAGTTCTTTTTCGAAGTAAAGCCGCATTGTTATCAGTTTTTTTTTGCAGTTCTATGGCCGTTCTGGCAATATGCATAAAACAATACACATTTTTATATTTCTCCAATCCTTCATACACAGACAACTAACTAATTCTATAGTAATACAAAAATAATCAAACACATTTTTTTCAGAATTACAAAAAATATAGTATAAAACATGAACTTTACCGATCTTTCTCCATCAGGCAAGATTGTCTGTACTTCCTATACCATAAAAAAAATCCTTAAAATACCAGATAAACACTAACTCGCCGCGTCACCTCGCCTCGACATCGTTACATCCGATAAGTCCAAATTCAATTATGCGATCGTTTTATCGATATGTATGATAAAAACGCCTTTAATTTCCACATCCAGAGGTTTCTTAAGCGTTATTCAAGCAATGTTTTATGAGTTTTTAATACTTGTGAAACTAAATGGTATATTGAGTGATAATTGTTGAATTTAAGAATGGTAATTAAATCAGGTGACAAGTAGTTGGTAATTTTAATTAGATTTTCGGTAGTTTCTTTAAAGATTTAAATGATAATAGTAATTAGATCATAAGATAGTGATCACCACTGAAATCACAACCATATTATTGGGAGATATTAGGTCCGTTGTTGCTTATAGAATTTAGATAAAGGAAAAATGGGGAGAGTCGGGAACTGCCAAGTCTTCGGTAATGTACTAATAACTAGCATTAGTTTTCTGTGAGATAACACTACGAACTTTATATAATGTAGAGTAAGCTCCCTGCGTATTTATTTATTCAAGGGATTACTATTATGTGTTCCTAGCGAATCGTAATCGAAACAAATACTACTGACAGGCGAACTAATTACCATATTTTTTTCATTATCCTTTACCTTCAAAGCACGAAGCAAATCAGATTTATTCCCAATTGCAAAATTTAATAATTTTTTTCGGTATTCAAACAAAAGAAACTTATCAGACTCACTACTATAATTGTTTCAGAAACTTTTACCTTTAAACTACAAATCAAAATCACAAAATTATCGTCGTTATTGTTATTGTTGATTTAATTATTTTCTCAGTGTCCTAATCGAAAGCTACTTATCAGAGTCACTAACATAATTGTTTTCACTATCCTCTACCTTCAAACCGCAAATCCAAATCACACAATTTTCCACCAATCATCTTACAACAAACAATCGTAATAAATCGCACACAATCCGTCCAAACAATAATTCGATCTGCACCCTTAATCCAATAAAGCGTAAACAAAATCGTGTAAGCCCTCCCGCCCTCTCGTTAAACGCTACTACGTCACTCACAAGATTGCGCCAAACCTCGGAGGGTAGGCAGAGTTTTTAGAGGGAACCGCTCCCTGCGGTTCAATTGTTTAAATTTAGTGTCAAGTAGTGTTTAATGGGTATTATTTTATTGGGGGACTGAGATGTTGGGGTGTAAAGGGTTTCGTGAGGGTAGAATGCAATCTTGGGTGTTGAAATGTCTTAATGTTGATGGTGACATTATGGGGTAAAATATTTTAGCACAATTGATAAAGAATTGCCTTGATAATCTAGCAGGAGGCATTTTGCAGCATTTGCCAACAAAATAAAAATGGCTTTGACATACGATACATACCCTGAAAAAGGGAATAAAGGGAATACAGAGAAAAACGGAAAGGATAAAAGTTTTGCAAAACTCGCGGTAACTAAATTAACAGGGCTAAATACGACTTGGACACTGTCTTTATTATTTACAAGTTTACACTACTAAACAGTCTTCACCATTATTTCAGCCGAAGCCCCTACCATCTAAGCCCAAAGCTTTAGTTCAGTCGGTCTGATCAATAAGGTTCGTAAACTAAATCAAACAGAACGAGACAGCCTACAACCCAAAACGAAAATTACCTCTACTCATAAAACAGAAGAAAGCAATACAATAAACTATAATCGATATCAAAGATAATATGGAACAGTACAACGGCACAATGCGTACAGACAGACAAAACGCGCCGTCACGTGTACTCGCAAATGTGATTAATCACGGAATGCTCCAAATTCATTACACTCTCAACAGGTACAAAGATATTCTTGTTACAATCAGTTTTGCCATTACGAGAATGGTTGTAGGGTTGGTTATGAGAAAACATTATTCAAAAAGATTTGCAGGTCTTTATTATTACGAGCTTGGGGAGTTACTGTATAAAAATGATACGAACTTCGATTTTTCGGTCGCCGTACGTAAAACTTCACTAATGTGCTCAGATACTCCACAAAATGTTGGATTCCTCTATCGTACGTCGTAACCATAGACTAAGCTTAACATTGAGAAAATAATAAGTATAATAGAGAATAGTATAAATAATAGTATGGTAGGAAATTTTATATCTTACTCCGGACGTCGAACATCCAAACATTTGAAGTTCGTATCGTTTTTATAGAGTAACTACACTGTAACGTCCCACTACAGGGCAGAGGCTTCTCTTTCCGCCTTCCATGCATCCCGGCCAAGGGTTTTATATGATCAATCTATCCAATAGTCATCCAATTCGTGGCATGTCTTTAATTTAATTAATTTGAATGTATGAGATTGACATTTTGAAGTTAAAGTTATGGGCTAAGTTAGTTTGTGTTATCGGGTTCGGTTTATGTTATCTAACATAAGTATTAGCCCACTTTTAATACGGACAGGCTATATTTTTTTACTTAATTTTTTTCTGCCTAATGTTATCCCAGATAAATGTAACAGCTGCTTTGATACTCAATCTTTTTCATTTAGTCCTTTGGCATTTTCATTTTATATTTTTAATTGAATATCAATATAATATTTCACAAGACCGCCAACCCTACACTTGACTATTGTTTACAGTTAAAAGCGGTGAATCGTCACAAAATAATTAGCGAAATATCTGTATTGGGGTGTACACCCTTTGATACATATTCCGACACACCCGAGTTTCAATATTATGTTGAATACTCAATATCTTTGCACCTTTGTTGATAGTGTTAAGAATTAATTATGGTGTGGTTGCTTTATTAATAAAGTATCTTTATATTGTAGAATGTTTGTCCCGTGTAGCCTGGATTAGGCTATCGTAGACAATGCTGGAAAACCCGCTATAAAGATGTATTTAATCGGCTCGCGTTTCAAATCTGTTTGTGTAAATTCGGTTTCCCACCAAGCCGGCATAAATATTTGAACCAACGAGAGACCGTCTGTCGCCGGTAAATTCTCGAATTGCCACGACAAAATAAGTAGAAATTTAAATTTGCAGTAAAAAATCTAATATAATCGTAACCTTAACAAACTATAAAATATTCAAACCATGACTGACGAATTTCATCAATTTCTAATACAGATTCGATTACCACGTTTCCTAACCCAATTTTTTAGCCAATAACATATGGCCACTCAATTTATTTTCGTTAATCGCTATTTAGTTCCACTTTTAGCGGTAAAAATCGGCAAAATTAGATAAAATATCAAACTACCCGCTAATAAGGTGGATGAGTCAGCGCGTTGAGCGCGGGTAGTTGAGTTTTTCTCGCACGACCCCTCATTTCACACTTAACAGGGTTATCTTAAGGGTAGGTGGGGTTTCATGCTATCAGTCTTTGTTTGATGGGATAATTATTAGGTGGTAACAGGGGTATCTTATCGTATTTTTGCACTTCAACTGACATGATTCGGTTTTTTTATTTCTGATTTTTCAAATTTATATCTTTGCACCTTATGGTACATATACAGTGTGATCCAAAATAAGGCATCGACTAAACAAATATTATTGTATTTTTATTCCATTCAAATACATACTTATATTTCCCACACGATAATAACTTAATATTATGCTAATTCAAATATGAGGTTACAACTTACAAATGACTGTTTCCCTGCTATTTCTAAGCTACATAATAGTGTAAAAAAACACTCTAAAAACAAAATTTACAATATTTCTGCTCGTTCCTATGCCAATCAATCGTCCTGTATATTGAAATATTAATGCTGTCCTAAGTAAGTACAAACATACATATAATCTGTATATTTTTTATCTTTTTTCGTCCTTTTTCTTTCTCTTTCTTACCCTTAATAAATATTATGCATCTGCTTCCGTAATCTCTGCACTACTTCAATTGTTAGAAAATGCCATTAGGCATTAAGTCCGCCTGTACTATTTAATTGTACAGTGTAAATAAATCAGTAGTACATACCTGAGCATTAGGCGTCAAGGCAGCCGATATAGCGTTCTGCTGGGCAGCCGCGGCGGCCGCCGCAGCCATGCTGGCGCCGAGCGGGCCGTACGCCGCGCCGTAGTACCCGCCCATCGCCTGACCCATGCCGCCGCCAGCCATGCCTGGTGGACAATCACATCAGCAATTGATTTTTTTTTATTGCAATGAATGGCGAGACGAGCAAGCCGTTCGCCTGATGGTAAGCGATACGACCGCTCATAAACAGTAGGAACGTTCCACTGCGCTCGCCATCCTGAGACATAAGATGTTAAGTCTCAATATGTCCAGTAGTGAATGTAACGAAGACGTGTATGAGGGGATGATCACATATTATAAAATGTAGTTTAGTCGCCAAGCTGGACCAGTATAGTGTATATTTAAACATATATAAGGAAAAAATAGATGAGACTGTATATGACGATCTTAAAATCTAATAAATTTTTTGGAGGCAGACAAATCCTAACGGCCAGTAATTTTATTATGATACTAGCTGTGCCCGCGACTTCGTCCGCGTGGAGTTTAATAAAAAAGTTTTTTGTTTTTAAGTTATTTTTTTAAATAAATGATTTTTTTAAAACAAATGTAGCCTAAGTTATTTAGCTCCTTATTATATCAGCTACCTGACAAAAAAAGTCCCGTCAAAATCGGTCCAGCTATTTCAGAGATTAGCCAGAACAAACAGACAGACAGACAGACAAAAAAAATCTAAGGTCATTTTCGTTATAGGTATCGTGTATATAACGATATGTAGTTGGACATTTTTTTTTTAATTTTTTTTTCAAGTTTATTTATTTGTATAGATTAATAACGTCACAAATCACAATCATTTTGTCTTATTAGAAAACGTTTGTTGTTGGATTAAGTTGACCAAATATTATTTGCTTGTTCAAAACTAAATTGATGTCGAAGTTACGAACTTTTTTGATTCCAATAAGGTGCTGGCCACATCCATTCGCCTCTATCATCCAATCAAAAATTCCAAATTCAAAACGCATTTGAAATTCAAACACATTCCAAATTCAAATCATCTCGAGCGCGCCGTCTAATTCACACCTCAGTCGGCAAGTGGCCTCCGTAATGGACAGTGCCTCTATTGAGTCCGGCCTCCGACACAACAAACATAATGGCGCTCCGGGAACTCTGATTCGAGCACCAATTAATTATTTCATTGTGCCGTGAATAATCCAGCGGCCCTCGAGTGCTATTAACTGACCGTCAGTTCCTTAGAGGTGTTTATTAAATACACCTTAGTTTGGGGTTAGTTTGCCTTGTGCGGCTGTTGTTCTGTGATAAATCTGTAAAGGGTGTGTTTTGGTCATGATTTCATCTTAACTTGTAATGAATTGTTACTGTGCGAGTCTCGTGTCGAATATTGTTAATCGAATAATAGCTCTTCATGCCGTAGTATCGGGTTTTTAAGTAGTTAAAACATTGTTATAGCAATGTAGTATTAATAAACAAGACAAGTACAAAACATAATAAAAGCTAGTCAAACAGTAAAGAGGCATTGCATTGAGTGTTGTTTGACGAGTTAATAGTAAATTAAAATAAAACGGAATTCAGTTTTGACTCTACCATTTTTCCTTAAGATAAAATCGAATCAATTTAATCTTATTCAAACAGCAAAATCCATGAAGATGAATTCAAGTGGAATTATTTTAGGTGTTTCATCGCTTTGTAAATAGTCCATAAAATGATGATACGATGTCGAATTGTGAATTCCAAGCTACTCGACTTCAATCACATTCTAAATTGTCCAAATCAAATCATCTCAGATTCCAAACAGATGACGTCACCTCATTTATTCACATCAGCGTTTATTTAACACAAACGTCAAATTATCTGTCAAAATATAAAAACCCAACCAAATTAGGATGTCACGACGGTCGCGGTACTCGTGTAAATCGACATACACTCCACGTCTAGTCGCGTTAAATATTTGAAAATAGAATTTAAATATAAAAAATATGAGACACCCTCTTTGTGACGTCAATCGTCTCTACAATATATTATAGAGCAGGACAAAATTCTAATTTCTGCGTTGAAAAGGTTAGATTGGATTCTATTTTTATGTGGGTAAGGTTGAAAATCGTCGGAAAAAAATTGTTTTCGCAATACGCCAAGGCTTTTCCGAAAGGGACGTTCGAGATTTTTTTTATTATATTTATAATTAAATTCCCTGTCATCTCTTGTGGGTATTTTACGATGTCTGTTCTGGTATTGGCGTTTCAACGATGATGAATTCATCTTGAAGTTGTTCAAGAGTTTTATTAAATTTTAAACGCTTCAACATTATGATCGCAAATCCCGGGTGTCGTTGACCTAATTTTATTCAAGTAATAAGAGATTAATAGTATTAATTTGTTTGCATAGATAATAAATCTAGTAATTATATTTCGGGCCATGTCCTTGATATGTCCTATGATCCTATAAATAAATCAGTTATATTATCAATCAGAAACAAAATTATATGATAACATTACAGTAAAATTCTACGATTTGAATAATATGAATGACTAATACAGGTTAAAGCGATAATCATATTAAATTGCTTGACTAACTACTAGCTTTATAGATTTACAGAATACAAACTCATTTCAACGTAAAATCTTACAAAACAATCTGGCTGGAAACAAACTTATACTCATACCTACCAGAAAAAAGATTATTTTTCATAATAAATAACTGGCCGGCGACCAAAGACGTATAACGACAAAAAAAAGCGAGATGCGACAACAATACTTGTAATTTCATACACGATTCACCCTAAGCCGAATCCATATTCATCCTTCCATTCATTACGATGACCTTTCTTACATTACGGAGTACGTCGTATTGTGCCCGGCGAGTAGAAAAGCCTCGGACACGGCCCAAATGGGATTCCCATTTGGGTTTCCCATTCAATAGGCTTTATTTGAATGTGTTAAATTTTACGGAAAAAAACTTTTCTTATTTCACGTCAGGTGTTTCTCTTAAGGTGATTTATATTGCTTTGGATGGGTGAAGTGTAGGATGAGAGGGTTTCTGTAAACGCTTTGGAGGTAGATAGAATTTATAAAATATTCGTGCTTGTGATCCATTGGGGTGAGCATGAAGCTACTTCGCTCATCAAAAAGACCAATGACGTAATTATGTCGATGTCATATTGGATGGACGACTTCTGTCCGCCAACCTGCACAGGGCCAGCGTGGTGGACTGTATGCTCTAACCACTGGTAATAGTACTCTCGTTTGTAGGAGACGGCCATGCCCAGTGGGATGTATATGGGCTGATACTTCTTGCTTTTTTACAATTTGGGTTCCCTCTATATAAACAAATTTACTGCTGAGCTATACATAATTGAAGAAATCTTAAAATGAAACAGATGCATAATACCTACTATAAAATGATTAAACATTATACCAGCCCTTAGAATTGTAAAATGCTTAACGAGCGAAATTTTAATGGCAACAATTGCAAATCGAAATAATAATGTGTTGCCGAGCCACGATCAACTCCACTCAACAAGTTTACAGATGAACAAGAGTTTCTTTGACGATTTGAGAAATGCCTGTTCCGAAACTCGATTCACGAGCCCGGCCAGCCGCACCCTTTAAAACAAGCAACTTTCATAACTTCAATCTCGAGTGGACTCTTTGAAAAAAATTAAAAACAAAGTTGGAAGTTGAAGTTCTTAGGAAACGTCTGCTCTTTGATTAAAATTAGCCATTTATTTACTTTTGATGTAGCACTGCATCGGTTTCCGCATTTAATTTAAACCTTTGAAGGGTTTAATTGGTGTTTTGTGGGTATTGTACGGGTTGATGTTGCGCTATTTTAGGGTTAAAAGGTGTGCAGCTTTTGATGTGCTCGTATGGTTTCATCGATGGTTGGGCATGTGCTATTGTATATTGATTGGAAATACATGTATGTTTATTCGTATTAGTGCAATTAATATTTTTAGCGGTAAATCAATAGAGCTTTTCATACTCTTTCATAAATAAAAATTAAGGAAAATCCAAATATATTTAACAATCATTTTTGTAGTAACGTTAAAATTAAATATTTAACAGAAATACTTTATATTAGAAGATATTCCCATCTAAATAATAAATTGATACATTTAATACAGTCAAAACTACCCTACAGGCAAGCGAAATGTCGGACGCCCGCCTACAAGGTGGACGGACGATCTGACTAAGGTTGCAGGAAGTCGCTGGATGCAGGCCGCTTCCAACTGGTCATTGTGGAGATCCTTGGGGGAGGCCTATGTTCAGCAGTGGACTTCCTGTGGCTGATATGATGATGATGAAAACTACCCTTGTGTGCATTGGGCTCGAGATATTTCGAATCTTCACAGCGTAACTCCAACTCGCGCTTGGCCATTTCTGTATTTCCTTCATAGTTCTTTAATACGCTCATATACTTGTTATTTTATATTCGTGCATACACAGTTCTATGTATCCCTACAAAAACTGACACACATGTAACAAGATTTATTAACTTCCTTTCACAAAGCAACCATGACAAATTAAGAATCAATGGCATGCCTTTGTCTTTAAAAACACTTCGAGAAAAAATACCGCACTATTTTCCACCGCGTGACAAACTACTCGATTACTATGTCCAAACACTCGTTACATAAAATCGATCATTGACAATCGGAAG
Organism: Hyles vespertilio; assembly: GCA_009982885.2. Lineage (NCBI taxonomy): Eukaryota > Metazoa > Arthropoda > Insecta > Lepidoptera > Sphingidae > Hyles > Hyles vespertilio. The sequence goes on from CM042807.1 coordinate 22,993,752, forward strand.
CGACGCAAACAAATGACGGGCGAAATTTTGCCCGCCGTCCACCCCCCGGCTCCGGACCTAACAAGCCGTGCTTAAATTGATAGATTAGCCACACTTTGTGCAAATCACAACGTTTTGTTTGTGCACTCTAGTTTTATTTTTCCTTATTTTTTACTGTGCGCTCAATTAGCGGAATCGAAACGCAGTTTAAAATTAACTGATGTTAACAGTCACGGTTATGGTGAAATTTCGGTGTAGATATTTTAAATATCGAATTTGTTATTTTAATTAATTATTTATTGTTATAGAAGTAAATAATCAAGCAGTTCATTCTTTGATAAATAACCATCGTAGCCTACTAACAAGAGGACAAGTTTTCGAATATATTTTCGGAAGACGCAAAACAATAAGAATGATCTCTAATTTCATTGTTTGTTATGGAATTGTCTTAGTTCAATTTTAAAAGTGTAGTGGTTTTGAAGAATAATGCAACATAATATTATTATCTCGTTGTCATTATGATTTATTGCGAAATAAATGACAAAGCTTTATTTAGTATCATAGAGGAACGATAAAAACTAAAAGTCATTTCCTAATGTCATAAACCAAAAATATTTTCGCTCCGCATGTCCGCTCTCCTCGGCGTCCCGCGTTCAACTGTCATGTAAATGACGTCACGTGACCGGAAGCAGTTTGGCGGGGGGTGGAGCTTCCGGCAGCGCACGCGATTGGTCACTTCCGTTGGGTAACAAACTACCGCTACGTAATATGCTAATCGTGAATAAGCAATTTATTGGATTATTGTATGGATTAGTTAAGGGTCCTTGTATCTAATCGCTTTTGGGGTCTTTCATTTTTTTCATGTCATCTGTTATGTATTTTTTTTGTTTACTGGGAATGTGACTATAAATTGTGTAAAATTTATAGTAAGTGAGCACGTGTACAGTATGTGAGTATGTGTGTGAAAGTAAGTTATCATCTATGGAAATTACCAAAATTACGTCTATAACTATAAATGCTTACATAATATACATAGGGTTAATAAAAATAGTTCACAGATGGCGTTGTAAGTGAACAACACGGACAAACCTATTATCTATATCTGCGCCTCAATTACGTACTAATGCTCAGGACATGCCACACATTATACTATGATAATTTGACCTGTAACCAATCCTGCAGATTCAATGTGAATTATTATACCGACTAATTTAATGATTCCACCAATCATTGTAATAACAGAGTTGTCAAGATTACCGCCGCAGTTTAACGACTACCCAAAAAAAAAAACTGAACTTGAAATACTATATTTAATTCAGCAAACAAGCAAACGATTCTCATTAAAGTCGAAAACAAACATAGTTACGTGTTTCATTCTGCGTCCATTAGCAATGATAATGAATAAAATGCAAATATAACACGCAAATCGTCTTTTAAACTCCAATTATTGTTACGTATGAATTTGCATAAAATTAATACAGTTTGACTGGTGCGTACAATACAACGTTTATGTATGGGCGGTTGTGAAACAATAGACTAATTTATAAAGGCAGACATGTGTTACATTATGGTCATATTTTCAGCTGGTTTCGTCAGTACTTGTTTGTTCAATATGCTGGTGAATTGGGACGTGGGCTGTTTCAGTATTGGTTTGAAGTTTATTTTTGTTGTATAATTTTCATATTGTAGTATAATTTCACTAGTCACAAGTGCAAAATGCGAAGTGAAGAAGACTTTGTAGGAGGAGAGACCATGTTTATTTTATCATCAGATGAAAAAAGTCAGACGAACTGAAATTATATTAAGAATGACAAAGTATTTTATCGTTAATGCTAGTGATAATTAAATATTGTAACAGGTATCTTCCAAAAGATGAGGAAAATCATAAGATTCAATTCCGTTTACAGCAATGCTTTCCAAAATTTACGTATTTTAATTTGTAGATATCCCAGATAGCAACTAATGAAATAAACTGAAGAAACAATTTAAGAAAAATCTATTCATGTAATTTATTAGTAATAACACCTTTATCGACATTATTAAAGATTTGTCCAATGTCACCACACTAATTCCGTAGATAATAAACAGAAAAAAATCAACAAAGGCGCCATAAAGTGCCTACATAATCATGTGCACCTGTGTTAATGTGGACAAGCTTGTGACACTTTTGAATGTTACACTCAAGGTACATACTAAATAGTACAAATTACTATTGGTATCTGAATACATTCAGAAAAAGATATATAAAAAGGCTTTGACTTCCAAATATCTAATTAAGTAGTATCTATAGATTTACAGAGATTAACATTAGACCTACGTAGGTGTTCTCTTCCCATCCTTTTTTCTATCCGCTCTTCTCCCGATTTAATAGGTCGGCAACATCCACGATCAAAGCGTTTTTTTTATGTTCATGGGCGGCATTGATCACTAATCTAGATAGCAGGTCACCTAATGGTAAGGTGACCTGCTATCTAGATTGCCGAAACTATGAATCAAAAAAATCTCTCTCTCATCGATCCCTCACTACTGAGGATTGCGACTATGTGACGTTATTTCTTATTTTTTGATCCTGGTTGGCATGGACCGCACGGTTTAAGCAACCAACAACGCTTAACGATGTATGATCATTAGACCAATGCGAATGCACAATTTCATCAGTCTATTTCGCTCGCCAAACAGCAGTGTAAATACACTGTTGTGTTCCGGTTTGAAAGACATTGTAGCCAGAGTAACTACTGGAAATATTGAGACTTAACATCTTGTATTTCAGGATGGCGAGCGCAGTGGAATGCCAAGCATTGCTTTGTTATTCATGATGTTGTGTAGTTTTGCTACTGTCCATGAGCGATCGTGTCGCTTATTATCAGGAAAATGGTATGCACGTCCGCCATTCATTGCAATAAAGAAAAACAATTTACGAACAAATGAAACAAACTCGATTGCTGTTTGTATTCGCTATATTATATTATTGTCGCATAATGGTTACAGCAATAAAATACGATAATATAGACTTGGATATGGAATGAATGGCTCGAAATAATAATTTTCTGTTGAGTTTGTTATAATACATATTATATCAATAATTTTGAGATCAATAAGATATTTTCGTGGAAATTTCAAGGCTGGTTGACTGTTACCATTTAATTATTAACATTATAAGTACGTATTTTGAATTTGGAAACAAGATAAAGGCCTGCCGAAAACTTAAAATGATAATTAATATGATAATTACGTAACCGATGAAAACAAACGGGGACATTCAACAATCGATATCCAAAATGGAACGCATTATAATCATAATACAATGGCCCAATCAAAATCAAACATTTGTCTCACAAAATCCACTGTCGCACCTTTGTTCCAACACGGGACAATGCTGATCCAACATAAATTATGTTGGACAATATGTTGGAATGTGTTACATAAACATAGCCTTTGTACGCGTTTTATGAACATATGTAGCACTCAATACACTGTTTTAGATAGAATGGGTATTTATAAACTCAATTGTAGTGTGTTTGTGAAAATGCAGTCTCAAATATTAGAGAGTATATTTTTTAATCTGAGAGATGTATGTAGTGTCATCTTATCATCATCACCATCTTTGCATCACTCTAGCTTCGACTGATAAAGAATGCCTTAGGCATTAAGTCCACCATAATTTATGCCTTATGTGACACCTATGTCCATTAGTGGACGTGGATGGGCTTGGGATGGATTGATGATGATGATGATGATAATACATCATTTTGGTCGATTAGACTGAGGCAGTACCACTGTCTAGATAACTGACTTGCCATCAGATGATTTGAAGTCAATTTATCGTACTCAACAGTCAATACGAGCATATCGACTATTTGTCGCCGCACTGCAATCTGTGTACAATTATAATCTGCAATTTTTCTCATAGACCCCAAACAATACTTCGACCACCGTAATAACTAACGTAACCAAACATGACCCGAAAACCGAAATGTCAGTAACCATCAATTTGGTGCCAATTGCCCTGTGGGCGGAGTGGCGCGTGTGTCCTCGCCCTTAGATTCGGCCAGTGTGCCGCAGCCTTACCCCACGTGCGGGTCGCGTGCCAACCGTCAGTTTTCACAGCGCGTTCACTCCATTTTCCGCGTTTCTTTTTTAATTTTCACGAAGTTGTAAATACTTTTTCTTTTGTGAGGACACGACTGACTTGACCCGCTCGGTTACGGCCGTTGAAATGGCGAAATTTGATTTATTTTGGCGGGTTAATGTGCAGTTTGAGGTTGCCGGTTCGAATTTGTGTTGTAAACTAGCGTATTAGTTTCGTGTATTTCTTTAATAGTTCCGGAAGTCTTTAGTGTAGCAGCCATTTTCTAGGCAAGTCACTACTGGCTTTCTTAAGAACTTACATGTAGTATAATTCAAGGGGAAAATAACCAAGATATATTATCGTGCAAATATGTTCGATGCTACTCATAAAGTACTTAGACTTGTTATTGGCCTTTTCCCATTTAAGTTTTTATTTTATGTACCTATATCTTTAGCTGTTAGTTTTCCTTACATAACAAAATAAAAATTCAAATAAACGCTTAGAGTGATCGCAATAAATAAAAATCCAATCCAAAACCCACACAAATAGCTTTAAACCTCCATTTTTTAATAAATTACATTACCATAGTTATAGATACGCAAACATGAACTCATACAACTACCTAAGCTCCGGTCAATCTTTAAAGTGTATCACTGAAAGTCAAAACCACCAACACAGTACAGACTTTAAAAGACTTCTGAGTAAACAAAACGGTAGATTAAATCGACTAATTAGCACGTAAATTAATCATCGTGGGAACGAAACATTGTGCAAAATGTTTATACAAACCATTCCAACCTCAAACCCCAGCCGCGAGATTATTAAAGAAAATATAGTTAATATATATTTAACACAAATCCCAAAAGCACTTGTAATTATTCACCCCAGCTTATTTGCGGCGGCAATTAACTTAAAAGCTATGTTAGTGCGATGTGTCGCAACCCTTAAATAAGGGTAGCACGCGCCGCCCCGCCTACGTTTAGTGCGTCGGACTGCCGCACTTTAAAAATATCACGCTTCATTCAATTTCATATTGCTTTTTGGTTATTTTAATTCCGTTTAGGTTGGGGGTTTACAACTATAGATGGGTTGCTATGAAAATATATTTGAGTTCATTAGTAAATAAATACTCAGTTACACCACAGAACTACACGAAGAACTTACGAATTTTCTCAAACAAACCTAAAATCCAGCAAATAGTAATAAAATTAATAGTAGAAAATATATGATAAGGTTTACGATAACGATTTGTAATAGGTTTTTCTTTGTCTAAATTTACATATCATGTTAAATACAGGATGTTTGGCAAGCACTGGTGGTAGGTCTCTCATATGTGAGAGGCCATCTGGGTAGGTACCACCGCAATGTCTATTTCTCTCGTGAAACAACACTGCTTAAATGCACTCTTGTGTTTCGGATTGAAGGACATTGTAGCCAGAGCAACTACTGGACATATTGAGACTTAACATCTTATGTCTCAGGATGGCGAGCGCAGTGGAATGTTGCTACTGTATATGAGCGGTCGTATCGCTTACCATCAGGCGAACGGCTTGCTCGTCTCGCCATTCACTGCAATAAAAAAAAAAAAAGCAATGGCTGATATAAAGTACGACTGAAAAAAATGGCCGATTAAGAAAAGTCCCATATCCAACAGTGCTTTAATACGGAATGATTAGATCTACATAAATTGTACTCATTAGCTATCTCTATATAATACAAAGATATCGAAACTGAATGCCTAGGTGGCGTAGTTGTACTAAGGTAGGTATGGCAAAAAAGCTGAGGTCTCGGGTTAGAGTCCCGGGTCGGGCAACCATATTGGATTTTTCTATTTATCAGCCCGGAGTCAGGAATTTGTGCCCGATATGGCGATAGGCTCGCCCCCTATCACATCGTGGGACGGAACATACAAGGCGAAATGTGGGTGTCCTGACACCTCTGCCTACCCGTTCAGGGAAAAGGCGGCAGTTTATGTATGTATGTACGTATACCAAAACCGCATTCAAATAGATTGTCAGATGCCCAATATCCCTTTCTTATTCTCATCCATTTTTCCTTCCCGCACCTCTCCCTATTTGATGGGTCGGACGATAGTAATGACGTCATCGCCTTCAATAAGCATCCGTTTCCTTACTGCTACTTGATTATAATATCTCCTCTACTATCAGGTTTAATAAATAATAGCCAATTCTTCCTTCTATCTTCTTTGTTTAAAAGACGCCTATTTGTAAATACTTTAACGTGCAGTTTTTACTCGGATTTATGAAATGATGTTCATAATGTTCGGATATGGATAATGAATCATGTTACTAAAATAGGATAATTCCTATTACGAGAAGAATATGAACATGTATCATCATTAAACTAATACTAAAGACTAGATACTCACAGTGACAAGAATTGAAAATGAAGGGCTCTACTACAAAAAATAATATCTATAAAATGATTCTGAATAGACTCCAGATAAGGGTAAATTGGGCAAAACAGACAAGGTATACGCGTTTCTTAGTTCCATTCGAAAAATAAAATATTTTTTTGTAGTCGACTCTTGCGTACAACACTAATGGACCCACAACTCTTTGTTGGGGGAGAAAATAACTCAATGACCCACTAATCGGTGCAACAAACCACATGAACCCATACGACCTTTGCCTCAAAACAACCCCTTTCACTACAAACATCACTTAAAAAAACTTTCAATAATTTTAATCGCATGTCAACGGCGACGCGCGGGCGCGAGCGAAATCCGACGCACCCTCAAACTAAGCCCCCATTGTCACTTTGACAGTGAAAACTGTCAACTGTCAAAAGCAGCCAAGAAGGTTTAAACTATGCGCTCCATTTTCGCTTTTCATATTTGGAATCTTTTGTTGGCGCTCGGCGTGCGCACAATCTCTTATGCGAGCGCTCTTGTGCGAGCGCTGCAAGCTATTGTAAGCGATGTGTGCACTGCTTTACGCGCAACTTGCATCAAGTAATGTAAGAATTGTAATGGGCCTGTATTCCCCGCCTATGTAGCAATCGTTCTGAATTTATGGGGGGAATGTTTCGCTTTAGTTTTGTCTATGGATAATGCTTTTGTCTGCGCGGGTTCTGAGCGATTTGTCGGAGTTGAAAGAGGAAAAAGTGGTTTTGCAAATGCATGCATAGTGAATTTATTTATGTTGTTTAAGTTAGTGCTGTTTAATTGGAGAGTTAATAGCTGAGATAGAATAGACGCGTATTACACTTGCATCAAAGGACACATACTGTCTTCCGTGGTATATTAAATTGCCTGGACACTCTAATCTCACTGATCCATTAAAACTAACTACACCGTTTAAAACACTGTGGCACAATTTGCTAAATACCAAAACTAAAAGATACAATCAAGTGAAAAACGTCCATAAAAGCAGCACGCTTTCCTAAAACCTGTTCCAATACAATACAGAAGAATTACATAATTCCCACATAAAGTACATAAAGCGTCGACAGTTACATTATGTATCTAATTCCGTTCACAGAAAGCCGTGTTTTTGTGCTAGTTTACGTGTAAAAATTTACGTGGCAGTGTTTTATTTTTGTACGTCACGATAAAAAAGCGTGACTACGTTCAGTTTTTGTGGGAGCAAGGCGAGTGACCAGCTAGAGGAGCGTTTGCTACGTGCTCGAGTGTACGGGCTAGTTGGTAATAAATAAATACACCCAAAACATAGTCCTACACTTGGATACAAGTCTTGAGTAGGTGGTAGAAACTAATAAACTTCGTTCGCACATATCTCTAGAACTGAAACAAATACCTATTTGTGGTCTGGAGATCACATAAAAAATTGTCTTGGCACGGGGGTCGAAAAAGCGGCCACTCGATTCGCATTCGGCGTCTGACCAACTGCGCCGCAGAGGCTGTCCGACTCACTCTATTAAATAGTTAAACCGGCCCACTGTTGGGCACAGACCATGCTGTGTTTTTTAGCTCTGTACACGTTTATGAGTTTCATACACTTGTGAAATTATACTAGTGAAATCTAAGGTTCTGCGGGCTGCTCGCGACGTTTTCTTTTACAGTTCAATAAGTGATAATTAATCCAGTATACACACGTAATTTTATAAACAGAGGTTGGTTTCTTCGCGATTTCGCTTAGCCAGTTCGGACGATTTCATTAGGGACTATGTAACACAAATACCGAGAATCATAATATCACAGTTATATTAACTACTTTAACATCTATAACTGTATCAGTCTGTATCAGCCCATATACGTCCCACTGCAGGGCACGGGCCTCCTCTACAATCGAGAGTACGATTGAGAGTGGTTAGGCCATATAGTCCACCACGCTGGCCTAGTGCGGGTTGGCGGACTTACATACCATATAATTTTTTATAAATCGCTATGGTATGCAGGTTTCCTCACGATGTTTTCCTTCACCGTTTTAGTGCGTGGTTATTGACTATCAATACACACATGACTCCGAAAAGTCAGGGGTGTGCCCTGGGATTCGAACCCGCGACCACCGTGAACATGTTGGCAGTCGCGTCTGGTCCGTTTACCAACAGGCCACCACGCACTTCATCTATAACTATCCCCTGTTTTTTTAAATTATTATCGCTTTCCGATTGTGATTATTACATTATTGCAATAATTTATATAGTAATTATGTAGATAATACCAAGATCTAGGTTTTGCTTTTTTTTCATACTATCCTGGAATAGGCACGAAACCTGTAAGTAAGTAAAACGCTATCCAGATAAATAATTAATTGCAAATAATCAAATTTCTTACCCTAGCACACTTATACTATAATTTTAATAATCAATTTACAGATAGCGATTAAGAACACTTAATCATTGTATAAATAAGCATACTTTGTGTGCTTTCTTGAAAGCAATATTATTTTAACTATAATTTCGTACTCTTAAAATATAAATAAGTACACCCAACAGTCACATACATAGTTTCTTCTGTGGTTCCGTCGACACATTAATATTAGTTAGGTCTTGTGTTGAGGATACCAAAAACTATGAGAGACTTTCCGGTCTCACAAACACCCAGGCCCTAAACAAATATTCGCGGGTCCCACAAATATTTGTGCGGGGATCGAACCTACAGCCTTCCGTTTCACAGACGGGGCTTAACCAACTGCCTCACGGAGCTTCCACGATTAATTTATAAATGTGAATTCAAATTATTTTTAAAAAGCAATAAGACCATATAAGAATATTTCTCCTTCTTCTAAATCCATCCCATGGTTGTCTGTAAGACATTGCTTTACCGACAACCATTTATGCGATAAGACCATCATTTCTACATTTAATTTTTGTTTCTGTATATTGTATTTTTTATGTGTACAATGAAGCTTCGATTAGTAATAATCCATAATAATAAAACACAAACATCGCACAAGTAACAACCACAAATCTATTACTCAAGACATCTACATTCAATGGTCTTATTTACTAAGACACCCTGCCTATTATTCCATAGTCTCTTTCTCTATAGTTGCCACTTTGCCAAGCCAGTTGGCATGCCAGCGACTGGCGCGATCAGAACATGGCATCGCAATTGTGTAACTCAATACGGGTATAGCGGAATCGATGACATCGAATGAATAGGCAGATAACGTCCAATACAGCAGGCCTCTATTGTATGGGATAGTATTTTTGTGAGCTTTCTATAGATGGTTAAATTTTCGGATGTAACGGTATTGTTTTTGTCTGCTATTGTGTAAGGACTAATTGTAATTAATTTTAGGAACATTTGTTAAGGTTTCGCGAAATGCTTTTATAAGAGTATTGTGGTGGCTCTCGTATCATGTGATGGTGTATAGCTTTTACAGCATAGAATTGTTCTGAAAGCATATGTGTTAACTGAAATCAAACAAAGATGACGGCTTTGAAAGAAATGGAGTAAGATGTGTTCATTCATTTCCAATGTATTGTATGATAAATAAATAGACCCAATAGTCCCATACCCCACAGTCCCATATCCCATACACTAAGATCTTATTTTCATCTTGTGTTGTTGGTAATGGAAGCTACGAATCTCACAAACAAACAGGCCTGAAAAAAAATGCCTGTAGATCTCGCAAACATTTATCTCGGTGCGCGGATCAATCCCGCAGCCTTTCGTTTCACAACGAGCATCTAACCAACTGCGCTACGGAGGCTGTCAATATAAATATATTATATCTTATTATTACCTCTCACATATAGCTACAAACTATAAAGATTGTCAAATTAGTCCAAACAGCTTAATATACCAATTTGAAAGCCGCCATTTGTTTACAAATTGCACTATAATAACACACAAAAGTCACGATCATCGTCATTAGCAACAATGTAGTTTTACAACGTTTTTATCCAATTCGTAATAGCCGCCTAATCCGCCATTTTGTCGCGGTGACAACAAAATGTCGGATATTTTGCGCGGGGAGCTGTCATTACGCGTCGTAAAATGGCGGTTTATTGACACTGTTACAATTAAGCGATGCTCCGATATCAGAAATGCTGGCCAATAATATTAGAAGAGTTTATCAAAAGGTGTATTTGAAGCTATTAAGTCTTATTGCAAATAGATTAAATGATTAGCTAATGATTTAATCTTAGATATCACTTGTATGGAATAAGACGTTTTGGAATAATTACAACCGGATATTTAAGTCTGTAAGCAACAAACTTATTGCTGTGTGTTATTCAAATTAAACGATACTAGAAGAATGCAACGCAACCTTTTCAGCCTACAAAATATCATAGTCAATACAAAAAATCCACTACTGAAACCCTCCCCCTTTCCCTGCCTCGAAATTTCTCTGGAGATCAACACGGAATCAGTGCATGATATTTGATGATGCAATTAAATGCATCCAATATATTCCTATAATCTTAAATTAAGTACTCACCAGCTCTCAAAGCGTCCATGGGCACGCTTGGGTACGGTATCGAGTAGGGATAGCCCTCCTTCCTGAGAGTCTTGGGTTTCCTCCTCGGCCGGTACTTGTAATCAGGGTGCTCCTTCATGTGCATGGCTCGAAGCCGCTTCGCCTCGTCTATGAACGGTCGTTTCTCGTCTTCTGTCAGAAGTTTCCATTCAGCACCTGAAGAAAAGGAGAGTATTCAATATATGGATATTAAGTTTGAAAGGGCTCAATAGGCGGTAAGATCTTTGATATTCGAGAAAAAATGTTATATCAAATCAACGAATACTCTTTATATTTAGCTGTACCTACATGTATATTCGTTAAATTATTTATTCAAATACATATACCACAACGAGATCAGGCTAACAAAACCAATCAATCAAAATACTGCTCAAATATTTATATATAGCAGGGTTTCCCAACCTTTTTCTAGTGCGGACCCCTAGCGCCACTTTATTATGATTAGCGGACCCCTATAAAATACGAAAAAAATCTTTTATTTGCAAAAAAAATCCATGGATATATTACTTACATAAGTTATTTTACATTTTTTTATTTTCTTTGACTGCCTCGGTGGCGTAGTTGTACTAGGGTACGGTTACAAAGCTGAGGTCTCGGGTTAAAATCCCGGGTTGGGCAAAGTGATATTGGATTTTTCTATTCATTATCAGCCCAGAGTGTTGTGCCCCATATGGTGATAGGGTCGTCACCTATCACATCGTGGGACAGAACATACAAGGTGAAATGTGGGTGTCCTGGTACCTCTGCCTACCCCTTCTAGGAAAAAGGCGTGAGTTTATGTATGTATGTAAATTATTGTAAAAATGCGATGGTTGATGTTGCCGTTTTGCGGCCAAAGTTGTAATATTTGGGTCATTGTTGCTCAGTTGGAGCCTTAAATTTGCTTCTAGTTGTAGTCTATTTCTGTATTTTAAAAACCCTTTTCGCTTAAATTTGTTGTGGGGAAAGGCGACAACTGCTTCTGCTTAATCATATTTAAAATTTTGCCAAAAATTTGTTAAAGCATATTCTTTGAATGTTCTCTTTAGCTCGTAGAACCGATGGCCGTTGGGGCCGAAAGGTTCTCGAGTGGAGGCCACGTACAGGCAAGCGAAGTGTCGGACGCCCGCCTACAAGGTGGACGGACGATCTTACTAAGGTCGCAGGAAGTCGCTGGATGCAGGCCGCTTCCAACAGGTCATTGTGGAGATCATTGGGGGAGGCCTATGTTCAGCAGTGGACTTCCTGTGGCTGATATGATGATGATGATGATGTTCTCTTTAGTGTCGAATCGTAACTTATTTCAATTAATTGATTTTCCTGAACCGTTGTAAGGCCTATGACGTCTATAACATTGACACGGAATGGGTCCATAAACCAATTGTCACCGCGGTCTGAATGTGGAAAATAATCTCGAAATGAAGACTTCAAAGCTCGCAGGTGCTCAACGATTACTTCCTGAGTCTCCTTTTGCAACATAGCCCCGCCAGTTGATAGCAAAAATGACGAGAGAGTAGGAAAATGATGAAAATTACCTTGAGAAGAGCGATTTGGTCATAAATCAATTTTTTTATCAAAGTTTTTTTTTGTTGTCGTAATTTTTATTTTGTCTGCGGACCCCCTGAGAACGGTCCGCGGACCCCCAGGGGTCCACGGACCCCAGGTTAGGAAACCCTGATATATAGCCTTGTAAGTACTCCAAAAGTACAGTTACAATTCAAGATAAAACTAATTAACAGACTTTATTCTTTAAACATCTGATTATGAAACACAATAATATATTTTTTTTAATCTGGCCCGGCATACTGGCGGCATTGCACCTGATGGTAAGCGCAAATGCCGCCCAGGCAGAGTATCCATTGGCATCAGACGGCAGTCCCATGCCAATGGAAACAATTATGCCGGCCTGCTAAGGTGCCTCTTCACACTACGGCGGAAAGACCCAGGATTGGAAACAAAAGCGATCCATAAGGCACAACTAGAACATGGCAAATAACAAAAACTGAAAAGTAATTTGCCCCGACCATCGTTCATAGTAGTGACAATGGCATTCAATCGATACAATATAATCGAAGGCACGAACGACCTGTCTCCCAGCCCGATTCAAGAGACCAACCCTTTGTTTCCCCCCATTTATAGAATGTTGTATTCATCCACCGTGGAGGGGCGCCACCGTCCATTGAAACAGACAAGACAATCCCAATTCAGACGGGTATAAAAGCGAAAACAATGTCGCTAACATAGAAAGGAACAATCCGGCTCGGAGGACCATGTTGTGTCTCACTCGCACCCGCAGACCTCGCCACAGGGGAAAGAGAGACGGCGCGAACAATGGCGGAAAGCGCCGCCTAATGACGAATTTGCGCTTTTCATTCCGCAACAGAAGTTTTTCCCGGTTCCTCATTATTCTGTCGATACTGTGAGGGTGAGTATTTTGCCTTTTGTCGGCTGGAATGATAGGATCGTGTGCTTAGGTATAATAGGTACACTGGATTATTGTCCCATTATACTTTCTGAAACATCCTCTTGGTCTCTAATCAGTATGTTTTTTGTGGCAAAACGGACGAAATTCATTGAGGCTTTTACTGGCATTTCATCGTCACAATACCCTTTTAATATATATTTTCATAAGGCTTAAATTTTGGTACATATTTGGAAAATAACAACGAGTAATAATATGAATTCCTTGTCCAACAGGCATGACTTACACAAGGCGTAAAAGTCTATTTATATAAACAAAAAGGTAGTAGCAATTCCATGAATGAATAGTCTTTAAAATGACCGAACTAATTAAAGCACTCAGGTCGATCCACTCGTAACGTATTGGAATTTGTATTTGATGTGATTTCGATTGTGAAGTAAACTTGTCCGAGTTTACAATCGTGACTTTGTATATTGTTTAAGTTATTGTGGATTTCTCTGAATGAACATTACGTAAATGATAGAAACGTAATAATGGTCGGGTGAGAAGGCCGAGCTATTTCTTCTCAATGGCTGCTATAAATTTAGATAAAGGGGTGCTTGGAGCGAACTTTTGCGTATTCACAATGGGCTTATTTTTTACTTTGAGTTATATATCGTAAAGCACTTATTTTAGATTAGTTTTTATTGTTTGACGATATTTATTGTACCTACAGTGTGTGTAACCGTTTTGCAATATCCAAAATTTAACCCACAAAATCTAGATTTACTTTTTTGCAGACACGTAAAGCCTGACTTTTCCCTAGAGATTACTGAACTGATGTTTCCCTTCGACGGTTCCCCTTTGCGATCGATCACTTTGAAATCAATTGCCGGGGCTGATTTATATTAACACAATATTGCGTTATTTAGGAAAGCAGTAAACGAAATGTTGGGCTGTTTGTAGCAATAGTCTAATAATAATTTATGCGTATCAAGGTAGAGAATCAAATTAATGACGTTACAATAACGGAATATCTTACCAGCACCTCTGCTTACCCGTTATGGAAAAAAGGCATTATATTATGTATGTATGTAGTAAATAAATAAATATTTTTTTCTGAGCAATTCAGATTGCAGAGTAAATTAATAGATCATAAATTAATAGGTCTTTAAAAGTTATTAGGAATAATTCGTAAGTAAATATGTCACACGCGCACGTTTACACGTTTACAGTCGGGCACAAAACAAACACGTACCTTTCGACATGACAATAGTTTATAGAACAAATGGTTTGCAAATATTGGCCGCTTTCCAGCGATACTTGTTCACGGCTGTCGGTTAAAACATATTAAGTGTTTTACACATTGGTGTGTACAAAACGGCGCGTTTGAACTCAACTTTAAAACGTACATAGATGAAACGTTTATTTGGAGAATGAGTAACTAAAAAAATATAAAGCTTTGAATTTTATATTGATTGTGTTTAATTGTTTTGTCTAATTTGTAATTTCTCTTGCTCAATTTTTGTAAATACAAGAAGTTGTAAATAATTCGGCCTATCAGCACATTGCGGCGTTATTTGCATTATTTGTACCAACTGAAGTGTTTTTTTTTTTCAGTTTAACGATATCCTAAGTATATTACTTATACAACAAGTAATAAATAAGATAAAATTTAGAGATAAATTTATTTAGCTTTTGTTGTAAATAATTTGCATTTTATTTTTATAAACTCCAATTTAAAACGTTTTTCCACACTCCACCGCACTACCAGTATAACACGTCCTATGGAAGTGGGACGGAGAACTGCCGCAAAGATTTTTCCTCGCAGTTATTGTCTCAACAACAATGTTATAGGCTAATTGTGATGTTAAAATATACCCATCACGTTGTAAATTGCATTGATAATGCGCCGTTGTGCGGCCCGTGCCGGCATAAAAGGCTTCGGTGAACATTGTGACTTATGAGTTTAAATACGAGCCCTGTAGTTTATTTTAGATGGTGCTTGCTAGTTTATGTGTATTTTCAAGTAATCATCATCTCAGCTACAGGAAGTCCACTGCTGAACATTGGCCTTTCCCAAAGATCTCCACATCGACCTGTTGGAAGCGGCCTGCATCCAGCGACTTCACGCAATTTTAGCCAGGTCGTCCGTCTACCTTGTAGGCGGGCGTCCGACATTTCGCTTGCCTAGTGTTTTCAAATATTATATAATAATAATAATAAATAAATATATTAAACAGTCATATACATAGAGTCCTGACCCCACACTAAGATCAAGTCTTGTTTAGTGGGTATCAGGAACTATGAGAGACTTTTCGGTCTCACAATCACACAGACCCGAAACAAATACCTGAGGACCACACTAATATTTATCTCAGTACGTAGATCGAACCCGCGGCCTCACGTTTTTCAGTCGGCGTTTAACCAAGTGCGCCAAGGAGGCTCTGTCAGACTGTTATGTTTTTAAAAATGTGGTAATGGCGACGATTGAGCGGAAATATGGACCATGGTCATGTCAGGACAAAGTTAGATGGAACGATCGATTGAACATGTAGTTTGAGTAAATTAGTCTCTTGCTCATCTACCCCTGTTCTCCTCCTTGAATCTTTTGGGCTCCTCAAAAAAGGGCCCAAGAGTCATCAGTCAGCATCAACAATACATTGTATTTAGCTGTCTATCATAAAATTACACGCACGTAATCCAATTTTATTAAATCCTTTAAATTGATATGAAACAAGAAAGGTAAAATGAAGCCACCGCTTCTACCTACTGCTAGTCATAAGCACAAATTCCACACCACCCCATGAAATCCAATAGTATAATCAAAACAAGAACTATCCATTAAAAACCAAACACAGTCTGAAGATCAGCTAAATAAGAGACAGGAAAACGCCTGAAGCCATCTGGCCGCGCCCGGGCTCCCCGCAGTTGGTTCAGCCAAGTGTTGCCACGTAATTAACAATAAGATTGTACAAAAGGGACACGTGTCGTGGTAGTGTTGCCACTACAAAATAATTATTTCCTGCAGTTACGTGAGACAATGCAATGCGCTGAACAATTGTCCGAGCTGTGGAATTAGGTAAGTGAGTAACTTCGATTGCTGGTATTTTTATTGTTTGTTCGTAATTTTGTTGTGTTTTTTTGGCGTATTTCTATAAAAATATGTATATGAAAAGGTAATAGAAGATTTGACATGCTTTTTATAACGGTGCTATGTAATTTTGACGCATTATTTTTATTTTTTATGAAAGTTATGCTGATTTTATAATCGGATATCCATATGAAATATCGTCGGCAAAGTCTCAATATGTGGGGAAATAATTATTTCGATCTAACTAAACCAATCGATACACAAATGTTGCATAACTGAAACCATATTGAAAAATAAATACCAATAAACTTACGTTTTCACGATAAATACAAACGGTGATAAACTGGCATATTGATTGATAACAAACAATCCTTGGATTTATTTGAAGTTAATCAAAGATTTTCTTCCCTTGTCCCAAGGGAGCAGGGTACGTTTTTGGTGTTAATACAAAGAAATCCAAGATTTACACACAACTTTTGGAATTAAAAGAAAGCTTTGCTGCAAGAAATCCAAAATTGACATTACTTTGCAAATTTAAACCGTGGTATTTGTAAGGGATACTTTCTTTATCTTCGTCCTTGTCTTACCCCTTATATGAGTTCATCACTGTTGGTTGTCGAATTATTTCCTATCGTATATAGATGTTAAGCCGACTTTCCGTGAACGTGAATAGTTGGAGATCATGATTTTTCAAAAGAAAAACTTACACTGTTCGGAAACAGATGTTCACAGGCTGAAATTACACGGGACATACTAATATGGGTGACTATGACGAATTATTAACAAAACGTAGGATGCGCGCTATCCTACCGCCAACTAAAAGCTTAGTAGTTCTCACCAAGTTCGAACCATGAGCGCAAAATTGTGTCTTTTATATTTTCCATATTCTATAAATTAGTTACATAGCGTACTTTTACCTCACACATTTAAAGAGAGAATCTCGTATAAGGGCCATTGTAGATGACAATAACAAAAAAACAACAGCACACGAAACACACATGTTAGGCACAATACCGACTCCAACAAAGAACTTTCCTCTCTGCCTTGTATTAAAACCTCTATTGTGTTTAGAATCGGACGAAAATGCTCTTCATTACTCTGAAAGCTTGTGTGCCGTGCGACAATGGTGAAAGGGGGGTGAGTTAGGGTGCGCTAGGCTCCCCCCTCCCAGGGTAGGGTGGGGGGCGTCGCACAAAGGCTCACGGCGAAGGAACGCCCGCCACCCTTTCGTCCGTAAAATTGAAATGGCAAGAAACGTTATTTAGGTCATGATTTTATTAAATTTGTTAATAGATTTTTTTTATAGTCGCCGATGGGTTTCCAGTGGGGGGAGGCATTGTTTGTTTGCGTATAGAAATAACGCCATTCTGATACAAGCAGGTTGATTATAATTTGAATAGGTTTAAGTGGTTATTTGTAGAGGATTGTGACCAATTTGCGAACTTTATTAAAAACTTCTAGATTGAAGGGAATTCTAAAGTTTTGAAGGCTTATAAATATCTGAAAGGCCATGTTGACCCGGTTTCGCGGTAACCTAATTTTCATCCAATGATTTTGCTCCTACTATGCCAGACCGTAGTACCAATTTACACTATGAGAGCACCTTTTTTTCGCTTGGTTATTGGTTCCGACTCACTGTTCCAACGCTCCGCTTCGACATATGCGCTGGATAAAACTAGGTTCAAAATATGAGTTCCGAGTTCAATAAGTTACTACGCATAAAATTTTCAGTCCAATTTGCTTGAACTAACTCCTAATAAAGATTTGAATACTGTCCCGCCCTCACACCCACCACTGTGTGTGTAACTCCTGTAAGCCAGTATCAACAGTGGCACGCATGACACCGAGCATTGAAGCTCAGGCGAGTCTCCGGGAATGTCTAACTTGTCTTTAAACCGCAACGAAATCAATCAGATAGTTAAAGTAATGGGAGGAGCTGGAAATAAAAAAAAATCCTAATAAAGATTGGAAGAAGTCGCTAAAAGGCCACTTTCGAGATTTTTTTTGCAAATACTTAGGGGAGACCTCTTAGATTCATAAGGGAGGTCATAGGCTGCGGACTGTGGCTGCGGATGATGATTAAATAAATAAATAAATAAGATTATAAACTAAATGAGGCGTGAGGAGTTAATTAGTATTGTACCGTGTACGAGTATTTATTTTTTCATTTATTTTTAAGGAGCAACAAACAATTACACTTTGCTAATAACTATACTTAATATTAAGTTTCTTAAACTTTAATTAAAGTGCAACCAATCCCGTTGCCCACGAATTAAACATCACAGACAGATAGGGCCAGCGAGGACACAGAGGAATGCAGCTCCTATGTCCTCACTCGCTTCAACTGCCTCATGATGCATTACAATAACAAATTTCGGGCAATAGGAAGTATTATCCTACCGACAAGTTAATATACAATAATTAAAATTTACTAAAATAGGTCACAAGAAACAGATAACGTGTCTTATTATACAGGCACAGTTAGGTAATTCAAACAGGCTTGACATACAGAAAAAGAAAGGTAATCACAACATAGTATAAAACAAAGTCGCTTTCTCTGTCCCTATGTCTCCTTGTATGCTTAAATCTTTAAAACTACGCAACGGATTTTGATGCCCTTGTTTTTAATAGATAGAGTGATTCAATATGAAGGTTTACATGTATAATAACATCCATTAAATAGTGGAGAAATACTGTTATTTTTGAGGTTTCTAATGTGATGTCGTTGATTATCAATTTTTTTCCACTTACATTGCAAACGCAGGCTGAACCCTACGAGATTTATCAAAATAATGTACTAATTATTTGTACACATTGAAAAGGTCTACAGAAAACTCCGCGATGGTATATGTCTGGATGGTATTTACTGGTGGTAGGTCTCTCATATGTGAGAGGCTGCCTGGGTGGGTACCACCACAGTTTCTATTTCTCCCGTCAAACAGCAGTGTAGAAGCACTGTTGTGTTTCGGATTGAAGGACATTGTAGCCAGAGCAACTACTGGATATATTGAGACTTAATATCTTATGTCTCAGGATAGTGAGCGCAGTGGAACGCCAGGCATTGCTTTGTGATTCGAGGTGTTGTTTGGTTCTGCTACTGTTTATGAGCTGTCGTATCGCTTACCATCAGGTGAACGGCATGCTCGATTCGCAAATCATTGGAATAAAAAAAAATGTCTATCTCTTATGGATATCCCACAATAAAAATTTTTGTTATTTACTTTTTACGACAAATAATGGCTAATTTTCGAAGCGATTTTAAGCAATACAACATTAATCCTTATCCAATTAAATAGCTTAAATACATTGTTAATTTAATATAGATCTATATGGTCCTTTACAGCACAAGATTTAAATGAATATTTTCGAAGATATTGCAGATTTAAAATTGCGAGACGTAGCGCTTGCGGCGGTACTGGCCGGCCGGGGCGGCGGCAGCGTGCCTATATAGGAAGGTTTATATGTGTAATAATAATACGTACATATTTTTGTACAGAAATCTATTTGTACCCGGGCGAAGCCGGGCCGGGCCGCTAGTTAATCAAAAAGTTTGATAAAAAAAAATATAAAAAAAAGGTTAAATTACAACATAATAAAGTTAAGTAGAATTGTTTAGGGTACAAATAATATTATTTACAGCCCTTTTGAATGATGCGGGCGAATTTGCAAAGATATCGATATCATAGAAACATTCTGAATTCCACAGTCATAACACTGAATACAACATAAGATCGATATTTCAGTCTGGTTTTTGTAGATTTTAATTATGATTATGAAGTTCCTGTACACATAAAGATTTTTGATTTTTTTTTGTTTTCAAATAAACCTAGCGTTAATTCATTTTTTTCTCGTGTATTTAACTATCTTGTACTCAGACATTCCTAAATCTTTGTTTGGTAGCCCAAGATACAGGCTATGCCTAGTTTGGGTACCCCTGCTCACACTAGTTATAAGGATCTCATTATTTTGTATTACATTATTTTTAATTAGTATTAAGTCTCTGTATGTCTGTATTTTTTTTAATAAAAGGTAAAAAGATAGAAATAATTATTATATGATTTTGGTATTCTGTGTAGCGGTGCACGTTCACCCGCGTTCGTTTTACAATTTATAATAGCAAAAAGATTTTGTTTACATACTTGACGTATTGGGTGCGGTCGACGTGATACGTAAATACGTATTTGGTTTACTAGTTCATTACAGTCAAATTTATTATGGAAAATTCCATATAGTAAAAGTTGATCGAGGAGCAATCTTCTCTAGGTTCTAGGCAAAAGCAATGAGTAGCAACATTCTTTGCATATATCCCAGACAAAGTAATACTCGTTATTCTCAGGTAAAAAAAAACGTAGTACCAGGTTATTGGTTAATACCTTGGAGGTAGTACACTACAGCAATCACACATAATTTTACCGTTAAATTATGGAACGGACTCATTTGGTCGATAAGAGATTATTTTCTCAAATCCACAAATCTGCTACCATTTATCGCGAAAGAAAAAGTATATAAATAGTTTTGATACGGAGTACCTGTAGTTAATACTATGGTTAATACACTGTATCTGACGTCACAACGTCCTGACAACAAATACTGGCAGTCGCTTTTACCGCAAAGTACCTATTGTTATCGATTATTAGCGATTCAAGCGCGATTTTGTAGCAAAAAACGAATAATTTCATTGAATTTTAAGTGTCCTGACAACCAGTAAATTGATTTATTTTTGGGTATTTGCCGGTTTTTGTCCAGTAATTCAGTTATTATTCACCCAAGTTGCTACCAAAATTCTTGTCTACAAAGCGATGTTTCTTGTTCATATAAAGAACACATTTTTGTTGTCAATCATACGAGGTTTTCTGCATTCAATTATATTGCAGAATAGGAAACCCGTTAAATAATGACGTCAGAATCGCTTTAGAACATTATCAGAATACGCATTCAGATTAAATTGGTCATATTGAAATGAACCAAGTAAGGAACTCATAATCTTATTTGCATTATGGGATGAGGCATTTTCACAAATGAAATAACTAACTTCAGGTCAAGTAGTTTTGTCGTTTTATTGTTTTAGTATACGACACTCGCACCTAATAGAACTAAGGTACTCGTAAGCATATACAATGTATTTCCACTGAGCTCTATCTTGTCAGTCGTTCAGGATATAACTTTCTTATTTTCATAATTGAGGACATATTCTACTGTTGTCCTATAAATAAACTTATCAAAATTAATAATGGTTTCTTTACGCACATACATATTGAAAGAAAACTTTTACTTTACAGTTTTCATGGTCCGCCCTGTGATTACGAAAGGTGTAAAGTAATCGAACCGTCGCGTCGCGTCAGGAAAAATCCACAGTAAAATCCGTACAAATTAATTTTATTTCCATTATCAATATAAAATCAATTTTATGGGTGCCAATAAGACAGCGGATCACTATCCCACTCTTTCTAATTTCAGCAACGGTTTTCCTGTAACCTGTAAAGAGAGAGGAGAGAGAGAAGAGAGAGAAAGAAATAGGCCAAGGTTAATAAAGTAAATAATGTGTGTAGTGTAAATGTAATTTGCGATAGTTATGTATTACAACACGTGCGGTTAATACTGTTGCAATACACGAATATCTAACGAGCAAATAAACATGGACGATAGAAACTCACTTGCACTGAGTATGCGATGACATAGGGGTGTCACGTGACTGATTTATTTTATTTAATAATAGGTTTTTCCTTATCAGTAATTCTGAAGTGTAATCTTATTCAGTATTAAAATAATAAATTTATACTACTTTTTATGGATAAATAGATTAGACGGTTCTCATAGTAATCCCTATGACTGCTCAGTGGGAGATCTAAGGCAAGTCGATTTTAATATACAAATTTGAAGATTTAAAGTAATTAAAAACGCATTGTTATTCCTTTGAACAATGAAAATCTTGGAAGCAACCAATTTCATATTTTCAAAAATATTTTCATTTTCAGTAAAAACTACCGAAAACATGTAATCATCTTGGAATTAAGGTTTATCCCACTGATATGCTAAATCATTCAGCTATAAGTAATTACTAAAAATGGTTTCTTATTCCTTTTATCCACTTAACCTTAGCTGTTCACTGCTAAATATAATATGTTGGTCCATTAAAGTTCATCATATTCCAAGGCACTCTTACGTTTGCTTAGTTAAACAAATATAATTTGTTAGCTCTATCTTCTACTAGTTCAGATGAACTATGATATGTTACCAGTATTTTAAAATATAAGAGTTGACAACCCTATATTACAGCATAACATTATAAACAGAATACGCATTTTTTGGTTTTCCATTTAGCACTACTTTCATTGTACCTGGCGCTATACTAATGCCAATTCCATTTTTTGGTTTGATTTTCCGTGTACTCTGTTCTGAGATCAGAGGATCTACAATATCTTCTATCATCACATAAGGTTAGCGGTTTTTACTAATTCCGAGGATATAGATAGCTCTTTGAAACGCACGGACTTCCTCTACATTTAGAGTTTGATTGAGAGATTTTAGGCTACAACGTCGGCCTAGTGCGGTTTGGCGAACTTAACATAATATAATAGGTTTTTTTTACTTTGCTGTAAGCAATATCGTAACCAATAAGATTAGTTCGAGGTGTCGTCATTGCTACTTAAGCAATACGATTAAAAGAATATTAAAACAAAAAAAAACCTCGAACCCAATTCTAAAAGTAGCGTAAAAATTTCAAATTAAAACGCCACTAGAAGGCAGTATTCTTCAATTTTAAAACAATTATAGTAGGAGAGCCGAACAAAAAACCACAATCACGTTTACACAGGCGCACAAAAAGCTAGTAATTAAACAAGGGCAAACAAGCGGACCCTCGGCGACAACACAGCGACAACAACAGCGACAAGCGACGACAACAAGCGACAGCGACAATGAGGGAACAACGGTATTTTTGTTGCGTCGCACCGCTGGGAGGCTGGGAGGGCTGCCCCGTGGAGATAACGCTGTACGTGAACAGGCGGGCGGCAGCGTGATACGCGCTAGCGGGTCATATTGTTACTATAACCATGATACATGCGTGTTTAGCAAAACTTGGCAAAGATAGAACAAATTATGAAATGGTTTGGTTCTTATACATACCCTTATTCTACAGTATCGGCCAGCGTTAACTTTTCATCTTGAGGGATAGCTTAACAATCCTATGAATGGTTATGCCTAATCTATGTAGAGTTTTCAAGTTATGATGAGACAGATGGTATTTAAAGCCGCCAACAAGCACTTGTATAATACGGTGAAGAGCTGAACCCCTCCCAATGTCAAAGAAAATATTTGCCATATGTAGACTAGTAGGTACTGTCTACAACACTAGCAAAAAATCACTAGGAGTTTCATACAAATATTGAAATGAAATTACATGTAACCAAATCCTTTTATCAAATTTTTCACTTATATTTCCATACATTGTATCAATGCTTTCTTCTAGCAGAACCTGTCATATACCGTTTTATTTAGCTTTCCTTGTGTCAGGGATACGAGGTTTTTACAAACCAACCTACCTGTTTCCCTGTTAGCTTTGGAACCTTTAGTCAGAATGTTATAATAAATGATTTGATTTCGCCATTTCTACGCCAACAAAACCAGACCCTTAATTGTTTTGATACCTTTCTTTTCATTAATAGAATAACATTTCGAAGATTTATAAAATTGAAATATTTTCAGATGAATTAACTCGATGCTTACTATGTTTATGAAAAATTGTGTAAAAGAGTTATTAAAGTTTCATAATTTCCCGTAAATAGTACACTTTTTATATAGTACTCTTTAGAAACCTTAATAAAGAGGTTATTTTTCTCGTAGTTTATATTCATCAATTCATATGTTATTATAATCAGAAAATACCCAAATGTAGCGAAATTTAAACACATAATACTGTATAACAACATTTCTTAAAAGTGTGCTAAGAACGAAAATCTGCATAAAATGACCATAACGTTCATACTTAGATGTAAATATGTTACACTTAAGCAATCAAATTGCCTACTTTCCTAATGGCTTAATGCCAGATGATATATTGTGTTGTCGCGTGCGATTTCACGTGGATGAAAAAACCTTTGATTAAGTTTGTCGAGACAAAAAATCAACTGGGAACGTACAATTACCTTTCGACAAAAGACATTACGAGTGTTGCTACATCCTAAAATAATTCTACAAAGTATTTTGCGTTGGATTTCGTGCGATTAATCTTTTTACCCAGAAGTAAATTGATGTAAAATGCACGTCAAATCCCTGATAATTAGGTTTATTACAATGTATAACATTGGCGAAAACGTATAAAACTATTACAAAAAGTACTCATTTATAATTCATTTATTGTGGTAGTCTTGCTGTTGCTTGTGTAACTATAGTATTAATTGACGATGGGGTAGTATATCATCTTACAGAAAATGGACAACAAGAAATATTCATATTTTACTATTTATATTAGCCTTACTTTCCAACCTTCACTCTCCTATCCCTCTATACTCTCTCCTTGTATCTTTATTCCAAGAATATGTTCTCTCATATCACGGACTTATTGACGGTAAAAATCACTTACCATTAGGCAAGCCACTTGCTAGTTCGTCGACCCCATGCCGTAATAAGCATTTTGATAAATGTAATGTTATGAAGCCATTAAAATTGTTCGTATAATTCCTTTTGTTTTACAGTTACGCCGTGAAATAAAACTAAGCCGACATTACGCTCATTTCAAGCTAATAATAAAGAATTAAGCCCATAATTGAGTACTATAGCGATACAAAATGCAAATTAATCGTTGCGGCTTTACTGTTTAGTCAATTAACTGTAGTGTGAAGTTCAAAAAACTTGGAAAGTGTTTTGCATGAAGAGAGACAAGTGCAAAGCAAATCAGAGTCTATTGGCGATATTGAACAAATGTTTAGATTATTGACAAATATTTGCTTCAAGTCTGGGTATTGTGGTGTCTACATTTTGTGCTTTCAGCGCGGAACACTTATGTCTGTTGGGTGTATTTTATTAACTAATCATATTTATTATGTCTACACTCTCAAGCCTCCGTGAGTCTCAAAAAACTTTAGATTGAGAAGCCGTTGATATAATCATATTTAAAATTGATTGATCAACAAAACTTTCAGATCTGATTTTGTTAAGCTATTGGATTATTATGCCTTTATTTATTATTAATACAGTAGGAACTCAAAGCTCAAGAAAATTAATAATAAACATCGTCAGAGACTAGAAATGAGTAATCGTATCAAAATTATAGAAATATAGTCACATTTAATAGATTTTTCATTGAAAGCGACATAGCTATTTGCTCCATGTTCATTAAATAGATCTGTTTTTATCGCAACGGTCCACATTGTCCGATTCACAACGGCTTACTATTGGGCATGGCTCGGCATTCTGTTCTGGCGTTGTCCAATGGCGTTTCCGAAGGTTTAATTACTGTTCACTACAAAAAAACGACGGGAACGTTTGAAACAAAAAATAGTCGGAAAAAACTGAAGAAGTTCCAACCCGGTACATAAAGTGGAGCGAGGAAAATCGACGTAAATTGGTACACAGGCGGCGCAACATCATGTGTCGGTTATTGTTGTTGTAATAGATAAGAGTTAGGTAATGGGTACGGTGGCAGCGTAGATAATGGACACGTAATTGATAGACAGTGACTTTTAGTGTTGCTTGTAAAATGGAGGAATTATTTTTTAGTTTTATTTCGTGCCCACTGCTTTTGTTGGATTCTTAGAATTTTTAGTTTTAAGAATTACAATAAATAATAGGTGCAGTCAGCGACAAAAGTCGTTGAGCATATTTAAAACACCAAAATTGATGCACACATGAAGCAACAAAAGTGGGTGACCAGTATCGGCCACAAAAATTTATGAACACCACAAGGCGACAAAAGTTTCTGAACAACAAAAGCAACAAAATTCCTGAACACGTCTATGGTACATAAGTCTGAACAATTATAAAAAGCAAAATTGCCGTAGATGTGTTCACCTACTTTTGTTGCTTTGTTATAGATTCATTGTTACATTTTATTTCAAAGTTTATATTTTTGCTTTGACTTATTGATTTCTGTTTTTGTGAATTAATAAATTTATTTCTGAGAAGTTCATATGTCTAGTTCATCTGTTATTGCCACGTGTATACAAGTAAGGTAGTGGAATAACCATCGTGCTCTGATCTTGTAGTCGGACCGACATGGTGGCGTTGTTGTACATATATACACCTCAAAACTTCGATGTACCGATAGACTATGTGGCGCCGCTGAAGAGACTGTAGCACAGCCCAGGTCTCGATCGAATCAAAGGCTTTCTCATAGTCCACAAACACTAAACAAAGCGGCAAGTTAGATTCGGTTTTTTGGTATAACTTTTTTTTTATTTTTTTTATTGCCTTGTAGGCAGACGAGCTAGCGGCCCGCCTGATGGTAAGCGGCTACCGCTGCTCATGGACCTCCGTAGTACCAGGGGACCAGCACAACAAAGTCGCTGTCTACCTCGAGGAGAGTACTCTCCTTAAACCTCGTTTGAAGAAGAGATGGCTAAGGAGCGAGATGGGCTTGTAGTTCTTCAGCAAAGTGTTATCACCTTTTTTGAAGAACAGTACCACCACGTTCCTGCTTTATACCTCTGGCGTTGAGCCCTCGAGGAGAACGGAATTGAAGAGCCTCTGAAAGCCTTTCAGTATCGGCGTTCCGCCCGCTTTCAGAAGCTCTGAAGTGATTCCATCCTCACCGGTCTTGTTGTTTTTAAGTTGTTTGAGGGCATCTCTATCTCACACAGGCTGATTTCCGGGATATCACCGCTATAGTATCGGATCAACTCGGCTCTTAGGTCTTCGGCCGAGCTAACAGTAAGTTCGGCAACCGAGGTGTAAAGCTGTCCGTAGAACCTCTCGATCTCCCTTAATGCCTCTGCCCTTGTCGATACCACGCGGCTGTCGTCCGTCTTCAGCCTAGACAACTGGCTTTTCCCAATAGACAAGTCTCTTACAAACACTTTGGAGCCTCCGTTCCGCTCAATTGTCTGTTATAGTATAAAACTTTATATTTTATAATAAATTGAATTTTAGATATTATGTTATTAAGGCAACTATAAACAAATATTTCCTTGGTATTCTAATACGTTTGATCATTCTTTCATCTTGCCAGAAACACTGAAGATCATAACTTCCGAAGCAACCACGATCGGAACTTAATAATAGCTGATCATGTGATGCCTATGGTAGAGGCATGCGGAGAAAAACTTTCAGCTTTTATAAAATAACAAAACTCTGCCGGCCACGAGCTCTTCGTCTATTTGGTTGTCAATGTGCGCGCTCATCATAAACATTTTGTAGTTTTTTTTCAAACGCACCAAAATACGTACTAATTCTATAAAAAGTTCAAAACGGCAGCCATAATTTTCCATCGGTCTTTCTAATTCGAGTATCGGAGCAAAAAACACATCAGATATTGATTTTGAAACCAATCGGATCAATAAGTAAAAAGCTAAATATGGCAGCAAAAATGTTCAATCCTGATTATCCATGTATAATGTCGGGTCTCTCAGATATGGATTTTGAGACCAATTGACCAATATCCAAAAAAGCTGCGGCCACTATTTTCATTCTGAATAAAAAATATTATTATTTATTAATATAAATTGATATAAAACACGCTAAGAATTTATCATAAATAAATAATAATTTAGTATTATTTAAATTTGTATTCAATAAACACATTTAAATAAACACAATATACAGAAACAAATGAAAAAAAAAAAAAACAAAAAGTACAAATGGCGGTCTTATCGCTTAAAGCAATGTCTGAATTTACAAAACTTAAATAAAAAAGTCAAAGCAGATAATATATTAACTGTGAAATAAAATTTTACTTTTAATGCATAACAAAGCAACAAAAGTAGGTAAACACATCAACGGCAATCTTCCCTTTTATAAGTGTTCAGAGACTTATGTACCATTGACGTGTTCAGTAATTTTGTTGCTTTTGTTGTTCAAAAATTTTTGTCACCTTGTGGTGTTCATAAATATTTGTGGCCGATACTGGTCATCCACTTTTGTTGCTTCATGTGTGCCTGAATTTTGGCGTTTTGAATATGCTCAACGACTTTTGTCGCTGACTGTACCATTCGGGATAAATGTTTGGATGCAATAACATTGTAATTTGCCGTAAAGCAACTGAAACATTAAGAATAATCAGAACTAGGTATCACGCAAAAATGACAACATAATCAAGTTTCCTTTTACAATTTAATTTGTACTTTTTGTTTTTATACAGTCTTAAATTTTATTGAAGTGCATTTACCGCGTCCTAACTTCAATTTTTTTACACTATTCTCTTTAAATAATACATTCGTCTATTGTATAGGCTTATCTAATTTAATAATCAAGGAAATATTTTGATAGAAACTAGATAATGCTGCGAATAAAAAATGTTAATAATGTGATATTTTGGAACTATCAAAAAGTGATTCAAGTTAGATAAACTTTACCACAAGGCATAACTTCAACTTAAGCGTAGAAATATGTACATGATTCAAATTCCTGCACCTACGCATTCCGCCATTTTAATAGCCGGACACTAAAGAGGATATATTTGTTTTATTATTCTAGAAAATACGATAGTCATAAACACTCTAACACATAAATAATTCACCAAACAATCTGTGAGACAGACGAAGGCTTACGCGACTGTTCAAAACACAACACGTATTCGATGGAAAGCTATTACACCAAATACAATGATACAAGCCCCACGTTAATTAATATTAACTGCGATGTAAG
The DNA here is from genome assembly GCA_009982885.2 of Hyles vespertilio. Classification (NCBI taxonomy): domain Eukaryota; kingdom Metazoa; phylum Arthropoda; class Insecta; order Lepidoptera; family Sphingidae; genus Hyles; species Hyles vespertilio. The sequence goes on from CM042807.1 coordinate 23,022,986, forward strand.
CTACGCCCCCGACAGTTGGCCGGTGAAATTATCGAGGGAAGGTGCTTGCATCAGACATTGATGAAAACAAACATAGCACACACTGCTACATGCGACAGATAACATATTTACATTGAAATAAAACTAATTTTGATAGTATATTTCGGATTAATATGTAGGTATTTGTTTGTATTTAATCACCACGCACTATGATGATGCAAAACATCGTGAGGAAACCTACATACCACAGCGATTTGAAAGAATTTCTATGGCATGTAAAGTCCGCCAACCCGCACTAGTCCAGCGTGGTGGACTATATGGCCCAACCTGCAGTGGGAAATAGATGGGCTAATACAAAAGATAATCGTGTATAATATAAAGCTATCGAAGTTATTAATAATACATGCGAAATAATCCGTAAAAAATATATTGTTTTCAATCTGTACATTGTACATTCGCTTAAATCTAAGAAACCATCACGATTTTCATATTTAACATGTTTTTTAAGGGTCCAGATATAGTCTTAAACAAAGCTGGAAGACATGGAATTCGTATCACCCCATATACATCTCACTGCAGGGCACGGGCCACCTCTCCAATCGAGAATACGATTTAGAGTGGTTAGGCCATATAGTTCACCACGCTGGCCTAGTGCGGGTTGGCAGACATGGAATGCCTACTGTAAAATAGTTCTGGAATCCGGAGTAGTGTTCCCGTTTTATAAGCGCACAAATGACAGAGATGAGTTCTATAAATCGCTATCTTTTGATGACACTGCAATTATCGTCAATTTAACGGATGCATGAATAAAAAATGTGTCGTAAGTAAATTACATAAATACTAGGCTGTAATCATTTAATGGACAATAATACATAGTTTATGTAATTACACGCCGTCTTAAGAGGTGCCTATTTTGTAAGCCAAGAGTAGTGATTCAGTGATTTATTCTAAGCGTTAACGCATCATATTTCTTTAATTTGTTATCTTATAGCTTACAGACATTAACGGATAATTTAGTCATAAAATTGAAAGAATACAATTCAAATTTCAATTTCAAAATTGTAACCACCAATGTAATAAAATATCGCCAACAAACTTCGTGAACCGGAGCAGATTTTGCAACACACTATCATCAGCAATATTTCACATGCTGGTTGAGTTCAACCAGCATGTGGATAGTGGATAGTTATCCACCCGCCACCACAGCCGTGTGTCACGTATAATAGTACGCTAAAAAGTTTCGCTCGTTCCATTGTGCGTGGAATACCTTTGTTGTGCTCATCGACATTTGTCGGGCGACATTTCGATTGATTTCGTAAACAAAACGCGTTTTGTACGCCGATTTATTATGCCAGTAGGTAGACAATGGATCTGCCCGACAAGCGTTGATTATTGACAGGTTGGCGCACATGTTCGCCTTTATTTGTGCGCGTGTATCACATTTTAAAGTATATAGGTGTGTTGTAGTAAAAGAACTGAAACATAAGGTATTGTAAACGTTTTTCATGAAGGACAATGAGACATATGTTAATTCGTTTTTATATAATGTATATTGCCTTGGCCTATTGTTTTCTTTTGCAAACAAGGTTTTATTCCCGAAAATATATTGAGATAAATATTTAACTTTTTTCATATTATCCATCCACTACTGGATACCACTCTCAACCGTACTATCGATTGTAGAGCAGGCACGTGCCCTGCAGTGTGACGTATATTAGCTGATACAATACATTACTAGTTCATACGTGAATGTGAAAGGACACAACACCAAACATAAAACCTCCCTTAATTTATACATAATGTATGTAAGCCAAATTTATTCCTAACAGTCCGTGAAAATAATTTCACCCAAGCGTCGTGCAAACAAACACTGCTATTCAGCTCGCAAAAGACACAGTATGAATAATACATGCGCAGTATTTGCACAGGACAAAAGCACTTTTAGGTACGTAAGCGGAGTTTTGTACCGCTCCCCGACTAGCGCAAAAAGAGAACGACTTTATTGACGGACTGGGTGTTTCCGTTCACGAATTGTAGATGGCGTTGCCTTGTGCTGGGTTTAAAGTTACGTCATTGGCAAGATTTTTGTTATAAGTGGTTCTTACCCGCGGGCATTAGAATTGAGGAATGAAGATCTTATTTCTTGATTTTCTGAATGAACAAAAGTCAATAGATCTTGAATAAAGAGTATATTATGTTGCTTTATTTCAACATTTAAAATGGTAATTTCATAACTTGGGTTTCAATTATATAAAAAAAATTAATAAAAAACTTTTTAACTCGATCATGTAAGCGCATTTTAAAATAAAATTAAAAATGAATATCAAAACATTGTTTAAAGGCGTTATTTATCCAAAATGAATTGATCACATCGTAAAAATATTTCAGAGGTAGCGTGTAGGCATGCCGCAATAAAATAAGGATTTATAATTGCTACAAGCGCCATCTGTTATTTAAAATCCCTAACCATAAGCGCGTAAACAGACAAATCACAGACGTGGAACACGGCATAACGAACCAATGCTTTTAGAAATAGAATTCACATTCACACAGATACCCAGTGCCAACATTTGCCCCTGCTAACGACAAAAAATCTACGCGAGACACAATTTATACTGGTTACAGAGCGTACCGGCGCTGCACACGCTGTATTCACTTCGGGATTTAAAAAAAGGAGGGAAAAATAGAAAATGGCGGTTCCTCTCGCCGTCACCGCCAGAATGGCGGCCACGGCGGGTTTTATTTTTCCGTAGATACTCTTCCGGCCGTGTCTCCTCCTTTTATGAACAATTTTTAAATATACTGCGGGAGATGTACGAGTTTTGCTTACATTTAGCCGGTTGATTATTTCGGTGGCGCGGACGCCCGCTGTGTCGCCCCTGTCGGTTGATTGCTCATTAGTTTTTATTTTTATTTCGTTTTACATCACGCCGCACGGTCTTTTGAGATCATTCGATATGGGGAATGGAACACTAAATTTGACAATTTACGAGTGCATTATTTAATATCGACGTTTAGGGTCATTATTGCTTGTGGTGTGAAGCGACGTGTCCACCTGTTGTTATTGGGTTAATAATATGAGACACAGATTAAACTGACCTTAACAGCATACAATTATAATGATATACGGAGTACAATAGTCGATTTGAATATTTAAATGGGGTGGGCTACAACTATTAATAGCGAACAAAATTAAAACAATAACCATTATAATATAACATGTAGTATTTTAGTTATCTACAATTCATTAATTACTTGAAAAACTCGAAAGTTAGCTCATCTGTTTTCCCTAAAAGGATTATTATCAAGTCTTAATGCAGTTAAATATAACACCGATATTCAATAGTGCCATATTCGTACTAATTTATTATTACGATTTCAATAACCTAAAAATCAATTCATGTTACTAAGCCACTTAATATGACCTTAACAATAAAAACCCAACTTCTCATCGCTTTATCTCCATGGCCTATGGTGTTGCAGATGTTCATGGGCGGCGGTGATCACTCACCATCAAGTGAACCGCATGCTAGTTTGCCTCCTATATATATATAAAATAAACCATAGTCAACCTAGCACAAAATCAATTCCAAAGCCTCTTATTTGTTAAAACTATTTTACATGTAAAGGCTTACGTTAATTCAATTCATAAATCAAATCAAGACACCTCTCAGCTGAAGCGGTATGATCAATTTGCAATCAAAATGAGCTCTTTGAGACAGTGCCATAGGAAACCGGCGCCTCGCATAATACGCTTTCAAATTAATTAATTCGCGAGGAACAATGGAACGCCTGGATTATATCCCGTGTGTTATGTTTTAATAGAAAAATGCTTAATGGAATTGGAGTTAGGTGTGATGTGATGGGCTTTGGAGTATGGGTTGAAATTTCTTTTTTAATTTAACAATACGTAAGGTGTTAGGTAGGATATTTAAGCAGACTTAAGGTACAGAATTTGAATACAAAATATATTATATATAAATATATATTCTCTGGAACGCACTCCCACTTGAAATCAGGTCGTGCACAACACGGATGGCTTTCAAGCTAAAGGTTCGGCTATTACTCCTCGCAGAAGTAGCAGATTCTCCCCACTAATATAGGTATTTATTTATTTAGTTGTTTATTTATTTATTTAGTTTTTTATGTATATATTTTATTTATATATAAAATTATATTAGTAAATATATATATATATATATATATATATATACCGGGTATCTCACGACTGCTACCGAAAACGAAGCCGGGTGGTAGTTTTAGTGACTACAAACACAATGCAATTAAAAATTTCGCATAGAAACGCGACAATTATTTTTTATGATTTTTTAAATATCGTCATTTTTGGGTGGTAAATCTATAGTTTTTGCTAAAATAATAATTTAAACTCTTTTATACCTTAGAGTATTTATAAATAAAAGGGTATACACTATTATTTTAGGAAAAAATGTATTTACCACCCAAATATGGCCATAGGAAAAAAAAAAAAAATTGTCGCTTTCTTTTGCAACTTTTTCTGTTGCATTGTGTCTGAAGTCACTTAGACTACCACCCGACTTCGTTTTCGGTAGCAGTCTTGATATACCCTGTATATATTTAATTAAAATTTTTATATATCCGTATAAATATTATTACTTATATTTTATATATTTTCTCTTTTCGCTTTTTGTTAATTTTATTAATAAGCACCTGCTTCCGTCTCTCTGCACTACCTTAAGGTTGGCTGGTAGAGAATGCCCTTGGGCATTAAGTCCGCCTGTACTACATATATGTACAAAGTGTTTAAAATAAATAAATAAAATAAATAAATATTATTTATTGTAAACCCTATCAAATGTAAAGTTTAGATTTTTGCATCAGAAATCATCATAAAAAAGCGTATTTTGGTCTTATGTACCCGTTCTTGGCCAGCTAGAAACTCTCTTAACAACCAATTTTTGCTTTGACATCCGTCGTTTTTTTTTATTATAATGTATGGCCCAAGGAGCAAGCAATACGACTGCTCATAGACAGTAGCAAAACTAAACAACACCATGAACTACAAAGTAATGCTTGGCATTGGACTGGGCATCCTAACAAATAAGACGTCAATTCTCAATATTTCAAATACAAATAACATCCACTCACCTAATCTCTTGGAGATCTCCGAGTTGTGCATCTTGGGGTTGTCCTGGGCGATCTTCCGCCGCTGTAGCCGCGACCACACCATGAACGCGTTCATGGGTCTCTTGATGTGTTCCTCTTGCGACTTCTTCTGCGAGGGCTGGCCGTTCATGCCGTTCATGGAGATGGAGCCCATGGAGCCGATGGCACCCATGGCAGACATCGGGCCCATTGGGAAGTGCCCCATGGAACTGCCGAAGCTGGTCCGGTCGCACATCGCGCCAGCGGCACTGTGGATTAATGGTCTATTTATATTCTAGTTCAGTGGTAGGATTTTCTTCTTCTACCTGGCGTTGGCTAAGTGCAAGTGATAGGATATCACACATTTAGAATTGAAGTGACCTAATCCAAAAATAAAAGATTTTTGTCTTTTAATCATATTTTGGCTCAAAATGACCTATCGCCCCGTTATTAAAGGATCTACGAGATGTATCTTCCATAAGCACAAAATTTCTTATTTAACAAATCTTTAATGAACGTTTCCCAAAAACTAAGATTTTTTAGTTAGGTCTCTAAGGTGCGATATCCTTTGATAAATATTAGGCAATAGATAGTGTATGTATTGGTACGGAAGGATGTGGACAAAAATATTTCCAACTCCTCTTATTCACTTCATGATTAATTTCGTTACGGGTTAAAGACTACAAGTTACAAGTACAATTGTGACATTCCCGGAGCCTCGGCTTGCTTCAATGCTCGGTGTCATTACATTGCTTGCCACTGTAAGCCAGGGCTTACAGGAGTTGCAGTGGTGGGTGGGACAGTCTCCCTAGACAGTGTATGTTTGGAATGTTTGTAGTCAAAATGAGATCATTGCTATAATTTTTTTTAAATGGTATTTAAAAAAAAACTTTTGCAAGATGCATCCGTCAGATTTCCTTACCCCACAGGACAGACCTTTTCATGGTGATGCCATTCTTATTAGACTTATTCGAGTAAACATGTTTCAACTTTCAACGTACATATATTTAGAACAGCTATTTTAACTCCATTAATAAATAACATATCGCTTTTACACATCTGATTTATCAAAATTTACAACAATTAGCGGCAATTCGTTCAGACTCGTATCAAAAACACGAAGCAATCTTAAAAATATTTTATTACTCTAAATCCTCGCTCTCCCCAGTCAATTATCTAAAACTTACGAATTCTTCACACGTCGAGCGATACATAGCAAGTTTTAATAACATCTACAATTACACCGGTCGACAAAGTGGAAAACGGGAGGGTCGGTAATTGGCGGATTATAGCACTAGGGCGAATTTAAACCGGCATTATTCATATTTTTAAGGAGGTTTAATTTCATCCGGAGTTACTCGTGGGGTGACAGTTTTTTCTACTTTTTTATTGGAGTCTTCTGAAAGGTGCTTTCTTATTGGAGTGCCAGTTAGATGTTTATATGGGTTTGAAATTGGAATATTATTGAATCATATGGAAACAATGTGAATTAAGGAGTATGTTTAGGGGATGTCCAATGCGAGGAATAGGGTCTTCTCGGCTATAATATACATATATAAAAACTACAAAGTACCTATGATGCTTTCGAGACCATGAAATCTCTTTAGAGCGCGAACTATGGAGGGAGAAGGGGAAGAATTTTACCCAGCAGTGAGATGATAAAGGTTAATCAAAAAAAGGAACCTGTATGGGATTTAGTGAAAGCTTCGTTGATACGCTTATTGGATTGCATATCACTATTAGAAACAGGATTAAAACAAATCACCATCATATTATAATGATACTAAAGTCATCATGGATAGTTTATACCACCTACAAAATGACATAGTAGGCAAATATTTGTGACGCCCAAAAGTAGGATAGGATATACAGGATTGGTCAGGGTGTTTGACAGACTGAAAAGTCTCTCGTAGTTTCTGATATCCACTACATAAGACTTATTTGATCTTAATGTCAGGTCTATATACGTGATTGTTGGGTGTATTTATTTATTACCTCAAGTTGATGATGGATATAGGCCCAAACATGTACCCAAAAAATGAGTGAATTCTATACTTAACAGCACAAAAATCGGACTACTAAAGACATGAATTATACACCGATTTTGAAGACAATAACATTGCGTAACCCGCGAATATATTAATCAAATGGTTAATTAAAATGCATTATTCGATACTCATTCAAATTGCCTCATATTAACCGAATAACTAAACATATTTTTACTATAATCAGCACAAACCGCGACCGCAGACGATCGTTATTAAATTAACCGTACATATAAAACGGGAACAAATGAACCACTATCGCGGATTATAATTAATTACGCCCGACCGCGAATCCCGGGGCACGACAAAACTTGTCTAAATATTGTTTGGTTATTTGTTTAGGAATAATATAGGTTTAATTGCGGTTTTGTGTTTCCAGTGCTATTCATTATTGTTAGATGTTTTTTATAGTTATTGTAATGCAGCTGACGGTAAGGCGTGGCCTTTCAAATTGTGCATATACCTGTTTTTTTTTAAATTACCTTTGGTAATTTACAGTTCCCTTGGCCAAGTGAAAAGAAAACGCTAATATCAAGATGTGATGAGTTAGATTTTTGTTCCGCGAAAAATATTTTATATAGTAAGTATTTAGTTACATCAACCTATGGCTGTACTCGTATATGAAAGGATAGGCAGAGGCGTCCTTACTCTCACATATAGCTCGTCGCGCTTACTACAAACCACTTCGGACTTCTCAAACTAACAACTCACATAAGTATATATACCCTACCCTAACTCTAACCCGGAATTCGAGTCCAATATCCCACAAACGTATGCTTACCACCCAACCACAGACGACAGGCGAAAAATCAGTATCATCAACAAATAATTGTTAGTGTTTGTTAGGGAAGCTAAAAATATCTCACTCAAGAAAATACATAACTTACTAAAGGAGGCTAGGTGTATGTTGTTACATGTATTTATTTATAAAACATACGTAATTACCAATAACACGTACTAACGATGCGACTCAAGAAAAAACTTGTTCGCTGGAGCGCTCGTTCCGAGAATAAGCTATTTGGGTCAAAAAGGGAGATTGTTTGTCGCCTGGCAACTGTGGAATGTTATGTTTGACTGGGGGTAGGCAGGAATGTATCGGTAATGACCTGGGATAGTTGTTGTACAGGAGAAGAAACAAGGTAATGGAATTTGGTATGGATGGTTTTCCATGATAGAAAATTTGACGGATATTAGGCAACTCAATAAAAATAAAAATTACAAAAATGTTAAAATTATTTCCGAATGGTCTTCTCCAAACATTGTTGATGATGATGAGATGTTTTATTTCATATTTATCGTCAAACTTTTATTGTAGACAGAAATCTATAAAAATATGTATAAAAAATAAGGGAAACCCAACTGTCACATCTATATTTAAATATCTCAGGAACAAAATAACCATATACGGCAATAATAGAAAAACATATACAACCCAGCCCATCTCTGTTACTGTTATCCAAATATGGTATGAAAGACCGATTTCCATTTTTTAGACGTGCTAAATGGGAAATAACTACGGGTTGTTTCGTCGCGCCGACAACACTGTCTTGTACAAGTTGACATTAACCCGTGAACTTCTAACCAAACATTGGCTAAACCGAAAAAGACATCGGGAAGCTTCAAGTAGCTCTGTTTATTGTAGGGTACAATTGACCCGTCTGAGAGACTAATCCGCCCACACAAATATTGCATTACTATAGGAGAAACAGAAGCACGCAGAGTTCGGTTCCAAGCTCTTAAGATCAACAAGTACTTTAGACATACTGGGTTGTCTTTAACTACCACGAAATTTAGAAAAAAAAATGCATTGACATAAAAATATGCCCGTAAAGCGCGTAGTGTTCCGACGTAAGTGGTGCGCGCGCGCCAGTGCATCTCTAGCGGAGTGTTAGTGAAATTAGTCGTTTCTCGCAAAGATTTTGAAAATTCTTGCTTGTTGATAAGAAGTTTATAATAAAAAAAGATAATAATTCTTATCACCGTTTAAACGAAATCTATTAAATCAGATTAATTTAATATTTATTTAGCGCGATTTACATGGTCATCTTTTTGAAACTCCAAATGTACTGAAGGGCCTATCTTTAGTTTTTAAATCAATGACGTATACCTATGAACTGATACAGTTACAGCAAATTTGATAAAAAGGATCATAACTTCAATCAAAATTGCATTACCTTCAACCGTCAACTAATGTCATAAAATGGTTCTAAAATATTTGATTGAATAACAAAATCTTATAAAATTATTTCAGAATTTTTCGGTAATAGAAATGACAATGTCTTTGTATAGTTATAGGACACGTTTCATAATGATTTGTGCTAACAAAGCATGATCTAAGCTATTGATACTGTTTAACATTGTACATATAATTGTGTGTACTAACTGAAACGTCATTGTATCCAGAAATTTATCATCAGGTGTGATCGTGTATGAGTTGCCCCGTTTTGACAAAAGCTCATTCAAATCAATATCGTGAAAGGTCAATTCAGGGGGTTACTAACTACTACGAATAACGACGAATGTTCGAACGTCGTACGTAAAACTGTGAGGATATGCCTAAATACTTTACAAAATGTCCGAATCCTCTATCCTCGTAACCTTAGACTAAGTTTGAAGTGAATGATAATTTTCATAGAGAATATTATTGATTTTCAGAAGTCTGTTTTTTAATCTTATACGTGGACGTGGAACTTACAAATATTCGACCTTCGTGTCGGAGTATCGAATGACGCCTGGGTTTCTTGAAACAATCGCTACTGTATCGGGATTTTACAACTTTTATTACAACACAACGTTTAGCTCTTCATTCCAACATCTTAGTATCTATCCAATCTACCTCATGTCACCGTGGAAAGCTAACCCTATCACTCACTTCAATCAATGATATAGTACTAATTAAATAATTCGATGTGGTTATTTATTATACAATATTAATTGGCTTTATAATTCTTCCCCTTTCTTTTCTATACACCCAAAAGTCCATTCGCCGATTTTCGATGTGCAGGCGCAGCGAAGAATATTCAACATTTGAATGAGGCGCTTACTTATTCGCACACTGCTAATATAAATCGCAAAATGCATTTTTATTCGAAGCAAGTTGTTAATTCGATTATGTCAAATAATTTTTCATCATTGGCAAAGAAAGATGAAATATTTTTTTTTTTATTGCAGTGAATGGCGAGATGAGCATGCCGTTCGCCTGATGGTAAGCGTTGCGACCGCTCATGAACAGAAGCAAAACCAAACAACACCTTGATTTACAAAGCAATGCTTGGCATTCCACTGCGCTCGCCATCCTGAGACATAAGATGTTAAGTCTCAATATGTCCAGTAGTTACTCTGGCTACAATGTCCTTCAATCCGAAACACAACAGTGCATTTAAACTGCTGTTTGACGGGAGAAATAGACATTGCGGTGGTACCCACCCAGGCAGCCTCTCACATATGAGAGACCTACCACCAGTAAATAATTGTAGGTGAATTACCAATTTTGAGTTATAAAATGGGAATAGTAGTAAATGGGATAGCAGGAATGCGAATAATTGGGGCTTCAGATATTTAAATAACAGGACGAATCTGATTTTCTACAAGACAATGATCAGACAGGCCAAGGTTATTTAAACTACAGAGTTAGGTCTCTAACATTTACAACATCATATTCACCATCACCATTATTTTCAGCCTATTTTAACCCTTCAACTAACTCAAAAAACATCAATTTCTATCATCGACATCACCAAAAAGTCTCCAACAAAAAAAAAAGACATGGCGCCTCCACGCTAAACAATACCTAGAAACGCTCCGGGTAACACAGCGGCAGCCAAATATGCTACTGAAATAGTACTTAGAGGTCGTAAGACATCGCCGATGCAAACAAGAGTTGTCTTTGTCCAAACAATTAGCGGTAGGACGGCGACGCGGCCGCGAGCGCCTCGGATTTTGCTCGTGTATTTGTTTATGGCGCGGCTTAAGCGGACTTTTTTGTGTTACGAAAATTAGTTAAGGTTCCGCTGGCATGGAAGGGAACCAAGGGAATTGATAGTGGGCTGTAAATATTCCTGCAGTGAAGATAGAACTTTTCCTAAATGATGTGGGAGAAATTTAGACGCGTATTTATGTAAAAGAACAAGAACATATTCCTATACCTATAGGAATTAAGGCTTGATGCAGGCCTTAGCATTTACGTTTAGTAAACGAAAGAAATATAATGGCAAGCTTCTAGCTATATCCCTGACTAAGCAGCTCAACAACTATACAATCACAGCTCTGCATTTACAAGTTTTCCGCTACTCCAATACATCGACATCAACAACAGCATGAAAGAAAGAGAATAACAACGAGGGTTGTGCGCATAGCTAGAGTCATTGGCTCAGTAGATAAATGGGCTTTACTAGATTCAGGTCCATTTCCAGGGTACAAACTTGAATTTCAAGCTAGGTTACTCTAGCAATTACCCGTCAAGTGATTTAAGACTTGAAATTACAAATTCCTAATTGGAATCCTACCGTCAATTTTACAATTTTTTTTGTCTCTTTCATCTTCCGACGTCTTCCACCACTACCCATACATTTTTGTCTTTGTACAGAACACATAGTCAATCGCACATACTGGGTACAAACACAATCCGACGGAGCGGGTCGCGCTAATGCGCCGGACAAACCGACACATCGCCGATTATTTACTTTGGCGGCGAGAACACAGCCCAACGTTTCAGATAAAAGCGGTACTGAATACGTATTTAATATATGACAAACTCATTTAGAGACCAAAGATAATGGAAATAGGGTAAGCGCTGTAGTGTTTGCGCGGGTAAGGAAAATGCTCGATTTTTTGGTGATGATTTTCCCAATTAAGGCGTTCTAAATGCTGTTAAGATTATCCTACCAACATAAAGAGGAAATTACCTAGTTCCTAAAAATGGTGAAATACAAACAAGAACTACCAGGGTGATCCTCGGGCTACAAAAACCAATGTTTCGCTGTACAGATGCTTGCAGCGACTCAATGAAAATGGAAATTCGAATGCAGACATTCTTTGGATAATTTGCGGGTGATGACAACTACGATGGACGGATCTCGAGCCATTAGTTACCAATTATCTTATTACATCGTTACTGGAATTTAACTGTTTTCACGGAAAGGCTATTCTACTCATCGTAAAGCTTACTCAACGTTAGGCGAGAATGAAATAATAGGTGCCTAGAATTGGTCAAATGCATAGATGACTTAAAGAATTGACGTTCCTTATTTGAATTGTTAAGTATTCATTTCAGCAATAAATTTAATTTACAGCTGATCGACGTTTAACATCATCACAAACAGCGATCACAAAGCGCTGAAAAGATAATTTACAAATCAATATTCAAGACTTCTGATTGGCCTACATAAGCTACCTTCCAGCGCAAAAATAACTTTAAATCAAAATAGCGTTTAATATTACAAGTGGTCGTCAGCAGCACAGCGCTGCAATGGGTTCATCCAAAGCCAATTAGAGGAGCGTACAGGCTAATGAAGGCACAATCGTTGTATTTTTTACAACGTGCAGTTGTAAAATACCCTTTATCGTTTACACTTTTACAATGGCTGTTAGTCTTTGTAGTGCCGACTTTTGAATGATTTTTTTATTATACAGCTTCCACACGCGTGTTTGCTCGACAGGAAGTTCGAATATTTATTGTGCCACTCGAAGTCTTGTTTTAGTGGAAAACATCTCGAGTTTATGAATAATATTGATTTTGAATAACTTGTTAATGAAAGTTCAGGTGCAGTGTGGTCACAAGGCCAGAATTTAAAAAAGTTAAGCTTTCATCGCGGCAAATGTTTGTGTCGTTAACAAACATTTGTATCAGCTGTAGATGTTTGGGATCACAGATTCCTGTATGATTATAATTCTGATCGGTACTAGATCAATATGCTGGCTGTCTTTTGAGAGCATATATTATTGAGTATATATTTATTTTATTATCGTTGTATTTATAACAGCAAAAGTTTCAACACTCATATTTTCAGTAAAACTTTTATTCAAACATAAATTCCGCCGAAGACTGTTACTTGTAAAAATAGTTATGTCTGTAATTTCCTACCTACTGCGCCCCAGATTCAGTACTAATTTTTAGACATACATGAATATTATCGGTTAATTATCCAATAAACAAACTTTATTCGGAAGAGAAGATTATAGTCTTACAATTTTCAGTAACTATCTAAATTTCGCTTATCCAATTCGCACTGAAAGACACAACCAAGAGGCGCTTCGTGGGTTTCTATTCTTGTTTATTCAAATAATTTCCATGATTTATCAACATACAAATATAATGCGCTAAATTTAGTCTTATAGGTGTTCTAATTTAACACTTTTCTAGTATTAAATTTTGAATAGGGTTCATTGTAGTTGCCGTTTAGGAAATAAAATTGTAGGATATTAAAATTCATCTAACTAATATTAGGAAGAGGAAAGTTTTAATGGTTTGTTTGCATTGAATAGGCTCTAAAAGTACTGGTCCGATTTGAAAAATTATTTCACCATTAGGAACCTACATTATCCATGTGGAACATAGGCGACCGAACATTAAAAAAAAAGGTATTTCCACCCGGGCGGAGCCGGGTCGGGATATAAGCAATGAGGACGAAATATGACAAAAGATTGTATTTAAAGTTAATTTTACCGAGCTTAACAGTACTTAATCTATAAGACACTGAATAAAATAATTATAAATACATAGTATTGTCATCATAGCGGTGTTTCAGGTGTTTAACTTAGCGTAATTATGCTGCTTTCTCAATTTGAAGGGCTAATTAGCGCTTAAAACAGTTTCTAACCCAATCTGATGTTCAAAGATTTCAGTTACGTTTGAACTTTTCCCACTACAACGTAGTATACCATGACCGTCCTATGATAGTATCATGTAATGTAACCACTAGACCATTTCGTCACGGATTGGTGACGATCCTTAGTAATGAATAAAAGTATATATTCTGGTATGGTTATGATGGGCAGACACCGTAGTTCATAAAACGTATTGGTTCCTATATCTTATGTATAAGATATAAGATAAGATGGGACAACTGCTAACCCGCCTCTCATCCCTTTCCAACCCTTAATAATAAATACTGACATGGTGTTATAAGAAAAGTTACGAATATATAGCCACTGATCGTCAAATTACTCAAATAAAACTAAACCAGTAGAAAATTAGGTCTATCCTGAATTATAGAAAGTCCCACAAGTGTTACCCACAAATCCCTGAATATATGTATAACAGTACTATATTATAATAAAGGATGAGGCTATGCCAAACCCGGTAAAAACGGTGTACACACCCGAATTACTAATTTTTTTAAATGTAACGATTTTTTTTATTAAACAACATTTAATAAGATCCGGAATCGTTCCCGCTACCTCTCTTCCCAATTCCCACCCGCCGCGGCATCCCGCTCCCGAATCAACGCTAAACACATTACAGGGAATTAGAATCGAATCAGAGTCCCCTTCCGAGAACAAAACCGCCAAACGCGATTATAAAACTCGAACAACTTAATTGATGATCTGGTTTTAAGATTATTGTTTGGTGAATTTTGTTGTTTAGGCTATCTTGCCGTGTACTGGCTTCATATATGGCAGATAAATATATTTGAGAAATTATAAATAATAACTTGAACCGACATACATACAGACATACATAGTTCTGACTTTAGAAATTACGGCCTCGGTGTGTCACTAACCAATCGCGTCGTGGTGACTCAAATAGGTGGAATATTATGTGGTGGCATATGGTCTCTCTCTTCAGCCAAAGTCCATTGCTGTACATAGGCCAGGATCTCCACATTGATCTGTTGAATGTGACCTGCATCCATTTCTGCAACCTTAACCGGGTCGTCCGTCCACCTTGCAGGCGGGCGTCCAACACTGCGCTTGCCTGTACGTGGCCTCCACTCCAGAACTTTTTGGCACCAACGGCCATCAGTTCTTCTTTAGTTTGAACTTTGGTCTAACCTCTTTTAATTGTAGCGATGGCCTGTGCAGTGGGGCGAGTAGAGGCTGGATTATCATTTGGTGAGATATAAAATACTCTTACAGGTTTTCAACCTTCTCGCCGAATGCGCTGTTGTCAAAATAATTAGAATCGTATTTCTCTTCACACTTCAATACATTGGACATGTTAATACTATTAAATTACCGCACCTATTCACAGACATTTTTAAAACCTATTTTAGCTATCGAATGTTTTGTCTTCTTCGCTCAAATTAAATTCAAAAGTCGTTGAAAAGGGATAAAAGTTTCAAAAACTGAAATAGTTTTTAAACTGTCTATGAATAAGGCTTTACGAGTTAAAATGTTTATATTATGAAAACATATCAAAAATAAATAGATATTCAACATAAAATATTTGTAGTTCCAAGCTTCGATACGCGCCAAAAGATTATAGATGATAGTTTGTCCGTCGGTCGGTTAAAACTTCGAACCCACGGACCATAAACATACTGAATAATCTTATTAGTTTAGGAACCGAAAAAACAGATGACTATTATATCTTCACTTTATAGGTAGCTAGTTAGGTCGAATTTACATAGCATATACCTATGTTATGTACAGGGGACTGACAATGAGATATTGTAAATATGTACATATTACGAGTATATGTAGAAATGATTTTTAGTAACTAGATGGCACGATGAAAACTTCACCATGATGGCTTATAAGAGTTATAAAACTATATTTGAATAAGAAATATAACGGTTATTAAAAAGACAACTTATGACTATGACAGCGAGTGTAAAAAATTAAAGATTGCTCGGCGACTTGAATTGTTTTTTTTTATAGTTAGAGGATGTGTAAATAAGGTATAAAATGTTTATTTTTGATTCTTTCTTATTAAAAAGTCTAGCTGGTCTTTAAATATAACAGTAAAATTGTGAATTGGTGAATTCTTATTATATTTATAAATACTATTATAATACTTCAATATTATTGACTTTTTTTCATTTATTGGTACCTACTACGTTTTCTTTCAGTATTTTAATTATGACATACCTACCTACAAAAATAGCGGCGGGCAGGGATAAGAATTGATAGGTACATTATTTATGTTCAAAGTATACTTAAGTATACATGTATACATTGCAATAAATTACAATAAGTATGTTTTTAATCATTTACGTCAAAACATAAATACAAATTAACAACAAATTAAAAACATAAATACAAAGTAACAATACTAATAAATTAGCAAATAAACTAAGGAATATACGGATTCATAAATAAGTAAATAAATAAACAGGTGCAGGTACTAATTTGATACGCTAGGATAAGGCTTTATAGAAATTTATTTCAATGGAAATGCGTTAATTTCTCAAACATTTGACGAATATAATCTAAGATTAAATATTTTTAATGTAGGTATAATAGGTATAATAATGAAACGCGTTAAACAAAATATTCAGCATTCATGCCTAGTCACGTAACTCAAAACCAACTATTTATTCACGCACCAAAACTTTCAATACTTACCTACTACGGCAAAAGTTTCGCTAATTTACGCGCAACAAACACAAAATAAATCATTATGATTCCATTTTCATGCTAAATAAAGCGTTTAAAACTATAGAAACTAGTCAAAAACAGCGCTAAAATAATTTAGTCGGAGTTACAAACAATTCTCGGGCACAATCAGTCGTCAACCAACAATCACCATAACAAATCGATCCGATACAAGTTCAACGACATTCCGGCTGTTTCTGACCTTACTCCAGCGACAGACACCGCTCGCCCTCACACTCACAATATTCTACAACATTTTAATACAATATAAATCATTTTACCTCATAAAGTGACCGCTGGCACGTTGATGTAACTCAAGATCCACTTTGATGGCTTACGTTCGCGCTTAAAGAACCTGTCCGTCGCCACAACACACAACACCGTTGCAAATACAATTACAAATAATATTAAACAATAATTTACAATTGTTTCATTATGCTTTAAAACTGTTGTACACGATCGATTTACTCGATTAGCGTTATCGTATCGCGTGTTGCAAATCAACCGCGCGAGCACCACGCGTCCGTCGCTCGCTCGATACAATGGCGACAATTGACAATCGCACAGCGCGACTGCGGTCACCGCACTACCGACAAATCGAATGATAAACCGACGCAGCTCCGCCAATGGCGGCGCGTCAGTCCGCCCACGAGCGCTCCTATTGGCCAAGCAACTGCCATTGCCTTACGGATGTTATTATACAGAACGAGACCAACAGTTCGAAATTCGAAATAAGAATTTAAACGTTTACTAGCCGGGCGTACAATGCAAATTGCTTAGATTATATACTCGTCTAGATGACACATCACACCTCACCGCGCGGCTCAAAAAAAGTCTACCAAATTTGGTAGACTCGCTTCTCACGTACGTCAGTGTCATTTGAACTACATATGGATAACGTGCTCCCGAAAAATAATTAATTATGCCGGTTTGTGCTGTCGAATTGTATCGCAATTGTGTGGGAAAACTGTATAATAATACCAATATCACTTTCTATCGGTAACATTATTGTTAAACCACTATTATTTGAAGAAAACATGAACTTTTAATTCATTATTTTGAAGATGAGTTTCATTGGCCAGTGTTGTCATTTTATTACTAGGAAGATTTGTTGAAACTATGGAGAAACTATAAAACACAAATATCATTACATAATATTTCGATCAGAATAACGACAAGAAGAATGGCATTATTTATTTAATGAGTAAATAATACTTAGCTACACGATATTAATGAAACCCACGACGACATGCACTTCATAGTAATTTTATTAATTCTTTGCCTTGCATGTGTATTACCATTCAAAATTTCACAAACGGGGTACTGCTATTGTCATCTTTGAAGAAATAGCGAGAACTTATTCAAGGTCCTAATAATATTTTTAGACTACGGATTCCGTACTAGCAAATTGCTGGAGAGACATTACACAGCGGAAACGAAAAGAAGACCATTCGTAGCCTCACATGACTTCAGTTGTGTGTTCCGAACATTTTACTTATGATAATTTATATTTTACATAAATACAGAAATCAGATAACAGCCCAGGCAATAAATCCAAAGAGTTAATTCTATTCGGAAACAAACACTAGGAGATGGTTTAGATCTTTATTGTTTTTACTAAAATGCGTTATAAATATAATTAATAGTATGATTACTTTAAATAAAGAAAAAATATTTTATTTAACCTATTTTGTATATCAAATAATGGGGAAAAGTTAAGTTAATAATCTGGAGTAGGCATCCCTAAACACACACACCTTGACAGTTGGATTACAATAATTACACGACCGGTACTCACACATATCAACGAAAGTGAGGACACTTTTAGCGCATCGTTTGTTGACATTGCTCAATCTAGACGAGTATATAATCTAAGGCAAATTGGATGCGCGCGTTGTGCGTCGCGAGGCTCGCTCTCTTTCTGCTCTGTTGTCTTGTTTTTGTTTACGATGAGTTGCTGTATGAAACAAGAATATTTTCGTATGACAGCTTGCGGTTGATTCACCTGCGCCATTCAACGACCACTTAGCGTTATTTCATTATATCGCTTATTGGGAGAACAAAGCAAATAATGCTTTATTGACATTTAGAAATACTTAGAAATATCCCTAACAGAATCGTCGAGCCAATGCGATATGACGATTCTGGAATAGAATATGTATCATAACTAATGAGAAAAAAAGTATTCAAGCAGGATTAACAATTTCATAACGCCATCTCACAATTAATTTTATGTAAATAACAATTAAATTCAACTTTATTCACAACTGAAAAAAATAAATAAATACATATTATTTATACTATCTTTAAGGCATCAGGAGCTTGAGATCGACTATTTCAATGTTAAATCCATACCTACCTAATTAAAAATAAATATACTGGAATACTATAACCAGATTAAAATTATTTTTTTCAGCAGATTATTTTTCTTATAAGATTAATATGACTTTGTTGGTTATATTCTTCATACTTAAGATACAAACATACTGCTCACGTAGAAATAAGGACAGTTATTTCGTTTCAAAGCTGAAGCAATTTGTTTTACTACAACTTATTTTCGTTCTATTTATTAAACATTTCTGACTAAGAATGTAAGATCACCTAAGATAAATTCTAACTTATATGATAGTTTGCAAGTGTAGCTACAACCGAACGGAGAAATTAATTCAACGTCTACAACACATTCATATTTAATTTAAAAATATATACTTATAAGGTGCGTTGGGGTAACACCGCTATACAAGGATGGAAGGGGTAAGAACGTAAATTCTTATATTTTGTATGAGTTTACGTTCGTACCGCTTACGCACTACTATTACAGTCTTCCCCCACACACCCTAACAGCGTTTTATGTTTTTATAAGTTAAAAATACACCCAAAAAATATTAATTTGGGAGAAGAAATGACTCTTGCATATAAATTTAGTATATATTATTTTTTACTCTTTGAATAGCATTATTTGGATATTATAGTTTATCGTTGGTTGATTGGTTACTCTTATATAGTACAGAAAAAGTGTTTTAACTTGTACTGTAAGTTTTTTTCTTTTATTTACCATGCTTAAGAAAACATACAATATTTGTTGGCAAGTGTTGTGAGTACTTGAAAATTTACATGCCTGCACATATGGCTCGTAGTAGCAAAACTAAATTATTGTGAAATTTATAAATAGTATTTCTGCATGGTCCAAAAAGGATAATTAAATAAATAAATAAAATACTAATAAGAATAAACAATTATATTCCATTTATTCTATATCCATAGGGACAAGTCTTTAAGCTAAACCTAGGCACACCCAGGTGACTACACCCATCTTTAGTGCACAAATGGCTTATCAATTTCAACCAATCAAACTTCAGTAGGCAAATTGAGTAAGCGTTCAATATTGTTATTAAAATTATTCAAGGAGTAAACTGTAAACGCGCAGAAAATTGATTTTATTTGCAAATGAAAAGAAAAAATCATTTCTTTTAACAAATTCTATGTAACACTTGAAGTACAATACAATATCGATTTCGCATAGAGAAACCGTTACGATATTTCTAAGGTCAAGAATCAATTCCAAGGCACAAAGGATACTAAAATTTTCACATCAATAGGTATCATAACGGAAGACATATTAAAGAATAACATCGAATTGTAACGGCTTCCGATATAAAATTCTATAAAAAAATTAACATATGTCTATCACTCAAGATATGATCCAATAACTTGACAATACAAGTTAAATGTAAATTTGTAATCGACCCAGAAATATCCGTATACGTAATACGTATAAAATCCCAAAACGTCATTCCGTTCTAATTCAAATGAGAGATTGTTGTGGAATTGACATGGCTACCGTAAAATGCTAGGCCATTTAAAATTATATTTATGAATATGACACAATGGAGGTGTTCGATAATTGAATTGTTAGCTTGTGTGAAATGGCGACACGGGGGCAGTGGGTCGCGCCCCAAGGGCTGTGACATCACAATGTGCGGTCTACAATGCGACATACGCAAATTAACTGCGCACGCATACAATTTTTATTGGCAATAAAAAAATGCCATTCATCGATTCGCATTGGCACATGTGCCGTTGATAAATAAATTTTAAACGTCGATAAATGATTTTTGCATATGACGGGGCGCGACATCATACACATGTAAATTTTTGTAACATGTGTAAACGCAGGTAGCCTTGTTATTATCGTACTGTGATTCAAATTTATCCACAACGGAAGTTAACAGACCGTTACAAATTCGTTTATTGGCGAAGTGATATAAATACTTAAATTAGTGAAAGGCAAATGGGCTATTACCTATAGTGAAATGGATTTGTACGCCATTGGATTATTTAAATTGAAAATATATTCATGGTGTCTTTATTAGTGCTACGCACTTTTTGCGATATAAATTATATTTTACAATATGCAATAATTTATCTTTTTGCAATTTCGTTTATGTAGACATATTTATTAGCAATTTTCTATGTGAAATCTCCATTGATTGAATTGGTTACGTATAATGAATTATTTAAGTGCTTTATTTGATGCGTTCCCTTTGAGACTATAGGTAAATGATGATATCAAAAACATTTTCTCGCTTCAATTTTATTTTCCGCCTATAGATGTCCCCTGCTGGGCATACGCCTCTTCCCATGTGCGCCTTTTCACCATATCTTCAATTTACCTTAATTAAAACAATTTTATAATTATCATTGATTTTAACCAAGTGATAGTATCTAAGTCCTTTATAACATTCCATGAGATGGAATAATGTTATTGAATCAAAGGCCCTATTGCACAAACTAACATTAATCATACTTTTAAAATGTCAATCGCATACATTCAAAGTCAAGTATTTCTCTAATGTGTTTCACTGGTGGTAGATCTCTCATATGTGAGAGGCTGCCTGGGTGGGTACCACCGCAATGTCTATTTCTCCCGTCAAACAGCAGTTTAAATGCATTCTTGTGTTTCGGATTGAAGGACATTGTAGCCAGAGTAACTACTGGACATATTGAGACTTGACATCTTATGTCTCAGGATGGCGAGCGCAGTGGAATGCCAAGCATTGCTTTGTAAATCAAGGTGTTGTTTGGTTTTGCTTCTGTTCATGAGCGGTCGCATCGCTTACCATCAGGCGAACGGCATGTTCGTCTCGCCATTCACAGCAATAAAAAAAAAAGTAACATATTGAGACTTAACATCTTATGCCTTGGGATGGCGAGCGTAGTGGAATGTTGCTATTGTTTATGAGCGGTCGTATCGCCTTCCATCGGGCGGCTTGTTCGTCTCGCCATTCATTACAATAAAAAAAATGGCCCTGCTATTTTCAGAGTGATTGCCAAAGTTAGTTTGTGCTTAAATGAAGTTGGTCCCTAAAACGGTACCTATTGATAAATAAATCAAAAATCGAAGTTTCGAATTTTTCGTATAAAACTAAGATTCCTACACAAACTTTCCAAGACACGAATTTAACGACCTTTGTCACGCCAGTATTATGCCATTCTTTCGAAACTAACAATAAAAACACAAAGACTAAGCTGCATACAAAATCCTACCGTCCGTAGGACGTACCGTCGTACCAAAATCTAACCGTAACAATAACAATAACACGATATAAACACGATCGTTCAATAAAACAACATTAGCATATCACATAACTTGCATTACGGTCTGTACGCACCGCCATATGCTAATACGCTGACGTTCCCAATGGATTCCATTTTGCAAATTTGTCGCGCATTGTGCATAGTTTTGTTCAACAAATCCGTTACACGTTTGGTAATATTTTAAGCGATGTGACATCGATTGATCGGTTTCAGTGCATTTCACGCTCATTTTTTTGAATGGGTGAATTGTAATTCCAATGAACAATCACTATTTCTATGTATAATGTTTGTACCTTACTAAATTGTAAAATGATATAGTTCGATAATCCATTTTAGATACGGGTAGATATAAAGAGAAAAAGTTGATATTAAGTTCGATGCCGCTAAAGCAATTAGATTTTAAAAGTATAACATAGGTAAATCAATGCACCAACTTGCTGGATACAATTAATTTTAAAATTAAAGGATGTCAATCTAAAAGTATTTAAAATGAATAATTATCTCAGTTACATACTTCATTGTTAATTTTAATGAATGTAATATAGAAAAAAATACAATCGCAACACAGTAAATAAAGAACGCTTCAGCTATTTGTAATACGCATAGAATAAAAACTAAATAAAAATCGTTTTCCAATTTTTATAGATAGAGGCACGCACAAATAATAAAAATAGAAATCAATATTCGCTGGTTCTATTGTTGCATGAACTAGGACGACTTTATGTTCTATTTTTGAATTCGCTGAATTCTCAACATTAAAACATTTTTTCGTCAAAAATATAATGCACAATTTAAATGTTCACTCAGTTGAATGTGCCACAAAGTATGAAAGAGTTTTTGTTAATATTATAATAAAACTATTTTCTAAAGCAATTACAATGAAGATAATGCGAACAATTTATATATTCAGTTATTCAATAGTGTGACGTTCCAAGAGGTAAGTTTTTTTATTCGTATGCGATAGCGCTACCGGTTGATTGATTTTTAAATGGTATTGCGGTACGAATTGAGAATATTAATTACTTGCACATCAAAATACATTGCCGATTTTATAGGCTTGTCAAATTGTTATGGCCTTTATTGAGGATCATTGATGAGCGCCTGTTGCTATTACTTACAACGCATAAAATATTAAATGCGTATTGCGTAGTAAAGGCTTCTGTATATGTCCTATATGAGTAACAAAACATTTTAAAACTACTACTTACTGTGAATAATATTTTTTATAGGAAATACATATTTATTAGTCTTCATTATATCTTACATTGCCCTCTATATTTTCTTCTGTTCTATCTGTCTGGTAGAAATCGACTCGAGCGATAAGACCGCTCACAGACACCCAGACACGAGACAAATACTTGTGGGCCTCACAGACATTTGTCTCGTTGCGAGGATCGAACCCGTGGCCTCTCGTTTCACAGTCGGTGTCTAAACAACTGCACCACAGAGGATGTCAAGAAACGTTTAAAGTGAGTAACAAAACGTAAAGATCGCCTAACTGAAAGTTTTACTAGCCACATAAAGTGATTAAGAAAACAACTTGTAGTATTTTGTCACTAAACCATGAAGCAACTATGGCTATTTTATTTATGTTACAGATTATCACATGTAAATAGTTTGGAAACCTTGCAAAGTCCTTGGCGTCTATTGGTCAGTTTTTTAGCCCTACATACAAACATACTCATTAACAGATCTATGGTAAATAGGTATAAGATATATGGTAGGTATGTATTTTTTTTGTTGGTTTGTATGGTCATGAATTCAAATATTAAGCGGATGTTGTGTTTAAAAATTATATTCCTAGTCGTGCCTGTTTGACAGCGACAAAGACTTGTGCCATGTTTAGGCTGATAGCTCAGCTTTTATCGTAAATAATTTAATTTAAGACCGACATGACGGTGTGATGATAAACACCAACTTGTCAACATGATTAAAGATTTCTGAACACTTACGACTCCCTAGTCTCACCGCTTTGACTATATCTTTTATTAAGAAAAGGGCAACAGCTATGCCTGAAAACGTAGTCATGTTTACATTTAGTTATTCGGTATTCACAACTTCATTTAAAGTCAAAAGTTTCTAGTTGGCTGCATCATTTGCGATTTTGTCACAACATAGACTTTTATTATTTGGTAATCCAAACAGGTAATGTTAATGTTACAATAATACATGCGGTTTGCTTCTTCTTCGTTCTTCTCCACTGCACAGTGGCGGATTTACCAATAGGCTGAGTAGGCTGGAGCCTAGGGCGGCAGATTTTAGGGGGCGGCAAATCTGGGCCATTTTTTTTGTTTTGATTTACAGAAGACAAATTTTAGGCCTGTAAAATTTGAATAGCCTACTGGCGGCAAATATGTAAATCCGCCACTGCCACTGCATCAAGATCAAAGGCAGTTTGATACAACTTTTTTCACGTTTACAAAGTTATTCAGTACACAAAACTGGCTACATGCGATTTTCTTAGTATTTTGTCATTGCCTTCTACTCCACTGCATCACGATCAAATGCAGCTTGATACAACTTATTTCATGTTGCCAAAGTTATTCAGTACACAAAACTGGCTACATGCGATTTTCTTAGTATTTTGTTGTTCATTGCCTTCTACTCCACTGCATATGGATCAAATGCAGTTTCGTCATTTTGTCACATGTTTACATTTCTCACGTGCTAGTGACGCGCCACTCGATTGTCGATAATCGTGCCGACGGCGTCGAGTGGACGACCGATGTGACGATAATAGGTACTCACACCCACTGTTCTTTTGGTGCCATGTTTGATGTGTAATGCGGGATTTTTGCGGGGTATAATTGTTGTTCTGGTGTGTGGAATTGTATTAATTTGTCAAATAGGTGCTTAATTCAGGGGTCCTACTATATTCATCCGAAACGAAGTTCGAAACTTCGGCTGATCAAAGTTTATATACGATACGAATGTACCTACATATACTTATGGTCGTTATTGACTTATGGTCGTAACCACAGACTTATAGTTATGATGTACGGTATACAAATTCGAACTTTTACACAGTAGATACAATCGTATCGTATAAAAAACTTCGATCGTTCGAAGTTTCGAACTTCGTTTCGGATGAATATAGTAGGACCCCAGTATCGTTCTCTCGTCATTTTCAAATATAAGCCAGACAAAGCTGTATAATTTGTTCATTGTAATGATTCCATTGGTTTAGATAGTGAAATTACCAAATGCCAGGCAAGACTAGGCCTAGACTAGGGAATGCCCTAGAACTATCATAATAAAATTGATGTGGTAAAAACAATTTAAAGTCAGTTATCATCGACAACAGAAACCAGAAGCCAAAAGCACATCCCTAAACCTCGAAAATATTGACACCGCTAATTCAATTACGAGACAAGTAAACAGGTAATTCGTACAGACGTATGGCGACGCATCGCGCGGCACTCGAACCCGCACCACGCTACCATTGAAGGTCGATCGAGCGAAAAAGCCGCGGGTTAATCTGCGCTGATCATTTATGTGGCCAATTGTGGGATTCTGCACTCGCGGGCTTTGGGTTTGGTGCGCGGTGGAGGATATAGCGATTTTTGATGGGTAATTTTTTCCTGTTGTTCGTAGATATCATTTTTCTAATGGCAGGTTGTGGTATGTGCGCTATAATGTCTGATTCGCAGTTCAAAAATTCTACTAGGTATTTCCATCATTGAAAAAACAGCTTATTAACCAAGGGAGTATATAAATTTTCCAAGTAATATCGCTTTGTCATTTTCTATAAGAGTTTCGTTATAGTGTAATATGTTTTATACGAGCTGCATGATTTCCAGTATAAATACATGGCCACGGCAGTCGTAAACGATATTGTAATCATTATAGAAAGAACACTATAAATTTTTCAATGGCGAACAACACTGACGTACATATACAGACGTAAATAAAATAAAAATAAATTAAAATTAAAAAAGAACGAAGATCTGCAAGTCGTGGCACAAGTAGGTGATCACTCATCAAAATGAACATTCTTTACAAAAATGATAATATACATTCAGAATTGACTAGTATAAGCCTAATGTTGTATAATATCTCCATCCTCCGAACATTCGCGGTTTCTCACCCCTTGTGCCACGCAATAATCCCTTTCTAATAAAACACATAATTGAATCACTTTGTCATTTTACGACCAAACATCCAAGCTAATTTAAACCTTACTCCTTTACAATAAAGCACAATACATTTATATTTATTTTCTCGTATTTGCTTAGGTGCAGTGATAATATCTAGAAAATTTCATTATGTGAGTGAAGCCGGCGGAAAATCGTTGTATGGGTTGTTGAGTACGTAATGAATACTGGATTACTCTGAAAGTAAACTTTGCAGACCTGATTTTTATACGTAATTGCTATGGTTTTTTATTGAGAAAAGCATGGTAACCGTGTGATTGTCGGTTCGATTCCCAGGTATGACTTTTGTGTTGTTGACGTTTGTTTGCCTGGTGTTTGAGATTGATACTGTAGGACTGGACTTGTATCCATGTGAAATAAAATACAAGAACATTCTGAATTTCTTTTACTTTTATTGTACATCTTCAGGAAATAACAAAAAGCCCATCAGAGGGTAAGTATCATCTTTCATAATATTTATCTGTAAGTATCTGTATCAGCCCATATACATCCCTCTGCAGGGCACGGGTCTAGTCTGCAATCGAGAGTACGATTGAGAGTGGTTAGGCCATATAGTCCACCACGCTGGCCTAGTGCGAGTTGGCGGACTTACATACCATAAAAATTCTTATAAATCGCTATGGTATGCAGGTTTCCTCACGATGTTTTCCTTCACCGTTTTAGTGCGTGGTGATTGACTATCAATACACACATGACTCCGAAAAGTCAGAGGTGTGCCCTGGGATTCGAATCCGCGACCACCGTGAACATGCTAGCAGTCACATCTGGTCTGTTAACCAACAGGCCACCACGCACTTATAATATTTATAATTTTCATATTTTACAGTATCGGCATAATAGTCCCCCGTCTGTGTTATTCAAGTCTTTAAGGTTCTATGAAGGTTTCTAGAAAGATCTAGATGTGGACCTTCCGCAAGGAATAGCTAATTATAATATTCTTATTTGCGATGATAGCCAAGACGAGCATGATTTCGATGGCAAGCAATACCACCGCTCATTGACAGTAGCAATGCCAAACAGCAACATTAATTACAAAGTAATGCTTCGCATTCCACTGCGTTAGTCATCCTGAGATATAAGTTAGGACCTAAGTCTCTCACTGATGAGGAATCCACCACCAGTAAGTATATTATCGAGAAAAAAACTGTTTTACGTAGTGCAGGCCTCATTGTCAAATATTAGGTCTTTGTTCGTTGGTATCAGAAACTAGCAGAGACGTTTGGATCTCAAAACATCAAGGAAAAACAAATGTTTGTGAGCTTTACAATAATTAGAAAACAACGTTGTATCCTTTGTTTAAAATATTTTTTTTTCTTTTAGTGATCTTTTAAATTTTGCATATGGCCAACTGCCAGCTGACCAGGATTTCAATCCTTTGTAAATGTCATTATTCCCATCAGCTGCTCAGGAAATTAAAAGCATCTTCATCCCATTCATCCATTGCCACTTAATCAACTGAAGATTCCCAGGAATTATCTACAATAACTCCATCTGGCTCTTTATACTAAAACCTTACAATATCACAGACCAATTAAACCCTTACTGCATAAAAGGCATAGACAACTTTATAAAATTCCACTTAAAAAGTTAAGAACTCTATTGAGTGACCATAGATTTCATTCAGATAGCAACAGAATAAATTCGAAAAAAATATAACAACACTTTCTTCCGTATAAGTGCTTTCGATTGGTCAAAATCCTATTTTATTACTGGCTCACAATACCAGTTTAAACCGGATATAAAAAAACACATTAAGGACGCATTAACAAAGATAACAATCTAATTCCGAATGCAGATTTTGTGGCATTGCATTATTGCAAGGCTGAATGATTTGTTTGCCTTTGCCGCACGTTCTTAAAACCTTTAGAATAGAGTTTAAAATACTTTTCATGTTTCTTTCACACGAGTACTTGATTTTTTCAATCATTAAAGCTTGAAATACTTAATAGACTTTGTGTGAATGGAATAGGGTTCACAATGCAATGGTTTGTAAAATGCGGTAATTGTTGACTACTTAACAGAGGATTATTGATGTCCGATTCTCATAGGGCTTATTTGTGTTACAGGGTGTTGTGACATTTTCCCAGACTGCCCTCAAACTCGATTTCTTAATCTTTATGTTTGATTCTTATCCTACAATTTTATCTTTTAAAATCCGTAATCTTTGCTTAATTGGTCCAAAATGTTTGGAATGAAAATCCTTTCGATTTTTTTTTGTTTTTTTTACAACAACGTTATTATTAAGGCACACTGTTCTTCAGACAAAAAAAATTATAATTGAAGCCTCGAACCACACTTCTATTTACATATATCGTAGTTCACGACTATGATCATTTAAGTTTTAACGTCCTGTAAATTGGTTTCTCATTTGCCAGTAAGGTGAATAAATTATAATAATGTTCGACAAAAGCTTGAATATTAGTGTTTGTGAATAGTTGCTCGCATAATTTTGTTAGTTTTTATTAAACAAAAGCAATGGCGTTACCAACCAGCCTGTATCATCATTTCGGCAATTATAAACATCCAAAAGTACAACTTTATAACAAGCCTCACAAACGGCACTTTATTAACAAAACCACTCGTGGCTTAATGTAAATAGTGCAGCTTAGTCGGTAAACCACAATAAAGTAAAAAAAAAAACCTTTGGAAAAAACGGATATACAATTTAACACTATATTTTGATCCTTGAACATTCTTACTTAATCAAAATTGCATCTTATGTTTCTAAGATTAAGGTACAAATTTGATTGTAATGTCCAAAAAAAAATAATATTGAAAGTTAATACTTATTCATTCTACATTACAGCTCGGTTTTCTTTGTGAGTTGTGTCAAAGGAACAGGCTACGTACAGCCTGGAGGAATCATTGTGTCGGCCTGTTAGTAGGACATCGCGAACGGAAATGAATGAGTAACAATTTCGAGTAGATTTAACAGGATCCCGCTAAGTCCGGATGTGGTGCGTTCATTTGAATTTAGATTATACAATGTGATGTACAATGTATGTATGAAGGATTGTTGATGGATATCGAATGGCCCTTGGAATGGGTGCGTTTATAGAGAACGTTATATTGTAATCGATTGTTGTTCGAAATATTTCTCTCATGCCTCATTCCATTCGAACATATTGAAACAGCTTATATAACTATGATTAGTGTAGTATAAATAGAACAATTCATTCATGTACTTCTATTTTCAAAAGTGGGTACTACGACGCATACATTGCTCTTATTTCATACATATTTTTTTAGTGCGTCCTCTTTCATAGACACGGGTATTGTTATTGGGAGTAACAAAAGACAATGGGCACAAATGTATGGAACCTGGTACCAGCTCCAATCGGAATGAGTGATACACCGTTGGAAAGGTATTTTAGTGTAGATTAATGATATCAAGAGCGCTAGACCTGATTCGCTGTCCAATCGAAGAAATCGTACTTTATAGTTTAACATCATTTTAGGGTGTTAAATCCATAGTTTTGCTAAAATAATAATTTAAACTCTTTTATACCTTAGAGTATTTATAAATAAAAGAGTATACACTATTATTTTAGGAAAATATGTATTTACCACCAAAATACGACCATAGGAAAAAATAACAAAAAAAAGTGTCGCTTTTTTTGCAACATTTTCTGTTGCATTGTATCTGAAGTCGCTTAAACTACCACCCGGCTTCGTTTTCGGTAGCAGTCTTGATATACCCTGTATAGAGTGATTGAGGGGGAAGCTATAAAGCTTCCTACGCATAAGCGTATACGTACCTATACTCCATCGGTTTAGGTACTTAACTAAATGTAAACAAACCATAAAAAATGTTATTTAACATTGCCATTTCTCATTTCAAAATTAATTGAAGACAAAAAAAATTTTTACGTAAATGTAATAAAACTACAATACATGTTCAATTTTATTATAACAATTATAATTATGAATGTGTAAGCTTGGAAACAATTAAATTATGTGAGATCATAATTAAATTACCTAAATTAAATTATCTAATTTTACATAATGCAGTCTGTCTATCAAAAAAGACCCAAACACTCAGGCATCCAAAACATTTTCATAAAAGTTACAAGAAATATTATGCTACAAAATCGAGAAGTACAACTTTATCGTAATGCGACTATTTAAATGAAAAATAATGCGTTAAGTCGGATAACTAAGCATCATCGTATGTTATGTGTGGCAGCCAATTATTATTCATTGCGATAATGTACTTACTGTTTTCGTGAAGTGGTGAAGTGTTTGGAAGTGTTCATCGTTGTTCTTTACTGTTTTAGTTATTATTTGTTATAAGCTGCTGTTAATTGTTGTTAATACTTGTTACTTGGTTGACTAAGAAAATATTCGTAAATTGGACATTGCAATAAAATGTTGAACAACCATGCGTCACGTGTTCTGGTTTGTTTACATTTAGTTAAGTACCTAAACCGATGGAGTATAGTGCCTTTTTTATTTATTCATATGCATACGCTTTATTGCTCAACAAAATTAAATAAAAATCCGAAATTAAGTAAAAATATGAGTACAATTGGCGGTCTCCTCGCTCAAAGGCAATATCTTACAGACGACCAT
This sequence comes from Hyles vespertilio, assembly GCA_009982885.2. NCBI lineage: Eukaryota > Metazoa > Arthropoda > Insecta > Lepidoptera > Sphingidae > Hyles > Hyles vespertilio. The sequence goes on from CM042807.1 coordinate 23,053,995, forward strand.
ATTTCTTTTTGCATGGGTTTCTAGTGTGGAGTGAAGTGAATCATATCTGCAGCTGGGCAAAGCTGGGTTATGGCGCTAGTAAGTACTAAATAATATTTTTTTAATTGCAATGAATGGCGAGACGAGCAAGCCGTTCGTCTGATGGTAAGCGATACGACCGCTCAGAAACAGTAGCAACATTCCACTGCACTCGCCATCCTGAGACATAACATATTAAGTCTCAATATGTCCAGTAGTTACTCTGGCTACAATGTCCTTCAATCCGAAACACAACAGTGCATTTACGCAGTGTTGTTTCATGGGAGAAATAGACATTGCGGTGGTACCTACCCAGATGGCCTCTCACATATGAGAAACCTACCTACCAATACCATAATTAAAAGCTTTCTACAAATACGTTAGAAGTATCAAATGTAATAATTAAAGTGCTACTCTTGTAAGTTGATGGGATCTTCTACTGTCCAAGATGGACGCCAGCTCATCCTCACAGAACTCAAGCACTCAACCTGTTTATTTCTTGTCTGTGTATGAATTGTGTCTTTAATTATTTAAAATTGGAAATATAAAATTATAGCTATCGCATACCGAAAGATTATGCCACGATAGATGATCATCTACAATATGCTACATAAGTTCTTATCTGTAATTATTATTAATGTTGATGTAACTTTTTAAGATTGTTTTGTGTTTATTGTAGCCAAAATAAACGTTTTTATCTATCTATCTATCTAATCACTAATCGAATAATATACTGATTAAACTTTGTTAAATAGTCTTATTTTTAATGAAAAAAATCTGTAGAAGAATATGTATTATTTATCTTTATGATGCACTTAATTTGAAGCCTTAATCAGAACTCATTTAGACATAATCCGTACAATAAGTAATAATTAAGTCTTCGACAATACGACTTAAAATCAAGCGTGCTACGACAGTCAGTTGGGGTCGTCAGCTGTCCGAGATGTCCCTAGCGTATTCTCACGGAACTGAAGCGGCGACCTGTCACCCGCTTGTACCAGCGATTCGGCGCTTGCGCAGCTGAGTAGGGCTGCCACAAAACAGAAGTAAAAAATATTTTATAAAGAAAAGATATTGGATCCAAAGCGTCGAAAAGAAGAAGATGTTTGTAAATGAGGAGAACAAAAATACTTTTATAGGAATTTGGGAAGAGTAAAAGTAAAAAATATCTAAGTGTAATTGCAATTGGGAAGTGCAAGAAGTGTGTTTGGACCTTGTAATGCGAAGTTGGAAGCTGTGTAGTCTTTACTTATTCATACGTAATTTTATTAAAGTATGCATCAGTATATTCAAAACTAACTAAACTATTACTGGTGGTAGGTCTCTCATATGTGAGAGGCTGCCTGGGTGGGTACCACCGCAATGTCTATTTCTCCCGTCAAACAGCAGTTTAAATGCACTGTTGTGTTTCGGATTGAAGGACATTGTAGCCAGAGTAACTACTGGACATATTGTGACTTAACATCCTATGTCTCAGGATGGTGAGTGCAGTGGAATGCCAAGCATTGCTTTGTAATTCAAGGTGTTGTTTGGTTTTGCTACTGTTCATGAGCGGTCGCATCGCTTACCATCAGGCGAACGGCATGCCCGTCTCGCCATTCACTGCAATAAAAAAAAAAACTATATTTTAATTTAATGATTATTTTAGTATGTTGCATCAGTATAATTAAAAAAATCTATTTTTATCTAATGATAAACGTGCGACAATCTATTGTACATCGAAAGACTATAAATACATTTTAATCTCATTAATGTTTGATATCCATCAAAACATGCACCAATCACGACACGAAAAGATGAACATATAAACAAACAAAAACATATGAAGGTGGGACATATTCATATGTAAAATATTATAATAAAGTATTGAAGAGATGGACATCTTCATAGGTTGTCGTTTAATATTCATATTGGCTTCATCGTAAATTGTGGGCTTTGGGTAATTTGATTGGATCACCTGTCATACATCCACGCCGGCTTAAGTTATGATGCGAAAGTGAAAGCCCGGCTTAATATCGAATTTTAATATGTTAGGACTTTTCTAGTCCAGGATTATGCGTGGGTTTAATTTTGGCGGTTGGGGATTTTATTCGGGGTCGATGGTAAAAATTAAAGCTACATTACTAATACGAAAAACGTAAGTCTGGCCTCATAATTATATTAAAGAAAAAAAAAACATACGTGACTTATCGCTCTAATAGTTTTAGGTATGTTTCCTACTTGTATTTTTAAAAGACAACAAACATAAACTTTAAAAGACAGACAAATTTTAATTATCGCAATATTTAATATTCTTTTCTCACATTTGACAACCCTAAACGATCGGGTGCAGGAAGTACAGGGGTGTGATCTCATATGACCTCAAGTTACCCATCACTCACCCTTATTTTTTCTTTGTATCTGGAGCATTACACGGGCGAAATCGATTGCAAATTAAAAAAACGCAATAAATATCATTCGATTGTATTTAAAAAGGGTTTTAAATTTAATACCGCGACTATTGGGGTCGGTACAAAAACTGAATTCGCAAAGATTTTCTGCTTTGTGTTTTTTTTAAATCCGTTGACAGATCTCATTGTGGCATCTGTCTTTGATTTTTCTTTCATTGATCACTCCTTTCTGCGATTGGGAATTGTATTTTTTGTGTACTTACACAATTATTTGTGTTATTTTGAGTTCCAATCACACGTTTTTTGCTTTCACAACTCTAATTCTTCCTATTCGGATAGATAAATCCATTCTGGTTATTTTGGGTTTGTAAGAATAGGGAATATGGAAGTTGTAAACATATTTATTCTACAATATTGATATTCTATTTTCAAATCTCATTAAGTACTGTCAGTATTCATAGGTTTAAAATATCTTTCGAGCCATTGAGGCATGGTGAATTGTTGTTTTTCTTCGGCCCGGTAAATTGACTGCGATATATTAATTACCTCTTGCCAATCAAAATTATTTTGCCTACCTTTTTTTCCTTTATTGGGCATGTAAGCAATTAAATACCACTTATGACAAGTTACTATTTATTACATAATATCAACTGCTTATACACGTTGCGGTGAATGAACCGCATTCATGTTATTTTCGCATGTTTATTCATTAATACAAAATACCCTTTGAATCTAATAGTGGTATGAAATACACAACGAAATGTGCATACGGATTCAAAGCAAGATAACAGGACCTTAAATATAATATATCTATTAAATCCTTAACTTGAGCTCTCCTTTACATTCCTAGGAACAAACAACAATTCATAATCCAGTATTTTTAGGACTTTTTGATTTCAGTTTCATAACTTACTGGTCATCGGTGGTATGGTTGTTTTACTGTGTTAGGTCTCTAATATATGAGAGGCCGCCTGGGGTAGTCAGAGTACCTACTGGAATTATTTGGACTTAACATCTCATGTCTCAGGATGGCGAGCGCAGTGGAATGACAAGCATTGTTTTGCAAATCATGATGTTTAGTTTTGCTTGTGCCTATGAGCGGTCTTATCGCTTACCATCAGACGAATGGCTATTGGCATTTCTCGTCTCGCATTTCATTATAATAATAAATAAATAAATAACACCCAACAGTCACATACATAGTCCTGACCCCACACTAAGATCGAGTCTTGTGTCGTGGGTATCAAGAACTACGAGAGACTTTTCGGTCTCACAAACACCCAGACCCGGAAAAAATATTTGTGGACCGCACAAACATTTCTCTCGGTGCGGGGATCGAACCCGCGGCCTCTCGTTTCACAGGCGGCGTCTAACCAACTGCGCCACGGAGGCTGTCAATTCATTGCAATATTAAAATTGATATCCAAGTAAACTGTTTCATATTTCATAAATACCCTTTAGAGTTAGAGTTCTTATCTTCATATTCCCTAAATATTAAAGAAACGTTCACCAAACCACCTGCTACACCCAAAATTACCATAAGTAGTTCCGTTTGTCCGACATTAAACGTTCATAGTCCAAACGGCCGACATAGACCCCGTGTCTATAAATATCGTTGTATTAACATTAACGACATTAGATATCACAAAACGCGCTTGTTTTAATTTTTCTATGAATATTAATTATTTGCTACCTGTTTTGTGTGATTTGTTTTTTTGTTAATGTCTTTCTGGATTTTTGTATAGGGATTTTGTGAGTGTCTGTTTGTTTGATGTGTGTCCTAAGTGTTAGTATTTTAGGTTCTATAAACACCACACTATGACCAGTCGGAAATTCAGTCTATAATGCATTTTCAATGGCCATGTTAGTAAGTTAGTTAATAGAATGAGGAAGGAGAAGAAAGGCATACATAAAGACTGAAACCAGCAGGGTAATGGATAAAATATTTTCTAGAAATAAAACTAGTAGAATCCACAGCAATAAGTCCTTACTATCCTACTAAATTCGCACAACATCAATCATACTGAAGTTATCCATGTTTGGAGAATAAATAGGCAATTATTTTGAAGTGCTAACATTTTTTAGCACTTATATAAGCAACCACTCATAATAAAACGAATATAATGGTACAGGAAATTGTAAAACGATTCTTACTATCTATCTTAAGTATAGGAAGAAAAATAATCTCCAATAAAAGATTCAACTGCAATTGCAATTCATAAAAACATCAATCAATTTGAAATCCTTGATCTCTCTTTTCATTGCCAATTTTTTGATAAAAGTATATCCTGCTCGATATTACTCAAGCAAACCTTGAGAGCGTAGCTAGTACACCATAACTCAATTTTAATAACCTTAAAATTTGATAGGATTATGGAGAAAGTCGAGCCATTGAGCGTCGTGTTGTTTTTGAATTAGATTACGTCTGTTCATTTAAATATTAACAGCGATTTGTGTTTTCAAACCTTATTTTGGAAAGAAATACATGTTTTTGGGTGACCTTTATCTATGCTACTATCCCGTGTGAAGGATTAAAGTTAGCTATTTCATTCAGCTGGGTATAGTGCTGCTTTGAACTGATGATTTAGTTGTATTTCATAAGGGTTTAAATTCGCTTTTTAAGCAAAACTTTGATCACGCTGATGAAAATTTTATGACTGAACATAAGGTTAGATTACAGAATAGAACATGAATTTCGTCTATCTTCTATTTATTTAATAATGCCCTAATTTAAGAAACTTCCGGACATGATTGCCCTACAGCACGAGGTGACATAGAAAAATTCAAATTTTCGTCTACTTTTTGTAACTCTCGCAATTGTAAAATATATATTTAATTTAAAAACATTTTGATAATAAGTTTAATAGGTAGAGATAATCCGATTTAATTTAAATATTCGGGAGCCTCTACGAAGGCTACAACTATTTACGCACAAAATCTAAAATAATACGATTTGCATGTTAATCCGTATTTAACATTTTCTGATCGGTTCAATTTGCCATTCTTGCGTTATTTTTTAAATATTTAATAGATTTTTTATGATCATTGTTTAAATTAAATTATAACATAATTCGGTATAAAATGCCAATTGGAATTTTGAGCTGGTTCTCGAGGTCGCTCGTGTCGTTAAAATATTTTTGTTTATAAATAATATTTAAATACGTTACATACATGATATTGTTATGTATTAATATTTTTATCTGTATGCACCTAAGACTGTCTTTTCTCCCTCTTATCTTCATTTAAAGATAGCTTGTAAGATATATGTGCAATAAGGCCGCCGATTGTGCTTATTTTAAATTTAGTCATTATATTTGTCTTCTTTTCCTGGAGAACAATAAGTATAATAATTTAAAATATTCTTGCGTTATGATCTTTTGATATATTTTGCTTCAGATTATACTTTGAAAAATTATAATATGACATATGGTAGAGCTAAATTGGGGGTAATTTGGACTGTACAAAGAATATACTGCTCCTCCCGGGATGGTGCTACTGTTTCAAAAAAAGCCGACGGCCTAAAATGCTTTTTCTCTTCCCATTTAGTTTCAATTTATTTTCCTCTAATTTGGTTCGCATCTACTATATAAATGTCGAACATGTCAATTGTCCATGGGCGGCAGTTATCACATATTATCAGGTGAGCCCTTTCACTCATTGATAATTTTATAGGTAAGTTCTGTATTTACTTGTGGTAGGTTTTTCATATGTGAGAGGCCGTTTGGGTATGTATCATGGCAATGTATTTTTCTCAAATAAAAATACAAAAGAACATAAATAAAATAAACATGAACACAATAAAATAGCAAGAATGTCTAACAGCACATGCATGCATAATTTCGCCATAGACATCATTTGCTAACTGTTGACAACTTTATGACTTCCATCTCGGATTATCATCCCTCCCTTTCTAACCCCCTACAACAGACAGAGAGGGAGACGCATTATCCAAAGGGTTAGAGCTAATAAGTAGTTAGGGTTGAAGTGGGCGTAACATAATGTCACATTTAATAAATTGTGTGGAAGTTATTGTGATTTTTTGCTGAATTATTTCTATGTATTGATAAGTTAATGGTATTGGTAATAGGTGTTGGGTATTAATGGGTGTCGCAACGTCTTTAGCTCCCCTTTGGTCTGTTAACAAAATGTCTCTATTATGACTTCCAGTTCTTTGAAATGAAAAAATGTGTCTATTAAATGCAAATGGTACAAAATATCGTAGAGCATGTTATTTTTAATATTCTCAGACAGAGTTTTGTCATTTTTGCTTCCAACGGCAAGAATTTATTCTATGATTAGAGTCGTATGTATTTTCGGAATGGATGGTGGTGGTACCATACCAAGACATAAATATAAATAAGACCCAACAGACAACTGATTGCAGTAAATTTTTGAATGCAGGACGTTTCGTTACGTTATTCATAATTAGTTATCAATTACTAAATATATGATGAAAAGGATGTAATATAATTTACATAACGTAGATAATGTAATTTAACTTATACAGGGTATATCAAGAGTGCTACCGAAAACTAAGCTGGGTGGTAATTTCAGTGATTTCAGACATTGTGTCTGCAACTAAATTTTGTGCAAAAAATTGAGACAATTTGTTTTGTTATTTTTTTCTATCGTTGTATTAGGATAGAAATACATAGTTTTTTCTTAAATAATAGTGTACACCCTTTTATTTTTCAAGATGCTACGGTACGCTAGGCTTTAAATGATTATTTTAGCAAAAACAATGAATTTACGACCCAAACTCGAAGATATTTAAAAAATAATAAAAAATAATTGTCACGTGTCCTTGGGAAATTTTTAGTTACATTGTGTTTGTAGTCACTAAAACTACCACTCGGCTTCGTTTTTGGTAGCTGTCTTGGTATACCCGGTAAAGATACATATTTATATCTCAAACATTTTTTTTTGTTGATTTTTGCATATTGTTAAAAACCTAATGGACTTTTTTTATTCCATTGAATGGCGAGACGATAATGCGGTTCGCCTGATGGTGAGCGATACGATTGCTCATGAACAGTAGCAAAACCAATATGTCCAGTAGTTACTCTGGACAATATCCTTCAAACCGAAACATAACAGTGGATTTAAACTGCTGTTTGGCGGGAAAAATAGACATTGAAGTACCAACGCAATCCAGGCGGCCTCTCATATATGAGAGGCCTACCATCAGTATGGATTTGCAATAACTTTACAATTCATTCTTATAAGAATTAATCGCAATTACTCAGTACATAGTTACTTATAAGTAATTATATAACACTTGTAAGTGCTTAACTTGGAAACTTGAATTTATTTACCAACTTTAATTTCATACTATTGGAATATAGGAACATTTGGTCTAAATTAAATACCATAGGTATGTCAATGTCATCCTGCATATGATCTAAGATCATGAACTTACACTAACCGTAGCATCTTTTTCACTCAATGAGACTAACTACTACCATATAAAAACAAACTTATAAGGAGCAAATTAGAACGTTTTAAATCCATGTGATGACTAGTATCCTTTTTGCAACATAGGAGATAAGAAAATGGCGAGGGATCTCAAAGACCCAATGGAAAACAACAGCGAAACAGTTTTATGTACAATAATAGTGTTTATGTAACAGTAGTATTTCTGTACTCGTAAGATTTAATGTGATTGGAAAGACGAAATACATACATAAACTCACGCCTTTTTCTCAGAAGGGGTCAGCAGAGTTGCCACCAGGACACCCAAATTTCGCCATGTATGTTCCGTACCACGATTAGATACGGGGCGACTCTATCGCCATACTGGGCGCAAATTATGACAGGCCGATAATAAATTGACTATCACTATAATTTCGTCCAATCTGGGATTCGAACCCCAGACCTCAGCTTTGTAATCATACTGTGGTATGACTAAGCTACCGAGCCAGTCGAAAGACTAAAGTAATTTGGTTAATTAATTAATTCTAGAAGTGGTAGAGCCACGCTGTTGTCCGTTATGTCTCAGCATGTATGGGTAGGCTCGTTCGGGACGCTACCACTGTCTCAAAGAAATCAACGTGAAGCCAACCTTTGTAGTTGCATTTCATTCGGTGAGTGAGATTGCCAAATACTCAATACCTTCCCTCTTTCCATCCTAAATTCTTACCGCTCCTTTCCTGATATGAAGGCGCCGCAACACATCGATAATCGCCGCTACACAGAATTAGCGTAAAACCATGTTGGATAGAATGAAAATATCATCTGGTGTTATATAAATGGACCTTGTAGAGACTAGTAGGAACTTCCATGCTTTCCAGCGTTTTTGCTATACCTATCACTGGAATAAGGTATAACAGCTCACATAATAGGTCCCATTGAAATGTAATAATGAGTAGATCCGTGGTGCTTTGCTGGCTTTTCCGGCTGTAAAAGTCTTTTTGCGAGGGTATTTACCTCTTTAGTTCAATGTTTTGTCACCCGCTTTGCACGGAGGAAAGTGGACAGTAATTTATTTCCAACTCCTCCTATTAATTGAACTTTCTGATTGATTTCGTTACGGGTTAAAGACAAGTTAGACATTCCCGGAGACTCGCCGAGCTTCAATGCTCGGTGTCATTACATTGCGTGCCACTGTTGATCCTGGCTTATAGGAGTTACAGTGGTGGGTGCGAGGGCATAGTCTCCAACACATCCATGATACAAGTGTTATGTATGTTAATGGGCAGCAATAATTTACCATCACGTGACCTGTTTGCTCGTTTTACTGACCTATGATATAAAAAATAGTAACTTATTGCCATCGCTTTTATTTCGCAATGGCAAACCATTTTTAATAGTTAAATTCGACTTTAATTATACGCTTTAAATGGAAGAAATCAATAATGTTGATGCCATTAAACCGAATAATCTACAAGCAATTGAATTTCAACTTTATTAACATGACTTTAAGATTGTTATTTGTGTGAAAGGGATTCAAGTCGACCAATCCAAATATATTCCCAAAATCATAAACAACGGATATTTTATTAGCTTGTCTCATAAATAAGGCGTTGTCGACGAGAAGTTGGAGTTATTTTTACAACTTGAAAACTTATACGATACTGGCGGTTTAATTTAACTCGATGTGACTCTAAAAAGCTTATAGCGATGTGAAGCGACAGCTTTCCCGTCGCGTTTCGTTCGGTGAGTGTGGTTGCTGTATGCCCAATACACCTTTTCTCTTCCCATCCTTTTTACTTCCCATCCAACTACTAATTTGAAGAACCGGTAAAACATAATATGACCACTTACCATTTGCTACTCGAATGCCGAATCAAAATAGTAAAAAAATATTGAAATATCAAAATTAATAAAACATCCTTGAGGGAGGCCTATGATCAGCAGTTGACATCCTGTGGCTGAAGAGAAAGAGACAGAATAAAAAATACAATATCCGACTCAATAAGGTTTAGGCCAAAACTACACTCATTTGCAAAAAAAAACGGGCGGTTTTGATTTTAATTCTTCTTTAAAAAAATACGGTACCAATATGATTTCAATCATTTGGACATGTTACTGGCCGGTTTTAAAAATGCCGTTGTGTTTAAAACAGTACGTTCTAAATTCAAATTTTCGTTTGATGCTCGTTTTTACAGAAAACCACTTTTTATTCTACATTTTTGGTGCGAAGTTCCAAAAGATAATATAGGTTTTCATAACTTTTAGTCAATTTTTATGAATTTATTTCATGTTCTTAATTGTCAAAGCTTCATTTATTGCTGTTTAGCTGTCTCAATAATGTTAGAGAAAGTGGTAAAAGCTACCAAAATTATTGCGCTGCTCGAAGAGGGTTGCAGCCAATGCTTCGTGGCTCAGAGGCTAAGTGTGAGTCGCTCGACGGTTCAAAGGACCTGGCAACGGTATCAAGACACCGGTTCCGTCGAGAGAAGGCCTGGTTCTGGAAGAAAACCATGTACTCAACCACGGGATGATCGTTTTCTTGTGAGTCGCGCATTGAGAAATCGCAAGTCTTCGTATGTGGACCATAAGAACAACCTCGAAGAAGTAAGAAATGTGCATAATAGTCTATGGACGGTCAGAAGGAGGCTTCTCGCGGCCAATATACGCAGTCATCGCCCGGCCCGCGGCCCTAAGTTACTCCGTGAGCACAGAGTTGCCAGGCTTAGGTTTGCTCGGAATTGTGAGTCATGGACTCAAGAAGACTGGAATAGGGTATTGTTCTCCGATGAAGCCAGGATATCTCTGTTCGGTGAAGATCGACGTCGGCGAGTGCTACGAAGACGAGGAGAACGCTTTGCAGAGGCTTGTTTTAAAGAAATCACACCTTATGGTGGGGGCTCTGTTATGTTTTGGGCAGGAATAAATTCAATGGATCGTACAGAGTTAGTCTTCATTGAAAACGGCTCACTGACTGAACATCGATACATAACGGAAGTTCTAATTCCTCATGCACAACCCGCATTGGGCGCTTTAGGCGAAGACTCAATTTTTATGGACGACAACGCTCGCGCCCACCGGTCTGGCGATGTGGAAGCGTATGTGCAAGACGTCGGCATTCGTCGTTTGGATTGGCCAGCTCGAAGTCCCGACCTCAATCCTATAGAGCATGTCTAGGACGTTCTGAAACGACGCGTGAGATCAGTACAACCGGCTCCGCAGACCATCAGAGAGCTGAAGAATGTGATTACCGCGGAGTGGGAACGTATTCCGCAAGCAAGTATCCGGGATATCCTCGCTAGCATACCCAGACGAATTCAAGCTGTGATTTCAGCTAGAGGGGGTCACACTCGATACTAAACATTTATCTGCTTTTACTTTATTAAAGAAAAAACAAACAAAAATGTTTGTTAACTTTTACTTCACGAGCATATGCATTACTAGCGAGCATACACTACTAGTGAACTTTAGCATTAAAACCCATAAATTTTATTAAAATTTTATGATAATACTGACGAAAACGATTATTTGCATATTAATTTACAAAATTGTGAAAGTAAAACTACCTATAATTATCAAACAAACCAATAGTAACATTTGAAATGGTTCATTGCTTAGGTGCCCGTTTTTGTTGCAAATGAGTTTATAACAAAAAATAGTTGTAGGCACCTTAAAGTGCATCAATATAGAATTTAAAAAAAACAGAGTACACGCTGTTATCTTATGACTTTCGCCTTGAAAGTATAAAATAATTAATTGGTAAAAACTATATAGGCATCAACCACTTATGTTCAAACGGAAAAACAATATGAATCATCATCACAAGTTAGATTTTGACAGCAAACTTGGCCTCAATTACCTACCGAATCCGATGGTAGATCAAAAAATGACTTAATCTAAATGATGTTGAACATTTAATACAAAAAAATCTTTTCATTTCATTTTCATTACTAATTTCACTATGTCAAAACATAAATCTAAATTGTTTTTCAAAATATATTTGTTAGCGTTTGACAATTAATTATTTCGTTTTTATTCTAAAAAGGTTTACAATTATTTGTTGTTATAAAACGCGAGGTCGTAGGTTCGACTCTCAGTCAGACACTCTACCCTGTGCAAGTTATTGAATTAAAAAACGTGATTTTTACTTTTGTTCCATCTTTACTTTTCCATCGCTCACTTTTCAGAAGCCCTAAACATACAAATTCTATAAATGAATAACTTTCATACAACTTTTAACAACTGTTTATTTTTACTTTAGACCAGAAACGTGACTACATTTTTCATATATTTTTTTGTAGTCACCAGACTTATTCATTGTTTAAAATGCGTCAGAGCTTAGAGCTTTGTTAAAAATATAAAAGTACTATATTGTTAAAATATAAAATATATACTACTAATATATGATAGCCTCCGTGGCGCAGGCGGTAAGACGCCGCCTGTGAAACGAGAGGCCGCGGGTTCGATCCCCGCACCTAGAGAAATGTTTGTGCGGCCCACAAATATTTCTCGCGGGTCTGGGTGTTTGTGAGACCGAAAAAAAGTCTCTCGTAGTTCCTGATACCCACGACACAAGACTCGATCTTAATGTGGGGTCAGGACTATGTATGTGACTGTTGGGTGTTATTTATTTATTTATTTATTTTATATGCAAATGTGAAAGTTTGTGTTTGTTACTTCTTCACGCTAAAACTACAGGACCAATTTTAATGAAATTTGGTATTCAGATAGCTGAAAATCTGGATTAAAACATTGGCTACTTTTTATCCCCACAAAATGTAGTGTTCCCTTGGGATGTGCCCGTAATTGAAATATATTCGATTCACTTTCAAAATCAAAGGAATGGGATGGGAAGTTTAAAGTACATTAATGTTAAGTTTAATTATTTATAACAGTTGTCACGCGAAATAGTTCCTGAGTTTCTAAAGCGGACTGTATTCAAAAAGTATCTGCATCCACGCAAAGCCGGGCTGGACTGGTTGTATAACATATATATTTAATCGGAAGAATCAAAGTCAAACAGCGGTTATACTATAGTTTTCCGCTTGATAAGCGATTGACGGAGACCTCCTATCCCATCTCTCCTCACATTGATTGTTTTATTTATATACTTTATTTTACACTGAGTAAACTTAATAATAGAACATTAAATTACATAGTAGTACAAAAGGCGGTCGTATCGCTCGAGGCTTTAGGAAGAGATTCCACTTTCTTTAGAAATGCCGGTGATGATGCAGATGATGATATTGTCATATTATATATTTATGGGTGGCGATGATCTCTTACAGCCTTATTAATAGACATCTCATAAACCTATATTAGTTATGGAATGTTTTGTCCATTCCAAACGAATTTTCATTCATTCAATTCACTGGTGGTAGGTCTCTCATATGTGAGAGGCCATCTGGGTAGGTACCACCGCAATGTCTATTTCTCTCGTGAAACAACACTGCTTAAATGCGCTGTTGTGTTTCGGATTGAAGGACATTGTAGCCAGAGCAACTACTGGACACATTGAGACTTAACATCTTATGTGTCAGGATGGCGAGCGCAGTGGAATGCCAAGCATTGGTTTGTAATTCAGGGTGTTTGGTTTTGCTTCTGTTCATACGCGGTAGTATCGCTTACCATCAGGCGTACGACACGCTCGTCTGCCCATTTATTGCAATAAAAAAAAAACTAAGTATGTTTGTAACTGTTTAAGAGCAAGGTTTTTACCATCTAACCATTTGTTAGTAATCCGTATTTTCGCGATAAAATAAAATTTAATACTAAAGCGACCAATCGTCAGTAGCCACAGCCGTCTCATTGTAAAGGACGTCTTATCCGTTTCCCTATAAATAACCAGGACAATACTAAAGGCGTGTACACAACGACCGTCTCTAATTAAATCGCCGCACTGTAAGGTCAACTTCATATTTATGGGCCACGTTTTAAATCTTATTTTATGGGAACTGCGGTGGCGCGGATTACCCCTTTCCCCTTTAGCAGGTGGCAAGGGGTGGCCGCCTGGGGGATGTTTTGCTAGGTCATTTTTGAGTGTTGTTACCCTATAAATGTGACAATGAATTATGTTTTATTTTATTTGATGGGGTTAGTGGACAATGGGTAGGTGCTTCTATAAGTGTGGAATGACTTGTAGTTTTACTAGTAGTCCTCACATTATTCTGAATTATAAGTAAAATTAAACGTAAAAAGTATTAGCCATCTTCTGGGTGTTTGTGAGACCGAAAAGTCTAGTTTCTGATATCCATGACACAAGACTTAATTGATCTTACTGTGGGGACAAGTATATGTATGTGGCTGTTGGGTGTATTCATTATTTATTTATTTTATCTTGCTCTTAAATATATATAAATGCAAACCTTGATCGTTTACTCAAATTGTTTGTACGTACAGTTATGTAGAATTTTAATTTTAATTTACTTTCCAACCCCTCCTATTAATTTAACTTTCTGATTAATTTCGTTGCGGGTTAAAGACAAGTTAGACATTCCCGGAGACTCGCCGAGCTTCAATGCTCGGTGTCATTATATTGCGTGCCACTGTTGATCCTGGCTCACAGGAGTTACAGTGGTGGGTGTGAGGGCGGGACAGTTTTTAGTTATGTAGAATATTTCATTAAGTTTTTTATCTTAATTTTACAAATAAATAAACAACTTAACAAGTAAATGATAGATCGAATGTGTGATTTATTTATGCCCGTGTTTATTATAGTTGTATGAGAAAAGGAAACTAGCGTAGTATCTTAGAGAATTTCGAAGTCGACCAGTCGCATTAGTCCAGCGTGAATACTAGATTGAGTTCTTTGCCTCCGGTTAAAAGGGTTCATTAATGAAAGCCAGGTATGATATAATCAGCTTGATCATTCAGCAATACCTACACCTGAATATACCCTATCATTCACATTTAACTTCGGTATTTTGTTTATATAGGGTATACCAAGATTACAGCCAGGTGGTAGCATAAGTGACTTCAGACACAATGCAACTTAATAAAATCCAAAAAATGTTTTTTTTCATAGCGTATATTTGGGTGGTAAATACATAGTCTTTTTTAAAATAATAATGTACACCTTTTTATTTTTAAAGACGCTATGGTATGCAAGTGTTTAAATTATTATTATTGAAATGATTATTTTTATAGTTTTTGTAGTCACTAAAAGTACCTGGCTTCGTTTTCGGTAGCAGTCTTGACATAGCCTATATATCCTATTTCTATTCTATTAAACTTTCCAAAATTATCTAGACGCTTTCCTCAATGACTCATAATGTAAAACCCGTAGTAAAATAAATACTAGCTATATAAGTAACAAAGCTGTGATGACCGAGGCAGTTCCCACGTGGAAATAAAAATGCCTGTCCGTGTTACATTAATAAAACCCTTTACACAGATCACTTCGCGATGTGGGCGTATATGGAAAGTTGTAGAAGCTGCAATGCTGCCGGTATTTTCAGTTTTTTGTAACTGCTTCGGTCCGGTAAAGGATTAAACAGGTCACCTGATGGTAGAGTAGTGTTGAGTAGGACATACAAGGGGCAGTAAATTTGTCCCGTACATGACGTCAAAATGTAAGAGCGGCTCAAATTTTTAATCTGTACTACTTCATATTTGTTGTACTACTTGGTCTGTAATGTCATTTCATTAGCGTGAGCCGTGAGGCAAAGTTATGACCCACAAATAAGCAACAGTACACCTCACTTCAATTGAAGTGGGACATTGTACCGCCTTAGTACAAAAATGAGGCTACTCTTACAAACTCTTTTTCAAGTCATGTCCTACTCCACACTATGGTAGAGTGCTCAATACCGCCCATAAACATCCATAGGGTTTGGTCATGGATGTGTTTCCGGCCTATTAAATCGGGAGGAGAGCAGGAAGAGAAGTGGATGGGTAGAGGAAAAGGGTATTGGGCATCCGGCAATCTCAGTCACAAATCGAAACGTGACAGTAAAGCTGTCGCTTCACGTCGTTCTTCTATGAGACAGTGGTACCGCCCCGGACGAGTCCATTCATGCTGAAAACAGCGGTGATCTACCACTGATTATGACATATTTATTTAGCCGTTGATTGAGCAAAAATGGTAAATATTTAAAGGTAAATTTGAAGATATAATTATTGTGTCAATAAATAACTTGTTCAAAAGCCTTCAAGTCAACCACATTCTTACATAAATTATTACAATACTTATCCATATGACATTTAAAATTTCTTACACCATAATAAATACTAAATCAATGTACATATGTGCCCTATGTTTCGAAGCCTTTACCTATCATTATCTCACCAAACTTTTAAATGCATCACATAAGCCATTCCAATGTACTCAATGCACCCTCTGCAACCTATGCATATACTACAAAAATATTGGTCACGTAAGAAATATCATTCCACTCACAAAAAGGTAAAAAAGGACATTAAAAATATATCGAAGATAAAGAATAATGACGTGGGTCCCGATCCTCCGCCGCGCCGCGCCGGCTAGAACAAACAACTTATGAACGCCATCTTACCATTCACATTCAGGGATGGAACGTAACATACCCATCTCTTTCTTCCATATAGCAATCTTACAAGAATAAAAAAGACAATCGAAGGATAGCCACAGGTAGGTGCCACGATGTCTGCCACGGCCAGACAGAAAGGCACCAGTTTTTTTAATTCTCGAATATTTTCGTCTTTTTTCAATATGAATAAGTATGTGTGGAATTATTTTTTGTCCGCGATCTGTTTTAGATGTTGTAAATTTACAGGTGTGATTAGTCGCACCTATTTATGATAACGTGGATCGTGTGAGAAGAATTCGTAGTGCCTATCTTTTTTATATTCTTGCTCCGTAAAGTGCTACACTACACAAAGTGCACATACTCGTGTAACACACATTATGTTGGCCTGCTTATAACCTCATATACAAATGTTGGACTCAAAACTGTGATACAAAAAATTGTTCATTAATTACAACATACATAATGGTTTTCTTTTTCGATGAACGGCGAGACAAGCGTGCCATTCGCCTGATGGTAAGCAATGCGATAGCTCATAGGACAGTAGCAAAACCAAACATCACCATGAATTACAAACCGATGCTTGGCATTCCACTGCGCTCGCTATCCTGAGACATAAGGTTATGTCCAGTAGTAACTCTCTCTTGTTATTTACTTTGGATATTGGTTTTTACTCATTTCAAGAGACGCAATGGAGGAAGCAACTCTGGTAATTTATGAAATTTCGCATGGACACTAACGAATTAATATCACATGGTTTTCTAAACCAGGATACGTTTTTGGTATTTTGACTAACTTGGATCATAAATGTTCGATAAATAATAGGCAATATTAGCTTTTAGATAAATGCAATTAGACCCCCAACAATATCTTACGATCATGAGTAATTAAATCCATATATATATAATACAAGAATTTAAAAATTTAATATAGATAAATTAGCGAGTCCATATATAACTAAGATAAAAATACTAAAAGAAAAAAAAAGAATATACTCAGCGTAAACTTTACACACATGAAAACGTATGACTGAGAAACCCCAAAATCTTTATATTATATTTAAAACAGAATTATGTAATAGAAATTTAGATGTAACATGAAATATACGTAACTCTATTATATTTTACAAAGGAGCAAACTACAAAAATATTTTCACCGTCATTAATACAATTAGCATCACCTTAATTCAATTTATTTCACTCATTCAACTATTGATTGCACCAAATGCTTGACCAATTGACAACGAAGCTCTTCCGGGCCAGATTGTCTGATTCAACACAATCACATTAAAAGGGTGTCAAACTTGCGACCTCACATATGCTGTTTGTACAATGTAATTGACGTCATTTGACACGGCACCATACATGTTTGATTGCAGAGGAAATTCTGTTTATTTATAAATTATTTATAATGTTTATTTTTATTTATATCTACTGGTGGTAGGTGTCTCATATGTAAGAGGCCGCATGGTTAGGTATACCATCGCAATGACTATTTCTCCCGCCAAACAGCAATGTAAATGCACTGTTGTGTTTTGGTTAGAAGGATATTGTAGCCAGAGTAACTAACTAACATATGCCTCAAGATGAGCGCAGTGGAATGCCAAGCAATGCTTTGTAATTCAGCAATGTTTGTGTTTTGCTGCTTTCCATGAGCTGTCATTTCATTCATTGGAATAAAAAAATATATATTTAAAATAACTGAGTAGAATAGGCAGTTTAGCTATAAATGCTTGACTAAGTTGCATCTATAAAAAAATTAGCTGCTAGGTAAGCTAGGTTTTAGGGCTATCCATATAGCCTAACCTTCATAGGTTAGGACACTCAAAATGTAGGAAGAATCGAAATACCGATGTACATACTTTTCAAAATAGTTATTTTGTACTTAAAATTTATTTAGCGAGCGTTTATTAGAATATTTTATAGATTTTAGGCTATATTGTTGCCTTTTACACCTTAATTACTGCTACCATCTTTTTAACTCTTTAACCACATTATTTACACGTCAAACCGCTACTTTCAAAATTGATCGATTATTCGCCTCACATCTGTCTTTGCTCATCGAACCCTAGATAATCCTTTAAACAAAAACCCCCAAATTCACGAAAACCAGTTAAATGACCAATAGTCGAAAATTTCTCACCGTACCGAGGATATTTGTCAAAGTCTACTCACACCCTCTGGGCAGGCGTTGGACCGTGACCAATCCTAACCAAACGGCTTGCGGCTAAGATTAGGAAACGGGTTTGGTGGTATGCTATTGTCTCTTTCTTTCTGTATGAATGTGACAAGGAGGGACGAGGGTGGAAGCTCCGAATGCCGTTCGACAGGTTCTAACGAGGAACGTGGGTGACTTGTAAGCAATTGTTATGGAAAATAAACGCATTGACTGGTTTGGGAAGGACTTGACGGTGCACTTCTGAGGTGTCTTGGATGGTCTAATTTTGAGAACACATTGTATTTAATGTGTTTCGACAAAAGCCTCATGGTAACTCCCGACGCACTAGCCTTTAGTTATTGTTTTTGTAATTAATCCAAGGTTTTGAATACTACAAAATACTAAATTATTTGTGGTTCCAAGGCTTTGTTCAAATAGAGATAAACCTTGGCTGTTTATTAAAACATATACCTCACATTTTATTTACCCGAGCGTTGTAAAATTAATTTATAACAAGACATTTTTGGTTCTTCCGATTTCGTCGCTTTTATTATGGCGGTGCTTTATTATATTTGTTAATTTGCACCTCACGTCTTACATTACAGTGTGATAGCTCTAAACGGCGAAGGATCATGACTCTCATTTACTTCAAAGTATGTCTAAAACACTACCAATACCTTCTCCCTGGCTCAAAAGCACCCTATATTCGGAATTCTTAAAACGCTATACGTTTTATTAGTGGTCTGCCTCGTCCGTCCCGCCGGACACCAAAGTGAATCGCAACACCGGAAAATGTATGGAGTGCCCTCAACTCTAATTCCGTGGAGGGGGCCAGTTTGTTCCAAAAATACTTGACGTGGATCAAAAGGCCCGTTAGCTGCACGACGCTTTGATATGCTCAATGGGACTTATCGGCCATTTTTGTATGTTAATAGAGGATTTTTTTGATGAAATTTGACGGTTAATTATTGTGTGTTTTGTAAAAAAAAACATGTCAATGACGAGTTAAATTATTTGATGAGTGGTTGCGTCGCAATTAATAAGTAATAAGGTTTTTATAATTGTAACGTAAATATTATAAGTCATATTGTATTAATGATAGTTTGGACGCCCATAACAGAGATGGAATAACAAATTGAAAAGCTTATGAGTGGTAGTAGCGTTATAACCGCGAAAAGCTATACCCCGCGTTGGACAGATCATTGGCAACCTCCAAAAACAGAATTTACTAGATTTTTGAATGCATGCTTATATATTCAAAACTAGACTTCACGTGGCGGAAGATGATTACAATAGAAACTTAAGTCACTTTGTAAAGATAGTGCTGTATCAGTTACGGTGAATCGAGCATGCCTTTCGCCTGATGGTAAGCGATATGACCACTCATGAACAGAAGCAAAATCAAACAAAACCTTGAATTACTAAGCATTGCATCGTATACAACTGCGATCGCTATCCTGGGACGTAACGTGAAAAGTCTCATTATGCCCAATAACTACTCTGGCTGCAATGTCCTTCAAACCGAAACGAAACAGTGCATTTACAGTGCTGTTTGGCGGGAGAAATGAGCATTGCGGTGTTACCTACCCAGCTATCACCTGCCCCTCATACATGAGATACCTATCACCAGTGACATAACCTAAAATGCCCCTGAAATGCTCTAATTTAAATACACGTTGTCCTGTCAATCTCTTAAAGACTATTATTTTTTGTTACACTGTAAAAACGTCTCAAAATATTTTAAAATATAAAGTATTATATCAGGCTTATAATTATACTCTCGCATTACAGGGTAAGGTGTAATACGTTTTGTAAAAGGTGACACTATTGTGTAAGGTGGGCGGTGCAGGGTATAAAAAATTCTTATTTCACGTTTAACACATGAATCGGTTCGATTTACAAGTGTTCTGTTTGTTTTCAGATAAAATCAGCCTTTTCCGGTGTTAGACCAAAGTTTTTAACTCAGCAAAACTGTTCATAAACTCTATTTTTATATTGAAGTGATAAGAATTTATATTTTACATCTACCTTTTCTGTTTTATGAGAATATCTACGAATCCTAAGTTTTGATTATCGAAGAGTAAAAATTAAAAAATAAAATAAATAATTGCACCTAAAAGCTTTTTTTATATGACTAATTATCAATAAATATATATGAGGTATATTTTCTAGCATAGGAAGAGCCTACCAAGAGAAATTCTACCATTCTGTCTTAAATTCGATATTACCAAAGTTGTAAAAATGAACAACGCTTATAACATCATTATTTTCCTCTTATTTATGAACGCATGTAAGCGTATAAAATGCATTACAAATTACATCGTTTAAAATAGTCTAAAAATAAACTCTTCCAATAAACTTAAACAAAACTGCTACACATAATGTATTGAGACGTAAGTGTTCACAAATGATGAATGAACAACACTAACTGCCATTAATATATCACCACAACTTTGTAAGATTCAAAAGCAGACCGATATCACTATCCTTGTCACACTCAAAAAAAAAATAAGACAAACAAGGACAAAACACACACGCAACCCGCCCGACCAAGCCAGACACCATGGAACCATCCATTCAGCTTTAACAAATGACACAAAAAATACTTAGCATTATTTATCTATAGTAATATTAAAATACAAATGTACAATAAAAAAAAAAGAAATTTATAAATACAATGGCACGGTCCGAATCAATGAAAGTGGGACACAAAGGGACTTCCAAGAATGATCTTAGAACTTGGTAAACTAGCGAGTAATTTGCACTTTTCTCGGTAGGGGAGACAAACGGTAAGTAGCCGAGGCGTATTGTGGGACATACTTGAAGTTTGAAGATTGAAATTATATGGAAGAGTGCGTGGGCTTTTCACTGGACTGAAAGGAATTCGCGTGGAATCGCTTTCATTTGTCTGTATGGACTTTAGAAGATGTTGCCAACAATAAATAAAGATGATGATTAAGGATATTTGAAGTTTGATATCCAGAGCAGTTCGTTTAAATCATAAAATAATATGATATTTTTATGGTAATTACTTATGTTGTTTAACATTTTGAAGTCAATGTACTAGGGAATTTATTTTGATAAGTTAATTTTTTAGGTGCCTTCAATTCGACCCACACACCAATATAATTTATAGAAAGAACACATTAAAATCTTAGAGTATATATATATAGAGGGAGCGCTGGTACTTCAAAAACGTAAATAAAAATGGTGGTGCCGGGCCACTTTTTTCTGCCCTCCTATTGGCTAATATTTGAACAGGTTGTGCAACATACATAAATTACTTGGAAAATAAAAATAAAAATAAAGAGTCTAGATCTATTTAATTTCACTCAAACTCGTTTTAAAAGGATAATAGCTAAATATAATTCCGGCTATCAAAGGAATTTATAGCAATTTATTGATAAATAATTAATAACATTTTTACTAATATAGAAGCGCTACCAACATTACGAACAAGAAAATATCTACTTTTTTAAAACGCGAATGTATGACAGCGCTCCCTCTATATATAAATACTCTAAGATTAAAATATATACTAAACAATAATTTATACTTCGAATAGCTTTATCAAATTAGATCTCCAAACCATTCAATTTACTTGAAAACTGCAATAGTTTTTATTCCAGTCTAATCTTAACGAAGCTGTGTGAAAATATTTGTAAAGCAGGATGTAAGACTTAACCACTGCGGTGCCTTTTGACGGTCTTAGCAATCTTAGTCCGATGGCTACCAAACTATTGTCCGGTGGTCTTCATTGATAAATATTTGCAACTGAAGTATTAGTCTTTTGGCTTTCAAATGTTCATTCATGAGTTTCATTCATAGACTAGGTGTGTTTGTAATCCTTGTATTGTGCATTTGAGGTTCAGTGTTTGATTTTTAAGTATATTGTTTGCGTTTGTGTTACTATGTTCTGCTTTGTCGTCATATGCCTTACCACTCGTTCGGTTATATTCACTGGAATCTTTATTGAATGTTTTGTCTTGCGTTTTTACGTTATATAGCTAATGCGAGGAATTGAAAACAGTATTTAGTAGTCACTGCATCTTGCATGCTAAATCTTTCAGTGTAACAGCTGAGGAAATTACTTAAATAAGTACATTCTGCATTGGAAATATGCCTATGATCACTCTTTGGCTCATAAGCTATGAGGACAATACTAGAATCTCTCCTTCTTTCTTGAAGAGCTCTGTTTACACATTTAATACCTACCTTCACAGAAATATCGAACTCCTTTATTGTTACTCCACTGACACCATTCAAAATATCATTCACGTCACAATCAGTAGCCTTTACCGGCACTACATATTCATTAACAACCGTCAGATTTAAAATCCTTTAAAACTTATCAAGTGTGAAGCATTGTGGCCCAAGGATTATGAATCTTTGAAAACGGTTCTGCGTAGCTGAGTTGCTTTTGATTTACCGACTTTAAACGTGAATGGATGAGAGTGTATTGAGATTAACTTAGCTACCTATTATATTATTAATAATTTTATGTGTAGTAGTATTATTTGTTGGTTATCACTTCAGAATGGTAAGAAACCGTCACTTAGGAAACTGCATATCCAACACTTATCCATAAGATACATAAAGCTTTGTGAAGTGAAACAAATAACATGTGTGTATGGCAGATTAAAGTCTAAATTTTTTTGATCTTGGAGACAATCCTTGATCATCTATTAGTTTTTTTTTACTACGATTTGCTGTAAACATCTTAAACATCTAGAAGCCTCGTATGGTTTACTTAAATCTGGTAATAGCGTAGTTTGACTGTATTAATAGAAGCTGTAGATAAGATACTATGACCATTCCTTATTTATTGTTAGATTTCATATCACCTTCACCAATATTAAAGTCCCACCCTCATTCAAAAGAGAATAAAACCGGGCAATGTGCTTCCAATAAAATATAATATGAGAACAATGCGAATTGGAGACGAGCGGGGCGTGTCATCCGCATTAGTGAAATGATAAAATTAATTGATGAAACGCGCCACAATGGAGGGCCTGCGCGGGAACCGAACCCGGGATTAGCCGGTGCCCGCTGCGCTCAATTATACGCCACTGAGCATTTATGAATAAAATCAAGTGAGTGCAATTGTTAACCGAGATAAGGCGGTTGCGTTTCGTGCTTGGTTGCTTTTATTTTGTTGGGTTTTTTGTTTACTGTATTTGCAGATGATTGTTTGGGAGAATGGTAGCGGGATTCGTTTGCATTTTTGTAGCAGTATACTTGTGACGGAAGCTAAAATCCTGGGGATATGATAGCATTTTAAACAAACAAATTGAGTTATAATGTAGATTACATATTAATGAATACTTATTTCGATCTCAGGCCATCAAGGATCAGGATCAAGGGCCAACTAGGACCTCGAAAACGTTGTTTAATTAATTCTTTCTTTAATCGAGCCTTAATAAGTGTTAGACTGAATAAAAACTAGACGAGTACTTATGTTCAATGTTGGGATGTACCTATATAAACTGAATTGTTCATTAGGCTTGTAAGATTTTTCCAAAGAGCCTTAAATAGTTTTCATTCTATACTCCTAATACAAATAAAAAACATATGTTCAGTTCTGAACCCTTGCGTCGTTTATTTTAAGATGGATAGACGTGCTGGTAATTGCCGTGAAGATTCATCATCGTTTCTTCGTTTTCAGGTCAAAGAACAAATATTTTATCTAATAATGAACCTTCTTGGGATTTAAGATGGCTGGATGCCGGCTCCAACAGGTCACTGTGGATATCATTGGGGGACATACACATACAACATAGGCCATGTTCAGCAGTGGACTTCCTTTGGCTGATGGATGGATTAATGGATTGGGCTTAAAGACTAGTTCTAGTGTTTTTATGAGTTTTTCCACTTTGTCCTCAATGTCCGATGACAATGACACCATTAAGAACACGATAGCTTGCATCTTGTAGCTGATGATGATGATGCAACATCCATACAAAAACTAAATTAGCTCGTCAATCGCTCCAGGTAAAGCAATAACCATAAGTGTTGAATGGATAATTTGCGGGCACAACGTTGCTTCTGTAACTGATATTGTATGGATTGTATGGTTGTATGAATGTATGGGCCGGATGCGACGCGGGGTGCTCACTTTGTTTGCCCTGATATATGGAGATGCGTCAAAAGAATGCTATAGTTTCATATTGCGATTGTGAACGGGGGTGGGACAGAGAGATGCGTGGAGTTGTCTTTATTCTATTTATTTTAAATTCTTTGCTTACTAAAGGTGTTACGAATAGACAATATATCATTAAGTGTATGGTTTCGTTACATAACGCGTGGTTTATTTCAGACTTAGATCAAATATACACTAGATACACAGTTCGCTGTAAAAAGTGGCACCGATGCATCACATGAAAAAAAGTAAACAAAAAGATCACATATTCCAAATATATTAACACAAATTCCACCTTATTCCTGGAGCTTAAAGTAGCTTTTCACATAATATTGTCTAAAGTTCTGCGACGTTTTAGAAGCAACGGTCGGTGCGTGACTGAAGGCAAGAGTGCTTAAGCACTCTTTTTTGGTGCCATTTTCTAAGCGCTCATGTTGTATCTAGTGTATATTTGATCGAAGATTTCAGATGTAAAATTATGGATTTGGTATCATTATTTATGTTTTATGTTAATGTATTGTTATCACACATTAATGGTAAATGGCATATAATTATCTCGATTTTAATCTGCCATACGGAATTCCTTTTCTATTTCCGCTAAATCAAATGATTATAATTACCTGTAATACATTTTTCTTAAATTCTAAGCGTATTCTGTATCAACCTACAAAACTGTTGCTCCAATTTCAAATAACGTAGATGAAGGTGGAAGAAGTCATAGGTAACTAGAATTAATTTTAAGGCAGTAGTGGTGTTAATGGATCTAAATGCGATAGCGATACATAGCGAAATACAAACCTTGGCATGATTGCGTCGACCAGCTAGAGATCACAATAATTTCGTTCCGTTGTATTAAAACTGTAACCAAAGTGTAATAGCTCATATACGTCCCACTGCATGGCTCGGGCCTGCGAGAGTACGCCTGCCTTATTGGCTTGTAATTCTATACTGTATTTGAATAGAAATGTTCTTACATTCTAGTGCCAGTATATTAAAAAACGATAATTAATCTAATCCATTTTTCCTAGAGCACTCATTATGTCTACTCCACAGCACTTCTGTGCTCACAGCTCGCGGAAGACGTTTATAATTTCATAATATTAAAATGTTTCGCATTGATCGGCCCAACAATATCATGTGAACAAACGACAAAGGATCTAACTACAATGACATCGAGCCAAACATGCCTAGGTGACTACATCCATCTATCTCGAAATATCACATGTACCACTCAAAAATTTATGTAAAGTCTACCTTATATTTTGGTATTAAAGGTTGATAATTGACTGGATAGGTGAATGATTATAGACCATTTGGTGGTAAAAGTGGGTGTATTGTGTGCACGCAAAGTTCTATTGTAGTGAATAAAAGATGGTGAGGACGTGCATTGTTCTCTTTGTGGCGGGTGTCCGAGCACAATGCGAGATCACGTTTAGAGAATTTTTGGACAATTTCTGTGTGTTTTTGCAACGGGTTGCACCTTGATGGGCAGAGGCGAACTTGAAAGTTTACCGAGTGACGGAAAATTTAATTGGTAATACCATTGACTTATATTCTACCGATAGACGAGGCGCGTCATAGAAACTATTTGTCCCGTATTTGTCAAAAGCTCAGTAGCGACATCTAGTACGTTTACTTGAATATTACAAATTATGATCAAAGATTATTAGACAGACAAGACAGTTAATGTCAATAATAGCTTTGCCTAAGATACTGCGTAAGTATAAATACCGCCATAGCAATAATATATTTGTAATGTTTTTTTTATTTACGTGAATAATTCATGGAAATGATGTAAATGAAATTAAATACTCTTACAAGTGTACAAGTCTGTCAAGCCGTCAATCAGTGTACAATCAGTCTGACATTTATAATAATAACATTTTTGAATTTTTAACAAGCTGATAAACTTTTTTCGAGACTAATAGACAAAAGGAAAGGTACACCAGAAGTTTACAAAAATGACTACCGCATTTGGAATATCTGAAATCTTCGTATCGAAAATGAATTGAATAAATATAGGTATGTTCTCATGGTAGCCACTTATATCCATTCCAATAATTCTAGACAAATATTATAGAGATCTCCTTTTTTCGTAACCGACGCGGAAGAATATAAAACAATTTTAAATGATATTAGTCTTCAATAACAATGGGTTCGAATAGTCCATTAAGTAATTCATATTAAGAAATGGGGTCTAAATACTATCCACTGTTTCAAAACATACATACAACACACATATTTTGAGTTATTAATTAACAACATATGATTAAAATAAAATACTAAAATCAATTTGCAACTACATTCTTCCAGCATATTTGTATTTGTAATGTATTCGAATAGTTTATGCCTATTTGGTCCTCTGATATGAATGTCCCTTGAATAATCTATATCTTATATAGTTCGTCTCTCTCACTCGACGGGCAATTTTTATGCGCGGAAATGAGATATACGATTAAGGAGCTCACCTTGTATTTTAACGAGCTCTAAAATATATTTAATCCATTAATAAATAAAAGATCTGTATTGTCGGCATCATTCTTCAATATTATATCACCTACGTTGTATTCTTTAATTATATTGTAACTTCAGAAAATTTCGCTGTCGGTTTGACGGGGAAAATTCAAAATAAATTACTTATAAATATAAACAAAGAGGCGTATTATTGCGCGGCCGCCACGCGGCAGACTGATTCGTGTGCGGTGCATGCACCGCACTTGGGTGGGACACATTTGTTACAAAGAACGTCTTATCTAGTGTAACATTGATATCGATGGGTAATACATATGGTCTAAAAAACTTTTCTCGTGCGGGAAAATAAGAGCAGATCTTAATAGTTTGCAGTATTCCTATTAAAAATATTCTAAATATGCTATTTTTTATAATACAT
Source organism: Hyles vespertilio (assembly GCA_009982885.2). Lineage (NCBI taxonomy): Eukaryota > Metazoa > Arthropoda > Insecta > Lepidoptera > Sphingidae > Hyles > Hyles vespertilio. The sequence continues at coordinate 23,081,502 of CM042807.1, forward strand.
AAAGGGTATTGCCAAAGTTTTGAAGCATACCTAGAACTTTTACTGACCAACTGCGTCAACAGTGTTATTTTGTTTGCTTTTTTAAATTCATTGAAGTTACAACAACATTAAAGATAATTAAGCATTTGAATTAGCAGTGACGTTATTGAACTATCTTTACATAATTAATCAGAAATAAAAACTAAATAAGCAAACTCAACAGAGTATATTATGTACAAATATGATCCAAACCTCACAATACACTACGTGTCTACCGTCATGGTTATTTAGAAATACAAGAAACTTCGATTACACGACTCTCAGAAATGCAAATATTTGACCATACATTAATATTAGCAATAATTTACTACATCACATATTCACTACGCCTATCAATAGACATTTATTTTTGTAGAACATAATCGATACTAATATAATAAAGAGAAATTTTTCTTGAATTGAATAGGCTCTGAAACCAGTAGTTAGCTATTTGCTAAATTCTTCCACCTATCAGAATTCTACATCCTTGATGAATCTAGGAGATAGAATATTTTTAAAAAGTGTATATGCACCTCGGCATAGTCGTGATAGGCTGCTAGTATATTTAATAAAACAGGATAATCAATTACCACGCATTTAACAGTGAGAGAAAACATCGAGAGGTAACATAAAAATCTCAACAAGATTTTTTATGGAATATGAAGTCCGTCAACCTATACTAGGCTAGTAAGGAGGATTCAACTCTAAGCCCCATCAAAGCTTAAATTAAAGGAAATTCCCCTACTTTATACTGGACGAAAATAGTATGTTATAGCCTACAATATTTACATACATACGTGGATAAACACACGCCTTTTATTACGACCTAACAATGAATAGAAAAGTCCAATTTATCTTATATATCTATCCTTATAATATATATATTATATTCGTCTCCCAAGTACATCCCTGTACAAATTAGTACCAGTTGCAGGGTGGTATCTTGTCGAAACTACTTGTCATTTGACAATAAAGTTCTAGCGAAACGATCGCCGCGTCAATGGAGCTACGGACGCGAAACAAACTCACTGGACCAACTATCTCATTCATGTTACTATCTATTATTTCATTTATTCAATGGAGATTTAGGTGATGGTAAATTGAATTTTATTTTATTTTACTCATTGATGATAGTACTAAACTGTCGATATCAAAATTGTACTATAAAGGACTGTTAAAGAATTATCTTATAAGTAAGCAAAGGCCTTCTCGCGAATTGAGATAAATAGGGCTTTAGTCACACACACATTGTTTTTTTTTATATAAGGAATATCCTCTTGAGTCACACAATAACTTAGTGCGAATTCTTTTTCTTCTTAGTGTTAATTCATCTTCATGTTTGTATTGGTACACTTTTGACCCAACGTCGTGATCTTGTTGATTGCTGAGCAAGCAGCTTTGATATACGGATTAATATTAATTGTTTTTATTTAATTTTTAAGAAGACCAACACCATTAGCCATTTCATAACATGTTTAAAGAACAAAAAACCCAAAAAAAAATCCCCACTGTTAGCAAATTGACAATTCCATAACAGGTTCAAATAACCAACAGTCAAATAAAGGTTTCCACAGCTTTAGCAAAGAATTATCACGAAGTGTATAGTCGTAGGTCGGTGTCATTAAAATGCGTGCCAATGTTGATCCTGGCTTACAGGAGATGCAGTGACGGATGTGAGGGTGGGATAGGTAAAATTAATAATTAAACTAATAGCATTACGTCTACATTGGATATTTGATCGAAGGATTAATAATAACCAAAGCTACACAGTTAAATATCACCAATGTTATTTAACTTATCATGCTTATGAAAGATATCACGACAACCACCCGCCTCACCGACTGTCATGGAATTTGCAACATGTGTTATGGGCTCTACTTGCTCCCCAAATATGTGATACTTTATATATATTAGAAAGTGGTTAGGCCATATAGTCCACCAATGTGGTCAAGTGCGGGCTGGCGGACTTTACATATCATAGAAAACGCTATGGTATGCAGGTTTCCTCAGGATGTTTTCCTTCACCGTTTTAGTTCTATAACCACTCTCAATTGTATTCTCGATTGTAGAGGAGGCCTGTGCCCAGCAGTGGGACGTATGCATCACCGCATGGTGATACAGATAACTTTGATATTAAATAATATCACAAATCACAAACCATCATGTTAGTGTATTGTTAGCATATCAACAAAAGTATTTGAAAGATAAATATCCCGGATTAAGAGACGGCACCTGTAGGCGCAAGCAGCATATATAGATGGAAGTTATGAAGTTATTGATGTTAAGAATCGGAGGCCAAGTCACTGCGACACATTTTTATTATGAAATTGAAAGAAAGAAAGACGTTGCATTCTATCCATTGATTCAGGATCTTTGTCCTGCCTACAAACACGAGGAAGTACATACACTGTTTCTGTATTATGTGAATGTATTGTCAAGATGTGTGAAGTTATTTCGTTGTAATGAACATAGCTCGACACAATTAGCAGGAGTCGACGAGTGTTGTTTGTCGGCCCACAAAGGATTATTTTCGTCTGTAATACGCGTGCCATGTGCAACGCTTCAGGCTATCACTGATACTTCACTACAAGTCATGGACGGGAGCGATTTACTTGAAGTATTGGTTAAAGTAACAATAGAATACTTTTTCGAGAATAAAATCGGTTACAATAATTAACGAAAAATTGTTTTTAAGTTACCAAGGCAATATTATGATATAGACTTAACTAAGATGTATTTAATTGACGGTGTTGTGTTTGTTATGTTGTGGCTAAAACCTATATTTTGAGCGTTGTTTAACATTGGCCAATAGTTGAAAGATGAAAAAGATACGGATTATTTAATTTTTGGTATTTTTTGTCACCGCACAAATTCTGTCATAAAACTGCAGTCTTTAGACGATTTTGTGAGAAAGTGACACAATATCCTGTCAATTCACTGTAGTTTTAACTTGTTAAGAAAAGCTGTAGCACAAGCGTTACCACTTACATAATAATAAATCAATTATAGAGTATAAATCAGTTTCAAAAAAGCTATCTTACACCGCAAAATTCCACCACCCGCTCCGCTCATGATACTCGCTTTCCTCTCCTACTTTACCCCACACCCCAGTTTGTCCACTGGACAATGGTTTATACAGCAATTTGCATGCACAATAAACGATTGCCGCGCCATTGTTATATAACGCCATATGCTTAACTGTTCCACTAATTTCTTCTCGCGGCTATATTTTTATACCCTCTCAATTAAACACATGATTTTTTGTGGACAATGATGTACTTTTGCTGTTGTTCTGAGTAATTTGCTGAGCTGTTGCGGCTAAATGGTGTTGTGAATTGAGGTGATTCAAGAAAAAAGCAGAACGACGGAAAATTATTCACCGTCTTTTAGGTCACATAACATAACCATGTTCAGTCATGAAAATACCACTTTTCTAAAGGCTTTAATAAAATATATTTGATATCGTGTTGTCAGAGCGTGGATAAAAATAAGACAAAACCGTCAAAGTACATTGTTTGTTTCAATAAAAAAAAGTAGCAAAAGTCTGGTCGGTCCTGCCTAGTCCACTAACACGCTATACTCTCGCTTCCCAATCCAGCCACTACCACTCCCCTGATTTCGCCGGCGTCGAATGCAACCCGCAATACAGTTGTTTTTTTTTTTGTTGCCTTACTAGTTTTGCTTGTTGTCTGCAGTTGGTCTTATTCGGCAGCCTGGACACCTATGACAATTGTAGCACTGGTTTCGGCGGTGCGTTGTAGATAGGCCCTTACGTCAATCTAGAATGTCGCGTAGAAAGGGTAAGAGCTAATATCCCGTAAGGTGTTTCTGGAATCGTGACGGAATCCGATAAGGAAAGTCCTTCTCACATAACAGAAAAAAGACAAGGGGTTTAAAAAGTTAAAATAATTACTAAATCCTTAAGTAAGCTTGTTATAAACTTGATTTTTCCATTTTATTTTGCCATTAAACTTATTAGGTTTTAGACTTTTATAACAGCTAAGATTCCAAAGACGTTACAACCACAATTCCTAAGGAATTTCGCGGACCAGCTAACGTTAAAAATGACATGAAAGCTCGTGACCGCGGTCTCCGGATTTACTTTATAAATAACGCACAAATGAGGCCCAGCGACCGGCGGCTAATCCTGATTTACTGTGGTACCTGCGGCGCGCCCTATGTCCACCGGCCGGCATTAATATTAAGCAAGACAAAGCGGTTCCATGTTGTACAAGAGGATATTGATATTCTAAAAATAAAGAACAATGATAATGAAATGAAATTAGTCAAATCTTAATTTTAGAGAGTAGCAAATATCGTTGGAGTAAAGAAAATCCTGCCAAATAAGCAAATTCTTCTTTAAACAGGGTTTAAAAATACAGTGAAAGTCAATTTTCTCCCCATTAGATGGTTTGCTAACTGCGGCGCGGCCTTATGTCCACCAGTCGGCATTAATATTAAGCAAGCGAAGCGGTTCGATGTTGTATAAGAGAATATTGATATTCCAAAAATAAAAATCTTGATGATCAGTCAATTTATTTTAGGCGTCAGCAAATATCTGTGTTCATCAAACTTTCCTGAATCAATACTGCAATGACACTGAAAGACCATATTCCGATTCGAATAGTCAGTAAACAAATGGATATCTGATGACGAATGATCGCATAATCTAGCGTTCCAAAATAATCTAAAAGTTACTACTCTAACCACGAAAAAGCAACAGCAGCTATACTCCTAATTTACTTTAGTAGTTAAACTTTACTTTGGTTCAATTTAAATATTTGGATGACAAATAATTTTTCCCATCGTAGTTTCAAAAAGTCTTCCTATTTTAACACCTCCAATCCTATCTATCTTTCACCACTAGATTATATTTATTTGCACCACACTGTGCACTCCACTTAACAAGATTACAGCTCATGATATAGAATTAAATTTGAATGCTCGGCTAGGCAGACACGCCGGTTGTCGTCAAAGCGTTGGCCACATCCAAATGATACATGCGACAGGACGCAATTAATGTTGCCACATAAATAATATTGACACTGACTCAATGCGCATAACCGATGGCCTCGTGTGGACTGTCTTGGATGCATGCGAATGATTTGATCGTGATATAAACAAGTTATTGGGTAGCGTGGTTTTGTGATGTTATTGTGAGTTTTGTTTTTATTGCAATGAATGGCGAGACTAGCTAGCCGTTTGCCTGATGGTAAACGATACGACAGCTCATGAACAGTAGCAAAACCAAACAACACCTTGAATTACAAAGCAATGCTTGGCATTCCACTGCGCTCGCCATCCTGAGACATAAAATGTCAAGTTTCAATATGTCCAGTAGTTACTCTGGCTACAATTTCCTTCAATCCGAAACAAAATAGTGCATTTAAGCTGCTGTTTTGCGGGAGAAATAGAAATTGCGGTGGTACCCACCCAGGCGGCCTCTCACATATGAGAGACGTACCACCAGTATGAATAGAGGAAAATAATTACAGACTAAAAGTCAAAGCGAATGTAGCGTCTAGTTACAAAAAAATATCGAGAATGAGAATGCAAGTCGCTTGCCTGATGCTCCTTCTAAGTGTCACGCCTACAATATACTCGTATAGTAAAAGCAACATGATTGATATCATTTATTATTTTGATTTCATGTATTTTACTGCTCGTCACTGACTATTTTTTTAATTATAGTAATTGTTATTTTTGCAATTGAATTTTTTCATTGCATGTTTTTAATAATTTCAGTAAATTGTATAATATATTTTTTAATACTTTAAATTTTCCGTATATTATTTGTCACTTATTATCTTTCCTATTGTCGCAGTTTGGTATTGTATAGAATAATTATTTGATGTTTAATTTAGTAGTCATTATACCTTACGATTGAGACGAGATTAGTATTCCCACGGCAATTCGGTTTATTACGATGTTTTACTTCCCCATTAAAACCGTCAATTACTTAAAAACACACGTAATTCAGAAAAGTTTGAGGTGTCATGGGTCCCCACGACCTCAATTTTCAACAGTCCAGTCGCCCTTCAACCAGTACCTGAAATCCAACATTTAAAACACGATTTTTCTTTCAAATACCATGTAAAATCTATTCAGTTATACCGACAATCTTTTTCATACACACATTAAAAGAATACTCATATTCTTTCACTACTATACAAAATTTTGTTTAATCCTCTAACGCCTTCGTATCTTAAAGATCGTTTCGTCTTTCTCCATGATTCGCTTTCAATATCCTTGAGGTCGTCGGAGAACTTGAAACTAAGAATGCCCTTGCACTCCACAGTATTCATGGACAAATCATTTACTGTCCAAGCTGTCCGACTGTGGAACTCTCTACCAGCTGAGTTGCGACGGGCTGAAACACTGTCGTCATTTAAAAGAAAGGTCAAAGAACATTTCCTCTCACAACAAGAGTGTAGCTGAAATAATTTGTCCATTCTCTTCCTGGTATATTTTAGGATAGGTATATAATATGTTTATGTATATGTAAGTATTATAGGTATGTTTGTATATGTGTATGTATATGGATATTTATATATATTTTGTGTGTTTATGTTATATTTTTAGTTATTAATTGTAGATGATTATTATTTCTTTTACGCCTTAGACTGCCCTTTCTATCTCCTGTTAGTATATCCATCCCATGGTTGCCTGTAAGAGATTACCTAGTGTGATAAGGCCGCCACTTGTACTATTATTCTTATTGTATAATATCTTCATAGTATTTCTGTACAGTGCAAAAAAGAATTAAATAAATAAATAAATAAAATAAAATAAAAAATCGCGCATCCTTTCTGCATTTTATCTAAAGTGTCCGTGACGCTGGAAATTTGTTTCGCGAGTAAAGCGCAGTGCACACGAACCAACTAATCGCGGGGTAAAGGTGATACCCGAGGATTACTGCTATTACTCGCACCGATGTTGTGAAACTAGCACTATAGTGAACCTAATCTATCATGTAATTATTTAGAATTACGGTGGTATAAACTGGCTTTATGTGTGTCGTAATAAAATTATATCATTGGATATTTTGTGAACATTTTGAAAATGAGTTGCAAAGGACTGTAGTTTTGTTGTGTCTGTAATGGTGACAGACTTGCCCCTTTAACATTATTTTTTATTATGCTGTAGGAAGTGTTTACAAGTCTCCTCTAATAATTTCCACAGTGACCTATTGGAAAAAGCCTGCATTTTTTTCTTCTAGCAGCATTTTGTCGTATAACCACCTTGTAGGTGGACGTCGGCCGCTGCGATGCCGAACATATTGTGATGACACCCGGTAAAATGTTTATGCATATGCACCTACGTCAGTTTCCTAGAAAAGGTAGGCAGAGGTGCTACTAGGAGAAGTAGTTCCTTATTATTAAAATTAAATTACTAATAAGTCAAATCGCCAACACAACTTTCAATAAACTATCTATTAATCACATACAGTTCATGTCTTGAATTCGGGTTAAGTACTGGTGCATAGATTAGTCAGCATTAGTAATTTTGTAGCAACAGTAGACTTAAAGTAAATTGTAATAAACCTAATAAACAAGAATTAGTTATAAAATGTAATAGTAGTTATCGAAAGTTATTAAGTAACAGAGTATAAGGCAAAGTTCGATACCAGATGAGGCAATACCTGTAATGACCGCCATTTCTAAAAGAGCTTAGTTCAGATGGCGCTGCTGGTAGTAAATCTATGCCAAATATTAAAAAAAATAGATAGTGTATTAAGATGTAAATGCTTATTTAAATGTAGTATAATTTCAGTTGGAAAAACTATAGAAGTGACAAAAGGCAGGCGGCCACAATGGCGGCACAAATAAATGTCATATTGATGAGATACATTTTGTAAAACCGCCTTTAGTATAAATATTTGAAAAATAAATGTGGTGGATTAGTAAAACAGGACTTTTATAAAGAAAGAGTCTAAAATCGAAATTATGATATCACCTCGCAACGCCAGATCAATGCGCGTAGCGGGACTATTATTTCAACCATGAATTCCGCTGCTGTTGGGATTGAGTTGTAAAATCTTCAGAATCCTTCAAGCCTTCATCATGTACCTGAAATTCTCCATCTAGACCAGTGTGAACGGCCCACAATCCATCGAAGCGTGCACAAATCAAGCCGGCGCACGTCCTGAAATTATTATTGATTACGCATTGTGCCGATGGGGGGCGTATAACTCAGGATTTCTCGCTGTTTGGACACCAGCGAAGGCGTGAAGCTGTCGTGGTGATTGTCGCAATTTGTAAGGCGCAGTTTGACAATGTGCCGTATTGTTTAAGTTGATGCGGATTTATCGTGCGCTGAACATCTAGTTAGTAAACGAGAATTAATTAAATGGTAAGGGATTCCTTCGGTTCTTGGTTGGAGTCTTTTACTGTCTTATTCTTCTATTGATCCACGAGTGTTCAGTGATCGACGTGTGTTCAAGAATTTCTGTTGTTTAGACTTCAAAGTTTGATTAGAATTATGGGTTGTTTAGGAATAGTCTTGTGCCCGAAGACAAATTGCACCTCTTCTAGTAACTAATAGTTGATAATTATAATAAATCATCATGGGTGGGTTTTTTTTGTCAAAATCTTGCTGACTGAACGAAACGTGAGGAGTTTACTTCAGGAAGGTTCTGTGTAAGACATTGCTTCCACCTCGTTCAATGTAAGTTCTAGACAAGATTTCAGTATGTCTTTACCATCTCAAAGTTATTCCGAAGATCATTCGCCACAACAAAAGTTTTTCAAAGAAGAGGCTCCATTGCAGTACAAAGCCATTATTCCAGATGAGTATGATTGTATCCTATGGCACGGGATATCTTATGCCTTTCGCCACTTTGCCTGGACGGCAATTTTAAACAGTTCAGTCCATATCTAACCAGAAACCTCAAACATATTAACAGTGCTTCTTCTCAAAAGTAACATGTTTTTTTTTTATTGCATTGAATAGCGAGACGAGTATGCCGTTCGCCTGATGGTAAGCGATGCGACCGCTCATGAACAGTAGCAAAACCAAACAACACCTTGATTTACAAAGCAATACTTGGCATTCCACTGCACTCGTCATCCTGAGACATAAGATGTTAAGTCTCAATATGTCCAGTAGTTACTCTGGCTACAATGTCCTCCAATCCGGAACACAACAGTGCATTTGAACTGCTGTTTGACGGGAGAAATAGACATTGCGATGGTACCCATCCAGGCAGCCTCTCACATATAAGAGACCTACCAACATTACTAAAATCTATTCTATTATATCGCGAATATTTTTCTTACAAATATTGTGCCACATTTTTCAGAAAATCACGAATCTTTTCTTAGTTTTATCTAAAGTATCCGCTAGTAATTTACTGTCAGGTGCAGTGCAGTGACTATACCAAGCCAGATAAAAAAGGAACTCAAAGACAGGAACTATCCCTTCAAAAGATATAGCTAAATTATGTACCCTATACTACATTAGCCATCCACGCGAGCCTGCAACCCACAAAAATTACACGGAGTCAAACAATCATTGTGATTCACCAGTTTCCCATTATGAATAAACATCTTATGTAAACATGCATTTGAAATTCAACTATTTTGTACTTAAAATACAATGTGGCTCACGTTGGACGGATATATAATGCAGCTAATTATGCTCTATGGTAATTTTATGACTATGAGGGGTGTATAAATTGTTTTTATGGGAAATTGAATGGGATTATGCTAGTGACGGTGTTACGGATTATGACAAGAACTGTGTCACGTCAGGATTTAAATATTTTTTTAAGTGACATAATTTTTCAGATTATTAGTTGTGGTTTTGGTATTGTAACAAGGATTATTTCTGAAAAGCATTTTGACATGATAGTAAAAATTAAATTATACAAACTTGGTGTTACCATTTAACAAAACATTTTTTAATTTCAATAAATGGCGGGACATGCAAACCATTCGCATGATGGTAACTAACACGACCGCTCACGTACAGTAGCAAAACCAAACAACCCTTTAAATAACAAAGCAATGCTTGGAATTCCATTGCGGACGCCATCCTGAGAAATCAGATATTAAGTCCCAATATATTCAGTAGCTACTAGACCGAAATGTCTTTCGAACCCGAACACAAAAGTGCATTTACACAGCTGTTTTGCTTGAGAAACAACACCTTGAATTACAAATCTTTTCATGGGCTTTAAGATAGATGGGTCAATGCCTAGATATCGGTTTTACAATAATTAAAAACGCACAAAATCATGAGAATTAGATACGCTTGTGGATCTAGCACCTAACATAAACATAAACTCACGCCATTTCGCGGAAATATGCTACCAAGACTCATTTCGATGTGATAGGTGGCGAACCTATCGCCATATTGGGCACAATTTCTGACTCTGGGCTTTTTTTTTGCTCGATACGGCATTCCAACCCGAGACCTCAGTAAGGCAGTCCTTAGATTACGCCAAATCACATGCAGAAATAATAACATGTTCTCTATAAACTTTAAATATAACACCAAATGAGTTCGTGTGAACTCCATACCAACACATTCCCGTAGTACGGAGTGCGCGGTATGGGCGGGCGACCCAGCGTGAGTGTCACGCCTAGTGCCTCGGTCTCGTGAGACAGCGGGGTCGATATTTAATATTTACAATTATATATTTAATGTTTCTTTTATTTTTATTTTAAAGCGATGGGATTTATTTTAATTTTAAAGTAATAAAAAAAAACAAGAAGAAGAGGTATAACCTCTTATACTAAATAATAATATTATAGCAATAAAAATATTGCTATATTATATTTGTTTCTATTTTATATTTGTTTTCTTTTCTTTATTCTTTGTTACATAGTGTTATAATAAAGAGTTTATTTTTACTTTTAAATTGGGTTGATATATGGTAATTTCAGAGGAGATTTTTTAAAGGTAAAGATATATTTATTTTAGTAATATGGGTAAAATATGAATAAAAGCCAGTTGAAAATAAAAAAAACATTACCTCCATATTTAACCAAAAGGTTGTATGCAAACTTACATTATAAAGTAAATTAACCATTGATTAAAGTATAATACTAAATTTTAAATGTTCATGGATCAATGATATGTACAAGAATAGAAAAAATATATAGAATATATAATAATAAAATAAATACTTGTATTATACTTAATTGTTAACGTATTTTTCACTAAATGTGTCTTTTATTTCAGTATTTCTCTAGCTCAATTTCAATTGAGATATTTTTTAATTTTAATTAAGCAAAACATTTCAAGTGGGAATTTTAATACTTCCCTTTTTTCTGTACACTTGTTAAGGTGTGAGAATTGTTTAATTTCAAAACCTACACCATTACATTCCCGTACTAGTGAAGCATGGGCGGAGGTCTCAGCATGAATGTCACGCCTAGCGCCTGCTTCTCATGAGGCGGTGGCGTCCTGCTGCCGGGGCGGGGGAAGGGCGCTAATTTTGCAACATTTACTTTAAAATATTTAATATTGCTTTGTGTAATTGAAGTTTCTTTGGCAATTTTATTGGAGCGTTTTTTAAACGTTGTGTATATTTTTTATGAAATTGTAGACCAAGCAATGATAACGATTGGTTTAGTATGAGAAATAGGTAATTTGTGTAATTTTATAACATTAGGCTGCATTTTACTCTAATGTATATTTTTTTCTATATTTTTTATGATCGGTGAATAAGGCCACCCGGACCTTAAAGACTCACAATAATAAGCACAGCCACTAATTTGCCTGATATGAATCCACAAAGTACATTTTACATACTAAGATAGAGACGTCACTCAATCAATTCAAGGCGCCCTCTGGTGTTAAGTAAGAAAAACAATCCAGTAATATATCTATACTTACTTTCATTCCCTTTATATACGAAATGAAAAGATTTAGGGAGGTTTGGACCTGAATAAGATCTAACAGAATCGATTTGAATTTTGTCTATTTGAAACAAATTATTCTGTATAGAAATGTGAACATTACAATTCTCATTTCCGCATGTGTATGCATTTTAATAAATTTAATAATTGTTTTAAAATTAACTAATCAGCAAATAAGCTAATCAATGCTGTTAAAAGTAATTTAGGGCCAATAATATCCGCGTAAAATACAATCTACGTAAAATGGAGAAACCCGTACAAACCAACGATTTTTTCGCCCTCTGGTGTTAAGTTAGTAAAAACGATGATTATAATTCGTCGTTGTTTGTTCTAAGTTAAACCACTGTGTATGAATCACATAAATCTAAAAAGTAACAATGTTTTTATTAGAAATCAAATTTTTAAAAAAATCCTTAAACTAGGTCACTCGAATTTCCGGCTCACAAAAATAAGTACCTACAGTAGACAAGAAAATAAAAAAAAAAACATAAATCGTAAAATGTAAATTTTCAAACCCTTTACTACCGTCATTCATAAATGTATTAAATTAACAATTTCCAACAATAAATTAAGTTTAAATACATTTTAAATGGTGTAACAAACGCCGTCACCCGACTTTACTCGCGGGGGGTCCACACCGCGAGACTATGGGCCGGACCATCACGCTGCGAAGATTGTGGGTCGGCAGGAGCAAACCTGAACTATGAGAAAAATGGGCGTGAGTAAGAATTTTTAAAAGTATTCCTTTAATTTAACTTTTTCGTAATTATTTTATAGGTGTGGTGGGAACTTGTAAGGAATTTTAAGTATTTGTATGGGATTGTGTTATTTGTTATTTGATTTTAAGAATGTAAGAAGTTAAAGAATTTGATTAATCGAGAAGAAATAGTTATTGTTAAATGAAATTGGTGTACAATTCTATCGGCACACGCTTACCTAAAGCACCGTCGCTAATCGTTCGGATAATATATTTCGTTTTTTGTAGAAGTAAGTAATTTTTAACAACTACTGCGCAAGTTTTATTTTATTGCAAGGGTTCAGCAAATGAGCAAATGACCTACCTGATAATTATCACTGTCTTTAAACATTAACAATACACTGACCGTAGTTGTTCCCAGACTTTCAAAATTAAAGGGAAAAGAAATAAGGGGTGGGTGGAGGATTATTAAAAAATGTGTGTCAATAAAACAAAGGGAGTTAAGAAAAATCGGACACGAAACGATTTAAAAGTATTAGAGGCTAAGAAGTATAGATTTGATATAAAGAAAGATAATATATTGTTGTATAAGCTGGCGTATAAAATAATTTGATAAAAATCCTTTAAGTTCCTATACGATTATTCATTTCAAATACAAACAAAGTCGCCAAGAAACCCAGTCCTATCCGCACTATCTAAGCACTCTAACCAAACCGCTAACAAAAGGTATAAAATTGATCAGCATTCTCCAAAAAGATACCAACTTCAGGTGTCAAAATTTTTACAAAAAAAAAAACAAAAATTCATATAAAACCCATTCATACGGAGATCCGTCAACGTATCAAATCTTTTTGTCGACGACAAAAGAAAAAAAAAGAAAAAAATCAACAAAAGGGTGTGCGTGCAACCTGGAATCCAATACGGGGATACAATGGCGGTTGTTATTTTAGGTTTAATTTGGTGTGGGACCAAATTACGCATTCATTGTTGGCATCGATATTGCTTGGGGAGCATTTCTTGCAAACTTTAGAAAGTGTAAACACTAAACATTAAAGTATAATTCTTGGTAGAAAGCAATTTTGTAACATTTAAGGTGTAGATGCTGTGTGTTATCATTAAAACCATAATAATAATATAATCGGTTTTTACGAATAAATTACTAATCATATTGTTATCTGCTACTTGATAGGACAAAATTATAGAGCTAATTAATACTTTTTTAAATTATAAGTTGATACTTAGAAAGCACATGATAGATAAGTAACATCTTGTTCTACTTAAAGTATGAGCAATAATTTTGTATATACATACACAAACTCACGCCCTTTTCCCAGAAGGAGTAGGCAGAGGTGCTATTAAAACAACCACGTGTACGGAACACACGATATGACAGGGGGCGCGCCTATCGTCATATCGGGTACAAATTACTATCTCTGGGCTTTTAATGAATAGAAAAATCCAATATCACTTTTTCCGACCCGGGAGTCGAATCTGTAACTTCAGCGTTGTAGTCGTACAAGTACAACTAAACCACCAAGGGAGCAATAACTTATATCTCAAGCAAATTATGAACTGGTAACTCCAAAACTTATTACTCACTTTAGATATGCCTAAATTGTTGTTGCTTTTTGATTGGCTTTTGTAATACGGATGTTTGGAAGTAAAGTGTGTTGACTTGTAAAGTTAGCTATCATTTACTTGAAGGTTAAGAGTATATTACCCTAGGATACTCCGAAATACTTTACAGCTAACAAAAGCACTGGTTAGTTAATTTTATAAACGGCATATAGTGATTCTGTTCATACATACATATAAAAACTCACGCCTTTTTCCAGAAGGGATTATCGCCTTATATGTTCCATCCCACGATGTGATAGGGGGTGAGCCTATAGCCCTTAGGGTCTAAATTCCTGACTGAATGAATAGAAAAATCCAATATCGCTTTGCCCGACCCGAGATTTGAAACCGCGACCTCATCTTTATAATCATACTTTTGATACATGCTTTTGTTTATATAACAAATGACTTATAGTTTATCAATACATCGAATTTACCCCAATTCTTATACGTTATTTACGCTTACCGGCAAATTATAATTTCATATTTTAGGAAGTGTTACAGCACGAAAGCGACAATTATTCGCGTTCACAGAAACGTATTGGACTCGCGTCACAAACAACATGGCTGCCAGTGACAAGCCGCATTGTTCAAACAGAAAACGACACAATCTTTTTACCTTTTCTTTTATCTTTTGTGTGGCACACAATGGCGGCACGAAGGCCCGTGTCATTTTACTTACCTCTGTTTTTAGAATTTGTTTTTGATTCTAACACTTTTATCTGAGATGTTGCGATGTCATTATTGTCCCGTTATTGTGTATTGTTGGGTTATAGCTAAGCACAGTATGGGAGAATAAATCGCTCCTGAAATTGTTACCTAAATCTGCGTAAGAAATAAGAATTAGAAGAAATCTTGGTAGGCAAAGCTTTTGGATGTAGTTATCGATTTTGGAGTAATATATTTATAACATTTTTTTTTCAACATTATAGGCAAATGGGTTGTTCTTTAAAATTTTGATAGTTGAGGTGTCCAATTATCTCACATCATTTAAGTTTGTGAGTCAAAAGTTCAAGGTTGAATGTGGAAATATATTTCATACCATCGCCACCTCTATAGTTAGTTGCTTGCTTTTTGTTAGCGGGTTACGTTGCAACACAACATAGTAATGTATAGCAGTCTTTAAGCACTTGTTATATATACATTTAAGAATTCGGTTAATTTTGAATATAGGTATATATTATTTTCTTTCTCTCTCTTCAGCCACAAGAAGTCTTCTGCTGACCATAGCCAAGCCCAAGGATCATAAGGTTGTAGGAAGTAGCTGGATGCACAAAATAAAAGTATCAGAAACTTCAAGTGTTTGAGGTCGCATAACAAAACCCCAATAAAACGATTGATTTAATTTTGACGAGATGAAACAAACCTAAGTTCCAAAATTAACTACTCTTTCAAAGTTGTTTTCTTCAAACAGAATCCTTTACTATAGTCACGAAGACTAGATTAGGAGTTATCTTTTACGTACGGTTATTATAACTATGGCAGTTAACATTGCAGGCTAAGCATGGGAACAGTGCATACAGGGATTAACGAATAATCTAAAGCTAGGTTAGCAGCATCTTTTAAATGTCATTCGCCTGATGGCAACCGACTCGACCGCTCATGAACAGTAGCAAATCCGAACAACACCTTCAATTACAAAGCAATGTTTGGCATTCCACTGCGCTCGCCGTCCTGAGTCATAAGATGTTAAGTCTCAATATGTCCAGTAGTTACTCTGGCTACAATATCTCTCTTTGCAATAATCCGTGTAATAGACCAGGTGTCTCATTGTATTCGAGCTTCCGCCATTACAAATCCCAATATAATAACTAATATGTTCGCAAGCAGTACTACACAAAATGTTTGCGTTTCATATGGATAAGTACCGGTCAATGTCAAGATGTCTGAGGGCTAGATCTCGTTCTATGTTACACGAAGATTGTGCATAAGCGGCCAGCTCCGGACTATTATCAACGGTAACAATGGCATCACACATTATCCATTCATATCTTGAGTATAGACTCCATGGTTTTGGAATTTGATGGGATATGTACGAAATTGAGCGTGAAGTTTTCTGTAAATGGCTAACATTGTTATTCTAGTAGAATTTGCGTAACTTTCAAGAGTAACTTACAGCATACTTTTGCCTAAGCTTATGATCATCTAAGTATGATCAATATAAAAATGCATTCTGTACCTTAATGATATGATAAATGAAATGATATCTGTTAATAAAAAACAGCAACCCATACATCATAGTTTTTTTACCCCGTGTGATTTTACTTTTCTAATTCTATAATTCCTGTCAATGAAAATTTTGTCTCGCACTACTAATACTTATTTCAAGAACTACCTAAAATTCTTCTTATTTAACTCTACCACTTCCAAAATCCCCAGCTGATTGAAGAAGACATCCAAACCAGGACTGTCCCATCAAAACCAGCACTCATAGCCACACCACAAATAATACGCGACGGTTCCCGATCCTCCCGAGGACGGCCGAACAAAGAATCCGTCATAATAGCTGAAAGTTCGGCATAAAGCATGGCAACCCGTCATTTTACGTATTGGCTATTTTATGACAATACATACCACCATTGTACGTATGTTGGGAAGTATTGTGAGCGTTTGCGAAACTGGAATTGTCTCAGCTAACACGAGAGCCGCAGGCTAGTAATTTTAACACATGCCGTGTAAGGAGAGAATTGTCTGGGTCTTTGTGAATTAAAGGCTTCGTGCATTTATCGACAATGGTACAATCGATTGAGAGAGTTTCATATACAGGGTATATCAAGACTGCTACCGAAAACGAAGCCGGGTGGTAGTCTAAGCGACTTCAGACACAATGCAACAGAAAAAGTTGCAAAAAAAAGCGACAATTTTTTTTTGTTATTTTTTTCCTTTGGCCATATTTGGGTGGTAAATACATTTTTTCCTAAAATCATAGTGTATACCCTTTTACTTATAAATACTCTAAGGTATAAAAGAGTTTAAATTATTATTTTAGCAAAAACTATGGATTTACCACCCAAAAATGACGATATTTAAAAAATCATAAAAAATAATTGTCGCGTTTCTATGCGAAATTTTTAATTGCATTGTGTTTGTAGCCACTAAAACTACCACCCGGCTTCGTTTTCGGTAGCAGTCTTGAGATACCCGGTAGATGGTTGAATACAAACTATTGGAAGAGTTTTATATAGATATATATCTTAAATAATAAAAAACTTGAAACCATAAAGTAACTAAGCAGAACCAATATGATACATACATACATAAACTCACGTCCCTTTTCCAGAAGGGTAGGCAGAGGTGCATCCAGGACACCCATGCCGCCTTTTATATTGCGTCCCACGATGTGATGATGAGCGTATCACGATAGCGGGTACAAATTCCTGATTCCAAGCTGATAATAATGAATAGAAAACTCCAATATCACCAGGCTATGACCAATGTCAAATGACAATAACCCAAGGCTAATGCTTAATTTACAGTTGACAGCCTCAATTATGCAGGATCGAAATATAATTACATTAAAAGTAAATATCACTAAGTTCAACTATGAAATCCAAATAATAAATACATTTCCTTCAGTAACACCACGACTATTGTAAGTCAACCAAGAATCATTCTTGCTACGTGCCTTCCGAACTGTTCTCAAACAATGCGTACCACTGCGAGCATTGTTTACCGCTTTGCCGGCATTCGTGGCCGTGTTTGATTTGTCGGTCACCGTCGCCTACTTGACCGTCGCATTCTTTACAAAGAAATTCTACGTGTGTTTGTTCCGATGTCTTTCGGCTCCTGTGCGTTTGTGAATGGCTTCTGGACAAATATAGAGATTATGAAGGATTTTGGGAGTGTATTTTTATACGAAAACGGTAAAAAGGGGAATTGGTTTGTGGGTGTATTTGTCTGCTTCCTAGTAATTGTGTAGTGGATAGTTAGTCATTCGATGCGTACACATTTTGATTTCGTACGATTTTTCACCAAACCAAGATAGGATATTTTAAAAATAATTTTTGTTTCTTGAAAAATAAATCGATTAGGATTTTGTTCATGGCAGAGTTAAATAATATACTTTTTAGATTACGATCTGATCTAGAGAGCTTGACTCAGTTGACAAAATAAAATACCAAATAATAAGCATGATAATGATTATTCTTTTGTGATGCTAGATTTAACAGGCCGTTTTCAACAGGTCGATGTGGAGATCCTTGGGGGAGGCCTATGTTCAGCAATAGACTTTCTATGGCTGAGATGATGATGATGCTGAATTTGAAATGTAGTCGCGTCGTAACTTACTATAAGTACCTCAAGCATTCAAAGAACGCACCAATCACAAACTTCATTTAACATACGCAATTTATCAATTAACCCAAATACTCAAACAAACATTCAATTTCCTTGTCTATAATCAAAATCTAAGGTCCGATCACGCACGTCATCCACTCGAGAAACGCCAAGAAAAAAGCTTTTCATATTAAAATACCAAACAAACAGCCACAGTAATTACGTACCGTGAATCCGAACAACCAATTCCGTGCTCGACAATTTATCTGACACTCCAAAACGACGGTTCAAATAACATATCTTTCATCACAAACCCTACAAAGATAAACTTTGCCTTCCAGAAAATACCAACTCCGTTGATCAGGTATGTAGAGTTGTATCCATCGATGTAAAGGTTAAAATTGTTAGTTATAATGCGAGTAGATTTTTTTCTCCTAACGTAAGACCATTAAAACGTAATGAGTGGACTAAGAAGTGTTCTTTTGTCCCCCACGTGCCAACATAAAGCCACTACCGTAAGTCCATAGCACAATAGTTAAAAATAATTGTCACAATTAAAAACTTGTATTTGACTTGTGTGATGGCACTTCAGTCGAGTTGATTTAACTGTTGTAATGAAATTTAATTTTGTTTCTAACGATGTTGCGTAGTTTTTGTGCCTTGTTGTTTTCTTGTTATTTAAATTAATTTGTTGAGTAAGTCTTGAGTATAAAGACGTTTACATTGTGTTATCGTGATGTCTTATAGGTATTAGGCGTTTAAGATATATTTTCATTATCTTTTTGTATACAGTGTAATAACATTACAGTATAATAACAGTAAGATAACTAGAAAAAATGATTTTTAATCAAGCAGATCATCCAGTGAACTATATAATTCAAATATTGACTTTACCAATAGTCTTATTATAAATTTCCCTCTTTTTAATACTGCATCCTCGAAAGCAGTACATACAGACGTAGTATTCGCCATATCATTTTACGTTATTAACAATAGTTCTGTCTATTAATCATATTATACTTCTTAATTTTTCTCGCTTACCTTCCATCCATCCATCCATCAGCCAAAGGAAGTCCACTGCTGAACATAGGCCTCCCCCAATGATTTCCACAGAGACCTGTTGGAGGCAGCCTGCATCCAGCGACGTCCCGCGACCTTTACCAGGTCGTCGGACCATCTTGTGGGTGGACGTCCTACGCTGCGCTTTCCGATACGCGGCCTCCATTCGAGCACTTTCCGACCCCATCGGCCATCAGATCTCCGCGCTATGTGCCCTGCCCATTGCCACTTCAACTTGCTAATCCGGTGGGCTATGTCGGTTATTTTAGTTCTCCTACGGATCTCCTCATTTCTGATTCGATCTCGTAGGGAAACCCCGAGCATAGCCCTCTCCATAGCTCGTTGAGTGACTTTGAGCTTCCTAATAAGGCCCATAGTGAGAGGCCACGTCTCGGTGCCGTAAGTCATCTGGCAATACACAACTATCGAAGACTTTCGATTTAAGGCACCGAGGTATTTTTGACGAGAAGACGTCGCGTAGTTTCCCGAACGCTGCCTAACCGAGTTGGATTCGACGATTGACCTCTCTCTCGAAGTTGGACCTGCCTAACCAGACCACGTTCTTTTTTTTTATTTTTTTATTTTTATTGCAGTGAATGGCGAGACGAGCATGCCGTTCGCCTGATGGTAAGCGATGCGACCGCTCATGAACAGTAGTAAAACCAAACAACACCTTGAATTACAAAGCAATGCTTGGCATTCAACTGCGCTCGCCATCCTGAGACATAAGATGTTAAGTCTCAATATGTCCAGTAATTACTCTGGCTACAATGTCCTTCAATCCGAAACACAACAGTGCATTTAAACTGCTGTTTGACGGGAGAAATAGACATTGCGGTGGTACCCACCCAGGCAGCTTCTCACATATGAGAGACCTACCACCAGTAAACCAGTAAACCACTTGTCCTAAATAGACATATACGTCAACAACTTCAAGAGTAATTTTTCTCGCTTACCCTAACAAAACCTAATAAAGCAGTCCGTCTATAAGTTGTACGTAGCAACGATCTTACAGGCACACTACCAAAGACTTCAAACGCAAAACCTCTCTTACCGAATCCAGAAACATCACGACCCATGACCGTTGTTAAAAGTCATGCTTAAATCAATAACAATGGATTGTCTCGTAAGAATGATCTTAAACATTGGATCAATAGCGGGCGCGGTACAAGGAACAGGTTTGACCGCGGCAGACACGCCGACGCCGTAAGGATTACCGATTGTTACCACATGACTAATGTTTTATAAAGCGATGGGTGATTGAGTTAAAATTTAGATGAAAGTTGGTTTGTATCTGCAGTATAGAAGACCGCTGTAGTCTATTAAAAGTTAAACGCAGATTGTTTAAAACAGGGCAATATGGAAATCTTAGAAAGGCTGTGATAGTAGACATCCCGTGATAAAAATATTTTACAGTAATATATTTTTATCTCGTTATGCGAGGTTTACAGGTTAGTCCATCGCGCTCCTCGATTGCAGATTCAGAGAGAGAGACGATACGATGTGATAGGAGGTGAGCCTATCGCCATACCGGGCACAGAGGTTTGATTCCGGGTTAATAATGAACTGAATAACCCACTATAATTTCGTCCCACCCGGGATTCTAACTTAAATCCTCAACTTTTTAAACATTCCATAGTACAACTACGCCATCGAGGCAGTCTCCATTTCCACAATAAATTGAAATAAAGACATCAGAAACTCCACACTGTCAGTTTACCGTAAGAGACCCTTCAAGAACGTTCAAAAGTAACATTCCCAAAGAAAATACAGGCGTAAATGAACCCGTTGGTAATCCACAAGGAAATGACTGAGTAGTTCAAGCTGTAGGACAAACAAACACCAGCGTCATCGAAGTTTCAATACATGAAATCAGCGGTGGTATAAACGAACGCTGCATTGTGAATGCGAGTGCGTTCGGAAGCCCTGCAGCCGCCATTGTGACTGCAATGTGCTGTGTCATTTTAATAAAATTTCTGAGCGTTATTTATCATCTTACCCTCCAATTTAGGGCTGCAGTACGAACAATCGCCTGCTAACGATTCCAGAAGTTTGTGTCTATTTCTTTGTTGTTTTTTGGGAATTTTGGAGGGATTTTAAAAAGATAAGCTAATTAAGTCAGTTTAGTGGTATTAAGATTTTGGTAATGGATTTCATTTTACCGTTTTAAAATATGAAGAGACAATATTGTTTTTTTTTATATTTGTGTGAGTTAAACCTTTTTAATCCAATAAAATATTTTATACTCAGATTACATTATAAAATTCACATAAGCCAGTGACAGTCGCGCGAGAATCACCATGACCCGTACTTTGAAAAATCATTATTAAAATAAACACAAAGAATGCATCCGAAAAGAACGCACTACAAAAATATGTAAAGGATTTTAAGATGAGGCCGTTCTTTAACAGGTGTACGAACCTCCATGTTGCCGCTTCGAAAACACTACAGCTGTCATTTCACTTTTTAAATTCCATTTTTAAATTATTCGAATTTAGAATTCATTTTCGAACGAAACGATTTGTGGATATGAGCCTTTTGATCCGCGCTGCGTTTGTAGGAACCGAGGCTTACTCAATGAACTTTTTTTGCTGTCTACTTAATATCATTTTGTTTTTATTTCCCTGCTACATATGTTTTTTCTACGGGTGCGAGCGGCGCATTCCGTTTGATTTAATACACGTTCCTATAATGCGGCGGTTGTGTGATACTATCTCAATAAAGTGGGTGTTTTCAGCCTTAATAGACGGCTTTATTTGTGTTGTTTTTTTACGGAGCTCTTTCGGTAATTAAAAGTGTTCGATACAACCTTTGCCTTTCATTTTTTAGGTCGAAATATTTCAGTTCTAACATTATTTGTATGGTATGCGGTTGTTTGTATTTCATTCTATTATGTATCGAATAAGTTTACATAGAAGTGAAATAAAGTGCTCTCAGCTCAATAACTTAAATAATTGTACCCAATCTACTATATTAAATGAAAGCTACAAGATTTAAATTATTACTTTCGGATAATAATCTTTAATAACAGACAGTTGTACAATACTGAGCTGCTCCAAAAGAATTATTATAGATAATGCATAGAAGTAAACAATATCATAGAGAAAAGCCGGCAGGAAATAAACAATTATATCGCAAAGGAGCCGCTTGCAATTGTCAAAAAACGGAAGCATCATATCATATCCCAGATTTATGATCCTCAACAAAATACCCTACTTACATGCGCATGAGTTAATTTGCGCAAAAGACCCAATATCAATTCTACTGCGCCGCCATCTTGAAAAAAACACATTGTCTATAGTCTAATAATTCGTATCCATAGATATTTTTTGCGAAAACAAGCAATATTGGGGTAAAATGATTCACATATTACTTCTGTGTCATTAAGCTCCGTTCACATGCGCTGGTCGATCGCGGCGCGTTTACCGCCGCCCCATTAAACCGTGTCCAATTGTAAGTTTGCACAACAAACTATCTTTACTCAAAATGACGGGTTTTTATGCAGTTTTTAACGCGTTTATACCCTTTGTTGTCGGATAATGTCGTACGCTTTGTTTGTTGCCTGTTGGTGTGGAAATTTGATTAGTTTTGTGCAGATGTATCGGGTGTATTGTGTGTTTACAATAAATCAATGAAATCTATTGTAGACGATTATTAATGTTGATTTACTTCATTTAGTACGTTTGTTGCTTTAGTAATGGTGAGTGTTGAATTGTGTGTAATGAGTTTGGTAATAGATTAAAACATCTGCAAATAGCCAATTTGTTAGATAAATGTAATGTAGCAATAAGTAATTTTTAAAGTTCTAAATTAATTACGCCTCATTTGTCTAATAGGGATATAAGTCTCAACTCTCAAGCATTCATTATCATTTTCAGCCACAGGAGGTCCTTTGCTGGGTTTAGACTTCTTTCGTGTTTTTACACACTGACTTTCTTGATGCGCTCTCTACCCGACCACTTCTTGTGAACAATATTACTTTGAGTGTCTCCTTGTGGTTGGACTTCCGACTTTGCGCTTGCCTGTACCTATCGGGCATATGTTATTGATAAAAAACATGTTAGTATTCGCTGTACATATTAACATTAGGCAGAAAGATAGTCTTGAAATCAATCTTACCTTGATTATAAATATATTATGACACCTATGCCGTATTAGCATTAGAAAGGGCGAATCTAAATATTTCATACCATATTTATAAAATTACAGTTTCCATACTTCTAATCTATAACATTAAGCTTTCAAAACAAGTCTTAGAAAGCCACAATTAAAAACAAACTAACACGGTACCCAACAAAACCCCTCCACTATCCAGCGTTTAACACGGCTAACAACAAAAGGATATTTTTGAAAAGCAGATATTCATATTATGAATCGGTCCGATTACCGGATACGATGGCGACATGATAAAAAACCCTTTTTTCGAGTGTTAATACCGTGACAAATGTTGAATTTATGCGAGCGCGCCGCCCGCTGCGACGCCTTGAGACCTACGCATACCGACACATAGAAGAAATTGTGCAAATGAATCATAAACTGTTTATGTTTATACGGTTTTGAGTACTGGTTTGTTGCTGTGTTGGGTGGTGTGAATTTTTTTATTTAAACTTTATTTGATAATATTAAAACGCGCTTAAGCTGAATTTTTGCAGTTTTCTATTCTTTAGGTGAATGAGATAGGCCAGGATAGAGCAAAGTTGGAATTTAGCTTCTTTGTGATTCCACACATATTAATTAAATACATACATACATACATAAACTCACGCCTTTTTCCCAAAAGGGGTAGGCAGAGGTGCCAGGACACCCACATTTCGCCTTGTATGTTCCGTCCCAGGATGTGATAGGTGGCGAGCCTATCGCCATATCGGGCACATATTCCCGACCCCAGATTCAGGAATATGTGTGTTTTAGTGCAGCCGCTGATTTTAATCATCAATCTGCATGCGCCCTAACCTTGTAAAAACGCGTAACGTATCTTGTATAATGATGCGGTCAGTAACTTGCTCACGGTGGGGCCTATAGCCTTATCATACAGGTAATTCTGGGCAAGTAGCTTAGCCAGTGCTGTAGGCCAGTGACAATAAAGTTACATCAAAAGCGGTGAAAATTTATACGCGTTTTGGAAGTAGATGCAACGGTTTATTAATGTGTTAAGATTATGATTTTGTGTATGCATGTAAAAATAGAGTTACTGAAATGATAGTGTTTTTTTTTAAATATTTTAGGAGGCAACCGATTCAGATTCCTGATTGACATTGAGATGCGTTGCCGATCTTTAAGATGGGGATATGTGTTATTTAAAAGTTGATGATTTTCATTTATTTTCAATTTATGACAATAGTTTACAAAATAAATGAAAACATACCTGACCGCGAACCAGGAAGTTATATGCAATTCCTAATATATCCTCTGTCGTTATCTTGCCATGTAAATAATATGTGCGAGTAATTTCTTATACTAGTGGTCGCCTAACGGTCGAAATTCGACCAAATCAAGAAGAGAAAAAGTTTTTATCTGTATGATGATGTTGTTATTCTGATAATTCGTGCACATTTAAATGTACGTATCTCTCAAAATCACTTATATCCCTTGAAGTATATGCAATTACTAAAATCGTAAACTACAATAATTGCTTTGAACCAGCAATAGTAAATTATATATTTTTTTTGTACCTGAATGTTGTTATTGCAGATTGCTGCTACAAAACTTTCTTTATGCATATAATGATAGTCCGTGTACATTTAAATGTATCTTACTGCTACACAATTTGTATAAGCGCTCAGTATTTCACGTAGTATTCATCAAATAAATATTTTCTGTTTGACATTCAACAAAACCACAAACCACAATAAACATTTTTTTCTGATTGACATTCAACTATGTCTATAATAAACCAAAGAAACAATTTGACCAAAGAGTATGTATACGTGTACAAATTCTTGTGTATGCGTGTGTCAAATGCATGCTGGTTTATTTATTGATTTTATGTACTTTTTATGCATTATTATTAAAATCTTTTTTTATATATTCAATTTAATATTAGGACTAATATTAATATTATTGCCTCATTTAAAATTAATATTCTCTTTTAATATTAATATTATTACCTCATTAGGCAAATAAAACTTTTTATTGATATGTCAGAAGAACAAAATGAAAAAGAAAAGAAACAATTTGACACCAGAGTATGTATACTTGTGTATGGATGTGTGTGTGAAATGCATGGCAGTGTGTGTAATGTTTAATTTTTTTATTTAATGTACTTTATAAGCATTATTATTGAAAAATATTAGCATTCTCCACTTCTCCTACACATAAACTATAAGTGTGCCAAATTTTATGCTCCTGCGTCCGCGCAATTTTCGTAAAAAGGGATCCAAAGTTTTTGCATCACGTATTAATATATAGATTATTTCCTATATCATAAATCTGTTTAGTGGCTAATTCAGTAACACGCGTTTGAAAGCTGCTTATTTTTCAAATTATTCGTTACTTGAAATATTATGTATTGGGTTGCGTTTTAGCCCTCCAATTAAAGTTTTGGAATATATTTTTATTATCACTCTCCCACTTTAGATAGGCTTCTCACAAAAAATCCCATACTGAGCTGTTGAAAGCGACTTGTTGTAGTAAGCTAATTTCGTGTTTTGTCTGCTTTCATTAGAACAATATTGGCGTATATGAGCTTCAAACCATATACTCTATGTATTTCCGAGGTCTGGAGCCCCAGTTTGAAAGATTTTTTAATTTTAGATATATCAAAT
This sequence comes from Hyles vespertilio, assembly GCA_009982885.2. Taxonomy (NCBI): domain Eukaryota; kingdom Metazoa; phylum Arthropoda; class Insecta; order Lepidoptera; family Sphingidae; genus Hyles; species Hyles vespertilio. The sequence goes on from CM042807.1 coordinate 23,107,799, forward strand.
GACGACAAGAAATTGTCCCGCCCTCACTTCCGCCTCTGTGAATCCTGTAAGCCAGGATCAACAGGGGCACGCAATGTAATGACAGTGAGCATTGAATCTCAGCGTGTCTCCGGGAATGTCTAACTTGTCTTTAACCTGTAACGAAATCAATCAGAAAGTTAAATTAATAGGGTCAGTTGGAAATAAATTATTGTCCACTTCCTTCAGTGACAATTTAGAATGAGAAATATAGACTAGGAAATTGTGCCTTGTACAATAGCGATGGACTTATTTTGGGTTGAAAATAAGTTCAGAGAACTGTGAGCAATTACACTATTAGTAGTACTAGTAGTTCTAGTGGCACTTCTGATTAACTATCTCACAATACAGGTATTATAAATCCATAAGTACAATATTAAAAATCCTAACGTCAAATATTTTGCTCACTTGCCCAGTGTGAACGAGACGCTACGGGAGCATACTGTGTTATGACGTAACCACACGAAAACAGTAGCATTGTCCAGCTGCGCAGGCGACGGTAGATAACATCTTCATTAGATTATATTCTGTACGTGTATTTATTTATTTACTGTACACAATAAATATAACAGCTAATAGAGACAATGAAACCGCAAAGTACTAATGGCGGCCCTTAGGCAATCTCTACCAGACAACCATTTGGTAGATTTATAAGAAAGAGAAAGAAAGCAAGGCAGTGAATAATAAAGAGAAAAGAGCTCAAAAATAATACTATTTATACATCAATATATTTCTATTATTAAATACTAATATTATTATTAGATTACTTACTTATGGTCCGGATTGATGATTGATGTTGATGGCGGACTTTACATACCATAGATATTCTTGTAAATCGCTATTGTATGCAGGTTTCTTCACAAAGTTTTCCTTCACCGTTTTAGTGAATGGTGATTGACTATCAATACACCCTACTGACTATGTAAAAGATCCAAAATGTATCTAAATATGAATGAAAATAACAAAACTATATATGCACTCTTGCGAAATGAAGCGTTAATAAAAGCGAATATATTGCAAATTTAATTTAAAGGTAGCAATGTGTTGTCAACTAAAGAATTGTTTTTTAACAAAACCGCAGATTTAAGTCCCGCTGTGAAGAGAATTAAAGAGCTTAGGGTCTGGTATTATCTGAATATATTAAATTAGTTATGATACAAATACAGGTAGAACTTTATTACATTTGGACCTGGATCCACTGAAACCTTGGACCTTACTCCTATAAATCCTTTGAATTAAAATGCGTGAATGTGACGCATATAAATGTAGTATTGCCATCATCTATTTCATTATAGTTTTGAAAAAAAAAATCGGTTGAGCTTTTTTATTTGGTCTAAGATGTAGATTTTCCTGGTGTCTAATAGTAAATTCAACGGACTGTTTCACAGATAGCCCTGATATCACGTAACGATACAAGTTGTATGTGGTGGGTCCCAAAAACTCTTTCTTCAGCCAAGGGACGTCCACTGCTCAACATAGGCCTTCCTCATGGATCGCTATGATAGGCCTGTTGGAGATCGTCTGCATCCAGCGACTTCCTGCGACCTTCAGCAGAATTAGGGCGTGCTTCTAATTTTTGAGTGGGCGTCCGACACTTTGCTTGCTTGTACGTGGCCTCCACCAAAGAGCCTTTCAGCTTCGGACTCAGTTGTACGAACTATGTGCCCGGCTTACTGCCACCAGAAACGAGAGACTTTTTACTTTTCAACCTTGGTGCAAAACAAACAGCTGTGGATTACACAAACATTCACCTAGGTGCGGGAATCGAACCATGGCTCTCTTGTTTATTATCTTGTCCAACCGTACAGAGGCCGTCGTAATGGATATTCATTGCCAAGCTCTATTTTTATGTCGGCATAGTATGGATTTTTTATCATTACGACCAAGGCCTGGTATTTATACTGCAGTCAAAGCTACTATAAGTAATGGACTGTCCATATTATAGTATTCTACTTTTAATTTTCATTATTGGTACTCAAAATTATAACATTACAATTCATAGGATTTAATACTATGATTTGAGAAACAGAAAATTACCACAAGAATTACTCAACGATTCGGGTAAAACCACATGTCACATTCCAAGTATTTAGTCAATATGTTATGGTCATCGGTGCTAATTTAATTTATAGCGACCTTCTTTGTACCACACCGCCATATTTCAAACGTCTGCCCATTGGTTTTCATTAATAACCATTAATTAAAGCAGGTGTCCCTACGCCACTTTTAATTTTCTTATAATTTCATTAATATGCATTGTTCGGTATAATTTGATGGCTGATTGACTGTTTCAGAGCTACTTACAATTATAATAATTTATAAACGTTTCTCATACGGGATCTCATTTGTATTGATCGTTATTTATAGAATTTAATTTATCATTAGCTACCGAAATTCTGCTTTTTGTATTTATTTTCCCACAATTTCTTACCGCTAGGTGTGATAGAATGAATTCTAATTATAAATCATTCATTGTTGTTTTTTAAGATAAAGTATATTTTTCACACGGTCTAGATAATTTATATGACATTATCGTTAATCATATAGATCAGAGCATATTATATTTAGCTTGAAATAACGTTAACCTATGAAATGTTCAATGAAAATGCACGAAACAATAGGAGTCGCTGAGATTTCGAGAGCAATAGAATATGATAAATGGGTACAAATTAAGTTATTTATGTCAGAGCGAAGAGTTAAGACTATATTTTTCCCACGTTCTTACACTTTTTGTGAAGTATGGTAGAGGATGTTGATACTAAGAAAGACATATTCCATCAAGAGGAAGAATCACAAATGAAAAATTAAAAGGTATCAAATATAATACAAGAGTAAGCCAAGCAATGCTCTAGCAATAGCAATAGCAGTAGCATTAGCAATACTCTGGAGAACAAATATCATGATTATAAAATTGTTAATAATCAAACTTATAAAAAATATTAAAATATAGGTTCATTTGAAAAGGAAAGATTGTCATTTATCTATATAAAATATATTAAAATTTATCTAGCCTTTATTGAACGGAGTTTGGGCTTAAGTCTATCTCATTGACCTACTACGGATTAATTGAGTTCACATTTTAAAATTACTGTGGAGGACTCTCAAATATTGTTAAGAAATATGATATAAATATAGTTTAATCCTTCTAAAACAATGTATTATTGTCCATATCACACCGAAGGCATAAACAGCGAGACGCCATTATGCGCACTGTTTGCTCACAATGCCTTATTACAGATAAAATCTCGTTCAATTAACATTCCGAGATGACTTCCGGACACTGAATGTCATTGCGCTTTAGTGCGAGCGTGGGAAATTAGGACATGTGTTGCAGTATTGATATTTGAATTAAAATTAGATTGGTATATCAGCATTACGACATGAGAAATCGATTTCCAGATTAGTTTCGGTTATTTATTCCACCACAAACAAATTTAAGTAAGTAATCTGCGATGTAATACGAAGAACCGCTGCACTGTCTGTTTTGACTAAATAGTGGGATTGGCAAAAGCCCGTTAGGTTTTATTTATAACTTCTCTCATTTTTGTACCATCTATTGTAAAAAAACGGCAAATCACCACCAATTTCACAAGTATAGGTTGTGATGAGTAATGGCGAAGAATTGGTATTGAAAAATCTCGTGATATCCCCGGAACAAGATATGTAAATCAGTGGACTTCAAATAGTCAAAAGCATTACGTTCAAACATCATCGGTCTTTCAAACTTAAAATAAGTCCATATTTTAATAAATCTCAGGGCATACTTCTGACATTTCGGACTCATGTTTGTATTGATAGTCAATCACCGCGCACTATAACAGGTAAAGGAAAATATCTAGAGGAAACCTGTATACCAAGCTAATTTGTAAGAATTTCTATGTAAAATCCGACAACTCGCTCTAGGTCAGCATGATGTACTATGTGGCCTAACCCCTCTCAATCGTACTCTCCAATGTGGAGGAGGTCCATGCCGTACAGTGGGACGTATATGAGCTGCTACAGATACAGACTTTCATAAAAATATTTGACATGATGATATGCGTTCACGATTGATGTCCATACCGAGAACAGATACATATTGGTAGTCTCGGGGCGTTTGTGAACACTTTACAACGTCCGTGGATTTATACGTGTTTCACAACTTTATGGCTCGCTACTGTACACTCACTATAAAAACCAACGGCGCAGTGGAATGAAAATATGGTAGCGCAAGTCTGAACAGACAAATTAAAATTGGTGTAGCATTGGTGACACTTTGTATTTACTGTATTTTTTTTTTATTGTTAATATAATTTAGGTCTGCGAAATTTTAAAGCTAGAGACAGTAAGAGTAAATTACATATAAGATAATAGTGTATACCAACGTCTCTTTTACTACATTTTATTCAGTAACAATAACTAATTATTTTGTAACTGCTCTACTCATCGAAGATTAAGTAAAATATTTTTTTAACATTTAAGTAAAATGCATATGAAGACTAGTATCGTTTGCAGTGCTATCACTTTTCCCATGTCAGTATTATTCTATAGCACAATTATTGAGCTACTGTGTCGACATGCACTGTCGGCCAGGTGTCGGGCGCGACTCACTGCCAGTGATATATAGTGGACCAATTAAATTGGTGAAGTTCGCAGCCACTCCTAATGACGAGCTACCGGCCCGCGCCTCCGCGCTACTACGCACTTAGCAATCTCATAGACACGGCAATAAAAAAATTTACTGTCAGTACTACTTCTGATATAAACTTAAGAAATGACGGCAAATTATAATCATTGGCTGGTTAACTTGATACCAGATGGCGAAAAAATCATTTGGTTTTATGGTTTCTCCATCTTACGCATTTAATATTGGCCCCGAAATTCATTTCATTTCATTTCAAATAGAAATAAATACACATCTGCTGCTGTTAGATGTAATTAGATCCAAGCCTTCCTCAATACTTTCGTAGATATACGTAATTATAGATTTATGTCTGGATTGTCTTTCTTTCTTTACGCCAAAAGGCGCCTTGAATTGATTGAGTGACATCTCTATCTCAGTATGTATTACTTATACTAAGAAGAGGTGATAGAATATTTGCTTAATTAAGATATCTATGCCAACTTTGCAATCGTGTTTTTATATGCGGTAATACGTTAGCTAAAATTCTTTATATAGCAAGCAAGCCTAACAGTACAGTACAGTATAGTAGAAACCAGAAAGCATATTAATGTAATATTTTGCAGACAAGACGTGCTAAATTGCAAAAAAATATAACAATCAAATATTTTAGAATTAATTTGTAATCAGTGACATCTATCAACTATTCACGCAACTTCTTCTACATTTAACCATTGCCAGCTCTACTCATATCACCGTTAATATAACTACAAACCTTTCGGACACATTTATAGTGTCATAAACTGTTTTTAATTAAGGACACTTTGCCCTCTTACGGTTTACAGCCGCCTCACCAATTAGCAAGTATATATATATATATTTATATGGAGCATCATCGAGAGACCAAATTAGCGTTTTACTGTTCGACATAATAATGGTTTTGTCGCAAAATGTAATGTCCGTTTTGTAATCAATAATTGATATTGATCCGGTTCCGCGACGGAATATTGAGAAATAATGGTTTTTATATTTTAAGTAGCAGTGAATGAACTAGCGGTTATAAAAGCATTTAAATATCCGAAGTAAAATAAATAATGTACTATGTTTCTGTTTCCGAATCAGCCCATATGCTGCAGGGCACAGGTCTCCTCAATAGTCGAAAAACCGTTTGAGAGGGGTTAGGCCGTATACTGCACCTTGCTGGCTTAGTGCGGGTTGGCGGACTTTTACATACCATAGAAATTCTTCCAAATCGCTATGGTATGCAAATTTCCTCATGATGTTTTCCTCCACTGATATAGTGCGTGGTGATTGAATATCAATACACATATTCTGTATCAGCCCATATACGTTCCACTGCAGGGCTCGGGCCTCCTCTACAATCGAGAGAACGATTGAGAGTGTTTAGTAATACACATATGCCTCCGAATATTTGTTTGGCCTACAAATATTTGTTCTGGGTCTGGGCGTTCTGAGACTGAAAATATATTCCGAAATTAATACATAAATTCACGCCTTTTTCCCATAAGGGGTAGGCAGAGGTGTTACCATAACACCCATGTTTCGTCATGCGTGTTCCGTACCACGATATGATAGGAGGCAAGCCTATCACCATATCGAGCACAAATTCCTGACGCCAGCTGATAATGAATAGAAAAATCCAATATCCCTGCCTGATCCAAGATTCGAAGCCGAGACCTCAGCATTGGAACCGTACGGTTAACGGTAGTGCAACTAAGCCACCGAGGCAGTCATACAATACTAGTGTATGATATCCACGACTCAAGACTAGAATTCAAGGCTAAGCGTCAAACTGTCGAATGTCTTTATAATGTCGATTAGGTCGTTACTGAACTATTATTTGTCGAAACCAAGTTCCCAGCTACATGTCTATTAAGTTTTAAGTTATTTCACGGTGTGTCAATGTCGATCACCAAGCACAACTTAATAGTATTTAAAGCGCATTACACACTGAAGTCTCCGACCCGCCGGCACATGTCGTCAACTTTTACAAGGCACGGGCCTCCTCTACAATCGACAGTACGATTGAGAGTGGTTAGGCCATATAGTCCACCATGCTGGCCTAATGCGGGTTGGCGGACTTTACATACCATTACTTACATACTTCTCTCATTGCAAGTCGGAAAACTTTGTTTCCAACATGTCGCTGGCCCAACATCACATATAAATTTTTATGACGTTGTTGAGTGTCGCCGGGCAACTGACCAGAGCACATGCCGCCAAAATGTAGGTGCATAGTTCTTTAACCCAATGATGTTACTTGATATGTCATTTCCAAATAGCCAGCAACAAACTTACCATTGAACGAGTTCCAGCAATATTTCTTCTTTATTTGCAGTAGTATTTTTCCTGTTTTACCACTAAAGGTCGCTTCCAAAAATATAAATGACTTACATTCGGAAATACTGAATACCATAACGATATATTGATTTAAATGTGAGTCATAAAAGGTTGTTTGTAAAATATGACTTCATTTTTAATAATTAAAATTTATGGATTTATATTGTAAAATATTTACATCATCGGTTCATTGATTTACTGGTTGCAAGTAGGTTTTATTCACATGATAAAGTGGTTCCTATATAATAGTACCAAGTTAAGTACGGGTGGCATCAAAATACTTTATTTTTTAAGGAAGGATGATCCATATCACTATTAACACAATTAAGTTGATCTGCTCGAAGCTGAACTTTCACAAGCTGAATTCGAAACACGACATACTTTTATGGGTCCCTATGAATGGTTTGCATCTTCCTGTATGGTGATTGCTATCATGGAGAATTTGAATATCCTTCCACCAGTCGTAAGATCTCTGGCAATCTCACTTACCGAAGGATTAAGATCAATTAAGTCTTGTGTCGTGGGTATCAGAAACTAGGAGAAACTTTTCGGTCTCACAAACACATAGACCTTAGTCAAAAACTTGTTGGTTTGTGTTGTCTCTACCATTATAATAAAAAGGCTGAAAAGCAACCTAGGGTATGATGTTTACAATTATGTTAATAATGTAGTGATAAATAACACCCAACAGCCACATAGTCCTGACCCCACTCTAGAATCTAACTTTGCATTGAGGGTACCAGAAACTACGAGAGACTTTTCAGTCTCACAAACACACAAATATTTGTCTTGGTGTGGGGATCGCAACCGCAGCCTCTCGTTTCACACCCGGCGTCTTACCAACCGCGCCACGAAGATTGTCTTGTAGGTGTAGAATTTTGTGACAATCCAAATGTGAAACATAATACGCAACATTTTAGCTCTGAGACCCAAATATCTTTGGTTTGGAATTTTTCGTTTTAACTTTTACCCTGTCTTATCCAGGATTTTTTGAGTATCCATGATATTTCTTCAGTATTTTAAAGTGGCTATAGTTGTAATGGTAAAAATTTGTTGATATCTGCAGAAACAGAAGCAATTGTTTCAAAAAGGAATTATGTCAACGGCACCAAAGCTAATGAGATGTCTAAAAGAATATTCTCAAGCAAAATAAAATTTAAAGCGTCAGGGATTTAAATGAATGCCGTCGTAAGGTGTTACCAAAGTCATTACGTTTATTCTCCATAATAAGGCTACCACAATCAGCTAAAGGACCGTTCGGGTAGCCTTGGATTGTATTGCAAGCGAAACGCGATAAAAACAGCTGTAAAATTATACAAGGTAAGTTTTTAGGTGGTAGAGCCACGCTATATGTGGTTCCTAGATTTCTAATGCATATTAAAACGCTGTACTGATTAAGAAATAAAATGTTATTGATTAAGGAATCAATATTTTACTTTCTTACTTAAAAGATAAAAAATATGTGATGAATGTTTACAAAGCAATGCTTGGCATTCCACTGCGCTCACCATCCTGAGATATAAGATTTTAAGTCTCAATATGTCCAGTAGTTACTCTGATTACAATGTCCTTTGTTGGTTGATTGGTTTTGCTACTCTTTATGAGCTGCCGTACCACTATCATGCAAATGGCATGTTCGTCTCACCATTCATTGCAATAAAAAAAATCGCTTCACTATCGAGACATCTGTCTTTGCTATCAAATTAAGCAATTTCTAAAATATCTTAAAATTCGTATCTCATACTGTATCATGCACCTTACAAGGCTTGTCATAAAATCTGGCACGCATATCTCGTAAATTTTAAATCATAATTCGGTCCGTTTGAATACATTAGTCCGGTGTGGAGCATGCGGTTTGTTTTTGCGGTCCAAGGGATGTTACACCGTCGCCAGCTAATCGATTATTTGCATCATTATTCTATTTGTGATGTATGGGATTTATGTTTTTGTACAGGACATATTTTGGCCTTGAATGTGGGTTAAAAACACCTTTGAAATAAGAGCATTCTTTAAGATTGATAATTTCGATCACCCTGGAATTTAGATCTTTTGTTGGCAACAGACGGTAATGATCTTAATCTATTGAATTTGCCCATATAATATCAAATCTAATCATAGATTAGTAATTAATTTAACACAGGGTGTTCGTCCATTGGACGTGGTGTTATTATTACTCGGAGCCCATAAGTTACCATCTAATGAGTTTCTATTTTTCACACTTTTGATAATATTAATAGCAACGAAATTAGCTCTAATTAACCATGAAGGCAATAACATCCATTTAATAGCTTCTCTTGGGAAAGCGTAGTCGAGTTAGATCTTTAAAATTTCTAATTTCTTCATCTTTGTTATCAACCGCAGTAAGATGATTGCTGAACAATATGACAAAAATCTTTACGCATCAATATAACTCAAAATCTGTTGAAGCTAATACACTATTATAATTGTAATTCATACCAAGGAGGTTAAATACAGCCGCAGTCACCTCAATAACAGCGTTTTCTCCGACATTTTCAACGTTTCTAAGTGTAATGACAATGGGTTTGTTTCCAAACTGCGTTGGTTTATATCGGAGCATCTCACGATGGTTTGGCTCGTCTGTATTGACGCTAAATATTTACGAGCCTAACACCACAATGCGAGTTACCGTGCGGTATAGTGTTTGATGTTTAATGTTGAGGTTTACTAGTGCGTTTTACTTTGATAATCAAATGTAGAAACTAATTTTTTCTTTGCCGCATGTGCTGAGTGGATATTTTAATCCTAATTTCTACTTAGAGTAATCTCGGCCGTCACTTGGGTCCACCTTCTGGCTAATTCCCCTGGATTTCGTTGAATTGATACCTATTGCTGGGAATAGAAAGGCTATTCAATGCAACAAAATCTTTGGCTATAGGAAAGGTTCTACAAAATAAAACAGAATTTGTCTAATAATTTCCACACGCACAGTAGCAAACAGCAATCTTCATTTTCTGTCGAAGTTTTTCAGATTTACGACGATTATCTTGTTTAGTACTACTGTTACTTGTTTAACTGGCACAGTTTGTATTTAATTCTTTAATTATGCAACATGAACAAAAGACGTGTTTAAAATTATTAAGATTGTCCATCATCCATGAATTAATAATCATAGAAACAGGTACACATGCTATAACGAGTATATTAAAGGTTAGTAAAGAAAATTTACACCAATACGCAACAGAGAGACTGCACCTTAAGTTTCGTCGATAAGTTTGATAAGGCGAACGTTTAAGATTCACTTATTGTTCCGATCAGGCCAGCTTTTAAGATGATACCAGATAACGACGCCTGATGTTGACAAAAGAGCTTGTGGCCGACTAGTGCTTTGTCCTCTTTGGGTTCCATATTTAATGTTATGTGTTAAATATTATCATTATCATATAATTTTGTAATTTTATTATCAATTTAAATAAATTTCAGAAAATATTTGAATGTTATGAAATTAAATTAAATAAATTAATATATTTGTTAAAGTATTTATTACTGGCCATAATTGGCGGCATACGGTTGATATATCATTGCATTAAATGAATAAGCGAAAAACTAGTCCCCTATCACAACGTGGGACAGAAATACAAGGTGAAACGTGGGTTTCCTGGTTACAGCTCTGCCTACCCCTTCAGGGAAAAAAGACGTGAGTTTATGTATATAAAATAACATTTAAAATTTTATTTCAACATAATTTATAACACACGTAACTTTCAAAAGTCAATATGTACATCCCAAGATAAACTCAAATCCATTATTCTTCCAGCTAATCTTTAACTAATTTCCATCAATAAATACACAATAAAAGTCCTACAGAACCCTCTTACTAATAATGTTATTATACAAAGTTAATCTTTGTTTCTGCCGCGACGCCATTACATGACGTGCTCATAATTCACCGGACTCAGACGTTTTGTGATTAATCTGCTCGGTATCTCGTTTATAAAAACATTGTTTTGTTGCTTGTATTTGTGATTTAAGGATATCGTTTACATGTGTTATGTGGAATTGGGTCAATGATATTTACATATTTAATACGGTTATTTGATTTTGTACAAAATATTTATATTATAGTTATTTATCTTCCTATATTTTAAGTTATATACATTTTTATATTATATTTTCATTATTTACTCACCTACCTCTTTCATCTGCATCATCTGCATTACCCTAGGTTCGACTGGTAGAGAATGCGTCAGGCATTTAAGCAAGTCCAGCTGTACACAATTTGTATAAAGTGTTGAAAATAAATAAAATAAAATAAATATACTATTGGGTTTTCGGACGTACGTAATTTTCAAGCTATAGACATATATTTTTTAATTATTCCTTAGTTCTAATTTAATCATAAGTATTATGTTAAATAAAAACTAGATGTCGGTATGAATATTTTTTGAAGTTAGAAAAATCAAACAAAATCCCACTGTGTACTAGCTAGCTATTTTTAGATATTATTTTATTAATATAAAAATCATATTTTAGACCGGTAATAGGATCGTTCAAACTATACTATAACATACACAAACATACGAGATTATCGTCTTTATTCTATTGATGATACAGTTGACAATCCCGTGGCTCGAGTTAGTCCAATCGAAAAAGTTCCCATAATAATGTTATCATTTAAGTGTACATAAAGTGTGTGGGTCGGTGATCATAGCCCTTTCTATCTGTAAAGAAGCAGGCTTTAAGCCTTTATTATGACTTGTCAAGAGAGATCCATATATTTTCTAGGTGGTTCTGTCGTTTTGTAAGCATATTTAGTAAACGTGTAAGAAAATCATCTTAAGATGAGAGACATATCATCAGGCTCATAACGGTCACTTTGATGTGGTATAAAAATCATTGTATTCACTATTACCTAGTCTAGAACCAAAAATTTGCATGTTCTTATTTTTACTATACTAAGACGTTACCGAATAGTTGCTAAATTATCGGCCTTATTCATCAGTTTAAAAACCTATTTTAGTTACCTAAAGTAACGCCTTCATTGCAAACTGAATTCAAAAGTCGTTTGAAATGAACAAAATATTGATTGACAATTTAAATAGCTTTACAAACTGTCTATTAATGAGGCTGTATGCCTTCCTTCATAAGTATTCTATATAATGCGAAGCGTCAAGTATTGAGAAAGCCGGCAGGATTATATCGAAAAGCTTGAGAAAAGCGTTTTTCATCAAAATATATTCTACCTGGACCGAACTGCCCTTAATATCAAGTGTACTGGCCTTGGTGGTATAAAAAATCTTACAGTTTCATAGGCTAGAACAACGGATCTCTAAAAGTATGACAAAATATTATCAAAGCTTATCTTTACATTATGATTGTAATAGAAATGTATTATATTATAGATGTTGCCAGGTTTTCCTCAAAAACTCCCTGTACTTATTTGATGTTTCTTGGTACAATTTTAGAGCACTTCAGAGCACTCATCCCACATTTAAGTGCACTCGATTATTCAAATCGTTAATGAAATATTTAGGTATTTTATTATTTTACCACTTTTTATTTCTGATAATTTAATTCTTTTGAGCAATTTGAATTAATGTTACAAAAAAGGTATTTTAATGTTGAACTATATTATTGATATTCTTTGAAACCCCTTTAAAATCCCATTCAAATCTCCCGAAATGCTGGCTGTTTGCCACTACCTGGTAACACTGTCGTAGCAAACAGAAAACTGTCCAAATATTACTTAACCACATAAAAAATTCAAAGACGTAATAATTTCTTAAACATGGATATAGAAATATAAATATACTTTATTTACGATAATGGACTATTTAGTGATATGAAATGGATATAATATTTGAGCTTCCCAGGATTCCTACCAGCGTAATATCTACCACCATTGGGAAAAGTTCTTGTTCATATTATTTAGCAGAATTTTGAATCATTGTTGAATCATTGTTGAACACATTGTTGGCGGAAATATTTTACTGTATTTAGTCTTCGTCAAAATAAATTATTACTCCAGTATCTAGTTAGGTTTTTCGCCATTGTAGGAGATAACCTAAGCTCTCAATCAAACTCTCTTTTCTGAGCAGTCTCGTATGAAAAAGTGGACAATTATGGGTTAATACAATACTGAATGAGATCTGCTAAGGCTGTGGCTGGAAACCTCGGAGATAAGATTTTTCTGACTAAACATGGCAGCGCTCTAATCTGGGCAAACCTGCATTATTCAAATGAAATTACATATCATGTAGGTACTTGGTAACTAAACCTTGCTCGTTATAAAATTATGTTTTGAATACTTGCAAAAACTATTTTATTTTAAGATAGCATTGACGTTCATAATGCTTTCTTACATTTAGGCTAATGTTAAAAATTGAAGTAAAACTACTTTTTATGGCGAAATTAGTTTTAATTATATCAAAAATTAAACCAAATTCGCCATAAAATTCGTATAAAAAAGTTTTATATCACTTGTATTCATTTATAAATAAATAATTATGATATAATACCTATGACCCTGATCAAAGCGGTCCTACATACCTTTTATTTACAAATCAAAACACCTATCACTTACATCTTAAAAATCTGAAGAATGCGTGTAGAAAGAGACAGATTAACTCTCCTCTCTCGCTCTAAATTGATATATCTATTTCCACCGACAATAGGTTTTTAATTAAATCCCCTTGTTTAATAGAGAAGGGAGTCAAGAGTCAATCAGGTTGTGGCTCGCCCGTCCCGACCGCATTCCTACGGGCTGCGTAGACGCGGCGTCGCCGGCACCTATACACACACACGCACACACACTCACACAATCACATAGTCACACACATAAATGTGTCGGAAATTTTATAGAGATGAGTCTGTGCTGCTCTTTGTCACCTGCTTCTTTAATGGTTATGGTTTTGTTATTAAAACTGTTACTCAAAATGTAATTGGTATTAGTCATCGATATCAATGTTACACTAGATAAGACGTTCTTTGTAACAAATGTGTCCCACCCAAGTGCGGTGCATGCACCGCACACGAATCAGTCTGCCGCGTGGCGGCCGCGCAATAATACGCCTCTTTGTTTATATTTATAAGTAATTTATTTTGAATTTTCCCCGTCAAACCGACAGCGAAATTTTCTGAAGTTACAATATAATTAAAGAATACAACGTAGGTGATATAATATTGAAGAATGATGCCGACAATACAGATCTTTTATTTATTAATGGATTAAATATATTTTAGAGCTCGTTAAAATACAAGGTGAGCTCCTTAATCGTATATCTCATTTCCGCGCATAAAAATTGCCCGTCGAGTGAGAGAGACGAACTATATAAGATATAGATTATTCAAGGGACATTCATATCAGAGGACCAAATAGGCATAAACTATTCGAATACATTACAAATACAAATATGCTGGAAGAATGTAGTTGCAAATTGATTTTAGTATTTTATTTTAATCATATGTTGTTAATTAATAACTCAAAATATGTGTGTTGTATGTATGTTTTGAAACAGTGGATAGTATTTAGACCCCATTTCTTAATATGAATTACTTAATGGACTATTCGAACCCATTGTTATTGAAGACTAATATCATTTAAAATTGTTTTATATTCTTCCGCGTCGGTTACGAAAAAAGGAGATCTCTATAATATTTGTCTAGAATTATTGGAATGGATATAAGTGGCTACCATGAGAACATACCTATATTTATTCAATTCATTTTCGATACGAAGATTTCAGATATTCCAAATGCGGTAGTCATTTTTGTAAACTTCTGGTGTACCTTTCCTTTTGTCTATTAGTCTCGAAAAAAGTTTATCAGCTTGTTAAAAATTCAAAAATGTTATTATTATAAATGTCAGACTGATTGTACACTGATTGACGGCTTGACAGACTTGTACACTTGTAAGAGTATTTAATTTCATTTACATCATTTCCATGAATTATTCACGTAAATAAAAAAAACATTACAAATATATTATTGCTATGGCGGTATTTATACTTACGCAGTATCTTAGGCAAAGCTATTATTGACATTAACTGTCTTGTCTGTCTAATAATCTTTGATCATAATTTGTAATATTCAAGTAAACGTACTAGATGTCGCTACTGAGCTTTTGACAAATACGGGACAAATAGTTTCTATGACGCGCCTCGTCTATCGGTAGAATATAAGTCAATGGTATTAGTATGTAAATTATGTGGGCTTGATTTAAGGATATAAGGAATGATACCAAGTTTCGTGAGGTGTGCAGTGAATTTTATAGAGTTGAGTGTATGGTGCTCTTTGCAACCTGCTTTTTTCATTGTAATAGTTTTGTTATTAAAACTGATACTCAAACTGTAATTGGTATGAGTGTGAATGCGTAACATTGCGCCTAAATGTGGGTTTGATTTCAGGATATAAGGAATGATGTCGAGTTTTGCGAGATGTTTTTATTAACGTTTTCAATGAAGAGCTTTATAGTAAAGGTATTAAAATTATTATCTTCTAATTAAGGCAGGCAAGTAAAATAGGATAACGTGTTATTATAACTATGGCTTGATAAATCAAAACAGTCGACTTACATACCTACTAAATTGTAACAAAAAGATGTTGGTATGCAAGGAACGTCCGTTTGTGTCCGTTTAATTGTTAATAGTTATTTTTATAGTTAAATCATAACTTGGGATATTATTGCGGTTTTTAATGGAGGTACGAGGTGTTAGATTAGTCAAATTATGAAGAATGCGCATCGTCATTTATTTTTGGTTTCGAAGGACCTTCAAGAACTTTTCCTTCCTTTTTTATAATAAATCGTCCAGTTATTTACTACAACGCATGTAAGACAGTGAGGTTACTCTATGATCCGAAATCTCTTCGAATGTTCACGTCCAAGGTAGGCTCTTATGACAAGTCAATACATTGTACCTACTATTGTATTATTCTATATTTACAAAATAATTGATTATATTATAATATAAATTTATTTAGTTTTAGTTTTCGGTAGTCGTCTTATTTATTTATTATTTATAGTAAACATTGAGGTATTACAACTGGAGCGGACACGTAGAAGAAAAAATGTGCTCATTTCAATATGACAGCGAAGTATAGATAAAGTCGGCATTGTAGCAGATGCGACACTTCAGAAATTTCTACCTACATCTATATACGCCTGATAGAGCCTATAAATTCTTATATTGAATTTAAAGTTTAATTTTATTTTCTTTATTTCGGAAAAAAAACACATTATAACAATAAATATACAATTAACCAATTAATTAAATATATAAAGTTAACGGAAACTATAATTAAAATGCCAAATGTGCCACATTTTTGTATTGAAAATAAATTAGAATTTTTAAAAATATATATCCCATCATCACATACAATATCCACTATCCCTATACGAAAACTTCAATTTTTACCTATCTGTCACTACATTAATATTAGTCTATAATTTCACTCAAAAATTGCGGTTGTCAAAACGACTCCGGTAAATAATTTCTTAAATTTGATTTCGTGCTTCTTTATTTAAATTATGGTTGATTTACCTATGGAATGAAACTCCATCTTTTCTTCCTATTGTTCTGGAATGGTTTTTGCACGGTTTAAGCACGCAATATGGCATTTATGGACCAATTATATTTACACCTAATTAGGTCCGTCTTCGCTGAAACGTCAAGGACGACTGACAGCCTAACGGTACATGTACTCTTGCGAATGTTCCAAACTATTTGGTCTTGATGTCCCCTCCAGTTGTGTAACTCAATGATAGTAAATAATATGGGAATCAATTCTATTCTCTATGATACTTATCATTCTTTCCGAACTTATATGTATGCTAGAGTAGAGGATTCCAGAGCACGACAGTAACACAAAAAATATCCTAAATAACCTTCCTAAATAATACGAGTATACCTAAATCCATCATTCGCCACACATACTTTATTTTAATTGGTTCAACCATCAGGTTAAAAGTAGTTAAGTACTTTGTCCTGCAATTATGAAGAAAGTAAACATATTGATTGCTAGTACAATTACAAAAAATGAAATCACGAAAAAGTAAAAGACAAAGAATACGCAAAAATGAATTACAATAATAAAAAACTGGAATAAAATTATAAATATTGCGCCAGCAATCGAACCTCTCAATCAGCTTTTTGCTGCAGTACTGCTTAAGCAATATTACAAAAAAAAGGACATAATATAAAGGAAGGGTGACAACAAATCTACGATTCCTCAAGCATTTTGGATTAAATTAGATTGGTCGCTATATAGTTTGCCGATCGCAGGATTTAAAATTAATATTGTGCATAGTTACGCCTACATCCTTCGAAATAGAGGAGAAACTACAGCAGTACCTAATTTTGTCTCTTTTGCTTCCTAGAAAAAAATAATACTAAAGTCAAAAGTTCATTGGTTATACCTTTTTATACCATCATGCAATATAGCAACAGAAAATAGTCCTTCTTTTAAATCCATGAAACGATTGACTGTAAGGTATTGCTTTAAGCGATAAGACCGCCATTTGTACTTTTATTTATTCTTTCTGTTTCTTGAAATTGTATTTTTTAATGTGTATAATAAAGATTTAAATAAAAAGTCATTTTGTCACCATAGAAAGTGGTAAGTGGTGGCGACAGAAATTAGTCACACTTTAAATATTACCTCTGGACAAACCAAAACTAACGCAAAATACTGATAGTATAGACAATAGGAACAACAAAAATGTTAAGTTTTGAAATGCCCCCCTTGTGGGTGTTGGTTAGGGTTGTCAGTTAAAAGAATAGAAAAATAGATACAGGAGTTGAAGTTCATTTGGTTTTTATAAGTACTTTTGTAATACTTCCTTATACTCGTAGTTTCAACTATTCTATGAAATATGATTATTATGGTCTAGCACTTTATTGATTCTTATACATTTTATACTCAATTTACAAGACCTACGCAGTAGGAAGCTTTTAATTTGTAGAAATTAGTCTACTATCTAGTTAATTTAGGTCCTTAGATAGCATTGAACATGGATATTAATTAAATTAAATATATCAATTGTACACATGTATGATGTGAACTTTTGTAACTTTCTTTATGAATCTTTTACTTCTGTCTGTTGACAGCCCTACTACTGGAAATCACCGCAAACTACACCGTAGCTAACTGAAAGCCACCCTTTATACTACAATAGTTGTACTACAATGGCCACAATGGCACATGTCCCAAAATGTTAGCAAAACAATCCACTCGCCCCCCCTGTGGGTCAAAAATCATAAGCACAAGGTAGCAAATTTTAACATTCACCTAAACATGCAAATATCAACCTTAATCCACGACAAAAAGGTATATTTTAAGGCGTGTTTTTGCGATCAAAACTCATTTTTTTGGAATTTATTGCCAATTTATTTTCAACTCTAATATAGCTTGCTAGGGTTGAAAGTCAAGTGAAGTGTTGTGATAAATTTGTAAACATTTAATTCCGGTCTCTTGTAAAGCATCATTACAAGGCATTGTGGTGAAATTTCACGCGTTTGGCGACACTGCGGGCTGAAGGGAATTTAGCGGAAATTTTAAAACACTCTGTTGTTGGTAAAAATGCGCATTGTCCTTATTTGTTTGGTATTATGCGACCAGAATGTGGCTATAGCTCACTTGATCGTCTTTGGTCTCTTAAGAATTTGTCATGGTATTGTTTGTAATGAGACAATTTTGAACAAAAGAACTGCATTATTTTTAATTGTTTTTTTTTTCTATTTTGCTCCAGCAAGCAGCTATTTTAGTGGTAAATTCATGGCAAGTCCAAATGGACTACCGTCCAAATGATAAACAACACTGCTGGGCATGAAATCGCTTTATTTTTTGCGAAATAACTTTGTTATTAGTGCGCATTTCTTGACATAACTAGGGGGAAATCGATTTCCTATCGACTTTGATCAATAACTGATTAGATATTTCTTACTAAAAAATCTTAGTTTCGAACTTACATCATTCCAATACCACAAAAGCCCAACCAACTGAGCCACAACCCTCTCAGTAACACAACCTTTACAACAGACGCAGAGGTCACCTTACACTGGTCTGTATTAAAGGCCTACCAAGGTTTTCCGTACAATCGATATCGGCCGATTCAAATTGAAAATATGGCACGTCTCCTGGGAAAGCGAGGGTGACAAAGGCTTCGGCTTATGCGATCAAAATTCAGATTATTGTACTCCGCTGTGTTGGTTTTATACGATAATTTTGTGACGATTTTGGTGGGTGTTTTTTTTATTATTATGGTAGGAACGAGCAAGTCTTTTCATGAGGGATATGAAAGGCACTATACATTAAAGTCAAATTTGGAGATCATAGATGCATGAACTTTAAAAAATCGGCGAGTAACTGAAGATAAAGACATCAAACGAAAAACAGATAATGTTTATTTTAGGGAAGTTGTCGTGAATATTTTAATCTTTTTTACAAGGAAATAACAGACGTGATTAGTAAGTAGTCACAAAGATCATGTGGTATACACTCGCTTAGCATTGGGAAACTAAAAATAAAAAAAACCTGATATTGGAATATATTTAATAATATAATAACATATATCTTAATCTAGCTATTTCTACTTGGACTACACTTTACTTCTCTGCATCTATAATAGTACCCAATAGTACCAGTCTAGAAAAGTTTAGAGCCTACGTCCCAGCAGTTTTGTGTGTAATGTCGAACTTGCTCTGCTAAGCATACATGCACTTCATCCTAAACAGTTTCTAATTTCACTGGAAGGAAAACTCCTCTGTTAGTTCGGCGAAATTTCACCAATATTTTTCTGCTTGTAAGGAGTTTTGTTTGGGAGATTAAATTACTTGGCTCTTTAGCTTTCAGGTTAGAATTAAGTATTTTAATAATTTTGTTTCAGAATCATTTTTTGATAATATAATATGCAATTGATATGTTCATGAGAATTTTTAACGGACTTTCTGAACATGGTATACATGTAACAAGTAGGCTGTAGTTATTTTAAAACTATTCATATTCCAACGCATATAAAACATATTTCTGACAATTATATTACGTATTATGTAATAATAAGGCGATTAAAAAAGAAAAATGTATATGAAAATACTAATAAGTCTACATAGAACAAGAAATACTCAATTCAACGTATATTTCGGTTCCATTAGTGTTTGTACTCGACAGGGGCAGAATAGGAAGTATTATTCCGTTGTAATGTGTTCGTCGACAGCGGACGCCAATATCTGCATAAAATATATATTTCACGTTACCACCCTGACCTTTCTTCCGACACAATTTTTCGTTTGGAACTCGATGACCGTCACTCGATTTCGTGACGGTAGATTCGATACTGTTTTCTAACAGTAGTTTTGTTAATAGAATGCCAAATTATTGCTTGTATTTATGAGTTGTGCTATTACTTTTCTCGTGTATAATCAGGATTAAAAAGGAAATTAGTTTTCCATCTGGGTTCTTTAAATAAAACAGATGAAACTATTTACGTAGGACATGTGTGCATGTAGTAAATTCTATGTAATATATTATTGTTATTTTTTATGTTTCGACCTTTACCAAAGCATCAATATCTTCAACAATAATGTGATATGGCATACAGGCTTTCATTAAATCTTCACTTTAATAATTTGACTTTACACAAAATCTAATTCCACTTAAAAATCCACATAAAAACTATCCAGTATCAAATTCCCTGTAGTTACAAGGAATATGAGATTTCAAGTAGATTTTTGATAGAATCAACAGTGGGCCTCGGTGGAGTGGTGTCGCCGCTTCGACAATGTTCTCCCCTCTTATAAGGAACCGCGTTTGAATAACTAAAATTCAGTTTACCAAAGTTCCCGTTTTCAATTCAGCGCCGGAAAAGTTATAGATTGTTATTTTGTGAACGGGGTTTGTGGTTGGCGATTTATTTCTATTTTTTTCCTTCGTTTTTATTGAGTTCGGATGGCATTGTTCGTTTAATTAACTCTTGATATCGAAGGCAAGTTCCAAATGGGGTTTGTATTTGAGTATTAATTCTATTTTAAGCTTTAAAATCGCATATACTAATAAAGTAATTGTTGATGTCGAATATATTATAATCCGGTATTAAATGAATCAAATAAGTAGCCATAATCAACTCATTAATCTCGCGTTCATTTACATCACCAAAGCTTCACCGCAATTTAAAATACACGTAATTTTCTGGTAATTTTCGATTAGCGATACCCTCTGAATCGCATTATATTTAAACAATGCTGATGATTCCAAATAAATTCATATGCAAAGCGCTATTGAAGCTCATTACAGTATTAACAATACCCTATTTTAGAATTTAATTTACGAGCGAAACATTGAATAACCACTGCCATTTAGATGTCACTAAAATCCATTCCCAGTGCACTAAATCAAAATGTACTACAAAACAGGTTTAAACTCATTGTGAAATTGTCTCAACCTTTAGCGGGACATAAACTTTTAATAACAAAAGACACTTGACTTGGTATCATACGTGCCTGCGTCAGAAGAACCAAACACAATGGTATGCGATCGTTTCACGCACGTTTCTGACCGTGGCTCAATTTATACTGGTCGTCGTACACCTTTTTAATAAAATTGAATTATGTCACAAGATATTGTTATCAAGTAGGCTGAGAAGTCGTTACAAACAATAAAAGTAATTTTTACGAGTGTCTAACCCCTTCGTTAATACATTAAAAAGTTGCCTAGGGGAGGGGATAGAACAATGCCACTTCACCCTGTAACCCGGAGATCTAAGTTTTGTCGCACGTAGTTAATAGGAAATAAATCTAGGGCTGCTGACTAAGAGAATTTTGATTATCTAAGTTTAATTTTTAATTTTAAAGTTACTATAGTATCTATAATATATATTGTTAGTAATTTCAAATCCCGATATTCTATATTCCGTATACATTGTTAGTAATTTTAATTTCGGATATTATACCAAAAGTGCTGTTAGACTGAAAATTGTGATTTTATGTTAATTATTCAAATATGCACAGAGTTTTGTTTTTATAGCTATTTATACAGCTGTGTTAATATTATTCATTACGTGTGATTTCTTGATTAGTTGGCATAGTTATTCCCTTTAAACTTATTGTAATTAAAAACAGTTTAGCATTAATAGATTATATTTAATCGGGCCTGTACTTGCATATCATTACAATAATATTATTTTCATATTTGTACACCCAAATATATCTACTGAATTGCCTATATGAGGCCTTATTGAGGCATTTCTAAGGTTTCATACGCCGCTGTAATGCTTTTGTAGTTAAAATGTAAATATGTTTTTTAGTAATCCAATAAAAGCATTTTCTTTCTGTTTACACCAAAGCCTATTAAAAACATATTAAAAATACCTAACTGTACACCGTTTCATTTTGTAACATAATTTGTACAAAAACATTTGATTTCTACAAAAACTAATAAAATAAGACTGTCGACCCAA
The DNA here is from genome assembly GCA_009982885.2 of Hyles vespertilio. Taxonomy (NCBI): domain Eukaryota; kingdom Metazoa; phylum Arthropoda; class Insecta; order Lepidoptera; family Sphingidae; genus Hyles; species Hyles vespertilio. Next base: position 23,130,184 of record CM042807.1, read on the forward strand.
AGCTTCACAACCGAAACCTACAGATATTTTTATTACAATCCACAACGCGACACAATAGGAGCTTAATTTAAAACATTCACCCGTTGAAAGTTTCAACCCTAACTCGTATGATTGGGTGCATACACGGCAGTTGTACTCTTCTACTACCCCAAATTAATTTTTGAGAACAAAATCCATTAGCGAATGGAGATTTTTTGTATTCATTGTCTAGCCTTGTCCCATAATTTACGCGAAACTCGATTGAAGCCGCTTTTAAACGCTGGGGCGTCGAATGCGATCCACGTACTCCGAATACCTTAATTTAACACGACTATAATACAATGGAGTAAGGTTGAAAACTGAATGCAAGTGACGCGTGTTAATATTTTTATGTTGGTAATAACTTGTTTTCTTGTCAACTCTATGATTTATGCTCCCAATTGTCTATACATCGATGCGTGTAAAGAGAATATTTCTATTTGTATTCTTTTTTAAGTGCGGCTTTTCATTTAATTTGGTATTGTCGGCCTGGCATTTATGGTGCAGTATTTATGGGATTTTTGTTTGCTCCTTTTGGGATGCACTTGGCAAACGAGAGTACAGTCGATTGCAATAATACTCTCACTAATTGTAATATTAAAAGGTAAAATAAATAGGAATAATATTTTTTTGACATGTTGTTAATGATAAATAAAATAATTTCAATGGAAATATTTTTGTAGAACAATGTAATTTAAAATTTATATTTGCATTTAATAAGTTAAAAAAAATACTGGCTCGTTATACCTAGAATGATCGTATGTAAGTAAGTCCAAATAACCTATCCAGCTTAGCTTAGCTATTTCTCGTCGGCCGATACAGAGATTCTAGCCTGATCGAAATATATGGGTAAGCAGAACCCAAAATGTGTTTCACTTAGGTAGGTCCCTATGATGGGCTTCCCATGGTAATTTTATTCTGTAGTTTCGAGCGTAACGCATGATAGAATATGTCATCCAATCATTCTATCAAATCTACATCTTAAATAAAAATGTGCATATAATACCTTACTCAAACATTGAATTAAAATGCGTGTTCTACGTAGGTATAAAACAATCGCATTCAGCTGTATGGAAATCCACAATAGTACAATAGCACATATGGAAACTAATTCCAATTCAATAAAGAAAAACAAACATGAATGGAATTAAAATTCCATACAACACATCCCGATGTATTTACAAGTTATTAAAAAATAAAACATGCCGAACAAAAGCTACAGTCGACACGGGCGATTCGCAAACATCCAAGTGTATTGTTTTCCAACAACATCAGCTGTGCACATCGACACACAATAACGTAATGCCCCATTCTGTATTCATGTTGGATAATCCACACAGTGCTCTGTGTGTGCCGCGATCAAAATAACTATAAAAATACAATAAGCAGCTTATACGTGTACCCTTAATGTGTGCGCGAGCGGGACCAACCTATACGTGTGAATGAGACACAAGTACGGGACAAACGCATTCAGAATTTGACTCAATAATTTGTTTGGTCACGGCTTTTCATATACCAAGAAAAGTTCTTTGAACGCTCAGAACGGCCACTTTTACGTGATTTATTTCGAATTAGATTTTATAAAGTTTAAAGATTCGCTTATTTCGAATGAATGGAGGTGAGTAAAAAGTGGTGCGTCTTAAATCAACAAATCGGTGTGTCTTCAATAGTTCCTGCGTGCTTTTACGAAAAAAGCTTTGTAATAAGCATTCAATTTCAGAGTTTATAAATGTGCATAATTTAGATTAACTGTTTATTGTTTTGTATGTGGTACATACCTGATATCTAGCTTCATGACTATAGTGGTTTACATCCTTAAAAATCGTCTCAAGAACAAAATTAAAGACAACAAAGTATGTCATACAGATATAAATATATTGAATCTTATTTATAATATGACATAATATTAACTACACAAAGATCGCATAATAAAATAATCAGAAACAATACAACACCCGTCAACAAAACAATACTTTTGTTGCCGACTGTGCTTTATTCGATATTCGAATTTAAACTTGGAATTCTAAACCTATTCCAAAATGGCGGGCCATTGTTACCAATTAGGTGAAGTGTACCGGTAAAGACTTAATCCCATTGGTCGCATTGTGTCCGCCATTATGAAACTCCGTGGTATATTGTGCCTGTAACCGTTTGCGACTAAATATTTATAGTTCGATAATGTTTTTTTGTTCGCGATTGTACGAATTGGGTCAGGGCGCTTTATAATTTTTAATCTGGTGCAGATGTTTTGTTATTGTGCTATCGAGATGAGATATGTTTACTGATTTGATCGTGCAAGAACAAATTCCGTTAAACTTTGCGCAAGGACTATGAAACTTGTAAAACATAAATGATAATAAATGGTAATAATTATGCAACAACCTGTAAATGTCTGTAACGAATTATTTAAATCATTGTTAGTGGTGTTTGTATTTTTTCTCTACAACTTTGACATACCCGACAGCGAATTTCCTCTTAACTTTAATTACAAATTCGAGCCACTTGTTTTAATAATTAATTTCTGCAATTTCTAAGACTAGGTGTCGTTTGATATTTATAACCAATACTACAAAGTACAACCTAAGTTATATCTGACCAATATATCTTAGATTAAATATGTACTAGATACAGGATTCGGAACAAATCACACCTAAAAAGGAACCGAGGTTATACATTTATATTTCGAACTACGAGTAGTAGCAAAAAGCTTTAAATTATAATCAACTTCAGGTATCAATGAACCATTTATTTATTATTACTTTAAATTAAGATTCATTATCTTTTTGGACCATACTTAAATCAAATAAGACCACACGCTTATTTGTGCTCTCATTTCTCTTGCCATTTTTTAGGCTGTTACTTACAATCTAGTGTATATTTGATCGAAGCAAAATATCTATTACTATTTTTACAAAACTACCAGTAACAGTTACTCAAGTAAGATTAACAAAAAACACCGGGAACTTCCGCAAATAATACGCGCATCTGTCCTCTATCAGTCCAATCTAAATCCTTGGTTTATCTTAAATACGATCTGGATCTTGTAATCTGTCCTTTGTGTGTGCTGGGGGACGTTTTTGTGCAATTAGCGTTACCAGATTAGCGGTGTGAATGTATTGACGGTTTATTGTGGATTGATTGTTTTGCTTCGATAGGAGGGTATGTTTTGGGTTTTTTTTTACGAGAAATAGCGTAGTTGGGAGTATAATTGATTTAATCGATGATTAAGGACTGGAGTTCAGTTCTAAAAGTTGATTACCCATCTTATCTATTCTTTACAATCGAATTCGTGTGCCAAGGAACGAAACTATATAGTTTGGTACAATGGAATACTAAAATAGTATACTTGTAATTGAGTATTTATTTTTAAAAATTTGAAGTCATTGAAGTTCTCAAACCCACACTCATTGGCTTCCCTGGTAAAAGCTAAATACACACTATACCTTTTATCGGCCCATATTCTTCCCATTGTAGGGCACAGGCCGCCTCTAAAATAGAAAGTACGATTGAGAGGAGTTAGACCATATAGACCACAATGCTGGCCTAATTGACGGGTTGGCAAAAATTTACATACCACAGAAATTCTTCCGATCGTTATGGTATGCAGGTTTCCTCACGATGTTTTCTTCGCCGTTATAGTACAATCCCTTAATTTAGAAAATATTCGAAGATCAATGACCATTCAGTCACATCTTCTCGCTTACTAAAACCTAACAAATTGTTTCATTAGCATATTTTCAATCTGTACTCAATTTAAATAGTTGAATTGGCAATCAGAAGTTTGCGTTGGGAGTCGTGAAAGCGGTGTAAGCTCGCTATAAAGAAAATGAAAAAAAAAAGCGATCAATTAGGTGAACTGTCACGGACAGGGGCTAAGGGCTGATAACTCTTCGCTGAGGGATCTTCGTATTGTTGGGCCATTGGCTATCGATTTGTTTATGATCGGGTTGTTCGGCTTGTATTCAGTGTTACTTTTTAGAGATACTGCCTTAATCATTGACTATTTTTAAACCTCTTTTAGTTTTAGAATTTTCTGTCTTCTTCGTTTAATCTGAATCCAAAAGTGGTTCGAAAGGAATAAATATTCGATAGTTAAAATATAGTAGATTTAAAAACTGTTTATGAATACTGCCGTTAATTTTTAGGCTTCTGTTAAAGTTGATTTATTAATGTGAATGTTCATTTTGGATTTAGTTATATCATTTTAATTTGTGGGGGCTTTAAGTTTAGTTACAAATAATGATGTTCGGAATATAGTGAGCATTAAAATATTTTAAATGATAATATTTAATTTCATTATGTAGTTTCCTGCACTTGTGTATAATTATGTTTTAATTCTGACAAACGTTTAATTTAAATTCAATCAATACATTTTCTTACAACATTAACGTCATAAATAATCATAACAAATTTCACCAAGAGCACCGTTTCCAACAAACGGCTTATAACCATCGATATCAATGTTACACTAGATAAGACGTTCTTTGTAACAAATGTGTCCCACCCAAGTGCGGTGCATGCACCGCACACGAATTAGTCTGCCGCGTGGCGGCCGCGCAATAATACGCCTCTTTGTTTATATTTATAAGTAATTTATTTTGAATTTTCCCCGTCAAACCGACAGCGAAATTTTCTGAAGTTACAATATAATTAAAGAATACAACGTAGGTGATATAATATTGAAGAATGATGCCGACAATACAGATCTTTTATTTATTAATGGATTAAATATATTTTAGAGCTCGTTAAAATACAAGGTGAGCTCCTTAATCGTATATCTCATTTCCGCGCATAAAAATTGCCCGTGGAGTGAGAGAGACGAACTATATAAGATATAGATTATTCAAGGGACATTCATATCAGAGGACCAAATAGGCATAAACTATTCGAATACATTACAAATACAAATATGCTGGAAGAATGTAGTTGCAAATTGATTTTAGTATTTTATTTTAATCATATGTTGTTAATTAATAACTCAAAATATGTGTGTTGTATGTATGTTTTGAAACAGTGGATAGTATTTAGACCCCATTTCTTAATATGAATTACTTAATGGACTATTCGAACCCATTGTTATTGAAGACTAATATCATTTAAAATTGTTTTATATTCTTCCGCGTCGGTTACGAAAAAAGGAGATCTCTATAATATTTGTCTAGAATTATTGGAATGGATATAAGTGGCTACCATGAGAACATACCTATATTTATTCAATTCATTTTCGATACGAAGATTTCAGATATTCCAAATGCGGTAGTCATTTTTGTAAACTTCTGGTGTACCTTTCCTTTTGTCTATTAGTCTCGAAAAAAGTTTATCAGCTTGTTAAAAATTCAAAAATGTTATTATTATAAATGTCAGACTGATTGTACACTGATTGACGGCTTGACAGACTTGTACACTTGTAAGAGTATTTAATTTCATTTACATCATTTCCATGAATTATTCACGTAAATAAAAAAAAACATTACAAATATATTATTGCTATGGCGGTATTTATACTTACGCAGTATCTTAGGCAAAGCTATTATTGACATTAACTGTCTTGTCTGTCTAATAATCTTTGATCATAATTTGTAATATTCAAGTAAACGTACTAGATGTCGCTACTGAGCTTTTGACAAATACGGGACAAATAGTTTCTATGACGCGCCTCGTCTATCGGTAGAATATAAGTCAATGCTTATAACAGTCCTTCAACAAAGCATTGTTTAAAATATCTATAATAACTAATAATGTTTAGCTTTCATAATAATGCCTTCCCGGTAACCACCTTCACCCTTTGAAACTATAACAACCACCACCGAATAGCCTCCACTCATCTCCCAAACCGGTAAAGAGAAAACATTTGAATAAACAAACAGCTTTTTGCAACTCCGTAACGGTTAGAATGTGACTGACCATACAATTTTCCAGAACAAACCGTAATTAAGCGTGTTTTTTGTCCTCGCAGCGGTTACAGGCCATCCCTATTGTGTGTGCAGTCGTTACACAACACTCATTAGTCCTGTTCCGAAACCGGCGTGACATGTGTCAACTGTCAAATCATTGTTTTAAAAAAAGAAATCTTTCCGAAATCGCACAGATTAAAAAGTCTTGACGGTGGTTTGGCATCAATCAATTTTAATCGATCGATTAATGCTGTCAGTTTTTGGTGTTCCAAATTTGAATTTACCTTTATTTTTTATGGAAAGAAAAACATTGACACGCAGGTATTTAAAGCCAGTTAGCCTAGTTAAAATTATTGTAGGTATTTAACGGCAATTGTGAAATTACAAGAAATTAAATTATTACATAAGCAGAAGTCTGTCTAATTCTGCAAACAATATATTGAATACAAATGTTATTGTGTGAAGAAATTCGTTCACCACTGATATCGGTATTCATCATTCTTGGCCACAGTAAGGGTAAACAGACATGCATAAAGTTGTCCACTGCCGTTCCGCCTTTACCAACAAAGACCGTATCCCCCAGAATTTCCGAAAAATATTCAGTATCCAAACAGCTTTATAATACATAAAGGAAGAAAGACGTGTCCACATCCATTGTGCTAAGACAATAGGCACAAGAGAACGTAGTTATAGCCGGAAAAAAACAATGCCCTGCAAGATGGTAAAACAACAGTTAAGGAGCCCATAACGTTTGGTCTTTGAGGAATGCGCCTTTTCTTTTATAATGTCACACCATTGTTGTTTGGACGTCATAAAAATTAACTTTAGAACTATCGGCGAAAGCTGTAATGGTAAAAGCCTCTCAAACTTTGTTTCACAACGTCGTAACGCACAACTATTTGCTTTCCAAACAGTACTCTACTGGTTTAAGATAGAGTAGATGATTCATTGATAGATTATTTGTTAGTTGATATGATGATGTACAAACGGCACCTTTTGTCTAAACAATTACAGCTAGTATTGTGCGTTACATTCATTTACGTTTCTTGTTCAATAGATACGCGACTTTTTGTATGGGTGTCCGAACCACATCATAAATCACAAAGGCAGACGCATTTCGCGTGTCATACAATCATAATGCACGAATTTCAACCCTATTCTCATTGTATTTAGAGCTATAGGTATAATTTTGTTCGTAAATGTTGTATTGACGTGGCCATACGCTCTCGTATTGATGTTTTTATAAACGATAAATTTTCAATTGTCAGCTGGTATTGAGAATTGGCGCGTTCCAACATTAGCGCAATTTATTGTATGCTAGTGCGAATGTCTGTTTGTACCTTAATAAAATAAAATTGTATTTGGAATGTGGAAGTTTGTGAGCTATTATGATTTTGTTGTGTGACATTTGCGCATACAAAATTACATACAAACGGAATAAATTTAATATAGGGCAATATTTAATACCGCCTTCCTAAATATTGGATGATTTATACAGTGCCAATTGCAGTATAGGTAAATAAGCGGCTATACTTTGTTAACAAAATTAAATCAAGAGAAAACAAAATCCTTCATAAAATAATTAAATTAAATGAAGTAACATAAGTTAACAAAGTCATTACGCGTTAAAAAACGTTGTTTTTGTGATTTAATAACATTTATTTGTTTTACGCCCGAATACTGGAACGCAACTTAAATATAAGTTGCGCTTAACCACGTTAATCCCGCTTAAATGCACTGGCTAAGTGGGCCTTGCGCTGTTAAGAGCAACTTATTATTTGAATGGCGTTCCAGTATTCAAGCGTTAGTCAGATGATTTATAAGAGATCAGGCTCGACGATGTAGCTGTACTAAGATACTGTTGCAACGCTAAAGTCACGGGTTCGAGTCCCGGGTTAGATAAAATAATATTGGATTTTTCTATTTATAAAAAGCCCGACGTAAGTAATATGTTCCCGATATGGCGATAGGCTCGTCCTCTATCGTCTCCTCACATCGTGAAACTGAGCAGACAAGGCAAAACGTGGGGCCTGGTTTCTACCTGGAGTTGTGCTGCGTTCCAGTTTGAAGGACATAGTAGCCAGAGTAACTACTGGACATATTGAGACTGAAATGAAATGAAATGAAATGAAATGAAATGAAATGAAATGAAATGTATTTATTGATCACGTAGGCAATTAAGGAGCTCTTATGACAAGTCAATACACATAGAACTTAATCTCTATTTACAATATATTTCCTATGCTTATTATTACTTATTTTAATTTCTTGCTTTTATCAATTTATTTATTAATTTTATTTATTTTAAATTAATTTTATTTTTATTTATAATTTATGATTAGTTTTTTAATTTATTTAGTTTTTATTCATATTTTATTTAAAGTATTAGTTTTTACTTTATAGTAATTTATTTGTCAAAGAAATACATTATTTACGTTAGTCAAATTAAATTATATTATTTGTGGACCATAAATATTACAACGGTGCGTAGCGGTTTATAGTTACCACCGGATCCAACGCGGCCCTTCCTGAGAAGACCCGGCGAAACAAACTCAGTGGGCTTACACTACCACTGGAACTACGCGACGCGACCCAGTCCTGAGTATATCCAGCGACTAAGACTCAGTGGGCTTGTTTTGGGTCCAACTTAAGACAACGACCATAAGTATTTCCGATACGTCCCGTATGTTTAGGCTTACTGCCGGATCCAACGCGGCCCTGACTGAGAAGACCCGGCGAACAAACTCAGCGGGCTTTACTTTACCACTGGATACTACGCGGCGCGACCCATTTCTGAGTAGATCCAGCGAGTCAAACTCAGTGGGCTTGGTTTTGGTCAATTTACTAAAATAAGTATTTGTGACTTGTCTTACAAGGATTTGCCATATTAATTATTATTTTTATATGATTTTTTCGATCGGTCGTCATATAATTTAATTGATTTATTTGATTGTATATAGCTTAATTTTTGAGTTCACAATTTTAGATATTTTTAATTATTTAAATTAGGTGGTGTAATAAGCGAATAGTTCAGGGCCCCAGGAGGTCGCAATGTGCAAGAGAACACCTAATCCCAGGCTTTTTTATCCTCAATATATTCCTTAATATTATAATAACCCCTAGTCATAAGTTTGTTTTTAATATGGACCCTAAATAGTTTGTCCGGTAGCTGCGTTATCCTATTGGGAAGTTTATTATAAAATTTAATACAACTACCCAAGAAAGATTTTTTTGACTTTTCTAGTCTAAACGAGGGTATTGCTAGTTTATTTTTATTCCGCGTATTAATGGTGTGGGTGTCACTGACCTTATAAAACTTATTAATATTTTTACGAACGTGCATTATATTCTGAAAGATGTATTCAGATGACACGGTTAGTATATTGCTTTCTTTAAAAACAGATCGCAAAGAATCGCGGCTTCCTAGATTATAAATAGCACGGACTGCTCTTTTTTGTAAGATGAATATCGATTCGATATCAGCCGCTGATCCCCATAAAATAATGCCGTATGACATTATACTATGAAAATAAGCAAAATATACCAATCTAGCCGTTGCAACGTCAGTTAGTTGTCTTATTTTTCGGACCGCGAACGCTGCGCTGCTAAGTTTAGCTGATAATCTCTCAATTTGTGGACCCCATTGTAATTTTTTATCTAGAGTGATCCCTAAAAAAATTGTGGAATTAGCTAAATTTAGAATTTCTGAATTTAATTCGATACGCGTGTTTACGCTTGCCACGTTCGGTAAAGCAAAACGGACGCATTTAGTCTTACTAGCATTTAATAGTAGATTATTAGCAGAAAACCAATCCGAAATTAAATTAAGAATATTGTTAGGTGTATCTAGATTATCGTCTTTCCGATTAACTTTAAATATTATAGAGGTGTCGTCAGCGAATAAAACTATGTCTGACCACTTCTGAACCATGCAAGGAAGATCATTTATGTAGACTAAGAATAAAAAGGGGCCCAGAATGGAGCCCTGCGGAACCCCAATTTTAACTTTTGATCCTACCGAAGTGAGCCCGTCCAAAGAAACCTTTTGTTCACGACCCGACAAGTAAGACATTACGAGATCAAGTGACGTATCACTGATTCCGTAGTACCTTAGCTTCATAATAAGTGTTTGGTGGTCAACACAGTCGAAAGCCTTGGAGAGATCACAAAAAACTCCTAGAGCATCTTGAGATGCCTCCCAGGCTTCTAAAACCGACGTGATTAGTGATGTCCCGGCATCTTGAGTTGAGCGACCCTTTGTGAAACCAAATTGATTCCTATGTATTAACTTATTTTCATCAAAATGTGCTAGCATTTGATTAAGTAAAAGCTTTTCGAAGATTTTGCTAAGAGCCGGTAGTACAGAAATGGGTCTATAATTCGACGGATTGTTCGAACATCCTGACTTAAAAATGGGTACGACTTTACTAATTTTCATTAAGTCGGGAAAGATACCGTCACTTAGGCAGGAATTAAAAATAGTAGCTAATAACGGTGCAATGTTAACAATAATAGCTTCTATAGCTTTAACAGACAGTCCCCATATATCTTCTGTAGTTTTTATTTTAATTTGCTTGAAAGCCTTTATTATTTGACAACTGGTTACCTTTTGAAAGTTAAACTTAGACATATTTCCAGGAACATTTTCCTTTAAAAAAGATTCCGCTAAATCTACTGATGAATCTAAATGTTTAGTTAAGTCTAATGGTATGTTAGTGAAAAAATTATCAAGATAATTGGCAATAGTAGATTTATCTGAAATAAGGTCGTCATTTATGCGGAGAGCAATTTTGTTGTCATTTTTTTATTTTTCCCAGTTTCAGTATTAATAATTTGCCAGGTAGTTTTTATTTTATTATCTGACAATCTAAGCTTTTCACTTATATAATTTGATTTAGCCTGCATACATACTTTTTTAAATAATTTTGAATATAATCCGACATATTTTTTAAAGTTGACATCAGGTGTATAGGACCTTTTGTCATATAACTCATACAAAATTTCCCTACTACGTCTAATGCCTTTAGTGGCCCAAGCACTAAATTTTATTTTAGAGTTAATTTTAATAGTTTTAATTTTACATACTTGGTCAAACTCTTTACGTATAATTTTAAATAATGATGAGTACATGTCGTTTGGACTGCCATCAAGTGTAAAAGTATCTATTTTTGATTGTACATTACTGTTAAATTGACCGAGGATTTTCTTAGATAACGGCCTAAAAGTTATTAATCTACTGGTTTTGTCTACAGCATGTTCTAATTTCACTAATTGGCATTTATGGTCAGATCTAACCCCTATCTTTATACCTTTTTCAAGTACTTCGAAGTTTGTTATGATATTGTCAATACAACTCGAAGTTTCAGACGTAATTCTAGTAGGCTCCGAGAACAAACATGTAAAATTAAATGAGCCGAATAAAGACACAAACCTACACTTATCAACCGAATCAACTAGTAAATTAATATTAAAGTCCCCACAGACTAGAACTTTTTTATTACTTTTAATTTTATTTAAAATATCCTCCATTGTTGATAAAAATAGCGAAATATTTGATGAAGGAGGTCTATAGACACACAATATGACATAGGAATTTGTTTCCGCACATGCGACCTCACACACTCGTTCAACCGAGAGGCAAGAGATATCCTTTCTTTCCCTAAATGTGATATGATCACGAACTAGAATTAAGGAACCTCCACCTTCCGCCGAAATCCTGTTAAACGAGCTGGCGACCCTGAAACCATTCACATTGAAATTCATAAGGTGCGCCTTCAACCAGGTCTCTGTGAAACATAATATACTAATGTTAAATGTGTCAATAAAAAGTTCAATCTCTAAAATTTTGCCAGAAAAGCGGTTTATATTCTGATGAGATAATACTATATAATTTTCACCGCTTCCTTTTGTCAAAGTTAAAAGTTTAAATTATTATTTACCACATTTATTTTAGTAACATTACTAAAAGTGGTAGTGCCTGTGGTCTTCGTCATATTACTTATGACTGTGTTTAAAAAATTAGCTACAGGTGTAGCAAGTAAATGTAAATATTTATTTGGTAGATACAATGTATCCCTAGTCTGTTTAAAATATTTACCAATAAATATATTGGTGTCAAAAAATAAAAATTTGTCACTATAGTGACTTATTAAAAATTGCATGTGCCTATTTAACACATGAGTGTGGTTATTTACATTATCTGACACATTATTTAAATATGGGAAGGCACACAATATGATTTTGGGACATTTGAGTTTCAATAATATTTCAAAACTCTCAGTAATGTCCCGCTTTTTTAGACCTTGACAATCTCCAATGCAGACTGTTATACAAATGTTGTCATTATAAACTTTTTGCGACAGAGTATTAACAATATGTTTATAAGGCATCCCTGGCATACAGTAGTTTACTAGGGGATGACTACTACTTTTATTTATTAATATTCCAATACCTTTTCCTACATTGTCAGAATACAACACTTAACATCTTATGTCTCAGGATGGCGAGCGCAGTAGAATGGCGGAGCATTGCTTCTGCCCATGAGCGGTCGTATCGCTTACCATCAGGCGAAAGCGTTTCATAACAATAAAAAAAAGGAGAACATCTGCCTACCCTTATGGTAAAATGGTGTGAATTAAAACCAAAAAGCCATTCGCATTTGACACATCATAAAGCTAACTATGGAACATTCAGCAGCTTAGATTGCACATTCTTAAATTTTAACGAACAAACCCGCATCCAAACCCATGTCTCCAAGATATACAAGCTTTCTTTAAAAATCCCTGATTAACTCCGTTCATATGTAGAAATGAAGACACAACCGACGTCCAGGAGTAAATTGCCTATTGAGCAGTCACTTCGGAATCCGGAACGGTTGGCAGCAAACACCGTGTAATTATGCACCATTGATCGTAATGTTGGTTATACTGTTAAATTGTGCTCACGTTTGGGTTTTGTATGTGTATTTGTATGGTGTGTATGCATAATTGTTGGTGCTTATAGGAAATTTATGATTGGCTGTCTGATTTGGGTCATATGTTACGTTGAATTTTGTATCTATGATTAAATTGGAGCTACAGACTCACAGCAACTGAAAATCTATTTTTTGGATAGTTATATTGTAATTTTGCACTATATCGTTATTTCCTACATTATTTTTCAACATCATGTACATTAACAGAAGCTATCTACAACATACAACACACATATTATATTAATGCCTACAATCTCTCTCTCTCTCTTCCAAGCTATTTATCCCACATGGTGGTGGGGTCAGCTCTCTTCGTTTTTCTTCTCTACTTCGCTCTGTCCCTGATGTCGTCTTCGGATACCTGGCATTCTCCCATGTCCCTCCGCACTACATCCTTCCACCTCGTCTTCGGCCTGCCCCTGGTCCTTCGGCCGGTTATGGCTAATGCCTACAATGTTTGCTCTTAAACAATCACAGCGTATTAATCTTTCGACTTGGCCATCCTTCACATCGACCGTTGAGAATTCCGTTCTGTATTCGAATCCTTATTCAATTCTTCTTAATATAACTGCCAGTGTCACCTTTATACTAGTCCGTCTGTTTCGACCCATATACGTCCCACTGCAGGGCACGGGCCTCCTCCACAATCGACAGTACGATTGAGAGCGGTTAGGCCGTAAGTCCACCACGCTGGCCTAGTGCGGGTTGGCGGACTTACATACCATAGAAATTTCTATAAATCGCTATGATATGCAGGTATCCTCACGATGTTTTCCTTCACCGTTTTAGTGCGTGGTGGTTGACTATCAATACACACGTCATGACTCCGAAAAGTCAGAGGTGTGTCCTGGGATTCGAACCCGCGACCACCGTAAACATGTTGGCAGTCGCGTCTAGTCCGTTTACCAACAGGCCACCACGCACTTGCTTGCTTTTATACTAGACTAGGTTGCTTTACTCTTTTTAGTAGAAGACATCTTCGGAATAATGATGATGTTGGCAATAAAAATGAAAATCGGCTCTCAATAGAGGACGATTCATAAAAACAACTAGTAAAGGATGCCCATTCATAGTAACGGTAAAAAATATCTTTGATCCGATACCGATACTGCTTAAGATGCATTATAGCATTTTTATGTTTTGTCCTAAAACATTTTCCTGCTTTCTGCCGGGTGACAGATTTTTATAAAATGAAGTAATTATAATCACATTTTACATTATGTTCACAGAGACACAAAACATATGTTTTTTTATCAGACTTCAACTTTACTTCTCCAAGAACTCCGGGCCTGTGTCGCAATTATGTTTATATTTGTTGAGAATGTATATTTTTCCCTACGTAAGAAAGTAGGTTTCATTGAGGCCCGAAAATTATCGCACCAATACAAAATTTCATAGGAAAATGGGCATCCTCCAAATCAAACCAGTAGAAAGAAAACAAAGTATAATTAATACATTTCTTTATCCACGTGAAGACAATGGAAAAGTCTTTAATTTACGAATAAAGAGATTCTGCACACAATGGGTTATCCAACGCCTTTCCATTGTAGCAGTTTACACTTACTTCTAAAGCGTTGATTATGTTGCACATAAAGGAGCGAGTCCCATTATAAAAGTTGCACATTATGAAACAGAAGCCCGACACATTATTTATGTATTACGAAATAAAAATGTTGACGTAACTTGTTCCACAACCTGGTGGATTTCTTTCACTCGCTTATTTCAGATGTTTTATATTGTGATGATGTAATTTGCGTAATTTTCGATTTCTATGGTGTTTTATTGTGTTTTTAATAAGAAAGCCATTAGGCAGTTAAATAGAAGTGTGGTAAAGAGGCGTTTTTATAATTAAAATAGCGGCTACACCGCGCATGCGACCTACGACAGTATAGTAGCTCGGTAGCATAGTTTTTTTATTCTCGTTTTCATTTCCCGGATTTTCAGGCTGAAGTCAGGAATTTGTGCCCGATCTATCGATAGGCTCGCACCCTATGACATTGTAGGGCGGAACATAATATAAGGCGAAATGTTGGTTACTGGTAGCAACTCTGCCTACCTCTTACGGGAAAAAGTGTGAGTTTATGTGTGTATGTATAGTATTATACCAATGTATAAAAATCTCAATAGGGAGTTATTGTCAGAATCATCTATTACCTATATTTTGAATAATAAAGTAATCCCACATCACCTGACTTCAATAGGTAACTAGTTGAAATCAAATCAATAATATTTTATATAAACAAATAATAAAAGAAATAACACCCAACAGTCACAATATACATACATATTCCGGCCCGGCGCCCACACTAAGATCGCTTAATAGCCACGACACAAGACTAAAGAGAGAATCACGAAACAAGTCCCTCGTAGTTCCATCAGGAACTTTTCGGATTCACAAACACCCAGAACCGAAAGAAATATTTGTGAGCTGTATGAACATATGTCGGATAAAGTGAAGATGCTGAATAACTTGAGTTACAAGTCTTGCTTTAAAGTACATAAGCAATAAATATGCGCCGTGCTGGTTACAATTGCTACTTTTAGTGGTGGTAAGCCGCCTGGGTAGGTACCAGCGCAATGTCTGTTTCTCCCGCCAAACAGCAGTGTAAATGCACTGTTGTGTTTCGGATGGACGGACATTGTAACTACTAGATAAATTGAAACTTAATATCTTGTCTCAGGATATTAAGTTTCAATTCATCAGGATGGTGCACGCAATTTGACAGCCTCCGTAGCGCAATTGGTTAGACGCCGCCTGTGAAACGAGAGGCCGCGGGTTCGATCCCCGCACCGAGAGAAATGTTTGTGCGGCCCACAAATATTTCTTCCGGGTCTGGGTGTTTGTGAGACCGAAAAGTCTCTCGTAGTTCCTGATACCCACGACACAAGACTCGATCTTAGTGTGGGGTCAGGACTATGTATGTGACTTTTCCTACGGTTCAAGAGCGGTCGTATCGCTTACCATCAGGCGAACGGCACGCTCGTCTCGCCAATAATTAGTATAAAAAAGAGGCTTTTTTTATTTACAGAGTATGGGTAAGAATTTGTGTTTAGAACGCCTCATTATAATGATACGTCGTCAGTGGTTATAATATAAAAAAATAATTAAAAATTCGTTACAGCGTACATTTTGCGAACGTTCAAATGAAAAGCAGACAGCTTAGGAAGTTCATTAAAAACTTCTGTCTCTATAAAAAACATGAAACAAATTAAAATTAACGACTTAAAAGCATCGCTTTTACTGCCAAAAAGAGTAAAGGAAGTCCCGAAAAGTATGCTTCCAAGGTCCTATGTCTTAAAAAAATAATCACCAAAAACCCGCTCAAGTGTAATTGAAAAACATTAAAAAACGCATACAATCTCATTAAAATCGTACAATCTAACCATTAACTAATTGGAAGGACCCCGTGTATTATCCACGTCGGTTGAGACAGGCATCTTCACCAAAGAAATTCTAATTAAACACGACGCTTCTGATTTTGTTGACTTTATCTTGACATCAAAGTTCACTTGGGAAAATCACAACTTGTATTCAACTCTATATTTTATGTGTTAAAGTTGAGAATCATCTGTGTAGACGGGAGGGATGTTTTAAGAGTTTCGGCGAAGTGACATTGCACCGTCGGCTTTGAACAAAGAAGCATCGAAAAGGCAAATGAGCGTCTTTACAAAGTTGAAGCGATTAGCGTTTTGCGCGTTGAGGAGGAAGCGAGGGCTTGTAAGAGGTAAAAGGAAAAAAGGGCGTGCTCTATGGTACCTCATTAAACTTTAGCCATAGAGCAGACTAGTGTTTGCCGCCGGCTTCACGCGAATTAGTTTGTATTCAAAAACGTGGCGTAGGGTGCGAAAAATTGTTGATCCATGTTCGAAATGTGAAAGCGATTTTGTGTTTGATAACCCTACTTTTGCATACTTTGTTACATAATTGGTAGATGGAATCATATAAACTCCCTTTAGGGTTTCATTAGGCTTGTTTAATTAAAATATTACAGTACGGAGTAATTTTGTGATCAACAACTTTTTCTTTCTTTTTGATTTTTTTTGTCAGTACCCCGACACGTGTCCCTTCTTATGTTGTTTCATGAATGAATCATAGCTTGTCTAGATATGAACAAGCCGACACAATTTCGTAAAAAACATTAAAAAAATGGCACTCAGGCAAAAGGGAATCCAAGTACAAGTTAGAATTACCATGTAGTGAAGATTAGACTTACACTAAATTTTAATTAAAGTCCTTGTGAGAGGCATATGCACAGCTGTGAACTTCTTGTGGCTAAATATAGAGGTTAATTAATATAAATAATAATTTTACAATTTATTACTCGGCTCGGCCCAGCCCGTGTGCGAATACACTTTTTTAATATTGCGTAGCCGATGTTTATCAGGGATATTGTGGAATTCTAATGATGCAAGAATTTTTCAAATCGATTCAGTAGTATTCGGGCCTTTTCAATGCAAATAATCAAATCTTTATTTATCTTTACTTTAGCGACAAATTATAAATAGGAATGATTTTACAATTTATAAGTCAATAACGGTAGGTTTTAACAGCACAAGAATAATATTGAAATATTTAGACAGTACTAAAATTACTGATCGGCGTATGGTTATAGGACAGTATCGAAGTCATACACCACTCATTAGATACAAGAATAGCAGTGGTACGAACACAGGTAAACACAGATGCCAATTATAACGCCAAAGCTCCCCACGAATTGAATAAGTATATAGTCAATGAACTAAAGTTGTATCTACTAACACCTCCGTACAAAGTGGTGGATTGTGCGTCTGAATGGCAACCACGGGTGGACGATCAAAGTGATTCAATGCTAATTAATGGCACAATAAATTGGCACTAACCAAACGTGGTGGTTAACTAAGTAAAAAATTAAATGACTGAAAAAAACTTAATTAACGCGCGTGCCTCGGTTTCATATCAATAATTTTTTAGTTAAGACACCCTCTTTACGGGTGCAGATATATGTGGAGAGTGTGCTCAGTTACTGTGCTCTGTGGAGGTGTTTTAGGATTTGGTCAAAATTTTAAAAGTCTGTACTGCTAGTTGACGTATAATGCCAACTTCACTAGTGGGGGGTTTGGATGTATTGCTCTTGGTGTATTTTTTTATTTTGTATCTTATCGGGTGGCTTTTTCTCTCACGACACTAAGGTGACAATAAATTCGGTTGAAAAAACGGTAAGAAGTCCCGGAGTACTGTCTTCACATGAAAGACTTACTGAAATTATAATTAATAACTACTTTCTCGTCGGTCGTCACAGTTTCTTGCATCGTAAATATCACAATTTAAAAGAATATTAGAAACATATAATCTGTATTAAATTTCACCGTCAATTGTCATTAATTACATACGATAACCGTTGTATAAGGTAGACCGTAGAGGTGCAATACGAGTTAAATATCATTTCAGGCAATTGATGATCTCTCCATACATACACCATACTCAACAATTGGGAGTGAGATTCTAATTTTAAAAATTGTTAAATAATCTTGAGGAGAATGTTCAGCTCCTAGAACCTTATCAAAAGCATCCAGCCAGCAAAGCGAGAACTTTTTAGATATCCGTAGCTAATAAGAGCTAATTAATACACACCTAATTAGATCAGCACTGCCTCATCCGAGGCTCCTGCATCCACGATGCACCAAGCCCAA
The DNA here is from genome assembly GCA_009982885.2 of Hyles vespertilio. Classification (NCBI taxonomy): domain Eukaryota; kingdom Metazoa; phylum Arthropoda; class Insecta; order Lepidoptera; family Sphingidae; genus Hyles; species Hyles vespertilio. The sequence continues at coordinate 23,148,736 of CM042807.1, forward strand.
CTACTCAACGTCATAATTGCAAAAGGCGCGAGAGCCAGCGTCGGCGGAAACGCGAACTAATTGCAATTGAAAAAAGGCGAAAGCCCGACTGAAAACATTTCCAGTGTGGCTTTGATGTTTTTTTCTAAAACCCCCGGCTCTTTACCGTCAAAGGTTGATAAGCTACACTACGTAAAAACCGGTAATAAGGCACTTTCAACGCAGGTGTGACACGCTACCGGGGCACAAAGACGAGTGCCGAGTGGCTTTGTGGACCCATCTTGGTGGTGGCGGGTTTTCTTTTCGCGCGTTGTAAATTGCACATTTACACGATTTAACAAGGCAATTAGCGGTCGAGCCTTTTATTGTATTGATGCGTGAAATTCGTGTGTGCTTCGGTTTCGGCGTTTGTGGGTGATGCTGTTTGTGCGAGGGATAGTCATCCTGAGGTCAGTTTTGATATTATGAGTTTCGAGACAATCCTATTACCTCAAAGAACATCGGGGTTAAGTGACAGATTTTGTGTCCCACTTAAATGGTTTGATTACCTCACCGTTCTTAACACGAATAATAATTTTATTTTCTGCAAGTGTTGTGATCGTTCAGGACAACAATAATTACAACTCACATTTCATTTGGTGATAGTTAGGAAACAAGCGATGTTTCATTCGTCGTCCTGACCAGAATGCCAAATTTAAATATTGCTGGGACATAAGCAGTTATGCAGGTATCTCAAAGCAATTATAACGACTTAGAATGTCCCTCAAATCAGAACAGTGCGCAAATACTGCTGCTTCGCGGCAGACAATACATAATTTAATTTTAAAACATATTTCATTATCATACATTAAAAATATTGTATATTTTGGCTAAAAAACAGAATTATAATTTAATTTATTTTGAGTTCGCGCCACGTGATCGTAAACGATTTTGATTGGCTATGACGTCATGCGTTTGTATGAACTACTCACATACAGGAAATGAATGGGATTGATAACGGCATAGATGCAAATTGAATATTAAAAATACCTTCAATACGAGTTATTTGACATTAATACCCGTGAATTAATAATATTATCATGTCCAATGTAATAAAATGTGAAGAAAGAAATATAATTCTATTTTTTTTGACAAAAACTCATTGAGGTATATAACTGGAGGGGATCTAGACCAAATAATTTGGAACATTTGCAAGGGTACATGTACCCTTACGCTGACAGTCGGCTATGACAGTTGTCATTTATGCTATTTATTCTAATTGCTTTAAAAATACCGTACTCCCAACTGAAGACATGTAATAACCATTCCAGTTCACTTGAAAAAAATATAGAATTTAATTCCATACGTAAATTAACGATAATTTGAATAAAGTAGCAAAAATATTAATAAATTAGATTATGTACTTACTTATTATTTTACTGGTGGTAGGTCTCTCATATGTGAGAAGCCATCTGGGTAGGTACCACCGCAATGTCTATTTCCCCCGTGAAACAACACTGCTTAAATGCACTGTTGTGTTTCGGATTGAAGGACATTGTAGCCAGAGCAACTACTGGACATATTGAGACTTAACATCTTATGTCTCAGGATGGCGAGCGCAGTGGAATATTGCTACTGTTCATGAGCGGTCGTATCGCTTACCATCAGGCGAACGGCTTGCTCGTCTCGCCATTCAATGCAATAAAAAAAAAAAAAATGTACCAAAGCCGTTTTGACAAATGTCATATTTTAACAAAATTATAGAATAAGATTAATGTTACGGACAAATAGGTAAATATTGAAAAATTCGTTTATTTATTTTATTTAATATATTTATTATTAGATACATTGGATATTGTAAATATATTTTTTCACTATCCATATTTTTGACACAAAAGTATTTTTTAGTAGGATAACTCAATACGCTATTTGACTATTTTCTGAAAACCATACCACATTATGAAGTGGAGTCTACAGACCTTACAAATAAACGTTATTTTTAATTACTATATCTATATCATTTAAAAATAAATTTACAAAATACACTGAATAATTACATTGTCAAAACGCTCTATCTGGCAATGTGGCGTTCAGTTCGTAAACATCCATTCCAGAGATTCGTTCGCATGTCACTCATTCTCTAATCAACCATAGATCAATCAATCAATCAATAGTCCGAATGAGGTTTTGTAAAAAAAAATAGTTTTTTTTTCTTTCTTCACATTTTATTACATTGGACATGATAATATTATTAATTCACGGGTACAAATGACAAATAACGCGTTTTAAAGGTATTTTTAATATTTAATTTGCATCTATGCCGTTATCAATCCCATTCATTTCCTGTACGTGAGTAGTTCATACTAATGCATGACGTCATAGCCAATCAAAATCGTTTACGATCACGTGGCGCGAACTCAAAATAAATTAAATTATTATTGTGGTTTTTAGACAAAATATACAATATTTTTAATGTATGATAATGAAATATGTTTAAAATTAAATTATTTACACGGATGGAAACAAATAAGTTATTATTTTTATACAGTCAAACCTATAGGCTTATAGGTTAAGGCTAATAGGTTTTGTTGTTTTTAAAATCTTTATAATAATGTAGCTTTATAAGTTATTAAAAATGCATGATTATATTGGGCTTTTATATTTCGTTTTACTTTATTCTGAAACATTAGGTAACAAATGTAACAAATATATGAAGTGTCGTATCTGCAGCAATGCCGACTTGATCTATAATATAATCCGCTCCAGTTGTAAAACCTCAATGCAAAAACTCATTCGGACGATTGACTGATTGATTGATCTATGGATGATTTAAGAATGAGTGATATATGCGAACGAATCTGTGGAACGGATGTTTACGAACTAAACGCCACATTGTCAGACAGAGCGTTTTGACAGTGTAATTTTTCAGTGTATTTTGTAAATTTATTTTCAAATGATATAGATATAGTAATTAAAAATAACCTTCATTTGTAAGGTCTATAGACCCCGCTTCATAATGTGGTATGGTTTTCAGAAATTAGTCAAATAGCCTATTGCTTCGTCCAATATTCCTTATATCGCCTCTAAAATCCGCCTCTTGTACTATTGTTATTGTGTTGTTTCTTCACTGTATTTTTATTTTTGTGCAATAAAGGATTAAATAAATAAAATAAATAAATAAAATCGTCCATCTTATTAACATGAATTAATTAGTAATGATGTAACAACTCGTAGGCGTACACCAAAAGTCGACCAGGTCACCCGAGGTTCTTACCACACGGTCGTCGGCCGCGGGTCATGCAACCCTTGTTCTTGGAAGCCTTGCAAACGCTTACAAATACTTACAAATTGTTCTTGTACGAATTGTAGCATTGTTTGTGCGAGAACAAGTCCATTCAACGTTACGATTTCAGTATTGTTAGGCCTCAACTGAGGTTAATAGGCAATGACGTCACGGGTGAATAGAGTAATTGAGGCATTCGCCGCCATTGATGTAGAATAGAATAGAAGGGAAGACTAGAGAAAATTTGTGTTACAGTAGTGGGTGGATTCGTATTATTTTGAAAATAAATGTAATGGCTTCATTTTAATTAAATAATTATATGATAAATAACACCTAACAGCCATATACATAGTGCTGACCACACACTAAGATCGAGTCTTGTGTCGCGGGTATCAGAAACTACGATAGACTTTTCGGTCCCGCTGACACCCAGATCTAAAAGGAATATTTGTGGGCTGCAGAAACATTTCTCTTGGTGTGGGGATCGAACCCGCAGCCTTTACATTCACAGGCGGTATTTAATCGCTTGCGCCAAAGAAGCTGACAAAATTAATTCATAAACTCCATATACAGAGGCTATTTACTCTCATATTTTCAGTTATTTTTTATACAACTATGGACACAAACAAGCATATGTCTCGCACGATGGTAAACAGTTACCTTATATAGACGCGTATATACAGCTGCAATACCAGAGGTGTCACACATAAGTTGTTAGCCTTGTGAACCCTGTAATAATTTGTGTAAATAAACTAAGAAATTGACTATCCAAATAAGTATATAGACTATCCGTAAGTTTTCCATGTTTTTAAAATAAAATAAAATAAATTGTATTACTATTTAAAATATATTTTTTTGGTATCAATGGTGACACGAGCATGACGTTCCCCTGATGGTAAGCGATACGACCACTCATGAACAGTAGCAAAACCAAACAACACCTTGAATCACATAGCAATACTTGCCAACGCCTGGACACTGGACATATTGAGTTAAGTCTCAATATGTCCAATAGTTGCTCTAGCTGCAATATCCTTCAGTCCTTTTAATAATCATTCACTTCTTTAAACCATTTATTGTACTTGTAAATACTTGCTTTAAGAATTCTACCACTTAGGCTTCCAGAATGAACTCTTTGGAAGTGCCTTGCATCCATTCTATCAATCCTCATATCCCATTCAGTGTCCCCCGGGATATCGAAAGAGCTTAATAGTTTTTCCTTTAGCACCAAACAGGAAAAAATGTCCTAATACATCCGAAAATCACTAAATTTACTGGTGGTAGGTCTCTCATATGTGAGAGGCCATCTGGGTAGGTACCACCGCAATGTCTATTTCTCCCGTGAAACAACACTGCTTAAATGCACTGTTGTGTTTCGGATTGAAGGACATTGTAGCCAGAGCAACTACTGGACATATTGAGACTTAACATCTTATGTCTCAGGATGGCGAGCGCAGTGGAATGTTGCTACTGTTTATGAGCGGTCGTATCGCTTACCATCAAGCGAACGGCTTGCTCGTCTCGCCATTCAAAGCAATAAAAAAAAAATCCATAGATTTCATAGGAAATAAGAAATTTCAACTCATTGTAATTATAAAAACATGCAAACAATGGTTATGACACTTGCGGCTTGTAGAACGGATGTCGATCACACCTCCTGCTTAGCGTATGCCGCCCACGGTACCCTAATTATTACAATACTTGTACCTGTTGGACTCAGGGCTGGCTGTAATCCTTAGAATATAATGTTACATATATACATAAACTTACGTCTTTTTCCCAGAAGGGGCAGCAGAGATGCTGGAGACTATACCGCTCTACACCCACCGCTGCAACTCCTGTAAGCCAGGATCCACAGTGGCACATAATATAATGACATCGAGCATTGAAGCTCGGCGAGTCTCCGGGAATGTCTAACTTGTCTTCACCCGTAACTAAATCAATCAGAAAGTTAAATTACACAAATTCCTGTCTTCGGGGTGATAGTGAATAGAATCCAATATCACTTTGGCCGAACCGAGATTCAATGCAAAATAAATCTTGGCATTCCACTGCACTCGCTATTCTGAGACATAAGATGTTAAGTCTCAGTATGTCCAGTAGTTACTCTGGCTACAATGTCCTTCAATCCGAAACACAACAGTGCATTTACACTGCTGTTTTGGAGACTTACCACCAATAAAATAAGATTTAAAGTGTTAAATTACCTCTTCAAATAAATAAATACGCCAGTCACAAGTCTACTCCACAGTATGCGAGGCAGTCTCGTAAAAACGTGTATGAAAACATAATAAAATAAGCTGATTGGAACTAAACAGCTCTCCATAAGAAATTTGAAGGAATTGAAAGTATATCACTATAACATGTTCTAAGTAAAGAAATGGAGACCAAGGCCCTCACATGTGCCAATCAATAAAATTCAAACATCCATAATTTAATTTTCGAATTCCTTAATTATTATCATAAAAATAAATTATTTTGTCAAGCATTAACTAAAATATAAAGCAGTAACCCTACGCTCACGCGTACTTTATACCCGTTCTAAACAATGTACCATTGTCTCCGGTAAACTTCTGTTCAATGCTTCTATTCCGGTTCGGAGCGTATTCAATTATTATTTTTCCGGCTACCGTTGCCATGGCAACCGGCCTGTTATAAACAACATACGTAATGTTAATTGATGTTAAATACCTGTGTTCCATTCTTGTTACTAACAGCCGCTGCCAATAAACAATGCCAATCCAAAATTTGCCGTTTTAAATTGACAGCTCAATCTTTTTTCTGATACTATATTGCCAATAATCAATCTCAGTAGTGAAAAAACTATGGCAACATGACAAGAGACCAATCGAAAAGTAGAAAATAATCCAGATTGACTTCAATCTAATTTTTTCGATTGATTATTGGCATCGGCCGTTAGTGAGTTAGAAGCATCACTCAAAGGATGTCCGTTGCTATTGCAAAGATACTGCTGCTAGCATTTAGCAATTTTAACCACATTGTGGGAGGGTGTAAGAAAGAAAGAAAGAAAGAAAAATAGTTTTATTTGCCATAAGCATTAAAAAGACTGTAAGACCACGCTACTACTTGCAAAAGACATCGTCGAATAGGACTGCATATTGTTTTTTCCAAATTAAAATAATTTATTGATCCATTAAGATGTTCTATATCATTTAGCTTCAGTATTTTTTTTTTATCTACCAGCCGGTTCGGAAAGCGGTTTTCACTAGAGAAGAACGGCAAGAAACTCTAGTGTTGCTCTTTTCAAAAACATTGTGTGTTTTACAGTAGCACGCTGAAATGTCCTGAAAGAGACATTGCAATATCCAGATAATGTTAAAACTATGATAACATCGACGGGAGATTGTAATGTGACTTCCGAAAACCGCGCATTGATTAAATCCAAATCCCGACTTTTCACGCGTTACTATGTCGGGACTTCGATCACATGTATATTCGTTGCTATCATGACGTATATGAATATCCCATTATATCGAAAAAATAATAAATGTTCCAAGGAATTGAGAGCCTTCCCAAATTTTCGGAGTTAGTTAAAAATGTGAATTCAGATCGATACTCCCCGCCAAAAAATAAAATGCCATTACCTATACAGCGAAGTATTTAAAATGCAAAAACACTGGCCGCTTATCATAAACAGTCATCGCCTTCACAGCTCAAAAAAAGAAAAAAGCAAAAAAAATACAAAAAAGTTGCCAGCATGCGGCGGCCCCTTTGCAGTTACCGCCCAACGCGCTGCCATTGTTTTGTAACGTTTAAGATCCGATTCCGCCACCGAATACCTCCGAATTAATTACACTTAATTGAATCTCGAATTGGTACGATGACATTTGAATTTTGCCCGAGTCGGGGATGCCTGGTTGAAATTTTGAAGTGAAGAAATATTATTTAATAAGTGTGGCCAGTTAGGTTTAGTTTTGTTATTTAAGAAAAATATATATACCTAGTCAGGTCATAAATTCTGTCACATGTTTAATATAAAATAATTGAAACAAGTTTATTCATTATGTAACCATTTATATACCAAAATGAACTTAACAAAACATAGATTCTTATGACACTAAAGTTTATTCAAAATGACCTCCGTGATTTTGAATACAGGCCTTCAATCTGCGCGGCCAGTTGTCTATCGCAGCACGAACGAGGTCCATGTCAATATCGGCGGCTGCCTTAATCAAGGATGTCTTGAGTGACTCCAAATTGGGATGAGGCTTTGAGCACGCCTTTTCCTCCAAGTGTTGCCATATCTTGTAATCTAACGGATTCAAATCTGGACTGGAGGAGTGCCAGTCTTCGTGCCGGATGAAGTCGATTTCACGCGCCGCCAGTCAGTCTTGTGTGCTCTTCGCTCTATGAGCTTGCGCCGAATCTTGTTGGAATACCTAGTGCCTGTTATTGAACATGGTAAGAGAAACAGGTTCCACAAGGTTCGTCAGGACTGTATTTTGATACACAACTGCATTCGTTTTTACAACTTTCTCACAAAAATGTACCTCTGTTAAGCCCCAATAAGAAACTCCCAACCATACCATGAGCGAGGATGGAAAATGACCTCGTTAGACACGCGGAATACGGTTGTTCGCTTCTTCACTACTGTGTGCGTACACCTTATCATTTTGTTTGTTGTAGCTCTCTTCTACGGTAAAATTTTTTTCATCTGAAAATGAATTTCCTGATATTTTTTTCCCGCGTACCGCTTCAACAAAGCGCGGCATCTCTTCAGTCTCAGGTCCATTAGACGAGCATTCAAACGATGTCCTATTTTTCTTCGATATGCCCGAAGCCCTAAGTCTTCATTTAACACCCTTTTCACCGTGGTTCTGCTTAACCCCATCTGAAGGGCCAACAGTTTCTGCTTATGTTTGGGATTTCTTTGAATTCGCGCCTTCACAGCTTTTATCACTGCTGGAGTCCTAACAGACCGAGGGCGACCACTTCTTGACCTGTTATCTACACTAGAGTCTTCATTGTATTGTTTGATGGTACGATAAACGAATCTTTTGGTTATATTCAAATTTTTCAGTATGTCAAAAATTTGAATTGGCGCGTAACCGCAACGATGCAACGCAATAACTGCAACACGGTCTTCTTTAAGCGTCCACTCCATATTTAAAAAGGAGTAAAATTCTAAAAAGTATACATTTTTATTTTCATGAACAATTCGAAATCCGAATTCAATAAACTTTTTTGTGGCCAGCATTCAAAAAGAAAAGTTTTTACTGTGTAACAATACTTATGACCTGACTGTGTAAATAATACTGTTGTTACATTTTTTTACTTGTTTTAACAAGCTACAAATAACATTTAAATGATACATTACAATTAACTCATTTAAATATAAAGATAACAACAAAAAATAAACTAGAGGCCATATATTTTAATGAGAAAAATATTTTAACCTGTAAAAAGTCACCAATAATATGTCCTGTATGGCGAGAAATATGGTCTGTAGAAAAACATGTTTTTATTTCTATCCTCTATTTGATATCAACACCAATATTTCAGGGAAAAATTAAACTCTCATCCTTGGCAACACCAAATTCCCGTTCACTCAGTAGTGATGTGCAACAAAGCGTTCCATTGGTACAATCAGACCGCCCGTCGTCTACCATAATAGTACATTAGACCCGGCAACGTCTCATACTAAAATGTATGTAATGAGAATTATCTCACTGCTTCTGTTGTGGCACTTTCTCAATAGCATTCTTCGCGCCCCCGTATTCAAAAAGATTATATTGAATTGTGTTCCCTTTATGAGGGAAATAGTAATCAGAGTCTTTATTAGCTGCGTTACTTGCAGAAATCAGTGTGAACTGCTTTTGTGCGGTACAATGGGTACAAACACGCTTTTTGTTGTATTTCAGTGTTGGTTCACTACTGGGCACGGGCCTCCCCCAAAATTAGCTTGAGGTAATATGCTATACTTGTCCAATACAGTTTGGTAGACGGTAAATACACTTTTGTGTTCCGATTTGAAGGATTTTGTAGCCAGAGTAACTCCTGGATATATCGAGACTTTACATCTTATGTCTCGGGATGGCGAGCGCAGTGGAATGCCAAGCATTGCTTTGTAATTCATAGTATTGTTTGGTTTTGCTACTGTCCATGAGCGGTCATATCGCTTATCATCAGGCGAATAGGAAGCTAGTCTCGCCATTCATCGAAATTAAAAAAAAAAAACAATAATTGAAAGTGTCTTCCGAGACAGAGTAACAAAACAAGAGGTATTACATACAATCCAAACAATATCTCAATGAATAGAAAAAATCAATATCAATTTGTTCGACCCAAGCCTCTAACCCGAAACCTTGTAACTGCACCGGGGCAGCCGCATATTACAAGTAATATGCGTTAAGGCGTTAATTAGCACAAAATATTCAAACTTAGAATCCGCTGGCTCAAATTGGCATTATGAGATAATTACCAGCAAAAGTAGTCTTTAATTCCACTGCATAAGGGTGATTTAGTACAACAGGTTAGATTATCTCGCATGACTGCTATCCCTAGTAGCGGTTGCCAGTCGCCATCCCTACGCAGGCACCCCGCTGCGTCGCTGATTGCTGACGAGTGTCGCCTCTCAACTCGCAAAGTGAATTGAGATAAACGATAAATATTTATATCTAAACATCGATTTATTTGTCCAATGATGATTGTGAATTGTTAGATATTAAGTTTAATGCCCAGGTCAGCCAATAGATATAAGGGATATTTTGGTTGAAAAATCTCATATATTTTGCTCGGAACTGTAACTTGTGGCCACGCGATAGGGCCCATAATATCTTGGGGTAAAAATAACCTCGAAGAATAAACAATAGCTATTTGTACGCCTACATAAATGCACTTAACAAAATTTATTCAATTTGAATAATATACTGTAGTATAAATTACTCAGGACTACAATGTATGTCCCATCACCTCTTGAGACAAAAATAGATCCTCTGCCTCTGCCTACATCCTCAAGATAATAAATAAATAATAAATACACCCAACAGTCACATAGTCCTGACCCCATACTAAGATCGAGTCCTGTGTCGTGAGTATCAGAAACCACGAGAAGAAGAGAAGAGAAGAAAAGGTCTCAGAATACCACCGTGAAATTACAACTTCGAACCTCACACCACATTCATTAACCAGCTGACTAGCGCTAACCACGGTTTAACCACGCATGTTCGCGTTAGATAAACCGACGCTAAACTAATTACTCCCCCCGATTCACCGGTAAATTAACTCAGCCAAATAAACTGGTAATGTACGGCACATGACTTGTAAAACACAGTTTACAATTGAAGCTTATTGTTTGCATTAGGGAGCATGGCGTTTTAGTAAAAGGAGGTATGGAAAACGATAATCAATCACCACGCACTATGATGGTGAAAACATCGTGAGCAAACATGCATACCACAGCGGTTATACAGAATTTTTATGTATGTAAAATCCACCAACCCACACTAGGCTAGCGTGAACTATATGGCCTAACCACTCTCAATCGTGCTCTCGATTGTGGAGGAGGCTCGTGCCCTGCAGTGGGACGTATATGGGCTGTTACAGATACATATACAGATGGGAAAACGTTCAAAAAAATCCTTTTCGTAGGATATGTATCGAGTGAAATTTCTTTGTTTTTTTATACAATTGGTCCGGCAAACGGGCAAACAGGTTTCCTGATGGTAGATAATCACTGCCATTATCTTCTATATCGCTTGAATTATAGATGTGTTGCCAGCCCCGCAAATCGGAGGGGAGTGAGAATTAAAAATAATGGGAAGAAGAAAGAGATATTGGGCGTACAAAACGTGGAGTTAACTCCTAAGTTTAAGCCCTTGGTTGGAGTCTGACATTGGAATGTAGTAACCTTATATTAGTACATTGTTGTAACTTTGTCTTTACATTATTTTTTTATTGCAGTGAATGGCGACACGAGCATGCCGTTCGCCTGATGCGAGCTAAGCGATGCGACCGCTCATAAACACTAGCAAAACCAAACAACACCTTGAATTACAAAGCAATGCTTGGCATTCCACTGCGTTCACCATCCTGAGACATAAGATGTTAAGTCTCAATATGTCCAGTAATTACTCTGGCTACTATGTCCTTCAATCCGAAACACAACAGTGCATTTAAACTGCTGTTTGACGGAAGAAATAGACATTGCGGTGGTGCCCACCCAGGCAGTCTCTCACATAAGAGAGACCTACCACCAGTAAAACATCCACCACCAGTCCTTCAAAAAAGGGGCACTTAAAAGAATTGAATAACAACCTTTATAAATGATTTCGTATTTGTCTCAAAAGCCTGCATAATCTGTCCATTGTTCGTTTGCCTGTTTCATAAAAACTTTTTCCCTCTACGAGATATTGTATTCAAATACTAGCGGCCCGGCCCAGCTTCGCCTGGGTGGAGATATTCTTTCACTCCACTCCACACCTGAAGGCAGCCTTTGTGATATTGATTCGTTGATGGGCGAAGTGGCAGGAGGCGCCCGACGTGACGGCCCAGTGGTGGCATGCGAGTGAGCTGCGCGCGGTACGGGACAGTTTTTAGGCATTGCAACATTATTTTATTTCTCTAAAATAATAGATTTTTTCTAAAATAAATGTAGCCTAAGTTACTCCTTATTATATCAGCTACCTGATAATAAAAGTCCCGTCAAAATCGGTCCAGTCATTTCAGAGACTAGCCGGAACAAACAGACAGACAGACAAAAAATTTAAAATATGTTAATTTGGTGTATGTACCATATATATTCATATACATGTAGTAAAAAACGGTTATTTCAATATCACAAACAGACACTCCAATTTTATTATATGTATAGATATATTTTGATAATTTACTTAATTTCACAGACACTTTTACGGATGAAGTCCTAAAAAGATCTCAAACGAGAAAATGTAACCATATATTCAAGAATATAATATCATATTATTTTCCATTTATCAATGTTCACAATTTTTTGAGGTGGCTTCACATATTCGAAATTTTTGTAGATGTATTCTGTAGAATACTTTTCACTTCCATACGCTCTCTCTCTGCCTATGACCGCTCAGTTGAAGCGTCGCGTGGTGTTAAAACTTGAAAAGCAGGAAAACAACTTATGCGGCTTCTTTCAGGAGTTGGTGCTTACCAGCCAAGTTTAAGAACTGTGCGCGCCCGATCCCCAAAAAGTTTGTGTGGAACTGTTTCGAAATTCAGTTTATACTTTTTAAGGGGGTCACTTGTGAAACCTTAACTGCCAAAATAAACAATGCCCTTTTATGTATTCGCAATAAATACGAAAAAGCAAAGTCATTCGGATTTTACTCATTTAACAACGTGTTTTCATGTCTGGGTAATCTGGGATTTAATATTCCTTGGTTTCATTTTCAGCTAGAGGAAGAACCTTGTTGAACTTTAGTACCTAACATTTTTGAACTTATGTTACCAACAGCGACTATGTTACCAACAACTAGTTATTTTTTTTCTATCGAATATAATAGCAATAGCTAATATCGAAACTAAACTTGCATAAACCAGTCGGTGATTTTATTAGACAGGATAGGAACCTGTCATCTTTGAATTTCGAATCATTCAAATTTCGAAAAAATTCGAATAATCGTTAACAGAATCCAACAACATAACAGCACGTTCCAAAATCAAAAATTAACACATACTACCAATAAAAATAAATTAATTTAATAAAAATCGCCCAAAAAACGTTCTTTTCGCCACGCCGACGGTGACTGGGCGGAATCTGCCGCCACCGCCCATTGCGCCCACTTCCACCGCCCGCCGTAATTAATAGTCGCCACAATGGACACACATAATTTCACGCGGATTACAACGTCATTAAAACGCCACAGCGCCACTCATTATGCTCGAGAATTTAGGCCACTATTAAAAAGTTGGCTAATTATTTTTTTAAATTAACATCTCTTTGGTTTTTTGCATGAAAACCATGCTAAGTCACCAGTTCATTAGAGTCTGAAGGTTTCATATTGGGATTACTTTTGTAGGAAATAACAATGAAATTAATTTAATGTACCTATGTCATATAAAAGATTTTTTAAAAAAATATGGTAATGTTTTAATAAGTATTTTAATTCTCCGGTACATTTCGGACGCATTTGATTTCATTATGATCGACTAAATGTACTAGTAAAATGTGATTTGAGTAAAATAACTATATTTCCTAATAAAATAGAAATCACAAATAATAAACCTATTTCTTAATTGCATTATACGTTCTCTTCGGTTGTATACTCTGTGGTTATGTTATATGTGCCAGCCTTCTTCCTACACATTGGTAACCACATGATTCTAAATTCAAATTGAATACTGGAACAGTTGACGGCTATACGTCTCTAATCTACGAGTCGGCTGCCGGCCGAAAACATTGTTGCGCTCCGAGCCATCCCGAATGACGACGAAAGACGACATAGAATGATTTGTGAACGCTTCATGCTCTAATGCACCAACAATGCTCTAATTTCAATTTCTTGAATCATTAATTGTTATAATTTTGAATTTTTTTATACTGAGTACTTTTAAACTGATGCAATTATTTGGTAATTAATGAGTAAACCTATATTAAAAAAACGACAATTCCTTTTTATGTAGGTGTGTGCATGCTTTTATCTTGACTGGTGCTATCTCGGTTTAAAAGTCCTTAGTTGCAATATTTGGTTCTCATATTTTCCGGTATATTAATTAATTCCATGAAAACTGTATATTTCCGCTCTTCAATAAATAACTTATTTAAATTGTTAATTATACCTCCATCCCCTTGTTTTCATTTCTTATAATATCCCAATGTTTATTTTCTCCGTCTATTATTGTTACTGTAGTCATTTAAACAAACGCCAGGTCTTACACCAGACTTCTAAAGCATGCACAACAATTTAAATAACATCTTGCCTCACTAAAGTACGAAACCATCCAACGTACAGAACCGTCACATTCAAACATCGAAACCTAATTTCCTGTCTCAGATACATCGTGCGCGCACAGTCTAAGCCTAAAGACAAATACGACCGACCTGACCAATCTTGGTTGACGTCTGCCCCCTCCCTCCATCCCAACAATTACAATTCGCACAGGGGTACAGGGAAACAAGAGGAGGGGTCTAGATAAGCTGGCTGTTTGACCAAACAGTTCTAGGGAGCTGGTCATTGTTCTGAAAGGATGAAAACTGATGTTTGATGTTCCGATCGAACACACTTGATTGAGTTACGGATGGCAGACGTGGCTGGGAGATAAAAGACTAAGTTAATTCTAGGATTTTGAACTAGTCTAGAACTTGTTAAATCTACGTTATGGATTGATATTAGATCTACGAATCTTAAAATTTAATTGGCATGTTTATTTTATACCAAGGAAACTTTTTAACTTCGCGAGACATAAAATAAAAAAGTATTATACCTAATATTTTTGCCGTAGATGTTATGGCTAGTTATATTATCATTTCCTTAACTTAAAATTTCTATTTCTTCATCATGGGTTGCTTTTCAATATTAAATTGCAAAGTACCGAAATGTTGATTCACAATTTTCAAGCCGTTCTAAAATGTTTACATTAATAAAATAACACATAAATACATACATAAATAAACAATAAACTATAAAAGTTAAGATAGCATTTTACTTTTAACCTGAAACCAAAAGACGCTATAGGTATAGGTTTCGCCCCCTACCAAATCATGGGACGGAACATACAAGGCGAAATGTGCATTTCTTGGCACCTATGCCTACCTCTTCTGGGACAAAGGCGTGAGTATGTATGAAAGTAAAGAAGATTTAAGCAAAATTGTAACTGGCCACAAGAATAATAAAAAAAGCTGAATCTGAATATATAAATTCTTATTTTGAATTTCGAATTCGATTCATTCAATTGTACCAAAACTGTTTTTGTTTCTGATACAAAAATCCTTTACTTTTTCCTTTTTTTTTTAATTCAAGGCAACAGCGCCACAGAACCTTTTTTTCCTTTTACGAATCTTTCTGAACTGTTATCCCTATCCTTCATCAATCTGCATCTAACAAACTATCTGCCACATATCCCTACAACGTCTACTACAGTCCGGATAAACAAAAGCCGAACCCCGGTCTGCAGCCACATGACCTGTCGCAACAATGTGCCACCGCGAATTCAGACTGCCAAACTTTTCACGGTAAATATCTTGGAACCGAAGACCGCACAACGGGCGACAAAACCTACCCCGAGGCAGCAAGTTTGCGCGACTCCCCCATCCCCCCTTCCCCCGAATTGTTGTGGACATTTTTGTTGTTTCGCCCAAGTAATTAAGGCGGCCGGAGTGAAATAAACTTCTATTTTTCCTATTTCAATTCAAACGACTTCCGGACTTTCCGATTGAATAGGTTTGGTGGAATAGAGTTCGGTTTCCAGTGTCTTGTTAGGGTCTGTCAAGAATGTAAAATTTGAATCAGGTTCGTTGGTTGGTTTTGAGGTATCCGCCGCTTGTTGTTTAAGTTAGTGGGTATTTTTAGTGTTATTTGGGGTTAACTTTGGTTCTTTTACAGCCGTTCTCTTTAATCTATCTATCTTTAACTAGAGATTTCAATAGATATTTGGATGCATTTTATGTTTCAATGAACAAAGATAGTGAGATATAGATATGGTGCATATATTTATAAATAGCTAGGCAACATAAATATATGTGTCAATCTTTGTTTAATAAAGAGTAGCATTGAACTGACATAGTAATGGTAGCCAATTTAACCTCTTGTTAAAGATAGATAGGATATAGAGAATGGCCGTTAGTTTGCCAGTAGTGGTTGTTTTGTGCCTAATTTGTTGTATTTTGCAGTAGTCTGTTCTGATAGATAGCAAATAGCAGAACCGAACAGGAAAATTGAAAAATGAAATAACATAAATTACCTACGTCAAAATAAAAGAAAGATTAGTATTTCATTGTATTTTCAGCACCTTTTAAACCATAATTAGGCTGTATTTAATATGATTGAAGGTGACAAGTATACGCAGGACGAATAAAAAATTCTAGAAGTAAAAAAAGTTATAACAATTTTAGTGTATTGATTATTCAAATCACTAATTATTTATAAGAGACTATTCGGAACGTATTTGTTCGTGTATATCGTCGTTAATTTTCTCTCCTTTTTAGAACTACATTCGAATTTCTTCATCTATTTATTCCAATACATCGTAAATCGTAAGGTTGTCTGGAAGAGACCGCAGTTAGCGATAAGACCACTGTTACATAGATTTAAGTCCCTTGTTTATGATTCTTATGAGCGTTCGATAAGGTACCTCATAAAATATTACTTGCCAAACTATATGCATACGGTGTCTCTGGTAAATTATTGAATTGGTTTCATCCATCATCATCCATCAGCCAAAGGAAGTCCACTGCTGAACATAGGCCTCCCCCAATGATTTCCACAGAGACCTGTTGGAGGCAGCCTGCATCCAGCGACGTCCCGCGACCTTTACCTGAATTGGTTTAATTCATGTTTATCAGAAAGATCATTTTATGTGGTTGTCAAAGTCTACACAACGGAATATATCCAGGTATACCGCAGGGTCCTCATCTTGGTCCAGTTCTATTTAACTATTTCATCAATGATAACACCAAATGCTTTCTCAATCTAAAGTCTTCTCATATGCGGAAGATCTAAAATTTGCAAGGGTAGTTAAATGTTACAACGATTTCATTCTATTACAGGATGATCTTAACAGGCTTGTAAGTTGGTGCTCAAATAATCGCATGTATTTGAATACTCCTACTACCTCGGTGGCGTAGTTGTACTAAGGTACGGTTACAAAGCTGATGTCTCGGGTTCGAATCCCGGGTTCGTCAAAGTGATATTGGATTTTTCTATTCATTATCAGCCCAGAGTCAGAAATTTGTGCCCGATATGGCGATAGGCTCGCCACCTATCACATGGTGGGACGGAACATACAAGGCGAAATGTGGATGTCCTGGCACCTCTGCCTTCTGGGAAAAAGGCGTGAGTTAATGTATGTGTTTGTTTGTTAAATACTAAAAAATGTCATCACATAAAGTTTAGTCGAAATAATAAGATTATTAATTCCATGTATTTTATTGGAACGGAAAAAGTTAACGAAGTAAATACTATCAGAGACTTGGGTGCAATTTTTGACAAAAAACTTACCTTTCCACCACACTATGAACATATGATTAAGAGAGCATCAAAAGTACTAGGCTTTGTCATAAGAAACTGCAAGTCGTTTCGAAGCAGTAAAACAAAAAAAATACTATATTTTAGCCTAGTTAGAGATATTTTGGAATATTGCAGTGTAGTGAGGCGACCAAACTATTCAACACAATTCAACTCATCTTGGGCAAAACGTAGAGAGTACAATTATGCAATATTTGCTTGTAAAATATTTAAGCATAAAATTGATTGCTCTGCGCTACTAACTCTTTTTAGGCTTCGTGCTCCCTCAAAATTTCCACGAAAGCCAATTACACCGCTTTGTCCACCATTAAGAAGAACTGTGTTAGGTTCTAACTCACCATTCGCTAGGTTTGCCAAAATTATTAATAGCTGTAGTGATAATATTGATGTGCATGCTGACTCCGTGACTAAACTATCAAGTTCTATTCACAAGTCGTTATTGGGATCCAATTGAGATATTGGTGAAAATGATTAATTTTAATTTTTAATTATATTTTTTTTCCTTTTCTTTTTAAATATTTTTAAGTATCATTTCAATTTGTTAAATTTCAAACTAATATTAATCTTATACTATATACAAAATTGTTTCTCTTTATAGTATGTTAACTGCTAAATTTTGCGCATGTTGTGTCTACCTATAAGTAATTGTTACACTTAGTTATTATACTGGGTATCTCAAGACTGCTACCGAAAACGAAGCCGGGTGGTAGTTTTAGTGACTACAAACACAATGCAACTAAAACTTTCGCAAAGAGACGCGACAATTACTTTTTATGATTTTTTAAATATCGTCATTTTTGGGTGGTAAATCCATAATTTTTGATACAATAATAATTTAAACTCTTTTATACCTTAGAGTATTTATAATTAAAAGGTTATACACTATTATTTTAGGAAAAAATGTATTTACCAGCGACATATGATGGCCATAGGAAAAAAAAATAACAAGAAAAATGGCGCTTTTTTTGAAACATTTTCTGTTGCATTGTGTCTGAAATCGCTTAAACTACCACCCGGCTTCGTTTTCGGTAGCCGTCTTGATATACCCTGTATAATATGTATGAAAGAGTTAGTGATAAGTTAGTGTAAACAATTGTTGGTGTCCAAATAAATAAATAAAATAAAATGCTTTTTTTATGTATTGTGTACAATAAAGAATGGTAAATACCTGAAGAAATTCAGTTAGTTCCGGAGTTGGTACCCGGCGATTCCAGTGGCTCAGTACAATCTAATAGTTCCCACAGTAACAAATTCATCTCCCATCAAAAATGCATTAGCAAAAAATACCGAGATACTTGATTGACGTGCCCCATCGAAACAATTTAAATGGCAAACAATTGTTATCTTACAATATGGACGACCTTTCATATTCTTGAAAACTGACATCTTTTGACGCACAATGAGGGTTCATAAGTTGCCGAAAGTTGCTTCCTTTTGTTTAATTAACTATTGTTGTTTAGAGATTCTTCATTGTTATATGTTATTGTACATAATATCCTGCATGTATAAAGGTAGGCAGATAATTTGGATTTACGAATTGCTCGATATACTCGTACATATCATTTTCTCGTGTTTTGTTCATTCAATTAATGAGTGTTAAAGTTAAAACAATAAAAGAAGTATTGTATTGTATTGTATTCTTTTATACAAGAAGAATAAAATATCAGCCCATATAGGTCATACTGTTATTCCAATCTTCTTTTACTTTAAGAGATAATGCACTGTGCATTTTGCATAGCTTACAGCAAGATGGTGGACTTCATATATCTTATAAATTATTGTCAATTTCACAGGTATGCAGTTTTCTTGTATATTTTACCTTTACCGTTAAAGTGACCGAAAATTTACTATTAATACACATATAACACTGAAATTCATAACTCTGTTTTGGGACTTTAGATTATTCATTTATGGATTTATTTTCTATCATTATTATTATGGGAAGGTTAATGGGGAATATGAATGTTTTTTTTTTATATTATGCTACTAGTCATTACATTACCAAACATACAAATAACACGTCCAAAATATAAACTATTATGCAAAAAATTAAATATTAAAATCGCTATAAATTTTGAGCGATATAAACGCGGCCATATTGGCGGGCTTGTTCGTGACGTCACGATTACACAAGTTCGATGTCAACAGCAATGTTTGGTTCAATATATTATTACCAGAAAATAAGGAAAGTGAGTGAATATTGACTTAATTACCATGGCAAAGCACAAAAAAAACCATATTACAAATATTGTGTCGTTCCTATATCCCAAAAAAAAACATAAACACTGCACCTAACAAAGTATATTTCCTTATGCCGAAAGGTGAAAATCTAAGAATAAAGTGGTGGAAGGCTATGAGAAGAGACAATGTATCGAGTTTGAGCTGTTTATATTGTTGTGAAGACTATTTCGATCTAAGTTAGGATATTAAAATTAAGTAAAATACATATAAATATCATTCTTACGTTTACCTACTTACTTACTAGCTACTTTACTACTTGTTTTGTTTACAAATCTCTACAAAAACATAACCTAGTTTACGAAAAGTCGTAAAGATATTATTAAGAATTCTTATATCCTTATGTATTTATGAGTATAAGTATTACTGATGAATAAAAACATCTATTTTTTTTTAATTGCATTGAACTTCTAGACGAGCTAGCCGTTCGCCTAATGCATTCCACTACGCTCGCTATCCTAAGACATAACATGTTAAGTCTCAATATGTCCAGTAGTTACTCTGGCTACAATGTCTTTCAATCTAAAACACAACAGTGCACTTACACCGTTGTTTGACGGGAGAAATAGACATTACGGTGGTATCTACCCAGATGGTATCTCACATATGAGAGACCTACCACCAGTAAAGAAGAATTAATAAGTATTAGAGTAAGAGGCAAGTTCGAGACTAGTTTTATTAATCGTTCTATTATTTCAGGGTTTCAAATCAAAGCGAATACAGAAAATTATATTAAATATAAAATAATGGCATTAATTCTCTTCACAATGAATTAAAAAATACTGTGAACACAAAACAAGTCACTAAATATAAAAAAAAAAAACAGAGATACAATATAAAAACAATCATTCCTCAGAAAAGAAACCATACAAATAGCTTGTTGACAGCAGACCTCTGGTGTAAACGTGACGTCACGTTTTCATCCACCAATAGTGATGCGTTTCGGAAATTTGCGCGGAAAGCCACTTTTTGATGATTAAATTTCACTATAAAATTAAAATAAATTTTAAAAATGATTGCATAGTGTGTTTTCGGTAGCAATAAAGATTACAAAAAAATATATTTTATCCATATTTAAGTTACGTGCATATTCCCCATTGTTTGAAAAAATACTATCATTGCATTAGTCAGTGATAATTTTCGTTTTTAAACTTCGATCAAATATACACTGATCGAAGTTTCTAAACTACGTATCTACTCCTGTATCATAGGCCATAAAATATGTAACCGCAGCGGCTTAACTATATTCAAACGGTCGAAATCCTGGGAAAAAGGAAGGCAATAAATATTGTACGTTATCATACAGTTATTAAATCAAATTTCACCTCATAAATCTGCTGCAATAGGAGTGACCACTTGCATACACTTACACGGGTATGGGAGAACATTAGGGTACGGTATGGCACCTTGGGTATTAAATACATTTTCTTTGTGTGATATTTTTATTAACACTTAGATATATTTTAAAAAGTACTGTTTCTACATCTTAACGTGAAATTACATTGCGTAAAAAAATAAGTACAATCATAAAAGATGCGTAAAAAAACATATTTAACGTAGCCAATGAAGTAGGAATATTTGAGAACAATATTAATACAAATTACAAATCCATGGAATTAACCACGCCTCATTTTAATCGTATAGATCCGCTAATGTCAGTTTTATCTTTTAAATCTATCTTTTAAAACCTATTTTTAGGCATCTTTTAAAATGTTATAAGCAAATACATTTTAAAAAAACGAACATTTTTAAACGGCAAATACCTTGCTACAAACTTGACATACCGTACATTCCCATACTCTCATCAAAATAGAGTCCCCATACTCCAGCCATGTACCATCCCTTTACGAGCTAATAATGTGCGCCACAAAAAAGGTTTTGCATATAAATCTCCTAATTACTCCGATTCATAGCGAACTAATCTCGTCTATTGCATTATTTAACCATAGAGAGCTCTACGGGACTATAAACTGTGATTTAGGGCAACCGGAATTTAGTCCTGTGACGTCACGAGGTCCAGCGAGGAAGAGAAAGTACTGGTGAGTGAAAAAATTTCAGCGAAAAACTGGTACGATTTTTTTTTATAATTTCAGTATATTATATTTAAAACAATTGCTTGCGTTAACTTGGACTTAAAATGATATGTAACAAAATAATTCAATACTTTGATAAAGTTTGAGGGATAAAAGTATGGCCAATAAATCGTTCTGCAATTACATTCATATTTCACTTCAGTGTCTTAAATATCCAATACAAAATAAAGAAATAATCGTTGTAATTCGCACGACTTAATATAACAATAAATAAATGATAGTACAAATTACATCCGAATAATTTTATATAAACCAGAGTGCAATAAATGAATGCTGTGCGCGTATACCCCTTGTACTTGCGACACAAACACAAAGTACAGTCGAGAAGAAAACACTCGTAACACGCAATAAAATAGATTAAGCCAATTGTAGCCCTTTCTATGAGGCCGCGGCTGTCCGGCGCATTCAAAAAATTATATTAAATATGAATTAACATATTAATGCGAGGTGACACCGACATTTTGTTACCATTTGTATTTTGTACAAAGATTTATTTATATAAACAGGGCTACGTGAGACATTGCTCGTGCATTTCTTATTCATTGTATTTCGATTTATTTCAAGGGGTTGTCTAACGAAGTATTGTTGCGTGATTTTTTTGAGGGTTTATATAAAATAGATAAGATTTTTTTTATGCTTTTTACTGTGAGTTTTTTTTTAATTTAATAAGGAATAATAACGGATAATAATATCGAAATGTTTACTCATCGTCTGTATATAGGTAAACCAGGGAATAAAATAAAATTAAGCATATTTTATAGTCTAATATTTTAGGTAACATCTAAATATTCTAAATTACTCTAACCTTCATGATACGTGCAGAATCCGTAGCGCAGTGAATGATTTGTGGAATGAAGCCTGAAACATAATACTCGTAAATATTTAAGTAATCAAATACGTTGCCTATTCCTAAACTCCTTACATCATCCTTCATAATCTAATTATCCTCAAAAATTTCCACTAAGCTATATAGTACCACAAAATACCCCACCATGCGCATCATCAAAACAGTCACTTACTTAAACGTCCCCAAACAAACAAAACTCACAAACCAAGTGCATATTACACAAAAATCGCACGAGAGCCATCCAAATCAGTTCCAATTGAGTTTTCACCCCCTAGAGCGGATTATGCGCGGGGGTGGCTACAGTTACACAGGGTAAGTATTTGGGACACATGTTTTCAATATTTACAATCGACTAGCGACACGGCGCAGCTTCACCCGGGTACAGATATTATTTTAATCCGCTACACAACACTTTTTTACGAGGCACAAGGCTTCATTTTCGGTAACAGTCTTGATATACCTTGTAGGAACCTAACACATAAAACTTTGTTTTAAATAACTACAAAAATAAATTGCATAAACATTTTGTCGTGGAGCGAATTTTTAATCTAAACGATTCTTGAATCCACTTGAACATATACAAAAATGTTATCAAAATCGATCTAGCAGCTTAGAAGGCATTCAGTCACATACAAATGCACAGAAGAATTATATATGTAAAGATAAAGCATGTTGTCTTTGAATAATCTTAAGTATTTTTGTATGAAATACATAATATCTTAAATGGTAAATTGGTAATGGAATTAGAAACTGGAATAGTAGTAGTCTTAATTATTGTGCATTATATCTACATGGAAATTAGGTCAAAAACTATAGACATACATATCTGCCCATCATGCCTAAAATCGTCTAAACAAGTGTATCATCTCCTATATTTTTTCTATTGATGTGTTTTAATTTTTCGTATTTTCTTACTTTCCTTCACAATTCAACAGTGAAAATACGTTGTAAACCGAAAATAATTTCCAAACTATTTTCTAATGCTGTTTTCATAGTTCAATTGATGGTAAATAGACAACGCTGACAACAACGAAAGAAATTACCTGGTTAAGGTCGCTGGAAGTCGCAGGATTAAGACCGCCACCAACAGGTATTTGTTCAGTGAACTTACTGAGGCTGAAAAGAGAGAGAGAGAGAGAGAGAGAGGCACCGCTGTTATAAACTTCACCAAGTGTGAGAAGCTAGGAAAAAAGGTTTTTTTTTATCGCAATGAATGGCGAGACGACCCTGCTGTTCGCCTGATGGTAAGCGATAACTTGGCTCATAAACATTAGTAAAACCAAACAAAACCTTGAATTACAAAGCTAGCCAAAGCAAAGCAATGCTTGGCATTCCACTGCATTCGCCATCCTGAAACATAAGATGTTAAGTTTCAATATATCCAGTACTTACTTTGCTTACAACGTCCTTCAAACCAAAATACAACAGTGCATTACACTGCTGTTTAGCGGGAGAAATAGACATTGCGGTGGTATCTAAACAGGCGGTACCTCACATATGAGAGACCTATCACCAGTAAAAAGATGAGTAAAAATGTCTGATAGAATAAAAAAGAGGAGCGAAAGGCACAATTACTTGTGGTTATAGATTTATTTCAGTCTCGTGTGTCTCGATTTTTATTTGTGTAATTGAATTTGTCCCATTACCATATTCATGGGGGTGGCTCGGAACTCCGCCGAATAGGGGCATAGACAACGCATCGAGCATCTATTATTTATGGTAACTTAAACTAAAGCAACACAAACAATATGCTGCATGGGGTGTCGCGGGGTGGATTATTTAAGGGTCGCAAATAAGATATCTAATGCATCGGGGATGTAAGGGTTGCAACCGATTATTGCAATGTGTCTTTATGAATTAATTTCCAGTAACTATTTATAGCTTTGTTAGAGAAATTGTGAATAAAAATTAAAAATTGCGAGCAGATAATGCCTAACAGTGGAGTTCATGTGATGTAAGAATGAAAAAAATATATACTAGTGGTACCTTAGTGTTGGTAAATGGACCAGACGCGGCTGCTAACATCTTCACGGTGGTCGCAGGTTCGAATCCAAGGGCAGACCTCTGAATTTCCGCAGTCATCCGGTCACAATGACGGTGAAGGAAAAAATTATGAGGAAACCTGCCTATCATAGCATTCTGTAAGAATTTCTATGACATGTAAAGCATGTTTACAGTGATCTCGGGTTCAACACAACTCTGAATTTTCTTAGTCATGTGTATATTGATAGTCAATCACTACGCACTTTAACAATGAAGAAAAACATTATGGGGAATCCTGCATATCATAGTAATCTGCAAGAACATCTATTATATGTATAAGCCCGCCAACTCACACTATTTTTGTCTTATTATTGTTGTATACGGTGTTCAATAAAAAAATAGTGTCGAAAGATCATCTGATTTCGATTTCCTCTAAAGTAATTACTCCATAGGTACTGCGGTTAATTTGTATTAAAAACGTCCAGCTGTAGAACGTATATAGACTAAATACGGTGTCCCAAACAACGGGTGTGGCTATAAAAATTTAATCACATTTTTTAAACTCAGTGAACTGAACCCGGGACCCTCACAGATAATCCCTCAAGTGCGCTGATGTTTAATTTTATTGTCGAATTAATTGTCCGCTGTGCGTATCGCGTGGAGGGCTCTCGAGCGACGGGTGGCGGGTTCGATGTTTGTTCATTGTCTCCTGTTAGTTGGGATGTGTAAATAATTGTTTTATTATGTTAGAAAACAGTTAACATTACACAATATTATTGCTATTTTAGGCAAAATTAAATAAGATTTACAAAGTATATTAAAATTTGGTAAAATCAGATACAATAAATCTGAAATGACGCACATGGTTGGTTAATGATGAAGCGTCGACCACTGAGCATGACGGGCACTGCCCTAGCACATATCAATACCTTATCTATAGCATTTCACTTTATATATTATGTCACATAAATTCTCTTTTCATCCTTCTCCTCTATTCTGAGGATCTTGGCCTGTCACCAGAATCTGTTTTATGACGTCACGCCATTGATCTCGATTGTTGGCACCTGCACCTGCATGACTCGGATCGGAACACCGTATTGGGTTGCCTCCACGTGCTCTTTTACCCCCCACTTCCACGAGAGTAACTACTGGATATATTGACACTTAACATCTTATGTCTCAGGATGGCGAGCGCAGTGGAATGCTTTGTAATTCAAGGCGTTGTTTCGTTTTGCTACTATTCATGATCGGTCCTATCGCTTACCACCAGGCGAAAGGCATGCTCATGCCATTCACTGCAATAAAATTTAAAAAAACTTTGCCAATGACCATCAGTGCCTCGAAGTTTTGGTATGTGACAATATGTCCAAAATACTCGTTTTTTAAGTTGGTAGAGAACCAGGTGTTCTTGAGTTGAGTATAACACATTAGTTAACGCCGCATATCACATACCTATATAAAGAAAAACATACAACATATAATCGCACAAACCACCGTTTCGAATCGACAAAGCATTAGCATTCAGCTAGTGAGACGGCGACGCAGATACTATTAGCATCACAAAGCTCCGCGCTGTGAGCGTGTTACACGGTTAAACACGCATTGTCATTACAATAACTTGGCCAGCCTTTGGAATCTGGGCTTTGTCTCTGAGACTACTAGTTACCAACTGGACAGAAAGGTATACAAATTAGCTTAGGACTAAGACACAAGCAGCGGGAGACGCGCGTGTTTGCGTGAAGGATGATCAGTATTTAGAGGTCAAAACTTCATCAAGTTGGACAGACGGCGCATTGCCTAAACTGGACCTTTTTTCCTTATCAATCAGAATCAGAAGTCAAGTGTTTCATTAAATTGCTCAGACGTCACATTGCCTAAATTGGCGATTGTTCCCTCTCTCTCGCTCTCTCTCTCTCTCTTTAGCCGCATCAAGTCCACTGCTAAACATAGGCCATGTCAAGGCAAGCTTAGTGTCGGACGCCCGCCTACGAGGTGGACGGATGACCTGGTTAACGTTGCACGAAGTCGGTGGATGCAGACCGCTTCCTATAAGTCAAGGTCCTTCCTACTTGGGGGAGGTCTTTTTCCTAATGAAAGTAAAATCCAAAGTCAATTACCTGTATAGACTTTAAAATTTCCTGAGGAGCACCTGCTTAAGACCTCTATGAAACAAGCGACTGAAGGAACGATATCCGAACAAATGTTTTTGTGAAGTATTGTTTTAGGTTGCTTATAAAACGATTAACTCTCTTCTTGTTTCTCTGTATATTCTGAGTGTGTGTATGACTATTAAGCATTTTTATACAAACTATCTTTTAAACCACATCAAAACGCGTACTCTGTCGCCAGCCTAAGACTCAAAGACGTCTTAATTATGTATGTAGTGTATGTATGAGTTTGTATTGTCCTCATACGCTGTTATTGAGGCTCAGCGCGACATTATTCAAAAATATAATTAAGTGTTCACATTTGTAGTTTTGTTTCACATTGTAAGTACGAATTGATTTGATTTTGTCCCAACAGTTCTTTGTTGATTTCCAGTTGTTAAATATTTTGTAGTTATGTAATTAATTTTCTAGTTCTGAGAAGTAAATTTCCATTACAATTTTAATTTAGTAGTTTCGAAGGACAAAAATTGAGCTACTAGACTAGAGAGATTTATGAAATTGTTGCTTAAATGAGACTAGTCTGTAACATACTAACACTGATCACATAACAATACGCCAACCGTTTAGGCTCTTCGGGCGTTCCTTAGAAAAATATATAAATTTTAATATACTTAGACTCGAAAAAAATAAGCTTCCTTCTTTCGCAATCGTGTGAAGATTTAAGCCTTAATTTGCCCATGATATGTCATAGATTCCGTTTGTCGACGTAAGACTGAAAGAGCACTCATTGCACTTATGCAGATTAGAACTTTATAGAAAAATCATAAAAAACTATACAATTATAAAAATTGTTTCGGAAGTGGTAGTCTATTCAGTGGACTGCAATTCAAGTCCACTTTCTTACTCCTAAAAAATTCTGGCTGACAACCAACCCAACTTCTTAACATTGGCCAGCCCTAGTTGATACAGAAAGTCTACGATTTTGTTCCAGGAAAAAATAGGGTTGTCACATCAACCCAACTTCTAACCTAGCCAACGCTAGTCAACAAAAACCTTAGCATCTTACTTTTTTTAATGTAGGGCTGCCACACAAACCCAACCTCTGTTTGCCAGCCCTAGCCGACAGAAAGCCCTACAAAGCCCTTGAGACAATACAAAGCTCCTGTTACGGTAGTCCATACTTTTAACACAACTCTTATTGTAATTTTAAACTTGGCTTAATGAGTTACGTGGTGTATTCACATTTGTCAGGCTTTTGTGTCACGTGCAAGGGATATACATGGTAATTATGCTTGTTTTCAGTACGTTGAGAGGTTAACATGACAAGTTGGTGAGCCTTAGGTTTTGCAATAGAGTTTCCAGTTTGGAGGTTTGATAGGCGGAAAAATATTATTGAAAGACTTGAAAAATTCTACAGATATTGAAAAATGAATGACATACCAAAACAGCGACTGTTCTACTTAATAGCATAGCATATAAATAATAAATGGCACTATACTTTCATCGCTTAGTGACAGGTCATTCTCAGAACGCAAGGTATAATACCAATCAAAATTTTTGCATGAACTTCCGTAACGTGGAATTACGTAAAATAAAATATATAATAAATTAAAGATACTAAGATAAAAACACATATTTATGAACACACGTATTATTTTACTTTGTATTTCAAATAATTTCAATTCGCAAACAAAAATACAAAATCAATAACAACGCTTTAAGAGCTATACACGTGTGGCTGTACAAAGGGGATTAGTTCACACGCGAGTACCGGTGCCGCAATGAATATAAAATTAAATCCTTGCGAGACACTAACGCAGACTGACAGCGGGTATTGTTCGACTCTATTGAGTGCGAACAGATTACTGTATGAGTATAC
Organism: Hyles vespertilio; assembly: GCA_009982885.2. Lineage (NCBI taxonomy): Eukaryota > Metazoa > Arthropoda > Insecta > Lepidoptera > Sphingidae > Hyles > Hyles vespertilio. The sequence goes on from CM042807.1 coordinate 23,177,299, forward strand.
GTACTTGTATTTTGTTTTATTTCTGGAGTTTTTTCTAGTAGTTTCTAGAATGATCGTTAGAATATATTTTACAACGAATTAATAGATTTTTACTTATCCAGTTATTATTACAGGTTATTGACGCACGAAAAATATAAATAAACGTAAGTGTTTTGACTCTATAGTAAATTTATTTGGGATCCAATTTATGTATTTTCTCAACGTGCTATACATCATAAGTTATATTTTTTCTTAAACCTATATTATTATAAATTCGTCGAATAAAAAGTAAACTCGCGGTAATTCATGAGATAAAGGATGGTCCAGTAAATAATTTTGAAACTTTGTGGCAAATTTAATTCGAAAACCGAAAAATGTTAGGGCACAGATGTTAGGGTGATGAAAAGCTGAAATTAAAGAGTAATATTACTTTAAATTACAACTAGAAAATTAGGGTAACAATATTGTTTATAAAAAAAGTTTCCAACGAATTGAGAACCTCCTCCTTTTTCAAAAGTCGATATAAAAATACACAAGAATTAGGACACATTTACGAACCGATAGTAAAGAAAGTACCGAAAGTAAAGAACGCTTACATTTAAGAAAAGCATATCATTTTCACTAAATCAAACACCGAACAGGTGCCGCTTATTTTTAATTTCAAATCACCCATAGAAACCATATATATTAACCCTTTCAAAATCAAGCTACCGTGTAAATTAATCGCAAATAAAAGCATATCTTCAAGGTAACGCAGCAGGGAGGTACACGTCTCGGATAAAGCACACAGGCTCAGCGATTTACCGAGCCATTCCGTGACCGGGGTCGATTCCCGCGCACGCCCCAGGCTGGGACAATATACTGGCTTGGAACACGCGACGCAGGCCATTCCGGGTGCAGGTATTGTAGTGCAGATTTTATTACTTGGGTTTATTTGTACATTTGTATTTATTCTTGTTATTCTCTTGTAATAATTATGATGATAAGGTAGATTAGAAGTGTAACTTCCTCAAGTATAGACTTAAATAGCGCAAATAAGAAATGTAACAACTTTTTTTTAAAAATCAATAGAACTTGTTCCACTATTATTATAAGCTTAATGATTTCAACGTATAGCTTCCTCAGATCATAGGCTTAAATACTTAAATAGCGCAAACGAATATTTTTTACATACCTAGTCAGGTCATAAATTCTGTCACATGTTTAATATAAAATAATTGAAACAAGTTTTTTTTGTATTATGTAACCATTTTGTAACCATTTATATACCAAAATGAACTTAACAAAACATAGATTTTTATGACACTAAAGTTTATTCAAAATGACCTCCGTGATTTTGAATACAGGCCTTCAATCTGCGCGGCCAGTTGTCTATCCCAGCACGAACGAGGTCCATGTCAATATCGGCGGCTGCCTTAATCAAGGATGTCTTGAGTGACTCCAAATTGGGATGAGGCTTTAAGCACGCCTTTTCCTCCAAGTGTTGCCATATCTTGTAATCTAACGGATTCAAATCTGGACTGGAGGAGGGCCAGTCTTCGTGCCGGATGAAGTCGATTTCACGCGCCGCCAGCCAGTCTTGTGTACTCTTCGCTCTATGAGCTGGCGCCGAATCTTGTTGGAATACCCAGTGCCTGTTATTGAACATGGTATGAGAAACAGGTTCCACAAGGTTCGTCAGGACTGTATATTGATACACAACTGCATTCGTTTTTACACCTTTCTCACAAAAATGTACCTCTGTTAAGCCCCAATAAGAAACTCCCAACCATACCATGAGCGACGATGGAAAATGACCTCGTTAGACACGCGGAATACGGTTGCTCGCTTCTTCACTACTGTATGCGTACACCTTATCATTTTGTTTGTTGTAGCTCTCTTCTAATGTAAAAAATTTTTCATCCGAATGAAAGAATTTCCCGATATTTTTTTCCCGCGTACCGCTTCAACAAAGCGCGGCATCTCTTCAGTCTCAGGTCCATTAGACGAGCATTCAAACGATGTCCTGTTTTTCTTCGATATGCCCGAAGCCCTAAGTCTCCATTTAACACCCTTTTCACCGTGGTTCTGCTTAACCCCATCTGAAGGGCCAACAGTTTCTGCTTACGTTTGGGATTTCTTTGAATTCGCGCCTTCGCAGCTTTTATCACTGCTGGAGTCCTAACAGACCGAGGGCGACCACTTCTTGACCTGTCATCTACACTAGAGTCTTCATTGTATCGTTTGATGGTACGATAAACGAATCTTTTGGTTATATTTAAATTTTTCAGTATGTCAAAAATTTGTATTGGCGCGTAACCGCAACGATGCAACGCAATAACTGCAACACGGTCTTCTTTAAGCGTCTACTCCATATTTAAAAATGAGTAAAATTCTAAAAAGTATACATTTTTATTTTACAAGAGAAAGCATGAAATGCAAAGAGTGTCGGAATCAAGCTCTTAGTACGAGAGATGACAACCAAATTTTTTGTCTCATAGCAATACGGCTACAACCACATCAAATTGATAGATTTGATTATTTCGAACTCGAAAATAGCAATTTCAGACATTTTTCGCGTAGCGTTTGACCGAACTGAATTTTCAAAAATGTCAACAAATTTGACCGGACTGTATCATAGCAATCTGTCTGATTTTCTGACTATAGTTATATAATAGCTATAAGATACCGAAAACATATTTTTCAGAAGTTAATAGTGTAGCGCGAACCCAAAAAATAATTTAGAAAAATTAAAAATGAGACAAAAATATATGATGATAGCAATCCGTCTGAAAATGTTCTTTACGGGTAAATTAGGATTAGTTAATAGGAAAAAAAATATTTTCAGAAGGAAATTTGGATGCATCAAATTTTGAGACCATTCTTTTTGTGTTTTACCGATCGATATCATAGCAATCTGTCTGAAAATTGTTGAGCTTGATGAAATGAATTAACCAGATGTAAAAAAAAATTAAATCAGAAGAATTCAATGTAGCACCTCCTTTATCAACAACTTTTCGATATCGACCGTGTTGCAGCGTGACTGATTGTAAGTCGGGCAATCATCTTGCTTTTATCTTGCCAAAATAGAGCGCGGACAACGTATCTCTGCTATAAAAACATCTATTATAATTGATAATTTTGAATTCTTAAAAACCTACTCTTCCATCCCCGAAAACTTCGTCAATGGCAGATGAGCAAACTATGCCTTATCATTGGGAATAGAAGAAAAAAACGTCCGCGAGCCCTCGGACAACCAGCGACACACCTACGTTCGCCTGAGAAACTTATAGTTTGTTGTCACTTAAGTGAGCGTCATTTCAACGGTTAGGACAGCTGGTGATGATGTATAGTAAGAGAGTGGCAGGAGCATAATATGCAATAAACCATTCCCACCGCAGCAGGAAGGTAAGAAACGCTCAGGCATCGGCCAAGCGACTTCAAAACGTTCTTTTCTCTTTTGGGAGTACATGCGACATCTAAAATATTTGAAATCATTTTTTTTGCAATCCTGCCAAATTTACGAACGGTAGAAAAAAACTCATTCGGATTGCATTATAATACAGGTCGGCTAAATTTGTTGACATTTTCAAAAATTCGCTTCAGCTATATACTACGCGCAAAATGTCTGAAAACCAACTTATTCATCATAAAATTATAAAATCTCTGTACATTTCCAATATCAGACGTATTGCTATGATACCGACTGCCTTTTTTTTGGACACAACAGAAATAGCCTCACATGCAATTGCTACACTTTTGACCGTTACTAGGTAGTAACGGTCACCCGACTAGGTAGGTACCTAGTCGGGTTCAGAACCACACAATCTAACGATTTTATACAGTTTCGACCGTATTGCTATGATACATGGTTTTGGTCGTCATCTCTGGGACTATCTGTATGTAGTATCAAATTGCGTAGCGACTTGGAACTGGCACGTCTCTGATTTTTCAGTCATGTTTTAATTACCACGTACTTTAACGGTGAAGGAAAACATCGTATGGAAACTGCATACTAAAAAAATACCTGTTTTTTTATGATATATCCTACACATACCCTAACCCTCTCAATGCAAGTCTCAATTATAGAGCAGTGCCAAGCCCAACAGTGGACGATATAGCACATTCTTTGTTTTCTTAATAAAACTGATTTTCACTTGTTACATTTTGGCACTGAGCCGCATTTGTTCGCAAACAATGAAACCACTAAAATGCAATAGCATGCCTTGTCGTTGTAAATTCAACCAAAAATGCTAACTTCGTACTTTTATTACCTTAAACTTTGCTTTTAAAATGCCACAACACTGTACAATATACACAGGATTTTAAATTGTATTGTTTTTGGGATAGAGTTTAAAATTGATGAGAAGCAATAGGGTGGCATACGACAAAATATTCAAATAAATGCGTTAATTAATCATGGTAATGAGCTTAAAGAGGTACATGGCTGCATTATTGTCTTACAATGTCGCTCGAATTAGCATATTCAGGATGTTTAGAAATACCTTTTGTAATTCGCAATGTATTATACCTAGTTTTTGCAAAATATTAGTATTTTCTAGCGAATTTTCTATGCTATTTCTGTAATGTAAAGGTGACTAAAAGTGTCTATAGTACGTTTACAGAGTAGAGTAAAAAGTAAGAGAAGTACCCAACTAATGGCTTTAACTTCCCGAAAAAAATATGCCAGCTTGGTCAAAACAAAGGTACAGACTGAACCTAAAATAAGATTAGTTTTTACAGCATAAGTTTGACTAACACGTAATTCGGTCACCAGATGGTGAATGTTCACTGCCGCCCATCTGTATCAACCCATATACGTCCCACTGCAGGGCACGGGCCTCTTCCACAATCGAGAGTATGATTGAGAGTGGTTAGGCCGCCCATGAACATCCATAACGCTTGCAACAAGGACGTGTTGCCATGGGTTGGCAACACATTGAAGGGGAGCGGGAAGGAAAAAGGATGGATATTGGTAATTTTTTTATTTCCTACCGTCATTTTTGGCATAGCCTTTCTAAATAATTCTAGCAAAATCATTTAAATTTTTAGCAATTTCATTAACCGAGCAAAACGTTAAAAGCTATTACTCTACATCAGTTTTTTGCGACAGTGGTACCACTATGGTCGGGTCGATGCATCAATATGGATTTCATTATTCTGGCTAACCATAGTGACTGTACTGCAACTGATGGTAAGCGTAATGCTGTCCAGATAGGAAGTCGGACGGCATCAGACGGTGGTCTCATGCCATTCGATACAATTATGCAAAGTTGCTTCTTCACCCTACGGAAGGACCAGGGATTATAGGAAGGACCGAACGTCTTATGCCTCAGGATGGCAAGCGCAGTGGAATGCTTAGCATCACAGAGTACATTTTACATACTCAGATAGAGACGTCACTCAATCAATTCAAGGCGCCCTCTGGCGTTAAGTAAGAAAAACAATCCAGTAATATATCTATACTTACTTTCATTACCTTTATATACGAAAAGAAAAGATTTAGACAGGTTTGGACCTGAATAAGATCTAACAGAATCGATTTGAATTTTATCTATTTGAAACAAATTGTTCTGTATAGAAATGTGAACATAACAATTCTCATTTCCGCATGTGTATGCATTTTAATAAATTTAATAATTGTTTTAAAATTAACTCATCAGCAAATAAGCTAATCAATGCTGTTAAAAGTAATTTAGGGCCAATAATATCCGCGTAAAATACAATCTACGTAAAATGGAGAAACCCGTACAAACCAACGATTTTTTCACCCTCTGGTGTTAAGTTAGTAAAGACGATAATTATAATTTGTCGTTGTTTGTTCTAAGTTAAACCACCGTGCTTAGCATTGCTTTGTTATTTGGTTTCGCTATGGAACATGAGCGGTCGTATCGCTTAACATCAGTCAAATGGCATGAACGTCTCGCCATTCATCGAAATAAAAAAAAAACAATTAAAATGTTCAAACAAAGCTCTAACAAACTTATATCTTCAATTTAAATAGCCATGCCTATGCAAGTGTTCAACAACGGTTTACTTTTTTAAATAAAAAAATATTTCCCCTCCGATGGCGAGGCTCAAGACCCAACGACCTGACATTATTATTGTTTGCACTAATTATGATTCCCACAAAACCTTTCCTCTTTCTTTACAACACGTATTGCAACAATATCCTCGCCGCTAAATCACAACACGTCCATCCAAATGCATCTTTGTTTTACGAAATGCCTCCATATCTTATACCTCTGCGGTTTGAGAGGCGCACTCCCAACTCTGACCAAATTACTACAATTTTCTTGCTATTCTAAAACCGCTCTTATGTCTGTGCGTTAAGGTTGGGCAGTGAGTATAATCAGGTAAATTAAAGTTGGTTGGTTATATCGAAGTTGGACAAATGAAGTCATATGTCAGTGGAGTCAATCTCGCATCGGTCGGTTAGTCGGAACGAGCCCGCATGCCGCGACGTTTACGAGACAATATTTCAGTTTGCTTACGAGGGCTCGTGTTGTTTTCCATTTGTCTCAGCGATTTGTATGGTGCGAGCATTTTGTAAGCAATTTGTCATGATCTGATGTTCTTTGATTGTATGACAGTCTACGGAAAGCGCGAAGCTGTGCTTTCGATGTCCTGGTTAGGTAATCGTCTTTATATACCAAAAAATGAGTCGTAATAAAATATTTTTCGAAGACTCATATGAATAGTACAAAAAAAATTCGATAATGACTATAGATACAAGATACCACTGAAGCTATTATGACACATTTAAAATAACATGTAAAGAGAAGCTCCAACCTGCATTCATCAAAGGTTAACAAATCTCTAATGGTTTTAACTTGACTGTTAAGTGTCTGTGTGTGTATCTGGCACCCAAGTATCGGCCTGTAACAAACCATTATCACAATTGCATTAGAAAATACAAAAGGGTTGATTCTTATCCACTATACTTGTGCATTCAAACAAATTCAACAGAAACTGTACTGTACTGCAGCATCCCATAGCCACATAGACATACGTCCCGCTGCAGAGCACAGACCTTCTAAAATTAAGCCAGCGGGAATACTAGCCTAACCCCTCACAATCGTATTCTCGATAGTAGAAAAGGCTCATGCCCTGTAGTGGGACAAATATGGGCTGATAAAGTACAGTATTATCACACAAAGCTTTAGCTCGGTGCAGAGACCATAGCAGTATCTCATTACACAATCGCTTCAACGCTGCGAAGTAAGTTACTTCAGAATTATTTAATTCGACATAATTAGCTTATGTACAATTCAAAAGCCTGGGTTCAACTAAACAAATGAAAAGAAAAATAAAAACAATGCCTTTTGTTTTTTACAATGGAAAATAATAAAATGTAACTGAAGCCAGCTTTCCAAAGAGATATTTTTGAAACATTTGAAAGTTACGCAACAGTTTTCTTTGGTTGCGTAACAAGTGTAACTCACTTCTTCACCCTATTCTTGTTCTTATGAAATACCTGACTTTTCATTGTGTGTTTTCCTTTGAAAATGTTTTACTTTTATCGTTTTACATCAGGCTAGGCTACAGTCAACTGATTAAGCTTGGCTCGATATTTTCCCATGACTAAATGCTTCTAATTATCAAAACAGTGGAGGTTGTACGCGATTGTAAAAATTATTTATCATTGAAGTATTTCCTCATACAATAAGTATGTTATAAAATATGAATTCTTAATTAAAAACCAATACTGTGAGTTCAAAATAATGTTGGTAAAGAAACTAAATTAAGCCTTTGTGGTTACCTAGAGCAAAGGGAGCTTCAACGTTTGTGCCAATGGCTTAATTCGCAATACATTGCTTGCTCACTTAGTACATGTGACGGTTGTTACGAATTAACAAGTCAATAGAAAATATATATTTACAGATAGATTTGGAAATATTGCATAATTATTAGCTTTTGTAAGCACAAATGAGCCAGTTAAACTGCAGTAAGCATTGTGTTACAAAATAGCGATACCAAGAATTTCACTGACACTTTTCATATTCAGTTATCGATTGCTTAGCCATGTAGCCCACCACGCTGGCCTAATGAACATAGCCATAGAAATTCATACAATTTTCCTATCGTATAAAGGTTTCCTTCTGATGTTTTCCTTCACCGTTATAGCGCTAATCATTGGCTATAAAAAAAAAGCTTCCTAATAAGTACAATCGAACCTGTTGGTATAAAAATTTAAAAAATGCAATTAACCTGAAGGGCATTGTAGACTGGACATATTGAGACTATATGTCTCAGGATGGCGAGCGCAGTGGAATCCCAAGCGTTGCTTTGTAATTCAATTCATCGTTTGGCTTTGTTACTTTTCATGAGCGGTCGTATCGCTTACCATCAGGCGTACAGCATGCTCGTCTCACCATTTATTGCAATAAGAAAATCCTATAAAATATACATACTCATAAACAATAAATAACGGAAGGTTAGAGCAGTGATTTGAAAGTTCCGCGAAGGGTGCTCTAAATCAGCGCTTATCTGGCGCGATAGTCGAGAGAATGAGCTTAACGCCGCACCGGGCGTAAAACAAAAATTGTGGACGGGCCGGTCACATTGATTGAGCTGCGGTTAGAAGACAATTGTTTAATTAAATGAAATAATAATAAATCGAGTATGCGTTGGCAGATGCCAAGCTAGCCTTAAGAGTAATAAAAGAGTTTATTAATATTTTAATCCGTGGTGCTTTATAGCTGGCTTCTATGGTTGTAAAAGTCTTTATCAGAGGCTATTTACCTCTTTACTCCATTGATTTGTCATCAGATATATACAGAGAGAATTGGACAAAAATATTTCCAACTCCTCCTATTATTTACTTCACGATTAATTTCGTTGCGGGTTAAAGACAAGTTAGAAATTCCCGGAGACTCGCCAAACTTCAATCCTCGGTGTCATTAAAATGCGTGCTACTATTGATCCTGGCTTACAGAATTTGCAGTGGTGGTTGCGGGCGGGACAATCTCCAAAAGATAGGGTAATGACTTCTGTCTCCCAGAAAATGTAGCTGAAATCCAATTTTATGTCGCGTTTCCGATAATTTGAAAATTTACACTTCAATAGTGAGAGAAGAAGGTCATTGATAGTATTCGCAATTTTCACTTATTGAAGGAAAAAGTTAAAAAAAAATCGATAACTATATAATACACTACGACCCAATAACGTTTGATAGTCTATGAGCAAAAACATTGGTTTTTGGGGTATTGACACCTGAGTCGCAGTAACATAGTTCTGATCAAGTTTAACCATAGCTTATAGTCAAACCTAGCTCAGCACAACCGGCCCTCTATACTGAGAACAAGTCAATGCAATATAAATCCACAAAGGTATTGTCCCTCGTACAACGGCCCTTATAAACGCGACTAAACGTGGCCCAGCATTGTCCCTGCCGTAAATAGCCTCAAACGCGGCTCAACCGAGGCTCGCGAACGCATCCACTCACCTCATTATGTACTAATCAATTGATGAGCATAATGAGAACAATAATGCGTAGAAATATTTGTTACTCGGCGATCGGTGTGGAAAAATTTAGGTGTGAGTTTTAATCCAAAGTAGCACTAAATTTTATATGTAATTTGTATGTTTATTACTTAATTAGTGGTGAAGAAAAATATCGCTATGATATCATCTGGGTTGACGTTTTCATAATTGAAAAAACTCCCTTTGAAATAAAAAATGGTAATATCTGTATACATAAAATTGTCTTGAGATTTGATTGTGTCTAAATTCTTAAGTCCATTCACCTCTATTAGGCTAGTATCATGTGTTATGGTTTAAATCTAATTGCAAGGAAGTCGGCCACTCAATATAAATTTTCGAAAAAGACTCAAAATTGTACTATCAGATATAACATTATGCAAAGCTCTGTGCACATTTTTGTGGAATAAAATCGTTTCTCTTAGCTAATCTTTGCTCAAAGGTACAAACCGCAGGCTCTGCGCTTGTGAAATCCAACATCCAACTCTGCGTGTAGATAAGACTTTATTATTTATCTCCCATTGTTCGACACATAAACACGCGTGTTTTATGGCCCACGGTTCAAACAGTTCAGTTTCTTAACAACTCTTTAGTGGGCAATAAATGTTCTAGCGTTTTCAATGGGAATTAACTTTTTTAAAAGCGCTACGTGACGAGAATATTGTGGGAATTTCGTCTCGCCTTTTCGTATTGCGGACTGAATACGTCAATTGTCTTTTGTTTTGTTTTATATCTAATTCCTAGATGTTGGCAGCATTGATACTGTCAGTTGAATTTCGAACAATTTATTTCTAAATTCTTCACTGCACACTTTCTTTTGTTTATTCTCGGTCACGTGTATGCAAAGTTTTTCACGCAATATTGGTGCGACATTCGAAAATTAAAACAAAAAGTAAAAAGTTTGGTCTTTCGTGCCCGAATTTCGTTCTAATTTATTTAAAATCATAATGGCTAATATTTTATGGCTGCGTTCTAACGCAATACCTTAACCTAATTCGTAATTTTCTGCTAGAGTAAAACACACATAAAACGAATTAGGTTTACCTTAAATTATGCTTAAACTGAAATGAAAATCATTCTATTGTATTTCATCTCCTTAAAACCTACGGCAAATATTTCCATGACCAAATTTGCCTCAATTCTATTCATATTTATCTAAATCTCCCAGTTTGGTTTTGTAGTATCGTCAAAAATGTCCATATTGAATAAAAACCTATAGGATGAATGTCATTTTGGACTATAGCCACATTTTTGGACGCAACCAGCAAACACATTTCAATATCTCATGTTTATTTTCCACCATTATGTAATAGTAGCTGTATTCTTGATATTTGTACAAGCCTGGTTTGGTGCACCTGAACATATCAAAACCCTTCATTTTATATTAGTTTTCCAAACATTCGTTACAAGTATATTTTAACAAACATATTGTAAATGAGTCGGCGGTGTCAAATAACCATTTACCAATGAAGAATCGTGATTTCCTTTTTCGGATATATTTCTTCGACTGGGAGCCGAACTGAGCTACAATGCCATTGTAATGAATTCTTACGAATCAACACTCCATCTTAGGGCGGTGGTTTAGTTCAACAGCAATGCTATTGAACTTATAGCTTCTAATATCAGGTCATTACTCCTATCGGAAAAGTTCGTAGATATGTATGGTTTTAGAAGTTACGGTATTTTATTCAGTAAAACAATACAGTATCGTTCCTATAAAATCGGTTACTTTAACTTTTTTTTACCTACAGGAGTAGGCACTTTTGAAAGACAACATGTTCGTAGTAACGATTCTTTCAATTCATGTTGTGATATTATTTAAACTGTATTGACTGCCAAATATTTGTCAATATTGATATCACACATCCAACATATACTTTCCTTTCCACAACTCAATCATCTTTACTTTACCTCGAGAAACAAACATTTCAGAGTATCTTCACATCGCTGGAAGTTAAGCTACGCTGCATGTCAAATGGAAGACCACCCTACTCATATACGTTAACTAAATGACAAGCGGCTAATGTCAAAATGTGTGAGGAAATCCCGAACTACCACAACGCTAAACTAAATAACCACACGAGATCCCGTACAAATATATCACTTCCTGTTAAAAATATGGGTAAATATAATCAAAAATGTTTACATACTAATACTGGGAATCTGTACAGTGTCCATTTTCAGCCCGTTTTGTATGAAACCTATACTAGAGCTTTCTGTATGGTTGGATACAATCCTTGTTTGTGTTTGAATTCTGTAAGTATGTATACCTAGTCAGGTCATAAATTCTGTCACATGTTTAATATAAAATAATTGAAACAAGTTTATTCATTATGTAACTATTTATATATCAAAATAAACTTAACAAAAACATAGATTTTTATGACACTAAAGTTTATTCAAAATGACCTCCGTGATTTTGAATACAGGCCTTCAATCTGCGCGGCCAGTTGTCTATCGCAGCACGAACGAGGTCCATGTCAATATCGGCGGCTGCCTTAATCAAGGATGTCTTGAGTGACTCCAAATTGGGATGAGGCTTTGAGCACGCCTTTTCCTCCAAGTGTTGCCATATCTTGTAATCTAACGGATTCAAATCTGGACTGGAGGAGGGCCAGTCTTCGTGCCGGATGAAGTCGATTTCACGCGCCGCCAGCCAGTCTTGTGTACTCTTCGCTCTATGAGCTGGCGCCGAATCTTGTTGGAATACCCAGTGCCTGTTATTGAACATGGTATGAGAAACAGGTTCCACAAGGTTCGTCAGGACTGTATATTGATACACAACTGCATTCGTTTTTACACCTTTCTCACAAAAATGTACCTCTGTTAAGCCCCAATAAGAAACTCCCAACCATACCATGAGCGAGGATGGAAAATGACCTCGTTGGACACGCGGAATACGGTTGCTCGCTTCTTCACTACTGTGTGCGTACACCTTATCATTTTGTTTGTTGTAGCTCTCTTCTACTGTAAAATATTTTCTGAATGAAAGAATTTCCCGATATTTTTTTCCCGCGTACCGCTTCAACAAAGCGCGGCATCTCTTCAGTCTCAGGTCCATTAGACGAGCATTCAAACGATGTCCTGTTTTTCTTCGATATGCCCGAAGCCCTAAGTCTTCATTTAACACCCTTTTCACCGTGGTTCTGCTTAACCCCATCTGAAGGGCTAACAGTTTCTGCTTACGTTTGGGATTTCTTTGAATTCGCGCCTTCACAGCTTTTATCACTGCTGGAGTCCTAACAGACCGAGAACGACCACTTCTTGACCTTTCATCTACACTAGAGTCCTCATTGTATCGTTTGATGGTACGATAAACGAATCTTTTGGTTATATTCAAATTTTTCAGTATGTCAAAAATTTGAATTGGCGCGTAACCGCAACGATGCAACGCAATAACTGAAACACGGTCTTCTTTAAGCGTCCACTCCATATTTAAAAATGAGTAAAATTCTAAAAAGTATACATTTTTATTTTCATGAACAATTCGAAATTCGAATTCAATAAACTTTTTTGTGGCCAGCATTCTAAAAGAAAAGTTTTTACTGTGTGACAATACTTATGACCTGACTGTGTATTATACAACAGCTAAGCCATTGACCTTACAAAGAAGAAAAGTGATCATAAAAAAGCCATGGTTACGGTTCAGTTGATTCTTGTAATTTTTGTACACCAGACAAAATTACTACAATTGGTTGATATTAAATGCAGAGCAGACCAATTACTCTACTCACTGACAAAATGTAGCTATCACTTGATATTTAAGATTGCTGCTTGGAAAATTTGTTTTTATTTGCAATGAAAGTTTACAAATTAAAATATAAAATAGCTTAGTAATTAAAGTTGACCTTGATTTGTCTTTGATACGGTTTTCAAACTGAAAGCCAAGTATAACGACCGTTTCATTGATTGATTGCTTTTTTTCTTTAATTTATTATATTTTTAGTATGTCATAAATGCTTTATAATGTCTCCCTTTTGTTGTTTAAATCGATGATTTAGTATATATTTGTCTAGCTGTTCGTTTTTCTTACACAATAAAAAAAATAGCATTCCTCTGATGGTAAGCGATACCACTGCTCATGAACAGTAGCAAAAACAAACAACACCTTAAATGACAAAGGAATGCTTGGCATTCCACTGCGCTGGCCATCCTGAAACTTTATATTTTAAGTCTCGATATGTCCAGTAGTTACTTTGGCTACAATGTACAATGTTGGGTGTATTTTTTTTTTATTATTATAAAAAGCTTCCAACGTAATGCTGAATTTAGTAAAACGTCAGAAACGAAATTACAAACACCACGAACAGAATTAATTTACATCTATTTTAACACGTATAAGCCTCTAAGTCGGCCTATTTGACAATGACGGATATGGATTTTCCAGGTTACAAAACTACGTAATTATGACACGAGACACCAGGAAAAGTTCGCTGTAGATTTGTGTGATAATAATTAAATAAAAAAGTAAGAGTGATCCTAAGTCTCTTTTAAAAACACAAAGCTTTATTGATTCACCTCTGTGAAACATTAATGCAAAAACTATTACATCAATTTCAGCAATTGTTTTAGGTTGATTCCTTGAAATTCTTTTCCCTCAGGGAAGTCCACTATGGCCCTTGTGAAGGTATTCATAGCGACCTTTAAAAAATGTTCTACATATAACTTTTTGCCATCCTAATCAGGTTGTCCATCCACATTGACATTCGAAATCCATATTAAAATAAATATTTGTATGCACATACTCGACAACAACTGTGGCATTTATAACCGCGAGCTATCAGTTATATTCTGAATAGTCTGATAGCCAAACCAAAATAATCACACACATCAATTTGTAATAAAGTAATAACCCACCTGCCTAACCCACAAACCATCACCGGGTACAAAAGACCCAACACTTTCGATCTCAACAAACCACTAAAAAGCAACGTTAACGATCCCCAAACGATACTTCCAAGAAGATAATACGTCAAACAAAAGCTACCAATCTTACACAAAGCCAGTCCAATTTGGTGTTTACCCGTCAATTCACACCTGATGTTAAAGCATTATAAGGTAAACATGGTCCATGGTACGCTTGTTTCTCGCCCAACGTTAATTAAAGGTATAAAGAGTAAAATTAGATCGCTCGTATGGGTTTAGCGATTGTTATTTGAGTGTTAGATGCCTCGTTTGTTTGGTTGTACGGCGCTCTGTGGAATTTCGGGGTCGTTTGTACCTGAGTGGTTTAAAATTTGAGCATAGGATAATCATGTGTTAAGTTTGAAGTCGATTTTCGTGCTTTGTAGACGATGTAGACAAGGAATCTTTAACACTTGTAAACCAAATGCTTTCTACTACAATCATGTAATAATTTTATGTTTAACTAACTGTTCGGTATTTTGCTCTGAAATGTTACCAGTGCCATGCAAATTATGCTATTCACATGAAAAGACTCCAAGCAATTGAATTTCCTAAGATGCGAATTGTCCTCAAAAGTTTAGCGTATTCAAAATAACATCAATAATCCAATAGGTAACAGAGATATAATCATAATATTAAACATAATGATTGAAAACGAAAATAGAACCACTGGATACACAAATACAAAACCCAAAGACGCAATACAGAATTGTCACAAGGATTTAGCAAACAAATTGAATGACGCTATTGCAAATACGAACGCTAAAAATGATTACAATACATGACATCGCGGACAAGCACTAATAGATTGACACACACATACACAGGAAGCGATGTAGAGCGAAGCACGGTTAAATGTGTTAATTGGTACAAACAATGATCATAGCCTCACTTAGTGGATGTGTGACGGTTCCCAGAAGGACACTGTGGCCAGTTTATGAAAATAAAGGACGACTTCTGTAGTACGCGGCTTTTGGAACAGAGACGGGATAGATCCTTGCTCTGATAAATATTTAAGAGAAAGAAAAAGAAAATAAATTTATTATTGATCCACATATTGAAAGATACAAATATATTCTGTAAATAGTTTAATTGCTAGTTATGGTATGCTTATATTTAGTTACACTACTACCATCTACTATCAGATAACTACTATACATATATAATGTATGTACATTTACTGCACATACATATTTGAAACTTTTGTTTAGTTTACGATTTAAATCATTGGGAAAGCTGTATGAATTACACCTCTACTAAAGTGAAACCTAGTCCTTGCCGCATGATATTAATAAAATATTACTACGAATGTGCTGATCAAGCAGTTCATCCAATATAAATCTGTAATTAACGAAATTTTTTTCCATAACTCCCTTATATTTTTGACACGTGGGCTATATTTACATTGAACTTAATTCACAACTCCACATTTCAATCTCGAGTTTAGGCGTCAACTCTTCCAAGAAAAGTACTCTTAACCGTCTCCCAGTCATTCCCTGTTCCCAAGGTTCCTGGCTGAGTCCATTACTTGAACAAACGGGGATGCATCCGACTTACAGGGATGTTTGCCATTTCGACCGCGGCTGTAAGCCCTCAGGGTGCTTACGTGTCACAGGATATTGTGTTTGGACTATGTATTATTACTGGTACTTCGTGGTGTTACGTCATTAGGATTGGTGACGTTTAAGTTTAATCTTGAAATATGTTTAAATAGTGACGTCATGAATGTTAGCGTCATAAACCAGGAGTAATTAAAATCGTTCTAGATGTCAGCTAATTTTGTTAAATGGGCTATTATTAGTAACATTATTTTAAATTACTGACGCCAGGAGCTAATATTAACAATCAGTTTAAATACAAAGTTTTAGCTACTGAATGCCAGAAATAGCTTAAGTTACATTACTGGCAACTGTAATGAATCCTTATTAGCGATCAGCGAACTGGTTCAGAAAGCCAATGAGTAGATCGATCATCTCATAATTTAAAATAACCTTTCCTTCCCATCCCACAGGATCACGACATTCTGTCAGGGTAAAAAGTTAACCATGTATTCATCCAAGATGTCAACTACCTCGGTACCAAATTTCATCAAAATTGGTCCAGCGGTTTGAGCGTGACGATGTAACAAACACAAAAACTTTCGCAATATATATTAGTAGGATAAACAATGTTCACACATGGCATTGAAAAGGCTTAATGCCAATACTATCTCAATAACGATTACCAAACAGGCTCGCATGTATTGACATTTCGATGACATGTGTCCGTTTGTTTAATCCATTGTGGGAACAAAAATGGCGGATAAACCCCGCTTCACGCGACAACAGTAACTAAACCGAACTAGAACAAATTTAGATGAAAATGTTTAGAAGTTTAAATGATGAAATGGTAAGCCCTAGTTAAACAAGGAGATCGAATTTGAAATATTTTTTTGCAAAAAAATGATAAAAGTTTTCAGTGAACGATTGACAGATTTAGATAATGAATTGCAAGATTTGTACACAAACTTAATGTAAGATAAGTAATTATATAATTTTCGGGTGCATTTAATACAATTTTAATGTTATTACGTGATTTATATTAGATTCACTTGTAATATTATCTTTCTATGCATTTTCGTAACACAATCATTCGGCATAATTTTAATCAATTTTCAGGCGTCTAACTGACTTAACTGTTAACAAACACATTTAGAATTTGGATGACATTACAATAATATCATTTCATCAAACATACGTACAATATACGCGTCGTGAATCGAACCTGCATCTTCTCATTTCACAGTCAACCACTTCCAAGGACCACTAAGCCCTGAACATCAAAACACGTACTCGCTATTCAGTCGATTAATGGCTGCAATTATTGCACAAAACTGCGCGAAGGCTTGTAATTGTCGCTTTGTCGCGGGCTCGAACCTATTGTGTTTTCTGATGGCTTCATCACGATACTGATGATCTCAATACATTTCCACGTGGCACAGGTCAGGAGACGCTGGTTAGGGGGTATAGCATAGTAATTGTGCTGGCAGGATGTTCAAGTGTGTTTGCTAAAAGCAGCTTAGCAGTTTAAAAGTTTAGCATAATTGTATCAAATGGCATGAGACTACAAAAATAGGAAGCACAGCAGATTTATAATAAAGTTAAAATTAAACATAAATATTATTGATTACATAAATAACTATATATTTTTGTAAGGTTCAATGTAGTAGATAAATTTGAATAGGTGGACACACTGTTCAATGCCAATGAATCAATCCCCCAGCTACTTGTGAGAAGTACCTTCCATCCAAGCCCACTGAAGTCTTTAGAAATATTATTAAAATCGACAGTCCACCTTTTGGGTCGACATCCAACGTCGCTAATGCAAGTGTTATCCACATTTTTTCCGTATCTTGTCAATTCTACGTCTTCAAACTGAACGTCAAACAATTTTAGACACACCTTGTTACCCTCAAAAAAATCAACCCTCGTTTTAATCCAACTCTCCAAGGTTATACGAAATAATAATTCAAAAAACAAATCCAAACAGTAACTGTCAATCACGTTTAATAATAACCGCCTTGGACATCGCTGTCCTAAATCGCATCGCAACCGATGACCCGAACTAACTACGCCGACCAAAATCCAGCTCGCCGAACAATACAGCCGGACACAAAGAAACAAAATGTTATCTTACACGTCACAACACAAAGGTTTCTAAAATAAACTATCATATAATATCAATAATTGTGTGCGCACACGGACATATGTATTTTAAATACGTATTATTCGGAACCAGTTAATATCCAAGGGAAGGGTTGCTATTGTTGGCTCCTTGCTCCGTCTGATTAAGATTCCCATGCTTGGCGTCGACAATGCTCTGTATCGATTTGTTAGGGTCGCTGAAACACTCTCAGTTAATTCGTTGTGACGTGTTTTCACATGTCTGACACTTCGGACGTCGTGGAATTTAATTTGATTTTAAATAGATACTTTTGAGTTTGGACGATGACTCGTGATGGGAAGTGACTACAACCGCCTAATATTTACAGTTAGGGAGTTAGAAGTTCACAGATTCTCGAAAATGAAACTAATTAAGGAGAGGAACACATACCTTACGTAAACTCATGTCTTTCGGAAGGGATAGGCAGAGGTGGAACCAGGACACCCACTTCTCGCCTTGTGTGTATAAGGCAGAAATCCCTGAATCCGGGCTGATTATTAATAGAAAATTCCAATATCACTATGCCCGCCCAGGGATTCAATCTCAAGACCTTAGCTTTACAATCATACTTTAGTACAACTCCGCCGGCGATGCAACCATTTGGTAATTGATAATCATGATGGTAATCTTGAAATCCTGTAATAATCCTTAAATCACATTCGCCGTGGGTCTCTAGTTTTAAATTTTTTATTTATATATCTGATTGAGCATCGAGTTGTAGTCCATTATTAACAGCTAGTTTTGTCAGGCTCATTCGGTAAATACTGGTTAAGGTTACTGTTTTCTAACTACCAAACCGATTAATTAGAGAGACCCATAGTTATTTTTCTTATTATTGCAATGAATGGCAAGACGAGCATGCCGCCCGCCTGATCGAAAACGATACGACAGCTCATGAACAGTCAAACCAAACAATACCTTGAATTACAAAACAATGCTTGGTATTCCACTGCGCTCGCCATCCTGAGACATAAGATGTAAAGTCGCAATATATCCAGTATTTACTCTGGCATCAATGTGCTTTAATCCGAAACAAAACAGGTACATTATCTTCTCGTGATATTCGTTTATTTCTAGGTATTCTGTAATTACAAAATAATATGATATTCCATCTTTAGAGTTTAGGAAGAAGGGCGCTATTATAAAACAAACTCTTAAAATTTTCACTATACCGGCATATCCAAATGTTATCTATTACTTTCAATTTTATATCATATTATTATTTGCTTCTTTATACTTAAAACACCTGTGGTTACAAGGAAGGAATAAGTAAACACTTTAAGAAATTTCACTAAACCCTAACAGTCAAAACATGCACACAACGCAAAAGACACTAATCAAGCATCGAACCGCCAATAACTCAAGCAATTGTGACCGTTATGACAAGTCAGTTCAATCAAATTTTACGACCAATATCGCATAAAAATATTTAAGTGTTTGTTTGCGCCTCATATTAACGATATACACCATTATCCTGTACACTTGGAGCCTTGTCAGGGGATTATAGACTTTACATAAAGGTGTTAAGGGCTCAGCAATAAAAATTAATTGATATCACGTCGCAAAGACCCCTCTTTTGTGAGGGTTGAATTAATTGTTATAAATATTAGTTTTGTACAAATTGCTTGTACTTTAATGTGCTTTGTGGTTGTGGTGCACTTTTTGGCAATAGATTGTCATAAAATATTTATGTGTCAAAGCCATTGAAGTGGTGTGTGCGTGGTGGTGTATTGGTAACGGACCAGACGCGGCTGCCAACATGGTCACGGTGTTCGCGGATTCAAATTCTATAGCGCATCTCTGACTTTTCGACGTCACATGTATATCGATATACAATCACCACGGACTATAACGGTAAATAAATAAATAACACCTAACAGTCACATACATAGTCCTGACCCCACACTAAGATCGAGTCTTGTGTCGTGGGCATCAGGAACTACGAGAGACTTTTCGGTCTGACAAACATCTTATAAAAAAAATATTAAATGAGAGAAATATTTGTGGTTTGCACAAACATTTCTCTCGGTGCGGGAATCGAGCCCGCAGCTTCTCGTTTCATAGCCAGCGTCTAACCAACTGCGCCACCGAGGCTGTCAAACTGTGAAGGAAAACAGCGTGAGGAAACGCATACCATGGCGATTGGTAAGAAATATCTATGATGTGTAAAGTCTGGTATCCCGCACTAGGCCAGCGTGGTAGACTATACGGCCGAGCCTGTCTCAATCGTACTTTTGATTATAGAGGAGGCCCCTGTTCTGCAGTGGGACGTCTATGGGCTGATATAGATACAGATTGAGTTGTGGAGTCAATTATACAAATCAGCATAACTGTATCAAAAAGAGAGCTACAATCATACCACAAGTTGATGGTCTATGTCTATGGCACGTAATAACGATAATTTTCTCAACTCATGATAATATTATAAAGTCTTAGATTGATTTTTATTTACAGACTAGATGTGTCCGGAAATTATCGTTTTCTGAAAGATTCTACGCCGAATTGCTGGCTCACTGTTATACATGAAATACTTCTGGAACAGGACAAAAATATTGAAACAGAAGGAAGCCATCAAATATATTCGGGGCTCCAAGACCATACCCTATCTTCAGAGCCTGGTATTACCACTGGTATAAAACTGATGCAGATAATCAAAGTAATAAAATTAAAAATATTGGCCATTGTGAGAGACACGATAAAACAACGCTATCCATCAGATCAGTAGCTGCCATTACGCGGAGTCTCGCGGCATCCGTACCACAGAGATGCATTCAAAACTATATTGGTATTTTGATACGCATGACCAATTTATTATATTGGACTGAAATCTTGATGAGCTGAAATAAAATTATTATTTACGGATTTTATCGCGGATTGTAACCACGAAAGCTGTAAAGTAATCGAAACGTCGGGAAGTTAAGAAATGAATAAATTAAACCAAATCCGCGATAAAATCCGTAAATAATAGTTTTATTTCAATGTGTAACATTCGCGTAAATCTATGAAACAATTATCTAGTCGAGTGTATGTATGGTAGAACACGAAGAAAAAAGAAATAGTTTTTACTGACCCGATTTTAATACAACACATACAGCACAAGTACAAAACTTTTAATAATAATATTAATGTGTTTAAATACATACAATAACTCAAACGTGCCAAAGGGTTGCCATCTTAGCGTACTCTTAACTACAGCTCCCAATACCACCCTGTTCATATTGACTTAAAATTTTATACACTCGTCTTAATAACACGCATTGCGACAAAGTCCCAAGACCCCTGTAATCCCTCACTACATGGAACCTTGTCCCAGCGCGCTGTACTAAGAGGTCCTCTTATCTTGATACTGATAACGCCAGTACCAGGTTGGGAGTGTCCCTTTGTACGCCTGTCAATCAATGATCGATTGAACAGGCCGATGCTGTGGGTATATTCACGCTGTTGTGCAGGGGGGTAGGTTACCTGAGGATAATTGTCCTTTATTTTAATTCGAGAGTTACATCGTAGATGACTATCCGCCGTTCTCTATATCCTATCTATCTTTAACAAGGGGGTTAATAGATACCATGACTGTGCTGTGTTCTACGCTTCATTTACAAAAATAGATATAAATAAAAATCTAATTACGCTATCTTTGAAAATATGCACCATAAATATCTCTCTATCTTTGTTAACTAAAATATAAATTACATCGAAATATCTAATGAAATCTCTTGTTACAGATAGATAGATATTAGAGAACGGCTGTAAGTTTGCTGTTTTAACTTTTAAACATTGATTTGATTGTTGGTCTTAATATTAAAGAACTACAGCCTTATTCATAGACATATTTAAAACCTATTATAGTTACCGAATGTTTTGTCCCTTTCCAATGCCTTTTGAGTGAAAAAGACAAACACTCGAAAGCACAATAGGTTTTAAAAATTGTGTAGATAATCCATGTAAACTATTTTGAATAACAGTCCAAATATTGCTAAACGCGTAAAGAAGTATACCTAAATCTATCAAAACATTAAATTACTTAAAAATCAATTTCAACAAAGTCCAAACCTCAATTTTTACTCAGCACTCAAAACGCAAACTATTGATCAGATTCGAACCCCACACCCTCTCGATTGTCAACGGCAGAACGTCATCCAGTGCCCCACAATAGGCCCACTTTAAATGGAAACTTATTATCCCCATATAAACACGTTGTGATGTACAAACGGACAGAGGGAATATTGTTTGGCAAAAATTAATATCCTTTTCAAAGTTTCGGAGGGTCCGTCCCTCTTTACAGGAGGAATTTTGAGGTAAATGATTTTGGTACTTTGGTACTTGTGTATTGTTTATTGGGTTATTTTTATATTGATATATTATATACGTGTCAAGATAATTTATTTCCAACTCCTCCTATTGATTTAACTTTCTGATTAATTTCGTTGCGGGTTAAAGACAAGTTAGACATTCCTGAAGACTCGCCGAGCTTCAATGCACGGTGTCATTACATTGCGTGCCACTGTTGATCCTGGCTAACAGGAGTTACAGTGGTGGGTGTGAGAGCGGGACAGTCTTCTGATATATATACACCCAACATTCACATAAATAGTTCTGACCCCACATTAAGATCGAGTCTTGTGTCGTGGATATCACTACGAGAGACTTTTCGGTCTCACAAACATCCAGACGCGAAATAAATATCTGCGGTGCACACAAATATTTTTTTGGTGCGGGGATCGAACCCGCGGCGTCTTGTTTGCAAGCCAGCATCTAACTAACTGCGCCACGAAGGCTATGTCATTTAACCAAACATTGCTATGTAATTCATGGTGTTGCTTAATTTTTCTACGATCCATGAACGGTCGTAGCGCTTACCATTATGCGAATAGCATGATAGGCTCGCCATTTACCACAGTAAAAAAAATGTTATTTTGTGACGGAAGTGACGAAAGTGTATCAACTCTTTCGACCGTTCAAAAATATAAAACAAATACGTATAATAGCATAACGACCAAAGAAATGAAAGGCAGGTCTGAGCATCAAAGTAAATTGATTAAATAAATATTGTTATTTTTTATAATTTATATTATTTCCTTTCTTTGTATTGCAAGGGCGTTCTTTGAAGAAGTCCGTTACATTGAGTCCACTATTATTTACATCAGAAAGTATGTCACATTCAAATTCACACATTACAACAATCAGACAATCAAAAACCAAAGGGTTATACTCAACAATGCAATGAAAAAAAATTAAAAAAATACATTTCATTCATAAAACAATCACGTGACCGCAAAAACCGAAATACCATTGAAATTTGCAAAATAATTACACAATAATGATCAATGCAATAATATATTACGTGAATAAAATCCGTCACTTACATAACAATCGTGTCACAAAAATTACAAAAAATCACAATTGAGTTAGAAGGCGATCGCTAAACGACATTGTTGTGCCGGCCATTGTCGCCGCGTTGCTATTGTGCGCGGGTCATGCAAATCGACGGATAAAAGCTAAGGCTCCGGTGGACACGACTGATTCGTGGTATGTGTGAGGGGCGGTAGCGTATCAAGGTTAACGTACACAGCTGTTGTATAAATGGTCAATAGAAAAATAAAACAAAGTCACAGACAGGCGATGTTGGGAAAAGATCTTTAAATAAGGGAATCATAGGTGTGTTCCTTTCATTTTGTCTTGGGTGAGAATTAGAAGAAAAAAATAATAATTAAACACTGTGCGTACTGCTAATCTGTCTAAGGGAATTAAACTTGCCAGGATTTTATATGAGAAGATGAGAAGTACCAACCGATCAATATCTGATATTGTTATAATCAAAAAAATTACCAAAGATCATAGCTCTACAACTATTCAAGGAAACTTAGAATCGGTAAAAATGCTTTGACTTGCCGTTGACTGCCCAATACGTAGCTCCATGTAACCTTGTCCTTTTATAAAGTAACTGTACTGTTCTGTATCAGCCCATATACGTCTCACTGCAGGGCACGGGCCTCCTCTACAATCGAGAGTACGATTGAGAGTGGTTAGGCCATATAGTCCACCACGCTGGCCTAGTGCGGGTTGGCGGACTTACTTACCATAGAAATTTTTATAAATCGCTATGGTATGCAGGTTTCCTCACGATGTTTTGCTTCACCGTTTTAGTGCGCGGTGATTGACTATAAAGTAACTACTAACTGAATTTTTTTTTATGCAATGTATAGGGACACGGGTATGCCATTCGCCTGATGGTAAGCGATAAGACCGTTCATGGACAGTAGCAAAACCAAACAGCACCTTAAATTATTATAATACATAAATAAAAATTACATAAAGTAATGCTTGACATTCCACTGTGCTCGCCATTCTGAGCCATAAAATGTTAAGTCTCAATATATCCAGTAGTTACTCTAGCTACTATCTCCTACAAACCAGAAAACAATAGTGCTTTTACTGTATGGCGGTAGAAATATACATTGTGGTGGTACATCTGTGCATACATACCCAGGTGGCCTCGAATATATGAGACACCTACCACCATTTAGACTTAAAATTACAAGTTATAAACGGTAAAGAAATGTAAGTAGCAAGGACTACGCTTTATCTTCTACTCGCCCAACGCTCACAACTTAAAATGACCTTCAAACGGTCATAGTAAAGCATTTGCTCATCGTGGTGATTAACAAAGAGCGCTAAAAATGTATCGCATTAACACTTACGAATGCCGGCAATACGAGCGATGCCAGTGCGTGCTCTTCTGTCAACATTCTTTATAATTAGATATTTGACAACGTGATCTATGAATGAGGGCTTAACACTTGGAGGGTTCGTCTGTCTACTAGAACCTTTAGCAGGCCGGCATAATTGTATCGAATGGCATAGGACTACGGCATTTGCGCTTACCTTTACGTGCAGCGTAGTCATTAATGCTTGCAAGACGATTTTTTTTTTCTGTTTACACTAAGAAACTTGCGAAACTCGAGGCTACGGTTAGGTAATGTTAGGCGACCGATCCTGACTATCCGTTTATTTGTAAGAAAGACTACTATTTCCACGAATAAACAGGTTTAATAAGAAAATATTAAATGGTACAATTTATGTACAAAAGTCCTGATTGCTTGATTCCTAAATTATAGTGGTAGTTAGAGGAGCTAATAATAAACGCGAACGCCGAAAAATAATTGTCAAAAATTAAATAAATACTAAGCGTTCTGAAGTAAATTTACTTAGCATTCTTGCAGTGGAATAATACAAAAGCCTACGCTATGTAAAACATATTAAGCTGAGGTTTCAATGAGTAGTTCTAGTAGTGCTTACAACGATACAATAATACATTTTGTGTTATCCAAAAGTAAGTACTTAGATGGAAATATTGTGTAAGGCCGTCCTTTTAATATGAATTAAAAAAGAACAGTTAATACGTGAATCAATATTAATTGTCTTGCTTTAAGCAATAAGACCGCCCATTGTAACACTAGTGCTTTTTTTTTATTTCTTTTTGTTGTATTTCCTTGTTTTGGTTACAATAAAGAGTTCTTGTATTGTATTGTATTGTCTGATGTAGACTGGACTCAAAAAGTTTGTGCACCCGGACGAATCCGGACCGCGCCGCTAGTATTCAATATAATTAAAATACTTTTTTTCCATGCGGTATGCTATGACGGGTTGGCGACAAAATTACTTTACAAAATGTGTTAATGGACTCGCATTAAATGATTGAAATAGTTCACGCACATATCGAATGGAGATGTGTTAATTTTTTTACAGAAATACCAATCAATGACGATTTGAAGTACTAAGAATAGTATAATTCTATGTTGCTAACTAGCTCGAAAAAAATCTCATAAAATATAGACTTTTCCTACATATTCTGAAGTTCCACTAATTAAATAATATATAAAGTATATCGGAATGTACCTGGAATTTGTACAACATTTATTATTGCGCTCGCCATTCTGAGAAATAAAGTATCATTATGTCCAGTAGTTATTCCATCCACAATTTCCTTAAAATCGGAATACAACAGTGTATTTACTACAACTGTTTGCCTGAAAAAATAGACTTTTCAGTGGTACCTACCCACGCGGTCCTCTTACATATGAAAGACCTACTACAAATAAGAGATCCACCATCGGATGGGCTATATACATACATGGATTGATCAGTATAATTACAACATATAGACCTAAAATACGTTTGAGTAAGGCGCAAATGCTTTTAAGAAAGTTGCAAAGTGTAATCTCATCGGTAGCGAGGGCCATTCAGCTACGATTAGACAATCAATCTTGAGTGACCCTCTTTGCATATAGCTTCAAGATTTGTATGGCACGCACTCACTGTGTGATTTGGGGGTCAATAAAGACAATTGTATTCTTTCGGTCTTCATTAATGAAATAGTAAACGAAATAATATGTCTATTCAGATATTGTTAACGTAAATAAGTTGTAAATTAATAAAAATATTAAGCCAAAAATAATTTCAATGACCAGTATAATTGTACTTTCTTTCAGGCTCATAGTTATAGTAAAGAAGGAAATAGTATGCTTTTCCTATTGTCATTAAAGAGTCATGATTCAGGACTACCAATTTATAGCATATTTTGGGACACCTCAAGACCTTGACTTCTACAAGTGTAATAACATCCTTGCCGGATAACCCTTTAACTATTCAAATATCTAATTCCAAAATTGACGGTCAAGGATCCCAAGACACCTACCCAAATCCGTCCTCAATTTTAGGGATAAACCGGCAAGTCACGCGTCCAGTCTCCCGGGTACGAAACCATTTAATGCATAGTTGGAGATTGTTAGGGTGTGCCGATTACGATCAGGATGTATTGTGCGTGCCCGGGATGATATTTGGACGCTTTTGCGATTTACTCAGTGATTTTGGAGTTTCAGGCACACAAATAGTTTAGGGAGGTCGCGGGGGTCAATGCCAATGCTTGGAGAGCTGAGTTCGTCCCAGTACGGCTTTTAAAGGAGCTAATATTGCTTTGTTAAGGAAATTGATATAATGTGACATTATATTATAGGAAATAATTATATCGTTGTCTTTTAAAATGGAAGAAATGTATTTGTATTCCCCATCACTATTACATTCTTTTTTTATTCATTACGCTTGTGTGACTACCCATATTTTCACACTTCGATTTAATTTAGTTCATCTTACGGTTACCAATTACCAATTGTTACACTTATTTCTGATCTTTTAGTCTTTATGTCTGATATTTTTTGTGGTTTACAATAAAGTATTTGTAAACATAAATAAACAATTAATAATCAGGCAATGTTTCGTCAATCATCGCCCCATTCACAAACTTTAACAACATTTGAGAAAAATAATTATGTTTGTAAACAATCTTGTAGAAAAGCAGCTGTTTTTTCTACTAACCTTCTTTACTGTTTCTCTGACCCATCTTCAAAATTCCGACAACGCACCCAATACTCCAGTATTGTGGATATTTATCATATTAACCACTCTCCATCATCGCAACCGTTCGCTCATTTGTCGGAGCTATCATAATAATAAGTACCTTGCCATCTGAGATTGTAAATGTTATCCTGCTAATATCATAAACGCGTAAGTTTGTGTGTTTGTTACACGCTCAAACGACTGGACTAATTTAGGTAAAATTTGTCATGGAGGCAGTGGCAAAATTTAGAGTTCTCGCGGAATGAGCAACATATTCTAATATGTATAATTGCTACTCTTTCTAATTTCAAAGAATAGATTGGGATAGATTATAAGGCCTATGATAGGCAATAAAAAAGGGGATAAAAACATAATGATGCAGGACAGGACGGAATGTAACGAATCGGAACGGGAAGAATAGTATAAGGACGCCAGTCAATTTGAGTTAAAATATAAAATTGTAAGTGAAATAATATGTGTATAATGTGGAATGGACACAAAACACCTGGGCGACGCCGAGTCGGATTGTTAGCAAGTCATAACTTAAATCCAATAGTTAGCACCACCAGCATCAATAGTTAAACCTCAACTAAGCTATGACTTCTTAACATCACTCACGCCCACAATTCAATTTCCCAGAATCAAACTGATTATGTTGTAGTTTGAAACTAGTGTACAGTTTCAGGAAACAAGCCTTTCCAGATATGTATTATAGAGAAACCCTACGAAGGGCACGTGTAAGAAGTTGTGTCGTGCTAAAGCACGAGCTAACAAGTAATAGATTACTTGTTAGCTAATGCAGTTTCAAATTATGAGTTTCTAAAAAAATTAAATAAAAATAATTTAAATACGAAGTCATTTTTTCTCTATAGATGATCATAGCATCTCATACTCGTAAATCCATGCTATACGATTAAAATTCAAACATAAATTTATTGTGTAATAATAATTGAATGGCAATTCTTTTTAAATATTTCTTTCGTTTCCTGGACGCCTAGTCCCTTCTATTACGGCACGCCATAACTATCGGCACACAATTTGTAATTTATATTTAAAAAAAAAGTGATTCAACACAAAAATATTGCATTATTACCTACACATATACCTAGTCAGGTCATAAATTCTGTCACATGTTTAATATAAAGTAATGGAAACAAGTTTATTCATTATGTAACCATTTATGTACCAAAATGAACTTAACAAAACATAGATTCTTATGACACTAAAGTTTATTCAAAATGACCTCCGTGATTTTGAATACGGGCCTTCAATCTGCGCGGCCAGTTGTCTATCGCAGCACGAACGAGGTCCATGTCAATATCGGCGGCTGCCTTAATCAAGGATGTCTTGAGTGACTCCAAATTGGGATGAAGCTTTGAGCACGCCTTTTCCTCCAAGTTTTGCCATATCTTGTAATCTAACGGATTCAAATCTGGACTGGAGGAGGGCCAGTCTTCGTGCCGGATGAAGTCGATTTCACGCGCCGCCAGCCAGTCTTATGTGCTCTTCGCTCTATGAGCTGGCGCCGAATCTTGTTGGAATACCCAGTGCCTGTTATTGAACATGGTATGAGAAACAGGTCCCACAAGGTTCGTCAGGACTGTATTTTGATACACAACTGCATTCGTTTTTTACCTTTCTCACAAAAATGTACCTCTGTTATGCCCCAATAAGAAACTCCCAACCATACCATGAGCGAGGATGGAAAATGACCTCGTTGGACACGCGGAATACGGTTGCTCGCTTCTTCACTATTGTGTGCGTACACCTTATCATTTTGTTTTTTGTAGCTCTCTTCTACGGTAAAATATTTTTCATCTGAAAAAAAAAAACTCCCGATATTTTTTTCCCGCGTACCGCTTCAACAAAGCGCGGCATCTCTTCGATCTCAGGTCCATTCAAACGATGTCCTGTTTTTCTTCGATATGCCCGAAGCCCTAAGTCTTCATTTAACACCCTTTTTACCGTGGTTCTGCTTAACCCCATCTGAAAGGCCAACAGTTTCTGCTTACGTTTGGGATATCTTTGAATTCGCGCCTTCACAGCTTTTATCACTGCTGGAGTCCTAACAGACCGAGGGCGACCACTTCTTGACCTGTCATCTACACTAGAGTCTTCATTGTATCGTTTGATGGTACGATAAACGAATCTTTTGGTTATATTCAAATTTCAAATTCAATTTTCAGTATGTCAAAAATTTGAATTGGCGCGTAACCGCAACGATGCAACGCAATAACTGCAACACGGTCTTCTTTAAGCGTCCACTCCATATTTAAAAATGAGTAAAATTCTAAAAAGTATGCATTTTTATTTTCATGAACAATTCGAAATTCGAATTCAATAAAAAATTTTGTGGCCAGCATTCTAAAAGAAAAGTTTTTACTGTGTGACAATACTTATGACCTGACTGTATACTAATAATACGGCTTGCATCAAGATGATAAAAATTCTTGAGAAAATAAATAGGCTAGCTACGACATCGGCGTAATTGAAGAAGATTTACAAATCTTAGAATTGTGTGGAATCTACTCACGAAATCTTCCTTCACCGTCAATTTACGTGATAATCTTCGAATTGTGTGGAATCTACTCACGAAGTCTTCCTTCACCGTCAATTTAGGTGATTGATAATAAACTCATTTGCAAAAAAAAAACGGGCACCTAAGCAATGAACCATTTCAAATGTTACTATTGGTTTGTTTGATAATTATAGGTAGTTTTACTTTCACAATTTTGTAAATTAATAAGCAAATAATCGTTTTCGTCAGTATTATCATAAAATTTTGATAAAATTTATGGGTTTTAGTGCTAAAGTTCACTAGTAGTGTATGTCCGCTAGTAGTGCATATGCTCGTGAAGTAAAAGTTAACAAAGATTTTTGTTTGTTTATTCTTTAATAAAGTAAAAGCAGATAAATGTTTAGTATTGAGTGTGACCCCCTCTAGCTGAAATCACAGCTTGAATTCGTCTGGGTATGCTAACGAGCAGTGGCGGCGTAAAGGGGGGGCGGGGGGGGCGGTCCGCCCCGGGTACCAAGCACCAGGGGGTGCCAAAGACACCCACAGAAAGCACACAAAATCTACCTGTATCCAGAAATAACTACCAACTTATCCGCTTGCACGAGTCTAGGAGCCACTTGCAGGGGCCTACATCACAATTGATGCCGTAGAGGTCTCTATTATCTCCTGGTGAAGTATGTTAGAGTTGTCTTGTATAGTCGGTGGAATGTTCATGTCCTGCCATGAGCCTAAGATCGAAACTAGTCAAGGCAGCAGACGCATTCTTCTAACTTCTTCTCGGCTTCTCAAACTAAGCGTCACGAAGCCCTGGGGCGTCGCAGCATTGTCCCAGGGGCGATCGAGTCGAGTGAGCCAAACTGGAGCCCCGTTTTGGGAAGCTTTGCTCAGAAAAGCAAGCACATTCTTCCCATTATCAGTTAACCAAAAGTTTTTCTAATTAAAATTAAGAGTTTTTCTGATAATCTATTATTAGGGGCTGGTCTGAGGGAATCGTAAAAAAGAAATTCTTAAGGGTTCAGCTTCGGGAGGTCCTGGTCTAACCAACTCAACTTCGAAGATTCTGGCACCCCTTACCAGAGGCTGTACGCAGGAGTTGTGCGATCGATGGCCTTTTACGGTTTCTTTCCGCTGTGTGCCATCATTGTGAAAAAACACACTCTTTCGGAGTGCCCACTCTGGGGTGACGAGCGCAGAATACTTCATGCAGCCGCCAGAGTAGACCTCTCGCTCTCGGTCGTGATGCCCTCGATGGTCGAGATTGGCAAGGCGTGGCAAGCAAAACTCTCGTTCTGCGAGATCGTGATCTCGCAGAAGAAAAGCACGAGACGGGATCGTGAGGTGAACGATCCCGCTCACTGCCACCTGCACAAAAGGGTTGCCGGGCAATAAATGACTGAACCGCTGCGGCGCCTCTACCCTGTCGTAGAGTATGAGAATTTCGCCCCGGTATTACCTAACCGTCATAAGAGGCGACATTACGCTGGGCTTGGCATACTGTGCAGGGGGCGGTACGCCCTTACCTACAGCAACTTGGATATGAGCGACAGGGCGCATGGCCTCATCTTTGATGTAGACGACCTAAACATCTTTAACTGGCGCCGCGTTTTGAAACAGTCGCACCCTTCAAAAGAAGAAATCCGGCATACGGTCTGCCCAGCAACCTGTGTTCGTGGATTTCCGGCTTTCTGCACGGGCGTAGAATACGTGTAGTCGTCGACGGACACGCTTCGGCGCTCATGTCGGTAAATGCTGGAGTTCCACAGGGCTCGGTGCTGTCCCCCGCCTTGTTAATTCTGCATACCAATGACATGTTGTCGCTTGGCAACATTCATTGCTATGCAGATGACAGCACGGTCCCTGGGCGATACCACTGCGGGCCTCCGGGTTGCCGAGTCGAAACTGTGAAGGGACGCGAAGATCTTGTCATTGAGCTCAACCGGACCTTTGATCTCATTTCTACATGGGGTTCCAGGAATATGGTTGAGTTCAATGCCAAGAAAACCCAGGTGTGTGCGTTCACGTGCAAAAAATCCCCGTTCTCTCCCCTCCCCATTCTTCAGGGTGCTCCCCTCTCAGTGCGGAATGACCTGAGTATCCTTGGTGTGGATATCCACTGTGATCTCAATCCAAGGAATCACATCGAGGGCGTAATATCTGCCACATCATGCAGGGTTGGAGTCCTGAACAGGGTGCGTCGGTTCTTCACGCCCGGTCAGCTTTATCGCTTGTATAAAGCGCAGGTCCGGCCGGGTATAGAGTACTGTTCGCACCTCTGGGATGGATCCGCCCAGTACCTGCTCGATGCCTTGGATGGATTGCAGCGGCGGGCCATCCGCATTGTGAATGATGCAGACGTTACGAGCAACTTAGAGTCGCTACAACTCCGGAGGGATGTCGCCTCTCTAAGTGTGTTCTACCGCCTGTATCACGGTGAATACTCTGAGGAATTATTCAACTTGATCCCCTCCACTCCATTCCTAACCAGAACCACGCGTGCTGGCTTGCGAAGCCATAGCTTGATGGTCCACACCATCCCGGCGCGAACCAAACGGTTCTGAAATTCTTTTTTGTGCCGCACCGTCAGGCCGTGGAATTGTTTGCCGTCTCACGTGTTCCCTCCTTCCTATAATCCTGGGTCTTTCCGCCATAGTGTGAAAAGGCATCTTAGCAGGCCGGCATAATTGTATCTATTGGCATGGGACTGCCGTCCGATGCCAATGGATACTCTGCCTGGGTGGCATTTGCGCTGACCACCAGGCGCAATGCGGCTATTATGCCGGGCAAGAATTAAAAAAAAACATCCAGTAATGATTTTTTATAGGACGCTGAGGCCATGCGCTTCTCGCCTTGTGATGTTTGGGGCCGCCCATAATGCGTGTGACGGTCATCCAAGGAATTTAGTCGGTATGCTAGCGGAGGTTTTGTGAGGGACCCGGCTCGGCCAAAACATCCCTAACGTGCCAGGCTGGAAGGCCAGTGACACTAACTTACAGTTCCAGCCGCCTCCGTGCCACCCAAAGAAGAGCACAATAGCTTTCCTCCGATAAAAGTCAGATTTGATAAGTGCACGATCTCGAGTATCCGCTGTAGGCTTGTTTAGTATTAGGTGTTATGTTTATGTAGGGGTGCTCAATACAAAACCGCCCCGGGTGCCAACCTACCTTACGCCGCCACTGCTAACGAGGATATTCCGGATACTTGCTTGCGGAATACGTTCCCACTCCGCGGTAATCACATTCTTCAGCTCTCTGATGGTCTGCGGAGCCGGTTGTACTGATCTCACGCGTCGTTTTAGAACGTCCCAGACATGCTCTATAGGATTGAGGTCGGGACTTTGAGCTGGCCAATCCAAACGACGAATGCCGACCTCTTGCACATACGCTTCCACATCGCCAGACCGGTGGGCGCGAGCGTTGTCGTCCATAAAAATTGAGTCTTCGCCTAAAGCGGCCAATGCGGGTTGTGCATGAGGAATTAGAACTTCCGTTATGTATCGATGTCCAGTCAGTGAGCCGTTTTCAATGAAGACTGACTCTGTACGATCCATTGAATTTATTCCTGCCCAAAACACAACAGAGCCCCCACCATAAGGTGTGATTTCTTCAAAACAAGCCTCTGCAAAGCGTTCTCCTCGTCTTCGTAGCACTCGCCGACGTCGATCTTCACCGAACAGAGATATCCTGGCTTCATCGGAGAACAATACCCTATTCCAGTCTTCTTAAGTCCATGACTCACAATTTCGAGCAAACCTAAGCCTGGCAACTCTGTGCTCACGGAGTAACTTAGGGCCGCGGGCCGGGCGATGACTGCGTATATTGGCCGCGAGAAGCCTCCTCCTGACCGTCCATAGACTAATATGCACATTTCTTACTTCTTCGAGGTTGTTCTTAAGGTCAACATACGAAGACTTGCGATTTCTCAATGCGCGACTCACAAGAAAACGATCATCCCGTGGTTGGGTACATGGTTTTCTTCCAGAACCAGGCTCAATCCTATAGAGCATGTCTGGGACGTTCTGAAACGACGCGTGAGATCAGTACAACCGGCTCCGCAGACCATCAGAGAGCTGAAGAATGTGATTACCGCGGAGTGGGAACGTATTCCACAAGCAAGTATCCGGGATATCCTCGCTAGCATACCCAGACGAATTCAAGCTATGATTTCAGCTAGAAGGGGTCACACTCGATACTAAACATTTATCTGCTTTTACTTTATTAAAGAAAAAACAAACAAAAATCTTTGTTAATTTTTACTTCACGAGCATATGCACTACTAGCGAGCATACACTACTAGTGAACTTTAGCATTAAAACCCATAAATTTTATCAAAATTTTATGATAATACTGACGAAAACGATTATTTGCTTATTAATTTACAAAATTGTGAAAGTAAAACTACCTATAATTATCAAACAAACCAATAGTAACATTTGAAATGGTTCATTGCTTAGGTGCCCGTTTTTTTTTGCAAATGAGTGTATATTTTCAAAGTCAGAGCATGACATGGGTTGGGACTCGAACCCAGTAAATTCAAAGTGCGTTTCGATAACAACAAGATTATCAACTGAAAAAGCTAACTATTTGAACCAAACAATTAGGAATATTTCACAGCAACAACTCAAATGCATTTATTTTATTATATCATTATATTATGTGGCGTTATTTTCACAATGCTTAAAACGGACGTGGCCACTTCCACGCTCTGAGAGGATCCTTTGTACAATCCACCACTTAATTTCGAACCCTAACACAAAGTACTAAAGTTTACATTGACAAAAAAACAATGATCAAAGACCAAACTAGCGAGCCACTTGAAAACCGGATCTGAATCGTTCGGTCCTCGCGCACGAACGATCATAAATGACGTTAATTCGCGAGGTATATCTTTTTAATAATATAATAATACATTATGGGTATGATTTCTGGTTATAAGCGAGGGTAGTAACAAAGGCTCTCGAGAGTACTGGATTAGACGCTGAATGTTTTAACAGCACCTTTGTAACCGAGCCGGCGTTCGGTGTCTCTTCAACGTACCATCGCTTGGATCCTCAAAAACACAAATTGGAATGTTTGCCGACCATTGTTATGAACCTAGTTTCATATTATTCCATATTTATATTGTGAATCGGCCCATATACGTCCCACTGTAGGGCTCGGGCCTCCTCTACAATTGAGAATAAGATAGTGGGGGGGTTATGCCATATAGTCTACCACGCTGGTCTAGTGAGGACTGGGGGACTTTACATACCATAGAAATTCTTCCTAATCGCCATGGTATGCAGGTTTCCTCACGTTTTTTTTTCTTCACGATTATAGCAATATATTAATATTTGATATTTCTAAATGACCTTGACTACTATAGGAGTATGTTAGTTAATTTGTGGTGCTATATGTCCCACAGAAAACAATGATGCAACATTTAGATGTCGTTTCAGTAATAGAGGTTGATAGGCACCTGATATCTCTTTCTTCTTCAGTACCCTTTCACCATCCATTTTGAGAAGCCAACAACACATTGATTCAAATTTTGAATATATTTATGGACGGTGGTAATCAAATGACATCTGATTAGCTGTTTGCTTCATTATCAGAGCTATGGACCGTCACTCTACCATTGTATGTGACTCTACCATTTTTAAAACCATTCTGTATCTGTATCAGCCCATTTACGCAGGGTACAGGCCTCCTCCACAATCGAGATTAAGATTGAGAATGATAAGGCCATATAGTCTAGTCCACTACGCTGTTCCTGGTGGCTGCCCACCAAACGTGGCAATTTGGCGGATTTTATATACCATAGAAATTCTTAAACCAATTTCGTAGTCAATAAACTCCCACTATTGATTCATATTCCCTTCACAGTTCCTACTTCATACCATAGCATATTACTCCTCAAACCCAGGACTCTACACATCCCGGCTATCTAAAACGTAACTTTAATATAAAACATGAATCTTCAAACCAAAATATTCCGCAATCCCGAAAACGGCGACCATAAATCCTTGTACATTTGTTTTGTTATAAAAACCCAGGGGCCCACGTGTCCGTAATACGCGTGTAAGCGTCATCTCAGCAATTTATCTTTGCAACAATAATTTTTACCAGCATCCCTCCACCCTCCCGATTTGATTAATGACAGATAGATTCCTGAATAATTACACACTTTTAATATTCAAGTGATTTTGTGTGCACCCTAAATTCCAATTCACACTCTACTACATTTAAATTAAAGTCCAAGTTCCCTTACTATTTTCAAGTGACCCTTGCTACTCTCCGTAAAATAAAAAAGCCGCAAATCTATACGTGTGGTGTATCCAATTTTGAGCCTTGAACACTGGCATCAAGGTTGAATTTAAAATGTCGGTGTTGTATGCAAATTTCACAGGACTTTCAAGGGTGCTTTAGCGTTATTAATTTGTTATAATAATTGTGTTGTACCCCAGCTTGAATTTGCACTCATGTGGTTTTTATTACGCATTAATCGCAATCATTAATTTAATTTTTGCTTTTTCAACGACATTCGAGTATTGTAAAGAAACATAGTTAATTGCGTATGATTTTATGATCGTATATTGTTATTCTTTTGTTGTGTTTAAGTATCGGTTACAAAGAAGGTTTATTGTGTGATTTTTGTAAATGCTACCGCAGTTTTTCTATTATTGTTCGGTAATGATTTTTGTAGAGCTTAATGCTTTGAAATTTGTATGCAACAGCCTTTATGTATTTGACTATGTGGAGTCACTTGTGTTGCATTATTTGGTAAATGTTCAATAGTCACCTTTTACAATAGAATTTTGGATTTGTCGTTTACTAATTATTAAATTTCAAGACGCGATTTATGACCTATATGAGTTTAGATTCTGAATTATAAACAGGAATTCCAAATGAGATGTACTAAACTTTTCTAACAACATTAAATTCAGCTTAAAATAACTATAAAAACATTAGAAATGAGCTCTCTGGAGCAGGTAAGTTATTCTAAACCAGTGTTTTTTAATCTTTTTTAATACACAACCCTTTTCTTGTTGAAAACTTCTGGCTATTTCCTTGAGCCGTAGACAGTCAAATAGTAATTTAGAAGACTACGAATATTATTTTCTGCAATTTGGTGATTATATTTATTATTAAGAGTTATGATCTGTAAAAAAGGGGTACCTAAGGCTTTGAACCCATAATTTGAAAAAAAAAAACTGTACTGCACTGTATGTTATGACAGATCCATTGATATCAAGGCAGACTTATTACTAGAAACCTTTTTTAACACCTAGGTTTAAACTCACTTAAGATAGAAATCTTATGTTGTGAGTATTAAAAACTATGATCTATTTTTCTATGTTTTTATTTTATTATCAATAAATATATATTCATGGAATACTCCAATATTTCACAACCTTTAACAAAATTATGGTTATAAAACTTTATCTTATAAAAATCAATCTAAATAAACACAACAATAATATATAGAAAGAAATATTAATCCGTGGCAAAGGCAATTTAGCAAATAACACACATTAGCATATGTAAACCGACATGAAACTGAGGGTGCCGTGAATAATAAATATGCAAATACGAATGGGGAACATTGGATGTGTGAAAATCGCAATAAAAATGTTATTGTTCCGAACCAAATTATCATTGAGTCTAATCCATTAGGACGAGATTAAAAAGTTGGAGGTCCCACGCGACGAGAGGCAACCCTATTTTGTTACTGTGGTTATGACAATTTGAATATAGTCATAAATAATATACAAGATTGCTGAATGGCTAAATACTCTTTCGTCTCTCATCTCATCCTTGGTTCTTCCATTTCTCTTGCAATTTGAGAAGCTGGCAACGCCTAATATTGTTGACATTTATGGGGGATGGTAAACACATACAATCAGATGGAAATTCCTTGTTTTCATACGTATCCTGATGCCGGGAAAGATAAAAATTATTTTTTAAATTAATTACTAACAATCCAGTCTATTATTTTTGGCTGTCTGAAAGTGATCGCTCATAGCAATAAGACCGGCAATTGTCCACTTATTTGTAAGGTTGCTATGTCTTATATTTTCTGTAATTTGTAGTGTTGAATAAAGTGTTGTGTATCCGTATCTGTATTATTAAGAACGGTATTAATAGAAATCAGTTACATAAAGCCTCCAAAATGTTCATTACAAACAATAATACATACTAAAAGTAAACACAATACATATACCAAGATGGAATATTAAGAATTGTTTGCCACCTAACAGAAACAAAAGCACTTGGTTATGCTGTAATCAAATTTTATTCATCAAAACTTCAATATATTTTCTAATAAAGACACAAAAAAAAGCCCTTAGAAATCGAAAATTACGCAAATGACATCATCACGATATAAAACATCTGAAATAAGCGAGTGAAAGATTTCCACCAGATTGTGGAACAAGTTACGTCAACATTTTTATTTCTTAATACATAAATAATGTGTCGGGCTTCTGTTTCATAATGTGCAACTTTTATAATGGTGTTCGCTCCTTTATGTGCAACATAATCAACGCTTTAGAAGTAAGTGTAAACTGCTACAATGGAAAGGCGTTGGATAACCCATTGTGTGCGGAATCTCTTTAATCGTAAATTCAAGAGTTTTCCATCATCTAATGTACAAAGAAATATTTTAATTTTTGAATAAGGTCTTACTATATTCTATGACATAGGCGGGTATGTGTTTACCATCACATAATTTACCAAAATATTTTAATGATAGATATAGCAGAGCTACAAAAAATCCATATATTTGTTACCTCGCTCTTTTCATCTTCTATCCTCAACATAGGCTACATAATATGTAAATACATTTGCTATGTTGTAGTAAATACATATACAAACTTTAAGGGTAGGTTTCGCCGCTTTCTGATCATTTTGATTTGAAAGTAACTTCAATAAGTGATCACTGAACATTACGAGACTTGTCACCTGTCTCAAAGTTACGAACTCATAATCAGACAAGCAAAATGCTTTTCATTTTCGCTAATGAAATATATATGCTTTATAAAATTAGCTCCCGGTGCCAAATATTACTATTATTACTAACGAACTGACATTTGTATTATTACAATAATAAATAAATAAATATATCCGGTGTGTGTTTAATCTATATATTAATACGTGATGCAAAAACTTTGGACCCCTTTTTACGAATATTGCGCGGACGCAGGAGCATAAAATTTGGCACACTTTTAGTTTATGTGTAGGAGAAGTGCAGAACGCTAATATTTTTCAATAATAATGCTTATAAAGTACATTAAATAAAAAAATAAAACATTACACACACTACCATGCATTTCACACACACATACATACACAAATATTTGTACACGCATACATACTCTGGTGTCAAATTGTTTCTTTTCTTTTTCATTTTGTTCTTCTGACACAGACATATAAAAAAAAGATTTTATTTGCCTTATTTAATATAAAAAAAGATTTTAATAATAATGCATAAAAAATACATTAAATCAATAAATAAAACATTACACAAACCAGCATGCATTTGACACACGCATACACAAGTATTTGTGCACGTATACATACTCTTTGGTCAAATTGTTTCTTTTGTTTATTATGGACATAGGTTAATATCAAACAGAAAAATTGGTTAAAAACTACTGTATCTTTTACTGTGGTTTTATTGAATGTCAAACAGAAAAGTTTTATTTGACGAATACTACGTGAAATACTGAGTGCTTATACAAATTGTGTAGCAGTAAGATACATTTAAATGTACACGGACTATCATTATATGCATAAAGAAAGTTATGTAGCAGCAATCTGCAATAACAACATTCAGGTACAAAAAAATATAATTTGCTATTGCTGGTTCAAAGCAATTATTTGTAGTTTACGATTTCAGTAATTGCATATACTTCAGGATAAAGAAGTGATTTTGAGAGATACGTACAATTAATTGTGCACGAATTATCAGAATAACAACATCATTATACAGGTAAAAACTTTTTCTCTTCTTGATTTGGTCGAATTTCGACCACTGGGCGACCACTAGTGAATAAATAAATGCACAATTATAATTCCACCAAAAATCATATTACAACAGTTTTCGAAACCAAAAAACCAATTCACCAACAAAAATCAATCACAAACTTCGCCAATTTAAAGCAGGGGTGTATAATTGATCTGTAATATCGCGCTAACGACCCGGGGGGCAGGCAGGCTCAATACACGAGTGACTTGTCACCAA
Source organism: Hyles vespertilio (assembly GCA_009982885.2). Taxonomy (NCBI): domain Eukaryota; kingdom Metazoa; phylum Arthropoda; class Insecta; order Lepidoptera; family Sphingidae; genus Hyles; species Hyles vespertilio. Next base: position 23,217,479 of record CM042807.1, read on the forward strand.
GGCCTCGAGGGCCATCGACGTAACGAGCTCATACTTAGACGTTTTGTGGCTTATCGATACGTGATGGTATTTGATTGGGTTTAGGAATAGGCTGCTTGGTAATGTGAGTTACATGCTTTAAGGTAGTTACTGAATTACATTATTGAGACTGTCCCGCCCTCACACCCACCACTGCAACTCCTGTAAGCCAGGATCAACAGTGGCACGCAATGTAATAATACCGAGCATTGAAGCTCGGCGAGTCTCCGGGAATGTCTAACTTGTCTTTAACCCGCAACGAAATCAATCAGAAAGTTAAATTAATAGGAGGAGTTGGAAATAAATTATTGTCCACTTCCCTCCGTGCAAAGCGGGTGACAAAACGATGAAATAAAGAGGTAAATAACCTCGCAAAAAGACTTTTACAGCCGGAGAAGCCAGCTGTAAAGCACCACGGATCAAATCCTTATTACATTTAAATGGGACCTAATATGTGAGCTGTTACACTTGATTCCAGTAATAGGTATGGCAAAAACGCCGGAAAGCACGGAAATTCGTCCTAGTCTCTACAAGGTCCGTGTAGTATACAACTCCAGATGATATTTGCATACTATCCAGCATGGTTTTACGCTCATTCTGCCAAAGACTACACTCCCAAAGTATATGATGCGCGGATTGTTCATATTCGCAATTTGCTGTTGAACATGGGCACGCAGGCGATTCCACAAGCTTAAAAGAGTATAGTTTAGACTTAAAGTTACCATGGCCCGTGAGGAACTGTGATACGCAATAATCGACATCTAGCCATGTCTTCGTCAAACGATCACGCACGCAAGGAAAATATTGGTATAAATGCCGTCCCTTCAAAGATACCTCCCATCTATTTTGCCATTCATCTAATAGTTCGCTATATACCATAGGAAGCGGTTTAAATAATCTGTCGACTTTTAAGAGTTCACGTGTAGTTAAAAATCTTTGATCCATATTCTCCTTAGTAGAGTAATACATGGCGGCGCGACGTTGCACCTCCAGATCGACTGGAAGTACACCCGCCAGGACAGGCAAAGCTTCGGTACTAACAGTTCTATATGCCTTGCACAAGAATATCAACGCCAAACGTTGGCTCTGGAGCAGTTTTCTTCGCACAGCACCGATAGTAGCCCTATCAGCCCATACGGGAGATCCATAACAAATACATCCTAAGTAAGTTGCTCCATAGATGATTTTTAGTGTATTAAAAGATAGCCCCCACGTTGATTTCGATATTCTTGTCAAAGCAAAAAAGTTCCTTTTCGACTTTTCCCCGACGTTCTTAATATGTTCCAGAAAGGAAAAATTCCTTTCCAAAATTAAACCGAGATAACAAACCGATTCTTTTTTCTTTACAGTGATACTATTAAATTTAATTCGCGGCGGTGATTTTAAAGTTCCTTTTAGAAGTAATTGGAACGTTTTATGTGGTGCAAACTGTAAGCGATTTCGATGTCCCCAATCACATATTAATTTTAAACACGCGTCTGCCATATTTTAATGAATTACATTATTGAAATATTTTTCAGACATCAAAGAATCTTTTGACGGATCATAAGGTTTTTTTGTGGTAATAAATAGCGTGAGGAGCATACCCATCGGCTGATGGTAAATTATACAACCGCTCATGAATAGTAGCAAACCAAACAACACCATGAATTACAAAACAATGCTTGGCATTTTACTGCGCTCGCCATCCTGAGATATAAGGGCCGAAACTGCGTTAAGCGGGCACTCGCGCGGTTTCATACAAAAGTGCTCCGTCGCGGGGAGCCGCGCGGGCGTCCGGCACGGGGACGCGCGTCCCGCACCCGCGCGGCGGGGCCCGTCTCCGTGCGTCGGAACCCGTCGCGGGGGCACGCGCGGTACAGCGCGCGGTACAGCGCGCGGTGTCCGCCAGCGGTAACATGACGGTGATGACATACGGCACCGAGACGTGGCCTCTAATTTGGGCCTCATTAGAAGGCTCAAAGTCACTCAACGAGCGATGGAGAGCGCTATGCTCGGTATTTCCCTACGAGATCGACTCAGAAATGAGGAGATCCGTAGGAGAACAAAGGTTACCGACATAGCCCAAAGGATTAGCAAGTTGAAGTGGCAGTGGGCCGGGCACATAGCTCGCAGAACCGATGGCCGTTGGGGCCGAAAGGTTCTAGAGTGGAGGCCACGTACAGGCAAGCGAAATGTCGGACGCCAGCCTACAAGGTGGACGGACGACCTGGTTAAGTTTGCAGGAAGTCGCTGGATGCAGGCCGCTTCCAACAGGTCGACGTGGAGATCGTTGGGGGTGGCTGATGTTCAGCAGTGGACTTCCTGTGGCTGAGATGATGATGATGATGAATATACTTGAGCAAAATAAAGATTTTTTACTTACCGCAATGTTATTGCCAGCCTTTCCATTGGTGATAATATGACTGATACAGATTTTACTCTTAAATTGTTGACCTTCAAATATGGTTCCAGTTTCGAAAATAATTCGTCCTAGACCGGTATCGAAACTTTAAAATATTTATAAATGAGTTTTCATTTTCTCTTAATTTACTGAACTTTACAACAAATTCTCCGCACAGCAACCTAGATTCAATAAACGGGCTTACTGGCTGTCGTTTGTTTTTTGCTAGTCGTCGTTTTGCTATGTAATAATATATTAAGCTCTCCATCGACACGACTGTACATGCATAATTTAAAATTGAACCAGCGACACTGCGTAAATCCGGTCTCCGCGACGGGTACCCGCGACGGGGACCGTCGCGTTCTCACGGAGCCCGCCCGCGTGTCCACGCGAGGAGACACGCGACGGTTGCCCATCGCGGGCGCCCGCTTAACGCAGTTTCAGCCCTAAGATGTTAAGTCTCATTATGTTCAGCAGTTACTCTGGCTATAATGTCTTTCGAACCGGAACACAACAGTGCATTTACATTGCTGTTTGGTGAGAAAAATTTACATTGCAGTGGTACCTAGCCAGACGGTCTCTCACATATGTGAATCCTTTTAAAACCTTTGTAGATTTTCGTAAAGAATGTCGACTGTTTCTATTTAGTTATAATCTGTCAATGCCAATTACTACATCTTCTATAAATACTTCTATAAAAACATATAGTGCATAAAACAAAATTTCAAAATCAATATACAATTAATTCAGCGCCAAATGTTGTTGCCATGTAGTCGTACAACACTAATTCATTCACGTTCCAATGATCAAAAGCAGACTTGAATAATTACTTACATAAACCAGACAAAACCTTAAAAGCCCCACAAACTAAAATGATTATGAAACACTAAAATGGAGTCGTTAACCCCAAATCTCCAACAATATATCATTCATTGTAGAGACGAAACAAAGGGTAAAATTGAAACATTTGAATTAGTGTAACTGACAGATGAAAGTTTGCGCCCAATAATAGACTTGCCCAACAGTGGGGTCAGGCACCGAGGGGTGGACGCGCGATAATGACCCCAAGCACTTTAGGTTTAAAGTCAAAATTAGGTTCAATGAAATACGAGAGTTTAAGTGTGGATGCGACTAAATTGACAAAGTTCATATTGAAACTTGTCTTTGTAATATCAGAAATGTGAATGCAAAGCACAGGTTGGTTGTAGAATTAAGATCGAGTATCCAACAAAAGTGCGTGGTGGTCTGTTGGTAAACGGACTAGACGCGACTGCCAACATGTTCACGGTGGTCGCGGGTTCGAATCCCAGGGCACACCTCTGACTTTTCGGAGTCATGTGTGTATTGATAGTCAATCACCACGCACTAAAACGGTGAAGGAAAACATCGTGAGGAAACCTGCATACCATAGCGATTTATAAAAATTTCTATGGTATGTAAGTCCGCCAACCCGCACTAGGCCAGCGTGGTGGACTATATGGCCTAACCACTCTCAATCGTACTCTCGATTGTGGAGGAGGCCCGTGCCCTGCAGTGGGACGTATATGGGCTGATACAGATCCAACACTAGAGATGGTATTCTCTTTCGATCAAATATGTATTCTCTAATCCTTTGGCTGCGACCTTCGATCAAATATACACTAGATACACAGTTCCCTGTAAATGTTCTGTTAAAAAGTGGCACCGATGCATTGAAACAAAAAAAGTAAACAAAAAGGTCACATATTCCAAATATATTAACACAAATTCCACCTTATTTCTGGAGCTTAAAGTAGCTTTTCACATAATATTGTCTAAAGTTCTGCGACGTTTTAGAAGCAATGGTCGGTGCGTGACTGAAGGCGAAAGAGTGCTTAAAGTACTCTTTTTTGGTGCCATTTTTCTAAGCGCTCATGTTGTATCTAGTGTATATTTGATCGAAGGCTGCGACAATTACGATTATCTTTTCGAGTCTTGACACTCACATATCATCTCTGCATGACCCTAGGTTCGACTGGTAGAGAATACCTCAGACATTAAGTCCACCTAACATCAGTGATGTAAAGTGTTAATAAATAAATACAAGATAAAACCATCCCTTGTGGCAGTCACTTAATAAGTTTTCCACCATTACTTGCGGTGGTTGTTAATTATTATCCAGCCGGGTACGAATAATGATCTAAAGTGGTATAAATAGAAGATTGTTTGAACGCCAACCATCTACAACATCATTCGTATCTCTAGCTTAGTACAATACATATCAGTCATATTACTGCTTGGCTGTGGACACAGTATAAGGTGTACCAATCATTAGAGTTCCCTTCCTATCAAAAATCAGATCTACACATAATTATCCATTATTCGCAACACAAATAACGAGTACATTACAAACTTTCCCGTCACGCGCCTCGCGAAATCAAACACGTATCCCCTTTGACGATGGAATAAAAATCGATGGCATTAAAATCCAAAGAGCGCAAGTCGTCTCGAAATAAGGATTTGTTGGAAAAAATACGCGACAATACGCACTCTTTATTATGTGAGTTATTTGAATGGATATTTTTTATTCTAAACGGTACGTGGCGGAGGTAATCCTGCAGGAAAATATGCTAATGTTGGTAGTACGCTCTGTACTGTGTTCCTTGTAAAGGGTAAAAGAAAAAAATAGTTTCTAACGCAGGTCCGATAATCAAGCAAGCTTGTCTGATAGTATAGCATACACAATTCTGGTTTATATTCTGGCATTTCGGGCATCATAAGTAATATTAACCCACAAAAATAAATCTGGTATTATCTGTTCACTATTTCATTTCTTCTTTGTTATGTCAATACCATGATAAAAAGCTTTAAACACCAAGCGAATTTAAAATTTCCTAAACAAATTAAAATGTGAAGAGTGTCGAAACTGCTTGCAATACAAGATCCATCACAGTTTTAAATCCATTCATCTCATATGAGAAATAACGAACACAAATGCTTAATCACATTTCAAAACAAACAATGATTTCTTAACACACAATATGGAGAAAAAAATGTGAATAAACACAAACAATACGTGATCACAAGGCTAATATAATAAAGTATTGGTACAATACACGCACAAAACCCCAAGGCGAACCATGCAACTGTATTGAACAAAAAGCTACCCGTTCTTAGTTTCTTAACTAACTATTTAACCAACAGTTTGGCTTTAATTAATCTTGACAACGCCATTGTCGTCCAACACATCATTTATCACTTTCAAAACTTCAAACTATCGACATCAGAAAATTTCGAATCATGCTCCGAGAATGAATAAAACTACCATTCTCACCTCCGTTTTATTATGTTGGTAACACTGGATCGTCGGGCCAATCACGCCTTTGTCTTGGGGTATTACGCAAATGTCAAATTGACAGTTGCCAATTTAAGTGAGTCGATTATTATAGAACGCCAATTGTGCCTTTGTTTGCGGTCAATATTGATTTGAATAGTCTTTGTAAGATGACTTACGTAAGTAAAACACACAAAATTATAAACAATATGATTTGATTTGAGGTTAAACTTAAATATGAATTTACGAATCATCATTACAGATTTAATAAAATGTGAGTTAGCGAACTTGAATAAAAAGTTATGAAACGACCTTTTCCTACACTTACCTCTGCGGGTAAATATTTATTGTGGATATTGTATAATAATTAAGCTCTGGAATCAAAACTCAGCACAGTCAAGACGCAATATACACTTTGAAAACCCAAGAGGAACAGTAAATTTAATAGAAATATGAGAATACACCTATCTTATTGTGGAATATGTGACTGTCGTGAACATAATAACACATTTTCCTTTCGACAAAACTACGGGATACATACTTCCACGTTTAAAACTATATTAAACCCGAATCCGTTGTAACAAAGCATTACAAATAGAAAATTCAGTAATATTTTTCGATATACGTCCGTAATAATGGACGGGGATGGATTTCAATTATTTGCCAATCCGTTACCTGTACGAGCATTGGAGTCGACTCGATTGCCTCCCGTCTGGCCGTACGGAATCGAACCCGGACCCTAACAATGAAATACATCTAAATAAATAACACGGACTTCGCATTGTAACGCCGCCTCCATACAAAATATATTTTCGCTACAATACTCGCACTGGAAATGGGAAAAATGGGGCACACTCGAACGGTAGAAAATGCTCGAATTTGCTGACAACACTCGGGCTTAATACGCGCTACGTTCGAAATTTGAATTGTATCCTTAGATAGAATATTCCGCTTTGTCGGACCAATTAAATGTTTTGTACTTTTTCGTGAATTTTAGTTTATTGGGATTTATATTATTTGTGTAGGTATTTATTTTTGTTGTAAATATATCCAAATTTTGTTGTGTAAATTGATTTTAATGTGATAACGGTTGATTGCGTTTATTAGCAATATTATTCAGTCCCTATATGAAATGGTAAATTATTGTTACCATTAATTGTTATCATATATTATTATATCATGTCAATTGCTTTACACGTACAAAGTAGTAGCTCTGCCTACAACGATACTATTTTACGACAATTTATGGAGCTTATTTTCGCCTCAATATGTTTCGCCTTTCGTCGCGCCAAGCTTACTTTCTAATTACGGGAAAGCCATTGTTTTCAAATAGATTGTTCTATGTTTGCTTTTCCCACTATCTCGTACTGGATCGGCAAAGAGGTGCCAGTCCTTTTCGTCTTTATTTGTAGTAAATCCCTGTTACAGTATGTTTTGCATCTGATTAAAGGGACCCGACAAGTACTAATAGATTACTGATCGTATTCATTTCGTAATGATCGCTTAGATTTACGCGAATGTTACACATCAGAAAAAAACTATTTTTTACGGATTTTATCACGGATTAGATTTAATTTTTATATGTTTTAACTTCTCGACGTGACCTTTCGATTGCCCTGTGAGCACGAAGCTGTAAAGAAATTTATTAGCTACCTTCAGTTAAAAAAAAAGAACAGAAATTCAATACAACTAGAACTTCAAAAATGAAGGGGGCTCGCCCCCTATCACATCGTGGGACGGTAAAACTATGTATGTACCGCCCAAATACGACGATAGGAAAAAAAAAACAAAGATAATGGCACAATTTTTTGCAATTTTTTTTGTTACATTGTGTTTGTAGCCACTAAAACTACCACCCGGCTTCGTTTTCGGCCGCAGTCTTGATATATTCTGTATAAAGAAGGCTTATGTCCATTCATGAAACAGGGAAATATTAATTTAATAATAGATTAATTTAATATACAAATAATTGAAGTAGATAAGTTTCTGCCAAGGTTTTCTCCAAATTAATATAATACATTAAACCCGCCAACGCGACAGATTTCATCATTAATAAATTAATTTAATGCTGGAACAGATAAATCCACTTCATAAACGCTGACAATGGAATCACCAAAACCCTTTAAAGATCTTAACTCAAAACAATGACCTACCTAACTAATGATTAATTCAAAAGTCGTTGGATTCCTTCATGCTTGTGGCTACACAGTAAGCGGATGGGTTTGCTTGGTATATTTTATGTTCTCTCTTTTTGATTGGATATTTGAAAGACTCCGAGGTGTAGTAGACGACGGCTGTGAAACGAGAGGACGCGAATTCGATTCCCGCAACGAAATAAATGTTATGGTAGCTTATGTGTTAATCCAGGGTGTCAGCTATCTCCATACCATATTTCATTAAAATTGCTCAAGTGGTTTGAGCGCAAAGTGGTAACAAACACACCAATTTTCGCATTTATAATATCAGTAGGATTATTTTTACTAAAGTATACACCTTGTGAATCGTGACGCACTAGGTTCTGTTTACAGATAGTGAAAATTCAAGTATCCAAAAATATTCGCTTCGATTCTGGAACAATAATAATCAACTAATCGGATTTAGATATGCGTGCTGTTAGCTAGATTCTATAACTCTTGCATTGCTCATATATTTTTAACCGAATATTTAGGTAATCTAAAATCTCCTAGCATTAAAAACTTACAAAAGGGTGCCTATGAGCGATTCGCACTTCCAACCTTACTTTTCATAGTTTTCACCCATACCCGAAACCCGAAATACGACAACAAACATAATTTAAAATGCGCAGTTCTCGTGGCCGCGAACGATAAGGCTGAAAGGCTATGAAAATAAAACAATCCCAAATGAAAAACGTCCACCGGCATGAATGGCGTCGTGATTATTAAATTGAAAGCATTTCTCAGTTAACAATCGCAGGGTGGGGACAGAGTAGGCGCAAAACTTTGCAACTAATCGCAAATGGGGTGCCATTGTGGGAAGATATTGAATCTGTGGAATAGGAATAATTGGTGAATCGATATTTATTTGGTATATGGATTTAAAATGGAGGAGGAACGTCTTGAGGTACAGGTTATATGAGACTTATTTTAGAGATTTTAATGCGATATGTTTAGTTTTTAATGCCGGACTGGAAGCTCAGTGACACTAATATACCCCTTTCGGCCTCTTCCAGGGTACCGAAAGGGGAGCTTGACAACTTCTAAAAACAAAATAAAAAGATATTAAAAATTAATTTGTGCCCATATAAATAATAGCTTGCATCTTGTGATATCTTAGAAATGTATTAAGCTATAAGGACCTTACCTTTTCCCTGTACCCCTTTAAAAATTACAATTAATAATCTAGTACTGGTGAGCGCGTCGTCAGACGTCCAGTAGTAACATGGACTGACGAAATAACAAATATTGCAGGAGACTGACTGGGCGGTGTAGGTCCCTGCCAAGAGAACGCTGTAGTGATACTTCAGGAAGATTTACATTCACCAGTCGAGTTGCTTTGACTGAAGATGATAATGGTTCCATAACTGACAGCCTCCGTGGTGGTGTTGATTAGACGGCGGCTGTGAATCGAGAGGCCGCAGGTTCCATCCCCGCACTAATACAAATATTTGTGTGATATCCAGTTATAAGCCGATCTTATTGTGGGGTCGGGACTATGCGTGTATGTTCGTTGTATTTATTTATCCCAACTCAAAGATCAAAACAATTGTAGCTAATTTTCCGCCCTCTGCTATTCTAGTCAATATTACCTAAACTTTAGTTACAAAATAATTAACTAACTTTCCTTTATTTCAAGACCACGTAAGTCTGATAAAAAAATAGATAATATGCAATGAGCTTATACAACTAACTAGCTGTATTAAGTTAAACCTTTCTCAAAATATCCAAAACCCTTAAATAAAATCTTTGAAAATATTGTCCTACTTGCTAGTTCAACCTAGGCCCTCACGGCTTATAACCAGTTTTAAAACTATAAAATGATTGTATCTACTAATATAAATAATATCAACAAATAAAGTACTGGATTTGTAGTTGGAAGTAACAGGGAATTTCAGTGTCACGCGCGGCGCCATCTAGGTGTCGCAGTTTTGTCAACTCCTCTATAGGGCGATGCGGGGTATATGAAACTGTTTTTGGTAAAGTAGATATAATATTAAAAGTATTTACTGCAAAATGTTGTAGAAAAGGAATATAAAATAGACAAGTAAGATCAATTACTTATATGACACCTAGTCATCCCTCCCTGTAACATTTGAGGATACCGAGTCTAGGTTCTGGGCGACTTTACTTAACTCAGCCGTACATATTCAATTGATTATTATTTGTTAACTGCTCTGAATTATACTAAGCTGCGACTACTCTATAATCACTGTATTAAAACTAGTTTTTAAAAAGGCAACGCTAGAGTTTCTTGCCCGTTCTTTTATGGCAGAAACGGCCTTGTTTAGATATTGATAGTCAATTACCATGCTCTGTAACGGTGAAGGAAAACATCGTGAGGAAACCTGCATACTATAGCAATTTACAAGATTCAACAAGATAAAAAAAAATTAAAAAAAAAAAAATAAAAATTATGTAAAGCTCGTACTTCGCCAGGGTTGTTGATTATATTATGGGCTAGCCCTTCTTAATAATTCGATCGATATATAGACTTATACATATTAAGGCCATACTTTTGATTTGTCAAATTAAATATTTTTATAGTGGATATAGATTTACATTGTATCATTTTTAAGACTGATTTTTTTTCTAATTAATAGTAAAAACTAGTAAGGTGTTTAAATAAAAATAAGGCAGACATTATTATTCGCTATAATAATACAAATAAAGCAAATATATTTATTTGTGTTGGCTACAAAAATAATTTAATCAATGCCATAGCAAAGCCTACTGTAAAACAATTAATACTATATTGTATGCTCAACAAGCATAAGAAAGAGCAGTGTAAATGCACTGTTGTGTTCCGGTTTGAAGGACATTGTAGCCAGAGTAACTACTGCATATATCGAGACTTAACATCTTATGTCTCAGATATCGAGAACAGTGGAATGCTAGGCATTGCGTTGAAATTTATTGTCTTATCTCTGCATTAACCGCAATAAAAAAGAAATACCTAAATTAATATGTTTGTACGGTTAAAATATCATAAACAGAAATTATCCACTAGCTCATAATCGCACACAAAGCCAAGTACCTGTAAGTTATACTACGGTTATCGACTACTTTTAAACTATAGAAAAGATTTGTATCCTTCATTTTATTGACTAACTGTTATATTTTTTCTATAAACTGACAACTTTGTAATATTGTTGAAGTAATCGTTTTATTGACTAATTGTTAGTTATATTATATTTCTGAAAGGTAAAATAATATTTGAATGTGGTAGAATATTCAGAAAGTTTAACTCTACCTACCGAATTAATGCAACAGCGTGATATTTGCTCCCGTGGTACTCTTTTTACGACCAAACTGATCAGTATGCAAAACTTCCTAATAAAATGTCTCCAAAAACGATAAAAAATGTTTTAATGCGTGAAACAGCATGACGACTCGTTATTAATAATAAACTACATTAAAATAATAGACGGATGTCAACCGTAAATATATTTTCGCTAAATCAATGAATATTTAATATTTTATTAAATGCAATCAACAATTTATGTTGAAAATATTTTACGCAACCGGTATTGATGTTAACTATTTGAATTTTATTTGAATAAAATGATTATTACATTTGAGAATTTAGTATGACAAAAATAAATTAAAAATATTAAGATTTTTGTATTCAAAACTCTTAGTTTTTAATATCTTGCGACAGTTTTATGGTTTTTAATACAATTTATATGAATATTTTTCTAAAATTGTGGTAATTAACATTTAGAAAAAGGAAAATCAATATAATTTTATATTTGAATGTGTTACGTAAAGGTTGTCGTGGGATTAAAACAAAGCATGTAAAATAAAAACAATTTAGTGTTTATTATGGCATTAACAAATTTCTTTTCTTTAATACTATCATACATCGTTGGTACTGACACCGAAGACTTATAACACTAATATATACACTGACGCACTAATAACTTACAGTAAACACAACTATTTCACTTAGAATTACATCTACAACTGGAAATCAATAAATTAAGTACACGTTACAATCATAAAGTAAAGCGGAACACTAGACATGATCGCGAAGTGACATCAAAACAATGAAAATCAACAGAGTACTAAAATAGAACGTAATTAATATACATTATGAGCTATCTATCCGGCTAAATGTAATGACACCTAGGAAAAATAATCTCTTTTTGGTACCAATCTCACTTCACATGAACCTTTACGTTACCTTATACGGTTAAAAGTCGCGTCGAAAACGAAATCACAGCTTTAACTCGGCCGCCGCGAGACGGACCGGCGACGGCGCTCAACTTATTTACAACCACGTGATATGAGACGCTCCCGCTCCAAACATCTATACATAACTCTAGTTAAACAATAAATAATGTCCGATCGTCTTTAACACAGTATAGTCACTGTCGTTGCCGCACCTCGCAGGACGGAAGCCCTTCAAGGCAGGCAGGTTGGTCTTCAATATATGACGGAGACCGGCCGCCTGAGCTGGTCGTCGTGCGGGCTGTGTTGCGTGGGCGTGACGGGCGACACGGGCGACGCCGGCGCCGCGCCGTACTGGTGGAACAGCGGCGACGAGAACGGCTTCGGAGGTGCCGCCGGCGACGTGTACAGCGACGAGTAGAACGACGACACCACTGCCGCCGCCGACGACGACACCGTCGGCAGCTTCTCGGTCGGCGCCATCAGCTTCGAGAACTGCAGGTGGTCCAGCTGGTGCGGGAAGTACGGCGGCACGGCGGGGTACGGCAGCGCGTCCAGCGGGCCCACGGTCGGTGCTGGGCCCGCGAAGTACGGCAGCGGGAAGCTCGGGAAGGCTCCGGCACCGGGCGCTCCTCCCTGCGTCGGCGGCTTGGGCTTCCTGCGCGGCCTGTACTTGTAGTCGGGGTGCTCCTTCATGTGCAGCGCGCGCAGCCTCTTCGCCTCGTCGATGAACGGCCGCTTCTGCATCTCGGACAGCAGCTTCCACTCGGCGCCGAGCCGCTTCGAGATCTCCGAGTTGTGCATCTTGGGGTTATCCTTGGCGATCTGACGCCTCTGGAGCCTCGACCACACCATGAACGCGTTCATGGGCCTCTTGATGTGGCCCTCGGACTGCGGCGACGTCGCCGGGATCTGCTGCGGCGCGCTGGGATAGTCGGGCAGCATCCCGGGATGCATGGAGAACGCGTACGGGTGATGACTGAGAGTCGACATGTTCAAACTTTGTATCGTAGTGAAACGTTTCTGTTAGAGCATTAGCTCTGTATGGCACAATGCGGTGAATGAGCACTGATGAAGTGATTGTGTCGCGTCGGAGACGACCGATGGACTGACGAGGTACGGCGGCGCTCGTGTGGGTATCGGCGAGCGGGGGGGCGGTTTAGGGGCGTCGAGCGCGCCGCCAATGGCCGGGGCGCGGCGCGGGCTGCGCCCCACCTCTATCCTCGCGCGGCGTCTCGCTCGGTCTCGCGGCGCCGGGTGCTCCGCGGGCGAGGTCTCGCTCGCCACAGCTGTTCGGAGCCATGTCGCGCCTCGTACCGCGCCTCACGCTCCATGCGACTCATGTAACCGATGTCAATTACATTGTTGGATTTTTTGGACGATATTGAAACTTATTTAGTGTAAACACATCTTTTATGACTATTTCAAGGTCAATTTTACATCGACTCGTATTAAATTACGCAATAAAGTTTTTATGCGTGCACTCAAATGCTAGTATTTCTTACGGATGTTGTTACTTGAGTACCTGCCTACACAACTATTAAACTTGTTTTAAATGAAACTTATATAGAATCATTAAAACGTCTACGCATGTACACAATAATGTAAGGCATAAAAATATGTATATATATAGTTGTATCGACTAACAAAAAAATACTTAATCTAATGAGTACTAAATATATTAATTCTATATTTACGTTTTCTTCTTTGTTAGTACCAACATTTGATTTTAAAACTTCGTATTTTATTTTGTTGTGGTCGATTTTAATTACATCTAAATGACTTAAGAAGATGATAAAATTCCTAAAAAAATAATATTATATTTACCAGAAAAAATGATTTAAATGTGATCAATAATTACAACAAATAGCACCAAAAAAATTACATTCACCACAAACGGTATTATATTTTCAATTACAAAATCGGAAAATTAAAAACACAAAAGATAATAATAATGGAGCGTGGCAAAATTTACGGTTTAGAAAATAAAACATTAGGCACGCTTTGAGCCGCTTTGTAGTATTTTGAAGACAATTTGCGGCGACCAACAATCGACTACGTAACGGCACGACCATAAACATTCTATAAGACCTTGTATTATGTAGTCTTTACTAGATAATCGGACTTAGTATCCGACAGTTTGGCTCATTGTCACATTCTATTGTTTTATGGTTTCCTTTGAAGCAATATTTTGGAAATCATAAAATAATTATAATCTCTTTAATGTTTTTGTTTGGTAGGGTCGGTAGTTTTTGTCCCATTTGTTAGTAACGGTTTCAGTATTTAATATTTATAACCGTTTTCGTCGACTATAGATAAGGCGATAGGCTCGTCACATATTACCTACGTGTCACATACGATGTAATAGGTCTCTTATACAGGGTATATCAAGACTACTACCGAAAACGAAGTCGGGTGGTAGTTTAAGCGACTTCCGACGGAATACAACAGAAAAAGTTGCAAAAAAAAGCGACAATTTTTTTTTTTACTTTTTTATTATGGCCCTATTTGGGTAGTAAATACATTTTTTCCTAAAATAATAGTGTATAACCTTTTATTTATTAGTAATCTAAGGTATAAAAGAGTTTAAATTATTATTTTAGCAAAAACTATGGATTTACCACCCAAAAATGACGATAATTTAAAAAATCATAAAAAATAATTGTCGCGTTTCTATGCGAAATTTTTAATTGCATTGTGTTTGTAGCCACTAAAACTACCACCCGGCTTCGTTTTCGGTAACAGTCTTGAGATACCCTGTATGTGGGAGGCCGCCTGCGTAGGTACCACGGCAATGTCTATTTCTCCCGCCAAACAGCAGTGTGAATGCACTGTTGTGTTTCGGTTTGAAAGACAGTGTAGCCAGGATAACTATTGGACGTATTAAGACTTAACATGTTATGTCTCAGGATGGCGAGAGCAGTGGAATGTCAAGTATTGCTTTGTAATTCAAAGCGTTTGGTTTTGCTGCTGTTCATGAACGGTCGTGTCGCTTACCCAAGCGAAATGTATACTCGCCTCGCCATTCATTGCAATAACAAACAAAAGACATTCAAAAACTGCGATGGCCCTTATTTTACGTCTATCCACCTCCTCTATCTATTAAAAATGAAAAATTTAATTAAATTATGAGTTTGCTAGTATTTTTGACACCAAAGTAAACTGAGTTTACACAGTCACAAAATAAGGTAAGTAAGGTATGTCTTATGTCATAGTATAAAAAATGACGATAGTCCGAACCAACACTTTGACCGAAGTAATGTTTTAAGTCGCTTACTTTAAAGGGATGGAACCCTCATCGGTGCTTTTTGTTTTACAATCGACCGCGAGGTACAAGCTTAGTAAAGCTAACTTTTTTCGATAAGGATTTCCTTGCAAATAGATTAAATGGCATAGAGGATACTTTTTAATAAAATAAGTAGGTATACGAACTCTTATGAAAGCACAACTTGATGATTTTTTGGTCAACAAAAATACATACCTAAATATTTTTGTAGAAATCATTGTATTTTCCGTCATTACGTTGAATTTTTTGTCACTTTTTTGGATATGTCTAAAATATTTCAATTAATTTTATAAAAAAATATTTCAAAATAATTTTTTGATGTATATACCATCGTGTTAAAACTATACTGTTTTGAGAAAAAAGACATAACATACATCTTTCGCACGTTATAGTATTAGCCGCCTCATTTGTTATGGCTATGGCAATAATTAAACTCCTTTACAAAAATACTTACGAAAAACGAGGCAAATATCACAGCCGTTTTGCTAAATTTGCCATTGATTATAACATCAATTCCAAATATATTAAAATTTTAATGTAAAGTCAAACACGTGGATATTTAAAACTTTTAGCAACTCCTTTTTTACGCAAACAAGAAAAATCTCATCAAAAACTATGCATAAAACATATTTTACTGGTGGTAGGTCTCTCATATGTGAGAAGCCATCTGGGTAGGTACCACCGCAATGTCTATTTCTCCCGTGAAACAACACTGCTTAAATGCGCTGTTGTGTTTCGGATTGAAGGACATTGTAGCCAGAGTAACTACTGGACATATTGAGACTTAACATCTTATGTCTCAGGATGGCGAGCGCAGTGGAATGTTGCTACTGTTTATGAGCCGTCGTATCGCTTACCATCAGGCGAACGGCAAGCTCGTCTCGCCATTCACTACAATAAAAAAAATAAAAAAATAAATTTAAATAAACTTTTCTACTCACAAAATCTATATTAGGAAGAAAAGAGAGGGGACTTAAGGTTCACTAAACTAATAACCAATCACGAATCACTCCGTATCTCAAAATTATTGTCCTCTTTATAGACTATCAAACATTTTATGCCTCGATATAAATCGTAAAACATCCGAAAATGTTTTATTACATCCTCTATTATTGAGTTAATTTAATTAAATTCCACGATACATTGGTGGTCTCGTAAAATCTCGAACGACTGGTAGCGCCACCTAGCGAAGTTTGTGGCAATTATTCAAGTCGACTGTAGAAGGAATCAGGAGATATAGTAATTTTATGTTATAGATTGTAAAGTCTATTAAAGATTTTCGTGTTTTTATTTTTACTTAAAACAATGATCAGTTTCGAGGCATAAAATAAAGTAATATCAAAATAGGTACACATAGATATCAATGGTGGCAATTGTTTTAGCATTTACTCCAAATTCAAATACGTGCCTTCACAGATAAATTTCAGAAAGGTTTTTTACCTATACGAAACACATATATTGTATGAGTTATTCATAATAACATCTGAAAAAGATACATTTTGATTTATGATGGAATTACAGGTGGTCTCTCAGAGAAGAGAGACGCCGCGACGCCTGGGTCGGCACCACCGCAATGTCTATTTTTCCTACCAAACCACAGTGGAAATACACTGTTGTGTTATGGTTTGAAGGAAATTGTAACCAGAATAACTACAGAACATCTTGTGACTAAGCACATGTGTCTCAGGATGGCAAGCGCAGTGGAATACCTAGCACAGCTTTGTAATTCATGCTGTTGTTTGGTTTTGCTACTTTTCATGAGCGGTCGTATCGCTTATTCTTGGATTTCAATTATAATTAATTTAAAATTGGATTTAAGCTATAATGTTATATGTTTTTGTAAGTTTTTTGTTACTGTCGTTGGTGTGTCTTTTAAATAAATAAATAAATGCAATTCCAATAAAATATTTTTCCAATTAATTTTTAAATTTCCAATTAGAAATAATGTGGTTCCAATGTCCAATTCAACCACACAAGATGAAATACTTGTAGTTGTTGCCGAGTCTAAAGCTACAATCAATAAATACACCCAGTCACATACATGGTCCTGATCCCACACTACGATCGAGACTTATGTCTTATAAACATCCAGACTCGAAAAAAGTCCATGCACCGCAAAATATTTATCTCGGTGCGGGTATCAAACCCAAATCTTCTCGTTCCACATCCGGCATCTTAAAACCCGCACCACGGAGGCTATCAATACTAGATTTGTAGATAATATGCAAGTTTAGTACTGGTTTTTTAAAATGAATGTGCCGATATAACCGTGATGGTACGGTAACGACTTATGAATTCAGTTTGAGCGAATAAGACTATACATTCAATAGCTAAAATAGGTTTTACTATTGTCTATGAATAAGACCTACCATAAGCCTTATTCAGTGCTGGCAAAATGTATAGATATTACCCCCGACCCGATCCAGCGCGGCGCAAAGCAGCGTCTAATGTACGCAACCTTTTGGTAGAGACTTCTGATATTCATTCAAATTAAATCAATTAATTTTGCCAATTTGCTCAATATAATAATAAAATTATATCCATCATCATCCATCAGCCAAGGGAAGTCCACTGCTGAACATAGGCCTCCCCCAATGATTTCACAGAGACCTGTTGGAGGCAGCCTGCATCCAGCGACGTCCCGCGACCTTTACCAGGTCGTCTGACCACCTTGTGGGTGGACGTCCCACGCTGCGCTGTCCGCTACGTGGCCTTCATTCGAGCACTTTCCGTTAAAATTATAGTATACGTGTTATTCTGATGTATAAGCTGTAACACTGTAAAGTTTCTTCAACATCCATTCAGTAGTCTTTACACAGCAGTGTAGTAAAGATTGTAGTAGTAATTGTATAGTATGTTGACTGCTTTTAATGTATGTTGTATCTATAAGTAATTTTTACACTTAGTTATAATGTATGAAAGAATTAGTGTTAAGTATTAGTACAAACAATTGTTGATGATCAATTAAAAATAAAACATGCTCAAAAACTTTTATATTTGTTACATAATTAGCTAATTCATGTATTTTAGAAAATGTAGCTAATATCATACTTCAAGACTTAAAAATAGCAACACGAATACCTGTCTCCCCGACCGCAAAAGTACGTACCTAACATTAAAAATATATACTAAAAGCATTCGCACCTAATTATTCATTCGTCGACGCTTCAACAATGGAGGCAGACGCCCGAAGTCATATGACCCGACTATTTCCATCCCTGTCATCCCTGTGGGGGTAGAAAGGGAGGGAAACGGCAGCTAGTTAGTCTAGATGAAAGCGTTCAGCTCCCAACGGTGACAATGCCAGGGCACGACACAATGGCTGCCTACCTTAATGCCTATTCGCCGTATCTTCCTATTTTAATTTACTCAAATTTCCCATGACACTTCAATCCGTATATTATTGTGGATGCGATTTTTTTTCTGGCCCGGTCGTGTTGAATTTTAACTGGAGATTAAAAATGTTGGCTATCGGAAGGATTGTCAAATGGGACGAGACAGGGAGACGAGTACAATGAAATGTGCAATCGTTGATTTATTACCATTTTTCAATAATTCAAAATGGATTATAAAACAATTTGTATCTAAATTATTCTTATTAGTTATTAGTTTATGAAAAATAAGTTTAACATTCAGATTAATATGGACGTATATAAAAAAATGGATGGATGCAGGCTGCCTCCAACAGGTCTCTGTGAAAATCATTGGGGGAGGCCTATGTTCAGCAGTGGACTTCCTTTGGCTGATGGATGGATGGATGGATATAAAAAAATATTTTCCATATTTTTAAAGTCATAAGAAAACAGACAGAACAAAGAAATTTAAACATAAGATGTCCACGCTATTTTAGACTAAAAATATAAGTTTGTCTAGGCTAGATTTGATAATCATTCAAAAAACTTCCATACACAAAGGAATAAAGACAACTAAAACACCTAAATTCTACATTTAATACATAACTTAAAATCCATCAAATCAACTCAATCAACTCAAATCCATCCCATGGTTGTCTGTAAGACATTGCCTTTGAGCGATAAGACCGACAATTGTACTTTTATGACTGTGATTTTCATTTTATTTGTATTTTTTTATGCAATAAAGTGTAAAAATAAAATAAAAAATAAAATAAACTTAATAAGCTAAAAATCTACACAAAAATACAATTTAATTCCGCAAACGTAACAGCTAAGAGCGTATACACCTTGCGCGCAAAGTCAACTATAGGTATTTCTTCGTTAATTTCACGCACACATAAGCGACTAAAGCTGTGTGCGTAGAGCTGCCGCGTCGGCTCGCTATACAATCGGCTCAAACAACTTTGATCCGTGCGCTTCAAATATTCAATTGAAATGTAACTGTAATATAATATCATAAAAATATTTTATTTGCATTATAAGTAGACAAATATAACTGTGCAAGCAAAGAATAATAAAAATTTAGATAGTAATCATACTTTAGTTATTATTACATTGTTAAGTTGCATTCAAATCAGTGTTCAATCAGTAGACACTACGGACGTTTTATTAATCATTTCGTGTTCGAACACATAAATAGTGTTAGGGGCCTTACAACCCCTTACAATTACGAAATATATTAAATTTTAAATTACAATACATAACATAATTTAGCCTCGGAATTACGTCCCATTATATTACCTGAAACATAATTTATACTCACTACAAAATCATTGTAGGTAATAAAAATAATTAAATATTTTACTACCAAAGTACTAAGATGTGGTAATCGCATTCCGCGCGTGGCTATTTTTACTACGCGCGGCATAATCGACTGCAGCCAGGCCGGAGCGACGAGCGATACGTCCTCCCTCTAGAAGGCCTTGCGGCGGTCTGATTTGATCCACGTCGGACAGCGTGTTTTATAGTGGATTTAAAATATTTGTAGAAAACATGAAAACTAATTTTGTTGAAATATAAAAATGGTAATTTATTGATAAGATGTTCTTCTATTGTAATATGCAATTGGTATAAAAAATTATGTACGATAAGTTGGTGAAAAAAAAAAATGTTCTTGACGAGAGTTTCTGAATAATTTCGCATTGTTTAAATTTTTATTTTTCAGGAACTAAACACAAAAAGATTATTTTTCTCAGCAAAATCCCTCCATAAGGTTCTTATTAGTCTGATAATATTTTTATTTTCATCTTATATTTAGTGGTTTCGGATATCTTAAGCTTCTAAATTGCCATTTAAAGCCTAAATAACGAAACTTGTGTTCAGTAATCCTTATAGTACTCACAAATTATCCATCAATCTATAATGTTTTCCACCAAAATCCCTAGATGACAACCTTTTTCTAAAATTAGTAATAATTATTTTTCCTTTAAATTGTTTATTGGTGGCTATTAACTCATTTGAAAAGTCCTGTTTTTAAGCCAAAAAGCGCGCGCAGGGTATAAACGCTCTTAAAGCAAAACCAAAGTCAAAATATAATATTCTAATAGTCTTTCACAAGATTTTTTGAATCTTTAATTTCTGCTACCACCGCTTCGACATAATATTTTAAGTCCCAATATGTCCATTATCTGGCTACAATATCCTTCAATCCGAAACACAACATTATAAGCTGCTGTTTGGCGGGAGAAATAGACACACCCAGGCGGCCTCTCGCATATGAAAGACCCACCACCAGTACTTTAAAAAAATACAATGGTTATCAAAAATAAACCGTGAGTCAAGTTGCACGCACCGGCCGCTGCGCCAACATCCTATATGACGGAGGGAACCCCAGCCTCTATTATTTTTCAGCAAGAATGCACTCAGTTAATGGGCAGCGGTGATAATATGCCATTGTGCCGTGGAGCCGTCTACCGAAGTCAATCTTCATAATGCGATCATTATTCCGCACGAAAATTCATTTATAGATAGTTTTTTAATAAACTAATTAACTTAATGAGATATGGATGTGGTGTTTTGAATGTTTTGTGCGGGTATACGGTTTTCGGGATGACGTCTTGGTTATTAATTATGATTATGTAATATGAATTCATTGGTAAATTTCGTTGTGAGTACTTTGGGAGAACGTATTTCTTATTTACACACACAAAAACTCAACCACATCATACTTTCTTAGCTGTTTAAATGATTTAAGATTTTTTTACATTATTTTATAACGTTAATTTAACTATAAGGAACCTAATGAAACCTAATGTAATACGGAGGGCCTAATAACTGCGACAATAAGATGGTGAGTGCAGTAGAATGCCAAGCATCGTATGATCGTATCGCTTACCATCAGACGAACGGCATGCTCGTCTCACCATCCAAAGCAATAAAAAAATACAGTTACTATTAAGCACTACATGACACTGTTTAGGGGTCTTGAATTCGAGCCATTAGAAATTAATATTCTTGTTGCTTAATCACAGACTATAATATCCTAAAAATTAGAACACACGCACAGCGCTAAATAAAACGACAACGCCTCTATAAAGCCTCTATACTATCTAAAAAGGGGTAGTTTTTTTGCTACTATCCCAGCAAGTTAATTACACGGTAATGTAAACAAAAACAAAACATTTTGTATGTATGTGATGCCTGTATGTGACTGTTGGGTGTTATTTATTATTATTTTTAATAAAGAAAAGAAAAAAAATGTCTTCATATATAATTCTTAGCAACTGGCAAGAAATAATTACCGGTAAACGGTCGGCTTAATCAAGACGATCTGTTAAGAATTAAAAGACTTTAGCTAATTCGCGAATATCGACGCACTTGTTTGAAGTAGTGAGGGAATCCCGTATTATTCCGACGGACAACTATCATTACTTCCAATTGTTACCAAGATTTTAACAAAAGAAAAAAACAGAGGCAATCAGAAAAAATAAAGGTATTCACAAAAGAAGCGATAAACCTCAAGGACTTATGCCGTTACCATAAAAATTAAGTAACATTGCAGCTGACAATATTATAGAAACAATGAGCATTAAAACAAAACAAATGGACAAACAGCCATAATGTCTTTCGCATAAAGATATTTATATCAAACAAAGGCACAAAAGATCTTCAGGACCGCACTAAAATCAATTGTTAGAATAACGGTGTTTAATTTAATCGGATAATAGGATGATTTTGCCGACTATTTTTTTTTTCATCTACTTACCGTGGCTTATGAGATCGGTAACATGTCAAGTCTTAACACTGTTTCATACGGACATATAAGTTTCCAAAAAACTGTACGATATGGTGACAACTGGCATTAAAGAAAAACGATAACGCAATACTA
Source organism: Hyles vespertilio (assembly GCA_009982885.2). Taxonomy (NCBI): domain Eukaryota; kingdom Metazoa; phylum Arthropoda; class Insecta; order Lepidoptera; family Sphingidae; genus Hyles; species Hyles vespertilio. Next base: position 23,240,047 of record CM042807.1, read on the forward strand.
CGAAAAATATCATTTTGTTCGTTGAATAATTATTACACACAGGAATTTTATATATTTTCGCACCAGTTTTGCTTGTTTTCCAATAAGTTCCAATTTAGATTAAAATAAACAAAGAAACTACTAACAAGAATAAATAAAATTAGCAAGTTTTTAAACATTTTACGTTGTAATATATATCAGATTACCATTTTAAAATTTAATTGTATAACTAGCCTAATGCCTGAAATCATCCGTTTCGAGGAAGTCATATTAAGTTTTGTTGCATTTTTTTGATCATAAACCAATAACATCAAACAACAGATCGAATTATATATATCATGCTTATCACGTGTGAATCACGAGACTTTTCAGTATCACAAACCTCCACTTTACTGTATTGTATCAGCCAATATACATCCCAATGCATGGCACGGGCCTACCCTACAATCGAGTATTCGATTGAGAGTGGTAATATCTAAGAACTTATATTTTAGGTACACGCGCAACAGTAACTTAGTACCCGCATTGAAATCAAAAATTGACTACACCCTATTTACATACCGACAAAAATCAAAACCATACCGGATCTTATTTAACCTTGAAAAACAATGTATTAAGTCGGCTCATGAACTCAAAAGCGATTATTGTCCTCTAAATTATTATTGTTGGGTATAAAACATAGCAATAAATAAATTAAAAGAAACATTATTTTGTATATGGCTTTAAAGAACGAATATTATTATCTTTTACGGCAATACAAAAAGAATAATTGAAAAGGACTTTACTATATTATTTATGTTTAAAATTACCTTATTGTTTTAGTAGATTTTTAATACGTTTTAAGATTTTGGAAACAAATTCTAAATAATACCAGTACTTTGTCTTCTGACGGCACCGCTCATATTCATCCGTATTCTCATGTTTAATTCGTCGTTGTGTAATTCGATGTAGATTTTAACTAATCTAACTTTATTCTATCGACTCTACCAACTGTGTTTTATTTTTTTAATCAATAGAATTATTGATTTTAAAACTAATGATAGCCCCTTTAGTACATATGGAAATATTCCACTGGGCGGACTCCAAATATTACACCAAATCCGCGATAAAATACGTAAATAATAGTTTTATTTCAATGTGTAACATTCTCGTAAATCTAAGAAATCATTATTTTTATTCTTTCCTGCACACAAAAAAGAGCAAAAAGCATGCAATATTTTACAGATACAATTAAAGAGTACAGTTGGCGGTCTAATCGCCCTAGGCGATTTCTTACAGACAAACTTTGGATGGTTATAAGAAAAGGATAAGAAGAGAGAGCAGTATAAAATTAAAAAAAAAATGCTCTTGTCACATTCTTGGTGATTTACTATCAATACACACCTGACTCCAAAAAGTCAGAGGTGTGCCCTATGATTTCAATCCGCATCCACCGTGCCATAAGTTTGTACGTATAATATAAAATTTGAATTTACCATGGATTTCCGTCCACCGTACCATGGAATCCGGGGCGGCACCACTGTCTTACCGAAAACACAGCAAGTTTCTGATAGTTAAGTTGAGTGAGATTGCGGGATTCCTATAGTGGTAGGGTTTTTACATAAACTCGTATTGCCAACACCGATGTTGGAAAACCCGTCGTTTTACCCATGGAGAACCATTCCATCGCGACGCCAGTTTAAACAATAAAAAGCATGGAGATTCCACAAAAAACTATGTTCTAAAATCTTCGATCAAATGTATATAAGATGCTGGTTCCGGAACAAAATCACGCGCCAAAAGTGTCCGAGGTTGCTTATACTCCTACTTATATATTTGAATTTCGAACTACGAGATGTAGCAAAAAGTCTTAAATTATAATATTATTATAACCGACAGCCTCCGTGGCGCAGTCGGTTAGACGCCGCCTGTGAAACGAGAGGCCGCGGGTTCGATCCCCGCACCGAGAGAAATGTTTGTGCGGTCGACAAATATTTCTTCCGGGTCTGGGTGTTTGTGAGACCGAAAAGTCTCTCGTAGTTCTTGATACCCACGACACAAGATTCGATCTTAGAGTGGGGTCAGGACTATGTATGTGACTGTTGGGTGTTATTATTATTATTATAATCAACTTAATGTAACAATAAACCTTATTCGTTTAAATTAGGATTTATTATAATCACACAAATACCCTTGAAAGAACAGACACCCTAAAAGTTTTATTATGTTTTATTTAAAATAATTAAATTTAAAAAAAATCCTACAATAAACTAAATGCATTATCTTTAGTTGCCACTGCATGCATTGACATATAGGAAAAAATAGCAAAAAAGTAAACATAACATTAAATTTAAAGAAAAACATAGAAATATTTACGGCTTAAACTACTAGCCATAAAAAGGGATACATATAAATTTATCACTGTAAAAGCTTGAACTAAAATGAACTTATTAGATAGAACAATAATGCAAAAGTTTGCAACTGTAAGAATTTAAATATTACTTTTCAAAGCTTTTAAGACTTCAGTTTCAAAGCATTTTACACTGGTGGTAGGTCTCTCATATGTGAGAGGCCATCTGGGTAGGTACCACCGCAATGTCTATTTCTCCCGTGAAACAATACTGCGTAAATGCACTGTTGTGTTTCGGATTGAAGGACATTGTAGCCAGAGTAACTACTGGACATATTGAGACTTAACATCTTATGTCTCAGGATGGCGAGCGCGGTGGAACGTTCCTACTGTTTATGAGCGGTCGTATCGCTTACCATCAGGAGAACGGCTTGCTCGCCTCGCCATTCATTGAAATAAAAAAATATTAATAAGGAACTGCCAAAAATATCGACGCACTGTCCTAGAGAGTTGTGTGTGCGTGAAAGCCTCGGTAGTGCGGAGTTAAATCCAAGTTTAGTTCTTGCCCCCCGTGGATATAACAGATCCAGAGGCCACCGCGGCAACGGCTAGGGACGCGCAGAGTCACCAACAACTTAGTGGGGGGCAGTCAACATGGTTTTTTAGAGTTTTATATAAAAATTTCATGTCAAGAAGTTTCCTCCTGTCATTTAAGCTTATCATATTGAAGTAGTTGACCCTCTCTGTATAAGACATGGTATTTTTTTTAACTCTACTGTAATAGGCAAGATGTCTCGTAAATCTTATGTTCAGCAATGAACTTTTAGTGGCTGAAAAAAACTTATCTCGATTTGTAATTTCATCTTCAGCCTCTTGTATCACAAACTAATATAAAATCTGTTGAATTATATTTGTATTTTTCTAAAACCCACCTCACATCACGAAACGTACGAAGTAAATAAGGATTTACACAATACATGAAAATAATTCAGCAAGTTGAACTCCTAATAACTACCAAAGTTATAACACTTGGAGGAAACTTCAACGGCATTTTTGCACGAGGGAACTTACTAATTAACCCCAAGGAACAATGCCGAATGTGCTACATACACACACCCAAAGACTGGGGGTGACAACAACCGTCACTATCACTTCCTATTTATTACTTAAAACAACACTATACGTAGAAAACTTGACTTTAAAACGTACATATAAAGTTGGAAATAAAATAGCAAGGTTTAAAACAAGGGTTGCCACACCCCAGAAAATGTCATTGGAAATTTGACTCTAAGATGTGACAGCAAAGTCCGTATGTCCGTGTTGTAGTCATGCCAAAGTTATCTAGGGTTCGCACAAACAAGTTCATTATGCACTTAGACAATTAGTGTACGCCCGCGGCCGACTCTTTCATTGTCAGCCCTGAGCCCTTCCGGTGTAGCGCCTTGCTGTGTGGTTCGCCTGTTTCATTATTAAATAAAGGGGGTTTGAAAATCTTATCGTGGAAAATCTTTTTTTCTCTGTTCAAATAAAAACTCATTAATAACGTTTGCGCGTATCTTCACGCCTCCGCGAGGGTGGGCAGGCGCGCTTTGTTGACATCACACATTTTATTAATATCGTAGATGGAGATTTGTTTGAAATTTAAAAAAGTTTATATTATTGTCGCAAATTCTACTTGGCGGTATTCATGGCGGGTGAAATAGAATTTATTCTTTACCTATTTATCACCAAGGCGTTTTGTACCTCGGCAGAGCTATTCTAATTTTTCTTCTAAAAAAATATATTGTGAAAAATATTACTCAGAAACGTTTTCGTATTATATAACTGTGATGAGTCGAATTATAAATGGTTTATTGGACTGATTCTTAGTACAGGATATACATATGTAAGGTTCTATCTCACTCCACCACGCTAGTAGAATGTATAATATTATTGTTTTTATTTAAGCTTAATTTATTTATTACTGTCTATAGTCTGTCCGTTGGTGAAATAACAAAACAAAATATTGTTTCATTAACAAATACATTTGTTATCTTATCTGCTGAAAACCAGAATCGACAAAGGCACGCATTAAATGCCTCCCAGCATTGAACATTCGTGGAACTCTGGGAATAGCTAACCTTTCACCCGTAAAGCAACTAACTAAATTAACGATTTAAACTTTATCTACCCTTTGTCTACCGTGATATTGTAATATTAGTTTCCGATACCAAATTTATATCCAGCCCTCATGCTCGCAACTGCAACTGCTGTGAAACCAACTAAGATCTGAAATTAAGATCAACAGTAGAACGCATTTTAATAACATTTTCGTGACTTCACGTTGCACTATTCTTGCATTACTCTGGTAAATCTTGTAAATAAAATTACATACAAAAGGCCAAAATAATCTGAAATTATTTTTCGGATTTAAGCCTCGCCTGTTTTGTTTTAAAGTATATACATCTGATAAATAAACTTTAATGAAAAAAAGCCCAAAATAATCTGTAAATATTTTTCGGATTTAAGCCATCACCCATTTTATTTTAAAATATGAATGCCTCTCAACCCTTAAAAGCGATGACCCGGACGAGCTAGACGTCCACTATCCATAACGGAATAACTAAAATCCAAACTAGCCTTCTGGTCAAAATAGTTAACACGTAGAGAAACACGCTCGCTGGATACCGGCCGCGGCGTATCTATCCAGGCAAAATCAGCGCATAACCGGCCGAAATCCGAACGTATCCGTCTAAACCGGAGCGCGGGCCGGCCACTCCGGACCGCGGCCATTGTTTAGAATATGCATGCCGGCCACTCCGTAGAAATTTACACAAAACCGAGGCAAATATTTGTTGGATCAACTCGTGTTTTGATGTTTGAATTTGGAATATGTTTAGATGTATGTAATGATTACCTAATATTTTAGTAATTTGAAGGAAGAAGCAGTAGTGAAATTACTAATTGTTTATAGGTATTAAAAAAATATGTAGTTAAATGTCTGGAATTTTGGAATATAGGTTTAAACTTACGTAATTTTTCACAAACATAACCCTGACCCCCACATAAAGGTCAATTAAGTCTTGTGTCTTGGATATCAAAAAATACGAGAGACTTTTCGATCTCACAAACACCCAGAGCCGACACAAATATTTGTGTGCCTTACAAACATTCATCTTGGTGGCATAGAACCCGTGGGCTCTCGTTTCACAACTGGCGTCCAACTAACTGAGCTACTGAGGCTGCTCACTTTCCGGCCAGTAACACCCAGATCCGATAGAAATAATTGCTATTACACAATCATTTGCCTGGAACTAAGATCGAAAAGCTACCAACGCCATTACCATGAACATTCGTTTCAATGCTAAGCCATCGCCCATTGCACCACAGCACCACCGCGCGCGCCGTGGCTCTACCCCCAGTCGTTTTCTTAACCATTTTCGTAAACTTACGTCTAACCTAAAAGGGGTAGGCAGAGGTGCTACGAGGAAATCCACGTTTCGCTTTGTGTGTTTCTTTTCACGATGTAATAGGGTTTGAGCCTATCGCCAAATCGGGCATTTAAGAACCCAGATAATGATTAGAAAAATAACTTTGCTTGACCCTGAATTCGAATCCGAGACCTCAACTTTGTAATCATACTGTAGCCCGACTACGCCACCGAGGGCCGAGGCAGTCGTTTTTTAAGCATTAAATTATTACCAACATAGTATTCATGGATACTTCTTAAAAAGATATTTTAATTATGCGAATTTAAATTACTCTCGTATCAACAGAAACATTATAACCAAAATCATCCAAACTCAAACAAAAGGACATCCACCAAATTCATCTAATACGAAACAGCAACACCAATAGCGATATTTCCTAATTACATCGGTAACAAGTCGGCACAGTTGTCGCCCGAATGCGCGCGACATCCGCGCCAATGCATTGGCGACAAATGTGACACACGCCGGGGAGGGGGAGATTGAGGGGCAGGGGGAGGGGGGGAGGGGATTTGACAAAGGTATGGGCCACAAAATTGCTTGTTTTCACACGCACCGCTGTTAATCATTACGTGTTGGTAAACGTTGTTTACGCGGGGTGGATGTCCGTTGTTACACGAGAATGGCACGTCATACGTTTAATCTAGTTTATGGGGAAGGAAGAAAAAAGATTTGTAAAAGATTATTGTTACTAATTTATTTTTCAAATAAATTTGTGTACATACTTGCTGTATGCAATGTAGGACAGCCAACGTGTGTTTGTACTGGTTTGTACTCATTCAATACGTTTCCACAATTTTTTTATTGCTTACCACGACTTTACAAGACCATCGATTTCTTTATTAACCTCAACAATAAAAAATTACTTATCATAAGTCTCTACTATACCTTGGTTTCAAGTGTTACCTTTCGCTTTTTTTTATATTTTTAACCATATGCCTCTACCAGACGCGAATTTCAAATTGTACTACTATTTTTTCTACATCGGTATATAGCTTCAATTACTCAAATGTCGTATCCTAACCGACATTGGAGCCGCGACAATTGAGCGAGTGTTAGAACAAATTGCTACTTGCGGTGCAGACATGTGATCGCGATTCGGCGGCGCGCACCAATTACCTATTACATTTGTATTTGCGCGCGGCCGGCTTTATTCCCGCTCGCTTAGCGTGCGCCTGGCCTAATATTACCGGCGAATTACTAGTTAATTAACATATTTTAATAGTTACATATTTGTATTTGGTTACATTTAAATGTTGTTGGGTTTCGTTTTGGTCTTCATTTTGGTCTCTACATACTCCAACATGGCGTACCATTGAATGTCATCAATGTTATATGTATCAGGCAAAACTATTTATCTGGTATGGATTGCTATTCATTATTTTAATGTTGAACTATAGCGCTCTGTAATGGTAAAATGTAATAAACAAAAATTAAGTTAGTAGAAGAAGAATATATAATAAAGCAATACAGTTTGGTCTCAAGCCTCAAATCCATCGAGTGATTTGAGTATTACAGCAGTTCCGTTGTTGCGTAATAAACTTGGGTATTACGAACGAGATATTTTAATTAGAGTGAAAACAAATATCCAACAAACAATGCGGCAAAATTAAAAAAGAAGTCAAAATATAACAACATTCATTTCAAACACAACTTTCTTGCGAACACAATCAAACACCTTTCTTTTAAAAGAAATTCAAAATAAGAACCAGTACAGTATCAGAACAAACGATCTTTAATAAATAACAATGTATACAAAATATATAAACAAGAAACCGATTTAAATAAAAGAATTACGGCGAATGTTATCAGATCGTATTTCTGCTTTTTTCTTTTAAAAGAACGAAAGAGGCGAGACAAAGCGGCCACGTACAGGGGTGAGTCGAGAGCACTTGGCTACTGGCGCACTTGTAATTGATATTCACGATTATAACAATTAGTATTTGGAATTATTAATATTTTTTTCTTGAGTGGTTCAACGGTTGAAAGTTTGAAACCTGGAATATTTAGTTTATTATGAAGTTTATGATAGCGCAGTTGGTAACACTAACTGGTTGAAATATTAGCGGTCAGAGGTTTAGGCCCAAGGCAACCATCTCTGGCTTTTTGAAGTTACACGTGTATTTGACGTAATGTATTTATTATGTTCATTCATCATTATACGAAGGAATAAATCGTGAGGTCACATGCATTCTTAGGAGTTATTAGATTCTAAGGTTTGTTAAGGCTACCCGCACTGGGCCACAATAATGAAACTAATTCTTAAAGGTTAGAACCCTTACAAACAACAGTTGGTTATTTAAGGTTTTATATATTATAACTAACTGCATAGTTTATGGTTTAATATACAGTTTCCATGGTGCAAATTAAACCCCGGCTGTAGTTACGATAAGTCGCGGATTCAATCCCCGCTCCGAAGCAAATGTTATTGTAACCCACATATATTTGTTTCGAGCCTGGCTGTTTGTGGGATCGAAATTTCTCGTGGAGTCTCCTGATACCCGCGACACAAGACTTGATTTTATTGTGGGGTCGGGACTATGTATGTGACTGTTGGGTGTATTTATTTTATTAATGCAAGAATGCAAGATTTGGTTTGACGTTTTGGTTGTTAACACCCGGTTATCGCGATTCGGAGAGCGGAAGAAACAGTCGGTTTCTTGAAAATACCAGTACAAGTTAAGCTTTGTGTAAATTCTAACTAGTGATTGACATTGGGTTTGCGTACTATTCGGTGGATCAGGATAAAACGAACAATAAAAATTGTTTCTCCTTTCCTATTTATCTTTTATAGCAGCATGTTATAAATTATGCCTTACTGACGTATTGTAAAGAAACGGTTTTCATAAAAGTGTCATTCATAGAAGTGTTCCCCACTTTAAATGTATTTCTTATATGCTACTGTTGGTAGGTCTCTTATATGTGAGAGGCTGTCTGGGTAGGTACCATCGCGAAGTCTTTTTTACCCCAAACACCAGTGTTAATACACTGTTGTGTTCTGGTTTGAAATACGCTGTAGCCACAGCAACTACTAGGCATATTGAGACTTAACATCGAATGTCTCTGGATGGCGAGAGCAGTGGAATACCAAGCATGGTGTTGATTGTTTTTGTCCATGAGCGGTCATATATCTTACTATCAGGCAAATGGCAAGCTCATCTCGCCATTTATTGCAATAAAAAAATGCGTGAACAAGTTTGGCGAATACAACACATAGTGGCTCATGCTTAAGACGCCACTGTCCATCAACATATGTATCAGTTACGCAACAAAATAGGAGTAATTTACTAAGCAGTCATGTAGTTTCTGATACCCAAGACACAAGACTCGATCTAACTTTGGGGTCAGGACTATGTAAGAGACTGTTGGGTGTATTTATTTTTATTTTATTAATTCTATAAATGATTTGGTAGTGGAGACCACGCCTCGGCAAGCGTGGTGTAAGACGCCCTCCAACGAGGTGGAGTGATGATATCCGAAAGATGGCTGGTAGCGGTTGGAGACGATGGGCTGAAGATCGAGCCCAGTGGCGTGCCATAGGAGAGGCCTATGTCCAGCAGTGGACGCGAATAAGCTGATGACGGTGAAGATTTGGTTTGACGTTATTTTCTTCGACCTTCTTAGAGTAAAACTGTTTTCTATAATACTTGTTGTCTAGATGTGATTTCCATATGGCGACTGGCATCACGGTCAACTAGCCGGCGGAGGGTGCAAATCGAATTATAACGGCAAATTGAGTGCTAATTCGATGGCGACTCCCGTGGGAGCGACGCGCTCTGGGACGTCGAGGGATCTTAGTGTCGCCATGGTTACGGACGGGACATTTTCATATGTGATTGTAGAGGTTTTGTTTTAATTGATTATACTGTGTTACCTAGTAAGCAATAGTATTTATTAATCTTATAAGATTTTTCGTGGTGAAGAAATAGGAATATTTGAATTAATAAATGCTAGACAGTCAATAAAATATAGTCAAATTTTGTTTTCACTAAATAACTTTAATCAATACACGTTTTAACATTTCATTCCTTTTTGTATTTTCTACGGTAAGTTACAGAAGTTTTTATGTTTTAAATATATTAGGTCTCCCGCCGTTTTCCAAAAGATGGCGTTAGTAGCCAGTAATAGTTCAGTAATAAATAAATCACAGTTGTTTCTGATTACCATTTATTTAGGTCGATGGCACACGGCCTGGCGGGCCAGTGCTTCGATTCTTTTGAAAAAGTTAAAGAATGGATCGATTCTTGGATCTTATCAAAGGATGAAGAATTTTTCCGACGCGGGATTCGTTTGTTGCCTGAAAGATGGGCCAAAGTAGTGGAAAGTGACGGACAATACTTTGAAACATAAATAAGATACCATTTTTATTTTATATAATTTTTAAAATTAAAAAAAAAACAGCGGGAGCAAAGTTGTAGACCTTTATACATGTACACTAAACTAAAACAAAACAAAACTAAACTGGAGCGAAACGACTAATAAACACTGCCTATTTTAATTAATTACTTTTTATATTTCTTGGCTTATCACTATTCTATCTTATTTACAGCAATTATAATTATGAATGAATAAATAGAAACCTTTTATTTCATGAGTTCAAAAAATTATCTAGACAAAAATACCTAGTTTAAATATATAAAACCCACACTTCCTTATAACTACTAATTTCCTCAAAATTTAACATTGAAAAAATCTCATAATAATTCAAACCCACGTACACCCGAGTCACCCGGGCTCCCTCTAGCGTCGGTACCAAAACACAGCCCCATGAGAAACCGAGTCCAAAACGCACCACTCAAAGATTTAATCGCACCACTTTTTTGTTTTCTCTTTGTCAGCTCAATCGCGATTGTTTAGCTTTGCCGGGCAGCAATCGAAACGTACCTCAGCGTTTGAAGTGCTGTTCAAGAGCCTATGATATTGAGAACTTTTGCGTTGGAAATTGAGTTGAAAGCCATAATTAAAGTGACTTGTGTAAATTAAAATTATTTCTGTGAGTTGTTGAGAATTTAATATTTCATAGGTGAATTGTTATGGTCTTGAGAATGTGCCGTCTTGGTGTCGAGTAATGAAGGGGTAGTGTGTGCTATGGGCTGAAATAATAAATTATTTATTTTCGTGTGCAAAGTAATACCAATTTAGAATAAAAACTATGTCCAGTTGTTAGTCTGGATACAATGTCCTTCAAAGCGAAACACAAAAGAGCATTTACACTGCTGTTTAGCGCGAGAGATAGAAATAGCGATGGTTCCTACCTAGCCGGCCTTTCACAAATGAAAGATCTGCCACCAGTAAATTGTTAATATTATTATGTATTCTGAATCAAAAGTGTCAATTAACCTAGTGAAAGCGAACAGTCTTAGTTAAAATAGTTCCCAAGGGACAATTGAAGCCTTAAACAGCATATCTTGTACACAAAATCAATGCTTCTTTACAATTACAAAGTAACCTTTCCGCCAACAAAATCAACATGGAAACGAACGAAAAATAAATTAAAATGAAATGAGAGTTTAAAATTGAAATGGCGGCGCGGCGCGTGTCAAGATAAGGCAACTTTTACCGAACATTGATAGACACGAGGGATGTTCAGGATAATAGTGATCGGCCGCTATCTGCGAACGTTTTTATATCCTGGAGCCTGCGGATAATGCGCCTGGCGGTAATGTTGTAGCAATGTTTTGTGCGCGTGAAATTGTGATTTAATTTTTTGTGGGGTTTGTTTTAACGGTGTAGTACATATGATATTTAGCTATATCTCCATAATCTATTTATCACAAGATATTTCATTAGATAGTTAGATCCATGTAATGTTTCAATTAACAAAGATAGAGAGGTAGAGATATTAAATTAAATTAAATTAAAAGATTTTATTGCAGACCAAATAACCCATAGTGTAAGTACGTACATTATTACTCATGAGCAAAAGATATGGTGTATATATTTACATATAGCTAGGTAAGATAAATATATATTTTATGTATGTCCATCATTGTTTAATGAAGCGTATAATTGAACCGACATAGTTATGGAAGATATTGTAACCTCTTATTGAAGATGGATAGAATATGGCGAATGACCACACAAATACCTATATCACTTCATTTATGAAATGGTTGGTAGTTAAAACAGTATTGGAATAATATTGTTCATTTTGTACTGCTTTACTGCTGCTGAATTTTCTCTTTAAAAATGCCTCAATATGTGTTTACCGGGACTTGTAGGAAAGTATTCAATATGGATATTATATGCTCCTCTCCTCCTTCAACTTAGTAATAAGCTCTGCTAACTACTGACTAATTTTAATAATAATTAATCGTAAATTACACGAAGCCAATCCTATAATACCGTCCCCAAGTTCATAGCAATCACTTTTCAAAAATACCCATAATTTTTCTTCCCAATTTTCTCCGACTTAAAAATAAACAACGTACAAAAAGAAAAATCCATAGATAATAAATAACGTTATAAAGTGAACAATACGGGCAGAGACACACCCGTGCCGCATTTTAAACCAAAGAGAATCTTTTGTGTTACATCCACAATTCATTTGTGGCTGTATTTGTGGGTGATTGTGGCATTTTGAACTTTATGGGGTGATGATAGGATACATGTGGGTGAACTGGTAGTGTTGTTGTGGCGACAATAGCCGCTTTCAGTGGGCGGATGCAGGTTTTTTGACAAATGGCCAGCTGGACGATTTGTCTCGTGTAGGGCGACGCTGCAAAGATTAGGCAACAGGGAAAATGACAGAGAAGATACTTTATATACAGTCAAATAAGTTTTGAATAATCACTTCTATAATTATTTTTTTTTTGCTGTGCTGTCTATTTAAAGGAATTGCGTCTGGCAAGTTTTTCGTAGTTTTCCCAATTATTTATTCTCGAAACTGGCGACACGGGTGTTTTATTACCGCTCATACATCCCGTTAAAACGTTGGTAATAATTTTGCAAATATTTGGATATTTAGAAGTTAAAATTAGAGTCTTGACGAAGAAAAGATACAATTGACAAGCTTTGCAATTGATTGACTAACTCTGTATTTTACATTCTTCAGTCCGAAAAAAATAAACTCTCATGAATACTTAAAGTGCATCGAAGTAATTGTAAATCGAAATGTTTCTTAACTCTATCACTAGTAAACTACGCAAGACTTACAAGTGATTGTAATAATTCTTAGTACTTCATCACTTAAAAACTTCACATGTTTCAATAAAATTGTCTTTAATGAACCGCAATGTCAATTTCTCCCGCCAAACAGCATGTACATGCACTGTTGTGTTTCCGATTGAGGACATTGTAATCAGAGTAACTACTGGACATATTGAGACTTAACAGCTTAGTTCTCAGGATGACGAACATAGAGGAATACCTTGCATTGCTTTGTAATGCATAGTGTTGTTTGGTTTTGCTACTGTCCATGAACAGTCATCTTGCTTATCAGACGAATGGCCTACTCGTCTCGCCTTTTATGGCAATAAAAAAAATGCCTCAATAAAAATTAACCACAAAGAAACGATAAAAACAGAACTCAACCTCTCAGAGACACAACCTTCTTAGGAATTAACAACCAATCCCTTCTGTAGTCTTTTTAGTCTATGATAGCCCAGGGCGGGCCAGCCCAGTAATGGTCATAAAAGGATGTTATGATATTATATCATTTTTCCTCGCACACAATACTGGATGTGTACACCGCCATTTCCTGTCTCTAATGCGTTCCTCGCCGCATTAACTTTGTGCCGGGATTGTTATTATTTGTGTATTTATTGACTTATTTTGCAAGTTTTGGCTTGATGAGTACTAATTTCTTAATTGAAGAGTTGTAAGGATCCGCCTGGTGAGTTAAACACTTCGGCTGGCGGCAGACCGGACTTTTTCGTCTAGGATAGCCTAAAGTATACTTTAGTCGATCTTTCGCGTTCCAGTCTTAAATTTAGTTTTCAACATACAAAATATTTTCTCTGAAGTTTCAAGCCTTATATTATGTAGACCTGTGATGTAGGCGCTTATAAGAATGACCTGGGTGCGCAAACAATGATATTTAAAAGTTTCAGAATATGCTTTTTTTCTTGTTTATTAAATAATAGTATTTTAGAATAACACGAGAAAAAAATTATAATATTTTCTTTAAATTCCCTTACACTCAGAACTATTGTTTTCAGTTGACTGAATTCTGACAACTGAAACACTCATAATTATGCTGAATAGAATGCTATATGCACACTAAAGTATTATATGCATAATATTAATGCCTGAGAAATTCTATATCTACTTTTAAACTCTAAGACATCAATGTCTTGTTACCATCCTAATTTACATTAAATTTAAAACCTTTCTATAATTATTTGACTATATCCCAACCAATCAGTGAATCAGTGAATAGAAATCGTTTGAAACAGCTGATGAGTAGAAACACGCCGCAAACTCGTTCACTCCATCACTATGCTAAGCAGAACAGACAAACTTGCTGCTTCCATCTCAATCACTTTGTCTCACTGATATTGGACACTGTTGCAGTCATTTGAATTGGCCTGAATGAGAAATTTCGTTATTTTACTGGCCTATACCTTGCCACAGGATTCTCGTTTAATCTAGGGTTAAATTGGGGGGCTTAGGATATATTAGGAGTCCAATATGCCTGTTTCATGATGGTGCCTTCAAACTCCATAGAGAAATCTGATATACGACTAGATCTGATTTCTCTATGGAGTCTGTCTGATTTCTGTATGGATCTGTATTATGGAAAATGAAAGAAAATACTTTCCTTCTTCTTTCCTATGCGGTTATTGATAATTTTATTTACACATAAATGTGAAAATCATAGAGGGAATACTAGAACGGAACGGATTATACCAAAACTAATTTGGTTCCTTACCTATAAAGTATCACCGCGCACTAAAGGACTCTACCTCTTTTGTATAAATCGATTGTCTCTCTCTCTCTCTTTTTATTACGTCTATCTCTATCATAATAGCTGTTTATTTTAGTCTATTATTTTCATAATAATATATAAGCCTAACTATATATCGTAAAGTGATTTGGCAGATTTCACTCAGAGATTCTCGTAAAAAAGGCTAAATTAAAATAACACCAACGGCCAATTCATAAAATTATCACTGCACACTGTCTTATCCACTTTGAGCGTCTGAAATGGATCTCCGAAGCTATAAACCGTCCCCAGACACCCCCACAAATTATTTGCATTATAATGTAGCAGAATGGCATATTGTCGCCTTTATAACTCTTATATAACTGTTTCAAACCACTTATACTGAGCGATTGAGATTGAAACGATACAATCTCTTTACTTAGTTCGCTCTTGTGCTTAATTTTGTAACTTTGAACGTCTCAGTTGATGTTTTGTGGATTCTGCTAAATTGCCTGATTAATACTTATTTGATTATTTATTTATGTTGAGTAGTTTTTATTAACTATGGTTCTTATGACTTTTCGAGTTGCGTGGGTGTTTACAAAAACAAATTTCACAAGAAGTGTTCAAAATCAAAACGATTAAATTTGTGAGCGTGACTATTGCCAATTAAACGTCGTAAAATTATGATTTTTTAACGACATACATGTGTGGGAACAAAACATGTACAAACGCAGACGTCTGGAAATTGTATTTATAAATATAAGTTTAAAATTATAATAAAGTCAGTCGGTAATTTAAACTTGTTGTTTTCCCCATCTCTCTCAACACAACGCCACACATGTATAAATTAAAACATTTTTCCAGAAGGCGTAGGCAAAGGTGCAACCAGTAGGTTTCACACGATTTTTAGCATAATAGAAAAGCTTTATGTTAACACCCGGTATAGACCATACCAAAACTGATTTTGCTCATTACATAACAATATTATTATTATTGCAATTTGAAAACGCTAACTACATTTATGTCTCTAAACAGTCAAATGAAGGCTGTTAAAGCTTCTAAACAACAATTCACTGAATTCACAATATTTAGTGCCACTTAAAGTTTTCAAACACGAACCATTTACTAAACTTTATCTATAAACATTTATTTATTGTTAAAGATAAATGCAATGAATCTAATGGCACGAGACACGAAATGAGTCGGAAAGAATTGCTAATTCTTTTATGATCTTTTATGACTGCCCTTTCAACATGTAATGATAATGGGCTTAAAAATATCATCTCACTCAAGGTTCTTGAAACAAGTCTATCACATTAGCTAAAAGTAGCTTTTATTTAGAAGATGCTTTAGCTAAAGTAATAACATCTATTAGTCTCTAAATAGTCTAGCTGAGGCTTCAAAATCAGCTGGTTTGATGTAGTCAAGGAAGATATGGGAACCAAAGGCATTACAATCTAGGATTGTAAAGACTGATATTACGAAGATTGAGCAGGAAAAACACCAAATGATAGTAATTGTAACAAAAAATATTTGCCTTCAACAAAACCAAATGAGTTAACACTCATTACTTCACATTTCTAATAAACTTAAATGAAATGTTTAAATGAAAATAATGTAATTGTGACAAACACGGCGTGTGTGAACATATGTCGCAGTGTAATTCGTTTTATGCGTTGTTTGCTCTGTGAAGAACCTCTGGGGACCGTGAGGGCGTTTCACTAACTAATGAATACCAGTGCTCTTACATTGTCGTGTCTGTTTGAGTATTTTTTGTATTATACCTAAAAACAACAAAAGTATTAATTTGCTAGATGAATTTAAGAATATCTTGGTGAATATTTGATGAGCTGGAGTAGATTGAAATAATAGTGAAATGTGTGGATCATTGGTATATCTGTATTAAATTATAGGTTCAGTAAATGAAGCTATATAACGACACAATGTTGTACTGCTGTACTCCGGTTTGAAAGAAATTGTGTACCAGAGCAACTACTGGACATGATGAGACTAACATGTTATGTCTCAGGATGACGAGCGCAGTAGAATGCCAAGCATTGCTTTGTAATTCACGTTGTTTTGCTACTATCCATGAGCTGCTTCGATCAAATATACACTATATACAGCATGAGCGCTTAGAAAATGCTACCAAAAAAGAGTGCCTTAAGCACTCTTTCGCCTTCAGTCACGCACCGACCGTTGCTTCTAAAACGTCGCAGAACTTTAGACAATATTATTGGAGAAGCTATTTTAAGCTCCAGGAATAAGATGGAATTTGTGTTAATATAAACTGATTTGCAAAAAAAAAACGGGCACCTAAGCAATGAACCATTTCATATGTTACTATTGGTTTGTTTGATAATTATATATATAATCGTTTTCGTCAGTATTGTCATAAAATTTTGATAAAATTTATGGGTTTTAATGCTAAAGTTCACTAGTAGTGTATGCTCGCTAGTAGTGCATATGCTCGTGAAGTAAAAGTTAACAAAGATTTTTGTTCGTTTTTTCTTTAATAAAGTAAAATCAGATAAATGTTTAGTATCGAGTGTGACCCCCTCTAGCTGAAATCACAGCTTGAATTCGTCTGGGTATGCTAGCGAGGATATACCGGATACTTGCTTGCGGAATACGTTCCCACTCCGCGGTAATCACATTCTTCAGCTCTCTGATGGTCTGCGGAGCCGGTTGTACTGATCTCACGCATCGTTTCAGAACGTCCCAGACATGCTCTATAGGATTGAGGTCGGGACTTCGAGCTGGCCAATCCAAACGACGAATGCCGACCTCTTGCACATACGCTTCCACATCGCTAGACCGGTGGGCGCGAGCGTTGTCGTCCATAAAAATTGAGTCTTCGCCTAAAGCGGCCAATGCGGGTTGTGCATGAGGAATTAGAACTTCCGTTATGTATCGATGTCCAGTCAGTGAGCCGTTTTCCATTGAATTTATTCCTGCCCAAAACATAACAGAGCCCCCACCATAAGGTGTGATTTCTTCAAAACAAGCCTCTGCAAAGCGTTCTCCTCGTCTTCGTAGCACTCGCTGACGTCGATCTTCACCGAATAGAGATATCCTGGCTTCATCGGAGAACAATACCCTATTCCAGTCTTCTTGAGTCCATGACTCACAATTTCGAGCAAACCTAAGCCTGGCAACTCTGTGCTCACGGAGTAACTTAGGGCCGCGGGCCGGGCGATGACTGCGTATATTGGCCGCGAGAAGCCTCCTCCTGACCGTCCATAGACTAATATGCACATTTCTTACTTCTTCGAGGTTGTTCTTAAGGTCCACATACGAAGACTTGCGATTTCTCAATGCGCGACTCACAAGAAAACGATCATCCCGTGGTTGGGTACATGGTTTTCTTCCAGAACCAGGCCTTCTCTCGACGGAACCGGTGTCTTGATACCGCTGCCAGGTCCTTTGAACCGTCGAGCGACTCACACTTGGAAGCATTGGCTGCAACCCTCTTCGAGCAGCGCAATAATTTTGGTAGCTTTTACCACTTTCTCTAACATTATTGAGACAGCTAAACAGCAATAAATGAAGCTTTGACAATTAAGAATATGATATAAATTCATAAAAATTGACTAAAAGTTATGAAAACCGATATTATCTTTTGGAACTTTGCACCAAAAATGTAGGATAAAAAGTGGTTTTCTGTAAAAATGAGCATCAAACGAAAATTTCAATTTAGAACGTACTGTTTTAAACACCACGGCATTTTTAAAACCGGCCAGTAACATGTAGAAATAATTGAAATCATTTTGGTACCGTATTTTTTTAAAGAAGAATTAAAATCAAAACCGCCCGTTTTTTTGCAAATGAGTGTTTTTGGAATATGTGATCTTTTTGTTTACTTTTTTTTGTTTCAATGCATTGGTGCCACTTTTTAACAGAACATTTACAGGGAACTGTGTATCTAGTGTATATTTGATCGAAGATCAGCTGTCGTATTGCTCACCATCACGGGAATGTCATCGCATCGCCATTGCACAAAAATGCATGTTGCAAATTCAAAACAAAACAAAATTATGACAGAACAATAACAAAATCAACATAACATTTTTCACAACACAACATCCAGTAACGCGGAGGGGTAATATCAATAAATCACCACAATTTTGTAAACAATGCACAAAGTACTCAACGGGCATCTCCGGCCATTGGTTCCGAATCATTTCACCACTTACTAAATATGTTATACCCGACATTTAGCTGTATTTCGCCATTATAACTTAGGGGATGATAGGGTAACTCTATTTAGTGGTGACAAATTGTCCTTTACGACTGTTTTATGTTAATGCCGATATTTCTTTGGCGTTTTAAGTGGTTTTATTTTTTATTTACTTATTTGTTGCAAGGAATTATGTTTTAGTAAGGGTTGTATGAGACAATATTTTTGATGTTTTGTGCTTTACGTTGTGGTATGTTAGAATGACTTTATTTTGTGAATGTAATAAACAATTGAGAAAGAATTATACTGTCTTCCAAAGATGAAACAATATTTTAAATTTTATATAAATATTTACCAAATCATAACTTTTTTGTTTCTATATCTATTTAGATGATAACATGTCCCATTAATACATGAAGTCAGGTTTTTAATAAAATATAATAAGAAGTATTGCCAAAATTATTGAACTCATTTGTGTATTAATAATCTTGTAAAACAAGAGATTGCTGTATTGATAACTATGAATTCTTCAACCACTATCTGTATGTAAATACAAACTATTAAATACAGTTTTATATAAATATATCTGTTAAAACCGTCTAACAGTTTTCCACACAAAAAATAAAACCACGCTCAGGTATCATTATACGAACCTTAAACGACTATATTTCAAAGCCAACAAAATATTCTAGAATATTCCGAGCTACGAGCACAAAGAGTATCGAATATGCGTGCAAGTGCAGGGGGAAGTTGTTAAGAACTACAAAATGGATAAAAATAGTGCATAACAGCCAAAGTTGAATATGTACTGTATGTCCAAATGTCACGGTGGAGCGACGGATAGGGAGCTAGGGCGCTGGATACGATCGTCGATTTAATTGTAATGTTTGATAGAAAATGGAGGCGTAGAGCCTTGTCGTACGACGGTAAAGTTAAAGCAGGAACGTGTGCTGGCTTGCGGACGCATAGCTTGAAGGTTTTCACCATCTCAGCACGAACTAAAAGATTCTTCATTGAGATATTATACCTCAATTGGATTTACCATGCTTTTCCCTGCTGACCATTGAGCTAAGGAATGGTTAGTCACCACACGTGTTTCCTCCTTCGTATAATCCTGGGTCTTTTCGCTGTAGCGTGAAGAAGTATCTCAGCGGGCAAGCATGATTGTATCGAATAGCATGAGACTATCTCTGATGCCATTCGATACTCTGGCTATTGCTATAATCCTGGGTCCTTCCACGGTAGCGTGAAGAGGCATCTCAGCATGATTGTATTAAATAGACTATCCCTGATGCCATTTAGTAATCTGTCTAGATGGTATTTACACTTACCACCAGGTGCAATATAGTCACTGTGCCATGCCAGACTAAAAAAAGGAATTAGTAGCTATGATAAAAACGTTAAGTAGAAAACTGGAGATTGGCAGATCCTTGCTGTTAACTTGTAACTCTTTAAAGTTCATGCAATAACATAATCTTATAGAAAACGATGTGAAATATCAGATTTCCTGATGCATTTTTTTTTGTTTACAGACCAACACACACGATTATAGAAAATCAACATTATAAACGACTGAAGTTTGTGTCGTTTCGAGTTCAGTCAGGTTTATCCAGTTTCGAAGGGGTCATAATTACTTTCACTTTTAAGTACACTGCAAATACAATTACGTATTATGTTTTATTTGTTTTTTAATAGTCTGAAAGGATATAGGATATTTCGGATAAATATAACACTTCTTGTACCACTCTTATCTTCGGCAAACCCATATCTAGCGTACAGCTTTTGGCCCATTTACGACATTTATACACAGATATCAACACAACAAATTTGATCTACATTCAACTTATAACACTAACATACCTATTCCTTAAATCATAGGGTTCAAAATCCCATGGCATTAATCTCTTCGAAGGAAAAATATAAGCTGGTAACTCCACGCGGAAAAAGCACCGGCCTCTATGCACGATACATCCATCATTCATTCCGTGTGCGGTGTGAAAGACGTCTGTGACGATTATGACGTTCGCTTCGGTGTTACAAACTTCGTTTTCTGCCAAATAAACTCATATGACAACCCAGTAAGATTTATTTTACAACAAACGAAGAGGCACTTCTAAGTTTGTACGCGTTGAACACTTTTGTATGATATGATTCAGATAGGGTGTCATAACTCCATAAAGAAAACAAAGTAGTCTAAGCTTTAAGTCTTGAGTGTAAGGTCTAAATTTATTTGCACCGAAAAACGATTTCGGATTTATTAAATTAAGTTTGCAAACGTAACGAAGCTTTGATAAATACCGGAGTAGTTGCTGGGATTGCATCTGATTTTCAAACACGTTTCAAATTGAGCCTTATTGCTTTGTTAACACGGCTCAAAACTTATGTGCGTCGTCGGTATAATGCTCAAGTATCGCGAGATAGGTGTTAGACAGTTGTCTCGTATTGTTGAAGACTCTTATATAGATGTTTCGGGTGAAATGCATTGAGATTGTGAATGCTGCGTACAACACGGCACAGACAAAAGGTGCACCCTTTAAAGAGACGTTGCATGGAAAACGAACTACACCTGTGTTTACTCGCTTTATCATGTTTAAATAAACAGAGGCTTTATGCAGCCGTTTGGTTGTTCGTTTTAAAGAGATAATTACAAACAATCTTACTGAAATCCAAAATCTGAGCTATCTGTACCGGTGTATATAATATTTTTTTTTATTGCATTGAATGGCGAGACGAGCAAGCCGTTCGCCTGATAGAATTGAATATTGATGAATATTATTATTATTTATTTTATTAATATGTCCAGTAGTTGCTCTGGCTACAATGTCCTTCAATCCGAAACACAACAGTGCATTTAAGCAGTGTTGTTTCACGGGAGAAATAGACATTGCGGTGGTACCTACCCAGATGGCCTCTCACATATGAGAGACCATTAGTGATAGGTTAAGCCTTAAAATCCCAAATAGATCGTAAGCCCTACGTCTCAGACTGAAACTTGTGGACATACTATGGAAATTCTTGGAAAGTAAATATCCTGTTTTATACTCAATATTTTTTTATATAGTTGATAATATAATATGTATCTGTATCAGCCCATTCACGTCCCACTGCAGGGCACGGGCTTCCTCTACAATCGACAGTACGATTGAGAGTGGTAATAATATGTATATTAGATGATAATTTTATAGGAATGAACTCAACCTTGAAATCGGCGTTTTCTTGGACTCAAATACTACTGCGTCTGTCTCAGAATTCTACCTAAGCCATCGCTCATGTTAGCTAAAAACCTCGTATAGTATTTATTCTGTATCAGCCCATATACGTCCCACTGCAGGGCACGGGCCTACTCTACAATCGAGAATACGATTGAGAGTGGTTAGGCCATATAGTCCACCACGCTGGCCTAGTGCGGGTTGGCGGACTTACATACCATAGAAATTCTTATGAATCCCTATGGTATGCAGGTTTCCTCACGATGTTTTCCTTCACCGTTTTAGTGCGTGGTGATTGACTATTAATACACACATGACTCCGAAAAGTCAGAGGTGTGCCCTGGGATTCGAACCCGCGACCACCGTGAACATGTTGGCAGTCGCGTCTAGTCCGTTTACCAACAGGCCACCACGCACTTTTAGTAAAAAAAAATTTCTACATACAAACTGAACATACGTACAAATACTTTTTTCAATTGTAAAGACACAACGTATGCCAAAATTGAAACAATACTTAGAGATCGTTCACAGATGTTTTTACTTTTATTTGTATTTTCCTAATTTCTTTACACGCCAAGTTAAAGCAAATGTGCTATACTACAATATTTACAGAAGCTTTGTCAAAATACCGTTATGAAACCCTTCCGACCCAAAACAATCTTAACCACACTTGTATGTGTACATAATCCTAAACTAATTAACGGAAATCTGTATTTGAAAAATGGTCCCTCGAGCCGGATTTCGTGAAGTTAATTTTAATTGAAACCCCACAGCTGGGCGTCTGATGTTTATAAATTGTAGATTAAATTGCCCCAAAACCCTATACACAAATGAAATCGAATTTCGTTAATTGCTTATAACCAACGAGTTACATTCACGTTTCACTGAAATGTGATTTGGTTTGTTATGATTTTGGTTATCGCCACTTCATAACTAGTACATTTATATTAATTATTGTATTTTATTTGGTTTTATTTGTAATCGTTGATTGGAAAATGAAGGCAACCTCATAAATTCAGTGTTGGCATTTTATGAATTGTAAACAGTTAAACAAATTGGAGTTAGTATTAAATAAATAAATAACAAATAAATACACCCAACAGTCACATACATAGTCCTGACCCCACATTAAGATCAATTAAGTCTTATGTCGTGGGTATCGGGAACTGCGAGAGACTTTTCGGCCTCACAAACACCCGGGCCCGAGACAAATACTTGTGGGCCACACAAACATTTGTCTCGGGGATTGAACCCGCGGTCTCTCGTATCACATGCGGCGTCTAACCAACTGCGCCCGGAGGCGGAGGCTGTCAAATTGTATTGGCGGGAAGTGGCGCAGAACAGAGACATTTGGAGAACTGAAGACCAAAACTTATATTGGGTCACTGAACCATCGGATTTAGTTAGTTAAACATTTCAACTTCAATATCAATTTATCGTGATTCCTTACAAAACAAAATAAAACTACAATTTTTTTTCCATCCTCGAATCGTTTAGCAATATTGTCAAATATCTTGTCCTCTAGTTAGACATAATTACAGGTCACCGTTGGATACTGTATTTGAATAGCATTGAACTTATCACCACTTGCACTTTCGTCATTTCATACCTGCACTAAACAAAAAAAACATGCTCTGAGTGATGAAAAGACCCCATAAAATCCTATTAAATTTCTTTTTCTTTTTTTTCTTTCTACAATACTAATTTATTAATTCTTCACAATATCTATAACTAAGTGAGCCGCGACACCCCTTTTGTAGTAAACATGAAAATCAATTACCATGTCCCCTACTACCATCAATCTGTCGTCAAAACGACTCGTCACCGCGCGCACATTATTTTTACTCAAACCTCGACAGACAAGCGTTTTTCCAATGCATTTCATATCGATAGGGAAATGACTGGTAGGGGAAAAATATGTTTTCTTCTAGAGCTGAGTGGAGTGATATAATTGCGTCAAACGATAATTATCTTTCTTTAGCCTTTCAGTAACGCTTTTGGACAGAAATAAACATTTTATAGTAGATATTATAGACCACAGCAGTGTAAAAATATGCTGTCGACTGATAACATTAAATCCAAGAATTTGATAAATGATATTAAAATCGATTTAAAAAGCAATAAAACGATATCAAATTACAGATGACGAGGCAATGTTGTCCACGTTCTGTAATTAAAGAAAATTTACAGTCTTAAGATTTTTTCAAACACTATTGATTTTTAATGTTATGTAATATACGGCCGCAACAATAATAAAATAATGTCACATTGACCTAACAGAAGTATAGATCAAGGAAAGGTAACAACATATTATTTTATTTCACACGTGATTTGGCCACAATGAGATTTAATACCATAATAAATAATCTCGATACGATATAATAGTTTTCTATATATTCTATACACTTATTTGGTTAAAAACAAAATAAATACTCAAATCATTTCTTTATTTATTATTGTACTTATCATAGACTGGGTAACTCTTAGTGTTTTCCTAACTAGATTTAAAGCTTTTTCTACATTTATTAACTAAAGTCTAAAATGGTGGAAATAATTAAACAGCTATACATAATATGCACATATATCAGATGTATATACCTCCCCAAGATAATACAATATGAATCTTAGTTTCGTTTATAGTATGCGAAAAGATGAATATGATAAACGATAATCCTAATCCCTCAGCATTGATAAATATTTCACAGGTTGTTTTTCACTCATACCATGCTACAATAACCAGTGGATGTGTATTTACTGAAAAAATATTATATGAATTTGTCTAAAACTCGTGTGTTGCAAATGATAGCAATCACAATTAATGATGGACCATACTATACTTCATCATCATCTCAGCCACAGGAAGTCCATTGCTGAACATAGGCCTCCCCTAATGATCTCCATATTGACCTATTGGAAGCGACCTGCATCCAGCGACTTCCTGCAACTTTAGCCAGGTCGTCCGTCCACCTTGTTGGCGGGCGTCCGAAATTTCGCTTGCCTGTACGTGACCCCCACTCTAATATACTTTGCGAGTCTTTAATTAAGAACGGATTTGCGGCCAATAACAATTATTTTGAAGGCCATCATTGGTCACGGTGAAAATTGAAATATAATTTTTTGGTGCTTCGTGATTCGACCTATTATGTCCTTCAAAATAACTATTTACCGGAACTCCGCTGTAGTAGTAATATGGCCACAGCAAATTATTTAGAACTACACTTCAGATTTTAACCATTTTACAATTTTATATGGCTCTTTACAAGCGTATTGGCGCAAAATACCAACACCATCAAAAACACACTAAAAACCTACAAGTCCATTCTGCAATAAACATATTACTGAACCCCAAAAGGATAATGGTATGATATCCTGGCGACCTCTCCTGGTACGTAATGCAGGTCTTGATACGCTTTCACCATCATTTGCTGATTCACCACCGCGAATGGTCTAGGGGTTATGCTCTCTATAGACGGGAGAGGCCTCAAATCCAGACTAGGAAGGGATTCTTCCTTGGGAACCTGAACATAACTCGCCTGGGGTATCGAAGGTACGGTATATGTTATCATGTTGTTATACATGAACTGGTGATCTGAGTAACTCAAGGGTATTTGATAGGAAGCTTCAGGTCTTGGTTCCACTTCAATGAAAGTATCTCTTGTAAATGCTGGTTGGCTAGAAAAGCTGGTTGAGTCGACTCTGTTCTTTCTCCTTGGTCTGTATTTGTAATTTGGATAATCTTGCATGTGCTTGATTCGTAATCTCTTCGCTTCGTCGATAAACGGCCGCTTCTCTGCTTCATCTAAACTCTTCCATTCTAGACCTAATCGCTTCGATATCTCAGAGTTGTGTAGTTTTGGGTTCAACATCGATATCTTCTTCCTTTGTAACCTTGACCATACCATGAACGCGTTCATCGGCCTTTTTATGTGATATGGGTTTGAATGCCTCGATAGTTTTGTTGGAGGCTTGTTGGGTGGGTCCACTTGGTAAGCCATTTAGTTTTATTTCATTGGAATTTGGTAGACGAATGTCATCAATGTTTTCTTCTTCTTTTTCTGCTGTTACCATGGTCTTGACTTCATCGTGCTGTTTTGAGTTAGTATGAGTATTACAAATAAATTCAACTGTTTTTTTCACCGCAACGTCAGTCATTCACAATACTGCATCATTCCACGCACGACACCCGTTAATTTAAATGCGAAACCATCCGAAACATTCGGACCGACGATTCGGGATCAACTGATGACCAGTTTTGAGAGCGACTAAGCCCTGAATGCCGTTATTAGTCCAACAATAGTCGGAGCATAATGCGAATGACAATTTTCCACGTATTATCTGCGGCTGAATAAAGAGCGGTGACAATGCACTGATTGCTCACAAATTGTCAAATGATACTCCTGTATATTATGTTCGCGGCGCGCCTCGCGGCCGTCCATTAAAAGACCAAATGGTATAGTTGGACACAGAAATGTTTGCAATTCTGATGTTGATAATTGTTATAATGTGTTAATACCATTAATGGATGTAGTAGCAAATTGATTGGAGAACTGGCTTGGGAGTCTTTGTGATAGAACGGTTCTCAGTCTTTATAATCTTTCTGTCTAATAATGGATCATTCTAAGTAAATTGTCAGGTGAACATAAGAGCAGTTACTTGCATTCGTGCCTTTTATACTACAAATTTTATTACTGCAATAAGCTCACCATATA
The DNA here is from genome assembly GCA_009982885.2 of Hyles vespertilio. Lineage (NCBI taxonomy): Eukaryota > Metazoa > Arthropoda > Insecta > Lepidoptera > Sphingidae > Hyles > Hyles vespertilio. The sequence goes on from CM042807.1 coordinate 23,266,789, forward strand.
ATTTTGACTCTAATACTAAAATGTATTTTATACTGCTGACATAATAAATATTAAATCTATTAATTAATTATTTTTCAGTTTTTCTAAAAAACCAAGCTCAATAGATACTATTTTCGTACAGATATTGAAATATACTGAAGTTATATTTTCACTTTCCTTTCGGTCATTTAAATTATCAAGAGCCAAACCACGCCATCCCGAATCCCATCGACTCCGTTCTTCCAACATTTTAAGGAAAAGCTACGACCACAATCAAATCGTTTTGATGTATGGGCTGTGGAGTGTGGTGGCCATCCAGTGACCCATTCCTCCCTAAATTTTTGCTTCGGTAACCATTACTCTCTCTTCTCCAAGTATCTCAATATGAGAATATACATCTGCCTCCGACTGTCCAGTCTCAAATGCAGGCCTACCACACTCCGTCACTGGACAATGCGACTTGTTACACCAATCATCTGCTCTGACAACTTAAAGAACTTCCGACTGTCATCCAAGGAGGTTATCCTTTCACAAGTTCGGTTTCATATTCTTGAATGGTCTAATATTAGCTACTGCATCGCCAAATCTGTATCAGCCCATATACGTCCCACTGCAGGGCACGGGCCTCCTCTACAATCGAGAGTGGTTAGGCCATATAGTCCACCACGCTGACCTAGTGCGGGCTGGCGGACTTACATACTATAGAAATTCTTATAAATTAAAATCATCAATCATCAAGCATCGCCAAATAGGCCTCTACTAGGGCGAATATGGATAAAAGATTTTTATCTGCACGTGAACTCTTAAAAGTCGACAGATTATTTAAACCGCTTCCTGTGGTATATAGCGAACTATTAGATGAATGGCAAAATAGATGGGAGTTATCTTTGAAGGGACGGCATTTATACCAATATTTTCCTTGCGTGCGTGATCGTTTGACGAAGACTTGGCTAGATGTCGATTATTGCGTATCACAGTTCCTCACGGGCCATGGTAACTTTAGGTCTAAACTATACTCTTTTAAGCTTGTGGAATCGCCTGCGTGCCCATGTTCTACAGCTAATTGCGAATATGAACAATCCGCGCATCATATACTTTGGGAGTGTAGTCTTTGGCAGAATGAGCGTAAAACCATGCTGGATAGTATACAAATATCATCTCGAGTTGTATACTACACGGACCTTGTAGAGACTAGGACGAATTTCCGTGCTTTCCGGCGTTTTTGCCATACCTATTACTGGAATCAAGTGTCACAGTTCACATAATAGGTCCCATTTAAATGTAATAATGATTTAATCCGTGGTGCTTTACAGCTGGCTTCTCCGGCTGTAAAAGTCTTTTTGCGAGGTTATTTACCTCTTTATTTCATTTTTTTGTCACCCGGTTTGCACGGAGGGAAGTGGACAATAATTTATTTCCAACTCCTCCTATTAATTTAACTTTCTGATTGATTTCGTTGCGGGTTAAAGACAAGTTAGACATTCCCGGAGACTCGCCGAGCTTCAATGCTCGGTGTCATTACATTGCGTGCCACTGTTGATCCTGGCTTACAGGAGTTGCAGTGGTGGGTGTGAGGGCGGGACAGTCTCCAAGCATCGCCAAATGCGATAAATAAATGCGTGTTACATACTTTGATTCAGAGCCTGTAGCATCGTATATAAATAAGCAGTCTCCATGGCGTAGTTGGTTAGATGTCAGCTGTGGAACGAGAGGCCTCGGGTTCGATTACACCGATACAAATATTTGGAAAGTAAACAAGTATTTGTCTCGGGTCTGGCTGTTTGTGAAACCGAAATGTGTCTCGTAGATTCTGATAACCACGACACAAGACGTAATTGAACGTAATGTGGAATGCAGACTATGTATGTGACTGGTGTGTTTTTCATTAAATTACATACATAGTCAGGATTCCTTTTACCGAGTTTCGTGTACTGGTTATCAGTAGCTATGATATGATGATGCCTTATCTGTTTCACAACACCTAGATGCAAAACAAATATCTATCTTAATGCAAGAATTGAATCTGCGACCTCTCGTTTCCCGGCTGGCTAACCTAACTTAACTACACCATGCAGCCTACATATCGACAATAGGCTATTTGACAACATTGAAAATATACTACAAATTGTGGTCATCCTGCAAGATAATACCATAAAAATGCATATTTCACGACAATTTGGACTAAATTAAGTTTACTTTTTGTAAATACACGAAATAAAATTGATTAAAAAAAGACATTTTCTCTCTGACCAGAACGCTCTGTGATTGGTTGCAGCTCCCGTGACGTCATCGCGCAGTAAAACGCTTTGTCAATAAATCATTGTAGTAAGTAGTTGGGACTTGTGATTAGGGAATGCAAATCTCGCGAGATTGGGGCTAAAGCGAGATCCCGCGAGTTTATGAATAGAATACTGCGAGATCTCGCCAATTTCGAGTTCTCACGAGATTAGTAGTTTAGTGTGTTATTTTTGCATATAATCACACTATTATAATAAATTAGGAAAAAATTAATAAACATAAGATAAACATTTATTACGAATTTTTTAAATAGAATTTGCATCAAACATTGTTTGACGTATCTGTCTATAATTTTTTTATAAACTTCTAAGTAGTAAACTCTGACATACGTATCTAATACAACAGGTTTTTTATAAAAAACAATAACCCAAAAAATACTCGAATGCAATGACACTCAATCACGTTAGCCTGCAACAACTATTAGCAACAATCAAATGTTTTTATGCTCGAGTGCAATCTCGTTAAACTCGCGAGATCTCGCCTTTTTTTCGTCCGAGATCAATCTCGCTAAAAAAGGCTGAGATCTCGCGAGAACGAGATTGCATTCTCTACTTGTGATTGTACAAGTTAGTTGTGGTTGAAATTCGCGATTTTTCTGAAATAGTTTTCAAACTTTATCTAATAGACTTATTAAGCCATTTCGGGGACGAGTCTCAGAATGGAGTCAAATTTTGTACCAGCTGATAGTAGCAACCTACCTAAGAGAGATGCGTTGATGGTTGCACATTTCTTTAAAAATAACACTGATTAATATGCTGCGTATTTAAAATTTTAAAAACAGCACTGTAAGTAACAGTATTTATTTATAAAATAATCTTATTTTAGATTATTTTGAAAAACACTTAGAAATATATTTTTGTTTCACATATCTGCAAGGGAATCCTATAGAGACGATGCGATTGCGACGGTTATGAACTTATCATGGTATTTATTTTAATGAAAACAAATAATTTTAGTTACAATTGAGAATGTACAGGGTATATCAAGACTGCTACCGAAAACGAAGCCGGGTGGTAGTTTAAGCGACTACAGACACAGTGCAACAGAAAAAGTTGCAAAAAAAAAGCGAAAATTTTTTTTTTTTGTTATTTTTTTCCTTTGACCATATTTGGGTGGTAAATACATTTTTTTCTAAAATAATAGTGTATACCCTTTTATTTATGAATAATCTAAGGTATAAAAGTGTTTAAATTATTATTTTAGCAAAAACTATGGATTTACCACCCAAAAATGACGATTTTTAAAAAATCATAAAAAATAACTGTCGCGTTTCTTTGCGAAATTTTTTGTTGCATTGTGTTTGTAGTCACTAAAACTACTATCCGGCTTCGTTTTCGGTAGCAGTCTTGAGATACCCGGTATACTACTTTAATTCATATTTACATCGAAATAATATTCACATATAAAAAAGTGCCCATGGGATGAAATGCTTTTTGGGTTTCCCCTAGCTAGTTCTAACCACAGTTACATTATATTATCACGTTAATTTAACCGTGTTATTTATGAAACCTATGAAAGCTAATGTTATAAGAAGCGCCTAATAACTGCGACACAGTTACAACTATTGCAGTTATTATGGCAATATTTTTATTGTTCCACTGCTTGTTGGTTCAGAAATAAACTCAGAAATAGACGTAAACTGTAAATAAAATTATTTTATTTACAGTTTACGTCTTTTCGGATTCGTTGGAATTGAAACAAAGAGTTTTTTCGGACCTTTTATACTTGTATATGTGCATTGTGACACGACACACCATTTATACACCACTATTTATTTTATTTATTTATTTATAAACTTTATTGTACACCAGAAAGAAACAAATACAATAACATAAATTAAAAATAATATTAAAAATAAGTACAATCGGCGGCCTTATTGCACTAGGCAATCTCTTCCAGGCAACCTTTGGATGGAGATAAGACACAGGAGAGAGAAAGGGCAGTCTAGGGTGTATAATGAAAGAAAAAAAAAACAAACTATACTAACAAATTAAAAACATAAAATAAAAGTAATACATTCATATAAATATGTACAACATACATACATATATACATATACAAAATAGACATAAAATATAATAAATATATACATAATAAATGCTAATGGAAATAGTAAAAGCACATTAATGTGTAAATTCAGAGAGAGAGATAGTGTTCCTTGACTAGTGACTTAAAAGATGACAATGTTCTAGCCCGTCTCACGACATCTGGAAGTGAGTTCCACAAACGAACAGCTAGTACGGAGAATGATTTGTCCATAAATGTCGTGGTGTGTACGGGCATTCTCAGTTTCATGTTCTCCGACGACCTCAGGGATCTTTCATGGGAATCATGAAGAAATATAAAACGGTCTTTGAGATAAGAGGGGGTGAGAGGGTTAAATAATATATTGTATAAAAGTGAAAGAGTGTGAGTATTCCGACGAAGCCGTATGGGTAACCACTTGAGCTTAAGACGAAACTCAGACACATTGCGTAAACCAAATACGAACCGTATGCAAAAATTTTGGAGACGCTCAAGTTTATTAAGTTGGTCTTCGGGAGATCAAGATAGCTGACATCGGCATAACCAAGGATGGGGAGTAGGAGTGTTTGCGCAAGCGAAATTTTCGTGGCAACGGGTAGAAAATTGCTTAACCTTCGCAAGGACCTTGCTGAAGCAAACAGCTTCGACTTAATTCTCGAAGCTGAGGACCCCAAGTGAAGGACTTGTCTATAAGTAGACCTAGATTGCGAACGGAGCCGTTGTATGGGATGGTGATACCATCACAAAAGACAGGAGGAAGTTTAGTCCAATCTAGCTTTGAGGACATCCTGGGGCTGCCAACAACAATGATCTGGGTTTTCGAGGGATTAATCTTCAAGCCGTGAGCTTTACTCCATTGACAGATGTGTTGGATATCAATGTTTATTGCTGCAATCGCGTTAACCATCCTGTCTAAAGTAGCCTGAGCGTAAATCTGGAGATCATGTATATATTTAATAATAATGAAGAAAACTGATAAAAAAGCTTCGTCGCTATAGTATGAGTAAACAGTTCACTGCGCTGTGACGTCATACGTCAAACAACCAGCGCCATCATTAAAAACAGCGTTTTTGGCACACTTTTGGAAATTTTAATTTTATCATTGTTTTTCTTCATAATGCAGTAAAATATTCCGGAAATATCAATGTAGTGAGCTTAACATGCGATACAGGATAGTTTAAAACCATTATTGAAAATTAGTCAAATACCCTATTCTTCTGATATAAATGTAAATGTTGGTAAAAATGTAAAGATGCTTGAATATTTGTTACTCTTTCACACTTAAAACTACTGTATTTATTTTAATGAAACCTCACAATATTATAACCAGTATTATGTACTCTTATATTACAATATATAGCCCACATAGCCTATAAAAAAATTATATATTAAGCAAAATAGCCAAAATATAACATGAAAAACTTACAAAGTGACACTAATTTTTTTTTTTTTTTTTTTTTATTGCATTGAATGGCGAGACGAGCAAGCCGTTCGCCTGATGGTAAGCGATACGACCGCTCATAAACAGTAGCAATATTCCACTGCGCTCGCCATCCTGAGACATAAGATGTTAAGTCTCAATATGTCCAGTAGTTGCTCTGGCTACAATGTCCTTCAATCCGAAACACAACAGTGCATTTAAGCAGTGTTGTTTCACGGGAGAAATAGACATTGCGGTGGTACCTACCCAGATGGCTTCTCACATATGAGAGACCTACCACCAGTAAACTACTTGCACCAGGACTAAGCCGAGTCGCACCGAATCTATCAAAATATATCTAGGGATAATACTTAGGTCCACGACTTATACCTACATTAAAATACTTCAATGTAATTGGCAAGTCATGTTTGTGTAGTTTATTGACAGTCGCTGACCCAATACCATGCGGCGCGGCGCGGCGCGGCGTGGCGGCGCGCCTAATAGGAAACGTTGCACAATCTATTGAAACTTTGTGAAGGATTAGGCCGCTCCTTAGTTTTATTGTGATCCACAATGCACGAGTAAGCCGTTGTCTGTCCGCGGTCGTTGCGAAACATAAGTTTATATCGTTCGCTTGTTGGGTAATTGAAATGTTACGGTTTGTAATAAGGGTGAAATTCGAGGTTTAAGTCATTCGTTTTGAAATTTAGTTGTAATTCTAGTTTTATTTCTTTATGGCAACTGTACTACTGTTTTCGGATTTTTATTGTTATAGCTGATATTCGTTGAAGTTAAGTATGCTGATATGAAAAAAATACTGGTTAATTGCAGACATCACTAAGAATTAAATGGGTCTCCATTTTATTTCAATACATGAAATACACTTATTGTACAACTGGATGTGTCAAAATTAATAGTATTTTTTATTATTTAACATTTCACTATGGGGATTTAGTTTTGTAAATATTTAAGGATCTTTGGGGTAAAATTATAAATTATATTTTTTTTAATTAAATACTGTCCTTGTTTGTTTAGACTAGTAGCGCCATCTAAACATAACAGCTTTTAACATTTCTAGAACACTGAAATTATGATCAAATAAAAAATTTACATTTACATTATTTATCTAGAAAGAATAGTAATAGTATTTACTAAATATATATTTTTTGTAAGTATAGTTAAATTCCGAACTTATCTTATTTTTTAATAATGCCATCTACTGGCTATATCTCAAACTACGGTCACTACTTAATAAGTAAAGTAAGCAGTTCATTGCACTCGACCCTCGAGTCGACTCGACTCGTTTAATAGTAATGTTGACATAGATGGCGCTTCTCCGCTATTATAGTATCGTTTAATTTCCGCAAGATGGTTTCCAGTACTCTTTGAGAACCTTAGATTTAGTATTTCATAACTGAATATTTCTGTAGACTGTATGGTTAATAACACAGAGTACATTCTATAAATAGGCCAATAAAATTACTTGCTTACTCATACTATAAAATGATATAAATTGTGTTTTTTGTTACGATAACTAGATGTGAAAACTGAAACGACAAATGAAAATATATGAAAAGTATTAACCATGATTTTACGACATACGGTGTTCTACAAGTTCTGACCACAGAGTACATTGTATAAAGTGTGTATAATATTGTGGAAAGGTAAGGAAAAAGATGGGAAGAGAAAAAGGGGTATTGGGCATCCAGCAAAGCTGTCACTTTACGTCGATCTCCTGAAAGACAGAAGTACCACCCCGGACGAGCCTCCCCATTCACGCTGAGACATAACTAACAACAGTTTGGATCTACCACTTCGCATGTTGAAATAATTATATTTACTCACATTGTGATTAACACTTGAAGTGCGTGGTGGCCTGTTGGTAAAAGGACTGGACGCGGCTGCCAACATGCTCAAGGTGGTTGCGGGTTTGAATCCCAGGGCACACCTCTGACTTTTCATGTGTGTATTGATAGTCAATCATTACGCACTAAAACGGTGAAGGAAAACATCGTGAGGAAACCTGCATACCATAGCGATTTATAAGAATTTCTATGATATGTAAGTCCACCAACGCGCTCTAGACCAGCGTGGTGGACTATATGGCCGAACCACTCTCAATCGTACCCTCGATTGTAGAGGAAGCCCATGGTCTGCAGTATATGGGATGATACAGATACAGATTAACACTTGTCATAATTATGTACTAAGCACTGCACGACACTATTTAAAAACTAACGATAGGCGTCTCATTACATTTGGAGTATCAAAAATGTGGCCGTGAAAATCGCGCTTAAGTAAATATTCAATTCACTTGTTTTTTTTTAAACTAAACTTTCAATTATAATATAAGCAAGCATTTTGAAAATAGTGAGCGAAGACTAATTTAATCCCGCTAAATTGTAGATGAAATGATGCACCTCTTACGTCGAAACACTCTGCGCTTTTCGACCTATCCATACATTTATTTCAGTGAGTTACTTTTCTTTGTGTAAAGACGAATCCGTCGTACTATGTATGTATGTAAACATCATAAGAAAGGCACAAAGCTCCTCGCGCGTTGTATTCACTGCGGAGGAAATAAAAATATCATATCAATACCAACATAACAGAGCGGGGTGCGACGGTGCACACGAGGTTATGTGCCCGGGATTTTTGTACCGTATCTTCGGATTTCGGCTGTTTTATTTAATTAATCTATTATGATTTACATAAAACATTCTTAAACAATAAAACTAAAACCAAATATATAGATTTTTATAGAAGTGACAAACAAAAAACATCTAATCAAATAGGCCACCTGTCATCGTCCCTGTTGCAAAAGAGCCCAGAATACTGCAGGCATTTCCTCTTTGATCTATTATGTAAATAAAAAATACAATGGATTTAATCTAGTAAACATGAATTAAAGATTCTATCGGGAACCATAAAGAATCATCATCATCATCATCTCATAAACATTGTGTACGTTTTGGAGTATTATGGGCGAATAGAAGACATCCCCTAGTTGACACTATGACAGCATAACAACCAATTTAAATATTCTTTATTCCCCGATATCTTCAGACCAACCTCGGGTACTTAGCGCGTTGTATAACAGTTCGTTTTGTCGACATTCACAGTGCAAAGAAATGACTTCTCGGTTCTTTATATTCATTCGTATTATTTGTTTGTGACACTCACAAGGTTGAAATACTTTGCACGTTTAAAATAACTAGTATATTTATATATATATTTTTTATTCGATTGAAAAGCTGAAATGAAATGAAAATAATTTATTGAATCAATTAAGATGTTCTACATAATTTAGATATAGTCATTTTTTTATCTGCCACCCGGTTCGGAAAGCGGTTTTCCCTTGAGAAGAACGTGCTAGAAACTCTAATGTTGCACTTTTCAAAACCAGTTTACAATTTAGTGATTATTACAAAACTTACAATTAACAATCAGAGCAGTTCATTAATATTTTTTATTATATTTTAAATAGGAACATGTTTACGTCTCATAAGTGAGTTCAAATAAGTAAGTTTTAAATAGCTCACCATCTATTTGTAAAATAATTTGTAATATACTTTTAAAAGTGACCTCGTTGAAAGACATTCAATAATAGTATTTACAATAATAATAATAGGCATGCGGAGTTCTCGATATCGGATTTCATAGTAAGGTTGTGTTTTATTGATGTAAATATATCTTTCACTCCCGCTGCCACGGAGGAAGCCCTATCCTATACTTTTACGCGGTCGAAAAGCATTTATTGATATATTTACTAGAAATATTTGGCTTATAATGTTATAATCATATCACCCTTTTCGAGGATATACATACTTCCATTATTGTAAAAAAAAAACCAAATTCCCAATGATGTAAAAAGATATACCAAAATAAAAATAAAGAGCAAACAAACTTTTGTTTCCCATATACACGACAATATCATGAAATAATTCAACACAATCACGTCAAGGCCATAAAATTTTTCAACTCGTCTATTCCCTGCCTGCCCGCTTGTGCACAAAGCGTGATGTATGTAAATAGCAACAGATAGCGCGGACAGCGGGCGCCAAACGTTCAACACATAAAACTAAGGCTTACGTCGCAATAACAATAAGTTAAGATTATAACACCTTTTATACTGTCCGACATTTTTATATAAGAAAAAAATACATTTTTGCGTATATACACGAAAATCTTTTGACAAGGAACTAGCAAGTAGCATATTAAAGAAACCATAATATGTAAAAATAATATTAACGACAGCATCCGTGGTGCAGTTGGTTAGACGCTGGCTGTGAAACGAGAGGCCAGGGGTTTGATCCTCACACCGACACAAATGTTTGTGGGAACCACAGGTATTTGTTTCAGGCCTGGGTGTTTATGAGACCGTTTTTTAAACTCAAAACACTCTCTTAGTATCTGATACCCACGATACAAGACTTTAGTGTGGGGCTAGGACTATGTATGTGTGACTGATGGGTGTATTTATTTATTACTTATTACTAATTAGTTGCAATTTTATATAGATTTCATAGAAATTATAGTATAGCATAAGCGTTGATAGTTAGTTTTCAATGAAAATAATTGTTACGCTCGCTTCGTAAAATCCAAAAGAAAAGTGTTAATTTCCTACATCATATGTTTTGTGTACACCACCGATTTAAAGCTATAAAAATAAATACTCAGAAAGTAAGACGCATAACATTATCACTTTTTAAACGCAGTATTCTTTGAAACAAAATTCTTATTATTGTTATATACGGTTTTCTATAAGCAATTTATAAATAAATAGATTAATTTCACCATACGATTAATCGTCGCCTAAAAAATCGCGAAGTATAAACGCATCTGCGGTGGGTCGCCTTACCGCGCGAGGGTTGGCGCCTTTTTGTATTTTCTATTATAGCATTATGCCGCATTATTTTCATAAATATGGCGGCTTAAATGCTCGCGCAGTTATCGCCAAATGATTTACAAACTCCTCCGTGTTGGCTGCCTTTGGTTATCATTAACCAATTTCTTGGCTTCTATTTTTATCTTCATATAAATTATTTTAAATTGTTGAGGCAATACTTTTGGTGGGACAATTTATAATTTAAAAAAATACTTATATGAGATTTTCTTTATTGATTGAATATTTTTACACCAAAATACAAATACTAATATAAATAATGGTTTATCCGATGGTAACTGTCACAATTTCATCAAGATAATGTGAAGTGTGAATCGTGGTTTAGTAAATTAAGTATAACCCTTCCTCAGACTAGATATTATAGCGATCTTCGAAGCGACTGAGGTGGATGAGAGAGCTAGGAAACGAGGGGTGAAATTGAAGTGGACTGCTACCGTTGCCCAAATATATTCATTTACTAATCATACACACAAAATATTCATACATGTCAATATTTTATCATCCGCTTTGCTGCGGGACGTGGACAATTATTTGTTACCAACTCCTTCTATTTTTTTTCTGATTAATTTCGATGCGGCTTAAAGACGTGCTAATGTCACTGAAAGACTCGCCGAGCTCCGGAGCTCGGTGTCAATTCATTATGTGCCACTGTTGATCCTGGCGACAGGAGTTGCAGTGGTGGGTGTGTGGGCGGGGAAGTCTCTTTTACTAATACATCTTAGAATAATTAACAAACCAACATTATTAAACTATAAAACACAGAAAAATAATAATGCTAACCACTAACTGCAGTTAAACTTAAAAAACGATTGTTCACTACGTACAAAGTTTTCTCTATCTCTAATTATACTTTATCGGTATGTGTAAAACAAAGGTGCTACGTGACCGGAGCGTATTGCTACGGCGTAACTCTGTAGCCGCTGGCTACAATAACCGCGTCTACGGGCTACGGCAGCCGTTTGAAACTCATTCGTATTGTTATGTTGTGTGTGATAGTAGCGTTTAAATTGATTTTTTATATTTATAAATAAGAGTGCTTGATGTTTGTGTATTTTGAATTTGGGTACGCATTTGAGTTCATCAGCTTCTAGCTGTATTGATTTTTATAATTCAAAATTCAATCACGTTTTTTTCTGTTTCATCCTACCATTATTCCTTCTAATGCCGGGGTGTTCTCTGCCAATATTCATCACTTAACCTCATTATTGATTAATAGTGACCATAATAAATTAATGAATATTTATTTATTTAGTATATGGTTTTGTCTCCCGTTTTGCTACGGAGGAAAGTTGATAAAATATATATACCAACTCCTTAAATTACTTTTCTAATTAGCTTAAATTCGTTGCGGGTTAAAGACGGAACACTCTCGGAGACTCGCTGAGCTCAATACTGTCATTAAAATACGTACCACTGCTCTTGGCTTATATGAGTTGCAATTGCGGTTGTGAGGACGGGCCAATCTCCTGTACGAGTACACACTTTTATTGCAATAAATTGCAAAATCAGCATGTTGTTCGCCTGATGGTAAGCGATACGACCTCTCATGGACAGTAAAAATACTTCGCATACTATTGCGCTCACCATCCTGCGATATAAGATGTTAAATCTCAATATATCTAGTAGTTACTCTATCTTCAATGTTCTTTAAACCGAAACCCAAGCTTTCATTTACACTGCAGTTTAGCGGTAGAGATAGACATTGCGGCGTTACCTACCCAGGCCGCTCACATATGAGATACCTACCAACAATAGCAGATAAGAAATACATTTAAACAGTTCCCCACTTTAAATGACTCTTCCTTGCCCCTTCTTCAAAATACCTACGTCAGTAAGGCATGATTTTATTATTATTATTATTATTTAATACTTTATTGTACACGATTAAAAATACAATAAAAATAATTATACAGAAACAGGCTTAAATATACATTATCAGTAGTACAAGTGGCGGTCTTATCACTAACGGCGGCGATCTCTTGCATCTCTTTCTTCTTCTCTTTCTTTTATTGCGGTGTTACCTACCCAGATCTCTCACATATGAGAGACCTACCACTAAAAAAACTTTAGAAAATTGGACTAATACACCCCGTATCATTACCACCGCGGTCTGGTCAGTGCTGTGTCCAGCGATGCGTGAAGACTCCGCGTATGTAACAGCGTTACTCGACGTTCGCAAAACGCACACATTTTCACCGGGAAATATCGCGCCGATGAATTTGACGGTTCAATTCTGCTGCCCGTGTGGCGTTTGGCGAATATTGGTTTGATCTATTTTTGGTTATAGTGATTTGAAATGCTGGGTCGTTTTGATGTAAATAGCCACTGAAAGGAACGCTAGAATTAACTTTATAAATCAAACATTCTTGACTAAATGATCTATGGTAGGACTTCTCAGACCACTACAATTTCTACGGTACCAATAAGGCGTGTGGTCTGTTGGTAAACGAACCAGACGCGACCAACATGTTCAAGGTTGTCCCGGGTTCGATTCCCAGGGCACACCTTTGACTTATTGGAGTCATGTGTGTATTGATAGTCAATCACCACGCACTAAATCTTTGAAGGAAACATCGGGAGGAAACCTGCATGCCATAGCGATTTATAAGAATTTCTATAGTATGTGAAATCAACCAACCCGCATTAGGCCAGCGTAGTGGACTATATTACCTAACACTCAAAATATTGTAATAATGTAACAATATTTGATCCCAAACCATCAAATTCAAGCTTAATTTACACAGATTTATATTCTCGTTACCAAATTAAATTATACAGTCCATTTAACTAAAATATTGTATACAATGTTTTTATTTTTCCAGTTTATTAATTTAATCATTGCGGGCACCAAACTAGTCCATCCAGTATAAGTTGATCGCCGATACATGCTGGGTGTATCAAGATTGCTACCGAAATCAAAGCCGGGTGGTAGTTTTAGTAACTATAAACAAAATACAAATAAAAAAAACATTATGCCTTTTTGTGGTAAATCCATAGCTTTTGCTAAAATAATAACTTAAAATCTTGCGGATCATAACGAAAAGGGTGTGCACTATTATTTAAGAAAAAAATTACTGGTGGTAGGTCTCTCATATGTATGTGAGAGGCTGCCTGGGTGGGTACCACCGCAATGTCTATTTCTCCCGTCAAACAGCAGTTTAAATGCACTGTTGTGTTTCGGATTGATGGACATTAGTAACTACTGGACATATTGAGACTTAACATTTTATGTCTTAGGTTGGCGTTTGCAGTGGAATGCCAAGCATTGCTTTGTAATTCAAGGTGTTGTTTGGTTTTGCTACTGTTCGTGAGCGGTCGCATCGCTTACCATCAGGCGAACGGCATGCTCGTCTCGCCATTTACTGCATTTAAAAAAATATCGCTTTTTTGCAAAATTTTTATTTGCTTTGTGTCCAAAGTCACTAAAACCACAACCCGACTTCGTTTTCGGTAGCAGTCTTGATATACCCTGTATATGACTATTTAGGCAATTTTAGAGTTTTTCTAATCGGAAGATAAACAAGATAGTCTTATTAACCATTAAGACAAGACAGTAATAAATTAAACATTTCCGAAGTATTTCCAACGACGCAATACAAAGTTCCTATTCTACCATCATTCAAGAAAGTCACCACCGCTCGCCGCTGAGGCCGCGTAGCCAGTGGTAGGTTAATTGCGTTACAGCCTCTCTGTGGTATAGCACGGCCTGGGGCGACGCGCTCGGCCGGCAAAACGGCACATAACGTGATATTGTCATCGCACACATGGAATTGTTTCATGTACAGACGTGTACAGAAGGTATACTAAATAAAATAAATAAGTAACACCCAACAGTCACATACACAGTCCTGACCCCACACTAAGATCGAGTCTTGTGTCGTGGGTATCAGGAACTACGAGATACTTTTTGGTCTCACAAACACCCAGATCCGAAAGAAATATTTGTGGGCCGCATAAACAGATCTCTCGGTGCGGGGATCGAACTCGCGGCCACTCGTTTCACAAGCGGCGTCTAACCGACTGCGCCACGGAGGCTGTCGAATACTACACGCATATACTCGTACAAGCTTTTTCTCTGAGACGTATTTTTATAACAATGAATAGCGAGACAAACATTTTTTTTTTTTTATTGCAATTAATGACGAGACGAGCAAGCCGTTCGCCTGATGGTAAGCGACACGACCGCTCATAAACAGTAGCAACATTCCACTGCGCTCGCCATCCTGAGACATAAGATGTTAAGTCTCAATATGTCCAGTAGTTACTCTGGCTACAATGTCCTTCAATCCGAAACACAACAGTGCATTTACGCAGTGTTGTTTCACGGGAGAAATAGACATTGCGGTGGTACCTACCCAGATGGCCTCTGCATGCCATTCGCCTGATATTAACCCCTCACCCGTCGGAACCGGAACCCGGTTCCTTCCGGTTTCAAGCAATAAGCAACCTAATGTCATTGAAATAGGGTCTATATTAATACGGCTCATCGGATTTCAAGCAAAAAAGCAACCTAACGTCATTGAAATAGGGGCTATTTTTGAATCAAGGTCAGTAGGCGGCGCTTACGACAGGCTAAGGGTTAAACGATATGACCATAACCAACAATTACAAAGCAATGCTTGGTATTCCACTTTCTCGCCATCCTGAGATTTTGGATGTTAATTCTCAATTTGTCCATTAATTACTCTGGCTGCAATGTCCTTCAACAATTCAAGGTGTTTGGTTTTGCCACTGTTCATGAGAGGTGGTATCGCTTACCATCAGGTGAACGGCATGCTCGCTTCGCCATTCATCGCAATAATAAAAAAACGTGAGGATAACGAAAAAGAGAGAGAAAGAGAGTTGTAGAGTCAATCGATTTTTTTAAAAAGAAGTAGTGTCCTTGAGCGAACGGCATGCTCAACTCGCTATTCATAGGAATAAAATATAAAAAATATAAATATTGTTAAGTACTGTGTACGCGAGTGTACCCGGTCCGCAGGTAACCCAATGACGGAGCTCGCACTGTTTCAATTTCACGCTCGCTTGCCAATCAACCGCGCGGCGCGCTACATGTCACATCAAATGTATACGAGCACAACCTAACTATTAGCCACGAACAACATTAGTGTTACTAATACTCTAAAACTGCCTAGATTATTCAAGCTGAGAAGTGAGGTGAGAATCGAAGTTGGTAGAAACCTCACGGTTTATTGTAAGATAATTTACTTAATTCTACATAAATAAGAAAAGAAACGATTATATATAATTAATTGATATAAATTAATATAACGATTAGATATTACTGGTGGTAGGTCTCTCATATGTGAGAGGCCATCTGGGTAGGTACCACCGCAATGTCTATTTCTCCCGTGAAACAACACTGCTTAAATGCGCTGTTGTGTTTCGGATTGAAGGACATTGCAGCCAGAGCAACTACTGGACATATTGAGACTTAACATCTTATGTCTCAGGATGGTCAGCGCAGTGGAATGTTGCTAATATTGTTGTCGTCTCGCCAGTAAAAGCAATAAAAAAAAAACGAAGTCAGTAGGAACCTCATGGTTCAGTGTCGAATGGTCTATTTCTTTCTACATAAATAAATCGCCATATATCTAGGTGATCTGTCTCGATAGCGCGGTTTTACTACGATATGATTGCAAATTTGAGGTCTCGAGTTCAAACCCCGGGTCGGGCAAAAAGATATTGAATTTTCCTAAATATTATCAATCTACAAACTGGAATTTGTGACACAAATGGCTCGCCTGGTATCACGTCATGCGTCGGAAAATACAAGGCGAAATGTGGATGTATCCGGGTTGCAACTCTGCTACTCCTTCTGGGAAAAAGACGTGAGTTTAAGTAGTAAATGTATCTACATTTAGGTGACGATTTGAAAACTGTATCTATAGCAACTATTCTAAACAGCATTCTTAGTGCACTAAGTTAAATAAAAAACTACGAAACGACAAACAGTAGCTTAGATCTCCTTACAGAAACAATTGGTTGTTCGATTCAGAACTAATGAATAAATAATTGTTATTTCAATTATTAAAATCTCTTGTATTTTGCAATCATCTTTACACAAATCTCATATCTTACCTAAGGTCAGAACCACACGTTAGGTGCCGACTGCATTTAAAATGTTTGTATAAAAAAAATCGAAAAAACCAATGAATTTCATCCGAAAAAAACCGAGCAGACTCTAAACACTCCACAGACTTGAAAACTGCAAATCCCAACCACAAATGATGCAATAAATTACAACACAATTTGTAGCTAGGACAAAGCAGCGTGCACAATAGCAAGAGAGTCGATTAGCACGCATTCAGGCGCGATTGTCTGCCCTCCGCCGTACCACTCTCATGCAAATCGCACGCGTGCGGCCATTGTGCACACGGGTTTATATCACCGGCAATTGGATATACTGTGTTATAATAAATAAATACACCCAACAGTCATATACATAGTTCTGACCCCACATTAAGATTAAGTTTGTGAAATGGGTAACAGAAACCACGAGAGCCTTTTTGGTGTCACAAACACCCAGACTCGAAACAAATGCTTGAGGTTCCCACGGACATTTGTTTCATTGCGGGGATCGAACCCGTTGCCTCATATTTCACAGCCAGTGTATAACAAACTGCGCCACGGAGGCTTTCATAATTATAAATCAATAATTTTAAATTTTAATTGCTGCACCTGGGTTATTGTAATATTTAAATCACACAAATACAAATGTCAAATGTAGTGTTTTAGTCGATCTAGCAGTCTGAATGCAATCAAACTGTTAAAACAGCTCCGGGATATTGTTGCATGTCTTGAGTCTGTGCTTTAAGTCAAGCGGATTTCAACGAGTGATACTACCGATTTTATGACTTGTGACGTATGTGTGGCGGACTGAAGTACGTTAATACAGGGTATATCCATACTGCGACTGAAAACAAAGCCGAATGGTAGTTTTAGTGACTATACACATACATAAATTAAAATATTTTCGTGTTTGGGTGGTAAATACTTAGATTTTGCTAAAATAATAAATTGAACCCTTGCGAACCATATCGTCTTTAAAAATAAAAAGTCGTTCTACAATATGTGTATACCGCCCAAATACGACGATAAGAAAAATACACAAAAAAATCGTCGCCTTTTCTTGCAATAATTATAGTTGTTTTGTGTCTGAAATCACTAAAACTACTACCTAGTACATACCTGGGTTAGTTTTAGGTTACATTCTGGATATACCCTGTATTGTAGGCGATAAATTTACAAAAACAGGAGACAAAAAAAGGGAATGAAAGGAAAACTTAACAAAACCTGTAGGATAGGTTTGATTTGATACTCACACGAATTAAACAGCTTAAGTCGTTAATTATTAAAATAATATTATCATTGCAGATTTGGGTGTAGTTCAATCGAAAAGTTGTCAAAAATTCTAAAATCTATTATCAACATAGTTTCCAAAAATACAATACGACATGAATAATACACGGAAATTACAGTCTATTATGTGATAAATTCATATTATTCTCATTAAAAGGCTCAAAATCACTCAACGAGCCATGGATAGCGCTGTGCTCGGTGTTTCCCTACGAGATCGAATCAGAAATGAGGAGACCCGTAGGAGAACGACGATTACCGACATAGCCCATAGGATTGGCAAGTTGAAGTGGCAGTGGGCCGGGCATATAGCTCGTAGAACCGATGGCCGTTGCGGCCGAAAAGTTCTTGAGTAGAGGCCACGTACAGGCAAGCGAAATGTCGGATGCCAGCCTACAAGGTGGACGGACGATCTGGATAAGGTTGCAGGAAGTCGCAGGATGCAGCCTGCCTCCAACAGGTCATTGTGGACATCCTTGGGGGAGGCCTATGTTCAGCAGTGGACTTCCTGTGGCTGATATGATGATAATGATGATGATATGATAAGTGATTTTATAAAACGAGAGACACTTGATTTACAATCACGTGTTTATCACATCTATTATCATGAATAAAGTTTATTAGTCAAGGTGAAATAATAAGGAATAGTACAGTTGAATATTAACTTATCGATGAATTTAATTTAAATTATAAATACATTTAAATATGCATGAGCGCATAATTGGTTAGATGTAGTTAAAGAAACTAACCAATCACACCAAGAAATGAGTAATTATACATCTGTAAGAAAATATTTAAACCAAGATATCTGTGATGCTGAAAATAAGATGGCAAAGTTAGATCCTATTGAAAAAATCTTTTTAAATTGACTTTTAATTTTAATATTTTTTGAATGGAGGTAGCTTTCGTAACAAATGATGAGCAGATGCCTAGCACCTCAGTCCGCCCATAAAAGCTGCTAAGTAATCAAAACGTGCGTCGCGTCGGTATGTTATTTTTTTTTTTAAATTAAACGTTTATTGGCGATAAAATCCCTCAAAATTAGTTTTATTTCAATGTATAAAATTCGCATAAATCGAAGAAACTATTTCAAAAAATCTTGTAAACATTTGTATGGAATGCATGTTTTCTTCACGGACAAGAGATGATTCAGAAAAGTCTAAAATTTACTTTGAAATTCAAACTCTTAGCAGGCCGGCATAATTGTATCTATTGGCATGGGCCTGCCGTCTGATGCCAATGGATACTCAGCCTGGGCGGGATTTGCGCTCACCATCAGGTGCAATGTGACCACTATGCCGGGCCAGAATAATAAAAAAAAAAGTCTTGTGTCGTGGGTATCGAAAATTACGAGATACTTTTGGGTCTCACAAACACCCAGCCCAGATCCGGAAAAAATAACCGTGGATCTCACAAATATTTTCCTCAAAGCGGGAATCAAACCCGCAGCCTCTCGTCTCACGGCTGGCGTCTAACCAACTGCGCCTAGAAGGCTGTAAAATTAACTACTACGCACTTCAGATTATATTTTATAAGGTCGTCAAAATTGGATGAGCTCAAAGATATACAAAAATTCACTCCATATTCTTAAATCGTTTTATGCCATAAAAAACTCTCTAAACTTTGTCTTAACACTCTAATCAGATACTTAT
This sequence comes from Hyles vespertilio, assembly GCA_009982885.2. Lineage (NCBI taxonomy): Eukaryota > Metazoa > Arthropoda > Insecta > Lepidoptera > Sphingidae > Hyles > Hyles vespertilio. The sequence continues at coordinate 23,286,428 of CM042807.1, forward strand.
AGGTCATTTTTATTATTTTTAACTGGGAATATGATGCTGCGTTCACACTGCACAACAATTATTAATTTCTGAATTTATGAGTGGCTATAGTGTTTTTGCTTAGAACTATGTGACAAGTAGTTAGTTTAAAAATCCTTTTTTTTTTCATTATTTAACATTAAACTATATTATGCAGAAATATTTCAATAAACAAAGACAATAATTTGAGATTTATTTTTTAAATTTCAATTTTATTTTTAAAAAGTAGTCAGTTTTTTACACACACTCTGACAGTCCAGGTGCTGTTGGTTCACACTGTTCGTTAGACGCGAGCTGAGAAACGAAGGATTGCATAATCGATCCCCACACACAAATATTTTTGTAATCCACAATAGGATACTAGTTTCCGTTTCAAGTGTTTATGAGACTGATAAGTCTGTCGTTATTTTGATACCCACGACAGAAGACTTATATCCCAACCTAGGGTAAGAATTATATTGTACAGGACAGTTGGGCGTATTTAGTTATAAAATGATAAAGATAGTTTATATTTTTCAAAAAAAAAGACGGCAACAATACAAAAAGCCCTTAATCATACCTAAATCAAAATTCAATATACAAAATAACTTAAAAACGAAGAGCGAGGCACATTTGGCATGCAATTGTCGAATACAATATCTCATTATTTATTACAATTAAATATAATATCAATACCACTAATTAAATATAATATAATACCACTCTCAATCGTACTGTCGATTGTAGAGGAGGCCCGTGCCCTGCAGTGGGACGTATATGGGCTGATACAGAACAGAAATATAATATCATGTATTATACCAAATAGGTATTATACCAAATAAGGTTATATTTTTTTGAAATCGGATATTTGACCAAACAATATAATGGTGCATCATCATCATCACTAAAATTAAAACCTTCTATTGTAATTGATGGACGCTATGGTGATAAATGTATGAATATGTATTACTGTAAAAATATTATTATCTAAAGAATTTTTTGTATATTGTTTTTATAATAAAATATAATAAAATAATATATCTGCGTAAGTTAATCTTTACGTATGGTAAAGACTGCCAAAAAACTGTTTATAAAAAAATCACAGTCTGTATCAAATTTAATTTAGTACGAGAAGCACCAAAAGACTACCCGATTTATTCATAGATAGTAATTTATTATTGAGGTATTAAAATAGAGCAGACATCGGGAACAAAATCTCTGCGTATTGTACGTGCACACGGGTACACAGTGAAGCGCGAGCGAAGATAATGTTACTTCGTAGGCGTGACAGAGTCAGAAATAGAAGGAGCGGTACGGTACCCTTCATTTTGTTACAAACATTTTGTTCGCAGTGTCCGCTCTAGTATATTATCTCAATTTAATTTATACACCTATTTTAGTTTTAGATTATTTTGTCGCCTTCACTCAAACTGAATTCAAAAGTCTTTTGATAGGAACAAAATATTCGATTGCTAAAAATATACTTAACAGACAAATCGAAACACTTTACACGTTTATGTTTTGTAAGGTTTATCAGAAAAATTTTTATAAATTTAGTTTGAATTTAGAACATCAATATTAGGATTTAAAATCCACATATTATTCACTATTAAACGACATTTGACATATATTCCTAAATATACTATTTTTTTTATAATCCTTACCAAAACATAATCTTGCAAGGTGTTTAGATTTTTATAATGAGACTAATATTAATTGTAAACTGCCTGTGATTAAGGCCGTAAGTGTGTCAGCAATATTTTTCCCGATATCTATTAATTTATTATTTATTTAATCCTTTTTTGCACTATACAGAAATACTATGACGATATTACATAATAAAAATAATAGTACAAGTGGCGTTTATAATATAAACTTTATCACCTTGGACATAAGAGCTAAACATTTATACACTCGGTTTCAATACTTATGAACTTAGTTTTAAAACTCGTGGCTTATAAAAGCCTTATAAATAAATAAGTTTTAAAACAATTTTTTATTTAAATATATTTTATTTCAACTTATAATAATCTAAACAAATCATTTACAAAAATGTTTAATTGCTAAATAAAACGAATAATAGTTAATCCTTCTAAAATTTGGAATTATCAATATTTTCAAAAAGGTAAATTTTTAAATTTTTTTACTCGTAATAAAACTACGTCAGTGTGCACACGTCCTAACAGCAACAATTATTTCACCTAAATCACCGTCCGCTCGCCACACATCGCAAATTGGATTGCCATTCGATTACTTACGAACGCGTTCTTTTCTCACCAAGATTGTGGCTCAAAAAGAAATTTAATCTCGCTAATAAACATGCAAACAGACGCAACGGCTACCTGTTGCGAGCGCGTTAGACAGACCCCGCGGCAGCCAATCAGCGGCCAGCGTCCGCCCACGACGCGCTTCCATTGGCCAGCCCCGCTGGAGAGGGGAGACATGGGGGGAAATAGGCCAGAGGTCTCGCTAAACATGACACTGGCAAGAAAAGCGCCGCATTGAGCTTTCGGTGAGCTTTTCACGGACGCGCGCGGCTTTACACTAATCTTGTGTTACGTGATGATCACAAACAGAAAATAAAAAAATTGAAAATAGTATTTTTATTACTCGCCATAAATATGAACTGTAAAAAGTGGTTGATAAAAAAATAAAGTTTGTATTTAGAACTGTCAAAGCTTAAAAAAAGAATTAAATATGTCGCTCGGGAAACAGCCTAATGAGCATATTAAGAGGCCGATGAACGCGTTCATGGTGTGGTCCCGAGGGCAAAGGAGGAAGATGGCACAGGACAACCCTAAAATGCACAACTCGGAAATCTCAAAGAGGCTTGGCGCAGAGTGGAAACTGCTAACTGAGATGGAGAAAAGACCGTTCATTGATGAAGCTAAGAGATTGAGGTAAGTGTTGAAAAAAAGTTACCGAATAACCTAATAAGAAGAAATGCCAGGCGGTTTTTTAACTGTCAAAAAAAGCAATATTAATTTAAAATTAAATATACTAGCAAAATCCCAAATTTTTTATTACCAGATTAAAAAAACGTATATATTTTGGCAGTCGATCAAACACTTTGATTAAATGTTGCTGTAATGAACTTGCTACCTATAAAATTAGTTTAAACTTTTTTAGTATTTATTAGCATAATCTTTTAAATTGTAGTTTTGTTCAAACTATTGCGGCAGGAAAAAATATATAGTTAAAAATAACCCGTATGTAAAAGCAAATAATTTATTTCTTTTTCCAGTATTATTGGTAGAGACAAAACTAAAATAAATCAGATTTGTATGTTGTTATACCGTTAAGTTTAATTTTCCCGCGGATTTTAAGTAATTGTCGTCTCATAATTTCTTTAAATCCTAATTACGTACTTGTTTATTTTTAATGTTCTATAATTAACTGATTAATAAATCATAGTAAACTATTACCGAATCCTATTAAAAAAACGTATTGAAATGTTATTTCCATTATCAAATTATTTTCATAACGGAAATATATTTGAATCACAAACTGGTGAGATTATTAGAATCTTCAAAAAGTTATTTTATAAAATGATCATGAAAGTCGTGAGTAATCATTTAGTAACTTATTAAAAATCAATAATTTTATGTATTTTTTTATTTACTGAGTGTATTGTTTTTAAGCACGGAATTAGTCGTGGTTTTTATATAAAATTTAAATAACTTGTAAATTAAATTATGGTTGATGAACTAGTATCAGATAGCATTTTAGGAACCACATTACTTCTCAGTTTACGTACCTACATACATAAACACACACCTTTTCCCTAGAAGGGGTAGGCAGAGGTGCAAGCCACATTTCGCCTTGTATTTTCCGTCCTACAATGTGATATATTGGGCACAAATTACTGACTTCGGACTGATAATGAATAGAAATATCCAATATTTCCTTTCTTTTCGATTTGCAAACGTATTTGGAATTAGGCAAGAAAAAAGGACAAAACCGCATGAAAACATAATGTATCGTACAATTTATACATAATGCTGCTGGCCAAGTCGATCTATTTATTTAAAACGTAAACGATTTTTAAAATTGATATGATAATAACTTACGTAATAACTTTGTACAGAAGGTCCCTTAAGCATGGACTAAATAAATTAACCGACTTGATATTACATGGATCTCACAACTTTATGTGGTAGAAAAACTGAGCTAATTTATGGAATATAAATATTTACTGTTTTATATTAAATAGTTATACAAGTTATTTGCGACGCCTGCTTGTCTTACGATGGTGCGAGCCATGTCGCCTATCCCGCGGGTTATCAGTCAACTTATAGTTATTTATTGCTGTTGGTTATAAATATTCTGTATTCATTATATAGTATTCTGTTGGTTATAAATGCTTAAAAGGAATCTAACCCGCTACTCGATGTCTTTACAATGTATGAAAGCCACTTATTAGCAATTGCCTAAATTTTAGCAAAATTTTATTTCTCAATAAGTTGTTTACTTAAAAATCATCAGCCTATTCGCGTCCACTGCTGGACATAGGCCTCTCCTATGGTACGCCACTGGGCTGGCTCAATCTTTTACTTAAAAATATAACATGTATATTTTTACTAAAATATTTTTTTCCTTTTTATTGCGTCATTTTCAAGTTTAATTTTAGTCTCTATTTATGATCTCATCTGTTGTTTGTTTTGTATTAAGAAGTAATTGATTCGTGTTATTTGTGTTGTATATTTTTACTAATGTTGATAATGCTAATAAATAAATATACTTTATTAATGGGCTTAAAAAACTATTGGATGGCTGGATTTAAAAACCATCTTCAATGGCGCATTTTTTATCTTTGGCATAAGGGCGTCGAATAACAAACAATATTATCAACGCAATTTGTTCTCTATCGTTTAATAAATAAAAAAACACGCAACTACTCATAACAACCTTTTGTGACATTACCCAGTACTCGTAAATATTTATATACTAAATAAATAAATTCTATTTTAAAGCTAGTTACTTATATACTATGTACCTACTTGATTCGCTCGCGGCTTTGCGTGCATTCATGTAGATTATTTAAATAATTTAGGTCTGTAAGCAAAGGAAGTATTAATATCTGTGGAAGTGAACGGCAAAAAAGATTTTTTAATGTTACATACTATAGAAATTCTTATAATTCGCTATGGTATGCAAGTTTCCTCACGATGTTTTCCTTCACCTTTTTAGTGCGTGGTGATTGACTATCAATACACACATGACACCGAAAAGTCAGATTCATTGTGATATGATGTTAGATTGAGTAGTCAGGCATACAATCATAATAAACAAACTCACATTTTTTATACTGTTCGATTTTATATTCGCTTAAACTTTTTCCCATATTGTGTTAGTAGAGTTAGTTTTTATCCTATAGGGATGGGCAGAGATCATGGACCGCTTTGCTCTATCCTGACATATCACTTTCGCGTGCTCCACTTTCATCATCATCATCATCATATCAGCCACAGGAAGTCCACTGCTGAACATAGGCCTCCCCCAATGATCTCCACAATGACAATGATGATTGCAAATATATAACTTGTTTTAAGCGCAATTAACTCAATAATATGAATGACGTGTGATATAGTGCGTCAAATGTTGTTGGCGCAATCGGCGTGACATAAGATGCGCGTGAGAACCGCCGGGTAACGAACCCGCTACCGGGTCGGTTTATTTTAATTCGTATGTTTTGGCATATGACTCCGTCGCTGTGGCTTGGATCGGCGGAATTTGGAATGGCTATGTATAATTTCTTTGATTTTTATCGACTGCTTTGGTAACGTAATTGTTCTTTACGAGTACAATGACGAGGTCTTTGTTTTCAATCCCGGATTGGACATAGTGATATTGGACTTTGCTATTTATCATATTATCATCATCATCATCATCATATCAGCCACAGGAAGTCCACTGCTGAACATAAGGGGAGGCTTAGGCAAGGATCTCCACAATGACCTGTTGGAAGCGGCCTGCATCCAGCGACTTCCTGCGACCTTAGTCAGATCGTCCGTCCACCTTGTAGGCGGGCGTCCAACATTTCGCTTGCCTGTACGTGGCCTCGACTCGAGAACCTTTCGGCCCCAACGGCCATCGGTTCTACGAGCTATGTGCCCGGCCCACTGCCACTTCAACTTGCCAATCCTATGGGCTATGTCGGTAACCTTGGTTCTCCTACGGATCTCCTCATTTCTGATTCGATCTCGTAGGGAAACACCGAGCATAGCCCGCTCTATGGCTCGTTGAGTGACTTTGAGCCTTTTAATGAGGCCCACAGTGAGAGGCCACGTCTCGGTGCCGTATGTCATCACTGGTAACACACAACTATCGAAGACTTTCGATTTTAGGCACTGAGGTATTTTGGACGAGAAGACGTCGCGAAGTTTCCCGAACGCTGCCTAACCGAGTTGGATTCGCCGATTGACCTCTCTCTCGAAGTTGGACCTGCCTAAACGGACCACTTGTCCTAAATAGACATATTCGTCTACAACTACGAGAGTCGAGCCCCCAACTCCAATGGGGGTGGGCACAACATGGATATTCGACATGATCTTCGTTTTATCCATGTTCATTTTAAGACCCACCTGTTGGGAAACTCGATTGAGGTCTTCGAGCATAGTGCTAAGGTCTTCCAGCGATTCTGCCAAGACTACAATATCGTCGGCAAATCGAAGGTGAGTAATATACTCGCCGTTGATGTTGATGCCGAATCCTTTCCACTGCAAGAGCTTGAAGGCATTTTCCAGCGCGGCAGTGAACAGTTTCGGAGATATGACATCTCCCTGTCTCACGCCTCTCTGTAGTGGAATAGCCTTCGTACTCTGGCACCGCTGGAGAGACTGTAGCACAGCCCAAGTCTCGATCGAATCAAAGGCTTTCTCATAGTCCACAAACGCTAAACAAAGCGGCAAGTTATACTCCTCGGTTTTTTGTATAACCTGCCGTAGCGTATGAATATGGTCTATGGTACTAAAGCCTTTTCGGAAACCGGCTTGTTCGGGAGGCTGGAAGTCATCAAACCTGCCTTCGAGACGATTTGTGATGACCCTTGAAAACAACTTATAGACATGGCTCAGGAGCGAGATGGGCCTGTAGTTCTTCAGCAAAGTGTTTTTTTTTTGTCTTCACCTTTTTTGAAGAACAGTACCACCAAGCTCCTGCTCCATGCCTCCGGCGTTGAGCCCTCGAGGAGAACGGAATTGAAGAGCCTCTGAAGGACTTTCAGTACCGGCGTTCCGCCCGCTTTCAGAAGCTCTGAAGTGATTCCGTCCTCACCCGGCGCCTTGTTGTTTTTAAGTTGCTTCAGGGCCATCTCAATCTCAAACAGGCTGATGTCCGGGATATCATCGCTAAAGTGTCGGATTAACTCGGCTCTCGGGTCTTCGGTCGAGCTAACAGTAGGTTTGGCAACCGAGGTGTAAAGCTGTCCGTAGAACCTCTCGATCTCCCTTAATACCTCTGACCTCGTCGATACCACGCGGCCGTCTTCCGTCTTCAGCCTAGACAACTGGCTTTGCCCAATAGACAAGTCTCTTGCAAACACTTTGGAGCCTCCGTTCCGCTCAATTGTATCCTTGATGCTCACAGTATTGTGAGCACAGACATCGTGTCGCAAGGGCTTTCAGTCATCCACACAGTCATCCGTCTATTGAGCTGCCGATATGCTTCGGCGTCAACGGAAGACTGCAGCGTCAAAGATCGACGTTCGGCCATGAGGTCAAGAGTGTGGATCAAGAGTTTTTGTGGTCTATCTCTACGGCGAGGTCTAAAATACTTATATCCCACCGTATGGACAGCGTTTACCAAACCGCTGTTTAACTCGTCCACTGCAAGGTTTTCTTTTAGACAATCAAAGCGATTTGTCAACTCGAGTTGAAAGCTCTCGGGGTTTTGGATATGGGCGCGAGTAGGTCGTAGCGTAGACTCCATCAAGCGGCGCCTTTCTAATTGGACGTTGATATTCAATGTGCCCCTAACTATTCGGTGATCACTACCGGTTTTCACCCCGTTGATCACAGAGACATCACTGAACATCCGTCTATTCGTCGTCAAGATGAAATCTATCTCATTTCTCGTAGAACCATCAGGACTCAACCAGGTCCATTTCCTGTGAGGCGGCTTCTGGAAAAAAGAGTTCATCGCGAAGAGTCCCTCTTTTTCCAGAAAGTCGGCCAGCCTCTGACCCCTGAGGTTCCGTTGCCCATGTCCAAATTGCCCCACTTTCAACTCTGCATCGCTTCTCTTGCCCAACTTTGCGTTGAAGTCCCCCATAATAACATTGAAGTAGGTTTTGGAAGTATGTATGGCCCGACTAATGTCCTTATACATCTCCTCTACTTCTTCATCTGGGTGTGTCGAGGTCGGCGCGTATACCTGTATGACCTTCAACGAATATCTTTTGGATATTCTGAGTATAAGGTATACTACCCTGCTCGACACACTTTCGATGGATACGATGTTGTTGATGAGAGACCTGTGGACGAGAAATCCGACACCTCCTCGGGACTGTTGGTCGTCCCCCCGGTAGAAGAGCAGGTTACCAGACTTCAGGGTTATCGTATCCTCCCCGATTCTTTGGACTTCCGATAACCCCAGAATATCCCAGTGTAACCCGCTCAATTCTTCTTCCAGTTCGACAATCTTCTCGTCTGTCCTCAAAGTGCGTATGTTGTGTGTTACCAGGGCCAGTCGTCGTCGGGGGTGGTAGCCGGGGCCAACCCGGGGATTCTTAGCACCCCCTGCCCCACCGTAACCATGGCTGCTACCATCGCCAGGAATAGTGGGGCTGCCGAGGACTGGGGGCCTGGTCAATTTTTGTGTCGCCATTGAGGGGTATTTGCCAATACTCGCCACGCTTGGCAGGCGGGTTGGCGAGCGCAGGAGGGGACTCGCGCTGACGACGCTGCTGCCCATCATCAGCGGGGGAAAGGAAATAGGGTTTGTGAGTAGAGGATATAATGGGAAAGGAGAGTATGGCCTGTAGGAGTGGATACTGCAGTCATGGAAGGGAATGTTTGTAGTGACTGCAGTAGCTCGGGGGGCCGAGGTCGCGTACTCGTAGCACCTATTCTAGGACAAGCCATGACCACTAGATAGGAGCACCCCTGACCTTTCATCAACCTCTATAAATTTTCGTCGATTCAAGCTTCGATTAAAGATTCAGGGTACTTTTGACCTGACTCTTGTTGACGATATCACCAATTTGGATGGTGAAGATTCGATGAGGTCGAACGCTACCGAGTCTTTCACAATTATAGTTATAAGGGACAAATAGATCTAATAAGTACAAAAAAAAAATCAAGCCATATGAAATCCATGTTTTATCAAGTTATCATTACAAATGGCAAAAACACAACGCAGAGACATAGAGTCGTTGTGGAAGTTTGAATATAGAAGATAGAGTACCCAAACAGTATAGAGATGGTAGAGGCTTATGAGTGACAAGAATTTGAATCATCGCCAATTTGAGAGTGTGACCAAGTGAATAATTCTCATTGATGTTAAAAAAGCCGTTCCCGTCAAGGTATTGCGTGGCTCTACCATTTATATTATTTATTAAATCTACGGTCACAATTTCGTCTACTTAACAGAACTTTAATATGCACTAATGTAGCAAATGTGGGAATCTTGAACTATGAAAAACAGAGATATTCCTTACACCACTTAAATAAGCGCTAAAAAAGATTTTTGTGAAATCATCTCCTTTGGGAACTTTCTCGAGTTTGAAATTTGGGACATACGAATTTCATTTTCTATTTTGTTGATGTGGAACCCCATGAGCCATGATTACTCCAATTATAATCCTCTTTCATATCAAACAACACAAAAAACTAAAACATTCAAAAAAATACCCCCCACAAGAAACGTCGCCAGCCGCGAAGAATAAACAATCTCACGAAACAAAAAAAACTATTTAATGCCAGTTCATTATCTGTTTTAATTTTTTTATCTGTGCACAAACATTGGAGCACACCTGTGCGGCACCGTGAGCTAATAAGGGACTTATAGAGGTCGTATTTGAGGTGTTAATTGTTGAAATTAAGTTTATCGCGTTTAGCTGTAGCGTATTTGGACTGTGAGATGGAGGATTTGATTTCTCTCGGTTGATGCTTTGTTTAAATTGCATATAATTTAAGATCAGGTGCTTTAGTCGCTTTGTTATGTCAATAAAAATATATTTCCAAATACAATAAAACATATATTGATAAGGAATAAACATCTTAGAGATGACCAATTGTCAGTTGATAAGAAAGTTAGTTTTACTGTAATACATGCGTTATATCGAAACCTATTGATATGATTCCATATCGAATCTCACCGATATTGCAAAATTAAAAATATTTTTGTTATTTATATTGGGCATTGTTTATAACAAATGGTCTCATGGGTCTCAGTTCTTAAATATAAATACTAGACCAATAAAAATAAAACATTAAACACAATACGTAATGTATTAAACTTTAGTTTTCCAAGTTTGTTCAGTTTTATGACGTTTTAATATTTTTTTACATCACAATCCTGTTTAGTTGCCACAGATACGTTGATACCTTTTCAGTATGTTAGACAAAAAGTAGTATTTGCTGAGTTAAATAGTTTTGTCGCGAGAGCGACGCAACGTAGATGCACAGTGGTGGGTTATTACGTAGGCAAATAACAAAGCCGCCGGATGTTTGACGCCTTATCAACTAATTAAAATTATTTCTTTCACCTGTTATATTTATGATTCGTGTTATTTCTCCATTTCAAGATTTTTTCAAATACTGAAAGCGTTTCAATAATAAATATACAGATATTTTTAAAAGCATGACGTCAACAACATTTCTATCAATAGTTTTAATTGTTGTGGCTTGCACTACAATCTCCAAAAAACACGAAAATATTAGCTCTAGCATTGGCTCATTGTTATTATCGGAGTCCTAAGAATTTATTTAATTTCCGACACATACCAAGCTATTTTAATGGTGAGTAATTGAGTCGTAGAAAGAACATCGGCGAAAATGGACCATGAACGGGACCAGTTATGAATGGTACATCAAAAATTTTCATAATTTATTAGAGTCAAAATGCATATTTCAATTTATTTTAAAAAACCCGGATAAAAAAGAAAAACTTAAAGTGTTTTTAATAATATTGAACGGATATGAGTACGTTCCATCAGTCATACTTTGTTTTAAAATAAGGTTTTAACTACAACGTTGAAGGTAGTACTAAATTAAAAAAAGTGTAGGTATTTTCTATGACACATGACTTTTCTTTGCGCTGTCATTTTGCTTTCTTTTGATTTCCGATTTACGACTACTGTTAATTCTCTGTTTATATTTGTGACTTGGCTTTAATCACGGACTCCGATATACCCTTGTATTTCTGACCACTTTGTAAGATTGACCATTGTATAACGATAACGCTTTATGATTTCGTTTAAAGTGTGAAGTATTACCATATTTCCAACATGAACTCGGAACAACAGTGCGCTCCTCAACAATTTGTGCATTGTGTTCAATGCAATACCCGTCTTATTATACTCATTTCTGTAATCAGTGAGTGGGTCTATCAACTAATCGAAGTTTTTTTTAGCCATGAATCTGCAAGGTATCCTATTTACCATTTAGTCAATATGGTTTAGTATCCTGGAGTTCCCACAGGAAATGTGTGTGTGTTTTGATGAAAAACAATGATGCCAAACTTCCAAATCAAGGAGAGACGGAATAACTAAGTATTGTTGTAATTGTGTAGTAGGACGTCGTACAGTACTGTTGCTATGCCCACGTCATGACTTTGATGTTGCAGCCCCTGCAGAGTTCTTAGATTCTATTGTAAAAAGAGAAGATGAGTAATAATACATTTAAAAAATATTTTCTGTGTTTTATTTTATTTTGCGTTTTATTTTTGTTACCACTGCTTATTATATTCCTATACATACATATAGGGGGATTTTTCAAGTGTGTGTGGATGGCCAATTACAAAACTATGAAGAATAGCGAAAAATACTCAAAACAGTCTAATAAATTCTGATAAAATTCTGCGAAATAATGACAGCAAAATACTACATTTTCTCTCATTACCTTAAGGTAACACAGGTATGGTGTACACCATTTTCAACGGTTAATTAGTTTTATGACAAGGGAAATTATAGAGCATAGTAATTACTAAGCCATCATTATGATTTAGTACACTTTTCTTCCTAGGTACCTGATAACCATAAGACCACCCTACATTAGGTATATTTGACAATGACAATGACATTATAATGTGCTATTTTTATGAATAATTCTAAAATCTCCGGCTTTGCAGAAATCTTTTTGTAACTGGACATCACTCCTCATGCACTATACAACACAATAAACTATATCCCAGCTGTGTACAATATATTTCTTTGTCAGGTCCCAAAATGTGTGGACGTGACCGATGTTCAGTACAGTCACAGCTTACGTGACTGTTTATAAGTGGTGGTACTCACTTACGATGACCCCTTTACTCATCGTAGGCATATGTATTTAAACAAACGGATCAATCAACAGGTGACACAAATAACGTTTGACTAAATTCTTAAGATATTGGCAAAATTTGCAGCAACAATTAAAATTTTAAAAAATTAACGCTTTATTCAAATAAAGCGTTAATTTTTAACCGTTTAATTTTTTTTTGTTTAAGAACAGCCAAACGAAACAACTCGTTATACTTGAGTATTTAGAGCGGTTGTATCGCTCATGTTAGGCGAAGGGCAAGCCGGTCTTGTCAAACATTGCAATAAAAAAAATGACAACAGCTTGACAACAATGCGTTCATGACAACAGATCGTAGACGTACTTTACTACGTAAGTAAGAAGTTTTGAATTTTCCCTATAATTGCACTTATTAGTAACTTACCAAAACTTTCGTATGGCCAATAAACGTGCCAACACACCTATATATCAAAAAACAACTACAAAAACACCGGATAAAGATAAAAATACAAAGATTGCACAACAAATAAACACATTCATCTCGGAATAGATAAAGCCATAAAAACGTTATCACCCGACGGGGATCGCGTTCGCAAATTATCGCGGGTAACAAATCATCCCAATTCATACGCTAAGCCATATAGAGGGGATGCGTAATAACTAGTGATTGTAACTGAAATGCGTAATAGATTCTTAGAATTTCGCGAGTGCGAAAGCGAATAGTATAATAGTGATAGAATAACAGTGATTGGTTATTTATTTTATCCCTTATTGCACAAAATAGAAAATAAATACATTGAAGAAACAACATAATAATAATAGTACAAGAGGCGGCGTTATGACTCTAGGTAATTTCTTCCAGAACAAGGTTATTGAAAGTTTGTTAAGATTATGTTCTATGTTTCTTTGTAGTTGAGTGTAAGGTCAGCTTATTTTATGGGTTGTTGTGTTTTTTTTTCTGGCAATGGAGAGGTGTTTTACCTCTGGAGTGACCAGCGTATACAAGACTCAGATGTCTCTGCCAAGTTAATCGCATTTTAAAATTAACGTAAATATATTGAAAACAATAGAATCGATCACAATCTAGATATCATCGCAGTTGTTTTGTGTTGGTATAAAAAGCCGGCCGTGGAAGGTTAGGCCACAGCCGGCTTTTTCCAAAATATAATGTACTGAAAAATGAGATATAAATAATGATTATATGACCTAACCACTCTCAATCGTACTATCGATTATAGAGGAGGCCCGTGCCCTGCAGTGGGACGTATATGGGCTGATACATTTTCAGATACAGATTATGATTAATTAAATAATCGTGCCTATTTACCATTTGTAAACCGTTTTCTCATCACAATCTTTAAAAACTGCAATGACTAATACACAACATGATGAAATATAAAACTCAATGACTTATTATTTTCTGTACACACAAACAAGACACCGCACCTCTATTGTTACATAGCAAATTGTTGTTTTATCGATATTTTTCACTGAATACTTGAAAAAGTGCTTCACTTAGTTTGCTGTTATGGTGTTTGGAGAATTATTGTTTGGAGAATTACAAAGTAATATATGATGAGTTTCATGTAGCATGTTTGCAGTGAACCGCCAAGTATTGCTTTGTGTTACTTGGTTTTGCTACTATTTACGAGCGGTCGTCCAGCCATTAATTGCAATAAAAAAGCTACTCATATTTTGTAATAATGTGGGATCAGCCCCACAATTTTTGTGAATATTGCAGAATTATATATCTAAAGAAATAATAAGCGAAATTATTTGATCGCGCACCCACTTCATAGTATTTCTAAAGAAAACTGTTCACGGAAGTGTGTCGCATTTAGGGTTCATTCTGTATATCCGGATATAACCATGCCAGCAGAATTATTTCGACCGGCAAAAGATAAGGATCCATTGGCCATGGTGTTTACCAATTATACCCCCAATTCTCCACCTTAATATCTATACATATAAATAAAATTGAAGTGTGTTTTTAAAGTGAAAATAAAAAAAAACCTACTACATATCGTTATATACACGATACCTGTGCCGAAAATGATCTTTAAAAAATTTTTGTCTGTCTGTCTGTTTGTTCCGGCTAATCTCTGAAATGGCTGGACCGATTTTGACGGGACTTTTTTTGTCAGGTAGCTGATATAATAAGAAGTAACTTAGGCTACATTTATTTTAGAAAAATTCTTATATTTTAGAAAATTATACTTACTTGATCTATATTATTACTTGATCTAATCTCTGCATCACCCAAAGGTAGACTGGTAGATAATGCCTCTGGCATTAAGTCCACCTTGTATACAATGTATATGAAGTATAATAATAATAATAATAATTATTTTTTTTGTTAAATTCCACGTGGACGAAATCGCGGGCACAGCTAGTTATAAATAATTGGTGAAACAACTTAAAACACATTAGACTCGATCTTAGTATGGACTAAACAGCGTGTTGTGACAAATAGGTGTATTCGTTTGTAATGTTGAGAAATGTACATTGTAAATACCCAAAAAATAATCTGGTTATTATATTCTATTTTTACATTTTCATTAATTCATTTACACTAATAATACAACAAAGGAATTCATACGTGTATCACTTTATATCCAGTGCTGAGAAAATGGGAATTCTAAACATTCAACATACATATACTAGTTTTTATTAAACGGGTGAACCGACCCAACCTGTAGTGTAAGCTGGATTTAGCCTAAACACTTCCAGGTAATTAGGCAAGTTTATTGATAAGATTGTCTGCGGGAATAGGAACACGTTCAGTGTTCACCCCTGGTTAGGCGTAGAATAATCTGACTACACCGCCGCGTTCGCTGAGACCGCTGGACTCTCATTCACAAAGGTTTCATTGACTAGTCATGTACAGCCGTAGTTGAGTAGACTCATTTACGATATACAGAGCGTAGCAACAATTTTCAAAACGAAGCCGGATGGTAGTTTTAGCGACTATACACAATGCAACTAAACATTTCGCAAAAAATGGAACAAATTTATTATATTTTTTTTCCTATCTCATATGGTTGATCAATACATCGTTTTTTTTTTCTAATATAAAAGTGTACACTCTTTAATTTTTAAATGCGCTAAGGTATGTAACAGCTTACTTTATTATTTAGCTTAAACCATACATTTACACCCGGACACGATGATATTTAAAAAATCACAAAAAAAATGTCACGTTACTGAGCGAAAATAGTTGCATTGTGTTTGTAGTTATTAAAACTACCAACCGGCTTCGTGTTCGGTAGCAGTTCTTTATACCCTGTATATACATTGCGGCTCTGCAGTTGGATCTTGATATACAACTCTCATTAATAATTCATTTTTTACTGGTGTAGGTAGATAGATCTCTTATATGTGAGGGGCCGTCTGGGTAGGTACCACCGCAATATCAATTTCTTCCGTTAAACCCATGGACGTAGTATCAAATGGACTCGACATTCGAGTTCCACCGTAAGGGACAGACATAAAGTAAAAAAAAAGCATTTTTATTTTTTATGCAAATATAATCCTATTTTTCAATGTATTCTATGAAATACTAATTGCAGATGTTAGTAATAATGAACGTCTACATTTATTTTTACCAATATACTTAATAAAATGCACTTACCAGTGAGAGGTTATATTTTCATATTATCGTTTAGATCGGCTATCACAGCCAATAATAAAGCAGCATGTACCATACCTATTGTCTTATAATCAGTTTCAACACTCTTTTACATACATTTCTGACCGCAAATATTCGTAAAATACTCAGTAATTCAAGTTTATAACAAACCGCACGTCTTATTTGTTTGGGTACACGCAGTGTTGCCGTACAAAATTATGTGAAACTATGACAAGGACCGCAAATTATGTTTTGTCACTTTCATTTTTTAAGGTTTATGCATAAGTCTAAGTGAGATGGACTATATATGTCAAATGCATGTCAAGTCTATTGATACTACGTCTATGGTTAAACCGCAATGTAAATACTCTGTTATGTTCCGGTTTGAGAAGTTGTAGCCAGAATAACTACTCAAAATATTGAGACTTAACATCTTATTGCTTGGAAAAGTGCAGTGAAATATCAAGATTTGCTTGGAATTCATTCTGTTGATTGGTCTTGCGTGTTGGTACTTCTATGAGCGGTGATGTTGTTTACTATCAGGCGGACGGTAATTTCGTCTCACCACAAGCAATTAAAAAATACTTAATCTTTCCCAAAATAACTTCAAAGTACTAAACAAAACTAAATTTAAAGATTTTTGTTAAACTTTTAATATACTTTGAACATCGAACGTTCTAAGTTTCAAACCTCGTTTGGGATCGTAGAGTAACCCCCTGAATCCGAAATGCGACACACTTGCATTAGTTATTATAACCAATCTTCTGCCACCAACGGGCTAAATACTTATACACAATACCTAGGAAAACCTAATACCTACTACCAATTCCTGACCTTTAACATTTTTAGTTCAGGAAAATACAGAGATTATTGACCTTGAAAATATCTCAAATCACGTCTACCAATATAACCAAAAGTCCAAAAAATCAATACACAGCTCAATCACGAGGTGTCCGTTGGCGCGAACTTGATAAACAGTCAGCCCTAGAGAGCAGACAATTATCTGTTATTCATAGAGTATAATGTCTTGCATTGTGCGGCCGGGGGCGCGTTATCGGGGGTCGGCAGGGCTATAAAAATAAGCTTATGCTCCAGTTCTAACTCAGTGGAAAAGACGGGAAGGTACAGAGTTGATTGTGCCAACTCTTTGTTTTTGTTAATAATATAAAATAATCTTTGTTTATTGCACAAAACAGTCAAATTAAACGTATAAATATAAATATAACACTTAATAATATTTGGTATATCTGTGTTGAGCATTACAAAAATTATCAGAAGTCCCCAAACTAGGCCATGCCTGTATCTTAGGGCACCTAAATAAGGGAGTTGTCTAAGCGCCGTAAGTCCTTAAAATCAGGATTTTGTTTGTTGTGTTATTGACGTGTTTACGGTTTCATTGTAGTATGCAATACCATGATACAATATTTTTATTATATTTGTTTAATTTTCCTAATTTAAAATAATGTATGAGTTTTTTCTAAACATATCTACACTATCAGTTTGACCCGGTTCCTCCCAGGTGCAGATATTCTATTGAATATATTCATGAGGGATAATGTAGGATCCTAATGGTGAAATAATTTTTCCAGTACTTTTAGAGCTTATTCAATGCAAACAAACTATCAAATTTTCCTCTTTAAACAAAACTAAAAACAGATAAAAAAGGAGAAAACTGTCAGAAGCTACAAATGAGTGATAAATATAACGAAGAATTCTTAGAAATAAAACTATCTTTTTATGAATTTTATACGTACATATGATATGGCTTAATTTTTAACTTCTCAACGTTCTAATTACGTTACAGCTTCATTTCACTGTGTAATATTCACGTAAATCTAAGAAACCATTACAAAAAGCAATTTATTAACGTTTCCCTCTAATTTCCTCAAAGTTTTAATAGTTGGGACTAACAACTCCATAGGATTCCACGCAGCAAGAATTAATTTGCAAGGGTTGGATTTATTAGCGTTGCCGACTGCACGCTCCACTACACGGCGCGTTTTATTATATTTCATATCGTATTACCTTACTGTTCACTAATCACTATCTACTGCCGATCTGCCTCAAAGGGTAGCGTGTGAAAAAAATCAGTTTTTATTAGCTTTGGTTTTTTTGGTGCCTAGTATTTATTCTACAACTCAAAAGTGTTGTTAAGATAATTCAAATAAATGAAGACGGAAATACAAAACCGATAGGAAACATGTATAATACCTACGCGTATGGTCTAAGCCCGCTTTATTGAACTTTCATACTAGTAGGTCTCTCATATGTGAGAAGCCGGCTGGATTGCTACCGCCGCAATGTCTATTTCTGCCGCCGAAAAGCAGAAGAAATTACCCTGTCTTAGCTAGTTTGAAGGACATTATAGCCAGACTAACTAATCGACATATTGAGACTTAACTTGAAATAAATAAAATAAAATTAACATATTGTCTGAGGATAACGAGCACAGTGGAATGCCAAGCATTACTTTCTAATTAATGGCGTTGTTTGGTGTAGCTGCTGTATATGATGCTCGTTCTAGGGGATAATATCTAGATTTCTCTACGATGACTTTTTCGAGATAGCTCATTAAATTATTGACAAAAATAGACTATGAACACAGAAAACAAAACATAAATATTATTTTTATATAATGTAGAATGGGAAAAGATTACGATACAACGATTACGGCCATTCTCTATATCCTATCTATCTTTAACAAGAGGTTAAAATAACTATCATTACTATATCAGTACAATTATACGCTTCGTTAAACAAAGTTAGACATACTGGGTATATCAAGACTGCTACCGAAAACGAAGCCGGGTGGTAGTTTTACGCTTCGTTAAACAAAGATAGACATATATATTTATCTTGTCTAGCTATTTATAAATATATGCACCATATCTATACCTCTCTATCTTTGTTAACTGAAACATAAAATGCATCTAAATATCTAATGAAATGTCTTGTTAAAGATAGATAGATTATTGAGAATGGCTGTAAAACAAAACGCTGGCTACCTAATATAAATATTTTCTTAAATTGAAATTAAAATCTCAAGCTGTATTTTATGTTTTAAATTCTACAAAATATTCTCAAATAATATTTTACCTTATAAAACAACAAAAAACGTACATACATCCCACAGCAATAGAATCACCTTATTTTTTTACAAGTATTTATCCTACCGACCGTTGCGTTATCGGTCACCACAATGAACGAAAAGGCGCTCCAATATTGACATTTATACATTTTTTATCACTAGTTTGATGCGTCCTATTATCGAGTACCGATTATGCATTGGCCGGTCAAAATTGTGTAACTCTGTACATATTGTTTGGTTTATCAACACATTGGATTTTCTGCAGGAGTTATTAAATTCAGTACTCCCTTGTAACTAATATCTGTATCTGTATTAGCCCATAAACGTCCCACAGCAGAGCACGGGCCTACTCTACAATAGAGAATACGATTGAGAGTGGAGGTATAACTAATATTGTCTTGGCAATATTTAAATAAAAGGATAATTTAAGGACTTTTTGGCGGGAAGTCAAACAAGGCGGGAAAATTTAATTTTACTTGTGAATTTTATTTTAATTTTCTTGCTTATTAGCGTGTAAATTTAAAATAACATATATTTATAAATCACTCCATTCAACATGGGTCCTCCCAGTGATGGTGAGGACTCCGGAGATAGTAAGAAGAGGAAACTTACAAGTGATGGTGCTAAGAGCGGCAATATGTACAAATATAACACATTTATGAAATCTAATTATAAAACATTATATTTAGAAAATAACAACAATGAATATATTGTATATATCGAGTCAACCGAGAGTGAAAAAATTGGTAATAAGAACCCTATAGCATTAACAAAATTGTTCAGTGATAACGTTAAAAATATTATAGGAGTACACAGAATTAATGCATTTAAAATTGGCATTTCATTCAAGACAGCTGCTGCTGCCAATAATTTCCTTAAAATGGAAGATTTCCTGAATAAAAATAAAATGAAAGCATTCATTCCATTCTACTTGACAGAAAAAATAGGTGTAATAAGATTTGTACCAAAGGACTTGTCTAACGAAGATATTTATAAAAACATTACTTGTGATACAGAAGTTATATCAATAAGGAGGATGATGAAGAAATTGAATGGTGTATTAACACCCCTAGAAACAGTCATTGTCACATTTGCCTCAACTTCATTACCCCGATATGCATATCTCAACTTGTTCCGTTATCAGATAAACACTTACATCCCACCATTACTACAATGTTTTAAATGCCTCAAATTTAATCACTCTGCGAAGAATTGTCGAGGAGTACAAAGATGCTCTTCATGCTCTGGACATCACTCATACAAGGAATGTGATGTAGAGGAAGTCGTCTGCATAAATTGTAACGGAAACCACTTAGCGGTGTCTAGAGACTGCCCTATCAAAAAGAAGAAGATGGAAGAAAAGAAAAATAAGTTCATGCAAAACACATATGCCACTGTGGTGAGTACATCACCCACGTTGAATCTGAAATCCTTTCTAACATTACCCATTAAAAAAAATAAGAATAATTCGACTGAATTCAATGCGCAAGATATAGTTAATAATGATATAATCATTAGAGCGATTGTAAAATCTCTTGTAAGTCTAGGCAATAACTCGGATGATTCTCCATTAACAACAAAGAAAATTAAAGAAATATTATTATCAAATTTAACTTAATGGACAATATTCTGCAAATATTGCAATATAATATACAGAGTTTACAGAGCAAAAAAGCCTTGTTACAAAATTTATTCATAGAAAAGTCATATTTGTTTACTCAATGAAACATGGATAACATCCCGTACAAGAATTCCAAATTTTCCAACTTACAATTTTATTTACAAAGTTTCAAATAATCCTTGTAATGGAGTAGGCATTTTAATTAAACATGGTTTACAATATAAAATAATTGATAAATTGTATCATGAGTCTATACAAAATATTTGTATCTCAGTAAAGACCGACACTACTTCCATATATTTTCTTTGCATACCGGGTATCTCAAGACTGCTACCGAAAACGAAGCCGGGTGGTAGTTTTAGTGGCTACAAACTCAATGCAATTAAAAATTTCGCATAGAAACGCGACAAATATTTTTTATGATTTTTTAAATATCGTCATTTTTGGGTGGTAAATCTATAGTTTTTGCTAAAATAATAATTTAAACTCTTTTATACCTTGGAGTATTTATAAATAAAAGGGTATACACTACTATTTTAGAGTTCTAATTGACTCTTCTAGGATAATTGTCCATGAAAAAGCTATTCATAACAACACAGATTTTTTAGAATTTAAAAACATCAATAATAATTATTATTTCTTATATACAGATGGATCTAAGAGTGTTAACTATTGTACAGCAGCATTTTATGATCCTCAATTAAAATTTACAAAATGTATTAAAATGAATTGCAACTGCAACATATTTACAGCAGAAATATATGCAATTTACTCTGCATTGGAATATGTAAACGCAGAAATAAATACTAATGTAAATAATATTTTAATAGTTTCAGATTCGAAAAGTGCATTGTGTTCAATTAAAAGAATTGATATTTCGTTTAAGACAAACTACTTGCTTTTCAAAATTAGACATTTATTATTGCAATTAGGAGACGAAAAACAATTAAATGTTGAATAATTTAATTTTATGGGTTCCCTCACACAGTGGCATACGTGGCAATGAGATAGCGGATCGCACAACTCATGATAACCCTCACGAGGATCACACAGAGCTTATTCAAGTACCTTTTACCGATTTTTATAGTTATTTTAAAACTTACAACAAACAGATATGGAATGAATATTGGGACATAACCGTGCAGACGAAAGGTAAATGGTACAGGCAAATCCAAAAAGAAATGCCAACAAAACCGTGGTACGTTAAATATGAATTTATTGACAGGAAATTCATTACTTGCTTATCACGGATGAGATTGGGACATTGTTTAACCCCAGCTCACCTCCATAGACTTAAAATATTAAATAACAGCAATTGTACATATTATTATTGTTATCATAATAATGCTGATTTAAATCACATTCTACTTCAATGTCCTGCTTTTGGTATTGCCCGTTTAATATTAGTAAATGACTTAAATGACAGCTCAGCACAGACATGCAACAAACAAACAAATGTAAATAATGATATAAGTTTACCCCGCCAATTCCAGGATTTATTATCAAATATAAGTATGTATAAAGCACTTTATAAATATACTAGAGTCTACACGAACTGGTTTAAAATAAAGCTCGATTAAAATCTGGTAAAAATTGTGTGGGGTTTTTATACTTTAATAGCGGCCCGGCCCGGCTTCGCCTGGGTGCAAATATAGATTCCAGTCCATATTTTATTTCAAATCAACATGACAGCCGTTGTCTAACTTCCCGATACGTCCCGTTCTTTCTCTTCATTATCCATCCCGTCTTATACCGTGCATTTACATTTCGTCCTATCAAATCTGTCAGCTAACCCAGTCATCTCCCGTACGTCCCACTCTATAATATCCCGTTTCTCCATAGCCAAATAGTGTTCCTTATAATTTTTTGACATTAAACACTTTTAAAGCGATTTTGATTATCCATGCAATATTCCATCCCTTATGGGGGTGAACCCCCACTATGCTGTTTTTTCCATAAATATTACGCCATTACTTTTGTTCGTAATAAAGAAATGAAATATTAATTTTCATACAAATAACTTCAGTGGTTTCGATTTTCTTCGACATAACATTTCAGAATGTATAATATTTCTATCAGTGAATTTTAGCGAAGGAAAAGACACTGTAAAAATTCGTGATAAAAGTAAACATAATAACACATAACACACACACAAACACAAACGTACACTATTAGCACTTTCTCACACTGACACCCACAATTAATGTAATTACAATAATTATATTTAACTGGATTCTCAAGACACAGGCAACGCCTAATTTGAAAACCCCTGCAATATTCTCCATATGTAAAATTGTTATTTTAATAAAGATTTTTCATTTTCAAGTGATATTCTATCTGAAAAGAAGTAAATCTTCTTACGTGTGAATAGTATTTATTTAATTGTCCTATATTTATTTAACTTCATAATACATTCTCGTTTGGTTACACAAAATTAATTTCTGAACGCATGCATTAATATTTGACAACCAATTTAAATGTCAATCCCTTTTCATTAATGTCATTAATTTACATCTTTAAAATCTAAAATACGCCATTAATCGAATATTGTGGATATATGTTGTCGATTCGAAACCTTTATTTAAATACGTTCTTTAATTTGAGAGAAGAGTTTACCTTATCGACGGGATGAACATTAAATGTTTGACAGTTACGAACCCATGAACATTTTGTATGAGAAAATGTTAATAAGCTAATATAAACTCGGGAAACCGAGAACGTGATAAAAAGTATCCTATGTCCTTCTCCTGGTTCTAAGCTACCTCCCCACCAATTTTCAGCCAAGTCAGTTCAGCCGTTCTTGAGTTATAAGTAGTGTAACTAACACGACTTTCTTTTATATAAAATTAATTGAAAAAACATTTTCCAGTAGACCAAACTGTAAATCTAAACCATTCTCGAATCTCCACGAACACACACAAAAAATTTCATCAAAATTGGTCCAGTCGTTTAGGAGGAGTTCAGTCACATACACACGCACACAAGAAATATATATATTAAGATTAATAATACTGTGAAGAAAATTTAAATATTTGATGTACATACTATATTTAAAATAGGCATTAAGTTCATTGTATATAAAAATGTATGCGTCTGAAGGACCTGTATCCATGGACAAGAATAAATTTAAAAAAAAAGGATAATTTAAATATTTTTATTTTATTTATTTCTGGTGTAACTGAAACATAAAATGGATCGAAATATCTAATGAAATCTCTTATTAAAGATAGATAGTATATCGAGAATGTCCGTGAGTGCTCGCTATAGTATCTCAGAGATACAGAAGCTATAATGGTATTTATGGTATGTACATTACAACCAGTTGGAGTATCAAATTATTTTAAGACCCGTTTCTCTCCGTTTCGCCATTATGTGTGTATTTATTCTAGCTTACAAGGTCTACTGTGTAAAGTGTGTTCACGAAATAATATTGAACTCATATACCATATATCTATACAGGCTTCTATTTGGATTTTTTTTGGTCACGTAGTAACAAAATCATTAGCCAAGGGAGTATAATTCTATTAAACTAGGAGATAATCCGGTAGTGTCTCATATGTAAGTGGCCGCCTAGGTACCACCGCAACGTCTATTTCTTCCGCCAAACAGCATTGTAAATACACTCTTGTGTTTCTGTTTAAAGGACATTGTTTCCAGATTAACTATTGGACATATAAAATCTTATATCTAAGTATGAAGAGCGCAATGGGATATCAAAATAACATAACAAAAGCCTAAATATTAGCTATCATAGGTATTATTAACTTCAATAAACATCTAGTTAAAAAGTTTTACATGCAAATCTTCGATTTCATAACCTGCTTATCAGGAGATAAACTTTGAAAAATATTTCCTATGATAGTCCACGATATTATGTAAAATATTTTGAGGTACATATTTAAAATATAAATTCTAAAATTCAAAACATGAACTCAATTCGATTAACCTTTATCCTCAACTCCGCCTATTCAGTAACTAAAAAACTAGCATTATTTTTGACGTGACAACAGTCTTAAATTAGGTTGCGGCTGGGAGTCACTTATGAAAAAGTGTAACGCCCGGTAACGTAACGGTGCGCGCGCAGCACTAGAGAATTATTTTTCAGTTTCACCCACTTTTTCCAAAATTGTCCCATAGCCCCCCCCCCTGCCTTCCCCCACCCTTATTCCGAAATAGTGCCTATTAGCCTCCCCACGAAACCTACCCCCCCCCCTCCCCTACCCCCACCCCGAAAATTTACCTCACCCCCCAATCCTATCTCGGCCAACATAGGTCGTAGACCCACCGAGTTTGGTATCCTCGGAACCGTCTTGGTGAGGGCTACAAATTGACCCCGCCAGAAATCCCAAATTACGCAAAAAATTACCCCCCCAAAAAAAAATATTTTACCTCCAAAAAATTAATTTAAGTTAGCCTCCCCACGAAACCTTCCTCCCCCCCCCCCCTCCCTTACCCCCACCCCGAAAATTTACCTCACCCCCCCCCAATCCTATCTCGGCCAATATAGATCGTAGACCCACCGAGTTTGGTATCTTTGGAACCGGCTCGGTGAGCTCTACAGATTGGCCCCAACCAAATCCCCAAATTCCTCCCTCTCTCCCCTAAAATATTTGTCCAGGCATAACTCCGTCATTTCTTAAAGTAAACCCCCCGTGTTTGGAGTCAGAGGAATCGTCTTGACGAGCTCGACAATCGAGAGCAGGCAAAATACGATTTTTCTTATTGACGTGACAACGTCTTAAATTAGGTTGCGGCTGGGAGTCACTTATGAAAAAGTGTAACGCCCGGTAACGTAACGGTGCGCGCGCAGCACTAGAGAATTAGGCGCATTGAATCGGCGCATGCTTGTGTCTCTGTCTTTGTCTTTCTCGAACGTTCTTGGCGTTGGAAAAACAAGAAAGCGTCACAATACAAGTTCACACGTGTGGTTAAAGTATCGTCAGCTGTGTCTGTAGTGAAAATATGGAGTGCTTAGATTCGTCATTACATGTACAATGTTTTAGTAAACAAAATATATTTCTATAGTTAAAATTTGTGCAATTCTTATTTTCATTCAATTCCTTGTTCCTATTGTGCAATTTAATTATATTCATATCAATAAATATTCTACCGAGAAAAAGACGTTGTCACGTAAAATCTTCGCCCGTAAAACCGACTTTACAGGCAACCATTTTTTTTTTTTTAGAATTCCATACAAATTTTCCTCCATTCATAAAATTATAACCTTGCTTCCGTTGATATATTCCTGTAAAATACACAGCGGAGCCACATATTGACACAACACATAAAGCGATTCGTTCATATCGATATAATATCTCTGTGTTGACATTATTTCGATTAAGTGCAAAGAAAAACATGCCCAAAAAGTGACCGATAAAAAAACCTAAGATATGTGTGTCCGTGTATTTTTTTTTCTCTCGTACTAGACTGATATTGTGTTATTTTCCTTCGCGTTATCGTTTTTATTTGACGATCAAACAAAGTAATGAATTGATAGTGTTGCGGTCAACGAACTTTAGTTTTTGGACTTCTTGTGCGGCATACGTGGAGAATTGGTTGTTAATATTATAATGGTAATATGTACAAAGAAATAAGAATATATTGAAAGTTTATCTACACATTCATTAAATAATTTAAATAAATTTGAAAAAATCTGGATGGATTCCTTTAATATTTAACGATATGTCTTGGCACTACATAATATTCCATAGCCTATTAAGCGAGGAAAAAAAGTAGTCCAAAGCACAATCACAAACAAAAAAAGCATTAAATTAAAATTGCTGTACCAAACCGTGCGCGCACGTACATCACTGATGTGATTAGTGAGCCGTCAAATCGCTTTATCTACGCGCGTTGTGAACTATAATAAAGGCCTAAATCACACACAATACAATCGCATACAAAACTGGTATACTGCTGAACTATCATCCGCCGTGGACCACTCCAGTAATTACAATCGACTCGCTGACATTCGTCCGATTCTATCACAAAGCTCGCATAATCGGACGCGCTGTGTCCAACTGCAACGCGATACAGGAACGGCGTATATACTAAACCGTGTATTCAAATTTCAACTTTACAACAATTGTGTACAGTGCAGAATGCGTCGCTATTGAAAAGCGCATAGTGATGGGCGAATGCGTGGCCGGCTTCCGACCGACACAATGCAATAATCTGGCTATTGTTGAATCGACATTGTTGTTTTAAGGGAGTCGCGACGTTGGGTACAATTGCACGCTTTATTGCATAAATAATAATGTTATATCGCCCAGTAGCGTTTCATTGTGGCATTTTGTTGCTAAACTTATTGTATTGTGCGTTGATTGTTGTTATAACTTTCGATTTTAAATGCATTGCGTGCTGGCCCGTTTGTTTTGCCGGTGGTGTTCAAATTTTAATAGATGTTTTTTTGATACTAATATACACTTATAAGAACAATTTGTATTGCAAATCAATTCAGGTTTATTGAACACTTGCTGCACTTGTCTTTCCACCATTTCGTAAATATTGAACAAGCTTTTAAATTGGCCAGCATAATTGCGTCGAATGACGAATCATTAGAGATATTTTCTACTGCCAATCTTTAAACTGTACTATACCTGTACGAATTCTGTAACCTACTTATCCTCTCCAGGGCTCTACACATGAAAGAACACCCAGACTACAAGTACAGACCGCGGCGAAAACCGAAGCCCCTCGTCAAGAAGGAGCCGAAATTCGGCTTCGGCATCAACGGGCTGATGGCTCCAGTGCCGAGGCTGGTAACTCCTTCGGTTCCTCACCCAGTGCCGCAGCTGCCAGTACCACATCATCTACTGCAGGACAAGCCGGATTTGAGCCGCGCACTGTTCCCTCCGCTGCCGTATCCGTTCTATCCGTTTGCGAAATTGCCATCTGATGATGGAAAATTGGCGGCTGAGCTGGCTCATTTACAGGTAATTATTCTTCAACTTTATAATACAATACACAACACTTTATTGAAAACCACGTAATAAAGTAAAAGACCTTATAAGTAAGTGAACAATTGGCGGTCTTATACCTATGGCGATCTCTTTCAGAAAACCCTTATTCAAATTCTTCTGTCTTTACTGGGACTAGTTACATATTCTCACAATTGCTGCGTAATAATTTTACTTTAAATTTTTATGTCCGGCTGTCCGCTTAACGCTAGCGGTCTATACTTCAAATTATAAAACGTAATTACTTAGTATCCATACATCTCTTAAGGGCTACTAAATCCACATAAAATCCCTTTAACTATCCATAAATCACCTTTTGTTCCACTTGCGAATCATAAAGTTCTTACTATTTATCCTTAGAGTATATATATAGAGGGAGCGCTAGTACTTCAAAAACGTAGATAAAAATGGTGGTGCCGGGCCACCTTTTTCTGCCCTCCTATTGGCTAATATTGGAACAGGTTGGGCAACATACATAAATTATTTGAAAAAAAAATTAAAAATAAGTAGTTTATGTCTATTTAATTACACTCAAACTCGTTTTAAAAGGATAATAGTTAAATATAATTTCAGCTATCAAAGGAATTTATAGCAATTTATTGCTAAATAATTAATTCAATTTTTACTAATATGGGAGCGCTACCAACATTACGAACAAGAAAATATCTACGTTTTTCAAAACGCGAATATATGACAGCGCTCCCTCTATATATAAATACTCTAAATATTTTTCATACAAAGACTTTAAAAAGTTGCAAAAAAAAAAATGGTTGCCTGTAAAGTCGGTTTTACGGGCGAAGATTTTACGTGACAACGTCTTTTTCTCGGTAGAATATTTATTGATATGAATATAATTAAATTGCACAAAAGGAACAAGGAATTGAATGAAAATAAGAATTGCACAAATTTTAACTATAGAAATATATTTTGTTTACTAAAACATTGTACATGTAATGACGAATCTAAGCACTCCATATTTTCACTACAGACACAGCTGACGATACTTTAACCACACGTGTGAACTTGTATTGTGACGCTTTCTTGTTTTTCCAACGCCAAGAACGTTCGAGAAAGACAAAGACAGAGACACAAGCATGCGCCGATTCAATGCGCCTAATTCTCTAGTGCTGCGCGCGCACCGTTACGTTACCGGGCGTTACACTTTTCATAAGTGACTCCCAGCCGCAACCTAATTTAAGACGTTGTCACGTCAATAAGAAAAATCGTATTTTGCCTGCTCTCGATTGTCGAGCTCGTCAAGACGATTCCTCTGACTCCAAACACGGGGGGTTTACTTTAAGAAATGACGGAGTTATGCCTGGACAAATATTTTAGGGGAGAGAGGGAGGAATTTGGGGATTTGGTTGGGGCCAATCTGTAGAGCTCACCGAGCCGGTTCCAAAGATACCAAACTCGGTGGGTCTACGATCTATATTGGCCGAGATAGGATTGGGGGGGGGTGAGGTAAATTTTCGGGGTGGGGGTAAGGGAGGGGGGGGGAGGAAGGTTTCGTGGGGAGGCTAACTTAAATTAATTTTTTGGAGGTAAAATATTTTTTTTTGGGGGGGGTAATTTTTTTCGTAATTTGGGATTTCTGGCGGGGTCAATTTGTAGCCCTCACCAAGACGGTTCCGAGGATACCAAACTCGGTGGGTCTACGACCTATGTTGGCTGAGATAGGATTGGGGGGGTGAGGTAAATTTTCGGGGTGGGGGTAGGGGAGGGGGGGGGGTAGGTTTCGTGGGGAGGCTAATAGGCACTATTTCGGAATAAGGGTGGGGGAAGGCAGGGGGGGGGGCTATGGGACAATTTTGGAAAAAGTGGGTGAAACTGAAAAATAATTCTCTAGTGCTGCGCGCGCACCGTTACGTTACCGGGCGTTACACTTTTTCATAAGTGACTCCCAGCCGCAACCTAATTTAAGACGTTGTCACGTCAATAAGTCTTACTGACCATTTATACCTACCACAGGCACTCTACGGCGGCGCTCTCTATAGCAGCGCCCTGTACAGCAGCGCGCTGTCCCCCTGCGGTTGTCCCCCTAGAAGGACGCCCTCCCCGCCCCCGGACCTCAAGCGTCCCGTCGCCTACGTCCTCATGAAGAGCGATGAGGAACCGCCCCAACACGTTATATGAAGGCCGGTCGCGCTCCCGGCGAGGGCCTGGCCTTCGCACTGGGAGCGACCGTCCACGTCCATCCCGGAGAGAGACTGCAGCTCTCCCGACAGCGTGTAGACGTGGGTATTTCTGTTCTGTTTTTGGAAAGACTGATTTGCTTTGGTAATTTAGGAAGTATACTTTTGCGATCGAATGAAGATGGGAATTTTATGCGAATTACTGATGTAAAAATTAATAATGAAGAAATAGTACGTGAAGGTGAGATATGAATGCATTATGAAGAAATTTAAATTAAATATGGTCAAGAAAAGGCAGAGGCTAAGGCAACTTACGAAATTGACGCATATACAAAAGCCATAAAGGACAGAATATCTAATACTAACTAGAACTAAAGCTATCAAGTATCAAGATTGTGATACAATGGAGACTACGAGTTACACAGAAAGGAATGAACAACGTGCAATGTGAAATTATTGTTATCATTATTGTTAGACCGCCATCTGGTGTTGTAAATCAAATAGATAACAT
This sequence comes from Hyles vespertilio, assembly GCA_009982885.2. NCBI lineage: Eukaryota > Metazoa > Arthropoda > Insecta > Lepidoptera > Sphingidae > Hyles > Hyles vespertilio. The sequence goes on from CM042807.1 coordinate 23,316,810, forward strand.
ATCATAACTACTTATACTAAGGCTAGCTAGGGAATTGTCAATTTTGTAAAAACTAGATATTACCAGCCCTGAACGTCTAGGACGTCATCGGAGATTTTCGTCCCAAGTATAATGTAATGTTTTAGCTGTTACTTAGGACATAAATTTTGTATATAAAGTAGAATATAACATTTTGGGGCAGATATTTTTGTTTTATATCTAATTTGGATACAACAAAGTATTATCTATAATTTACTTTATATTCTATGACATAATACTGGAATAAGTGTTCTGAAATAAGACGAAACAGTGCTATATAATGTTGTAAACCGTCCTGTGTTTGCATCCCTCCGATTTCTTTGCCAGTCTGTAAAATCTTCATAGATCGGAAGAATTCATCCTTAGTATTAGGAATATCTTACAATTTAATCTACATACTATAAATTTCATTATCGATACGAAAAGATTTCAGGACTTTACCTACTACCGGTCCATTACGGTTTAATGTCCTATTTCTCACTTTTTCTCTCTCTTTTTTTCTCTCTCTCTCTCTCTGGTCCCTCATGTTTGAGGATTGCGGTCATCATTTTACACCAGTCGGTAGTCAGCGTCTGAGACTTGAAAATTCTGAAAGGGGCTTTATTATTTTGATGCTAGGTTGTGCCAATTCCTCTCACATATTAGCGAGAAGTCTGACATGAATGATTATAACCAGCAATGGGCATAAAGGCATCCTTAACGATAAAGGCCAATTTAGTATCAGAATTTTTAAGCCACCCTCAAAAATTTGGACGTGACTTAACGTGGTGTTTGTAAATAATAATTGAATACAGTAGAACTCTCATATATAAGCAAAATACATATCTAATTTGTAAATAGTTGTAAATATATGTAAGAGTAGGTATTTAAAGTTTTTGATATTTTTAGTTTGTATGTTTTGTTGTCTTCCGTTTTTCACGTGTTCGTATGTGAAATATTATTTACGCATTCAAACATAATTAATACTTGCATCACGTTATTTACTTCCGTCCCATACAATATGATTTTTTTTAAATCAAATAGCAGAAACTCAACCTTTGATGCAACTTGGTTAATATCCTCTGTCATTTATATGTACTCAATGAAAATTATTAATCTATTTTCAAAGCCTGGATTCTATTCCTTTTTGTTTTTGTGACATTCAATCGTACACCTATGCTTACGAATACCGTAAAATATATGAGTTTATGCTTGGATATTGCGCACGCTACTTAATCTTTCCGCTGTCAGTTTCACATTTGCAATATCTTCATTGTTGATTTTTAATTACTTAATATTTTGTTAATCTGTAAATACTTATATGTTACTTTAATTATTTTTGTTAAAACTGGTTATACGCGAGAGAGCAGAATATGACATATCCATCTATATCTGTAGTATGAGAACTAACAAACTAAATACTGTAACTAATGCGAAATATGATATATTCAGGTAAATCCGAATGTGGGGAATTCTGATTATTATCAGAATTCCATATTAGTTTTTACTAAATTCTCTTAAATAGAACTACTGCTGAAAAAAATATGTTGATTTCGATTGATAAGCCTCTAGCATGAATCTCTATCGTATGAGTTGGTTGTCTATTTTTGATACAAAACATGTATGGCATGTTGAGCACATTCGACGAAATTGTCATAAGCCAAATAAAAAAAAATTGCTACATACTCTTAACTATAAGTTAAAATTATAAGTTTATTTCTATTTGTGACGACAACGATCCGATTTCATTATGATTAAGATTTACGCTAGAGGCAAGTGATATTATGCGTGGAGCGTGAACTGAAAAAAGTCTGAAATTAAAAACTATGTGAAAAGTTCAATTTCATAATACAGCTAATTTTACTACGATAATTTATCCATAATGAAGACTCTTTCGTCTCTTCAGAGATTGATTTCGTGTGTCATTACGATTGTTCATTTTCTACGTCCTAAAAAATGCTCCATGTCCAATTTATGACCATAAAATGTATGTAAAACACATTTTTTCGGTATTTCCGACATCTGTACTTTTTTGTTCATTTGTAATATTTCTATGTGTTTTATCTTTTTTATTTTGCAGTTAAGAATAAATAATTAATATTTTTTAATACTTCAGAATCTGGATATGCGACTCCCAAACATACATATGTATTGTAATTATTTTTTTAATGTTCCTATAACGTTATATTTTTTTTATTAAGTGACAGCAAGATTGTTACGTACTCTGAATGTAGTTTTTTTCTACACTTACTCGAATAAGATAATGTGTTGTGTAAAATATGATATTGTTAAGCTCACTGTTGATGTTTGTTTTTTAGCGTTTAATTTTTTATCGTTTAAGTTTTGTACGTTTCAGTTGATAAAATAAATAATTATTAAAAGTATTATTGTTTTTATTTGACGCCTCTATATTAAGAAAGCGGCCTTACTAATAGGCTGAAGTACGAGTTATACCAATGCGGTTTCAATTCGCTCTTGTATTTAATAGGGATTATATTTTATGGTACTTTCGTCAAGGCTAAACAAATGTTTTGAACTGAAAATTCACAGAACAACAATTTTTAACAATTTTTAAGGTTTTTAACTCCGATGATACACTCAAAGAGCAATTGTCTTTTATGAACACAAATTACATTTAATTACCAAGCTATATGTTACTTTTTTTCTAAAATATAACTTCATAACTTTTAATACCAAAAATAGATTGGAAACTTGCAATCTTTACGAGTGGAAATATAATGAAAATCGACATGTGTTCCTACCACTTGTCGTCCACTCGACGAGTCACCCGAGCGCACAGTTCTTTAAAAACAGGGGGCTGTAGCGAAATTAATCCGTAGCGCACTCGATTATCACCGAATAAACACTCAGCGCGAACAATGGTTGGGGACGCACATGGCGGAATTATTTTGTTAGATATTTTTTTATGAAACAGACTATAGATGCAGAACTACACGCATAAACCCCCGTATACAGGGCGACAAGACTGCTACCGAAAACGAAGCCGGGTGGTAGTTTAAATGACTATAAACACAATGCAACTAAAAATTTCCCAAAGAAACGCGACAATTTTTTGTTTTTTTTTTTTTAATTATCGTTTTGTTTGGGTAGTAAATCCATAGTTTTTGATAAAGTAATAATGTAAACCCTGGTGTACCATAGCGACTTTAAAAATAAAAGGGTGTACAATATTATTATAGAAAAAACAATGTACTTACGACCCAAATACGACGATAGGAACAAAAATAACAAAAAACGTCGCTTTTTTTGCAAATATTTAATTCTTTGTATCTGAAGTCTATTACCGTAAGGAACTAAAATGTTGCATAGTGTAATCATTTGTCAGAATATTTTAATCCATGGCATATAGGTGATGTGGACTACGCCAAAGCGTTTGACTCCATCTCACACAAAAGCATATGGGAAGCTCTAAAATGTCAAAAACTCCCATATACGTACATCAATATAATAAAAGACATCTACAATAAAAGCACAAGTCAAGTGAAACTAGATAGATTGGGCCCAGAATTTAATATCCGTAAAGGTGTGAAACAAGGAGATCCACTATCACCCCGGATTTTCATAGCTGTTCTCCAAAATATAATGAAAAATCTAGACTGGGATAGAAAAGGCATACTTATCGATGGCAAGTACCTCAGCAACCTAAGATTCGCGGATGATATAGTTATTTTTAGTAATACATCAAAGCAATTAGAACTAATGCTTACTGAACTAAGCGCAGCTAGTGAAAACGTCGGACTACTACTAAATACCTCAAAAACAAAGGTCTCTACCAATGGCAAAAAAAATCCTATCAAAATTAGCCAAACACCTGTAGAGTATGTAGAGAGCTATATCTATCTAGGTAAACAAATATCATTCAAAAGCTCAAGACATTTAGACGAAATAGACAGGCGAATTAATATGACATGGAAAAAATATTGGAGCTTTAAAGAAATTCTAAAATCCAAGCTTTCAATAAACTTATAGAAAAATGTTATGGATTCGAGCCTACTACCCTGCCTATCATACGGCGCTCAAACTTGGATCTTTAATAATACGACCATGTCAAAAATACGCTCGTGTCAGCGGGGTATGGAGAGAAGCATCCTTGGTATAAAGATTTCAGAAAAACAAAACAGCACAAAGATTCGACAAAAAACACAAATATTGGATGCATTGCAGCACACACAACGCCTGAAATGGAAATGGGCCGGGCATATTGCCCGATATTCTAAAGACAGGTGGCCTAACCGCGTAACGAAATGGACAGGTCCTGGAGGAAAAAGAAAACAAGGCAGACCGAGAGCTCGCTGGAACGACGATGTTGTAAAGATAGCTGGAAAAAACTGGATGGGAATCGCGCAAGACAGAAATAAATGGAGGCAACTGGAGGAGGCCTATACCCGAAAGGGGCCACGACAGTAAATAAATTAAATATTAAGTAACTATAGTTATAGGTAAATCAAGTAAATATTAAGGAACCATAGTTAGTCTTAGATTTTATTTCTTCATTTTCTTATTTTATTTTATATTTAGTTAATAAAAACTATAATATGCTTGTAATATGTTACTGTCATGGAAATAAAAAGGCTTATTATTATTATTATTATTATATAGGTGATATGAAGCGATAATGGCATACGATTTTCACCGCGCGAAACTCATCGTGTAATTAATAATTGGGTTATGGTAATACACCTCTCATTTAAGAAGTTACGTGTACGTTTGGAGGCATATGTTCAGCAGTGTACTTCCTGTAGTTGAAAGGCACGAACGCACGTTGTTCTTAGTTAATTATCCTATTCTTTAATTGGGAAAAAAATGCCGTACTTGAGACATAAAATTCGTATCTGAAAGTTCTCAACATTTTAAGGGTGTGAAAAGTCTCCCATTAAACTACTACTAATTAAAGAGAATGGCGTACCAATTATATCAACTAAATGAACTGGTATAGACGCATATCCATCAGACGTACTAGTAAAATATAGGATTAAACCAAAGGAGCATTAAACGAGCAAATGGCTCACCCGGCATATGTATATAGTACATAATATAGTAAGTATACAGGGTATATCAAGACTGCTACCGAAAACGAAGCCGGGTGGTAGTTTAAGCGACTTCAGACACAATGCAACAGAAAAAGTTGCAAAAAAAAGCGACAATTTTTTTTTGTTATTTTTTTTCCTATGGCCATATTTGGGTGGTAAATACATTTTTTCCTAAAATAATAGTGTATGCCCTTTTATTTATAAATACTCTAAGGTATAAAAGAGTTTAAATTATTATTTTAGCAAAAACTATGGATTTACCACCCAAAAACGACGATATTTAAAAAATCATAAAAAATAATTGTCGCGTTTCTATGCGAAATTTTTAAGTTGAATTGTGTTTGTAGCCACTAAAACTACCACCCGGCTTCGTTTTCGGTAGCAGTCTTGATATACCCGGTATATACCGAAATCGGTATCGGTAAATACTGGCACATATAATTAATGTATTTAAGATTTGAGTAAAAACAAGCTCATTGGTAGAGCCTACGATTCTAGAATGGAAAGAAATTATCATTCATATAAATTTTGTCCCTATTTTGAAAACAAAATGAAATACAGTAGATCTATTACTACGTTAAGGAGGCATGGAGAGACCATTTTATCTGACCAACAGCGTGCGCAATTACAATAATAAGCTACATATATATATTTTATAACAATGAATGGCGCTACGAGTATACCATTCGCCTGATGGTAAGCGACACGACCGCTCATGCACAGTAGCAACACCAAAGAATACCATAAATTAAAAAGTAATGCTTGGCATCCCGCACTCGACATCCTATTAAATAAGATGTGAAGTCCCAATATGACCATTATTACACCAGATTCTACATGATATAAGATGTTTACTCTGGTTAAAATTTTGAAATCTGGTAGCTTACCAGCGCATAGCCAAATTATACTAAACTATTTGTCAAAAGGGATTGTCGGAATAGCCCATTCTTTGATGTCAAATAAAGATTTATTCACCCATCACAAGAGAGCAATAGTGTAAAAAAAATACATTATACGAACTAAATTAGGCACTGTACGGAAAAATATACCTACAATACACTTTTCATATAAATCAAAGACGTCTAAACGTCACGAACACCAATTACATTAACAGCTTTAAATATGGGAGAATAGTCTAAAATGTATTAGGATCCCTCAATATACCTAAACTACACCAAAACGAATCTAAAGTGTACTCAAATTAAAGTCAAGATTGAAAAATCAGTGCATAAATAAACGAGATGAAAGAATTAACGTTTTCTCCTTAGGGGCGTAATAAAAAAACAATAATGATCGTTTATGTATAAGCGGTGGGTGCTGGCAGCGATTAGAGGCGTGACGGGAGTACCCACGCGCCCCGCGGCGATCTCTGCCCGGTTTGTAGGGTCACCATGAAGTAGGATAACTAGGGATAATGTGGGACAAATTGTAAGTACGAGGAAACACTTTTGACACTTCTGTAGTCTTAGCGTTTGTTATTCACACTTCTTAATTTCCGAACCAAGTAACACTACAGTAATCATGCTATTCCTTACCATCCCGTTTGGTCCGAACCATTTCGTCTCACCGGGTTTATTTTCCTAATACAGGGAATTTTATTAATAAACAGTCACTTTTATTAGTATTCTTGATATTGTATTTTTGATAAAAATATTATTTATTGGAGGGTAGTTATAACTAATTTGTGTCATCTTGCTGGACTAATAGTTCAGTTTCTTGTGAACGCTTGTAAAAGCAGGATGCGTGCTGCGTTAGTGCGCAAAAGTTCTTGGTTAATGTAAATTGTTTGGTGGATATTATAGTGCAAGTGATTTTAAGTGCTAATGATCATTGTTTTGTCGGCGTCGTCCATCTAGCTTCAGAAGCGAGATTCCGGTGAGTGATAGAAATATATTATAGTATTATCATGACTTGTTGTTTGTTACTGTATCCGCTGTTCTGTTGCACTACATAAATATTGTTGTGTGTTGATAACTTATGTAAATAACTGATATTTTCATATAACTAGTGCTTATTATGTGTCTCTAGTAACTTCACTAACGGCCAATGCCAATAATCAATCGAAAAAATTAGATTGAAGTCAATCTGGATTGTTTTCTACTTTTCGATTGGTCTCTTGTCATGTTGCCATAGCTTTTTCACTACTGAGGTTGATTATTGGCAATATAGTATCAGAAAAAAGATTGAGCTGTCAATCTAAAACGGCAAATTTTGGATTGGAATTGTTTATTGGCAGCGGCTGTAAGTAAACAAAAAATGAGGCATTTGTTAATTTAAGTCAATATTTTGAATAACTATTATACTCGAGTTAGTTTCAACCACATTATCATATAAACCCAAAACCATATTTCTTTAACCAACTAATAGGCAGCAGTAGCTTGCAAAACCACGAATTTAATTAGAAATAAAATAAATTGCAATCACATAATTTTCCACTCCCACTATCCTATATCAGCAAACCTTTAACCATTAGGTATTTTTACACTCCGCTAACTAGGAATGTCCGAACTCTTTCACCGTATGGTGTCACCACCCCTCCTCCCCTATAAACAAACACCCTTTAGGTACTAATTGCAGAGGTGGCGGACGATCGAGCTCTATTACAAATGCTCACATTTAACGCCGCCACGCGATTTATATCACATTTAGCGTATTGATGGCTCTATTGACTACTAACTTTTCTACAGAGAAAAAGGAAGAGTATTTCATTATTGATGGAAAATTTCTGATTAAAGTGCTAGTAACTCTTTGATTCGGTAACTAAGTGGTCTCAGATATATAATACATATACTTAATAATAGAAGGTCTTACATGGACAGTCTTTGAAAATAGTTTGAGGAATAGAAGGGAGGAGATGTGGTTTTGAGCCCTTGCCAATAATCCCCTGGTAATTTTACTATCAAAACAAAAGATAGTGGTACTGAAGATTTATTATCTAGTCGAAGTAGATGTCCCCGCCGTCCCCCCTCGTAGTAGGCGTGAGCACGGGATATTCTGTACCTAATAAAGTTATTATGAATAAGTTTTCGAAGATGCATCGCAGCAGGCCGGCATAATTGAATCGAATGTTGTGGGACCTCTATTTGATGCCATTCGATGCTTTGTGTTTGCATTTGCGCTTACCATCAGGCAAAGTGCAGTCAATATGCCGTAACAGTTCAAAAAAAATGTTTCATTAGATCAGTTGACTTGCTGGACTTTTAATAACACCTACATTAGCCTTTTCCAACATTACCTGCTATCCTACGCACCAGCAATTCTTCAAGTATAGTTAAAGTTTCTAACCGCCATAATTTCACTGGCTGACTGTAAACTGCAACAAAATATAATCAACTCTGTCTGACCGTTTTAAAGACTCAGTTACCCCCCTTTATTACATTCTCGGTTAATCGCATAACATGGACGTCACAAAGTTAGAGCCGAGATTGAAGTGGGAAAAAGGTGCAAAAAATAAATTCGTTTAGAGCGGGCAGCGTCCGCCCGCGGTCACAGACGTTCAAATTAAAAATTATTCCCGCAAATTGTGTTTGATAACATTTTAGAATTATTCATTATATGGATTTAGGTTTTCTTATTTTTTATGCAGTGGTAATTTATTTTTAAAATTTTTGTTTCTCTTACATCGACGTTTGTTCTTCTTCTAATCTAGCCACCAATATATTTATAGCTGAAGATCTTCACAATTTCTCACAAGCATTTCCACATTGACCTGTTGGAAGCGGCCTGCTTAAATTAACAACTCCCGACTAGGAATTCACATTTTCATATATTTAGTTTTTTTCGGCTTTATTAATTTCGGTTTTTGTTTTCGTCTACCATAAAGAGTCTGAATAAGTTTTTCATAGGCCTTTAAGATAAATACAAAAATATGATCAAAAGATATTTGAGGTAACTACATTGATTTGACATTTTTCTTAACGTTTAATAAGAAAACAACCCTCTTTTTAAAACTCTTTATGACATAATATAGCTCTAACTTTTATCACAAAACTAATTATATACTCACACAATATAACTTGGAATTGAATACTGAAAACAAATAACCTTAGAAGAACTGGATGTGTATTTTGTAAATGGGTAAAGAATGGGTAGGTTAAATAGGTAAATAAGTATTTAAATAAATAAATATTACAACGCCACAAATTCATTTTCCAATAATCATATTCAATTCAACAATATCGGCATATTCGCAGTCCATTGACCGGTCTATTGATTACCACAATCGTATTCCAGTAGAGATCGTCAATAGACGCGTCAATGTTCAGGTAAACGCGCGAAATTGCCGAGATCACCGGCCGCAGTGCCGGAGCGCCGCCTGCAAATGGCCCTCATTGTGATCTCTCCACGATAGCTTAACTATTGTAACCAAAATGCTTGCAATCCTATATCAATGTATGTAAAGTGGCCTATTGATTTCGGTAATCCATTTACCTTTTTTATGACAAAAGTATGGAATATTAGTAAACTGTTTAACCAGTTGAAAGTGCCATCAAAGCCTATTAATAGGACAGTTAAAAGGTCAATTCTTGGTAAAAAAATAAGTAGAACTAGCAGTCCGAACCGGATTCGCCTTGTGCAGATACTTTTTGCGTCCATTCCACTTTAGAAACGTAGGAACTATTTGGCGTGATAACTATTTAAAAAAGTTACTACCGTACTCTAAATTTCTCATACAATTCCTTTGATTTTGTTGAGTATCGAGTTTATTTCGATTCCTTGCACATCTAATGAGAACCCTATATTTTTCAGGATAAAAAGTAGCCTATGTGTTAATCCGGGCTGCTAGCTACCACCATACCCAATTTCTTCAAAATTGGTTCAGTGGTTTGAATGTGAGCGTTAAGCATTTATACTAGTATGATTTAGGAAAAAATAAAGAACAACTAAGGCATTGTCACTACCTGGTCAAGACAACCACAAACTCTGCCATTTAGTTTATACCGGGTATAACAAGAATGCTACTAAAAACGAAGCCGGGTGGTAGTTTTAGTGCCTACAAACACAACGCAACTAAAAATTTCGCTAATAAACGCGTCATTTTTTTTTTTATAATTTTTTAAATATCGTCGAGTTTGGTGGTACATCCATAGTTTTTGCTAAAATAATAATTGCCTTGCATAACATAGTGTCTTTAAAAAAAAGGGCGCACACTATTATTTAAGAAAATACTGTGTATTTACCATAATAATACAACGAGAGTAAAAAAAAAAACAAAAAAATATATATACAAATTATTGCATAAAATTTAGTCGCATTGTGTCTGGAGTCGCTAAAAACTACCACCCAGCTTCGTTTTTGGTACCACTCTTGATATACCCTGTATGTATCTAGTGATGAAGGTGATGTTAAGCAAAGATTTTCAGTGTCAGCACATTGGCAATAAAACAATTGAATTAAATAAAACATGCCTTTTAAAATTTTAAAGTATTTTAATTGAACCTTAGAGATTGTGTTGTAGTTTAAAATCATAGGTGGCCCCACCTTCAAGTCCCAGGGGACACGCCTCTAATTCATTGCGTTTATGTCTCTATGGTTAGGTAATTACAAAACATTTTGGCGGTAAAGAAAAAGTCGCGGAAACTATGAGAAACCTGCAAACAATAGATATGTTATGGGCCAAGTGATTAATACGGGCAGTATGAATAATGCCTAGCCATATCGGGCCAAGTGATTAATTACAATCTAAACTCACTTATTTATCACATTGCCCGGGCATTATGAACATGATGATTGGGCAATGTGATTAATAATTAAATTGTTACGTGGTGCGCTGCGGCATTTTCGCATTTGCGATAGACCCATAAATAAGAAAGGTTGAATTGATCTGCTTATGTATAGTTGTTTTTTAATGTCTGAAATATTATTTTCAGAAGGAAATTAGTGTACCCACTTTATGGATTAGTTAGGTCGACTGTGCCCCAAAACCGACTCGGGACACCCCGACTTCACGTAGTCTTTTGGCTACCGACCCTAGAGAGTATATAAAAAGCCGGAGGCGCGGAGGGAGAGCAGCCCCCGCCCGCTGTAACGAAGGATAGGCAACCGTGCGAGCCGTAACGGCTGAGGCTGGTCGCCTGAGGCGACCAGCAAGCCGAAGCTGCGGAGGTGAGCATGGGTGATTATCTTTTGTTACACAAGGGCGAGGGCTGAACTTCCCGTAGCGCCGGAAACGTTGCAGAAGCAAATTTGTATTGACAACAAGTGTTTTGAGGTTAGGTTACCATAATTGATATTTCTCAGGAATGGTGCGTTACCTTTTCATGGGAGTGGTACCAGGGTAGGTGCGTGACCTTGGAATAGCCGCACGATGCCACTTCGGCTCATCGTTTTGATTTCGATTCGCTTTAAATCACTCTGCCCAATAGGCACTGAGCATTATTCATAAAACCCGGGCAATGTGATAAATTTATTGTTTATGATTATAAACAATAAAATTGCAATGTGCGGGCAATGTGATTACATTGCCCGCTCTTATTGGGCATTATTCATATTGCCCGGGCATTATGAATAATGCCGAATTAATCATTTGGCCCATAATAGATACATTTTCTAAAACTACTATGTCATACCTTATGAGACAGTTTGGTGGAATAGGCTATTTGACTGTATAAAAAATATTGACTTATTTGTTTCCATCCGTGTAGATAATTTAATTTTAAAACATATTTCATTATCATACATATATTTTATATTTCGGTTTACTTTATTCTGAAACATTAGGTAACAAATGTTAAAAATATATGACGTGTCGTATCTGCAGCAATGCCGACTTGATCTATAATAGCTAAGCAAGCAGTTTCTTCGACGCGTCCGCTCCAGTTGTAATACCTCAATGCAAAAACTCATTCGGACGATTGACTGATTGATTGATCTATGGATGATTTAAGAATGAGTGATATATGCGAACGAATCTGTGGAACGGATGTTTACGAACTGAACGCCACATTGTCAGACAGAGCGTTTTGACAGTGTAATTATTCAGTGTATTTTGTAAATTTATTTTTAAATGATATAGATATACTAATTAAAATAACCTTTATTTGTAAGGTCTATAGACCCCGCTTCATAATGTGGTATGGTTTCCAGAAACTAGTCAAATAGCCTATTTGACCTTAACCCTCTTACGACCGGTCTCTAAATCCTATCTATCTGGCTACAATTACTATGTCGATACAATTGTATCGACATAGCAATTGTATTGTTGTTGTAGCATGGAATTCCATGCTTCAATAAATAAAGATACACAAATACTTTTATCTTGCATAGCTATCTATAAATATATACAACACATCAATATCTATCTATTTTTGTTAACTGATACATGAGATGGATCGAACTATCTATATTTATAATTAAATCCCTAGTTAATGATACATAGACTATAGAAACTGGCCATTAATCGTCACAAAAATGAAAATTATTTGTTGAATCCATTAAAATGGTCAATATCAATTAGGTTGACATGTTTTTATCAACCACCCGGTTCGGAAAACGATTTTCACTAGAGAAGAACGGGCAAAAAACTCGAGTGTTGCTCTTTTCAAAACCAGTTTATAATTTTGGTGATTATTACAAAATTTACAAGTAATTAAGCCAACTGTATTAACAGAGCAGTTAATTAATAATTTGTTGTAAATTTACAATTAATATTTTTATACGAATATGTTTTCGTTATAATTAATATGGCTGAGCGTTAAGAATGACAGTAGGTACCCACAGTGCGTTTCTCATAAATAATATTAATATTTATAAATAAATAAACCACTATAACTATATCTATAGCATATGGACGAAAGAGTTGAAAGCACGCTAAAGAAATATCGATGACCGCGCCACCCTTTCTGATTCGGAGGCGATCGCGCGCCGCTCGGGGCGTCACAAACAAATAACCCGACAAAGTGACTACAGAAATCGCTGTGATTGAAAGCGGGCGTGTATTACGTGTCGGTAGATGCTATCGCTATACGAAGATAAAATTTATTTTTTTGGTTTAGTATCACGAAGTAAGTGGGGTATACGTATACCGCAATGTCGGGGTATATTTTTGAATCTAGGTTGGGTTAATGATATTAATGAGACATGAAATGATTGGAAAGCCAATCATTATCTGCCCATTAGTCTTATAAAATTCATATGTATATACATGGAAGTTAGACTAACGTTATAAACTAACGACCAAAACAGTTCAAGTAAAGAGTTCAACAATTCAGATCAATGATTCAGATCGAGCAAATAATTAATCCGTTTTGGTGGTTATAAGTGTAGGTATTAGAATAAGCACTCACTTCCAGGAACTAACTATTGTACATTTTGTAAATTAACACTTAATACATTTACAGACAGAGTAAAATTATAATTATGCGACTCGGAGCGAGATGTGCTCGTGACGAGAGATGGCAGACTGTCTTCCTTCATCCAAATAAACCGACCCTTTTATAGGACTACCCGAATGAGGATCGGTGGGGATAAATCTTCCAGAAAATATATTTAAGCCATAAAATAGGGTCTTTCCTTTCAACTAAAAATTAAGGTCGGCCCAAACATCTGGGCTATTGACCAAACAGAAAGGTTTACCCAAACATGTGTACTATTGTCTAAAAAACATAAATTTGTTGCAAAGGATTACCGCCACTAAAGAACTTAACTATAATAATACAGTTTTATTGCCCCGGCATGAACGGGTCATTACAATTAGGAAACAATAATTTAGAACAGCATCTTTTTAACTAATATTATACAATAAGGTACACAAAAATTCTTACTTAAATAAAACGACTCGCAGATGTTTTATGGTTAAACATCTGCAGTCATATTTTAAAATGAAATGCGTGTTTAAATAATGTTCAAATTACAACTAATAAGCGTGTTATTTTAAAAGCTAAATATAAGTTGGCGTATTGCAACCGCTTTAAAAGCTATATCTAAGTTGGCGTATTGCAACCGCCACAGCACCCCCCTACCAGTGAATGACAGTTCACGAAAATCCACTTTAGAAATAGTCCGGGAAGCGGACGCGCCTTCCGGACCTTGTTCGCTGGTGTGCATCTGTTTCGTGATGTACATCTTCAGTGTCTTGAGTTGTCCGTTGCCTTGGTGCTTGATGTTCGTCGTCAGCTGAAGTGTTTTCAGGGTCAGCTAACACATAGGCTGGTTTAAGACGGTCAATGGAAATTGTAACGTCACGACCGCGGACGTTAACAACAAACGTCTTCTCCCCTCGCATGACAACCTTGAAAGGGCCCTCGTAAGGACTCTGCAGGGGCACTTTTGGACCCTCGCGGCGCACGAAGACTTGGTCAGTGGTGCTGAGGTCTTTAAAAATGAACATCCTTTTCTCGCCATGCCGAGATACTGAAGTCGGTCGCAGCTCTTGGAAGTGTTGCCGTAGCTGTTTCACAAAGTCCGTTGCACTGTTACTGTCGGTGATTGTCGTCTGTTGCACCAAAAACTCTCCTGGAATCCGCAGTGGCTGACCATATACCATCTCGGCGACCGTAGCCTCTAAATCTTCCTTCCAAGCAGCTCGGATACCCAGCAGCACGGTAGGGAGAATTTCAGTCCACCGTGTATCCTGATGACATTTTATAGCCGCGTTCAGCTGACGGTGAAAACGTTCCACCATACCGTTGGACGCCGGATGATAAGCCGTAGTCTTGAAATGCGTCGTGCCTGCCAGTTGATTGAGGTGCCTGAACAGGTGCGACTCGAACTGTCTACCACGGTCAGATGTGATCCTTAATGGTGTGCCAAAGCGTGAGATCCAATGGTTGTAGAATGCTTTAGCCACCGTTGTTGCTTCCTGGTCTTGGAGTGGTATTGCTTCTGGCCAACGAGTGAAACGATCTATCATTGTGAGACAGTACCTGTAACCTTCAGATATAGACATTACGATTATGTCTATATGGATATGCTCAAATCTGGATGTCGGTGGAGAAAATGATCCAACAGGGGCAGATACATGTCTTGAGATCTTCGCACGTTGACAATCGCTGCAGCTGCGAGCCCATTTTCTGCAATCGGAGTTTATTGACGGCCAAATATAACGCTGGGTCATAAGTTTGACCGTAGCATTGATTCCGGGATGCGAAAGTCGATGGACGGTGTTGAATGCAATTCTCCTAAACGGCGTGGTGATGAATGGTCGAACAGTTTGTGTAGATACGTCACAGGTTACGGGGATATCCGTGCCTGGAATCAGTATACGTTTCAATTGCAAAGACGTATTTTCTTTTAGCAATTTTCGAAGTTCTTCGTCGTCCGCCTGCGAGTCAGCGAGTGCCTTGAAGTCTAGAGTTGTTTCGAGCTCTTCTACGCGAGACAATGCATCAGCGACAGGGTTATCTTTTCCAGCAATGTGACGAATATCAGTTGAAAACTGGCTGATGAAATCTAAGTGTCGAAATTGGCGTGGTGAGCATTGGTCTGATTTCTTCCGAAATGTGAAGGTAATGGGCTTATGATCAGTATAAATAGTGAACTTTTTCGCTTCTATCATGTGTCTGAAGTGTTTAACAGCAAGATATATAGCTAGGAGTTCGCGGTCATAAGCTGCATATTTCTGCTCGGTGGGGCTCAATTTCTTCGAGAAGAAGCCCAGCGGTTGCCAATGATTATCCACAAACTGCTGCAGCGCTGCGCCGACGGCGTAGTCCGATGCATCACACATTAATGCTAACTGTGCGTCGGGCTGAGGATGAGCAAGCAAGGTAGCCTCCGCGAGACTCTCCTTGCACGCGTCGAAAGCCTTTGTAGTAGCTGGTGTCCAGGGCACAGGAGCATTTCCTTTAAGGTTACCCTGGAGTAGGTCGTTAAGCGGTGCTTGAGTTGCGGCTGCACCTGGTATGAACCTGCGGTAGAAATTAATCATACCGAGAAATCCACGTAGCTTTTTGACTGTGTCTGGTAATTTAAACCGTTGTATATCGACAACTCTGTCTGGAAATGGTTGAGTACTAGTTGCAGTTACCATATATCCCAGGAAACGAACTTCTTTCTGACCAAAGATGCACTTGCTGGGGTTGATGACGACGCCATATTTCTTAAGACGATTAAAAACAATTTTCAAATGCTTGAGGTGCTCTTCATGTGATGATGATGCAATTAAAATATCATCAATGTACACGTAACAAAAGTCCAATCCCAGTAGCACTTCGTCCATGAAGCGCTGGAAGGTTTGGGCTGCGTTACGTAATCCAAAAGTCATGTACATAAACTCGAAGAGTCCGAATGGAGTAATGATGGCTGTCTTAGGTATGTCTTCCTCTGCGACTGGTATTTGATGGAATGCTCTTACTAAGTCAAGAGTGGAGAAAATGTTCTTCCCGTGCAGTCCTTGTGCAAAGTCCTGGATGTGTCGTACTGGGTATTTATCGGGTTCTGTCCGACTATTGAGTGTCCGATAGTCTCCACATGGTCTCCACTCATCTCCTTTCTTGGGAACCATGTGTAGTGGAGAAGCCCATGGCCAGCGGCGGCCAACTTGTCTGGAGCAAGACGACGGGGTTTGTGCGCAACTGGTGGGCCTGGAGTGAGTAATGATGTGGTGTTTTGTGCTGTGGCTTACTGTTTTAGGTGCGCCATCCGGACGAATAATATCTGGGAACTCCTGCAGAAGCTCATGGTATGGTGATGAGCCATTAATGACTTTGATGCTTGGTTCCTGACACTCTGTTATCTCCGCTTTGTAGGTAAGCAGGGTGGAGGAGTCTATCAAACGTCTACGTTGCAGATCTGGTAGGAGTCCATAATATGCCAAAAAATTAGCACCTAAGATTGGCTTGGAGACATCGGCTATTATGAACCTCCAAGTAAAATCTCGTCTTAGGCCAAGGTCCAACGTTAAATTAGCAATTCCATATGTAGCGATCACTGTCCCGTTGGCTGCAGAAATCTCGTAGTTTGACTTTTTATGCGGGCCTTGGATACGATGACGAAGAAACACGCAGATGTCAGCTCCGGTGTCCACGAGGAATTGGATTTTGCTGGCTCGGTCACAGACGAATAAACGGCGTGATTTCTTAGGGCAGGAGTCGTTAGCCGTCATTAACGACTGCCCGGAGCGTTTCCCGTAGCCTTGCTGCATGGTGGAACACATTTTGTTGCCTTCGTATCAAACCGCCAGTGATACCAACACAAGTCACGTGGACGTGGACCACGGCTTCTGGAACGTGAGCGAGATCGTGATCTGTTTCTATCTCGCACTCGCACACGTGAAGTGGGATCGTTGATTTCTCGACGTAGCAAAGCAATCTCGTCCTTTAAACTGACGTACATCTTTTTCATGTCTTCCGATACCGATTCCTCTTGTTTGGTGGAAGTAGGACGAATTCCGGCCTCTGCAATAGCTGAACGCATTGGCAAGTATTCTAAAGCTGCATCTGCAACTTCCGCAGCTTTCTCCAACGGTTGGTCCTTAACAGTTGCTAGGATGGGCTGTAAGACCGTTGGCAATCGTCCTTGCCAAAGTGTACGGACAGTAGATTCCGACATATTCTCACCAGCTAGGTTTCGTAGACGTCGAAGAAACTGTGACGGCTTATCATCTCCAAGTTCCTCGCGTTCCAGCAACTGACGTGTTCGCTGGCTTTCCGATGTACCACAACGCTTTATCAAAATCGCCTTGAACGTTGTATACGGAGCGTCGTCGGGCGGGCTTAAGATGACATCACGCATTGTGTCTATGATGCTAGTTGGTATCTTTTGTATTATCATTGCGTATTTTGATTTCTCCGAGTTGATGCGGGCGGCAGCAAACGCAGCTTCTGCTATGGCGAACCAAACTTCTAAGTCATTCGATTTGCACTCTGGTATAAATGGAGAACACGACGCAACCTCCGGGGCAGATTGTTCGCTAACGCTTCCGGTGTTCATTATACTGCTCACTTTTTCTATGTTTTACTCAAAAACACTCAAATCATTCTTTTTGCTTCGGGGTCACCACTTTGGTGGTTATAAGTGTAGGTATTAGAATAAGCACTCACTTCCAGGAACTAACTATTGTATATTTTGTAAATTAACACTTAATACATTTACAGACAGAGTAAAATTATAATTATGCGACTCGGAGCGAGATGTGCTCGTGACGAGAGATGGCAGACTGTCTTCCTTTATCCAAATAAACCGACCTTTTTATAGGACTACCCGAATGAGGATCGGTGGGGATAAATCTTCCAGAAAATATATTTAAGCCATAAAATAGGGTCTATCCTTTCAACTAAAAATTAAGGTCGGCCCAAACATCTGGGCTATTGTCCAAACAGAAAGGTTTACCCAAACATGTGTACAATTGTCTAAAAAACATAAATTTGTTGCAAAGGATTACCGCCACTAAAAAACTTAACTATAATAATACAGTTTTATTGCCCCGGCATGAACGGGTCATTACAATTAGGAAACAATAATTTAGAACAGCATCTTTTTAACTAATATTATACAATAAGGTACACAAAAATTCTTACTTAAATAAAACGACTCGCAGATGTTTTATGATTAAACATCTGCAGTCATATTTTAAAATGAAATGCGTGTTTAAATAATGTTCAAATTACAACTAATAAGCGTGTTATTTTAAAAGCTAAATATAAGTTGGCGTATTGCAACCGCTTTAAAAGCTATATCTAAGTTGGCGTATTGCAACCGCCACACCGTCATTAGTCCGCCAACCCGCACTAGGCCAGCGTGGTGGACCATATGGCCTAATCACTCTAAATCGTACTTTAGATTCTAGAGGAGGCCCATGACCTGCAGACGTATGTGGGCTGATACAGAACAATGAATTAATTGTTTAAGCATTTACTTACAAAGTTGTATTGTCACATAGAGAAAAGATCGGGTGTCATAAGCGACAACGACAAGTGAGAGATTTTTAAGCATAGAAATACCAGTTTGACACCAAAATAGCCCACGCAGCCTGTTATTTCTAAACCAACTTCGTACCTCAGCTTAACTAAAATCACACACGCAGCCTCTAACTCCACATCAAAATCCCCACATCGGCTCTCTTATAGGCTCTCGAATAGCAATAACAAACTAATATCAACCCGTAACACATAATACCCCCACCTCCCGCATGCAGGTCACGCGCGGCAGACGCGCGACACAAAGGAGTCAAATTTACACGTCGCCGTCCGTTTATGCTACATCTCGCATTCATCGCATTCAGCGCGCAGTGTATACGAAAAATTACCATTATAACGAACACCCGCCGGCCTGCGTCCCTCCCTCGTATTGTCACTTTGTTCGACGCTGACAGTTTGGCTGCAGGAAGAATTGGATGTTTGGATATGTACTTCAATCATAGGGAGTCATATTGCAGGCATGGGATCTAGTCCACATTAATATGTAATGCTGGTGGTAGGTCTCTAATATGTGCAATGCCGCCTGGGTAGGTACAGCCGCAATCTACGTCTCCCGCTAAGCAACAATGTAAATGCACTGTTGTGTTTCGGCTTGAATATTTTAGCCAGATTTACTACTGAACATATTGAAAATTAACGTCTTATGTCTCAGGATGGCGAGGGTAGTGGAGTGCCAAGCATTCCTTTGTAATCCAAGGTGTTTGGTTTTGCTACTGCTCATGAGCAGTCGTATCGCGTACCACCAGGTGACCTGCATGCTCGTCATTTAGTGCAATTAAAAATACTATAGTTACTTGCATCCAGCCGTGTCCTGCAACCTTTGTTTATGACAATGATATAGCAGATATTATTAAACATCTAAAGCTGGTTATTCCTGTTTGTGTGTTCAGGTATTGGATTTTTCTATTTATTATTAGCCCGAAGTCAGGAACTTAGGCCCCATATGGTGGTACATGGTCTTGAAACATGGGTGTCCTGGTTGTACCTCTGCCTACCCCTTCTGGGAAAAAGGCGTGAGGCTATGTATCTATGTATGTATCTTCAGGTAGAAGTTATGCTGCAGCATAACTCAAAATTGCCCAGAAAAATAGCAAGAATAATAGTTTTGCTATCACGTTTCGTCCTTGCTAGTAGTAAGAATGTTCTGTAATACCTATCCCATCAAAAACATCCTGTAAAAAAATTCCAAGTCTCGCAGCTCAAGTTTTCTACCGCAAAAAGTTGTGAGATGCATGTAATACCAAATCGATTAATTTATTTAGTCCTTAAGGGACCTTCTATATAAAGTTATTACGTTAGTTATTACCATATCAATATTAAGAGCGTTTATACCCTGCACGCGCTTTTTGGCTTAAAAACAGGACTTTTCAAATGAGTTAATAGCCACCAATAAACAATTTAAAGGAAAAATAATTAGTAATAACTTTAGAAAAGATTGTCATCTAGGGATTTTGGTGGAAAACATTATAGATTGATGGATAATTTGTGAGTACTATAAGGATTACTGAACACAAGTTTCGTTATTTAGGCTTTAAATGGCAATTTAGAAGCTTAAGATATCCGAAACCACTAAATATAAGATGAAAATAAAAATATTATCAGATTAATAAGACCCTTATGAAGGGATTTTGCTGAGAAAAATAATCTTTTTGTGTTTAGTTCCTGAAAAATAAAAATTTAAACAATGCGAAATTATTCAGAAACTCTCGTCAAGAACATATTTTTTTTCACTAACTTATCGTACATAATTTTTTATAGCCATTGCATATTATAATAGAAGAACATCTTATCAATAAATTACAATTTTTATATTTCAACAAAATTAGTTTTCATGTTTTCTACAAATATTTTAAAAACCACTATAAAACACGCTGTCCGACGTGGATCAAATCAGACCGCCGCAAGGCCTTCTAGAGGGAGGACGTATCGCTCGTCGCTCCGGCCTGGCTGCAGTCGATTATTGCCGCGCATAGTGAAAATAGCCACGCGCGGACTGCGCTTACCACATCTTAGTACTTTGGTAGTAAAATATTTAATTATTTTTATTACCTACAATGATTTTGTAGTGAGTATAAATTATGTTTCAGGTAATATAATGGGATGTAATTCCGAGGCTAAATTATGTTATGTATTGTAATATAAAATTCAATATATTTCGTAATTGTAAGGGATTGTAAGGCCCCTAACACTATTTATGTGTTCGAACACGAAATTATTAATAAAACGTCCGTAGTATCTGCTGATTGAACACTGATTTGAATGCAACTTAACAATGTAATAATAACGAAAATATAATTAGTATCTAAATTTGTATTATTCTTTGCTTGCACAGTAATATTTGTCTACTTATAATGCAAATAAAATATTTTTATGATATTATATTACAGTTACATTTCAAATGAATATTTTAAGCGCACGGATCAAAGTTGTTTGAGCCGATTGTATAGCGAGCCGACGCGGCAGCTCTACGCACACAGCTTTGGTCGCTTATGTGTGCGTGAAATTAACGAAGAAATACCTATAGTTGACTTTGCGCGCAAGGTGTATACGCTCTTAAAAATTCTTTACGTTTCAAATAAATGGATCGACTTGGCCATCGCATGAAAACATAATGTATCTTACAATTTATACATAATGCTGCTGGCCAAGTCGATCTATTTATTTAAAACGTAAAGAATTTTTAATATTGATATGGTAATAACTAACGTAATAACTTTATATAGAAGGTCCCTCAAGGACTAAATAAATTAATCGACTTGGTATTACATGCATCTCACAACTTTTTGCGGTAGAAAACTTGAGCTGCGAGACTTGGATTTTTTTTACAGGATGTTTTTGATGGGATCTCACGTCTTTTTGTAGAGTCCTACTTTTTTCCTTTTCGGTACTTCTTACTTCTAGAATATCACTAACGATTTTTCTTAAAGCCTCTGTCTTATGGATTTTTCTTATTTTTGTAGGTATCAATTTATCACAAATATAGCGGATTTGATTATTAGTGTTCTTTCTTTCATTGTAATTGATATTTTCGAGTTATTTAATCTATTTATTTGCAAGTTTTTCTTCGTCATGTTTTTCTAGAGGAATGTTGTACAGTTTCATGGGCTGAATACACCATTTCCCTCTCTATATCCCCTCCTGTTATGCCTCATGTATATAGATATCTATCTACAACTATTATTCCATTATATACGGGTACAATGATTCATTAACTGCAAATGTAACTTTGTAATCCAATACATTTATATGGGTTTACAAAGTTATTCACGCAGTTGGTCTATCTAGAAAACTAGACACAAATTATGAAATGTTTGAATTTTCCCTTACTTTAGACTACTAAACACTAATTATATTCTAAATTTGAAGGTTCTATGTCTGCTAGAAGTGCCTTAGACTTTTGATGATCGGTCAGTCAGTCAGTGAGTGACAAAATTACGAAAGTTTGACAACTTATAATTCTTAAACTACTGGTTCAAATTAAATGAAATTTTAAATATACCGTATTTACACAATGCCTGCTTAGTAACTGAAAATTCAGGCTTCATGCTTTAGCCACAACGAAGTTATAGGGGGTTGAAAATGGTCTGAATTGCTTCGAGAAAAGGATGTTACGGCCTATAGCTCGACTTGGAGGGGGCTCGGCCGCGCCCCCAGATTCTTTCTCAATTAAAATTGAAAAACATTCATTGTTCCGTATGCTTTTTAGTCTCCACTCTCAAAAAAATTTAGGCTGAAATAATATCTCTAATTTTGGAAGTAGTGTAAGGGCACGTTGGAGAGCCTCAATAAGTAGCTACAATAGACGCTTCTTCTACTGGGCCTTAAGTCCCAGTGTGTCCGTACCTTATTAGGTACTTTTTATATACGGACGTGCTTACATCGAATTATCTGATTATTGAGTGTATATGGTTGTTATAATTCTTAGCCACATAATTAAATCGTCTCGCAATACTTTCAACCGTAAAAAACAGTTCAATCGCCAGAGTATCCGTTAAATTAACTTCACTTTAAACATATAAGAGTCTAAAGGTAAGTCTAAAGAAAGGAGACATGCAGAGATCATCTCATCAACAATGCACGAAGCTCCAACTTCTAAGTAGTTTCATGAACAAAATCATGATATCAAATCGTATAACCAAAGCTATAAAGGATCGGCGACCGTCGCCCGATACCATTTATTTGCTCTTATGTCTACAATAATCTTTAGAAAGGAAACCGTTCACGATACGATACGATAGTGTCGCACAAAGAAGCTTATTTCCGCTCCAAGTGTACCTATAAATACAATTTACCCTACCTTTTCTTAGACAATCAAACACAAACGAATTTAGACCTTAATACAATACTATAAAGTGTAAATATAAGGCGTGATAAACAGCACACCAAAGTTTGTCTAGTCGTTTATCTTAAAAAATAAAAACTGTACAAATATCACGATAAGGCATTGTAAGGGCGATAGGTCGACAGCCAATGACGAGTGTTTGTTTGTTTTTGGATAAATAAATATGTTTTACTATGCCTAATATTACCACGTCTCTAGGAGGATAGTAACGCCATTTATGTGTAACACTGCTTGCTTGTTCGGCTGTCCGCCTATCATGTCACATGCGTAAATTCAATTCCAAGGATGGGCAGGGCTGAAGAAAGTTTGAACTCTGCTCACAATGAATTAATATGAAGTTTATCTATTGCATTTCAACCAAAATAAACAATTTCCTTCTCCTCTCGCAGATCAATATTTTTCTTATAAATTGAAAATAAATTACCCAGTTGAATAGACTCCATGCATTTTTGTAGTCCTTGTCATTCTAGAACATATCCTTGATAATTTAAACCCACAAGAATTGAATTTAATAGTGTTTAAAAGCCCTATAAAATTAAATAATACCTACACGTCACTCTACCCCTACCAACTCTATGTCGAACGGAAGAGTGCCGGCAAAAACCGACGTGGAGCGATAACAGCAGACAATGGCACCTAGTGTCGTTAACAATACTTCGTTTGTGACGATTCTTTGCATAATAGGCGGGTGCAAAACGCTCGCTAATTCGATAAAGGCTCTATTATGACACGATTGTGGGCGGGTAATTGAATCACTGCCTACATGTTTTGAACTTTCTGTTTTTGTTGCGTATTTTGTATTCTATGAGCGTGTTTTCTTGAGGTTTGTTTCTTAGGGAGTTGTTGTTTAAGACGACAGTAAGAAATGAATCGCTCCTAGAGTTATTAAAGAGAAAATAAAAAATAATAAGTTGAGGCTTATGGGATTGACTAACCCGCACTGGGCCAGCGTGGTGGACTACATGGCCTAACCACTCTCAATCGTATCGTTGATTGTAGAGGAGGCCCGTGCCCTATAGTGAGACGTATATGGGTTCATGCAGCAGCTATGGGATTGAAACCCTCCAATCATTTGCCTTAGAAGATACTAAATGACAAACCGTTGAGCTCATATTTTTGTTTATTGAAAATGTCATTCTATTTCATTTAAAAAATTAGCTCTGGAGTCCTTTTTTAATTATACCCCTATTGCATTAATTAAAACTGTAGGTCATCAATAATTACACCATCTATTCATCTATGCGAAGTTTATTACATCCAAAATTGAAAAAAAAAACACTGATAATTCTTCGATAAGCTTCTGAAAAAATCGCAAATAATTTACAAAAACATTTATTATGGTCTGTACATAATAAATTTCATCCGATGTAAAATACAAACACATTCTTATTGATACAAAGCCGATATAAAGCCGTTGACGTCGAGGACGCTTTGAAAGCAGCTAAGCGTTTCCACACGGGCGGCTTGCGGGGGCGTGCGGGGGGCATGCGGGGGGTGGGGAGGGGACTCACAATCACCGCGATTAACGGCCGCCACAAAAACTCCACAAAGAGTTCATAAGCATACACGAAACCTAATCGGATGAACGTATAAAAGTCTCCGGCGTTCCCTACACTTGTACACGGAGCTGAAATTAGATTGAGATATAGTGACTGGATGCAACTTTATACAGGGTATATACAAACTGACTAAAAGCCCACTAGGTTTTGTTTTCGATCAGTCCAGACATGTGGCTGTATGTGGGTACCAGCTCGAAGTTGTTTCCAAATGTACCCTGGGCAAACCGTTCAACTAGTTGAAACAACTTTAAGAAGGAGGCTATAAGGAGGATCCAACTAGTCTGGGCAGCATTTGGTAAATTACGTTGAGTCTTCTCGTCACCTACCATAATGCCTGAAAACGAACGTTTTAACCAGTGTGACCTAAGCGACAAAACCTACGGTGCTGAGACTTGGACACTCATAGTACGACTGGTCCACCGACTCAAGGTCGCTCAGCGTAGTATGGAACGTGCTATGCTCGAAGTATCTTTGAAGGATAGGATTCTTAACGATCGTATCAGACAGAGAACCAAAGTCATCGACATAACACATGGCATTAGCAAGCTGAATTGGCAGTGGGTCGGCCACATCTATCGAAGAACCGATAATCGTTGGTGTAAACGTGTTCTTGAGTGGGGACCACGACTTGTCAATCGTAGTGTAGGATGCCCTCTAGCTAAGTGGAGTGACGATTTGCGAAAGGTTGCTGGCAGATGCGATACCGTAGACAGAGTGAAATGGTGTAATTTTAACGAAGCCTACGTCCAGCAGTGGACTGAGGATGAAAGTGGTTTCTCGTGTATTTTTTCCTCTCAGTTACGTTACGTTCCGAAGCAGAGATAGAAATATTTAAAGATCAAAAGACTTTATGTAGGACAATTTTGATATCGAATATTCGTTTTTTTCCAAGTTCGATCCAGGCTTTCTACATCAATGTCCACAAGTACAGTACACCGCCGTCCCACAAAGTGACCAACGCACGCCAACGTGCATCTGAATAGGATGTACGAATAAAAAACATATCAAGCACACTTTTGGGAACGCAACTTGCCTTTTTGAGGTTTTACACACGTCTCCCTGGGTATGAATGGGACTCAATGTATGCTATTTCACTATAAGAGTATTACAGACTTTGTTGGCTATGACAAATTGTTTGTTGGATTATTGCTTTGTGAATATGAGAATATCAGAATGTGGGATAATAGGATTCGGTTTGTTGGTAATTGTTACTGAATTCATAAGTATTACAACCGAAAACGTCGAATATTAAAGTAAAGGAATATCAGTAGGATCACGGTATGTGGTACAGCCTAGGCTAAAATGGAGTATAAGGACGAATAACACCCAAGGTGTCTAGGTCGTAGTTCAATCACAGATAAATCGGGATAATAATATGATCTTATAAAAATATTTATATATAACGTAAATTGCGAAGACATTCTTCATTACTATCTATTCTCATACACGTCATCTTCGCTAAGTAAAAAGGTATAAGAAAATAGAAAACTAAAAACCAATACAAACTCCGATAAATAAAAGGCGCAAAAACAAACTCAATAACTCCATTTCCTAACAGAATCTATCAGATCGCAACAGCGGAGGTCGACACAAACAAAACCCCCTACACCGTATCCAAACAACGAACGAATAGACGCCACGTTTCCCCCACGAAGAATACATCACATAAATAAAAGCGGTAAATAAGAGTAAAAATATCGAAAAGTGTCATGGCGGGTAGAAAGGCGCGCGAAACTTTATATCCTCGGGTTTCCGGCCGCCCGCGCGCCAAAATGGCACAACGGATATTCGTGTATCGGGATTTGAAACGCGATCGCCGCGCCAAATATAAAAGAATCTGCCCATAGACAATCTTGTTTTATTCTGTTCTGTTCGGCCTTTGTTGTTGGTAGTTTTTAAGAATTTATTTATAGTTTTATATGGATGTTACTTGAAATAATTATTTATTAAAACTTCAAAGTGGAATTCATATTAGTACAATTATAGAAAAGTACCATTTCTAGTGTTCATTATGAACGACCTCATCAACTAACGAATCATTTTCAAATCAAAAATATAATTGTAGCTACGTGGTGACCAGCGTGGTGGGCAATAATAATGAGGTATCACATGACTGAGAACTTATACATCTATTTGACAATTAATTCCTGTAATGCCAGTTTTGTTTCTTATTTTTTCTCCATCCCAGCTGTAACGTTTTTCTAAATTTGAATAATATTGCTTCAATACTCTAAGATTCAATAATATTGCAGATTAAGTCCAATTGTAACAACCTATTTAAAGAAAAAGCAAACATATCTGCGGCTTATACAATCCGTGCATCACTACCGCGCTCTGTTTCGTACATATTGATTTCTTTCGTTTTCTTTTTCCGCTCAAAGCGTGCATTTCTATTTCTATTTGGCCTTCATTCACATACCTACCAGTATATCCAAATTTCATTTGGGAAAGACTCACGTGAGCGGTTTACGCGGCACTTTCATGAACACGCTAGAAAATGTAATTAAAACCTTCAGTAATTTTAATGGTCATTCTTCAAAACTCGAAAAAACATCAATGCAATTATTTTTTCTAAGAGTTCTAGTCATGTTTTTAAACTGCACATTCATTATTTCTATTCATTTTCTTGGGAATTAATTGGAAATTTCCAATGGCTTTAAGTCCGCCTGTACAATTTTATTGACTAAAGTTTAAGAACTAAACAATATCTTAAGACAAGAACAATTGTTTACACCGAAATTTTTTATAGTATTTTAGAGTATCAGCAGAGCACTGTTCTCCAGACGAAACTATATTAAGCCAGTAATTATCCAATCCAATCAGTTTGTCTCTTTCTAGGGGGAATTAATTCGACGAGATAGCCCATTCCTCAAACTTAGTAAAAGTAAAAGTAATGCCTATGTTAATAATTTGAATAAAAAACTAAATAAAACATTGAATTGCTAATTCACATTACTGGCCGTAAATAATTTAAACAAAAAAAAACAAAACCCCACGCCGTCCGGAACCGCGGGGGAGCGCGACAGATTTGAAATTGGAACCAAATAGGCGTTAAATGGCGGCGCGCGCTGTCATAACGTCATTTGGCGTTCATCAGCCGGCGAAACAGCGTCTCCGTTTGGTGCACGTTTTATTAGCGTAAGGAATAGCGGGGCACAGTGACTCGGAAATTGAGATTTGCATCGGGCGAATATACCGGCCCGGTGATTGCATTTTCTTTGCGAATGCAGCGTCATTTAATTTCGCTCGGAGGCCGGGGTCGCAGTTTGGTCGAGCCAAATTGGGTCTTGTATGGACAGTAATTTTGCTTATGGTCGACATAGTTTGTAGTTTAATTTTGGCTGTGAGAAATGTATTTCGTAGACTGGTTTTCTGGTAGAGTACTATGGAAGTATATTTATAAATTGAATATAAAATAAACTTTTCTGTGTCAATAGAAATTAGTAATTAGTAGAATTATATTAAAAGTGCGTGGTGGCCTGTTGGTTAAAGGACTAGACGCGACTGCCAACATGTTCACGGTGGTCACGGGTTCGAATCCCAGGGCACACCTCTGACTTTTCGGAGTCTTGTGTGTATTGATAGTCAATCACCACGCACTAAAACGGTGAAAGAAAACATCGTGAGGAAACCTGCATAGCATAGCGATTTATTAAATTTCTATGGTATGTAAGTCCGCCAATCCGCATTAGGCCAGCGTGGTGGACTATATGGCCTAACCACTCTCAATCGTACTTTCGATTGTGGAAGAGGCCCGTGCCCTGCAGTGGGACGTATATGGGCTGATACAGAATACAGACAGAATTATATTTTAAATAAATTCATTAACATTTCATTTCGCATGTAGTGCGTATTATCATCACCAACAAAAAAAAAGGAAAGAAGGCCTAGAACATCTTGGAATAGTTTTTATGTATTTTACTATTGCGTAAGGAGGTACAGTTTGTGATATTAATGTCACGAATCGATTTTCGTGACCTGAGACTGCGAACACCATACATTACGTGTATCATTTTCTGGGATCACCTAGTAACTGATCTTAGTACCTACATCTGCTTTTGAACCAACCAATAGATGCATTTTTTTATTTTATTGCAGTGAATGGCGAGACGAACATGCCGTTCGCCTGATGGTAAGCGATACGACGGCTCATAAACAGTAGCAACATTCCATTGCGCTCGCCATCCTGAGACATAAGATGTTAAGTCTCAATATGTCCAGTAGTTGCTCTGGCTACAATGTCCTTCAATCCGAAACACAACAGTGCATTTAAGCAGTGTTGTTTCACGGAAGAAATAGACATTGCGGTGGTACCTACCCAGATGGCCTCTCACATATGAGAGACCTACCACCAGTAAAAATATCAAAAAAATTTCATACGTCTGACGTACAGTTGACCCGCAGCTCACGCGCAGCTAAACATTTACAAGAATACCAGTTTGCACCAAAACGTAAACTTAATTGTAACCGCACCGCAACTTGATCGGCGCGTCAAAAAGTTACGTGACTCGCACTACTGACTCGAGACAAATACTTGTCGGGCACACAAACAATTGTCTCGGTGCGAGATCGAACCCGCGACCTCACGTTTCAATTTCATGATAAGTTCAATTTATCACAATAAATTATATTTTATATATTATTGATAGGTTGTCAATTTATCACACATCGCCATTTTAAATTTTAAATTCAACTTTCCCCGAGCCTGTTGAAAGCGTCTCCAATAAAGCGAATATCGTTTGATATAAAAATGAAAATTTGCGTGATAAAAAGCATTATACTGAATCGATCCGCGGAGCCGTTATTTCTCGCATAAAACTCGACACGGCGTCGGTTTTCTTCTAAATTTTATTACGTTTCGATAGAATTCACGTCTCGGGGCGTCGAACACGCGCCTGGCTGCACTCAAAATCAAATCATTTTTGAACGGTTAACATTATTGTTGTTTGGTTGGGTATGTGTTTTAGGATTTATGTACTATTTTGGATCGTCAGAAGACAATACCATGTGACCGTTACAGAAATTGTTGAGATTAAAAATAGAAACATGAAAATATAATCTCAAGCTCATCTGTTAAAAAAATCTCATACAAGTTACACGTTTTTCAACCTTTAATTATTCATAAAGCTTCAATAAATTATCCACACGCTTAAACCGTATTACATAAAAGATTTCTGAAACTAAATATTAGATTTTCATTTCATGGTAAAGTAGGCACCTGAATTTAAAATATTAAAAGAATATTTCAGGAGCTTATTATTACCAAAGAAGATTTTTTATAAACACTTTTCCCTAAAAAGTTAAATGAAAATAACCCCATTTAAACTTCTGTAAAACTCCACAACCTATGGTTTTCTTCCTTTGCCAATATCCTTCAACCAAGCGAGCAAAAATTATCACTTTCCATAGACAAATTGAAAAGGAAATCCACAGCCCTAATGGAATTAAAAATGTTGATTATCCTTGTGATTGTAAGCAAACATGGCCGACCTGGCGCCACTCAGCCGAGTCAACAAGCCGTGTGGGTAAAAAATAAATTAAATAACAAATCGTTAACTGAGTTAAATTATACCTTAAACGCTCTGTTTGCACGTATTACTTCCATTAGTTAAGTGACTGCTGCTTAGTACAAGTAAGGAAATCCTTGTTGGAATTAATTCTGAAGTGCTTTATGTTGGTTCTTTTTGAGGAGTTTTGATGTAACAACTTATTCACCTGTTTATTTTTATGAAGTTTTCTTAACTTTCCAGTTTTCTTTAATATTGATAATTAACATTTACCTGGGCTATTCTATCGATCTTGTTGATCACTTATTTCAGTTTTCTAAAAATATAGAACAATATTTTGTTTTCGAGTTACAGTGATTTACAGGTTATTTCTTCGGTTGGACCGTAAAGCCGGTATTCCGCGATTTACTACGTAAGCAATCTTGCCTATATCCAGTCCATGTCGAATGCTGAAGGTAGTTCTTGCCCAAAATTCTCTACATCAAAAGCTACTACGAATTTCCAGCGGGATTTTCCATATAACATCTTATGTCTCAGGATGACAAGCGCAGTGGAATACCTAGCATCACTTTGTAATTCAAGGTGCTTTTGGTTTTGCTACTATTCATGAGCATTCATTTCTTTTACCATCAAGGCGAATTGCATGGTCGTGTCCCCATTCATAGCAAAAAATATGTATATAAAATAAATTAATAACAAATAAAATACGAAAAATAACTCCCTATTCCACTCAAATAACCTCAATCACAAAATACAAGTTAACAATCAATCTACTAAGCGTTGATTCCACTTCCCACTGCCGCGCGACCTTAACAAAGCGTATAATTTTCCGTCTGTCTGTTTGTATAACCGCGTCGGAGCGAGATTAACCCGCCGATAAATAAATACTTAACGTTTTAATCCACTTTCCCGCGCGATCTAATTCCGTGATATCAAGAAAAGAGAATAATGTGTACGGACAATGAAAACGTACCGATGGGAGATTGCAGGGTTTTGATACATTTTGCCGTATTAAATTATAACAAATACAATACAATGTTCTGTGGTTTCGTTGGTCTGTTAATATTACACATACTATGTGTAATATTAATAATATTATTAACAGAAGATTTTTTTTTTATTTACAAAATTAAATGCTACGAAAACTGCGTAGGTGAAGAGAGTCGCTGGTAGAGTCGATTATAGTCAAGACTTCGGAGGTTCACTGTTTATTCATAATTATTTAGTAATTAACCTTTATTAGGGCTCTTAGGTAGAGTCTTCCTGGAGTCTTATATAAATTGTAGAAGTAAATTAATTTTAAATCTAGATCAATGTCTTTCAAATCATGTTAATAATTTCTTCACTTTTCGTATTATATGATCAAGCTTAGCAAGCTTCCCCACATTCTCCACAAAAACTTAGTAAAATAATAACTCCATATTTTTTAACTTTACAGCGCTATCATCTAAGTAAAATCAAAGCATCAAAGCATACAAATCGCGCTATACTATTGTAGAAGAACCACAAAGGTGTCAGCGATCAATTAATTCGGTTTATTGAGTTCTGTGCCAACACTGAACGGAATGGTACAATACCAAGAGAATTCATTCTTACTGCTTCGAGTGGAAGAAATTAAGCGTTATAATAATATTGCAATTCTAGATTATTTTTTATTGTATAGTGCCTGAATAATGATGAATGTGAACCCTTTTATCTCGGAAAATATTACGTATTTCATAATGACAATAATCTTTTTAAAGATGGAACATTTTTAGGACTAGCTTAATTAATAAACATAATTAAGTAAAACTGAATATAATTACATATATCCCATAGTATGTTGTTTAGTCATATAAATATAGCCCATATACGTCCCACAACGGGGTATAAGCCTTCTATACAATCAGAAGTACGATTGACAGGGGTTAGGCCACATAGTCCACCACGCTGCACTGGCCTAGTAAGGTGTGGAGGACTTTTACATACCATTCTTCCGAATCGCTATGGTATGCAGGTTCCCCCTTGCGTTTTTTTCCTTCACGTTATAGTGCGTGGTGATTAAATAAAGGAGTAATCCATATTAAATAATTCTATATTGGTTAAACACCTATGTATTATTTTAAGCTCGATTTCATGACCCTAATTAGGTCGTTGATTATTTGAAGTATTTTCTACATACATTTTATCTAATTTCTATACGTTCTTATAAGTAAGTACACGGTTTATTGACAATAAATAATCAATTCTCAGAGATGTTTCTTAGTGTCCTTTTTAAGGAAAAAAACGTAATTAAACAAAACGTAATGTTAAAGTTACGCACGCTCCAATGAAATAAAAAAGTTAATCAACTTTTCGTGTTCACTAAAAATGAAATCCCTAGTTAAATATAAAAGCCGGAACTGAAATGGAACTGCACCAAACCAAGTTTAAAAAAGGAAAATTTGCCAAATCTCTAGACCAAGAATAAGGAGTAATAAGCAGTTTTCTTTCGCGCCAAAATTGTCTTCCATAATAGCGTCGGCGGGAAGATAGCGTTCCCGCCATAAAAAGAGATAAACGACCGTTCTCTCTATTATTTTTGCTCTTTAACAAAGGCAATGTGTGCACCTATCGTTGTCTCTGTCGCACTCGCGAGGATTTCTATTTACCGTTTCGGATGTGAGCGAAAAACAAAAATTTGTCGCTCACCCCCACCTCCCGCGCTAATGTTCGCCGGCGCGTGGAGTGGCAAAGGAAAACTGTCTGGCAGCCTCCTTTATAATTTACTTGAGAGACCTGATACGTGTCAATTAAAATTTTATTAAAACGCCGTAATGGAGCACACTCGAATGTATATGATAATGTTTATTAAAATTTTAATAACATTCTCATTATTCATTATGTTTCAGTGAGGTAGAAAAGTTGTTTATTAAATTATGTGGAACGATTTTTATGTAATAATCTTACGTTATTATTGTGTCTTAAATTATTTGTGTGTTATTTAAATAAGTAACATTATATGTATATTGTTACCTAAAACGTCTATTGTAGCGAAAGGAATCTTATTTCCATCTGGCATCTAAGTACTTTGGCCCCGTACTACAAACCAAACCAAATTATTCGAAGCATTTTATAAAACTTACGAGCATTTTTATACTATTTTCATTTGCATTCTAAATGAAACCCAGAGTAAAGTATAATGTGAACTCAGTCATTATCTACAGTTAGATAAAATGTTTCATACGATGTAATTAAAACAGATGTATACTTGACCAATTGATATTCTGTACAATAAATACTTATTCCTAATTTCCTTTTAGCCTCATTTTTAAATCTACCCTTATCAATCCATATCTCGGTTGTAAAGGAGCTCCGTGGTTCCGTTAGTATGACTTTTTTAATGTTGTCGAAATTTAAAAAATAAGCATAATATGTAGGTGGTAGTTTTGTTGTATGTTGATAGAGATACGGAACTAATGGGTCTATTCGGACGGATGGTGTCCAGCTTACTGGTGGTAATCTTACGAAGTGAATTATAAGAGATCAAAAATCTAGATGTTGATTAATTTCGATGTGGATTAAAGACTAGTGTACCCAAGAGACACGCCGAGCTCCGGAGCTTGGTGTCAATTCTTTGCGTGCCACTGTTGATCCTGACTGGCCAGACTTGCAGCGGTGGATGTGTGGTCAGGAAGACTCAAACAAGCTGGTATTTGACCGCTATTTACGCGGAAAGTGACCTCCGTAATCATTGGTGAAAAATTGAAAAAGCTTGATATTTTGGCAAATCATTTCGGTTTCAAACTAGCTGTGAATTTTTGAAGTGAGTGTAGATGGCCAAATCTGAAACTATAGACTAGCGATAAGTACTAAAAGGAATCACTCAAAAGAGTTAGAAGGATCTGTTAATACAGCATGTGTTTTTATTTTTTCCAAGTCATTGAGTTCGATTGGAAATGGGGCCCTGACTCTTTTCAGCATTTTAGTTATTTCTCATAATTCCAGATGTGAACATCCACACACAGTTAGAAAATTTACCTGTATGTGTCATGAACACGGAGAGATACACTTCAATCGCTGTTGTATATTATATTTAAATTAGCACTTAGCCATTTACAGGAAAATCATTTGTGATAATTTAATCGTAAACAAAATCCCATCAAAAACATCCTGTAAAAAAATTCCAAGTCTCGCAGCTCAGTTTTTCTACCGCAAAAAGTTGTGAGATCCATGAAATGCCATCGCATGAAAACATAATGTATCGTACAATTTATGCATAATGCTACTGGCCAAGTCGATCTATTTATTTAAAATGTAAAGAATTTTTAATATTGATATGATAATAACTTACGTAATAACTTTATACAGAACGTCCCTTAATCAAGGACTAAATAAATTAATCGACTTGGTATTTCATGGATCTCACAACTTTTTGCGGTAGAAAAACTGAGCTGCGAGACTTGGAATTTTTGTACAGGATGTTTTTGATCTCACGTCTTTTTGTAGAGTCCTACTTTATTCCTTTTCGGTACTTTTTATTTCTAGAATATATATAATGATTTTTCTTAAAGCCTCTGTCTTATGGTTTTTTCTTATTTTTGGAGGTATCAATTTATCACAAATATAGCGGATTTGATTATTAGTGTTCTTTCTTTCATGGTGATTGTTTTCGAGCTATTTAGTCTATTTATTTGCAAGGTTATCTTTGTCATGTTTTTCTAGAGAAATGTTGTATAGTTTAATGGGCTGAATACACCCTTTCCCTCTTTATACCCCCCTCCTGTTATGCCTCATATATAATATATATAGATACCAATCTACAACTATTATTCCATTATATACGGGTACAACGAATCATTAACTGCAAATGTATCTTTGTAATCCTATATATTTATATGAGATTACAAAGTTATTCACGCAGTTAGTGTATTTAGAAAACTAGACAGAAATTATGAAATGTTTGAATTTTTCCTTACTTTAGACACTAAACACTAATTATATTCTAAATTTGAAGGTTCTATGTCTGCTAGAAGTGCCTTAGACTTTTGATGATCGGTCAGTCAGTCAGTGAGTGACAAAATTGCGAAAGTTTGACAAGTTATAATTCTTAAACTACTGGTTCAAATTGAATGAAATTTTAAATATACCGTGTTTACACAATGCCTAATTAGTAACTGAAAATTCAGGCTTCTTGCTTTAACCACAACGAAGTTATGGGGAGTTGAAAATGGTCTGAATTGCTTCGAGAAAAGGATAGTACGGCTGTGCCGCTTTTTAGCTCGACTTGGAGGGGGCACTGCCGTGCCCCCAGATTTGTAAATTACATCAATTACTTACTTAGTGCGAGAAAATATTACCGATAGAGGTAAGCAAAGCAACTGTCAACACACAATGCGAATATTAACTCATCTTACGAAAACGACACGTTTTACCAAAAATACTAACATCATAAAAGTGTTGAAAGGCGAGAAAAAATTATTGTCGTATACGAATACCAGGTTCATTGTGAGCGGGGAAAGGCTTTGTGTCGCCATTCTGTGTCACAATGGCGCGCTGTTTTGGCGGGAGAAAAAGGCGGGAGCCGCGTTATCGGAGGCGGCCATTATGGTGGCTTATCAGACAGCTTCCGAGTCTTGGCGACGTTTTTCTTTTACGGTCACGTCTGGTTCAGGCGGCGATAGGGAGTTTTGTTTTGTGTTTTACCTTTTTTTATGTTTTATGTAACAATTTTAAAGTTAGAACGGGTTATTGGAAGTATAGGCTAATATAAAATGAGTGTCAAATATAGTATTTGTGAGTATTAATGGAAATCTTTACCTCATTATAATAAAATCATGAAAAATTGAGCTGTGATAAAACTACATTTTTAAGATACCAGTACAAATTCTTGTGTTCAAAAGAATATACTGCGATGTTTGATTTTTGAATTCTAGTAATATTTTTTAGAAACTGATAGTCACTGGCAAAGTGGCGGGTAAAAAAGCACACGTAGACGCAAAGCGATACAGTGGTTAAATCAGGTTCGTACCACAGTTGACACCACAGCATACAACGCAACGCAGATTGCCAACAGTCGAGATCGATGGCTAGACATCATACTTAGAATTAAGGAGAAAAAGAGGTGGAATAATAAGTTTGATACTTTAAATTATATCGATTTACATGATAGGATCACTTTCCTTCCCAGTTTACCACATCTCAATCTCAATACCAATAACTCCTAAAATAGTCATTAAGAATCTCATCAAGCATAGACAGCCAAGTCTATTTATCTATAAACAACACACACAAACATACCTTTACTACCCAGAAACAACCCTCCAAAGGGTGCCGTGGACACCCAATAGCCAATAAATATTTGATTATACCAAAAAATATCCCTTAAAGTTCGTTGCCCGCCCTAAAAACCTTTTTATACTCACAAAAAAGCCTACATTGAGAGTTAAACGCTCTCTAAATACGCCATTGGATATGAAAAATGAAATATAAAAGTTCTGTTCAATAAACAACATAATTTAGGGGCGGCGGGTTGGGGTGAACGCGGGGCGGGCACTGAATGAGCTAATTAAGACACCGAACGAAAGAAAACGCCAAGAAAAGCCGAGAAAACTTGAAGAAAACAAGAATATTCCGGGCACTTGGCAGGGACGGATTGGAAACATTCGGACAGAATATTATTGAGTGGCAATGTTTATGATTTTCGTAATATCTTGAAGGGATGTGGTGATAGTACTTTTTTCAAAATAATTGTATTTAAATGAGCATTATGGCGTAATACTTTAATATAAGTGGCTTTAAAAATAAAAGTACCTGTATTACATAGATAGTAACGCATTTGCGCGCCCATATTATTGGTTTTCATAGGCGGTCATGTTAATTTACCATTAATTTGTATGTACTTAGTCACCGTATTTTTTTAAAATATTAATCCATAGTGTTTGTAGAATGATTTTACTCCAATGTCAGAATCAACTGCTCTTCGGTCAAATCTGTTACCAATTGGTCTACCCCGTAGGGTAGACTGGGTACACTTGTGACAATTTTGGCTTGCTCGCCGATAATTTTGTTAATTTATCAGATAGCTGGGAAAAAACTAACACGAATCATTATTTATTTATTTGTCTACGTAAAATTACTAATATATTGTCTTTAAATACAATGTATTAGCCATAAGATCAAATTAGATAAAAAAAGGAAAGTGTCACAACCACACCCCAAGGACGGTTGTGACAGTGGTTGGGGTCGGTTGTGACAGGCGTAAAAATACATAAAAATAGTTTATAATAACTTTTATTATGACAAATATGCACCATAACAAAATATAATCTTCTAAACAACGTTTATATTCATATAGCGATTAAACTAAAATCTGAGATCACTTCTGTTCTTATAATCAATAAGGCACTTTAACAACTAATATTATAACAGTCTTATTAGAATCAGTAAAAACGTTAACGAAACATAAATTTACTGAAGGTAACTAGAAAAAGTTTTACTATTCCCTATATAATTTGACAAATTTAACAATCAAAAAAAAGTTTTAAACTGAAATGATGTAATCTAGTCAGATTCACAATCACAGTTGTGACAAATATAATGGTGACTATTACCTACGCTTTCTACGTGGGACCTGAATCCACATGTTCCTTGGCACTTTATCCATTTTTCGCTAGCCCTGCTTTCAGAATATGCGCCTGCACAAACATGACAAAAATAGTCATCTTCATCGGAGGACGATTGTAAAATCTTTCTTTTCTAGCTTTTTATGGGCTTTTCCTTTCCCTATATTATTTCGTTTTAATTCGGTTACATTTTTCTTTACCTCTTTAGCCTTCAAACGTTTTTCTTTTCTTCATGTTTTTTCCTAACTGCCTCTTTCTCAAGCGTATCTGTGTAAATAGTTGACTTTTTAGATTGCCTCTTGATTTTCTTTGGACGGCTTTCGGAAAAGATCGAACAGTTTCAGGCGAAAAATGTGGTAGCTTGCCTGAGGTTGTAGCAGCATATTGAATCGGGACAATTTCAGGCGAAAAAGTAGTTTTGATAATGCCTGGTATGTCGTAAATAGACATTGTTTTCCCAGGGTGACTGCGCATCCATCCGTCAAAAGCAGTATTTAAAATTTTGAACATCTGCATAAGCATCCTCATATGTGCTAATATTAACCTGGGCACGATTGGTCTTCCGTAGGCATTTTCTAGGCATCTGCAGCAAAAAAAGCGAATAAGCATATGTCACAACCGTACCCATAAAATTTGTCACAACCGTACCCAAAGCACAATTTCCAAAACAAAAAATCGCCAAAAATCTGCCAAACAGTCTACGTAAAAAGTATTCACTCGTAGTTAACTACTATCTTATAACTTATAGCAAGACAAAATACGATACAATCTACCCTTATCCTAAAAATAGTAATTATTAAAATAAATCAAACAAAAAAACTTACTTTTGACTGTTGAAAAGCAATGTAGGCACCTGCTTATGTCAACGTCGCACGATGGCCGATGCAATACCAGGGAACGTGTTCAGAGTGGAATGCCGCGTCTTTCTCCCCTTGCACTCTTCCCCGTATTGAGTATAGTTTCGCTGTTATGACGACTGTCACTACCGTACCCTGGCACAACCGTACCCAGTCTACCCTACTACTTATCAGAAAAAAATCTAACGAAGCAGAATTAAAATATACAGGGTATATCAAGACTGCTACCGAAAACGAAGCCGGGTGGTAGTCTAAGCGACTTCAGACACAATGCAACAGAAAAAGTTGCAAAAAAAAGCGACAATTTCTTTTTTGTTATTTTTTTCCTATGGTCATATTTGGGTGGTAAATACATTTTTTCCTAAAATAATAGTGTATACCCTTTTACTTATAAATACTCTAAGGTATAAAAGAGTTTAAATTATTATTTTAGCAAAAACTATGGATTTACCACCCAAAAATGACGATATTTAAAAAATCATAAAAAATAATTGTCGCGTTTCTATGTGAAATTTTTAATTGCATTGTGTTTGTAGCCACTAAAACTACCACCCGGCTTCGTTTTCGGTAGCAGTCTTGAGATACCCGGTATATAAATGTTCACCATTCCAAATCCGGCCACAGTAGTCGAAGGCGTCCGTGTCGTCCGCGCTGAATGCTCTCCTAACAAACTCTTTCACAAAAACACAATAATTACTTTAAGCTGAATAAAAACTGCTTTCTTCGGCCGCGCTCCGGACAAGCGCTCTAATTCCACCTGGCACCCACTCAGATGGTTTATTACATTTTTCGCCTTTTATTCGGGACCGCTTTGTTTTATTTCATTTGGAAAATCAACAGCTACAAATACAGTTGGGTTTTTCTATAAAAGCAATACGAACTTCGATTGTTCGGACTCCGTGCGTAAACTACACTAATGTGCCTAGATACTCCACAAACGTTGGATTCCTCTATCGTATGTCGCAATAGTATTGACTATGAGTGAAAATCTTATATCTTACTCCGGACGTCGAACATTCGAAAATTTGAAGTTCGTATCGTTTTTATAGAGTAACCCCCCTACATACATTTCTTTTACGTTAACGGAAAGCCAATTATAGATTTTCAATGTTACAAATCAGATTGCAGCAACTTTCAAAATTAACCAACACAAAGAAAACAAGTGAAAACTATGAACATGAAGAAAATAATAGTGAGAGTGATGACGGCAAAACATTCGATAACTAAAATAGATTTATTAACTGTTTATTAATAAAGCTGTTGATATTTAGATTGTTAATTGTATAGGCTATATTAGACAGTTTTATTGTTACATCCGATATATGTAATGTAGAATCAGAAAATAATTTCTCTCTCATAGTTCGTGGTACCCACGACACAAGACTCGATCTTAGAGTGGGTCACCATATATGTGATTTTTGCGTGTTATTTATTTCATTTTATTTCCTTATGTATTTATTTATTCTTGGTTGCTTCCATAATACAAATCCGAAATACCAATAACGATGTGAGACATATCACGATAAATTCTTCTCTAATCCTAGGTACTTAATTATTACTAATTTGTTATAGACACGCAATTTTCTTTATTTTATCCTTTCATGTTTTTTAATTATCTCATTTTATGTATTTCATTTAGTAAAGACTAGAATTGCACAAAGAAGTATATTAGCAAAATTTTCTTTAAAACCATAAATAAATTCAAATACGTAGCAACAACTTTTGAACTTAAGTTTAAATTTGCAATATAAAAACCGTTTGAAACATGGAGTCGCAAGTGTAGTTCGTTGCGAATATTTCAGCACAAACGAACCGTATTGAGAGGCTAATTTAAATTTTATATTTAGAGTTAACTTTTGAGAAACAAATGCATATTTTTACTTTAATGGTTGTAACTTGTAAGGTCTGTTCATTGCTATAGTTCATTATAATGCTTATTTTATTTCTAGCCTTATTGTTAATTAACCAAATTTTTTTTTTTTTATAATGGCCTGGCATAGTGGCGGCATTGCACCTGATGGAAAGTGCCAATGCCGCCCAGGCAAAGTATCCATTGGCATCGGACGGCAGTCCCATGCCAATGGAAACAATTATGCCGGCCTGCTTAGGTGCCTCTTCATACCACGGCGGAAGGACCCAGGATTGTAAGAAGGAGGGAACACGTGCGCCGGCAAACAATTCCACAGCCTGACGGTGCGGCACAGAAACGAATTCGAGAACCGAATGCGGCACAGAAACGAATTCGAGAACCGAATTTAGGTGTTGGGCGGTGCCGTCCTATAGGATTGCCGTCCTAGACCAGGTAACCTAATCCATGTGTGATTTTCAGTAAAAATAAACCAAATATATGACTTCTGGCGGTAATAACATGGGCGTCATATGGACAGCGGTCTGGCCGTCTTCGGGGATATAGACGTAAATTCATTGCGGTATATTATTTGATATTTGATTATTGCATGTTTCGCAAATAATACAATGCATCATTATCATTTCAGCTAGAGGAAGTCCACTGCTGAATATATGCCTCCCCGAGGAATCTCCACACGACGTATCAGAAACTACGAGAGACTCTTCGGTCTCACAAACACCCTGACTCGAAAGAAATATTTGTGGGCCGCATAAACATTTTCTCTTTGCGGGGATCGAACCCGCGGCCTCTCGTTTCACAGGCGGCGTCTAACCGACTGCGCTACGGAGGCTGCCAATATATGTATAGCGAAGTGCCACCACTTCTAAAATAGCTATTAAACATAAAAGTAGAAGTGTACACAGCCGCCGCTATCTTCTCCACACAACCAGCGTAATGAGATTGCAACAAGCAGTAAATTCGACTTTAATTCATTAAACAACTCGTTACAGGCGTGTATTAAACTATTAACCGAGACACAAAGTTTACAAGATGGCTTTACGGCGATCTAGAAACCACTGGAAGGAACCTTTATATTTAATAAACAATAAATTATCAATCATTAAAACAAACACATGAGATTTACTGTTTACAATTCCAAAAAAATATGCTGATTTTTTATTATATAGCCTAAATCAGAAAAAAATCCATTAAATTTTTAAGGGAGGGGTAAGGGTTTCAGCGTAAAAAAAAAACACTTTTTTGTGATTTTTTATCTCAAATATCGACTGAGCAATTTTATTCAAACCTTCTATTACATTATTGAGCATAGTTTTGACTATGTTCTGTAAATTTTTCATGTAGAAATATTGAACGACTAGCCCGTAACAGAGCTTCCCCCAGAGCGTCTTAAAAAAAAAAAAACAATTTGCGGTGTTCACTGTAACTCAGCTAAAAATTATCTGAAAATGAAAAACCATAAAAATTTAGTCAAATTATAAACAAATATTCCCCCCAACGTTCTCTGATTATTATTTTTTTAATTTAAACATTTTTGGCGGCCATCTTAAGTATGAACCGTTATTTTCCACGAAAATTTCCGCCATTTTGTGGGTGGGGAACACCCTTAATGTAAAAAAAAATTACTAAACGTAGGGGGGAGGTATTTTATATGTAGAAAATGTGTACAAAGTTTGAAATGAATCGGTCCAGTAGTTTTTAAATGGCAGTGAACACGGACTTTGAAAATGTTGTTTTGAGAAAAACTCGTTTAAAGTTTATGAAGCAAAAAAATGAAGAAAAAATTTTTTTCCAACTTACACAGAATCATCGATTCCAGCTCCATACAGTACACTTCCTGCAGCATTCTGGATGTCTTCAGCCTCTTTTCTCTCAAGTCTTCGTTTTATTTCATTTTATGGGATCAGGACAATAGCAATGAATAAACTGTATACCTTAGAGTTAGGGCGTTAGAGGCCCCGAGACTAATTAGACAATAACTTCAAGAATATTGCTTAGATCGGATTAAAATTTTAAGGACATATTCTTGAAATGTTAAACAATAAGATAAAACAAAAAAAGAAAAAACCGATTTTTCGAAAGTGAAAACCCTTACCCCTCCCTTAAATCATTTGCCGTATTGTTGAGTTTTGGGGTTTGAGTAAAGTCCCAGCTTCTCTTTTACCTTTTCTTAGTCATTAGTGCATTTTTTACTGCCTTTATAGGCGCAGACGAGTTAGCGGCCCGCCTGATGGTTAACGGCTACCGGTGCTTCTCTGCAGTGCCAGGGGGTCAGCACAACAAAGTTGCTGCTTACCTTAAGAAAAGTACTCTTTAAGTTTCGTTTGAAGAAGGACAGGTCATAGCACTCAGGAAACAACGATGCAGGGAGTTCATTTCAGAGCTTACACGTGCGTGGTAGGAAAGAACGCTGGAAACGTACCGTTTGGTACGGTACATACATACGTGTTCACGTGTTTATGGACGCAACATTTTATCACTTTTGCAGAATAATATATACTTATAGCTTATAGATAATTTTACGCAGCACATTGAAATAACCTGTTTATGTATGTGTGGATTTTGGATCACCCATTAAGATACACCGATGATATTTTTTGAAAGACGCGTGTGACTGCTCGAATTCATACACGGAATACTATATTCGAATATGGCAATATCTAATACCACATCTTGCATTGGCCCGCTCAGTCATTGGGTCGGAAAATTTCGCGGTTCGCGCAACCCGCCTTCCAAATCATAGCTCAATCTAAATTATTGTACAACTTGTGAACTAATCTTAATCAAAGTGCACGAGGCGCGGTAAGTTTTACAATAAAACACTCTTATCTTGCAATGCATAAATTGATGATGTTATTTTATGATATAAATGTTTTAGCCGCTTTGAGTTATGCAAGTGAACATTTATTAAATTTAATGGTTATGCCGCAATTATGTTTAAAAAACAATTTATTAATAACTATGAAATCTTGAGAATTACCAGAACTTTAAACGTGTCGCTAATCTTTCTATGGTCATATCTCTAACGCTTGTCACTCAATTGGTCATTACCTAGTCATCTTTCAAAAAACTTTAAATAATTTATTAACTTAATAACTAATACCACATTGATTTGGGTCACAATCTTGACTAATACTGGGGCTAGGTATTTATGATTACATTATACATATATCATAATGGTTTCTTAGATTTACACACAAATAATACTATATTTTATTGTAGCAGACTGCTCGCCCCGTGACCACGTAAGCTGTAAAGTAGTTAAAATGTTGGGAAGTTAAAAAA
This sequence comes from Hyles vespertilio, assembly GCA_009982885.2. NCBI lineage: Eukaryota > Metazoa > Arthropoda > Insecta > Lepidoptera > Sphingidae > Hyles > Hyles vespertilio. Next base: position 23,360,714 of record CM042807.1, read on the forward strand.
CGTAAAAAAGAAACTAAATCTACGATATTGTTTGAAAAATAGGTTTTTGTTTTTCAATACGTACTAAATGCTAACATAAAACTTGCGCCAAAGCTCCTCAACCATTTGCATCTTAAAACTCAACATCTTACATAAACTGCACAAACTTGCGAGCGCTAATTACCAAACCGAAATAACAACAATCAATTAGATAGTATCGATATTCAATCTCCTGGAACAGCTAATTACGACGCCGAGCTGATAAAAGTTTACCCATCAAGCTCAGAGTTCATTACTCGCGTAGCGGTTATGTCGTGGATTCTCCCTAGTTATGGGTTATTTTGTATTTGTGTGGGGTATACTTTTTATATGATACTAGCGGCCCGGACCAGCTTCGCCCGGGTACAAATAGATTTTTGTACAATAATATGTACAACAACATTCCTATATAGGCACGCTGCCGCCGCCCCGGCCGGCCAGTACCGCCGCAAGCGCTACGTCCCGCAATTTTAAATCTGTAATATCTTCGAAAATATTCATTTAAATCTTGTGCTGTAAAGGACCACATAGATCTATATTAAATCAACAATTTATTTAAGCTATTTAATTGGATAAGGATTAATGCTGTATTGGTTAAAATCGCTTCGAAAATTAGCCATTATTTGTCGTAAAAAGTAAATGACAAAAAAATGTTATCGTGGGATATCCATAAGAGATAGACATATACCATCGCGGAGTTTTCTGTAGACCTTTTCAATGTGTAGAAATATGTAAAATAAAATGTACTACACATTATTTTGATAAATCTCGTAGGGCTCAGCCTGCGTTTGCAATGTAAGCGGAAAATTATTGATAATTAACGACATCACATTAGAAACCTCAAAAATAACAATATTTCTCCACTATTTAATGGATGTTATTATACATATAAACCTTTCTATTGAATCACTCTATCTATTTAAAAAAACGGCATCAAAATCCGTTGCGTAGTTTTAAAGATTTAAGCGAACAAGAAAAATAGGGACAGAAAAAGCGACTTTGTTTTATACTATGTAGTGATATGTCTTTGGGACCCAAATTCCGTAATTTGGTTTAGATACCATTTCAATTGAAATAATGACGTGGGTTAAACAATTTGAGACAAATTAAAAATATGTTCGTATCATGATCCATCTATAATCATTAAAATGATTAAGGCGCCATAGGCACACGCGCTATTCAACGGGCGTTAAAAAAACATTGAAATCAAACAAATGTAAATTCAGTAATTTGTTCACACGAAGGTGATTTTAAAACGCGAGTTTATTTTGTCGAACGCTGTCGGATTTTCGGCATTAAGAGTTAGACGTTACATTTTTATTGCATATGAACATGAATATTGGTACCTAATGGTAAAAAACGTTAAAGTCGACGCGTTTTAAGCGCTCGACTCCTTCGAATGGGGCCTATGTGTTGTTTTACAATGGCTTTGTTTTAGGTATCTAGATTATTAGTCAATCAAATGTGCACTGCGCGACGCCCTATAGCTGATGGTAAGTCTTTGAGTTCTTGCGATTATAAAGGTGGCATGATGTTCGCGTCACCCATCCGGTATCCCTATCAATGTATTTAAAATTTCGATTCATAAGTTTTTACTTTTTGTATCTTTCGCCAAGCGCGCATCAGCTGACCGCTGAAAGTAAAGTAAAAGTCGCCATCACAGAATATATTTATGTAGTAGTCGCTATTGTGTTAATACTTAATTAGCCAGATATTAACTCTGAAGCTATATAAAGAAACCACTTACCATGGTGGCCTTCTGCGGCCTTAATTTTTATTAAACATAGACGTTTTCATGTTTATTTCTCTCTTCGTAATCGATCGATTGGTTATGTCCTATTCAGCGAAAAGTAGAAGCAAAGGCAAACAGCAGTGTAAATTCGCAGTTGTGATTTGAAGGACAATGTGATCAGAGTAACTACTGGACATATTGAGACTTATCATCTAATGTCTCAGGATGGCGAGCGCAGTGGAATACCAAGCATTGCTTTGTAATTCAAGGTGTTGTTTGGTTTTGCTACTGTTCATGGTCGTATCGCTTACCATCAGGCGAACGGCATGATCGTGTCGCTATTCATTGCAATCAAAAAGTCGTGCGACACTTTTCTCGTAAAACGTATAAATAGTTCTAAAATGCAGCAAACTGCATACATTTACATACGTCTTAAAACATCGAACGAATCTGTTTTTTTTTTTCATTTTTCGCTGTCTTATATTGTGTTTATAATTTGTTGCTAATTTGGGCAGTCAACACTTCAATAAAAAACAAAATGATTCAAATTCATATAATACATTAAAATAAATAAAGCAATACCAACATATACAAAAGTTTAAGTACATAGCGTGTGCGCTTACAGTACTAACATATACATTGCACCAAATATATTCATCACAGCACTTATTGCGAAAGCTCGCTTACACCTTCCCATCTATGCTTAAAATATACAATATTGCATGTTATCTTTCATTGCTCTAATTTCAACACTGAATCCTATGCTGTAATAACATTTTTTCAATATACAGGGTTATTTTTCATAGACTGCACAGATTTTGATATTGGGTAAATAATACTCATTAACGCGTGGTGGAAAATATTCAAATTTACACATAATAAGTCATTTATTTCCATTACAAAATATCTGAATCAATGTACAAATCGTTCATTTCTATACACGAGCTAGCGCGCGTGTGCTTTTAATTTATGATCGTGGATATTGGTTATAACTTTCACTATTGTAAAACCTCATAATATTAATAAACTAGTAGTGCAAAAGTTTTATTCATTTGCACGAAACCCTACATGGTAGAAAAGCGTAGTTTGCGTGGTATGCAAATAAAGAATTCCGAAGTAATTCAGAAGATTTATCGAAGAAAGTTTATAAGGTTTCAAGGTTGGCGTGGTGATCACACAAACAGAGAATCCATCCATCAACATGATGAGCTCAAATATGTTTAACATCGAGAAATTAAACGGTCGAAATAATTCACAACGTGAAAATTCGGCATAAAAACATGTATAGAGCACGAAGATCTATGGGATTGCAAAGAAAATAGTCCAGGAGTTTTTCCTTACATCGACCCAGTAAAAGAAGTGAAGGCCAAATCCAAACTTATATTGCTTAAAAGTCTTCAGAATTATGTCCATGTACAGGAGTGTAAGACAGCCAGGGAAGTGTGGGATAATTTGCATAAAGCGTTTGACGACGACGAGCTAACCAGAAAGGTCAGCTTATGAAAGGAATTAATAAATTCGTCGCTGGAATCAAGTGCCAGCATAGAAGACTTTGTTATGCAGAATAATGAATGCCACACACAAGCTCAGAAATATTGAAAAAATATATATTAAAATATTGGCTTCGAGGTCAATGATGACTAGGCTAGGCACCTTAATGTTGGGAGGCCTATCCATTATCGTTGGTTTGCACTCAACCAACGATAATGGAGCTGGAGAACTCGGGTGCAAGAATGAGGGCAGATTTCATCAAAGCAAAATTTATGCTTCTTTCAAAATCGGAGGATTCAAATAGTGCTTTTTATTCATATTTCAAGAAAAATCATTGGAAATCACATGAAGAATAAGTGTCCCAGATCTTATAACTGCAATGGTTATGAACACAGCAAAGTTTTAAAAAAACCCTAAGAAAATAGTCATAGGATGATAATAAGAGAGAAAGCTATACTGCAGCTTTTTCTAATTTTTCAGGTACAAGTAATTGTGATATTCCCAGACTAGAATCCACAGGAATACCTTTAAAATTAATTTAATGTAATAACAATTTTTGAAAAATATTTGTCTAGTTGTGGAATAGACACCAAAATAGCCGTGCTGAGAGGATGAATACAACTCTAGTAGAAAAGGCTAGACGTATGATATTCTATGCAAATGTATAAAAACCTATGTGGGCTGAAGCTATGGCCAGTACTGCACAGTTAATAGGTCACCAAGCAAAGCTCTAAGAGCAGGGACCGAAAACGGTTCCGGAAATACCGGTATTTTTTGGTATCAACCGAAAAAAAAATACCGGTATTTTTAAAGGTAACCCCTCCCCTATACGCCGATTTTATTAGATTCCTAGAATTTAACCGGTATCATACCGGTAACCGAAATAAGGATTACCTCTATGTTTCAAGCGTCGTCGGCAAAAGTCAAAGCGTCGATGCGCCGTGTGTCGACCAAACACGACCTCAAGGCCGTCGCCCCGGTTGGTGCATATTGTAACTTGCATTAATTCGACGCGAACGCGTTCTTTATGATTTTTGAATTTTGAGACTCTTAATTGATATTTCATTCAGTACGCACGTCGCCCGAGAGTGTTGAATTATTTGTTTGGTTTGGAATCGGATTACCTATATACTTTGAAAAAATAAGATAAACCACGTCCCGAGCAAATGACCTTGAGCATTTATGTCTTTCTAATGCCTACTATACACGACGTCGTATTCGGTTGCGTCCGCCGATATATAAAGGAGGTGATTTGTGCGTCTGTTATAGGTATTTAACGTCCACAGATGCGTCCGCCTCGAATCCGACTGTTGTCGGTTTTTGTGGCACGGATCAAAGGGTTTTGTTGCGAACGTCCGACTTCTGTCCACAAGTCTTCGCTTTTTTTACCATCGCACCACACTTTACCGCAGTAGAGTTCATTCGAGGGGGTTAAGAGCGTTTACACCTTGCACGCAAAGTCAACTATAGGTATTTCTACGTTAATTTCACGCACACATAAGCGACCAAAGCTGTGTGCGTAGAGCTGCCGCGTCGCCTCGCTATACAGTCAGCGCAACCGACTTTGATCCGTGCGCTTCAAAGTTCTAACATTCAATTGAAATGTAACTTATGATTTATATATTGGTAATATTATATCATAAAAATATTTTATTTGCATTATAAGTAGACAAATATTACCGTGCAAGCAATGAACAATACAAATTTAGATACTAATCATATTTTCGTTATTATTACATTGTTAAGTTGCATTCAAATCAGTGTTCAATCAGTAGACACTACGGACGTTTATTAATCATTTCGTGTTCGAACACATGAGAAGAGTTAGGGGCCTTACAAACCCAACAATTACGAAATATATTTAATTTTATATTACAATATATAACATAATTTAGCCTCGGAATTACATCCCATTATATTATCTGAAACATAATTTATACTCACTACAAAATCATTGTAGGTAATAAAAAGAAAAAATATGTTTTACTACCAAAGTACTAAGATGTGGTAATCGCAGTCCGCGCGTGGCTATTTTTACTACGTACGGCAAAAATCGACTGCAGCTAGGCCGGAGCGACGAGCGATATGTCCTCCCTCTAAAAGGCCTTGCGGCGGTCTGATTTGATCCACGTCGGACAGCGTGTTTTATAGTGGTTTTTAAAATATTTGTAGAAAACATGAAAACTAATTTTGTTGAATTTTAAAAAGGGCAATTTATTGATAAGATGTTCTTCTATTATAATAAGAAATTGCTATAAAAATTTATGTACGATAAGTTGGTGAAAAAAAATATCTTCTTGACGCGAGTTTCTGAATAATTTCGCATTGTTTAAATTTTTATTTTTCAGGAACTAAACATAAAAAGATTATTTTTCTCAGCAAAATCCCTTCATAAGGGTCTTATTAGTCAGATAATATTTTTATTCTCATTTTATATTTAGTGATTTCGGACATCTTAAGCTTCTAAATTGCCACTTAAAGCCTAAATAACGAAACTTGTGTTCAGTATTCCTTATAGTGCTCACAAATTATCCATCAATCTATAATGTTTTCCACCAAAATCCCTAGATGAGAACCTTTTCTAAAATGAGTACTAATTATTTTTCCTTTAAATTGTTTATTGGTGGCTATTAACTCGTTTGAAAAGTCCTGTTTTTTAGCCAAAAAGCGCGCAAAGGGTATAAACGCTCTTAACGTCACTCGCGTCCGTAGGCTTTGACCCTAGATTCCCTACACTTGACCCCTGGGTAGTGCCAAATGAGTGATACAGTTCGTGGTGGTAGGACTTAAGTGTCCGCCCGGGTAGTGACCACCATCCACGAGGCGTAAAGGCCGTCATAGTGATCTCCATAAGGGGATCGCGTTCCGGGATCAGCTCATGGTTTTCCGGTTTTTTCGAGGGGCTTGAGTCCTGAGGCATGAGGTTGTACCGTGTGGGTATTTTTGGTCGTTTGTCGAAAGGAGGAATGTTGATCCGCCGGCCAGGGAGACCCGTAGAAACGGTTGACCGCTGGCCGCCCGCGGTATAGTACAGGGGCTAACCACCTCAAGAGGTTGCCTCACCATGCCGCGCATAATCTTGGGTGGGTCCATCATGCCGGTTGGTGACCGGAAGTGGGGTCTCGGCGGCCCATCCCGGGAGGGTACGGGGGCCCTTCCGTCCGGCGGATCAACTCGCTTCCTGCCGACCCTTTCGTGCCGGTGCCCATTCGGCCTTCTTAGTGCCCGAACTTAAGCCCTTCGTTGCCTCTGCACCAATCCCATCCTTTCAACCATGACAGTGCAATTAAACAGAGCAGGTCCTTCAGCGGTGCATAACCCCACCACTGCGTTCACTATGGAGTTAACTAATATCCGCGGACCCCATACGAACCTCAATGCCGTCCATCACCATCTCGAGACGGCTCAGCCTGCCTTGTTCTTCCTAACGGAGACGCAGATTCGTTGTCCGGCCGATGATTCTTACCTGTTGTATCCCGGTTATTCGCTTGAAGTAAACTTCAAGCCTAAAGCCGGGGTATGCTTGTGTGTTCGGTCGGACATCTGCTGTCGCCATTTGCACTGCATGGAGGACCCCTCGTTCTCCGCTCTGTGGGTGCACGTGGATCTAGGTTCCCTGAGCCGCATCTACGTGTGCCTTTACAGCTCTCACCACGGGGACGATGAGGCGACTCGGCTGTTCAGGTATCTTAGCCAGGCAGCTTAACCCCCTCGAATGAACTCTACTGCGGTAAAGCGTGGTGCGATGCTAAAAAAAGCGAAGACTTGTGGACAGAAGTCGGACGTTCGCAACAAAACCCTTTGATCCGTGCCACAAAAACCGACAACAATCGGATTCGAGGCGGACGCATCTGTGGACGTTAAATACCTATAACAGACGCACAAATCACCTCCTTTATACGTCGGCGGACGCAACCGAATACGACGTCGTGTATAGTAGGCATTAGAAAGACATAAATGCTCAAGGTCATTTGCTCGGGACGTGGCTTATCTTATTTTAATGTTTTATAATTTAAAAATATAGGGTTTTTGTACTAAATAATATTATTTATGTGAATTTAGGTATCTATCTATTTATTTATTGAATTAAATATAAAAATGTCTTTACTATACAGTACATTACACCAAATCCTTGCCTTTACTCATTTCCTTTTATTTTCAACACTATTACATCCAAGTAAAATGAACCGATTCCAGGAATATTGGGTAAACAACACGCCAAGTATATGTTTCACTTGGTATACAATATGGAAATGAGTAACTATTCTCCAATGCGCTCTCTTTTGCCGTCAAGGTCTTTTTTAGGTTATCGGTATTAAATCGGTTCCCGTATATAAGGGTAACCTTTATAATTTGCATTGGTTACCGTCATAACGGGTCCCCAAATCTTAAAGGTAACCGAAATTGGTCGATACCGGTACCGTTATTTGCAACCGGTTTCGATCCCTGTCTAAGAGACACTTCACCATATAAGATGGGGACTGAAAAGGAACCCAGATTGAATCATATGAGGGTGTTTGGTTCAAATGTAATGGTAAAAATCTAAAGAAATATTTTTGTTGGCTACTGTAATAACAGTAAAGGTTACCATGTAATGGACCCATTGATTCATAAGGTAACAAAATACAGAGATGTTATTTTCTTTGAAAATTTTAACTGACCTAGGACTGAACCAATCAATCCACCAATGAATGTCCTATTACTTTTGATCCTGTTGAATAAGAGTCAGAGGAGTGAAAGGGCCTCTCTGGGACTGATCAACTACTCGAACAAAGGATTCTATCATCACTCCTCAACCCAGTGGGTCAGAAGATAAAAATATTCAGGGAGGAGCAGAAGGTGAAACCTTGATAACATTTACAAAACTCCGAGACAGGTGTACAGCTGACCCCACATACATGTATAAGTAGTGGTATGAGACCATGTAGAAAAAATAATCAAGGAAAAAATTGACTTCTTTGTCTCTTAACTGGTGTTTTAGATCCATAGACTATAATGTATAGTGGCAATGTCATCTTCATATGCCAGTGAGTGGAAAAAGGCAAGGGATGGGGAATATTATTATGTATGTATTGGAAAATAAAACTTGCTTATTGACCTACCAACAGGCAAAAAGGCACTTCCATGTAAGTAGATATTTAAAACAAAAACTGATCAACAGGGAAATATAACTAAATACAAAGCTAGACTTGTTTTAAAAGGCTATGCTCAAAAGAGAGGCATAGATTATCAATAAATCTATTCTGTAGTAAGATATACTTCAATTCGTTATTTATTTGCTATGGCAATACAGCACAATCTTCTGATTGATCAAATGGATGCAGTATCAGCCTTTCTGCATGGGGTAATAGATACCGTATATATGCTACAGCCAGAAGTTTATAATGATGGACCACAAGGGTGTCACTTACTCAAATATATCTATGGGCTCAAACAAGCAAGCAGATGGTGGAATACAATACTGAGTAAAGCGTCATCTCATTTTCATTCATCTTCATCAAAGACAGATCCATGTTTTTTTTTATGTTAATTTATATGAAAATTTGAATACCAAGTGGAAAATAACCCTGTATTAATGTATGAAGTTCTCTCTGCCGCATGAATCTGAAAGCGTTCTACCCTTTATCCCAAAACACATAAACTATTTTAAAGGTAATTTTTTAATCACTCTCCAATCTTCTTCAATTACAAGAAATGATACAGATGCACAATTAATACTCGACGGAAGAACAATTCAACATACATATTTTGTAAGTCATCCAAGCACCTAAAATCAGAGCGCTGATGTGTATTTTCAACTTCAAAAAAATATGATCAATTCGTCCTGTATGTATGTAAAGCCACCCACCAAAGCCATAACATTTTTATGACGTTAATTATTAACTTCATGATGAGCAGAGCGCTTGCGTTGTTGAAATGTTATGTCGGCGGGCAACACGTGCGGGCTATTGTCGCCGACATGATTGTTTTCTTTTAAGCCTACGGGCTGTGTCGCCGGGCTGGCGTCTTTAGTGTGTAATACGCTTAATATGTATTGTTAGAATTGCAGTTTTGTATTCTACTCTCTACAAATTGCTCGGTGCCAATTTGACTACAAACACGTGATTTCTTCTACGTGAGAGTCGTATGGTTTCTAAAATTACTTTAAAAAAATATAATTTAAATAGCTGCCAATTGCATCTTTGGTAATTTCGAAGCGGTGTACTTTAAGCAAGCGTAACTCTTTGCTTCTGCATTTGTCTGGTCATCATCCTCTGTTCCGATGTCAAACTTTCACCTCGAAACCTTTTGTATCTGCAAAGAAGAATTACATTACTACAAATAGACTTTTATTACGTTCTAGCACTAATCTCAGACTGAAACTGTGTTGGAAGTGCATCTTTGCACCAAAAACGTTGAATTTTGTGTCTACTGCCAACTGTATTCCCATGTAATCTTTTACGAGATTTTTTTTTTATTTTGCCTGAAACTCATCCCTACCTCTATTAATGACGCTTAATATTGAGTGAGTGACATATGGGCTTATTTATGTATAAGGATACAATTATATGTCCTCGCACCGAAACTAATGATTGTGTGAAGCACAAGTACTTGTTTCGAGTCTGGGTTTTTGTGGAGTAGAAAAGTCCTCAAAGTTTCCGATACATACGAGACAAGACTCGATCTTAACGTCTCAAGCAATCCACAGACAATCTCAACAGGTATTTAAATATGAAATAAGAATCTGTATTAGTACTTACATGACGTCATAAAACTGCCTCTGCTCTTTGGATAATGAAGGCTTGGTCTCCTGTAAGGCACTCTCTATGTCTTCCTGCAACACCACCACCGACTCCATTGTCTTTTCTTCATTTGTTACCTGAAAACATAAGTTAATTGCGATTAAGAACCGAATGGTGGAAACATGAATTAATATTAACCAAACAAAATATTTTTATTTTAGTTAAATTAGATTTCACATTAAAAAACATTATTTCTATAAAAACTAAACATAAAATTATGTTCCATACACATATATATCTCAACCCGAAAACGTCCCAAAGCCATTACTCCTCTGTCAACAAAATATCTGAGTACTTGCATCGCATCGCGAGTTTATTTTTTCGACTTCACTAATTTATACTTCCTACTGTACTAAAGTTATTGCAATATTGTACTGTACTGTATCATCTCATATACGTGCCACTGCAGGACTTGAGCCTGCTCTACAATCGAGAGCAGTTGGGCCAATAGTTCACTCCACTGCCCTTGTACTAGTACTGGCTGGCGAACTTTAATTGTTACAGAATACCGCAGAGTCAAAATAATGAAGAGTAGCACCATACCAGTTGCTTCTCAAGCCTGGTCAACTGCGCAGTGACCAGCAAAGACTTGAGGTCGGCGGGAGAGTATCCTTCTGTTCGTTCAGCCAAGTCCACCAGGTCGACACGCTCGTCTACCGAAACGTTCTTTGTCAGGGTCTTGAGTACTTGGTGACGACCTCGCTGCAGACAAATAGGATTATAAACTTTGAGTAAATGTACCATTGGAGAGACTATTCTAATAAATAAAAATATTCTTTATAGATTAAGGATAATCATCATCATCGCAGCCACAGGAAGTCCACTGCTGAAGGCCTCCCCCAAGGAGCTCTATATCCACCTCTTGGAAGCGATCTGCATCCAACGACTTCCTGCACCCTTAACCAGGTCATCCGTCCACCTTGTTGGCAGGCGTCCGACATTTCGGTTGCCTGTACGTGGCCTCCACTCTAGAATCATTCAGCCCCAACGGCCATCGGTTCGACGAGTTCTTACAATTGTTTTTCTCCCGAAACTTTATTTTACCAAAACTTATCGCCCAAATATTTTTGACTTTCACGTGCGAAAATATTTTTCATCGCGCTTGTTACTTATTCCACGACCGGCTGTCGTTACATTTATCTTATTTCTAATTCTGGTCCGGCATTGTGACCACACTGCACCTGATGGTAAGCGCAATTCTGTAACTTTAAATGTATATAGTCAGTCTCACCTTATCCGGCAGCGCGCAGTACAGATGCCTCTGCAGCCTGCCGGCCCGCAGCAGCGCGGGGTCCACAAGGTCGGGGCGCGAGGTGGCCGCCAGCACGGCGCCGCGCGCGCCGCCCTCCGCGCCGTCCAGGCGGGACAGCAGCTGGTTCACCACGCGGTCCGTCACGCCGGTAGAGTCATGCCCGCGTCTGGGTAATGACGTTCACGGGTATGACGGACATTATTGTATGTTTTTTTAAATGTACCCTTTTTGTAATAACATTAACGCCCAAATACTCGAACGCCATTCAAAAATTAAGGTTCTTTTTACTACGCACGGCCCACTTAGCCAGTAAATTAGCGGGATTTGCGTAGTTAAGTGTAACATAATGTTTAAGACGCGTTTGAATATCCGGGCGTTAGAATCCTCTATATTTCTAGTACTGTTAATTGCCCTCCACATAATTTGTAAACAAAAACACTGACTATTCTTCCTATATAACAAAGTACTCTATGGACTATTCTATTCATTTTTCGTATCTAAAGTTACACACACGCAATTAACTGTTCAATTTCTTCTTTAAATGGGTTATTTAAAAAAATCACACCTTTATAGATTACACGAGATCTTATAAAAATATTAGCCGATCACCTTAGTAAATCACAATTACAATTTTTTTGTCTTATTGCTGTGAATGGCGAGACGAGCATGCCGTTCGCCTGAACCATCAGGCTTACCAAAGCGATGCGATCGCTCATGTACAGAAGCAAAACCAAACACCTTGATTTACAAAGCAATGCTTGGCATTCCACTGCGCTCGCCATCCTGAGACATAAGATGTTAAGTTACAATATGTCCATTAGTTACTCTGGCTACAATGTCCTTCAATCCGAAACACAACAGTGCATTTAAACTGCTGTTTGACGGGAGAAATAGACATTGCGGTGGTACCCACCCAGGCAGCCTCTTACATATGAGAGACCTACCACCAATTTAGCTTTTTTATAACTTGGGAAATGTTATAGTCCACTTCACTCGCTATTTGTGATTGCTATTGCTATTTATACCAACACTAGTACCATGGAATGACAGTAAATGGCGATTGCGGACATATCCGGAATTTTTTTTGGCGTCATAAGTCATAACGCAAAAAAATTAAAAATAAAAACAAAAAATTAGATTGATGCAATCTTAAAATTCGTGAAGGAATATCTAGTCACCACACATTATAACGGTGAACGAACACATCATCAGGACCTGCATGCCATTTAGCAATTTGTAAAAAAATATATGGTGTGTAATGTCCGCCAAGGCGCACTAGGCTAGCGTGGTGAACTATATGGCCTAAGCACTCTCAATCGTATTCGCGATTGTATATCAGGCTGTGGAGAATACATGGGTTAAAAAGTCAATTGATGCGATGATGAACGTGGTAATAAATAATAAAATAAAGAAAAAAACATATGTGTGTTTTTAAAGCAGACACGCAATTCCATTGAAAAATCGATAAAAAAGATTATACTATCAATAATAACGCAATGTTTTTTTTTTTTATGATGGCCTGGCATAGTGGCGGTATTGCACCTGATGGAAAGTGCCAATGCCGCCCAGGCAGATTATCCATTGGCATCGGACGGCAGTCCCATGCCAATGGAAACAATTATGCCGGCCTGCTAAGGTGCCTCTTCACACCACGGCGGAAGGACCCAGGATTGTAGGAAGGAGGGAACACGTGTGCCGGCAAACAATTCCACAGCCTGACGGTGCGGCACAAAAACGAATTTGAGAACCGTTTGGTTCGCGCCGCCGGAATGGTGTGGACCGTCAAGCTATGGCTTCGCAAGCCAGCACGCGTGGTTCTGGTTAGGAATGGAGAGGAGGGGAGCAAGTTGAACAATTCTTCAGAGCACTCACCGTAATACAGGCGGTAGAACACGCTTAGAGAGGCGACATCTCTCCGGAGTTGTAGCGACTCTAAGTTCCTCGTAACGTCTGCATCATTCACAATGCGGATGGCCCGCCGCTGCAATCCATCCAAGGCATCGAGCAGGTACTGAGCGGATCCATCCCAGAGGTGCGAGCAGTTCTCCATACCCGGCCGGACCTGCGCTTTATACAACGTTGATGCGACCGATGGGCGTTTCTTTAAACTGCATATACTAGGTACCAATTTGAAGCTCTGTACTAAAAATCAATTAAATAGGAGCAGTAGTTTAGTCATAAATGATTTTTTAAGTTTTTGCCCCATTTGAACACGATGTAGCTTTTCTAACAGCTGATTACGCCTAACGCATGGTCATTTACCTTAAAACGATATTTCGTACTAAAATGTGCGCGTTGTTGCCGCTCTTACACACGGCACACAATAATAAGTACACGACAATAACACGCGCCGCGCGCGACGTTGCCAATTTGTTATCTATTTGTATCTACAGGTCAATGAAATTTATTTACACAGGATGGTTGCGTTTTACTCTTATTTGGAAGCTATTTAGTTTGTTTGAAACAAACAAAATCTCATTGTTGGTATTATACATTTTTGTGCCGTGCCGAATTAATACCAAGGACGTATAGCATACATAGTGTAATTTAGTGCCCATCGATCGCATCAACGTTGTATAAGCGACAAAGCCGACCGGGCGTGAAAAACCGACGCACCCTGTTCAGGAATCCAACCCTGCGTGATGTGGCAGATATCACGCCCTCGATGTGATTCCTTGGATTGAGATCACAGCGGATATCCATACCAAGGATACTCAGGTCATTCCACACTGAGAGGGGAGTACCCTGAAGAATGGGGAGGGATGAGAACGGGGATTTTTTGCACGTGAACGCACACACCTGGGTTTTCTTGGCATTGAACTCAACCATATTCCTGGAACCCCATGTAGAAATGAGATCCAAGGTCCGATTGAGCTCAATAACAAGATCTTCGCGTCCCTTCACAGTTTCGACACGGCAACCTGGAGGCTCGCTGTGGTATCACCCATGAACCGTGCTGTCATCTGCATAGCAATGAATGTTGCCAAGCAACAACATGTCATTGACATGCAGAATAAACAAGGTGGGCGACAGCACCGAGCCCTGAGGAACTCCGGCATTTACCGACATGAGCGCCGAAGCGTGTCCGTCAACGACTACACGCATTCTACGCCCATGCAGAAAGCCGGAAATCCACGAACACAGGTTGCCGGGTAGACCGTATGCCGGAAGCTTGGACAGAAGACCACGGTGCCAAACCCTATCAAACGCCTTGGCAATGTCGAGGCTCACAGCAAGAGCCTCGCCACGCCGGTCAATCGCCTCACCCCAGCGATGCAGGACAAACGCTAGAAGATCACCCGTCGATCGATTATGACGAAATCCGTATTGTCGGTCACTGATCAACGAGTGATCCTCCAGGTAGCGGACCAATTGGGCGTTTATGATCCGCTCCATGACCTTACACATCACTGAGGTGATAGCGATAGGGCGGTAATTGTTAGGGTCCGATCACAGATCACTTCCAATAGATACCGCATTATGATAGTTTTGTTTTGAACCGAAAACGCCAACAAAGGGAATTGCGCGGAGGGTGGGCGGGTTGCAGCGCGGTCACGTGGACTTGACTGGAGAGATGAGGCATAAGTCGATAAATAAAAAATGTATCGATAGTTCGATTTGCCAGTAAGTTCATGTGTTATGATCGCTTCTATAACTTAATTACCAACTTGTTAAATGTTTGATAATATTTTTTCACCGGCCTGATCTGATAAATTATACCAACCGGCAACCGCTAACTACGAATAAAATAGGATTAAGATTTATACTTTAGTATGTAACGGTTTTATTTCTATTATTCACCGTGTATTCTTGTATACCATAATGGCGAAATACCCAAATTAAGTGTTGATATAAAAGATCAGATAAAAATATGAAATAGTAAATAACTAAACCTCACGCCCTAAAGGGCTACAATAACTTATTCCGTTTCTTGAATTCTGACGGCAGCTGTAGTAAATGTAATATCGACAAGTGACGATGAAACCCACTTGACGAACAATGAATGTTTTTAAGACGATATATACAACGTATGTTAAAATTAGTGCAATAGCTTGTGCTCCAGAGTATAGCCAGGTGTCGCCGTCGACGGACACGTCGTGGAGGACAATAACAACAACAACAACAACAGCTACTGATTCGCAATAAACTTAGTATACTAAAACTTATGATAAATACCCTCCCATTATATTTGAAAACGTATACAACTAGAGGGAAAAAAGGAAATTTAATTACGCCAAAGATAAAAATAAATAAAAAATATTGTAAAAGTACCTTGTTAACAAATTTAACTATTTCAAATTACATAAAATAACGTAATTATGGTTGATGGCGCGGATGATCAATAATAAATTTTAGTGGACTGTATTGCGGGTTGCACGGCACACTCGGAGGGCGGGAATGAACAGCCTTCAGGAAAAATGATTCACTAGGCAGTTCTAGAAGGAATGGATATGTACATACCTTGTAGCGTCAGCGCCGGTGTTGCAGTTGGCGGCTCGTCTGCTGCTTGGCGGAATATTACTGTTTCTTTGACTAACTATACACTGAATATTTACAAGCACCAATAATGCGACAAGACACCGATAATCACTTAATAACATTAATATGCGGAGCGGTACATTAATTACTTTTCACTCCGAAGGCGCGCGCGCAAGAAAAAAAAGTATTTTATGGCGCCCTCGAGCGGCGGTTTGCGGAAACGATATTTTGCTTGTTGGTCCAGGTTAGCGCGGGCGGCGATGCGGTCTCGCTTAGAGTTGTGTTATAACAGGTCAAACTCAATACCTGTTCTTCCTGTTACTGTTCCTTCCAAATAACAGTTCCTAATAACTGTTCTTAAATAACAGCCTGTTATTTTTCAAGTTCGGTTTGCCAGTATGATTGGATACGCGTTGTTATTATTTATGGTTAAAATACTAGGTGCTTCTCGTTCTAGCAAAGGCCTATTCAGATGGTATGAGGGAGACCAACTACGTAATATGTACGTCAACGTTATAACAGGTAACACGACCTAATTCAAGAAGCATTTTTCAAAGACGATTTCTACGTACATGACTGCCAACTGCTTTTTTCGCATAAATCTCTGTGTTAACAAGTGACATTCGTGTGTACATTAAAAAGAGACGGGTGATGAGAACAGTTTTGTTAATAAAAACTGTTATATTTTAAAGAACAGATTAGGTCTGTGGAACAGATATATGTTAACCGTGAGAACAACTGTTATCTGTTATTTGCCTTCTACCTGTTCTTTTGAACTGTTACGATAAATACGCCTCACTCCTACTCGCTCACATTTGCTGTTGCGGTAGTGCGGGAAAGGGATGCGGGAAGGAAAGCATGCCGTGCAACTTAACATGCATTTTGATTTGATTATAGAAAAATGACAGCGGAAGTTTAAATATAATAAAATTACTTATTTTTGCGGTTAATGATAAAATGGCGCAACCAATGGTAATTTGCAATTTTTATTTAATTCAATATATATTTTGTGACATTGTCATTTAATAAAATTAATTTACATTATTGTTTTACAATATCGATATTTGGGAATTATATTATAAACATGCGTTAAACACTAGGAGAACGCGTGATTTCGCCAAAAAAAGATGGCTTATTACGGTTATTGCTATGCGAAAAAGAGACGGCTGATTCTCCATCCGAACTCGACTGTTTGACATTGATACATTAACCAGTATAAATTGAGCTCGCTCGGGACCAAATTAATTTAAAGAATATTAGGTATCGATGAAAACTTATTGCGTTTTTTTAGATACTTTATTTTTGTGAGTTTTTTGCACACCATTTTATTGAACAAATCATTTGTAACTGTAATATTATGTTCCCAAAATGTAATTTTCGCTAACGTGCGACGACATGTGCGGGTCCACTACTTGGACGACACTGATGACGCGACATTTGGCATCGGTTTATATCTATCTGATAGCTTATATGTGTTGGGCGCAACCGCTGCCTTGCATTAGGTATCTATTGGGAGTGATCTGTGGGTCCGATCGATCACCCTTTTTGGGGATCGGTTGCACATTGGCCTCCCTCCAAGATTCCGGCACAATACACTGTGCGGTAGGACGCTCGGTAGAGGCGAGTCAGTGCTGGAGACAACTCACAACAATGTAATGAAGATAAGAAAGAAATTCACACGTGCATTTACAAAATATTGATGATTTTTTTAAATATAACAAAACAATTTTGATAAAATATAACGGTCTTATCGCATTTATAGTTTTAAAACCCATTTTAGTCATCGAATGTTTCGTCCCTTTCAATCGACTTTTGAATTCAGTTTGAGAGAAGAAAACAAAATATTTGATAACTAAAATAGGTAGGCAACGTTTACTGTCTATGAATAAGGCCAATTATGTATTAGTGTGGCGCGGCTTCTCGTTCCACAGTCGGCGTCTAACCAACTGCGCCACGGAGGCTTTCAATAGTTTTTATTTGAGAAGATGAAAACTTACTTTGGACGTCGAATGTTCGAACATTTGAACTTCGTTTCAGACCGGACTCGGCTTTTTTTATACTTAAGTATGCAATTATTTAAGCAATATTCCGACTAATCTTTACATATTACAAACACAAATTAGTCACAATCATATTAAAACGGTGCATGAAATGTTGTTATAAAGGCCGTACAAAATAAAATAAAACATGAAAGCCAATGGACACTTACAATAGGAACTTACTTGGGCGCGAGACTGTCGAACTCATCGAAGAACAGGATGCATGGACGCTTCATATCCGCCCTGGACAAAATAAAATGCAGAGTTAAGAACTAAATAAACCTACATGAATGTAAATAAGAGGTGAAATGTTTTATCTTAATCATTTAGAATCTGTGCAAGCCTTTAAAAATCAGACTATGACATGTGTGTACGTAGGTATTTTTATTTTTATTAACTTTCCATAACTTTTAATACTCTTACGCCCATATACTTTTTTTTTTTTTTCGGCGGTAGGTGTCAAAAAAGATAGACGTATTTATAGTATCGTATTTTTTAATTTAAATTGTAATACACTATTTATTTGGTATACTTTGCGTGCATTTAGTTCTTCGCATCATAAGTGCATTGTACTAAAGTTAGCAGCTCTGTATGTGACAATATAGCTCCAAATACACTACCTGCTGGCCTGCACCTACACTTGTTATACATCGAGGCAGAAAATACAGAATATGGCGCAATTAGCTGATATTCAGGAGACCCAGAGTAAATTAGAGGACAGCTTTTCAAAGAGGATGGCTGAACTAGAAGCAAAGTTGCAGTCTGGTAGTCAAGCAAAGGACACTGTGGCTCGTGTGGCTGAGGAGTTTCGCACATTCCGAGAACTGATGTTCGACATGCTTCGTCTGCTGAGAAGTCAGATATGCGAGTGTGCTCGGATGATAGACACCATCGAAACACGGCATCGAAGAAAGGCACTTCTTTTTCTGGGTGTTGCAGAAGATCCGAAAGAGGACTGCACAAGTGTTGTCCTCAATATAGTCACCAATACGCTGGGCTTAAGAAACTTCTCTGCCTGTAACATAACGGCATGTCACAGAATTGGGACCCAAAGCAAGGATCACAGTCGCCCAATACTTGTCCGATTCTGTGGTGTTGAACATCGCTCTTCGGTTTGGAGGGCTAAGGCAAAGCTGAAGGGTTCTCCCATCACAGTGAAGGAGTTTCTGACCAAACCACGGCAGCAAGTTTTCGCCAAAGCACGGCAACACTTTGGCGTCAGATCGTGTTGGACCCAGGACGGTACAATTGTCATAAAGACCTCTGACGGTAACCGTATAAAGATACTTACATTAGACGAGCTCAATCCGTTGATGGCCAGGTATCCCCGGACATTGGAAACTTCTTCAGTGGTCAGAAACAACAGACCCGCAGTCTCAACGGCGACAACATATCAGCGATAATTACTACGGTTCGAACACAACTCACGACACTGTGACATGGTAGTTTATAGTTATTTATTACATTTATTAATTTACTTTAAGTTAATAACTCGCGATCAATAATTGTCTTTTTACACCTTTTTGTTTACACTTTACACATTACGTAATATTTAATCGCGTGAACTGTGTCTACTCTGTCATAACACCCGTGCAAACGCATCAATGTACCTACTATTTTTATCTTTTTGTACACCTACTTTTTTATTATAATTGACGATAACATTGTTGACGTTTACCGGATGACACATTTGTTTTGTTTAGAAATCTTTCTTTTTGTTATAACATGTTCTGTTTTGCTACTTAAATTCATTTTTAGATTCATAAATTAGTACAATTTTTTTTCCTTATGTTTTGTTTGTTTGTTTTTTTTTTTAATACTCTGTGTTCAGTAATATTAATGTTAACAATAATGTGTATGTGTATTGGCTAGCGGGTGGTGCTGAGACTGATTTATTGCACCACATTTATTCATTTACATTTTAACATTGTATATTTATTTATTCGTATTTACATATATTCATATATTATTATTATTATTATGTCTTCTGATACTGATTATTTTATAACTGCCACTGATTCTGCTTCTACGACCAGTGACGACAGTTTTTCCTCGTTACATGATGGGCTTGGTGACTTGGTGCGACAAAAATTTTCTTGTCAACTTGACACATTTAATATCTGTCACATTAACGCACAAAGTTTACCAAGTCATTTTAGTGACCTCTCGGATACTTTCGCTGATGCCAACGTGCATTGCGTCCTGATTTCTGAGAGCTGGCTCAAACCTCAGTTAGCTTCTACCGCTTATCCCCTTCCCGGATTTATTCTTATCAGGAATGACCGGGTCAATATGAGGGGAGGTGGTGTAGCTGTTTATCTACGCTCTAATTTTAAATATAGCATTGTAGCTTCCTCTATTGACTCGGCGCCGGCAGAGTATCTCTTCCTCGAGGTTTGGGTCAGGGGAGTGAAAACCTTAATTGGCGTCGTTTACTGTCCTCCTTCTTTAGACTACTTCTCCAGTCTCGAATCGATTCTGGAATCTTTAGGATCGGAATACGCACATCATATCATCATGGGAGACTTTAATACCAATATCCTTGCCCAAAGTTCCTGTCGTACCCGTAAGCTCCTTGACATCCTTAATTCCGTTAGCCTGTGCGTCCTACCCCTTCAACCCACTCACCATAATGCCGGTGGAGACGACACCTGGCTTGACCTCATCCTTGTTTCTGATCCTTCCCTTGTATCCTGTTTTGGCCAGTATCTGGCTCCTGGATTCTCTCGCCATGACCTCCTGTTCCTGTCCTACGCCTTAAAACCCAATAAGCCCCCGCCCAAGGTTTTGCGCAGGCGTTGTTTTGGTCGCATGAATTTGGACAAATTGCGTAGGGATGCCGAGAATCTGGACTGGCAGAACCTGACTTCGGCGTCTACAGTGGACGAAAAGATCTCGATCTTCAGTAAAAATGTGCTTGCACTTTACGATGTTCATGCTCCCATTAGACACATAAAGTTGAAACGCCCTCCAGCTCCTTGGTTGACTAGTGTTATTCGGATGGCGATGAGGCGTAGGGACCGTGCCTTTCGTAAATTCAAGAGGGATCGGTCAGATGCTAATTGGTGCTTATTTAAAACTGCAAGAAATCGTTGCAATCAGATGATACGTAATGCAAAACGCCGACATATTCTCGATAATATTTCCATTTCCACCCCTTCCAATATCTGGACATTCCTTAGAACGATAGGTATTGGTAAGGGAAAACATTTTGAACTCCCGAGTACAATCAGTTTGGATGATATCAATCTTCACTTCACGAACATTACTCCACTTGATCATCAAACTAAGTTATGTACCCTTGCATTCCTTAATTCCCTTCCTCGTCCAAATATTGATCCCTTTTCATTTTCTTCAGTTGCTCCCGGCGAGATTCGAAAGATTATCCTTTCCATTAAATCCAATTGCATGGGCTGCGACAACATCAGCCGTCGCATGATTCTTCCTTTACTCGACCTACTCCTCCCTACCATTACCCATGTAATTAATGCTTCCCTCGACACTGGTGTATATCCGTCTTCGTGGCGGAAAGCTTATGTCATACCCCTTCCTAAAATTCCTAATCCCTCCACTGCCAACCACTTCCGTCCTATATCCATACTACCCTTTATGTCCAAGGTGCTTGAGGCTTGTGTATACAAGCAGCTGTCCAGGTTTGTTAATCTTAATAACTTATTAAATCCTCTACAGTCTGGATTCAGACCTGGACACAGCACTACCTCTGCTCTCCTCAAAGTGACTGGCGATATTAGAAAAGGCATGGAGAACTCCAAAGTCACTGTGTTGGCTCTAGTGGACTTTACAAATGCTTTCAATACCGTCAGTCACGATATCCTTTTATCTATCCTCTCCTACATTGGGATCTCGTCCGAGGCACTGAATTGGTTCTTATCCTATCTTCAGGGGCGTCAGCAGTCGGTACGTCGCGATGACACTTCATCGAAATGGCGTGACCTTCACTCTGGTGTTCCTCAAGGCGGTATACTTTCTCCCTTGTTGTTTTCTATCTTTATTAATCTTATTACACAACATCTTCAATGTGCGTATCATCTGTATGCCGATGACTTGCAGATCTACTCGCAGGCGGGGATTGACTCTGTTACTGAAGCCATAGACAAAGTTAACGAAGACTTAGCCCGTATAAAACAGTGGGCCGACAGTTTTGGTCTGGCGGTCAACCCAAGTAAATGTCAGGCAATAATTGTAGGTAGTCCAAGGATGTTGAGTAGGTTGGACACTTCACTTATCCCTCCTCTTACTTATAATGGCACAGTAATTGAATGGAGCTCTGCAGTAAAAGACCTAGGCATACTGATCGATTCCTCTCTGAACTGGCGTGCTCAAGTTAATGCAGTTTGCCAGAAGGTTACGGGTACTCTACGTGTTCTTTATCGCTTGAAGAACTTCCTTCCTGTGAAAACCAAGACAATGCTTGTGCAAACCTTGATATTTCCTTTAATCGACTATGGTGATGTGTGCTATTTTGATCTGGATGCAGAACACCTCAATAAACTCGACCGGCTTCTTAATAACTGCATTCGATTCATTTTTAATCTCCGAAAATATGATCATATTTCTTCTTTCCGCTCACAGTTAAAATGGTTACCAATACGTCAACGTCGTTCTTTACACGCCCTTACAACTCTTTTTTTCCATTCTTATGTCCCCTGCTTCTCCTTCTTATTTGTCGTCTCAATTTAATTACTTAGGGAGTAACCATAATAGGAATCTTCGCTCACTTAATTATCTCCTTCTGCAGTGTCCTTCCCACACCTCTAATTTCATACATTCTTCTTTCTTCATTCAGTCAATTCTTCTGTGGAATGCACTCCCCCTCGAAATCAGGTCGTCTAGTACTCGTATGACATTTAAAGCGAAAGTCCGACAACATTTAATTGATAAATTGGCAGAATAATCTTAGTATGTTTTATGTAGTATATGTATCTATAAGTATAAAATATATGTAATTTTGTATATTTATGTATGTATTTTTATTTATTTATATAATATACAGACTATAATCATATTCATTTATGTATATATAATATATTCTTCTGATATTAGTTTACACCGGAATTTTTATTTTATTATTATTTAGAGATGCGCCTACTTTGATTTCTCTGTACCACCCAAAGGTTGACTTGGAGAGAATGCCTCAGGCATTAAGTCCGCCTTTATACTTTGTATATAAAGCATTTAAATAAATAAATAAATACTTAAACGCCACTTAAATACGCAAGTCCTGCTGTACTGTAGTATGTACTGACTAAGTGGTACATGGGTAGTTAAGCGCAACTTAATACTTACATAGCATTTGATTATTTGGGTGTTTCAGCATAAATAATACCAAAAGCTACTGCTATGTGGCCTAATAATATTTTTAAATCAGTTTTTATTACAAAGAAAGCATATTTTTAGTTATAAATAATAGGTACTTAAATATCTATTGCATTCAATAATTTTTTTAAGGTAAAAATGAGTTTCATAATCCTATAACCTAAAAATAATTGTCATTCCCACTCACTTATCAAAAACATCTCTAACAGCCTTCTCACTCTGTCCAATGTATTTAGACAGCAACTCGGGTCCCTTCACAGTGATCATGTGCATATTCTGCAGTCGGGCGAGACAGGAACCAATGTGGGACTTGCCTGTGCCCGGAGGCCCGTATAGTAGGATCCCACAGGATTGTGAGGGGAAGAGCGCTGGGTACTATAAAAGATGTACACTGTTATTGAATCTGTTCAATTAAGTTAGTAATACAAAAAAATTATTATGGCTTGTAATAAAAACATATACGATTGTCTAGAAGCGATGAGACCGCCGATTTTTTAAATACAGATTTTTTTTATTCAGCATTTATCTTTTAAAGTAAAGTATATTTTTAAATAAGTATATAATTAAAAATCTCTTGTAATTATTTTTTTTCATTATGTCGTCACTAATTCTTAAAAAATTAAAAAAATATTATTGCAATAGCAATAATGAGAACCAAAACTTGATATTATCCTCCTTGTGATAACCTTTTCTAAAGTAATTACAAATAACTTACCATAATAGGCCAGAATATGCACTCGGTCAGCTCCTGTTTAACGTCTTCCAAACCCCCCACGGGATCCCATATATCAAAAGCGCTGGCTTTCTCCTCGTCCTTAGTAATGTCTTCCACTAGCCGAGGCTTTGGATCATCCGGATATGCTTCTAAAACATACATACATAAACTCACGGCTTTTTCCCTAAAGGGGTAGGCAGACACCCATATTTCGCCTTGTATGTCCCGCAATGTGATAGCCCCCTATCACATTGTGGGACATACATTTCTAAAACATTATCAATTTTTTTTTATATATTACATAAATAAAATGTAAAACGGTGTGTGGTTTATTAATATTTTAGGATGTTGCTATACTAATGCCGATACATACATACATACATACATAACCCTTTTTCCCAGAAGGGTAGGCAGAAGATCTCCTGGTAACAACTAGGACGTCCACTTTTCGCCTTGTATGTAATAGGGGGCGAGCACATCGCCATATCGACATAAATTCCTGACTTCGGGATGGTAATGAATAGAAAAATCCAATATCATTATTGCCGGATCCGGGATTCGGACTCGATGCCTCAGCGTTGTAACCGTATCATATTACAACTACGCCACAGAAGTAGTGGTTGCTTTTTAAACTTTTAGCTAGTTTTAAAATGTAACTACATAATAAAATATGACGGTGTGTCGCACAATGCGATTTAAACGTAATAATAAGTAGATCTTAGCATCAAATTTCTGCGATAACTTATTTTACTCGCAATCCCAAAATTCACATTAAAAATCCCGAAAAAGTTGACACCAAAAATCCAAATCTATCAATAAATTAAACTCATATACTTCTAACCCTACACTTAAAGAACAAAATGAATGAAAAATGAATATATAACATACTTTTCTTTTTTACCGCTTTAAATATCTTCTTGTTCAGGTAGTCGGTGATGTCTCTAACGGTACACCCGGCGGTATCCATGGCCAATCTGATGACGTCATCATCCTCCACTTGGAAATCTTGACGTATTTTGTCGTTTAATAAATGCTTAAATAGTTCTGCTCTTTCTTCCTGGGAAAGAGAAAGAGATCAAAATATGGCTTTGGGCCAATAGCCAAATACAAAATAAATAAATTAGGTGCTGTCTTGATAATAGTAAATTGACATATCAAACTTTATTTTGATTATTTTGTCATTACATTTTTTTTTATTCTTCTACTATAGTAAGTACACATTTTAATTGGATTTAATTGTCAATATTTATTTTGATTCATTATCTAATGTAAAAAAAATGGTAGTATATCCTAATGTTTCACTTTATTTCTTTTTTATAATATAGAAAAGTCAATTAACTCAAAATCCTGTATGGTACTTTATTTCATTCAATTTTTCGGAACTAATAAATTAATCTTCCTTACTTGTTCAATGTCTGGTATATCAAAATGCGAAGTAAACAAGGGTTTTCCACTGAACTGTCTTAGTGTGGGGTGCAAGGCTTTCATACTGAGTGACGTCATCAACACGCATACACCAGAGCATGTTTGGAGTAAATGCTTTATTACTACAGCTAATCTGGAAGTAGAAACAATTTTTTTATCGTAATGTTTAGTGAGACGAGCATTCACCTAGTGTAAGCGATAACACCGCTCATGAACAGTAGCAAAACCAAAGATCATGAATTGCAAAACAATGCTTGGCATTCCACTGCACTCGCCATCCTGAAATATACGGTGTTAATCTCAATATGTCCAGTAGTTACTCTGGCTATTATGTCCATCAAACCGGAAAACAAAAGTGCATTTAAACTTCTGTATGGCGGGAGAAATAGAATTAAAAAAAGAGATAAAAATATGCACGAAACCAGTTTGAGATGTCACCACGAGTAAAACTCATGCATGCAATTAAGAATGCGAAATGTTTGCTTCAGCTTGCGTGTATGAAACTTCTTAATAAATAATACTAAATGTTATCTACATAGTCAGGTCATAAGTATTGTCACACAGTAAAAACTTTTCTTTTAGAATGCTGGCCACAAAAAAAATTATTGAATTCGAATTTCGAATTGTTCATGAAAATAAAAATGTATAATTTTTAGAATTTTACTCATTTTTAAATATGGAGTGGATGCTTAAAGAAGACCGTGTTGCAGTTATTGCGTTGCATCGTTGCGGTTACACGCCAAATGCAAATTTTTGACATACTGAAAATTTTTAATATAACCAAAAGATTCGTTTATCGTACCATCAAACGATACAATGAAGACTCTAGTGTAGATGACAGGTCAAGAAGTGGTCGACCTCGGTCTGTTAGGACTCCAGCAGTGATAAAAGCTGTGAAGGCGCGAATTCAAAGAAATCCTAAACGTAAGCAGAAACTGTTGGCCCTTCAGATGGGGTTAAGCAGAACCACGGTGAAAAGGGTGTTAAATAAAGACTTAGGGCTTCGGGCATATCGAAGAAAAACAGGACATCGTTTGAATGCTCGTCTAATGGACCTGAGACTGAAGAGATGCCGCGCTTTGTTGAAGCGGCACGCGGGAAAAAATTATCGGGAAATTCGTTTTTCAGATGAAAAAAATATACCGTAGAAGAGAGCTACAACAAACAAAATGATAAGGTGTACGCACACAGTAGTGAAGAAGCGAGCAACCGTATTCCGCGTGTCCAACGAGGTCATTTTCCATCCTCGCTCATGGTATGGTTGGGAGTTTCTTATTGGGGCTTAACAGAGGTACATTTTTGTGAGAAAGATGTAAAAACGAATGCAGTTGTGTATCAAAATACAGTCCTGACGAACCTTGTGGAACCTGTTTCTCATACCATGTTCAATAACAGGCACTGGGTATTCCAACAAGATTCGGCGCCAGCTCATAGAGTGAAGAGCACATAAGACTGGCTGGCGGCGCGTGAAATCGACTTCATCCGGCACGAAGACTGGCCCTCCTCCAGTTCAGATTTGAATCCGTTAGATTACAAGATATGGCAACACTTGGAGGAAAAGGCGTGCTCAAAGCCTCATCTCAATTTGGAGTCACTCAAGACATCCTTGATTAAGGCAGCCGCCGATATTGACATGGACCTCGTTCGTGCTGCGAAGGACAACTGGCCGCGCAGATTGAAGGCCTGTAATAAACTTTAGTGTCATAAGAATCTACATATGTTTTGTTAAGTTCATTTTGGTATATAAATGGTTACATAATGAATAAACTTGTTTCAATTATTTTATATTAAACATGTGACAGAATTTATGACCTGACTAGGTATATACGTCAGTAGTAGACTATATGGCCTAACCACTATTAATCGTATTCTCGATTGTAGAATAGGCCCGTGCCCTGCAGTGGGACGTATATAGGCTGATACTATATACGTCAAATCCAATTATTATTTTTAATTCCAAAAAGTCACAAATCTAATACAAAATAAGTCACAAAAATACCTTTGATAGTAAGCAATGTCCTGGGGCGAAGCGCCCTCGACGCTGGGCGGGACGAGTGAGTCCACGTCGTCACATATGAGGACGGAGGGACTGTGCTCTTGGCACATAAGTATCGCCTTGCCTAGGACTTCGGGGATGTCCTTACGTCCCTTCAGAGATCTACAGTGCAGTATGTGAGACCAGACGGTAAGCTCTTTCTGGATTATGTGGCAAATCGCGGATTTACCCGTACCATTGAGTCCTGTAGAAAAAAACGTGTGTTAATTGTTAAATGCGCATAATATTTTAGCAAAAAAATGCCCACATTAAATGAAATGAAATGTATTTATTGGTCACGTAGGCAATTTAAAAGCTCTTATGACAAGTCAATACACATAGAACTTAATCTCTATAAACAATATATTTCCTATACTTAGTATTACTTATTTTAATTTCTTGGTTTAATTTATTTGTGTAATTTATTTATTTTAAATTTATTTTATTTTTATTTAGAATTAGTTTTATTTATTTGTTTACTTTTTATTCTTATTTTATTTAAAATATTAGTTATGTCTTTAAGGTAATTTATTTTTCAAAGAAATACATATTGTATTTCTTACCATTAAAAGAAAAGTATCGATAATAGGCATTGAAAATTACATCGAATACAGAAGTTTGGTAATGTCGATAAATACCTACTAGCCAAAGGTCATTAATTCGCAGTAAAATATCGGTAAAAAATATATTTAAACACAGAATGGTCGATGTTTTTTTTATTAAGTATTTATCTTAGTTGAACCAACAGACGATACACCGAAAGCAGCGTAAAAACAAATTCGAGCAACAATAATATCGATAACTGTAGTGAAAAAATAAATTAATCTTACCCGTAACCAAAACGTTACTTTTTATCTCCGAAACGCCTTTAAAACTCGCTTCTCGTTGTATCTCGAAATAAACATGGGATATAACCTTTTCCACTAAAGACTCGATACTCTTCATTGTCCTACAATAATTCTTGTAATCATAATCCAAGTTAGACACTGTCTGCTTCGGCAGAACCAAATCACCATCGGTCAAGCATTTAGCAGCGATCGTGCAGTGTCGAAACGATTCCGAGTTCAACATAGTGTACTTCAATCTATCAGGCTTCAGCTTAAACTGAAGGAATCCGCTCGTGATCTCCAAATTCTGTTTCACCATTCCATTGTTAATTAAAAACTTTTTTCCCGAATGCGTGTTCTCTATCACACAATTCTTAAATTTCTCAATAACATCCATTTCAGATTGTATCTGGTCTGTATAAGTGACTACGTCTATATGATCAGGTTGGTCTACCGTATCTCCAATTATTGTAAATATGATTCTCATACCATTATCAACATTTATTATAGTGTTCAAAGATTTTGGTATCAAAACTGTTGGTATATTTTTATTGTACACCTCGCGACACAAACTTCTGTATATAACACTGTCGATTTGTGTTATTTCTACACAAAGATCATTAATGTTGTTATTGTTGTTATGTCCATCTGTATCATCATCATTATCAACCAATATTGAAGGAATGTCTTTCATTGTAGCAAGAATGACTGTCATATTTCTGAATTTCTCATCAATTAGGTCTTCATGTATAAAAACTGTGTATGGATGTATTAAATTCTTTTTACCATCGCTGTCTATTGGAATTGCTCTGAGCACCAACCGTTTGGGTACATTTAAGTATGGACGAAGCATTCCTTCATTAATGATTCCTATATTTTTGAATTTGCTTTCCTTAGGGACTGTGACAGTGGGATGTTGTAGACCCTGATTGCTGTTAAATGCATCAACTTTCACAATTATTTTGCTGTGATTTACAAGAAGACCAGTTTGCTTTGGAGTGAAAACAATTGGTAAAGAGGCTGATATCCAAACCACTGCTTTTTGATTCACTACTACTAATCTGAGTTGGTCTAGAATGCGCATCTGCAGTAACTCTACATTGTGTTCCTGTAACAAAATATACTTAATAGAAGTACAGTGCTAATTTACATGGATTTTTATAGCACTAACCAATCAGATAAAACAATTTTTTTTAACTCATTTACCTTAAGAATAACTTGAGATACTTTACAAAAAGAGAAATAGAAACATAAACAGCCTTTAATTCACACTATTATGCTAAAGCTATACTAACTTACCATCTACCTCCCATTTACCACAATAATTATGGTATAAAATTATTGTCTAAATAACCAAGTGAAATGGTGTAGCTTCACTCAAGTTTACCAAGATGTGACAGTTTGCTAGGCTGTAAAAATGACATTTTCAAGGTCCAGTTTCTGTTGAGCTTGTGATGCACACTGAAGAAACTGTACTGTGGCCTCTCATAGAAAAATACTGTGA
This sequence comes from Hyles vespertilio, assembly GCA_009982885.2. Classification (NCBI taxonomy): domain Eukaryota; kingdom Metazoa; phylum Arthropoda; class Insecta; order Lepidoptera; family Sphingidae; genus Hyles; species Hyles vespertilio. Next base: position 23,390,350 of record CM042807.1, read on the forward strand.
TAATTTTCTTTGATATGTGAAAAAAGATTGTCACCAGAGCTATTAGCCTAATGTTATATGCCATATTGATTGACATTGTAATATGGCTGTAAATTGTGGCCTATCCTATTTGTTGTTTTAATTATGGCCCTTATTATTGTGATTGACCACAGTAGTGAAGCCATAGCATTACAGACTAGAAAACAGTTCAATATATTTGAGGCTCTTTATGTACCATTTACTTATAATAATTCTATCATTCTTGAATAACAAAATTATAATAATCAGTTACAAATTCTATAGTTACCATGTTGCTTAATATTTGCAGATCATTAAAAGATATCTTGATAATATATTTCAATAGACTGTGGAATTAATAATGTTGTTTTAAATAAAAGTTGCATTCATACCAAAATCTCCTGATCATCAGGACTGTTGGTGTCCACAAAGAGTTCCTCCAAGACTTTCACATCACTGTAGGGTGAGACAAAGACATCAGCTCCCTCATCCAGTCCCACCAGTCTGCTGTGTATGGGATTGCAAGCTATCTGACCCTCGGCCACACTGCTGTTGAACACCGCCCATAGAAATATCTGCTTGTCTTTGTATAGTAATTGGATGCATTGCGACTGGAACAAACAAATTCACCAAAGATTGATTAATTCAGATTATAACCAAATATTTTAAAGTGCTAGTGTAAATACAATAATTTTAAAAATCTAAATAATAAATTTTACTTTCTGAAACAGTTTGAATGTCATATTAATAATTAATAAAATTATTTTAATGAAAAACAGAGATAATAATATAATTTGCCCATAAAAATTGTAAGCAGAATAACCTCTGTTATGCTTTTGACAGTCTGCAATATAAATAGCATACTTACAATAATTAACATTTAATCTTTATCACATACGTAAATATTTACAACTTATCATTACCTGTTCATTATTTGTGCTGTACTTTGGACTTAAATATACGAAACAAGTCTTTTCATGGGTAAACGCAACTTTTAACCGTACACCTCCTAACATTTTATATAACAGTAAATATAGCTATAGATCAATAAATAACCGTACAGGTTAAATCACAATAGGTATAAAACAATTTCCATTAAAATTACATTAATCAAAACACTATGTCAAAACACCAATTTTATTGTATTATGAATTGGAGTACGTTCCATTATATACCATTATACTGTGACATATTTAGCATGGCCTGTGATTGACAGTGTGTTTTTATATATGTATTATTAAGCCATAAAGGGATTTGTCTTAGTTCCGTACGGTAATTAAAGCAAGCAAAACAAATTAGAGAGTAAGCCCCAAATTAAAATGGTTTATATAAGTTTTAAAGTAAATTAAATCACATTTTATGTGCGCAGTGCGTTAACACAAATGTTTTACAATTTTAAGTTCTTGAATCTAGAACACGAGTGTCAACTGTCAACTCAATTACTATTATTTTTCAAAATATTAAACAAAGGAATAAGAATATACAACTTAGCCCACATTTAAGTATTACATTTTATTATATTACCATTTACTCATTAAATTAATGAGAAACTTACTATCTACGAGACTTTATACTTTTTTTCTATTACATGGTAAATATTTTTATAGTGTGGCACAATTAAAGAACATACTTAAAAATCAAAATAAACGAACACATACAATAATTCGTCTATTTAAAAGCACACGTTTATTTTATTAATTAATCTCTACTTGTCTCAATTCTTATATTTATAAACATATTATTTTTTAAATTCATAGTATGAAGTATTGAATGTAGAATGGAACGTAACTTGGTGCCTTATTGCTATTGGTCCATTCACGCTCAAACAGACCAATAGTGAATCAAAGCAACCAACGGTTTTTGAAAACGTTTTTGTCCGGTGTCTTGTTGAGTTTATCCCAATTTTAGATAAAATTTTACAATCACAAACTTGTGTCGGGCCGTGAAACTTGAGAAAAAAAATCAAAAATACATAAATAACGGCGACTGCCGTATATAAAAGTGAGTATACAGCAATTATTAGAAAACCGTTTGACGCTATGCAGACGTTCGCTTGTTTTGCCTCCATTTTTAGTCGTTAGATGTGACGATTTGAATAGATTGTTTACGTTTACATTGCAATTTCCTGTGTTGAGGCGTTTTGTTTAGACAAAATAGTGCGAGTTAATTGTTGTACAGTGCACGTGATTTTAGAATTATTTTGTGGGCAGGTGACAATGGCGCCAACACGGTTGGCTTCGAAGCCGATTAGCGTCAATGAGAACCTGAACGGTATGCTGGGCCATGGCATCACGACGAGGAGTAAGCAACTCGCTACTCTGAAAATGCACAAAGACAGTTTGAAAGTGCCAAACAAGAGAAAAGCAGACAGCCCACTGAAAGACGCAACGGCCAAGAGAGCCGCCTTTGGAGACATCACAAACGCTTTCAACAAATCGTGCGCGCCACAAGACAAAGATAAAATTATGGCTGTTAAAAAAGTCACGGTCGAGACAAAAATGCTACCGACAGTGAAGGTAACTGCAATTTTAGTACCATTTTATTATAATAATACCCACCCAATAAATTATGCAATGCTATGAATGGCTACCTAGCCGTCACCATCAGGCCAGCTGCAAAATTGCCTTAAGTTCGCGTATTATGGGTCATTGAACTTTCCCTCCAATTTTTTATTTGCCAAAATCCACATGAGTATTTGTGCCAACAAACACCATGGAAGCTTAGCTCCTTCATTTACACTGTTTTATCTTACAAATTGGCTTTTCATTGTAAGACTTGGATTTAAAATTGTGAAAAAAGAGTATTTCTGTACCACCAAATTATTTTTTATATTTTATAGTCACTATCTTTTATGGGTGACCTGGTTTGCAACATTAGACTAACATGTACTATCAGCAAGATTTGGTCAAATCTATACCATTTTGATGTGATTCACACATGGCCAAATGGACTCTTTTTAAGTGTGATTTAAATTTCCTGCATCAAGATGGGATGATAAACACAAACTAAAAAAAACATTAATTCAGACCACATGTGACCTAAATGTAATAGTTGGGTCGATATAGCAATGGATATGATTAAATTGACATAGTCAAAATTATTGGGAAATGGGATCAATAATATTAACACATTGTCCTAGTAAAATTAGCATAATGATATAGACATTTAGCTGTAAAATTAAGTTTCCATTCTTTTAGAAAATCGCATAACTACCTTCCATCCCTGATTTATATCTAGAAGTAAATAATACTGTACACATAAACAAAATCTTTTATGTATTCTGGTAATTTAATATATTTTTATTCATTTAATCTTATAGTTTTGAAGTCCTTGACCTGTTTGCTTGGGTCTTTAAAGAACTGGGACATTGACCCAATTAGGCAATCCACGGTTGAATTATGTATGTTTTGATAATATGATTACTCAGTAATAGAAAGCAAAGCTGCTGTTTTGCAGTCGTATTGAATCCAATTGTGAAATATTGAATGTTTCACTGAAACATGTTTTTTATTCAGCAATAATCTTAGTTACTAATATGTCTGACACAGTTCTACAATTGAGGGATAATTACTTAGTGTAAATTTTAAATGAAACCATGCATTTATATTTGTTTCATTTATGATGTTTAATTTTAGGAATAAGTGCGTGGTGGCCTGTTGGTAAACGGACTAGACGCGACTGCCAACATGCTCTAGGTGGTCGCGGGTTCGAATCCCAGGGCACACCTCTGACTTTTTGGAGTCATGTGTGTATTGATAGTCAATCACCACGCACTAAAACGGTGAAGGAAAACATCGTGAGGAAACCTGCATACCATAGCGATTCATAAGAATTTCTATGATATGTAAGTTCGCCAACCCGCACTAGGCCAGCGTGGTGGACTATATGGCCTAACCACTCTCAATCGTATTCTCGATTGTAGAGTAGGCCCGTGCCCTGCAGTGGGACGTATATGGGCTGATACAATTTTAGGAATACCCACAAAAAGCTGCCTTGTTTCCATAATTAAATTCTGACTATATTTTTAGAATGTAAAACCACAGACAGCCACTCTAAATGGTAAGACATCAAAGGCCAAACAACTTCAGAGGGTTGCCACCAATGCTCTGGAGAGTGTTCAGAAGCACTTTGCCAAAGATCCACCCAAACCGGTCTCCACCAGAGTGCAGAATGGCATCCTCAAGAACATTGAGAAGAAGGACAAGAGCCTTACAAATAAAGATCAGAATCAAAGCCAGAACTCTGTGAAGTCATCCAAGAGTGATGTCTCTGGTGAACCATCACTTTACATGACTGCTTTGGAAAATATGTAAGTACAATTACTTTAATGGTCTTTCACATCAATATTAGACACAATTATGAGCGCCCACTATATCAGTTGATGACCGGTGACAATGTGTAGTTTGGACATAGTAACAATATTTTTTAGTTAAACAAAGAAATTCAATCTTATTTTCTATTCTAATCTTGAACTTTTAACTATCAATTATTTTTACTTTTATAGTTGGGTCTTTTATTATAGTGTGTTAGTTTAGTTTTTAAACTATTGTTAATTTTCCCTTAAATTCATAGCAAAGTAATGGTGTGCCATGTTGTACTTAGCAGACTTATTTCCTGTTGTAGATGTGGTATTGAAAAATTGCACTGTGGAATGAATATGTGTAATTCACATTAATTGTGCAGTAAATGTCAACGTAGTTCTTGCACAAAGCAGATTACTCAATTTATATAAGTCTTGATCTTATATTGTGATATATTTTACATACTTAATATTACTTTAGGGTGCCTCTAAATACTAACGCTGTGTTTTGTTTCCAATACTTAATTCAGTAAAATTTATGTAGTGAGCAGTAAGATTAAAATATGCAGCATAATTACGGAATATGGCAAGAAGCCATAAAACGTACGGCCGCGGGCTCGATCCCCAAACCTGGATAAACGAAAATCGTCCTACTTCAAGCAGGGACCGAAACCGGTAACAAAAGTACCGGTATTTTTTGGTATCAACCGAAAAAAATAATACCGGTATTTTTAAAGGTAACCCCTACGCCAATTTCATTGGATTCCTAGAATTTAACCGATATCATACCGGTAACCGAAATAAGGGTTACCTCTTTGTTTCATGCGCCGTTCCATATAAGTCAAAGCGGGGGCAGTGCCTGTGTGTGGTTATACCGCCGTTTGTCTTTACTAAACATTATGGCACTCAAATCAAATCAAATCAAAATATTCTTTATTCAAATAGTCTTTCACAAGATCTTTTGAATCGTCCTTTTCTGCTACCACCGCTTCGGAACGTGTTGTAGCTGTGAAGAAGAAGCGGCGCAAGAAACTCCCTCAGCAACACGAACTGTCTTCTTTTTCTTTTGTTTTTTTTTTATATCACCAATTACAATTACAATAACAATGGTTCATGTCACAAGTAACAATAATGTCAATTTGATGCAAAACATGATAAATTTATTCCCAAGCAGTTTTATCTTCCACATAATCTGTGATTCTATAATATGCCTTTTTACACAGCTTAACTTTTATCACTTTTTTAAACTTATTAATTGGAAGTTCTCTTAAACTGTTGGGAAGCTTGTTATAGAAGTGTATACTTTGACCCATAAAAGAATTATTTATTTTGTGGAGACGAGTAATGTGTGAGACAAGATTATGTTTGTTCCTAGTGTTCTTACTATGTATGTCACAAGTACGCTTAAATTGAGTTATATTTTTACGAACATATAATAAATTTTCATAAATATATTGAGATGCAACAGTAAGAATATCTACTTCTTTAAACTTTTCTCTCAATGAAACTCTTGGACCAAGTTGATAAATGGCCCTAACAGCTCTTTTTTGTAAAATAAAAATGCTATACAACATGTAACAGATTTAAATGTAAAAGCGGAAAGTAGTACGTTCAGAATCAGCTACTGAACCGATATCAACATTTTTTTTGGTAGGTATTTTTTTTCAAAATAATTAGTTAAGACCAAGTAAATTACAGACACTCTTTCATTTAGTACTCCGAACAAACGAAATTGAAACGTAACTTCAGGACATAAGATCATTTTTAAATGAATCACTAAACGAATACTCTAATAACTAAATCATGAACAAAAATGAACTTTATTTCGATAGTCATAAAGTTTATTTAAGCAATCTATCATTAATCAAACGCACACAACGATAGGCCTGAATAAACGTAATAAGCTACCAAAATAAATAACTATCATATTCTCTTTTCCGCACATTTAACTACAACTAGATAGAGCAGGATGCAGCTATTGTTTAATGCAATTTGATCCATCGGACAAAGGACGCGACGCGACGGCGCGCGCGGCGGTACATCAAAAGGGTATAGGGATGCGCCGCGAAAAAAATTACTCCCGGGATTTGCAAGACCGGGCGATCCAAATCCCGCGCAATACATGCACTTAAATGAAACAAATTAAATTGTAACAAAATCACTATGAAAAGAAACAACAAGTAGGTATTTCTATGAAAAATAATTTCGCGGAACGTTTAAATGGTGATTAAATTCGGTTTATAATTTTGCTACAATGTATGCGGAATCCCGGTGTGTCGGATATCCCGTTATTGCAACCCCTAAATGGGCATTGGGCACCGACAATGTGAAAAAAATCTAGTCGTGCACCGCAGTTATCTGTGTCTACTTGTGTTTAAGTGTTAAGTAGATATTTCGACAACTTTCGCGCGCGATGTCTTTTCGGTATTCGAATATTGAATACACTGAAATGGTGAGAACTTCCGCACTCTGTGGTGATAATGTATCATTGGCATGCAGGACATTTAACAACAGGCACGGCACCAGTGTAGTGTCCGACAGTATCTCGATGCTGAGTTCGGAGAGCGCTGGATAGGTCGCGGCGAACCTGTGCAATGGCCTCCTAGGTCACCTGACTTGACGCCTCTTGACTTTTTTTGTGGGGACGTAATAAATCTCTATTGGTATACTTCAGTGAAAGTACTAATGTGGAGGAACTAAAAAGTAGAATAGTGGTAGCCTTCCTAAAAGTGAAAAGTGACACTGAAGTTTTACATAAATTACGTGAACAATTACGCAAATGTGCATCAAAGTGTATCAAGGTGGTGGACATTTCGAACATATTTTAAAAAGAAATCGCCGCATGAGTGCCATGTAACACGTAAGTTAATTTTTTTGTATTTTTTGTGTTGTGATTCCCAATCTAGTCTTCGTTGTTAGATATTGCGTTATCTTATTATATTATTCATTAGTAATGCAAAATAAATGACGCCCGTATCCTGCCGGCTTGTAGGAACTAAGTTCAGCGGAAGTGAAATTAATAATATTTTATAGCCGATTCATGCAAAATATTGTCTTATGTTGAGTTCGTACGCATTATATCTTGTAAGTAAAATATTTAGATTTTATAGTCAAAACACAAATGTTATGCTTACATATTAAATTAATAATAATTTGTTTACCAAGCCACCAAGTAATCAGTTACATACGTAATTTGTATTTCGTTTATTGTCAGCTGTTTCTGCCGGCGGCGCAGCGTTCGACGTTAGGTACTCGTGTTAATGGGTCTTGTGTACATGTGTGCGTGTCCGCAAGCGTTTGCATTAGTGCACTCTTATTTGTAACTCGTAAGGTAACCATGTTAAGTGCCTACATTTGGTATAACTAATTTCATAAATAAAATATTTTGTAATTATGGTAGTACGATTTCAAAGCATAAACTATGCTTGCAATAATATTTTAAAGTTGGGGTGTCTGAGGTTGTGAATTAATCCTGTTACACGTTGTATATATCACTATAGCAAACATTTATCTTTACTTATTTCATGATATTTTCAACAGAATTACACACCAAAAAAGAAATGAACCGAATCTAGCGATATTGTGTAAACAACACGACAACTATGATATTTATTTGTTATGCAACAACAACGCATTTTGTTTTGCATTCAAGGTCTTTTTAGGTTACCGGTATTAAAACGGTTACCGTATATAAGGGTAACCTTTATAATGCGTCATAGCGGTTACCGAAATCTTAAAGGTAACCGAAATTTGTCAATACCGGTACCGTAATGTCGAATGGGTTTCGGTCCCTGACTTCAAGGTTGAAAATATGTTACGTGTTTTTATTAAACCTTCATTTTGACAGCCTCCGTGACGCAGCCGGTTAGGCGCCGCCTGTGAAACTAGAGGCCGCGGGTTCAATCCCCGCTCGGAGAGAAATATTTGTGTTAACCACAAATATTTCTTTCAGGTTTGGGTGTTTATGACACCGAAAAGTCGCTCGTAGTTCTTGAGACCCACGACACAAGACTCGATGTGTTGGGTCAGGACTATGTATGTGACTGTTGAGAGTTATTTATTAATATTATGTTATTATTCAGAGCAGAGCTTTATTTGATTATTGCAATACGTTTTAAGCACAAATTTGCATTCTCAGCTCTGAGAACAGTTGGTAGAATAATAACACAGCTTCGAAAATAAAAGGCGTTAACTTATTTTATTATCACCTACAAAAGATAAGCCAAGTAGAATCGTGAAAAGACGAAGTTTTAAGAACTCTTTGTATATAAAACGCTCACCCGCGCTTTTTGTGTAACTTATTCCAAAAAGATTCTTATGCAAAGACATTAGGATCTCCCTTTTGTCCCATTGTTGCTCTTGATTAGTAATTTTATGGGGGAATACAGATCACTTTCTTTAAGTAGTCCCTTCATTGACCTAACGGTTACTATGTTATGTAGGTATAGCTTACATAAGACGCGAATGATGATGAATTCATAGCTTTTTTACTCAAAATGTACTGAAGGGCTTATTCTTACTTTTTAAATCAATGCGTTTTGCATTTGATTTCTAGCTCGGCAAATATATTTTCGTTTCGCAATAGACTCTTTAAATAGAGCGGATTAAATATTTTGCTAAAGCGTTTTGGCAACAGGTGAAAGCCAAATACATTAACGTTACAAAGACGCTACGTAGGTAAACTAGTTACACCGAAGGTTTTTTTATGCATTGAATGGCGAGAAGGGCATGCCATTCCCTTGATGGTAAGCGATACGACCGCTAATGGACAGTAGCAATATGAAAAAACAACTTGAATTATAAAGCAATGCTTGGTATTCCGCTCGCCATGCTATGAAATGATATGTTAAGTTTGGCTACAATGTTTTGGAGAAAACATGATATTGAAACCACGTACAGGATATCCTGTCAACACTTAGTATGCAAAACCCAGTATTAGATTCAACGTTTAACCACAGCATATTTTAACCAGATTATTTCATCATATAGTTTTAAAGTAACCCTCTTTTCATGAAAGCTCTTGATCTCGTAGTACCTAATCATATTATAATTTAATGGTATCTTCTAAACAAGACACGAAGATTGGGTTGTACAATACACTTATATTGAAAGCGTTCGCATTGTTTATAAACATAAGAAGCCTTATGTAATGTATATTTAGCTATATCCGTTACAAGTCCGTTGGCTTTGCAACAAGTCGAGACACGTTCGTGGTTCTGGTTGGCTAGAGTCTAGACACATAAAAACGTTGGAAATTATTGTAAATGTAAGTTTGAGGCACGAGTAGGCTCTAGCCACACCTACTGGTTTTAAGTTGAAACTAGATTGGTATATCGGGATCAAAGCTTTGTTTTACATGGACATTTGATTGTTTTCGAATAAACATAGCCTACAAAATAATATGGACCCAAATAAATACCCCTGCAATAACATGTCTTTCCAACCTATCTATGCTCAGTCTTTTTATCGTATACCTTCACTTTGAATAATCCTCGAGAGATAGGTAAAGGTGCCGGGCACTAATTCCTGGCTCCGGCAAAACATACGATATTTAAACTGAGAATTGACAGAGTGCCCAACGCGGAAATCGATCTCAAGATCTCGTGGTTCTACAGACTTTATTCACTGCAATGAGACCTTGAAAACGGTACAATAGCTAACTAAAAAAGATATTTTAAAAGTATTGCTAGTGTCTGCAGTGCAAGACTTAAACTTAACTAACTTAAAACATGCTTAACACTTGAGTACACCCCTAAAACAATGAACTCTCCATCGATGCGATCGGGCGTATTCCATATATAGATAAATTATTATTATAATAATTTATAGCATTAAAACGCGGATCGGACAAAAAGAAAATATTTGTTGACACTAAAATGTGTTAATAATTTTAAAAATCTCGCTCTATTCAGTAGTCCCTCGGATTCAACAAAAGAAGCGTACAAGACGATAAGCGAGAAGCTAGACAAGGTGAACCTTGAGGATGAGGTGAACCGCTCCCTGGACGAGGAGACGGAGGCGCCGCACCAGCCTCCCGCCGGAGTCGCAGACTTCGACGGAGAGAACTGGAACGACCCTCTGCAAGTGTCCCACTACGCTATGGACATATTCAACTATTTGAAGAGTCGAGAGGTAAGTAATTATTGTCAGTGAAAATTTTCTATCTAAACGATTTGAATTCGAATACCGCGAAGATAGTAACTTAATGTTATGTGTACTTATTTTTAGCTACGAAAAACTACAATATTAATATTAATGTGTGGCTTTCAATATGATTTTTGTGTAACAGTATGATTGTGGTGGATTAACTGTATAGCAGATGTGGAATATGCTACCGTCCTCGCGTCATAACTAAGCCCCTCATGTTCATAAAGGGGTCCCGATGCACCGAATGCGGCCCCTTATTTATCTGCGTGTAATTTTTGTGGATGCAGTTCAATGAGTTTTTTTTTTGGTCATCGGAACATCAAATCCCACGATACAGCGTTCTTTGTGTCATTTTGTTCGCCAGTCAAAACAGGGGTCCCGTGTTACAATATTCCTCGGGCTCAGCGCTTGTTTAATCTAGAATTGAGTATTGATAGTAATGCTAAAATTAAAATTTTGTGACATTTATGGCGCTGTTGACAAGTGTTGGAGTGGTGACCGCGCTTAAGTAAACGTCGTGTAGGGCGTCCGGCTGTACGATGTACCGACGACTTATAAAGAGTGGCAGGTAGCCGATGGATGAGAGCTGCTCGACGGGATGGTTGGCGTTAACTTGGGAGGCCTACGTCCAGCAGTGACAGGCTGAATATATATGGCGCTGTTACCATCAGTCTGTATGACTACTGAATATATTGAAAAACATCATAATCATGTTAGTTATTTCAAAGAGTTACCTATAATTCTATTTTTATTTCAAGCGCCTATTCCCCATCGACGACTACCTGAAGCGCATGAACGGCATCACTTCCTGGATGCGCGCGCTCCTCGTGGACTGGATGGTGGAGGTGCAGGAGAGTTTCGAGCTGAACCACGAGACTCTGTACCTGGCCGTGAAGCTGGTGGACCTGTTCCTCACGCGCTCCACGCAGAAGCTGCCCGAAAAGGACCACATCAACAAGGAGGAGCTGCAGCTGCTCGGCGCCTCGGCGCTGTTCATCGCTTCCAAGTTTGATGTGAGTATACACACAAATAATTTGAAGAGTTTGAATTTATGTGTTGTCTGTAGACAAGACCGCCTATATGTGTTGGTAAAACAAATTGCTGCCAATGTGCATGTTATAAAATCGTCTTCTCATGACTTTTCCCTCACCATCATAATCAGATGCAAGTATTTGTGCGTATACTGGTTCTCGAGCATACTAACCACTTTCGACTCTTTACTTCATGTTGTTCGTAAACTTCACCAGAACACTGGACTGCAATATGCAGTGGGTTGTTCAAAACGATGACGTGATTTTCAGGAGCGTATCCCGCCGCTAGTTGATGACTTCCTGTACATCTGCGACGGCGCTTACACTCTCAGCCAACTCCTAAAGATGGAGATCAACATCCTACGGGTGGTAGACTACGACCTCGGTATCCCCCTGTCGTACCGGTTCCTCAGGAGATATGCGAGGGTGAGACATTGCTCGTTACATTTAGAAAGTAAAAGTTTCGATATGTTTAATGGATTTCAAATCTGAAGTGATTGTGGGCAAGATATATAGCGCGGAAACTTATGGTTGCTGGAGATGAAAATTCTTAAATGGAAAGCACAAGTTGGTGCAACTTCAGACCTTCTACCTATACCGTGGACAATAACGCAATAAGGTAATTCATTGGATGCAGGTTACTTTTAGTGTGTTTTTCACGTTGGAGCCCATTGTTCGCGATGGACATTATTTCTTGTTTTTGATGGGTGCATTCACTCTAGGGCCGCAGCGTAACAGATCGCTTTATAAATAAATAAATACACCTAACAGTCGCATACATAGTCCTGATCCCACATTAAGATCAATGAAGTCTTGTGTCGTGGGTATCAGAACCACGTGAGACTTTTCGGTCTCACAAACACCCAGACCCGAGACAAATACTCGTGGGCCTCACAAATATTTGTTTCGGCGCGGGGATCGAACCCGCGGCTTCTCGTTTCACAATCTGCGTCTTACCAACCGCGCCACGGAGGCTGTCGAAATCATATGCGCTGGTGTAGTAGTAGTAGTGAGAAGTAACGTGTATGTGCAGTGCGCGCGCGTGTCGATGCCGACGCTGACGCTGGCGCGCTTCGTGCTGGAGCAGGGGCTGCTGGAGTACGCGCTGGTGCCGCGCGCCGACAGCAAGCTGGCCGCCGCCGCGCTCTACCTGGCGCTGCGCATGAAGGCGCTCGGCTCCTGGACGCCCACGCTGCAGTACTACACCGGTGCGTGCACCACTCACACCACTCATATTCATTACATTGCGGAGTGAAATTAATCAGAATATAATGTAGCATAATTGTATGTATTGGCATGGGACTGCGGCCTGATGCCAATGGATACTCTGCCTAGGCGGCATTTGTGCTCACCATCAGGTGAAATATGGCCACTATGCCGGGCCAGAATAATCTTTTTTTTATATGAGTGAAGTTGAACCCGCAGTCAAGACTAGTTATACGTTCCCGGAGACTTGCCGAACTTCAATGCTCGGTGTCATTATATTGCGTGTCACTCTTGATCCTGGCTCACAGGAGTGAGCCAGATGAGGAGGAGGAGTGGTGGGTGTGAAGGAAAGACAGTCTCCACACTCCACTAATAGCACTAATTGCACTAATGAACAACAAAGACAAAGTGAACAGTGACAAATGACGTGCTACAGGCTGTGACGGTGTCAAACAAATGATCAGGAAAACTTATGCAAGTTTCCGAAAATAAAAATTAATGAATGTCAAAGAAACATTTGACAAGTAACACATTTAAACGAGCTAAAAAGATGATGAGTAATATCAATCATAAACCCTACATTCCAGGTTACACGCTCGAAGACATCCTCCCCATCGCGCTGGAACAGAACGCGGCGCTGCACAAGAAACCCAAATCGGCGATAAGCACCGTGCGGAACAAATACTCGCACACGATATTCTTCGAGGTGGCCAAGATACCGCTCGTGGACGACGCCGTGCTCACCAGCTGAGACCGGCCCTGTGGCACTTTACACCGCATCAGGAACATATTAAGGTGGGTCGAAATTTTATAATACGCTAGTTTTGTATACAGTTTTTTGTGTGTGAAACCCAACGGATACATGAACGAGCGAGATTTGATCCAAAAACTGCAGTCTTCTTACCATTAAGCTGCTAGTATTAAATGACTGTTGTGTTAAATGATTATGCGTGAAGTATGTGTGTGGACGCGTGAATGGTGGACATCATTGCAATCCTTGTAAAGGACAATGTTAAATTATATAAATTGAAAACGATTTATCCATGTTGACGATATTTAAATTCATTCCAGTTGTTGATCCAAATAGAGATTCTATTTTTTTTTATGTACGCGCGTCTCGGATGACGCGAATGCGATGTTTTCGACTTCGTCCACGGAATGTGGACGCATTTATATTTACATAGCATTTTGCTATGCCTAATTATTGTTATTGTGGAATCAATGCCCAGTTTAAAGCGATCGTAGCTACATTATCGACAAGTTGGAGATGTGAATGCACAAGGATGTTGTATCGTTGCTCAATTATAGTAAGCGCCCAGCGCCTCGCTCGTCTATGTAACTAAGATAACCGGCAGACGGAAGCTTGTGTTAGTTGTGTTGCCACTAAGAGGCAATCAGAGCTGTTAGTTTGTAAAAATTCTCAAAGAATCCTATATTCTCTTCGTTGTTTGCACTGTATAGTATCGTCTGCAGCACGCTATCAGTTTTAATATCCAGTGAATTCCTTACTAATTTTCAAATGCCTACTAATATAATTGTTTTAAAATTGTGATCGTCGCGGAATGTTACTTTAGAATAGTATTAGAAGCTCTGTGTAATCCCACCGCTGTGACGTCACAAGCTGCCGTTTGACCGATATTGTGTGAACTAAAGCTTGATATATTTAACGTTTAAACAGTACTCTTTGAAACACGGTCGAGATGCAAAAGAAACAAAACTGTATTTATTTAAACGCACTTAATCGTATGTATTACTATGTACACAAGTAGGGAAGTAATGTAAGGTGCCACGCTGGCTCTAGATTGTAATTGTTATTTGTAAGTAGGATGTTTACATGTAATTATAAATTAACTTTATTATTGTAGTGGAAATTTAATCGTTACTTTAGCGGCTCAGTGCAAAACACGATTTCATTTCCGAATATTAGGGCATAAATTGCGTTTGATCAATCTATTTGATGCCAAATATGAAAATTACAGTGATGTTATGCAAAAGTAACATATTTATTTCACACAAATACGCTTAGAAATATTGGGGAATGGTTGATCAAATCGCATTTCCATCTATGTTAAGTATTGCAATCTCGATGCGCGTATTCCAAAAACCTACCGTTCACTTAGCGAATGTAGTTAAGATAGTGTACGCGATGCTTATTATTAATTATATTACCAATTTGCGTTCAAAATAATATAAATAACACGCGAAAAAGACTGATTTTCGTAGAAGTAACAATAATTGAATTCAGGTACCGATTGCCTGTACTTAAAAAATATGTGCCATATTTATTGGCACCGACTAATATGACTGGAGAAATTGTTCTCCGCGAGAGAAAATATAATCGGCGGAGCTGAAATTTTCTTCAAACTTCAGATAAAATTAACCAAAATCTCGCCACATTTGTCATAACCTCAATAGAATAGAATTTTGCCAAATATCAATACCCAAAACCGAATGTTTTCAATTTTTTTTTTTTATTTCATGCTGGTAATTTAATCAAATGCTGTCTTCCTATAACGTATTATAGGTAGTGAATTTCATTTTGTAGGTATTATTGTATACGTTTTCAGCCATGTACAGTCAAACAGTAAATTTATGAAATTATACAATTAATTTTTAGTAGCACTTTTGATGTTTTGATTTTATTTTCGAGCGAATTTATTGAGTTTCGTATTTGACAATTCATTAAAGTTTTACAATTATAAACTCAGAAATTATGGAAATCGAATGAAATTACATCTTTGCGTTTCTTGGATTTAAAAAAAACCGCAAGCTCATTAAATTAATTTTTAATTAAAAGTTCAAATTGTTAATGCACGTCAATTAGTTAGTTACTCAGCACACAAGAATAGAATTACATTAAAATTAAAATGCTAAAGGTAAGAAAAACTATAATTTGGCTAGTAAATTTAAATATAATAGTATTGTAACCACTCTTGACTGTACTGTACCACAATCGTGAATACACTGTTGGTGGCATTTTTATAAAGACGTATGTATTGTCGGCAATTTTTGCTAATAATTTAATTTTAATTAATTGTAATGAACTTTTTTTGTAACTTTTTAATATAGTTTAATAATAAATTGTAATTATTGTGAGATTATTTGCCCGATGTCATTTTGTCTTATGTTTTTATTTGTAATTTATCACACTTAAAGAGTACAAAATATTGGAATGTTAATATGTTGTTCGTTAATGAGTAAGTTTTAGAGTAATATCACTTTGAAATCTGTTTTTTTTTCTCTTGATAGCATTTGTCTAATTATACAAGTTTGATGTAAAACTTTGACGTGTAAATAAAAGTGATTTTGGTTTGGTAATTTGTTTTGTTACTTATATCCTGCCTAAAACGTAATATCATCATCATCATATCAGCCACAGGAAGTCCACTGCTGAACATAGGCCTCCCACAATGATCTCCACAATGACCTGTTGGAAGCGGCCTGCATCCAGCGACTTCCTGCGACCTTAGTCAGATCGTCCGTCCACCTTGTAGGCGGGCGTCTGACACTTCGCTTGCCTGTACGTGGCCTCCACTCGAGAACCTTTCGGCCCCAACGGCCATCGGTTCTACGAGCAATGTGCCCGGCCCACTGCCACTTCAACGTAATATATGTTAAGATTTTTTTAATTTAATATAATAATTTATTAATGTACATTATTTAATTTATATTTATTTTTAAAACAAAATATATTTTTACAAATCTTAAGTCGAGAGCAGTCATAAAAATGTAATTAATTATTCATTTACATCCTAAAAGGTGCATGGCACTGTATTTTATGCTAATGTTTATACTGCTGGAATATGTCCATAATAATATTTCAGATATGATATGATTGTTCTTGTGAATTTATAATTTTTTGATCTTACTGTGGGGTTGTGTTTCCATTTGACTTTCCAGCACAAATGTTTTTCTAGCCTGCACTCAAACACGAAAATAAGGAAAAAATAAAACAGAACAGATTATTCATGTGATTTAATCACTTTCGGAAACAAAATGGTATCCTTAGCAGTCCTCATTCAGACCCTGACTACACGTTATACATACAAAAATTATAAAACATACCTACTTACATTCCATAGGTATAGTGGGACAATGGAGGGTATCCCTCGACGGATAGCTGCGATAGCATTAGTAAAAACTTAGATTATATACTCGTCTAGATTGAGCAATGCCAACAAACGATGCGCTAAAACTGTCCTCACTTTCTTTGATATGTGTGAGTACCGGTCGTGTAATTATTGTAATCCAACTGTCAAGGTGTGTGTTTAGGGATGCCTACTCCAGATTATTAACTTAACTTTTCCCCATTATTTGATATACAAAATAGGTTAAATAAAATATTTTCTTTATTTAAAGTAATCATACTATTAATTATATTTATAACGCATTTTAGTAAAAACAATAAAGATCTAAACCCATCTCCTAGTGTTTGTTTCGGAATAGAATTAACTCTTTGGATTTATTTCCTGGGCTGTTATCTGATTTCTGTATTTATGTAAAATATAAATCATCATAAGTAAAATGCTCGGAACACATGACTGAAGTCTTGTGAGGCTACGAATGGTCTTTTCGTTTCCGCTGTGTAATGTCTCTCCAGCAATTTGCTAGTACGGAATCCGTAGGAAGTCTAAAAAATATTAGAAAGAATTAACAAAATTACTATAAAGTGCATGACGTCATGGGTTTCATTCATATTATTATTTACTCATTATTATTATTTACTCATTAAATAAATAATGCCATTCTTCTTGTTGTTCTTCTGATCGAAATATGATGTAATGATATTTGTGTTTTATTCCCATGGTTTCAACAAATCTTCCTAGTAATAAATTGACAACACTGACCAATGAAACTCGTCTTCAAAATAACGAATTAAAAGTTCATTTTTTCTTCAAATTATAGTGGTTTAACAATAACGTTATCGATAGAAAGTGATATTGGTATTATTATACAGTTTTCCTACATAATTGCGATACAATTCGACAGCACAAACTGGCATAATTAATTATTTTTCGGGAGCACGTTATCCATATGTAGTTCAAATGACACTGACGTACGTGAGAAGCGAGTCTACCAAATTTGGTAGACTTTATTTGAGCCGTGCGGTGAGGTGTGATGTGTCATCTAGACGAGTATATAATCTAAGAGTAAAAAATACCGACAGGTATCCGGCCAAGGACCTTACTACTCTATTTACATAATACCATATATATAAAAATGCATGTAACAGCTCGTGTCAGTGCGTTTCACATGAGGTATATCAAGATGTTTATTCTTGAACATTATTGAGGTGCGACTGACTTGTCGCCGCAATAATCGATAATTGTTTATACTGTATCAGCCCACATACTCTGCCCGTGCCGGGCCTCCTCTTCAATCGAAAGTACGACCGAGAGAGTTATGGTTATTGAATTATTTATAGTCAAGAAATTAATACAAGTGTACACATTGTTTCAATATTAGTACAGCTATTACTCAAACGGATATTTTATGCAGATCGACAAAACAGTAAGTCTAATTCAAACAGTTTTAAAACTTAACTTAGTTTTCGAATGTTTTATCTTCTGCACACAAACTTAATTAAAAGTCTTTCGGAAAAAACATTCGATAACTAAAAGATATTTTAAAGCAGTCTATGAATTACGGCCTTCAATATTATTAAGAATGTAAGAATTAATAAAACATGACTTTTATCTTAATACTATCGATTATTGCAAATGACAACCATATCGCAGCCTCGGGATTAAGCTATTTTACCGTCGACGCAAAACATATTTCGCTTATAACATTTATCTGTTAATCGGACAAAGGTTATGAATGAAATGCTATATCTCATTACATCTTACACTACGCTAACTTAAATAAAAATCGGCGGATAAATTCATTCATAAACTGCAACGTTCGTCTACTCGGGGCCGAAACACTATACAATCAAGATCTTTCCTTATTTCACATAAGTCTCTTGCAATTGAAGCAAAACTTTCGTTATTTCTACACATATTAAACTTATCCACTTTCAAGAACATAAAATGTCCAAAAATGTCATCAGTTACAAGTTTTTTACTATTCTTTTGAAAGCAACCTGTATCAAGTGACTTTCTTTGACTTTATACAGAGTATATCAAGACTGCTACCGAAAACGAAGCCGGTGGTAGTTTAAGCGACTTCAGACACAATGCAACAGAAAATGTTGCATAAAAAAGGGTCATGTTTTTTATGTTTTTCCTATGGTATGGTCAAATACATTTTTTTCTTTAATAATAGTGTATACCCTTTTATTTATAAATACTCTAAGGTATAAAACAGTTTAAACTATTATTTTAGCAAAAACTATGGATTTACCACCCAAAAATGACGATATTTAAAAAATAATTAAAAATAATTGTCGCGTTTATTTGCGAAATTTTTAGTTGTATTGTGTTTGTAGTCACTAAAACTACCACCCTACTCGTTTTCGGTAGCAGTCTTGATATACCCAGTATAAATTATATTCTTCGTATAGAATTGTTTATGCAAAATGCCTAGAAAAAAGGGTATATTACAATATATTGCACATGTATAAAAAATCAGTTACATCTAATTTTATTTGGCAGATAACATTTCTGCTGTTCATCAAATTAGAAAGTGGACATTGACGTCAGTGTTATTACAAAAAATACCGGAAGCCCGACCAAGTATACGAGTACAAAATCCAAAATATTTACAATAATGTTTTTAAACCAAACTTCGACTATTGGAATCAAATGTTTGACAATTTTACAACCGTCTGAATCAAGAAGCTTATACCCAAATGGAGATTGCATTCCGTATATAAAAGTGAAGCACAAAAATTTGACCTTGAATGACGTTGCTACTGCTTGCTATCCTTTTCTTTCGAGTGAAAATGAATGAAAATGACTTTTTGTTCATTCATTGCCACTCGAAAGAAAAGGATAGCAAGCAGTAGCAACGTCATTCA
Organism: Hyles vespertilio; assembly: GCA_009982885.2. Taxonomy (NCBI): domain Eukaryota; kingdom Metazoa; phylum Arthropoda; class Insecta; order Lepidoptera; family Sphingidae; genus Hyles; species Hyles vespertilio. The sequence goes on from CM042807.1 coordinate 23,409,992, forward strand.
AGGTCAAATTTTTGTGCTTCACTTTTATATACGGAATGCAATCTCCATTTGGGTATAAGCTTCTTGGTCTGAACCAATGTTCCAGATCAATAAATGTTTTGGGTGTTAAACCACAACAAATATACTTATAGTGAGCAATATTAGGAATTGTTAATAAATCGTGATTGGCTTCTGTTTTATTCCTTACGTCGCGAATGACGACAATCTTGGGGAAACCATTTAAAGATCAGGTTTACCAACTTCTGAGCAAGGTGAATTATGGCCTGATATAATATTCAAAGAGGAACTCCACACCCTGTCATTGAACAATTTTATTACAGAACTGTTATTTTATGAGCCAGATAAATTGTCAGTTTTAAATGAAATTGTTTATCTATGCTGAAGCATATGATTAATTATGGTTAACACTCAAAATGTTTACAGTTAATATTTACAACACTACCATGGAGCTCAAAACAGTGTATAGCATTTTGGGTTTTTGTAATTTTTACTTTGTTTCATACTGATAAAGTAAAAATTACAACAGCGCAAATGTTACACGGTCTTTGAGCACCTAAGTATCAATCAGGTGTGCGAAAGTTTCGACAGAAACCTCCAGAAGCGACTCAACCTCTCCATATCAAAATGTACAAACGTTGCACACACTACTCTCCAACTATAACCTATATATATATACAATATCGTCAAACTCGTTATGTCTTATATCTATTTACATTAAAGTTCTGATGCTTTGGCTAACAATAGGGCACTGGCATTGTTTATTCCTATACTAAAATTCCTATTTATTAGGAACTAAAATTTACTGTTAACTATTAAACGTATCGGAACAAACGCGCGTTGGAACCCTATAATCTACACATTAGATTCTTCGTGACATCTAAAACTATGCATGGGAAACTTGATTTGATGAAGCACGTATAAAGCATAATATGATGAATGTTGGTTTATTTAATTTACTTATTATGATATTACTCTTTTAGTCAGACAACTGGACAATATTTAAAGTTAATGGTTATGGATTTATGAAACTATGTAAACTAAAACTTAAAAATTAAACTATCTTGATTACATAAAATATTGTAAGGCGTTAATTCATAGTATGGCATGACACATGTGTTTTATTTTACATGAAAAAAAGGAAACAAATATTAAATTTTATTTTTGATTAAAAATAAAACCAATATTAACATAAAAAAACTCTCCTATACCGGGTATCTCAAGACTGCTACCGAAAACGAAGCCGGGTGGTAGTTTTAGTGGCTACAAACACAATGCAACCAAAAATTTCGAAAAGAAACGCGATAATTATTTTTTATGATTTTTTAAATATCTTCATTTTTGGGTGGTAAATCCATAGTTTTTGCTAAAATAATAATTTAAACACTTTTATACCTTAGATTATTTATAAATAAAAGGGTATACACTATTATTTTAGGAAAAAATGTATTTACCACCCAATTATGGTCATAAGAAAAAAAAATCCAAAAAAAAAATTGTCTCTTTTTTTTGCATTTTTTTCTGTTGCATTGTGTCTGAAGTCGCTTAAACTACCACCCGGCTTCGTTTTCGGTAGCAGTCTTGATATACCCTGTATACTATGGTTTAGGGAGTACTGTCCAGTTGGCTACTGATTAATTTCTTTACACTCAAATGTATAATGATCCTGTAAATATGTTATAATATTCAAGAGATTTCATATATATTATTTCATTAATATATGCAACGGGAAGACACTGTGTTATTGGTACCATAATAATAATTCAAGATACCAGAGTTGTCACTCCTACATCATATCTGAAACAACAAAGCTGAGAAATTAAGGATTTTGATCTATATCTAGTCTTTACCCATATTTTCGTAATATGCATTCAAAAAGTAAGCTTGCCGACGTTAATGTAGGGCTCATTATAAGACTTCAGTTCAATTTCGAAGGCTGTTTAAAGTTTTAATCAATCTGGGGAGCTCATAAAAGACTTCGAACTGAGAATAGGTCCACTCATTAATCTTGTGTGCATATCAGACTATTAATCCAGTTTTCAGCTTTGTCAAAATGTAGGTCTAACAACTCTGCCATCTTGCTGTATAATGCTGAATATACTTTCTAGTCTCTTGGTGATACATAATTCTATAGTATTTTAATATTAGCCTAAATATAATCACTAACTGCATAGCTTTTATTCTAATGTGGTTTCACAGATACTGACATATTAGCACTTATTGTATCAATCATAGAATGTTGAGTATGCAATCTGGCAATGCCTGTGTGACCAATACTTAATACCGAATAATATAGACTCCCAGCAATAAATATCACACTAGCAGGGTTGCAGGTTATAGCTTAGTTTCGATAATATTTGCTATGTGCTTTTGCCACTTATCATGTCAACATGGGGTGGACAGGAGATTTGGCAGGTAACTTGTTCCAAGAGAAATATTTTCATATACAAGGTTAGTCATAAAGGGTATTTAAAGCCAAAATGGGGATTTTACAATCATCAAAATGATCAACTTTTATTATGGGACCAAATGTGAAATTGCAAAATATTTGTTGTTCCATACAAAAATAATTGTTTCAATATGCAAAATGTCGGGAAAAGCTGATGTTTTCGCGATTGCCTGTTTGGTTCCATAGTAAAAGTTGTTTATTCGAATGAGTGTAGCATCCCCATTTCGGCTTTATATACTATTTATGACTAACCTTTATTATCTGCATTCTAACATTAGAATCTGTAGTTTGGCTCATTTATATAATGATCCATACATATATATTTTTAGATCCTACAGTTTCCTGTCGCTTTGGAGTATTTGTGCATATTGAATTTGTTTTTGCAGATCACTCGTAATTTAATAATCATAACATGGGGCAATTGTTGATCCTTAACAAACATTAATAACCTTTTAAAACATGATAACTGGCAAAAGCACATCCTACATTAACCAAACATTCCTATCCATCAGTCATCAAATCAAAATTCCCACACAGATATCCACTCACTATTAGCTAGTATTGACCGACTTGTGGTTCTCCTGGACTTCTTGTGGCTCGTGGGCCTCGATCATGGGCTGGGCTCGCGGCGAGACCGGCCTGAAGGTGCACTCGAGGGAGTCTGAGTCAGGGGTGCCGGGGGTTGAAGGGGTGAGTCGGTCCGAGGTGCACATACGCTTGGGCAGGGGTGAGTCGGCCTCGTCCCAGCGCCGCTTGCCCACCAGCACGTTGGGCCGGCTCACGGGGCTGAAGCTGGACGCTCGGATGGCGATGGGGGAGAGGCTGCGACGGGTCGTGTACTTCCGCGTCGGCGATGGTGATACTACTGGTGAAAACCTGGAATTGTGGAGTACGTTTGTTAATTTCATTGTAACAGAAATAAATCTGATTTAAGCTTTTTCATTTTATTTTATTCGACGAGCTTACCATAAGGTAATAAATTAGGACGAAAAACCATGTGTTTTGGGGTAACTTCTAATATATTTAATATTATATTTATATTATAATAATATATTTATATTTTTTTCCTAGCTTATACTATTCTACCGCAGAATAAAAGCCTCTCTCTCCTGACTTCACTGCACAATAGTTTCTTTTATAATGTAATAACTAAAACATTGATTAATATTTTCTTAAATTCAGAGCGAAAAAATGTTTACGAACAAGCTCACGTTTATGTCCCATTGGCATAGGCAGACGTCGAAATTTTATATTATTGCAACCGTACCTAGGTATCCTAGTGGGCGAGTTCGCCAGTCCCGCCAGCGTGAGGTCCTCGCACGACTGTCCCATCTGCATGGCGGAGTGCACCTCCCGCTCGTGCGCCACCTCGCGCGTGTTGCTCACGTCCGCGCACTCCTCGGCGCGCAGCTGGTTCACGCGGCCCATGCGCGGACCCCACGTGTTCTGCTGACGATTGCAAACATTCATTATACCCCCTATAATAATATTATCGATATACATATCTTACAAATGGGGAGAGGGGAAGGGGGGCATTAATTCTGCGGAATAGATATCATGATTAGTTGAAGGACTTCGATTATTTTGTATGAAAATAAGATAAATTAAAAAACCGTAGGAAGGCCCATGAGTTCTATTGGAGGGTTAGCATGATCAATTTTGAGTTGTGGATTTTGAGTTCTAACAAAAGTGGGATAAAATATAGACACGGTAATACCCGATGAGTTCTGCTAAGATTTTTCCATGATATATCCCCTTACAAGAATGAGCTAAAGTGCCATTAAAGAGTCCTATGATATGTAATTAACCCTGATAAGATCTTAAATCAGGTGGATAACATCTAACACGGAGGATGGATATATCACAACATTGAATTGTGATTTATAATAGGTCAACACACAATAGAACCTTTATTACGATTAGTCCATTGAAATGTTACAATTTAAGGACCGAATATTGCATTTCTTAGAGGACGCAATTTTATTTTTGGGACATGTTTAGGGGGTCAATAGAAGCTTAACCTCAAGTTTGTGGGGTCGCCACCCTTGTCCCCCGGCCGCCACCTTGGAAAAAGGGGTGAAAACACTTTTTTCGCGTTATCTCGGAAACTATGTGTCTTACGAAAAATTTGTAAAAGCATAGTTTGTAGCAAATTGTTTTGCCTACAAATAGGTTTATTTAACTTTTTGTCCTAAATTAAAAAATTAAAGAAGTAATAAGCAAAAAAGTGAAGATGAAATTTCTTAAAGGAAATCTTCCTATTTCTCTTAAAAGTAGACTCTTCGACTTGTATCTTGCCAATTCTATCATACAGTGCTCAATCCTGGTCTTTGACCGAACTTCAGAGGTCCAGGTCCAGGTTTGTCAAAAAGCTATGGAGCAGGATGCTAGGCGTAACACGCATGGACAGAGTACCCACTAACACCTTGCGCTCCATAACCAGAGTCTAGAATGTTGCACAGAAATCAGCTAAACTAAACTGGGATTGGGTGGGCCACGTCACCCGGATGCACCCGAAGAGGTGGGCAAAGATTGCCAATCAATGGATGCCTAAGGATGGCGAGAGGCCACGCGGCAGGCTTTGGAAAAGGTGGCGCGACGATCTCGACCAATTTAGCAGGACTTGGATGGCATCAGCAACTGATAGAGATAAGTGGAAGGAGTTGAGGGAGACCTTTACCCATAAGTGGCACAGAATAGTTTAAATAAAAAAATAGCAAAAAAGTGAGTTTTTTTATAAAAAGTTATAGAGCACAAATATTTCTTTTATAAATATTTCCTCACTTTTTGGTTATAACATGTTTAATTTTTAATTTAGGGCAAATAGTTAAATAAAAATATTTGTAAACAATACAATTAGCTACAAATTATGCTTTTAAATTTTTTCGTAAGACGCATAGTTTCCGAGATAACGGGAAAAAAGTGTTTTCACCCCTTTTTCCAAGGTGGCGGCCGGGGGACAAGGGTGGCGACCCCACAAACTTGAGGTTAAGCTTCTATTGACCGTCCACACATATCCCAAAAATAAAATTGCGGCCTCTAAAAAATGCAAAGCTCATGTAACATTTCAATGGACTAAATTAGTGATCCGAATATATGAACAGGCTGCGAATTTAATGGCAAAAAATTACAACTCTTATCAAAAAGTGATTTTACGATGTCAATGGCGAAAACGACATAAGTTGAATCGTGATGACAATGAACTTCATACTGTATTTCCGAAGTGGTGACGCCGCAAATGGCAAATGTCACAAGAGGCCAGCGCCCCAATCACGAACATTTTATCGAAAACGCATTTAAAAGCCTCCGTAGTGTAGTGGGCGAGCATCCGACTATGCACGAAGGCCGCATCGATTGTAACATCACGATACATTTATACGGCAGTGACATAAATATATGGACAGGGTGGAAAGAGCGTAGTGTTCCGGACTAACTAGTGTGCGCGCTCCAGTGCATATCTAGAGGAGCGTTACTGAAATTATTTGTTACAGAAAGTTTAATAAAAATTGAGATAATAGTTGTTATCACCGTTTAGACGAAATATAATATTTACGGTAGCGCCATTTTCGCGGTCATTTTTTTGAAACTCTAAATGTACTGAAAGGCATTCCCCTTCATCATTCTATCACCCCTATCCTTACTTTTTAAAGCATGTTGTACGCATTTTTGTTGATTTTATGCTGATAAATTTAAAAATTGAAACCAGCGAACTATTTGTTAGCAGAAATTCCTTAATGCCGGCCCTTCCTCATTTGTTTGGACGCCTTTCGAAGTGTAAAGAGCGTCCAAGACAAACATACATGAGTTCTTGCACCTTGTTAGTGCATACATATTTATCGTGTAAGAAATGCAATGCCGGGTTTTCTCTTTGATAGAATTCTACTATTTAATCGTTCTACCTGAAAGTGCTTGGTCGGTACTGGCACTAGTTACATTTTACAGGGGTACACCTTAATACAATTTCCTTCACTTCTCCCAATCTTCAGCATACTTAGCAATACAAGTATTGATAGTCTAAAAAAAGATTCCGATAAAAGAACCTTCTTTTTTGAAGTCGGCTAAAAGGACAATAAAGGTACATACAGCGATGTTGACGTGCGGCGTGTGCGTGTGCGCGAGCGGACTGAAGCTGCCACTGCTGAACCGTCGCGTCCGCGACAGGTTGTTGTTGCCGAACATGGTGAATATCGACGTATTCCTGGAACAACAATACCGATCATTAAGCGGAGAATTTAAAATAAATGTGTCAAAAACAATATGCGTGCTATCCTTATTTAAATACATTTTTTTATTTCTTACGACATTAAACTGGATTTGGTTCAAGTTAAAGGTTGACTGGTAGATGCCGTCAGCATGACGGCATTAAGTCCGCCTGTACAATTGTATAAAAATCAAATAAATAAACTGTTTCCGATTTCTAATACGCAAAATGTTGTGCATGGAATAAATAAGATAACCCTTTACCACGGCTTGACGACAAATTAGGTTGAAAATATTCCGGTAGGTAATATAGATTTTTTACTGATTTTTTGAGTTTTTCTTCCACTTCTCCAACAATACCTGTACTACGTACGACGTGCACATTGCGTATCAAGGGAGTTAGATATAATCTAGAATAGGGCCTTGCTTTAGAAGCGATTGTAAGGAATCAGAGCGTAGAATATTCCAATGATTTTACATGATCTTTGGAATATGATATAGTGATTAGAAAAATAACTATATTTATTGTTTGTCTTTTAAATTTTAATCACCTTAGTTTGGACGTGGCAAATAAATGCGTTTTTGATTGCACGTGAGCAAGTAAAACGGCTTTTGGCTGCGCATAGATTATTTGGCTCTTCATACGAATGGGATTTACCCAGTGTACAATATTTAAGACTTTGGGGTACTTCGTAACAATATCCTTGTTACAAAACAAATAATTTACCTAATGTGTTGTACACACACAACGCAATGTTTTACATATACAATCTATAAACATGATTCCTACGGGCTTGGATAGTGACTACGAAGATAAATCAAAAAATTTGCATTTACAACCTCACAGCGGCACCAACGCTTATTTTAAATACAACACATTTTCGAAGTTAATTCGAACGGAGCGTCCAAATCGATCTTAAAAGGTCAGCATTGTCGACAATAAGAATACACGAAAGGATAGCTCTATTTTTGACTGCCAAGGTTACGACTACAATTAAGTTCAAGACGATGGTAAGCAGAGTCAAGATAAAGTATCGACTGGCGAGAAATCAATATCTGAAGAACACATGTATAGCAACTTCAATTTTTATACTAGCAAGAAAATACAACGAGTGTGATGATCAATAGAATGATATTCAGATAAAGTATCATCGTAATCATTCTCAGCCTTATGAAGTCCTGTAAGCATACGCCTTTCCAGAGAATTGCCACAGCGACTTTTGGGCCGTGGCAATCGAGAGAATAGAAGTCAAAAGAGGGCATTTTTTTCAATTACTGATTTAAAATGTACTTAATCGATAAACAGAACATATCAAATAAGAAAATACACTTTTAATGTAAATAGATTTAGGAAACCTAAATAGGAAGAAAGTATGTTTAATGTAGATTCCAAATCAGTAATTTACAAAAAAAGCGCGCCTTTGACTTACTGTCCTCTCGGTTATCACCTCAGTATTGAAATCGCTTTGTGCTTATTCTTCTTTAATTCGCCCTTATAAATACTGGACTAGCGGAACGTCATAATATTTCATTAGCGGACAAAATTGTGCTGTCTGGTCTGGAACAAATATGTTTTGGCAGAATAACGCAACACTAATACCAACGTTGGGAAGGAAATCTATCCTCCATTTCAATGGATGGACATCAAATAAGCAGGCGAATGATCCAAACCGAAAACCAATTAAAATTAAAATTAAAATTTAATTAGTCCGTATCGCAAACTAAAATCTAGTAATAAAAATATATAGGTCCAGCTCACCTCGCGTCGAAGGCCGCTGGATGGAGCTATGTAAGTCCTGATAAAGATTTGTACACGCACAACAATTGCACTGTTGCGTGACATTTGCTACTTACACCGCCCACATGCAGCTAGCAAAACGTATTTTGCACTGTTATTTCCCAATAGCAATGAATTTTTGTTCATGCATTGCATAGTTCTTAACAGGATTTTTTGTGAATGCAAAATTTTCGATAAAGTCTGGTGAAATTACACATATTATATCAGCTTGAATTCATGATTTGTAAATACCTACTCAATACTTCAATAGCTATGAGTTTTTATTGAATGAATATAAGGAAGGATAGCATACGAGTTTGTGAAGTATTTCTCATTCTTTTATAGGGAAGTAGGTATAGGATATGAAATATACTTCAAAATCAAAATTTAAAATAAATGTAAAACACAGAAATATCAAAACAATGTAGTAGTTCTCCTATCATAAAACAAATCTAAAATGGGTTTAATAAACATTAAAGAGTTGAAACTGGTCCATATTGGCAACATTCTGCCAAAAGTACAGTTAAATTTGGCTCTGATAACCAAAAGCGGCTTTACCACAATTACTGTACCATAAATATTACGATAAATATTTAACTTCGGATTTAAAAGACTACATCAAATACAGGATCGACAACTAAATGAATAAACCCAACAGTCACATACATAGTTACCCCACGCTAAAATCAAGTCTTGTGGTACCCAATATTACAAGAACCTTTTCGATCTCACAAAGTACAAACACCCGAAAAAAATACTTGCAGATCGTTTCACAGCCCGCGTCTAACCAACTACGCCAAGTAGGCTGTGATGGCGGGCATATAGTTAATTATGTATGTACTTTAGTTTACGAAATCAGAAACGTTTATTTGAATCGCGGATGTGACGTTATTAAGATCGATGATAAAAATGTCGATATAGATGTTATCTCCTGCTAATTGATACACTTATGCTGGTGTGCTCAAAACATACGGGTTATTATGGCGATTATAACATAAATACCTTGATATGAATAGCCATATTTGGTTTTTGGTGGCTGGCTCCAGGAAGTAAAATATCAACTACTATTAAAAACGCGATTTTTTTATTGCAGTATATCATAAAACGCTACACCTTCTATTCCAAAATACCTCTATGCCTTAAATTAAAAGTCTTCGATAGTTGTGTTACCTGAGACGTGGCCTATATCACTATGGGCTTTATTAGGAAGCTCAAAGTCACTCATTGAGCTAAGGCGAGGGCTATGCTCGGGGTTTCCCTACGGGATCGAATCAGAAATGAGGAGATCCGTAGGAGAATCAAAGTAACCGACATAACCCTGGGGAATTAGTAAGTTGAAGGTTTGGCAATGTGCGGGGCACATAGCGCGGAAAAATGTTGGCCAATGGGGCTAAAGTTTTCAAATGGAGGCCACGTAGCAAAAAGCGCAGAGTAGAAGACGTCCTATACGTCTGTGTATCAGACGACCTTGTAAAAGTCGCGGGAGGTCGCTGGATGCAGGCGGAAGCAGCCTGCAGGTCAATGTGGAAATTATTGAGAGAGGTCTATGTTTAGCAGTGAAATTCTTTTCGATGATAGATGGAAAGTCTCATCCACCCAGATTTATCGGTTGCCAAGCGCCAATTATTTTCATCATGTAATGATGGCTTCGATATTCCATCCGGATTAAACAGCGGTTGTATAAAGTAACATTAACTACCACTATCGTCGGCTATTGTTATTGTTGATATATCTAAGTTATTGTCGCAGGCAGTGGATGTTACGCAAACATTTTTGATCGATGTTTTATAAGCAATAGTGTTCTTCTTTATGACTGATCATCTGATGTATTGAATGCATTAATAGGAGAGGGGAAGAGTATCGTATCGATTTATTTCCTAAATATAGATTAAGTAATGTGTATTGTCATAAGAGCTATTCAATTGTCTACAATCTAATTTCATGTCATAACGTTTAGTGCCTATTTAAGCATTATTTAGGTGTATAGAAATTCATTTTTATCAAAGTTGAAAAGTATTTTGATCCGACGAAATTACATGAAGACATTAATAAAAGTTAATAAAGCGAGATTGATGTGTCAGGATCGAAAATAGTGGTATAGGATTACTTAACGCCTGAGACTCATGTTTATCCGTATTTTCTAAGTTACATGATCTTTTGAAAACGGCATATTTATTAAAAAGGTTTAATGACCAAATACAAATTGTTGGAGAAATTACGTTTTTTTTTTTATATTTGGGTCCAGCAAAGGAGCCAGCGGGTCATGTGATGGTAAGTGATCACTGCCGCCCATGAACATCAATAACGCTTGGATCATGCATGTGTGGCCAGCCCATCAAATCGGGAGGAGAGCGGGACGGAACCAGGATGGGAGGAGGGAAGGGGTAGCACTTTTAATAGAGAAAGAGGACTGTTAACTATGCACGGTCGTTGAAAGAGAAATCTCCATACGTAGTAACCCTAATCGTACCGGGCCCTCAGTTGAATAGTACTCGTATATTGCATGTATCGTTATTTCCGTACATTCATGTGATAGGGTGCGAGGCAGGCGCGGTACCGGACTTCCGATCGCAGGACACATGCGTCATACTCGTGAACGGGTGCTGATTGCGTAGACTGGTCTATCCGATTAGCTTACATTGTAACGGATTCATTGATGGATTACATAAGGCTTTCGCAATTATTCACTGTTTTGGCGAAAAAGAGTATACTGATTCTTCGTTCTGGGCGACTTCACTCAGCCATAGTAATTATAATATAATAATATAAAAATATTTTTAATAAACTGCTCTGATTTAAACCAACTTGTAAATTATGTAATAATCACTAAATTGTAAACTGGTTTTGAAAAGAGCAACACTAGAGTTTCTTGCCCGTTCTTCTCTAGTGAAAACCGCTTTCCGAACCGGGTGGTAGATAAAAAAAATGTCTGAATCTAAACGATGTTGAACATTTTAATGGATTCAATAAATTATTTTCATTTCATTTCATTTCAGGAAAATTGATATCGTCAATTGAAAACTTCTATGGGACGAAAAGGAATAATGTTACGCATAGGTACTTATTTTTCAACCAATTGATATTTAAGTCTTTTTATTGCAATGAATAGCGAGACGAGGGTGTTATTCGTCTAATGGTAAACGGTACGACGCTCATGGACAGTAGCAAAATCAAACAACCCATCAATAAAACAAAGCAATGCTTGGCATTCCACTGCGCTCGCCATCCTGAGACATATTAAGTCTCATTATGCCCAGTAATTACGCTTGTCACAATGTCCTCCAAACCGGAACACAACAGTGTATTTACACTGCTGTTTTGCCGTTGGCAGGAGAAATAGAAAATGTGCAGAGAATTGCACTTATTATCAGGTCAAGTAAAAGCAATGTGCTGTGGCAATTTAAAAAAAAGATCGGATGTTCTTCCTACTTTTCTGTGAATGATTTAACTTACAACTCCCGGTGTAAATTACATGACATAAAAATAAACAAGTTCCTCTGACAATACTTAGAATATTAACTTTACGAAATTTCACGGAGTGTGAAGTTTTATTAATGGGTTGTGGATTAGTACGATGTACCATTAATATTTAATGTGCCTCATTAACAAACGGATGCAATTTTCCTAGTTATAAACTGGTGCAAGTTTTTATTGGGAAGTTAGTATTCCCTTGGCGTTTAGCCAGACCAAATTTCCTGTAGCTACAATTTAGAAAATTCTTTCAATAAATACAAAGACACTCGTGTATTCATGCCAGGAGTATAAGCAAAGATTATCTAAAGCCACACACAATATTTCTGACTCTATCGCCTCTCACACCTATTCGTCTTGTGTATGTATTCACAATCCTTTTTCGGAAATTATGGATTCGTTTTTTTTTAAACTAAAAATGCGGCATAAATTCATACATATTTAGGGTAATGCAATCCAACTAGAATTGGCAAAAGGTCTTCGTATCCGACTGGATGATAACGATGAAAGCTTTTCAGAATAACCTACACAAATACTTATACCGCTTTTCGCATGCAGCCTATGTGGCCTAACCACTCTCAATCGTAATCTCGATTGTAAAGGAGGCCCGTGCCCTGCAGTGGGACGTATATGGACCGATAAAAAAATACGCATGCAGACTGTGTAATAACAGTTTCAATCTGGTCGATTTATTTGTATAAGTCAGCGACATGCAATTATCTGTTGAATTTAAATGATCTAGGAAAATAGGAATTCATAACAGAACGGATTAAAATCCTTGTCAAAATCAAAGTAACAGAATATGTATTAAGTAGAATTTTGTTATGCCTGTAACTATTATCATCATCACCGATAGGATGTCTATTGCTGAACATCGGCCTCATCCAGGAATTTTCACAGCGACCTGCAGAAAACGGCCTGAATCCAACGACCTACATCAGCTTGTCGGTTTATTCAGATTCCAAGTGTTGGTTCAAGAATCTGCGATATCCAGGTAAATAGCCTCAATCGAACAATTTTTCGAGCCATAGGTCGTCAGTTCTCTATTCTTTTTTCATTGCATTGAAGCGCGAGACGAGCATACTGTTCGCCTGATGGTAAGCGATACGACCACTCATTGACAGCAAAACCGAACATCATGAATTACAAAGCAATGCTTGGAATTGCACTGCGCTCGCCATTTTGATACATAAGATTATAAGTCTCAATATTTCTAGTAGTTACTCTGGCTGCAATGTCCTTCAAACGGGAACATAACAGTGTGTTTATACTGCTGTTTAAATTCTTACATGTCTATTGCTTTTACACATATTTATCACACAAGAAAACGATTTTGGGTCAATGGTATTTAGACGAAACGGGGTCGCAAGATCTTTGTCCGGAGATGTTAATGCGTCTTTATGTAGAAATATCGTGAAATTTATGTGCGGTACAACAAACAAGTCGATTTAGTATTCATGCGCATGTCATACATACACAAAAACACAAAAGGCTCACGTGTATTCGGAAATATTGACGATAGAAAACCTATTCGCTTGTCGGAATTTCCACCATTGTGAACAGAAGAATCCGATACGGGCGAATATGACAGTATCCCCTACCATTAATTTATTAAGTTAATTCCTTCTAAATCATAAGTTAACATTTCAAAAGTAACAAACATTTTGTACAAGAGGAAAAACACAATGTAATCTAATCTGACGATATAATAATAATCAAGAGCACATGAGCCGTATAATTTGTTCGATAATAACAATCGGCGAAATTAAGACAAATCAGTTAATTTTTGGCGCATCCATCATCATTAAGCAGGAGTGTCCATGTTTAACTGTTAATAAATAAACCTGACGCTAAGCATGAGCCACTAATTACTAATTAATCTCATAATATATTACGTGCGAAAATATATTACGATGCTAGCTTTTGCCCGCAACTTCTGCGTGATTAACTGTACTTTTTGAATATGTTTTATATGCTTAAAAAACCTTATTTCACCTCCACTTCTCCCCTCAAAAGGACAAAAACCTAAAACCACGTTATTATTTATTTGTGATTTTCCGTCCCGTCCCATTATATCCTGCCCCGTCTCGTCGCATTCTCATTTAAGGCATGCAATCCAGTTCCATCACATCCCTTTGAATATAAAAAAGCAATAAACATATCGGAATTCCTTCCTCATCCCATGGGAACTACATTTTGCAGGCTAAAAAGTATGTTAATGTGTAATTCAGGGCGTCAGCTACCTCCACACCAAATTTCTTCGAAATCTGTTAAGTGCGTTTACACCTTCCGCGCAAAGTCAACTATAGGTATTTCTTCGTTAATTTCACGCACACATAAGCGACCAAAGCTGTGTGCGTAGAGCTGCAGCGTACAATTTTTTTTGCCGTGCGGGAATTTGTGATTATGCGATAGGGGCGCGTGAAAAAGTCATGAAAACTAAATATTTGGAATGTAATTTATCCATCTCAACAATTACGTTTAGTTTCAAATATCCAATTTGTGTTTACTAGTTAGTGTTAGTTGATTAAATGAATGAAGAACGAACGTCTTTTATGTGGTACAGGCAGTGGCGAATTTACTAGTAGGCTGAGTAGGCTGGAGCCTAGGGCGGCAGATTTTAAGGGGCGGCAAATCTGAGCCATTTTTTTTTTGTTTTGATTTACTGAAATAATAAAAGGCAATATTTTACACACTGAAAAAATGGGGTTTGAAAATTAAGAATAGTTAAAATATTTCAGTAATATGTTCCCATGTCTCCATGTTGACAATTCAATAATAAACACTTTATTAAATATCTATATTTGGGTATTATAAAATATTCCAATAGTGATACATTATAAAAAAATCTTGCTTAAATGTGAAAAAACACATATTAACATTGATTTTAGTCTTTAAAGTTCCTTGCTAAGAATATTGTTTTTTTTTTTAAATTGGTTATTTATTGTTTTCACGCACCCAGTGGTCAAGGGGCGGCAAAATTCCACTACGGTTTCCTTTGCCTGTCGTAAGAGGCGATTAATAGGGGTCATTGGGGTCGCTAGCCAACTCTAAGATGTGCGGCAGAACTCGTGGCTTCATAGCGGACGCCCACGGTTAGGGCGTCCGTTGCAGAGAAAATCTACGCCTATCTTAGTTATGAGGAGCCATATTAGGAAGTGTGCCGGGTGGCACGGCGAGTCAACTAGGTGTTACTCGCTCATCCGCATCGCCTATCGTCCGTAATACCTGCGATGGTCACCATGATATATTGTAGGTATGCCGGCAAAAAATCTTCTTAGATTTTTTCAGGGATCCAGCCTGGCTGCAAAATTTATGCGGTACGGACAATAATTGTCCCCGTGCGCCAGATTGGAAGGCTGGAGACCCCGACATCCACCTTATGATCTCCCCGTAGATTTCGATTAAAAAAAAAGGTATTGCATTCACCCCGTTTTTAGGAAATTGAGTTTGAATCAGACCTGTAAGTTTTCAGGCCTGACAAGGCTATCCTTATAATATCCGCCATAATATCTGTGCCGCTGTACGTATGTATAATGTATACCGGGTATCTCAATACTGCTACCGAAAACGAAGCCGGGTGGTAGTTTTAGTGGCTACAAACACAATGCAACTAAAATTTTCGCATAGAAACACGACAATTATTTTTTATGATTTTTTAAATATCGTCATTTTTGGGTGGTAAATCCATAGTTTTTGCTAAAATAATTATTTAAACTCTCTTATATCTTAGAGTATTTATAAATTAAAGGGACTATTATTTTAGGAAAAAAATTATTTACCACCAAAATATGGCAATAGGAAAAAAAATTCAAAAAAAAAATTGTCGCATATTTTTGCAACTTTTTCTGTTGCATTGTGTCTGAAGTCGCTTAAACTACCACCCGGCTTCGTTTTCGGTAGCAGTCTTGATATACCCTGTATAAATGTATGTGTATGGTGTCCTACCACGAGGTCTATTTCAGTCTACTCTGCCCTATTAACCATAAGACATTCTATGGAGTTGTTAATTCGTCGTGAGACATGACCGAATATTCGAAGTATACGGGGCCGTACTATCTCGGAAAGACGCTACTTGATGCCGAGTTCTTGAAACGTTTGTGTGGAATTCGGACCTGATATTCCAAGCATTCCAACACCTCATCTCTAGGGAATTTACATTTTTCTTCGACCGTAACGTCCATGTTTCAGCGGCGTACAGAAATACGAGATAGTGCTCGGACAAGCCTGATCTTTTGTAGCCTTTGTAGTAGTACGATTCCTCCATATTTTCCTGAGCTTCTCCATTGCCCCTCTAGCCATCGCCATACGTCGTTTTATCTCAATGATACAACCACCATTGTTTATTTTAAACAGCCCAGGATAAATGTACGACTAAACCAGTCTTGGAGGAGCCCAGCGACAGTTTGTGATGTGCATTGAAATCCCCCAAGACCATTTCAGCCGACGGGAACTGCGTCCGCCCGCCATCAGCCGCATGGCTGATATACCTGAACAGCCGAGTCGTCTCATCGTCCCCGTTGTGAGACCTGTAAAGGCACACGTCGATGCGGCTCAGGCAACCAAGATTCACGTGCAAACACAAAGCGGAGAAGGAGGGGCCCTCCATGCAGCTTAAACGGTGACAGTAGATGTCCAACCGAATATACATACAAGCATACCCCGGCTTTAGGCTTGAAGCTTTCTTCAAGCGAATAACCGGGGTACAGCAGGTAGGAATATTCGGCCGGACAACGAATACGCGTCTCCATCAAGAAGAGCAAAGCAGACTAGGCCGTCTCCAGATGGTGGTGGACGGCATTAAGGTCGTTTGGAGTTCGCGGATGTTGGTGAACTCTATAGTGAACGTGATGGTGGGGTTATGCATCGCTGAAACACCTGCTTTGTTTAATTGCGCTGTTATGAGGTTGAAGGGATGGGTTCGATGAAGAGGCATCGAGAAGCCAAAGTCTGGGCATTATGTAGGCCGAATGGGCACCGGCATGAGAGGGTCGGCATGTCGCTAAAGGTCGGCCACATCCGGTCACCAACCGGCACGACGTACCCACCCAAGATTATGTGCGACATGGTGAGGCAGCCCCTCGTGGTGGTTAGCCACGATTGGGCTCTTGTACTGTACTATCTCTTTGGCCGGCGGGTCAACACTCCTTCCTTCGAGAGCGACCAAAAATACGTACAAAATCACTATCAGATCACTATGCGGGTCTTTACGCCCCGTGGACGGTGATCGCTACCCAGACGGATACTTAAGTCCTATCACCACGAACTGTGTCACTCATTTGGCACTACTTAGGGGTCACGTGTAGGAAAACAGGAGTCAAAGCCTACAGAGGTGTGTGACGTTAAGCTTCAAAAGTGACGCTAATATAAAGCGTGTAAAAATGCTTAACATGGTGGTAAAATGACGTTCTTTCCCGAAGGCCTGTGTTGAGTGGGCGTCTGGTTGCTAAAAATGTTGATGATGATTAAGATAAAAATATAGGCAAGGCGGGAGGGGGCAGCATTTTTCAGTTTTTGCCCCGCCTCGAAAAATACCTAGATCCGGCGCTGGCTCGCTATACAATCAGCTCAACCAACTTTGATCCGTGCGCTTCAAAATTCTAATATTCAATTGAAATGTAACTTATGATTTATATATTGGTAATATAATACAATAAAAATATTTTATTTGCATTATAAGTAGACAAATATTACTGTGCAAGCAATGAACAATACAAATTTAGAAACAATCATATTTTCGTTATTATTATTACATTGTTAAGTTGCATTCAAATCAGTGTTCAATCAGTAGACACTACGGACGTTTTATTAATCATTTCGTGTTCGAACACATGAATAGAGTTAGGGGCCTTACAACCCCTTACAATTACGAAATATATTTAATTTTATCTTACAATACATAACATAATTTAGCCTCGGAATTACATCCCGTTATCTTATCTGAAACATAATTTATACTCACTACAAAATCATTGTAGGTAATAAAAAAAATATATTTTACTACCAAAGTACTAAAATTTTTACTACGCACGGCAAAAATCGACTGCAGCCAGGCCGGAGCGACGAGCGATACGTCCTCCCTCTAGAAGGCCTTGCGGCGGTCTGATTTGATGCAGGTCGGACAGCGTGTTTTATAGTGGTTTTTAAAACATTTGTAGAAAACATGAAAACTAATTTTGTTGAAATATAAAAGTAGTAATTTATTAATAAGATGTTCTTCTATTATAATATGCAATTGCTATAAAAAAATATGTACGATAAGTTGGTGAAAAAAAAATGTTCTTGACGAGAGTTTCTGAATAATTTCGCATTGTTTAAATTTTTATTTTTCAGTATCTAAACACAAAATGATTATTTTTCTCATCAAAATCCCTAAGGGTCTTATTAGTCTGATAATATTTTTATTTTCATCTTATATTTAGTGATTGTGGATATCTTAAGCTTCTAATTGCTTGCCATTTAAAGCCTAAATAACGAAACTTGTGTTCAGTAATCCTTATAGTACTCCCAAATTATCCATCAATTTATAATGTTTTCCACCAAAATCCCTAGATGACAACCTTTTCTAAAATGAGTACTAATTATTTTTCCTTTAAATTTTTTATTGGTGGCTATTAACTCGTTTGAAAAGCCCTATTTTTAAGCCAAAAAGCGCGCGGATGGTATAAACGCTCTTAAGCCGTTTTTGATATAATCGCGCAAAACCGCACAACAAACAGACAAAAAATCTAAAAGTAATTGTTTTGGTATCTATTAGGTTTGGTAATAACGTACCTTCATATTAGGTTTTCTCATTTATATTCCCTATAAAGACATCGATCGATTACTTTATTACATAGTAATTAATATTGATACAGCATGTGGATTAAATGGAGATTTGGTTATCATGAAAGACATGATATGGTGCCAATGCATCGGTGGCTTAGTTGTACGGTATGATTGTAAAGCTGGTATAGTGATAATGGATTTTTCTATTCATTATTAGCCCAGAGTCAGGAACTTGTGCCCAATATGGCTATAGGCTCCCGCCTTATCACATCTTGGGACGAATTATGCAAAGCGAAACGTGGGTGTCCTGGTAGCATCTCTGCCTGACCCTTCTGGGAAAAAGAGTTTTTGCATGTGCGTACGAAAGAGAAAGAAAAGAAGAAAAGACTGCGGTGGTTGGGCCACATTGAAATATAAGGTGGAAATTATGTGGAGATTGACCAAATTATTTTGGCATTAAAGTTAGTAACGTTGGTTGATGTTATAGTAAGGCTATTATTTACGGATTATATCGCGGATTTCGCTTAATTTTTAAATTTTTTAACATTCCGCCCCGTGATCACCAAAGCTGTAAAGTAATCGAAACATCGGGACGTTAAATTACAGTAACTAAAGAAGACAAGATAAACACAAATACAAATGAAATTAAAATGACAAAGAAAATTATATAAAGAAACATACATAAGTCTCATTCGCCACGTTTTTCCCAGAATTGTAGGCTAACTATCCTGGAGTAACACTATTTGTCACAAAATACGTCGCAGTCTGATATTGACCAAGGTATTAATTATGCCGTGCATACGACAGGAGGGATACAGCGCACTGCGCATGGAATTTATACCCGATATGGCGATAGACTCGGCCCCAATCACACTGTGGGATGGAACATACAAGCCGAAAAGGGGGTGTCCTAACACCTCTGAATATCCCTTTTGGGGAACAAGCGTGAGTTCATTTGTATTTAGGCATATTTGTACAATTTTACATACGAAATTCAAACATACGTCGTCGTATCGGAATATAGAAAGAATTACCCTGTACCTATATGCGATACGAATCAACTGCGTCATAGAAGTATTAAAAGTATCTACGAACTATACCTTTTTGAATTCAATATGCTAATATTATCTCCATACGGCGCTACAAACCGTGACCAAATATCATTCATTCATCAATAAATATTTATCAAGACATTATTCACCCCTCATAGTAACAATGCAAAATAAACAACATAGATATAGGGATGTTGGCACAGACATTCCAAAGAGTAAACATTATTGACAGGTACTTGTTATTCTAGATAAATAATGAATGCCTCAGATATCTTAAATTACATCTTATCCTGGTTATGTTAAATGCAAATATATTTTGTTTGGCTGTATGTTGATTAGAAACAAAATGCGAAATGCCGAAGAGGTGGTTGTGGATTTGAGTTCTAAGACACTTTCCTGACTTTGCAGGAGTCAAGTGTGTATTGATCGTTAATTGCCATGCATTTTAACGATGAATAAAAACATAGTGACAAAATCTATTTTAATTTCAATTTCTTTATTGCACACCACTAGCTAATTTATCAGAATCTCGATGCATATATAAAATCTGCCGGCATTAAATTTACTTGCTGGGTGGATAGATAGCCTAAGCCTTCACAATCGTACTCACAAGGGACTTGTTTACACCAATTTTTCGTAAATAAAGTTAACTAAAAGGCATTATTTCTTTCAACATTTCCTACATACTTTTCTTGGCAAAAGAAATTTACAAACTTTTAAGGAAAAGGTATAATTGCTTGATCATACTTGCACCAAGTCGAACTTTACAGACAAGAATTGTTTTCAAGAAAAACTTTTCCTTTACAAGATGATTTCAACATTGAAAAAGGTCTTTGACCTTGCCAGATTCCTTGCACTCCTCTTTACTAAGTTTCATAATGATTAATTGAGATGTTTAATTGAGAAAATATAACAAACAAGCATGTACTCCAACCCAACTTTTGCTGTAAGCAATTTCATACAAATTATAGCCTGCATATTATTTTTGGACTATATGGCCTAACCACTCTCAATTGTAGAGGGGCCCGTATGCTGCAGTGGGAAATATGTGGGCTGATAAAGATATTATTTTATGATATAACATTTTCTTCCAAATCCCTTAAGTAAGTAGTTTTTATGTAAGTGAATCAGAAATATGAAGCACCCATCTACTGTTACACAATTTCATATTCATATTATTATTATATTACTAGCGGCCTGACCCAGTTTCGCCTGGGTGCATATATTTTTTGATTCCACTCCACACCAAATATATGTTGATTTTCGTATAAACTCTTGTATACCTAAACTTGACGTAGCTATCCTACTGTCCAGCTCAATCCCGTTTCATCCGCCTGTTCAGTCTCTTCCCAATCCATCCCGTACCTTGTCTTTATTATCCATCCCGTTTTATAACGTGCATTTACATTTCGTCCTAACAAATCTGTCAGCTATCCCACCCCTCTCCCGTACCTATTTTACTTTATGTCCCTTCTCTCCATATGCATCCATATACATAAACATACAGGGTATATCAAGACTGCTACCGAAAACGAAGCTGGGTGGTAGTTTTAGTGATTTCAGACACAATGCAACTAAATTTTGTGCAAACATTTTTGACGATTTTTTTTTGTTACTTTTTTATCGTCGTATTAGAATGGTAAATAGATAGATTTTTCTTAAATAATAGTGTACATTCATTTATTTTTAAAGACGCTATGGTATGCAAGGCTTTAAATTATAATTTTAGAAAAATCTGTAGATATACCACTCAAGCTCGACAATATTTAAAAAATCATAAAAAAAACAATTGTCGCGTTTCATAGCGAAATTTTTAGTTACATTGTGTTTGTAGTCACTAAAACTATCACCCGGCTTCGTTTTCGGTAGCACTCTTGATATACCCGGTATAAAGATTGCCTTATGAATTTTTCACATTAAAAACTATTTCATCCCACTGCTGGGCAAAGGTCTCCCCCATGTCTCTCCACAATTCACGCTCTGAGGAAAGTTCAGGCCACATGGGCTCGAAAGCATCCAGGTCGTCTCGCCAGCGTTTTTTAGGTCCATCAGGTGTCCATTGGGTCACTATACTTGCCCAGCGATCTGGATGCATTCGAGGCACATGGCCTGCCTAGTTCCATTTCAGTAATGCTGACTTCTTACCCACATCTACTACGCCGGTTTTCAATCGAATTTCTGTGTTTCGCACTCTGTCACCCAGCCTTATTCCCAGGATGCTACGCACTTCTGAGCTCCGTAAGTTAAAATAGGCAAGATACAAATGTCGATGAGTTTCCGTTTTAAGGATATTGGAAGGTTGCCCTTCATATATGGTTTCATGGACCAGTAGCTCTTCCAGGCATTTTCAATCCGGCGATGGATTTCTAGATCTTGCCGCCCTTGGAAAGAGACTAGCTGGCCGAGATAAATGTACTCATCAACATATTGTATGACCTCTCCATCTACTTGAATGTTGACTCTTGTTCTATTTGTCATGACTTAAGTCTTTGACCGATTCATCATTAGACCAACCCCAAGGCTCACCGTGTTGAGCTTTTCAAGCATTAGTTGGAGGTCATGCGCCGATGATGCGAACAGTACAATGTCATCGGCGAAGCGCAAGTTGGTAAGTTTCTTGCCGGCGATATCGATACCCATCGATGACCAAGGTAGCGATAGATGTTTAAATATTTCCTCCAATACACTTGTGAAAAGTTTAGGGGAAAGTGGGTCGCCCTGTTTTACTCCTCTCTGTATATGGAATGATGGACCTGATTGTTCAAGTTTAACGGTGGCTGTGCTGTGATTATAAACATGCTCAAGTAAATTAATGTAGGTTTTATTTATTCCCTGTCTACGTAGCGCTTGGAATATGGCCGAGAGATATACGCTGTCGAAGGCCTTTGTATAATCTATGAAGGCGAGATATAATGGCTTTTGATATTCCTGGTGTTTCTCTATGATTTGATTCAGAGTATGAAGATGGTCAGTGGTGGAAAAATTTGGGCGAAAACCAGCTTGCTCCGGAGGTTGGTGTAGACCAAGTGTGTTCTCTATCCGATTCTGTATTGTCTTTATGAATGCTTTATACAAGTGTGATGTTAGGCTTATGGGTCTATAATTAGCGATATCAGTCTTGTCTCCTTTTTTATGCAAAAGGATTATGTTGGAGTGGCACATTTGAGGGGGAAGTTTCCCAGTTTTAAGAATATTGAATAAATTGGCTATGTGAGGAAGGAGCGTAGGTAATGCGATTTGTAAAACCTCAGTTGTGATGCCATCTTCTCCAGGACTTCTGTTGAATTTCATGCTGCATAGAGCTTTATGAACCTCGCAGCCAGTTATATAGGGAATAGTATCTGGATTTGGGCTCGAATAATCTGATGTAGGTTCTTTGGTAGTGTCAGAATAAAGTTTTTAATAAAATTTCGTGCATATTTCAATAAGTTTAGTGCGGTTATTATGTTTAATTCCTTCTTCATCTTTAAGACAGTTTATCCAACATCTTCCCTTCGATATCCCCTGTTTAGCTACCCGAAGTGATGTATGTTTCTTTAAAGCCCTTTCTACCAAGAAACAATTATGCTTGCGTAAATCATCCCTAATGCTACGTTTAACTTGTTTATTGATTTCGCGATACTCAACCGCATTTGGTGGTGTATCTAATCTTTTCTGTATAAGCTGAAGTGTTTTGGGTTTTAATTTAAGTTTATTATTTTTGTTCTTATCTTTGATCTTATTATTAGTTTTATGTATTCCATTTTCTATATTTTCATATTGTTTATCAACGGTATCGGAAATGTCTTGTTCTAGAATAGAAAAATAGTTAGAGAGTTCAATGTTATATTTATCTGCATTATTGATAAGATAACTATTTGATGGATTTTTCCAGGAAAACAAATTGGCGCGATGAATTTTGAAATTGAATTTTACCCTTGCACGAATAGGTCTATGATCGGAGTTAAATTTTATTCTATTTATTACACTAATATCTTTAATAATTTGTTTATCTGAACTAAGTATATAGTCTACTTCATTTTTTGTATGTCCATCAGGTGAAATCCAGGTCCAACGTCTTTGTGGTTTTTTATTGAACATGCTATTAGCTATGTACATTTGTTGCCCAAAGGCAAAATGTATAAGACGGGTACCTCGCTCATTTCGGTTACCAAGACCGTAGGGTCCTAGTACAGTACTATTATCTGTTTGTTGTCCGGTTCCAGTCTTGGCATTAAAGTCACCGAGAACGATGTTCCAGGTGCTACGATTTTCGTCACATGCCTTATTGAGAAGATCGTAGAAGTCTTCTACTTCTTCATCGCTGTGAGAAGATGTTGGTGCGTAAGTTTGTATAACGGTCAATGTTTTGTGTTTAGTTAGTTGAAATTTTAATTTAACTATTCTCTCGGAATAACCGCAAAATTCAATAATGTTATTTTTCCACTTCTTAGCTACCAGAAATCCAGTGCCATAGAGTCTTGCGGTTTGGCCAAAGTGAAAAAATATACTATCGTCTCTTTCTATAGTTTGTTCTCCCTGTCTTCTCACTTCTGCTAAGCCTATTATATCCCAGTTTAAGTATTTTAGTGCATTATCTAATTCAATAAGACGTTCCTCTTTCATGAGAGTCCGGACATTATAAGTTAAAATATTAAGCATATCAGAGTCCTTTAAGAACGAAGCCATGGTCGTTTAGCGTTTTTTATTGTCCATCCAATATTCCTTCTCTTATTTCAGCACCCAAATGCTGTTTTTCCAAAAAATATTGCACGCCATTACTTTTTGTTAGTAATAAAGAGTTAAAATATAAATATAAATATAAATGATTAAATTACTAAAATGGCTATTAAAAAATAAGGGTTGATCGTAGAAGGGTGAAAATTGAGGATTGTATGTATTTTTGTATGTTGTATCATAAAAAAATAGAAATTAAAAATTTTGTCTAAAAAATAAAAAATAAAATTTAGCGTTGGACTACCCCTAACATTTAGGGGGATGAAAAATAGATGTTGGCCGATTCTCAGCCCTACTCAATATGCTCACAAAATTTCATGAGAATCGGTCAAGCCGTTTCGGAGGAGTATGGCAACGAAAACTGTGACACGAGAATGTTATATATTAGACTAGCGGCCCGACCCAGCTTCGCCGGGGTGCATATATTTTTTGATTCCACTCCACACCAAATACATGTTATTTTTCGTATTAATCTCTTGTATACCTAAACTTGACATAGCTATCCTACTGTCTGGCTCAATCCCGTCTCATCCATCTGTACCCCAAGCAGGAACATTTTGAAGTATCGTATAGTAATAGTATCGTGACAACGATTACTATACTATAACTACTCCATATCGGTAGCATGAATCGATTAACCATACTCTCGTGAACTCGATACTATTACGTTACGATAGTGACAGATAACCTAGGGTAATGAACGAA
The DNA here is from genome assembly GCA_009982885.2 of Hyles vespertilio. Lineage (NCBI taxonomy): Eukaryota > Metazoa > Arthropoda > Insecta > Lepidoptera > Sphingidae > Hyles > Hyles vespertilio. The sequence goes on from CM042807.1 coordinate 23,435,127, forward strand.
TGTTATTGAATGATTCGTGCGGAATTGTCATTCACTACGTGGGTACATTAATTTATTATTATTATAAAATACCAAAAAAATATAAAACATGCATTAATGTCGCGTAGAAAGGTTATGGAAATAAATTAATAAGCAAATACATATTTCTTGCTTTTATTCCGCAATATACAAAAATGACTCCAATTAATTATGCGTTTAGATTTCCGAACGTAGCAATTTTTTTTTATTAGTTGTCAAACAATTAATGCAAATTATTAAACTTAGAGTATACATATATAGATGGAGCGCTGGTACTTCAAAAACGTAGATAAAAATGGTGGTGCCGGGGCCACCTTTTTTCTTCCCTACATCCAGTGTGATTTGTGACAGCTTGGAATACGCATGACTTACATGAAAAAGAAAAATCAAAAAATGTAGTTTAGCGCTATCGAATACCATCCAAATTTGTTTTAGGGGTTAATTATTAACTGTGCATTCGTTTAGCATCGACAATAAATCCAATCTCTTATTAATTAACAAGAAATAATTAAAGATATTTTACAGAAAAACATTCATATTTTTGAATTTTCGAACGCCTTTTTATTCAATGTTACAAGTAATAAAATTGTTGAAATTCCGAAAATGTTCCGGAATAATTTTAGGTTAGGTTAGGTTAGAAAATATAAAATATTTGAATTCGGAGCAAAATAAATTATAATGAGCCAAGGGTGAGTTTTATTTTTCATTTATTATTAATATTTTGTATTATGATAGCTAAAAACAACGTAACGTGAATATGTTAATTTCCTTTATTTATTTATATATTTTTCGTGGAAAAGTCATTTATTGGTAACATTAATATAGCAATGCTACCAACATTACGAACAAGAAAATATCTACGTTTTTGAAGTCGCAAATGTATGACAGCGCTCCCTCTATATACAGGGTATATCAAGACTGCTACCGAAAACGAAGCCGGGTGGTAGTTTAAGCGACTTCAGACACAATGCAACAGAAAAAGTTGCAAAAAAAAGCGACAAAATTTTTTTTGTTATTTTTTTCCTATGGCCATATTTGGGTGGTAAATACATTTTTTCCTAAAATAATAGTATATACCCTTTTATTTATAAATACTCTAAGGTATAAAAGAGTTTAAATTATTATTTAAGCAAAAACTATGGATTTACTACCCAAAAATAAAGATATTTAAAAAATCATAAAAAAAAATTGTCGCGTTTCTAGGCGAAATTTTTAATTGCATTGTGTTTGTAGCCACTAAGACTACCACCCGGCTTCGTTTTCGGTAGCAGTCTTGAGATACCCGGTATAAATACTCTAAGTTATTAAATAATAACTCTCATACATGCTCTCATATTATTTAAGTTATAGATAAAGATATGTACATATGTTTTATAATATCCCTCTGCATTTTTAAGGAGAGCTTTATGAAAGTATTCTCTATATTTTTGCTCGTTAAGTTCCTCGGCAATTATTTTCACATATTATATGCTCACACTTCTCTGCCCTAAGAGCTTGCTCGACTATACATTGACTTATAAGCTTATAAGTATAACATAAAATGATTAAGTAGGTACGCAAAACGAAAATCAAAGTTCCATGTAAATATTTTATTTATAAGTTTTTTACAGTTTTAGGTTAGGTATGTTTTTAACTACAATAAATTCCAGACTTTCTGTATCCTCATACTTATTCGCAAGATTCCCAAGTTCGTTGCTCCGATTCCAAACAGTCCATAGTCTAAGAAATAACCTTCATATTTGAGTTAGGTATCACAATAATTATAACTTCATATCGCAGCATTGAATTTCATATAACTAGCGAAATACGGAGTAGATAATTACACACAATAACACTAAGGCATCGGGAAACACTAAGCATGACCGTAATTAACACATTTTTCCTTAATTCGATGTGTAGAAATACAAAAATATACTCTCGATAATGTTCTCACGGTAAAAATGTCGGTGACAAAACAATCGTATTTCTCGATAGTAAATCGGCAATACTATAAGTCAAAAATTATTCCTGCTACCACTTTTCATACATTTGTATAGTAAAACTATCGTTATTACCATACTATAGTATCGAAATGTTTCCCGCTGCCATAATTTAGTTCCAAATACGCTCACAATGGCGCTGTTCAAATTCCCATACAAAATTTTACTATTACGATTACTATACTATAGAGCCAAATATTCCTGCTTGGGGCACTGTTCAGTCTCTTCCCGATCCGTCCCGTCCTTTCTCTTTTATTATTCATCCCGTCTTATAACGTGCATTTACATTTCGTCCTATCAAATCTGTCAGCTATCCCAGCCCTCTCCCGTACCTTCCACTCTATTATATCCCGTCTCTCCATATACATGTACATATAAAGATTGCCTTATGAAATTTTGACATAAAAAACTTTAGCGTTTTTTATTGTCCATCCAATATTACGTCCCTTATTTCAGCACCAAAATGCTGTTTTTCCTAATAATATTGCACGCCATTACTTTTTGTTAGTAATAAAGTAATAATAACCATTTAAAAAAAGAATTGGCCAAATTGGTCCAGGCGTTGTTGAGTTATGCGCTTACCAACACTTTTTGTGATTCATTTTTATATTATAGAAGAAGATATTATAGTCCACCCTGCTTGCTTAGTGCGAGTTGGCGGATTTTATTTCACGTAGAAATTAATCCGAAAAGTCAGAGGTGTGCCCTGGGATTTGAACCCGTGACCATCGTTAACTTGTTGGCAGTCGCGTCTATTACGTTACCATATACAAATTAATAAAACCTTCATACTGCCTTACCAGGTGACGTAAGTAATAGAACAAATATTTAAAAATATAAAACTGCATATCGTTTCATTATAATGTCTAGATACGGCATCAACGTACCAATATTTTTTTTATTCTTGAGTCTGAAAACAATACTAATGCGAAATTTAAATATGTCCCCCAGCGCATCTAAAAGTATCAATTCAAAAAACAATGTCGTTTATGAAAACGAAAAATTATAATTAGATATATTTTGGTATACTCCGGCAAAACGCTTCGATAGAGTATACTTTGTTTAAAACTGTTGCAATAATCTCAAAAAACCATGGGCGATTTTGGTAGATGTGGACATCATTTTAATTTACATTTAACAAAATTATGCGCAAGACGCCGTATCTAGATAATATTATATACACGATGTACACATTTTTTGAATTTTGTTCTATTTCGTCAGCCGTCAATGAAAGACAATGGAAATATAGATCATTTTACGTTGGGTGGTAGTTGAAGCTGGACCGTCTTTTACGTGTCCCGTCAAATAAACAAAGATCATCCTGTACTGGCTGGACGTATCACGCTTGAACGATACCCAAAAAAAAGGTTTTTAGTATCTTCCTCAGAAATTTTCCTATTTTTCTCACCCCTAAAACCTTCCCAGGACTTCCACGAATATTTCAAGACCAAAATCAGCCAAATTGGTCCAGGCGTTGTTGAATTATGCGGTTACCAACACATTTTGCGATTCATTTTTATATTATAGATGGATGATAATAACTCAGTGCTGAAACAAGCAATGCGAGTGTTGTCAAGCTCAGGGTGCAAACCAAAATGGGGCTCCTAAAATTGCCAGCACAGACTAAAATTTGTCATGAAGATATAGAAACTTGCATGGAACTGTTAGTTACTGCACAATCTTCTATAATATAAAAATGAATCGCAAAATGTGTTGGTAACCGCATAATTCCACAACGCCTGGACCAATTTGGCTGATTTTGGTCTTGAAATATTCGTGGAAGTCCTGGGAAGGTTTTAGGGGTGAGAAAAATAGGAAAATTTCTGAGGAAGATACTAAAAACCTTTTTTTTGGGTATCGTTCAAGCGTGATGCGTCCAGCCAGTATAGGATGATCTTTGTTTATTTGACGGGAGACGTAAAAGACGGTCCAGCTTCAACTACCACCCAACGTAAAATGATCTATCTTTCCATTGTCTTTCATTGACGGCTGACGAAATAGAACAAAATTCAAAAAATGTGTACATCGTGTATATAATATTATCTAGATACGGCGTCTTGCGCATAATTTTGTTAAATGTAAATTAAAACGATGTCCACATCTACCAAAATCGCCCATTGTTTTTTGAGATTATTGCAACAGTTTTAAACAAAGTATACTCTATCGAAGCGTTTTGCCGGAGTATACCAAAATATATCTAATTATAATTTTTCGTTTTCATAAACGACATTGTTTTTTGAATTGATACTTTTAGATGCGCTGGGGGACATATTTAAATTTCGCATTAGTATTGTTTTCAGACTCAAGAATAAAAAAAATATTGGTACGTTGATGCCGTATCTAGACATTATAATGAAACGATATGCAGTTTTATATTTTTAAATATTTGTTCTATTACTTACGTCACCTGGTAAGGCAGTATGAAGGTTTTATTAATTTGTATATGGTAACGTAATAGACGCGACTGCCAACAAGTTAACGATGGTCACGGGTTCAAATCCCAGGGCACACCTCTGACTTTTCGGATTAATTTCTACGTGAAATAAAATCCGCCAACTCGCACTAAGCAAGCAGGGTGGACTATAATATCTTCTTCTATAATATAAAAATGAATCACAAAAAGTGTTGGTAAGCGCATAACTCAACAACGCCTGGACCAATTTGGCCAATTCTTTTTTTAAATGGTTATTATTACTTTATTACTAACAAAAAGTAATGGCGTGCAATATTATTAGGAAAAACAGCATTTTGGTGCTGAAATAAGGGACGTAATATTGGATGGACAATAAAAAACGCTAAAGTTTTTAATGTCAACATTTCATAAGGCAATCTTTATATGTACATGTATATGAAGAGACGGGATATAATAGAGTGGAAGGTACGGGAGAGGGCTGGGATAGCTGACAGATTTGATAGGACGAAATGTAAATGCACGTTATAAGACGGGATGGATAATAAAAGAGAAAGGACGGGACGGATCGGGAAGAGATTGAACAGACGGATGAGACGGGATTGAGCCAGACAGTAGGATAGCTATGTCAAGTTTAGGTATACAAGAGATTAATACGAAAAATAACATGTATTTGGTGTGGAGTGGAATCAAAAAATATATGCACCCAGGCGAAGCTGGGTCGGGCCGCTAGTTTTACATAATTATTAATTACTCTTGAAAGTATTTATTATTTAAGTGTCTCATTATGAAGCATCCTTTATTGAATAGAAGCTTGTTTTTAAAAAAAACATGTTTAATACCAATTTTGTAAGGAAACAGTATGCAAGACAATGTGACTCATCACTGAGTAGGTGTTTGTAATATGAACCAATAATTTTCTTCATTTGATTATTCCTATACTGGTGAAACATAAGTCAACAAGCCAATTTTTAAATTATAATACTACAACTTTAGGCATAAATCACTTGGAAGGGATAGACTAGACTGAAAAGTGGTTTTAATTAATTCTGAGTGAGCCACACTAACTTCAAAACATAATATATTTAACTCTCCACATAACATATTATGCCTGTAGCTGCAAATCAACAAAATATATTAGTGAAGCTCGGGCATATTACATTTTAATATAAGATGCTAAGCTTATAATAGTTGCAAATGATAAAACACAATATGTGTGGTACAGTAAAGATTTCAAAGATATTATGCAAAACTTATACATTTATCTGATGATATATACAGCTAAGTTCAATGTTAATTTAAAGAAAAGCCAATTCATAGAACACAGTTAATGAACAGTTTGAATTGAGTCTAACATACTAAAAGCAAGCTATATTGAAAGGATCACAGGTCAACCTGCAGATTCGTACTCTGTATCAAATCAGCAATCGTTACTGGGCCCTTAAATGCAACAATAAAGAGCCAATTTGTGAACTGACACATTCAGAGATGTAATTCTCAGTATGGACACAATTGTCAGATACATTTGTATATATGAGTGTAACATGTTGAAAACTAGCTAGTATTGTTCAAAACACTTGTGGGGGGCAGTGTGTTAAGTAAGAAATAATTAAGATGAAGTATAAGGTTATTGAAAACACAAATAAAAAATATTTTATAAGTAGATACCACTTATCTCCTATGACACAACTTAAAAAGGAATTTGAGTGTTAACCATTTATTGCTTTTTATCCATTATTGCATATTCTATATTGTCTTTTTAATAAAAAGAAACTTGGATTAATCCTGGACAATATTTCTTTAAGGAAAAAATGCACCAAAACATTAACAAACAAATGTAGTATTATTTTCAGTGGTTAATGTGGTATTATTAAAACACAAGCCTACATTTGTGCAATTACTGTTCACATTGCAAATAGGGTGCTTATCTGAAAACAAATGCCTAACACCACAAATATTTGCATTTTTATGTGCCATTTGAACAACTACAGATACCATGCAAAATATTATGAAATAGCCTTTAATAACAGCTGCTGTAGGTACACATATGTTAACACAGACCTACTGAAATTACTTTTAACAACTACATCTAAGTATTTACCCAAAACTTCAAACAAATTTGAATTGAAATTTACACTGAGTTGAATGACAAAATTATATTACTGTATCAGTTTTCTAAATGAAATATGCACCTTAGTGCATTGCTTGTAGTATATTGCAAAATCAAAGTGAAGTACAGGCCAATGGCAGTGACAAGAGACACAATACATAATGACTGTGATAGGAAGGAGAGAGCAGAGCACACAGCATACGGTGCACACATCGGTACCCCGCAACCCAACACTGTAAATCGACGCCAGGCCGTCGCATCATCTCAAAATATTACAACACCAATCAATAAACACAACATGACCGTATCGTGCTCCCACAACGCTAAATACGGCCACTGCACCCACAGCTGACCTCAGCAGCTGTCGAAAATAGTAAGCAGCGTAGCAACAACATCGCAGACCGTACGGGGCATGTGCGCAAACTTTGTACTTTACCTCGGCGTTGTGTTGGTCGTCGGGGAGGTGGCCGCCGTAGACGCCGCCTCATTGATCAGAGGGGCGCTGCTGCACCTTTTCAATATGTTAGGAGCGTCCACATCCATTATCTTTTGGCCACCATTCGTCCACTGACGTACTATGTAGTTATATGCATCGATTTGCCGACACGATTACCTCTCTATAGTTTATGTAACACTGTAAGTGCACTTGCAAACGATCTAATAAACAAATAACACTACCCTTACCACTACATACATATTAATTGTTACGCGTAAATGAAAGGATAATACAAAATAAAATGAAAATACGCTACTCGCAAAGCTAAAAAAGTGGCTCGGAGCTGACCTGTCAAATCGCCGATGTAAGGATGCGTTCTCATATTATGACTTTTGAAACATACAACTGCTATATTTTATTAACAGTCAATACAGACTTTTACAGTAACGTAAATATATTATTTAAAAATATGTGTCCTAAAATTTCTACATATATTATTATAAATGCATGCTTCTTATTTTAATATTAATTGTTAAGTAATTTTATTCATTAATTTATCCTGATCACATATTTCTGTCAAACTCTGATTATGACTCCGTTCTACGTAGAATTTTTCATTAACATTACCGAAAGTGATGGCTCCTAAATAAATTATTGGTGTTTATTTATTTTAATAACAGTGTAAACTGATACCTAACACATCTTAATGAATTTATGAACTTATATTTACTTATAGTTATTGTAATTCTTTTTAAAATATGTTAGCGATGAACTCAATGAAATGTTTTTTTTGTTTTGAATTTGCTTAGGAACGGAACAGTAGTGTTTTGGAATAGGAATGACAGGCAGTGCCGAAGTTCATATAGATTTGATAAATTATGATATTTCATAAATACAAATTAATTCTAGCCAAATACAAAATCATATCCGTTTACAATGTTGCTTAGACGCAGGTAATGCATCAATAAATCTTTGTGTGGAAGTGACGAATTATTCAGATTATTGTCTATATTATCTTTATCTTGATTTGGTGATGTTATCTTCCAGTACAACGGTGAAGTATTTTGGCGCGGCGATCGTGGGAGCTGCATTGTATTGTGAATGGTTCATCTACCTCATGCAACCCATGTACTGGGCTGATTTAAAGTGTTCTGCCGGCGACAAGTCATGTACAAAAATATTATTTATCGCGGACCCTCAAATTCAAGGGGAGTTAGAGTTTCCGCCGCCTTTGAGCTACTTGTTTAACTGGGATAGTGATCGGTAAGTTTCATAAGTTGATACTATTTTTATTGTATAGGATGTAATCAACTTATCATAATTATAATAATGTAATCCGACCGATTACGGCCATGGCGACCACTTCGACCCCTTATAGGGCTTGGCGCTGATGCGCCCGGAGATGGCTTATATAGCCGATTTTCGCAACAAACTCCCTTGCACAAAGTGGGCATGTGAGCTTACCGCTTTCATAATTGAAGTGAATAGCGGCGAGTGGACAGGCTTTAAGCTCATCGCGCTTGGCGTCGAGGTCAGCTAAACGCTGTTCCTCAAATACGCGAATTCGCTTCTTCACCATCTCGCGCCACTCCGGTCGTTGTGTTGCCAAACTCTCCCAGCTAGAGGGCTCTATATTGCATCTTTTCATGTGACGTTTCTGAACATCCTTATATCTGAGGAGTTGTCCGCCATGCTTTCGCTTGCCCTCCTCTAGCTCAGAGTAAAAGATGCGCTTCGCCACTCTCTCCTGTCACTGAGTCAATGCCACCAACATTGGCGCGTCTTAAAACTTCGGTATTACACACCCGATCGGACCATCTGATCTTCATGATGGAGCGCAGGCACTTTAGGTGGAATCGATCGAGAGTGCGTATATGGTGACGATACACACACCAGGTCTCGGAAGAATAGAGAAGGTTTGGCAGCACAATCGCCATGTAAACCGAGATCTTAGTAGCCAGCTTAAGGTCGTGCGAGCAGAAGACCTTAGAACACAGCTTTCCAAATGCTGCAGCTGCAGCACTTATTCTGCTGTTGATCTGAGTATCAAGGTCACACTTAGCTGTTATAGTGTTCCCCAGATAAAGAAATTTAACGACCTGTTTCAGCATGTCCTCACCAAGCTTAATGGTCAGTGTCTCACGACCATGGATGTCTAGGGACATCACTTCCGTCTTTTTGACACTGATCTTTAGGCCGAATTTGCAGCATGCTTGGTGGAAAGTGGACATTAGCTGTTGCAGGCCGTCTGGGGATTCTGCCAAGAAACACAGGTCATCAGCATACATGATCTCTGTGATCAATGCATACGAGACTTTGGTGCGCGCCTTAAGTCTGGCCAAGTTGAAAAGACTGCCATAGGTGCGAAAGCGAATGCGAACCCCTTCAGAAACAGTTTGTAGGACGTCCTTGACTGCTACTGCAAAATATAGAGCGAACAGTGTGGGTGCTAGTACGCATCCTTGCTTAACCCCACTGGTAACGGGGAAGAAGTCGGACTGTTCGCCGTCTATGGAGACGCAGCACTGCATATCGTCATGCAGGAGTCGCAGAAGTCTCACAAACTTTTCTATGCATCCTAGCTTTCTCAGTACCATCCAGAGAGCTTCACGAGGCACACTGGCGAATGCTTTCTCCAAGTCAACAAAGCAGAGATACAGCTGACGTCCCTACTCTCTACTTTTCTGCTGAAGTTGACGCACCGAGGAAATAGCTTCACATGTGCCTCGGTTAGGTCGGAAGCCAAACTGGGTTTCAGGCAGGATCCATTCTGATAGGTCCCTTAGGCGGTTCAATAGAACTCTTGCAAAGACCTTTCCAGGAGCTGATAGAAGTGAAATACCGCGATATGAGTTACAGTCGGATCGGTCACCCCTGTTCTTGTAGAGAGCACTAATACGACATCACGCCGCATCCCCGTATACCACAATACAACTTTCGGCAGAAGTTGCACTGGGTACCCCTGACTTGAACATCATAATTATAATGAAAGTCTATAATATCAGCCAATACATTATATTCTAACAAATTATTCAAAGACAATTTTAAATCCCATTTTAGTTATCACATATCTCTTTTGCTAAACTGAATTAAAAAATGTTAAGGACCAAACATTCAATAACTCAAATAGGTTTATAAATTTTCTATGTATAAGGCAGTAAGATGAAATAAATAATTCTGGGCCTCACAAACATTTGTCTTGTGTAGGGATTTTGATCCCTGCACAAGACCCCGATCCAAATATGCGATCTAATCAACTGTGCCATGGAGGCTGTCAAAAATTGTACATAACATGATATTATCATTATATCTAATTAAACTGAGATTTCATAGAGAATAGCCATGGCTTAAATTATAAAAGAGCATTATTTTTTTGAAAGTGTTCAAATAGAATAAAAAATATCTGTTTAAATACTACATAGAATTAAAATAAAATTATCATAATCAATAGAATATCTCTTCAGATACCTCCGCTCAACATTTTTAGTGGCAATGGAACACTTCAAGCCAGATATCTTGGTTTACATGGGCGATTTGATGGATGAAGGTTCCATATCATCCATAACACAGTTTCATGGATATGTAAAAAGGCTTAGCAGTATATTTGAAGCTAATTATCCAGTTACGGTATGTATTGTTATAAGATATTTGAATTAAGTTGTTACAATAATATGTTTTGGTAAAGAATTTATGTTTTCAAAGATTTTGTTATGCATTTTTTATGTTTATCTAGATTTATTTTACACTTGTCATACCTTGACCTACCAAATAGCTGATGTTTGAAATTTATCATATAAGCAAAAAAAAAATCCTGATGCAAAATTATTTACTTACTTTATTAATTTTTAGCCTACTATAGTAACAATATATCTAATCTCTCAAAAATATTATGATACATTACAGTTGATTCCCGTGTCATAAAATGTAACATATTAATTAGTTTCCCTATATTTTTAGCAAATATGGATACCTGGCGATAATGACATTGGTGGTGAAAATGAACCAATAAAAAAGGATAAAGTGGTTGAATTTGATAAAGTTTTTGAACAACCCCCTGTGATTACTCACCGTAATATTACATTTTTCAAAGTGAATGGTATCACTCACAACTATCCTCAAATTGTAGAAGGGACAGACTATAAAGGAAATTACAGAATTGTTGTATCCCATTATCCTATAACAAACAAATATGTTTTTGGAAGTCAGGTAAGATTTTCATAATTTATTGTTATAGATATACTTATTTAGCTATTCCCAAGCACGAGTATTAGAAATTGGTCTTAAATGTTTTTTGTTATAATAAATTTAGCATTGTTTGGTTGCTTCAATCACATATCGCTCGTATCCGTATGTGAAATGAGATACCAAGGGTCATTGACGTAAAATATAGTAATCGTTTTTAAATCAATGCCAAGGGTACAATTCTCGCCAGAAATGTATGTTTGTGTGGCCCACAAATAATTATCTCAGCTTTTGACACAAATACAGAAAAATAACTCACAGTTTTTATACCTGTTTTTTTTTTGTTTAATTGTGTGGTGTTTTGATACGATCAACGTATTTATATACCCGTTAGAGTATTTATTAACATACTTTTCAGGTGAACAAAGACATACGTCCCAACATATATTTCTGCGCGCATGAGCACGAGTCCAAGTACGTGAGGCAATCCAACGACCTTACGAACAGAGAGACGGTGCAGCTTCTCGACAGCTCGAAGCTGAACGTGTCGGGAGATCGCCTGTATGAGATATTCGTACCAACGTGCTCTTACAGAATGGGGACTACTACAATTGGATTCGGAGCTGCTGTACTAGGTAATGCATTATACTAGTAATATAAGTGTAAGGCTGTTGGTATGTGTGGATGTTTGTTGCTCTTTCGTTCATAAACTAGGTGTGGGTCCCCTCCCACATTAGTTAAGTTACAATCGCTTCCAATCTATTCTATTTCTACAATCGTTAAGCGCTCGTATATCGTATCGTATCTTAAAGCGCTCATCAAATTGCATTTTGGATAGCATTTGTATGAGAATTAGCCAATAGAGTTGTAGAACGCACAAACGTCATCGCTTAGGTCAAGACGTTAACGATTGTAAAAAGAAAATACATTGGAAGTGATTGTAACTTGGCTAAGGGGGCTGTTCCGTTCACGCAGAGTCGTCTGGTAACGTAATATCTATTTGTGTATTTTTTAACTCTTGATGTCTGTGTATTCATAATCTTAAAACCTTAATGTCTCGGAATGATGAGCGCAATGCAGTGTGAAGTGTCGAACCAATAGCATTAATAATATTAATTATATGTGAAGTTGCACCTTTTAAGGGGTATGCTTAATGTAAGCATCAAGCCAAGGTAAGATGTCAGGCATCATGTGAATGAGAATCACCCCTTCATAGGATCTTCATCAAGATAGGCTTCGATCAAATATACACTAAATACACAGTTCCCTGTAAATGTTCTGTTAAAAAGTGGCACCGATGCATCGAAACAAAAAAAGTAAACAAAAAGGTCACATATTCCAAATATATTAACACAAATTCCACCTTAATCCTAGAGCTTAAAGTAGCTTTTCACATAATATTGTCTAAAGTTCTGCGACGTTTTAGAAGCAACGGTCGGTGCGTGACTGAAGGCGAAAGAATGCTTAAAGCACTCTTTTTTGGTGCCATTTTCTAAGCGCTCATGTTGTATCTAGTGTATATTTGATCGAAGAAGATAGGTGTTAACTTATGTACCTAAACATCAAATATTGTTTTTACAGAAAACAACAAGAACCTCATCTACACAGTCTTCTGGTCTCCGCAACGGTTCCCGTATTTATTATTTTACCTAGCAGTATTGATTGTGCTTATATTATATTGTCTAGTGTACTGTGTGGCCAGGTTGTTACACAGGAAACCTACATCTACAAGGAGTACAGACAAAGTACCACTTTTAGAAAGAATTTAGACCAACGAATATAATTGGTAAATAATTTATTACGTATTGTTGTACCATTTAAATAATATACCTATGTGTTAATTAGTAGTCCAGTCCGGCTTCGCCCGAGGGCAGATATTTTTTGAGTCCAATACACTTTAAAAACGCAGGAACTATTTCGCGTAAGAACTGTTTTAAATATTTGAGAGTTTCGAATATATTTCAATTCCGTGTATATCCCACGGCAACACTGCATTTTTTTTGGGTTAAAAAGTAGCCTGTGTTAATCTAGGGTGTCGGCTATCTCCATACCAAATTTTATCAAAATTGGTCCAGTAGTTTGAACGTGAAGAGGTAACAAACACACAAACTTTCGCATTTATAATATTAGTAGGATTTATTATGTACTGTGTAAGCCTATCACTACGAGCGTCATCTGCGCGCAAACTTACACGTCCTCGTCATACTGTTGTATTTTAAATCTTAATATTGGGTAATAAAGCCTATATTTCATTGGCTTTTCGCTTGCCGCTAATTACTTGATTCTAGGTGTACAAAAAGTGATTTTGAATGTAATTTATTTAAATGGTACAATAATACCACAGCTTTTAAAAGTTAATAGTCGGTGACAATAAATTTCGAATATAACTTACTAAAATTGTAAAATGTAATTATTATTACAAAGCTTTCTTAATATTTAATGTACAATGTACCTTAAAATTAATGCGTATATAAAATAATTAATGTATTGTTATGTTTAAATTGTACATCGTGGTTTACATGCTCATATTTAGTAATATTTATTCAGAAGACGGGGTATAAAGTAGAATAAAAGAAGGAGAAATTAACAATAGGGTGAGAATTTTTGTGATGAAAGAGAAAAGAGATGTAATGCAGTGGTGACTAAAATAATATACTTTGAAAATAGTATCGTATGAACGAAGATAGATTAAGGAAAAAGATTTATGAGGTGTTCCCATTAAATACGAGTCGTTGGAAAAGGGCCAAAGAATGATAATTTGCTATCAGCGAAAGTTCGCTGATAGCAAATTATCATTCTTTGGCCATTTACCATTCTTTGATCCAGACAAGTGTCTGGATCAAATATACAAACAAGGTGTGCACTGTGTGGACTACTATAAATATTTTTGCGATTGTAAAAATATTAGCTTGAAGATTATCGATATTCGATGAAAATGTGTCAAGATTTCTATACTTTTTGTTTTCATTCTGAGTCCGTACTCCACCGGGTGATAAGGAGAGTGCTGATTTGCTATAGATATGTCCCTCGGCCTTTGATACAGTTATGCCGGCCAGTTCAACTGCTTCTTCACACCCCGTTTATATATTAATGCTAATAATAAAATAATCAGGTGTTTTGTAAATACAATAATACCATACCGATCTACCTACATAGGTATCTTGTATCCTTAGCTATATCTAATGAAAAAGTTTGACTAATCCTGTTTTAAAAGGGTATATATTAACATGTTAGAGTACTTTAAACTTTTTGAAATATGATTACAATCCTGTACCTTCCGAACATAGACAGATTTATGTGTATTTTTGTACAATACATTTGAATAAAACAAATGGGATTGTAATTAGTAAAATTATGCATTTTGTGATTTTTTTAGAATTTGGAATTCATACATTAAGTAGACTTTTTGTTAATTGTAGTTATGTTTGTATAGAAGTGTTACTTAAAACACTCAAAAAGCAATGAAGTCTAACACAGACTTGGTTCTGGTAAACTTATTGTTATTGAAATATATGGACCAACTTCGTCTCTTTATAGTTGTGAATTCTTTTCGTTGTAATATTACATTAGAAATGTGCTGTAAGCTTGTAACCGCTTACAGCACATTTCTAATGTAATATTACAACGAAAAGAACTGTAACTTGTAAGAATACACTAAATTAAATAAGATTTTCAAATGCTTCGTGGGACTAATTTGGAATAATGATGGGAAATCACAAAGGAAGGAGTCACAAATATTTTGTATTTTAATAATTACAAAATAATAAATAGTTAATACCAACTCTGATATACTCAAAAAATGTGTTCATAATAGATACAAATAATTGTGTTAAGATATTTCAAGCCGAAGATATATTTTATTCAAAATACATAGTATATTTTTTGTAAACATTTTTCTTGTTTCATATTTATTATATTTTATTTTTAGTCAGTTTGCAATTTGGAGTATTTCAGTATAGAATGATCCTTGTAGCTTTTTCATTGTTGTAAATAAAAATGCTCAGAGAAATTGAAGTATTTTTAATACATTAAATAAATTAAGATTTATGTACAATTATATAATTACTCTAGTCTTCGGTACAGAGAAATACACACTACATTATCATACTACTAATATATACAGACTTATACATAGCCAGTTTAAAAACCTAGTTTAGTTATTGTATATTTTGTCTCTTTTAAACTATGGACCCTACTCTGAAAATCCGAAACACAGACTTATGGTCGTAACTGTGGTCGTAACTATAGACTTTTGGTTACGATGTACGTTATACGAATCCGAACATTTACAGAGTAGGTACATTCGTATCGTCATAAACTTCGATCGACCGAAGATCGTTTCAAATTTCGTTTCGGATTTCCAGAGTAGGGCCCTGTCTTTGAATAATAAGCCTATTATAATACAGGAATGTTTATTTTTACCAAATGTAAGCGGTCTCAATTCGTATAAAACCTAATGTCTAAAACAGAACAAAAATATGTAATAAGTTTCCTGGTATAAAGTTTCCAAAAAAAGGTAAAAAAGTATTGTTTTGAATGAAGATGTCATAGTGAGAACAAAATATTTTTGAATAACAATTCTTAAATTTGTTTATGAATACTACAATACATTTATTCAGTTACTAGCGGTCGGGCCCGGCTCCGCCCGGGTGCATACACGTTTTAAAATGGCGGTCAAAATGTTTAGTTCTATCAGTTTAAAATATCGACCAATCGAACCACGAAAAACGAACAAAATTTCCTCGTATTTGCTAGAAATATCACTACTGCTTTCCTCCTATATGTCATAGCGTGATGATATATAATCTATAGCCTTCCTCGATAAATGGACTACCCATCACTGAAAGAATCATTCAAATCGGACCAGTAGCTCCAGAGATTAGCGCGTTCAAACAAACAAACAAACAAACTCTGTAGCTTTATATTAGTATATAGATGACATTGAGAAAACCCTAAGTTTTATTCTATGATATTTGTTCACTAACTCCTTAATTTTTTGTAATACATATCTAATTTATTATAATGAAAGTTAATGACTTAATGTGCTATTGTTATTAATAAATGATGTTTAAGTTTTATGAAATGTAATGTTTGCTTTATTCGATAATTTTAAGTTTGGAATTATAGTCTATATAACCAGTTGATTTAAAAAATGTTACATTTAATAAATGTTTGATATATCATGCCTGTTTTATTTAAATCAAAATCACAAATGCGATAGTCACAATCATGTATACATTGAGAACTGTAAATGTTACTACACTGGATGCTAGTAATGTCCTGATAGATAAATTGACCGCACCAGTCAATAAATTGGCAATTAGAAAATATGATAATCCATTAGCATTAATATGCTGCAGTATCAATGGCACATTAAAATCAAGCTTTTCATTTAATTGTATAATCTCTAATGAATACACCACTAATACCATACAGACTAATATAGTCTCCAAATAAATACAATAACTCGCATTAGCCAACGTTCTCGATGTTGGGCGATATTCATGAGCAATGTAAGAAAGTACTGATAAAGCTATGGCAGATATCATAAGTTTTCGTACTAAAAGGCGCCTTTTGATCATTTGATTGCTTAATACTTTCTTTAAATGCGCCGCAAAAAGATATAGTGCTACATATCCAAGGCATGAAGATATACCTTCTCTGTTGGCAGATAGTAATGATTCCCGTGGAGTATCACTAAAAACCCACTCTTCCAGACCATAAAATAACAATGATTCATGAAAACCCAACACTATAAAACTCAATAAGAATGATGATTTAGTTTTGTATAGCAGTATGGTAGACAACACTTTGCATACAGCTAATGTGAAGAAAAAATTCCAATGCACCCCATACTCTGTTACATGTTCTTGGTAATCCAATTGTTTTATTGAAACAAATCTTGCAACTCCAAGAAATATTAATATGGCTATAAACTTCAAATTCCCTTTAATTATATCAATACATGTGTGGTTGCTCAGGTCCTTATGTACTAACCCGCTCATCAATACAAACAATCCAACTCCAGTATCCATTAGGCTATAGCCATACCTTTCAGTCTTTGCTAAATATCTTGGAAAATCACCAAAATCTACAGCCAGTATACAAAACACAGTGATTAAATATGTTAAGCCCCTCAAAAATGTTATGGAGTTAATTTTATTATTCTTAAGTTTATTCCTTTCGTTTAATTTTAACTTTACCTTATTAAAATCTGTGGTAACCACTATGTTGTAGTTTAAAAGTAAGAATACCAAAGTATTTAATACATTCAGATACTCTGATAAATTGGTATGGACACATATTAGTGGTACAACTATGTGAAGATATTCATTGAAATATCTTTGGTTATCCATTCGCCTCAATTTAAATGATGACAGAAGGGAACATTGCACTGTAAAAAATATACACAGAAATACGTGAGCCGGATCGGAGCCATGGTTATCCTGCATGAAAGATTCATGATATTTCTTGTACTCCGCAGAGTCCATTTCGTACACTTCTTTTGATTCCATGTCATATACTTCTTTCAAATCCATCTTCAATCAGAATTTTTACTAATTCCAACTAGAATTATCTTATTTGTTTTGGTCATCCACGTCTCTGAATAAGACAAAGGTAATGTAAGAATATTGGTTTTGTTCAACCATTTATGAATTAAAATGATATCGTGGTTTATTTTCTTACCTATAATCCAATACACTAAACACACTACATATTATTTGTTAATTTATTTCCAAAAAAATATTCAATCTCCCGGGCTTCTTTTACCACATCTTTTATCAAGGTGCCTGTCAGTGCCTGTCAGCTGTCATAATTTATTTTTCAAAATACAATCAATAAAACGTTTCGTTATACATATTGCTTGTAGCTGTATTTAAGGCTGTTTATTATAAAATACATTGTAAATATTTCGATTCAAAAAGGAGAAGGGGCATCCCAGCCTATCAACCAATAACGACAAGCCATGTATCAATGGAAAGGTCTTTTCATATGCTACAACTTTTTCTATGGCAACAAAATCGAAATCGCTGTATTTTAGAAAATATAGCTACTTAAAGACTGCAGGTAAATCACGCGAAAGGGCCTCGCCATAGTGAGCAATAACAACAAGCGATGCGTCATTAGAAAGGTCTTTTGAAATACTATAACTTCTTCTACGGCGGCCAGTATCAAATCTCTGCGTGGAAAAAAATATCGCTGCGTAAAGGTAACGCAAGGATGAAAATATGTATATGGACTCATAACCTGTTGAGTGTTGACCAATAACGACGAGCGATATATCATTCGAAAGCTCTCTTTATTTTCAATAACTTTTTCTTTGCCAAGAAATCCCGATTCGCTGTATGAAAAGAAGTATATCGACATAAAGATATCGCGAGGCTCATATGTATGGACTCAAGCTTATCGACCAATAACGACGAGCGATATGTCAATGGAAAGGTCTTTTTTGGTGCTACAACTTCTTCTATGGCAACAAAATCGAAATAGCTGTATTTTAGAATATATAGCTACTTAAAGACTGCAGGAAAATCACGCGAAAGGGCCTCGCCATTGTGAGCAATAACAACAAGCGATGCGTCATTAGAAAGGTCTTCTGAAATACTACAACTTATTCTACGGCGACCATTACCAAACCTCTGGGTGGAAAAAAATATCACTGCATAAAGGTAACGCAAGGATGAAAATATGTATATGGACTCATAGCCTGTTGACTAATAACGACAAGCGATATGTCATTCGAAAGCTCTCATTTGGACCCTACACGGGATTTGAACCAGAGGCCTCCGCTTTGCAATCATACCATAGTACAACTCAGGGCCCCCGTAAGGGCTACTGGCGCCTGTGTGCGAAAAAATTTTTTACGCCCCTTAAGGCATTTTGAATTATATATTTTTATGGTAGGCAGGTGCTTGAAATAAAACAAAGAACTGAACTTTTAAAGTCATATGTATTTGTAGACTATAATATCAAAATGACAATAATAATGAATTCTTGTTCACACTCATTTTAAAGCATTTACTTAATTAATGGGGTACAGACACGTTGTTCATAAATACAAGAAAATAACCCAAAACTAAAAATCACATTTTTTTAGGAACAAATAACAGAAATATTGCCTCATGTCTACATGTTACTCATGTCTACGTGTTATTGAGAAAGCGCAAAACCTAAAATTAATTTCTTCATAATCGTGAGTAGAATCGATTCCACTAATAAAAATAGGGGTCCAATTTGAATCAAAATAATATTCGTAATTCTTTTATAATCAAAATAAGTTGGCGTGTCTGAGGTTTTGCGCTTTTTCATTAACATGTAAATAAGTTCCTAATTATACTACAATATTCAGATACTTTAATAACAAATACCTAGGTAACTTCGTTATAAAATCAAAAAAGATATCTAGGTACAATAGAAAAATTAAAAAATAGCTGTTGTAGTAGATTCGCTACTACAATATTCTTGCTACTGTAGCGATATTTTCCGAGACTATGCTGTTGCAAATTCGTTAATTACATCGCTGAAATTTATACCATCAAAAAATTCTTGTTCAATGGCTAATATTGCTAGCCCAGACAATCTTTCTTGAAGCGTTGTTGACCTTAAATAATTTTTAACTTTGCAAATATCGCTCGCCAGAAGCTACAGATACAGGCAATATCAGAAGAATTCTTAGTGAAATGCATACATTTGGAAGGGTGGAAGTTAAATTGTTTTCAAATATATATTGTAAAATACTAAAAGGGTCAGGGTGAGTATCATCAGGTAATGAAAATACTCTAAAGGTTATTCTCATATATCTTCTATACACCGACATCGACCGGTTACGATTTTATTATATGAATTGATTATTATAGTTTTTTTTATGACCGAAGAATCGGGGAGGATACGATACCTCTGAAGTCTGGTAACCTGCTCTTCTACCGGGGGGACGACCAACAGTCCCGAGGAGGTATCGGATTTCTCGTCCACAGGTCTCTCATCAACAACATCGTATCCATCGGAAAGTGTGTCGAGCAGGGTAGTACACCTTATACTCAGAATATCAAAAAGATATTCGTTGAAGGTCATACAGGTATACGCGCCGACCTCGACACACCCAGATGAAGAAGTAGAGGAGATGTATGAGGACATAAGTCGGGCCATACATACTTCCAAAACCTACTTCGATGTTGTTATGGGGTACTTCAACGCAAAATTGGGCAAGAGAAGCGATGCAGAGTTGAAAGTGGGGCAATTTGGACACGGGCGACGGAACCCCAGGGGTTCTTTTCGATGAATTCTTTTTACCAGAAGCCGCCTCACAAGAAATAGACCTGGCTGAGTCCTGACGGTTCTATGAGAAACGAGATAGATTTCATCCTGACGACGAATAGACGGGTATTCAGAAATGTCTCTATGATCTACAGGGTGAAAACCGGCAGTGACTACCGAATGGTTAGGGGCACACTTAATATCAATGTCCAATCAGAAAGGCGTCGCTTGATGAAATCTACGCTCCGACCTACTCGCGCCCATATCCAAAACCCCGAGAGCTTTCAACTCGAGCTGACAAATCGCTTTGATTGTCTAGAAGAAAACCTTGCAGTGGACGAGCTGAACAGCGGTTTGGTAGAAGCTGTCCATACGGTGGGATCTAAGTATTTTAGACCTCACTGTAGAGATAGACCACAAAAACTCTCGATCCACACTCTTGACCTCATGGCCGAACGTCGATCTTTAGCGCTGCAGTCTTCCGTTGACGCCGAAGCATATTGGCGGCTCAATAGACAAATCTGGAAATCCTTCCGACATGATGTCCGTGCTCACAATACTGTGAGCATTAAGGAGACAATTGAGCGGAACGGAGGCTCCAAAGTGTTTGCAAGAGACTTGTCTATTGGGCAAAACCAGTTATCTAGGCTGAAGACGGAAGAGGGCCGCGTGGTATCGACGAGGTCAGAGGAATTAAGGGAGCTCGAGAGGTTCGACATACAGCTTTACACCTCGGTTGCCAAACCTGCTGTTAGCTCGGCCGAAGACCCGAGAGCCGCGTTGATCCGACACTTTAGCGATGATATCCCGGACTTCAGCCTGTGTGAGATTGAGATGGCCCTGAAGCAACTTAAAAACAACAAGGCGTCGGGCGAGGACGGAATAACTTCAGAGCTTCTGAAAGCGGGCGGAACGCCGGTACTGAAAGTCCTTCAGAGGCTCTTCAATTCCGTTCTCCTCGAGGGCTCAACGCCAGAGGCATGGAGCAGGAGCATGGTGGTCTTGTTCTTCAAAAAAGTTGATAACACTTTGCTGAAGAACTACAGGCCCATCTCGCTCCTGAGCCATGTCTATAAGTTGTTTTCGAGGGTCATCACAAATTATCTCGAACGCAGGTTTGATGACTTTCAGCCTCCCGAACAAGACGGTTTCCGAAAAGGCTTTAGTATCATAGACCATATCCATACGCTTCGGCAAGTTATACAAAAAACCGAGGAATATAACTTGCCGCTTTGTTTAGCGTTTGTGGACTATGAGAAAGCCATTGATTTGATCGAGACTTGGGCTGTGCTACAGTCTCTCTTGCGGTGTCATATCGACTATCGGTACATCGAAGTGTTGAAGTGTAAATACAACAGCGCCACCATGTCGGTCCGAGTACAGGATCAGAGTACGAAGGCTATTCCACTACAGATAGGCGTGAGACAGGGAGATGTCATATCTCCGAAACTGTTCACTGCCGCGCTGGAAAATGCCTTCAAGCTCTTGCAGTGGAAAGGATTCGTTATCAACATCAACGGCGAGTATATCACTCACCTTCGGTTTGCCGACGATATTGTAGTCTTGGCAGAATCGCTGGAAGACCTTAGCACTATGCTCGAAGACCTCAATCGAGTCTCCCTTCAGGTGGGTCTTAAAATGAACATGGACAAAACAAAGATCATGTCGAATGTCCATGTTGTACAAACCCGAATCGGTGTTGGGGGTTCGACTCTTGAATTTGTTGATGAATATGTCTATTTAGGACAAGTGGTCCGGTTAGGCAGGTCCAACTTCGAGAGAGAGAGTGCTCGAATGGAGGCCACGTAGCGGAAAGCGCAGTGTCGAACCGTACGCAGGACGTCCACCCACATGGTGGTCAGACGACGGTAAAGGTCGCGGGACGTCGCTGGATGCAGGCTGCCTCCAACAGGTCTCTGTGTAAATCATTGGGGGAGGCCTATGTTCAGCAGTGAACTTCCTTTGGCTGATGGATGGATGTATGACTATTGTTTTTTTTTGGCAAACTTTTTTTGGTCCCTGGATTTTGGCGCCCCTAAAGGATGGCGCCCGTGTGCATTGCACACTTTGCACATATGGTAGCGGGGGCCCTGGTACAACTACGCCACCAAAGTAGTTCATTATTCATACCTACTTAATGTCCACATATTATTTGTTTTTCTATTTTAAATATAGTTTGTTTTTTTTTTCTAAAAGCCCTCCGGATTGGATTATTAAGAACGTTGACAATAATTGACGTCACTGGCAAATGAACACATATCAGCATAAAAATATCTGAATTATAAATATAAATGTCGCGCAAAATCCTCCTTGGATAACTTCTGACCAATACCTGGATTGAATTTATCGTATTTCATCTTATCACAAAACTTAAACTGGACTCATTTCACGCACATAACAGTGTACATTAACGTTATGTAGTACGCATTCTTTGTTATTATTGCTCATTATGCCGTCCTTTCGCGTGATTTTCCTGCAGTCTGTAAGTACCTATATTTTCTAAAATACAGAGATTTCGACTTTATTGTCAAAGAAGAAGTTGTAGCACCCGAAAAGACCTTTCCATTGACATATCGCTCGTCGTTACTGGTCGATAGGCTTGAGTCCATACATATGAGCCTCGCGATATCTTTATGTCGATATACTTCT
Source organism: Hyles vespertilio (assembly GCA_009982885.2). Lineage (NCBI taxonomy): Eukaryota > Metazoa > Arthropoda > Insecta > Lepidoptera > Sphingidae > Hyles > Hyles vespertilio. The sequence goes on from CM042807.1 coordinate 23,458,166, forward strand.
TTTCATACAGCGAATCGGGATTTCTTGGCAAAGAAGAAGTTATTGAAAATAAAGAGAGCTTTCGAATGATATATCGTTCGTCGTTATTGGTCAACAGGCTATGAGTCCATATACATATTTTCATCCTTGCGTTACCTTTACGCAGCGATATTTTTTTCCACGCAGAGATTTGATACTGGCCGCCGTAGAAGAAATTATTTTCAGAAGACCTTTCTAATGACGCATCGCTTGTTGTTATTACTCACAATGGCGAGGCTCTTTCGCGTGATTTTCCTGAAGTCTTTAAGTAGCTATATTTTCTAAAATACAGCGATTTCGGTTCTGTTGCCATAGAAAAAGTTGTAGCATCTGAAAAGACCTTTCCATTGACATATCGCTTGTCGTTATTGGTCGATAGGCTTGAGTCCATACATATGAGCCTCGCGATATCTTTATGTCGATATACTTCTTTTCATACAGCGAATCGGGATTTCTTGGCAAAGAAGAAGTTATTGAAAATAAAGAGAGCTTTCGAATGATATATCGTTCGTCGTTATTGGTCAACAGGCTATGAGTCCATATACATATTTTCATCCTTGCGTTACCTTTACGCAGCGATATTTTTTCCACGCAGAGATTTGATTCTGGCCGCCGTACAAGAAGCTATAGTATTTCAGAAGACCTTTCTAATGCCGCATCGCTTGTTGTTATTGCTCACAATGGCGAGGCCCTTTAGCTTGATTTTCCTGCAGTCTGTAAGTACCTATATTTTCTAAAATACAGAGATTTCGACTTTATTGTCAAAGAAGAAGTTGTAGCACCCGAAAAGACCTTTCCATTGACATATCGCTCGTCGTTACTGGTCGATAGGCTTGAGTCCATACATATGAGCCTCGCGATATCTTTATGTCGATATACTTCTTTTCATACAGCGAATCGGGATTTCTTGGCAAAGAAGAAGTTATTGAAAATAAAGAGAGCTTTCGAATGATATATCGTTCGTCGTTATTGGTCAACAGGCTATGAGTCCATATACATATTTTCATCCTTGCGTTACCTTTACGCAGCGATATTTTTTTTCCACGCAGAGATTTGATACTGGCCGCCGTAGAAGAAATTATAGTATTTCAAAAGACCTTTCTAATGACGCATCGCTTGTTGTTATTACTCACAATGGCGAGGCTCTTTCGCGTGATTTTCCTGAAGTCTTTAAGTAGCTATATTTTCTAAAATACAGCGATTTCGGTTCTGTTGCCATAGAAAAAGTTGTAGCATCTGAAAAGACCTTTCCATTGACATATCGCTTGTCGTTATTCGTCGATAGGCTGGATTCCATACATGTTTGCCCCTTCTCCTTTAATTACCGTTTTATATTTCGTTTTTTATGTAAAAGTATAACACGACCGTGTTTCCGAACGCACCGCGCTGTTCCCGGCGGCGCCCACGCGACATCACGCGATATGGTACGAGCCGGGACAGCCAATGGGAGCGCGCGGGGTTGTTCGGGAGCGCGCCCCGTTCCCGAGTCGCCGCAGTCGAGCGACGACAGTCGATCAAAGTTGACCACCGGTTCGCGACGCATGCGCTCATCTCGCGTCCAAAAAGCTCCCGCGCACCTCGCAGATTATCACCTACAATAACACTCGGCCTTCGCCACGAACCCACTTAAAGGTGTTTCAATAAATAAATACCGTTAAAACTGGCTGCCCAACGACCGGGCGAAGCACCCGTGTGTATATTGTGTGTTTGTGTGTGATCATGCCACGTGCCACGACACGTCAAGTGCGTCAAGCGGAGCTCTTGGAGGAGGATGCTCCAGAATATGACGAACAAACGGCCACGCCAAGGTCAGCGGAGCGCCGCGCGCCCGCGACCGAAGCTTCAACATACATCACTGCGAGTGACATCGCGTCTATGATGGCGTCCATCCAGCAAGCTCAGGCTGCGAGCTTCGAGGCGCTACTCGCAAGAGTATTGGATTCACGATCGCCTTATTGTTCTCCCGCGCAGGAATGTGCGCCGGCTATGCCATCCGTTCAACCTACGCCTGGCAACTTCGCCTCGTGTAAGGCTCGATTCAGCGGAGCACCTACTGAGTCACTCGACGGCTTTATAGATGCCATCGAATCATTTAAGGATTGTGCCAACGTAAGTGAAGCCAATGCGCTACGTGGTTTGTCCATGTTGCTAACGCACGACGCGGCAACTTGGTGGCAAGGAGTTAAGACCACCATAGTCACATGGGATGGAGCCCTACGCTGCCTGCGCTGCGCCTTCGGGGACAGCCGCCCGCCACATCGGATATATATTGAACTCTTTTCCAATCCACAAAGCGCAAACGAGAAAACAGAACTATACGTGGCCAAAGCGCGCGCTCAGCTATCCCGTTTACCCAGTGGCGACATTAGTGAAAAAGTAAAGTTAGATATGATTTACGGCTTGCTCCACTATAAGATAAGAAAAAGGCTTCGCCGAGAAGAATTCGTGGACTTTGACGATCTTCTATATAAAATTCGAAGTATTGAAGAAACGACGGCGGGGTCGCACACTACGCGTTTCGGAGCATCAAAGCACGCCGCCGCTGCAGTCATCCGCTCTCCAAAGAAATCGCCGCCGCCGTCGCCACCGACGACGGCGCCTTTAACGTCACGAGCAGCGAGCGAAGACCAATCTTCGACACCAGGCGCTGCTCCGCGACGACTTCTGACGAGTGTCGACTCCAGCACCACGCCCGTTAACATTAAAAGACAATATTGCGTGTATTGTAAAAATCACGGTCATACGCGGAATCATTGTAGAAAATTATTACATAGCGTTAATAACATAAATGTTGTAAATAAGAATAATGTATCATGTTACGGTTGTGGCGAAAGTGGAGTAATACGGGCGAATTGTTCTAAGTGTAATCAAAATTTTAGCGCAATAGATTTTACACCTGTATCGAAATCGGTTAGGTCAACGACTTCGGGTATATCATATGCGACCAAGACGTCCGCTCACGTAAGTAGTTTTAAAGATTTTTCTGTGGCTTGCACTGGGGCTGTACCTAACTTGTGTTCTCAAAATCGTAGTATTAAGTCAAAGAGCTCGATCTGTGCAAATAAAAACACAACGCTCATTACTAAAGAACCTAGATACATTTTAACAAACGCAAGTACACCCCGTGCTATTAATTGTTTACCTAAAGGTAACAATAATAGTTTAGTTTAACGTAATAAACAGTCACGTCATTATAAAAAAAACAGGATACCAAGTAGGATGACCATGACTTTTTCAGGACAAGATCAGGACACTAATAACGTGAGTTTGTTAAATTTAAAATCCGACAATGAGAGGTCAGTAACCTTTTCCTCAATAAGTTCCCGTAATATAGATACGCCGCGACGACCTGTATTAAATATTGAAGTTCTAGGAATCCGAGGAAGGGGTATTATAGACACCGCGGCCAAGGGAACTATCGCCGGATATTCGCTCTTCGCTTTGTTGAAAAAGCGAAATCATGCATTCAAGCCTAGCTGTATGCGTGTTAAGCTTGCTGATGGTTCAGCACCAACACGCCGAATGCTTTCAACGACACTGGAAGTCAAGATAGAAGGTAAGGTTGTAGAAGTAGATTTTTATGTTTTTCCGGATGCAACGGATAATGAAACCTTACTAGGTATAGATTTTATAAAAGCAGCTGGAATAGAAATTAACTTTGCGAATTCGACATGGCGTTTCCATGGTTCAAAAACAATATTTCAATTGGAGTATGAGTACCCCAGGAACATTGCGTCTTATTCTGCTGCTGACTTCCTCAGGGAAGACGAGGGTACAATGCTAAGCTCTTCTGAACGTGAGAGCCTAGCTGCTCTTCTACAAAGCAATGAAGACATATTTAGATCAGGGGGAGATCCAACCCCATATGCGGAACATCATATTGATACTGGAGAACATCCGCCTATATCTGTTCCACCGTATCGCCTCACGCCGGCAAAGAAACAACTAATGAAAGCTGAACTTGACAAAATGATAAAAGACGGAGTTATTGAGGAATGCGAGTCTGCTTGGACCTCTCCGGCAGTTTTAGTCCCCAAGAAAGACAATAGCGTCCGATTTTGCGTAGACTACCGTAGATTGAACGCGATCACGAAGACTGATAGTTATCCTCTACCACTAATGGATGAACTTCTACAACTGACGAAGCGTCGTTGTTTTATGTCTTCTATAGATTTGAAGGCGGGTTATTGGCAAGTGCAAGTACGCCCAAGTGACCGGGATAAAACCGCTTTTGTTTCTCCGTTCGGAACGTATCGCTTTACGCGTATGCCTTTTGGATTGAAGAATGCGCCATCTACCTTTCAACGATTAATTGATCGTTTCCGTTCTGGTGCTAGTTTACAAGGCATTATTTTGTTAGCATATCTAGATGATTTGCTCATAATCTCTAAGGATTTTTCTAGCCATTTAGATGATTTACAAAAGGTATTCGACCGGTTACGTCTCTTCGGTTTACGTGCTAACCGTGTAAAATGTTTCTTTGCTCGACCAACAATAAATTACCTAGGACATGTAATAACTCCAGAAGGTATCAAGCCGGATCCTTCAAAGACTGACGCAGTTTTGCGGATGCCCAGTCCTAAGAATTTAAAGCATTTAAAATCCTTCCTCCAAACATGCTCCTGGTTCAGGAAATTTGTTCCGAATTTTTCTCAGGTAGCTCAACCTCTAACTGTACTCACTCGTAAGAATGAGCTTTGGAGATGGGATAGTCAGCAACAACAAGCATTTCAGTGTCTGAAGGACAAGCTGACCTCGGCACCAATATTAGTCCAAGCCGACTATACGAAAGTTTTTGTGTTGCGTACAGATGCTAGCAACTATGCTCTAGGGGCAGTTTTATTGCAGGGAGAAGGCGTAGAGGAACGCCCAATAGAGTATGCGAGTCGTTTGTTGACTCAGGCCGAAAGAAATTATACTACGACTGAGAAAGAAGCATTGGCAGTCGTATGGGCAACAGATAAATTCCGCGGCTATCTTGATGGCCACCCTGTCGTTGTAAAAAGTGACCATCAACCGTTGAAGTGGCTATTGACCCTTAAAACACCTAGTGGACGATTAATACGTTGGGCTATGAAACTGCAGGCCTTCGACATTCGTTTCGAATATATGCCTGGCAAGTGCAACGTTGTGGCAGACGCCCTAAGCCGACCTCAATGTGATAATGCCACCACTGAAAGTTGTGATGTATGCGGCGTTAGTGTCGATATACCCCGTTTCAACGCTGCCGAACTACGTGAAGAACAGTTGGACGATCCGGAGATTGCCAAAATCATCAATAGTCTCGAAGATACCGAACCAATCGACACTCAGTGGTTGAATAGAGGCTATATCATGAACCAAGGGGTTCTGTACCGATATCTCCCGGACTCTGATACTGAACAGCCCCAATTAGTCGTACCGGCTACCATGCGTGAAAGGATTCTTAAAGAGTTTCACGACGCCCCGTCTGCTGGTCACCAAGGAGTAGAGCGCACTTTAAACCGTATCAGTCAGAATTATTATTTCGTAGGAATGCGTAAATACGTCACGGATTATTTGAGAAATTGTGAAGATTGTCAGAGATATAAGGCCGCTAACCACAAGCCTGCTGGATTGTTACAAACACCCATACTTCATCAACGTGGGGAAGTACTTGCCGTTGATCTCTTCGGACCTTTGCCGGAAGGAGGAACATGGAGAAAAATGGGTGCTTTTAGTTGAAGACACAGCTTCAAGGTGGGTTGAATTGTTTGCTTTAAAGGAAGCCACTGCAGAGATATGCGCACCTATACTCATCAATGAGTATTTTCTAAGATATGGTTTCCCTCGCCGCATCATATCAGACAATGGTGTTCAATTCATTAGCGCTACCATGCAACAGTGCATGTTCATCCTGGGTGTCAAACAAAATCTGATTCCTTTATACCACCCCGAAGCAAGCCCAGCTGAACGCAAGAATCGGGATTTACGTACACAACTATCCATGTTAGTTAAAAATGAGCATCGTAGATGGCCAGAATTCTTATCTTCAGTGCGTTTTGCCATGAATAGTGCTACGTGCTCCACTATAGGATCTAGTCCCGCACAGGTTATGTTTGCAAGAGAAATGCGTACTCCATTTGACGCGCAACATGACTTAAGGTCTATTTTAGATAAAGAGAATTTCCTCCCTCAAATAACTCCATATCTCAGGAGGTTTCTTAGTAATTGGGATACTCTTAGGGATAGAGCTGAGAATCGTCAGGATGGAAGAAAGAAATACGCTGACAGAGCCCGCCAGACTGTGCACTATCAGGTAGGTGATCTAGTTTTCATAACCACTCATTTATTAAGCGATGGCAGCAAAGGTAGGACTCGAAAATTCATGCCCAAACGTGATGGACCCTACCGCGTAAGTAAAATCGTTAGCCCAACTACCTACGAAGTCACTGACTTGGATTCTACAGTTTTGGGAAAATTTCATGCTTCTGATTTGAAGCTGTATAACTGTCAGTCTGGCCAGGTCTCTGCTCCAGTACAGCCACGGCGCCTTCGTGGACGGCCACGTCATGGTGCCAATACCGAGCCCCCTACTAAACGTTGTAGTGGCTCGGAGGGGGAGGATATAACGCGACCGTGTTTCCGAACGCACCGCGCTGTTCCCGGCGGCGCCCACGCGACATCACGCGATATGGTACGAGCCGGGACAGCCAATGGGAGCGCGCGGGGTTGTTCGGGAGCGCGCCCCGTTCCCGAGTCGCCGCAGTCGAGCGACGACAGTCGATCAAAGTTGACCACCGGTTCGCGACGCATGCGCTCATCTCGCGTCCAAAAAGCTCCCGCGCACCTCGCAGATTATCACCTACAATAACACTCGGCCTTCGCCACGAACCCACTTAAAGGTGTTTCAATAAATAAATACCGTTAAAATAGTTAAATATTTAAAGAAGTTTTTTTATAAATAAATATGAAGTATTTTTCTGTCATTATTGACACTGAAAACATCTTTGGAATCAAACAATAAATTAACTTTTATTTATTATATTCTATTATAATCGAATGTCTAGATGTAAAAATATTAAACGTCGTCTTGTCCGACCATTTAAAACAATATTAGTAGGATGGCTGTAAGATAATACACTTTTGACCGTATGTATTATGGACTACGACAGCAGTAGTTCCAATGATATCTCGTATTATGTTGATGAATATAATAAGAGTAATAATAAATGGATAAAACGTAACAATGTGACCGCAGAAGATTTCGACATTATATCCACCAGATTAAGTCATGCCACCGATAAACTTTCCAACCAAAACAATAATTGGAATAAAATTTCAAGAAATATTATCAAATCTTATAAATCTTTATTGAAATTAGTGAAACGAGGTAAAGGTAAAACTGTTTACAAAAGAATATTTCAAAAACACAGGAAGGGGAATGATTTGTTTATTTACGAGATGAGAGAACCGCACACAATTCAAATGGGGCTAACTGAAAATGAGTGGTTTAAAAGAGAATATGACAGGCAAGTTGGAGAACCAAAGCCGCAGAAGGAGGAGGTTTTGTTAAAAAGAGCTACCAGAGGGCTGAAACTACAGTCTCTATGGATTCCATTTGATTGGATATGCTACGCTAGTCCGGTACCTTTCAATCATTCTACAATTGTTTATCGCAGCGACTAATTTCAACCAAAAAGAGGAAATTTAACAGCATCTAATTATAGTCACACACATAGATCCTAAAATTAAAATATATATATTTCACATTCCCATACTTGCATAGATTTGTCGGCATACGACTACAAAACTATTTGCTATTGATTCCGTATTGATTGATTACCTATTCTCTTTCTGGGAAAGGAAGTGGAAACATATGGGTAATATTAGAAAAAAATGTACAGTCACCAAAAAGAAACAAAAATGATTTTCGTAACAAAAATGAGAAGTGTTACAAAAGTGAAACAAAATGGAATTAATAGGGTTATTTCACAATGTAGGTAAATAAAACAATAGGTAGATTCCGTTTTTTTTATTAATGAATGAACTAATAAATTACTAACAAGATAACTTCGCTCATTCTAATAATATTCTTAAGTGGCACTATAAAACTCTTGAAAAAATATTAATACGAGTAAAAATATAACTATCATCTTTCAAATATGGCAATAAACTATTAATATCTATTATCAGTCTCATGATTATATTATTGGCACATTATAAATTTTCTATAGCTATACTCAAAGAGTTCTAAATATAAGGTACTGTTTTGAATATTTTTTTGTAATTATATGAAATTACAAAAACGTTCAAAATACTGTATCTTGTTTATTTTCAAAAATTGCTAAGCATGTTTAGGCCATAAATCAACATACAAAATCACATAATCGACACACTTGTGGCGGTTTCTTATAAACTATTTATGTGGTCCTCAATCAACTTCTTACACTAAAAAACGGAGATCAATATTTGTGAAAATTAAATTTAATTAAATCTTTTGGTATCAGTCTTTGTGTAATATAGTATTCCTTTTTGGTAATAATCCTATAGTCAAATTGTGTATAAACACATTATCGCCACACTCATATTAAATCGATAAATTATAATAACATAAAAATAATTATAAAAAATTCTCGGGCATACATTATCGTCACAAGTCCTGGGAGAGTAATCAAAAATAGATATAAGTTTGCATCAATTACTAGATCTGAAAAATAATGGTTTCTTAGACTTCGCGAATGTTACACATTGAAATAAAACTATTATTTACGGATTTTATCGCATATATGGTTTATTTAAAAAAAAAAACTTATCGATTACTTTACCGGACGTTTCGATTACTTTACAGCTTTCAGTCCGCCCCGTGACCACGAATGCTGTAAAGTAATTGAAACATTGGGAAGTTAAAAAATATGTAAGAATTAAACCAAATCCGCGATAAAATCTGTAAATAATAGTTTTATTTCAATCTGAAAATTGGTACAGGTCTCAATTACAACATCTATATAATAAATGAATCGACGAACTATACAATTAAAAATAGCTAAATTAGTTTTCACTATCACTACTAAAATCGAAAAAATTTTTTTTTCCTTTTCGTGATTCAGTATTAGAAACAAGTTCTGGAAAATCTTTTGAAATTGCTATTGATGAAACATTATACCGAGAACAGCCTTTAATAAGGTTCCGTATTTTATTGGTTGAGTAATTCACTTTAACGTCTGATAAAATTGTAAGTTTTTTGGGTGGAGTTTCTTGGTTTAGGCTGAAAATGTCTTCATCCGAATTTGATGTTTTCTTACAAGGACGCGCCCTTTTAGATGCATTTGGAGTACAGGCAACCTCTTCGTTAGAAATAATTGCGGGCCCATCTAGGGAATTTTGAGTATCACGGGACTCAGATTCTACAATAACCGAAATGGCATCTGTTTCGGAGGAAGACATTCGCCTCAATCGTTTCTTTAGTAATTTTAATTTCACCAAACAATGCTTTTTCAGGGAAAAACATTCACAAAACCCTTTTGGTTTTGTATTATTGCAGAAACAGCTTAAAATTCTGTAAAATACATTATAAGAGTCATCGTTAAGAACTTGTATTTGATGAATCTGTAATGTGTTAGGTATAGCTATCAAATAATTAAATATGTTATCATTTTCGGTTTTAATAAGATCAATTTCTTCTTCGGTGACACAAAATAGTTTGACTCTGGTCTCGGACTCCAAAATGTTAAAAGCATCGGAAGCATTCCTCACATCTTCTCCGTGTGCCACTTTTTCATCTAAAAGGCGCTTTATACTAGCGCCAACGCCATCCGCTGGGCCCTTTCCATGATAAGATTCTGAGAAGTTCCAGGTTCCACTTTCAAAATTTAAATCTTCAACATATTTTTTAAATAAAAAAAAGTTTTTTTTCTGTTTATACTGTACAGTGGGACCATCTGAGAATACGTGTACAATATCAACTTGTGGATACATGTTTTTCAAGTCAATCAAACCGGTTTGAGATGTGCCCAAATACCTTCCGGGGCATGATTTGTGGAATCGGATAAAGTGCAATAGCTTCTGGGCATTTCATTTTTCTTATACACAACACTAGTATGAAGCGAAATTTGATACTGCGAAGCGCCGAAATGAACAGCCTGGATCTCTGTGTGCATTTTGCACGTATAATTTTCAGAAAAGTCACAATGAAGTACTAATTCACTGTCAGAAAGGTTATCTTTTACATATTTATAGGCCTTATACTGATGACTAATATTGAAAAGGTGTTCTTTATATTTTTTAAATTGTGCCTCAGTGAGTGATATAAGGTTTCCAGCTTATCTGTTTTACTTACTGGCAAAACTCTTTTCGACTTCTTGATCTCATCCTTTTTTCTATACTCGACTTTTGTAACCGACCACTCAATCCAAGACACATCTGCTCCTAAGTTAGTATTTGAAAAATTGTAGTCGATTGGTAAAACATTGCAAATCTCACATTCCGAGTACATACATACTTTTGATTCTATATCACAAACAGTAGCTCGTACAAGATCATCTAGTTTGGCGTAAGAATTGAAAATATTTATTTTTTTCAAAGCATTAAATTTTAGTTCCATATTGGCATGTATTTTACAAACGCAGGTGTCCCTATCTGTTATTCGCGGCTTTACAACATAAAAAGGCTTATTTTTGATAAAAGTAGCATAACATATCGTAGAACCTGTATCGTGTTTAAATTTTTCGTGCAAGTTTTTCATAGTATTGAGAAGGTAACGCTTTTGCTTCCTATGTCCTTTTACGGTTTTTGTTTCCTTTTTGCCCGCACTTGGACGGCTTACGTCATCTTGTAAAAAAAAACTTTCGAATTATCCTTGCAGTTGTACTTCTTTTGTTCATAGTAGTTTTCTTGCAGAATCTTATCCTGCCTTTCAACCCAGTAAAACCACCTAGTCGCGTTTGAACTTTATAACGTTGGGCTAAATCGGAACTGCAAAGTCTTTTTAATATATCTCTTTCGGAATTGCTTTTTGTGCTTGTGTACTGTTTCTTTAAATTTTCTGTTAAAACATTATTCTGTACCAGAATTCTTTTTACTTTCTCTTTATCTTGTTCTGTAACGCTGGTAATATCCTTTAAAAATGAATCAGCTTTTGAATTAGGTGTCAATTCTGGGGTAGCATCGCTTGTATTTGTCACTAAATTACTTTCAGCTTTTTGACATTCAAACAGCATCTTCTGTCGATAAAGTCTTTTTTGAAGGGCAGCTATTTTTTTTCTTTGAGTTTCTATTTTTTCTTTGTGCTTTTTGATAATTGCTCTCAATTTGTAGTAGTTCTGTAAATAAAGTTTTCTTGATGTAGTTTTCTTTTCACATTTTTCTTGATTCATTTTCTGGTTATTCTTTAATCTTCTCCACTCTCTTCTTCTCTTATTTTTGTTACTTTCAGATAGCTTAGATATTTTAACATACCTGGCCTTTATTCTTTCTAAGTTTTTTCTACGAATTTCTTCATATTTTTCAGGATCATTTTGTTTCAGTCGTTCTCTATATCTGCGTTGTCGTTCGGCAGATGTCATAGGCATTTTTCTAAAACAAATAATAATTATAATTCTAATAAATCTTAATTGTATATATGGTTAAAATTTGCAACCAGGCAGTAAGGGCACCAGTTCTAACCATTGTAACTAAAGAAAACAATTTAGTAAATTATCCATCTGATAAACGTAATTTGTTATAAAATTTCGGTGGTTAGGTTAGCCGCGTCCGTTCTGTGCACTGTGAGTGGCGAGTGGGAAGCCAACGGGGCACAAAACTGGAGGGGAAAGGTGCGTCTCTTATGCCCAGGGCGACCGCCGTAAACGCCGCAGGCGCTGTATCGGACGGGAAAGGACTGCCGCTGAGGCCCAGGCCAAGTTGCAGCCTGTCCACCCATCGTGGGCTGAAGCGGAGGCTATGGAGATCGCCCAATAATAGATGTCAAGATCTTCCCCGCGAATATCAATTAGTGTGCTACCGGACAATACATGCTCTTGCAGAGCATGACGCAGTGGTTGATGAATGTGGCTGTCGTCTCCGAGCCGCACTGAATCCCGCCCAATAACGCTTGGGCAGGGGATCTGGACAGCTTCGTAGCTGTCGTAACCCAGGGGTCCGTCGGCTCGCCATCCTTCGAATAAGTAGCTTATAAGGATCGGGGATGTGTGCCGGCTCTGTTGGGAGACTTGTGGTTTGGGTGAGTTTATTTTTCTCCCAACAGAACTCTAGCCGACTACGAGGCTTTCCTCGTCCGCCTGGGCGCCCTGATAAAGCAATGCCAAACTCGCCTCGTGATTTTACCTGGTGACTTCAACACCAAGTCCATGGCCTGGGTTTTGCCGGCAACCGACGCGCGTGGCGAGGTCCTAGAGAGATGTTTGGTCTCATCCAGCCTCATTGCTCTCAATCGGGGATCGGTGAACACGTGCGTGAGGAGGAATATCGCTAAATCAGGATCGACGTCTCCGCGTCCTCGACTTGTTGACCCGACAGGAGCACCGGTTCCCCGTTTGGGGAAAGCCCGCGGTGGGCAATAAAGCGCAGCTCGCGTCCAGGCGTGGCTTCCCGCACCGGAACCTGTGGTGCGGGTAGACGAGGAGGCGGAGTGGTTCGGGGCGGCCATGTCACAAATCTGTGACGTGGCCATGCCTCTAGTCCACCACGTCTCTACGCGGCGGCAAGTGTACTGGTGGTTGGCGGCACTCGCTCAGTTAGGCGCCACTTGCGTAGAGCTACCGACTTTCCAGGCACCGGGACTCGGCGGCAGACCAGAACGTGTCTGGGTCCTCATAGTCGAGTACTTGGGGAAAAGGTTCCGCAGCCTCTTCTCCGCGTGCCTGGAACGGGTCCTCTTGTCGTCGGGTTGGAAGACCGGGAAGTTGGTCCTGCTCAGAAAAGCGGGACGACTCGCAGAGTCACCGTCGGCCTACTGGCCTCTTTTGTTGCTCGACGAGGTCGTGAAGCTCTTGCGACTCTTGTTCTCACGTGCGACTAGCACTTGGAGAGGGGCGGTCCGGATTTGGCTGATTGCCAGTTCGGGTTCCAGAAAGGCCGATCGACCATCTCCACGATTCTGCGGTTAAAGGCACTTGCGGCCCGGGGCAATTGCGTCGTGGCAGTGTCGCTAGACATGGGACAACGGTCCAGAGGACACAACTCAGCACACTCTCTCGGAGTGTACAGCCTAGGGAAGAAGAGCGTGCAGCTCTACATGCAGCTGTCAGAGTGGATTCCTACCATGGTTGAGGGTAGGAGGCATCATAGCAGTATTGGAAGGAACGCGAAGGGAGCTTTACTCTCGTAAAAAAAGTCGCATCTCAAGAAAAACTATACACAAACTTGTGACGTCATAGACAGGCAACGTGAAAAGTTAAGATTTAAATTGGTGTAAAAAAGCCCTTACTTCCTTTTTGTTACTTCATTTTTGTTATGAGACGAAAAAAATGTGACAAAAGGAATAAAAGTCACATGTTTAATATAACCTCAAACAAATAAAAACTTGCGAAAGGTGTTTTGATTATTTTCGCAATTACATTTATTTAGGCGATAATAATACTACATTTATACGGGTATACAAATACTATTTCACTTACCGTTTTAATATCCAGCTAGGGGACAAAAGGAATTTAGTAATGTTGAATGTATTCACCACAGCATAAGTACATAACTCTCAGCCAAAAGCACGCGGCAAAATGGCTGAGTGTCACTATTTGACGTTATTTGATTGGTTGTTGACTATAAACACAGTGTTGCCGATTAAAAATGTTAAAACCTACTAAATATTAGTGTTACAAAATAGAATAACAAAAATGAAAATTCGCGTGGATGTCGATTAAATGTAACCTAAATCAACCAATTGTTTATTTTTTACTTAAAATGTACTAGTTCTAGATAGTTTTAGTAAAACTGAACCTAATTATAAATTAAATGTAGATTGTAAGAAACTAGTCAGAAAATAATTAATGTTTTGTAACGCGCACGTTTTCAAGGACAGGTCTTTTTCTATGGGAGAAATACGGTACCTCGAAACTAAAACGTGAATTTAGGAAACTATAAGTACAATCTAGAATAGATAGTCATTATATAGCCCAAACTACAATTGAAACTTAAGGTAGACACTAATAACAAAGAAAAATTCACATAAATATAAACAGAAATTAACATGGACATTTCACCACGTCGAAATGTACATTTTTTTTTAATATTACCCCTTTCAATGTTCTGTGATCTAATGTGTTGTGATCTAGCAGGAATTCAGAATTGAGTAGTGGGTTACACTAATGCATCAGGCCATAAAATCGCACCTGTGTGTCTTTCCAATCCGAACTTCGATTAAGAAGGTTAAGTCCACTACGCTGTCCTCGTGTCGGTTGGCGGACTTCGCCAGCCATAGAAGTTCTTGAAAATGTCAATAGGCATTATGATAGTCTCGCGATGTTTCCTTCATCGTTAAAGTGCATGATAATTTAATTTAATTTATACGCGACTGAAAATTTCAATTTGTGCCCAAGGATTTGAACCTACAACCCCGGTGTCAGCTGTCGAGTTCGGTCCATTAGTAATGAACCGTCACTTTCTCCAGTATATTTATTTGATTAAAGTGCGTGGTGTCCTATTGGTAACAGAATAGACGCAGTTGCCAATAAGTACTCTGTAGCCACCGGTGCAAATTAAAAAAAAAAAATTAAAATATGCTTTATTGTACACCAAGATAACACACAATTTACAGGATAATCTTACATAATTATGTATAATGGGCGGCCTTATCACTAATAGCGATTTCTACCAGGCAATCTTTGGATGGACAGGAATTACAGGAATAACGGTTCAAATCCCTGGGCACATCCGAATTTTCGGAGTTATGTGTGTATTGATAGTCAATCGCACTTTAACTGTGAAGGAAAACATCGCGATGAAATCTTGCATACCATAGCGATTTATAAGAATTTATATGCTGTGTGAAGTCAGCCAACTCACACTAGATCAGCGTGGTAGACTATATGGCCTAACCCTCTCAATTGTATTCCCGATTGTAAATGAAGCTCGTGCCCTGCAGTGGGACGTATATAGGCTGATACAGTACTGTACAGTATGAAATTGATAATTCGTTGTAGGTTAAACATGAGTCAACTCTTCAACAAGTGGACTGGAAAAACACTCCACTTGCGATCACTTGTTGCTGTCCAGCTGGCATATGCACTTGTCCCAATAGAAAGAACTACATATTACCGCCTGCTAAAATACCATCGAGTTAGTAAAATTTAGTCTCATAAAACTCTGATGCCTTGGTAGAAAATGCTCCTTATGATTTTAGTTTGACTCATTTTTTTATACTGGTCCGGTATAATGATTGCACTACACCTGATGGTAAACGCAAATGCCGCCCAGGCGGAGTATTGAATTGCATCAGACGGCACGCGCAGTCTCATGCCATTCAATACAATTATTATTTGACAGCCTCCGTGGCGCAGTTGGTTAGACGCCACCTGTGCAACGAGAGGCCGCGGGTTCGATTCCCGCACCGAGAGAAATGTTTGTGTGGCCCACAAATATTTATTCCGGGTCTGGGTGTTTGTGAGACCGAAAAGTGTCTCGTAGTTCCTGATATCCACGACACAAGACTCGATCTTAGTGTGGGGTCAGGACTATGTATGTGCCTGTTGGGTGTTATTTATTTTAGATTAGAGTACCAAAAATACTTTATACTTTAGAGCCCTGTTACAGTATTCCCTACCTTGTAATTTTACGACCAGTTACTTACCTAACATTGTCCCTTACCTCAGAATCTACTTCCACGCCCAGTATTTTAATACGCTGACCTGGCACCGAAGGTAGAACTCAATTCACTCTTAGATAACCAGATTTCCTCAATAGGTTTTTCCCTCGCTGATAAGCATTTGACAACTTATACTGAATATTATTTATTCAAAATACGAGAAGTACTAAGTATATTGCTTAAAAAAAAATTATTATGCCATTTAAATAATTATTGGCATTTACAGAGCCTCGCCCTGGGAACGGCATTAAGCCATTTTGTTGGGCGATCCGTCTCATAAAATACCCTAAATCAGCTGGGACTTTGGTTCCAAAGCTGGTAGAAACTGTGGAAACGGAGGCAAATTACTACAGAAGCCCGCAAGGGAGAAGTGCATGTAAGTGAACAAAACCTATTTTTAGTACATTCAGTTGACATAGGAATTAGCAACTGAACATGGATACCTATAAATACCACAGAATACTAATGCTTATACCGTGCATGTTCATTTATTCCGTATTTAATATTTATAAATTCAGGGAATACTAAATTCATGAATTTCTTTTCACTTATGAATCAATGTCTGTATAATATAAAAACTTTTGTTTTTTAATGGTGAGGTAGGACGGAGTTGTTTACGAAATGTAGTATTTTTTCTTTTATCTTATTATAATTTATACAACACATTTTTCACAGTAATAAAAAGGGTCCCGAGTTCTGTATGACTGGCTGCATACAATATTTAGTATCGAGCGTAGATATAGATGCTGTGTGAGTCTCCTTTTAATATTTTTTTTATACTTTTTTCAAACCCTAGATTGGCACTCCAACTTTTCGGTAGAATAAAACTAAAACATGTAATATTTTAAGTTATTTTTTATACTAATAAATAAATACAACTATTTGAAAATCATTTATGTAAATATTACTATATTTTTTTTGTTTCTACAGAACGGCAGCTGAAATCGGTAAAATGCAACCGATGGCGGGAGAATTTGGTAAATTTATAACAGGGGTAAGATGATTTAGCTATATAACAGATCAAGTCTTTCCGACAAGAATACTTACGATTCTTTACTCTTACCTGGGCAAAACTAAGGTTTAAACAGTTTTACAATCTATTGAAACAATAATTAGCATTCGGACATAATTAGTGTTTTCAGTTTTATTAAAGTATTTAAAGACTATTTACTGTAAAAGTATTATCGTAGATAAAGTTGGGGAAAAATTTTATGAAACCAATACAAACTTGCTGCATGATTGTATCATACTTAATATTTCTCAATCCCAAAAATAGACCTCTCAGAGGATTTAATAGGCTAGTCCTAGAAATCACTGTGGTTTCATATGGTTTCAAATGTAGGCTTTAAGACCTTAATAACATTGATTCCCAACATAAAAAGGGAGATGTTAAATATAATTCTCAATTTTATTAAAAACACAGGAACCCATTGGTTACGACGAAGATGATGTCCTAGATATAGCAGCGAACGTCTGCAACGAATTTCATTGCACAGGTATCTTCCCATCTCTTTCCTCCCCTCTCTCTCTCCAGCCACAGGAAGTCTACTGCTGAACAAAGACCTCTCCCAAAGATTTCCATAGAAGCCTATGGGAAGCGGCCTGCATTTATCGACTTCCTTCCTTCCTTCCTTTCTTAGTTAGGTCGTCGCACATGTATTTAAACATGATAAAAATTGTATTTGGCACTGCACTACGTACGTACAAATAGACTAATATGAGATATCAGATCTAATGAATCATTAGCCATCGAGGCAGGCACCATCTGGCGTTCTGAAATCTTTTAAATATAAAATAATTTGATTAAAAATTAAAAGACCGACTTTAATGTGCACTACAAAGTAATAAATAATATATATTTCATTGTGCTAGTACACATTGATTAATTTTCTTATTGACTAGACTAGCCAACAAATCTTCAATACGTAATATAATTTGAAGGCGGGTCGCCAAGTGCCAAATGAGAACAAATTTAAGTAATGTAACACAGTTGAATATTACCTACTTGTAGATGTATCGTTGGCGCTCAGTTACGTCCATATGTAAACTAGAAACAAATTAATTTAACATATTGATCCTACGTATACATTTGTTGAAATTTTAATAGAATTAATATGTGTCATATGTGTGGTCTAATTTTAATTTATTGCATACGATCAAAGATATAGTGGTCAAGGGTTTCAACTCCGGGGTACACCATTGACTTATTGGAGTCACTTGCATATTTATATGTGTATATGTTACCGGAAATGTATGAAGTGTAGGAATTGTATACATTTACTAGGAAATGTATACATTTCCTAGGCATTGTATAAAATTCCAATATCGTATTAGGAAATGTATAATAATAATGGTTTCTGTAATAAAACACGTTGTTCAAATGAGAGTAATATTTTTTATCATAGGTAACAATCATAGCGTTAAATTTTATAATACTTAACTATTATAGAATTTATATTATATAAATAAATAAATAAATACTAACCTAACCTAACCTAACCTACCACTTTACTGGTGGTAGGTCTCTCATATGTGAGAGACTGACTGGGTGGGTACCATCGCAATGTCTATTCCCGTCAGACAGCAGTTTAAATGCACTGTTGTGTTTCGGATTGAAGGACATTGTAGCCAGAGTAACTACTGGATATATTGAGACTAAACATCTATATGTCTCAGGATGGCGAGCGCAGTGGAATGCCAAGCATTGCTTTGCAATTCAAGGTGTTGTTTGGTTTTGCTACTGTTCATGAGCGGTCGCATCGCTTACCATCAGGGGAACGGCATGCACGTCTCGTCATAACAGCAATTAAAAAAAATAATATAAAGAAACCTAACCTACACGCATGGACCTTTTACGATCGGATGATGCAATACCTCGCTCCGCTATCCCCGCTTACCCCTTGATATCTTAAATATCTTACATTTCCGATCACTGTTTAGGAAATGTATAGATTTCCTAGGAAATGTGTCTAATGTAATTTATTTAACACATTTCCGGGCGATTTTAGGAATTATATAGATTTCCTAGGAATTGTATAAAACACGGATTTCATACATTTCCGTTAACATATACAATTACTTTAACAGTGATAGGAATCATAGTGAGGAAAGTATAAGAAAGGGAAGGGTTGTTAAGTTTGTATGTTTCGCTCGATTGTAGATAAGTCCGATGCTCAACAATGTTGATTAAGAGCTGATATATTAAGGACGGGCGATTTTCCTATTAGTTATCAGGACAGGGACTGGAATTTGCACCCGATATGACTATTGATATATAGATATGATATATAGACTCTCGCCCCCAATCACACCGAGGGACAAAACACGCAAGGCGTAACGTGGGTGTCCTGGTTGATACCAGGAGAATATCTGCATACCCCTTCTGGGAAAATGGCGTGAGTTTATATAGATTAAGATAAATTAATATTGCGTGTAAAATTGCGTATTTTTCGCTAGGATGTTTTACACAAATTAAATTTTAGTGTAGGTCGTCGTGTTCGTCACTTGGCGACCCGCCTTCAAAATATTACGTATTTAAGATTTGTTGGCTAGTCTAGTCAATAAGAAAATTAATCAATGTGTAATGCAATGCACAATGAAATATATATTATTTATTACTTTGTAGTGCACATTAACCCCCACCCCACCCATTTCCCATTTTCCCACCCTTTGTAATAATATACTTATACTTAATCTAACGCAAAAAGAATTAATGCTGGACCGTTTAATTTTGAGGAGTTCTGCTCGGCAGATCCTAAGATATTCATCAGGTCTTCACCAATTTTATATGGGACCAACCCTGTATATCATGGTTTCCGAAAAAAAAAGAAATTTTCAAAATCGGTTCACTATTGCGGGCGTAATCGCGTAACAAACATACAAAAAAAAATCAGTCGAATTGATTACCTCCTCTTTTGAAGTCGGTCAAATTTTTTTTTTTATTGCAATGAATGACGAGACGAGCAAGCCGTTCGCCTGATGGTAAGCGATACGACCGCTCATAAACAGTAGCAACATTCCACTGCGCTCGCCATCCTGAGACATAAGATGTTAAGTCTCAATATGTCCAGTAGTTACTTTGGCTACAATGTCCTTCAATCCGAAACACAACAGTGCATTTACGCAGTGTTGTTTCACGGAAGAAATAGACATTGAGGTGGTACCTACCCAGATGGCCTCTCACATATGAGAGACCTACCACCAGTAAATATTGTTTTGTGTACCTATATGTCCGAGAAACTAGTAATCAACTTGCATGATGGGAAGTGATTGTTACCGCTAATGAAGATGCACATACATAATAAGTATGTATGTACATGTATTTGTACATAATAAGTATGCATCTATGTAAATTTTTATACCAACATCGGCTGCTTAAAATTACAAGTAAAATAATTTTGCAACATGTAGTGCCACAATTAGGTATGGGATTACGACCGGCAGTTGAAGAACTTCGGCAAAAGTTTTGATTTATGTCTAGTGTTTTACATACCTACTTCTTTTCAGTGGCAACACAAACCGAGAACGATCCAGATACCGACGCACTGATAGTGGGAGAGTACACCAACGTTCTCTATGCCAACAATGAAGAATCATTTATGAACGACGTAGAAGGAATGAAGCTACAAATTTCCTCTTACTCCGAGTAAGTTATGAAACTGAACTATTGCAGATAGCAGGAGATTATTTTAGGATGTGCTTAATACAATTCTAATATTCTAATTAGAAAACGACAAGAATTTAAAGGATAAGGCAAAGTATTTTTGTTAATGTAATTTTATGTCATAGCAAGGTATTAATCACAACCTAGAACTAGAATAGGTGGAGGAAAACATCGTGAAGAAACCTGCATACTACAGCGATTTGAAAGATTTTTTATGCTATGCAAAGTCCACCTCAGGCACTAGGCCAGCGTAGTGGACTAAATGGCCTAACCCCTCTCATTCATACTCTTGATTTAGGCTTAGCCTGTAGTGGGACGCATATGGGCTGATACGGTACAGTTCAGAATATTTTCGTATAATATCAGTTATAGGTACACAAAATAATATACCGGGTATATCAAGACTGCTACCGAAAACGAAGCCGGGTGGTAGTTTTAGTGACTACAAACACAATGCAACTAAAAATTTCGCAAAGAAACGCGAAATTAATTTTTAATTATTTTATCATCATTTTTGGGTGGTAAATCCATAGTTATTGCTAAAATAATAATTTAAACTTTTTAATACCTTAGAGTATTTATAAATAAAAGGGCATACACTATTATTTTAGGAAAAAAATGTATTTACTACCCAAATATGGCCATAGGAAAAAAATAACAAAAAAAAAATTGTCGCCTTTTTTTGCAAAATTTTCTGTTGCATTGTGTCTGAAATCACTAAAACTACCACCTAGGTTCGTTTTCGGTAGCAGTTTTGATATACCCTGTATATACAGTATACACTAATAAATGTATTTCCATTCAGTGAACAGCGTGATCCTTGCGAATTAACCATCAATAAAATTCTACACGTGCAAGAGTACGTATGTCATATTACGAATATTTTATTACGTTATTATTTACCATCTCATTAAATTGCTTTTTAATTCCTTTTGCTTTGGTTCTGTAGCTATTGTTCCATAGATGTAGCAGTGTTTACTTTTTCGTCTCATTACGATTTAATTAAATTATTTTTTCAGAATCAAGGAGCATATGTCTAAAGTAAAGGAGCTGTATTCAACACTTTCTGCTGCTAAAGGTTTGTTGTTATAGTTTCAATTTTAATTTAATGGCAAAACAATAAAAACAGAAATAGAACCTTCAATAACAATAAATTGATTTTATTTTCAGGAAGCTACTGCTGCAAGTAAGTTATTAGAAATATATAATTTATTTTTATTCAAGTTAAATGATTATGATAATAGATAAAGAAATATTTCTTAGCATAGATTAACGCATTCGGTACAGTAAAATATATTTTTAGTAGAGCAATAAGGACAACATTACGCTTTCCAGAGACGTATCGTGTCAAATGAAAGGATTGAGCTTCATCGAATCAATTGGTGGTATGTTAGGTAAATGTGAATGTAGAGAAGATTATAACAATGACAACATCGAAGAAGCTATGCCAGAGGAGCCTGAATATATTCCACCTCCGTTATTGAAAAAAGTCATTGATATAAAGAACGACATTAAAGATTTTATGAATAAATATTTCACGCCAAAGGAGGCGCCACATCCATGTAGCCAGAAAACTAGAATGGATGCAATAAAAAAGAAAATAATACAGAAAAATACGCTTAATGATAAAAATAATGTCATCGGCATAGTAAAGAATGCAGGTGACATAGAATTAAATAAAATTTACACGGGCAACAAAAATAAACCTAAGTATGCAGAATGCCAATTTAGTGTAGATAATTACAGTAAAAATATAGTAGGCTCTAAATCAGGAGAAATAAGACCAAACATTAACACGGACAGTATTGAAAGAATCACTCAAAATATGAGACTTAACGTTTTGAACACTCTGCCCCTTTCAGAAGATAAATCAATCTATGTTATGGATGGAAACAATGAACACAAGACAACAAGTAAAGTAGTTAGTGATATAGACAAAAGGTCGAATGCAGAGTCCGGCGTTCCAAAAATTACATCTGTAATAACCAAAAGCACTTTGTCTAAACCTAAAGATAGCCACACATCAGCTAGTAACGTTTTTAAGCCTGCATCATACGATACTCAAATAGGTGATAATTCTCAAGAATTTGGAACCAGTGGGGTGTTTGCAATGATTTCTAAAAAGGTATCCAGATCTGGCTGGCGAGGTTGGTTTTCATTTAGTTCAGGAGGCAATAAATCAATTGATGAAACTAAAATATCAAATCCTGATAATAATATCCGATTACTGAAAAAACTTAAAAACAAGGAAAGTGCAATACAGAAATACAATAAGATTGTAAAACATTTAGATCAGCATCAATCTGATGACAGTGTTGAAGAAGTGGTGCAAAATGTCGAATCTTTGCGAAATTTAAGAAGCAGTCACTCTGAAGTTAATAGAAATAACAAATCTCCAAACGTATATTCTCAAAAAAGTGATCCAGAAATGCCTAAACACTACAGATTTTATTTCTAAACTTTTTGATAGAATTTTACAGTATTTATTACCATAATGACAACCTATACAGTTTTATTTAGAAGTTTATTGACAATAGACCTCTCAAATATTTGGCAATAAAAGGCGAAATACTGCAAGTGTTGAATTTATATTTGATATTTAAAATGAATATGAACAATTTACGCACATTTAAGACTTAAAAATAGAGATATTATAGATGGCTTTAAATGTGTATAAACTGAATGAAAATAAGATACTAAAATGACTGACTGGTTAACAAAAAAAGTCGAAGCTGAAAGGGAATGGTTCCGAGTGGAACACGAGAAACAATTCGGCAAACCAACTCAGTCGCAAAGCGAACGAGATGCACAACTCAGGAAAGTTGCAGACGAGTTTCAAAAACTGTCGACGAGGAAAGTTTGCGAACGGAAATATTTTTCACCGACGGTAATATTCATTATTTAATTGCATGTAATATAAATATCAGCTTATCTAGGTCCCATTGCTAAATATGGACGTCCTCTACGATTGCAAAGGAATTATTTCTTACGGCTTGTGAAGTATCTTTTTAGTTTTTGTATCTATCCATGATGATACTGTAACTGTATGTAGTCTATATACGTCCCACTGAAGGGCACCCGGCACGGGCCTCTTCTATAATCGAGAGTACGATTGAAAAACACCTCATAGTCTACTAAGCTGGTTTAGTGCGGATTGGCGGACTTTAGATACCAAAGATTTCTTACAAATAGCTATGGTATGCAGGTTTCCTCACGATATTTTCCTTCACCGTTATAGCGCGTGGTGATCGACTACAATAAGCACGATTTGGAAAAGTCAGAACCCGCGACCACCGTGAACATGTTGGGAAACCCTCCCCAACCGTTTGCCAACAGGCCACCACGCACTCTATTACTCTGCGACAAGAAACGAGAAATAAAGATAGCTACCATTAGAAAAGTCGATGTATTTTTATGTTTCAGTAAACAAAACTAGACCGATATTTGATACATACATAAACTCACGCCTTTTCTTCCTTTCTTAGAAGGGCTAGGCAGAGGTGCAACCAAGACACCCACATTTCGCCTTGTATGTTCCGTCCCACAATGTGATAGGGAACGAGCATATCACCACATCTGGCACAAATTCCTGACTCCGGGCTGACCCGGGATTCGAACCCGAGACTTCAGCTATGTAACAAAGCGTGAATATATTTGTATAGAAAGACTCTTTCATACTCACACATCTTTGTGTATTGAAACAGTTAGTTTAGTATAGGTCTTTGCCAAGCTGAGGGTTCATAATGTAGCAGGTACAGCCGATATTGTTTGGTTCATAGGTCGAATTGCCGCCACTGCTAGTGGAAATTAAGTGGGACGCCCCGTTGTCAGTAAAATGTGCATGTCCTTCAGGAGATTGCACTTGTACTTGCAAAGGGAACACTTTGTTACCGAAGAAACGACTTCCTTATGGTAAGTTTGTGTGTACTACTGTCTATGTATTGACTAGTAGGTTAAAACTTGAAGTATAATAATGTATTGTAGTCATAACCAACATATACCGATTTTAATAGAGGTCGTTCCTAAATATAATCACAATCTTTATCCAAGTTGAATTTGGTCAGTCACTTTTGGTCAACATTAACATTTAAATTTAAATTAAAACTATAAATACAAGCTTAAATATTAATTGCTATAAATGTATAAAGATACGACAGTCTGTATTTTTGAAAAATCACAATTATGATCTCTTATATATAATTTACTACAAAAAAATTCAATTACAATGAATAAACAGCATAACAATTTTCATTTGTATTCCCATTTTTCACATTCCCTATTTCAAAATTTTTCGTAAAGCGCTCTACCAAGCGGCATCTATCTTGAAGTTTATTTTAATTTGTTCATGGGATTTCATGAACTCTTTCATATATTATTTTTCGACAGTACCTCGCTACGACTGGTGGGGTCTGAAACCAATATTATGCTGGCTGCGTATTGTCAAGTGCAAACCGGCGGGTGATTTAGCTAAAAGTTTCGCTGAGTCCATAAAGAAAGAAGCCGAATTTTACAGAAGTCCTGAAGGGAGAGCTATTTGTAAGCTTTTATTTTACTTGCTCTACTAAGTGGACAACCTGTTAAAGAAAAATGAAATTTTGCAAAAAATACCATGTTATAATAAATTAGGAGGGAATAGTGAATACTATCGTCGTAATTAGCATTTCAACCATTTTGTTAGGTACTATGCAAGTAGCCAAATAGTAAAATGTCCCTGCTGTACGTACGACTTCCTCAAAGATTTTCACTGATATTTCAGTGGAGGAACGTGGACCGGAGTTTTGTTTGTCAGGATGTCTCAAATTCTTCATTACAAACAGAAAAATACAAAAAGAGTATGTATTTACAAGTGGTTTCTCTTCATTTATAAACAAGTTTTTAAATAGCACATAGCTTATTTATTTAAATATAAGGCAAGTTGAGCCATTCATTTAAATAAAGGAAGGGGCGATTTTCGTCCGCTTATAAGATACCTTGCCGCCCATATGGCGCTAGAGGCCAACAGAGAGGTTTTATTGGATTAACCGATGAAGGGTCATTGGGATGTATTCATATTTTTTGCGGATGAACAAATAAGGTTTCTAAGAGAAAGACAATAATTTACTTTCGGGCTTTTGTTTATATGTATCTTTATATTGTATATTTCTCTCTACTGTGGAATTAATAAAAAAAGGTGCCAAAAGAGACCTTGTGAAAACTTTACGTAGAAATGCAAACTAGAATTGATTAGAGACCAGAAATTTCCCAGCCAGGAGCGGCAGCATGCTTTAATGACACAGATACTCAGGTAGCCTAAGTAATGACTATGTTCTCTTTAATCACCAACAAATTTAACCAAAAAGAAAATTTATAGGAATTTATAGGAAAATTTACAGCCTCCGGGGCGCAGTTGGTTAGACGCCGCCTGTGAAACTTGATGGCACGGCCCACACTAAAACAAACGTTTTTGTGATCCACACGTATTTATTATGAGACCAAAAAGTCTCTAGTGGTTCCTGATACCTATGACTCAAAACTAGATCTTAGTGTGGGGTCAGAATTATGTATGTGACTATTGGGTGTAGTTATTATTTTATTAGAAATCTAATATTGTGCACTTTCTCTCATTCGATATTATGTTAAACAACAGCTACTCTAAGGCAATAAAACAAATAAAAGAAGAGTTGGCAGCCAAGAAGGTGGAAGCTTCACAAGAAACTGAAATTATAACGGTTTGTAACGTTTCAATGCATCTCAATTTTGATGAGAACTCATTAAATAAATTCATTAAATAATAAGGCAATAATGTGAGCAAAAATATTTTATATTCTAGATTGCCAGGGAGAAACCGTCATGCGACCGTATATGCGACTATTCCCGTTGCACAGGTAAATATCTAGTCACTATTTATTTTTTGTACTATTGTATGAGACAATTTTATCTCAATTTTAGATACTACAGACTTGTTGGAATTACTCAGGCTGTGCCTAGTTTGGGAATCTCTAAGAATATTTTTATCGTTTGTTTATTTATTATATTACTTGTGTACTAATTGTAGCAAATTAGGTAAGTACCGGAATTTTGAAAATTCTTAACATTAATTTCAAGCTTTTGCGAATCAACAAAGTTATGGATGTCCTGTAACAGGTGTACGAGCTCATCAATGTTCTCCAAAGTAGTTACACGTACCTAAGTCATTCACTATGACGGGATCGCTATGTAGGTGCTATTCAGGTGAATTCGGAATTCTACGACTAGAAAAAAATAATAAACCTTTCCTTAGTGCTATGGGAACCTCCGTGCAATTTTTCACGCTACTAGCTCCAGTAGTTTCATCAGTGCGTTTATACGTCAGTCAGTCAATCAGTCGGTCCGGTTCCTCTTTTGAATATAGATAATTTAGCCGCTAAACTGAAGAACTATCTATATTTCAGTATCAACCCAGTCCACAGTTGGCGATGACGGAGAGTTCATCATTGGAAATTATTCGCATTTACTCTTTGGATCCCCTGATGAGAATTTACTGTGTGATATTGAAGGAGCTGAATTGCAAGTGGCTTCTTACAAGGCGTAAGTTATGCAACCTTCTACAACTCATCATAAATTCACTTGTGGTATGAGCACTAACATTTTTGTTTACGTTTAGATTGCACCATCGTGAATTAAATCTCCATCATAGGCAGAAGTTAGGCCTTGTATTGAGTACCTAGATGAATACGGTTGCTAGATTACTTTTGGGTTCATAAACGAAGACCTAAAGACCAATTCGCTGACATGATGGTCAGATTGGTCATCGATGCTCACATATACATTAACCTAAATAATTATCAGAGATTCCTTTTCATTGTGTGGAGGTTCATGGAAATTAAGGAATTTGAGTTTTCGGAAATCCTGCTCAAAAACGCAGACTGTTATTTCATAGAGTATTTTATAGAGCAGCCCTGGTAGATCCCGATCATTTACACCCTAATGTTAAATAGCTGTAGCTAAGATGTAATAATTTATAATTGACTCTTATACCATACAGTGATTCCCAAGGTGATTACGGCATGTTTGTGAAGGTGGTGAAAACGGCAGACACGTTACTACATGTATCAGAGTAAGATGAATATTTAGTTTTTGAAGTGACTGATTTGCAAATCAGTAAATTTTACGATAATAATGTTTCAGTATCAAACAACGTATATCTCAAGTGAAGAAAAAAATCGTTACTTCTGTTTTTGAAATTGAAGGTTTGTGTTTTTATATTCGTTATATTTGTTACTTAATTATATTAATTAATCTTTGTAAATAATCTCATTGACGTAAACTGTCTTAAAGTGTGTATTTTTTTGTTGGTTACAATTTTCACTAAATATATCTAATTTGCCTGCAGAGAAACGGCTATCTAAGTAAGTTCATTGTTTATTTTACTATAATCTAAATTGCTATTTGTATTGAATTTGAATAAATATCTAAATAACCTGATTGAATTCAATATAAAGTAATCTATTGAGTAGAAGAGTTGATTAGGGTTGTAACAAAACATCGACGCAACCGATGGCAGGCGATAGTAAAGAATATTATCAAAGTTTGTTTAGTTTGTTAACTGAGGGTGGCGATAATAATGGTGAAACAATAACAGCATGCATTTTGCAGGGCCAGTCAATACGAATGCAAGGATCTTCCTATCAAGGTGCCGGAAGGGATCTGCGAATCTCTGGCCGATGTCAGAAAGAAACATAAAGAAAGACAGTGCCGCGAGAAAAGGCAAGAAAATTGTCTATGCGAATCAATTGGCGACCAGTTGACGGACGACCAAAAATCTGAAATTGAAAGTGGAGAATCGGAGGATACGGAATCAGTAAACGATGAGATGGAATCAGTAGAGGGGGAAATGGAATCAAAACAGAACACGGAATCTGTTCACGAGGACATGAATTCGGTACAGAATGATATTGAATCAGAACAAGACAAAGAATTAGTACAAAAGGACCGAGGATCAATGCAACAGAATAAGGAATCAGTACAAGAGGACATGGAAGCAGTACAAAAGAAAAAGTCATTATCTATGACCCTCACCCAAGACTCTGTAAATAGTAATCTAAACCCTAATGAGGATATATGCGTTTCATACCCACCAAATAAGTGCTTGTATACGAATAAAACATGAAAAGGAAATAACACAAGCGGGTATAAGTGAAACGCTTAAAGCTGAATTTATGGCCTCAATTAAAGACAACGCCAAGGACAATGTCGACAAACAGAAGGCAATATCATTTGTGGAGTCAAATGTTGTTATTGATATCGAAGACGTAGGAAAATATTTTGACAAACAGGATACTGTAACCTCAAATATTTGCGATGAAAAAGAGCGTCTAAGTCAAACTTTAAATGATAACGTTGAGCCGGGCGTTTGTAATATTATTGAATCAAGAAAAAAAACTATTAAAGAAACTAAATTAAATCTTACCAAAAGTGTAGAAATGGTAATATTGCAACCTGGCGTAATAGGCATGGGAGTCAATAAAGCTGATAAGGACTCATCATATAGGCATAATGTATCTGAAACGGAAGATAATTTTTCTTCAATAGGAAAATCGAGTGAAATGAAAGATCCATCTAAAATAATTGTGCAAATCGAGGCTACTAATGAGGGCGATAGTTGCCAACCGTGTGAGAAAATTATGGAAATGGGAAAGTACTTAAAAGAGGCGTTAACTGGAACTCCGTATTGTCCAGATACTGATTACTCAGGTGTTACTGATAAAGCAGCAGGTAAAAACCTCCTTGATAAAAAAGCAGCCATTCCCAAACAGCAGGTAGAAAATAAGGAAGACATAATAGAACAAAATGTATCGTCTAAATCGACTAACGATTATTTGAGTAGAAATGCTATTTTAAAAGAAGAAAAATCTAAGCACGACGACGTAAAAAAAGTTTCACATATAAAAATGACAGCTGAATCCCAAAATAAAATACCAAGTATGGAGACATCACGAGTATCAACAAAGAAAAAAGATTCTTACAAGATCTATGAAGGAAAGAAAGACTCACGTTCTAAAAGTATGGATAACTCACTATTGTTAAAAGAAAATGACCAAGAACCTACTATTGACATAGATGAAAAGCTTGTAGATACACCAAAGAAAGAAGTTTCTCTTTCGAAATCTGCAAGCGACGCAACAGAAACCATTGAAATTAAACAAGTTTCATTCACAGACATAGAAACAAAATCCAAAACTATTTCTCAGATTCAGAAATCAGGCTACGGTGAAAAATTATCCACCGTAGATACAAAATCCAAAACTACCTCTCAAATTCAGAAATCAAATATTAACGAAAACGCGTCGGATGCAGAATTAGGATCTAAAATCAGTTCTCAAATTCAGAAATCGGACTTCAGTCAAAAATTGTACGATGCAGAAACAAAATCCAAAATTGCTTCTGAAATTCGGAAATCGAAGATTAGTGAAAAAGCATCCGATACAAACACAAGATCAAAAACTGCTTCACAAACTCAGAATCAAAGATAAGCGAAAAGGTGTCCGATACAGACACAAAATGTAAAACTGTTCCTCAAATTCAGAAATCTGACTATGGTGAAAAATTATCGCCCACAGACACAAAATGTAAAACTGTTCCTCAAATTCAGAAATCTGACTATGGTGAAAAATTATCGCCCACAGACACAAAATGTAAAACTGTTCCTCAAATTCAGAAATCGGACCATAGTGAAAAATCATCGCCCACAGACACAAAATCAAAAACTGCTTTTCAAACTCAGAAATCAAAAATAAGCGAAAAGGTGTCCGATACAGAAACAAAATCTAAAACTCTTCCTCAAATTCAGAAATCGGATCATGGTGAAAAGTCATCCCCTACAGATACAAAATCAAAAACTGCTTTTCAAACTCAGAAATCAAAAATAAGCGAAAAGGTGTCAGATACAAATATAAAATCTAAAACTGTTTCTCAAATTCTGAAATCGGACTACGGTGATAAATCATCCGCTACAGATACAAAATTCAAAACCGCTTCTGAAATTCAGAAATCAAAGATAACTGATAAAACATCCGATACAGACACCAAATTCAAAACGGCTTCTCAAATTCAGAAATCGAAGATTAATGAAAAGACGTCCGACATAGATACAAAATCTAAAACTGCTTCCAAAATTCAGAAATCACACTTCATCGAAAAATCGTTAATCATAAAATCCGAAACTGCTTCCCAAATGCAGAAATCGAAGATTAGCGAAAAGGCGTGCAAAACAAATATAAATGTAGAAAATAAATATCCGGATGCAGAAGTTAAATTTCAAATGCGGAAAACAAGCAATGACCGCGCTCCTTCAGAATCCATCAGAGTAATAACCGAAGCATCAAAAATAAAGAGTAAGTTAACAGATAGTTCCTCAAAAGTTATGTCCCAAATTCGAAAATCAAGTGTATCAGCGGTGAAAAGAAAATCGTCAAAATTAGACTTACTTCAGGGTCAGCAGACTGGTAAAGCAACAAAGGACACATCACTAAATACAAGAATAAGCCAGGAGATATTATCTAGTTCACTAGAAACGACTAAGACAATTGTAATAAAGAAAGTTTCAGATGCCAAAACTACAGACGAATCACAATTTCAGAAACCAAGTGTTACTTCTGCACAAAAAGAATCTAAAATTAATCGAAAGTACTCCTGCATGGATACTGACTTCTCGCCAACAACTACAAAAACAAGTTTGGGAGCTACATCAGGACCGAGAGGAATAAAAGGTGAATTATATAATGCTGATGATAAAAAATCTGTTCCACCTATAAATAGAGAAGTCGACTCTCCAATTCGGAAATCTCTCGTTGGGGAATCTAATTCAAAGCTGTTAAGCGTAAAAAAATATTCTTCTGAAATAACTGAATTCGGAAAATCGCCAGAGGTAACAAAAGAATTGCCTAAAATTGATAAGAACTTAGCTAATGAATCTTCTCTGGGTTTAAAAGAAAAAATATTTCGCAAAATGAATAGAGCTGCAGCTACGGAACCTAATGTTGGTACTCAAAATCATACAAGAGGCATTGTAGATTCTCTACCTGAAGTAAAAGATAAGACCACTACCAACTATAAAAATGTTGAAAAAGTAATTAAAAAGAAACAGATGTTAGATAAAAAGTCTTCTGCCATATCCGTTACAGCGAGTAATCACCAAGCATCCAACATGACGTTGGAATCTTGGATAAGTAAAGATCTAAATAAAGAAGGAACACCACGAGTTCACATGCCTTGTCCTGTTAAAAAACTAATGGAAATGAGCGACTCATTTAAGAATTGTTTAATACCAGATGCTTTACCGAAAATTTGTAAAGAGGCGGCTTGTAAGCCATGCAAGAACTTAAAAAAGTTAGAACAAGCAGTTAGTAAAGCTTTGTTTGATATGGTAAATAGTGAGATGTTATCCGGGAAAGGTTTAAACAAAGGAACAAATGCATCAACTTTCTTAAATGAAAACCTAATAGGTTCAGCATCGGTTGTTATGCCTAAAACGCCATCTATCGGAATTCGTTTAAAACGCGAGAATATAAAAAAAATTGAAATGGATTCAAATCAGAATTCAATGGAAATAAAAGTGACCGCAGAAGTTACATCATCAAATCGTACTACAGATGGCAACAGTAACGAAGTTATAGCACTGAAGCGTACTCCGCCCACTGAATTTAATAATGCTTCTCTGTGTGATACTTCCAAGTTTAAGGAAACAAATAAACTTCTAGACAGGTATTTGAATGAAAAACCTCAACGTACAAAAGAAGAACTTTCTGCAACTTCTTATGTATCTACGAATACATTTGATAAGACAAATACTCAACCGCAAACTACTGATGAAATAATTAATGAAGAGGAAAAATATAATTATTTTCAAAAGATACTAGATCAAAACAGAAATGTTAGATTTCAATGGTATAAAAAATATTTATCGAAAATCTCTCTACTATCTTCCATTAAAAAACATTTCATATCAATAAAGCCAAAAGACATTAAAACGGCAATGCGCCATCTCAATTTAAAATTTGGTGGCATCCAAACAAGTAATGTTAATGTTTTGGCAAAGTTAACGATCGAAGATACGCAAAGGGCAGTTGGAGAAATGTTCAAAACAGACATTACAAATGCCAGTATGCATTCTTTTGGTAGAATTAAACAATCCGTTTGTACTGAAATTCAAAAAGAATATGATGATGATGACAGCAAACCTTGCCAAAGCATTGCAAATGATGGAATATCATTTAAAAATGCAGATCCTTTAAAAGCTGATAGAACTCCTGAAATGTTGGGAAGTAATAAAAAAGAATTGTCAAAGAAACTCAGCATACCGCTTGCAGTAAAAAACGGCTCCAAAAAGCCTATTCGTAAATTCTCCTACAAACTATCTCAATATGTTTGGAAACCCGTGTCTCGCAATTCATTCGCGTGGCAAAAAGGAATATTGAGGAAAGTATTTAAAAATAATGATTATAATACCGCAAATATAAAACCAATAAATACAGCTCCTAAAAGCGGAGAAATAATAATAAAGGAAGATTCCAAAATTATTTTTGGCAGTAACAATGACAATTCGAAAACTTTAAAACATGTTGCTTCAGAAGTACCATCCAAAAACTTGAATAAATATTATAGGTTTTATTATTAAAATAATAGAATTTAGAACACCAATTGACAAGATATAATAGGTAATTTTATAAATACGAGTGAAATACAAAAGAGAAAACGTCTAAAATCCTCGTAATCTATATATATAAAAATGAAACCCGTTTCGCGTTGTCACGGCATCACGTATGAACGGCTGAACCGATTTCGATAATTCTTTTTTTAAAATGTTTGTGGAAGTCCAAGGATGGTTTTTACGGCGAGAAAATTTCGAATAATTGCCAGAAAAGCCCTAAAAACAGCCCTTTTCTTTACCCCATACAAACGTTTTCTAACTAAAACGTTGAGTCAATTTGAGCTTTATTGCTATTGTATAAAGTTCATATTAAATTACAAGCACTCACTGTTGTTTAAACAATGTAGGTATGTTCCTAACGTCAAAGAGTCAATTTGCACTTTATTACCGCTATACAAAATTCAAATTCAATCATATCTGTCAAAACAATGTGCGTGATTTTTCCATACAATATGTTCATGGGTTTGTAACTGTCAAAAATTTAATTTTCACCCTGTCAATATGGTAAACTCTGCCCTCAAATTAAAGAATGTATTTAAATAAAGGTTTCGAATCGAAAACATATATCCACAATATTCGATTAATGGCGTATTTTAGATTTTAAAGAAGTAAAATATTGACAGTAGTGAAAATGGATTGACATTTTAATTGATTTTAATTGTTTATGCATGCGTTCAGAAATGTATTTTGTATAAACTAAGGAGAATATATCTAGCTACATTAATATAGGACAATGAAATAAATAATGTTCACACGTAATGGTGGATTTACATGTTGGCTGAGGCTGGGTCAACATCTACCAACTCCAAGCAATTAACTATGAAAAACGTAAGGCCAGCCGAGCCAAACACTCCGTTTACACGCTGGCGTTGGTGGAGGCTGGCTGAGGTTGGCCAACCGTGTAAATGCAGCATATGAAGTTATACTTACTCCTTTTCAAGATCAAATGCCATTTTTATCACGAATTTTTTACAGTGGCCTTTCCTTCGCTATAATTCACTGATAGAAATGTACATCGTATCGGACTGAGATAGGTTATATTATACTTAAAGGGGGTAAA
Source organism: Hyles vespertilio (assembly GCA_009982885.2). Lineage (NCBI taxonomy): Eukaryota > Metazoa > Arthropoda > Insecta > Lepidoptera > Sphingidae > Hyles > Hyles vespertilio. The sequence continues at coordinate 23,492,331 of CM042807.1, forward strand.
AAAGGGTTGAAATGTTATATCTAAGAAAATCGAAACCACTGAAGTTATGTCTATAAAGAAAAATATTTTAACTCTTTATTACTAACGGGAACGGGATTGAGCCGGACAGTAGGATAGCTACGTCAAGTTTAGATATACAAGAATTTATACGAAAAACAACATGTTTCTGGTGTAGAGTGGAATCAAAAAATATATGCACCCAGGCGAAGCTGGGTCGGGCCGCTAGTTAAATATATTTGTAGAACCTCTAATTTTTATCAACAGTGCACTTGTATTAGAAAATTGTTATACTATTTATTTGCTATTGTTTTTGAAATAAAAATATATTGTTCTTTTACATTCGTTTATTACTTGACCACAAAGACTAGCTTAAAACTAATTTGTAACTTAACGAGAAAATATTTTAATGTACAAAAATATAAATTAGTTTACTTAGCTTATATTTATGTAATTTATGTGCAATTACAAAAAATCAGCCCGAACCATAATAGCACCAGAATAATTTTATTTACAATTCAAGGCAATATTATATGTATTGCCAACATGGCATGGCGTCTAGACATATTTACTTTTATTCGACAATCAGAGTATAACACTGGAAAGTAACTGAATAAAAGGACTCGAAAATACAATGAGTATATTTGGTGTTAAGTACTTGAAAAAAAGATTCAAGTTTGGATTCTGATAGCAGTGATTTTCAACACTATTATTATATTCTACTGGAGTCACAGTGCATTGTCAAAAGCGCCATTATAGTCTAAGTTGAGAGCTTAGAAATCGAAGTCGTAGGGGCGCTGCGGGCGTCTCTGGACTAGAGGGATGTTGACCTCCTCTGCCGATCTGAAGACCTGAGGCGCGACTTGGGGTCTGGGTGAAGCGCGGATTTGCTGGAGTTGATGCTGGTGCTGATGCTGGTGCTGCTGCAGCGGTGCCTGAGGCTGGCGACGGGATTGTTCCTCCTAGAAGGCAGATTGAGATAGGTCAGCAATTTATTGCGGGGTTTTAAAGGAGATTTGATATTTTACTGGTAAAATACTCACGAGCCATGCTATAGTAATGGTCGTTTTAATCTCATGCAACAAAGAAACTAATAATCTGCTTTACATGGAAATGGAATAGGTTTTGAATACGCTTAGTTCTATGTGAACTTTCTTACATACAGGCTATATCAAGACTGCTACCGAAAATGAAGCCGGGGGGTAGTTTAAGCGACTTTAGACACATTGCAACAGAAAATGTTTAAAAAAAGGCGACGATTTTTTAATATTATTTTTTTCCTATAATCCTGTTTGGATGGTAAATTCATTTTTTTCCTAAAATAATAGTGTATACTCTTTTATTTATAAATACTCTTAGGTATAAAAGAGTTTAAATTATTACTGTAGCAAAAACTATGGATTTACTACCCAAAAATGATGATATTTAAAAAATAATTAAAAAAAATTGTCGCATTTCGTTGCGAAATTTTTAGTTGCATTGTGTTTGTAGTCACTAAAACTACCACCCGGCTTCGTTTTCGGTAGCAGTCTTGATATACCCAGTATAAGACTTGAGGGAAAATTTTCCACGAGAATGCGTTGGTCTAATGCGATTTCGTTGACAACTTTCAAGTTGCCTGTTTTGGCTAATCATTGGTCAAACCTCATTATAAATGTAATGTAATAAGCTCCTTACAAACCAAACACCTAACTAGTACTTTAGTCATGCATAATTAGCGGCATGAAGGTCACATATGTATCCTTTTGTATTCTTTTTTCATTTCAGACAATGGATCTTTGCTGCGTACTGTTTCTTAACGTTCAATGGCCCAATCGTCGTGTAGTTATGTTAAAGTACCAAATCCCATTGAAATAAAGTTTTAAACATTAATGATTCACGAGACATCGACAGTAATGAGTAAAACCAGGTCATTGTCAACTTTCGTCAAGAATCTAATATTTTAAGCTGGGAACGAGAGCTAATAGACAATTAGCTGATTCCTTATGTAGTAAATGAGTGACAGTCGAATCTATCATTTTTCTTTCTATATAATTATTTCCAAGCATCTAATGTATTATAAGCCTGACGAACAACCACTTGAATAATATTTCCGGTGTTTATAATGCCTTTTTATGGAAATAAATGTTGAGAAAACTGTGACAGTACAATAGTCGGTAAATCCAATCAGTAGTTGGAGTAAAAACTATGAAACGTGATAAATTAGGTATAAGGTAGTGACGGAAAGGTGCTGTATTGTCTTTCACGTCTGTACTGTGACATAATGAGATTAAGACCATCACAAGGAAGTGATTTCGTTACCTCATTTGGAACATTTCTGATATGATTTATGATACCTTTGTTCATTATTATGAATGGCAGTTTTCAGTTTACTTTAAAATAAATTAAGGGGTTTTTGGTTTAACCTTATCTTTTAGTTAATTATCTAACGAAAATTTGTATCGGTTTAGATTGCGTTGCTGTCTAAAAAAATAAAAAAATCACCACCATAATTCTATAGCGATAAAAAAATTAACATATTCCTTCATTTTTCAATGTCGCACTCATGCCAAACTTTAGAATACTTTTTTCGTAGCTAGCTATTTGGTATTGTTTTAGAATAACTCTCGTGTATGTATAATTATAGACGAGTGACGACTACACTATGTAATGTATGTTTGTGGAATTATCCCTTCCGCTTACCATGCAAACCTAAAAACTAACGTCTGTACTTATTAGTTTGATGAATTTTAGTCCACATACAATTTTAAGATAGTATTACTGTTACCTCATCCTCCTCATCTTGTTCGTATCTGTCGTCCCTGTAGACCTCGACGGGGTAGTACCTGTCGGAATACTTGAGCGACACGTTGGGTTTCCTCTGGACCTCTTCCTCGTTGATCGGCCTGTACAGGTAGTCGTTGACGAAGTGGTACTTGGAAGACTTCATGCAGATGTTGTCGTGGGTTGGAGGCATGCAGATCAAGTGAACCTGTAAGTAGGTTATGATTGATGAATATTTCTAGATATGCTGTCTATGATTGCATATGATATGATGATGCTGGATCGCGTTTATCTTCTATAATTATTTCATTAGGTTTACGTTCTAAATTTCAGTTCATAAGATCGTAAAAATTTAAATAATTATTTTAAACTACTATCATATATTATTGATAGTTTTTACGTATTTTACCGCGGATGTGATTAAGTTATAACATTTTTTAACTTCTCGACGTTAAGATTACTTTATGCTTTACATCTTTAGTGGTCACGGGCCGGAAACCATTATGTCACAAATCATTTGTCATAAAAATTATAAAGAACTTTAACAATTTGTTAAAAGGAATGAACTTTAAACAACATATTTACCTGGTGGAAGGTGAATCCATCAGGACAAATCCAGGAGTGCTTGACACTGTCCTGGCAGTAGTGGAACACTTCGCAATTGAGCGCCTCGTCGGCGTAGTATCCGGTCTGCTTGCCCACGCAGTTGAACTTGGACTGCTGCAGAAGCTCTGAGAGACGATCAGGTTCCTCCTTCTCGTCTTCTAGTTCTTCCTCAACTTCTTGAAGCTGTTGCTGCTGTAGCCTGGCGGGACGTTCTTGTTGAGGCTAGAAGTTAGGGAAGGAGTTTGATATTGATTATTATCATAGAAGACTCCCAGTTACTTTGTAAAGCTCAGGGCTTGATTTCTAAGATATTATTAGTAAACAAGATATTGCTATTGAATTTATTAATATTTAGTAAAGCAATAAATGATAATGAAGCGAAGAGCGTGGTGGCCTGTTGGATAAGGTGCGGTTGCCTACTTGAGCCTACGGTGGTAGTGGATTTAAGTCCCAGCTCTCTGACTTTTCATGTCAGACAGTGTCTTTTGGTTGTAGAGCAAGCCCTTACCCTGCAGTGGGACGTGTATGGCCAAGCACAGAACAGCAATTTATCGAGTTGCTTAGTTGTGCATTGTGATGTTAAGAGCTCATTTTGTGTCACTTCTTCGCAGCCATAAAGTAATCTCAAGTTATTCTATCAAATCATCTTATTGTTGATGTTTTTACAAGAATATTTCGCTTGGAACAACAATCTGCAGTTTTATAAGTCCTAATATTAAACCATACTGTATTAGATGCTGCCAAATGCTTACCCTTCTATTAACAGCTCGCACTGGCGCTCTAGGCTCCTCGATGTAGATCTGCTGTTGAGCTGGCCTGGTGGGCACATTGTACTCCTGTTCTTGCTGCTGTTGCTGGGGTCGCTGGTACCCTGCCAGCTCGGCCAGGGATGGAGTAGGCCTGAACCCGCTGGGTAGTGCGTTGTACGCAGTCGGTGTGTATGCGCGCGGTCGCAAGTTGCGGGATTCCTGGAACATAAATTGATATTTTAAAGAAAAATTTGCTTGACTCGCGTTAACTCATCAATTAAAGGTGATAAGGAAACCATATTTTGAGTAATTTTTATTTCTGAAACAACAGATATATAAAAAACATATTAAAATAGAACATTATAAATAGTCGCAGCGGAGCATTTTTATACAAGATATTTTAAAACAATTTATGTAGGTAAAGCAATGATAATTTGTGCAACTTTTGATGTTATTTCCAAACATGAAAGAATGTTTTCATAACTGTACTAATTATTTGAATTCTATCTGTATATTTGTGCAATCTTCGTCACACAAAACGTTGCAATATATTTTGTTATCAGTTATAATATTGATTTCCTTAGCGTCTGTGGTTTAACATAACAACAAATGCTCTAAGACTGTTCCTAGCATCTAGCTTACGGTTCTGATATACGATGGGATCCTTTATTATCGTTGTTGCTATTTCAATAGTTCTTCGTAAGTGTTCTTCACTTCCTAAAGTCAATATGTTCGGTCTAGTTTCTACCGTTTTCGAAACAAAAAATCATGAAGTCAGGCATTGCAATTAGAAGCAAATTATAGTTATATAGACATGACACGAATATTGAAGCAATTCTTTTATTTTCCCAATGCACTAACAAAAACACGTTAGCTAAGAAACCGACGCAAGAGCAGTTAAAAATACAGAAAAAGCGATCGAACCCGGACATTCGACATATTGACTATTACGAGTTGCTTTTTACTTTTTCCCCCTCACATAATAGATAATAGTGATACAAATTATGTAATTTCGTTGCCGACATCAGAACGAAATACTTTCAGTATCGTAATGTTGCATTAATTATTTCATATTGTGCCGTGTGGAGGTATTCGTGCGTGGCGACGTTCCCGCCATCTTTTGCTCGTGCGTAATGATTTAATTTAAACGGATCCGGGTGAATGGTTCCTATAATCGTAAATTGTAATTAAACGGTTTTCTTTTTGTACCGGCACGATATAATGACTACAATACACAATAATCAATCGAAAAAATTAGATTGAAGTCAATCTCGATTGTTTTCTACTTTTCGATTGGTCTCTTGTCATGTTGCCATAGTTTTTTCACTACTGAGATTGATTATTGGCAATATAGTATCAGAAAAAAGATTGAGCTGTCAATCTTAAACGGCAAATTTTGGATTGGGATTGTTTATTGGCAGCGGCTGTTAATTGTAAGTGGAATGACAGCAAGAGTATTCGTTGCTCGCCGATCGACAATTTTAACTTGACAGCCTCCTCGTGGAATAGTTAGTTGGGCGGCTGGTTGTGAAACGGGATTTCGCTGGTTCGATCCCCGCACCGATATAAATACGAGTATTTGTAAACCTACAAATATTTGTCTCAAGTCTGGGTGGTTGTAAGTCCGCAGCCTCTTATAGTTTCTGATACCCACGACACATGACTCGACTTTAGTGAGGGTTCAGAACTATGTATGCGACTACTGGGTTGTGTATATGGTGTGTATATAATCCGGTATGATTGTTATTACACAGGTGAACCCGAAATGCCACTTGAGCCATTATGACGGGTGTTTATGTGCTACGAACCGTGATCACACAGCGTGATCACTATTGGGGTGGATACGCATATTACACATATATAATTTCGAATAAGCATTAGTTTTAAAAGTGACCATGGAATTAACTGGTTTCGCAAAATTGATCACTCTAGCCAGACATATGGACCTATATAATACAGTATCAGAGAGAGAGAGGTGTAGGCCACAAGTTCGCTTTGTCTCTTTCACACATTCGTGCGAATTTTTAATGTGCTCGTAATAGCATGCACAGCTCTAAACATGCATACTCCATGGTATAAATCTATGTATTGGCGTATATAAAAGCTATTGTAACAAAAAAGCGTTTTAAGGATATCCAATTTATAAAACTAACAATTAACATCAAAAAGGTTTACTTATTGCGATCTAGGTATATATTGTATTAAATCATAAATGTAAAGAGTAAGTGTAGACCTACTGCAAGACACGAGTACCTATGTTTAATGTAGCTGAGTGCTTGTTTCTTGCTAATTAGAAAGGTTTGTTTAAACATATGAAGTTAATGCTAACTGGTTTAGATTATTGCAAATGTTAAAATACAAACTAATTTACATTTCATAAGATCTAGTAGCACACAATCATATTAATCTAACCGTGTTTCCGAACGAAGACCAGTTGGCGCCATTTGCATTTCTCTCACGCGATTGCGTGAAACGAGACGAATAAATTATAATCCGTTTACATTATATCGATTTGATTAGCTGCTCTTCCATTTGATTGAAATAGTTTAGTTCATTCATATTAATTTATGTAAATATATGTGTTTTCTCACGAGATAGCAACTAGATCTGTGTAAGGATAATTAAAATTATTGCTAAATGTCAATGTTTCAAAATTATCTGCTACCTACAATTATATTAAGTAATTAAACTGGAAATATTAATTACTTGGTACATCAACGATATTTATGGCAGTCAGAGTATTTAGAAACAAATAAACTCGTTCATATTTGGCAATTTAAAAATTATGTTAAGAGCGTTTATACCTTCCGCGCGCTTTTTGGCTTAAAAACAGGACTTTTCAAACGAGTTAATAGCCACCAATAAACAATTTAAAGGAAAAATAATTAGTACTAATTTTAGAAAAGGTTCTCATCTAGGGATTTTGGTGGAAAACATTATAGATTGATGGATAATTTGTGAGTACTATAAGGATTACTGAACACAAGTTTCGTTATTTAGGCTTTAAATGGCAATTTAGAAGCTTAAGATATCCGAAATCACTAAATATAAGATAAAAATAAAAATATTATCAAACTAATAAGACCCTTATAAAGGGATTTTGCTGAGAAAAATAATCTTTTTGTGTTTAGTTCCTGAAAAATAAAAAATTAAACAATGCGAAATTATTCAGAAACTCTCGTCAAGAACTTTTTTTTTTTCACCAACTTATCGTACATATTTTTGACGTGACAACGTCTTAAATTAGGTTGCGGCTGGGAGTCACTTATGAAAAAGTGTAACGCCCGGTAACGTAACGGTGCGCGCGCAGCACTAGAGAATTATTTTTCAGTTTCACCCACTTTTTCCAAAATTGTCCCATAGCCCCCCCCCTGCCTTCCCCCACCCTTATTCCGAAATAGTGCCTATTAGCCTCCCCACGAAACCTACCCCCCCCCCTCCCCTACCCCCACCCCGAAAATTTACCTCACCCCCCCAATCCTATCTCGGCCAACATAGGTCGTAGACCCACCGAGTTTGGTATCCTCGGAACCGTCTTGGTGAGGGCTACAAATTGACCCCGCCAGAAATCCCAAATTACGCAAAAAATTACCCCCCCAAAAAAAATATTTTACCTCCAAAACAATTAATTTAAGTTAGCCTCCCCACGAAACCTTCCTCCCCCCCCCCTCCCTTACCCCCACCCCAAAAATTTACCTCACCCCCCCAATCCTATCTCGGCCAATATAGATCGTAGACCCACCGAGTTTGGTATCCTCGGAACCGTCTTGGTGAGGGCTACAAATTGACCCCGCCAGAAATCCCAAATTACGCAAAAAATTACCCCCCCAAAAAAAAATATTTTACCTCCAAAAAATTTATTGACGTGACAACGTCTTAAATTAGGTTGCGGCTGGGAGTCACTTATGAAAAAGTGTAACGCCCGGTAACGTTACGATGAGTCACCGAACGAGAGAGAGGCCCGCCGAATGCCTTGCGTCTCTCTCCCACTCAACTATGATCGGTCTGCCGCGCGCGCAGCACTAGAGAATTAGGCGCATTGAATCGGCGCATGCTTGTGTCTCTGTCTTTGTCTTTCTCGAACGTTCTTGGCGTTGGAAAAACAAGAAAGCGTCACAATACAAGTTCACACGTGTGGTTAAAGTATCGTCAGCTGTGTCTGTAGTGAAAATATGGAGTGCTTAGATTCGTCATTACATGTACAATGTTTTAGTAAACAAAATATATTTCTATAGTTAAAATTTGTGCAATTCTTATTTTCATTCAATTCCTTGTTCCTATTGTGCAATTTAATTATATTCATATCAATAAATATTCTACCGAGAAAAAGACGTTGTCACGTAAAATCTTCGCCCGTAAAACCGACTTTATTTTATAGCAATTGCATATTATAATAGAAGAACATCTTATCAATAAATTACCATTTTTATATTTCAACAAAATTAGTCTTCATGTTTTCTACAAATATTTTAAAAACCACTATAAAACACGCTGTCCGACCTGCATGAAATCAGACCGCCGCAAGGCCTTTTAGAGGGAGGACGTATCGCTCGTCGCTCCGGTCTGGCTGCAGTCGATTTTTGCCGTGCGTAGTAAAAATAGCCACGCGCGGACTGCAATTGCCACATCTTAGTACTTTGGTGGTAAAATATTAATTTTTTTTATTACCTACAATGATTTTGTAGTGAGTATAAATTATGTTTCAGATAATATAATGGGATGTAATTCCGAGGCTAAATTATTTTATGTATTGTAATATAAAATTAAATATATTTCGTGATTGTAAGGGGTTGTAAGGCCCCTAACTCTTTTCATGTGTTCGAACACGAAATGATTAATAAAACGTCCGTAGTGTCTACTGATTGAACATTGATTTGAATGCAACTTAACAATGTAATAAGAACGAAAATATGATTAGTATCTAAATTTGTATTGTTTATTGCTTGCACAGTAATATTTGTCTACTTATAATGCAAATAAAATATTTTTTAGATATTATATTACCAATATATAAATCATAAGTTACATTTCAATTGAATATCAGAATTTTGAAGCGCACGGATCAAAGTTGGTTGAGCTGACTGTATAGCGAGCCGACGCGGCAGCTCTACGCACACAGCTTTGGTCGCTTATGTGTGCGTGAAATTAACGAAGAAATACCTATAGTTGACTTTGCGCACAAGGTGTAAACGCTCTTAAGATATAGATAAATAATTTTAAAATTCATTTACACATTTAACATTTTCTTATGGCGTAATTTACGTAAATTAGGTATAACTTGAATATTGGTGGTAAAAACATTTCTTATTCGAGTATTTAATCTTGAATTATTATCCAGTTTTATTGTGGATGGTTTTCGGCAAATGGAAACTTATACGACTTCTCCGGTGAAAAATAGAAAAGGCGTCGATCTCACGCGGAAATAAGATAAAAAAAGGAATAAGAAAAAACCTAATAAACTGCTTTCGACTTTCACTGTTGCGGCCTTGTCTCGCGGACATTGACACCAAATGGTGTAGAAAAATTGCATAGGCGATTGTGGCGCGGTTGTAACACTCTCGATTTCGGTCACGCTTCGTGTCGGCAATGTTTAGCGGGAAAAACTGCGACTTCCGAATATTAACTAATATATATTTTCAAATTACATTTTTGGTTATTATTATACCTATTATATCACCGAACATTACATTTTTGGTTATTATTATATCTATTATATCCTCCTTCCTACAATCCTGGGTCCTTCCACCGTGGTGTGAAGAGACACCTTAGCAGGCCGGCATAATTGTTTCCATTGGCATGGGACTGCCGTTCGATGCCAATGAATAGGTACTCTGCCTGGGCGGCATTGGTACTTACCATCAGGTGCAATGCCGCCACTATGCCAGGCCATTATAATAAAAAAAAGGCAGCTGTTTTTGTTACGTCAGACGAACACAATAAATCCAGAAAATAGAATTAGGTATGAAAAGATTGGTTAAGAAAGATTTCGCAAAAGATAACCTAGGCACAGTCGACCTAGGAATAATGTCTCTAGACTCTAGAGATTAGATTCTAGAGGATCACAAGAAGGACGTGCTCTAATTAGAAAGGATAAATTGTTAAAAAAAGAACAGCAACCAATCAAAGCTTTACAAAAAGAGTTATGAATGATCAGCAGATATAATAATCAAAAAGTAATTAGACTATTGTACCGTTTCATTGTTGAATGTAGGTATTACGATTAACAATGGGTATTAAGTTTTAATTCGTAAGCAAAACAGAAAGGCTTCATCCAAAGTTCATTGCAATGCATTTGATTGATAGATAATTATCGATGAGTGTCGATTGCCGGATATTGCCTATGCTTTAATATGGTCTAATTGAATTTATTAATCAGGCAATAAATCGGTGGAAGTCATATCTTGCAAAATGATTTATTGTGCACCTAATATTTTATTTAAATGTCGAGGTTTGTTAGAATTTGGAGTTATTATAAAGTTATCTGCGGTTAATTTTGGTTGTAAATTTTTTCGTCAACGCGCTAATTATGAAATTTATAATTGTAATATTTTTAGTTTGATATTTTACTTTTAAATGTTTCATGTCAACATCTTTAGTTAAAGTTGTCCACTTTATCGCAGGCATCTCCCAAAGATTTTCAGAGCAACCTGTACTTAGCGGTTTGCAACTAACGATCTGCTTGGATATGTATTTCTTGGGACTTTATTTATCTTGGAATCCTTGTCTTTATTTTGCAATACTACTTTTTAACTTCATTCTTCTTGCTTGCCGGCAAATAATTAGCATTTTTGGTTATTGGACCATTAACTGTCATAACTTCCTTAATGATACCAAATTTACGTTTTTTGGGCTTATCTTTTATTTACACAAGATTATGATGACTTACCTCTTGGTTCAATGCTAGTTCTCCGCTCTCTTCTTCGCCCACGCCGGCGTCAGGGATACCATCTTCTTCTTCGGAAGCCATCGCTGCTCCCAGAAGCAGGATCGTTAACAAATATCGCCACCTGCAACAAACAAACAATTTTCGTTTATTTCTTTCTTTACGTCTACCGTCGTAGGAACTTTTGGTGATTTCTTTTTGTGTTAATTGGCTATATCTACGAAGAGAGGGAATTTTATCTTAGAGCTTCAGTATAATAATTGAGGCTAATTATATGAATAGTTACTTGTGGCAATATTATTTGCGAGATAAATGGCAAATATGCAAATCTACACTAATATTATAAAGAGGAAAGATTTGTAAATTTGTATGTAATGAATAAACTCAAAAAGTACTGGACCGATTTTAATAATTCTTTTTTCATTAGAAAGCTACATTATCACTGAGTAACATAGGCTATATTTAGTACTAGATTTATATAGAAATCTTTAGAAATTCTTATTAAAACCAACCGAAGGTGTAAAAAAATTAGCCATAAAATGTCTTTCATCGCATACGCTGCGAAGAGTATTAATGATAATATTATAAATATGAATGATTCAAGAGGAAGGTTAATGTGTATAATACATGCATATTATTGTAGAGAAATCTACATGCACCCGGGCGAAGCTGGGCCGGGCCGCTAGTATTATATACTTAGGCGTATAAGTATTTGTATTTCATTTCACTATTCGCTAATTTGTTGGCAATACATATTTAGTTTTTCAGTTATCTAAGGCGTGGTAATATTCTCGCTGTCAAACTTTGTGAGTAAATGTTCTCCTAAGTATTGACTCATTTTACATTTAAGACCATTAATTGTTAAATTTTAGACACTTTGATTGAAGTTGATGAATTCAAGCATTCGTATTTTAATTACTTAGTCGTCGGCGAATTAACATAAAATAAAAAAGGGTTTTCTCATTTATGGAAATAAAACGAGGGTAGTTTGACATTTCCTCATACTTACAAAAATAACTTGAATAATTCATTCGCAAGACGTTAATGCTAAAATATGTAACGATGCCATAATAAGTATGAAATAATGATAGCCTGATGTGAAGCATGTGCTCAGACGACGCGAAATGGCATCCAGTGTTACATAATGGCGGCAATTTCACCAAAATGGACGTTCATGCGCAGGGCGGTTGCGTAACGCGTTGTATCACCCTCAGATTAATTCGATGACAGTGGAACTTGTTTCTTAGGTAGTTCTTGAAAGTCTGTATATTTCCTGTATTAAATAATTTTAAAGATTATTTTGAATTACGCAAGACAATTAGTGAATTAAAAGGAATTTGGTGAATGTTCAGTGACAGGCCAAGAGTTTCAAAGTAAATGTTGAAACGAAGTATTCCATTAGGCATTTAATAAAACTTACTTACGGAATTTACTAAATATGCTCGCAAATGTTTATGAAGCATTTGAGGTATGGGGTACGTTAACAACTAAAGTTAATTTAGACAAGTCGAGAGAAATTCGTAGAAGAACGAAACGTACTGTAGATACTCTTTGCAGCAAATCAAAGATTGCTTCTATGGAAAGTGGTTCTGATTTAAGAGTCAAACTGGAAAATTACGTTTGGTAATAATAAAAAAAACAAATTAACGGCATTCTAGCTCTCTCCTCTGCTAAGTTTTATTGTGCCCAACTTGTGGTAAAAATTTGAACATTGACTTCATTCTTAGAGATGATGGCCAGATTGGGAATGTAACGGACTTCAAAGACTATGGTCTCTAGATACATATGATGACTTCAATAACTGTTCGAGGATACAGTGAAGATAAATCAAAGAAAGCTCAATCTGAGAGCTCTTCATAAGAATTTTCAAGGTATGTAAAGTCCATTAATTTGTACTAACCCAGTATAGAACTGTCAGAAACTAAAAGAGACCTCTTGGTCGCATAAAAACCCAGACATGAATCATCAAACATTTGTCTCGTTGCGGAAATCCAAACCGCGGCCTCGTGTTCACAGTCGGTATCCAACCGCCTGAGCAACGAAGGATATTTATTGATATTCTTACAAAACTAATTGCACCATATTTCATCTTATGTTATAAACAAATAAACATATTTCGAATCCGGTTCTGACGTTTGGGACGGCCCAATAACCCCAAAGAACCCGATCCTACCCATAAACAGCATGTTATGTGATCGATTTAAGTAGGACACGCAGCAAGTGAGACAAGCGTGTAAATGAAAATATTGCACTTTGTCGCGTAATAAAGGTGCGGCGGTAGTAATTAAGGTGTGAAAGTTTGTAATCATTGCATGTTATGTTTGGTTACAAGATGTTACAAGAAGGTAAATGTCAATGCCCTTTCCTTTGTTTTGGTTGCTCGCGGCCTCGGTTACGCTTGGGTCAACTGAAAATGTGAGTTGTTTTCCGAAAGACAAATGTTTGTACGATGCGTCAATGGTCCAAAATAAATAAAGTAAACAATTAGAATATAACTCTAGCAGAGATTCAGAAATAATAAAACCACCACTTAATGTAGTACGTTCACAATAAGGTACGTTCACTAATTGTAAAAACTTAGTGTGTACTTAGCACTGAAAAAGTGATTAAAATTATCAAGTTTATGAACAAGACGAAGTAGCATCTTCAAATTTTGTTATTTGGTCGTAATATTTCTGAAGTAACGTTAAATAGTCAGTATCTGTAGCTTTAAATTGTTAACAGAAGTTTCCAAGGCTCTTTAACCTTTAAAGAGTGGTCACGGTTTATTTCGAAGTACACACATTAATTTAAAAAATAATCGCAAAAAGACAAAGCAATCGAATATCAAGGTTTACTGACTCATACATTTATTGAACTTTTGCATTTGAAACAAGTATATTTATTACAGGACCTTTAATTCAATCACATGTAGTTACAAGATATGTCTTTTATTTCCTATCGATATATTTATAATTGTACAGGTATTCTTATCGTCTTATGAGAAAATGACTTTTAAAATGATATTTAGGATTTCCCTGATTACTATTTCGTGGTAACTTAAAACCATTACAATCTTAAGATTGGTTTAACGATTAAATTATGCCGCACAAGTTGTGATTGTACCAGGTGTTAAGTTTTTTTTAAATAAATATAATGGTAAAACTAGTATAGACCTTGACAAATATACCTAACGTGGATATTATCATATCCGCGCTAGCCATAAAATAATTGCTTGCTTTAAAATATCACGGAAATTGGTTGCTATCAGTCGACAAATTCGAAGTAATCGCTCCAAACGAGATGGTCACTCCCTACATTAGTATTTGCATTTGGTTATGGGTCTATACTCGTCGACTAGACACTGCATCCACTCCTTTTATTTGTCCCTATCAGTCATGTAGGCGAGTTCAGTACTGTTACTGCCTATTTATGTCCCACGGGTACGGGCCATCTATCTCTACAATCGAGAGTTTGATTGAGAGTGGTGAATTCAGTTTGATGTCAACCGTTAAAATCTCTTTCTTTCCTTAGCTATAGGAAGTCCATTGCTGAACATAGGCCTCCCTTGTAGGTAGGGATCCGGCACTTCGCTTGCCTGTCGTGGCTTCTACTCCATCCGTAAAAATATATACAGTATTTATTAGTATATATGTTATGGGCTAAGTGATTAATTGGGCATTATTGATAGCTGCCCGGGCAATATGAATAATGCCCAATAAGAGCGGGCAATGTGATTATAACCAATCAATTTATCACATTGCCCGGGCATTGTGAATAATGCCAAGTGCCTATTGGGCAGAGTGATGTGAAGCGGATCAAAATCAAAAAATTGAGCCGAAATTATAGAATTTAGAATAGGGCAGCACGAGGGGGTGGGTTGGGAGGAGTGTCGCACCTCCCCTGGTACCACTCTCATGAAAAAGGTAACGCACTACTCCTGAGAAATATCTATTATAGCTTAAAACACTTGTTGTCAATACAAATTAGCTTCTGCATTGTCTCCGGCGCTACGGGAAGTTCAGCCCCTTCGCCTTTGCGGAACAAAAGATAGGCACCCGTGCGAGCCGTAGAGGCTGAGGCTGGTCGCCAGAGGTGACCAGCAAGCCGAAGCTGCGGAGGTGAGCCTATCCTTCGTTACAGCTTGCGGGGGCTGCTCTCCCGCGGGCGGGGGCTGCTCTCCCGCGGGTGGGGGCTGCTCTCCCTCCGCGCCTCCGGCTTTTTATATACACTCTAGGGTCGGTAGCCAAAAGACTACGTGAAGTCGGGGTGTCCCGAGTCGGTTTTGGGGTACAGTCGACCTAACTGATCCATAAAGTGGGTACACTAATTTTCTTCTGAAGATAATGTTTCGGACGTTAAAAAACAACTAAACATAAGCAGACCAATTCAACCTTTCTAATTTATGGGTCTATCGCAGATGCGATAATGCGGCAGCGCACCACGTAAAAAATCACCTATTAATCACATTGCCCGATCATCATGTAGCCATATTCATAATGCCCGGGCAATGTGATAAATAGGTGAGTTTAGATTGTAATTAATCACTTGGCCCGATATAGCTCGGCAATATTCATACTGCCCGGGAATTATGAATACTGCCCGCATTAATCACTTGGCCCATAACATATATAATTAACACATCATGAGTTGGAGTTAAAAATCTACAAAACCCAACTGTACATTAGACTAACGAGGCAAAATTCTTAACCCCACCCACGTCTTGTCTAGCGAATTCAATTGCGCTAATACAAATTCTAATGAAAGTGTAACCTACACATTTTATTGAGAAAATACGGAGAAATTGCATCAAGCCTCCGCAATGCGAGATTAGAAATTATATGAAATGCGTAAAAAACTCGACTGCGTGCAAAAATTGCCAAATCAGAAAACAAGTAGAGCTTAAATTTATAAATAACAATCCTTTGCTTTCTCCGTCAAAATCATCAAGTCGTGAAATGGAAGCTTGCAGTTAGTTTGTCTATTGACCGCAGAGTAGCACGTTGTCTACGCAGTAATCACATCTGATCCGTGACAACTTGTCTATGGTGTTAGTTGTACCAACGCTGGAATGCAGAAATTTGGATGTTGGAAGAAACCTTACGATTGCAACAGAAGCTATTGCTCAATAGCGAATCTATTTGTGACATAATTGCAGTATTTTTATCTTAATTTTGCATCTGATTGTTAATTTTTAGGATGGTTGGAACCGTTAGTATTAAATTGTTAGTTGATCCATTTAATAACGTCGAGGGGGTTTTATAAATTGATGGATAAATTTTACGTTTAACAACCTCTTCTGACTAAAGCAGTTCTAATAATTCTTCGTCTTAGTCATTATACTAGCAAATAAATATGTTAATCTATAGTAAGCTTTCTAAATAACTCGGAAACCCAACTCAATTTGATTTATCATCCCGTAACATCAGTGACCAGTGTGAGGCGAAGGGTTTAGCGGCTCGCTTATTGAGTCACTCAATAAGCGAGCCGCTAAACCCTTCGCCTTACGTCTGCCACCTTTCGCTAGCCGTTGGCCCATCTGGTTTGAAATTATAGACCTACAAAATAAATATTATAAAAGCTACAACTTACCTACACTATATTCTGTATATAGCCCATATACGTCCCACTGCAGGGTACGGGCCTTCTTTTTATTCGAGAATACGATTGGCCACTTACCAATACCAACATGTTATAATGGTGACCGTTATATTCGTGAAGAAGTACGATGAGGTCTCATGAATATTGAACTTATTCGTAACGCGAGCACTAATTTTATAGCATGTAAATTAAAATTAGAAACATTATTGATTTTACGACCCGAGTGTCGAATGCGAAACCTTATTAAGCACAGTTTGTAAGATTGATACGGCTAATAAAAAAATAAGCTTTCGAAAACAATGACCAATCAAAGAGTTTACCAAATTAAAAAAAAACTGCCTGGAAGGAAGCTAGTCACGAGAAAAGGATACAAAGGTTAATTTTTAATTAACTATTGTTGATAAGACACGCCTAGGTACTCATAGAAAGGCTTTAAATCCTGTCGCAATGTATTGTAATAAGTTAATTGTATGCTTAATCTCATTTGACAATTGTCTTTTTTTTATCGTCTGATCAAAGGTCAGAAGATTGAAAGCTCAGCTGTCAAGTTTTCGCGAGTATAGTGACTGCGCCTTAATTAATAAATACCGATCATGTTAAGTAGTAACCCCATACGATTGCAACATCGATTAGAATCCGATTGGAAGTGATCGCGAATTAAAACTCAAGGCTGATAGCAGCACCTTAATTCGTAAGGTGTGGCTGCCCAACCCGTGGAGGTATAAAGACAAAGAAGTATTTTCAGATTTAATTGAGCTCTTCAAATTAAGGCTTAATCGTGTCACAATGATTGACGTGTTAATCTATGCTTTATGATGCCAGACGTGCGTACATGGGCATAACGTTGGCATATTTGAAATTACAGAAATCTTGAAGAATTTGTTTTATGTTAGATAGTACCAGCAATATATTTAAAGTCGTTGGACCAGACAATGGAAAACCCTTGTGTAAGTGAACTAAGTTTTTTTGTAATAAACAAAGTAACAAAACTTACTCCTGTTTTCATCATATTTCGCATTAAAATTTTACGCATAAAAGAAATAATCGATAATCGCAACTACCATTACCAAAACAATCAATACAGCTCTACGATTTCATTGTCAAATTTAACGCAATATTGGCGCCGTTTCGTCAATATTTAATTGCTTTACGCGAAATCAAATGGCTTTTAAAAATAATGCTATTGTTGACTTGACTTTGAAATAATTTTACGAGAGCACGGAAGCCGAGACGGCTAGGTATATCGTGCCGGCACGCGACTATTTGTGGGTTCTACGTTTATTTACCCCCGACATTCGTTGCGCAGACTCATTTATTACTAGTTTTTATTGTTATATTTGACATTAATTTTCGTATTGTTTCGTTGAATTAATATATTGCTCAAAGATTTGTAATGCAAGAATTTTTTTCATAATGTATAACTAACATATTATTTAGTTCAATGTACGCAACGCCTGAACGTATTTTAAATGTATTAGAGTTTTCTGGACTTTGGCCTCCAACCTATACAGGGTGTAAGACAGGCATTTCCGAAACATAAGAGAACAATAGAGATTTTTTGGTGTTCTCGTGGTATAAATTTACAAAAATCTATATCTTATATTGGTCTATATAGAGATGATTCTTCCTACCTCTCTTCTCTACCTAAAGCACGTGCAACATACATAGCCATGTAACAACCACTCAAACTAGATACATTGTTAGCGCTTAAATAGAACAGAAGCAGTTTGAAAATAGAACCAACCCGCTTAAACCACGCTCTCCAATTAATCGTAATTAAAGGGCCTCACGACTCACACGGCATTCAGTGGCTATTGAAATAAAAAGTCAACTTTTTAGCCTGTACAGGACGTGAAAGTCGAGCACAAATTACTGCGGACATTAAATCTGGTCTAAAGAATAAATTTACTGTGTCTAGCTTTCGAGAGAGGTCTAGTTCTGTCGGCAGATCGCTAGTTACGCAACAAGTGAAATCATTTAGCAGGCCAACTGGTCCATTCATTACACTTGCGACTGCTGTTGCTAAGTTATTTGACCGTGAATAGCTTGATGGGATCATTACTAATGAGATCTAATGAAAAGTGTCCAAAAGCAGGACCAAAATATCTAAATGCAGAATTAAATTTAGATATTGAATTTGTTCACACCCCTGAAGTTAAATCGAAATATGAACCAGATATATTTAGTAAACTCTTGCAAGAGTTCTCACATAAGCTTGACTCCTCATTAAAAACCATATACCGTCACTCCGAACCGTATTTTTACTCACGCAAAGTGGTGTTACATTAGCAGTTTGGGAGGCAATGCTCTTATTTTCAGGTTCAGTGTATTCATATTACTGTAATAGTAGAGTCTTTAATTACAGAATTAAAGAATATTAATCAACCCAATATGCTTCGCAATTACGCGAACAGATAAGCGAAATCGATGCCCATCCATCCGGCCGGCGTCATTGGATAATGATTGCGATGATGCGATGTATCCGGTGTTATGAGCTTAGAAAGCGGCGTGATGTGTGAGAATCGCGGATTACCGTGCATTATGTAGTATCTTCTAGTGTTTTTACTTCATTCTAGTCATACACCACTTCCAATTATTAAATTTCAAATTTTTCAAATTCTAAAACTAATGATTGTCAAGTATTTAAAAATCTAAAACTTATATCACAATAAAATAACTCCATTTTTTTACTACGATGCCCGTCTTCTTATCCTAGTATTCGTCTTCTACTTGTTGGAGTCAATACTCAATATAGACCCTTACGGGTAACGATGGACGATGGTGTGGTATTTAGAAGACCTAATATCGTTACTGAAAATGGAAGCTAACCTTACAATCCAAGGACCGAGAGACCAGGTGCAGGCAAGATGATTGAGTAGGGAAGAAAGTACAAAGGCAAGTTATCGTCGCAAATTTCCTTATTACAATGTTAGGAACATGACGAAGGGCAGGTAAGCAAAAAGTAAAACTAGAAATAAAATATTTATCTAAAGACTTCGTCCATCGCCTTTGCACTATGGTTAACCCTTGGATATCTCGTTTTATGTCCAATACTGTCATAGATATCATCTTTACCCTATCAATTAAAATGAGTGTTGAAGAGTGAGAGACAAAACGAACGTGCAGCATTACAAAAACACAAATTAATTTTCACTCCACATAACCGCACTGTAGGTGCATTTATACATAAATCACACATATGCAGTGACTCGTATATTTCCTCACTGGTTGAGTATTCATGAAATTTTCTTATGGTAGCCATTACGCGCTCACGCACATACTTGGAGGAACTATGTCGCAATACTGATTTAATCTGTACCACGTCTCATAATTGCATATTTCGCACTACTTGCGTTGTCGAAAAGCACGTGCGAATTATATCAACTGTACATAGATAATATGGCACAAGTTTAAATAAAAATACTACTGGTTAGGTAGATACTAAAGATAAAGTTAAAAGCCGGCGCAGGCCGCTGTGGAAAACTTAAGGGTCAATCTTCATCAGTGGATTGATGGGAAATTATTATATTTTGTCGCGCTCCACATGATCAGTTCAACAATTGCATGCGTTCTAGTAGTATAATTTTATATTGATATTTTTAAGCATTACATTTTATTCCAAAAAATAGATCGGTCTAATTTATTTGCCTCAGATTTCTCATGTTACAATTAGTATAGACATGAAGTTATCATGTCATATGGTAAATTTCAAAATGGAATGATCGAAGACTGACTAGCTTTTGAAGTGTTATATAAGTACTTAAATCGGATCATTATTCTAATTCTATTTCTAATTTATACTAGAAATAATAGAAAAACTAGAAATAATATTTATGGTTAATAAAATGAGAATTTAGTTTTATTAATTAATAATGTTTTCGTGTAACGTTCTAAAACCGTAGCTAATACGATCACGTTTAGTTAGAACATTTCGCGTCTCTTCGTGCTTAGAAGCACGTTGAATCTTCACATAGCAAATGATTCATTTCTCAAATATTCTCGTATATGTTTTAATTAAATATGGATATTTAAATTACTAAAGTGAATAGAAACTACTAAATAATATATTAAAAAATCAACTTAATACTTGCCACATTTGAGAGCTTTTTAAAATACATGTATCTTAAAATTAAAATAGTATCAATCATATATATGTTATTATAAAAGCGTAGCGGAAAGCGCAGCGTAGGACGTCCACCAACAAGATGGTCCGACGACCTGGTAAAGGTCGCGGGACGTCGCTGGACACAGGCTGCCTCCAACAGGTCTCTGTGGAAATCATTGGGGGAGGCCTATGTTCAGCAGTGGACTTCCTTTGGCTGATGGATGGATGGATATGTTATTGATTACAGTTTACATAATATTTTCAAAATATATTTGAACTATCTGTAGCAATGTTTACCTAATTGCAATCCATTTACAACGCTCTTAAGCCTGAAGCGTCCGCGAGCGATCATTACTTACACTTTCCATTCACACTGTGATTAATTGTATGAGTAATAATATATTTAACACTTATTTAAAAATATATACTTCATTCTAAATACAGGAGAAAATACTGGTTAAAATAGGTGGCATTATCAGAATTGGTACTAAACTGAAATTTTCGGAGTCAGGTTTGGTTTAATACTTAATCACCATGAACTATAAATGTGACAGAAAACATCGTGAAAAAACCTGCATACATATAGCAATTTCCAATCGAATTGGACTGATAAAGTCTGTACTTTTCTGTATTTACGTCCAACTACAGTGTACTCGCCTCCTCTTCAATCGACAGAACGATTGAGAGGGGGCCACCACACTGGCCTAGGGCGTGATAGATCAAGGTTGAAAAACTCTTCAGGACATTCACTTTATAACATACAGTGTGTAATATGATGGAAATCGGAGTAAAATTAAAGCATCTCAATAAGCTTGCTGCATAATTACGGGTCATGAAAATCCAGCAAGAATTCCGACTATCCGGTGGTATTTGCCAACTAGTATTTTACATGATTGCTATCAACATATTTAGAGCAATAAACATCGGACTATACTCATAACATTGCTAAATTATACAACGGATATAACTAAACACATCCTATTTCGTCACATAATTTTTAATCAACATATATCTTATAATAAAATGCCAAGATCAGAAAGATATAACTCATAAAATGCTAAAAGTGTGGCCAACATAGTATTTATCAAACGTACAAAAATGTCGTACCAAAAGATGGCATTTAAAGATATAATTTTATTTATATTGTCTGTTTACGTCAGAATAACTGGCGTTAAGCGATATATCTTCAGACCAGAATGTTGACTCTGACTCCCATACTAATTAGTTTAAGGTGTAAAAATTAACGAAAGTAAGTATGGTTTTATGATTTTCAATTCATTAGTCCGTCATGAGTAAAAAAAAGCTCAAAGCATTGTTTTTAATTTGTAAAATCCAAGGAAACTACAACACCGTAATACTTCAATAACTCATTAATTCACAATGTTATTGACTTTCCGTTAAATAAATCAATACCGAAAGGTAAAGTTACTTCAATTGAAATTCATAATATATGTATATCTGAGCAGATTTATGAAATGTAAATATTAATTTGTAATCAAAATGTTCAATCAAGATTGGACATGTGGGAATTCGGTATTCAACTTCTGCATTAGCATTTATGTACGATTACCTCAACATGATCTGGTGGATTGTGATGCGTGTTCCAACATTCATTTTTTTAGGCGTATTTTATGTAATATGTTGTTGTTCTAGATTGTCTACTTAACGCACTTTTAGTTACAAACTAATATGTAGATTAACAAATTACCTATGATTAATCGACCAGTAGGAACTAAAAATCATAATAGTCGGAATACAGAGAGTAGGACCAAAAGCTTGTACTTTCACGTTGCTTTTTAATATATATTTTTTATCTTCTTCTACGATAATAAAATTTACTTAGATGTAATGCAATGACTTAAAATGTACTTATTAAAATTATGTAACTAACTTAGAAAATAATATTAAAATGAAGAGAAAATTCTAATATTTCTGTAATTGTATAATTATAATATTTCTTTGAATTTGACGAATTATTTTAAAATTATGTTTTATAATACAGATACACATTTATTTTATACGAAATAATCTATATTTCAAGAATTAACAAAGGTTTAACACAGTTTTAAGCCATTTTTCTAATAATCTTGTAATAGTGCACAGAAAAAGCTAATGTGTCATGGCGTCCGTTATAACGTCACCACTAGGTAAACATTTCATTGTGTCTATGCGCAGCGAAGAAAGTTATCGAAACAAAACATATTTCGTTTGATAAAAATGAATTCTAAAGTCTATAAGTGGTTCCGGTAAAGTTCAAATTCCACATTTCTAAAGAAATTGGTAATGTTTACGGCAGGTTTACATAGGCGTGACGTCGTGCGTCATGGCTAGCGTTTCTTTCAAAATGGCCGATTGCTATATTTTGTACTTTTATTTTATTGATAATCTTGTTAATCTCCAATTCTGGATTAAAACTAAAACATCGTTTTAAACCCTTCTAATATGTTTTTCCTCCTAACATCATAAAATATTTGATATTTTGATACTGTCGTCACGCCTATTGTTCATTTCATTATCCCTTTCGGAAATGACAGATCACCAACACTATACAGTTGAATTGAAAATTGGCTACAAAACAATATTATTGTAAACATTAATAACCCTATAATAACTATTGGATGTACAGCGTATACATTATATCTGCAATAACGTATTCAAACAAATATGTAGAAGATATATTATTTTGCGTAGGTTATTCATTATAATACTGCCTTGAAGCCTTGATCTTATCGTATTGTAGAAATAAATATAGCCAACAATCATTCGCGTAGTCTCGGTTAATTTATCTACGTTAGGTTTACCACTAGTTGGTTGCCACTAGGTCGGTTGCAAACTAACAGAGCCAAATATATATGGTAAAATGATTGAACACCGTGTTTATTGGCATTGCAAATTGACTCTACACCTGATAAATGCAGAGGAATTTAGATTATGCTAGCTAAGACAGTGAATCAGGATTCAGTTTTTTTCAAATTGTCTAGCTAGAAGGGCTGGCTATTCTTAGACGAAAACTTCTTCTAACATATAAAATCGTGTTTTTATATTCCGTTTTAGCCCTTTATTTAAATGAGACGTAACGTCCATCATATGTACTTGGCCATTTAAAGCAGAGTTAATTCTTGGAAAGAGTCTCTATTATTTCCCTGTCTCTCTTATTTCTGACTTAGATAATTTCCTTAATATATCATTCAGTTAAAATGCCTCACAGACTATTTGTTTCCATTGACTTATTACATAACCTACAGCACCTGTCAAGTACATAAATGGCTTATAACCATACCAAGGTCTGACTCCATTAGCTTAATCATTGTCGCTAGGCCACTTGTCAAGCCCTTCAATACATGCATGTTGCACAATAAGAGCAAGTGTCGAGACATCAATACTCTTGATGTTTGTAGATAGAGGAGCTATGTTGCAAGCTGAACTGATTTCAATGAGGGTTAGTCAAAGAACGTTGACTTTGAATTTCATTAAATAAACATATATTCTCAAATAGTTGCGTTAGCTGGATTTGAATCTATTCCAATTACTCCTACATCTGGCGTCCCACAAGGATCTAGATTGGGACCGTTATTGTTCATAATCTTTATCAATGACCTCTTGGAGAGTTTACAGTGCGAATGCTTGGCATATGCCGATGATATCAAAATATATAACAAAATATGTGTGCTGGATGACTGTTTGAAACTACAAGGTGATCTTATTAGAATTAATGAATGGTGTTCGACTAACAAAATGTCCTTAAATGTAAGTAAGTGTAAAATTATTACATTTACAAATAAAACTAACTTTGTTAATTACAATTATGGTTTGGATGATGTTAATTTAGAAAGAGTGTTTACTATTCGTGACCTTGGTGTAATATTTGATACCACATTCCCCCTTCCCCTTTGGATTACCGTGGCGTATAGACGTGTACGCACTTTATTTCATACTTTTATTTACCAAAAACAATTCAGTTTAATTCAACCAGTGTACTAGGCGCACATAAATAGAAGGATCTCAGAAAGTGTCGCTAAAGTGTGGAAGCGAGACAAGTGATACAATAGCGCGTTTGCGCAAGCAAGATCGACTGTAGGGAAGGTGACGTGCTCGTCAAAACAAGACTCGATTGGTTGGTAAGAACCACTTAAACTTGGAACTTGGAAAAAAAAAAAAACTAAGAAATATGAGCAGATTGGCAAGAAGTCCACCCACGGTTGGTAGAATATCCCAAGCCCTTTCTGAGTCTGATGTTCTTAACTTGATTGAGAAACAACCTGAACAAGCCTTCCTCGGAACCCACCGAGCCAAAAGACAAAGGGAAACATGTTGTGAGGGACAGTTATCATCTCTAATAGACGATATAAAATTGTTAATTAAAGAAATGAGTGACAAGCAGGATCTTAATTTGAGCAAGCTTAGAAACGATATAGCTGAAATAAAGGCCCAAAACACCTCAATTCAAAAATCACATCAAGAGATTGAAAAATCTTTACAGTTTCTGTCGGACAAGTACGATAGTATATCATCAAAAATAGAAACCCTAGAACGAGAACGTAAGCAACATCTGCTATATATTTCTACCCTGGAAACACAGGTAGAGGATATGCAAAGAGCCTCCAAATCAACTGCTGTAGAATTCAGAAATGTCCCGAGTTCCTCCAAGAATGAAAATAAAGCTGAACTAATAAACATAGTAGAAACAGCATGTAAGCTACTTAATGTTGAAATCCAACCTTATGACATCAAGGACATATTCCGCATCAGGGGAAAATCAGGGGCGGCAACAATTGTAGTAGAATTTATAAAAACCTTGACAAAGCAAGCTGTAATTAATAATGCTAAAGCGTACAATAAGCAGCATCCAAAAGAACGCCTTAATTCTACCCTTATAGGACTGATTGGTCCTCGAGTTCCAATATATATATCAGAAAGCCTTACAAGTAAAGGACGAAGGCTCTTATATCTTGCCCGGGATCTTGCATCAAGTGCCGAATATAAATATTGCTGGACAAGTAATGGTAAGGTCTTTCTTCGTAAATCAGATGATTCTCCGCACATTGAAATAAAAAATGAAGCCGACCTCACAAACCTCAAAAATTCAAAGTGACTAGCAAGAGTTGATTGGTTTCACTCACTAATGAGTCGCTATAATTATAAACCTCAGGAATATTATTATAACTTTAGTATACTTACTCAAAATAGACTTATGAATAATATTGTAAATTCTATATATATTTGCAAAAAATCACGTTATATTTTAAATAGTGATAACATATATGTACGCATAGTGTGGTATATTACTTCGGTTCATTTGATATCATCATATAGTAAATATCTCGCAAAAACAGGGATCATGTCTACAATCTTGTCTCCCGATTTAACTACTAAATATTTTCTAATTAAGTCATTCATAACTACTTATAGCGTTCGATTCCAAAAACAAATTAGAAATAATTAAAGATCTTGATAAAGTGACTGATGGGTTATCCTATATGTGTGATCCAGAATCCTGTAAATCTATTCTGACTTCTACATTTAGTGTCGATGCATTTAAAATAATGACACAAAACATTAGAAGTATTAATAAAAACTTCAGTAGCTTTGAAGTACTCTTGGCAAGGCTAAATTTAAATTGTGACGTTTACATATTAACTGAATCTTGGAACAAAAGTAACTCATTCTTTCCCAATATTCTTAATTATGATCTAAAATTCACTAAGAATAATAAAAATCAAAACGATGGCATTGTCATATATACAAAAAATAAATTAAAATGCACAATCGACGAGCCGGATTTTAATGATGCCAGTTGTCTGTTAATAAAAATCAACAACGAATGCCTCATAATTGCTATATACAGGTCACCGGCTACTAAAAATGTTTCTCCCTTTATAGACTCACTAGAGAACCTACTCTCACTAAACAAACATTACAAAAACGTCATTATAATGGGTGATATTAACATAGATATTAAACCTAATACTGAGGATCCAAATTCACATGTCTATCTTAACCTGCTTTCCTCATATGGTTTTCTAGCAAGCCATAATTTCCCCACTCGGTGTGGTAACTGTCTCGATCATGCCATGGTAAAATGTAGAAAATCTAAAATATCCTTAGTCTTAAATTCCCCCCTTACAGATCACTCCGCTGTTATTTTGTGCCTGGACCTAACTACTAAAAACGAGCATCACAAAAAGATCACCCATAAGTATACAAAAAAGAGAATTGACTACGAAGGCATCCTTACTGATCTAGAAACCACCTGTTTTGATGGGATACTTGATACAAATGATGTCAACTGCGCAACACAGCAACTAGTAAATCTTCTTTCAAATTACTTGTCCAAACACACTAAATATATATTACGCTCACGAAGATCTTACTGCATTAAACCCTGGATTACACCGGGATTAATACGCTGTATTAGAAATCGGGATAGAATGCATCTTAGATGTAGGAATGAACCTAATAACGAAATAATAGCTATAACATACAAGAGGTATAAAAATTATTGTAATGACCTACTTAAAAGATTAAAAATAAGTTTTGAACAAAATGAACTTAAAAAGCACTCTAAAAACCCAAAAAAGACATGGGATACTATAAAATCCATTGTATACACAAAAAAGAGTAAATCAGCACCGAGTGAACTTCTCAAATCGGATGTTACTCCTGTTAAATCCATCGAATATGTTAACCAATATTTCGCTAACATAGGCGACGCCTATGCAAATAAGCTTCTGAAGGACAATAAAGATAACGATCATCGAGTTAATTTCAAAACAACATGCAATCTAAATTCCTTGGCAATGCTAGAGACAAATGACGATGAAATCGAAGTTCTAATATTGAGCCTTAAAAATGACAGTGCCATTGGTTGGGACGGAATATCCAATATTCTATTAAAAAAGTGTAGAAAGTACTTAGTACCGATTATAACACATATAACTAACCTATGTATAAATACAGGTGTTTTTCCACATTTGTTCAAAATATCCATAATTCATCCTATCCACAAGAGTGGATCAAGGGACTGTGTCAATAACTATCGTCCGATTTCAGTTCTACCAGCAATCTCTAAAATTGTCGAGAAGGTCATGAATAAACAATTACTTTCATTCTTAGGAAAATATAACCTCATATCTTCCAATCAATATGGTTTCAGAACTGGAAAATCCACTGTTGACGCTGTTACGGGGATATCTGACTACATTGCTCGAAATCTAGACCATAAGAATAAATGTATAGGCGTATTTCTTGACTTGGCCAAGGCGTTTGACACAGTCCCTGCTTCACAACTTCTGGAAAAGATGAACAAAATTGGTATCCGTGGGAAACCACTTAGTCTATTTAAAAGTTATCTGACTCATAGGATACAAAGAGTTAAAATAGACGATATAACGAGCCAGGACTCCCTCGTTAGATATGGGGTGCCGCAAGGAAGTGTTCTCGGTCCTAGCCTCTTCTTGATTTATATCAATGACTTATGTAATTTAAAACTTAACAATTGTAACATATATTCTTTTGCCGACGATACAGCATTAGTTTTTTATGGACGAACTTGGGAGGAGGCTAGGACAAATACAGAAAGTGGATTAAGGCTCGCAATGCTTTGGCTTCGTGTAAATATACTAACCTTAAACACTTTAAAAACAAAATATGTCACTTTTGGTATCTATCTTAACCAAATTCCAGATGAAAACTTTATTATCAAAGCACACTCTTGCAATAATCACCTGATTGCGTCAGATCTTCCATGTGAATGTAAGGTATTAGAAAGAGCAAACGTAATTAAATACCTTGGCGTCATGCTAGACCAAACCCTCACGTGGATTCCACAAATTGAAATAATTTCTGAAAGAATCCGTAAACTTATGTTCATTTTTAAAACTTTACGTCATGTAGCCGACTCTAAACTGTTAAGAGTAGTCTACTTTGCTATGGCACAATCTATATTATCCTACTGCGTGAGAGCATGGGGTGGCGCAAAAAAGACTCACCTAATGAAAGTGGAAAGAGCCCAACGTGCATTACTTAAGGTTATTAATTTCAAACCTTTCAGGTTTCCCACCGTTGAATTATATTCCCTATATGATGTCCTTAATGTAAGATCGTTGTTTATTGTAGATGTTATCCTGAACCAACACAAAAATACTATTTACGACGCCAAACAACCAAAAAAACGTAGAATTAATAGAGTGTGTCCTACTATTCCTCACAAAACATACTTTTTACGAAAATTCCCCTGTTTCCTTGGCCCATTTTTATATAACAAAATTAATCAACACTTAAATATACATCCCCTAAATAAAATAAATTGTAAAATTAAATTAACTAATTGGCTGAAAACGAAATCATATGATGATATCGAAAATTTATACGTAGTAATAAAATGAACCTTATAGAATAAAAAAAATATATATACAAATATTATGTTGTGCATGTTTTTGTTGCTATTTTATGTAAACAAATATGCATATAACTGCATCTATATGTTTCACAAAATTAAAAGATCCATTTACTTACAAAAGTTTAAAATTAACACTTCAAAACGTCTATAGTGTGTTCTGAATGGTACACAGGAAGATTCTAGTATCTATAATACAGGCTAGGCCTAGTTTAGATACTAGCTTTAATATGTTAAAAATATGCACTAGCAATTAAATTAGATAATTTTTGAACAACAAACAAAACAAAATATAAATAAATAAAAATATTGCAGAGTCCACAGTTATAGTGGTCAATCTAAACAAGTTGTTGATGCATGTTTATTCGTGTTTACCCGCATTATATTATTACTATTAAGTCAAGCAAAAGTTAATATGTATTGTAAGTTTTTCTCTGTTAGTTGTATATTCTCGTTAAACAATAAATATATTATTATTATTATTATTATTATCCTTTCGCAGTCATGTTGATCACGTAGTATGTAAGGCAAATAAAATGCTTGGTTTCATATTACGTTTGGCAAAGCCTTGAGCCTTAGCTCACTGGAGTATTGTTCCAGCATATGGTCTCCTTTTTATAATATTCATATTAACAGAATTGAAGCGGTCCAAGCACGATTTGTAAGATGCATCTCGATTAAAACTGGTGTTCGCAAAAGTATGAAGGACTATGCTGAGAGATTGCGGCATTTTAATATGATGAGTTTAAAAGAAAGACGTACATTAACCGATCTCCTACTACTTTACAAAATAATAAACGGTTCTTTGGATTCACAATTAATTAACTATTTTTGTTTTAAAATGAATAATCGTGTTATGCGTCAACATCGGCTATTTGATATTCCCTTTTGTTTTTAAACACATCGTACAATAACCCTATAATACGTATTTCTAGGCTTTATAACGAAATATCAATCGCCATTAATGAAATTGATGTCTTCTCAATGAAATTTGGTGCATTTAAACGACTTTTATATCAGCATTTGTTTTCTATTAGTAATTATTTATAATGTGTTGAATAATTTTTTATTAGGTATTTATTAATTTTAAGTAGTAGTCTCTAGTTACTATGTATGTTTTGTGTCTTTTCTACTGTTCTATTCGTCTAATCAATACTTTATAATGTTATGCATGCCTATAAAATACGTTATGCTGTGTAATGTGTCATGTTTTTTTTAATTACTCTTAGTCTAAGTTACTGTATGCGTAATGTAGTTGGTATGCTTATTAAATAAAATAAATAAATAAGTTCTAATGCCTCAAGACATCAGTACTATTGACATCAATACTCTGGTAATGATGCAAGTTGTACTATTCAACGATAAAAGATTACAAGTTGACTTTGATGTTCAATCATTGAGAAGATTCATTTTATATTAACTACTAATATAACTGTATTGTCATTTTTATTATCAGCCTAAATATGGACATTGACTCGTTTGAATGGTAATATTGAGAACAATTTTGAAGGATTTTCAAGCTGATTACTGGTAATTCGTATTCGTTGTGCGGTGGTGGAAACGCCCTTTAACAAATAACAGACAAGAAATACGCTAGATAGTATAAGTTTGTGTACGTGACGTCTGCGACTAATAAATCGTTTTTCTTTCTTTTGTTCAATTACGCCTGGTAGTTGAAAAATTTAGTTCATATTTTTTTCCAGTGCCCTTTAATATGAATAATTACAGGAAAATAAACGATCTAACGCCTGCATGCCACGTGGAATTAAACGACTATAAAGGTTTCTCTTTAATCATTTTGCTGGTGATTTCTTTCCGGTGGCATTACGTAATGCTCCTGCCGAATTCAAGTGTTATATCACTAGGTGGCCTTCTCACCGATTTCCCTTGATAATTGTTATATTATCTGCATTGTTTTTACTTTGAATATTTAAGTTTTAAAAGTTTGTTACGTGTATTATGTCAGTCAGAATAAGTAAGGTGTGATCTGAATTGTAAACGTGAAATGAAATGAGCATGGGTGCCGTCAGTATAGTCGCACCAATCGAAAGGAGTATTAACTACTAGACAATATGATAATACCGAAACGGTTATTAAAGTGACATGATGCGATGTGTTGAATTTGTTTTTAGATTTCTTTATTACTTAAAACAAAAAAATAAAAATAATGTGTAAATTATTACTGCCTATGCTATTGCCTTTTGTCTACGTGTGACCAAACCAAAAAAAAGTTCACATCGCCGCATACTTTACGGTTTATTTTATCCTTTTATTCTAAAATTAAAGAAGAATACATACTCTTAGAACTTCTTTACTCAGTTGCAGAAGATCAAGTGTCTATTATTAAATCACCACAAGGATCTAATAGTTTCTAAGTGTTGATTGTCTCCAAGCAAACACAACTTGCGCAACAGATTTATGGTGTGCCTCACATATAAATCTCGTATGAATCGAGATAGGCAAGTTATGCAATGGTCACTGCGAAAACCAGCTGCATGTAGCGATTCAAATGAGATGACAAAACTGAACACACCTCGCGCTTCTTGCGTGAAAACTGTTTGTATAACAACGTGACTATGGTATTTTTGGGTCATACACATACGCATGTTCAGAATGAATATTATCTTCAAATTTCTTGATTGATTCTCTGACTTAATTTTGGTAAATGACTTACAAGTATTACTATTAAGACATATACCAAATAATGAATTATCTTCAGCAATGATTAATATAACAACAAAAATTTCCTCAAATGTCCCCTTCTGTGGACTGTTCGTAAACGCACTTGGCATATTTTGATAGATATTTCTCATACTTGATATGCGTTATCTATTTAAGTTATATTAAATATCATTAGTATACCGGGTATCTCAAGACTGCTACCGAAAACGAAGCCGGGTGGTAGTTTTAGTGGCTACAAACACAATGCAATTAAAAATTTCGCATAGAAATGCGACAATTATTTTTTATGATTTTTTAAATATCGTCTTTTTTGGGTGGTAAATCCATAGTTTTTGCTAAAATAATAATTTAAACTCTTTTATACCTTAGAGTATTTATAAATAAAAGGGTATACACTATTATTTTAGGAAAAAATGTATTTACCACCCAAATATGGCCATAGGAAAAAATAACAAAAAAAAATTGTCACTTTTTTTTGCAACTTTTTCTGTTGCATTGTGTCTGAAGTCGCTTAGACTACCACCCGGCTTCGTTTTCGGTAGCAGTCTTGATATGCCCTGTATATACTGACTATTAAAATTTTACTGAGTAAATTAATATATGTTAAAGTGACTCCACAAAAATATCAATAAACTGTTGGTTACACGGTACTGCGACTTTTCTGTGGACCTTAAATTCAACCGAATAAATTGGCCTGAATAAAATACTATTTTACAAAAAAAAAAAACTGGCCACACTGACGGGTGGCATCGGTCACGTTGGATTTAATGACTGAGCCCAGCGTAGGTTGTTCATTAAGATATTGAGATCTTTAACAGTGTTATTGTCAAAGATCAGTGCTTCTTTTCTGTTCCTTGTGTACTTGAGTAAATAATTATTAGTTTTATTAATTCACATGCTGCCGAAATAGCTTAAGGGGAGTAATTGTGGAATAAATTTACCTACTTGGCTATCCTCAAAACTAAATTAGCATTGCTAATTTTTTTAAAGAATGTCCTTTCTGTGGACATCTTTTCTGTGGATTTATAAGTCCACACGAAAGACAATGTCTACAGAAAAAATTAAGTAATAATGATTTAACAAGTAAAGCAGTATTTTGCTTGCCTGTAAACGTGGACGTGGAGTGCTGTGGGCTCGATAGTAATGTATTTAGCTTATAATAATATTAAATTATTACTCAGTATCGGAATAAAACCATGTTCCATATGATAGCGAATTATGTGATGTCCGTTCAACATTCTTTAACTTTAGTGATTCAGATAACTCAATTGCACCATCGAAAAAACAAAAAATAAATTCAGCGATGGAGACACTTGCTTTGTAACTATTTTTGATATGTTTGTTCTTTTGTGTAAACACAAGACCCATCTGTGCTCGAAAAAAATATATTATAATTTCATTTTTTAGCCTAATCGAGGAAACGATCTTGTTTTATGTTTTAATTTAAATATTCTGATAATATCATATTAAATGAGACTGATTTTGTAAAAATCCCGACCATGTTTTTTTTATACAATTTTTCGCCTCGTTTTGTGTATGACCCTTTTAATTTAATAATTGTGTTTCATAATCCTTTAGTGTTGGTACATTAGTCCAGTGGCTGGGAGAAGATATTCAAGTGATTTTTTTTCTGGCGGTAGATCTCTCATATGTGAGAGGCTGCCTGGGTAGGCACCATGGCAATGTCTATTTCTCCGGCCAAACCGCATTGTAAATGCACTGTTGTGTTCAGGTTTAAAGGACCTTGTAGCCAGAGTAACTTCTGGACATATTGAGAGTTAACATCTTATGTCTCAGAATGGCGAGCGCAGTGGAATTCCATGGCTTTAATATTCTTCATAGTGTTTGGTTTTGCTACTTCCATGAGCGGTCGTATCGTTTATGATCAAGCGAATAGCATACTCATCTCGCCAATCATCAAATTCAACAAAAATACGCGGAATTTGCTTCTTGGTCGAGTAAATTTATTAAGTGGTAGGTAGGTATTACCTACTCTACCATTTACTCTACCATTAGACATATAGTATAAGTATTGGAAACAAATACATATATTTTGACTCAGAACACTGACACTGGAAGCAGGGATTCTCGTAAATTTGATAATTCCTTTATGATATTAGACTATAGAACCACGGATTCATTTGGTAATTCCACGGACGAAATGCTCCATACGTTGTATAAGACGCAGACAGAACTTGGATGATAAAATTGCTAAATTTCTCTTTTGCCACATTTGCTATTTCATAGTGTTTGCATAACAAACATACCAATACTGCCGTCTACAAAGTAATGTATGCTGTTGAGTAGTTACTTTGTGCATTTCTTTATAAATATTGGTAGACAATGTTTTCTGAATTTAAATACTAAAATAACTTCTTCACAATTATCCAGTCCTGATTGTGTAAATATTGTAGATATACCGGGCAAATCAAGACTGCGACCAAAATCGAAACCAGGTGATTGTCGTCGCCTTCGTCGTCCTTCCGTCGTCGCCTGTGTCTGAACTCACTACAACTACCTTACGTTTACGTTTATGTTACCACGTAAGGTAAACGTAAACAAAAAGGTAAACGTAAAAAACTTAAGGTTACCGGTAGGTAACCTTACGTTTTTGGTTGCAGTCTTGATATACCTTGTATGTATTGTATTATATATCTAGATATGTTTACGTTGAAAGCGCCTGAAACGTAAGTTACTATAACTATGATTTTAGGATATCTACATACTGTCCTGATCCCAGACAGAACCTTCGTCTTTTGTGACCGCATTCAACGAAAGCCAGATTAAATCATCGACAGCCAGGTTCTTTCTGAATCGACTAAATGGTACTGCGAAGAGGTTTAAATGAAATAATCTGATAGTGCAGTACAGGACAAATAGAGTAACTACAGTTGAGACACAATCATCGTTGGATATAATTTAAAATCTTCTTTACAATTCCAAAGATCTCAAAAGCAAAAAAAGTATCTTGATCTATAATCTAAAATTACATTGAGGTATGTAATTAACCCAAAACGCTTTCACTTTGAAATTAATAGACACCCGGGATCTAAAGATACGGATGCACCTTAACTAACAGGGTTATTATTCAAATTAGATAATTGTGAATTACGTTTTGTAACGGGCCATAAAGTGTAGTTATTAATTGGTGCATATGCACAGAGCTGATTACCGCATGATAATCTCGAAACATGCATGCATGCCGTAGCCTACATTCGTCAAACAATGGTTGAACATCTTGAATAAAGCGGTGTTTATAGCGGTATTCCGGCAGGAATAATAATTCGTAATACACAGTATTTTTTC
The DNA here is from genome assembly GCA_009982885.2 of Hyles vespertilio. Taxonomy (NCBI): domain Eukaryota; kingdom Metazoa; phylum Arthropoda; class Insecta; order Lepidoptera; family Sphingidae; genus Hyles; species Hyles vespertilio. The sequence continues at coordinate 23,527,397 of CM042807.1, forward strand.
TGTTTGATATTTTTTTAATTTTATCACGTCTATAAGTGTGAAATTTAAGTAAGTGTTCATGATACACTGCGTTATGTAATGGCATAATAAAAAAATATAAGGTTGTTAAAAACCATGAGTATTGTTTTTGCTCATGACAATGTAAAAAAAATATATTTTAAATGAACATAATATGCGCACAATAAACTATCTGATTTGTTAACCCGTACTAATTAGTTTCTATTAAGCACATACATTTTGCTGTCACTTAAGATTTTTATTACGTGCCCGATGAAACTTGCAACACATTTGAAGCTTAAATATCCGTTTCCAGTTTTCTAAAAACCCTTTGTTCCTAATTTACTAACATTTCAAAAGCATTCACATCCCAAAATCTACTTGTAGTATTTGCACTTCGCCTACATGAATTAAATGTGATTCACCGCTACCGTTTATGCACTATAGAGTTTCACTTAACGAATTGGGGTTTCAATCATATTCTTAACCAACAATTGTTAATTAATGGATAATAGTCAGCCAATTAAAACGGTGTTTAATCTTGACAATAGCTGTCATGTACTTAACTGAATCCGGCTAAGAAATCTGGATACCAGATTATGAACATATGCGATAATCCATGCTGGGTATTAGTAACCTATTCAACGCTCAATTAGCCAGCTGAATTACGAGCCTGCACATTAGCCAAGTTACAAGTATAATTCTGGTTCTAATGTGTACGGGCCGCGAGCGCGTAGGCTCGTGCATACAGATCATATGTAAAGCTGTGTTTACGCAATGCACATGTCAGCGCTTTCTTCATATATGTAGGGTTGCCAGTTATTATTATATAGGTAAATTATGCCCGAGGGCTATCCCTCGGGCATAATTTACCTAATAGGACTAAATAAAAAATATCAGATTTTAAGAAGTGAAATCTATACGATGTGTAAGATTGAAATCTCTACTTTTACTAATGATAGGTCCATTCTATTTCTGTCCTTGCTCTGCTCTTGTTCCATCACACTCATAAATTACTCGCAAAAGGCATTTGAGGCGGGTATGGAAAGAACAAATTATTTCGAAAACAACCGAGGCGATTATTTTAGGAGTTGTGAAGCGGGAACCCTATAACTGTTCAGAACATCTTTATGTTTGGCTGGTGTTTACTAAACGGCGACGAGATAATAGGCCCTCATTATTACGTCTAATCGAGTCAGAATAGGGTCTGATTATAGCTTTTAGTAGGATGATTATACTTTCTTGGTAAACACTATATGCGTGGTGCACGTATTGTTATCGCTTTTACTCTAGTTTTGTAAGTTATCGTGATTTGATTTTTGAAATAGAGTAATGAGGTTCTACGTATGAAGGCCGACTACCTTATATTAGAAATAATTTGATTATAATCATCGTTTCTTCTGAATAAACTTCAAAGCAATATTATATACTTACCTATCTGTATTAAATATTATTATCTATTTTAGTAGTGCTAGTTTTACCAACGAATAAACTAGATTCCGCCATGTAAGGGAAAACTTAAAGGAAAATTAAAAAATAATCGAAAATGTCTTGAATCAAATATAAAAAAGCAATCAAAATATTTTATCTTTATATTTTTTAAGTTATCATCAAGTTCATTAGTTGCAAAACTTTTAGAAATCATATTTATTTTCTATTGACATCCTTTGTTTATTTTTTTAAATCAAATACTTGAAATCTAGAGTTGGTTGAAGTGTCTCGAGACTAGAACATTTCGTAACTTGACTCTAATTTGATTTACCATGCTGATTCATATTTTTGTAAGCGCAGTAACATTTACTTAGACAAATTATGTAAGAAAACGTTACAAGGACTGTCTCAAGAAAGTGTGATTAATTTATTAGTTCAGAGCTATCATGGTGATTGTAATTTACCTACTAATAATAAAAACCAGCTTTGTAGACAAAACGTTGGTAGCAAAACAAGGAAATATTATAGTGTTGTCAATTTATTTGAATTTTGAAGTTCGAGAGAAAAAAAAAGAAAATTGTTGTTAAGTCAAGCCAGTATTTGTTTATTTTTTAAGTTTTTTCACTCCCAGTATTCGAAAGTAGCAGTAATATAAAATGATTTATGAATTATCAGTAGTGGTAGGTATATTTACCCTTGATAATAAAAGAGTTACGCTGGGTTATAAAAGGTCCAATCATCGATGAAGATAAAAATCTTCTACATGCCTGGGTTTAGGATTAAGTCCAAAAATAAATGTGACTTGAACTTCAAATAAGATTAATTTGAAAAGAACACCGAAAAGGTAGCTCATAAAATCCCTTTTTATTACTTAGAAGCTTTGATTACACCGATTGCTTTAAATGTGAAGGGATTATGTTTTTAAAAAGCTTTTTAAATTTTTATCGCCATTAGACGCTTTTAGTATAAAAATGGTCAGTTTTGTGGAACGTCTCATTCGTTTAAGATTTTATCCTTTTGTCACAAATAAATAATTAACGCTACATTTTTGGAGAATGCATTTGAAGTATGAAACTGGTTTAGATTCTGTACGAATTGTGAAGAGTGGATGAAATACATTTGATGATGATACTATACTGAAGACACAGTAAATAAAATAAAACCTCATTATTAGCCTAAAATCTTAAATCTCCATCACAATAAACTCTTTTTTCTTTGTCGAAAATATATTATGCACGTAAAAGCCAATAACTATATTATACATGTGGATATGATTAGTCACTGCCCACGTCACAATGAAAACCCTTTAAAATTGATATATAATATCACTCGCAAAATTGCAGGCAGTTGAAACCTTGGAGCCTAACAAGGTCTTTGAACTGCGAACCTTTACAAAGAAAATAAAATATTATTATAATTTAAGTAAAATATCGGAAATCTTTTTAAACGCCACCTTAATTATTTTCTGTCGGCCCTATCTTCTTTTGTTTGAAGTGTTTGGGATAAAGAGCATTTTTTTTTATTCCAATGAATAGCAAGACGAGCATACCGTTCGCCTGATGGTAAGCGATACGAGAGCTCATAAACAGTAGCAGAACCAAACAACACCTCGAATCCCAAAGCAATGCTTGGCACTCCACTGCGCTCGCCATCCTGAGACATAAGATGTTAAGTCTCAATATGTCCAGTAGTTACTCTGGCTGCAATGTCCTTCAATCCGAAACACAACAGTGCTTCTACACTGCTGTTTGACGGGAGAAATAGACAACGCGGTGGTACCCACCCAGGTGGCTTCTCACATATGAGAGACCTACCACCAGTGCATCGAGCTTTATGTCACATTTTTTAGTATCTACATAAGTAGAAACATACATAATTATGCAGGTTTCCTAATGATGTTTTTCTTCACCGATAGAGTGCGTGTTAATTGATTATCAATACACATGACTCTGAAAAGGATTTAAAACATGTTTGCAGCTGGTCCGATACCCACAAGCCACCATGCACTTACACGAATTTCTATGGTATGTAAAAGTCCGCCAATCCGAATTACTTCAGCGTGGTCGACTATATGGCCTAACCCCTCTCAAGCGTTCTGTTGATTGTAGAGAAGGCCCATGGCCTGATGTGGGACGTACTTGGACTAATACAGTAAGCTTAAATTTCTTAATTTGTGGTTAGTAATTCATGAGTTATTTATCTACTCAGTCAACACACCAGACCAACGTATAACCACCAACTTGTAACAAATTAACATTTAACTGGTTACATCGGTAATCATACTCATTAAGTATTATTTACACATATATATATTTATATGCTACATTGGACATTATTCAATTCTTGTTGACTTTTTGAATGATGGTGCCTGAAGGATTTACATTTAATGATAGTGCTTATAATTTTATCTAGCGGCCTGGCCTGGATCCGCCCGAGTGCTGATACACTTTCTTGAAAAATTCTATTGACAATGTTCAACAAAGAAACATTTTGAATTTAATGGAGAAATACTTTTCAGATCGGTTCAGGAATTTGAAATTTCAAAGGCTATTTAATCGAAATTAACAATCAAATAATTTCTCTTTATAATATTAGTTTAGATTAATGACGTCACTGTTCTGTAGTACACGTTTGTTAATGTGTAGGACCTGAGTTAATTAAACTTATTCGAATGCTTTACATGATTATCGCTTTTAATTCTTAGTTGAATTTTAGCTTGTAAGAAGATCTGATTCATGGTTGATTATTTTAATATGTACGTTAACAAATCATTCATAACGTAAACGAAACTACTGTGATACGGTACACCGATTAATCATGAATGATGTGAATTTTTCACGTCACAGGTTCAATAATATTTGTGAACTACTAGTAATGTAGTAATATACAGGGTATATCAAGACTGCTACCGAAAACGAAGCCGGGTGGTAGTCTAAGCGACTTCAGACACAATGCAACAGAAAAAGTTGCAAAAAAAAGCGACAATTTTTTTTTTATTATTTTTTTCCTATGGTTATATTTGGGTGGTAAATACATTTTTTCCTAAAATAATAGTGTATACCCTTTTATTTATAAATACTCTAAGGTATAAAAGAGTTTAAATTATTATTTTAGCAAAAACTATGGATTTACCACCCAAAAATGACGATATTTAAAAAATCATAAAAAATAATTGTCGTGTTTCTATGCGAATTTTTTAATTGCATTGTGTTTGTAGCCACTAAAACTACCACCCGGCTTCGTTTTCGGTAGCAGTTTTGAGATACCCGGTATATTTAAATATGTATATTATTTGGATAATTTGTACAGTAAATTAGAAAATAATGATTCGGTTAATTATATTTCCACATTTGGAAGTTAATTGAAATTTTAATGAGATCAAAATTAAACCCTATTGGCTGCCTTGTCATGGGTCACGGGTCTGTCGGTACGTAATACATAGCGATATACGTGGTTTGGCTCGAGTGCAGTGATTTAGCACAAATTGCCCACATAATGAAACATTTAACCTGTGTCAGCCACAACGCGTAGAAAGTGAACGATTTCCCACGGCTCACGCATTACGTTTAAGAAATTATTAGAAATTAAACGACATTATTGACGGGATAATAATATAATCGCTGTTGACTTTTCCTTTTAAGGATTTTCAGGCTTTGCTTTTTATTATTTCAATACGAAAGATCCATCTCTGTGATCCTTTACATAAATAATGACACGATGATAATATTTCAAATCTAGCTAGATGTCTACTCTGTTTATCGTTATTTTTTGCAAGTTATATTTCTTTGCATCAAACATGTATTAAAATATTTTTCATGAATTGTTTATAGCCAGCCAATAGCCTACAAATACAAATTTTTGTAAAGCGTTTCATAATTTATCACAAAAATTTCTTAATAAAACAAATTGAAACATTTACCTCATTTCCATTTTTTCACGCACTGAAAAAAAATCGATCCGTTGATTTGCAACACTGACAATACGTCAAAAAAGCGCGCGAAACAGCCAACGGCAGATATGGCGGCGCGCAGCGAGACTGTCCGGCCGGAGTGCTTTCTCCACGCTTTATAACTTGCAGCAGCCCGCTCAGGGGCATGGGGGGCCGAAGAAATGAAGCGTTTGGCAACGCGACGCGGATCGAACAAATTCTGTGAAACACGCATACAAAATGGTTTTATTTTGCCTCCGATCTGGACTGTTAGGTATTCCGCCCGTCGTAAATCAATTGTTCGCAAATAAAACGGAAAGTTCGTTTCCATTATCTAATTTACATTTTGTATTGAAGAAAAACATGGCTTGGTTGTTATATTTTGTAGCTTTGTGTACAAAAATTGTGGTTAATTAAACGTTTAAGGAATATTACAAAATTAATAGAATTACGCTGGACATTGGACACAATGATAATTTCGTAAGTTAAATAACTCTTTCATTACTTCTTCAAAGGCGTACTATTGCTGAGATATAAATAATAAAAAGAGTAAGTAATAATTCCCCCATTATTCGATTGGCTATGCTGGCGTAAACATGACAATACTATTAGTTAAAATGTAAAAAGGCATACTTTGTTTTTTTTTTATGGAAGTGTAGTAAGAAGTTTAAAGTTTGAGTGGTTCTGTTAAAATAATGTTCAATTAAGCAAAATGCAACATTTAAAGATCCATGATTTAGCCGACAAAATGTTAAAACGTCTCATCAAAGCACTATACAAATAATTATAAAACTGAAATTTATTAGATACCGTACTATTCAGCTACTGCTAAGTGGCGTGTAATGGACCAAACGCGCCTACCGACAGGTTCAAGGTGATCGCGGGTTCAAATCCAGACTTTTCGGAGGCAGACTTTTCGGAGTAATTTCTGTAATGGTAATCCACCTCCACTTTTTATAACGGTGAAGGAAAACATCGTGAGGAAAACTACGTACCAAAGCGATTCGGAAGAATTTTTACGGTATGCAAATTCCGCGAACCCACATTAGGCCAACTTAGTAGATTATACGGCCTAACCAGTCTCAATCGCACTCTTGATTGTATTGAGGTTGTATTGAGGCCCGTGCCCTGATTAGTACTATTGAATATAGACTCTCTGAGATGCTAACAGCAACCTATTTTAATCGGTCTTAATCCTGCTGCTCTGTCTTGAGTCCTCTGATGACATTATAACTACGCTTGTCAGTAGCCTCTACTCTCGAATTAGTTTGTATACCTCCAATGCTACAACATTCATTTATCACATCATCTTGTCTATTTGATTGCATTATGCGACGGCGTGTAAGCATTCGCCGGCAAATTCCTGACTCGGTCGTTACTGCATGACGCGCTTCGATGGTTTTCTTTTTTTTAAATTGAATTACACATGTTAATTCATTTCCGGATGTTACCTCTATTAATTAAATAACATTACATTTTTTGTTGATGTGTTTTATAATTTATTACTATTTTTCTGGTAATCACGTCTAGTTTTTATTGGCTTTGACGACTCAAAGAAAGTGCATTCAATATATACTTACACACTTGTTCCTGATCTCCTTAACTCCTTAACGCTTTTTATTAAGAAAAAAGTGCTTAACTATCAAAACAATAATAATTACTAGTGCTTCAATCGCCAGACCAAAAAATATTTGTGGATCGTACAAATACTTGTCTTCGTGCATTCAGCGACAATTTTTCGCTCTATTATCTGAGAAGGCTGTCAAATCAGGCTAACTCATTAGACTATGAAACGTTGCATTTCTAACGAAAGTGCGTCTATACTTCTTCGCAATCAAAATCGGCAATGGAAAGTGTTTACGTATCATATTGCAATATATAACAATGTTACACCAAATTTCGCGCTAGACTGATAACTTTTTAGGCGTAAAATCTTTTTCAAATAAAAGCGTACACTTTAGGGAGTACGACCCAGTTCTTCATTTGAAGGAATTCGAAAATATAAAGGAAAATTTAAAATCAATGAATATCTTAACTCGCGGAGAGTTGTAACCATAGTTAAAATAGGAAAGTTGTAACAATGGTAATCGTATATATAATTCTGGATCATTTATCAATGATCAGTTTGTCTATTTATTTGCAACGTAAAGAATTTTTAATATTGATATGATAATAACTTACGTGTAATAACTTTATACAGAAGGTCCCTTAAGCAAGGACTAAATAAATTAATCGACTTGGTATTACATGGATCTCACAACTTTTTGCGGTAGAAAAACTGAGCTGCGAGACTTGGAATTTTTTTACAGGATATTTTTGATGGGATCTCACGTCTTTTTGTAGAGTCCTACTTTTTTCCTTTTCGGTAATTTTTATTTCTAGAATATATATAACGATTTTTCTTAAAGCCTCTGTCTTATGGTTTTTTTCTTATTTTTGTAGGTATCAAATTATCACAAATATAGCGGATTTCATTATTAGTGTTCTTTCTTTCATGGTAATTGATATTTTCGAGCTATTTATCTGCAAGTTTTTCTTCGATATGTTTTTCTAGAGGAATGTTGTATAGTTTCATGGGCTGAATACACCCTTTCCCTCTCTATACCCCCCTCCTGTTATGCTTCATATATATAGATACCTATGTACAACTATTATATGGGACTACAAAGTTATTCACGCAGTTGGTGTATCTAGAAAACTAGACAGAAATTACGAAATGCCTAAATTTTCCCTTGATGTAGACACTAAATACTAATTATATTCTAAATTTGAAGGTTCTATGTCTGCTAGAAGTGCCTTAGACTTTTGATGATCGGTCAGTCAGTCAGTGAGTGACAAAATTACGAAAGTTTGACATGTTATAATTCTTAAACTACTGGTTCAAATTGAATGAAATTTTAAATATACAGTGTTTACACAATGCCTGCTTAGTAACTGAAAATTCAGGCTTCTTGCTTTAACCACAACGAAGTTATGGGTGGTTGAAAATGGTCTGAATTGCTTCGAGAAAAGGATGGTACGACTGTGCCACTTTTTAGCTCGACTTGGAGGGGGCACTGCCGTGCCCCCAGATAAGAAAATCTCTTCAAATAATGCGTTTAGGGTTGCTTGTTAGTTTCTTTACGCCAAGTGCGAAAAACTATCGAACAGGATTTCACAATTGTCACTTTTCAAAGACCGTTTCTCAATAATTTATATTTTATTTAAATATACCACCATACTTATTTTAAGTTGCACAGTAGTCTCTTATTCCAGTTTAATAATATTCGTATGACTCGGGATTAGGTCATCACCATGAACGAAAAGGTTTGGACCCGCTGTAAACAGTCATAAAAACAGGTCCCAAAACCACTTTTGCTTTTAAATTTAAGTTTGTTAACCCTGAGCGATAAAATAAATACCCCGATGTAATATTTTTCTCTTTTTGCGAATCCAATCTGTCTTACAATTTATATAATATACTGGTTCCGAGCGGCGTTGCTTTTTGTGATTTAACATTGTTATTGTCCAGTTAAGTATTATTATTATTTATTATTATTTAGCTGTGCACTGTGTAGAAATGAACTGAAAGGCAAATTTTATTAAGCAGCGTATCTGGGCTGTAAACTTTGAAGTCTTTTGCTCAATTTTCAGATCGGGAGACCAGGCTCGTTAATAATCCGAATTATACAGACAAAAGGCTAGTAGCTCAGCGAGTTGTCGAGATTTTCTGACCTGTTCACTTCCCTTTGCAAAGCGGAGAACTAAACAGTTGATAGCCCTTTAAAAGTGAAAACTATATTGTAGAGAAACATGGGTTTGTTACAGATATAAAATATGTTTTATTCAGTGGTTTTAATGCAATATTTTCCTGTTATAAATCTTACTAATACAAATGGGAAAGTGTCTTTGTTACCTTATACCACCGCGATAGATTTCATTACAATTTGCTAGTGAGAGATACTTGAAAATTGGATAATGATACAAGTCAGTCAACTAACATTTAAGTGAAATGTTAATTTTTCAAATTAAGGGATAGAAAGTCAATTAAAGGCAAAAAGTTGATCGTAACATCTCAAGCCAAAATATGACGAGGTGAATTTTTTTTTTGCTTCGATTCCACGTACTTATAAGCCACAAACAGGTTAGAAATCAAAGTAGATATATCATATTATTTTTAGTAGGTATCATCATCATCATCATCATCATATCAGCCACAGGAAGTCCACTGCTGAACACAGGCCTCCCCTCCCCCAATGATCTCCACAATGACCTGTTGGAAGCGGCCTGCATCCAGCGACTTCCTGCGACCTTAGTCAGATCGTCCGTCCACCTTGTAGGCGGGCGTCCGACACTTCGCTTGCCTGTACGTGGCCTCCACTCGAGAACCTTTCGGCCCCAACGGCCATCGGTTCTACGAGCAATGTGCCCGGCCCACTGCCACTTCTACTTGCCAATCCTATGGGCTATGTCGGTAACCTTGGTTCTCCTACGGATCTCCTCATTTCTGATTCGATCTCGTAGGGAAACACCGAGCATAGCCCGCTCCATGGCTCGTTGAGTGAGTTTGAGCCTTTTAATGAGGCCCACAATGAGAGGCCACGTCTCGGTGCCGTATGCCATCACTGGTAACACACAACTATCGAAGACTTTCGATTTTAGGCACTGAGGTATTTTGGACGAGAAGACGTCGCGAAGTTTCCCGAACGCTGCCCAGCCGAGTTGGATTCGCCGATTGACCTCTCTCTCGAAGTTGGACCTGCCTAACCGGACCACTTGTCCTAAATAGACATATTCGTCTACAACTTCGAGAGTCGAGCCCCCAACTCCAATGGGGGTGGGCACAACATGGATATTCGACATGATCTTCGTTTTATCCATGTTAATTTTAAGACCCACCTGTTGGGAGACTCGATTAAGGTCTTCGAGCATAGTGCTAAGGTCTTCCAGCGATTCTGCCAAGACTACAATATCGTCGGCAAATCGAAGGTGAGTAATATACTCGCCGTTGATGTTGATGCCGAATCCTTTCCACTGCAAGAGCTTGAAGGCATTTTCCAGCGCGGCAGTGAACAGTTTCGGAGATATGACATCTCCCTGTCTCACGCCTCTCTGTAGTGGAATAGCCTTCGTGCTCTGATCCTGTACTCGGACCGACATGGTGGCGTTGTTGTATATACACCTCAACACTTCAATGTACCGATAGTCTATGTGGCACCGCTGAAGAGACTGTAGCACAGCCCAGGTCTCGATCGAATCAAAGGCTTTCTCATAGTCCACAAACGGTAAACAAAGCGGCAAGTTATACTTCTCGGTTTTTTGTATAACCTGCCGTAGCGTATGAATATGGTCTATGGTACTAAAGCCTTTTCGGAAACCGGCTTGTTCGGGAGGCTGGAAGTCATCAAACCTGCCTTCGAGACGATTTGTGATGACCCTTGAAAACAACTTATAGACATGACTCAGGAGCGAGATGGGCCTGTAGTTCTTCAGCAAAGTGTTATCACCTTTTTTGAAGAACAGTACCACCACGCTCCTGCTCCATGCCTCCGGCGTTGAGCCCTCGAGGAGAACGGAATTGAATAGCCTCTGAAGGACTTTTAGTATCGGCGTTCCGCCCGCTTTCAGAAGCTCTGAAGTTATTCCGTCCTCACCCGGCGCCTTGTTGTTTTTAAGTTGTTTGAGGGCCATCTCAATCTCAAACAGGCTGATGTCCGGGATATCATCGCTAAAGTGTCGGATTAACTCGGCTCTCGGGTCTTCGGCCGAGCTAACAGTAGGTTCGGCAACCGAGGTGTAAAGCTGTCCCTAGAACCTCTCGATCTCTCTTAATACCGATGCCCTAGTCGATACCACGCGGCCATCATCCGTTTTCAGCGTAGACAACTGGCTTTGCCCAATAGACAAGTCTCTTGCAAACACTTTGGAGCCTCCGTTCCGCTCAATTGTCTCCTTAATACTCACAGTATTGTGAGCACGGATATCGTGTCGCAAGGACTTCCAGATTCGTCTAATGCAGCGCTAAAGATCGACGTTCGGCCATGAGGTCAAGAGTCTGGATCGAGAGTTTTTGTGGTCTATCTCTACGGCGAGGTCTAAAATACTTAGATCCCACCGTATGGACAGCTTCTACCAAACCGCTGTTTAACTCGTCCACTGCAAGGTTTTCTTTTAGACAATCAAAGCGATTTGTCAACTCGAGTTGAAAGCTCTCGGGGTTTTGGATATGGGCGCGAGTAGGTCGGAGCGTAGACTTCATCAAGCGGCGCCTTTCTAATTGGACGTTGATATTCAATGTGCCCCTAACTATTCGGTGATCACTACCGGTTTTCACCCCGTTGATCACAGAGACATCACTGAACATCCGTCTATTCGTCGTCAAGATGAAATCTATCTCATTTCTCGTAGAACCATCAGGACTCAACCAGGTCCATTTCCTGTGAGGCGGCTTCTGGAAAAAAGAGTTCATCGCGAAGAGTCCCTCTTTTTCCAGAAAGTCGGCCAGCCTCTGACCCCTGAGGTTCCGTTGCCCATGTCCAAATTGCCCCACTTTCAACTCTGCATCGCTTCTCTTGCCTAACTTTGCGTTGAAGTTCCCCATAACAACATTGAAGTAGGTTTTGGAAGTATGTATGGCCCGACTTATGTCTTCATACATCTCCACTACTTCTTCATCTGGGTGTGTCGAGGTCGGCGCGTATACCTGTATGACCTTCAACGAATATCTTTTTGATATTCTGATCAAAGGTATACTACCCTGCTCGACACACTTGCGATGGATACGATGTTGTTGATGAGAGACCTGTGGACGAGAAATCCGACACCTCCTCGGGACTGTTGGTCGTCCCCCTGGTAGAAGAGCAGGTTACCAGACTTCAGGGTTATCGTATCCTCCCCGATTCTTCGGACTTCCGATAACCCCAGAATATCCCAGTGTAACCCGCTCAATTCCTTTTCCAGTTCGACAATCTTCTCGTCTGTCCTCAAAGTGCGTATGTTGTGTGTTACCAGGGCCAGTCGTCGTCGGGGGTGGTAGCCGGGGCCAACCCGGGGATTCTTAGCACCCCCTGCCCTACCGTAACCATGGCTGCTACCATCGCCAGAAATAGTGGGACTGCCGGGGACTGGGGGCCTGGTCAATTTTTGTGTCGCCATTGAGGGTTATTTGCCAATACTCGCCACGCTTGGCAGGCGGGTTGGCGAGCGCAGGAGGGGACTCGCGCTGACGACGCTGCTGCCCATCATCAGCGGGGGAAAGGAAATAGGGTTTGTGAGTAGAGGATATAATGGGAAAGGAGAGTATGGCCTGTAGGAGTGGATACTGCAGTCATGGAAGGGAAATATTTACTAGGTATAATTTAGTTTTATTTTAGGCAGAAGATTTTTAACTCTATGCTTGTGGCCGCTGAATGTAATCATAATATCAGTTCAGTTCAGTTCTTGTTATTTTTGCTTTTGCTGTGTTGCCATACCCCAATTCTGCCAATGTCACGTATTAAATACCAGCCGAAACAGAATTTTCAGTTTTTACATAGCTAGAAAAATGACTTTTTTATAAATGAGACAAAGTATATAGATAATTAATAAAATAGCAATATTAGTTCTAAATGTTAAAAACAGATACATATTACGAAAAATGAGATAAAATCTACTTATAGATATTATACTGGTTATCTCAAGACTACTACCGAAAACGAAGCCAGGTGGTAGTTTTAGTGGCTACAAACACAATGCAACTAAAAATTTCGTATAGAAACGCAACAATTATTTTTTATGATTTTTTAAATATCGTCATTTTTGGGTGGTAAATCCATAGATTTTGCTAAAATAATAATTTAAGCTCTTTTATACCTTAGAGTATTTGTAAATAAAAGGGTATACACTATTATTTTAGGAAAAAATGTATTTACCACCCAAATATGGCCATAGGAAAAAAATAACAAAAAAAAATTGACACTTTTTTTGCAACTTTTTCTGTTGCATTGTGTCTGAAGTCGCTTAAACTACCACCCGGCTTCGTTTTCGTTAGCAGTCTTGATATACCCTGTATAAAATAAAATAAATGAAATTTACAATTTAATATTATTAACCCTTACACATTTACACAAGAAGTGTATAAATGGGGAAAAGGTGAGTAAGTAGGATTTTCATGTTAGTGGGTCGAAGGATTTCGATTTCTAAAATCTCTGAATAAGTTTTTTTATTTAGTCTAGGGAACTGCTGTTGTGAGCTTCCTCACATGAGATTCCCTTTTGAGCCATTGTTTTTTTAATGGAAACTTGTCTGTCATGCTCAGGGCAGCATTTATTAGTAGAAAAATGACGACCCGAACAAAACAAGCAAGTTGCTTTGTTTTCAGGAATGTCACATGAATGACCTTCATGGGGTTGAGAACATTTAAAACATTTAGGAGACGATCTGCATTGATTTTTAACATGACCGAAAAGGCAACAGTTAACACATTGGATAGTTAGTTAAGATATTGATAGATTTCTACTGGGAGCGATGTGTGAAATGAAAAAATTCTTTCAGGAAGAACTTGCCCTTGGAATGTTAACACTACAGTCTGGGTAGGTGACCAGGATACTTCTTCATTATTTACAATTTTTCTACTCAGACGACGAGCTTTAAGGACAATGCCGCATCCTTTGGGTAATACAAGGCTCTCAACAAACTTATCCATAGAAAAATCTACTGGGATATTTTTAACTATACCCATACGGGTAATGTTTATTTTATTTATTTTTATTTATTTTAAATCTTTATTGTACACATAAAAAAAAATACAACATACAGAAACAAAAAAATATAAAAAGTACAAATGGCGGTCTTATCGCTTAAAGCAATGTCTTACAGACAACCATGGGATGGATTTAAAAGAAGGAAAAAGAGAGGGCAGTGTAAAATAAATAATTAAAATAAATGTTATTCATCCATCAGCCAAAGGAAGTCCACTGCTGAACATAGGCCTCCCCCAATGATTTCCACAGAGACCTGTTGGAGGCAGCCTGCATCCAGCGACGTCCCGCGACCTTTACCAGGTCGTCGGACCATCTAGTGGGTGGACGTCCTACGCTGCGCTTTCCGCTACGCGGCCTCCATTCGAGCACTTTCCGACCCCATCGGTCATCAGATCTCCGCGCTATGTGCCCATTGCCACTTCAACTTGCTAATCCGGTGGGCTATGTCGGTTATTTTAGTTCTCCTACGGATCTCCTCATTTCTGATTCGATCTCGTAGGGAAACCCCGAGCATAGCCCTCTCCATAGCTCGTTGAGTGACTTTGAGCTTCCTAATAAGGCCCATAGTGAGAGGCCACGTCTCGGTGCCGTAAGTCATCACTGGCAACACACAACTATCGAACACTTTCGATTTAAGGCACTGAGGTATTTTGGACGAGAAGACGTCGCGTAGTTTCCCGAACGCTGCCCAACCGAGTTGGATTCGACGATTGACCTCTCTCTCGAAGTTGGACCTGCCTAATCGGACCACTTGTCCTAAATAGACATATTCGTCAACAACTTCAAGAGTCGAGCCCCCAACACCGATGGGGGTGGGCACAACATGGACATTCGACATGATCTTCGTTTTGTCTATGTTCATTTTAAGACCCACCTGTTGGGAGACTCGATTGAGGTCTTCGAGCATAGTGCTAAGGTCTTCCAGCGATTCTGCCAAGACTACAATATCGACGGCAAACCGAAGGTGAGTGATATACTCGCCGTTGATGTTGATGCCGAATCCTTTCCATTGCAAGAGCTTGAAGGCATTTTCCAGCGCAGCAGTGAACAGTTTCGGAGATATGACATCTCCCTGTCTCACGCCTCTCTGTAGTGGAATAGCCTTCGTACTCTGATCCTGTACTCGGACCGACATGGTGGCGTTGTTGTATATACACTTCAATACTTCGATGTACCGATAGTCGATATGGCACCGCTGGAGAGACTGTAGCACAGCCCAAGTCTCGATCGAATCAAAGGCTTTCTCATAGTCCACGAACGCTAAACAAAGCGGCAAGTTATATTCCTCGGTTTTTTGTATAACTTGCCGAAGCGTACGGATGTGGTCTATGTTACTAAAGCCTTTTCGGAAACCGGCTTGTTCGGGAGGCTGGAAGTCATCAAACCTGCGTTCGAGATGATTTGTGATGACCCTCGAAAACATAGATTTAGTATATAACATAGATCGGCAATGTGAAAGAGATAGAATAATTTAACTCATATGTTAAAGCGAGATGCATGATGCGACCATACGTTTACACAGAAGTAGCCTGCAGTGACCCAGAGTCGAAATATGTCAAACTAAGCGAGCAACAAAATTCGCTTATTTTCATAATTTATTTAATTTTACAGTACTTGGTTATATTTGTTAAACGTAGTTTATTATAGTGCATTGTGCAGTGCCAAGGTGTGGTTCATGCAGGCGTAAAAATCCGAAATAATTAAAGTTTTCACAGGTACCGGCCACTTTTGCACAATACTATATTGTGACGATATTATATAATTAAATGGAAATCTGTGTATACATATCGGTAGAAAAGAATATAGTATTTCATTATATAAATACGCTGAAAGCATCCATTACGTATAAAAAATAATATCAAATACGTGAATTTACAATAATTTCAACCAAAAGTTGCTAGGGATTGACTGACAGGTTCGATCAATAAAAGGTTGTCGATAAAATAGTCGATGACAACACATGTTTCCCCACATTTTTATGGAGCTATAGTATGTTGTGATAGTGTGCATTCTTCTTCTTCTTCTACCTGGCGTTATCCCGGCCATATTTCCCCGGCCATTATTATCGTATTCATTCTACAATATTAGTTATTACTTTACATTTTCTCTTTTTTTTTTATATTTGTGGAATAGTTAATATAACACTTCATGTGTGTGATTAATGAATTAAGAACCTGTTTCAGTCTCTGCCAAGAGGCTGTCAATTTATAATAGTAAAATATGAACATATGCGATACACAGTATGATCGTCCAAACCTTGAAGCAACATTATTCATTTATCATAACATTAGTTTAGGTGACGTGATCGAGAAAAGCTTCATAGTTTATAAAACTGTCTCTTTCTTCAGCCACAGGAATGCGACTAATGAACATAGGCCTTCCACAAGAATGTCTACATATGTTTGTTGTAAGCTGCCTGCATCAAAAGACTTCCTACAAGCTCCTCCGTACACCTCCAACGCGGCCTAGCAGGCGTCCAACACTTCCCAATGTGTTACAAGTCAATTAATTGACTTAAATAAGCACATTTTTTTTAACTCTAGTATACATATAGTAAAAATGTGTTTCTTAGACTTACGCGAATGTTACTCATTGAAAAAAACTAAAAATCACGGATTTTGTTGCAGACTGATTCCACCCTGTGACTACGAAAGCTGTAAAGTAATCGAAACTTCGCGACGGGAAATTAAAAATGAAAAAAATAAACCGAAAACGCTAAAACTTTGTAAATTATAGTTTATTTTAATAAAAGGTTTTTTTGTTCTCAATTTAATTAGTATGTGTACTATGTATACATCACAATGAAAAAAATAATTTTGTTCAGGTGGACATAAAGACCCATACAAAACATCTTAAACAAAATGTTTTCAAATAATATGACAATTTATCTTTATTTATTTGTGTGTTTATCAATCTGTATTGAAATAAACACATCAATAAGTTTCTGTTAATATATAATAAAATGTCGCATATATCCAAAACATTTTATTTCACAACTACAAGCCGACAGCTATATCGATATCGATATGATAGTATAGAAAGTGCATGGTACACCACTATATGACAAGCACACATGTAAACTTCACGTACACAATCGTAAATCAGTTTTGGTCGCGCTCAAAATGACACATTGCCGATCTATGTTCTATACTACATCTATGCTCGAAAACAACTTATAGACATGGCTCAGGAGCGAGATGGGCCTGTAATTCTTCAGCAAAGTGTTATCACCTTTTTTGAAGAACAGTACCACCACGCTCCTGCTCCATGCCTCTGGCGTTGAGCCCTCGAGGAGAACGGAATTGAAGAGCCTCTGAAGGACTTTCAGTACCGGCGTTCCGCCCGCTTTCAGAAGCTCTGAAGTTATTCCGTCCTCGCCCGACGCCTTGTTGTTTTTAAGTTGCTTCAGGGCCATCTCAATCTCACACAGGCTGAAGTCCAGGATATCATCGCTAAAGTGTCGGATCAACTCGGCTCTCGGGTCTTCGGCCGAGCTAACAGCAGGTTTGGCAACCGAGGTGTAAAGCTGTCCGTAGAACCTCTCGATCTCCCTTAATACCACTGCCCTCGTCGATACCACGCGGCCGTCTTCCGTCTTCAGCCTAGACAACTGGCTTTACCCAATAGATAAGTCTCTAGCAAACACTTTGGAGCCTCCGTTCCGCTCAATTGTCTCCTTAATGCTCACAGTATTGTGAGCACGGACTTCGTGTCGCAAGGACTTCCAGATTTGTCTATTGAGCCGCCGATATGCTTCGGCGTCAACGGAAGACTGCAGCGCTAAAGATCGACGTTCGGCCATGAGGTCAAGAGTCTGGATCGAGAGTTTTTGTGGTCTCTCTCTACGGCGAGGTCTAAAATACTTAGATCCCACCGTATGGACAGCTTCTACCAAACCGCTGTTTAGCTCGTCCACTGCAAGGTTTTCTCCTAGACAATCAAAGCAATTTGTCAACTCGAGTTGAAAGCTCTCGGGGTTTTGGATATGGGCGCGAGTAGGTCGGAGCGTAGATTTCATCAAGCGACGCCTTTCCGATTGGACATTGATATTCAGTGTGCCCCTAACCATTCGGTGATCACTGCCGGTTTTCACCCTGTTGATCACAGAGACATCTCTGAATATCCGTCTATTCGTCGTCAAGATGAAATCTATCGCGTTTCTCGTAGAACCGTCAGGACTTAGCCAGGTCCATTTCCTGTGAGGCGGCTTCTGGAAGAAAGAGTTCATCGCAAAGAGTCCCTCTTTCTCTAGAAAGTCGGCGAGCCTCTGACTCCTGGGTAATGTTATACGAGGGGATAATTGCAGAATAGTGGTTGTCAGAGAGGATTGGGTTAATAATAAAATTGTTTGCATCAGCTGCAGAGCTGAATTCTACAGAGATTTTGTTTCTACCGACACGCTTTACTCTGTCGGGTTTTATATTTTTTATTTTGTGTTTGAACAGTAGTTGTCCAAACTTAATAGGTCGAATGGTTAAACCAGACGAAGTTTCAGGTTCGACCCTGGATATTTGGATGATAAATGGTCCTTTGTCGGTCTCTGTGTAAGTGTTGATGCCTACAACTAACATGGGGTGAATATATAGACGTTGAATGGAAGCTGACCCAGAATCTACTTCTTTTATAGATTTTTTGGGATTAATTGATGAATCTGCATCAAGTCGTCTTTTAATTGGAGCTACAGATGGTGACATATTAATATTAGGGGGATTAGGAGTATCTGAAGGGTCAGGAGGATCTACCTCCATTTTGTAAAAAGAAAAAAAAACTATAATATAATTACTAAACAGCACAAGTTGTTAGTTATTAATCTTACCACATTCACTGGACGAACACGCAACACAAAACTACACTAATTGACAAAAAAAGGTTAGTGAAGATATCAAATAAACCGCGAAAACGAATTTTGGGGGTGACACTGACAGTTACCTCCCCTGGCAATTTCGCAAGTCTCTAATCATAATATACCCAACCACCAAAATAAATGTAATTAAAAATTAAAAACTTCAAGAGGCTTTACTTGAGTAACATTAAACGTAGAGTAGAATACACAAGAATGATTATTTGTTGTATTCATCAATATATCATATCTGTCCCACGCAAGAACAAATCTTCAATTGCAACATTACATCCCACACGTGAATCAAGCTTGTCAAATGCTAATTAAAATTATGAAACGGTTGCTTCATAATACATCTGCTAGAATTGAAGAAAGCACAATCAAGCTACGGAGCAGTTTAGGGGTTTTTTCGTTCTCTGTTTCTTGGGTTCTTACAAACCAAGTAAAAGCAATTGAGGCGAGTATCAAATACCAATAACCTATCAAAGCTAAGGGACAGAGGCGTTTTGGACTTCTCAGGAAAACCACAGGAGTGAATTGGTAACTTGATACTTGAGCCTCAACATAACCGAACCAAGACTCCGATGTCGGTTAATTAACGCTAGGTTATTATCATCCAGTAGAAATCGAGGGTAAAATGGGTCAAAGGTGTGAAGGTTTCACTGTTATAGGTCTCTCATATGTGAGAAGTCGACTGGGTAGATATAGACATTGCGCAACGTCTACTTCAAACAGCAGTGTAAATGTTCTGTGATGTTTCGGTTCGAAGGACATTGTAGCCAGAATAACTACTGAACATAATGAAACTTAATATGTTATGTCTTAGGAGTCGGAATGGCGATCGCAGTGGAATGCCAAGCATTGCTATGTAATTCAAGGTGTTGTTTGGTTTTGCTACAGTCGTATCGCTTACAATAATAAATAACACCCAACAGTCACATACATAGTCCTGACCCCACACTAAGATCGAGTCTTGTGTCGTGGGTATCAGGAACTACGAGAGACTTTTCGGTCTCACAAACACCCAGATCCGAAAGAAATATTTGTGGGCCGCTAAAACATTTCTTTCGATGCAGGGATCGAACCCGCGGCCTCTCGTTTCACAGGTGGCATCTAACCAACTGCGATACGGAGCCTGACAAAACAATCAGGTGAACGGCTTGCTCATCTCGCCATTTATTACAATAAAAAAAGAATTAAACGGGAAGGTGGATATCCAAAGGAAATAGAATGAGGGATGATCGTCGCGACTTTTCTCACCATAGGGACCAGTGACTCTTTGCTGTATCATTATAATAACAAATCAATATGAAAGTGACAAAATTGAACATTTTTTGGGCAGTACTTAAACAGTGTCTAGAAATCGGACTGATATTAAGATCGTAAATTAAGTTTCATTTTTATAATTTATGACTTATCTTCTGATTATTATACACATCATTTGGATAAATGTTTATATCTTCTTGTTATTTTATTTCTGACGTTGCCGTAAATCATCAAGTGAATCTCAAACAGAAACTGAAAGTCAATGATATTGCCGCGACCATTCACAATTGGTCCATCGGTATCGTTCAGAGCTACAGATATAAATTAGGTACATAATAGGTATTCCAAGCTTTTATTAAAACCTTATTTATAGCCGTTAATATTTTAATAAACTGTCAAAGAAGATGCACTAGAGAGTAATTAAAAAGGAAAATAAAAAATTGAGTTCTAACCTGTTTTTATAACTTTTAATAATTGCACCATGAAAATCGACATGACTATTGTGTTTTAATCCAGTAGGACTACATGGCCTAACCACTCTCAAAAGTCAAATGTAGTAGCAAGGAGGCCCGTGCAGTGGAACTGCAGTGGTATGTATAATAATAATAATAAATCATATATTCATTAACCAAATTGCGTTACAATTTCTTAAAAACTAATTAAAACATACATAATTTCTAAACTAATAACATTGCCAGGGGCTCCCAAACTAGGCCTAGCCTGTCTTCTTGGGATGCCATGGAGTAATTGTAATTACCTAGTTATATTTTATAATGGCGAAACAGTAATTGCAATATAGTTCCTAATTGAATACATGAACGCTTAGTATTAATATTAGTAATTCAAGTATGGACGTGGGACTGCCAGCTAATACATATACAGAATCCAGTAGGAGGATGATGCCACTGCAAATGTTCGTCTGGACTTTTTTGATCTAACACCATAAATTTCATCAAATTCACATTCCGTATTACGATCAACCATCTCTCTTAGTTGGTGCGCACAATCGCAGAGTTAATTTGAAGATATTGCGGATAATAATGCTAATGTGATAATCTACAACATCCTTTTATAATGCATATTTCTCAATTACAATAATTTGAATAATGTTTTCGGATGCTATTTAGCCAGCCCATTCCCAAACACACACGAAGCCGGATCCGATGAATCTCTATTCCGGTTTCCGGTAAAATCACACCGGAAAGTTACTATCCTGTTCCTTACTTAGTTCTTGCTATACATATCGGAATCTATATCTGCTTAATAGAGCTCAGTTAATTTTATCCGTGATGCTTTACAGCTGGTCCCTCATTTATTTTTAGAATCAAGAATATCTGCATAAGCAGCACCAATTATTAATCAATAATTCTTCAAATGTATAGTTTCACCATCTTTGGACTGCCGTCAAATAGAAGGGTAAAATATTGGTAGGGAATCGGTGGACCGTACTGGTAGCCCATAGCTTAGTCGTAGGTACTGCAACAAGTATCTACCTATAAGATTTGTACAGGACGGTAAATAACTACTAAGTACCATAATAGAGGCCGCGTATCATCATAACATGTTACGTGGCTTAGGTTCCATTGCATATCTAAATGTCATTAACAAATACTTGGAAACGTATAGCCTAGACGCTTGATGATTTTTTGCCGTCGTAATTTTGTATGCGCATTCCATTAAACAAAACACAGCTACGTCGTTTTTTAGCAGCATCCTCCGCTTGATGGATTAATGATTAGCCATGTTTTTTACCACTTTCACCTTAACTAAAACTAATTTAGAAATTGGACCATTCTTTGTTTATTATCGTAATATCTTCACTATGAAGCTGTATTTATAAAGAAACTTTTTGCAATTTTGTAAATCTTTCGATTAGAATTATTATGGTGGTCAGTACAAAAACAGAACGAGATTGTAATTGATCTTTGAGAAACTATCTGAGGTACAAGCAGTAGTTAAGTAGGTATTTAATATTATAATCTAAACTATACTGCTGGACACGATAACATGTGAAAACATAGATAATACTCTATATAGGTATGTGAAAACTTGCCACGATTAGCGGGCAGGTTGGTGGATGCTGGAGCATAATATAGGTGGTTACTTAAAGCGTGTTGGTGATTTTGCTACCCACAGGTGTGGCGAAATTAAAATAAAGACATACTTCAAGACCAACGTTTTATTTCCTAAAAGGTATATCGCTTTAACTTTTTCGACAGGAGTAATTAGACAGATCAGAATACACTTTATAAACATATTATGGAAACAAAAGTTACATTTCTTTTCCTTTAGAGAAGTAAGCTGATGGATCATCTTTCATTGTCTCCAGTTTATAGAGACAAGTGCAGCAAGGACAGAAATACAGCCGTAAAAACCTTGCCACTTTAGATTTTCTAGTTGTTCTAATACTTAGCTCACTCTCCTTAGGACTTACAGCATCTACATGACTGCACATAGCGTCATAAATTTCGAAAGTATTACAGTTAGGCAAAAAATCATTCGATTTACGGTTTTCAATCGCAGATTCTTTGTTTATTTGCTGTTCCCACGATGTCAGTGGTAACAAATATTCCTCCATCGCTATGCTGTGTTTGGACGGGGTTTGCGATTGTCGTATCAATGTAGCTAAATTGACCATCGAAGAACTATCATGTTGATGTAGCCCATCACCGGGGACAATATTGCCTACTTTTTCAGTAATATCTTTCTTTGTTAGACACAATTTCATCCTTAACACAGTGATATCAGAATCACTAGGCCATGATATTGCGTCAGGAATAGAGCTCTTTCGTCGCTTGGTACGTAACTTTTTAATTTTTTTCTTGCGACTACCTTCAGATTTATTTTTAGTGAGTCCAGATTCTAAACTTTTAACATAATCTGCTGACACTTCTTGATTTTTAGGCAAACTAAAAGCAACTTGCCGTATGTTATTCAAGTTTCCATTGGCTTTTTGCAAGTCGATAATATCCTCGATTTTTCGAAAACTATCGTTTTGAGAAATTATTATGGAATCCATTGAAAATAAATTTTAATGTTTTTACAATTTTTAATAATTTTAATCAGGATGGTTTAAATCGTTTCAATTTTGACATTGGCTTTGTTGACAAATATGTTTTTTATTTTTTCAAAATACGATAAATAATACGAAATTCTGCGTATAATGGAAAGACGGGTTGAATTTTCCACAGAGTATTCTTGTTTATTAGTCTGTGCAGCACACTGTGCACTGTGCAGTATTTTATCAAATGTCATTGTTACAAGATTGTATATACCAGTATATACCTACTTAATATCTCGATATAAATAAAAATATTTTGCTCTTTCATACTTTAAAATTGTGGGCGTTAAAGCTAAATGATTTTTTAATTTGGAACAGTTTTTAATTTTCTCTAACCAATGTGCATGGTTTAATAAAGTGTGTTGTTTTCATGGTGATGACTGATGAATCGGGTTTCCGAACACAGCCGTTTTGAGAAATGTCATCACACTGTTCAATGGAAAAGGATGGTGTAATGTTTTTGGTCGATTAATTTTTAACTTTCTACGATGGAGTCCAATAGTACGGACGCCGATATTGGCGACAAGTGTAACATAAACGGTGACTGTTCACCCGCCGAGAAAAAACAACCTTTAGACTTGAATCACGCCAAAAATATTGACGACATATCTACGCCTTCCGAGCTGAAATTCGATAAAGGTATTGTAAACAAATTGTTATGGATAATTGATGACTTCCGTGTAGTGTCGCTTCTTTGTACACAAATCTTTGAATATCTCATGGTGAAATAGTAATTAAATTGTTTATTGTGAGTGGTATTGAGGTGAAAGTGGCGGGTAGATAGTGATGACATCTCATTTCACACAGAATCCGACATCGAGGACCCTGACATAACAGAGAAGAGAAAGGAAATAGAAAAGTGTCTCTCTAACCCTGATGCGGTTAATTTGGAACAGTGGCAGAACTTTGCTAAAAGTAAAGCTGGATTAATATGTGGTGAGTTAGCTCATACATTATTTTTGTTCTATTATGAATATCTCATATTTCTGTTATGACTAAGAGTTCTATATTCTGATAGTTCCCTTCTAAATAAAAAAATATTAATGTTAATTGTACAAAAAGAATACCACACCCTACATATTGTTGACAGATAGATGGTTCCAATGAACACTCCTCTAACTTAAAATTTTTAAATTTTCGTTCTTCGCGTAAAATGCTTTACTATTCAGCAATACATAACAAAAAAGTTTTCAGATTTACATAACGCTAACTATATGTACTTATAGTTAGCGTTATGCAAATCTGTAAACCCTCCAACTATGCATTGCTAAATAGTAAAGCATTTCATGTGAACAACGAAAGTTTTAAAAATTTTAAGTTAGAGTAGTGTTCATTGGAGCCATCGAGATGGTTCTAGGAAAAAAGAATGATTTTAATTGCAGAGAGCAGAGACTATATTTTACTATTTAAGATTGTCTGCAAAAGATTGCTTTAAGCGATAATACCACTCATTGTAATCCAAAGTTCTAATATTTATTTGTCAGATTTTGTACTTATTTTTGTTCTTTAGTTTTCATTAAAGAGTATTTTATTAGAACATCTTTAAATTATTAAAAAAAAATTGTTTTTTTTTTATTAACATAGAAGCATCTGGAATATATAGTACCTTAGAAGTATTAATTTATCTCATAATATGTACTGTACAAGGTAAATATGTGAATACTACTCGAAATTATCTATAACCAATCAGTTTACACAATTTAAGAACCCATTTTATCTGTAAATATTGACTACATGGATGGGATTGGTTATGCATTTCAGAAAAAAAAAGTAATAGGTATGCATTAATAATGGAATTGCATCAACTCTCCAATGATTTACTGCTCAAGTACTAAAATTGTTTAGATAGGATAATCTTATCAGCTTTCCAATACTATGCAATGCTGTGGATGTTTATTTTTATTTATATAATTGCAAAATACATTATTTCAATATTTTTAGACACCGTTTGTTTTGTTTTCAATATAATTGCAAACATTAACATGTGTTTGCTACAGCTTTACAATGTTATTGCTGTTTCATTCAATAAATTCTAATCTAGTATCACATCCATTTTAAGATACAACACCATAAGGTAAACTGTATTTAAAATTATGTGTCTTGACACTTGTTGATTTCTTCACTAAATCTGTTTTCTTTTAATGTAAAACATTAAGGTTTGGTAACAGAAGTATTTTAGAGCAATTCAAGAGATTTCTGCATCTGTTCAATAATTCTATATCAGCCTATATACACCTCACTGCAAAGCAAAGTTCTCCATAACCAAGAGATTGAAAGAGGTTGGACCATAATATAGTCCACCATGTTGCCCTAGTACAGTTTTGTTAATATTTTTCTTTCACCATTATAGTGAATGGTGTACTCGTATTATAGTGACTATCAACATACACATGACTCCAGTCAGAAGTGTACCCTGGAATTTTATACCATAACCTTTGTTAAAATATTGGCAGCCGTGTCTAGTACATATTCAACAGACCATCACACACACTGTTCATTAATTATATATTAGTTAAAAATTATTATAATGTAATGATTGGACATGAGTAATGATTTAAGTTTCTATATTTATTTACCCAAAACTATTCAAATCGTACAACATTTGAGATTGGGAAATTGTATACATGAGCATGATTTTTAATGTATCTACTATGACACCCACATGATGACTCAGTCATGGAATTAGTCTATTATAAAATGTTACTAGTAATAAATGTGACATAGTAAATCTTGTTTGCTTCCTCAAATTTATAGCACATTAAATATTCAGAATGTTAAATTGCGGTTTAATTTTAACTAGCTTTTACTTGTGACTGTATGTTACATTGTAGTAGTGAAAAATTTTATGCATGCAGTAGTAGGCCTCATGTTCATGTAGAATTTTAGGTTCAAACTAGTGGCCCAACTTGGTTTTGCGTGCATGTAGTCACTTTTTGAGTTCACTCCACATCAGATGCATAATATTATTTCTTTTAGTAACAGATTTTTAACAGTTATTTAAACTCCAACATGGCTGCCGTCATTTGTAGTGCTTTTCTTGTCCTGTCCCATTCCATACTGTTTTGTCCCATCTCAATTTGCCCCATGATTACACATACGTTCCTATAGTCTCGTACCCAATTTCGTTCGCCCTATATTCAATCTCAAACCATCCCTCTGAGTCTGGATGAGCAGTAAATATACATATTTGATTTCCTTGGCCATCTCACGGGATAACTACATTTACGGGATCAAAAGTAGCCATAGTATGCGTTAATGAAGGGTATCAGTGATGTACATGTCAAATTTCATAAAAATTAGTCCAGCCATTTGAGCGAGAAGAAGTGACACACGAACTGTCGCCTTTAAAATATTAGTAATATTATTTATATCTACTTTCCCAAAGGCCCAAATAATTGTGTTGATGAATGAGTGGTGAATACAAAATATATATATATATATATTAAATTCTTTATCAGCCACTACAGAAACAAAAAATATACTATTTACATATTTTGTCATCTAGACTCTAGAGTCTAGCCTAGATTTCGGACTATGTGCTACCTATCTGATCTGATCTGTATCAATTCTTATATATGTACATTCAACTGAAGGCACAAGCGTCCTCTACACTCAAGCTTAAGATTATGAATGGTTAGGCCATATTGTCCATCACTCTGGCGTAGTGCAAGTTGGCCGACTTTACATACTTCAGAAATTCTTACACATTTCTGTGGTATGCAGTTTACCTCCCGATGTTTTCTTCACCGCTATAACTTATAGTTCGTGGTGATTGAAGATAAATACATACTTGACTCCAAGCAGTCAGAGGTGTGCGCGGGATTCGTACCCGCAACCACCGTGAATATATTGGCAGCGGCGTAGCTAGCATAGGTGGCACCCGGGGCGGATTTTGTAGGTGTCACCCCAAAACTCAAACACAATGTATAAAATAAAAAGTAATAATCGTTTACGTTTTATTAAAATAAGAGTATTACAAATAGTAGTATATTATGTAAAACAGTATGCCAAAATTAAAATTTCTTCCTTCTAGCTTTGACACTTGCGAACTCCGAAATCACGTCTTCAAAATTTATATTTTGTGTTGCTTCATGTTCTATTGTTAAAATACCAAGATTATTTAATCTGGTTTCAGTCATTGTAGACCGCAAGTAATTTTTTATTAATTTCAATTTGCTGAAACTTCTCTCACATGAAGCAACTGATGCACATATTGTTATAAATAACTTTAGTGCGACCGTTAGATTCGGAAGAGATTCTGTAAAATCCCATTCCACAATGAATTTTAAATAGTCCAGTGTCACCCAATTAGAGACAGTAATATTAGCCGCTTTTATATGTCTTCTCAATCTTGGTATTTCTAAAAGTAGTTCTGTTTCTGATACTTCATCGTAAAGGTTAGTAAATTTTGATATTGCAAATTTTAACTGTTCAGTGTTTGCCGAAAGCAAAGTCTTCGACTGTACAACCTCAAATAATGAAACTACGTCTTTAATGGACTTTACTCTTGTTTCGAGTTCAATATTGAATCTGTCAAGACATTCTAACATGTCCTTTTGAAGTTCCGCTCTAAGTGTTAGTCCAGCATCTGTGGACGATGCTAACTCACCGGGCATGCGCTTCTTGCGACGAATTCGTCGTTCCATCGAAATGTTGTATTCTTCCGATTTTCGTACAGCAAAATCTATTGCCTCTTCTGCTAGATGCAACCGTTTCTCTCCAATGAATAGACGAAGTGCTTCTAGTTTTATGATTATTTCATCAACACATAATCCTTTGCTTTGTAATGCAATCTGAGCATAGTTCACTTCCCTTAGCACATCATTCCAGAAGAAAAGAAAACAAAGAAATGAGAAATTGCACACAGCAGGGATAAGATTTTGTGCACCACCTCTTGTTTCTAAATTTACGTCTTGGTCACATAGTTCCTCAATTGCAGATATTATTCCATCAAAATTTTCAGTCAATACTTTTACTGCACCATAATGAGCACTCCAGCGCGTTGTTGAAAGTCTTTTAACAGATGCTTTGCTGTGATTGAGGAGCACCTCCCAGCGGCTTGTGGAGGTTGAAAAAAAGTTAAATATTGTCTCTACTGCTCCGAAAAATGTAACACAAGTCACATTTTGTGCGAACGAATGCTGGCCGCATAAATTAATTGAATGATCAATGCAACCAATAAAAATTGCTTTATTGTTTTTTTCTTTTATAATAGCTTGCACTCCCCCGTGTATACCACTCATAACTGCAGCATTATCATAACCTTGAGAACGACACATCATAATATCTAAGCCATCGTTTTCAAGCTTCTTTAGTATTTCAGCGCTTAAATCAGCTGCTTTTTTTCCATGCAAGGGAAAAAATCCTAAGAATACTTCTTTGACTTCTACTTTTCTATTATTAATTTTTACATAACGAATTACTTCAGACATTTGATCGACATGTGAAACGTCAGGTGTGCTATCAAACATAATTCCGAAATATTTGGCCAGTTTAATTTCGTTGACAAGCTGACATTTAACGTGATTAGCTAAAACATTTATGAACTCATTTTGTATTTCGGGCGATAAATATGTTACTTTATGTGATTTTTCCTGCTCCAAATATAATATATGTTCTTTAAGTACAACATCATACTTTGAAAGCAGCTTAACTAGTTCTAAGAAATTACCTTTATTGGATGACCCTTGGGTTTCATCATGTCCACGAAATGCTAGGTTTTGTTTCGCCAAAAACAAAGTTATATCAAATAATCTAGATAACAGATTTTTCCACTTCTGTTTTTCCGTATTCATTAATTGCAAGGTTGCGTCATCTATTGTGGTGTGAGATTTTAATCTCATTTCCAAAGTTTTCCAATTTTCGAAATTTTCTAAATGTTCACATGAAGTTTCATGGTCCAATACTTTAGGATTTAGTTTCCACCATTTCTGAAATCCAGTTGTAAATGTTCTTTGTATGTTACTGACAGCAAATAAACGGCAGCAAAAACAGTACAGATTATTTGATATAGGAGAAAATACCATCCATGATCGTAGAATTTTTTCACCACTAGGCATCTCTTTATAAAACCATTCCTGTGAAAGATGACGAGAATCTCCTTTAATCTTTGAACCATAACGAGATACAGTAGGGAACGGTCCTTCTTTGTTCTGGAAATGTTCACTGCCCTTTTTTATTATGTCAATGCGAACATTATTGGGAACCGGTAAACTCCAATGTGAAATATCCCTCAAGTGTTGCACAGATTCTTCGAAGCTAATGCTGTCTCCAAAAGTAGCATTAACGGTGTCATTGTCATTATTTGATTTGGTTCCGTAGAGGAAATGGGTTGTCTTCAATGATTCTGTATTGTCGCTGTTGCTATCTGAATGTGAGTCTTCAAGATGTGAATAATTACTTTCGTCAACAGGAGACTCGGGTACTTTAATTGAACCTTGGCCGCTATCTGCTTTTGTGACATATTTGAAAAGAGATCCAGACATGCTCTGAATTTGATCCATTTTAGCCTTTTTGGCTTTTCTCTGTTGAAACCCGCTTTGTCTTTTCGAAGTATGAATTCCCCGAGGCATATTTCGTTCTGGGTATCCTAAAAAATATTTTTTGTTTGTAAGTGATACGTTGATTTTATAAACAAATTGTAACGGTAAATAAACACCTAGGTACACGTTACGTAACTAGCTTTGTGAAATATATATTTATATAAATTAACAATCCTGCATCTGGGTGTAAATATGTATTTAAGTAGGTATTTTTAGAAAATACTAGTTAAATACTCCACCGTTAATTGTGATATCCTTAGGTGATATCCGTATAAATACTCGTGGTAGTGCTCGAGCTACTCATCTCGGAGCCGAATCAATGTACGTGAAGATGTATGATTATAATTACCTACTTTTTATCATTAATCTAAACTTAATATAATCCGTTTGGATCAGAAAATAATAATAAATAAGTATATTAATAAGTATATTAATAATTAATAAACATTATTACCTTAAGTCTCTAAAGTATGATCGTAAAACTTGTAGATCAAAATAATCTAAGATACTGCTACTAGATACTAAACGAATTAAAAAAGTTAGTATCACCTTTAATAAAAAATACTTCACTTACCTTGTTTATTTTCTTCAAGAATCGACTATTAACTAGGTTTATTTATTATAAATATAAGATACGAAAATTGTCGTTAATAATATCTAATAATTAAAAAACACTTTGCACTAGACGTTCACACGTTCACGCAAAAGAATATTGAAATGAATGCGGTCGAAAACAAAAGAATTTGTCTAATCCACAATACAAGTGACGAGCTCTATATCGAGGGAATCCCCTAAGTAGCGTTGGTTATACGCGAACAAGAAGCTTATACCCAAATGGAGATGGCATTCCGTATAAAACTCTGAAGCACAAAAATTTGACCTTGAATGACGTCGCTGTTATCTTCTATCCTTTTCTTTAGAGTGACAATGAATGAAAATGACATTATGTTCATTCATTGTCACTCGATAGAAAAGGATAGAAGATAACAGCGACGTCATTTAAGGTCAAATTTTTGTGCTTCACTTTTATATACGGAATGCAATCTCCATTTGGGTATAAGCTTCTTGTACGCGAACGGAGTATTAAATTTTAGGGCAATCCCTGATCGATTGACAGTGTGCAACGCACAGTGCAACGTGCACCTCAGATGAATGAAACTATTATTCGGATCGACTTGAAAATTTAGGATAATATTTTTGAGATGTTGTAGAAATTAAAAAGCCAAAAAAAACGATTTTTTGAACCCACGAAATCCCTTAATGACAAAATGGCTCACGAGTAAGGAGTACTACTATATGAAGTTTTTATTGCTCTGTCTAGTTATTCCTTAGTCTAAGGTGGGTACATTATTTGTATTTATATAGGTATCAATTTATTATGCTTGTGGTACAATACTGTACTTAGGTACCTAGATTATTTTATTAGTAGCGGTTATGGTCTCTGCCACAAATTTTTGATTTTTATAGGTAGAAGTAGAAAGAACTATTACTGATGGTCAAAGTTGGGCTCGGGTGTCACCCCTGTTGGGGTGACACCCGGGGCGGACCGCCCTTGCCGCCCCCCCCTAGCTACGCCACTGTATATTGGCATTAGCCATATACCAACAGGCCTCCATACACTTTAAAATGCTTCCAAGTTCAACATTTCTGTTGAAGAGTACGATTGAGAGTAGTTAGACCATATAGTCCACCACGCTGGCCTATTGCGGATTGGCGGACTAGTAGACATTATAAATAGACATAGATTCTAAATATTTTTCACGAGTATGTATTAAATAAAATAAAATTTTCTTCAACAGATGAATACAGAAGAAAAATATGGCCTTTGTTAGTGGGTGTGACACAAGACGAGATGACAGACCCGCCCTCGCTGGACGAGTTGTCGACGCACAGTGAATACAATCAGGTAATTTATTTAGTAAACCTTACACACAATTTTTCTCTGCTTTATTTCAAAAATAAATCTGTGCCCAGCTTAAAGATATGCTTAGAGAAGTAGTATGGAAAAAGTTAGTGTTAAAGCTAAATATTTTTCATAGAGATAGAGATTTCGTTGTTTATTTAATTCGTTTAGGACTGAATATTCTTCTGATGCAAGGGGTTACTCTGTTGTCTGACAGGGTGTTAGAACGTTTGACGTCGACGTATAAAAGATTTCCAATTCTAAAAATCAATACTATTCTCTATAACTTGTCATTCATTTCGAACTTAGTCTAATTTTAACGACGTCCGATAGAGGATTGGAATATTTTGTAAAGTATTTAGGGATATTCATACAGTTTTACGTACGACATTCGAACGTTCGTCGTCGTTTCGGAGTAAAGGGTAACCCCCTGATTAGGTATAATCTGTGTATAGTCCTGAGCCAGATACTTCTCTTCATTGTACTGGTCATTAATATATGACAAAGACATACACAACTAAAATAACCCAAATAGCCCAGCGGATTAGTAATTTGAAGTGGCAATGGTCAGGGCACATACCGCGGAGAACTGATGGCCGATGGGGCCGGAAAGTTCTCGAATGGAGGCCACGTAGCGGAAAGCGCAGCGTAGGACTTCCACCGACGAGGTTTTCAGACGAAGGTCGCGGGATGTCGCAGGATGCAGGCTGCCTCCAACAGGTCACTATGGAAATCATTGGGGTAGGCCTTGGTTCAGCAGTGGACTTCCTTTGGCTGATGGATGGATGGATGATTCTGAATATTTTAATTTCAATAACGATACCTCTCGCTTTTACCTCCATTTTGTGAGGTTAATGATGGATGATGAATGGATTGATATGAGCCATCCCAATGACTCACTAGATCTATGTTCAGCAGTGGACTTCCTGTGGCTGAAAAGAAAGAGAGTGAGTTGATCCCTTCATGTATGTACTTCTCAGCCCTATCCAAAATAAACCCGTACTGCGTCAGACCAAATCAAATCACTCACCGTTGAACTTAGGATATTGCTAAAGGTCTCTCCACGATGTTTTAATTCACCGTTATAGTAATAGACTATGAAAAATCTATGTTTTGACTCAGGTGGTGCTGGACGTAAACCGGTCGCTGAAGCGGTTTCCTCCAGGTATTCCTTACGAGCAGCGAGTGGCGCTGCAGGACCAGCTCACCGTGCTCATACTCAGGGTCATCATGAAGTACCCGCATCTCAAGTACTACCAGGTGAGGCCATATATTTCGCAACCATATATAAGTCAGACAAAAATATTTTTATTCTATTCCAAAAAGGAGGATCTTTGTTCTCACGGTCTATCTTCATGTACGTACATATATGCGTTGGGATAGCTATGAAAAACATCTCGAGACATATTGGATTGTATTTAAATGAAATTATTTTCATAAATAAGAATAATCTCCTTCATAAATAATAGTCTTATATTTTTAGCCGGTTTTGTTTACAATTATTATTTTACATCTTTATCTACATTTCACACGCCTGGTGTGTCTATGGTGACAACCACGACGCGATAACAATTAAACATATTATTGCGTGTACATAATACTTACAAGGTAAATAAATAAAATGTTTGTACAAAATGAGCAAATGTTAAATGTGTCACGCAAAGAAATAAACATAATAACAATGTATTTAATATAGGTATAATATTGTATGGTGATTTACAAAGAAATTGTATTTAGATTGTTTTATCTGAATTTTATCTGCAACGACGTTAATATTTTATTTTGTTGGTTATAATAGTCTAGAATTAATTAATATTGGAATGAAATGTAGAGCTAAAGCTCTAGAGAAATTAGGTCGATATAATTTTTAAGTTGTCGGTCAATCGGTCGGGACGTAAAATAATTATAAAAATAAATCGTCGGTTTTCTAATTAATGTAATCACTAGAAAATACACTTGCATAGTTTATAGTAGCAAAACCTCTCGTATATTACTCATAATATAATATATGAGATTATTAAAACCACAAAAAACAAAAGAGATTGCCAATCTAAGATTCGAACCTAGCACCATATGGTTCAACCTGAACAATTTTTTATGACACACCAACATTTTTACAACCAATGAGGCGAATAGGTCAGCAATCCCTGCAAACTAAGTATAATATTGTTCTATAATCCAATACATTAAATTTCTGTTCGTTCAATATTTCGGCACATCGGATCCGATGATAACGAAGGTTACAAATATTGCATAATTCTTTTGTTTACGTCAAAAGGCCACAATTTCGTTCAGTACTCGCCCCCAGAATACAAACGCGTTGATACAAACGTTGACAATGCTGTCGTGTGACGACATAAGTCATTACTCATACATTCTTATCTACTACCAGCTATGTTTACTGTTTTTATTGGTATAGTTTGTTCTTTAGCTTGCAATATGGTAATTAATTGTGTACCATAAATAAATAAATACACCCAACAGTCACATACATAGTCCTGATCCCACACTAAGATCGAGTCTTGTGTCGTGGGTATCAGGAACTACGAGAGACTTTTCGGTCTCACAAACACCCAGACCCGGAAGAAATATTTGTGGGCAGAAATATTTCTCTCGGTGCGGATCGAACCCGCGGCCTCTCGTTTCACAGGCGGCGTCTAACCACCTGCGCCACGGAGGCTGTCATCACCATATTATTAAATTAATAGTAGAGTAATGAAATAAGTGTGTTGCTTTTTTATATATCAGCGCCAATCAACATATTATTTGTCAATAATTTGAAACCTGGTGGGTAGTTGTTTAGGCCAGTGGAAAAATTTTTGCTCTGTTATTTTTATTGATTTTAAAATATATACAATAGTTATTATTCACTTTTAATGTACAATATTATCATTTAAACTGTCTACCTGCCGGTGTTAGTGTTGAATCCTTGACTTTTCTCCTTCATCTGTCACACCACTTCACCTGTTTGCACCACAACACCTGTTTGCTTCTTCACTGCACTATCACATTATGGAGTCAGGACTTAAAGCATCCATCGAAGAACTGAAGACCGAATTCCACCAAAGGATGGCAGCCTTTGAATCTGACCTCAATAATCTTCACGGAATGCATCAGTAACAAGCTCCACAGATTTGGCTGCCGAGTTTACTACCTTTAGAGCTTTCATTACTCAGGCTCTCAGTCTCATCCAGCAGCAAGTAGAAACTTTATCGTACACCGTGGATACTATTGAAATGCAGAGACAGTCGAAAGATCTTACTGTTTCACGGAGTTGCTGAAGTGGAAAATGAAGATTCTTCACAGATTGTGGTGGATGTAGTGAAGCAACGCTTGGGAATCACCGACTTCGCTGTTGGCGACATACAACGAAGCCACAGAATGGGCCGTTCTTCATCCTCTAAAAAACCTCGCCCCATGCTTGTCAAGCTACAAGATGCAGCGATGCGGGACAAGCTATGGTTTGGCAAGACAAAGTTGAAGGGCTCTGGTATTACCTTCTCGGAGTTCCTCACCAAATTCAGGCACGACATATTTATGGCGGCGCGAGAAAAATTCGGTGTGAATAATTCTTGGACGCGGGATGGTAATGTCTTCGTCATCAGTTCGGGCGTCCGGCATCGCGTGGTGTCGCTCACTCTGCTTGGCCAGATTGCTGTGGACACCCCTGCAAAGCCCAGCCCAGCGAAAAAAGCCATAGCCGTGCCCAAAACACGACGGGCTGTTGCTTCCAGGAAGTGAAGTGTGGGTTTTTATTTTATTTTATTTTATTCTATATCGCTTGACCAGTCCAGGTAACATGTCTTTTTTAGTTAAAACTCTTTTTTGTTGTTATTTTCTGTTACTACTAATAATCCTATTAAAGTCACCCTCATAATATCTATAAGATAATAAGTTTGTTGTTGATTGTCATAACCTCAAAACATAACCTATTATGACATATGTCACTTCTTGACAGCGTTTAGTTATTCCTAATTTTTGTTTAATTCACATGCGGTAACTTTGTACTCGTAATTATTTGCCTGGACTGGAAGTGTTTATAATTTTGATTCAACTTTTTAAATGTAATTCCGTTTTTATGTATATCTTTTCTTTAGATTAATTTTGTAACTCACATTGTTCTTAGTTGTACTTATTAATTATTCATGTTTACTTTTATCTAAATAATGACAGTGTTTTTGTTAACACAACCGGCAGATGGATGATTTTTATTGTTTTATTATTATTATTTTTGTGTCATTTCGTCAGATTATACTTTTGCAACTTCTCATATTTATTATATTATAGTTATAACTTTATTTTAGTTTAGGATTTTACTTATACATATTATTATTATATTTCTGTAGTTACCTATTGCGATGTCTTTGCAATCTGATAGTAGTGACATTGAGTACTACTCAGTGTGCAGTGATGACAGTTTCGTCAGTGTTCCATCACTTAGTGATAATCTAATGTCTCAGTTCTCCGATGTCCTAGGAACTTTAATGTAGTACATCTCAATGCTCAGAGTATTCCGGCTCATTTCCCAGATATGCTGGCTAGTTTTGACTGTACTCATATCCATGCTATCTTAGTGTCTGAATCTTGGTTGAAACCATGCCTTTCCTCTTCTGCTTACTCACTTCCGGGGTTCCACCTCATCAGAAATGATCGCACATCGCGTGGTGGAGGCGGAGTTGCTATCTATTTACGAACTCAATTCCGATATACGATAGTAAGTGTATCTCCGCAACCCCCACCATCTGATGCTGGTGAGCATCTTTTTCTGGAGGTGGAATTCTCCCTAAAAAAAGTTCTACTCGGTGTATATTATTGTCCCTCGCTCCATATTGACTTCTTCTCTTCTATTGAAATTATCCTTGAAAATCTTGTTCCTATGTACAGTCAAACCATAATCATGGGTGATTTTAATACCTGTCTCCTTAAAATGACCGTCGTTCTAATTCCCTTCTTAATACTATTAAATCCTGTAATCTTTCCATTCTTCCACTCTCAGCGACCCATCACTCTCCTAACTGTTCTCCTTCTCTCCTAGACCTTATCTTTGTTTCCTCTTTAAATCATGTGTCTAAGCATGGACAATATCCTGCTGATGCTTTTTCTTTCCATGACCTAATATTCCTGTCTTATCGTCTCCGTCCTCCTAAAGCCCAACCCAAAATCCTCCTGCAAAGAAATTTTCGGGGCATGAATATTGTGGATCTTCGCAATGATGCCGGCAGCATTGACTGGAGTTCCCTTCTTCTTGCTAATACTGTCGAAGACAAAGTTGATATTTTCAACAGTAAAATTATTGACCTTTTTAACAAGCACGCACCAATCCGGCCTGTAAAACTCAAACATCTACCGGCTCCTTGGCTAACACCTGATATTAAAGAACTGCTATCTAAAAAAGCGTTGGCCAAGTCCCGGTACAACCGTAGACCTAATGAGTTGAATTGGCAGAAGTACGTCTCCATTAGAAATCATTGCAGTAAGGTGTGTAGGAATGCCCAACGCCGACATATTCACAACTCTATTGAAAACGGAGATCCAGCTACGGTTTGGAAATTTCTGAAAACACTGGGAGTGGGGAAGCCTCGACAAGAGTCCTTTTGTAAGTCAATTGACTTAAATTCCTTAAACAATCATTTTTGTACATCACCTTTCTTTGATAAGGCGATGAAAGATAACACTATAAAGTTCCTTTCGACCCTCAAGACTCCCGCATGTCCTGCTTTTGTCATTAAACAATTTGCTGATTGTGATGTTAAAAAGACCATTATGCTCATTTCATCTAATGCGACGGGAAGCGACTGTGTCAGCCGCAATATGATTCTCCCTATCCTAGACGACATCCTTCCTATCATCTCCCATATCCTTAATGATTCTATTTCCTCTGGTATCTTTCCTGCTGCTTGGAAAAAAGCACATATTATCCCAACTCCTAAAAATCCAATGCATCCAATCTCGCAGATTTCCGTCCTATATCCATTCTTCCTTTTCTATCCAAAGTCCTTGAACGTCTAATCCATACCCAGCTGAATGAATTCCTCTCGAAACACAATCTCCTTAATCCTCTCCAATCAGGGTTTCGTCCTGGGCATAGCACAACTACCACTCTAACTCATATTGCGGATGGCATTAGGTTGGGCATGGAGGAAGGCAAGCTGACAGTCTTAGCATTGCTAGACTTCAGTAATGCCTTCAACACCGTCGATTTTGATGTCTTACTTGGCATAATGCGTTCTCTTAACATATCTCCAACAGCAGTTGATTGGTTTCGTAGTTACCTGTATGGTCGCCAGCAACGCATCTGCTTTGAGGAATGCTTTTCCTCTTGGTGCTCTGTATCTGCTGGTGTACCTCAGGGCGGCGTTTTATCTCCTTTACTCTTCGCTGTCTTTATTAATTCTATTACCAATAATCTTCGCTCCTCCTACCACCTTTATGCAGACGATCTGCAAATTTATACTCGGGCATCCTTGGACAAGATAACTGATGCGATTGGAGCCATCAATTCTGACATCCAATATATATGTTCATGGAGTAAAGATTACGGACTGAAGGTCAATCCATCAAAAACTCAGGTCATTGTTGTCGGCAGCCCTAGGATGATATCGAAAATAGACCAGGACCAACTTCCATCC
Organism: Hyles vespertilio; assembly: GCA_009982885.2. Lineage (NCBI taxonomy): Eukaryota > Metazoa > Arthropoda > Insecta > Lepidoptera > Sphingidae > Hyles > Hyles vespertilio. The sequence continues at coordinate 23,565,714 of CM042807.1, forward strand.
GTTTCCTGTGATGGTATCATTGTTCCATACAGCGATACAGTCAAAAATCTTGGTTTATATATAGACAAATGTTTCACCTGGGGTCCTCAGCTTCGGGAAGTTAGCCGAAAGGTTTTTGCCTCAGCTAGGTCTTTGTTTAGGTTACGCAATTTTCTCCCCATTGCCACGAAAATTTCTCTTGCACAAACTCTCCTACTCCCCATCCTTGATTATGCCGACGTCAGCTATCTCGATCTCACCGAGGACCAACTTAATAAACTTGAGCGTCTTCAAAATTTCTGTATTAGATTTATATTTGGTCTGCGCAAATATGATCATGTCTCTGAGTTTCGTACTAAGCTCAAGTGGTTACCCATACGACTTCGTCGGAATGCTCATATTCTTAATCTTCTTTACAATATTTTGTTCAATCCTCTCACTCCATCATATCTCAAAGAACGATTTCTATTTCTCCATGAGTCTCATTCAAGGTCCTTGAGGTCGTCGGAGAATCTGAAACTGAGAATGCCTATGCATACCACAACGTTCATGGATAGGTCCTATACAGTGCAAGCCGTTCGACTGTGGAATGCATTACCAGTTGTCATAAGGCAAGCCCAAACATTGACATCTTTCAAAAAAATGCTTAAAGACTATTATCTTTCTCTCTAAGTAGCTGCATTAAGAAGTTTTTATTTCCTCTTTTTGTCTCAATAGGTAATTTATAATTTATATTTAGTATGTATATTTATGTCTATGTTTATCTATAGAAATATTTATACATGTATGTATATTAAGTGTATTATATAATTATGTATTATATATCATGTATATATTCGCTATAAATAATTTGTTTACCTATTCCTTATAAGAGCATGTTTTTAGTTTTCTTTAAATTCTATACTGCCCTCTCTTCTTATCCTTTTCTTATATCCATCCAAAGGTTGTCTGTAAGAAATCGCCTAGGGCGATAAGACCGCCAACTGTACTCTTTAATCTTATATGTAAAATATTGTATACTTTTTCACTTTTTGTGTGCAGTAAAGAATGAATGAATAAATAAACCTATTATTAGCCTTAATTTTGTGTAAGTACAATGATATGTAACTCTTATTTGTAACGCCGTTGGTTTCTTTAAATAAATAAATAAATAAATAAAATAAGTACCTTAGTTATTGCAAATAGTCCAACTAACAACGAATGTATTTTTTTATTGTTTTGGATGGCGAAACGAGCATTCCGTTCGCCTGATGGTAAGCGACACGACTGCTCATCAACAGTAACAAAACAATATAGCATCGTAAATGACAAAGCAATGCTTGGCATTCCACTGTGCTCGCCATCCTGAAACTTGAGGATGCTTGAGGATAAGTATGCACCACATGTTTTTTTGTCTTATTTTTTTCTATACTGGCACTACTAATTAGATAAGCTGTAGCTAATGGCATGTGCAGTGCAATCATTGAATAAGTATGGAAACGTGACAAAAAATAATGTTTCATACTACACAATAATGCGTATACTGGGGTATTCTCTACAATACCCAGGCAATATAAAGAACACCTGGGGCGTCTAGTCAATGTATGAAATACTAGCGGTCGGGCCCGGCTCCGCCCGGGTGCATACGCACGCGCAAAATATCCTCGTATTTGCTAGAAATATCACTACTGCTTTCCTCCTATAGGTCATAGCGTGATAATATATAGCCTAAACAACTAACTAACTAAGCATTCCTCGATAAATGTACTATTCAACACTGAAAGAATCATTCAAATCGGACCAGTAGTTCCAGAGATTAGCGCGTTCAAACAAACAAACTCTGCAGCTTTATAATATTGAAATAAAACTATTATTTACGGATTTTATCGCGAATCAATCCGCCCCGTGACCACGAAAGCTGTAAAGTAATCGAAACGTAGGAAGTCAAAAATGTAAAAATTAAACTAAATTCGCGATGAAATCCGTAAATAATAGTTTTATTTCAATGTGTAACATTCGCGTAAATCTAAGAAACCATTAAGCTTTATAATATTAGTATAGATTATTGTAACATTGTAATACAGATTACCGTAACGTATCCATCACTCTTAAACCATACAACACAGTAGAGCTCTTGTAACTTATAACATCAATTCTCGTGTTATCTCCAGGGTTACCACGACGTAGCCATCACCCTGCTCCTAGTGTGCGGGGACCGGGCGTCGTTCCCCCTCCTCTGCCGGCTGTCGTACGGCCCCCGGGCTCCGCTGGCGCCCTTCATGCAGGTCACCATGCAGCCCACACAGCATCTCCTCAACTACATGCTGCCAGTCATCAGCCGCGCTGAGAGGAAGGTCGCCGAGTGCTTGGAAAAGTATGGGGTGCTTGGTATTTTTGATGGTGGGAGTGTAGTGAATGTAGATTTTGATGATTTGAAGGTGGATTTGGAGGTGCTCTGATCAATATATTATGATTGGTCATTGTTCAAAATCAATCATTTCAAAATCAATCAATATTAGATTCGGGAATACTTCTCTGATTGCTTGATTTTAATTAAATGTCTTTTAAGATGAAATTGGGCTGATTTAAACAACTAAGTGTAAAATAACGAAACACGCAATAAACTGACCATGAAAAAAAAATTGAATATAGTTATTGGTTAGTCATCTTGCTTTACTAAGGTTTGTTTATTGGCTGAAGAAAATATGTTAAAAAAATTTCTTCAACAAGACTTGATCTTAGTGTGGGGTCAGGACTATGTATGTGACTGATGGGTGTTATTTATTTATATATATAAATATATTTATTTATATATACCCAACAGTCACATACATAGTCCTGACCCCACACTAAGATCGAGTCTTGTGTCGTGGGTATCAGGAACTACAAGAGACTTTTCGGTCTCACAAACACCCAGACCCGAAAGAAATATTTGTGGGCCGCACAAACATTTCTCTCGGTGCGGGGATCGAACCCGCGGTCACGGAGGCTGTCAGTATAAAACTGTTTTGCACCAAACCCGCTCCACTTGAAGACTAGCCACAGTCGCAATATTCCCACTATCCACACTCATAAGTGACATGTTTGTTCAGGGCTGGCGTGGGCACGATGTTCGCCCTGCCGTGGTACCTGACGTGGTTCGGACACAGCCTGAACCGCTACACGGACGTGGTGCGGCTGTACGACTACTTCCTGTGCGCGCCGCCGCTGTTCCCCGTGTACGTGACGGCCGCCATCGTGCTGCACCGCGCCGAGGAGGTGTACGTGTGCGACTGCGACATGGCCATGCTGCACTGCTTGCTGTCCAGGGTAAAAATCCTATTTCTTAATAATTAGTATCGTAATGGTTTCTTAAGCTTACGTGAATGTTACTCGTTGAAATAAAACTATTCTTTACGGATTTTATCGCGTAGATCGGAACGCAAATACAGACTAACGATTTTAATTAACTTTTTTATTTAATAATTGTAAAATAAGGGTAGTTGAATTGTAACAGTCACAGAGCGGATGACTAATACCTCAGTCCGCCCCGTCGAAAGCTGTAAAGTAATCGAAACGTCGGGAAGTCAAAAAAATGTAAAAATTAAACCAAATCCGCGATAAAATCCGTAAATAATAGTTTTATTTCAATTAGTATCGTATTATGCATTGTCAGATGTCCACCCCAACTAAGGCTCAAACTAATGATACTAAGAGGGTTCTATACTCTGGGACGAAGTTCGAATGTTTTTTTTTTTATTGCAATGGCGATGTGTAGTTAGCGAGCAAAACCAAACAACGCCTTGAATTACAAAGATGTTGTTCTGACGTTGAAAGTCAACTTATATGATAAAGATTTTCTAAAAGTTCTCTACATCTAAAAATCAATATTATTCTCTAGGAAACTTGTCATTCACTTCGAACTTAGGTAGACTAAGATTACGACGTACGATACAGGATTCGAACGTTTTGTAAAGTATTTAGGCATATTCGTACAGTTTTACGTGCGATGTTCGAACATTCAACGTCTTGTCTAAACATAAAGACAGAAGATTGCCTATTTAGACGTTGACGGAGTAGTGGCTACGAGCGACAGGGTTCTTAAAGGGGCAAAACTTTTTCCAGATGGTTGGATGACGTTAATAGTGTTACAGAAAGACAGTGAATTTGCACTGGACACAAAATGGTATAATATAGGAAATATGGCGTGATAAAAAGGTCAACAAAAGGTCCATGATTATGGGAATAGGGAATATGCATGCCATTTTTTATATTTGTTATTACATTATCAGAAAAAAATATAAGTCTTTGAAAATATCAATAAAAAAAGTACAAAAAAAAATAATCAAAACTGCTATCAGTTTCGAAGCATTTAAGAGCGTATACACCTTGCGCGCAAATTCAACTATAGGTATTTCTTCGTTAATTTCACGCACACATAAGCGACCAAAGCTGTGTGCGTAGAGCTGCCGCGTCGGCTCGCTATACAATCGGCTCAAACAACTTTGATCCGTGCGCTTCAAATATTCAATTGAAATGTAACTGTAATATAATATCATAAAAATATTTGATTTGCATTATAAGTAGACAAATATTACTGTGCAAGCAAAGAATAATACAAATTTTGGATACTAATCATATTTTCGTTATTATTACATTGTTAAGTTGCATTCAAATCAGTGTTCAATCAGTATACACTACGGACGTTTTATTAATCATTTCGTGTTCGAACACATAAATAGTGTTAGGGGCCTTACAACCCCTTACAATTACGAAATATATTTCATTTTATATTACAATACATAACATAATTTAGCCTCCGAATTACATCCCATTATATTACCTGAAACATAATTTATACTCACTACAAAATCATTGTAGATAATAAAAATAATTAAATATTTTACTACCAAAGTACTAAGATGTGGTAATCGCATTCCGCGCGTGGCTATTTTTACTACGCGCGGCATAATCGACTGCAGCCAGGCCGGAGCGACGAGCGATACGTCCTCCCTCTAGAAGGCCTTGCGGCGGTCTGATTTGATCCACGTCGGACAGCGTGTTTTATAGTGGTTTTTAAAATATTTGTAGAAAACATGAAAACTAATTTTGTTGAAATATAAAAATGGTAATTTATTGATAAGATGTTCTTCTATTGTAATATGCAATTGCTATAAAAAATTATGTACGATAAGTTGGTGAAAAAAAAAAAATGTTCTTGACGAGAGTTTCTGAATAATTTCGCATTGTTTAAATTTTTATTTTTCAGGAACTAAACACAAAAAGATTATTTTTCTCAGCAAAATCCCTCCATAGGGGTCTTATTAGTCTGATAATATTTTATTTTCATCTTATATTTAGTGGTTTCGGATATCTTAAGCTTCTAAATTGCCATTTAAAGCCTAAATAACGAAACTTGTGTTCAGTAATCCGTATAGTACTCACAAATTATCCATCAATCTATAATGTTTTCCACCAAAATCCCTAGATGACAACCTTTTCTAAAATTAGTAATAATTATTTTTCCTTTAAATTGTTTATTGGTGCCTATTAACTCATTTGAAAAGTGCTGTTTTTAAGCCAAAAAGCGCGTGCAGGGTATAAACGCTCTTAAACGCCATGTTGGCGCGAACTCGCTGTGACGTCAGAGGGCACGATATGAACAATGTAGTATTTGGATTAAGTTTCTTTCATGAATTGCTACAGAACTGTATTTCGTGCCAAAATAATCCATTTTAATTAATAGTATAAAGAAAGCACAAAATAACTCATAAACAAACGTAAAACAACAAGCTAAAACTTCATGAAAACGTGCCCTCTGACATCACTTTCCTTTTCAAGCAACAGATCGCGTTTCGGAAAAAATGCGCGGCAAATTTGAAATGTCATTTTTTAAGTATTTATTTTACCGATTTAGAGTTGATAAATTTAAAAAATATCTTTAAGGTATATTCCTATATTAATAAAGATTACAAAAAAAATATTTTGACTTATTTTGAAGTCTGATGCATATTCCCTATTGGGAGGAAATGAAACTTCTGGTTTCAAGCTAAGATAATAGTGAAGTAAGAATTAAAATTGTTTAAACATACTTTTGTTTATTGCAGTTACCAGATGACTTGCCTTTCGAAGACATCCTGGTGACGGCCAAGCGGCTGTACGAAGAGAACGACCCCTCCGACCTCGAACACGAAGTCGCCGCGCTTGAGAGGAGAGAGTGAGTACTGCATACGATAACTTTACTATTATTATTTACTAGCTTTTCCCCGCGAGTTCGTCTGCGTGTATATTATAATAATACGGACGTAAAAGCAATACATTATATCGTTTCAACAACATAAATAATAAACAATAAAAAAAGGACGACTACCAAAACCTAAAATTAAATAAATTTAATTTATATAATTATAAAATCAATTACTTTGTAAATAAGTATACAATATGTACTATGACAAGAGTTATTTGTTTACATGATCAATAAACCAATATGTTTGGAACATTTGATAGGTGCAACAACTGGTGCTAGTTCTCTCATATGTGAGAAGTCGCCTGGGTTGGTACCACTGCAATGTTTATTTTTTCCGCCAAACGGCAGTTTAAATGCACTGTTTTGTTTCGGATTGAAGGACATTGTAGCCAGAGCAATACTGGACATATTGAGATTTCACATCTTATGTCTCAGGATGGCGAGCGCAGTGAAATGCCAGTGCCAATTCATAATGCCATTGCTTCGTAATTCAAGGTGTTGTTTGGTTGTGCTACTGTTCATGAGCGGTCGCATCGTTTACCATCAGGAGAACGGCATGCTCGACTCGCCATTAATTCCAATCAGTGGCGGTACTTCCATACAAGCCCAAAAGCCCGGCTTGCCTTACTTAATACGCATATACTCAATCCTAAAGACAAATCAGTACTTTAAATAAAATATATTCGTTTAATGCAAAACGTCTATCATTTTTAAATTTACCGCGCCATAATGGAGCCCCGCGCCGCGCCCGGCAACTCGCCTAAGCGAGCGCTGCGGTGTCTAAAACTAATATAAAATTATTTCATTCAAAATCAACGCGTGACGCAATATCTTAAAAAGATGGAACACACCAAAGTATTATCTATCTTTTTCTCTCTCGTGTGCTTTTACCTGGCTTCTGGCGTATATTGCCCTCTCAGTCGCACCTCTGGGTGAAATGCTATTACCATGACACTACTACGTACCTATACATATAGCTATTTTTTTATGCAATTTGTACCAAGCAAAATGCCCGGCTTCGCGGAGTGAAGTTGTGCACTTGACATGTCATATTAAGATCCAAATTTATCGAAAAATATTTATGTTTTGCTACAAGTTATATTGGATAATATATAAAATAAATAGATATTTTTTGAGACCGTATTATGATGTTTTAAATATTTTTATGAATATATTAGAATTAGAATACTTAATTTGGAATTGTCCATAATTTAGGACCCGTGGCTAGCTTCACGCTTATTATTATGTCTTTCGAGCGGACGATTAACCAGTAACAACTGAACATATACGTTTAGTTTTTGTTTCATTATAGTATTTTACGTTTATTATGTATAATAATGGGTGAAAATGTGCCTTGTGATGGTTTGAAGTGTGTGCAAGTGTTGATCGGCGAGGAAAGGTAAATTCATTACATTTCGTAGACAAACAACTACTCGTATCTGGTCCAAAACCTACGCCTGATTTGTTGTGTATTTCTCGAAAGTAGTGAAAACTATAGAATACAATTTTATAGATCAGTGCACATAACTACATAGATTGCTGGATGTTCTCATACTAATAAGTTATACTGTCGGTGTAGTATATTTTTTTTCCAACGATGTACTTAAATTTTTGGAATTGTTCCGGCTATAGTGATTTAAATAATTTAACTGGTAATTTTATAGTAATTGACAAAAACATGTGAATGCATTAATATATTTTCATAATTCCGGTAAACAGCGTATAGAAACCTCTTTATGCGTCATATACATAATATGTGATGAGATTTCAAAACATGCTCGCGTAGACAGTAATCGTAGTTTTTTTCAGATATTCCTTAGCTTTCTTTCAGAGCTCATGATGAATCAAAAAATCACATGCATACACAAAAACATAACATGAATATATTAACAATAATTTGTGGCCGCGAAGTTAAACACGACGCCGTACTTGTGCTATTGTAGTGCCGTTTATTAATTTACAAAATAATTACAATATAAAGTTACGTATGCATGCCCAAAAGTAATTTAACTTACACATTTGTTTTATTCATCTATTTAAAACTAATGATGGGCCCTTCAGTATTTTGGCAATATTAAATAGATGGCCGTGGAAATCGCGCCATCTATTAGATTTTTTTTAAACAACTTGTAATAGATTTTTTCATAACGGTGATAAAGTCTAAAGATAGTTATTATTTTATTGGTTTTTATCCTAATCTTATATAGATCGTGTGGTAGGTCTGAGACTGCCTCGATGGCGCAAAGTTGATGTCTCGGATTCGAATCTGGGGTCTATTTTTATTTAATTACATCGCATAGGCTCGCCCTCTATCGCATGATGAACACGTTCTTCTTTCTTAATACCATTTTGCTCTTGAACCAATACATATTGTTACTAAAAAAATATTGGGCTTGCCCTAGTCCACAAATCTATGTCAAAATGCCTTGGAGCGTGGTGCTTCTGTGAAATAAAGTAAAAATGCAGATTTGTGCTATTTTATGTTGAAGTTCCAATACTAAAGCGTCGAATATCAATAGTAATATTTTATATGAAGTATCACCCTGTATTAGTATAGTAAGTTGTTTATGTATGTATGCGTGTGTAGAGAGGAGCAGCGTCGCGTGGACGAGGAGCGCGCTCGTCGTCGGCAGGCGGCGGCGCGCGCGCGCTCGGCGGCGGGCGCCACGCTGGCGGCGCGGGTGGCGCGCGGCGTGCGCTACTACGTGCCGGCACTGCGCCGCGTGCCGCTGTCGGGGCTGGTGGCCGGCGCCGCCGTACTGCTCGGAGCCTACGTGTACTGGCGACAGGACCTGCCCAGCTAGCGACACGCCTACCAGTTCGTCTTGTTCGCATTGTAGACGCCAGAGACCGGTAAGCATTAACATGTCGATATACTTGTCATATGTACTGTGTTGATTGTTTTGTACTGTGTGATTACATAATTATGTAATTTAATTTTTTCTCGGATATAGCCTGGAACTTGAAATTTTGATACTTTTTATTTTAACTAAATTCATTTTAAAAATGATGATATTAAAAATTTAAATTCAGTTGGAAACAAAAAGCTTGAATTATTATGTGTTTATTTATAACATTCATAGAACTTAACGTTGCACTCAAATGAAACAATTCATATTTTTGTATCTATACCCTGTCAATATTTTTTTACTCTCTTTGTTAAGTTTGTATTTCAAAACCTGTGTTTAAATATCCTCATTTTACGTTGAATCAAATTGTCGTCGTGAATGAAATTGATAATAGTTAACAAATTCACTAAAAATGAGTTAATTAAACCATTTCGAGTAACTATTCCGCAAATTATTTTCACATTTATTTAATACTTGAAATCGTCATTTAAAGAGCGTCAAATGTATCATTACATACATACTGCCAAACCGCTTAAATTGTCAATATTCATCAAGTTATTTTTAAAAATGAATAATGTTAACGACCGGTGCTTTAGTGCGCACGTCATTCTCAAGGCGCTTGCAATGTAAGACAAACTGGTGTGAGAGGAGAAGTGGTCTTTATTATTAAGGGTATAACGTAGATATTAGATATACAAGGAATTATTCCGCATATTAAAGTAATACTGTACTAAATCAAGAGTTGACCACAAAATTTGATTTACTTAAAGAAGTTTTAAATAAATAAATTATTGCAATAACACACAAGCAAGTTGAAATAAAAAAAAATACTGTTTAATATAATAAAAGTCTGAAACTATATTTTAGGAAATTCATAGAAATATATATAGTGACCTGCTATTGGAGGTTAAATAGGCTTCTGAAATAAGCACAAATTATTATAAATTTTCAAGAATAAAGATTTTAAGAGTTTTTAATATGCGAAATAATTTCCCTATTTTAATCATTAAGTCATATAGTAGTGTACGCTAAAATGTTAAATGAAATTAGATTAATGTATTTAGATTATTGGATTTCATGTTTCACATATGTGGGGTATTGTTTGTCATAATGGCAATATAAAATCTGAATGATACAGTCCAACGCTCGAGTTGTGACTGATGATTCTCTCCTGTTGATTTTTAATTAAATTAAGCAAGAGACGAATTTATTATGAAGTATTTCATAATATATTTATGTTTGTGATAAACCCTTCACAGTGATTTGTTTATCCCAGTGTAATCATGGTTGATACTATATTGCCTTTATGGGCAATTTGGGTAGAATAAAATGCTAATGGCCTTATCAATAGATAGTTTATAAAACTATTTTCATTATAGAATGGTTTGATCCTTTCAAATGACTGTTGAATTCAGTTTGAGCAAAGAAGACGAAAAATACGATAACTTAAATAGGTTTATAAATTTTCTATGAATAAGGCTCTAATTGTACAGCTTATATGTTGGTTCGGTTAAGTGTAGAATGATTGTATACATTACTTAATTGTTTTGTTTTGTTTGATCATCATATGCCTCTTATTATTCTTCATCACATAATTATTTGTCTCATCACTATACATACAATATTATGTTGTTTCTTTATATATCACACACAGTTTCTCACATCTTTCTTTTAGTCGTAATTATATCGTTTCATAAATAATTTGTTGAATTCTTGCACACTTTTCTGTTGCACATTTTATATTTAATTTTTCATTGCACAATTTACAATATTTCTTTTCTCTTTTGTTCGCAGCGAGGCTATCTGCTATAGGCTACATTTAGCCGAACGTACAATAATGGGGTGGCGCGTACAAATAAGACTTAACTTTGTCTAATTTAGATATGCCTTATGCATGTGTAAATAAGCCGTGTTACAGGATATTGAAGTTTCTTGTACGGGGTAGTTCATTATTTGAATGGAGGTGTGGGAATATGGGGTAACCTGTTTTAATAAAATGGGGCTGAGATAATTATTCGAATGAATTTGAAAATATACTAATTCAAACGTTAACACAATAATTGATAATAAGGAATTAACATGTTCCACATTCAATAAATTAAAACTGTACCATTTATGGAATAATTTACATCATTTATTAATAAGCTGTCAAGTTTATGTGTTCAATATATAAGACACACGGTTATCTCAAAACGTGGATGTGTTTTTCCGTCAAATACTGAATTACCCGGTCACATCTAATAAGTTTAATAATTCCGTACAAATTAAGTGGAGTTTTAAAAACAGATACAATTTGTTAATAGTTTTTTATTGTCGTATAATTACGCGAACTATATTCCTGTTTCTTAATGAAAGATTACTAATTTTAAAGGCTTCAATATCGGTGGAAGGGCATTCGACTATAAGATATATTTATTCGAAGGGTACACGAATGAGAAACGGATTGTGACGTCAGACTTGTAAAGATCAGATCCAATTGTTATTAATGCATTTTTTATTTAGTACACATAAAAGTACATTATAGTGATTGCTGTAAATCGATTTTTTTACATATTCGTGGGAAATCCTAACTTTTTTCTGTACCCTTCATTATTAGACATAAGATTTGTGTGCGTGAGTGCGTAATTGTGAACGTGTGCGTACGCAAGTACGATTGAGATTATAGATTTAATTATTTGGGGTAAATTGGGTAAAGAAATAATTTAATATAAATAAACATGAGTTATGGGTTTGTTACAAAACCTCATTTTTTAATTATATATTATTGTGTATGCAATGATGAAAAAATATTAAATACTAACTCTGTTTTCTTCTTTCAATTAGACTTGCGTACTCGCATGTTGAGCATCTTTGCTATATTGTGTTTTATGATAATGCTGTTCGGATTGAAATATGTTTATTAATTTATTTTTAAATTATGAATACCTCATGATTAAAATAAAATATTACGCGCAATAACTCATTTTAAGCGTTTTAAACTGTAAAATCAAATATGATCATTATTAATGTGAAAACTATTGAGGTATTTATAACTTAGGACCAAAATGTTCCAAAATTTTCCCTATAAAAGTACTAAATAAATTGTCCATAATTTAATTAACGTTTGTTTGTATATTATGTATTTGCGTGTTTACAAATGTGATATAATAATATTTAGGTTTAAAGTTTAATTCCTCTGTGTAACGTCAATTAAACTGAATGATCGCTTGCGGGGAATTTTTTTCAAGCATTTATTATTTTTATAATCACTGTCACCCGGCCAAGTGACACGGTGTGATCCTACGATGTTGCGAACAATTCTGTTGACGACTGTATATAATGTTTTTATTTTTGTGTAATGCTAATTTTGTCATTGAAAGATCTTGGTTATTGAGTGAATGTGATTATGTATATACTGGGGTTATACCGGGTATCTCAAGACTGCTACCGAAAACGAAGCCGGGTGGTAGTTTTAGTGGCTACAAACACAATGCAATTAAAAATTTCGCTTAGAAACGCGACAATTATTTTTTATGATTTTTTAAATATCGTCATTTTTGGGTGGTAAATCCATAGATTTTGCTAAAATAATAATTTAAACTCTCTTATATCTTAGAGTATTTATAAATTAAAGGGTATACACTATTATTTTAGGAAAAAATGTATTTACCACCAAAATATGGCAATAGGAAAAAAATTACAAAAAAAAATTGTCGCTTTTTTTGCAACTTTTTCTGTTGCATTGTGTTTGAAGTCGCTTAAACTACCACCCGGCTTCGTTTTCGGTAGCAGTCTTGATATACCCTGTATATGAGTTATTTATATGTATGTGGTTCTGTTATGGTGGTACAGGGAAATACGTGCCCAAAGCTTTTGACGTGCGTGTGACGTCATGATCCCAGTGCCTACCTCTAGATCCTAATGATAAATAAACAAAAATGTAGCAGCTGACAATAATTTTAGACGTGACTATGATCTCACTTATACCGTTTTAACGTCAGTGTATTGGATGAGATGTAAATACTTATTTATTTACTATGATATTTTAGATGTAGTATATATGTACATGCTTCAAGGCATCTTAGCTGGTGGCTCTGTTTTTTGTTTGTAAATATGAAGTTTTGATTTTAGTGTAAGGGCTGCGACAGTTGTCAACATACTTCAGTGCATATTTACAAGGACACGCACACATAGACCCACAAGCCAAGATGACTTGAAACATGATTACTACAAGAATAATTGAAAATGTTTATTTGGCTACAGTAATTAGAACATTAAATATAATTATACAGAAAAGAACTCCTGAAACAATGTCCATTCTTTATCGGAAGACGGTGGAGTATTTGCACTGTCTTTGTAGTACTTTAAAATATAAATTATAAGAATAAAATACATAATGACAATGTCACAAGAATTGTCCTGAAAAGAGTTTTGTCAAAAGATATGTCACAATACTCAGAAATTTTATTTATTGTCGAATGTAAGTCAGCTGCTACCCAAAAAACTAGTATTAATAAGTACTGCTTTAGTATAACGCAATTTACAATATTGAATTAAATTGATTTCATGGATTTTTCTTGCATCCAACTGAAATATGAAGCACGAAGGAAACTTGTACAAAAAATAATTAGGTGCCAGTGATTTATACCAAAAAATTATATATGTATATATTTATGTTCCCGTTTTATTTCTTTTTAATACTACTAAAAATCCTTGTAACCGAATACACCGAAACCGATAACAGTGAATATGACTTTTTATTTTTGACAGTCACTGTATTTACCCTTTTGCACACATAATTGAGAACGAGCAAATTATTAATTACGCATTAACATCCATGAAATTAGTGTAATTGTTAATATTAATAAGCTTTAATACATTTTAAATGTTTACATGCACCCGCAATTACACAAAATGATTAAATACTTATTTTAACATCGAAAGCATTGTATACGTTTTTTTTTAAATATCTCACTCGTTAATCAGTTGCTAAAATTCCTGCACGGATAAATATTTCTTTATATTTCAGATATTTATTCCGTGTATAGGTGTGATCATTAAACATTTATTAAAGCGCCATTTACACGGGGATAGTTTCTCGCGGCGAGAATCGTATGCCAATATCGCATGACATAACCACTATAAGATTACCGTTTGACAAATGTTAGCACACTGTGATTGGCGCAAAGGCACTAATAGATCAAAGAAATGGAAGTCACTGATGTTGCGTGTATTGATGCCCTTTGATAAGTGCCAAATAACTTACGTGTTTTTTTTGTGGTATTGGGAGTGATCTGTGGTTTGCGCGATGAGTTCAAGGCCAGATACTCTCCCGTGTAAATAGGACTAAACACACTTACAAAGGTTTGATTATCTTAGTGTGGGGCAGTGTTTAGAAAAAAAGAGCGAAGAGCGAATAAAAGAAATTGTTCACTAAAATAATATTCTTAAAAAGCTTATTTGATTGTCAATATTATGCTTCAAATGCCATGTATATAAATTGTCATATTTGTATGTTATTCAAATGTTATTTATAGTGCTTATGTATATACAAATAAAGATTATATTTGAGTAGCGGTGCTACTAAACTCCACTTGCCAACAAAGCATAAAGCTTGCTGTTACTTTCTAGTAATATACTTTGTATTTTACTACAAACATACATACTGTATGACTATTTGTATGAAATTTGGTGCGTTAATGTACGGCGGGTACATGTAAACATGATGTATGGCTTTATGTACTGAAAGTATGAGGTATGTTGTATCGTTTGTATAGCACATTTACTTGCGATGTTCGCTGCCTAATGTATAAACACATAGATATGTCGCGACGACTGTTAATAAACCCGGGAATCAACCCGTGACAGATTTGTGTCTTTTATTTATCACGTACCAGATATTAGATAGGTAATCTAGAAAATTGTCTATGTGCCTACTAACAATATTCTAGTTATAATCCTATAACAAGTTTTAAAATACAAAATAATGAAAAAACATGTGTGTATATTGTACGCACGCAAGAAGTTGTAAGTACTTCATTTTTAAGATAAGTCAACTTAATTAATATTTTTTACCATAGCCTATAGTTCACCATCATATATTCTAAAATATCAAACTGTACATATTTCTAAAATATTAATATCAATGTGGGAATAGTTCCGCTCAGGCCTACATTTAACTATGATGATATTGAACATTTTCAGTATCTTTATTCCGTCTTGCATCTTCAACGTCTTTAATACCCCTATGTCTCTTATTCTAACGTTCCGCGTTTTAACATCTTAAGCATTCTTTTCCCAACTCTTTTCAAATTTGATAATACTATTCATCATCTCTTTCACACACCATGACCCACACTAGTTATACGTCTTACGTTTCAATCTATTCACCTTGCAATATTTTCCAATCTTACATGCGAGATGCTGGTTGGTTTTTTGTAGTCGTGGTGGGCGTGGCTTAAACCGGAAGGAGCATCAGGTGTAGCCAATAGGAAGAAAGCTTCTTATAATGAACAAATATATCTCCATCAATTTCATGCATTCCTGGTACTTGAATGATGAAAACCCGCATAATTTATTTGTTAATTATCTAATGTCGCCAAAATAGAAAGCTCATCTATTTATTATGAAATAATAAACTCATTTGCAAAAAAAACGGGCACCTAAGCAATGAACCACTTCAAATGTTACTATTGGTTTGTTTGATAATTATAGGTAGTTTTACTTTCACAATTTTGTAAATTAATAAGCAAATAATCGTTTTCGTCAGTATTATCATAAAATTTTGATAAAATTTATGGGTTTTAATGCTAAAGTTCACTAGTAGTGTATGTTCGCTAGTAGTGCATATGCTCGTGAAGTAAAAGTTAACAAAGATTTTTGTTTGTTTTTTCTTTAATAAAGTAAAAGCAGATAAATGTTTAGTATCGAGTGTGACCCCCTCTAGCTGAAATCACAGCTTGAATTCGTCTGGGTATGCTAGCGAGGATATCCCGGATACTTGCTTGCGGAATACGTTCCCACTCCGCGGTAATCACATTCTTCAGCTCTCTGATGGTCTGCGGAGCCGGTTGTACTGATCTCACGCGTCGTTTCAGAACGTCCCAGACATGCTCTATAGGATTGAGCCTGGTTCTGGAAGAAACCCATGTACCCAACCACGGGATGATCGTTTTATTGTGAGTCGCGCATTAAGAAATCGCAAGTCTTCGTATGTGGACCTTAAGAACAACCTCGAAGAAGTAAGAAATGTGCATATTAGTCTATGGACGGTCAGGAGGAGGCTTCTTGCAGCCAATATACGCAGTCATCGCCCGGCCCGCGGCCCTAAGTTACTCCGTGAGCACAGAGTTGCCAGGCTTAGGTTTGCTCGAAATTGTGAGTCATGGACTCAAGAAGACTGGATTTTTTTTTTATTTTTTTTTTTTATAATCGCCTGGCATAGTGGCGGCATTGCACCTGATGGAAAGTGCCAATGCCGCCCAGGCAGAGTATCCATTGGCATCGGACGGCAGTCCCGTGCCAATGGAAACAATTATGCCGGCCTGCTTAGGTGCCTCTTCACCACGGCGGAAGGACCCAGGATTGTAGGAAGGAGGGAACACGTGCGCCGGCAAACAATTCCACAGCCTGACGGTGCGGCACAGAAACGAATTTGAGAACCGTTTGGTTCGCGCCGGGATGGTGTGGACCGTCAAGCTATGGCTTCGCAAGCCAGCACGCGTGGCTCTGGTTAGGAATGGAGAGGAGGGGAGCAAGTTGAACAATTCCTCAGAGCACTCACCGTGATACAGGCGGTAGAACACGCTTAGAGAGGCGACATCTCTCCGGAGTTGTAGCGACTCCAAGTTGCTCGTAACGTCTGCATCATTCACAATGCGGATGGCCCGCCGCTGCAATCCATCCAAGGCATCGAGCAGGTACTGGGCGGATCCATCCCAAAGGTGCGAGCAGTACTCCATACCCGGCCGGACCTGCGCTTATAAGGTATTGTTATATTAATAAGGTATTGTTCTCCGATGAAGCCAGGATATCTCTGTTCGGTGAAGATCAACGTCGGCGTGTGCTACGAAGACGAGGAGAACGCTTTGCAGAGGCTTGTTTTGAAGAAATCACACCTTATGGTGGGGGCTCTGTTATGTTTTGGGCAGGAATAAATTCAATGGATCGTACAGAGTTAGTCTTCATCGAAAACGGCTCACTGACTGGACATCGATACATAACGGAAGTTCTAATTCCTCATGCACAACCCGCATTGGCCGCTTTAGGCGAAGACTCAATTTTTATGGACGACAACGCTCGTGCCCACCGGTCTGGCGATGTGAAAGCGTATGTGCAAGAGGTCGGCATTCGTCGTTTGGATTGGCCAGCTCGAAGTCCCGACCTCATTCCTATAGAGCATGTCTGGGACGTTCTGAAACGACGCGTGAGATCAGTACAACCGGCTCCGCAGACCATCAGAGAGCTGAAGAATGTGATTACCGCGGAGTGGGAACGTATTCCGCAATCAAGTATCTGGGATATCCTCGCTAGCATACCCAGACGAATTCAAGCTGTGATTTCAGCTAGAGGGGGTCACACTCGATACTAAACATTTATCTGCTTTTACTTTATTAAAGAAAAAACAAACAAAAATCTTTGTTAACTTTTACGTCACGAGCATATGCACTACTAGCGAGCATACACTACTAGTGAACTTTAGCATTAAAACCCATAAATTTTATCAAAATTTTATGATAATACTGACGAAAACGATTATTTGCTTATTAATTTACAAAATTGTGAAAGTAAAACTACCTATAATTATCAAACAAACCAATAGTAACATTTGAAATGGTTCATTGCTTAGGTGCCCGTTTTTTTTGCAAATGAGTTTATATCTCCGATGATTATAAAGTTATTATACTTATCTGCGGCTAGACATCGGACTAGTAGAACTCCTCACAAGAGCTCTCCATTCTTTGTCGCACTATTACTTGTTGCGTTCTAAGAAATATTCCGCACTTATTGGTCACGTAGGTTTAACGAAACCCCTTTCTTTGCTCTGTAGCCCTAGGACTTCTTGTACGTTGAGAAATAAAGCGAATATTGATGACAAAGCCTCCTTTCTTTCTGTCGCGCTAATATATTTTTTCTTTTTTTGCGTCGTTTTCGTTCCATCTCACAAGATTGGTGCTCAAGACGTTTTACTGTCAAAACATTTGGTGCTTTTCTTAACCCTTATTTCGAATTTGTTCGGTGGGACGGACAAGTACTTTAAATAAATGTGTAGTGATTAACATTTGTATTTTTAATAAATTATTTTATCCAAATGGTAGGAAATGTAATAAAAATATAGAAAAAAAATATTTTTGTGGTCTGGTGACACCGCATCAGTCACTTGTTGAGCAAAATGGCGCCCACGCGGAGCTCTTCAATTTTACTCAAGGTATTATATAGGTACCAAGGTATTATATATGAATTATTAATATAATTCCTTTTCTTGAGCTTGATTTTTTGTGTGATACTTATTGTCATATATATGATGGATAATTGTACTAACAAAATAGTAACCATTTTCAACTTTATAGCCTAACAAGTAGTTGTCCGCCACGGCGGACAGCGCCGAAACTTCAGTAATTCACACGATATTTTACTTGTCCGTGGTGGCGGACTTTGCCAATAAAAGCACTAAATATTTATTTAACGTATACAATAGAAGTTTACAGTTTAATTTTGATAGTAACAAAACTTTTTACATAACACCATTCGAAACAACAGACTGCGACGAGCGGATGATAAAATGATAAACGAAAAGAATCTAAAGGAGAAGAAACGAGGAAGTTATTGTCAATGTGTCTGCAACAAAAATAAGTTAGCTGTTGTAAAGTAGCTGGACAATAAATGTACCACTCTGATTAGGTCATACACAGATTCTGAACCCATTCATAAAGTTCGAAGATACTGTAAGGAGGCTAAGCAAAAAATCGATGTGGATTGTCCTAATATTGTCAAGGATTACAATCGCAATATGGGTGGTGTGGACTTAGCAGATATGTTAATATCTTTATATAAGACACCATTCAGGACTAGACGCTGGTATATAGCAATATTTACTCAAATGATAGACATTTGTGTAAATAATGCCTGGATTCTATATAGGAAACAAAAAGCACGTGCGAATGTAAACGGTCGACTCCTGAGGCTGAAAGATTTCCGATATGAAATATACTACAGTTTAATAAATTACAACAGAGTTCCTAAGTACACCCGTACGGAAAATTCAAATATTGGTCACTTGTGTAAGCCCAGACCACCTGTCGGTACCCGATTTGACAATTTAGGACACTTGCCGTCCATGAAAGCGGAAGGTCGCTGTTTTCACTGTAACAAAAAAAAAACACTGTTTTTTGTTTAAAATGTGACATTAGACTATGTTTCGTCACAGGAAAAAACCCACAGAACTGTTTTTTCAACTTTCATGTTAACAGTAATGCATAAGTTTATATAAATACATATTTTTGTCATTTTTTCTTGTTTATTTTAAAATATCTTAATTTGCTAATGTCCGCTAGAGCGGACAAGTCGCTTCGTTTATAAATCTCACCGTCTACGGCGGAGTCCGCTGTGGCGGACAACCTTTATCCCAAAAATGGTAAGTGCTATATTTTTTAAATTATTTTTTCGTGTGTCTAATATGATACAAAAACACGGATTTTCAAATGATTTTATAAAATTATAAGATTGAGAACCCCGTCGAAATAAGAGTTAAGTTGATCATATTGATCATATTATACTTGGAACTTCATCAATAAAGTTAACTATTTTATAATCAGAAACATAAGGAAATTAACGGGCATGTTCAAATAACTTGAAAATAAAACCAAGTAAAATTGTTCAAGTGTTTATTGATTGAAGTAACTGAACATAGACCTTTGTTAGGATGTAGAGAGGTAATTATCACAGTCGTACAAGCTTAGCTCCGTCACTTAAAAGTATTGAGGTGTTTATAATACAAGTCGAATTTCTCTGATCACATGCAGAAAATATATTAACAAAAAATACGATCGCGATAACTTTGATGACCTAAAAAATGTTTTAGGTAATTAAAAAAGGTACAAGGCTTGTTCTAAAATTCGTAAAGATCGCCCCAAAAAATTTAGAGAAGAAATTTTAGAATTTTATTAGAAATATCCTTTTGCTATAATTGACTGAAGTTTAGAACACTTCATAATTTGTATCTCGTAATTAAGAAATTGAACTTGTATTCACATTGTTTAACAAATCCTTTGTTAATCCCACATATTAAACTTAAAATATGTAGACGTTCAACACAAAAGCAAAACTGGTAAATAATGTAATATTACGAATAAATAATATTTTATACATATCTTTTATTATCATTTCCATCCATAATATACAAATACATCACCCACTAATAAATTCCACAAAATATATAAGAATAAGCCATCATAATTGAAATAAAACCATAATAATTCTATTCCAATTTACATAAAGCTATATTTTAGAGCGAAATTGAAGCTACCGTAGCATACTTGGCTTTTAGAAAAATGCGAGAATAAATGAAGTGTAATGTCAGCGATTTTCTTTGTTGTTAATTTAAATGCATTATTAAAGTTAATTGGAAAAAATGTGCAAATCAAAGATTATATGCAACAGGTTCTAAAATATTTCTAATTCTTACCATGTTGGACTTAAATCCTTGTCATTTCCCAATTAAAAATAGTGTAAATTCGATTGCTATTGATATACTATTTTTATATACTCTTCTGCTTATAAAGTGGGAACTGCAACGTCATTGTAAAACAAAAGCATGTAGGCAAAGTCCAAAAAAGTATTATTTTCCACAAAAAAATATAAATACAAGTGTTTTACACATTCGCCGTACTTTTAAAAAATAATCAGGTGAAATTATTTAGAGAGCTCGTCATTTTACGTATATGAAAGGCAAGATTGAAAAAATAAAAAACGAAAATAATAAAAATATACAAAATATTGTCATAATGTTAAATTAATACGCATTGTTCACATCTACAGATTAGGTAGTAAAATTTGTGTCATGGTTGTTAGGAACTAGCGAGGTTTTAAGCTCGTACACCTCAAAACTAAATAATCATGTATTACACAAACATTCGTCTCAGAGATATTATGGAATCAATTTGATATTGACATCAAAGGCAGTAAAATGAAAAAGGACAATTTGATACCATGCAAAATCGTCGACCAAGGGTAAAATAAAATATTGCATATTCTGAATGCATGTAACAGTAATGCCAGTGCGAAAGTGGCCAAACCCTTCAGGATTTGTCGCACAGAGAGTACATAGGTAACATTATTAATTAATTTAAAACTATTACTATAGCAGCACTCGGAAAAACATATATACAATATGCTTATATTTCTACTGTAACACTACATTATAATTCATGACAAAATATATCTATTTATGTTACAGAAATATATTATTTATAAATTACATAACAACTTTTTTTAATATACGTATTTTAAATAATGGAATAATTGTAAATACATACTTTGTTACGTATCTATGATTTTGAAAAAATGTAATAAATTAAAGAAATGTAATTTTCATTCACAGTATTCTGTGTGTTATTGTTGTAAGATACAATTCTAATTGCATCTTACAAAATTAGAAGTTTTGTATTGATAAGTTAGAGACAAAATAAACTTTTAGCTTCAGTGGGGCATGAAAAATATCTCCTTATAGCTATATTAATATCTATTTCTATTTAACTACTCTCCTTACGATAAGCGTCAACTTTAATAATAAATAATATGAGCAGTTTAAATTTTTCTAGATTCCTAAAAAATATTTAAATTTTTATACGATTTCTTATCAACTAATTTTTATTACGTTGCCACTGGAAGCAAAATAGTACCAATTGTTATTTTATATAATTTTTGACAAGACATTGGTGAGCTAAATCACGAAAGTATACTTCTTGCAGCAACGAGTCTAAACCTATTAATTATACTAATGCACCTTAAGTTTTCCCGACAAACTACACATTTTACCTTGTCACGGTAACCACATATTACATTTAATTAATTATAATGGTAATATCATATAATCACTAAGACCAGAAACATGGAGTCAAAGTTCTTGCTATAGGCCTTATTCAGACAGTTGAAAAACCTATTTATAGCATCAATTGTTTTGTCTTCTTTACTTATACTTAATTCAAACGCTAGAGTTTCTTGCCCGTTCTTCTCTGGCGAAAACAGCCTTGTGAACTGGGTGGTAGTGGAAAAAAAATGACTGAATCTAAATAGTGTATGACATTTTATGGATTCAATAAATATTTTCATTTAATTTCATTTCATTTCAATAAATATTTTCATTTCATTTCAAAAGACGTTTGAAAGGTTCGATAGTTAAAATAGGTTTTGAAAGAGTCTATGAATAAAGCCGTAAATGTTATACAATGTAGTAACTTCACTTTACAATGCATTTTATTTGTGAGAAATTATATTTCTTGAAATTTAGGAAAAAAATACGTAATAACCGAAGAGATAAACCTTTTTACCTAGCCCTACAAGGTAGACAATCTAGTAACTTCAGTTTCTCAAGATTTCCTCTATTTATAACTGAACATTTTTACTCTAAAATAATTAATTACACAGGGTTACAACAAAACGAAAAATTAAATTCTTCGCATTTTTAGTTGCCTTGTTTTTGTGGTCCTTAATATACCACCAGGCTTCGTGTTATACCCTCAACTTTTCATATCAACATTTTCTTCAGTTACTACTAATGCGCTTTGTAAACTAATATGGTAAACATCTTCATTTTGACACATCTCTTCTTATCTTATTTAATAACAGCTACTTTAAAGTGGGTACTGACTGGTGTAATGTAACATTCGCAGCGAGCATATATGTTACTCCGTGAGCTTAAATCTTTACTATTAATACAAAGTTCGTGCTTTTTCATGTACTGTACGAATGCTTGCTTTGTAATATCTAAAATTACGTCACGTAACATTGGTCAGGGGGGGTTGCCCTATATTCCGACACGAAGTTCGAATGTTTGGACGTTAAACATCAACATATGCGATAAAAGTTTTGAACTTCTAAAAATCAATACTATTCTCTTTTTAACTTACCAATCACTTCGAACATAGTCTAAGACTATGAAGTACTATACAGGTTTCGAACATTTTGTAAAGTATTAATGCATATTGTTAGAACATTCGTCGTGGTTTCGGAATACAGAGTAACCCACCAGTAGTACCCACCTTGACCAGTGCGTTTAGTTTTTAACGACGAGCTGTATGTAGTCGATGACTCGCGGGTCGTGCAGTATCTTGAGATGCTCAGCTCCTGGCAGCGGGTACGTCTTGACGAGTTTCCCCGCGTTGAGTCGTGAGCGTGGTTTCCGCCACAGCTCGCACGCAGTGAGAGAGCGCAGGTTCACGGTGCCGTCGCCGTCTCCAGTAGCTAGGGTTGGGTACCCGTCCAGCCACGTACCTGGCTTGTACACCAGTCTGTGGATCAATACCAAAGAATAAATAAAAATAAATACACCCAACAGTCACATATAGTACTGACCATTAAGATCAATTAAGTCTTGTGTCGTGGGTATCGGGAACTAATAAAGACTTTTCGATCTCACAAACACCCAGACCCGAAAGAAATATTTGTGGACCGCACAAACATTTCTCTCGGTGCGGTCGTATTATGAGTCAATTCTGTTGTATATTAATCTATGAACATATACGTATGTACGATACGTATAATATGTGCGACGGAAGTGGTAACGCGTCGATTCAATGTATGTCCGGTTCTTTATGATTTGGAGTTATTAAAATGGCTACCTTACATAAGACGCGTCTATTATTTAATATTTAATAAATTCCTTATGTAGTGCCTTGATGTAGTTAACTGGCATGGGTAAGTTACAGTGGCGTAACAATAGGGTGGCATAGTGCGCAAAATGCCACGGGCCCCCGGCCTGAGGGGCCCCCAGCCTCGGCCTAAGAGGCCGCAAGCAGAGAAAGAACCTAAGTAATTAGTTACCAACAAAATTGATACTCAAAAACTATTTCCTTATTTTTACTAAAGATATCAAGGTTTATCAAACTATTATGTACAGACTAAAGCTAGATTTGGTGTAAAAAAATTAAACTTCAATATTAAGCTTTTTAACAGAAAAGGGCCCCTTCACCATTGCTGCGTTTGATCTCCAGCCACGTAGTAAAGATATTAATACTAATATTATGACGATTAATTGGTCTCGTGGATTTTTATGGCCTTCGTAGGCATGCGCATACAATCCGCCTGGTGGTCAGCGGTCACCGCCCTTCATGGACCTTCGCAGGCCCAGGGATCCGACAAAATGAAGTCGTTTCCTACCATAAGGAGAACACTCTCTTAAAGCCTCGCTTAAAGAAGGATAGGTTATAGCGCTTAGGGAATGCCTAAGCGGGGAGTTCATTCCAGATCTTGCACGTACGCGGTATAAAAAGAACGCTGGAAACGTACTTTCCGGGAACGGATAGTTTACGGGTGGTACGAATGAACTCTACTGCGGTGACGGGTTGTGTGATGGGAGAATAGCGACAGTGGCACCATCTTCCTTAGAGCCCTCCTCGTGTAACAGTAGATGAACCACACACAGAGACCCGAAGTCTCCCCGCAGCCCTAACGGCTCCACATTCCCTGTGAGATCAGGATTATCGACGCTTCGAAAAGCTCCGCGTTGTAAGGGGTCAAGTCGAGCCAGATGAACCCATCTGGCATTTTTGGGCTTCTACCCAGAGGTGAGCCGTGAGAGCAGTATTCTACGTGGTGCCAGATCTCCGCATTTATAGAGCAATAATCGATGACCCAACGAGAGATACCGCTTGGCTCTGTTGAAAATCCCTAACTTTATGCTGGCCTATTTGGCCTTTTCTTCTAAATGACACTTTGCTCAATATTTTGATTCCAGCAATACTCTGATGTTTACGAGAGGGTCGCTCTATGACAGAAGGGGTTGTCTTCGTCGGGTTAAATTGAGATATGTGTAATTCGGTTATCAAATTCTTTTTTATGCCGCACCGTCAGGCTGTGCCTTGTGTTTGCCGTCTCACGTGCTCCCTCCTTCCTATAATCCTGGGTCCTTCCGCCGTAGTGTGAAGAGGCATCTAAGCAGGCCGGCATAATTGTGTCTATTGACATGGGACTGTCGTCAGATGCCAGTAGACACTCTGCCTGGGCGGCATTTGCGCTCACCATCAGGCGCAATGCGGCCACAATGCCGGGCCAGAAAAAAATTAAAAAAAAATTACCTCATTGAGAGGCCCGCCAGAGAGAGGTCTTGACTCCCGACAAAAGATGAGACGTTCTTTCCTCAACGGATCCCCGATAGAAATTCTGTAGTCCGATGTATCTTGCGTCACTTGTACTAGAAACTGCATAGCAATACAAGCCGGTGATAGACAACATGTCATTAATATGCAGGATAAACAGTGTCGGCGAAAGCACCGAGCCTTGTGGAACACCAGAATTAATGGTCTTGGTCTCGAAGCAAAAGCCGTCTAATATGACTTTTGTGCTCCGACCATCGGAAAGGCTGGCGATCCACTTTCAGAGATCATCATCATCAGCCTATTCGCGTCCACTGCTGGACATAGGCCTCTCCTATGGCACGCCACTCGGCTCGATCTTCAGCCCAACGTCTCCAACCGCTGCCAGCCATTTTTCGGATATCATCATTTCAGAGATACCGGGGTTGAAATACCACGCAGGTAGCTGTGCCAGAACGGTGCCCTGCCACACTCGGATCAAAATTTCAAGGCCTACCGTAATCACCTCACACCCACTATCCAATGCCTCCGCTTGATGGTGGGTGAGATAAACGAAAAGATCACCAGCCTAACGACCCTGACTGAAACCGTACTGACGGTCACTAATGGGTTGACGATCCTCAAGAAACCTCAAGAGCTGCGTATTTATAACTCGCTGCAAGACCTTGGAGAGTAAGCATGTGACAGCAATCAGTCAGTGACTCGAATGATCCGAACGGTCACTCTTCTTGGGGATTGGATGAACATGAGCGATATTCCATAAAGCCAGGCCAGGGTTGTTTTAATAGGAAACACGGTTTAGGCGCGAACTGTGAGTCTTGGCCGTGATTTTTTCCGTCGCCAAGAGTCCCTGGTTTTGCGAGAACGTGATGTCGTTAATGATCGTGATCGCGAGCGGAACTATCCCGCTCATCGCCGCCTCCAAAGAAGAAAACGTCATGATCTGCTTAAAAGGCGCCTCTATCTTATAGTTAAAGGGTGTGAAAATTCCACCACGGTCTCACGCAAGTCTTAACGAGGCTACTTAAAGGGGCCGCCGGAGTTACTGACAACACTGCGGTGCGGCGCATTCTTACTGTGATTCCGAGATAGGCGACAGAGCGCGTGGCCTCGCGTTTGTCGTAAACGCCCACAACATCTCAAAAGGGCGTCCAGATCTAGACGTAAGTGGAGAGCAACTTTTTTCCCCAATGAGAGAGACCAGTTCAGGCCAGCAAGTGCGTCCAGGTTTTGCGCCGGGCGATCACTGAGTAGGAATCGGGGTGCTTCTCGTCCTGAGATTATATCCTGTACCGCCCGCAATGCAGGAAACAGGGTTTTATTCGGTATGCTAGCGTAGGTTTTTGTTAGGAACCCTCGGCCGCAATGTCCTGGAATGGGAGGCCAGTGACACTGATATATTTCTATAGGAAAATAAGCTTAACAATTTTCTCTCGATAAAGGGGGACTCCATCCGATGATTTTGCCACGGGCCCCAGACGGTATAGTTACGCCACTGGTAAGTTATGAATTAGTCGGCTCGATTGGAGTGGTACCAATGCGTTAGAAAACCAATATGAACTAATAGTTTTACTATTGTGTTTGTGGAGTTATAAAAAAATATTGGAATATTACGCGGGCCGCAAACACGTTGTAGTTATGGTGCTGCGGGCCAACTCAACCTTTATTTTATATTTTATGCCTCTCAGTGGTTTTCTTAGTCAGGTTAAGTGCTTCCTTTTAGACTAAAAATAAACCGCGTTTGGCCGTGTGGAATAATAAGTATGTAGAGACTAACATATATGACTGGTGGTAGGTCTCTCATATGTGAGAGGCTGTCTGGGTGGGTACCACCGCAATGTCTATTTCTCCCGTCAAACAGCAGTTTAAATGCACTGTTGTGTTTCGGATTGAAGGACATTGTAGCCAGAGTAACTACTGGACATATTGAGACTTAACATCTTATGTCTCAGGATGACGAGCGCAGTGGAATGCCAAGCATTGCTTTGTATTTCAAGGTATTGTTTGGTTTTGCTACTGTTCATGACCGGTCGCATCGCTTACCATCAGGCGAACGGCATGCTCGTCTCGCCATTCACGGCTATAAAAAAAAAAAAAATATGAACCATAGGCAGTTAAATTTAATATAATGTGCAAGTTAAATATAAACAGTTGATACCTTTCGACAGTGGATATGTTGTATCCGTAAATACAGTGCACTTCGACACCGGGCGCGTTGAAGTCCTTCGTGTATTTCTCTGTGTCCTTCTTCATCTCCCACGCGTTCGGCAACTCCATATCACTAAAATAAATCATTGTATTTTGTACATCGGAATGAATGTATTTCTATTTTATTATAGGCTTAAAAGTGATTTTTTTTAAATCTAATTATTCTAATCGAAATCACGATACGTATTAAAGCCTGTTAAAACATCAGGCACAAAATTAAATTATTCAATTTCCATTTTCCGTACAGAGACAAATGTTAGCGAGATGTATACATATTTATTTCTAGTCTTCGTTATTATGGGATTAACTGATGTACTGGTGGTAGGTCTCTCATATGTGAAAGGCTGCCTGGGTGGGTACCACCGCAATGTCTATTTCTCCCGTCAAACAGCAGTTTAAATGCACTGTTGTGTTTCGGATTGAAGGACATTGTAGCCAGAGTAACTACTGGACATATTGAGACTTAACATCTTATGTCTCAGGATGGCGAGCGCAGTGGAATGCCAAGCATTGCTTTGTAACTCAAGGGGTTGTTTGGTTGTACTACTGTTCATGAGCGGTCGTATCGCTTACCATCAGGCGAACGGCATGCTCGTCTCGCCATTCACAGCAATAAAAAAAATATATATATTATTATATAATTGCTTTGGATTAATAGGACTTAGAACGTATTTTTTATTATTATTTAGTAAATATTTGTATTTCTTACATTTTTTCCGTCTTAACTCCTATTCTTTACACTTTAGACTGCCCTCTAATTATCCTTTTATCAAATCCATCCCATGGTTGTCTATAAGACATTGCCTTTGAGCGATAAGACCGCCAATTGTACTTTTATGATTATGATTTTATTTGTATTTTTTTTGTGCAATAAAGTGTATAAATAAATAAATAAATAAACGTACACTTTTAATCCAAATGTATTATAATTTTTAAGGTACATAAATATATTTCCAAACTAAAATTAAAAAAACATCTCTTGAAGATTCTGGTTTAACACAAGACTTATATGTTGCTGAGTTATACCAATTTAGACTAGGTTTTGTGAGACTAATATAATAAATAAATAATAAAACAAAACGATATGTGACTTATGTACTTATCTAACTTCAACATAAAACAACTCACGTGAACCACTTCTGGTAGTCGTTGATGGTGTAGTTATACTTGTCTGTCTGCACGAGCACCTCGCTGGGTTTCCAGAACAATGGCGAGGGCAGCAGCCACGCGAGCGACGGGCACGTGATCTGCTGCGTGCGCATGATGCTCTCGCGCAGCATCAGCGAGCCCAGGTCGTCGCCTGAGGGTCGGAGGCTACTTGTGATGACTAGGCGATTTCATTGGCTAATGATATGTAGGCGAAAAGTCGGCATGGCAGTCGGGGTATGAGGTGCGTCATGCACAAATAGAAAATTGTGACATGGAACGGTTTTTTTAACATTGATTGTATTATTTTTACTTTTATTTCATTGTTTAGCAAAAAACTACATAACTAGAAAACTGCCATGACTTGTCGTCTAAAATAGTGGTAAAGGAAAACATTATTAAGAAATCTACATGTTCTGAGATTTAATTTAAAAAATATGGAATGTAAAATCCGCTATTTCTCAATAGACTATGGCGGACTATGAGCTAAGCTTCCTATCTTCTTCATTTGTCGGATTCGGATTCAAAAGGTAACGCCACGAAAATAATTCTACCAGCCATTAAATCAACAACTAATTTCTCGTAAAATATTAATATATGAGTACACAATTCGCCAGCTGTTTATATAAGCGAAAATATGTAAAGAATTATGTCGTCGTATTATCTTGGGGGCTTGTTCCAAATCCCAAGGGCGTATTGCGTATTCGCAACAAAATATTCGCGATTATCTCGGAGGCAATCAATAATATAATTATTTCCTACATGTTACAATAATATTACAATTAATACCGATAACAAAGTGACGTATTTTCATAATAGTTTATTAGTTATTCGATATAAACTTCATTTCAATAACAACTCGATATATCGGAATGTATAGCTTTTCGCCATGTTTACTTAATTTTACATACGGAAGGTCTGTTCTGGAACTTTATATAGTTTATATCAAGACTGCTATCGAAAACGAAGCCGGGTGGCAGGCAGTTTTAGTTTTAAAGAAATGCGTCATTTTTTTATGTCTTAAATATCGTCGTGTTTGGTTGGTTCATCCATAGTTTTTGCTAAAATAATAAATTAAACCCTTGCGTAACATAAGGTGTTTTAAAAAAGCGTTTACACTAATTATTTTATAAAAAAATACTATGAATAATTAGCGGGTTTTTTTGCAAATTATCACCTGGCTATGTTTTCAGTAGCAGTCTGGATATACCTTGTATATCATGACCGTATTGTGAAAGTATCAAACAAAAAATATATCTGAGCCAGTATAAGATGCTGCAATGGACTGTTCCGTTACAAGACAGTTAGTTTCATTGGTTATTCATACGATTAATACTTATTCGCCTTACGTGCTCATGGCACCGTTTTTGTATGCTACGTTGTAGAAGGTAAACCGATTACTAAAATAAATCAGTAAAATAAAATAATATTAAGCTCAAAATATCCGATATGCTCTTCGAGTACGGAAGAAATTATTCCTGGTCTAAATATGTATGTGCTTCAGCAGTATGCAGTAAATAAGGCAAATATCAATCAAAATATTTGTAATTTAACGTTTGTAGAAGTGGCATGCACCTACATAAAAATATAATAGTACGTCTACCTTTATTTACCTTTGTTTATGACTCGCGTTATATTATTTCTAATCAATTAAATCATTTATTGAGAATTTGTTACCACGCGGCTGACTTATGCTCTGATTGCGTCTAGTCTGGACCTTATTATAATTGCCATGTTTATGGTAAATGTACAGCTTGAGTCAGATTTTGCTATTTATAACAGAAGATGACTTTTTTTACCCCTTTAGTATGTGAAAGAAAGGCGACCAAGACTCAACCACCACTGCCTATATTTATAGGCAGATGATAAGTGGCAGATCTATTTAGATCTGCCACATCATAGGTACCTTGCAGGTCTTTGAAGATAGATTGGGTGGAGAAAGAAAGATAATATCGTTTCTAAAGCAAGTGACAATTTCATTGACCGCTATTGATTTGCATCGGTTTAATATAAGACAGTAATAACAATCTCACCGATAATGTAACGTATATTGTATTTGTGTCCTATACGACTACGATACGACTGCTCATAAACAGTAGCAAAACAGCACCTTTAAGCAATGCCTGGCATTCCACTGCGCTCGCCATCCTGAGACATAATATGTTATTAAGTCTCAATATGTCCAGTAGTTACTCTGGCTACTACGTCTATCAAACCGGAAAACAAAAGTGCATTTAAACTGCTGTTTGACAGAAGAAAAACACATGGCGGTGGTGGCACAACCCACCCAGGCGACCTCTTACATATGAGAGAACTTCCACCCGTAAAGTTAAGTTCTAACAATACAGCAATATTGGGTGAAGACTACGAAGTATGGCGAGGAAATTCAACACTGTAACCGTAATTATAATACGTGATAAGGAACCGATATTGTAATCCGGATTTAATAGTAGCGTCATCTCGCCTGACGCTTGATCAGCCGATCATGGAGCGCGGGGTCATCGACCCGCCGTCACAATTAGGCGATATCTTACAAATACCAAACTACATGATTTCATTATACAGGGTGGTGCAACTATGATTAAACTATAACATGATCGCTAAAAGTTAATTAAATCATTTTAAAATTAGGTAATTATTAGTACAGGCAACGAAGCATTTTTTCCTGCATAATTTGCCAGGAGTTTTTTGTTTTCATGAAGAGGTGGCATATGACCCCACTAAGTTAAAAACCCAAAATACTTACAAAAATGGCGTCCGCTAGAGCCGCCATTTTGGAAAACGCGTTTGAAGCCATATCTCCGGAACCGTCCACTTTAGGCCCATCATGCTAAGGACCTTTCTTGTAGATAATTAAATTTCCCATCTTTTTGGTTCAATATTTTTTTTGTACCATTAACCGTTAAGCGATTTACAATGTTATTAATATTCGTTTCATGCCTTTTTGCCGATATCTTTGTTAATAATTGTTTAAACAAAAAATTGTTAATGACTAAACTTTTAAAACAATAAATTCTTAACAACTTTTCACCCATACTTTTTTTCTCTAAAATCAATATTTTAGAAGTTATCGCGCGTTGAATGGTGTACTACCGAATCAAGGTCAATGGAAACGAAGGATGCATAGCGTTATTATGAAATCCAATGATTTCTCCATGATTATCACGTAATTAATTAAATACTGATGGCATAAGGGAACAAAGCAATAAGGAAATAGTAAATTTTGTTAAAAATCCATGTAAAATTTATTGTAAAAAAGGTATAAAATGAAAATTAATAACATTGTAAATCGCGAACGGTTAATGGTACAAAAAAAATTATTGAACAAAAAAGATGGGAAATTTAATTATCTACAAGAAAGGTCCTTAGCATGATGGGCCTAACGTGGACGGTTCCGGAGATATGGCTTCAAACGCTTTTTCCAAAATGGCGGCTCTAGCGGACGCCATTTTTGTAAGTATTTTGGGTTTTTAACTTAGTGGGGTCATATGCCACCTCTTCATGAAAAAAAAACTCCTGGCAAATTATGCATTGCGGACAAGAGTAACCCGTTGCTTCGTTGCCTGTACTATATGTATGTAAATTTTAGAATTCTCTATTTTAAATATTTTTACAGATTCTAAACTCGTTACTGACCCACGACGGTTGTCACACAAACTTAAAATTAGCATAATCAAGCAATAAAATTGACTGAATTAATAAATCATTATTGTTTCTATACCTGTTTCATAATATTTGATTGTAAACACTTTTAACTAAATATAATTGATGTGTCAGTATGACTCATAGGTATTGCTAACTTTACGACGCAACTACTTAGAATAATTTAAATTTCGCATTTTATAGATATTAACCTATCGTAAATATCTTTATATACATACTTATAGATAATTCCATAACACATAATAGGGCCATGCTTAGCAAGTTTTATTAGCAGATTGAAAGCTATTGGCAGGACAATAACGTCACTGACAACCCCCTTTAAGAGTACTCCTGTTGGTTTTTGACTGGTCATTCAAAGCCATATTAATAAATATCCTATATCTGCTCCTTCTCTTTCAGTTATCCATTTTTTTAAGGGTTAAGAATTAACTATATTTATGGGTCTGGGATCACCTTTAATTAGGCTAAGCTTTTAAGGGTAGAGTAAGTTTCTTGAAACAATTATAAAAAATAATTCGTACTATCAAGTCAAACAGGCCTACAGCCTAAAGACTACAACAAGGGTCATAAATATGTATGTATAAATGATCAACTCACTCTGTGCACTGGCGAATCCTCAGTCAAAGTATGAGGGGCGCAAGGTTCTAATCGGTATTGCGGTCTGGACTTTCAAAAAACGAAACGCGAAATTTTGAGAATCCGGACCGGCGATACCGAACCTCCTTGCGTTGCTGACAGTTCTGAAAGGGATATATGTATGGAAAACTTACCGATAGCAAAAACCTTGACGGCCTTCATGGACCCCGCCCAGGGGGTGGATAGGGATATGATGCGGCGGATGTACTGGTCCTTCCACGCCTGCGGCTGCAGCTTGAGGAAGTGCATCGCCATGAGCCCTCCCATGCTGTGCACCACGAATGTCACCGAGGACTGGTTGTTCTTGCTGTATGCGTCTTCTACAAGCGATTTAATTTCACGAAAAATTCTTGGTTTTCATCTGTAAAAAAATTTATGTTTTAAGTGGGTTGGAGGAAGATCTCTTGGCATAATATTTCGGGTTACAATAGTGTCGCGCCATTAGTTCCAACATTTCCACTTATACGATATAAACTAAAGCCGCACTTTTTGATGACACCTAGCAATGAATCTCCGCAACGAAATTAATTAGACAGTAAATCGAATTGGATAGGGAAAATAAATTCATAGGTCAAATCATTCTGAGCATTGCATAAATTAATGTTGCGTCAACCCTTCGTTAATGTAAGTAGAAAATGTTTTACAAATTGGTGTAAATACTCGATTTTTATCATGTTATGCGTAATAAAACTGTCACTCTGTATGCCAATTATTTGAATTTAAATATGTTATATTATGTTTTACAATTTCTATAAAAATATGTTAGAAAGAAAAATATATCTATACATATACTTAAATAAAATTGAAGTTTCGGTTTTAAAAGTGAAAATAAAAAAAATTACCAACTACATATCGTTATATACACGATACCTGTGCCGAAAATGATTTTTTTTTGTCTGTCTGTCTGTCTGTTTGTTCCGGCTAATCTCTGAAATGGCTGGACCGATTTTGACGGGACTTTTTTTGTCAGGTAGCTGATATAACAAGGAGTAACTTAGGCTACATTTATTTTAGAAAAAATATTTTATTTTAGAAAAATAAAGTAATGTTGCAATGCCCGCGCGCAGCTCACGCGCATGCCACCACTGGGCCATCACGTCAGGCGCCTCCCACCAACGAATCAATATCACATTTACGAAATATTGTATATAAAGACATTTTTCAATAAAGCTAATACAAAAAACTGAAAATAATTGTGTAACGGGAGTTTACCGCCGCTCGCTAAGAGATGGTGCCACCGTAGAATCAGATCGCGGTATGGTTTCGTTACAAAGGTTGATAATTAAAATAAAAATGCAAAAACCAAAAAAAAAACTAAATAAACTAATTAACTTTTTTGTTAAATTCCACGCACACAAAGTCGCGGGCACAGCTAGTGACAGAATATAATTATGAGTATTTTCGTGGAACAGTACGAAAAAGTAGCGGTTTTAAGACAAAAGTCCGAAGGTTTGATTTTTGTATTAAGATAAATATTTATGTTATCCACGGTTACTAGAGAAGTGTTACTCATTGTTATTTTTCTCACACATATTATTAGTTCATTTGTTAACACCATTTTATGTAATTGTACAACCATGAAATTTATTAAATACTTACTGGGTGCTCTTCTAAAATCATATGGAGCTCCAAAGATTGACTCATTCCTTTTATATCCAATCTTGACTAGGGAATCTGCTATGGTATTAAAATATGCTCCTGTGGAGTCATGAGATGGGTCAAGCCATTCCACTGGCTCTGGATTGCCCCACCCTGGCACTCGTATATCAACCCCTGAAGGGTTCGTTGTTGTTCTGGTAACATTGTTATACTCCAACCGTAGATTATCAACCCAACAGTCAATTACGAATGGTACAAGTAGTTCTAGGTTCAGCCAGATGTTAAAGTAATCTGGAGATGTTTTTGCACATATGTAGTGTACTACTGAGGTTTTGTTTAGCCTTGCTTCGAGTTGGCTTCCTCCGTCACCCGGTACTGTTGAATGAATGTTTATTAAATTATGCTGGCATTAACAAGCTTTACATTGTGTAGATGTGAAAAATTATTTACTTCAAGAAATTATAGTGTTTTTCTACCTTTTCGCATAGCAAAGGAACATTTATAAAATTCATAGCTTCTGCTGACAGGTATACAATGTAATTTAACAAATGAATAAGGATTGGAGTAAGAGCAAATAAAATAGAATACTCATGAATTTAATCATTGAGGTTAAAACACTATGTAATTTTAATAATAACATGTAATTAAACTGTACTTAGTAAAATTTTTCTCAACTATTGTGTTTTATTTCAAACTACCTACTATGCAGTCATTAAGTAAATCTCTAATTTATATATTTATTTTTAAGTCACAGACATTAACTATGCTATTTGATTTGAAAATATAAACCCTTAATCATCTTATTATTGTCTATATTTATAGGACATTATTATTATTTTTACATTGTATTATTATTCTCGGTTCAATGTGTGGTTTCTCTCTTATTTCTAGACCTTCAAGAGAATTTATTGTACTCATTGTTAGTGTATAAAATATTAATTTCTTTAGAAACTATTACCAACAGTTACATAAATATAAATAAATAACACCCAACAGTCACATACATAGTCCCACATTAAGATCGAGTCTTGTGTCGTGGGTATCAGGAACTACGAGACTTTTCGGTTACATAGTCGGAGTTACATAGTATAATAAAAGTAAAATAAGGTTCAAAATGAAATGATAAATAAAGGCACTACTTTTGTTGTAATATTATTTGTAGTTGTTAGCTTCCTGGTAAGCCACATCTGGTTCAAGGATAGCAACAATTAATAAGTTTATGTGCACTCACTGCCAAATCAAGCCCTATTAATTTTCCTTATTAAAAATATTATCTATACAGACAGAAGGTGTATGTAAATATTATATGCCAGAATTATTTCATATACTCACATTGTACTCAAAAGATTTACATTCACCATTTATTCATGAAATAAATACCCACAATTTATTTACATCAATTGTTATTTCAATTGAAAATTATCTATCAAACAATAAATACTCACTGAGTATAACTGGCGAAAGACCCCAAATGTTTTGAGTTAATATTCCATAAATAAATAAAACCATAAAATTAAGCTTAACACCAGTCATATTTCCAAAAATACGCTTGAGCCACTCGCTGGCTAACAAATATATATAGCAGAATACTCGCGAACACAATTTCCTATTGTTTTTACGTAATTTTAGTCAGCGATCGATGAGCGGACGCGATGCGCCACCACAATAGTTAAGTTTACATTGACGCCAGATCATACGATGACACTACTCCCACTGGTGGAGATAAACACACAATTGATAACAATAATTAAACCCAGCGAAAACAATCAGCTGGCTTCTGTTTGTGTAAACAACTGTGTTATGATTTTAAAATTGACGAAATCACCGCATTCGCTAGGTATGTGCGTTAAGCAGCTGACCGTGAAAACGTTCCGATTTAATATCAAACTGAAATTTCGTACAATTACCTGCATAATCTCGTAAGTCGTATTTATAAAACAAGGCAAAATAATCAAGAGATATATGTATTATATGAACAATTTATTTTCTATGTATGTTCATTTAAATTGCTTAATTTCATTAATATTTGCCTTCTTGGCTTCTGATATGTTCTTTGATTTTCTAAATTACGTAAAACTTAACGTAAATGACATTGAGAAAAACAGGTTCTGTTCTGTAAATAAATAACTTGTACGATCTACATAGAAAGGTTTTTCTTGTTATAATATTCTGTGTGTATCATAATAATTATTTGCTATATTCAAGTACGGATAAATATTTACCGTTTATGTGAAATTATAGGTAATTACTCTAAGCAAACTTGTGACATCGATTTTAATTGGTTTCTGAACGCATCCACGGACTGCGCAAGCGCGAACTTTAAAATAAATCAAAAATGGACAATTCTTTACTATAATTTTATCATTAGTATTTTTATCATAGTTTAAATAGATTTAAGTAGTGTTTCATTAATTTAATTAGTTAAAATGGTAGGTAAACATCGTATAAAGGGAACAAACACAAGCGTTTTTCGCTCATGTGTTAGATATTGAAATGTTTCTGCAGGTAAGAAATGCATTGGAATCAATAATCATTGATGTATTTTGTGAAAATAAAACTTTGAATTACAGGGTCGCGTTATAGTTGTTTGGTTATCTTGGCTTATTGGAGGTATTTGTGGCGTTGTTATTTTGTTGATTATCATATGCTACTGTCGCCTAATGCCGCGTCATCAGAAATCTTTCGGTAAGTGCATTCTAGAAACATTTCTTAATATGCAAAGGTCACTCAGTACAAAAGTGCATTCACCTGTAACCTACTCTTCAATGTTAAAATATTTTAATGACAATAATAATAATAAGTAGGTAATTTTAAAACAAAAGTTAAATTGTTTTGGTTTACACAATGGTTTAGGTACATAAACTTTTATTTTTATTAACTTTGTTTTAATCCTACCAGGAACAATTTATGTAATTGTTTTAAGAAAATTTGTAAAAGGTAGACCTGTTTTTTGATTGAGGCATCATTCGATTTTGTTTTTTTTTAGACGAGCAATATCTCAAAGAGACGTATGCAATAAAGGAGAACCATGCATACACCAGTCAGGAGAACTACAGGATGAAACACGCAGAGGTAACCGAATTTAAACACTGGTAACAAATTCACAGGGCATCCTGAAACAAGAGACCACTGGCATTTGGTAATAAATGCCCTTGAATTAATGAATCCATAAGAATTCATAACACCATTCCGACACAAATATTTGTGAGCAACAACAATTTTTTCTATAATGGACGGGGTTGAAGCCGCGGCTTCTCGTTTCAGAGCCATCAATTGTACCACGCAGGCTCTCCAAATGATGGTACTTATAGGAAAATATCGAATATAACAAGACCGCGTATTAATAACGCTCTACGAGATTTTACAAAGCTGAGGTCTTGGGTTCGAATTTCGGATCGGGTAATGTATAATAGATTTTTCTATTCATTACGAGCATAGATTCAGGAATTTGTGCGATGTGTGTGTGTGATATCACTTCGTGGGACGGAACGCATAACGTGAACGTCGGGGTCCTAGTTGAATTTCTGCCTAGCTCTGCTGGAAAAAGACGTGATGTTTATGTACGGATGTTGCCACTTGCCTTGTGTACCTATTATTTTGTTTTTGTCACATTATCATTACAAATTTGTTGTCACATCATCATTACAAAACCAAATTGTGATTCAGTAAATAACATATTAAATTGTTTAAATATTCATTCTTATTGATAAAGTGACCTTTTATAATCATCGAAATTATCAAGGTTAATTTAAGGGCCTTAAGCGTTCAGCGTTTTTTTAGGTTGTTTCACATTGATTTGATTTAAGTCATTAAATTAAGTTCTACCCAACCGTATGAACAATGTATATCTTAGCATAATTGCTGTATTTACCGAAGTGAAGGAGCTATATCCCGAAAACATCTATATATGTATATAAAAGAGGAACCTGACTGACTGACTGACTGACTGACTGACTGACTGACTGACTGACTGACTGACTGACTGACGTATCAACGCACAGCTGAAACTACTGGAGCTAGGAATGTGAAATTTTGCACAGAGGTTCCTATTATGACGTAGGGTAGCACTAAGAAGGGATTTTTGGAAATTCAACCCCTAAGAGGGTGAAATGGGTAAAAAACGGTTGTATGGAAAATCTAAACCGTTAAAGCTAGAATTTTTAAACTTAGCAAGTCAGTTAGCCTATCAAAAACAAATATAACTGCATACTTAATTATTCTAAAATTAACCCTTAATGGGTATAAATAAGGGTTGAATTTTTGTAGAACCGAACTATCGGATCAACGCACAGCCGGAACTACTGGAGTTAAAAAGGTGAAATTCTGCACAAGGGTTCCTATTATGATGTAGAGTAGCACTAAGAAAGATTTTTTGGAAATTCGACCCCTAAGGGAGTGAAAAGGGTTAAAAACTGTTGTATGGAAAATTGTAACAGTTGAAATTGCAAATATTAAACTTGACACTTAGGTTACTCATCTAGGAACAAGAGTAACTGCATATTTTTTTCCTATAATTAACCCTAAATGAGTTAAAATAGGGGTTGAAGTGTTGTATGCAAAATCGAAACACTGAAGTTATTGATATCAAAATTCGTATTCCACGACTTATTTTAAACGAAAAATAATGGCGTGAACTGCTTTAGAAAAATAGCACTAAGGGGTAAAATAAGAGATGACATTTTCATATAATGTATTGCTTTTACGTCCGTATTATGATAACATAAACACGCAGACGAAGTCGCGGGAAACAGCTAGTTTAAAATAAAAGCTTCCTATTCTTAAACATTGCATCACAAGCGTTAAAAATGTGTGTCTGTTAAAATTGCTGGAGTGCCCTAAAGATCGCCACGGCACTTCCTATTTTCCATAGATAATATCCATAACCGCCAAATCGTGACAGGCCAGCATGGTGGACCTTATGACATAACCTAGTAGATAGTTGTAGAGGAGTCCCGTGCCCTGCAGTGACACGTATATGGGTTTATATAGAATATCCAAAAACAGGTTTTTATTTTGCTCTCTCAGCGATTGGATATGTCATGCTTGCTTAAAAGTCTGTGCTTGCGGCGGCGTCGTATGCCCGGTCGGTCACTTCCCTGTAAAATGTTTGAGGAGGCCATTGCGACATATTCGTGAACGGGTGCTGCTTGCGTGGACTGGTCTGTCCGATTTGCTTACATTGTAAATGATTGATAACTTTAGGCTTTCGTATTTTTTAAATGCTATAACAAATTATTAATGACCTGCTCTGATTTAAACCTCTTGTAAGCTTTGTAATAATCATCAAATGATAAACTGGTTTTAAAAGAGCAACATTAGAGTTTTTTGCCCGTTCTTCTCAAGTGAAAATTGCTTTCCGAATCAGGTGGTAGATAAAAAATGTCATCTTAATAAATAAATACACCCAATAGTCCTGACCCCACACTAAGATCGAGTCTTGTGTCGTGGCTTATGGGTATCAGGAACTTTACGGTCTCAGAAACACCCAGACCCGAAACAAACATCTGTGTTTCACACATATATTTGTTTCCGATATTCATATACATACCGGGTATCTCAAGACTGCTACCGAAAACGAAGCCGGGTGGTAGTTTTAGTGACTACAAACACAATGCAACTAAAAATTTTGCTAAGAAACGCGACAATTATTTTTTATGATTTTTTAAATATCTTCATTTTTTGGTGGTAAATCCATAGCTTTTGCTAAAATAATAATTTAAACTCTTTTATACCTTAGATTATTTATAAATAAAAGGGTATACACTATTATTTTAGGAAAAAATGTATTTACCACCCAAATATGGTCATAGGAAAAAAATAACAAAAAAAAATTTTGTTTTTTTTTGCAACTTTTTCTGTTGCATTGTGTTGAAGTCGCTTAAACTACCACCCTGCTTCGTTATCGGTAGCAGTCTTGATATACCCTGTATATTTGAAACGAGAGGCTGCGGGTTGGATTCTCGAAACAAATACCTGTGGTTCACACATATATTTGTTTCGGGGATCGAACCCGCAGCTTCTCGCCTCACAGCCGGCGTGTAACCAACGCCACGGAGGCTGTCTATCTCAATGGATTGATGTGATACGGCTAGGTGCAGGTGCAGCGGCACGCGCGGCCCGTGAGCTACGCGGGCGACGCGGAGTGCCGCCGCGCGCCCTCGCACTGCTACGTCAACAGGGTGCCCGACGCGAGGGACCAGGCCGTGCAGTACGCCTCTAGCAGCAGTTAGTTACTCATCATCTATATTAAATAGGATTTAGCTTAACTCGAGGTGTGTCCACTTAGGTAGGTACTATATGTGCGCCCTTCTAGCAAATGGACGAGGTTCTGACGACAGATATAGTATATTTTGATAAGCAAAACTTGCTTGGCATTCCACTAAGTTCGCTTTCCTGAGACATATGATGTATAGTCTCAATATATCCAGTAGTTATACTGATTGCAATGCGAGAAAAGCATTACAGATGTAGAGTAACGAAATGACAAGTAAATTTCCAGTAGCATTATTCTGAGAACGAGGATTCGCCGACCAAGCAGTGGCGTAACTACACCATCTGGGGCCCGTGGCAAAATCATCGGATGGGGGCCCCCCTTTTTGTGGTGGTTTTTGTGGTGAGGAAAACTGTTAAGCTTATTTTCCGGTACCCCGGAGAAGACCGAAAGGAATATATTAGTGTCACTCGCTTGCCAGTAAATTGAGGCCGAGGCGGGTTCCTAACAAAAATCTGCGCTAGCATACCAAATAAAACCCTGACCTCCGCATTTCGGGCGGTACTGCACATCTACTAGTCGAGTGGGTCGGAATGTGTCCTTGCAGCGGTTCTTAAGATGTCCGTCCCTGAGATAACCCCCGTACTCACGCGTCTATTCTATTAAAACAACCTAGGCCCGGCTTCATGGAATGTCATCCATGTTCATCCAATCCCCAAGAAGGGTGACCAGTCGGATCCTTCGAATCGCAGGCCGATTACTGTCACGTGTTGACTATCCAAGGTTATAAATATGCAGCTCTTGACGTATCTTGAGGATCACCAACTGAGGGTCGTTCGGATGGTGATCTTCTCGTTTATCTCACCCACCATTAGGTGGAGGCATTGGATAGTGGGGGTGAGGCGATTACAGTAGGCCTTGAAATTGTCATCTAGTTTGGCATGGCGTCATTTTGGGGAAGCTACCTGCCTGGTATTTCAACCTGAGGAACTCTGAAAGTACATCGCCAGGTTTCTGGATGATCTCAGCATAAAAGTCGTATTGGACGCTTTTGCATCGAGAACAAGACCATTAATTCTGGTGTTCCATAAGGCTCGGTGCTTTCGCCGACTCTGTTTATCCTGCATATCAATGACATGTTGTCTATCACCAGCTGGCATAGCAATGCAGATGCTAGTGCAAGTGAGGTAAGATACATCTGACTACAGAATCTCAATCGGGGATCCGTTAAGGAAACATACTTTTAAATTTTATCGGAAATCGAGACCTCTCTGTTGCAGGCGTCTATATGGGGTGAATTGAACATAGCACAATTTAACCCCACGAAGATATAAGTTTGCTCATTTACAAGCAAGAAGACCCCTTTTGTCATGGAGACACTCTTTCTAAGCATCCGAAAGTATTCATTGACACGAATTATTAATAAAATTGCAGTTCAGGTATCATTTGGAAGACAAAAGCAAATTGGCCAGCAAAAAGTTAAGGATTCTCAACAGAGCCATGTGGTACTTTTCGTCGGATCATTGGTTTATTACTCTATAAATGCGCCGATCCAGCACGATGTGGAGTTCTGCTCTCATCTCTGGGTAGAACTCCCAAAATACCAGCTCGACCCACTTCACTCATTACAGCGCCGAGCTCTTCGAATCATCGATTATCCCAATCTCACGGAGAATGTGGAGCCGTTGGGATTGCAGTGAGACTTTGGGTCTCTCTGTGTAATCTATCAATTGTTCCATGGAAAGTGTTCTGAGGAAGATGGTACCACTATCGCTATTCTCCCACCACACTTCCCGTCACCGCAGTAGAATTCATTCTTATTACCTGGAAACTATCCCTTCCCGGAAAGTACGTTTCCAGTGTTCTTTTCTACCACGCACGTGCAAGCTCTGGAATGAAATCCCTGCTTCGGTATTCCCTGAGCACTATAACCTATCTTTCTTTAAGCTAGGCTTTAAGAAAGTGCTCTCCTTACGGTAGGAAGCGACTTCATTTTCCTGGATCCCTGGATTTTCATAAGTCTATGAGCGGGGGCGACCACTGACCGTGAGGCGGGCTGTATGCTCATATGTCTGCAGGCCATAAAAAGAACTCCACAACGAGAACAATTAGACGTCGTAATATCTTTACTACGTGGCCGGAGCCCAAACGCAGCAATGGTGATGGGGCCCCCATAGAAGCATAATTTTGAAGTTTCGTTCTTTTTTAAACCAAATCCGCACTATAATCTGTGCATAATAGTTTTAAAAAAACTTAGTAAAATTCGCGTAAATCTAAAGAACTATTATTATTATTTTTATGTATCAAAAATAAACCTTGGTATCTTTAATGGAAACTAAGAAAATAGTTTTTGATTATCAATTTTGTTGGTAATAAATTGGC
Organism: Hyles vespertilio; assembly: GCA_009982885.2. NCBI lineage: Eukaryota > Metazoa > Arthropoda > Insecta > Lepidoptera > Sphingidae > Hyles > Hyles vespertilio. Next base: position 23,608,881 of record CM042807.1, read on the forward strand.
TAGGTTCTTCTCTTCTTACGGCTTCTCCGGCCTGAGGGTCCGGGCCGCCGAGGGCCCCTAAGGTCGGGGGCCCGTGGCATTTTGCGCACTATGCCACCCTATTGTTACGCCACTGCGACCAAGCATTGCACTTTGAAGTATTAGTACCCGTTGCATGACAGTTACCAGCAATATTCTTTCTGTGGCTGAAAATGAAGATGATGAAAACATCTCCAGATAATCGTTGTGAATAAGAAAAGGCTTATTGTGAGCCTTTTATCCATATCTTTAGTTATAAGTACATGAAAAAGTGTAGCATTCGTTGTATCAAGAATAATATTACGTAATTATCTGATATTTCCACAGTGTTGGACGAGATAGACAATGCGTCGAATATAGACGCTTTGAAGACTCGCTCGTTGCCGGCCTTCCTGCGACCCAAGCCGCGCCCGCTCTCCACAGAAGACGATCTGCAGCAGCTTTATGCAAAGGTAAGCCTTAATTTAGTATTGCCACGTGGTGCCAGAGTCAGACTCAGGGAGGTTACTCTATAAAAACGATACCGAACTAAAAATCAATACTATTCAAAAATCAATACTATTCTCTATTATACTTATTATTTCCTCCGAATTTAGTCTATGGTTGCGACGTGCGATAGAGGAATCCAAAATTTCGTGGAGTAGGTATCTAGGCACATTAGTAAAGTTGTACGTACGGCGCCCGAACATTCGAAGTGCGTATCTTTTTATAGAGTAACCCCCTTGTAGGTAAAAGTCTGAAGCCTGAAGGATTAATAAATTGATATCAGTGAATTAATATTGTACGATGATACTACTACAATTATTATAATTTCCATGTTTCCGTGAATTGACGGAACAGGTAAACCTAAGCAAGAAGTATAAGAACCGCATGAGGAGCGAGCACGCCGCCATCATAGCGCTCAGTAAGTCGCACAGCCAGTTCTTCGATGCCGACGCCGTCATCGTGTACGACCAACGAACTGCGCTCTAATTAAACATATATAATTACATCATTAAAAATATCGACCCACCCCGTAGGTACTTCTGCAGAAATGAATAGGGAAGTAACATATTAATGTAAATGCTGTGTGTTAGTAGGAATGAAAAGTTCTAGAAGGTGGACAGACCTAGCTAAGATCAGAAAGTTGCTGTATACAGGTCGCTTCCAATGACTAGATGGAGACTATGTCTAGCAGTGTGTGTTTTGAGAGAGAAAGAGAAAGAACGAACGACATATTATTGTTGAAGTAGTATTAGAAGCATTATTTTCTTGTTTATCGAGTTCCAAATGTGGGGTGGGCCGATTTTTTTGCTGGCAGGCTTAGTTAAATATTTCCAAAAGTCTGTATTTACTGTCCATAGTTAAATTGTTCTTCCAAGTCTACATGTTTCATCTCTCAAGTTCACGTTGTGATGTTTAACAATTCACTAATGTAATAGTAATTACTCATTTTTACTCATCTAAATGGGGATTTACATCTCTGTATACATAATTCTAGCAGGTTAGAACAAAAATAGCATCCAATGCGTCTATTAATCATTTTCATTCATTCTAATGTGTTATGACAACATTTTCATCATAAATAACATCTGTTGATTGGAACATTTTAGTTGAAAATTGGGAAGTTATAGCCTCCTAAATATGTTTAAGTGTTGACTCTTAGCGTTTGTAAAATTGTTGATTTATAGCTAAATGAAATTTACATAGCTAACAGATTGATAGGAGATATAAACCCCCAAGACTTGTACCTAGTCCGACCCTCTATAGTCTATGCCTATTTAGATAGCCAAGCGCGTAGTCTGTAATAGTTCGCACAAATAGTTTTAATCAGTCACATACTTTGTGGTACATATGGCGTCCGCAAAAACATCATTGTTTTGGTGTCTGTTACGCTAATGCAATTTGCTGATATTAGTTTTCGATATTTATCTTCCATGTAGATATCGAACGGTTACTTTATTTTAAGTATTAATTTCGATGACGCCATATGTACTTGAAATACTTTCTCGTCTTGAGCTCGTATCTTCACATATCCATAGGGTTAAAAATATTGGTATAGGTAATTAATTAACGCGCACATTTAGAATACAAGTAACGCATACATATTACACGATAAACATACAGTTGGTCAATACAGTCGATCACACAAAAGTTATGACAAAAAAAGTAATGTTGGATTTGATCAATGATTATTTTATTTTATTCTATAATTATTGGACTGATTGATAAGAACGATTAGTGGGCGATGACCTAAATGGAAACCTTAAGTTAATAGTACAATTAATGTTCTTGAGAACTTCGGCCAAGTTATGGAGCAATGTAATAGAACCATAAAAGAAAAAGTACTTACCTCGACTTTGTACCTTGAAAAACATTCAGCGCTATAATTTTTTTTATGGCTGATCCATAGTTATTCACTTATAAAACACAGCTTATTATTCATAGATCAAATCCAAATCATGATATCTCAAATCACCCATCGATGGTGTTCCTTGGACAACGAGACATTTATTTTTAATAAGTTGTTATTATTTTTTTGAACGTTTTTGATAGAAATTCAGTATTCAACAGTTGGTTAAATGCCATTTTGAAATTTATATAAAGGTGTAAGCTAGAACTTGTTGTCCGTTCGTTGTTTATGACAATATTTTTCTATGTAACAAAATAATTGGCGAATTTGTGATTGGAAATTGTGTGATAAACAAATATAAACGAGAAAATGTGGCCTAATTGTATAATATTCATAAGTTTAAAGCAGTATGATCGCATGCAAATATACATAACAATTTTCACTTTGTGGAAGAATTATGAAAAATGCGTGGAGATGTAAATTTGTACGCGATGATACCCAGCCGTTTCCGAGTTACCTTAATATAATCGTAGATTTAAAATCAATACTCAAATAGCCGTTGTACGCCGTGTGCATGTTTTGCTACAAATGTATCGAGAGGCACTAGTGACTAGAGTAACACTAGGTTACCTAGTGCCCGCTCAGCTCTTAGTCGTAATGAATATATTTTAATAGTTAATTGTGATAGGTTTGTTTACCAATCAATACAGATTTTGTAATCTGAACTGTTGTTTTATTTTTACCTTATTTTCATCATTTTATATCGTAGGAAATCTACTGCTCAGGATAGCATAGTCTTGTATCGTCAGCTTTAAACTTTACAGTCTCAAAAACTTTTGGACCCGTCACAAGCATATGCGAAATCAGATAAATATTATTTTGATTGCAAAAAGGAACTTGGGCCTAACAGCCCGGCTTCCAACCAAATGCACCGTAGGCTGCCATAGAATGAAATATAATAAATTACATCCATGATATTTTTTTAAATTTAATACACGTATGGAACAGGAACTACGACATCAAACTATTATAATTCACACATGCACACAATTCAAGCATAATTAATAAAACAAGTTAATACTGACAATTACTTAAGAATATTGAAACTTAAACCTCTTCTACCCCTTGAGAATGAACACCTGGTTCTTAGCTGAATGTCCTGAAGCTGGCGAGCGTGGGGTAAGTCTTCAGCCGCAGCAGCTCCAGCTCAGTCTGCAGCAGCACTATGGTGGTGTGGTTGGCCTGCACGTCGCGAATCAACTGACTGCGCATCACTAACGTCTCCATCCTACGATCAAATATCAGTTTTGATGGTGACAAGGTCACTAACCAGTTCATTTGTAAGGACTTAACTACATACAAGATTCGATCTTAGTGTGGGGTCAGGGCTATGTATGTGACTTTTGAGAGTACTTATTTATTTGTACTTTCAAAGGTGATACAAAAGATTTCAATTTAGTTTAGTTAAGCCTTCATATATAATATACACATGTTTCAATACACTGCTTTCAATTTACAAAATAATAATCCATTGATTGATTGATGAATCTAATCTAAGTCAAATAACATTGTCTGATACAAACTGACCTCTTCTTGAAGATTCTTCTAATCCGTATGGGCTCGAGCGGGTCCTCGTGGAGTCGTTTCTCCGACACCTTCACGTTCAGATTCGCTATCAACTTCTCCAACTGCAAGCCTTGAGCCTCCAACGCGTTTATTTTTAACTGCAAGCGTATTAGTTAGATGAGTATCCACTTTCTACAATACGTCGAAGCCCGCATGTTTATAACGAATAGAAGACCAGAACTAACAATTTAGGTTTTATGGAATGGCTCCAGCTAGATGTAATGACGATTTTTTCGAAAGGTTGCTGGCATATGCTAGATGTGACGAACCGAAGACAGTGTGAAATGTCGCATATTGGTAGGCCTCTTGCTAGCAGTGGAAGCTATAAGCCGTTAATGATTATTATCATAATGATGAATGGCTAATAAGAAATATTCTTACCGGTAAAATTTGATAATATTCTGACTTAACTTGGCAGTGGAGTGTATGTCGGTGAGATAACAGTATATTTAAAGCAGTATTATCATAAGATTTACCTCCAGATCTTCTACGCGGCGTATCTGGTCGTTAAGTATCTTGTTGACCGACATCTTGGATGCTTCCATTTCCTTCTCCATGCGCACGTAGTCCTGTTCGTCTGTGTAGCCCAACTCCTTATTCTTCAAGTATAACTGCAGTTCTTTTGGTATCTGAACAAAAATACCAACATTTTCGTCAGCCTCAATTTTCGTTCTTTTCTTACTCTCATGTAAAATGTTATACTGGATTTTATTACACTGTCTTTGCTAAGAGATAGCCTCTTCAGAAGGAACTGACTACTGAGATGCTGGTGGCAGATTTGAAAGTATAAAAATATATTGGCGGTAACTTTGGAAGTTAAAGATATAGCTATCTAATCAAGGGTTTTTTATCGTTTGCTTTAAACTCCAAGAAAAATAATATAATGTCGTAATAACATAAAATAATTTTCTAAAGTTCATAAGTATTTCCCATAGGATTGGCAAGTTGAAGATGTATATAGCTATTAGCTCGTAGAACCGATGGCCGTTGGGGCCGAAAGGTTCTTGAGTGGAGGCCACGTACAGGCAAACGAAATTTCGGACGCCCACTTACAAGGTGGACGGACGATCTGGCTATGGTTGCAGGAAGTCGCTGGATGCAGGCCGCTTCAAACAGGTCATTGTGGAGATCCTTGGGGGAGGCCTATGTTCAGCAGTGAACTTCCTGTGGATGATATGATGATGATGATGATAAGTATTTCGAAGAAAATTTTCGACTGCTCAATGTTACAATACATGAGATAGGTATATTTAGTCAAATGCAACGCAGGGCATACCTTCAGTCGTTGATAAGAGCACAACTCCTGTTCCATGTGTCGCAGCTTCATCTTCATCTGCGCGTGCTCCCACTCCTTGGAAAGGATGCCCTTGCGGAAGTCCATCTGCTTGCGCATCATGCTTAGCTTCATGTCACCTACTTTCTGGAATTAGTTCCTCCATATTATTTGAATTTATAAGCTTTAGGGCCATTTTCACTTGTTCCTGATAAAGTTCGTGATAGCTATCTGGCACTCATTTGTCAGATCAAATACATAACATCGGTTGCTAAATGATGAATAGATGAGTGCCAGATAGCTATTATGGGACCTTATCAGGAACCTGTGAAATTGGTCCTTAGCCTAAATAAAAATAACAGATTACGAAGTAAAAGGTGTTTACCAATATAACGTTGTTAATTTTCTCGATATCTTCTCGTAGTATAAGAGCGGCGTCTTCGTAGTCCTCAATATGGCCCGATGTGCTGATTTCCACTTGCCCGGCTGGCAGCACCACCTAAACATAAATTATAATATTAGACTTAACATTTTCTTCGAGAAGCGCAAGTTGGGAACAGCAAAAACGATGTACTAATGTGAATGAATTGAAACTGGTACGTCACAATCTTTGCGTGTGGTACTTAGTAGCATCTACCTACAACCGTAGAATCAGAATCATGGCATGAGTCTACGTGTTAATATTTTCTGCCATTTCTCTACTAACTAAAGCTACTTTCTACAGTACCTGTATAGTTTTGTTTCTGGCTGTGAGCTCTACTTCCTCCCGGTGCTGCGCGATATTGTCGTTTAGCAGCGCCAGGTGGTTGCGGCGCGCCAGGATCGCCTTGTTCCACACGTTGTTGGCGCTTTCCACGTACGCCATCTCCTGAGCCACTGCGCGCATCTAAATATCATTATATTTTTAATTTTATTAAGCATATGATACATATGTACAGTTGAAACTGCCCTTAAACATCAAAATAGAAAATCAGTAGGTTTCCACTATCCTAAGACGAGCGGAAGTGTTTAAAGCAACTGAGAGCTGACATTAGTTTTTGGCTCAGATTCTGTCAAAGACTAACTGAAACTGTGGGCTTCAGCATCACAGGATGAAGATGTGGTAAGAACAGTGAGCATTAGTGTTGATAGTGTAGTGTAATGTGTATATTTTACCCGAATTTCATTTTCGATCTTGACTCGTCTCAATTTGCACATGGTCACCCACAGCGTTTCGTCCATCACTGGAGGCATGTTAGTTATCAAATCCAATTGGTCCACCCTAGGATACAGCATTATTATTATACCTAGGTACATATTCATTTTAAAGATTTGTTTTTTAGTAACAGTGATACGAAGCAATAGGTGTCAAAAGAATCAGCTTTGGCCTTATAACATTTGGTAATTATAATAGTAAATACTTAAACCCAGGTCCACAGCCCAGGTAGATCCAAGGACAGACTATCTTGTAATATGTGTAAAACGAAATTAAGAGAAAATAAATTGGTGACACAACTCTTAAACTAAAAATAATATTCAACGAATAGACATTTCTCTTAAAGCAAAGATCTTATTTTTTTATCTCGCAATAGATATTGTGAATATTGTATTTATGGTGTATACTCAAAATTGATAAATAATGAATCAAAAAATATAGAAACCCTTTGAAGAACTCGACGCAGTCATGGTGCAGCAAGGGCGGCCTCACTCCGGTGAGAATGGCATTAGCCAGGTCATACAGAACCACAGGGATCATAGTAGACCTCTGGTGGTATTTCGGTCTTTTCCTGTACACATTAAATACAAAGAAGGCGTTCACGCTTTTTGGTAAACATTGATAAAAAACACAAATTGAGATCACAAAGATATATTAGTAGCTGATTCACATTTTTAAGATTGAAAACTACCTGAGACTTGTTTAAATTGGTTAAGCAAAACTAAACTTTTTTCGAAACTTAAATCAAATTTCGAAACTTAAAATTGAGATTATTTTCAAGATTATTGAAGGACGTGTCCCTCGAGTCACATAATTTAAAAAACTAAAAGAACATTCAGTTATCAATGGACTCCCTGTCAAAAGGCTGTTAATGAGAATGCTTCAAAACAAGAAACTCTGCAATTCAACTTACTTAAAGAACTTATAGCACTGATCGACTATAATGGGCGAGAGATCAGCGAAGTGGTTCTTGAAGGTCCTCTCCATGTACTTGTCTTTGATACTTGTCTTTGTCAATACAGTCGATCACACAAAAGTTATGACAAAAAAAGTAATGTTGGATTTGATCAATGATTATTTTATTTTATTCTATAATTATTGGACTGATTGATAAGAACGATTAGTGGGCGATGACCTAAATGGAAACCTTAAGTTAATAGTACAATTAATGTTCTTGAGAACTTCGGCCAAGTTATGGAGCAATGTAAAGAACCATAAAAGAAAAAGTACTTACCTCGACTTTGTACCTTGAAAAACATTCAGCGCTATAATTTTTTTTATGGCTGATCCATAGTTATTCACTTATAAAACACAGCTTATTATTCATAGATCAAATCCAAATCATGATATCTCAAATCACCCATCGATGGTGTTCCTTGGACAACGAGACATTTATTTTTAATAAGTTGTTATTATTTTTTTGAACGTTTTTGATAGAAATTCAGTATTCAACAGTTGGTTAAATGCCATTTTGAAATTTATATAAAGGTGTAAGCTAGAACTTGTTGTCCGTTCGTTGTTTATGACAATATTTTTCTATGTAACAAAATAATTGGCGAATTTGTGATTGGAAATTGTGTGATAAACAAATATAAACGAGAAAATGTGGCCTAATTGTATAATATTCATAAGTTTAAAGCAGTATGATCGCATGCAAATATACATAACAATTTTCACTTTGTGGAAGAATTATGAAAAATGCGTGGAGATGTAAATTTGTACGCGATGATACCCAGCCGTTTCCGAGTTACCTTAATATAATCGTAGATTTAAAATCAATACTCAAATAGCCGTTGTACGCCGTGTGCATGTTTTGCTACAAATGTATCGAGAGGCACTAGTGACTAGAGTAACACTAGGTTACCTAGTGCCCGCTCAGCTCTTAGTCGTAATGAATATATTTTAATAGTTAATTGTGATAGGTTTGTTTACCAATCAATACAGATTTTGTAATCTGAACTGTTGTTTTATTTTTACCTTATTTTCATCATTTTATATCGTAGGAAATCTACTGCTCAGGATAGCATAGTCTTGTATCGTCAGCTTTAAACTTTACAGTCTCAAAAACTTTTGGACCCGTCACAAGCATATGCGAAATCAGATAAATATTATTTTGATTGCAAAAAGGAACTTGGGCCTAACAGCCCGGCTTCCAACCAAATGCACCGTAGGCTGCCATAGAATGAAATATAATAAATTACATCCATGATATTTTTTTAAATTTAATACACGTATGGAACAGGAACTACGACATCAAACTATTATAATTCACACATGCACACAATTCAAGCATAATTAATAAAACAAGTTAATACTGACAATTACTTAAGAATATTGAAACTTAAACCTCTTCTACCCCTTGAGAATGAACACCTGGTTCTTAGCTGAATGTCCTGAAGCTGGCGAGCGTGGGGTAAGTCTTCAGCCGCAGCAGCTCCAGCTCAGTCTGCAGCAGCACTATGGTGGTGTGGTTGGCCTGCACGTCGCGAATCAACTGACTGCGCATCACTAACGTCTCCATCCTACGATCAAATATCAGTTTTGATGGTGACAAGGTCACTAACCAGTTCATTTGTAAGGACTTAACTACATACAAGATTCGATCTTAGTGTGGGGTCAGGGCTATGTATGTGACTTTTGAGAGTACTTATTTATTTGTACTTTCAAAGGTGATACAAAAGATTTCAATTTAGTTTAGTTAAGCCTTCATATATAATATACACATGTTTCAATACACTGCTTTCAATTTACAAAATAATAATCCATTGATTGATTGATGAATCTAATCTAAGTCAAATAACATTGTCTGATACAAACTGACCTCTTCTTGAAGATTCTTCTAATCCGTATGGGCTCGAGCGGGTCCTCGTGGAGTCGTTTCTCCGACACCTTCACGTTCAGATTCGCTATCAACTTCTCCAACTGCAAGCCTTGAGCCTCCAACGCGTTTATTTTTAACTGCAAGCGTATTAGTTAGATGAGTATCCACTTTCTACAATACGTCGAAGCCCGCATGTTTATAACGAATAGAAGACCAGAACTAACAATTTAGGTTTTATGGAATGGCTCCAGCTAGATGTAATGACGATTTTTTCGAAAGGTTGCTGGCATATGCTAGATGTGACGAACCGAAGACAGTGTGAAATGTCGCATATTGGTAGGCCTCTTGCTAGCAGTGGAAGCTATAAGCCGTTAATGATTATTATCATAATGATGAATGGCTAATAAGAAATATTCTTACCGGTAAAATTTGATAATATTCTGACTTAACTTGGCAGTGGAGTGTATGTCGGTGAGATAACAGTATATTTAAAGCAGTATTATCATAAGATTTACCTCCAGATCTTCTACGCGGCGTATCTGGTCGTTAAGTATCTTGTTGACCGACATCTTGGATGCTTCCATTTCCTTCTCCATGCGCACGTAGTCCTGTTCGTCTGTGTAGCCCAACTCCTTATTCTTCAAGTATAACTGCAGTTCTTTTGGTATCTGAACAAAAAATACCAACATTTTCGTCAGCCTCAATTTTCGTTCTTTTCTTACTCTCATGTAAAATGTTATACTGGATTTTATTACACTGTCTTTGCTAAGAGATAGCCTCTTCAGAAGGGAACTGACTACTGAGATGCTGGTGGCAGATTTGAAAGTATAAAAATATATTGGCGGTAACTTTGGAAGTTAAAGATATAGCTATCTAATCAAGGGTTTTTTATCGTTTGCTTTAAACTCCAAGAAAAATAATATAATGTCGTAATAACATAAAATAATTTTCTAAAGTTCATAAGTATTTCCCATAGGATTGGCAAGTTGAAGATGTATATAGCTATTAGCTCGTAGAACCGATGGCCGTTGGGGCCGAAAGGTTCTTGAGTGGAGGCCACGTACAGGCAAACGAAATTTCGGACGCCCACTTACAAGGTGGACGGACGATCTGGCTATGGTTGCAGGAAGTCGCTGGATGCAGGCCGCTTCAAACAGGTCATTGTGGAGATCCTTGGGGGAGGCCTATGTTCAGCAGTGAACTTCCTGTGGATGATATGATGATGATGATGATAAGTATTTCGAAGAAAATTTTCGACTGCTCAATGTTACAATACATGAGATAGGTATATTTAGTCAAATGCAACGCAGGGCATACCTTCAGTCGTTGATAAGAGCACAACTCCTGTTCCATGTGTCGCAGCTTCATCTTCATCTGCGCGTGCTCCCACTCCTTGGAAAGGATGCCCTTGCGGAAGTCCATCTGCTTGCGCATCATGCTTAGCTTCATGTCACCTACTTTCTGGAATTAGTTCCTCCATATTATTTGAATTTATAAGCTTTAGGGCCATTTTCACTTGTTCCTGATAAAGTTCGTGATAGCTATCTGGCACTCATTTGTCAGATCAAATACATAACATCGGTTGCTAAATGATGAATAGATGAGTGCCAGATAGCTATTATGGGACCTTATCAGGAACCTGTGAAATTGGTCCTTAGCCTAAATAAAAATAACAGATTACGAAGTAAAAGGTGTTTACCAATATAACGTTGTTAATTTTCTCGATATCTTCTCGTAGTATAAGAGCGGCGTCTTCGTAGTCCTCAATATGGCCCGATGTGCTGATTTCCACTTGCCCGGCTGGCAGCACCACCTAAACATAAATTATAATATTAGACTTAACATTTTCTTCGAGAAGCGCAAGTTGGGAACAGCAAAAACGATGTACTAATGTGAATGAATTGAAACTGGTACGTCACAATCTTTGCGTGTGGTACTTAGTAGCATCTACCTACAACCGTAGAATCAGAATCATGGCATGAGTCTACGTGTTAATATTTTCTGCCATTTCTCTACTAACTAAAGCTACTTTCTACAGTACCTGTATAGTTTTGTTTCTGGCTGTGAGCTCTACTTCCTCCCGGTGCTGCGCGATATTGTCGTTTAGCAGCGCCAGGTGGTTGCGGCGCGCCAGGATCGCCTTGTTCCACACGTTGTTGGCGCTTTCCACGTACGCCATCTCCTGAGCCACTGCGCGCATCTAAATATCATTATATTTTAATTTTATTAAGCATATGATACATATGTACAGTTGAAACTGCCCTTAAACATCAAAATAGAAAATCAGTAGGTTTCCACTATCCTAAGACGAGCGGAAGTGTTTAAAGCAACTGAGAGCTGACATTAGTTTTTGGCTCAGATTCTGTCAAAGACTAACTGAAACTGTGGGCTTCAGCATCACAGGATGAAGATGTGGTAAGAACAGTGAGCATTAGTGTTGATAGTGTAGTGTAATGTGTATATTTTACCCGAATTTCATTTTCGATCTTGACTCGTCTCAATTTGCACATGGTCACCCACAGCGTTTCGTCCATCACTGGAGGCATGTTAGTTATCAAATCCAATTGGTCCACCCTAGGATACAGCATTATTATTATACCTAGGTACATATTCATTTTAAAGATTTGTTTTTTAGTAACAGTGATACGAAGCAATAGGTGTCAAAAGAATCAGCTTTGGCCTTATAACATTTGGTAATTATAATAGTAAATACTTAAACCCAGGTCCACAGCCCAGGTAGATCCAAGGACAGACTATCTTGTAATATGTGTAAAACGAAATTAAGAGAAAATAAATTGGTGACACAACTCTTAAACTAAAAATAATATTCAACGAATAGACATTTCTCTTAAAGCAAAGATCTTATTTTTTTATCTCGCAATAGATATTGTGAATATTGTATTTATGGTGTATACTCAAAATTGATAAATAATGAATCAAAAAATATAGAAACCCTTTGAAGAACTCGACGCAGTCATGGTGCAGCAAGGGCGGCCTCACTCCGGTGAGAATGGCATTAGCCAGGTCATACAGAACCACAGGGATCATAGTAGACCTCTGGTGGTATTTCGGTCTTTTCCTGTACACATTAAATACAAAGAAGGCGTTCACGCTTTTTGGTAAACATTGATAAAAAACACAAATTGAGATCACAAAGATATATTAGTAGCTGATTCACATTTTTAAGATTGAAAACTACCTGAGACTTGTTTAAATTGGTTAAGCAAAACTAAACTTTTTTCGAAACTTAAATCAAATTTCGAAACTTAAAATTGAGATTATTTTCAAGATTATTGAAGGACGTGTCCCTCGAGTCACATAATTTAAAAAACTAAAAGAACATTCAGTTATCAATGGACTCCCTGTCAAAAGGCTGTTAATGAGAATGCTTCAAAACAAGAAACTCTGCAATTCAACTTACTTAAAGAACTTATAGCACTGATCGACTATAATGGGCGAGAGATCAGCGAAGTGGTTCTTGAAGGTCCTCTCCATGTACTTGTCTTTGATACTTGTCTTTGTCAATACAGTCGATCACACAAAAGTTATGACAAAAAAAGTAATGTTGGATTTGATCAATGATTATTTTATTTTATTCTATAATTATTGGACTGATTGATAAGAACGATTAGTGGGCGATGACCTAAATGGAAACCTTAAGTTAATAGTACAATTAATGTTCTTGAGAACTTCGGCCAAGTTATGGAGCAATGTAAAAGAACCATAAAAGAAAAAGTACTTACCTCGACTTTGTACCTTGAAAAACATTCAGCGCTATAATTTTTTTTATGGCTGATCCATAGTTATTCACTTATAAAACACAGCTTATTATTCATAGATCAAATCCAAATCATGATATCTCAAATCACCCATCGATGGTGTTCCTTGGACAACGAGACATTTATTTTTAATAAGTTGTTATTATTTTTTTGAACGTTTTTGATAGAAATTCAGTATTCAACAGTTGGTTAAATGCCATTTTGAAATTTATATAAAGGTGTAAGCTAGAACTTGTTGTCCGTTCGTTGTTTATGACAATATTTTTCTATGTAACAAAATAATTGGCGAATTTGTGATTGGAAATTGTGTGATAAACAAATATAAACGAGAAATGTGGCCTAATTGTATAATATTCATAAGTTTAAAGCAGTATGATCGCATGCAAATATACATAACAATTTTCACTTTGTGGAAGAATTATGAAAAATGCGTGGAGATGTAAATTTGTACGCGATGATACCCAGCCGTTTCCGAGTTACCTTAATATAATCGTAGATTTAAAATCAATACTCAAATAGCCGTTGTACGCCGTGTGCATGTTTTGCTACAAATGTATCGAGAGGCACTAGTGACTAGAGTAACACTAGGTTACCTAGTGCCCGCTCAGCTCTTAGTCGTAATGAATATATTTTAATAGTTAATTGTGATAGGTTTGTTTACCAATCAATACAGATTTTGTAATCTGAACTGTTGTTTTATTTTTACCTTATTTTCATCATTTTATATCGTAGGAAATCTACTGCTCAGGATAGCATAGTCTTGTATCGTCAGCTTTAAACTTTACAGTCTCAAAAACTTTTGGACCCGTCACAAGCATATGCGAAATCAGATAAATATTATTTTGATTGCAAAAAGGAACTTGGGCCTAACAGCCCGGCTTCCAACCAAATGCACCGTAGGCTGCCATAGAATGAAATATAATAAATTACATCCATGATATTTTTTAAATTTAATACACGTATGGAACAGGAACTACGACATCAAACTATTATAATTCACACATGCACACAATTCAAGCATAATTAATAAAACAAGTTAATACTGACAATTACTTAAGAATATTGAAACTTAAACCTCTTCTACCCCTTGAGAATGAACACCTGGTTCTTAGCTGAATGTCCTGAAGCTGGCGAGCGTGGGGTAAGTCTTCAGCCGCAGCAGCTCCAGCTCAGTCTGCAGCAGCACTATGGTGGTGTGGTTGGCCTGCACGTCGCGAATCAACTGACTGCGCATCACTAACGTCTCCATCCTACGATCAAATATCAGTTTTGATGGTGACAAGGTCACTAACCAGTTCATTTGTAAGGACTTAACTACATACAAGATTCGATCTTAGTGTGGGGTCAGGGCTATGTATGTGACTTTTGAGAGTACTTATTTATTTGTACTTTCAAAGGTGATACAAAAGATTTCAATTTAGTTTAGTTAAGCCTTCATATATAATATACACATGTTTCAATACACTGCTTTCAATTTACAAAATAATAATCCATTGATTGATTGATGAATCTAATCTAAGTCAAATAACATTGTCTGATACAAACTGACCTCTTCTTGAAGATTCTTCTAATCCGTATGGGCTCGAGCGGGTCCTCGTGGAGTCGTTTCTCCGACACCTTCACGTTCAGATTCGCTATCAACTTCTCCAACTGCAAGCCTTGAGCCTCCAACGCGTTTATTTTTAACTGCAAGCGTATTAGTTAGATGAGTATCCACTTTCTACAATACGTCGAAGCCCGCATGTTTATAACGAATAGAAGACCAGAACTAACAATTTAGGTTTTATGGAATGGCTCCAGCTAGATGTAATGACGATTTTTTCGAAAGGTTGCTGGCATATGCTAGATGTGACGAACCGAAGACAGTGTGAAATGTCGCATATTGGTAGGCCTCTTGCTAGCAGTGGAAGCTATAAGCCGTTAATGATTATTATCATAATGATGAATGGCTAATAAGAAATATTCTTACCGGTAAAATTTGATAATATTCTGACTTAACTTGGCAGTGGAGTGTATGTCGGTGAGATAACAGTATATTTAAAGCAGTATTATCATAAGATTTACCTCCAGATCTTCTACGCGGCGTATCTGGTCGTTAAGTATCTTGTTGACCGACATCTTGGATGCTTCCATTTCCTTCTCCATGCGCACGTAGTCCTGTTCGTCTGTGTAGCCCAACTCCTTATTCTTCAAGTATAACTGCAGTTCTTTTGGTATCTGAACAAAAAATACCAACATTTTCGTCAGCCTCAATTTTCGTTCTTTTCTTACTCTCATGTAAAATGTTATACTGGATTTTATTACACTGTCTTTGCTAAGAGATAGCCTCTTCAGAAGGGAACTGACTACTGAGATGCTGGTGGCAGATTTGAAAGTATAAAAATATATTGGCGGTAACTTTGGAAGTTAAAGATATAGCTATCTAATCAAGGGTTTTTTATCGTTTGCTTTAAACTCCAAGAAAAATAATATAATGTCGTAATAACATAAAATAATTTTCTAAAGTTCATAAGTATTTCCCATAGGATTGGCAAGTTGAAGATGTATATAGCTATTAGCTCGTAGAACCGATGGCCGTTGGGGCCGAAAGGTTCTTGAGTGGAGGCCACGTACAGGCAAACGAAATTTCGGACGCCCACTTACAAGGTGGACGGACGATCTGGCTATGGTTGCAGGAAGTCGCTGGATGCAGGCCGCTTCAAACAGGTCATTGTGGAGATCCTTGGGGGAGGCCTATGTTCAGCAGTGAACTTCCTGTGGATGATATGATGATGATGATGATAAGTATTTCGAAGAAAATTTTCGACTGCTCAATGTTACAATACATGAGATAGGTATATTTAGTCAAATGCAACGCAGGGCATACCTTCAGTCGTTGATAAGAGCACAACTCCTGTTCCATGTGTCGCAGCTTCATCTTCATCTGCGCGTGCTCCCACTCCTTGGAAAGGATGCCCTTGCGGAAGTCCATCTGCTTGCGCATCATGCTTAGCTTCATGTCACCTACTTTCTGGAATTAGTTCCTCCATATTATTTGAATTTATAAGCTTTAGGGCCATTTTCACTTGTTCCTGATAAAGTTCGTGATAGCTATCTGGCACTCATTTGTCAGATCAAATACATAACATCGGTTGCTAAATGATGAATAGATGAGTGCCAGATAGCTATTATGGGACCTTATCAGGAACCTGTGAAATTGGTCCTTAGCCTAAATAAAAATAACAGATTACGAAGTAAAAGGTGTTTACCAATATAACGTTGTTAATTTTCTCGATATCTTCTCGTAGTATAAGAGCGGCGTCTTCGTAGTCCTCAATATGGCCCGATGTGCTGATTTCCACTTGCCCGGCTGGCAGCACCACCTAAACATAAATTATAATATTAGACTTAACATTTTCTTCGAGAAGCGCAAGTTGGGAACAGCAAAAACGATGTACTAATGTGAATGAATTGAAACTGGTACGTCACAATCTTTGCGTGTGGTACTTAGTAGCATCTACCTACAACCGTAGAATCAGAATCATGGCATGAGTCTACGTGTTAATATTTTCTGCCATTTCTCTACTAACTAAAGCTACTTTCTACAGTACCTGTATAGTTTTGTTTCTGGCTGTGAGCTCTACTTCCTCCCGGTGCTGCGCGATATTGTCGTTTAGCAGCGCCAGGTGGTTGCGGCGCGCCAGGATCGCCTTGTTCCACACGTTGTTGGCGCTTTCCACGTACGCCATCTCCTGAGCCACTGCGCGCATCTAAATATCATTATATTTTTAATTTTATTAAGCATATGATACATATGTACAGTTGAAACTGCCCTTAAACATCAAAATAGAAAATCAGTAGGTTTCCACTATCCTAAGACGAGCGGAAGTGTTTAAAGCAACTGAGAGCTGACATTAGTTTTTGGCTCAGATTCTGTCAAAGACTAACTGAAACTGTGGGCTTCAGCATCACAGGATGAAGATGTGGTAAGAACAGTGAGCATTAGTGTTGATAGTGTAGTGTAATGTGTATATTTTACCCGAATTTCATTTTCGATCTTGACTCGTCTCAATTTGCACATGGTCACCCACAGCGTTTCGTCCATCACTGGAGGCATGTTAGTTATCAAATCCAATTGGTCCACCCTAGGATACAGCATTATTATTATACCTAGGTACATATTCATTTTAAAGATTTGTTTTTTAGTAACAGTGATACGAAGCAATAGGTGTCAAAAGAATCAGCTTTGGCCTTATAACATTTGGTAATTATAATAGTAAATACTTAAACCCAGGTCCACAGCCCAGGTAGATCCAAGGACAGACTATCTTGTAATATGTGTAAAACGAAATTAAGAGAAAATAAATTGGTGACACAACTCTTAAACTAAAAATAATATTCAACGAATAGACATTTCTCTTAAAGCAAAGATCTTATTTTTTTATCTCGCAATAGATATTGTGAATATTGTATTTATGGTGTATACTCAAAATTGATAAATAATGAATCAAAAAATATAGAAACCCTTTGAAGAACTCGACGCAGTCATGGTGCAGCAAGGGCGGCCTCACTCCGGTGAGAATGGCATTAGCCAGGTCATACAGAACCACAGGGATCATAGTAGACCTCTGGTGGTATTTCGGTCTTTTCCTGTACACATTAAATACAAAGAAGGCGTTCACGCTTTTTGGTAAACATTGATAAAAAACACAAATTGAGATCACAAAGATATATTAGTAGCTGATTCACATTTTTAAGATTGAAAACTACCTGAGACTTGTTTAAATTGGTTAAGCAAAACTAAACTTTTTTCGAAACTTAAATCAAATTTCGAAACTTAAAATTGAGATTATTTTCAAGATTATTGAAGGACGTGTCCCTCGAGTCACATAATTTAAAAAACTAAAAGAACATTCAGTTATCAATGGACTCCCTGTCAAAAGGCTGTTAATGAGAATGCTTCAAAACAAGAAACTCTGCAATTCAACTTACTTAAAGAACTTATAGCACTGATCGACTATAATGGGCGAGAGATCAGCGAAGTGGTTCTTGAAGGTCCTCTCCATGTACTTGTCTTTGATACTTGTCTTTGTCAATACAGTCGATCACACAAAAGTTATGACAAAAAAAGTAATGTTGGATTTGATCAATGATTATTTTATTTTATTCTATAATTATTGGACTGATTGATAAGAACGATTAGTGGGCGATGACCTAAATGGAAACCTTAAGTTAATAGTACAATTAATGTTCTTGAGAACTTCGGCCAAGTTATGGAGCAATGTAAAAGAACCATAAAAGAAAAAGTACTTACCTCGACTTTGTACCTTGAAAAACATTCAGCGCTATAATTTTTTTTATGGCTGATCCATAGTTATTCACTTATAAAACACAGCTTATTATTCATAGATCAAATCCAAATCATGATATCTCAAATCACCCATCGATGGTGTTCCTTGGACAACGAGACATTTATTTTTAATAAGTTGTTATTATTTTTTTGAACGTTTTTGATAGAAATTCAGTATTCAACAGTTGGTTAAATGCCATTTTGAAATTTATATAAAGGTGTAAGCTAGAACTTGTTGTCCGTTCGTTGTTTATGACAATATTTTTCTATGTAACAAAATAATTGGCGAATTTGTGATTGGAAATTGTGTGATAAACAAATATAAACGAGAAAATGTGGCCTAATTGTATAATATTCATAAGTTTAAAGCAGTATGATCGCATGCAAATATACATAACAATTTTCACTTTGTGGAAGAATTATGAAAAATGCGTGGAGATGTAAATTTGTACGCGATGATACCCAGCCGTTTCCGAGTTACCTTAATATAATCGTAGATTTAAAATCAATACTCAAATAGCCGTTGTACGCCGTGTGCATGTTTTGCTACAAATGTATCGAGAGGCACTAGTGACTAGAGTAACACTAGGTTACCTAGTGCCCGCTCAGCTCTTAGTCGTAATGAATATATTTTAATAGTTAATTGTGATAGGTTTGTTTACCAATCAATACAGATTTTGTAATCTGAACTGTTGTTTTATTTTTACCTTATTTTCATCATTTTATATCGTAGGAAATCTACTGCTCAGGATAGCATAGTCTTGTATCGTCAGCTTTAAACTTTACAGTCTCAAAAACTTTTGGACCCGTCACAAGCATATGCGAAATCAGATAAATATTATTTTGATTGCAAAAAGGAACTTGGGCCTAACAGCCCGGCTTCCAACCAAATGCACCGTAGGCTGCCATAGAATGAAATATAATAAATTACATCCATGATATTTTTTTAAATTTAATACACGTATGGAACAGGAACTACGACATCAAACTATTATAATTCACACATGCACACAATTCAAGCATAATTAATAAAACAAGTTAATACTGACAATTACTTAAGAATATTGAAACTTAAACCTCTTCTACCCCTTGAGAATGAACACCTGGTTCTTAGCTGAATGTCCTGAAGCTGGCGAGCGTGGGGTAAGTCTTCAGCCGCAGCAGCTCCAGCTCAGTCTGCAGCAGCACTATGGTGGTGTGGTTGGCCTGCACGTCGCGAATCAACTGACTGCGCATCACTAACGTCTCCATCCTACGATCAAATATCAGTTTTGATGGTGACAAGGTCACTAACCAGTTCATTTGTAAGGACTTAACTACATACAAGATTCGATCTTAGTGTGGGGTCAGGGCTATGTATGTGACTTTTGAGAGTACTTATTTATTTGTACTTTCAAAGGTGATACAAAAGATTTCAATTTAGTTTAGTTAAGCCTTCATATATAATATACACATGTTTCAATACACTGCTTTCAATTTACAAAATAATAATCCATTGATTGATTGATGAATCTAATCTAAGTCAAATAACATTGTCTGATACAAACTGACCTCTTCTTGAAGATTCTTCTAATCCGTATGGGCTCGAGCGGGTCCTCGTGGAGTCGTTTCTCCGACACCTTCACGTTCAGATTCGCTATCAACTTCTCCAACTGCAAGCCTTGAGCCTCCAACGCGTTTATTTTTAACTGCAAGCGTATTAGTTAGATGAGTATCCACTTTCTACAATACGTCGAAGCCCGCATGTTTATAACGAATAGAAGACCAGAACTAACAATTTAGGTTTTATGGAATGGCTCCAGCTAGATGTAATGACGATTTTTTCGAAAGGTTGCTGGCATATGCTAGATGTGACGAACCGAAGACAGTGTGAAATGTCGCATATTGGTAGGCCTCTTGCTAGCAGTGGAAGCTATAAGCCGTTAATGATTATTATCATAATGATGAATGGCTAATAAGAAATATTCTTACCGGTAAAATTTGATAATATTCTGACTTAACTTGGCAGTGGAGTGTATGTCGGTGAGATAACAGTATATTTAAAGCAGTATTATCATAAGATTTACCTCCAGATCTTCTACGCGGCGTATCTGGTCGTTAAGTATCTTGTTGACCGACATCTTGGATGCTTCCATTTCCTTCTCCATGCGCACGTAGTCCTGTTCGTCTGTGTAGCCCAACTCCTTATTCTTCAAGTATAACTGCAGTTCTTTTGGTATCTGAACAAAAAATACCAACATTTTCGTCAGCCTCAATTTTCGTTCTTTTCTTACTCTCATGTAAAATGTTATACTGGATTTTATTACACTGTCTTTGCTAAGAGATAGCCTCTTCAGAAGGGAACTGACTACTGAGATGCTGGTGGCAGATTTGAAAGTATAAAAATATATTGGCGGTAACTTTGGAAGTTAAAGATATAGCTATCTAATCAAGGGTTTTTTATCGTTTGCTTTAAACTCCAAGAAAAATAATATAATGTCGTAATAACATAAAATAATTTTCTAAAGTTCATAAGTATTTCCCATAGGATTGGCAAGTTGAAGATGTATATAGCTATTAGCTCGTAGAACCGATGGCCGTTGGGGCCGAAAGGTTCTTGAGTGGAGGCCACGTACAGGCAAACGAAATTTCGGACGCCCACTTACAAGGTGGACGGACGATCTGGCTATGGTTGCAGGAAGTCGCTGGATGCAGGCCGCTTCAAACAGGTCATTGTGGAGATCCTTGGGGGAGGCCTATGTTCAGCAGTGAACTTCCTGTGGATGATATGATGATGATGATGATAAGTATTTCGAAGAAAATTTTCGACTGCTCAATGTTACAATACATGAGATAGGTATATTTAGTCAAATGCAACGCAGGGCATACCTTCAGTCGTTGATAAGAGCACAACTCCTGTTCCATGTGTCGCAGCTTCATCTTCATCTGCGCGTGCTCCCACTCCTTGGAAAGGATGCCCTTGCGGAAGTCCATCTGCTTGCGCATCATGCTTAGCTTCATGTCACCTACTTTCTGGAATTAGTTCCTCCATATTATTTGAATTTATAAGCTTTAGGGCCATTTTCACTTGTTCCTGATAAAGTTCGTGATAGCTATCTGGCACTCATTTGTCAGATCAAATACATAACATCGGTTGCTAAATGATGAATAGATGAGTGCCAGATAGCTATTATGGGACCTTATCAGGAACCTGTGAAATTGGTCCTTAGCCTAAATAAAAATAACAGATTACGAAGTAAAAGGTGTTTACCAATATAACGTTGTTAATTTTCTCGATATCTTCTCGTAGTATAAGAGCGGCGTCTTCGTAGTCCTCAATATGGCCCGATGTGCTGATTTCCACTTGCCCGGCTGGCAGCACCACCTAAACATAAATTATAATATTAGACTTAACATTTTCTTCGAGAAGCGCAAGTTGGGAACAGCAAAAACGATGTACTAATGTGAATGAATTGAAACTGGTACGTCACAATCTTTGCGTGTGGTACTTAGTAGCATCTACCTACAACCGTAGAATCAGAATCATGGCATGAGTCTACGTGTTAATATTTTCTGCCATTTCTCTACTAACTAAAGCTACTTTCTACAGTACCTGTATAGTTTTGTTTCTGGCTGTGAGCTCTACTTCCTCCCGGTGCTGCGCGATATTGTCGTTTAGCAGCGCCAGGTGGTTGCGGCGCGCCAGGATCGCCTTGTTCCACACGTTGTTGGCGCTTTCCACGTACGCCATCTCCTGAGCCACTGCGCGCATCTAAATATCATTATATTTTTAATTTTATTAAGCATATGATACATATGTACAGTTGAAACTGCCCTTAAACATCAAAATAGAAAATCAGTAGGTTTCCACTATCCTAAGACGAGCGGAAGTGTTTAAAGCAACTGAGAGCTGACATTAGTTTTTGGCTCAGATTCTGTCAAAGACTAACTGAAACTGTGGGCTTCAGCATCACAGGATGAAGATGTGGTAAGAACAGTGAGCATTAGTGTTGATAGTGTAGTGTAATGTGTATATTTTACCCGAATTTCATTTCGATCTTGACTCGTCTCAATTTGCACATGGTCACCCACAGCGTTTCGTCCATCACTGGAGGCATGTTAGTTATCAAATCCAATTGGTCCACCCTAGGATACAGCATTATTATTATACCTAGGTACATATTCATTTTAAAGATTTGTTTTTTAGTAACAGTGATACGAAGCAATAGGTGTCAAAAGAATCAGCTTTGGCCTTATAACATTTGGTAATTATAATAGTAAATACTTAAACCCAGGTCCACAGCCCAGGTAGATCCAAGGACAGACTATCTTGTAATATGTGTAAAACGAAATTAAGAGAAAATAAATTGGTGACACAACTCTTAAACTAAAAATAATATTCAACGAATAGACATTTCTCTTAAAGCAAAGATCTTATTTTTTTATCTCGCAATAGATATTGTGAATATTGTATTTATGGTGTATACTCAAAATTGATAAATAATGAATCAAAAAATATAGAAACCCTTTGAAGAACTCGACGCAGTCATGGTGCAGCAAGGGCGGCCTCACTCCGGTGAGAATGGCATTAGCCAGGTCATACAGAACCACAGGGATCATAGTAGACCTCTGGTGGTATTTCGGTCTTTTCCTGTACACATTAAATACAAAGAAGGCGTTCACGCTTTTTGGTAAACATTGATAAAAAACACAAATTGAGATCACAAAGATATATTAGTAGCTGATTCACATTTTTAAGATTGAAAACTACCTGAGACTTGTTTAAATTGGTTAAGCAAAACTAAACTTTTTTCGAAACTTAAATCAAATTTCGAAACTTAAAATTGAGATTATTTTCAAGATTATTGAAGGACGTGTCCCTCGAGTCACATAATTTAAAAAACTAAAAGAACATTCAGTTATCAATGGACTCCCTGTCAAAAGGCTGTTAATGAGAATGCTTCAAAACAAGAAACTCTGCAATTCAACTTACTTAAAGAACTTATAGCACTGATCGACTATAATGGGCGAGAGATCAGCGAAGTGGTTCTTGAAGGTCCTCTCCATGTACTTGTCTTTGACGACGAGGTTCTCGTAGTTGGCCTGGCAGTCCATGCTCTGATCTTGTATCACGTGAAGCTCTTGCGTCAGGATTTCTACTTCGTTCGAGTTCTTTGCAATTTGAGCCCTGGAATATTCTATATTACGCTAATGAACCTTTTGGAAAAAAAATAGTTTTGTCATGGCGCGATAAATTGCGAACTATTTCTACCAGAAATGTGTCACATTCACGTACGCAATCATATTATTTATGGAAATCAGTAAATCATCACCTCATATCTTCCAGTTTTTCAGCCATTTCGACGCGATCAAGGTTCACTCTGCGCAGGCGCATCAGACTCAAGTTTTCTTGTCCAATTACCGAATCGGTTTTAAGTTTTGTTAGCCACATTTCCTTTACCTACAACAATGTAAATGCAGTTTTCATAGGAAGATTTTCAACCGTCTACTTAAATACTTAAGTACTCAGCACCATATTTATTTTTCTAATTTTCACTATAGAAATCTCAAAAGGAGCTTAAGAATTTCGGAGTTTCTTCATATACTATATATTTTTTAATGTTTAGGTCAAAAAGAGACTCAATTACACGATGAGTACTAAACTAGGTGAGAGGTTGCCAACACCAAGGACTACCGTTCTTATTATGAATAAGAGTATAACAAACAATGGCGATTATGAGGTATTCATCCACTGGCCCGTCCATCGTTCAAACCTTGAGTTCCTTCATGAGATTTTGCTATCATCTTACAGTACCTCTTTAGACATCAAAGTCCTCAAAACAACTCGGCTCATTATAAAATCTTTCCTATATTCAACAGCAGACTGACCTTCTGATTGAACTTGACGACGCCTTCGTTGAGCAGTTGTGACAGCTTGGCGTACTCGGCGTGTAACATCTTGCGGTACTTGTCGCGCTCCTCGTTCCTAAACGCCACCTTGGCCTCGTAGTCGAACACGTAGCGCAAGTCTTCCTCGTTGAAGTGCTCCGGCTCTTTATCCAACTATACGAAAGAAATAGCAGTGATATTGCTATATCAGTCATTTCAGCTAATATAGAACGGGTGTTAGGCGTTTAGGCCCAATTGTTTACAAAATCCTCCATAAACCTGCAAAATCGTAATAGTGCATTACTAGGTGAAATACGTTTTTCGGTTCAGTGAAAAGTGAACTGTGGGTTAATACCATCAAATCGATTAACATCCCAATAAACTGACCGACATATTGGCAACACTGCGCCTGATGGTAAGCGCGAATTAGCATTCGCGCTATTCAGGCAGAGTATCAATGGCATCGAACGACAGTCCAAGACATTCGATATAATAATGCCGGCCTGCTGAGAACTCTCTTCACACTACGGCGGAGGGACCCGGGATCATAGGGAGGAGGGAACACGCGTGACGACAAACAATTCCCAATCAAATAGGAGTATCAAAGACAAAATACAATAAAATTAAAGAAAAACCTACAATTTAATTACTAGCTATTACAAATTCTCACCATACACTGCGGCATAGGTATGGGTTTCTTGATCTCCTCATGCCACAGTTTCTCGAGGACGCCGTCCATCATTTCCATGAGCGCGCGCTCCCTGAAGTCGTCCTTGGGGCCTGGGTCGGGCGGCACGATCACAATTTGACTCGGGCTGATATATGGCTCAATGCTGCACTATTTACATTACAAATAAAGTGCTATTTTATAAAATAGTAGACAAATGAGACGGATCAAGTGATGCTTAATAAAAAAAATCGTTGGTCTGAATTATCAAAAATAAAAGTTAATCTTTTTAAAACATATTTTACCTCTTCGGGTTCAACTTTAATTAGTTTCGGCGGCTGCTCCTCCTGAGCCCACTGCGGGTCTCTTATCACTATGTTCAAATGGTGAAAACTTCCGCGAAGATCTGACAGCTTATTCAATTCTAAACAAAGAAATACAAAATGTTATATCAATACACCTTTATAAAGCAAACTACTTTTCCACTAAATTAATGTTGATACCAAATGACCATTTCAAAACCACTCGCTTTTATCTGTCCATAAAACTTACCATCTATGATGAACCTCAGCCTGGCATTTCTCTCCTCAACGAGGCCAACCTCTCGTTTCTTGAGGTTCATCAACTCGTCGAACTGTTTGTTGAACCACAGACGCATGTTTTGGACATTCAACTGCAACGAAATACTTGTTCTCATTTCTAAGTTTCATATCACGCTTTTCTCTTTGAACATAACATAATTAGTTTCTTTTACTGTCTGAACAATTCAATTAAATTCAAAGAGGTAACACAACCTTCCTTCCACAAGTAATTGATTTTAATTTAAGATCTAAAAGATCACTTCAGAAACATCGTAATACCTTTACGATGTGCTGGAGCCAGTTCATCTGCAGGAAGCTGAAGGCGAGCGTCTGCGGGATCATGTAGGGCGGCAGCGGCACGCAGCGGTGCGCACTGGACGCGGCGAGCGCGTGCGGCTGCCCTACTGGCCCCTCCATGGCGTCGGCCACGTCCTCTACCATGGCACTGTCCGCGCTGTGCCGGACCTCGCGCATCGATGCCGCTGAACCGCGGATTTCGCCTCTAATCACATTTTATTGGCACGGTTATATCTTAAATTTTAGTGTAGTCTAGTCTAACCTATTAGGTAATGGTGAAATAAAACAGAGAACAATGGTATGATATTAACATGTATCATCATCATGTACATACATCATAGGTTCACAGCCTTCTATAAGAACTGGGCAAACGAAGCCGTGATCATGAAGCTTACACATATACCTAGCTAATAATAAATAAAAAAAAAACACGCATTTAAACAATTCCTGTTTTAGACGTCTGGTAATAGGACTGACTGTTCGAAAGATGGCATAAAAACTGTTACATCACGACAATTTTTTTGGCAGCTTTGTCCATTCATTATGTTACTAATGAACACTTGCAATATCAACGCACGTTATTGCTATTCGTGCTATAACTACCCACTCCTATCTTACAACAGATATGAAACCGTACAACTCCAGTACTCACTCAGTCTGACTCTTGATGACGCTCATGACTTCGTCTATAGGTTCCTCCCAGGGTTTAAACAGGTCGTTGTCGTTCTCCATCTCAATAGTGCGCAGTGCTTCTATCTGCTGCAACTCAGGCCAGTTATCACGCTGTGTCGGCAGCACTGCATAATTTTCCACCTAAAAATACAAGGTAAAGTAATAATGATAAACTGATCAAAATACAAGTCAGCAAATACTCTATTAAACAAAAACAATTGTAGCTTCTAAAGATGAATATTTTCTCCAATATATGTATACCAATTTATGTCCTTCCGTTAGCTTTGAAGATGCACAGTGGTGGTGATTTTTTCAGTGGAAGAAATCGCATTTAACTATTTATAGATTAGTTTCTACACATACTTGGTAGTGGCTGAATATAGCGAATAGCTTGACTCTGGGCGTGAGCATAGTGTCCCAGCATTGCCTCTTTATCCAGGCGGTCACTTTGTCCTGCGCCACGATGCGAGCTTCTGTCTCCAAACGTATTGTTTCGCGTTCTTTTTCAGCCTAGAAGAATAGGTTGTTTATAATTGTTATATAATGAATACCCTTAGCAATGCTAAACATGATCATTTATAACTTTATTTTGTAAACTTGCATATTGATGCAAATCTGATTAATTATAAGCTTGAATAAGTATGAATTATAACGCTGTCCCAAAGTTGAATTCTTATAAACCCATAATTTTCCACTAACATTATTAATATCGAAATTCTCATTTATTTTTTTTTACTGCGTGTTCAGAGTTATTATCACATTTAGTCTACCTGCTTCAACCTCTCCTTCTTGTGTTCCAAGTGTAAGTTAAACTCGGAGAGTGAGAGCTGGTGCAGCGGTGGCTCCACCAGGTTCTCCTCCAGGAGTTCCACCAGCTTCGACCGGATGCCCTCGAAAGTCTTCACGATCTCGTCGCGCTGTCGCTTGTAGTCCATCGCCTCTTCATGTACCTTTTTGTCTTCTTGAAGGTCTAGGTAGTTTTCTGATGGAAAAATATTTTTTGGTTTACAGTTGGTCAATTAGCTGTTATTCTATTTAGTGTTTTGAAATTTATGTTAGAGGCACTTCAGATTCATACTAAAGCAGCAATTTTACTTATGTGTTTAAAGTAAATAAAATGGGAATAACAAGAGATTCCAAAATGAATATTCCCGCTGCACGCCATGTCTATTAATAAGCATAGGTGTTGGACCGGTGCTTAAGAATCTCATTCAAAAATTATTATTTGTTACTAACCAAGAACCGTTCACCCATGTTAAATAACCATAACTAGCTATGCCGTTATGCTAACATGATTCTTAAAGACAAACCCTTCACCAATAAATACCACAAACAAACAGGCAGATACAGCTTACAGTGTTGCTACTCACTATCTCTTTCTCCAAACATGGTGACAGTGTTGGAACTCTCGTTGAACATGTTCATGTCTGGTGGGGCATGCGTGGGGTCCTCGTGGTGGTGGCGGCGCAGGGTGACGCACGCTACGGTGCGGTTGCCGCCGCAGTGGATCATGTAAGTGTTCTGAGCGTCTATCAGGGCCTGGCGAATGCCGCTCTCGTACCGATGGGAGCATTGCAGCTTCAGTTCTGGTGGGGGGTGTAGTAACATTATAGTTCAGTAAAAATACGAAAAAATTGCTAGTTAAAGTTACTTCTTCGTTCATATAACTTTCAACCACAACCGTACTTCCATGGTGGCAGCGGTATCGATTTTTCTAGCCATGTTGCAGAAAGATTTATCATAATTTTGAAATACACACATTAGTATCGGCAACTAGGTAATATGGCTAATATTTTAACAGGTGTTTTAAACTTGTTTTAAAGTTAAACTGCCAAGTTAAACTCTTTAGGACTCTACTTCAGTTGGTTCCCTATAGATATCGCCATTGCTCTTGATCATCATCATCATCATCATCATCATATCAGCCACAGGAAGTCCACTGCTGAACATAGGCCTCCCCCAAGGATCTCCACAATGACCTGTTGGAAGCGGCCTGCATCCAGCGACTTCTTGCAACCTTAGTCAGATCGTCCGTTCACCTTGTAGGCGGGCGTCCGACATTTCGCTTGCCTGTACGTGGCCTCCACTCAAGAACCTTTCGGCCCCAACGGCCATCGGTTCTACGAGCTATGTACCCGGCCCACTGCCACTTCTACTTGCCAATCCTATGGGCTATGTCGGTAACCTTGGTTCTCCTACGGATCTACTCATTTCTGATTCGATATCGTAGGGAAACACCGAGCATAGCCCGCTCCATGCCTCGTTGAGCGACTTTGAGCCTTTTAACGAGGTCCACAGTGAGAGGCCACGTCTCGGTGCCGTATCTCATCACTGGTAACACACAACTATCGAAGGCTTTCGATTTTAGGCACTAAGGTATTTTGGACGAGAAGACGTCGCGAAGTTCCCGAACGCTGCCCAACCGAGTTGGATTCGACGATTGACCTCTCTCTCGAAGTTGGACCTGCCTAACCGGACCACTTGTCCTAAATAGACATATTCGTCTACAACTTCGAGAGTCGAGCCCCTAACTCCAATGGGAGTGGGCACAACATGGATATGCGACATGATCTTCGTTTTATCCATGTTCATTTTAAGACCCACCTGTTGGGAGACTCGATTAAGGTCTTCGAGCATAGTGCTAAGGACTTCCAGCGATTCTGCTAAGACTACAATGTCGCCGGCAAATCGAAGGTGAGTAATATACTCGCCGCTGATGTTGATGCCGAATCCTTTCCACTGCAAGAGCTTGAAGGCATTTTCCAGCGCGGCAGTGAACAGTTTCGGAGATATGACATCTCCCTGTCTCACGCCTCTCTGTAGTGGAATAGCCTTCGTGCTCTGATCCTGTACTTGGACCGACATAGTGGCGTTGTTGTATATACACCTCAACACTTCGATGTACCGATAGTCTATATGGCACCGCTGAAGAGACTGTAGCACAGCCCAGGTCTCGATCGAATCAAAGGCTTTTTCATAGTCCACAAACGCTAAACAAAGCGGCAAGTTTTACTCCTCGGTTTTTTGTATAACCTGCTGTAGCGTATGAATATGGTCTATGGTACTAAAGCCTTCTCGGAAACCGGCTTGTTCGGGAGGCTGGAAGTCATCAAACCTGCCTTCGAGACGATTTGTGATGACCCTCGAAAACAACTTATAGATATGGCTCAGGAGCGAGATGGGCCTGTAGTTCTTCAGCAAAGTGTTATCACCTTTTTGAAGAACAGTACCACCACGCTCCTGCTCCATGCCTCCGGCGTTGAGCCCTCGAGGAGAACGGAATTGAAGAGCATCTGAGGGACTTTCAGTATCGGCGTTCCGCCCGCTTTCAGAAGTTCTGAAGTGATTCCATCCTCACCCGGCGCCTTGTTGTTTTTAAGTTGTTTCAGGGCCATCTCAATCTCAAACAGGCTGATGTTCGGGATATCATCGCTAAAGTGTCGGATTAACTCGGCTCTCGGGTCTTCGGCCGAGCTAACAGTAGGTTCGACAACCGAGGTGTAAAGCTGTCCGTAGAACCTCTCAATCTCTCTTAATACCTCTGCCCTCGTCGATACCATGCGGCCATCGTCCGTTTTCAGCCTAGACAACTGGCTTTGCCCAACAGAAAAGTCTCTTGCAACTTTGGAGACTCCGTTCCGCTCAATTGTCTCCTTAATGCTCACAGTATTGTGAGCACGGACATCGTGTCGCAAGGACTTCCAGATCCGTCTATTGAGCCGTCGATATGCTTCGGCGTCAACGGAAGACTGCAGCGTCAAAGATCGACGTTCGGCCATGAGGTCATGAGTCTGGATCGAGAGTTTTAGTGGTCTATCTCTACGGCGAGGTCTAAAATACTTAGATCCCACCGTATGAGCAGCTTCTACCAAACCGCTGTTTAACTCGTCCACTGCAAGGTTTTCTTTTAGACAATCAAAGCGATTTGTCAACTCGAGTTGAAAGCTCTCGGGGTTTTGGATATGGGCGCGAGTAGGTCGGAGCGTAGACTTCATCAAGCGACGCCTTTCCAATTGGACGTTGATATTCAATATGCCCCTAACTATTCGGTGATCACTACCGGTTTTCACCCTGTTGATCACAGAGACATCACTGTTCAGTGATCATCATCCGTCTATTCGTCGTCAAGATGAAATCTATCTCATTTCTCGTAGAGCCGTCAGGACTCAGCCAGGTCTATTTCCTGTGAGGCGGCTTCTGGAAAAAAGAGTTCATCGCGAAGAGTCCCTCTTTTTCCAGAAACTTTGCGTTAAAGTCCCCCATAACAACATTGAAGTAGGTTTTGGAAATATGTATGGCCCGACTTATGTCCTCATACATCTCCTCTACTTCTTCATCTGGGTGTGTGGAGGTCGGCGCGTATACCTGTATGACCTTCAACGAACATCTTTTTGATATTCTGAATATAAGGTATACTACCCTGCTCGACACACTTTCGATGGATACGTTTTTTTTTTTTTTTATTGCTGTGAATGGCGAGACGAGCAAGCCGTTCGCCTGATGGTAAGCGATACGACCGCTCATAAACAGTAGCAACATTCCACTGCGCTCGCCATCCTGAGACATAAGATGTTAATTTTCAATATGTCCAGTAGTTGCTCTGGCTACAATGTCCTTCAATCCGAAACACAACAGTGCATTTACGCAGTGTTGTTTCACGGGAGAAATAGACATTGCGGTGGTACCTACCCAGATGGCCTCTCACATATAAGAGACCTACCACCAGTAAAATGTTGTTGATGAGAGACCTGTGGACGAGAAATCCGACACCTCCTCGGGACTGTTGGTCGTCCCCCCGGTAGAAGAGAAGGTTACCAGACTTCAGGGTTATCGTATCCTCCCCGAATCTTCGGACTTACGATAACCCCAGAATATCCCAGTGTAACCCGCTCAATTCTTCTTCCAGTTCGATAATCTTCTCGTCTGTCCTCAAAGTGCGTATGTTGTGTGTTACCAGGGCCAGTCGTCGGGGGTAGTAGCCGGGGCCAACCCGGGGATTCTTAGCACCCCTTGCCCCACCGTAACCATGGCTGCTACCATCGCCAGGAATAGTGGGGCTGCCGGGTACTGGGGGCCTAGTCAATCTTTGTGTCGCCATTGAGGGGTATTTGCCAATACTCGCCACGCTTGGCAGGTGGGTTGACGAGCGCAGGAGGGGACTCGCGCTGATGACGCTGCTGCCCATCATCAGCGGGGGAAAGGAAATAGGGTTTTTGAGTAGAGGATATAATGGGGAAAGGAGAGTATGGCCTGTAGGAGTGGATACTATAGTCATGGAAGGGAATGTTTGTAGTGACTGCAGTAGCTCGGGGGGCCGAGGTCGCGTACTCGTAGCACCTATTATAGGACAGGCCATGACCATTAGATAGGAGCATCCCTGACCTGATAATGATTGCTCTTGATAATGATGATGAATAAGATTACAAACAATAAAAAAGTGATAAAATGTTACCATATTCTTCTGGGGCATTCGGTTGTCTGACAATAATTGATCCGTCGTAGCTGTACGTGATGAGCGCTCCCAAGTTATAGAATCCTAGGAAACTCTTGATGTCGTGCCCGGAGTCTATTATAGGACCCATTTTCACTGATACAGTCACACCTTTCTACAAAAAGATACCAATGATAATTCGTATATTTTATACCTGCCTTTAATATCTAAAACAATATTTCAATTTTTATATCAATCGATAGGTTCTCCAAAAGCTCATAACAGCTTAGAATCATTAACGATTGTAGAGAGAGAGAGAGAGGCGGTGATAAAAGGGCTTTAGCTCACATCTCCAGAGAGTTTGAGCACGTGGAACTGCTTAGCGAGGTGTGGGATGCCCAGCATTGTGTCCTTGGTGCTGAGCGGCAGCAGCTTCTGGTACGGGCCCTGCATCTTGCCAGCGAACTTGTTGTCCTTGCCGCTGTCCGCGTTTATGCAGATTATGCGCTCGCCTAATTTGTAAAGTATATTTTTTTATTTTATTTTATTATATTAATCTTTGGGAAACAAACAGAACAATAGTAGCTATAAACACGTTTAAAATATTAATACTTAATCCAGCGAAGTTTCCACTAATTACAAATCAGTACCAAATCTGATGGCAACATTTCACTTCCAAAGGAGGAGTCAAAATCATAACTAACTAAGTCCTAAAATCCGACTGCTGTGAAAAGACTCTAAATAACTTCAAGTTCCTAAGAGTAAACAGAATCCTTACCTATGGGATATTTATCAGAGAACAACACGAGGTTGAAACTTCGCATAGAGTCGCCAACCTTCATCAGGAAGCAGTCAGCCAAGCCGCGACCCAGCTCCGTATACCGCACCAGGGTTAGTTTGTAATCTTCCGACAACTGCACAGAAATGAGGTAAAACGATTCATTGCAGCACTATTATAGCTCCAAGTAAATATAAAAGAATGGAACTGTCCTAAAATGGATACCCAGGTTTCGAACTAGCTCTGTATAAATAAGCAGACCTGGTGAAAAGGTCTTGTTGAGTTAAATAAAAGGCATCTTAGACTAGCGATTACTCATCGATGTATGGGTATAATAATAATAATAATTATAGACCCATTACATGCCTTCCAACTATTTATAAAGTTTTGACTTCCATTATTAGATCCAAAATTACAGACCATATTTCTTCTAATCAAATTCTATTTTCCGGCCAGACAGGTTGCATGAATGGGTCCCGTGGTACAAAGGAGCTCCTTCTCATTGACATGACCATTTGCCAACAGGCTCGTCACAACCGAAGGAATTTATCGGCTGCCTGGATAGACTATAAAAAGGCCTATGATTCGGTGCCCCACACATGGCTCATGAGGGTGTTAAATTTGTATAAAATTAATACAAATTTATGCAACTTCCTTGGGTCTTGTATGGGGCAGTGGACCACTGTCCTGAGATATCCAGGTGGTACGGTTCCTCCTGATTGTGATGAGCCGATTAGAATCAAGCGGGGTATATTCCAGGGCGACAGTCTGAGTCCACTGTGGTTTTGCATGGCCCTGAATCCCCTCAGCACTCTGTTGTTGGATTCAGGGTTAGGCTACCGTCTGCGGAGAGGGTCTGAGCCTATTTCCCACTTGCTCTATATGGATGACCTCAGTTAGAAGAAGTTATTTGCATCGAAACAAACCGAATTGATTGAGTTGTTAAAAACAACTGAAAGATTTCGCAATTCAATCAATATGGAGTTTGGTGTAGATAAATGTGCGGTTATCCATGTGAAGCGAGGGGAGGTTGCGGTCTCTGATGACATACATGTCTCAGAGACTGTAAGACGCAGATCCCTCTCCGTGACGGAAACCTACAAATATTTGGGTATGCCTGAGGCTCTAGGTATCATGGGTGCAGATGTAAAACGATCGTTGAAAGAGCGTTTTTTTTAGCCGCCTGACAAAAGTACTTAACAGTTTTTTGTCAGGTGGAAACAAGATTCGCGCTTTTAACGGTTGGGTTATGCCTGTACTCATGTACTCTTTTGGCATACTCAAATGGACTCAGACCGAATTGGACGCCCTGGATCGTAAAGTCCGAACTCTCCTAACTGCACATCGTATGCATCATCCACGTTCGTCAGTGATGAGATTGTACAACCCGCGTAGATGTGGGGGCCGAGGCATTCTTAATGCTAAGGACCTACATAATCGCGAGGTGTGCAATCTCAGGGAATATTTCCTTCACAGTGACGTGGATATGCATAGGGTTGTAGTTATGGTGGATAAAGGATTTACCCCGCTGTCTTTGGCGATTGAGAACTGGCGGAAACCTCTGGTGGTAGGCATTAGGGATCGCGAGGACATATGGAAGAGCAAGGAGCTGCACGGTCGGTTCTATCGAGCCCTTCATGGGCCTGATGTGGACCGACTAGCGTCTGTGTCTTGGCTGCGCTTCGGTAACCTCTTTGGGGAAACCGAGGGTTTTGTCTTTGCAATTATGGACGAAGTTATTAAGACGAACAACTATAGGAAATACATCCTGAAGGACGGTACGGTCGACATCTGTCGGGCATGCCACCGTCCTGGCGAGTCCATCAGGCATGTTATCTCCGGTTGTTCATATCTTGCTAACGGCGAGTATTTGCATAGACACAACCTAGTAGCCAAGATCATACATCAGCAAATTGCTCTTCGATATGGACTGGTGACTTCTGAAGTGCCATATTACCAGTATGTTCCTCAACCAGTTCTTGAAAATGGTCATGCAACGTTGTATTGGGATCGATCTATTATCACAGACAGGACTATCCTATGCAATAAGCCTGACATTGTGATAATAGATCGATTGGCGCGCCGGGCTATACTTGTTGGCGTCACCATCCCGCATGAAGATAACCTTGTCAAAGCTGAAAAAGACAAAATGTCTAAATATTTAGATTTAGCACACGAGGTTTATTTATTTATTTTATTAGGATCACCAACATAACGTGTATTTACACTATTAACAAAGCAATAATTAAAACACATGCTAAATACCGTTACAATTATAGGCGACTACGGCATGCGTATGACGTTTGAAGTTAAATTTATAATTAAAAATCAAATCAAATTAGTTCTTACTTAAATTATATTAAAATGAATTACTATTTTTTTTCTAAATTAAGCAAAATCAAATCAGGTTACCGACATGTGGGATGTCGACTCAACAATTATTGTCCCGATTGTCGTTTCTGCCCATGGGTTGATACCAAAGAGCCTCGACCAACATCTACAGAGGCTCTCAATCGGCTGTTGGGTCAGGAGTCAGATTCAGAAGGCAGTATTGCTTGACACGGCACGTATTGTGAGGCGGTTCCTCACTTTGGGCTCCTAACCACCGGTGGCTTGGGTCTCGAGCCTCGCCATCGTTGGATAACTTTTTATATTTTTATATGTATTTTGATTTTTACTATATATATAAGAATGTAAAAAAAAAAGATTTAAAATAAAGAGAAATAATAATAAACTCTTTATTATTGCACCACAAAACATAAAATTAAAATATGAGACAGAAGAACATTTGGTGAAACAATCGGCGGCCTTATCACTAAAAGCGATCTCTTCCAGACAACCATTAAATCAGGTAAAAATGCCAGGAGACATTGGCGGTGCTTTATGTTATAAACTTGCATAAAGAATACTTACATATATAGTATATATTTCTAGAATTATATACATATATATATAAATATATATATATACATATATATATATATACAGGGTATATCAAGACTGCTACCGAAAACGAAGCCGGGTGGTAGTTTAAGCGACTTCAGACACAATGCAACAGAAAAAGTTGCAAAAAAAAGCGACAATTTTTTTTTTGTAATTTTTTTCCTATTGCCATATTTTGGTGGTAAATACATTTTTTCCTAAAATAATAGTGTATACCCTTTAATTTATAAATACTCTAAGATATAAGAGAGTTTAAATTATTATTTTAGCAAAAACTATGGATTTACCACCCAAAAATGACGCTATTTAAAAAATCATAAAAAATAACTGTCGCGTTTCTTTGCGAAATTAGTTGCATTGTGTTTGTAGTCACTAAAACTACCACCCGGCTTCGTTTTCGGTAGCAGTCTTGAGATACCCGGTATATAACGGGTATCTCAAGACTGCTACCGAAAACAAAGCCGGGTGGTAGTTTTAGTGACTACAAACACAATGCAATTAAAAATTTTGCAAAGAAACGCGACAATGATTTTTTATGATTTTTTAAATATCGTCATTTTTGGGTGGTAAATCCATAGTTCTTGCTAAAATAATAGTTTAAACACTTTTATATCTTAGATTATTTATAAATAAAAGGGTATACACTATTATTTTAGGAAAAAATGTATTTACCACCCAAATATGGTCATAGGAAAAAAATAACAAAAAAAAATTGTCGCTTTTTTTGCAACTTTTTCTGTTGCATTGTGTCTGAAGTCGCTTTAACTACCACTCGGCTTCGTTTTCGGTAGCAGTCTTGATATACCCTGTATATATATATATATTACTAAATTCAGCAAATTAATAAACTTACATAAAAATACATAACAAATACATACATATACTTAATAATGTATGGACATTATACTATTACGAGAGATAGTAAGCCTTTACATGTAGTTTGAAGGTTTCCAGCGAGGACGAACGTTTAATAGAGAGAGGCAGTGCGTTCCATAACCGTACTGCTTCTACCGTAAAAGAGCGGCCATGAAATGATGTCCTATGTGCTGGAAACTTAAGCATAAGATTCTCTGACGACCGAAGAGAAAGTGAATTGGCAGTATGTAGGAAACTAAAGCGTTCCTGAAGGTAGCGCGGAGACGAGGGATTAAACAGTATATTGTAGAGAAGAGATAGGATATGAACATCCCGGCGGCGGCGTATAGGAAGCCACTTGAGCTTAATACGATATTCAGAAACATGGTCATATTTGCGCAGTCCAAATATAAACCTGATACAGAAATTTTGGAGACGCTCAAGCTTATTTAGCTGGGCCTCGGAAAGATCAAGATAGCATATAGCAGATAGGTATAAATGAAGAAGAAGTATCTAAGAAGACCTGAAATAAATAAAAATATCTCCATTATTTAATTTCATGTCTTTCAATTCCAAGTCCTCATTTTCAACAACATATCTAACTAACCTTATAAATAAAAATATGTCCAGCCGACATGGCAGCTGCGACCAGTTCCCGTCCAGTGGGTGAGAAGACCACCTCCGAAACAATCTGGTTGGTGAGGCATACGCTGTCCACCTTCTCCAGGTGGAATGATTCCTCCCCAGCCTCGAAGGTTAGTAGCGCCATGCCGTAGTTCTTGCCTACTTCTCCGAACACTATGATGAGGGGATCCACTGGACTCGCTTTAAAGGAGATATCGCTGCCGTCTATGAATTTGACGGATACCTGTGGAATAGCGAAGGATAGGATAGCATAAGATTGTTTGTAAAAGTAACACAGTGTTGAATTGTTGACTCTCAAGAAACTTGATATCTAGTCGAGAACTATTTGTCATTTCAGATCACACACTTTAAAACTTTGTACATATCCAGCTCAAACAATTTCAGTAACGTTATAAAAACCATTGCTGAGTATAGACCTCCTCCAAGGAGTCTCCACATCCACCTGTTGGAAGCGGCCTGCATCTCGCGACTATTTAACATTTGGTAGTTAAATATTTAACATTCCACGGCATCTAAGGAATATATAGCAGGTAATTTCTGATAATAAATCATATTTACCAATTTAGTAGTGAGTATTTCGTAAATACACAAGACGCCGGCATCGTTCATGGTGGCCAAGTATTTGTAGTCTGGTGCGATCATTTGTATCCTTGTTAAGGATCTACAACAAAATAATATAATACACAGCAAAGCAAAATGGAATAGGTACTTGAGTCAATCGTTGCAAACGTAACAAACTTCGGTGCATTTACATAACTTATTGGTGCCTCCTTATAGGCTGTAAGACATATAAAATACAGGCTGAAATTTGATTAAATATTTATATTTTTTAACTTCCCGACAAGACGTTTCGATTACCTACTTTACAGCTTTCGTAGTCGCTGGGCGAAAACTATTGACAAATTAATTGATTCTCATGAACAACGCAATTAATTTACAACAAACAAAATGCTAATTAATTCCTCACCTCTGTTTAAACGTGAAAGGCTTGACGTCGATTTTGTCCTCTCCTTCACCCGTGATCTTGTATAGCATCCCCTTGGCGGTCCACATGGCCGCCACGTCGTTCGTGGAGTTGGATAGCAGCCGCACCACATTGTCGTAAGGAGTGTACTTGAATACTACCTTCCATCTATTCTCCGCCTTCTTTAATGACTGTTCGAGAATATCGCATAGATGTTTGAATTAAAGTTGTGTGAAGTGTACCAATTTACGTCGTAATCTACAATCACTTGCTTCGGTATTGGAATCGAACCCGTGATTTCTTCTGTGAGCATAGTCATGAGACCGGACCCCATGCTAAGATCAAATCTGGTGGCGTGGGTATCAGAGGCTACCAGATCCTTCATAGAGAGACTTTCATAAAATTTCATCCAGACCCAGTGTTTGATTCCAACACTGAACCATGTGATGGATTGTGTGAAAACAATCTGTTTTGCGCGATTTAAAATATATTAAATGGGACAACTTACTCTCAGACACTTGTCGGGTCCATATAATAATATCCCGTTACCGAAGGAGCATATGCAAGGTTTTCGCGAGCCTGAACGTTCTTCCGCCCATTCTAGATTCGTCACCATGCCTATACCGTCGGAGAGAACCTGTGTGGTATAATATAATGGACGTGTATTCATACATCGATCTAGGTAAAAGCAAAGTCAATATTCATTTTAAGCATTTATATAAACAAAGCTACAAAATTTTAATAATTATTCTATTTCTTGTTAAGCTTAATTAGGACCCATATAAATGTTGTCCAAGATACCAATACATATATTAATTAAAACATGTTTAGCCAATTGCATACAAACACACATAAACTCACATCTTTTTCGCAGAAGGGGTAGGCAGAGGTTTTACCAGGACATTCATATTTGGCTTTGTAATTCCTGTCCAACTGTGTGATAGGGGGCGAGTAAGCCAATTGGAAACGTAGGAGTTCGAAACGTTTGCATTTTTCATGACATAGTAGACGGTAGATAAAATTATCTCACTTACGCTATATAAATTCCCCTGAGGATCAATAGCATAAAGCTGGCCCTCGTTGGTCCAGCAGACGCCGACAAGCGGTGGGTCCGAAATCTCCCAGCCCGTCTTCTCCTGCTTGGTGCGCTTTAGCATGAAGCACTTCTTGTAGCACTGTGCCACTTCCCATACGGTGAGCCCTTCACCCCAGCACTCGCACACTAGCATGTGGGTGCGGCTTGCCCTAGGAAAATAATGAGCCTGTGACTGGAACGGGTTATGCCTAGAGAAAGGAATGTTGCAAACGATCATGATAAAGATTTGACGAGTCAAATGGATAAATCATGTTATACTGATATGATTTTTTCGCTAATCGGCCTGGATTAATATATTATTTCTCACTCACTAATAAATTCTTTCGCTCGGGCCTAGGCAGTAGGATACTTCTTTCATCCATCAGCCAAAGGAAGTCCACTGCTGAACATAGGCCTCCCCCAATGAATTCCACAGAGACCCTTTGGAGGCAGCCTGCATCCAGCGACGCCCTGCGACCTTTACCAGGTCGTCTGACCATCTTGTGGGTGGACGTCCTACGCTGCGCTTTCCGTTACGTGGCCTCCATTCGAGCACTTTCCGACCCCATCGGTCATCAGATCTCCGCACTATGTGCCCTGCCCATTGCCACTTCAACTTGCTAATCCGGTGGGCTATGTCGGTTATTTTAGTTCTCCTACGGATCTCCTCATTTCTGATTCGATCTCGTAGGGAAACCCCGAGCATAGCCCTCTCCATAGCTCGTTATTATTCCATAGTGAGAGGCCACGTTTCGGTGCCGTAAGTCATCACTGGCAACACACTACTATCGAAGACTTTCGATTTAAGGCACTGAGGTATTTTGGACGAGAAGACGTCGCGTAGTTTCCCGAACGCTGCCCAATCGAGTTGGATTCGACGATTGACCTCTCTCTCGAAGTTGGACCTGCCTAACCGGACCACTTGTCCTAAATAGACATATTCGTCAACAACTTCAAGAGTCGAGCCCCCAACACCGATGGGCGTGGGAACAACATGGACATTCGACATGATCTTCGTTTTGTCCATGTTCATTTTAAGACCCACCTGTTGGGAGACTCGATTAAGGTCTTCGAGCATAGTGCTAAGGTCTTCCAGCGATTCTGCCAAGACTACTTCTTACTACTTTAAGTAAACAAAAATCATAAACAGCAGGCCATAAAAAGGTTCCACAAAATAGTTCTGAATAGTCAACACTTTCCCTAGCGTCCCGGAAGCTTGTCCAAACATTACTAAGGGACCTGAGCTGAACTACACCTACATGTAAATCTGGCTTCGTCGGATCACTCCGGTGGGCAAGGAGAGCAGACGTTGTTTAGTCCTCCAGTTCCACACGGATATCAAGTAGTCGGGGAACCCGCTGAACCCTGCCACCAGGTCGCACTCCATCAGACACAAGCCTTTGTACCTATTCACGTCTGTATCTGTGGAATATTGGCAATACGTTAAACCCTTCATAAGAAATGGTGTGTATAGATGGATTTAAACCCTGAGGCTACCTCTGGTATTCGAACTTATGGTGATAGAAGATTAAATTAAATAAGCTGGTAGAAAGTAGGAACAGCACAGATAGGCTCTCTTTCACATTGCAATCATTATTGGAATATCATTGGATTCATGAATTTTTACTCCTCATTTAATTACCAAGTAGGTACGGAACTTTTCTTATTACACGCTTTATATTAGCTTCACTTGTATGTTTGTT
This sequence comes from Hyles vespertilio, assembly GCA_009982885.2. NCBI lineage: Eukaryota > Metazoa > Arthropoda > Insecta > Lepidoptera > Sphingidae > Hyles > Hyles vespertilio. The sequence goes on from CM042807.1 coordinate 23,649,733, forward strand.
TGTAACCGACTTCTTTGGGCGCGATTTTGACCCACTTTAAACGGCCAGATTTCGTTCAAATTTTGCACACCTGTCAAAGACCGATGACAATACAATAATTCGATTAAAATATATAATTATCCTGATTAGATTCGCCAGGATTAATTATTCTTATAATTGATGACCATTGCTACTGACCACTAGGTGGCGTATAGATGAACATAATTTGCTACTGACTAATAGATGGCGCTAGATGGCATTAACATTGTATTCTTCAAGTGTCAAATGTTACTACTGACCAACAGATGGCGTTATTGATTGGAAATACAACCGTAGATGGATGTTTTTAGTCAAAACAATTATATAATAGTTAAAAAAAACTAAAATACACGCTTTAATAAGATATACAACTAAAAAAGTAAAAATAATTGATACTGAATTTAAGATAAGAAAATGGAGTAAAATACATATATTTTATTGTTACAAAGCGTGGGGTGCAGGAGGATAAGTAATTGTTGTAAACACCCCACGCTTTGTAACAATAAAATATATGTATTTTAAACCATTTTCTTATCTTAAATTCAGTATCAATTATTTTTACTTTTTTAGTTGTATATCTTATTAAAGCGTGTATTTTAGTTTTTTTTAACTATTATATATTTTTAGTAACTAGTACCTACAGGTATTGGAAATATAAAGAGTTTAGTCTTTGGAATTACCTTTCAATTCAGTAACAATATTGAAAGATGGATACGTTACGATGAATATTCTCGCATGTTTCACTTTCTCAGCGAACGCGAATAGATTCCCTCTGTGCCCTGTAACACAAAGCCGAGATAATGTGCGTAATTCATTCATTTGGTATGAGTCATGCAGCTATTATATGTCAATTATAACCAATTAGACCATTGTTTAGTGCTTGTTTATGTATACTTTATGTATATAAAGAGGAAAATAAATAAAAAATAAGATTATAATTTATATTCTTAGTATGAGACACACGTCTCCTAAAAACACCTACAGTTGAATTGAGAACTTCCTCTTTTTCAGAACTCGGTTAAAAACTCTCTTCAAACCTATATCTCACTCAATGTGGAATTTAGATCCGCCGTCTATAAGTTACGTTAGAATTGTTATACTATCTGCGGACTTTCATGACCAAGAATGAAACAAAAAAAAGTGGTTCTCAAAATCAGTGGAATTTTCACATATTTTTTTATAATTATTTCTTAGGTTTACGCGAATGTTACTCATTGAAATAAAACTATTATTTACGGATTTTATCGCGGATTTGGTTTAATTTTTACATTTTTGACTTCCCGACGTTTTGATTACTTTACAGCTTTCGTGGTCACGGGGCGGACTGACCACGAAAGCTGTAAAGAAATAAACAAAAATGTAAATAATAAACAAAAATGAAATAATAAACAAAAATTTAAAAACTAAACCAAATCCGCGATAAAATCCGGAAATAATAGTTTTATTTCAATATTTTTATAGTAATTATATTATTTCCACTTGATTCTTCATTCTTCTAATCCTGGTTTCTTTTGTGGGAGATACTTGAATATACTATTAAGCATACCAAAAAAACCGTTTGATGCATGTCCTCGGCTGTAAATATTATGCTGTAATATAAAATATGGGTACCTGCAACAACATCCACTCCATCGCCTTTAGACACGTCGTTGGCGACGTAAACCAACTCAACATTGGTCTTCAAATTTATAAACAGGATGTAGATATCATGAGCTAATGCCAGAACATCTTTGCCCACAAATGTAATGAAATCCAAACGTTGGGGTATAACCCATCTGTAAACAAATATCGCATTACTTATTATAAGCTTTAAGTTTACGTTAAAACCTTATTGGTCTGATGGCAGAGGTAACATTTATAATGGTCTCGCCACTCGCCAGACAGCAGGCGGGGCGGCTCTTTATGGGATGATCCATACTATCCATACTATATATCAGACGCCCGCTGTCTGGCGAGACCATAATCTTTAGGGTACCGTGTTCGATTCCAAAGTGGGTGGTTGTATGTCCCTCGTACGCAAAGTATCGTCTGATACCCGTTTTACCTATTTCTAATTTTCTACTGTAAGTCTGCAATGTGGGAACATTGTTGTGTTCTAACTTTCAATTTGAAATACATTTTTTCCAGCTATTATAGGGCTTTATGAGAATCCAATATAATGTTCCGGGGTAACGAGTCTGGCGCTGTGCCATATAGTGTTTAACCAATCGTAAACTGTGTTGCTTGTACTTTATGGGCAGGCGCGATAGTGACTGCGAACCTCTCGCTGCTCGCATGCCTTGTTATTTAGTCTATTAGAGCCAGGTTATTAAAGCAAATGCTGTAATTGATAAATAAAATCTCTGTCATAGATAAAATCTTGAATAAGATCGCCGAAAAATTCACCTATGGTCTATGCTATTGCTACTCAGACATAAATATTAATTAAAAATCTCCTCTTGACAAAATATACGATAAGCCGAGATGAAATAACAGGATGATTTCGTTTTACCATGTAGTACAAACATGTGTGTATTAATAAAAACAACCTTTGCCTTGTACCAGGTATTGAACCCACTGCCTCTTGGTCTGTAGCCCGCGTCTAACCAAATACACCGATACTTTTATCGTGCCACCAACATCTTATTAGGTGCCACCTGTTTTCAATATTCTAATTTCAGCATTAGTAATGTGTAATTAAAATATTTACCTCACTTTTGGATTAAAGCATGTTTCTTCATCATCTAACACTATTTCAGACCTTTTATCGGTCATATTTAGATATTTTATCGTGCAATACAATCAAAACATTGAAAAACATTGATTGATATAATGTAACGCCATTTGAAGTGTATTATCACTTTAATAAAATAAATTATGCTTAGCAACCAGTAACATTTGATAAAAAGCCTTTTCTAAAATTATGACGTGTTAATTAAAAATCATTTAAACAGCAATTCAATTCAGTATTTTCTTCATCTCATTTTTAAACAGGTTTTCGAAAACACATTTTAATAAAGGAAAAATTATATATTTTGATATAATATCTCTCGATAAAAAAATCTATTTTTATATTGTCGTTCCATTTCACACAAAACAACTACAAATAATGATTTTGTAGCTAGTCTAATACAAAAAGTCCCATCGAGTAAAGTGTGCGTGAAACGGAACGTTATTCTATCTGTCAAAAAATTACAAGGGATGGAAAGTGATTTTTGATAAGAAAAATACTGTATAAAATGTTTCGAAATATATGTGTCAGTTATAATATTGTGACTGAATGCGTGTTTAAAATGTGAAAAGTGTCCGTGAGGTTAAATACTCTCCGTCATGTAAGTAAATAGGGTTTTTGCGTCGGACCAAATCGAATGTTTATTTTCGTCAAATATATTTTTGTGTTATTGATGTTTTGTGTTGAATGCGCGTTCAGGGATAATTTGACCGTATTGCTGGACGATCCGTCGGCGCAAAGATGGAACTCCTCAATAGACTTCGCGGAAATAACAATGGATCGGAACTTCGCCCTGTTACTCGTCTCTTTGATATCGGCTATACTTTGGGTGGTTTATATAACTTACTACAACAGCCGGGTCCTGGGATACATATTGACAAGGCTCATCAACAAGTTTTACTTCCAAGATGAGAACTTCAAGATTGGTGAGTGATGCTACTTATATTAAATTAGCATTGTGTAGTATGTAAATCAATATTTCACACTGGCCCATATTATGAGCAACATGTGTGCTCCTTCTCATAGTCTTTTATTCTAAGTCAAGTAGACAAGTAAAGAAGTAAAGGAACTATTAACATTAATTAAGTCCAATTAGTGTATATTGTGTTATTACTTAGTACATGACTCATCAGCTCAGGGCTTCAAATTACCATGATGATGGGTTCAAAAACTTCTTTTAGTTACCTTTTGAGACACAGAGATGAATTAAAATATCATTCACTTACAAAATTAAGTTACCTTTAACTTTTATTACTTATTTGGGATTAATTCATATACTGAACTTTATTTACAATATTTGTAGCGATGACATAAAGATAAATCAAACTATGCCGTGTGTCCCTTATCTTATCACATATATGTTATCAGCTAATGACATCTGGAATTCAACCTATTAATGACATGTAACTGGATTTGTTTTGTTTTAATTTAAAAATATACATTGGTTGATTGCATTTTTATATATAAGTAATTTGATGTGGAATTTAATTATTTCTAGCACCATCTCTCATGCTCTCACCACCACATGATACACTTAATTTAAAAATACATTTAAGAGACCGCCGGCTTTGCATACATGGCAGAAAATAAGTTTAAAAAATATTGACTTGTAATTAATGTAGTATAATAATATTGACAGTCCTTATTTTAACTATCTTTATTTTAAATTGGACCCAAAACAAGCCCACTGAGTCTTATTCGCTGGATATACTCAGGACTGGGTCTCGTGGCATAGTTCCAGTGGTAGTGTAAGCCGACTGAGTTTGTTTCGCCGGGTCTTCTCAGGAAGGGCCACGTTGGATCCGGTGGTAACAATAAACCGCTATGCACCATTGTAATAATATTCATGGTCCACTAATTAATTTAATTTATTTTAATTTGACTAACATACATATTGTATTTCTTTGAAAAATAAATTACCATGAAGTCATAAATAAAACTAACTCTAAATAAAATAAAATTAATTTAAAATAAATAAATTACATAAATAAACTAATTAAACCAAGAAATTAAAATAAGTAATACTAAGTATAGGAAATATATTGTATTAAGTTCTATGTGTATTGACTTGTCATAAGAGCTTCTAAATTGCCTATGTGACCAATAAATACATTTCATTTCATTTCATTTAATTTCATTATCAAAATTACCTTATACTCATAATATTTACAGTGGCAAATTCTATATATTATTATGTTCATTTTATGTATTTTAATTGTTAAAAAACAGACATAAATTATAACATTTATAGATATTTTATTATAAAGAATTATAAATCTTTGTTTCTCTGTTTACAATTATTGCAATAAATAATTTCTGTTTTGATAATTTAGTCCTTATGTAAACTATCAAAACAGAAATGTTGACATATTTTAGTGAGAATCTTAATTAGATAATGCTAGTGTTTTTCTATACTTATATAATATGGCTTAACTAATACCAAAAATAGTTAGCACAGTTTGCAAACAATGTGGTGGGCAGGGCAGTAAGGCAGTGTCCTTAATTTGTACTAGATTCAACTTCCATATTAGTAAGGAGTAAGGACTGATATGAATGCACTAAACTTGCTCTCACCTTGCCTTCTTGCATACTAATGTTAATAAAGGTTTCTATTTGTTAAGAGTAATTTGTAGCATGTCACATCAATTTAGTTACAAGAATAGAGCTTAATAACATATTATAACAGCTTAATACAATTTATATTAATTCCTTATTATGTGGTTATGACATCAGCATTATTATACACAAGTATGTTGTAATATATTCCTACACACTTATAATTATTTCTATGGATATATTATACAATAAGGTAAAAAATGAGATTATGTTTAAATCTATTTTTTTATTTATTGAATAGAAAGATGGCCTAAGGCCATAGATGAGATGTCAAATAATAGTGTTTTTTTTATTTTTTTTTTATTGCAAGAATGGCGAGATGAGCCTCGCCTCATGGCAAGCGATACGACCGCTAATAAACAGTAGTAAAACCAAACAAAGTCTTGAATTACAAAGCAATGCTTGGCATTCCACTGTGCTCGCCATCCTGAGACCTAAGATATTGAGCCTCAATATGTCCAGTAGTTACTCTAGCTACAACGTCCTTCAATCCGCAACACAACAGTGCATTTACACTGCTGTTTGGCGGGAGGAATAGACATTGCGGTGGTACCTACCCAGACGTCCTCTCACATTAGGCAAAAATTAACTATACTAAAATAACAAATGATTGCAGATTATGTTTTTAAGGTTTGAGTAATTTTTCAAGATGTTTTTACTTTTAATATATTGGTGATCAGTGGTGTGCCCAAAATATTATATCGCGTGCCAATGGTTCGCCATCCCTGGCCTCAGATATAGCTAGAAAACCAACAGGCAGGAATTTTCGTTCTCCTTTATTATTGATTTGTAGTAATGTTTCCTTGACCCTGTGCACTGAAGGGAACTAGATGCAGAACATTGAACTTTTTCACACATGACTGGACATTGCTATTTGTTAACATTTGCAAGAAATCATTAATTTATTGCATGATTAATATACATGCACAAACAGATCTAAACATATCAGAAATAGGGAATTTGGTCCTCTACCATTGCATCTGATTAATTTGAATAAAGAACCTAATAGAAAAACCTTACTTGAAGAGGCCTTCTCTATTTTATTATTTTATTCAAATTCAAAAAATAAAACATTATCCCAGTCTTTCCAGGGTAATTGGCGCCTCAACTCTCAAAGGGCAGCAAAGCAATTATCTTTCCCGCAGTAATATGGTAGTTCTTAAGCGGCATTCGTGAGTATCAGTCAGACAATTTGCTTGTTCGCCCTTCAAAAATAATATATTTGTACTGAAAGAAACCTGTTATCATTATGATGAATGAATATAAAGATTTTGGTAAGATATGAAACCAATACAAAGAGATAAGCTGTGACAACCAATAAAGTTGACGATTATGTTTACCTTTCCATATCATTAAGGAAAATAACTTATCGTACACTTTTTGTATTAGTATATGTACATTTTTATATATATATAAATGATGATATTTTTTTGTTATACTTCTAGTGGGATATCACTACATAGTATAAAACAAAGTTGCTTTCTCTGTCCCTATGTCCCTTTGTATGCTTAAATCTTTAAAACTACACAACGGATTTTGATGCGGTTTTTTTTTATAGATAGAGTGATTCAAGGAATTCAAGGAAGGTTTATATGTATAATACGTACATATTATTGTATAGAAATATATTTGTACCCGGGCGAAGCTGTGCCGGGCCGCTAGTTTTAAGATATTTGATTCAATAGTTTAATATACATGCTTATTGGCGGCTGAAACTGATACAACTTCACAAAAACAGAACATTTTCGTACTCTGCTTGCATGCTGTATAGCCTGCTTGGACAGGAATCCCCCAGTCCGCATGTATGTCCTATCTGCGAATGCAAATGAGTTATTAATCGTACTAAGTTCGCTGTGTGTGCAAAACATTTGCGCCTCGATAAAGTAAATCTGCTCAAAGTGTACAAAAAATATATATTATATATGTATATGTCTCTATTATTCGCGGCCTGCTATACCATAGGTTATTATATAGGTACAAAGCAATTTTAACCATTCTATCATTTTTGAGATCGGTCAGTTGGTGGTTTGAAAAATCAAAACTGATTTCCTGTGAATGATAATAACTCTAATCTGAACAAACTCAACGAAATTGTTGAAAGATGATGTAGCGAGATTTATTTTTTCAGGTTCCTTCACTCTCAACGCCTTGTCTGGTAAAATAATGTTCCGAGACATTGTATACATCAATTACGACTACACGCTACGAATACAGGATGGATACCTCATATTCAGATGGTGGCGGTCTTATGTGCCTAAAGATGTATCTGAAGGTATATTTTAATTAAATATTAGATAGAATACAAAAATGAGTTGAATGTATAAATATACACAGTCAGTTCAACTCATTTTTGTATTTAGCTTCTTTAATAAGAATCAGAATAACTTGCAAATAGATAATAAATTAAAATGTAGGAATTAAAATCCTGTTATAATATAAATTATTGCATTTAACATTTGTAGTACGTGGAATTATGGAATTTATCAAAATTGTATTAACATTTTATTGTTTTTGTCACAGACTTATCACATTCCGACACTCGCCTATCCATAATGCTGAATGGTTTCGAACTCCATTTCTACAACCGATGCGATTTATACAACGAACTCGAGAAGACATTTGGTCTTGACCCTGTCATCAAGCAGCAAAATAATGACGACTCGACCGACAGAGACAAAGCGATGAACGACGCCAACGAGAAAAGGCGACGGGCGCAAGAGACCGTCAGATCAGAAGCAGCAATGGCTAGAACTTGGCGAGATCTCATACCGGTCATCAAAATTGATATTTGCTCCAGCAGAATTGTTTTTGGCAATCGATTAGTACCCACCACACTGTCGATAAGTATAGAAGAATCTCATCTCGTGTACAGTACAAAGCCACCGGCATCGAGTCTCGATCACCTGATGCATTTCGTGAAAGCCAAAGCGGATAACTGCAAAGTGATGTTGGCGCCAAGTCCGAACTACACGTCCATGGTAGACGAACCGCCGAGATACATGGGCGAAGGCTTCGTTGTGATGAGTTCCAATTACATCGAGGTATATTTCTACATGGATGAGCCAGGTCTTGTCCCAGAACAACCAGTATTATTGCAATTGGCGAATGGCGATATAGTTGAATCGGCACCGCCTATTTGGGGAGTAGATATCAAATGCGGAAAGGGCACCGACTTTAGCTATGGGCCATGGGCGGATAGGCAAAGAGATCACCTCTTCAAGTTTTTCTTCCCACCGAATTACAAAAATTTGGAAGTGACACCACAGCCGAAACCAGGTGATAGAAGACAGATGCAGTCGTTCGATATAAGATTATCGACATTGAACGAGGCAACGATTGATATTCTGTTCACGAAGAATAAGGAAACAAATGCTGTTCATATAAATATTGGTGCTGGATCTTACCTTGAAGTAACACTGCCTTGGATTGTGTTGCAAGATGGGTACACAACAAAAATCACCGGACAACTATTGCATTTAGAAGCTACAACTAGTCTTCAATATAGAAGTTTAGCAGAGAGTGAAACTCTGGAATACACAGTCAAGTGTCACTACCCTCTGGTTTGGAATCATCACCAGTGCTGGCAGTTGGGTCTAACGGGCTGCAAAGCCACTACTCACCTTGTATATACCCATATAGACTTTTTTCAAGATCTCATAAATGACTGGTCGTCAAAAGCGCGGCCCGATATCCTCCACTTTGTTCCATACACGTGGAAAATATCTCTTTTGTTAAAAGAGTGTGAAGTGGTCACAATCAGCAACCAATACAACTGGATAGACTGCAGTTCTACTAACCAAGAAAATAACCACGTGGCGTTTTGTGGTGATTTATTGGACGTGTCTTTTGACCTGCCATTTGTCGACTTCTTGCCTGACGTTATTCCTTTGAAGATCTGGGTCCAAGGCGAGGCCGTCGACATGAGCCTATACTTGCCTGAAGTGAATACCTCAAGATTACTACTGCTGTCCATAGACAAAAATATGAAGCTTGTCCCATGCAGGGTGAAAGCGTCAAAATGGAGGAGAAAATGCGTTAAATCACAGGGTTGGGTGGATTGCTGGTCTGTCCCAATTGTTGCTTTGAGTGTTAGGTACAATTACCATCCGGTACCTCCCTTGGGGCCAGAACCACAAGCTGATATTACCACGCCAGAAAAAGAAGAGATTCTCTTATCTCCCATGAGAATTCCAAGAATAAGAAAGCAGCCTCAAATAAACTGGGCGTTAGATGGCAATAAATTCGATCGAACCACCCTCCCGCCAGATAAAGTTAGTGTGGAACTTGAGGTAGGGCCGTCAATCCTCCTGGCTTATGGCACTATCATAACAAGCTTTATGAATTTGTTAGAGAACATCTTCGGTGAAGATCAGACGTTTACAGACATGCAGCGATCTCCCAACATTGACACGTTTTACTGGACGAGCGAGAATAGTACAAAGATGAACGACAGAAGCAGTATAAATCAGCACACAGACATATCTATTGACGATACTTCGGATACAAGCAAAGGTCCATTTGATCCTCGACGTTACAGACCCTTGGATGTGACAGTTTCAATAATAATTCACGATATACAAGCTCATCTTGTCAAAAACTGTAGCGAAAACGAGCCTCCATGTCCGGTGATTTTAATCGACAGATTCGGTTTTGAAATGGACAAGAGCTTCAGAGAGACCAAACTGCAGTTGTTGCTAAGTCCGTCCATATTAGTTTCATCTAATAACTTATCGAGACCAAGCGCAGCCAATTCTGGGCCCCTGTACCAAGGACATTTGATGCTGTCGTCTTTCCAGCTCCGTGGTAATGGTTTCTTTAGTGACACCAATCGCAACGTGGAGGAAGATACAGTTGAATACGCTTGGATGATGGAGCTACAGTTGGGTCAACTGACGGGCCGGCTCACGTTGCCGCAGTTGTACCAAATAATATCCTCCCTCGAGACATTCCTACTACTCATTTGTGATAATGAAAACGAATTAGTTCCGCCTAACCCTACTAAGCAGTGTCACCACGGCTTAAACACCAACATGTGTCCAGACACAGATATGACGTTGAAGTACCGTTGTCCCACTACAAACGAGATCAAGTACAGAATGATCCGTGTGGCCATCGACCTCGTTGATATTTACATAGCAGATACCAATACGACTCTTCAGACTTGGATATCGCCAATAAGACTTAGTTTTTGCAACCTTCATGGAGCAGGTTTCGGTACTGGCGTAACTGGTCTACTGCCGAATATAAAGATGGCTCTTTACACTCAAACCAACATGCAGACTAATACCCACCATCATTCAAATGGAAGTAACGCTAGTCAGATCAAACAAGTCGAAAATGAAAATTGGGTAGGAGTCGGCTCGGTTTCTCTGGGCCCACTGTTGATTGAAGCGGCTTCGTCGTTGCCCCAGACACCGAAAAATCTCCATTTAGTGCAACAGAAGTTTTTGAAACTGCATGACGATAAGACGAAACGATTATGGTTTTTATGGCCAAGTGAAGGCAGGACTGCGCAATGCGGTTGTACTGGCGGATGTGCATTTTTTGGCTCCAATAGAAATGGCGCGAATTTCCTTAAACCCAACCCAACTGACTTGACTGAAGGAATAAATATTGCGATATTTAATATAATAGAAAGTACTCCTGGAGAATACGGGTATGGACAAAGCTTGTTACATGCTGGACAGCTAGTATTCCACACCCCGCCTTACAATACTTTGAATGTATGCTTGCAACCGACTAATGTGGCAACTTTAATACCATCACCGCTGCCGCAAACATTGAACAAATCACCGCAAAGTGTGGAGCGTCGAAGTTTAACGCGAAGATTCTCTTACACCAGCATGAATAAAGGCAGTAACAACATTCTAGTCTCTAGTACTAAAAGCGATGTTCCTTACGCCCGTCTAGTGGATTCCACGGTTCCATTGGGGACGTCTAAAATCGATAGTGATTCGAAATTAAACAAGACGATACTGAACGTGCCTCAGATGGAAAGCAGTGTATCTGATTCGAAATTGGCGATGAGTTGTGTGGCGAAAGACCATCCCAACATTCTACCACCTAAAAAGCTACCACCACCTGAAACTGAAGCGTTTGTGGTTCCTAAAGTACCAGCTAGAGCTGTTGGTGTATCAGAGTCTCATTATTCGTTGAACTCGCAACCTCCTCAAGAAGATATAACACTTACCCAGGAAGTCCAAAGAACGATGTCTATCAACAGTGAGAATCATTCGGAAGCATTCTTCTCAGCTGATGAAGATATGTTCCCGAGTCGCTCTTCAAGCTTGAAACATTCCTTCGGCAGTCGTCACAGCAACCCTAAAGACAAAAGTTCATTCGGCATTAACGATATAACAACGAATGAAAAATGGACGGCCACGATGCCTAAATCAGAGGTCGTGGACCTACCAGATACGATAAGCAATTTGAGTACAGGCGTGCAGCCTGATTCTGAAAGCGGTTCCGTCTCCTCCACGTCATTTATATCAGCTATATCGTCTCAAGAAGACATGACATTAGTAAACCTTCACATGCAGACGAATAAACCTATCGTCGACTCGCCTCTCCTCATGGCCAGTTACATGCATAACTTACCACAGTACAAGTGCTGCAATTGGAACACATGCTCTCTACCCAGCGGAAGTGACGTATTCACATTACCACTTTTCAAAAGAGCTGATGATGGTACTCTAGTCTATGTCGGCCAAAGATACCTGCCATGCTTTGAGCCGATAGGGAAAGTGAATATTCTTAAACTCATTGCTAAGAAAGATCCTCACAACAATCAGGGGCAACATGGTCCTTACTCAAATTTGACGCCGCATTTTAACTCTCAAATCAAAGCGCATCCTTACCCTCAAGGCTGGTGGGATGTGCAGCAGAACGTACAAGAGAACCAGGAGAATACAGCTGAGAAGAGCACAACATCGACCGCGACAACCACAAGTGACAGCAAGAGTGGTTTATTTGTAAAACTGCGTGGAGAAATGGATGTAATGTTGACACCACTCGTTCTAGAAAGTACCCAAAAATTCGTCGAGTCCTTGACCCCAGTGCTAGCAAATATACATCCAATTACAGTGATCAATCATCTGCGCTTACTCTGCATTTCTTCAGTGGAAAGCTCCAATATACTGAAGCAAAAGCAGTACGTACATAACTGGCTGCCTCAAATGGAAGGTCGCAATAACACTAACATTATCCAAGACAAGGACGATAAGTGCAAACTTGCCACCATACCCCACTCCAACGTGTATGAGGAGACGATCTGCGATCAACTTCAAGCGACTGTTACTGTTCCGAAAGTAATATAGTGTTCATACAATCATCAGTTGTAGAGGACATGATATCGTTTTCTGCTTTGGACAATATACAGGACTTGACCTGCGTATCCCTGTTTGGGATGTCAATAGATAATATTATAGCAAAGTATGTCAGTTCTAGGAAGACTTTAGAATCAGTGCAGTTGTACTATAGGCCTACATTAAGAGCGTTGGGCAGTAAGAAGTCGTTTGGGATAATGAAAGGGCCCCGAGCATTGATATCGGCGCAGTCTGCAAGGAAACGAGGTCCGGAGAAAGGCGAGCCGGTGTATATAGAAACGTCGCAACAGCAATGTGAAGATACCACGATTACTTTAAATATCGGTGAGTACTTTGTTGTTTAAACTTGTGTTTGTCAACTCATCCGATATGCGAGAGGCTAGACAATAAGATAAAATTAGATGCACCGTTAATTTATAATCGCCATTAAAATAAATTAACTAGTACAATCAATACGTCGGCAATGGTATTGGACAATATGAGAATTATTAGCGCTATTTTCCTGTTTACATATTGTTAGGGATGTTGTGCGTTTTCCTCAATATAACAATGGGAATGTTTACCTCATTGAAGATCACTAATAAGGATTTGCTTTCTAAATATATGATATATAAATTTATATGTATTTCAAAAAGAATCGTTCTATTATAGTATAGCCCCTTTATCAAAAGCAACACAAAAACAATTATTTTTTTGCTATTGTTTGAACATTGCATGCATTATAAGATTTTATTTAGAATAAAAATATAATATCAACTGCAAGAGTTACATGTGATGCATATTGAACAGTGATACATTGTTATTGAAAAAAAAGTCTTCAAAAATAACCCCCACATACATATACTAAGAAACGTTGGTAAAAAAATGTATTCGACACTGTTCTTTTATTACATTTGGCACCCAGAATGATTCTGGCAGTTATAAATACGCCCAACAGTCAGATACATACTGGGCCTCACAAACATTTATCTCGGTGTGGGGATCGAACCCGCAGCCTCTCGTTCCACAGCCGGCGTCTAACCAACTGCGCCACGGAGGCTGTCATACTAAATACCATTGTCTGCCGTGGGCTGACGTTAATAGTTTTATTGTCAATCCTTTGGTACCCCCCAGGTAAAGTACACGGTCAGTTGAGACGAATACGCAACGAGTCGTCCCAGCTGAAAGACGCCACGGTGACCGGCATCCCGTGCCAACACTCCAAGGTGTCGTTCAAGTTCATCAGGATCGACTCCTGCGCCAAAGGATGCGAAGCCATGGTAAGTTAAAGGAACTGTGTAAGCACACTGCTATGTGTCGATAAATACATACGGGAGCAAAAAAATCGACTCAAACTTTAAACTGTCGTTGTAACGTCTCTGACAAAAAAAACATAAAACCTAAATACCATTGTTTGTCCTAAATTCTTTAAATTCTAGGTCTTAGCTTTTAAATGAGCCTAGGTTTAATAAAATTAATGGTTTGGTTCACTATTAAACATCAGCTTTAGTTTAAGTAGAGGGAAAATACTAAACTGACAAGCGAAAAATAAAAAAATAAAACAAGTTGAAGTCAATTTCTTTTAAAATTAATTACAAACGGAACATTATCAATATTTAGTGTTACCCCCCCTTGTCCTAATTACAGCTTGCAATCGGCTTTTCATTGTTTTAATTAGCTTGACAACGTTATTCTGCGGTATAGCTTCCCAGTCCTCCGAAAGTGCAGCTTTAAGCTCGTCTTTGGTTGCTGGGATAAGATTTCTAGCTGGAACTTTCCTTTTGAGTTGATCCCACAAATGTTCAATAGGATTTAAGTTCGGGCTACGCGCTGGCCAGTCCATAATTTTAATTTGCACTTCTTATAGGTATTGTCGTACGCAGGTTGCTGTGTGAGGACGGGCATTGTCGTGCATTAGAATAAAGTTTTCGCCTATAAATCCTGCGTAAGGAATAACATGCTCTCCCAAAATTTCTTCAATATATCGTTCTGCAGTCAGACCTCTTTGCCGTCCCCCAGTTTCTACAAAACCAACTCGGTTTTCCCTTCGATTGAAATGCCACCCCACACCATACAAAACCCTCCCCCAAAAGAAACATTTTCAGCTATGCAGCATTGTGCAAATCTCTCTCCTGGCCTTCTATACACTCGTCCTCTTCTATCGCTGCCATGCAGACAGACTCTGCTCTCATTAGAGAATAACACGGTGCGCCATTGATCGTATGTCCAATCAAAGTGTTCTCTAGCGAAACAAAGACGAGCTGCACGATGGGCTGTGGTTAGTTTGGGGCCTCTCACTAGTCGTTTTGGGATAAGGTTGGCTGCCTTGAGTCGTCTTCTTACTGTCCACCTACTGACAGATAAACACCGCGTTTCTCTGAGTTGTTGTTGAACTTGGACGCGTGATAGAGCCCGATTTCTCAGTGAAGTGCTGACAATGAATCGGTCATCTCTCTCTGATGTGGACCGCTGTCTGCCAGAACCTCTTACTAAAGCTTCCAGTGTGCTGGTATCTTCTGTATACTCTTGAAACGGCAGACTGACTTATGTGCAGCACTCGAGCAACTTCGCGTTGTGTCTTTCCTTCTTCCAATAATGCAACCACTTGGGCCGCAATTTCACTTGTGTCCATTTCCAGGTAATATTATTTGCTCGTAATTAAGCAGATGTGTACCGGGTGACGTTTAAAGGGCACCTGATAGGGATTAGGCTAACAGATGGGCTTTTATGGAACTCATAAACTCATAATGAATGCAGGGCTGACGAGTGTAATATCTTCTCTTCACCTATCACAGCGGCCTATTGAGTATCAGAAAAGGTGAGACTGCAAAATTTTGGTATGAACTTATAGGTAAGACTCAGAACTTTAAGGTGTTGAACGCAAATATTTATTTTATGTTAAAGTTTTCGTCTTAGAGACATTTTAGTGCAAAGATGCGCTCTAAGTCGTTTTTTTTGCTCCCATGTGTATAAATAGAAAGGTGGCTAATATCTTGGTGGAAATTGTTATTTTATATGTTATTTCAAAAATGTAAGGTATATAATGTTGCAGAAACTATGGATCACAATTTCATTTTTGAATTTTCTTCGAATAATAGTTTGATATTGTAAATTTTTCACTATGTAATTTATTTGGCTGGAATAGTTTCTAGTGTAATAGTTTCAAAATATATTTTTATTTTTATCAAGACATTATTGATTAACACTCAACGTCCTTATTTAATCTCTCAGCAGTGTTCTCAAAACGGAGCACAAGAACCGCAAAAAGACTCCCCAATCGGGTACATAATGTTCGAATGCGGGCTCGAGGGTGTCTCCATTAAAGTGTCTCAGCACTCCACGTCACACAAACCCAACGAGGAGAAGAAACCCGCGCGGAACGACAGTGAGAGCTGCCGGGAGTCCGTCAAGTCTGCCGAGGAGTTGAAACCTGACAAGGAGAAACCCGTGAAAAGCCACAGAACTTCTGGTATCGAAGAGTTGTTCAGAAAGAAGGAGTCTAACTCGAAACCCAGTACTCCTAACTTGGGTTCGGCCCAGCAACCGCCAGTTCCCCCGGAGCCGTCCACTCCAGGCCCAGACGAGCCGTCCAACGATAGTAACAACACTATTGTGCCGATCAAAGACAACGGTAATACCACCTCGTGCTCTATAGACTTGAAGGTGGTGTGGTTCAACTTCGCCGCACCTCCCCGCACTCCGATTACTAAGAAGATTGATTATACCAGGTAAATGTTATACTATCCCCGTTCTAAAAAATAAATATAGCAGTAGGTATCATCGATTCTTTCACGACATGCGAATAATTTAAAATAACATGTATTACTAGATTAGGAATTTATTGAATGAAAAAATTTAAAAATGAATTTAAATACATAGCTATACAAGGAGATCGCAGTAGCCTATAAGTGTTATTCATAAACAGTATGAGAACCCATTTTTGATAACAAATGTTTTGTCCCTTTTGAACAATTTTGAATTCAGTTTGAATAAAGAAGGTGAAACAAGCTAAAATAGATTTTAAAACTGTCTAAACGTAAGGTCCTATGTATAATTTAGTGTTCCAAATACTAATGATAATTTGAACATATTAATTTCAGACTGGACTGGAACCTCCTAAGCACGGCGTCTCCTGCCATCAACGCTTGGATGAACCCCTGCAACCGGCTGGGCATCCGAGTGGTCGCCCTGTACAGAGCATACGCCAGGCGACTCACTGCCACCGCTGCCAGCCTCATGGCGGCCGCGTTGGACCTGGCTCCACATCATACACTGCCTAAGGTATTAGGACCTTGATAATGTTATTGATCATCTAATTGTAAGTATGGTGATGTTATAATAAGTCTGTAAAAACTAATGATATTAAGAGTTACAAAAAATATGATTTGATATTTTGAGAGCCTCCGTGGCGCAGTCGGTTAGACACTGCCTGCGAAACGAGAGGCCGCGGGTTCAATCCCTGCACTGAGAGAAATGTTTGTGGACCACGAATTTTTCTTTCGGGTGTTGGGTGTTTGTGAGACTGAAAAGTTTCTCTTAATTGCTGATACCCATTATACAAGACTCGATCTTAGTGTGTGGTCAGGACTATGTATGTGACATTTGGGTGTATTTATTTTAAAACATATCCTTTGCACATATTAAGTGAACCAGAAACCACAGCACGTTTATTAAGGTAGAGTAACTGATAAACAATTAATCTGCTTTTAAGATGATATGTCTCCGAATTTTGTTTCAAAAAACATTAATGTGCAGCAAATTCAACTCGGGCACATAATGTGTGTATTTATTATTTATTTATTATACCGTTATAAAGCGAAAGAGAAACACCGAAAAGTCAGAGGTGTGCCCTGTGATTTGAACCCAATTAACATATTTCAATATGAGTTTGCCAACGTGTAGTATCTCACCGCAGAGTCGTTACGGGCGCCACACCCCTATGGCGAAGCAGCTGCGCTCGGAGCCGTCGCTGCAGCTGTGCGCGGTGCTGCTGCGGTACGCGCTGCAGGCCGACGCGGCCGCCGTGCAGGCTGACCTGGCCGAGCGACACCTGCCCTCGCTCTCCACGCTCAGACAAGTGCGATTATTATGTTTTCTATCTCAAACGCATACTGGTTTGTAAAAACACACGATTTTATCGAAATGTCCACGGTAAAGGAAAAATACACAGACATACTAAATCAACACACTAACGCATTCGGTAAAAACCTATTAAATAGTTAAGGTAATATTAAGCCATGGAACATTCTCGAACTTGACCGGAGAAAGTGAAAATATAAAAAAAGAAGAATAAAAAATAAAATAAAAAAGAAACATCAAATAATTACTTACATACGAACTGTAGTGCGGTATTATCCAATGACATAATATCGAAATCTAAAAAAAAGTACATACTTAATTCATCTTATTAAGGGTAAATGCTTAAACGCTGCATTTTATTTCAAGCATAAATTTCTTTTGGTTGTTTAGGGAATAAAAATGTTATTTCTCTTTTACAGGGTGTAATAGTCCTCAGTCGACAATGGAAGAACATACTGTACACGCCGCTGCTTTTGGAACACAACTATAAGAGCAAAGTCATGAAGCCGCTAAACGTTACTTTTGCCTTACCCGAAATGTTAGAGGTATGTATGGTATACAATTAGCTCTTCGTATTTGTTTTTATTATTTTACTAGCGGCCCGGCCCAGCTTCGCCCGGGTACAAATAGATTTCTGTACAATAATATGTACGTATTATTACTTTACATATAAACCTTCCTATATAGGCACGCTGCCGCCGCCCTGGCCGGCCAGTACCGCCGCAAGCGCTACGTCCCGCAATTTTAAATCTGTAATATCTTCGAAAATATTCATTTAAATCTGCTGTAAAGGACCACATAGATCTATATTAAATCAACAATGTATTTAAGCTATTTAATTGGATAAGGACTAATGCTGTATTGGTTTATATCGCTTCGAAAATTAGCCATTATATATCCATAAGAGATAGACATTTACCATCGCGGAGTTTTCTGTAGACCTTTTCAATGTGTACAAATATGTAGTACATTATTTTGATAAATCTCGTAGGTAATCTCGTAGCCTGCGTTTGCAATGTAAGCGGAAAATATTGATAATTAACGACATCACATTAGAAACCTCAAAAATAACAATATTTGTCCACTATTTAATGGATGTTATTATACATATAAACCTTTCTATTGAAGCACTCTATCTATTAAAAAAAACCGCATCAAAATCCGTTGCGTAGTTTTAAAGATTTAAGCATACAAGTGGACATAGGGACAGAGAAAGCGACTTTGTTTTATACTATGTAGTGATTGTATATTTTCTGTTTGTAAAATCTATGCGTTTTAGGACTCGGTAGAAGGATGGCAAGAGTACCCGATTGATAATGAAGCACTCGATGAAAACTGTCTTCTGCTCAATATGGACGTCGATAAAACAGAAGTGCCAGGTAAATACGCATTATTTTTTTATAAATGTATTTCACTTAATGTGTTATTGAAATATCGGTTGTTATTAGTAGGGTCAATTTAATAGATCAATTGAAATTAAATCACAATCGATTTATATCAATACCAGATGTATCAACTTGTGGGACGTTTTACTTTTTTTCTAATGGAGTTAGTTTTTCAGATCAAATCATGCATTTTTTTTACTTTTTTTTATTATTTATTATTGTACCGCACACCAAGATGGTATCGCCTCTATCTTGAGGCAGTCGAAATTAAGGCCTACATGTAGTTCGGGTACCCAGATGAACAATATAGGGGGATAGGCTTCTGCCTACCCCTGCATACATACAGGCGTGTGTGTGTACTACAGTTGTAATAGAGGAGTGTATATTGTGATTGTGTCAGCGGCGACCATGGCGAGTCCGCGCCCGCACTCGTTCCCGTCCACGCCGCCCTCAGGTCCGTACTAGCGCTCCTACTGCCCGCGCTATATCTTACTACTTCCTTTTGAGTGTCGCTTCATCCTATATATATATGTTAGGCGGAAAATATTATTGGGATTTTATAAGTAAATTTATATTGAATTTTATTGATTCGTAAAATTGAAAAGTCATTGAAAAAAAGATATTGCTTTTGGATGTAAATTAAAATCCCAATATATTATTAAGAAGTCGTTAGAATATAATATTTATAATACTACTATTTGAAGTTCATATAGTTAAATTAGAAGTATTATACATGCTATATTTTAAACGTTTAGTGTGTGTTATCTTTGGTTTGTTCTTTAATTTCCAGCATGCGTGATTATCGTTTTTGATTGGTTCTTCAGCTATTGAATTTCGCTATGAATTGTTTTATTGATAATGAATTCGTTCACTTGGCTGTCTTTTATGATATTATATTACATGTCTCCTTAGATACCTTGCAGTCTTTTTAAAATCCTTTTTACCTTGTTTCTTTACAAACCCTTTGGCGATTATCGAATCTCTAAACATTTGTTTTTCTATTATTATTCGATTTCCTTCACTATTTTTGCCTAAGTTTTCGTGTGGCTTGAAGTGTGGAATTTTATAATTATTTTAATAGTGTTAAGTATAAGCTAGCGCCTGGACCAATAGTTTCATAGTAACGTATTATTTCCCGCCCGCGTCTATCACCGCATTAGTCGACTGACTGATTGATATTAGCGTTTCCTTCGAGTCACATGCTATCCGCCCTCAGAAAATTGCAATTTATGATTCTGTAATTTTCATTAATTACTTCTTACTCTAGAATCTAAACCAGCGGTACTCAACTTTTTTTGAGTCTTGACGCAACTCATCTCGGTAGGGTTGTCAGTTTCTATGATGGGTGCGAATTTTAATATGGTCAGCAATATATCTGCAACCCAAGTGGGCCAATCATAACAGCACCACGGACCACAGGTTTAGTATAGCTGGTCCAGACTATGAAATCGGGCGGTCAGTTGCTAGCTTTAGAAATCGCATGTTCATTTCTGTACCCATCACTAATGACCGTATCGTCATAAACTACACTATCATATTCATATTTGGATGTCATTTTTTGCATTGTGTTATACCTAGGCCTACCTACCTACCTACATGACAAACATGCGGTTTCTAGTATCCATGTATAGTATAGTATAGTATAGTACGAAGTCCCCGTGCTAATGAGCGTGGCACACAGCTCGCGGCGCGCAGAGCAGCCGCGCGAGCCTCATGTTCCCCTCGCTGCCCTTCACCAGGAAACCGCCCTTCCAGGACGACGCCATCGCTAGTGAGTTATACATTGCTCATTTGTGTACTAAAACAGATATGGATAATTTTTTTTTATAGTTCTTAATTTAGATTTGTGATTTTAATGCATATTTTAAGGCAGTCATCATTCAAAAAGTCAAAAGCTGTGTAAAGTTATATACCCATTTAATACCTTAGTCAGTATTAAATATTTTTACATTAAAAGTATAATAGCTGATTCAGAATTAGTTTGTCCATTTTATTTATTATTAATGTGTGTTGTTATACTGGGTATCTCAAGACTGCTGCCGAAAACGAAGCCGGGTGGTAGTTTTAGTGACTACAAACACAATGCAACTAATTTCGCAAAGAAACGCGACAGTTATTTTTATGATTTTTCAAATATCGTTATTTTTGGGTGGTAAATCCATAGTTTTTGCTAAAATAATAATTTAAACTCTTTTATACCTTAGATTATTTATAACGTAAAGGGTATACACTATTATTTTAGGAAAAAATGTATTTACCACCCAATTACGGTCATAGGAAAAATTAAATAATAGTTAAAAAAAACTAAAATAAGATATAATATATAATATATATATATATATACGCTTTAATAAGATATACAACTAAAAAAGTAAAAATAATTGATACTGAATTTAAGATAAGAAAATGGAGTAAAATACATATATTTTATTGTTACAAAGCGTGGGGTGTTTACAACAATTACTTATCCTCCTGCACCCCACGCTTTGTAACAATAAATATATGTATTTTACTCCATTTTCTTATCTTAAATTCAGTATCAATTATTTTACTTTTTTAGTTGTATATCTTATTAAAGCGTGTATTTTAGTTTTTTTTAACTATTATTTAATTGTTTTGACTAAAAACAACCATCTACGGTTGTATTTCCAATCAATAACGCCATCTGTTGGTCAGTAGTAACATTTGACACTTAAAGAATACAATGTTAACGCCATCTACCGATGAATAGTGGAAATATGCATTATTGACGTGATCACGCCATCTATTAGTCAGTAGCAAATTATGTTCATCTATACGCCACCTAGTGGTCAGTAGCAATGGTCATCAATTATAAGAATAATTAATCCTGGCGAATCTAATCAGGATAATTATATATTTTAATCGAATTATTGTATTGTCATCGGTCTTTGACAGGTGTGCAAAATTTGAATGAAATCTGGCCGTTTAAAGTGGGTCAAAATCGCGCCCAAAGAAGTCGGTTACAAACAAACATACAGGTGAAGCTAATAAAAAGCGTGTAAAAAAACAAAAAAATTGACGCTTTTTTTTGCAACTTTTTCTGTTGCATTGTGTCTGAAGTCGCTTAAACTACCACCCGGCTTCGTTTTCGGTAGCAGTCTTGAGATACCCTGTATATATATATTATAATTCATAAAATAAAACATGGAATGAATACCACTAGATTACGGAACTCTGAAGGAAGACCTGCCCACGGTGGGTTCGAATCCGTCGCTGTATTCGCCTCATGGTAGTGACGAGAACATCAAGAACGATCGCGCTAGAGAGGACCTCTACCAATGGATGGCGAAACAGGAGCCTATTAAAGTTGTAAGTATTTAAAACATTTGGGAGAGAGCTTTTAAGGTTATAATTTTAATACTTTCGGACAGCTTGGCATACACATGGTATGTCTTATTTGATCTATCGAAGTGAAGGTTTTGTTTTCAATAATGTCGAATTTTATACCAGTCAAACAAAGGCGAATGCCCATTTTGCAATGAAACTTAGTATCTGTGCGAAAATGTATGTATCTCGATGTAACTTACTTTTTATTGTAGGGATAAATATCTATTTTAACTTGCAAAATGTAAAATGTGATTATTACAACTTTATTTTATAAAACTCTGTCACCTGGCCCCTGAGATAAAACACGTAAACATTTAAGGACAAACCATAAAAAATGATATAAATTATTTTAATCAGTATCGGTATCGGTATCATCGATATTTTCTATCGATACTATGAGTGAGCATTCACTTCTCATCAACCGTTTCCAATTCTCCTAGGAGCCTAAAACAAAGAAGCCGATCATCCCGGCATCCAAGATGAACCCCCGCCCGATGGCCACAGCGATGCCGGCCTGCAGCCTGTACCCGCTGCAGGGCTCGCTCATGCTGCTGGACGCACACCTCGTGTTCCAGCCCTTCCTGTCCGCACTGGGGGTGTCTCCCAACCAGGTCACGCAGGGTGAGTAGGAATAAATTAATAACACCCAACAGTCGTATACATAGTCCTGGGTCCACTGAGATCATAAGATAAGATAATGATCATAAAATAATTAATAAGATATATTGCTGACGAGTAATGAAAATGGCTATAAAAAATCTGTTACAAAAATATTGACAACATCCGTGGCATACTTGGTTAGATGCAGCTTGTGAAAGAGGAGGCCGCGGGTTCGATCCCTGTCATGATATAGATAATTGTATAACGAAAAAAGTATGACAGTCTCTCGTAATTTCTAATACGCATGACATAAGTCTTAATTGATCTTAATGTGGAATCAGGATTGTGTATTTGACTGTTGGGTGTATTTATTTATTTATGTGTTTCGGGTTATTATATCGACTAATACAAGAATGAATTAAGAACATAGTAGGACTTATTGGACTACTTCTGCACGTTACTAGGGAAGGACTCATTGTATAAGAAGGTGGGGATACGTTGGCCTACGACATTATTCTACAGCCTAATAATTTAGCAAAAAAATGAATCGGTGAAACTTTCGGTTCGGGCAAAATAGTGTTGGTCACCAAGTTGTATTGAAGCCTTAGTTAAAATGTTTCTTTCAATTAAGGTAAGGAAAGGAATTTGAAAATAATAAGTGTAACAAATAACTATTCACCTCAGGCGAGTCGAAGAAGGAGGCCGGTTCAGGCGAGAGCGGCGGCGGCGGCGGCGGCACGTCGGCGGCGGCGCTGGAGTCGCTCGGCTCCAAGCTGTCGCTGCTGGCCTGGATGGACATGTTCCGCATCGACATCGTCGTCAGCGACCTCGCCGCCAGGGACCGGCGACACGCCGCCGGTAAAGGGAAAGGTGAACTACTCTTACTCCAATCGTTAACTCAGTGCTGAGTATCGTGACCCCTCCATTATGTTTTAAGTATCTTCTGTCTCTCTCTGCGTCAAGTATCGCGATCTTGTGCAAGCCTAATAATGAGGACCGTTCAAGGAATCTGTCTACGTCCTCGTGGCCTTCGTTCCTCGTGATCTTTTGCAAATCATCGGAGGATTTTCGGAATACATGGCCAAAATATACATACCACACTGTATCGATAACTTGAGTTAAATTGATATATCGGCCCGAACACATTGACAGCGGTGCCATAACGATGACGAACGACGAACGACTATCCGAGGCGTAATACGTGTTGTGCATAAAAAAACAAAGTGTGTGTGCTGTAATCCACATGTTACCTTGATTTTATTCGTTCAAATATACATTGCTAAAATACAGGGTATATCAAGACTGCTACCGAAAACGAAGCCGGGTGGTAGTTTAAGCGACTTCAGACACAATGCAACAGAAAAAGTTGCAAAAAAAAGCGTCAATTTTTTTTTTGTAATTTTTTTCCTATTGCTATATTTTGGTGGTAAATACATTTTTTCCTAAAATAATAGTGTATACCCTTTAATTTATAAATACTCTAAGATATAAGAGAGTTTAAATTATTATTTTAGCAAAAACTATGGATTTACCACCCAAAAATGACGATATTTAAAAAATCATAAAAAATAATTGTCGTGTTTCTATGCGAAATTTTTAATTGCATTGTGTTTGTAGCCACTAAAACTACCACCTGGCTTCGTTTTCGGTAGCAGTCTTGAGATACCCGGTATATGTGTTTTTAAGAGCGTTTACACCTTGCGCGCAAAGTCAACTATAGGTATTTCTTCGTTAATTTCACGCACACATAAGCGACCAAAGCTGTGTGCGTAGAGCTGCCGCGTCGGCTCGCTATACAGTCATCTCAACCAACTTTTATCCGTGCACTTAAAATTCAAATATTCTATTGAAATGTAACTGATGATTTATATATTGGTAATATAATATCATAAAAATATTTTATTTGCATTATAAGTAGGCAAATATTACTGTGCAAGCAATGAACAATACAAATTTAGACACTAATCAAATTTTCGTTATTATTACATTGTTAAGAGCGTTTACACCTTGCGCGCAAAGTCAACTATAGGTATTTCACACACACATGAGCGACCAAAGCTGTGTGCGTAGAGCTGCCGCGTCGACTCGCTATACAGTCAGCGCAACCAACTTTGATCCGTGCGCTTCAAAATTCTAACATTGAATTGAAATGTAACTTATGATTATATATTGGTAATATTATATCATAAAAATATTTTATTTGCATTATAAGTAGACAAATATTACTGTGCAAGCAATGAACAATACAAATTTAGATACTAATCATATTTTCGTTATTATTACATTGTTAAGTTGCATTCAAATCAGTGTTCAATCAGTAGACAATACGGATGTTTATTAATCATTTCGTGTTCGAACACATGAAAAGAGTTAGGGGCCTTACAACCCCTTACAATTAGGAAATATATTTAATTTTATAATTAAATATATTTAATTTTAATTTTATTTTTAAGTGCGTGGTGGCCTGTTGGTAAGCGGACTAAACGCGGCTGTCAACATGTTCACGGTGGTCGCGGGTTCGAATCCCAGGGCACACCTCTGACTTTTCGGAGTCATGTGTGTATTGATAGTCAATCACCACGCACTAAACGGTGAAGGAAAACATCGTGAAGAAACCTGCATACCATAGCGATTTATAAGAATTTCTATGGTATGTAAGTCCGCCAACCCGCACTAGGCCAGCGTGGTGGACTATATGGCCTAACCACTCTCAATCGTACTCTCGATTGTAGAATAGGCCCGTGCCCTGCAGTGGGACGTATATGGGCTGATACAGATACAGATTTAATTTTATATTACAATACATAACATAATTTAGCCTCGGAATTACATCCCATTATATTATCTGAAACATAATTTATACTCACTACAAAATCATTGCAGGTAATAAAAAAAAATTTACTACCAAAGTACTAAGATGTGGCAATCGCAGTCCGCGCGTGGCTATTTTTACTACGCACGGCAAAAATCGACTGCAGCCAGGCCGGAGCGACGAGCGATACGTCCTCCCTTTAGAAGGCCTTGCGGCGGTCTGATTTGATCCACGTCGGACAGCGTGTTTTATAGTGGTTTTTAAAATATTTGTAGAAAACATAAAACTAATTTTGTTGAAATATAAAAATGGTAATTTATTGATAAGATGTTCTTCTATTATAATATGTAATTGCTATAAAAATTATGTACGATAAGTTGGTGAAAAAAAAAAAATGTTCTTGACGAGAGTTTCTGAATAATTTCGCATTGTTTAAATTTTATTTTTCAGGAACTAAACACAAAAAGATTATTTTTCTCAGCAAAATCCCTCCATAAGGGTCTTATTAGTCTGATAATATTTATTTTCATCTTATATTTAGTGATTTCGGATATCTTAAGCTTCTAAATTGCCATTTAAAGCCTAAATAACGAAACTTGTGTTCAGTAATCCTTATAGTACTCACAAATTATCCATCAATCTATAATGTTTTCCACCAAAATCCCTAGATGACAACCTTTTCTAAAATTAGTACTAATTATTTTTTCCTTTAAGTTGTTATTGGTGGCTATTAACTCGTTTGAAAAGTCCTGTTTTTAAGCCAAAAAAGCACGCGGAAGGTATAAACGCTCTTAAGTCGAGCATGAAAATACGTTCTCGTGATTTATTGGAACGATTGTATACGGTAATCCTTTTAATTTCAACAATCGACTATTCTTCCATAACTTTATCGAATTCACCTACTTACAAAATTATGCCATGTTTTTCTACCCACCAGGCAATCCAAACCACATCGACATCCCATCAGAGACCCCCGCGTTCCTGTGCGAGAAGGTGTCCATCGACGTGGACCTGAAGAAGGTGGCGGATGTGGCCGTGGACGAGCTCATCCAGCGCCAGAACGTGCTGTACATCTCGCGGGGGCAACTCAAGAAGCACATTAACACTGTGCTCAACTTCAACATCAGTATACGGTTTATATCGCAGCAGGTGAGAAAAATAATGCAGTTTAGGATTTGATAAAAAGTAAGTTTACAACACTAATTTGTCATTTAAAACTACATATAAGAACTCAAAAAATCAATGTAAAGAATTAAAAAAGTTAAAAAATATTTTAAGTTAAACGGTTTTATATTGCAGATAAATGTACTAAAAGCTAAAGAATAATTTTAAACATATGCATTGATTAAACTAAAATAAAATAGTGGGGCACGTCCACTTTAAATGAATTTTAACCACTTTAAATATTGGACGTGCCCCACGATTTTATTTTAGTGTAATCAATGCATATGTTTAAAATTATTTTTTAGCTTTTAGTACATTTATCTGCAATATAAAACCGTTTAAATTAAAATATTTTTTTTACTTTTTTATTTTTAAGTTTTTAGTTTTTATTTCTCATTCTATTCAATTCGTT
The DNA here is from genome assembly GCA_009982885.2 of Hyles vespertilio. Classification (NCBI taxonomy): domain Eukaryota; kingdom Metazoa; phylum Arthropoda; class Insecta; order Lepidoptera; family Sphingidae; genus Hyles; species Hyles vespertilio. Next base: position 23,677,181 of record CM042807.1, read on the forward strand.
GAGTTCTTGACTTGGGTGGGAGATTCATATTGTAATTTTGTATAGTATACTGTATTATGGTTACCAAGCCCTTTATTTTGATACCCATATCGATGGGATGAAAAATACATTATCCGCCATTTTGTAGCAGTGGCCATCTTTGATTTTGATTTTGTATAGTGCACTGAATTCTACTTGACAAGCCCTTGCATTTGATACTAATATTGATGGGATTGAAAAAAACTTAGTTGTCCGCCATCTTGTAGCGGCGGCGGAATCTTGGAGTCACAATAATATTGAATATGGATAATTGTATTGTCACCAGAATCAAAGGCGTATACCAAATTTCAGATCAATCGGTTAACGGGAAGAGGGTTAAATTTCAATTACTATATTTGACCCAAACAAACGGGGTGGGCTAAATAAACCGTTTAATAAGTAGTCACATGAAATCATAATTCGTTATCGGTGGTTACCGACAAATGTTACACAGGCAAAGAATAAGTTAAATATATTATCGAAATTGCCTACAAATGTATTAGAGGTGATCGCTTAAAGTAACTATAAAATGAATCGATAAAGACACAAAATGTAATCGATGGTATTTTTTTTCATAGTAATACTTTATTTTCTCTTTCATTTCCATCTAACTAAGCAGTCACATATTTTTAATAATTACCAAACTTAACATTCAATATTACAATATCAATAATACAAATCTTCTTAAATCCAGGTGAACATGCCACTCCTCCGGCTGCTGCATCAGATCAGCAACATGTACCAGAATGTGAAGGACACGCAGATAGAGCTGCGCAGCCAGACCAAGATCTCGCACCGACAGAACAAACACACATCGTCTTCTGGTATGTATATGCGTCTTAGAACGTATCGATATAGTGTCGATAATAGAATAAGACTAATAAATATTAATTTTAAAAACTGTAAAATTGATCGTTGTTAGATATGAATCTATTTAGTGTTAAACAAGCTTTAAAATCATTTAAGATATATACTAACGACCTTCTTCATATTCCCTTTGAAACTCATTTTTGATATCGAAAGTATTGTACCTTTCGAACGACTTTTGAATTCAGTTTGAGCGAAGATGACAAGACATTCTGTAACTAAAATATCTTTTAAAACTGTCTATGAATAAAGTCATTACTTGAACTAGGTTACTTATAATGACCTGCCTTAATTGGCCTACATCTTGTATGCCGATGGACGATAATTTAACCGATAACTATATTTTACGCTGTTTGTTTTTCGATATGTTTAGCTGTATTATAGATTTAGGACATGTTTGACAGTCGATAAAACATTTCGTTTAACAGTTTCAGATTTTCCGCGAGAACCTAGTGAGTGTGTCATCCCTAGAAAAGGACCCTCAGTTCGCCACCCTGGATCAGAAGTGGGACATGATGCCCCCCGTCTCCACCGCCGAGGTGGGGGCCTCGGTGCCCCCGTCTCTCAGTCAACAGAAGCTAGAGAGTCAGCCGGCCCGGCCCCGGCCGCAGTCGTTCGCGCAGAAGCTACGCTCCACCGGCAAAAGCGTGAAAGGCAAGCTAGGTATACACGCTCATGTAGATTGTGATGTTACTTGCGAGGAGAACCCACAGATACGAAAGTGCGTACGATACGTTCAGGGTACTTTATGCGATGACCCTAATGGCCTTTGTCTGCGCTATATTTTTTTCGCTAATTTTTTTTAATCAATCTGAATGTTTAAAATCTGTCTTTGAAATAAATGTTGTTTATGCTTGCTTGGTAATTTGGAGCAAGCAACACAAGTTTTTGCTAGTTTATAAACACAGCAGAGCTCTGCACAGTTTTCTATTCAGCTAGGCGTAAAAATCACCGAATAGCAAACGTCAAAATTGTCGAGCAGTTTTATTGATAGATTGATAATAATTTTAGTATTGGGTGTAGACTCCAAAATAGAGTGCAAGAAAAGATCCACAGACCTATTCGTATGTTTGTATATAAATTTAGATCAAATTGCAACTTTATAATAAAGAGTTTTGGTTCATTATCGATTTCAATAAAATTGCTCGAGCATTTATACTTGATCTTGATGTAGTTCACGCTACGCTACGCCACAGCTAGTTTCCCCGCGTTGTGTGTGAGTGTGAGTGTGAGTACAGTGTGTGTGTGTGTGTGGTGCAGGGTACCGGTCGCTGAGCTGCGCGGCGGCCACTCCGGCGCCGGCGGCGGTGGAGGGCGGGCAGCTGGCGCCGCGCTGCTGGCGCACCGTGTACCTGCTGCTCGACCTGTACGCGCGCGTGCCGGACAGCCACACCATCACGCACAGGTACTGACACAACTATACAACTAAATAGTATCAAATTACCAATAAATATAATCCTATAATCCTGGATCGTTGCGCCGTCGTGTGAAGAAACATCTTAGCAGGCATAATTCTATCAAATGGCATGGGGCTGCCGGCTGATGCCATTCGATACTTTGCCTGGACGGCATTTGCTATTACCATCAGGTACAGTGCAGTCATTATTCCGAAACAGTATACAAAAAATGTAATCGCAAAATAACTTCATCACCTTTGAAGATAACACAAGGAGGGTTGTTCAAAAAACTGTAATGCGCATCGACTTCACATTGAACATGTTTGGCGTTTACTCAACTGATAAAGTCCACCAATTGGCACTAGGTCAGCATGTTGGATTGGATATAATCACTCAAGAAAATTATGTATGAATAAATATAATCATTGGAGGAGGCCTATGTTCAGCAGTAGACTTCCTTTGGCTGATGGATGGATGGATGAAATATAATAGCAATAATAATATAACATGTGGTGACAGGTTCTCAGTAACGACGGATATGCCGGAGCAGTACCGCAACAGTCGCGCCACAGCTCGGCCCAGTTCGCGGGAACAGAACACTAGCAACTCATCCTCGAGTGCTGGTAACATGGGCATCGTCGTCGTCGGCGTCGCCAGGTAACATAAACACTATATTTACTACCGAAAAACTCGATAAAATCTCCTGCAAGATTATCTAACTTGTATACCAAAAGGACTTTAAATACTTGTCGTGTCAAAGGCATTTTAGACTACAAAATTGCTTATTGTTACGTCAGCTCAAATTCATGGACAAAATCGACCATTGAAAAAAGCGATACATATTTTATTTAATAGAGTATTATAGGTACGTTTAAGACTAAACATAAATTCCTGACATTTCACCGAAATAACTTTTGTGCAGAATTCATCGTACTCGGCTGCTAGCATCACTCTCTGGACTGAAGTTAGAAGCAGAGATCACATCCTTACAAGCGTCTTTATCGGCATCTCGATCTAGACAATGGTCGCTGTCGGGTAACCTTGGACGCAGCATGATCGTGCTGCTAGAAGGCGTCGCGCCTAACCATCAGTGAGTTTGAAATGTTATATTTTTTTATACCTGATTTGTTTTCACAATGTTTTACCAGAACATTATTAAAGCCTTAATATGTTATAATATTAAGTTATCTAATGTTCAAAGTAAACCTGTACAATAATATCCCATCAAAAACATCCTGTAAAAAAATTCCAAGTCTCGCAGCTCAGGTTTTCTACCGCAAAAAGTTGTGAGATGCATGTTATACCAAGTCGATTAATTTATTTAGTCCTTAAGGGACCTTCTATATAAAGTTATTACGTTAGTTATTACCATATCAATATTAAAAATTCTTTACGTTTTAAATAAATAGATCGACTTGGCCAGCAGCATTATGTATAAATTGTATGATACATTATGTTTTCATGCGATGGCCAAGAGCTGCGAGACTTGGAATTTTTTTACAGGATGTTTTTGATGGGATCTCACGTATTTTTGTAGAGTCCTACTTTTTTCCTTTTCAGTACTTCTTACTTCTAGAATATCACTAACGATTTTTCTTAAAGCCTTGTGTTATGGATTTTTCTTATTTTTGTAGGCATCAATTTATCACAAATATAGCGGATTTGATTATTAATGTTCTTTCTTTCATTGTAATTGATATTTTCGAGCTATTTAGTCTATTTATTTGCAAGGGCATGTGACATGCTGAATACACCATTTCCCTCTCTATATCCCCTCCTGTTATGCCTCATATATATAGATATCTATCTACAACTATTATTCCATTATATACGGGTACAATGATTCATTAACTGCAAATGTAACTTTGTAATCCTATACATTTATATGGGATTACAAAGTTATCCGCACCGCCGCTCATGCCCGTCAAGGTTAAAATAGTAATACAAATTGCCCTTAGTGCGACCGAAATGACCATATTTAACGGATTTCTAATGCATCCAAACGTGCCACGTCATGTCAACTACTAGTTGACACGGGAATATATACGCTTAATATACACTTTTATACCATGTCAACTACTAGTTGACATGGTATAAAAGTCAACTACTAGTTGACATGGAGCACTCATAGGGTTATTCACGCAGTTGGTCTATCTAGAAAACTAGACACAAATTATGAAATGTTTGAATTTTCCCTTACTTTAGACACTAAACACTAATTATATTCTAAATTTGAAGGTTCTAAGTCTGCTAGAAGTGCCTTAGACTTTTGATGATCGGTCAGTCAGTGAGTGACAAAATTAAGAAAGTTTGACTAGTTACAATTCTTAAACTACTGGTTCAAATTGAATGAAATTTTAAATATACCGTGTTTACACAATGCCTGCTTAGTAACTGAAAATTCAGGCTTCATGCTTTAGCCACCACGAAGTTATAGGGGGTTGAAAATGGTCTGAATTGCTTCGAGAAAAGGATGTTACGGCCTATAGCTCGACTTGGACGGGGGCTCGGCCGCGCCACCAGATTTTGTGATATTCTTGTCAAAACAGAGAGTTAATTATAGTCGAATTCAATAGCACATTTGACTGACGAAATATACTATACTTGTTTTGTTAATTGCACTCTTCATTCACTGGCATATTTTGTTGCAAATATCTTCCATTTTTACCATGGCAATGATTTTGGAGTGTGCTATATAAATATGTGTGGTACAGGACGGTGGTGCGCGTGAGCGTGGGCAAGTCGCAGGCGCTGTACTCGTGGGAGGCGGGGCGGCAGGGGGCGGCGGCGCTGCTCAGTGTGGGCGGCGTGCGCGTGGACCTGCCGCAGCATCCCGTCGCACTGCACGGCGTCATGACGCGCTCCAGCAAGCAGCTCTCCTCCACGCTGCAGGTACGTACGCAGCCGCTGTACTCGTGGGAGGCGGGGCACCAGGGCGTACACTCTACATAAATGTGATCCTTCGAGCCGGATGTCGGACGATGAGATTTCTCATCATATGTCATATTTATTGTATTTTTACACTTATTAGGAATTGTTATATATGTTTATTTGGGTAATTTCTCAATTTAGCTATATAAATACAATTCTGAACATCAAATTGTTTCAATTATTAGGAATTGGGTGTAACTCGAACATCATCACGATTGTCACGACAAGGAGGCCCTAGCGGCGCTGGCGCGGAAGTATCCTCAGAGGAGGGGACTCCGCCACCCGCGCCTAGACCTGCTCCCCCGCCGGCACCTCCGCCCTCAGATCCGTTGTTGAACCCGCTGCATCTGCAGTTCAATATCGTTGTGCAGGTAATCTAATATATAAAATTCTTCTGTCACGGGGTGCGTAATCGAACTCCTCCGAAACGGCTTGACCGATTCTCATGAAATTTTGTGAGCATATTGAGTAGGTCTGAGAATCGGCCAACATCTATTTTTCATCCCCCTAAATGTTAGGGGTAGTCCACCCCTAAATTTTTTTTTATTTTTTAGACAAAATTTTTTATTTCTATTTTTTTATGATACAACATACAAAAATACATACAATCCTCAATTTTCACCCTTCTACGATCAACCCTAATTTTTTAATAGCCATTTTAGTAATTTAATCATTTTTCCTCTCCGGTCGAAAACTGATCAATCGTCATTTAATTAGTTATCCCCGCCAGATGTCTACAGGTGTCACTTCTGACCCAGTAAACAGCACGGAGTAGGGATGAGAACAAAGCCGGTCTCCTGTTTCTCTCACACAATACGATTATTGTTTATGCATCAAGTGTAGTAGTAACGTTGACAATTATTATTTTGCTATCTCAGTGTAACTCTCATATTAAATTTTAATAATTCCTATTTTATATATAAGATGTATATGAATGTTTATGGAGAGAAGGGACATAAAGTAAAATAGAATCGAAGGTACGGGAGAGGGCTGGGATAGATGACAGATTTGTTAGGACGAACTGTAAATGCACGTTATAAAACGGGATGGATAATAAAGAGAAGGGACGGGACGGATTGGGAAGAGACTGAACAGGCGGATGAGACGGGATTGAGCCGGACAGTAGGATAGCTACGTCAAGTTTAGGCATACAAGAGTTTATACGAAAAACAACATGTATTTGGTGTGGAGTGGAATCAAAAAATATATGCACCCAGGCGAAGCTGGGTCGGGCCGCTAGTATTATATACTTAGGAACTCTATTTTTATTGATCGATTGAAATGATGAGCTTAACTGTTACAATTTTCTTTTCGATCTGGAAAAGTTGTCACAGTATGTATTTTAATCAATCGTTTAAAAGCTTTCTAAAAATTGTCGATAATGTATAAAAAGTGAATTCTGTGACATATCTTGTAAATGTTTGTATTGGTCCACAGAGCGTGAGCATCACAGCGGCTTTACTGCCGTCACTTCAAGCTCAATACAAGATGGAGCACGTGCACAGCGCGGGCGTGACGGGCAACAAGGCGCACTTCACAGTGGACCTGCCGCACCACTCGCTCAGCTTCGTCACCAAGCTGCAGGTGTCCGAGGGCGGCGCGGGGGCGGGTGCGGGGTGCGCGGGGGGCGCCGGCGCTGCGGGCCTGCCGCGTGCCGCCGCCGTCGCCCTGCCAGGCGTGGCCGTGGCCGCGAGAGTCGCTGAAGGCGGGGGCGCAGCACCCCCAGGAGCAGTACTCCGAGCAGGCAGACATCTAGCTGCAACAGCGTCTATAGGACTGTTCGAGCACACGCTGTCCACGGACCTGCTGAACCACCTGGTGTTCGTGCAGAAGGTCTTCATGAAGGTATTACGCACGCCGCATGCCACACCCACGCACGCGCACGCTGTGTACACGCGCATGCCTTTATTATAACGCGTGTTCGGGATGCTCGGGGAGTTTAGGGAAAGTTTACTGGCCTTTAAAATAGGTCTTATTTGAAATTATTTATATAATCTGTTGAAATCAGCCTGGACCCAGCGAATTTCTGCGCATATGATTAAGTCGTCTGTCATTCTTCAAGAAGAACGTTAAGAAGAATAATAATTGTGTACACGTACAAATTTAAGTCAGAGTATTGTATTCAAAATAAACACGTAAATAGTTTAATACGCTATAATTCACTAGTAATGTTCACATAATTAAAAATAAGTTACCAAATACTAATAATACTAAACCACCTTATACACATTTAACTAAACTGATGCATATGTAGCTTACATTTTACACCATAGAATATATTTTCATCTCACACTTCACATCAGTAATGTCATTAATAATTATCGACATTCAAGTAAAACAATTTTTGAATGTACAGGAAGTGAACGAGGTAGTCCAAAAAGTATATGGAGGAGAAAAACCAGTACCACTATGGAATGAAGAAGAGGCCACTCCATCCGCCCTCAGCCGGATACTGTTCTCTCTCACTATAAGGATCAAAGTAAGCGTATATCAATTAAAATTGTGCCACTGAATGTTGTAATGTCTGTTGCCATGTATTTTTTTTTACTATTTTAATTTGATTAATATTACTATTTTAATTTGATTAGTTTGATGGAAAGTGAATTTCCAGCGGTAATTTACATTACTTTAAGGACAGCGGTTAAAATAGGAACAAGAATTAAGAGACATTTTATCCCTGAAATTTTATGTACTGAATCTAGTCGAAAATTACTTAATATACATCCACTCACAGTGCAGTTATCTACCTTCATAATCTTTACACATTCGTTATCGACAAAATTATATTCGTTTTTACTCTATCACAGCGCATTCAACTAACGGCGACGACTCCAAGCAACTCGGCAGTGCGGTTAGAAACAGGTGCGGTGGAGTTCGAACTGTCCAACCGCGTGCAGAATGTATCGCAACCCGCTGAACCACATGGAGTTAGACTGTTTGCTAGGGCGCAGGTAATTACACAATACTGGTTATTACTTAATTATTAATTTAAACTATGGTGATCTCTTAGTAGATGTAAGCGCAATACGGCCTCGCTAAGTAACTGCTAACTTGTATAGCCGTGTGTATAGATAACCTATTTCTATAAACATTCTAGTATAAATTTCTATCGAAGTGTTAAAAACTGTGTCAACTGTGTAGCTGTCTCGCAGAATTCATATAATTCGATACTAAAAGTAAGGGCCTATAACAATTGGTCCATTTTTCCAGGTGGACGTGAACTTAAGTTTAGGACAATTGATAAGGAACGCCATGTTCGAGGAGGCTGAACCGGAGTTCCAACAATACGCCTTCTTCAACACTAGAATAGGTAACGATATATTAATTTATTAAAGTGCTTACGATATACCTAGTTTAATACATTTCATTCCAAAAGTGAAAATTATTATTTATTTGCTATGTAAACTTAAAAAAAAAATTTAAATACAATGCAGCTCGTAAACTGTTCGAGTATTTCGAATTACATATCGGATAAAAAAAATTGCTTTAGAATAAAAACTACACAACATATTTCCAGCGATGCGCAACGCCTTCCAAGACGAGATGGTTTGCGGCGAGGACAAGGAGGTTGTGCTCATAACTCTCAAGCGGCCCCTCATCTACATCCAACCCGTGGCGGTCGACAAGGCCATACTCGTGTGGCTCAACTACAAGAACGCGTACGAGTACTGGAACGAGAAGCGGCTGAATCTAAACAAGGAAGTGTTGACGGCCACGCAACAGGTCTTTGAAAAGGTATGTGTTAAGGGGTCAATGTAGGGTTGAAAATAGTTGTTTGATATTTGAAATGGTAAGTACGGGTTTCGTATATATTTCGGTAAAGAAAATTAAGGATATGTGGTATACATATCCATCCATATACATATTCAAATGGAATTATGTTGGATGCTTAATGTCGATAAAATCACGACGAGGGATAAACATGCAAGTTGTTGTTTTAATTTTATCACTGTACACACATATTAAAATACGACAATATACAGGGTGATATTGACACATGTTACTTAATTTAACCCACATGTTTCTCATTACCCCAGGTGACATTGTATATAATTTGAAAGCAATATGAGAAGTATTTTTGTCATAAATCGTGATTTTCGTTTTCACGATTTTTGGATTTCCCATGTAGATAATTGTATTTTTACCACTTAGATGAACTTCAGTTCGGTTAAGGAACTTATTTGAACCAAAAAAAAAACTCAGTATCTACAGGGGTTGATCAAAAGCCTTGAAACCTAAAATCGCGATTTTTGACAAAACTATCAGGCAGTTTTTATTCAATTTTGGCACAATAGTACCTAAGGGGATTAAGGAACATGTGTTTTAAATTAAATACCATATGTCAATATCACTCTGTATATGTATGTAGTTTAAATACTCTTGTATCATTCACCCATAATAAATATCTTTTCAGGTGCAACTGACGTCACAAATCACAACGCCGCATTTGAGCACGCTGTTTCTGCAATTGGACGTGGACGATATCGGAATATGCTTGCCGTTGAATCAACCGCCTGTGGTAAGTAATAACAGTAATAAAAGTTTCTTATAGGATTTAGTTTTTGATTCCTTACATAAATATGGGGAAACATACAATAGATAAGGGACAATGATGATGGGCACATACAAATAGTGACGCCGACCTATAAATATAGTCGCTTTTTATAGGCTGGAGTCACTGTTTCAGCTAATTTTGGCTGTAACTATGCTAACTTAAGTTTTGCGTTATTGGTTATTTAGTAGTTTCAGAATCAATAATAAGGTGATAAAATGAGGGAATGACTTATTCTATAGCTTTATCTGACTCCATTTTGAAAGTCTGACACTTAAGAATTCATTTAAGAGCGTTTACACCTTGCGCGCAAAGTCAACTATAGGTATTTTTTCGTTAATTTCACGCACACATACGCGACCAAAGCTGTGTGCGTAGAGCTGCCGCGTCGGCTCGCTATACAGTCAGCGCAACCAACTTTGATCCGTGCGCTTCAAAATTCTAATATTCAATTGAAATGTAACTTATGATTTAGGTATACATTGGTAATAATATATCATAAAATATTTTATTTGCATTATAAGTAGAAAAATATTACTGTGCAAGCAATGAACAATACAAATTTAGATACTAATCATATTTTCGTTATTATTACATTGTTAAGTTGCATTCAAATCAGTGTTCAATCAATAGACACTACGGACGTTTATTAATCATTTCGTGTTCGAAGACATGAAAAGGGTTAGGGGCCTTACAACCCCTTACAATTAGGAAATATATTTAATTTTATATTACAATACATAACATAATTTAGCCTCGGAATTACATCCCATTATATTATCTGAAACATAATTTATACTCACTACAAAATCATTGTAGGTAATAAAAAGAAAAAATATGTTTTACTACCAAAGTACTAAGATGTGGCAATCGCAGTCCGCGCGTGACTATTTTTACGACGCACGGCAAAAATCGACTCCAGCCAGGCCGGAGCGACGAGCGATACGTCCTCCCTCTAGAAGGCCTTGCGGCGGTCTGATTTGATGCACGGCGGACAGCGTGTTTTATAGTGGTTTTTAAAATATATGTAAAAAACATGAAAACTAATTTTATTGAAATATAAAAATAGCAATTTATTGATAAGATGTTCTTCTATTATAATATGCAATTGCTATAAAAAATATGTACGATAAGTTGGTGAAAAAAAATATGTTCTTGACGAGAGTTTCTGAATAATTTCGCATGGTTTAAATTTTTATTTTTCAGGAACTAAACATAAAAAGATTATTTTTCTCAGCAAAATCCCTCCATAAGGGTCTTATTAGTCGGAAAATATTTTTATTTTCATCTTATATTTAGTGATTTCGGATATCTTAAGCTTCTAAATTGCCACTTAAAGCCTAAATAACGAAACTAGTGTTCAGTAATCCTTATAGTACTCACAAATTATCCATCAATCTATAATGTTTTCCACCAAAATCCCTAGATGAGAACCTTTTCTAAAATTAGTACTAATTATTTTTCCTTTAAATTGTTTATTGGTGGCTATTAACTCATTTGAAATGTCTTCTTTTTTTTGGCCAAAAAGCTCGCAAAGCGTTTATACCCATAAACGCTCTTAATCTTGGTTTATGGGCTAAGTTGAACATTTACCTTTTTATTATTTTATATTTACAACCAGTTGGATTTGGATTTGTGTGACTAGTGTAACAGCAAGTGTTCCGCTCAGGCGGCGTGGGGTCGCGGCGGCGGCGCGGGCGGCTGCGAGGGCGAGTGCCGCGGCGCCGTGGTGGTGACGCTGGACAGCACCAGCATCAGCGCCTGCAGCTCCGGCGCGCTCGTCTCCAAGGGACGCTTCGTGGGACTCTGCCTCAGGTTCGCCGACGACTTCGAGGCCTCGCTGGACGACTGGAAACCGCCTCCTGATGAACCCAATGTCAACGTCTGCTGCGTGTCTGAGGGGACTTATGAAGTGTGCAGCAGGACGGCTGCTGCTAAGCGTAATGGTGAGTAGTGACAGAACATTCTAATATAGTTAATGCGTGATTCGGAATCAATGACGGTTCATTTTTACTAACATAAATTTGAAGAAAATAATTTGGACACTACAACTAAATAAAGAAAGTTAATAGAAAACTTTTAATGCGATCTTTCTTTTATAATTCGCCATGCGTCGTAGCTCTTTACTGTTTAAATAATTTGGAAATAAAGAAAAATAACATCGATTTTTTCAGAGAATGCAAAATGGTTCCTGAACGTGTCCTGGCAGATGGAAGGAGTGGACATACATTTGGATGTGAATGTTGGCAAGCAATTGTCTGCTTTGGGACATACTCTCACCATGCTTACAGGTAAAAAGTCTCGATAACTTTTTGTTTAATACTGTAATGTGATATCGATAATTCAAGTTTTTATTTAATTTATCTGTCAGGATTTGAAGAAGAAGATCCGCTGAAGTTCGATTATGAAAGTGATTTAGATGATGAAGCGGACAACAGCAAGGACTCACAGGTAAATAAATAATAAATAATAATTTTGTACTTATAGAAGATACATCGAGAAGACCGATGTATACATCTTTCTGTCTTTCACATGTCAATAGGTCCTTTAATAACGGGCCGATGGAGATAGTCATTTTAAACCAATATATTTTTTTGCATTATGTCACTTTAATTCTAAAGGTGCGATTTGATGTCACGTTGATATATTTTCTTAACTAGTCTTGACGCCCGAAAATAATATACGAAATACGACAAATTCTATTTGACTCATCGATGGTGACAAATAACAGTAAAACAACCTTAATTCACATGATTAATTCCAGGAGAGTATAATCCTGCGACGTAAGTTCACGGACCACCTGCCCGCGTTCGTGTTCGACACCAGCATCGACGCCAAGAAGCGCTCCAAGCTCATCGAGAAGGAGATGACGGAGCAGGCCAAGATCATCAACGACCTGCGCACCCTCGGCGCCAGCCACAGCACCATCGAGTACGAGATGAAGAGGCTCAATGATCTGGAGGCGCTCGTGTTTAAGGACTTTAGAAGGTGGGTAGTGAGTGCGAGAATATCTCGGTTTCTATTCGCACTCAGGAACGTCGAAGTATCGATAAGTTATCGATATAGTATCGATATTTTTATAGATATTATTAGCATCGCTTAAGATATTTGATTTCATACCAGTATCTTTCTTTTGTCTTAGCTGATTGTTTAGACCATCCCGTAATTATATATTATCTTCAGAGTCAATCAAGAAATATAACAAAGAATTGGACTTTAACCTCGTGTCTTTAGTGTGTACCATTGTTTTAATGAAGCATTCTACGCCTACAAGCAAATGAACTACTTTAACTAGTAATCAATTACAATAACATTATTTTTTACATCTTGTTGAATCTTCTAAGAACAGCTTATCAAAATCATTAGCCCTCGGATGGCGTAATGTAACAATACCATATTCCAGGGACATGATCCAGAAGCTGCGTCGTCAGTCTGTGCGTGCCAGCTCCATCACCAAAGGCAAGCTGGGCCTCGGCTCCAACAGGAGTCGCTCGTTCGTCGTGCCCACGCCGCCGCAGGAGAGGAAGGACTTTGAAGGGTATGCTTTTGTCCATATTTGTATACCACAAATTCCATAGCACAATATAACCGGCAGTGAAAGTTGAGGAAGTGGATTCGATTAATCGACAAATCTTTGCTGCGGATTGCATGACATCAAAGCTCATTAAAAGTTTTTGATCTACGTCACTAGGCACTAAAGCGAACAAAATCCGCCGTCACAAGTCGGCGGATTATAAAAAAACAATCTTGACGGCAACATGCGCCCGTAAGAGGTGCCCGCTGATATGCTGCCGGCGTGTGAAGCGTTCTGCTGACAGCTCAGTTACTCGGCAACACTAAACAATGTCATAAAAATGCTCCTCATCTCATGTCTATCTACCAACATGTCGCCGACAAAGTATTTCGACTTGCAATGAATGAAGCCGACTAGCCCGCAAACAAATATACTTACATACACATTTTTCTGATAATATTTACAAAACATTAACTTGGAAGGTGTTTCGATTTTTTTCATAAGCAATATAGTTGCCAATATTTGCCGGCGGCTTTGGTGTGTAGTGCGCTTAAAACATGACTTTTTTGATAACAAATATAAATCCTACAATCATACGTTTTTAACCGGTTAACAACATGCGACTTCCTGCAAAATTTTTATTCTGTAATGAATGATCGTATAATTGGAACAGCGTGATGGTGGAACCCAACCTGGTGATGACTACGGGCACCGTGGGTGATTCCGGAGAGACGCTACTGCTGAATGATGACGACAATCGCTTGGCTGATATTATCGAAGGTGGCAGTTGGAGTTCTATGGAGAGCGAGCCGCTTACAGGTGATTTTAATGACACTATATTGTTTTACGTGGTGTTCATTATAATTCGTTTTTTTTGTCTTGGAATAATTGGATTTTTTAATGATTTGGTACATTATGTTTGTATGTTTTGTCATGCATAAATAATATATTTTTTTTCGATAAAAAATTACGGCGAACTGTTTAATACAATTGAATTACCTTGTAGTACACGAGTTTATAAGCCTGTGTATTTTTGTGCAGGTCCGTCCCGCTCGTGGTCTCTGCGCGGGTCCGGCGGCGGCGCGGGGGCGGGGTCCCGGGCGGCGCCGCCCGCGCCCGTGCAGCGCCAGAGCTCGCTGCCCGCGCAGCGCGAGCACTGGCCCGACCTGCCCGACGTGCAGCTGCGACGCAACATGCACGAGTATGATACTTTTACTGTGAAACAGAACTGTTTTATACGCCCCACAATGTGATATATACGTCCCAATGCAGGCCACGTGTCTCCTTTACAACCGACAGTACGATTGAGAGTGGTAAGGCCATATAGTCCACCACGCTGGCCTAGTGCGGGTTGGCGGACTTACAGGGGCCATCCATAAATTCCTCCTTTTCCTTGCATCCACTCCTCAAAATTGAAAGTCGTGACCTTTCTTATGCATAGTTTTCATGCTAACTAGCTTTCTCCATCTGGTGCTTTATACGGCGGTATGGAGAGTGCTGTGGAGTGTCGAGTCAATAGTGGTGCGGATCCATAAAATACGCCACACGAATTTCATGATTTTTGGCCTCCTTGTCAAGTAGTCACATTTGTGAACCCCCACTGCCTAGTATGATTTCACATATTTCGCACTTTTAAACAGACACAGTTGCAATTACTTCATGTAATTTAAAATTAGTACTGTAATACTTAGATATAAAATAATATATTTTCAATAAATGTGAGGTCACTAAATTTTGGACTTTTCCCGCCCCTTGTCACAAAATTTCACACTTCTTCTACCCTCTCTCTCTCCCTTAACGTCTAAAATAGTTGACGGACGGCCCCTCAAGTTTCTTGCTAGGTCCCTAGGTTGTGAAGTCCTAGAATAATGCACACCAATATCTCCACAGCCGCCAAACAAATCTATCCGGACCGCTTCTAAATGGATTCCGTCCATACATCATTATTCTCCACATAAACTTTATCACAAAAATCATCGTCAACTATTCGGCATTTCTATGTATCAATAATTATTCAAATATCGCCTCTCACATATGAGAAACCTACCACCACTAAAATTATCCCTAATTAAATAAATGTATTAACTTTCAAATATATTAAACGTTATTTACACCCACAGCGCCACATCAGAAGGCCAGAGCTCAGAGAAACAGCAGAACAAGGCGAAGACCGCCGAGCCCAACATCGACTTCGAGCTGGACGTGAAGGTGCACATCAACAGCGGCAAGTGCGTGCTGCACACCAAGGAGCTCGGCAAGGACGACGACATCAAAATGTGAGAATATATTAAATAAATAAATAACACCCAACAGTCAAATACATAGTCCTGACCCTACGGTAAGATCGAGTCTTCTATCGCAGGTATCAGGAACTACGAGAGACTTTTTGATCTCACAAACACCCAGACCCTATATAACTAAAACATCACTATATATTACTGTCGTATAGCCTGTAATAAATAAGAGTATGTTTGCTGTTGTAGGACATTTGTATCTGATGTATTGAATGGGGAAGAGTGTAAAAAACATCTACCAATAAGTGAATCGGTAGATCAGCCAGGGTACATATTATTTGAGGTTGCTGTTAACATTATTAGGATATAAGTATCAATATTATATCTAAACCGGAGCATTCTAAGTCTCAGTTAGAAATCATGTTCTGTATTTTAATAGCCAATGTTAATTATATTCATTGTTCAGCGAAGTGATGGCATACGCATATGGGATAAAGATAGGTTAAAGGAAATATAATTTTATTTCTTAATAGCAGATAGTTGTATTCGTTATCCAAATCACGTGACTGTAAACAGCGATCGCAGCTCAGGCGGCAAGTTGAAAGGATTAGTCAAAATCGGTTCATTTTGATAGAACGCGAGACTGTTACCGATCGTTGACGTAAATTATAATCACGTCTCATTTTCGAGCGTTTAAATGGGAATTTTGATAACTATTTTTATTTGCACAGTTTTTAATTTAAATTTGTTCTATATTATCGCCAAATTATATTTTTTTGTATTTATACAGGGAGCGCAAATAAATGGCGCACTTGCTCAGTTGGGTACAAGGGCATAATATTAATATCGTAATAAAAAAATAATATTTGGAAAATACCTATCCGTTTTGAAGTTATGACCGTTTAAAGTTCTAAGTTTAATCACCACTTTTTCTCATAAAATCAGTTGGAATGGATGAAGAATAAGATTTAAACACATACGTATTTTTTAGTTTCGTCGTTAATTGAACGGTTAACGAAATATACCACGAAAACCATTTTAACAGCATCAAAACTTTCTTAAACTTCGCTTTAACCGCTGTTTACACATGGGTAAGGTCATGAACTCTTAGCTGTATAATTTATCCTTCTCTAACATCAAAAAAGGATATTTTTTGTTTCATTTCTAATAAATCAATCAGTTAAACAGGGACGTACTTAGATTTAAGCGTCAATAAATTAACAACATAATAACTTTAGGTGCAGTTGCATCGTGAATGGATTGACTATTTTGTTTGTCATTATTTTCCTTAGTGTCACAAATCCAAACTGAAAGATACCAAGAAATCACACTGGTCATCGCTTAAATCATGTAAGATTGCGAATTTAATTATAATTAGAAAAGTTTTGATAATACCTACATAACATTTAAATTTTCTAAATAATTTAGATTCATTGAAAAAATAATCTGATGACACTGATTAATAAAAAATAATATTTTTAAAATGATGGCCCAATTCAGCCCTATTAGTCAAAGGAAACCGCCGGTCATAGTGTACTTTGTCGGATCCAACGCGGCACGATTATTCTTCCTTTGAGGTCGCCGCCGCCGTTTGTGAGTGCGTGCCGAAAGGCGGCAATTTCTTTGTCGGTAACTTTTAGCATTTTGCAAAAGAAGCCCGACATCTTGAGGTGTGTTCACACTTCACACTTGATATAACTTAATTAGATTAAGTACTCCGATATAAAAGTTACGTTAAAAAAAAAAAAATTGGACTGATACTGATACTTGCTCAATAGCTTATAATATTATTTAAATATGTCATCAGCCGATCCAGTCAATTACAAATTGCCTATTTACTTTGCTTATTATTGTATTTAACATTATTTTAATGTATTTTGAAAATAATGTTACTTTAAAGTGATAAAATTTCTTCTAAATTCTTATACCTAGAGAAATGTCATAGAATTTGCATATCGTCGCTTATATTACAACACCGCGAATGTGCATTTTTTCCGTTATTGACTTATTGATGTCATTGCATAGAAAAAAAAAATCCCGCGTTTTTTGCACCAATCGCGTTCAAAGATACTTGCCAATCACGAGCTAGAATTCAAAATTTGTATCACCGCGAATATCGGTGATTGGCCCGTTTGGCAACAACACCGCGAATGTGCATCAATCGCCATACATTATTTGCAGCGGACATTTGGGTAAGCATATTTTTTGTGTTTTTATTAAACTTTCGAAGTAGTTAACAGTAAACTTATATTATGTGGTCTTTAATAAATTTATTAGTAGTAATTGAACGTAAAATGTATCAAAAAGTGTTGTATTATATTAGTAAGAATCCCGAAGATGCCGTCACAGTACTGGCGACAAACATCTAGCCGACTGTACTTGGAGCCCACATTCAGAAATATTTCTGAACTTTATGATGCGTATAAAAGTTATTGCCAGGAACGACATGAAGAGTTTTTTGTGTCTTCGTACTTTCAATAATGAGTCCCTGAGAAGTAACTTAAGTTTGTACGTACCAAAGAAGGATCAGTGCGATTTTTGTTGCTCGTTTAAAGTGGGTAACGTAACAGAACAGGCTTGGATGGAGCACACTGATCTCAAAAACCGCGCTAGGGCTGAAAAATCCGCAGACAAAAGTTTGGCTATTGAAGGTGTATATCATGTTTTAACTCAAGACGTTCAGGTTGTAAAAATGTTTCCAAGCCTGCAGGCAAGCGCTTTGTATTTTAAAACCAAATTATGTGTCCACAATTTTACCACATATAACCTCGCTAACCATGATGTGAGATGCTATTGGTTTGACGAGAGTAACGGAGGTCTTGAAGCTTCAGTGTTTGCCTCTTGTATTGTGGATAGCGTCTTACACCTGTTGACTCAGAAGAAACTTCCTGTTATATTGTACTCGGATCGATGCTGCGCTCAAAATAGAAATAGCTACCTCAGCAATGCTTTACTAAGAGTGGCAATAGAACAAAACATAGAGGTCACTCAAGTTTTTAGTAAAAGGACACACACAAATGGAATGTGACTCAGTCCATAGCTCCATAGAGACTAAGCTTAAGGGACAAGAAATTTGTCTGCCGAGCCAATACTCTGCGCTAACTAAGGCTGCCAGAGTTCATCCAAAACCGTACGAAGCTATTTCATTGGATTATGGATTTTTCACGGATATTTCAAAGCCCGAAGATCAAATTTACAAGTCTATAAGGCCAGGGAGAAGATCTGGAGATCCAACGGTGACTGACATCAGTGTCCTTATTTACAAACCCGATGGAACCATTTGGTACAAGTTGAATTACGATGAAGCTCCAAAGATATTACCGCAGCGTTCGAAAGTACCAAAAAACTCCATCAATAGCTTGCCGAAATTGTATGATAGGCGTTTACCGATCTCAAAACGAAAGTGGTAGCATCTACAACAGCTTAAAATTGCCATGGTTATTATGACTCTTTACCTCATTATCTTCCTTACGTTTTTATATTTTCGATTGGGTAATATTAACCCTATTTTTTAATTTTGATTGTTTTTTATTCGTAAAGTATTATTTTGTGTTTGTGAAGATATTTTTGGTTTTAAATTTTAGATTCATTTTGTTACAAAATTTGTTCTTTGTACTATAGTTTTATCTAAGTTCCTATAATTAACACCGCCTATGTGCTAGAAAATGCCATATTTAAGAAGGCAACAGCGCCAAACTGCAATAATTAATTAATTTATAAGACTATTACTATTTTATGCATTTAATTATTTGTAGAATATCTAATAAATGGTCCTTGAGAATTAATCTGCTTTTTATTTATTTTCGATTATTAATAATTAAGTTTTTTGCTTCTCCTGTAAAGTTAAGAAAATGCATATTCGCGCTGTTGTAATATAAGCGACGATATGAGACTTATTTGAGATAAAATTAGTGAAATCAATAAACACTAACTACTAATTTACTACACTGGAGACCCCGTGCCCTGCAGTGGCACGTATATGGTCTGATACAGTAGTAATACTAATTGTTCAGATGAATTATTATGAACTCAAATAGGAAAGCTTTGTATCTAATGTGAACAGGCCTTTATCTTTCAAGAATCAAAATAATAATTTATTTTTATTGAATTCGGATTGCGATCGCGTGTGCATGTATTAGTCGTGTGCATATTATTGTAAATTCGTTTTCAGTTATTTTGAGTAAATTTTATTAATTTAACTATGCTTTGAACATTACCCAATTTGATAGCTTTTGATGTAACTTGTGTTATGTGAAATGTAAAAGAAAAAGTGATTTGTGCTACCAAACTGTGACAGTGTTTTCGTGCGGGTTTTGGCGGATCCTGCGCTTCCAGCTTTGCCTATCAAGGTCATTACGGTTTACATTACAAGGTCAGTTAACTATTTTGGTGGTCATTAATGACAACTAACCAGCCCATATGAGTCACCGACAGCCTCCGTGGCGCAGTTGGTAAGAACCGCCTGTGAAATGAGAGACCGCGGGTTCGGTTCCCGCCCCGAGACAAATAATTTCCGTGAACCATAATTATTTTTCTAATACCCGCGACACAAGATTTGTATCTTAGTCTTGTTGTGACTGTTGGCAGTATTAATTTAATATCTTTTTTATGTACCCTGAGCGTGATGTACACAATCGCACGACTTATAAGTAAATAATGAGCTCTGCTTATTTATTGTTGAATGTCTACCGTTCAGTTGTAAGATTCAATCACTTTAGCTTAACATGTTAAGTGGTAGCATGTGTAACGTTAGTTTTTTTTTTCTCGGCATATTTCTTAATATTCGCTAGCGCCATACAAATCCGTCTTAATTCAGATTCCTTCACCATATACTATAATGTATATTGGCAGGTGCGCCGTTTTCTTGTCCACCCTGTATATTGGGTCTAGGCAAAAGTAATTTCTGTAATTTCTCAACATCCCTATTGTATATGTTTGCCCCTAGGGCGTGGAGGATGCGCGTGGGTCGGTCTGCGTCCGGCGGTCTGTCGGAAGGCGGCTCCCCGCCCGCGCGCCGCAAGCGCGTGCACCACCCGCTAGACCTCACCGTGTTCCGCGTGCCTGGACTGCATCTCAAGGTAAATATCGATACATCATGTAAGGACGTACTATATTATCGATAATATTTTTGCCTCTGATCATGTAAGAATGTTGTTTTATCGATAATATTTTGGCCTGTTGAATGAGTAGTTAGCGAGGTTTTCGCCATGTCGTAGTACAAAACTTTACTCCAGCTAATCATGTTGCTTTAGATACTTAATACTTAGTACATTCAGAGAGTAAAGCACCTAATTTCGATTTTAATCTTAATCAACCTGTATTGAGATTGACCATATTATGTTTACATTTTCATTGTTTGATAAGAATATTGGTCTTTTCATTCTCAATTTCTCGCCATTAACTGCAGTAATAAAAAAAAATGAATAAATGAATATTCAACATTTTGCAATAAGTTTCTCGTCCGCAAAGAAATTACATTTCACCATTTTCTCAATGTATTTAATGAAAACCATCCCAACAGGTGCACTACGAATCAAAAACCCTGCCCGAGGAAGCGGCTTCTCCGCAAGTGGGGTTGAACAACCTGCCCCCACTAAACCTATCCGGGCCGCGCAAGGTGGGCACGAAGAAGGCGGCGCTGTTCGCCTGGATCACGCTGCAGAGCATCCCCGAGGAGACCATCATCAGCCCGCATATACTGGAGTTCTTGGAGCAGACCCTCGAGCCGATACCTACTAAGGCGTTCTCTACTCCTACACCAGGTTGGCATCGACGTTATGTTGTCCTGAAATAATATGAGTTATTAGTGATGAAGATGACGTCATTATCAGTGTAAATATTAATATGTGGCACGGGCTGGCATTGTAGCAATTGTATTTATTTATTTATTTACTTATTCATAACTGCACAAAAAGAGGAAAAAACTTAAATATATTACAAATTATAAAAAAAGTACGGATGGCGGTCTTATCGCCCTAGGCGATTTCTTACAGACAACCTTTGGATGGATATGAGAAAAGAAAAAGGAGAGAAGGTAATCTAGGAAATAAAGGACACAAGCACCAGTAAAATAATAATATATAGACGAATATTTTATAATTAATAAATACTCAATACCGGGTATCTCAAGACTGCTACCGAAAACGAAGCCGGGTGGTAGTTTTAGTGGCTACAAACACAATGCAATTAAAAATTTCGCTTAGAAACGCGACAATTATTTTTTATGATTTTTTAAATATCGTCATTTTTGGGTGGTAAATCCATAGATTTTGCTAAAATAATAATTTAAACTCTCTTATATCTTAGAGTATTTATAAATTAAAGGGTATACACTATTATTTTAGGAAAAAATGTATTTACCACCAAAATATGGCAATAGGAAAAAATTACAAAAAAAAATTGTCGCTTTTTTTTGCAACTTTTTCTGTTGCATTGTGTCTGAAGTCGCTTAAACTACCACCCGGCTTCGTTTTCGGTAGCAGTCTTGATATACCCTGTATATGATATACAGGCTGAGTTTTTCAAGTGGACTTAAAATACTCACCCTGTATAAACATAAATTAATTGATCATATTTAGTTTATTGTTCCATTATCGTGCATTTTTTGTGTAAATGTATTAACGTATTAAAGTTGTCGCAGAGGCTGAGAGCGGCGCGGGCCGTTCGTCCCGCGAGGGCGGCTCGTACGGGCAGTACGTGTACGCGTCGTTCCCGGTGGACGTGATCGTGCACTTCCACATGCAGCCGAGCACGTTCCGGTTCAGCTGCCTGCCCGCGTCGCGCGTCGAGTGCCTGCTGCAGCTGCCCTCGCTGCAGATCGTGTTCAGCTCCAAGCGCGCAGGAGACGAGTCAGTACAACAATTTTTTTAATGGCGAGATTAGCTCGCCGTTCGCCTGATGGTAAGCAATACGGCCACTCATAAACAGTAGCAGAACCAAGCAACACCTTGAATTACAAAGCGATACTTGACAACCATCCTCTTGCACTCCTCTGTATCAGCCTATATACATATATTTCACTGCAAGGTATGAGCCTCTACAATCGACATCACACTGGCCTAGTACGGGTTGGCGGAGTTACATACTATTTTTTTTTTCATAAATCGCTATTGTATGCAGGTTTCCTAACGATGTTTTCCTTCAACGTTTTAGAGCGTGATGATTGACTATCAATGCAAACATGACTCTGAAAAGTCCTATACTCCTAACTGATACAATTTCTGTAATAGAGCTGTTTTTTTTTTATTGCAATGAATGGCAAGGCGAGCATGCCGTTTGCCTAATAGTAAGCGATACGACAGCTCATGGACAGTAGCAAAACCAAACACCTCGAATTACAAAGCAACGCTTGGTACTCCATTACGCATGCTTTCCAGAGACACAAGATGTTAAGTCTCAATATGTTCAGTAGTTACTCTGGCTACAATGTCCTTCAAAACGAAACACAACAGTGCATTTACACTGCTCATTGCCAACAAAATGGCAGAAAAATGAGCCCTTGAAAAGGATCTCGCACGCTCGCGACTCCTGCCCATTCTTTTTTGTTCTATTCGCTAACCGCCGACCTGCGCGATGTGCATGAGTATGTCTGTGATGTGTATGAAGTTAAGGTAATTGACAAACGCATTGACAAAGACTACGTTTAATATTTTTTTCTGTACAAAATAACCCATAAATTGTGAAATCTCTAATGGAAAACATATTACGGAATTTCAGTCATTTATAAAAAAAATACGCCTACATATCGAATTATCTTATCTTTAAAATACCTCATTGAAACACATTCTTTCTACAGGGAGATGGCAGAACCGGCGGTGGCGATGGGCGGTCTGAGCGTGACCGGTTGCCTGGCCGACTTCTCGGTGAACATGTTCCATCCGTACGGCGGCAAGAAGTCGAGCCTGAAGGAGGCGCAGTGGTCGCCGCTGTCCGACACAGAGCGGAAAGACTCGCTCAGTATCAACGTGGAATTCGTCAAGTTCCACTTGTCGCGATCCAGGAAACTGGACTTCCAGACCGATCAAGATCAGTCCAAGGCTACTGTCAGATTCTCCAGTGAGTTTTTGGTGATATCATTCATCCACAGATTGCCTTGGTGGTGCAATGGTACTACGTTGTGATTGTAAAACAGAGGTCTCAGGTTCGAATCCCTGAACGGGCAGTGATATTGGATTTTTTCTATTCATTATCAGCACGAAGTCAGGAATTTGTGCCTAATATGGCGATAGGTTCGCCGCCTATCGTGGAACGAGGCAAGACGTAGGTGTCCTGTTTGCACCTCTGCCTACGTATATATGTATGTATGTGTATGTATATTTATTCAGCTCTTTCGCTTTGGGTAAATAAAAAATATTAAAAATCGACAAAAAAATTGTAAGAATACCGGGTATATCAAGACTGCTACCGAAAACGAAGCCTGGTGGTAGTTTAAGCGACTTCAAACACATTGCAACAGAAAATGTTGCAAAAAAAAAGCGACAATTATGTTTGGTTATTTTTTTCCTATGATCGTATTTGGGCGGTAAATACATTTTTGCCCTAAATAATAGTGAATACCCTTTTATTTATAAATAATCTAAGGTATAAAAGAGTTTAAATTATTATTTTAGCAAAAACTATGGATTTGCTACCCAAAAATAATGATATTTAAAATTCATTAAAAATAATTTTCACTTTTCTTTGCCAAATGTTTAGTTGCATTGTGTTTGTAGTCACTAAATCTACCACCCGGCTTCGTTTTCGGTAGCAGTCTTGATATACCCGGTATAGAGTACGTAAACTTTATTAGAGTTCGATCAAATATTTAAGTGCGAAAAATCCTGACAAATATTCTGTTACTTTTGTCCTCGGAATACGAGCATTGCTCTCAAGTCGATTAAATAAGAAATCATTTAATCCTGCAAATTAATGTTTGCTCATCAAAATAAAATATATCTAGCGTAATAAAATTGGAACCTACTTACTTAAATCACCATAAGTATTCAAAAACCTAACATTGTATCGTGTACTTAGCGATCGTGGACGTGGGTTGCGCGTGGTTCAAGTACGACATGCGCCGGCTGGGCGAGATCCTGTCGTTCCCGCGCGCCTGGTACCGCCGCTCCATCGTGCGCCGCATGTTCCTAGGGGACCTGGGATCGCATCGCGACCACGGGTCTGGCATACACACATATCATATACTCATTTTTCTAATGCAAGATTTGTTATAACATGTCAAATTTAATTTTCTCAAAGTTTTGCTATTTGCTGAATTTAGGACATAAACATTTCCAGGAGTTGAAAACCTCATGTTATTCACTGGTAAACGACAATTGACATTAATTATATTCCTAAATGTACACAATTTTCTGATAATCCTCACAGAACGTAAACTTGCAAGGTGTTTCTCTGATGATAAATATTTATAGAATCGCTAAAAAAAGCCAGTTTGATATTTTTTTATTGTATTGCAGCAGTTCAAGTAACAACGTGCCGGTGTCACCGGTGTTACCACAGAGAGAGAAAGCAAAGACTGTTGATCATCAGAAATCTAAAGGTAACATACTTTATAGTTATTTTTATACTTATTTTACACCAATCTTTTGAGACACACTTGCTTGACATACGCTTTTTCATAAGAAATAATGATTATCATTATTTGTTATGTACTCTAACTACCCGACCGCTAGAGCAGATTTTCCATGTATGATGTAATGTCAGCCTTAATGATAGTATAAATAAGTTATATAAAAAAAATAGTATTAGTAGTTATATAACCATTTTGAATCATCAAGCCAACCATGCAATTTATCAACTCAAAGCTGCTTGATGAACTAGAGACGGTAACAACTAGTGGAGGTATTCATATTCTATTCTCACAATACAAGCCGCTTCTAACAGATGACTTGAGTTTTTGGTGAAGCATATATTAATTTTCTGTGTTTGATGATGATGATGATGATGATGATGCGCATAACAGACAGCAAGGAGTCGTCGCCGGCGATGGGCGCGGCGTGGGAGACGCTGGTGCTGTTCGCGGTCAACTTCACGCGCCTCAACGTGCACATGAACATGGGCAACGTCATGGGGAACGTCAGGTACGTGTAGCGTATATAATAGATATATATCTCTCTCTCTCCAATCGTTAACTCAGTGCTGAGTATCGTGACCCCTCCATTATGTTTTAAGTATCCTCTTGCGCCAAGCATCGCGGTCTTGTGCCATCGTTCTACGTCCACGTAGCCTATTTTGCTAAGTAGAGTGGTCTGTTGCAGATCATCAGAGGATTTTCGGATCATTTCGTAGATGTATATCTATAGCTTATTTAATTATTATTTATTATAAACTGTGTATGTTGAAAAATGAAGATGAAATGCATTTTTAAGAATCTCTCAAGCCTAATATTGGCTTATAGCCAATAAGGCTCTTAATATTTAGCATTAAAAAAGTAGGGAAGTGGGGAGGGAGAGACAAAGAGATAATGTTAATTCCGTGAAGTTTATTGAAACAAAAGATTTTAGTTTTTTTTGCTTTTTCGTATGCTTGGTCCTATTTAGCCAGTGTTTGTTATATGTGGTGTGTTGGCACAGTTGGCAGAGCCGCGACTTCAACTGCTCGGGCCGGCTGAGCATCGGCAGCACGGGGCACCGCAACATGCTGGTGGGCGTGGCGCTGCAGCGCTCCGAGCTGGACGCGCGCGGCGGCATCGTGGGCGGCGCCGTCAGCCTCTCCGCCATCGACACTTACGGTACCACCACTTTTTTTTTCTTTTTATTGGTTCGGGGACTTTGACTCAAAATTGACTATGCCAGTCCCATAGTGTTCACAATTTTGTAATATGCAGTAACTATTCTAGACTACTATCATTTTTAAACAGATTACATGCAGACATATATAGAAATCCAGCGGCATCAGAGGAATTTTATATTTAAGCGGTTGTACAATTCCTGTCTCACATGGTACGCGCACTTGTGTCGCCGCCGCTTGTACTGCGAATCAACACTAACTAATGTGAAAATCGCGTTGTATGTAGCAGGCCAGCATGGGACTGCCATTTGATGCGAATCGATAATCTGCCTAGAAGGCATTTGCGCTTACCATCAGGTGCAGTGCAGTCATTATGTCGTGCCAGTATACAAATATATGTGTGATAGCTTGTGAACTGTGCGATGTCGAATATTCATCATCATCTTTATCATCAGCCCGTTGCAGTCCACTGCTGGACATAGGCCTCTACAAAGGTGCGCTACGGAGCCCGATCTGCTGCTTTATGCATGTAGTTTCTACCGAATACGCAATTCTAACATATTTGAACGGAATTGAAGAGTTTTCGAATTTATCGAATTTCCGTTTCTGTTATTTAGGTCCATATTTTTGCCATTGATTCGAATTGTAGCAGAACGAATGGCTCTTACAAGGTGTAGAGTTTGTCAATATAATGTCATCTTAATGTCTGTTTCATTAGGGCATAATTGAACGGTGAGTGTCATTGTTTAAATAGGATATCAATAAAAAAAATACACATGGATCTTGGTGGTCAGTGGTCTTTCAAGCAGTAATTTAGTCGTTATATAGTCGGTAATATAGTGTGATGTCTCCCCACAGTGCACATCTCCGAGGAGCCGGGCTGCAACCCTGCGCACGTGTGCGGCGTGCGGCTGGCGGCGCTGGAGCTGCGCGCCGAGTACATGGGCACGCCGGCGCTGGTGGCGCGCGTGTCGCGCCTGCGCGCCGCGCTCACCGACGAGTGGCTCGCGCGCGCACGCACCGCCGCGCACCACCCGCACACGCCCACCGCACGGTACTCGACGCGTTCATCACTGTGTGTCATATTCATCTCCACTCATCACTTCCATCACCGCCATCGCATTCAACATTATCATCATCAGACATTAGAAATTCACTGAAAATTTACCAGCAATAAACTTTCAATAATGATTTCCTACTAAAATTACATAGATGTCTAAAAATTTGTTATGGTGTTCAGTGAACATAATCGTCTTTTTTTGCCTAAGTCACATATACCATCAGCATTTTTAACTATTGAAAATTTAATTAGTAAAATGCCTACGATATATTTTAATCCATACACATACACACTTTGAATCGAAATCTAAATCAAGAATGATTTAAAACACAGTTAAAACTCACATCATCCGCAAAATAAATTTCATCGACATCTACTTTCCCCATTAGACCGGCGATAATCCTGACGCACGGCACACTGAGCTGGCATCAGCTGCAGATCCTGATGAGCCGCAGCACCACGCCCGACCTGCTCAAGATGCAGCTCAAGCTCGAGGAGTTCTTCACGCAGCAGTTCAAGTCCAGCAAGCGGGTGTTCAGCTCGCTGCACCCCAACTACCGCCGCGATAAGAGGGAGCGTGAGTCGTCGTTATAAATAATATATTTGTATGGCAAAGTGCCTTCAATTTACCTCATGGTAAATGGAATGTAATGCAGGGGAAAATCTACTGATGCAATAAAACTGTCTATCGCCAATCGATATACAGATATCGATATAATATATATCGATGACAGCCTCCGTGGCACAGATGATTAGATGCTGGCTGTAAAACATGAGGCCGCGGGTTCGATCCCCGCATTGAGACAAATATTTGTTAACTGCACAAACATTTCTCTCTGTATGGATATCGAACCCGCGGCCTCCCGTTTCATAGTCGACATTTAACCGAATGCGCCACGTAGGCTATCATATTCAATTGTCCTTCAAATTGGATTTGAGCATTATACATATATATTATCGATTTTATTCTTTCAGTATAATAATAAAAATATGATATTCCCCTTCAGAGGCACAAACAACAACATCGACCGAGGGTCAGCACCAACACCAGGAGTTGCGTCACCACCGACATTGGCAGAAAGTATTGCAGTTGGTGTCGGGAATGCAACTGTCCACTCTGCCTACCCCTCTGCCGGCTAATGGTACGGAGATATGTATATTCAGTTAATTTGTGAATATAGAATATGCTTAAGATTACTTGTCATAGGTTTTTATTGCTATGACTGTCGAGACGAGCATGCTTTTCGCCTCATGGTAAACGATAGAACGCTCATGGATCATGACTTACAAAGCGATGCTTGGCATTACAATGTGCTCGCCATCCTTAGACATAAGATGTTAAGTTTCAATATGTCCAGTTGTTACTCTGGCTGTATCTATGTTAAAAGTTGTACTGT
The DNA here is from genome assembly GCA_009982885.2 of Hyles vespertilio. NCBI lineage: Eukaryota > Metazoa > Arthropoda > Insecta > Lepidoptera > Sphingidae > Hyles > Hyles vespertilio. The sequence continues at coordinate 23,705,876 of CM042807.1, forward strand.
ATATTTTAATATGGATGATGTTAAAGTCGATAGGATTAAAGCAGCCTTTCTAGTGGATGTTATCGATAAATACCTACGTTTTTAAAAACAGAAATATTTTTTAAAAATCATGTTTATATAAAGCTTTGGTTGATGCCATGTCATTAATAACATAACATGTTCAATCCAGGTATGGTTCTGGGCGGTACGATGGAGCTGCACGGTACCAACATATCTCTAGCGTGCTTCCACGGAAACAGCTTCAAGGCCAAGTCCTGGGCGCTGTTCAGCCTCAAGGACCCCTGCATCAGCTTCGCCACCGAGGCGCAGCAGATCGCTAATGAAGAAGGTTAGTATTCTATGTTGAATTGAAAAAATATTAATGGAATATTTTATAAATATTTTCTTTTTATTGTAATGAATGGCGACACAAGCATGCGGTTCGCCTTGAATTTCAATATTGCTTGGTATTCCATTGCGCTCGCCATCCTGAGACATAAGATATTAAGTCTTATGTCTCAGGATGGCATGACATGATGACATCAAAGAAGTCATGTCCAAGAAGGTGGTGGCCAAGGCTAAATTTAAACGTAGATCTGTTCCGTCTAACCGGGATAAATACATTGCCCTCCGTAATCTCTGCAACAAGATGTGTAGGAATGCACAACGCTGACATATCCATAGTTCTGTAGAGAATGGTGATCCAGCAAAAGTTTGGAAATTTCTGCGTTCGATGGGAGTTGGACAATCCCGCACAGATTGTAATCCTAATAACTTTAATATTGATTTACTAAATTCTCATTTTACTAATGTGCCCCAGTTTGATAGGGCTATCAAAAATAATACCATCCAAGGTCTTTCGTCTATTCCAGCTCCTAACTATCCTGAATTCGTCTTTAGTCAATTATCTGATTGTGATGTGAAAAAGAGCGTACTATCTTTCTTATTTTTTAAATTTCTTCCAACGCTGTCGTAAATGATTGTATCAGTCGCAACTTGCTACTACCCATCCTTGACGAAATCCTCCCCATCCTTTGTCCCATTTTTAACTTTTCCTTAAGAGCGTATACACCTTGCGCGCAAAGTCAACTATAGGTATTTCTTCGTTAATTTCACGCACACATAAGCGACCAAAGCTGTGTGCGTAGAGCTGCCTCGTCGGCTCGCTATACAATCGGCTCAAACAATTTTGATCCGTGCGCTTCAAATATTCAATTGAAATGTAACTGTAGTATAATATCATAAAAATATTTTATTTGCATTATAAGTAGACAAATATTACTGTGCAAGCAAAGAATAATACAAATTTTGGATACTAATCATATTTTCGTTATTATTACATTGTTAAGTTGCATTCAAATCAGTGTTCAATCAGTATACACTACGGACGTTTTATTAGTCATTACGTGTTCGAACACATAAATAGTGTTAGGGGCCTTAAACCCCTCACAATTACGAAATATATTTAATTTTATATTACAATACATAACATAATTTAGCCTCGGAATTACATCCCATTATATTACCTGAAACATAATTTATACTCACTACAAAATCATTGTAGGTAATAAAAATAATTAAATATTTTACTACCAAAGTACTAAGATGTGGTAATCGCATTCCGCGCGTGGCTATTTTTACTACGCGCGGCATAATCGACTGCAGCCAGGCCGGAGCGACGAGCGATACGTCCTCCCTCTAGAAGGCCTTGCGGCGGTCTGATTTGATCCACGTCGGACAGCGTGTTTTATAGTGGTTTTTAAAATATTTGTAGAAAACATGAAAACCAATTTTGTTGAAATATAAAAATGGTAATTTATTGATAAGATGTTCTTCTATTGTAATATGCAATTGCTATAAAAAATTATGTACGATAAGTTGGTGAAAAAAAATATGTTCTTGACGAGAGTTCCTGAATAATTTCGCATTGTTTAAATTTTTATTTTTCAGGAACTAAACACAAAAAGATTATTTTTCTCAGCAAAATCCCTCCATAAGGGTCTTATTAGTCTGATAATATTTTTATTTTCATCTTATATTTAGTGGTTTCCGATATCTTAAGCTTCTAAATTGCCATTTAAAGCCTAAATAACGAAACTTGTGTTCAGTAATCCGTATAGTACTCACAAATTATCCATCAATCTATAATGTTTTCCACCAATATCCCTAGATGACAACCTTTTCTAAAATTAGTAATAATTATTTTTCCTTTAAATTGTTTATTGGTGGCTATTAACTCATTTGAAAAGTCCTGTTTTTAAGCCAAAAAGCGCGTGCAGGGTATAAACGCTCTTAACTAATTCCATTTTCCCCTCTCAGTGGAAAGCTGCTGAAGTTATACCTCTCCCGAAACGATCGAATCCTGTTTCTTTCTCCGAATATCGTCCCATTTCCATCCTACCGTTCCTTTCTAAGGTCCTTGAAAATCTCATCCATCGTCAACTCAGCTCCTTTCTTAACAATCATGGTCTTTTGAATCCTCTCCAATCTGGTTTTCGTCCTGGTCACAGCACAACTACTGCACTGGTACACATCACGGATGACTTGAGAGCAGCAATGGAAAACGGCAAGCTAACGATTCTGGAATTGTTAGATTTTAGCAATGCATTCAACACTGTTGATTACGATGTCTTGCTAAGTACGTTACGCTCTATTAACATATCTCCAACTGTTATTGACTGGTTTCGTAGTTACCTGACGGGTCGCCGGCAACGTATACGTATTGAAGATGCAGTGTCATCTTGGTGTGATACATCTGCTGGAGTCCCTCAGGGTGGCGTTTTATCTCCCTTACTCTTCACATTATTTATTAATTCAATTTCTGATCAACTTATTTCTTCTTACCACTTGTATGCAGATGACTTACAAATATACTACCAAGCACCTGCAGAAAGAATGACGGAAGCAATATCTTCAATCAATAAAGATCTTGCCAGAATCAGTGATTGGGGTAAGACGCATGGTCTAAAAGTCAATCCTTCTAAAACTCAAGTCATTGTTGTTGGCAGCTCCAGGATGGTTTCCAGGCTAGATCTCGACCAATTACCTCAGGTTATGTTTGATGGTTGTGTCATTCCATACAGTGACAAAGTAAAAAACCTAGGTATCGTTATTGACAAGAACTTATCCTGGGGTCCCCAACTGCAAGAACTCAGCCGGAAATTGTTCGCTGCAGCGGGGTCCTTACGAAGATTACGGAACTTTCTTCCCATTCATACGAAAATTGCACTTGTCCAATCTCTTCTTTTTCCTCTCCTTGATTATGGTGACACTAGCTATCTTGATCTCACCGAAGCCCAATTTGATAAACTTGAGCGCCTTCAGAATTTTTGTATACGGTTCATTTTTGGACTTCGTAAATATGACCATGTCTCTGAATATCGCACTAAGCTCAAGTGGCTCTCAATGCGTCTTCGCCGGAATGCTCGTATCCTCTCTCTTCTTTATTCTATATTGTTTCTTCCCAACACACCTTCCTACCTAAAAAATCGCTTTAATTTTCTTAGCAATACACACACACGATCACTAAGATCGTCGGAGAATCTGACATTAGAAATTCCCAAGCACAATACTGAATTTCTTGCAAACTCGTTCACTATGAACGCTGCTCGCTTGTGGAACCAATTGCCGCTGTCTATTCGTCAAGTTAAATCCCTGCCAATTTTTAAAAGACTCGTCAAGGAACATTACTTGTCAATTTGATAATACATATTTTTCTTTTCCCCCTATTTATTTTCTTTTTCTATTGTTTTTACATTGCACGTCCTTATATTGTTTAGATGTATACCGGGTATCTCAAGACTGCTACCGAAAACGAAGCCGGGTGGTAGTTTTAGTGGCTACAAACACAATGCAATTAAAAATTTCGCTTAGAAACGCGACAATTATTTTTTATGATTTTTTAAATATCGTCATTTTTGGGTGGTAAATCCATAGATTTTGCTAAAATAATAATTTAAACTCTCTTATATCTTAGAGTATTTATAAATTAAAGGGTATACACTATTATTTTAGGAAAAAATGTATTTACCACCAAAATATGGCAATAGGTAAAAAATTACAAAAAAAAAATTGTCGCTTTTTTTTGCAACTTTTTCTGTTGCATTGTGTCTGAAGTCGCTTAAACTACCACCCGGCTTCGTTTTCGGTAGCAGTCTTGATATACCCTGTATATTTAGTATATTTAAATATGTTTGTATTATATATTTATAGTTTGTTAGGTAGTAAAGTCTATGTATGTTTATTTTTATTTGTACATGATAGGTAGACCATTCATCTTTACTCATAACCTGTCTACCCCCGTTTTTCTTCTTCTGTTTAGTCCATTCCATCCAAAGGTTGTCTGGAAGACATCGCCGAAGGCGATAAGACCGCCGATTGTACTTTATATATAGGTTAAGTGTTTTTCTTTGTGTATTGTTTTTGTTTTTATTTGTGTACAATAAAGTGTATATATATAATACTAGCGGCCCGACCCAGCTTCGCCTGGGTGCATATATTTTTTGATTCCACTCCACACCAAATACATGTTGTTTTTCGTATAAACTCTTGTATGCCTAAACTTGACGTAGCTATCCTACTGTCCGGCTCAATCCCGTCTCATCCGCCTGTTCAGTCTCTTCCCAATCCGTCCCGTCCCTTCTCTTTATTATCCATCCCGTTTTATAACGTGCATTTACAGTTCGTCCTAACAAATCTGTCATCTATCCCAGCCCTCTCCCGTACCTTCGATTCTATTTTACTTTATGTCCCTTCTGTCCATAAACATCCATATACATCTTATATATAAAATAGGAATTATTAAAATTTAATATGAGAGTTACACTGAGATAGCAAAATAATAATTGTCAACGTTACTACTACACTTGATGCATAAACAATAATCGTATTGTGTGAGAGAAACAGGAGATCGGCTTCGTTCTCATCCCTACTCCGTGCTGTTTACTGGGTCAGAAGTGACACCTGTAGACATCTGGCGGGTATAACTAATTAAATGACGATTGATCAGTTTTCGACCGGAGAGGAAAAATGATTAAATTACTGAAATGGCTATTAAAAAATAAGGGTTGATCGTAGAAGGGTGAAAATTGAGGATTGTATGTATTTTTGTATGTTGTATCATAAAAAAATAGAAATTAAAAATTTTGTCTAAAAAATAAAAAAAAATTTTTGGGGTGGACTACCCCTAACATTTAGGGGGATAAAAAATAGATGTTGGCCGATTCTCAGACCTACTCAATATGCTCACAAAATTTCATGAGAATCGGTCAAGCCGTTTCGGAGGAGTTCGATTACGCACCCCGTGACAGAAGAATTTTATATATTAGATAATAATATATGTCCAATAGTTACTTTTATTACAATGTCTTTCAAATCGAAAAGCGACAGTGTATTTAAACTGCTGTTTGACGAGTCAAATGGACATTGCGGTGGTTTCTAACTTAGCGGTTTTTGACATGTGAGAGAACTGCTAAAATTAAAAAAAAATCTTAGAGGCTTTCAAAGTGAAATTACGCCAAGTATGGATGAAACTGATAATATTATAATTTAATGAAATTGCTATTAATACGCGGTTTAAATAAAGTTAAATGTTCATTTTGTGAACTTTGGTTGCGTATCGGATTGTGGTCCATACACGCTTGTGATTGGTCCATCATTAGAGATTGAGTACAAGATATACTATGTCGCCTGTCTGAAGTCACTAAAACTACCACCTAGCTTCATTTTCGGTAGCAGTCTTGATATGCCCCGTATATATATACAACGTGTAACAGGATTAATTCACAACCTCAGACACCCCAACTTTAAAATATTATTGCAATCATAGTTTATGCTATGAAATCGTACTATCATAATTACAAAATCTTTTATTTATGAAATTAGTTATACCAAATGTAGGCACTTAACATGGTCACCTTACGAGTTACAAATAAGAGTGTACTACTACACACGCTCGCCGGACACGCACACATGTACACAAGACACATTCACACGAGTACCTAACGCCGGTCGCCGACCGCTGCGCCGCGCCGGCAGAAACAGCTGACAATATACGAAATACAAATTACAAATTACGTACGTAACTGATTACTGGGTGGTTTGGTAAACAAATTATTATTTATTTAATCTGTAAGCATAACATTTGTGTTTTAACTATAAAATCTAAATATTTTACTTACTAGATATAATGCGTACGAACCCAACATAAGACAATATTTTGCATGAATCGGCTATAAAATATTAGTAATTTCACTTCCCCTAAACTTAGTTCCTACAGGCGGGCAGGATACGGGCGTCATTTATTTTGCATTATTATTGAATAAGATAATAAGATAACGCAATATCTAACAACGAATACTAGATTGGGAATCACAACCTAATCACAACACAAAAAAATACAACAAAATTAACTTACGTGTTACATGGCACTCATGAGGCGATTTCTTTTTAAAATATGTTCGACATGTCCACCACCTTGATACACTTTGATGCACATTTGCGTAATTGTTCACGTAATTTATGTAAAACTTCAGTGTCACTCTTCACTTTTAGGAATTTGCTCCACATTACCCTCCTCATCCTGGATCCTCCACATTAGTACTTTCACTGAAGTATACCAGAGATTTATTACGTCCCCACAAAAAAAGTCAAGAGACGTCAAGTCAGGTCAGGTGACCTAGGAGGCCATTGCACAGGTTCGCCGCGACCTATCCAGCGCTCTCCGAACTCAGCATCGAGATACCGTCAGACATGCCAATGATACATTATCACCACACAGTGCCAAAGTTCTCACCATTTCAGTGTATTTGAATATTCGAATACCGATAAGACATCGCGCGCGAAAGTTATCGAAATATCTACTTAACACTTAAACACAAGTAGACACAGATAACTGCGGTGCACGACTAGATTTTTTTCACATATTCGGTGCCCATTTAGGGATTGCAATAACGGGATATCTGACACACCGGGATTCCGCATACATTGTAGCAAAATTACAAACCGAATTTAATCACCATTTTAACGTTCCCCGAAATTATTTTTCATAGAAATACCTATTTGTTGTTTCTTTTCATATTGATTTTGTTACATTTAATTTGTTTCATTTAAGTGCATGTATTGCGCGGGATTTGGATCGCCCGGCCTTGCAAATACCGGGAGTAATTTTTTTCGCGGCGCATCCCTATACCGCCGCGCGCGCCATCGTTTGTCGGATGGATCAAATTGCATTAAACAATAGCTGCATCCTGCTCTATCTAGTTGTAGTTAAATGTGCGGAAAAGAGAATATGATAGTTATTTATTTTGGTAGCTTATTACGTTTATTGAGGCCTATCGTGGTGTGCGTTTGATTAATGATAGATTGCTTAAATAAACTTTATGACTATCGAAATAAAGTTCATTTTTGTTCATTATTTAGTTTATTAGAGTATTCGTTTAGTGATTCATTTAAAAATGATCTTATGTGCTGGAGTTACGTTTCAATTTCGTTTGTTCGGAGTACTAAACGAAGGAGTGTCTGTAATTTACTTGGTCTTAACTAATTATTTTGAAAAAAAATACCTACCGAAAAAAATGTTGATATCGGTTCAGTAGCTGATTCTGAACGTACTACTTTCCGCTTTTACATTTAAATCTGTTACATGTTGTATATATATGTGTGTCCCCCCCGCAGAGGAGCTGGAGGTGCACGTGGTGCAGTCCCTCACAGCCAGCCTGGGCAGCGGCGCGGGGCAGGCGCACGCGGGCGGCCACCAGTCCGTGGCGACCGTGTGCCGCATCACGCGCGCGCTGCTCTTCCCGCCGCAGTTCAAGACCACGCGCGAGTGGTTCCACTACGCGTTCGCTAATAGCGAGCTGGATGGTGTGTATTGGTATTGGTAGATGTGCGCTAAATTGTGCCTGGATTAGGGTTGTGAATGTATGGTTTTAATCAGTATATAATGATTACTAAAAAATATCGCTTACAGGAGATAATAATTAATGAAGAGATCCGTAGGAGAACTAAGTTTACCGACATAGCTCATAAGATTAGCAAGTTAAATCAGCAGTGGGCCGGCTGCTCGTAGAACTGATGGCCGTTGGGACCAAAAAGTTCTAGAGTGGGTGTCTGTATGTACAAAAGAAATGTCGGACACCCGCCTACAAGGTGGACGGACGACCTGGCTAAGGTTGCAAGAAGTCGCTGGATGCAGGCTGATTCATCAGGTCGACGTGGAGATTCCTGGAAGAGACCTATGTTCAGCAATGGTGGCTGAGACGATGATGATCGCTTATAGTAAACACAAATTAGAAAAAGAAACATCAAAGTTGGTTGCAAAGTAATTAAGACGTAGAAGATACGAGGTCCTATTCATCATCTACTAAATGGATGATATATTTACCCATGCGTCTCGAGCCCATCAAATTCATTTTACGCCCAACACTATGCATTGTAGAGAGCATGTCCATTATTAATTATGATATACATTGCAGCGATCGAGTTATTCCCGTCCATGGAGCGTGAGCCCGGCATGGGCGGTCCGGGTGCGGGCCCGGCGGGTGCGGCGGGTGCGGCGGGTGCGGCGGGTGCGGCGGGTGCGGCGGGTCCGGCGAGTGCGGCGAGTGCGCCGGGCCCGGCGGAGTCTCGCAAGGCGGCCGGCGAGCAGCACGTACGCGAGGTCATCTTCGCGCTGCCAGCACTGCAGCTGCATCTGCGCACGCATCACCTGCAGCGACCACGACCACCCACCGACGGAGGTTAGTACGCAATTATACTACTGTCTGAATCTGTATCTGTCTTCGATCAAATATACTCTAGATACACAGTTCCCTGTAAATGTTTTGTTAAAAAGTGGCACCGATGCATCGAAACAAAAAAAGTAAACAAAAACTCACTTCACTTATGTGATTATGTGTTATTGTCTGAAGTTCTGCGACGTTTTAGAAGCAACGGTCGGTGCGTGACTGAAGGCGAAAGAGTGCTCAAAGCACTCTTTTTTGGTGCCATTTTCTAAGCGCTCATGTTGTATCTAGTGTATATTTGACCGAAGGTATCTGTAGCAGACGATATACAGTCCACTACAAAGCACAACACAATCGAGAATATTATTGCGAGGGGTTCGGTCATATAGACCACAACACTGACCTAACCCATGTTGGCGGACACGTTCTTTTGAGATCTGTAGTGCTGTTTTAATAGATTATCGAGTATACAGGGTATATCAAGACTGCTACCGAAAACAAAGCCGAGTGGTAGTTTAAGCGACTTCAGACATCATGCAATAGAAAAAGTTGCAAAAAAACGCGACAATTTTTTTTTGTTACTTTTTTCCTTTCACCATATTTGGGAGGTAAATGCATTTTTTCCTAAAATAATAGTATATACCCTTAAATTTATAAATAATCTAAGGTATAAAAGAGTTTAAACTATTATTTTAGCAAAAACTATGGATTTGCCACCCAAAAATGACGATATTTAAAAAAATCATAAAAAATAATTGTCGCGTTTCTTTGCGAAATTTTTAGTTGCATTGTGTTTGTAGTCACTAAAACTATCACCCGGCTTCGTTTTCGGTAGCAGTCTTGAATTACCCAGTATAAATGGGTATTTTTACCACTCTAAACAAATATGATTATTTGCTTCAATCTTTACGAAAGCACACATACAAGAAATACTATGTAATACTAAGTCGTAACATCTATTAATATCGACAATTAAAATTAAGGACTTTAATATTTGACTTACTTTGCTATCGATTGTGTATCGATATTTTATGTGGACCACACTACACTTGCCTTTGAATGAAATAATATAATTTAGTTAATAAAATATATTTAGTTATATGATAAATTTAAAAAAATAATAAATAAATTTAGTTATATGATACATTTTATTTTTTGTTTATTACAGAAGAGAAGCCAGTCGTGGAGTGCAGTTTTATAACGGAGTTCGAGGACCACATATTCGTGTCTGTGGATGCGGAGGCATTCCTGTTTCTACACGATCTGATATCTTCGTACATCAAAGAGAAGGACCGCGTTGTGAGTACAACATAAATATACATAAATAAACACTAAAATTGTACTTTTAACTAGCTGTGCCCGCGACTTCGTCTGCGTGGAATTTAACAAAAAGTTAAATAGTTTATTTACTATTTTTTTTTGGTTTTTGCATTTTTATTTTAATTATCAACCTTTGTAACGAAACCATACCGCGATCTAATTCTACGGTGGCGCCATCTCTTAGCGAGCGGCGGTCAACTCCCGTTACACATTTATTTTCAGTTTTTTGTATTAAGAGCGTATACACCTTGCGCGCAAAGTCAACTATAGGTATTTCTTCGTTAATTTCACGCACACATAAGCGACCAAAGCTGTGTGCGTAGAGCTGCCACGTCGGCTCGCTATACAGTCAGCGCAACCAACTTTGATCCGTGCGCTTCAAATATTCAATTGATATGTAACTGTAATATAATATCATAAAAATATTTTATTTGCATTATAAGTAGACAAATATTACTGTGCAAGCAAAGAATAATAAAAATTTTGGTTACTAATCATATTTTCGTTATTATTACATTGTTAACTTGCATTCAAATCAGTGTTCAATCAGTATACACTACGGACGTTTTATTAATCATTTCGTGTTCGAACACATAAATAGTGTTAGGGGCCTTACAACCCCTTACAATTACGAAATATATTTAATTTTATATTACAATACATAACATAATTTAGCCTCGGAATTACGTCCCATTATATTACCTGAAACATAATTTATACTCACTACAAAATCATTGTAGGTAATAAAATTAATTAAATATTTCACTACCAAAGTACTAAGATGTGGTAATCGCATTCCGCGCGTGGCTATTTTTACTACGCGCGGCATAATCGGCTGCAGCCAGGCCGGAGCGACGAGCGATACGTCCTCCCTCTAGAAGGCCTTGCGGCGGTCTGATTTGATGCACGGCGGACAGCGTGTTTTATAGTGGTTTTTAAAATATTTGTAGAAAACATGAAAACTAATTTTATTGAAATATAAAAATGGCAATTTATTGATAAGATGTTCTTCTATTATAATATGCAATTGCTATAAAAAATATGTACGATAAGTTGGTGAAAAAAAATATGTTCTTGACGAGAGTTTCTGAATAATTTCGCATTGTTTAAATTTTATTTTTCAGGAACTAAACATAAAAAGATTATTTTTCTCAGCAAAATCCCTCCATAAGGGTCTTATTAGTCGGAAAATATTTTTATTTTCATCTTATATTTAGTGGTTTCCGATATCTTAAGCTTCTAAATTGCCATTTAAAGCCTAAATAACGAAACTTGTGTTCAGTAATCCGTATAGTACTCACAAATTATCCATCAATCTATAATGTTTTCCACCAAAATCCCTAGATGACAACCTTTTCTAAAATTAGTACTAATTATTTTTCCTTTAAATTGTTTATTGGTGGCTATTAACTCATTTGAAAAGTCCTGTTTTTAAGCCAAAAAGTGCGTGCAGGGTATAAACGCTCTTAACTTTATTGAAAAATTTCTTTTTAACCGACTTCAAAAAAAGGAGGAGGTTCTCAATTCGACTGTATGTTGCTTTTTTTTATGTTTGTTACCTCGTTTTATATAATATTTTGTAAATGTGATATTGATTCTTTGGTGGGAGAACTGGTGGGAGGCGCCTGATGTGACGGCCCAGTGGTGGCATGCGCGTAAGCTGCGCGCGGGCATTGCAACATTACTTTATTTTTCTAAAATAAATTTAGCCTAAGTTACTCCTTGTTATATCAGCAACAAAAAAAGTCCCGTCAAAATCGGTCCAGCCATTTCAGAGATTAGCCGGAACAAACAGACAGACAGACAAAAAAAAAATATCATTTTCGGCACAGGTATCGTGTATATAACAATATGTAGTTGGACATTTTTTTTTATTTTCACTTTTAAAACAGACACTTCAATTTTATTTATATGTATAGATTTAATTTAAATGAATGGATTGGAACAGTTTTATCTACTGCCTAAATGATTGTTATTATAGGCGACCACGTTACTATTCATTGCATATAATAATTGAATAAAAATATATACAGGGTGGTATTAAACTACAGCAATATTGTTTGGCAACAAAAAAATATATATACAAAAAACAATTTTTATTCATACTAATATTAGTGTCGGTACACGAATTAAATCGTTGTCTCTTTTCATACAATACATCTCGAGCTCCTATATTTACCAAACATAATTACTATGATTAATTTTGAATTTGTTCCCTATACTGAGTGCACATTTTCCCAAGTTCCAGATGCCGGGCGGCGGGCGCTCTGCGTGGGGCGAGGGCGCCGCCCCCAGCGCCGCGCGCGCCAAGCCCGAGGGACTCGCGCAGGACTACCGGGACTACCGCTGCATCACCTGGCATCTGGAGCCCACTGTCAGGTGAGAAGAGGCAGAAATCAATCATCTTAAAATCGCTGTCAAAAACCAATACTATAGAAAAAATAGACCAATCAGGTTGAATGTTTATGATCATGCTTGAATTTGAATTATTTTGTTGGTATTCAGGGTCATCGCCGATTATTACATAAGTATTAGGATTTGTTATTTAACTTTGGCTATTAGGTCTCTCATATGGGAGAGGCCATCTAGATAGGTACCACCGCAATGTCTATTTGCCCGCGAAACAACACAGCGTAAATGCACTGTTGTGTTGCGGATTGAAGGAGTCAGAATAACTACTGGACATATTGAGACTTAACATCTTATATCTCAGGATGGCAAGCGCAGTGGAATTTTGCTACTATTTATGAGCGGTCGTATCGCTTACCTTCAGGCGAACGGCTTGCTGGCCTCGCCATTCATTGCAATAAAAAAAAATGAACTACTGTATTTCAGACTACTATCATGGGCCGGCAAGTCTATCGAGCCGTACGGCGTGGACTACATCCTGCAGAAGCTCGGGTTCAGTCACGCGCGCACCACCATCCCCAAGTGGCTGCAGCGCGGCACCCTCGACCCGCTCGACAAGCTGCTCTCCCTCGCGCTGCTGCGTCTCGTCGCCATCGTGCCGCACAAGTAGACGTCTAGCGGAAATACACGGAACTACTGCCTATACCCTGCGACTGTCATAAGCGCCATATTGTGGCCTTGATTTAAAATAATATTTCAATGACATTAGGCTGCTTTATTGCTTGAAATCCGAAAAGCTACAGTACGGTTTCCGAGACAGTCGCAGGGTTAAACCCTCATCGATAATTACATTCATCGATTCATCGGCGTTAGGTAAATAGGATTTATTCAGCACGGAATATGGTAGTATCTGTCACGATTTGCCGTACAAGGCAATTAAATTCATCGGCGTAGTACATTTAAAAGAGAGATAGGTATGTCACATAAGTCATATGGTGACATTTACCGTAACATGTTGAAATGACTACAATCGTACTTGTATTAATGACTTGCTAGACAACAAGATTAGTCGGCGGAACACAATTAAAAACTTGAAAATAGTTGAATAAGTTGTCCGGTGACATCTATCTGATCATGACCGAACTATTTCAAATACCAGTACTATGAAAATAAAGTTTCCACAGATAAAAACAATGGCGCGCCATTTTGAATTTTATCCTGATCGCCATTAAGTTAATTTTCAACCGGTATGGACTATTCGAATATATGTCGATTGGTCTTTGCCGACTAATCGGACATGAAACATGAGATTCATCGGCGTAAGACAAAATAGAATATATTGTATGATAAATAAACATTCCCAAGCATATGAGAGTTAACTGGATTAGCAAATAAATGTAATATATTGTGAAACCGCACGTAAGTGGAATTTAGATAAAATGTATTATAATATAACCAAATAAAATTACTGCCTTCTTCAATCACACTCTAATATATTATAAGAGATGTAGTCAAATTGATATCATATTTACAAACTGTTTTTAAGAATAGTGAATGTCTAATAATTAATCCTGAAAATACACCTTTTTAGCTTAGTAAAAAGTTTATATCACCAAAATCAAATCATCACTATTTCATCCCTAGATTTCGAAAATAATTAAGAGAATTTAAATGTTCTTGTATCGGGTGTTAGGAATGTTTTCTTATCTCATTAGTAGATATAAATTTCCAATACTCTTTATTTTTTATTAGGGATATTTCACTATTCTTATAATATTTATGTATGTATATAATTATTAATTTATAAATTTAGACGAAATTGAAACACGGGCCTCGTACGGTAATCGATATTTGTTGTAAGTGTATTCTTATTAATATGTTACCCCCGAGTTCTCTCTATACCCTCATTTGGTTCAATAACAAGTAAATATGTGATGTTAAGAGTATAAATAATTATTTCGTATTTTCCTTTACCAACGTAAAGGATTAAATACCTAATTTAATTTATAGGCACTTAAAGTGCCCTTATATTGGAAAATATGCAAAAAATCTTACAAATTTAATTGTAATAAAATTTTGTAATTATTATTCGATGTTTATGTCGATGAAATTTCGAATTTTGGTAAAAATATCGTAGTTATCAAGTTATTGTAACATCACTATTAGAAATATAAATAATTAGCAGTTGTTAGAGAAAAACGTATGTGTTTAGTTTGATGTTCAGAAATTATTATTGTAATTATATTTATGTTTGATTAAAGTATCGATAGTGGTGATGGAAGACATCTAAGACGAATAAATTTTCAAAAGATAAAAGGGCGTATATGAAACGTCTTGTTAAAGTTACGCCCTATCAAAGGGGATGAGTAAATAAAGGGGATGAGTGGTGTGGGGCCATCGATAAATTTAAGTTACATATTTATTGCAGAATATGTTCAAATTCCGTAGAATATTATTAGCTTTTTCATTTTAAAATTAATTACTTCATTCCTCTCAAAGACCAATCCACTTCGGTAGTAAAATATAAAAACATCAGATTATAATACAATCTTAGTATTAGCCTTTAGTTCTCCATGATAACTTCATCCAAATGTTAAACATAATGCTTTAGTATTGTCTCTAAAATTATATACAGAATTGGTGTACTAGCTATTTTCAATAGAAATTAAAGTCTCTAGAAGCAAGCCATTTCCAATTTCACTATGAGTATTTGAGGGTAACCTACGTTCAGTATGAGAATTGAGACATTATTGCAGTTAAAAAAACGTTGATTCTTAGCCTTTCTTTAGAAAAATCATAATTTTACCTCTTAAATGTTCGATTTCACAGCACATAAAAACTTCGTATAAAATTTCACTCCATTCGTGTTTAAATTATTTATTTTTGGGTGTTTGTGGGAGCAATTCGCTTAGTTAATTTATTTCGCTAATCGTCACGGTCGGGAGAGGTAACTTGTAGCAAAGGACTGAAATAATTTTGCTGATACGGACAAAGTAGGTTTAGGTGCTGGTGGGACGACTCCGAATAATTAGAAATTTTATTGTGATTATAGTGTAGATAAATTAAATGTTTTCGTTGCACTATCAAAATGATAATCTTAAATAACTACCTTAAAATTTTCGGATGTTGTACAATCCATTTACTGGTGGTAGGTCTCTCATATGTGAGAGGCTGCCTGGGTGGGTACCACCGCAGTGTCTATTTCTCCCGTCAAACAACAGTTTAAATGCACTGATGTGTTTCGGATTGAAGGACATTGTAGCCAGAGTAACTACTGGACATATTGAGACTTAACATCTTGTGTCTCAGGATGGCGAGCGCAGTGGAGTGCCAAGCATTGCTTTGTTTGGTTTTGCTACTGTTCATGAGCGGTCGCATCGCTTACCATCAGGCGAACGGCATGCTCGTCTCGCCATTCACTGCAATAAAAAAAAAACAGTAAATTGTCTTTCATCTTTCTGTAACCGCGTCGGTAAAAATGCACTTAAATTAGTTTTGTTTATTTGATACAAGAAATATAACATTGTATAAAATAAAATGCTGTCTCATCTACGTATTGTCTCGAAATAATCTGTGAACAATCGATTACTGCAATTATTTTCATAATTGATATTTTGACAGTGCAATAAGGACATCGATTAATTTGTGTTGCAAAAGGTTTAGTTTTATATGGTAAATGTTTATAGGATCACATTGAAACGGCTTTATTGTACTAAATGTAATTATGGTATTTGATAAATTGTAAATATTGTATGTGATATGGATCAATAAATTATATTAGAAGAATATTACTTGTTTTAGTTATATTCACTTATTTTTGGCATACGGTTTTAAGTGGTCTGTTATAGACATGGTGCATGTAATATTATTTTTATGTGAAGAAAGTTTCATTAAAGTTATGTCAACAATATGCAAAATATTTGTAAGAGCACAAATAGTACTAGGGCGACAAGGAATGGAGAAGGTTACTGTAGTTAGAGTTCTACCCTAAATTTTGATTTTAATATAAAAAATGGTGATAGGTCAAAATAATAATCCTAGTATAATTAACTCGAACTCGATTCTTTCTATGAAGATTAACGAGTCACGAAGTTTTCTGTGGTATGTGAATTTTAGACACGCACACACTTTTATACTGACTGACTGAAAAATACTACTATAAAATGAAACATAAATTAAATGCAGTCACGTCACAATAGGGTATAGGGTATTTGACTATTATCGATTTTTGGTATTATTTCGCTTACAAACACCAATACGTTAAAAGAAAAGAAAAAAAGCTTTGCAGTCAAAAAAGTATTAAAGTAGCTTGTAACACAAGGCAAATATTAATATTTAAAATTAAAGAGTAGGGGTGTAGTGGGGACCTTTTGCTGTCTCTTTCACACGCGCGCACTGTAATGCATAATAACTCTAGTCCCTAGTGACGTCACTATCTTTGTTTTGCATTTCTTTTCAGTTACCCCCACTACAAGATTTAAAACGTTTCTAACTTGTTTAATTCTAAATAGATTAATTAATTTCTTTGTTAGACCATAGCTATGAATACGTTTTGATAAATACAATCAAATACCCTATCATGTTGACATAATTCAAATGTAATTTGTAATAAAACAATCTATATTTAAGAAAACAAATAATCCGTAGCAAAATAACTTTTATTAAGAAAACATCTTAAACAATAACGCATAACTTTGAACATTCAAAGAGTATTAACTATATTATAACCACGTGTGCGATGACAAACAAACGCATGTGCAGTACTATGTATATCACTATATTCAATATCATACAGTATACAAATTCAAAAACCGACTGTAAGCAACAGATCTTCATTATTACAAAATGTACCAATTATATTCATACAACACTTGTATGTTTTAATGTTTGATATGGCCCTAAAACCAAAATATGGCACGTCTTTTGTAGACTTATGGCCATTATTAGAATACAATTACTATTTCGTATCAGAAAAAATATATTTTGCATCCGCAACAAATCCATGTTGCTTTTAAATACAAAATGTTTTTAAAGAGAGCCATTTCTCACAAATTCGATTACATCGACTGTCAAAATTAAAAAAATAAACATTCATTGAGCTATGTGCTCAATGTATCGAGACCGCAAGTCTTATTTACGTAGCTAATGATTTCATAGTCTAACAATTTCGTGTATGACACTCTTGCGACATGAATACAGACATTGGACATTATTTATCGACGCATGGCGTGTTGATAGTATGGTTCTGGTCATAGAAAATAGTCCATTCTGATTTGACTTATCACGTGTTGTGGCGCTTCGCACGGTGTTTCAGTAGTATGTATCCGGCTTTAGTTCTACCTTCCTGATGGTCTTACACCAAGTTGTCAGTCTTAACTAAATATTTTCTATACACATGTTATCAAACTAAACACAAGAATGTTCAATATAACTTTGTATCTTACTAACTTTAAAAATGCTCTGTTAAAGCTTACAAACATGTAACTGGCCTACATATGAAGAAACAAAACAATATTACAAAATATAAAATTTAATATGATGGAGTTTATTAAATCAAACGAATAAACTGTTGATTTCTTTTATATTCATATAAAATAATTATAAGAAAAGGAATATTTTCATTACATTTTGTTTCATACGGAAATAACCTAAATATTTCAATAAAAAATATAGAAATGCCAAAATAAACGCCATAAACTTCGTTAATTAATATCTTGCATTATTAAAAATTCTTCAAAATTCAGTCTGTACAGCTAACTTCGGAAAATTTTTCATTACGAAAATTAATATCAATGTGTAATGTTTAAAACTAGTTTAAATTTATCTAAACGGGCTCAGGGAAGGCAAGACTTAATACATTAGAGATGTAACAACTTCGATACTAAATGACGATTCAATTCCGAAGGAGTGGATAATTGGTAAGTAGCCTCTTAGAAATAATTAGGTTAAGAATATAGACATAGAGAATAGACGCAACTTTTTTAATCCAATTTGAATTTAAGATATGTGTAAAAGCGCAGTCATTAGTATATTTATGCCAAGTAAATTTTCCAAAAAAGCTTAATGACGTAAATAATTGAATAAATAATTGAAATCACGGAAAAAGTCTAAAATTGGCCGAATAATCGTCCCATGTTTTCTTACAAAATGGCCCTTATTTAACACATAATATGTTCCATTCTCTAGATCTATAGTCGTAATCAATTGAATATTGATATGAAATTTTTTTGTAAGACTATCAAAAAATCGATATTTACGATTGGAGGTAATAATTGGGACTAGTTGTTTTCGTTTATATGTAACAAAATTAGTCGACTCCTGCAGAATGGAATATGAAACAAACTTGTTCATGTTTGTGCGAACATGTATTTGGGGCATATGATTGATTTTCACTGGATATTCGTAGATGATATAACTATACGTGAATTTACAAAAATGATGGATTATAAAATGCTATAATATACGGATGAGTAGGGCGAGACGTTGACACAGCTTGTGGAAAAAAATATTATGTCGTTATTACACATTTCAATAGAAAACCGAAGAGAAGAATTTGAGGAGCATTCTGTTAAATTATATTTATCGTACTTTTACACATACTTTATAAAAACGTGTATCATTGGCGCGTCTTATTTTATTTTATATTCCGATAAATCCTCAGAAGCTATTCAAGGCTCACCGTCACAATCAAGCTAAACGATTTAAATCTACAGCAAGCAGCTCGCTCGTGCCTGTGTGTGTATGAGTGTATGAGTGTGTGTGTGTGTGTGTGTGACTAGTTGATGGAGAAGTTTTGCGTGAAGTCGTACTCGATGGTGGGTATGACGGTCTGCACAAACTTGAGGAACACGATGAGGTACGAGTGCACGCCCATCTCGCCGCCACTCTCCGTCACAGTCTCGATTATCTTCTTCATCACCTCCGCGTGCCTGGTGCATAAACATTACTTCACTAACATGGACAATAGACACTCAATTGTTTTTATCATTTGTGTTGTGTTTGTTGAATAAATCATGATCATCATCATCATCTCAGCCACATGATGTCCTCTGCTGAACATATGCCTTCCCTAAAGATCTCCACATCGACTTGCTGTCGTCGGCCTGCATCCAGATACTTCCTGCAACCTTAGCCTTAGCCTGTACGTGGCCTCCACTCTAGAACCTTTTGGCGCCAACGGCCGAATAAATATATAAATCAAATGAAAAAAATATTAACTAATATTATCAGTACACGATTAAATATAAGGAATTGTCTTTTCCAAAATGTCGACATAGAATTATTGAGGTAAGTCTATTTTCATCTGAGAACTTTTGGAAGTTAAATTGGTAATGGTAAAAATAACAAAGTAGTTTTCAATTAAAGACAATATTAAGCAAAATCAGGCGACCGAATGATCGAGTTAAAAGATGAAACCTGGCAGGTAAAGAACAGTGTCTCACCGGCAGGGGTGCACGGAGGCCATGCTGGGCCCGGAGAGGTGCGGGTGCGACTCCATGGTGACGGTCTTCTTGGCGTGGTCCTGCGACACGTCCTCGTACATCTGCTCCACGCTGAGCAGCGTGCGACCCTGCACAACAAACACTGTGTTTATAGCACACCCTCTCTTTATACTATACTTTCATAATGACGACAATAGCAGATAACTATGATGCCAACACTAGGCTATGCCTGACACAACGGAGGTGCGACTTCGTACATGAAAAATACTGAAAACAATTATTTCGATTCTAGCGCCACGCTCTGGTGAGAACGAGAAATCATCGTGCAAGTGGTTTAAATTGAATTTTCAAATGGCAGTTGTGTGCCACTAAACCAAGAAATATGTTTTGTATGTTGTTATTATAAACTTCTGTAAAAACCAACGTCAACTCGGTATAGGTTAAAATTATGAGATATACAATTTTTTTATTAAAAAAATTATAATTTTATCAGTTCATGGCCATATATCCCTGTATATAATACTAATCAATGCCTGTCACGGGGCTATCGCGAATGGTGTAGGTACAATCGACTATCGCAGAATTCAGCTATAAATATATGCATTAAGAATTAACATTTAGAATAGAAGTATTATTTATTTTTCTCTCTCATCAGTCACGGGAAGTTCCTGCTGAACATCAACTTTCCGTAGGTTCTCCATATCGATTGGAAGTGGCCCTGCATTTAGCGACTTCCTGCGACCTTAATCAGGTTGCCCTTCACCTCATAGGCAGACGTCGGATACTGCGCTTGCCTATAGCTGGCCTCCTAGCACTGCTAGCTGGCAGCTACTAGGTCTGAACTGACAAAACCGAATTTCTAGGTTCAAACTCAAGCCGTGTTTGCCATTTTAAATTGTATGCGCAATGTACCCTTGTAAAATCCCCACAAGTATTTCAGATATGAATTATATGCTATAACGAACATTACAGCTTAAGCCGGACAGCTTATGACGGATTAAATCCTGCCTATCGGTGGTAGAATGTTAATCCACTTATACATAGCTGAGTACACAGAATTGGATTAAATTAAGATTGACTGCTGTTTTTTTGTTGTAATCGATACAACGATTCATAGATACATAGTAGCAAAACCAAACCACTTCTTGAATTAGAAAGCAATACTTGGCATTCCACTGGGCACGCCAGCCTGAGACATAAGATGTTAAGCCTCAATATGTCTAGTTACTCTGCCTACAATTACCTTCCCACGGGAACACAATTGTGCGTTTATACTACAGTTTGGAGGGAGAAATAATTAATTATATAAAAATAATTAAAAGTATTATTGTTAATGTGGCTGTATCTACAGCAATAAATACACAACTGCCATGACCTAATAGTAGATATCCACTACTTATTCACGTATTCAATTCAAAAAGTATACTTGTGTACCTCATCGTATCCGATGAGCCACAGCCGTGGCGTCTGGTAGTATTTGTCGTAGGTGATGTGCAGGTCGTAGGTTCGAGTCTTGATGATCTCATCGCCGTCGCCTTCGGATTTCTTCTCTGACTTGAGCTTGGGCTCCTTGCGGGGCGCCAGGTCTGTTGACTGTTCAATAACAAAAAAATAAATCGGCGATATAGTACAGGTATAGGTCGATACTATTATATGTTCTGTAACAGTCTATAATAACGCATTGCTGATCATCTAGAGTTCGGTTAAGAGGGGTTAGGCTATAATGCACGATGCTGGTGGAGTTATAGTTGGCTGAATTATTAAGCTGTGGTTTGCATATTTTCTCACGACATTTTCATCCTTAAACTTGTATACGTGATACATAAAATAATATATAATTGGAAAATCAACGTATTGGTGGTAGGATATTCGTATCCATTCTGATAACGACCGCTGTACCCATCTCTCTCTGTTCAGTCACAGGAAGTCTACTGCTGAACATATACCTTGTATTAGATCACACACCTTTTATGATAGCAATAAAATGCTGTAAATAGTTTGATGTTGCTTAATATATTGATAACTGATTAGTGCCAAATGTTAATGTAGGAGAGTCGCGAACGCGAGTTGATGGCACACTAAAATGATTTTACAATACGCGTAGTTGTTACTCAAAAAATGTTGACTGATATGTTTAAGGATCTCCACATCGTATTCATAAGGCCGGGATAATTATGTCGTCGATGGTTGCTCTACGAGGCTGCCCAAAATTTTCCACCAGGTGCATCTCAGTTACTTTGTGGTGTCCATATGAAACATATCTCAATAATACGTTGTATACAGCAATAATGCAATTCATACTATAATAAACTATTATCTCACAGATGATTATTTAATTACAAGCGCAAATGCATTTGTATAAATATGTATCGCAGATGTTCGTATCGCGCAGTTCCCAGCCTCAGTTATCAACAGACACAAATAAATAACTGTTCCAAAAACCTTGGACGTACAACTTGATACAATTTCATTTAATTGCCGTTATTTAACTTAACCCCTTATGTATAAGGAAATGCTTCATCATCATTATCATTAGTCTATACTGTTGTCCACTGCTGGACATAAGCCTCCTCTAAATTGCGCCATTTCACCCTGTCCTCGGCTTGGCGCATCCAGCATCTGCCAGCTACCTTTCGCAAATCGTCACCCCACCTAGCAGGAGGGCGTCCTACTTTACGCTTTCCACTCAAAACGCTTTATTTTTATTGTACGTAGTTTATTTTTAAAATGTATCCATGTTTGTAGTAAGGTGGTTGTTTTTAAATTTGTATGCTAAGGAAATATGTATCCTTAAGAAGATTGAAACCGCAACCTCTGATGCGAATGCCAAGACACATCTAGGCTAATTAGTCGTCTAAAAATATTTTCTTATTTTTGGAGGGACCAACAGGGTTGGTCAATGAAAGGATGACGACTGACCAGTGACTAACAAGCCCCTATAGTGTTTGGACTTGACGCAAGTCCAAGGGCGGATCCAGCTTTTATGCTAGGGGGGGGGGGGTCATATAGTTCATGTCAGAACACTGGGTCCGATTTCAATACTCCAATTCGAAATAATGACTTTTTAAAGTATATTACAGCCGTGATTTGTACACACACACTTATCTACTTTATTTATCGACATACAAAGAATTTTCTTTTTTTTTATTTTTATTAATGGCAACTTGTTCTCTAAGACTATTACTGCCAGTGTCAAGTGACGCATTCATGTCATATTTGAAAAAAAATAAAAAAGTAAATAAAACATTTAAAATTTTAATCATAAAATAATATAATTTCAAATCGTATCAAAAGCATTGTTAATTGATAACTGACTGTGTAATTGACGCAAAATGACGTTACCGATACTGATGACAATTGTGATGATAATAAATAGAAATAAACATGCAGGTTAGTACCTAAATGTAATTATAATTTTATATTATGTATTATTAAAAATGAAATTAGTGCTTTTAGGCTGGGTTTGTTTTTCAGGCTGAGGATGGTTGCAATATTACAAGGAAGAGGAGCTTTATTTTTAATTAGCAAGTCATATAACGAAGGAGATGAATAACGGGTACAGTCGAAAACAATATGACTCACGGATCCCTCACCAAGACCACACTCACACAAAGAAGAATCCCTCACGTGCAACTTTGCTAGATGTACCGGCGCTGAACAATGACCAATTCTTAATCGAGAGATGGTGGCTGAAATATGCTTGCTGAGATGCAATTTGGTGAACCATGGTCTCATAGAAATTTCTGATTGTATATTGAAGAGATGAGCACCTTTAAAATTACTTGAATGGCTCCAATTTGCATTCCATGCTGTCTCCAAGTGATTTTTTGCTAGGGGAACCAAGTCATGTGAATAAACAGAAAAACAATCCTCATTACCATAGTTAACAGCATATTTAGCTAATTGATCTACATACTCATTACCAGTTATTCCTCTATGGCTAGGTATCCAGACGATTGTAATTTGAAGGTGTTCCTCATTACATAATTTAATTTGATGTTTTATTTGTAGTATAATTGGAGATATACAGTTTTTGTTAAAAGGATTAGTTAAAAGAGCCTGGATACTACTTTTACAGTCTGAAAATATGATAGATTTTGTAATTTTGTGCTGGCTAATGTACATGATACATTTCAAAATTGCTAAACATTCTCCTGTAAATACTGTGCAATAATGTGGGATCTTATGAGTACTTGATATGTTGGCATCTTGGTGAAAAAAAGCGACACCTACACAGCTATCCTCGTTCAATTTAGAGGCATCGGTGTAAAACACTTCAGCATTAGGCCAACGTTCATCAATAATGCTTTTTAACTTCGTATCGGGGTTAGGGGTATGTTTATCAATTCCAAGAGATAATTCTACTTTAGGGAGTAAAATTAAAGATGAGTAATCTAAACAATACATGGGGTGAATTTGGAATTTCTTAATAGCAACAGAAAGTGTCATTTGTCTTTTATAGCTTTAAATTAGGCAAGGTAAAGATTTATGTGCCCAGTATGGTTTAGTATCAATATAGCTGTTAAGTAAACTAAGTTTAGACATAAGAGGGTGTGTTGCATATTGGCAAATTTTGTAGATATATCTGTCAGACAGATATTGTCGTCTCATATTAAGGGGTGGATCAGCACATTCCACCTGTAAGGCGTTTGTAGGTGAGCTCTTCATTGCACCAACCACTATTCTTAGAGCCTTATTTTGCATCAACTCCAACTTTTTTAATGCACCCTTATTGCATGGCACAAGTAAATAGGAGCCAAAGTCTAAATGACTTCTTACAATGGCATTATAAATTAACCTTAAAGTGTATGGGTGAGCACCCCACCAGACCCCTCTCAGGCACCGCATGATATTAACATTTCTCTCACATTTATTTAAGGTGTGTGCTATATGTGCTTTACCATTCATTCTACTATCAAATATTTTCCCAAGAAATTTAACCTCCTTCTTTACAGGTATCATCAATCCATTGCATTCAATTTGTATATTAGGGACATTACGTTTTCTAGAAAAAATAACTACTACACTCTTAGAGGGTGATAAGCAAAGGGAATAATCAGTAAGCCATGAGGACAAAACAGCCATGCTATTCTCTATTTGATCTTTTGTTTGACTAATAGACTGATGAGTTGAATAAATAAGAAGGTCATCAGCATACTGTAAGACATTGCACACATTTGATATGTTATAATCCATATCAGCAGTGTACACGTCGTACAGCAATGGGCTGAAAACCGATCCTTGAGGCAGACCCTTCCATACAGTTCTTGTAGTCACCTGGATGCCTGGATGTCTCAATGATATAGTTCTACCAGATAAAAGGTTGAAAATGAAATCTGTCATCTTTTTAGGAATCCTTAGCTGAACCAATTTGTTCCTAAGGACCAAAAGATTGACATTATCATATGCCGCTGAAACATCAAGGAAACCAGCCACAACTGATTCATTGTTACTAAATGCTAATTGGATATCAGTCGTAAAAATAGCGTGGCTGTCAGCTATACTTCGTCCTTTCCTAAAGCCAAACTGAGTGTCAGCTAACAAAGAGTGATGCTCGAGAAACCATTCCATTCTATTTTTAATCAGGTGTTCAACCACTTTTGGAATAGTAGAGGAAAGTGCAATAGGCCGATATGCATTTGAATCAGTGGGCTCCTTGCCTGATTTAAGTAAGGGAATAATAATTTGATGTTTCCAGTCTGCTGGTATGTTACCCGAATCAATAACCAAATTAATTATTTTTAAGAAGTAGATTAATGAATTTACTTTTAATTTTACCAAAAAAGAATAGGGTATACCATCAGATCCAGGGGCAGAGTCCCCACAACGATCTAGCACTAACAATAGCTCTTGCAAATTAAAAGGTGAATCTAACGATGAAGGATGATCCTGAACTTCAAAACTATATTGATAGGGTATTTGGGAATGGTTAGGAACTGAAGGGGGCGCTAATCTATTCAGAAAGTCGTCCACCCACTCAGTGGAGTAGGAAGTAACCAATTGCACCTTTTGCGACATCCTATAACACTTAATCTTATTCCACATTAGTGATGATGGGGTTTCAGGGGATATGGAAGCGCAGAATTTACGCCACCCTTGAATTTTTTTCTTTTTTAAAAATCTTTTGGTAGAAGCATCTACATTACGATAGTTTAGGAAGTTCTCTAAGGTAACGATAGTGTGACATCTTTTCTCAGCCCTATTTCTTCTCTTTATCATCTCTGTGCATTCTGAATCCCACCAAGGGGGAGACGGAATTTTACCTAAGGAAGTATTCTTCTTCTTAAATGATGCCTCTGCTGAAGAAATAATTAGTTCTTTAAAATAATTACAACAATCTTTGAGATTTATTTGGTTGGGTTCTGGAAGGAGACAGATTTTTTGATCTACCAGAGTGGCATATGCTTCCCATTTAGTTTTATCTAAGATGTATGGCAGCAATGGGGGAAGAATATTTGATTTTATATTTTGGGAAGGGAATGTAACTAGGATGGGAAAATGGTCAGAACCATGGGTGTATGGGAGACGGGACCAGGATAACTGGCTGGCTAGGCAGGGGGAACAGAAAGACAAATCAACAAAACTAGGTTGTATATTAGGGGAGGTATGACGAGTCGGGGAGCCATCATTTAGTACACACAGATCAAATTCATCCAGGATGTCTAAGATTCTTACACTGAAGGCATCATTATTATGAGCACCCCAGATTTGATTGTGGCAATTAAAATCTCCCATTAGCACCACGGGAGGGGGGACGGAAGACAAAACATTATGCAATATGGGAATAACAGAGTTATCCCTCTTAGAAATATATACAGAAAGGAAAGAAATATTATTAAAACGAATACCTACACACTGAATGAGATTATTATTGTATCTAATAGGAATTAAGTGAAAACTTAAATTATTTTTAATTATGAGAGCAGTACCACCCCAGCCATCAATTCTGTCATGACGTAGTACAGTATAACCTGACATTCGAAAAATCTGGTTGGGTTTTAACCAGGTCTCGGAAATAGCACTAATAAAGGGTTTATGTTTATTTAAAAGGAAAGATAAATAGGTTTTGTTTTTATTTATGCTTCTACAATTCCACTGAAGTACTAGATCCATTTTTTAGAATATTAAAAATTGAGAGAGTTAGAGTCTGTATAATATTGCAGGCGACGTTGTTCGGTAGTTTGGAATCGGTAATAACTTTAATTAAGTATGATATTAAATTATGAATTGCGTCTGGTGATATAATTTCTGACGGGACTTGCTTTTTATCATTGTCTGAAATATTTTGAGTATTTCTAATAGCACAGCCATTTTCTGGGGAAGGTATTTCAAATGACTGTATCAATGCTCTGTGGGCTTTCTTTCTCTTTCTTTCTGATCTAAATGTGGGGTAGGAGGTCTTGACGGAGGTTTAAGAGAAACCGTTTTACGATAAGATGAAGAAACTGCTTGTTGGGTAAAAGTTCCATGAGATACAGCAGAGGGATGTTGGAGGGGTAAATGCGGAGTGGTCGATACTACCTCAGCAAACGTCTTTTTTACTAGTGGGAATTTTAAACTAGCCTCTTGATAAGACACATTGTGAGTAGACATAAAGTGTTTTATGTTGGCTTGCCTAGCGTGTTCCGGACAATTTCTATTGGTAGAAAAATGCTGCCCAGAACAAAAAATGCAGACAGCCTGGGATTCCTCCACCGTGCATGATTCCCCTGAGTGACTGTCTGTACATTTGTAACACCTTAATTTGGATCTGCATTGTTGGCGTGTATGTCCAAATCTACAGCAGGCAAAGCATTGTATTGTTGGGAATATGTAATTTTCTACCGGTAATAAGGTGAAACAGCAGTAAACTTCTTTGGGTAGTATTTGCCCATCAAAAGTAAGAACAACGGTTTGTGTTGGAATCCATTTTTGACCGTCTGAAGAAGATGTTTTCCTACTTAGTCTACGCGTTTTAATAATTTTACCTGTGTTGGAAGGAAGTTTAACCAGTTCAACAATTTCCTCATGTGTCATCTCAACCGGTATTCCCCTAACCAAGCCCATTCGCGAGATGTTATGGGAGGGGATATAAACTTTATAATTATTTTGGGAAAAAATTACGTTCTGGATGAATTGATTGGCCAACTCTCCAGTTTGGAATGACACTGAGAGTCTATTACGTCCGATTTTTTTGATGCCATCCTGTAAAACATTGGTGAGTTTATGTTTATATAGAAAAGCACCAAATTTGATAGGATGTAAAGTGGTACCATCTGCTGGAGAAACCTCATTTAATTCGACATAGACGATGAAGGGTCCAGTATCCTCTCTGGAGTATAAGGTCCTTATTAATGTATTGGGTTGCGCTGGCGAAGAATCCATGACGGAAGAGCTCGACATTGGTAAATTAGATGGGGGCTTATCTACGACCGACAGTGTGGTTGAGGTATTGTCCGTGCGATTAGGTAGAATGTTTTGCATATTATGCAATACTTTGTTCAAAGGTATTTTTTTATTCTTTAAAATGGGTCTTATTCTTTTGTTTCGTAGTAAACTAGCTTTTGGTGATTTAGTATTCAAAAAGTTGGGGGCTGCAGAGCTATCAGAGGGTACAGGAGACGTAATAGGGGTAAATGCTGGTGTAGTCGAGCTAGCATTTTGAATAGTGCTCGTCATTGTTTGTACATCATTATAACCAATGTCTGGTGGAGGGTCGGGATCCGGGCTAATATCATGTACATCCATCTCCATCTTTTTGTTTTTTATTTATTATTTTTTATATAAAAAAAGATTATTAGTAAATAAATAAATATGTTTTTTTTTTTCAATTTTAACACTAAACAAACAGTGGACAAACACGTACCAATCAACAGAACACCACACAAACAAAACTTACCACCTTATGAGAAGAAAAAAGAAAAAAGAGAAAATACAATACACACTAATGAAAACTTATAATTATTTATTTATTATTTACACAAATAAAACACAATCACCACAAATTAGAATCAGTAACGGGATAAATATATTTTATATTGATTTTAGTATCGACATAACCTCAAAAACATGAATGTCACACCGACCGCAGCCTATCGAATCTTCCGATATATACAAAGAATTAATTGTACTTATAAATTTCAACAAGATAATAGGCTATTTGACTGTATAAAAAATATTGACTTATTTGTTTCCATCCGTGTAGATAATTTAATTTTAAAACATATTTCATTATCATACATTAAAAATATTGTATATTTTGGCTAAAAAACACAATTACAATTTAATTTATTTTGAGTTCGCGCCACGTGGTCGTAAACGATTTTGATTGGCTATGACGTCATGCATTAGTATGAACTACTCACATACAGGAAATGAATGGGATTGATAACGGCATAGATGCAAATTAAATATTAAAAATGCCTTTAAAACGCGTTATTTGACATTAATACCCGTGAATTAATAATATTATCATGTCCAATGTAATAAAATGTGAAGAAAGAAAAATAATTCTAATTTTTTTGACAAAACCTCATTCGGACTATTGATTGATTGATAGATCTATGGTTGATTAGAGAATGAGTGACATATGTTATGTATGTATGTATGTATTTTGTTGTTTTTAAAATCTATATAATATACATTATTATAAGTTATTTGGGATTATATTGGGCTTTTATATTTCGTTTTACTTTATTCTGAAACATTAGGTAACAAATGTAACAAATATATGACGGGTCGTATCTGCAGCAATGCCGACTTGATCTATAATAGCTAAGCGAGCAGTTTCTTCGACGCGTCCGCTCCAGTTGTAATACCTCAATGCAAAAACTCATTCGGACGATTGACTGATTCATTGATCTATGGATGATTTAAGAATGAGTGATATATGCGAACGAATCTGTGGAACGGATGTTTACGAACTGAACGCCACATTGTCAGACAGAGCGTTTTGACAGTGTAATTATTCAGTGTATTTTGTAAATTTATTTTTAAATGATATAGATATAGTAATTAAAAATAACCGTTATTTGTAAGGTCTATAGACCCCGCTTCATAATGTTGTATGGTTTCCAGAAACTAGTCAAATAGCCTATTAATAAATTTTGTCAATCTGGAGCCAGCCCAGGGGGGGTCATGACCCCCATGACCTCCCCCCTGGATCCGCCCTTGCGCATTGATGCGATTATCATAAGGATATAAAAAAGGTACCCACGTATTCATTAAAAACCGCTAATCAACCACATAAATGTAAATTAGTTAAATCATGTTAAGATGCATGTTAAGATGAAAAGTGCGTGGTGGCCTGTTGGTAAACGGACTAGACGCGGCTGTCAACATGTTCACGGTGGTCGCGGGTTCGAATCCCAGGGCACACCTCTGACTTTTCGGAGTCATGTGTGTATTGATAGTCAATCACCACGCACTAAAACGGTGAAGGAAAACATCGTGAGGAAACCTGCATACCATAGCGATTTATAAGAATGTCTATGGTATGTAAGTCCGCCAACCCGCACTAGGCCAGCGTGGTGGATTATATGGCCTAACCACTCTCAATCGTACTCTCGATTGTAGAGTAGGCCCGTGCCCTGCAGTGGGACGTATATGGGCTGATACATACAGATGTTAAGATGAGATAAAACGTTAATTAAGTTTGCTATTCATAATGGTTTTTTCAACAAATTTTAACTAATATTGCCACTTCATAGAAAAAGTGATTTCATACACTTAACAGTAATATCAAACGTCCAGCTGACAGACATCCACCATAAACAAGGGTCTCGGCCATTTTAAAGTGAGCCATGAGCTGTTAAATAGTTGATTAGTGATTATCGACGTCTACGAATAACGTTTTTGGGTCTCAGCTCATATTAATGGCATTTAAAAACTGCATCAATTGGGGTTAGTGTAAAACAATCTTACAAACAACCTTATGGCGGTTATGTCATGCAATAATGACATACGATTCTTGCCCCGAGAAACTCTCCTGTGTAAATGGCGCTATATGATGATGATAAATATTTTTAGGTGAATTTGTCTATAATATGTAAATCATGAGCACTGACATAAAGATCTTTATCTCAATTATACACATTTCAGTTAGATAAGACATCGTGGATAATTCTATGCATGTGCTACCTAGACATTGATAACAATAGAAAACAATAGTTATGCATCTTAACATATCATTAGGCAAGGTGTACATTTAAATAAGGCACATAAACACGCGTAGTAAGTGCTTCCATAATAAATATATACTGGGTGGAATCGCTTATCGTCCGGAAAATTTCATAGTGTATTGTGTATGTGAAATTAACGTTATATACAAGATTTATCATTAAAAACTACAAACTATCCCATAAACAATATCAGTACAAGATATCCCCAAAACACATATTATCTAAATCACCCTACATTTAAAAGTGCAACGACATGTCAATACACAGACGCGCGCGTGTATGAGTCACGCCACGCTACAGCTAACTATCGAGCATCAACCTTGAACTTACTTTGCGCCTATTTATCGGTATTATTACTTCTAAATATTACCATATAACATTTTAATTTATTTAGAATTTTAGTGTGTTAATATAATTTAAGTAAATGTAGTTGTTGGTAAGATTTACATTTTAATTAAACATATTATTTTCATAACGTACCTACTATCTTAGAAAAAGTTGCATATGTTTTTATTTAAACCTTTTAATAAAGTCGAGAATAGACGACTTCGCTGTGAAAGGTCACGGATTCTTGCATGATTAGGAAGTCTGAACTTACCATGATCGAGTAGCCTCGGATAAGTCTTTAAAATAGTTCTTGTGCTGGGAACTCGTGGATTCATGATACCATTCCTGCTGACATGACTGCAGATGTTTTAGATCTGCATACATCCTTCTTGCATGACCCAAGTTTTCATTGGATCGGATCATTCATGATGATCATTCAGGATTCATGTCATCATTGCCACATACTCACTGTTCGTGTGATCACTCATTTTGACCGCAAGAAACTAACCAATAACTAAAATAATTTTGTATAACGTCACTCGGTACCGAATTTCGCACGACTGAGGAAGTGCCAGTGGCAGCATCCCTGGAAGGTGTCGGCGGCGCGGGAGGGGGCGGCACGGCGCGGCGGCACGCTTTGTACTTGCGCTTGCGGCGGCGCGGCGGTGAGGGCGGCGCAATCAAAGGATTTTATTACCTAGATTTAGAAGTTTCTACTCGAATTCATATTGTATAAAGTAGGGTAATAATGATGAGTATTTATGAAGATTTTTTTCTTTTATATCATCTTTCTCTTAACAACGTTTTTTTATGAATAACTTATTCTAAATTAGTAACTAGTAGTGGTAAATTAATTTTACACTACATAACAAAAACAAAAAAAAAATAACCAAAATTTTTAATAAAAAAATAAAAACCGACTTCAAAACAAAAAACCGCTAACAACCAAAAAATAACTAAATAATAAGTACCACTGCAAAGCAAAAAAATTATATTTGTTTCATGGAACTTGCGCTTGTTGATTAATTTGCTTAATGACTTGACTAGCCAACAAATCAAAATATATGCAGAATATATTGAAGGCGGGTCGCCCAGTACCAAACATATAGATATTTAAATTAATATACGGCATAGGTCCTACATGCTATTTATTAAAAAAAAAATATTAAAAATTTTGGTTATTTTTTCTTTTTAGTGTTGATAGGAATCAAAATGAAGAAGATTTGGTCCCCACATGGAATATGTTCTTTCCGATGATAATGAAATCGCTAAAATCGGCTAAAAGCTGCCAAAGATATTGGAGTATTCATGTTTATTATTTTTTCTCCCCCCCCCCTCCCTTTGCCCCTACCCCCTTTTCCCACCACCACTGTAGCTTAGCTTTTATACTGAACCCAATGCAAAAAGAACCATTGGAATCCTACTAAAGTTTGAAGAGTTCTACACTCCAGGTCCGAAAATGATCATCAGATCTCCATGTTGTGTTCCTGAGATCAACCTGTCAATACATTCTTTCCAATGAAAAAGAAATCACTAAAATCGGTTTAAAAGCTGCCGAAGATATTAGAATTTACGTGTATTTTAATTTTATCATCTACCCCCCCTCACCCCCACCCCTTTTTTCCTCTCTCACTGTAAATTAACTTTTATAATGAACCTAATGCAAAAAGAACCATTGGAATCCTACTTAATTTTAAGGAGTTCCCCTCTCCAGGTCCGAAGATATTGCTCAGATTTTCACCATATTTTTATGGGACCAAATGACAAGCATCAGCTTTCAATCAAAGAAAGAATGGTCGAAATCGGTTCACACCGAGAACCCAAATGGAGATTGCATTCCGTATAAAACACTGAAGCACAAAAATTTGACCTTGAATGCAGTCGCTGTTGCCTGTTATCCTGTTCTTTAGAGTGACAATGAATGAAAATGACATTTTATTTATTCATTATTACTCGAAAGAAAAGGATAGAAGGCAACAGCGACGTCATTCATGGTTAAATTTTTGTGCTTCACTTTTATATACGGAATGCAATCTTCATTTGGGTATAAGCTTCTTGGTTCACACAGTACAGAGAAACGAGGTAACAAACATAAAAAAAAGCAACATACAGTCGAATTGAGAACCTCCTCCTTTTTTTGAAGTCAGTTAAAAAGTATGCCAAAGGCTTCTAAGTCATGTACTTGCCATGCACAATTTTTTTCGTGACGATAAGTGATTCCACCCATTATATACTGGGTATATCAAGACTGCTACCAAAAACGAAGCCGGGTGGTAGTTTTAGTGAGTACAAACACAAAAGTACAAAACGCGACAATTTTTTTTATGATTTTTTAAATATCTTAATTTTTGGGTGGTTAATCCATAGTTTTTGCTAAAATAATAATTTAAACTCTTTTATACCTTAGAGTCCTTATAAATAAAAGGGTATACACTATTATTTTAGGAAAAAAAATGAATTTACCATCCAAATACGACCATAGGAAAAAAATAACAAAAAAAAAATCGTCTCTTTTTTTTCAACATTTTCTGTTGCAATCTGCCTGAAGTCATTAAAACTACCACCCGGCTTCGTTTTCGGTAGCAGTCTTGAGATACCCTGTATACGAGATTTTCTTAAATTCTCAAATGAGGATACCATTACTGATAACTGATGAAACCTATATTATATTAGGTCATTGTATGTGTTAAAGAACTTTACGTGCATACCACTATCAGCATTCAGCACAACGTGAGCACCAACGGATGTAGGATTACCGACCCCCTGGCCGAGACTTCTACGGCACCCTATAAGTTCTAACCAAATCAGTACAAGCAGCAAGTATCAGTAAATTATAGATAATACACTATAGGTAAATCCCGGCATTTGGCACCATTTTGCACTGACGCCCTAGGGCCATCGCCCAACCGCACCCTACCCTAACAGCTCTGTAGCACCACCATAAAGAAGAGCCAGTATCAAAATCGTTCATGCATTACTACAGTGACCTGTGTACAACAAGCCACTACATAACATTCAATGATCAAAGTGTATCTTACCGGATCCACTTCATCCAGCAGCCCCGACTCCTGGAACTGCTCCATGTCCTCGGCCTCGCCGTCCTCGTCGTCTTCGTCTTCATCCTCGGGGTCGCCGGCTGGACCCTCGCCGTCACTGTCGCCGGTGTCAGCCGCCTCCAGAGTCATCTCACACACCTACAACAAAAAAATTACAATGAATCCCTTCTAGATCAAAAGTAGAGCCATGTGTGATATCGCTGTCTTATTGGTACTATTAGATGTACGATGCTGGTGGAATGCAATAATATTCACCCTAATAGTGAGTTATATACCGGGTATCTCAAGACTGCTACCGAAAACGAAGCCGGGTGGTAGTTTTAGTGGCTACAAACACAATGCAATTAAAAATTTCGCTTAGAAACGCGACAATTGTTTTTTATGATTTTTTAAATATCGTCATTTTTGGGTGGTAAATCCATAGTTTTTGCTAAAATAATAATTTAAACTCTTTTATACCTTAGAGCATTTATAAATAAAAGGGTATATACTATTATTTTAGGAAAAAATGTATTTACCACCCAAATATGGCCATAGGATATGGCTGGCGAATATGGCTATAATCCGAAACGAGGTTCGAATGATATTTGGACGTCGTACGTAAAGCTGTACGAGTGTACTCAACAAAATGTTGAAATCCTCTATTGTACTATATAACCATGAACTAAGTTCGGAGTGAATGATAAGTTTGATAGAATGTAGTATTGATTATAGAAGTGGAAAACTTATAATTTACTTGAGAAGTTGAACGTTTGAACATTCAAACTTCGTTTCAGATCCTAGAGTAGCCCACTGGGGCTTCGTAAACTGTATGTTGCGTGTCAATGCGATCGAGTCGAGTGAGTCAATTTGTAGCCATGAATCGGGGGTGTTAAGAGAGTATCGTAGAAAACTAGCAATTTCTTAAGGGCACCACAGTTCAAAAAGTATGTGAAAACCCATAATATGCAATAGTAGAAAATATGTTACAGTTACCAACAGAAGTGTGTCGTATTTCGTGATTAGTGGTCAGCCTATGTATTGTTTGTATGAATTGAGAACAAATATTAATGGCCACATGATATTCCTAATAAAAGTACATTATTGCACTTTGTTACACCAAAGATATCTAATAAAACAACATAGGATAATAAGTCAGTTAAGATTAATACCTTTTCTTCAACCGTTGGAGATCCAGCAGTGTCATAGTGATGTGTGTCTACCCAGCCACCATCTTCATCATGCTCATCTTCTATCACTTTCTCCTTGTCCTCACAGTATTCTATCTAAAATTATATATATCTTCAGCCATTCAGCATTTATAAAATCTATACTATATAAGCTAACTTTGAAAATTCCTATAAAATATTACCTAACACTACACCATTGTATTAAACTATACTATACTATTTACAAAACATTTAATAAAAACAATTGAAACATCTACATTGAAGTATGTCTCTTAGGCATCAAAAACTATAAGAGAATCACATACAAGAGTCAAAACCAATTATAATATATGTTTTTGTATGAGGAAGTGAGGAAAATACAATCAGCAAGTAATTTTTCCACTTATATACAAAATACAATCAGCAAGTAATTTTTCCAATTATATACACAGCCCAGAGGATGGCTGGCTCAGTAGCCATAACAGCAAAGATTGTTACAATATGACAGTGATCAATTACCTGTTTACACCGTCTGTAACAGGGAACATTTCTTGTGATAAGAAACTGTTTATCTGCAGGTAGATACCCTTTGATCTTGGCTTCCTCACCCTTCGCCCACTGCCAGGTTGGGCAGTGATGGACTAAATGGTCTCCAGCAGCTACAAACTCCTCAGGAGTGAGCACTCCAGTCTCTTGGAACTTTGACTCCTGAGAACAATACATATAAAACATGTTGTCTAGTTTTGTAATTAATTTATTTGCAATAAGGCAACCATTGTGGGGAAACCTACGGAACAAGAAATGTATCAATCACATTAGACAACAAATAATTATTGCTGGTCTACAAAGACCAAAGTAATTGGTATGGTAGCCCAACAATTCTGTAACATAGTTGAAATCAAATTGCACCAACTCCACATAGGTGTGGGATTAGAGCAAGCAGGAGAGTGAAAGTATGATGAAAGTATATCACATAAAATTTTAATAAAAGCAACGCGTAACAGCAGAAAAGTAATAAAACAAGAAGCAAAATCTCAGGATTTCTATTTTAAACGCACTTTCTATTCTAATAAATCATTCGAGTCTACGACGACGAATTTAAACCGACATACAATAAAATGGTCCATCACATACGCTATATACACAGATAAGAGAGTTATAATAAATCGATTGATATAAATTACCGTGAACGGTCGGTAAACACACATTATTTATGAGATAAACTTACCTTCAGTACCGGCGTGAGGTACCCTGCGACGCCCAGCGCTGTGCCCTTCACCGTGTTGATCACGCTCTGCATCGCGATGCCTTGTTAATTCGAGATCACGACCACAAAGATATATTCCAATTAACAATGTCGTTTCAATTAATTTTATCGTTGAAGAAGATACTCAACACAAAAGAATCCAATTCGACTTTTGACAAGTCAATGTGATGACATTTGATGTTGTTTTTTATATTTATCCTGACGGAAAGGCAAAGGTCTAAGCCATACAGCCTAGTCTGATGTGTTGATGACATTTGACTAGACATTGGACTAGACATCGGCGTTCCGTTTCACCAAAATAAACTTTCCACTTTTGATGTTATGGTATTAGTCGACTATTACACTAATCGGAACATTGTCAAAGTAAAACTATACGGAAAACATAGTCATATGGTACTATTTTGTTTTTTATATCTGCTTTACAATTCTACGATTGCAATAGTAATTTAAAAAAATATATGCCACATCCTGAATTGATTCCCGTATCAGCCCATATACGTCCCACTGCAGGGCACGGGCCTACTCTACAATCGAGAATACGATTGAGAGTGGTTAGGCCATATAGTCCACCACGCTGGCCTAGTGCGGGTTCGCGGACTTACATACCATAGAAATTCTTATAAATCGCTATGGTATGCAGGTTTCCTCACGATGTTTTCCTTCACCGTTTTAGTGCGTGGTGATTGATATTATCAATACACACATGACTCCGAAAAATCAGAGGTGTGCCCTGGGATTCGAACCCGCGATCACCGTGAACATGTAGGCAACCGCGTCTAGTCCGTCTTACCAACAGGCCACCACGCACTTCAATTGTACCTGAATTGATTACAAAATTCTTTAATTATTTTTTCTGCTTTTAGGGACGTTTTAGTACTTATACCAACTTTCTCTGCATTGGGGATTTTTGATTCGGGAGTTATTAGGAAATGATAAATATACAGTGCCCTCCAAAAGTTAGTTGAAATGATCAAAAATGTAATAAATGTGAGGAAATTATGATAAAACTAATTCAAATCATTGTTTTTTAAACTGTTTATTAAAATTTAATCTATTTTGAATATATCTATCAATAAAAGGTGCATAATAACGTTATTAATAATAATTTATGTACAGAAACAGTAAAATTGCGGTGGCAAAAGTTAGTTGAAATTGATGAAAAAATATTTTAGGGATTGTTATATTTGCCACTGTCTTAACTTTTAATATTTTGTATGGCCGCCATTATTCTGTAGAATTGCTTTAAATCGTCCAGGTGTTGATTCTACAAGATTTTGTAAAGTTTTGACCGGTATAATCGACCATGTTTCATGAATTCTATTTTTCAACAAATTCCTGTTGCCTTTTATGGACACAGGGATTCTCGGGTCAATTAATCCCACAAATGTTAAATAGAGTTAAGGTCGAGTAATATTGAAGGCCATCCCAGTAAGTCTACTTCGTTATCTTCAAAATATTATTCAGTTATCCTTGCTGTATGCTACAGATTGTTGTCTTGTTGGAACTTAAAAATTTACTTTACCACATATGTTCAACAGATTATTATAAATTGTCATGGAAAATATTACAATAGATCTGTGATGTCATCTGCCTTCAATTATTTGCAGTCAGTTCCACACCATTCCAAGAAAAAGACCCCCAAACCATCATACTGTCAACGCCGTGTTTTACAGTCGGCTGCAAGTGCTTGTCGTCGTAAGAGTTATCATTGCTCCTACGACATACAGTTTGCCAACCTCTTTTTCCAAACGGTTAGAAGTTTGATTCATCGCGAAAAAATACTTTATCCCAAAAGTCTATTAGTTTATCTAAATAATTGCGGGCGAACTCCAACCGTCTTTTTTATGGATCGATGCTATGAGGTTTTTATCTGGCAACGTGACCTCGTAAATTAGCATCATGCAGACATCGCCTGGTAGTAGTTATAGAAACCATGGTTCCTGCTTTCTATTACTATTTTTTGATCACTCGTATCACAATCTTGGGATTAATTTTACACTGCCGCACAATTTGTCGATCATCAACAGAATTAGTAGACCTAGGACGCCTCTACCGTGGCCTATCTGCAAGACTAGGACATTCCAAACTCTTCGGCATTATTATTCGCTTATCTTCTTCACTAACTTTGAATAATTTTCCCTCAGCACTAAATTTTTTTATTTATTTTCTATTTACCAATCATCTTTGTTTTATCTTCTACGTGTTATTTTCACTTTAGAGCCATTATTTATTCTAAAACAGTCATATCACCTCACAATATCTTATTAATAAATATAAACTACCCAAACTGCCCTAACAATATTGGTAAATGAGTTTAAAACCACGAGATTATCGGAAATCGTTAAAAGTTTTCCATTTCAACTGACTTTTGACGCACACAATTCAAGTACTGAGTATATAAACATTGATTAAGAAAGAAAGCAAATGGAATTTCGAGAAATTCGATACTGTATGTATTAGAATAGAGTATCCGAACATAAATAGTAAA
The DNA here is from genome assembly GCA_009982885.2 of Hyles vespertilio. Lineage (NCBI taxonomy): Eukaryota > Metazoa > Arthropoda > Insecta > Lepidoptera > Sphingidae > Hyles > Hyles vespertilio. The sequence continues at coordinate 23,745,134 of CM042807.1, forward strand.
CAGTTATTTTATTGAAACTGCGTATTTTAGAAATTACGTGACATCATTGTAAAGGTGAATTAATTTCAACTAACTTTTGGAGGGCACTGTATATCTCAATATTTGTTGGAAACAATTGAATTAGTTATTTCTAACGCTTCATGTGAGTGCTCTAAAGAATTATTCAACTTGACCCCCTCCTCTCCATTCGAACCACGCGTGCTGGCTTGCGAAGCCATGGCTTGACGGTCCACAACATCCCGGCGCGAACCAAACGGTTCTCAAATTCTTTTTTATGCCGCACCGTCAGGCTGTGGAATTGTTGGCCTTCTCATGTGTTCCCTCCTTCCTACAATCCTGGATTCTTCCGCCGCGCCGTAGTGTGAAGAGGCACCTTAGCAGGCCGGCATAATTGTTTCTCTATTACGATACTCTGCCTGGGTGGCATTAGCACTCACCATCAGGTGCAATGCCGCCACTATGCCGGGCCACTATAAAAAAAAAATGTCAAATGCGGTTAGTATTTATTAATTAAACTTACTTATTGCTATTCATCGACAAAAATATTATAAGAAAAAGTTTTATGGTACATCTCTAAAATTAAATGTCAAATAAAAATTTGTCACCGCCGTCAATGACACAGACATAGACAAATTAAATGAAAGACACAGATTAGATCACGTCAATGAACACATCGTTATCAAAGGGATATGAGGAAATTTTATTAATTAAAATTTTAAGTAGCTGCAAATAAAAGTTTCACGGTTTACTTGCACATTACCATCAACATGGAGGACGTTTTGGACGAGACGGTCTCATCAGAAGATTTACAAGTAATGTTGATAATTATCAAGTGTGTAACACGGTCTTTGTTGTTCCGATGTTATTGTGGTGTTTCTCTTGTTTAGAAGTTCGAGAAAGTGTTTCATGAGCAATTACATCGCGGGAACGTGACGCACAAGGCGCAGTTTGAGTATGCGTGGTGCCTCGTCCGAAGCAAATATCCGACCGATATCAGGAAGGTGTGTATTACACATTTCAAGCAATAATTTCATAGTAAACATTGACGTCAATGACTGCACTTTGTTCTACACTAATGCAGTTAAATATTACTGCTATAATTTAAATCTCCAGGTCATCTAATCATGTATTTAAAAATATATTTTATAAACATTGAAACATCAATGTATATTGAATGACATGTGCATGTTTATAAGCTGATTGGTTGTTATTTAAAAGTTGTTTACTTTGTTTGCTCTTGAATCACAATGCAACAATGCAATATTTTTTTGAGCCCACTGCACTTTCCTTTTGCCAACTATTTCAAACACATTAAAGAAAAATAATTCAGTCTTTTGGAAAATGTTACAGATTTAAAATAATTTTGTAGCCAAAACATTGCTAAAAAATAATTACTAAATAAAATCAGTTTCTGTAGCTTTATTGCTAGTAGGAAGTATATAAAAAAGGTGATTATTTATTGCAGGATAACTTCTTTGAATTCTTAATAATTTGTCCCTAATTGACTACATGATTTAAAAAATATAAAATTAAGGACAGTTTAAAAAAAATGATACTAATTCATATTCGGATTTTACCTCCAATTGTTAATTTATGGTGAACAAAACATTAACTGTGTTCACATTAATAGATGTTATATTTCTATGAATATAAATGAGGTGAAGATCAAGTAACAATGTAAACTCAATTTTTAGAACCCACAAGTATTTACCTTTTATTTTTAATACAACTTCTCATCATATTAAGTTGTATTTGTTATAACTACTGTGTAAAATGATTAGTAAATGAACGATACAAAAATATATAGCTCACTCATCCATAATTTAGGCAATTTTAAAAACATTTATGATAAATTAATATACAGGTTTGATAGTAATAAATTAGGCGTAGGACATTGTAGAGTAAGTACTGGACATATTTAGACAAGGTAGTGGAATGCTATGCATTGCTTTGTAATTCATAGTGTTGCTTGGTCTTGCTACTCTTTATGAGTGTTGCTGACTATCAAGTTAATGGCATGCTAGTAATACTATTAACAGCAATGAAAATATATACCAAACTAGTATGGCACCCAAACATTTTTAAAGGATATTTTGCAGAATACATAGTTGATAACAGGATATGGTAATTTATTGTTGATCTATTATTTAAGCTACTTAATGACCTTATTCCAAAATTACAATATACATAAAACATTCTTAAACAATAAAACTAAAACCAAATATACAGATTTTTATAGAAGTTACAAACAAAAAATATCTAATCAAATAGACCACCTGTCATCGTCCCTGGGGCAAAAGAGCCCAGAATACTGCAGGCATTTCCTCTTTGGATGGCGATAGCTATCCTTTGCGTAAGAAACCACCCAGAGCGATAGTCCCCACCCAGAACTCTAAGACGACGGCCAATGTCCTTAAAAAAATACTTTGGCTTCTGTTCCCCAAGAACCAGTCACCTCAACGGCAAAAGGAACAAAAAAATAATTCCTTAAAAGAGGAGCATATTTTGTTCGCTTCGACTCGGCAGCTACTTCAGCAGCAGCTGCAGCCGCTCTCGTCGTTCGGCCTAAGTGGCTCACGGCGAACGTGCTAACGCACGTGGCATCCCAAATTAGGCACCTTCCTCTGTGCCAAGGCAACAAAGTAAGACCATCAGGCCTTTTACCGTCGGTGCGAAGTTAGCCTGGGGGCTCAAGTACGCAAGGTACGTTTGCGGACACGAGAGCCCTACGGATGATATCATTGAGACCAAGGTGACGCGCAAATCTACCTGAACAACGCACACAACTCAATGCGTGATGGCCGTTGGCTCCCACTGTAGAGCCACACGTGCAAGTGTGAGGCTCACAAACATTGCAACCCAAACGCAGGGCTACGGCCACACGCAGAGAGTCGGCGTCGAGAAGTGTGCCCAGGTGAGGTGACGGTAAAGCGTGCAACCACGCTCCCGATTCAGGAGTGGAAACGCCTTTCAGCCTAGCCCTATCTGCCCCCGTAACGCCCTCTAAGAGTTGGTCCCGCAATCTCCTTGCTCCTACATCATCCCACAAGCGCTGGCTATCTAGAAACTTTGGGAGCCCCGCTCTCGGGTTGCTGACCGACCAGGCTTCACAGGCGTTAGTGGCGAATGGTATGTCCACCCGATCACCATTTGGAGACAAGATTCTAGTGACCAGACTTATCACGCCATTGGCCGACGCAAAAAAGGCAGGCAAACCCACATCCCGGGCTACTTAATTATATTTACTACTAGCCGTGCCCGCGAATTCGTCCACGTGGAATTTAACAAAAACTTTATTTTCTAAAATAAAAGAATTTTTCTAAAATAAATGTAGCCTAAGATACTCCTTATTATATCAGCTACCTGACAATAAAAGTCCCGTCAAAATCGGTCCAGCCATTTCAGAGATTAGCCGGAACAAACAGACAGGCAGACGGACAAAAAAATTTAAAAGGTCATTTTCGGTACAGGTATCGTGTATATAACGATATGTATTGTTGTAGGACATTTTTTTAAATTTTCAACTTTAAAACAGACACTTCAATTTTATTTATATGTATACAGATACAAGTTTCAAAATGGCGGTCAAAATGTTTAATTCCAACTATGAATTTAGAATATCGACTAATCGGACCATAAAATACGAATAAATTTCCTAGTACTTGCTAGAAATGACACTACTGCTTCCCTCCTATAGGTAATAGCGTGATGATATAAATGATAAATGTACTATTCAACACTGAAATAATTTTTCAAATCAGAGCAGCGGTTCCTGAGATTAGCGCGTTCAAACAAACAAACAAACTCTTCAGCTTTATTATATTAGTATAGATTATATACTTATATTTTTAAATTAATAATTTCCGTCATTCTCATACATAGTCCTGACCCCACATTAAAAACGAGTCTTCTGTCATGGGTATCAGGAACTACGAGACTTTTCCGTCTCACAAACTCCCAGACCCGAAATAAATATTTGTGGGCCGCTCAAACATTTCTCTCGGTGCGGGGATTGAACCCGCGTACTCTCGTTTCACAGGCGGCGTCTAACCGTCTGCGCCACGGAGGCTGTGAACGTCTCCTTTTATTTTGTAATTGTCATGTTCCAGGGCATATTACTTCTAAAAGAGCTGTTTAATTCCCACGCGGAGGGGAAGCGCGACTACCTGTTCTACCTTGCCATCGGCAACGCTAGGATCAAGGAGTACAACAAGGCTCTGCACTATGTCAAGTCGTTCCTCGAGATAGAGCCGGCCAACCAACAGGTGCTAGCCTTAGAGGTATGTCGTGGACTTTATACAATAATTATATTACTATTATTTTGCTGTATGTTATTTATGTTTTTGTTTGTTCATGAGGTAAAGTTATTAAGCTCGCATTTCGGTTTTCCATGCTGGGGATTGTGGTCGGGTTGGGTCTCTAACAAAATCTATTGCCAACATACTGACTAAAAACCTCTCGGTGACCGTTCACCAATTGTAGGCAGCGCCGGACTTCTCAGGGAAGCGCCCCGATTTACGTCCACGGAACCAGCCCGGCGCAAAACCATTGCTGGATCTTACATTGTGGGGGGCTATGTTATTTATGTATTTGATTAACCTATTTTTACTGGCTACAATCTATAATTGTCTATATTCTATTGAGTTCCCAAGGCAAATAAGAATACTGATTGTGGATGTTCCACAATAATTTCACTTGTGCATTTTTTGTATGACCGAGCTGATTAACTGCTTATTAATAAATAACCGGCCTGTTAACCACCAAAAGTTTACAGTAAATGGATATTTTTTCTACGTTTACCCGTAACTGTCTATTGGTTGTTGGTAGACTTTAAATACGCTCGTATTTTACCTACAAATGACTGGAAAACTCCGAAAGTTACTTATGTATCTTCTGGGCTCGTAACCCACGTCTCCTCTTTAGGCTATCTCCAATTAAGGACTTCAGTTTGTTAGTGATTGAATCTCCATTTAAACTGATTGAAAAGTATTAACTTGTCAACCCAATATAGATAGCTGTGTGCGTAGTACGCTAACAATAATAGTGTGTGACGTGTTTGTCTCATTGTTTGTTCCATTTAATGTTATCAGTGCATTGGTCGTTTCACATTAGATTGATTTATAATGTTTATTCTGTATTCTGATTTATTCAGTTTTTTTCAACTTTGGTTCAGAGAACCAAGGTGACCGACATAGGTCTGAAAGTTAGTAGGTTAAAGTGGCAATAGGCTGGATACATGGTCGCGAACAGATAACCGCTGGAGTAAACGTGTTCTGGAGTGGAGACCGCATATTGGCGACCGTAGCGTGGGACGTTCTCTAGCCAGATGGCTAGAGACTACTTGTACTAGTATAATATGTCCAGATTGTAGCATTTTGGCTTAACTGGGGTTTCAAAATATCCTCGATTGATTTTTGATATCTTATTTCTCCTAATGTAAACCATAAAATTTTGACAACATGAATTAAAGGATTGTAGCGATGACATCATCAAAATAAATGCCCATTTGTTTCGTTACAAAAATGTCGTAAGTATAATATAACTAGATTTGTTTCTAGAATAATATTTTATGCAATGACGTAAGGCCTTAGTGTTAGAGCCTTTTGTAGCGTGTTCAGACTTAGTAACCTTTTCAAACTTTCATAGTATCTGATTGCAGCGTTTGCTTAATATAAAATTCACAACTTTATTTCCACGTCAAGGCTAGAAACTAAACTAAGAAAATAATGTGTTACAGACACAGATAGTGTATAGCTACAATACATACATTATTTTGTTTTGTTTGCTATTGTTTTGGCATTAATAAATATGTATACCAAAATATCGCACACAACTTTCAGATTTCAGCGTAAATATTTTGTACTGTACTGTACAGCTATATGTAGTGATACTCATATTTGTCTCATTGTAGCGCACGAGCCTCTTTTAAAATAGACAGTAAGATTGAGAGAGGATAAGCAATATAGTCCACCACGCTGGCCTAGTGCGGGTTAGCGGATTTTACATAGGTACCTTAAATTTTCTTGTAAAACGCTTTGGTATGCAGGTTTCTTCACGATGTTTTCCTTCACCGTTATATTGACTGTAGATTGATAATCCAGGCAAATATGGCTCTCAAGAGTCAGAGGTGTGCCCTGGGATTCTAACCTGCGTCCACCGTGACCGTGTTGGCAGCCGCTGGTCCGTTTACCACCAGACCACCAAGTAATTCAGCAGTATAGTCCTAAGGCGTAAATACGTTGTATGTTTGTAGCGTCAGATAAACAAGCGCATGGAGAAGGAGGGTTTGATCGGCATGGCGGTGGCGGGCGGCGCCGTGCTGGCGCTGGGCGGCATCGTGGGGCTCGGCATCGCGCTCGCATCCAGTAAGAAACAGCATTAGGCCTTCTTGTGAGTACTCTTAAACCATACACCCCAGTGTATGGTTTGGCACTACCAAGTGCAGGGAAATGGATTACTTGCTGAGTTGGATACAAGAACATAATATTAATATGATAATAAAGAAATAATCTTTGGACGTTCTAAACAGTCTTTGGTCAGGTGGGAACAAGATTCGCGCCTTCAACGGTTGGGTTATACCTGTGCTTACGTACTCTTTCGGCATACTCAGATGGACTCAGACCGAATTGGATGCCCTGGATCGTAAAGTCCGGACTATTGACTGCACATCGTATGCATCATCCACGATCGTCAGTGATGAGATTGTACATCCCGCGGAGTTGTGGGGGCCGAGGCATCCTTAATGCTAAGGACTTGCATAATCGCGAGGTGTGCAATCTCAGGGATTATTTCGTTCACAGCGACGTGGATATGCATAGGTTTGTAGTTAAGATAGATAAAGGATTTACCCCGCTCTCTTTGGCGAATGAGAACTGGCGGAAACCTCTGGTGATGAGCGTGAAAGATCGCAAAGAAGTATGGAAGAGCAAGGAGCTGCATGGTCGGTTCTATCGTGCCTTCCATGGACCTGATGTGGACCGACCTGCGTCTGTATCTTGGCTACGTTTCGGTAACCTCTTTGGGGAAACTGAGGGTTTTGTCTATTGTTTGTTTTTATTTTTAAATATGATGTATAAAAATGTAAAAAAGAATATCAACGAAATAAAGAGAAAATAATCCTTGGAAATACCTATCCGTTTTGCAGTTATGACCATTTAAAGTTTTAAGTATTATCATCACTTTTTCCCATGAAACCATGGAATTGGAATGGGTAAATAACAAAATTTTAACATATACGTATTTTTCGTTTCATCGTTAATTAAATGGTTATTGGAATATAAAACCATGAAAACCATTTTTAGCAGCAACAAAACTTTCATAGACTTCGCCTTAACACTTTTTACAAATAGGCGATGTCATGAACTCTCAGAACTTTGAACTTTTTTCTTTCTTCTTCCTTTCTTTCCTGTATAGTACTTGTCATCTAGCCGGCGAAGACTGGATTGTGAAGGCAAAGTACAGGGAGATTTGGAGTAACATGGAGGAGGTCTTTACTCTTTCAAGAAGTCCTTAATATTAGATTTTTCATTACTGCTTCTCTCCTATAGGTCATAGCGTAATGATATATAGCCTATAGCATTCCTCGATAAATGCCTACCCAACATAAAAATAACCATTCAATTCGAACCAGTATTTTCTGAGATTAGAGGTAACATACAAATAAACACATCAGCTTCATGTATTACGAGTAGCATAGATTTGGTGTTAATTCAACTTTTCGTCCATTACAGAATGAACGCGCTGCTGGGCGTTCCTTATCTATTCTCGAAGCGCAAGGAACTGAAGAAGAACTAGCCAGCGGAGTATCACCAGTCACCACCCACATGTGCAACACTCCATGTACAAACAACAAAACACATTCAAGGGCGGATCCAGCTTTTACGCCAGGGGTCATATAGTTCTTGTCAGGACACTGGATTCGATTTCAATACTCGAATTCGTAATAATGATTTTTAAAGTTTGTTACAGCCGTGATTTGTGACCCACACACACACACGTTTTTACTTTATTGTTAAATATTATCAACAAAATAATATAATAATTCTGGCAATCTGAAGCCAGCCCAAGGGTTCATGACCCCTATGACCTACCCCTGGATCTGCCCTTAAACACATCATACGTCACGTTCGCTTGGCTAATTGTACCGTAAGAATAGACTAGTTTTGTAAGCGATGTAGCCTCCGCGTGTTTGTGATATGCTATCTTATTTATATAGGCTTTAGGTTGTAATTTTAACGGCACGATACGCGCCGTACTAATATCAAAGATTCCAATGAATATTATTGTTTTGGTTAATTTTATTTGGGTTTTAGTTTACGTCCCTTTGTGATAAAGTTTAAGTATTTTAGCAAATGTTTACAGAAATATATAGTGCAATGTTTGGTTAATACATATTTTTCTTGTAATACATATTTTAAATTTATTAAATATGATTATGTATTTTTTGTTCACCCTTACTGCGACAGTAACGTTATGCGAATCTTTTAAAGAAAGACAGAAAGATAATTTTAAAGATCGGCTGTCTAGCGTAGTATGAATTAAATACTTAAGAAAAATAGATATACACTTTTTAACAAAACACCAAAACACACATCGTTCTTTTAAAACAAGACTGCATTAGCAGTAATTTTGTCAGAAGATAAATTAATCCCTTACTATTTTTTATGTTTAATGTTTATGTTTCATTATCAAATGCGACTCATATTTACACAGTCCAGTTCAATTTTTATTGATATCTAGTATCAATAAAAATTGAACAAGATATTGGGGATTGAATGAAACGAGATGGATTCAAAACAATTATTTTATTATTGTATATAATAATGTAGTGAAGCGTTGTACAACTAGTGCACTAATGTACAATGGAGCAGCCGTAGCTTGATAACTCATCGCCGAACCACCTTCCTGCGATCCACAAACATTTGGGTATTTGCCTCAACTTGAGGCGTATGCTGAGGCACGCAATGGAGCCAATATTGGCCCAATAAGTATCAAACAAACGTACCCTAGTCCTAAATAACATCTAAATATTGCTTTAAACATGATTCCAACATTAACCCAGTTAGGCAAATACTCAAATGTTGGTGGTATTTCGTGATGGCAACATTGAAGCGTTCGTATACGGTACTGCCATGACGGCAGTCTTGCACATGGCAACAATTTCGTATTAACGAGATCATGGGAACAGCTGCCAAATAAAATGCATGCAGGTTTGTGGAGTCAATCAATGGGTTAAAATTTGCATGTAGCCTAACCTGTATTCAACTATGTGTCTATTACTTTGGCATGTGATTAAATAGTTATTTCGGTATAACGAGATTCATATATGTTTAAAAAATATAATTTAAATTTGCCTACTTGTTTTAATTTGTGTAATAGATGCTATTCAATGGTAGTATATAATCCAAAACTCACTGAATGAACTCCATCTTATAATTACAAAATAATGTTTATATGTGCAACATTTGCTGGGGGTTTGGTTTTGACACGCGTTACAACCGATGGTGATTAGTTAAATTATGTCACAAATCAACTAACACACTACTTTCAAAGAGTACATTTTGACAAAACTTAATTATTACGTTTGTGCTTCCTAATCAAAGTATACACTACGATCACATCCGTCCCGGTTTGTACTAGACAGTTTACAGAAAGATATAAATACATATCTCAAAGTAGGTTATATTTATGATCCGACCCGTATTGCCTTTCACTGAGTGCCTAATGTGTTTCACAAACAATCAGTCGAAATAAACGTGATCTGCAAACTGCCGGCCGACACAAACAAGAACAGATGCACACGAATCAACATTAAATCAGCGAGAACTAATCAAAGGTTTTACATGAATCATCATGCTAATGAGGTAAAGTCATATAAACAAATACATAAAGAAAAATAAACACTTATATTGAACTTCCGAAGTTCACAAGGTAACTAAACATAAGAATTATACATTGAAATGATAAAATGACTTACAGTCCTACATTATCCATATTTCCATCACTGGTAAATATTGTATTACTCAACAACTGTACATATCTGAGTGTGTTACTTACTATTTCAAAACGACAATGGTACGCCCACACTATTATATTAGTAAACGTTCTGGCTACCTGCGTGCTCGTTCCAAAAATATATATCCTTAATAATTTTCTGGTAACTGTTCTATTGTTATGTATTGTGCAACAATCTATCACTAAACTAATATGAGTACATTACATAGTCCACATAATCTAAACAAAACGAATCGCTCCTCTATATCATAATCGTCAACGCATTCAGCACTCCACACTCGCCGTACTCTAAATGAAAACTTATTTTATATACAGTCGAAAATAATTACTCACTATGGCAACACTTTAACTTTCAACAAGATTATATTTGCGCAAACCAAACTCGTTTCGTTCCACTAACACGCTAACGGCTAAACATACCGTGCGGCGCACGCGGCCGCCTCGCGCGACATCTCAACAAACCCATAAACATGAAATATCCCATACAAAAATCATTTAAATGCACCTATTGCTCTATACTTACACAACGTGATTTCTAACCGGGGAAGTACATATCATTTGTGTTTCCCTTACGAATACTTACACTAAATAACCGTAACATTGTACTCTAAAAAATATGTATAAGTATTGAAGGCTAACATGAGATTGCAATCACAGTAATCGTTATAAGTAACCGGCCCACATCACTACAAAAGTAAACATCGACGTGAACACTAATGTCTGTTTGTACGAACAAAATCTATCGTAACTACAAGTATTTACACACATATCGAAGGCAACATCAAGGTATACTTTAATTATTGCTTTTTGTTACTTATTTATGTGTAGTTTATCACCTCGTCTTATATACAATGTATTGTGTATTAAAACGTGTTCACAAATTTGAACTCTTCGACTTAGCGCGTGTTTCGTAACATCGTGATTACACACATTGAAAAATTCAGTCTCGATTCCGTTGAGTGAATCGATACGATGATATTATTGTACTGCTTACAGTATGTTAACTGATAGAACTGCGCTATTTGTCTTTGCGTATATTTTATGTAAATCTCATCCAATAATTGGGTAACCATGATAGTTTATTAGCAGAGAGCATGGATTATGCAATTGGCCACTATTTAGAAAGAGACAAGGCGATTGTGTCTGTAGAATATTTGTTCTCCATCTCGTTCACACTCCCGCCAAAATATTAACTTGACAAGTACAAAAGTATGCTCCGTCCCATGCTGTATGACTATTCTCAAAGTGCTTAAAGCCGTGCTAAGGGGTTCAGAGGCATTGGATATGGCGTCAATTCATGCAGCCTAAGGTGCGGTCTATGGTCACCGTTTTCGGTCTTCGTATACTTTACATTAAAACGTGAACAGTCTTCAAGTTATAAAAATAATGAACCTCAAATGTCTCGTGGAAATAGGAACTAACTTCCAGGTATATCTTTTTTTTTTGTATTTGAAATTTTTTTATGAAACTACTTCGACGTTGGAATTGTACTCTATAATATTTTTGTTATTATTTTATAAAGTTAACATACTGTATTATATAAATGGTGTTACTTTATACGCACGTAATAATTAATACTTATTTAATAACAATAAGTAAGATTTTAAGCTCTGTTAAATTTTCTCGTATACAAAGTTATTTTTATTTCTCTAATTCAAGTTAGTGTGCTGATAAAGGAGGTTGCGTTCCATTACTCGCTACTTTTGTGACACAGTCTAATATTTCCCTAGTGAGTGCGCATTCTATATGAAACTCTGAACGAAAATTCGGTTAAGGGCAGCACTAACGATGACCTAAATGATTCGCATATAATTTATCTACTATATACTCTATATAATAAACATATACATATATATAAATGCAATCTGAAAAATGCATAAAACAACATTTTTTTTTAATTTTTATATCTATAAATTGTATAAAATATTAAATAAAATCTATTGAAGTGAGGTAGATGGATGGAATTTCACAATTTGTGTGGATATATATTTTTTTATTATCATTTACTTTTATTTTTTTTTACGTTGCCGCATTGGCCCTATGCTGAGGTAGTTGGATGGAATAACTATGTAAGTGGCCCTATAACGTGAGAGGGACCTTACACAATACAAAAACACTACTCACTAGAATCGATTTATCTAGAAAACAATGTTGCGAGCGCGCATCTCTGTACCGAACTAGTGCGTACGAGGGCTCTACCGTGTACTATGGTTCGTGTATCACATGGGGCTGGAACAGAGTCTAGTGGCAGCGAGGCTCCGCCGCGTTCTACCTTAAATATATACAATTAAACGGAAATGGCACCAACGACGTTCCACGGGGCGACAGTATAGTTACTGACCAAAATCAACAAAGCACCTGGGTGAAGGCAGCGCGAGCGTGCGGCCGGCGGCTTCATGACGAGTTCTTGTGCTCGTCCTCCGAGTAGTCTGCGTCGTCGTGGCCGCTGTTGTCGTGCTCCTGTTCGGAGATGGTTCTGTTCCTGTCGTCGTCGTAGTAGTCCTTGTCCTTGTCGCAGTCGAGCTTGTCGTCGGGGTCGGCGAGGCTGTCGGCGCGCTGGCGCTCCTTGCCGAGGTCGAGCGGCTCGTCGGCGTCGCGCACGATGTCGGCCTTGCCCATGGACTCGGTGTACTGCCGCTGCATCTGCTTCAGGAAGCGCTGGTGCGCCAGGTTGGCGGGCGGCGGGGGCAGCGAGCCCATCTGCGGTGACTGCTCGTCGTATGTCTTTCTGTCCATATGCATCGCGTTCATTTGGGCCAGTTTTGCGTTCATTCCTGTTGAAGAGCATTAGTTATTGATAAGTTAGACCTAAAAATTAAATATGCAAAACGCTTGTTGATAGATCATTCACAATAAAAATTAGTAGCCTTATTATTGGAAATCTTTATTTAAAATGTAGGTAATGAATGCAAGTTCATTATTATTATTTGATTTTAGACAAGAAACATACAATCGGCTATACCCCTTATAATAGATTATCTTATTATCTTCAATCATAGGAAGAATTAAACTAAACAGTTCTCACCGAACATGTTCTCCCCGATGTACTGCAGGTACGTGTCGAGCAGGGCGGAGCTGCCTCCGTACCCCGGGGGGTAGTCGTCGTGCTTGAGCGGCGCCATGCCGTGCGGCAGGCTCTCCAGCGTCTTGGCGGTCACCGCGCGGACCGCGGGCACCTTCGTGATCGTCGTGTTGGCTAGGCTGTTTATGTCTGTAGGGAGAGTGGTGGTTGTTAATGTTGTAGAATTGGAAAATCTAGTGAATTTTGATCCAGTGGTTTCCTCAATATAGGTTTCCAAAATTATTTGAATTTAATTATATAATACTGTTACAGAATGTCTGGTAAGACCACAATTATATTTTTGCAACTTGCTAAAGTCAGTTCAATGGCATAGTGCGAGAGGAACGATTGAAACATGTCGATGTACTAAGGTAAGTCGATGGTTTGTTTACGTTAGAATCCAACAGTTTTTTTTTTATTAAGCTGCGAGATTTAATCTTATTGGCAAAACCTCAAATACGGTTCCAATTTCATGAGATTAGACTGTCATAAACCTTGTCTGATAGCTACGAATCTGAAATATCTAGTAAACTTATAACTAAGTAGGTATACTAACGCGGCGGCGACACAGGCACGTCCTGGTATCTCGACTGGCTGAGGTCGTCGTTGTCGTTGTCGCCGCAGATGGAGCTGCTCTCGGAGGCGGCGGACTTGGCGTCCAGCTTCATGTCGGAGCGCCGCGGACCCGTGGGCGAGGCCCGCGCGCGCAGCTGCTCGGGGGACACCTTCACTCCAGCCTTGGCTAGGAGTCTGCAATGATTTTGGATTGTGATTTAAAGTGCTCAAAATAAAAATGAAGGCAATGCTAAGTTAAATTGAAGATATTAGGTAATACTTGCTAGTTTATTCTGTGATAACACAAACGTATTCTAAGAGTTTTTAAGAAAAACGAAGTTGATGAAGTATATAAATTTATATGCAATTCTTATGCATAGAATTGAAAGCAACCATGATTAAAATTATTAATAAAATATCTTTTTAACAATTCTACATTTCAACAAAATAAGTTTCAATAAAATTTGTATTACAAATTCTCCTCGTTACGATGGTCAAATTTTTCAAGAGATACACCTGTTCTGAGATGTCATGGCTATTGGTTCCAAACAAGCGGCAATAGCTGTACAATAATGAAGAGGTGGTTGAACTCACTGGCTGGCCAGTTCAGGGTCGAAGCGCGTGGGCATCTGCAGCACGGGCAGGTCCTTGGTGGAGATGCCGCGGTGCTGGCGCGACATGTGCGAGTGCAGGGAGTTGCGAGACTTCGCCACCGTGCCGCACAGCACGCAACTGTTGAGGAATATGGGGTTACACATCTTGGAGTGTTTGAGGTGTGGTGGTATATTGGTAATTTTGAAAGTGGTCTATTGGAAGAGGCGTGTAGGCAGCTGCTTTTTGTAAGTTTTGTCTGGTAGTCCGTTCAATGCTATTTGTGTTATTGATAACTTCTCTTTAACCGATCAAAACTATTTTGGTGGTTAATGGTAAAGGCAAAATAATTAAATAAAATTATTCAATAACAGCCAACAGCAGATCACAGTATCAGAAACTACGAGAGACTTTTCGAGACCCGAATAAATATTTGCGGGCCGCACAAACATTTTTATCTATGTGGGGATCGAACCCGCGGCCTCTCTTTTCACAAGCAGCGTCTAATCAACTGCACCATGGAGGCTGTCAAAGTTCCACTTTGCAATAGCAGAGCAATACTTAATGTAACAAAATCCGACAAAGAACACAAACAAACGCATTTTAAACCATTTAAAAGACAGAAAAAGGCGAAACTCACCGATAGCCGGGGCATACGGTGTGTTTATCTTCAAGATGCGTCCTCAGGGTGTGAGCAGATCTGTATATCTTCCCGCATTTGGGACAAGGTCTCGGGTCCGTCGCTCGTACACGTAAGATGTCCTGGGTCCGTCGGCAGCCTCCTGAAGACAATAAAATATTTTTAAAATATGTCGATTTTTAATTCTGTGTTTAGTTTAGTTTTGCATCTTACCTGTTTGTGTTATGCCTAAAAGATAGACGAAGAAAAGTGTTCGCGGGTGCTAAGAGTGTAACTCGCATTTTATTTTTTGGTTAGTAACTAAAACAATATTTCAGTTGGCTGAGGATTTTGTGTGTACTTCACCATATAAGTTACTTTACAATATATTTAATAATTATTTAAATGGCGGACCAACCAAGGGAGCTGCATATTTGGAGTTCTTTTCGGCGAATAGAAATAAAATAATGAAATACAAATATCTACTTGGTAGTTTTATTGTTTATGTATTTATAATATAAGCAGACACTTCTGTTCGGGTAAAAATTAAATTATTACGTATATACGTTATCACTAATACATCGCAACTAGAATCGTTTACTTCACATTGAACATTTGGTTATTGGATTGATTAATTTACATAATTTTTACGCTTAAATATATTCGGTTTTGTACGCAGAAATTAGTAACAATTGCCGTCGGAATAAATATCTTATATTTGTACATACATTATGGCTCCAATTTGAGTTGATCATTATTTGTGCCAATGTTTGTGGCCAATACGAATAGCAATCATGGTGTTATGGCTCTCTTTCTGGGCTAAGATCTGAGATGCTTCGGTTCGTCCACAAATATCAGAATGTTGGCGTAATTATGGTTACATCCACATAAAGGCAACTGGCATATATTGGCAAACGCAATTGCCATTGAGACTTGACGTTTGGATTTTTACTGTATTTGACACAAATTGAACAGCGTTTATCTATAGGCACACACTAAGGCTTAACTCTAACTATTATTGGAAGATTATTGCTTTTAGCTGTATATCTATGACAAAATACTACACGCCAAGTCTATACAAGTGTATGTACAAATATTAATTTAGTAATGAGCAATCAAATTATATTTCAAGAAAAAAAAAACATATCTAGCAAATTAATTCGCTATGGCGTAATTAGTGCCTAGCATACAAATATAAGAAATAGTGTTATCTCCAA
This sequence comes from Hyles vespertilio, assembly GCA_009982885.2. NCBI lineage: Eukaryota > Metazoa > Arthropoda > Insecta > Lepidoptera > Sphingidae > Hyles > Hyles vespertilio. Next base: position 23,761,191 of record CM042807.1, read on the forward strand.
GTTGCAGTAAGTAATGTTATATTAATATTGAATATCATACATCTTATTGGTTAAAGTAATGAAAATGAAATAAAATAAACATTAAGAAATGGTATTTCAAAATATTCACTGTCAATGAAAATTGGAATATGTTCCCTGTCTTAAATACTGTTGTATAAAAATAACTTTCTTTGTAATTCTACATATTGACAGAATATTATTAATGTTATATAGGCATTCTTTTTCTGCAAATATACGAAATGAAACATGTAGTAGTAGTTATTAGTTTCTCCATACAAAACCGATTAATTCGTACTTATAAAGATATACAAGTTTGCCTCACAGGCGTCAGGAACAATTTCATCTACGCGCTAAGTTATCCAATACTTTTTTTATCATTCTGGAGATCTATTTATTGATTTCCATCGCATATATTTTAAAGGCAACTTTGTATTATTTACAGTATATTATGGAGTTTGCGGAAGTGGAAATGTGTTGATCTCTGCGGCGTAGAATCGACTGTAAGTTGAAATATTTTTGAATATTTAGCACAGAAAAGGAAAGTAAAATTAAATTATTTATTTTTTCTCCATATCATCATTCAAATACAGGGATGGCTATCCTTGAATATTTAGTTGTTGAAGAGTTTTTATTTAAAAAAAAACTTATTTTTCTGTTTTTTTTAGTAAAAAAATATCGCAGTCGTTACGCCAAACAGATCAACAGTTTGAAAAGGAAGTATTCTTTTTTCAAGTTGAGGGTAGTAGAATTTTCAAAATATTAAAATTAATATACTGCTACAAAATACCTATAATACTGATAGTGTGCTTCGGGGCTATCAAAATAACCGTGAAAAACTGAAGCTGTGTCTAAAATTCGTTGTGTGCGGAAACCTAACTCGTGAGAAGGCCTGTGCTTCTCCCAACAGTAGGCTATTAAATATGGCGATACAGATAATTATGGTATCCTGATTTGATAATTGAAGGGGAATACCCAATTATTTTTGATGTGAATAATAATTTTGCCAAATTAGTGGCTTTTTAGATAATATCACCTTGATAAAGCTTATATTGAAATTAATTGACATTTATTGCTTACGAAATACACGGACCGGTTTACTAGCAATACACGGTCCTAAAATATCAAATACAATTTGATATACTATTTTTTTTATAATAGTGTTTATTTATGCCTTTTAAAAATCATAAGAATTTGTTTACTTTTCAAACAAAGTGTTTTCATTTGGATCAAAATATACTTTTAGATTGCCATATCGAAGAAATATGTAATTTTTGGACACCAGTGGGTATTCCCCTTTGTTTTCTCTTGTTTAGGATGATGACTTATTGTTCATTAACTCAATTATATTATATTGCTTTTCATTATGTTGTGTGTTATATTATCGATAAGATTGATTAATTAAGAAAAACTTACTCTATAGGAAATAATTCATGAAATTTGAAATGAATAGTAATTGTTAGTTAAAACGGCATTGTAGATGAGACAGTGTAAGATAAGATTTGTTCAAGCCGGGTCGTGCATTAGAAGACGTAGACAATTAAACATGTCGTTTCTTACTCACTTTTCAGTCACTATAACTTATCACTATTATTGTTTATGAAAAAATTCTATAAAAGAATAAATATCTATGTTTTTGGTGTATTTCCCTTTTGTATCACAAAAAATATATGCGACAGGAAGCATATTATGTACAAGACTAAATAAATCATTCGAATATTCTCGTATTTTCGCCTACGTTGACTAGATATGTTTTAAATTGTGCAGATATTACGTACATACGGGGCATCGCGGACAAACATCGTTTAGAAAATAAATATACTCTATGAATCGGTTGTGAACGTATCTTTAACTATTGCGTTTTGAAGGCATTCCGATTTTCAATTACATTCTATTTCGTATTGTCTTATCTATGGTCGAGTTAGTGCCGGTACAGACTATGGTTACAGTTACAAAGTAATGGGCTACCATACAGATCAACTAAATGATGGGGGGCCCGCCAAAATTATAACCATTATGGTTTTTGACGTTCCGAAGATAAATACGATTTTATATATAAAAAACATGTACAGAAATAGATAAATTTAAAAAGTAAGCATTAATTTTTACAATACAATTGGGCTGTCAGCAGACATTAGGTCGTAGACAATAAACCGAAGAGCCTAACATCTTGGTTATTTCGTTCACCCAATTTTTTAAGAAGATTAAATACCGAATATGAAAGTTTACTTGATTCGCTCAAGTGATTCGTAATATTCACGCAGAGAAGTATACGAATGTAAAATCACAATTTATCAATATTTTTGGCTTAATTTTGAAATAAATTATATACAAAGTAAGATTAAACGGTGGTATACACGAGATACATAGAAGCAACAATGGAAGTTACGCACGGGAAGTGATCACATGTCGGAGCAGTCACTAGCACTTCGTATCCTATCAATGGCACCAATCATCACATGTCATAATGCGCTTATCGTAATATATAATATACCTTAACTTTATCAGTCTATATCTACTATAAAAATAATTCTCAGTCGTTTCGATCTATCCGTTTATACAACGCGTCACGAGACGCAGCGTTTGATAAATGCATAGAGATCATTCGCGATACGTCCGAGCTCTCCAAGTCGAGTCACAGCCGTGGGTGTCGGTGTCGTGTCGGGGTCGCGTCGGCTCAGTTAGCCCAGCCGCAGCTCCACTTGAGCGTCTTCATGTTCTCCCACTGTCGGCGGTGCTTGATGCGCATGTGGTTGCGCACGGAGTTAGGATGCGCGAAGTGCCTGGCGCACGTGGCCACGGGGCACACGGGGCTGTCGCGCGGGTAGTGCGCCGCCAGGTGCGCGCGCGCGCCGCCCAGCGAGCCCAGCCGCGCCGAGCACAGCGGGCACTGCAGCCGGCCCACGCCCCGCGCGCCCCACGCACCCCACCCCGCACGCTCGCCCTCCTGCGACCCCGCCCCGTCCGCCACACCCGCCTCACACGCCTCACCCGCCGCAGAGTGTGCCAACGCGCCCAGCGCCGCGGCATCTGCAACGCAGACACCTCACTATTACAAATGTGGCGCACGTTGGCACACTCGACGGCGAGTCGTCCTCACTCCGCGCTCTCTATCCCCGCCCGCGTTCCCTCTCTGACGTCGGTCGGCCGGCCGACCCTCCCGGTAAACTCTCCAAAAATATGAGTGCAATATGTTGCGTGGTCCTGGTGGGCGCGGGTCACCACCAGGCGCCGAGCGGCGCGGGGCTCGCGTGGTGCGCGTGCGCGGGGTGCGGGGGCACGAGGTGCGGGGGCGCGGGGTGCGGGGGCGCAGGCGGCCGCTCGGCGTCGCGCCGTCTCTAAGAGTTCTGTCGCTGGCGGATGCCGTGCGCTTGCAGCTGGTGGTTGATCAGGTAGTGCTTGGTTTTGCACTTCTTGCCGCAGTGCTGGCAGGGGAACCACTGGTCGCGGTCGGTCTGCGAGTGCACATTGAGCATATGCTGGCGCAGGTTGGAGGTGGAGGAGTACACGCGGCCGCAGAGGGGGCACTGCGGCCGGTAGCCCATCGCCGCCCCGCCCGCGAGCGCCGCCCCTGTAACGCAGAGGCGGCGATTAAACACAGGGCACACATCCGAACATTTAAGCGCTACTGTGAGTGTATCTGTCGCATAGGTTGGCGGGCATATGGGCCACGTTGGCCACGGCGGGCACGAGGGGCATGGCGGGCGCGGGGTGCGCGGGGGGCGCGGTGTGCGCGGGGGCGGCGAGGGTGTCGCGCCTCCTCTGCTTGACGCCGTGGATGGAGTTCATGTGTATCTGCATGTACTGGCGCGTCTTGAACGCCTTGGCGCAGACGGGGCAGTGGTGCGCCAGGTCGCGGGCGGCGTGCACGTTGAGGATGTGCTGCTTGAGGTTGCTGTTGTTGCTGTACAGCTTGCCGCACTCGGGGCACGCGGGCTTGGCGGGCGGCTCACCGTTTCCGTAGGCGGCGGCGGCGTAGGGCTGCGGCCGCTCGTCTTGCTTACTGGCGGGCTTGGTGTCTCCGCCGCCCGGCCAGGTCGCTCCTGGGGCAGACGGAGTCTCGTTCAGTGCTCGCTCGCGCCATTAACGACTTCCCGGCGTAACTTCCGACGCGGTTCCCTATCGCCTAGCCGCTCGCTCGCTCGGACTGCGCACTACTCCTACTCGGCTAGCTCTGTCGCGTCTAATGTGTGCTGAAGCGCTTTGGTGTCAGTCTCGTTATTGGTTATTAGATTGTTAATGTCTCTCGGCGGGTACATGACTCAATAATGTACAATTAATGATACAATTGGCTTCCTTTGTTCGTCCACCGTCATTAACAAAGTAGATTACAAATTATTTTTGTTATTAATCGTAGTAAATGTGTTTGTGACAGTATCGGAGCGATTATTGAGTCGTGTAACAATAGGTGTATTAGTGCGTTATGAGAGGTTCACTTACCATAATTGTCGGGTATCCCTGATGGTCCAGGCAGTCCGGGGAATCCTGGAAATTAAAATAATAGATCAGTTGTTGTCCTCTGAATACATAACGTGAAACAAAGTATTACTCACGTCTTTTGAAATATTGGGTTTCCCCGCGAGAAATCGTAAAATCTGGTATTTTTCGGTGTTTTACAACAGGTGTTGTAATTCAATGAGTCACTATTGCCTTGGGGCATTTGTATTGGCAATGCCATTCAATTTAAGCAAACAATTAACATTTACTTTTTATATGAGGAAACTCATTAATCAACATAGACTCTACAATAATATCATAATCTTCTTCCTAGCTATATTTCACGCCTACGTCAGCTAAAAGTATTATTTAATCAAGCACGTGTGGACATCCACTTGACTATATCAGATTTAAATAAAACTTACGTACAATGACAGGCTATTCTGGACGTAATTATTCATCACGATTTTCAAAATACCATAATCATTCATAATAAACTATTTCGAAAAGATGAGTTGCTGTCTATTTCTACGAAGAAATAGACTGCAACTCATGGTGGTAGGTCTCTCATATGTGAGAGGCCATCTGGGTAGGTACCACCGCAATGTCTATTTCTCCCGTGATACAACACTGCGTAAATGCACTGTTGTATTTCGGATTGAAGGACATTGTAGCCAGAGTAACTACTGGACATATTGAGACTTAACATCTTATGTCTCAGGATGGCGAGCGCAGTGGAATGTTGCTACTGTTTATGAGCGGTCGTATCGCTTACCATCAGACGAACGGCTTGCTCGTCTCGTCATTCATTGCAATAAAAAAAAAAAATCTGCAGAATTCCTCATTAATCAAAATTGGTTTCAAAAATCAAATCAAAATAGAGATATTCTTTATTAAATTAGTTATTTATAAGATCTTTTGAATCTTTAATTGCTACTACCACTGCACACACTTCAATTTCTGATTTGTTTAGTTCACGTTCATATAGCGAGAAATCCTTCATACATGTGAGTTCAACAATAACAATATCTAGATTACAACCTAAATTATTCGACATGGCTGAAATACTATTGCGACCTCATGCGAAAGTCGAATGAGGGAAATATCATAGAATGTAAAATTAAGTCTAATCCATGATAAAATCCGTAAAAAGTACATTAATTTTAAAAGAGAAATAGTTGACGATCATTAAACATTTTTGTAGCGAAAAAAGCGTCTTTCGATGCCTCCAGGGAGATCGGAAGGTGGATGTCATAGTCTAGTTTTTAGCCTAGCTAGCATAAAAATGTTTCTACCGAACTGACTTCTGGCAAAGAATATTACCTGGTAAGTTGAGCAGTCCGGGGAAGTTATGGGGCAGAGCGCCATTGGTGTTGGCGACGGTGGCGGGGTCGTCGTAGTCCAAGGGTTCCTGCTTGGCGCGGGGCTCGCCCTCCGTGTCGCTGGCGCCGGCGTCTGAAGACGACTCCTCGCCGTCACCTGACTAGAATTCGATAGGCGGGGTTGAATGTGGATGTTCAGCTAGTAAAACTATCTGTGATATTGTAATAGTAAAATGAATTAAAGTCGTTTTTGTAATTCGAAAAAAAAATTATCAAGAAAATTATTAATGCCATTTAATGTTTAAAAAAAATCTACTTTTGGTAGTAATGGGTAATTATAATTATACTTTTGGTAGTAATTGGTAATAATGGATGTAAATTTCGAGGATTCTTTAATTTAAGAAAGATGTGCAAATTATCATAATATATTAATGTCTAAAAAAATTAAAGTAAATTTAGACTTTAGATGTTTAGATCTTTTCCTTATTTTTCTGCAAATTTAATGAACACAAAAAAATACAGTGTTTAAAGTAATCTTACCAAGTTGTTGGAGACTCCGGAAAGGTGCGGATTCTGCACGTTGTCAAGCGCTTGGCTGAACATAGCCAGCTCGTGTCCGTTGGTGCCCAGAGCCTCGGGGCTGCCCTGCGCCGCCAGCAACTGTTCCGTCCTACACCCATAATGTTAATAACGACTATAAGTATGGATGACATTAGGTATGTATACGAATTGATACATTATCCAACCCTATAAAGACTAACAAATCATGTTGAAAATTTTGAAAACTGGTTGAAATTTTTAAAATTTAGCAAATTTTTTATGCATATTTTATTTCATCAAGTTGTCATGGAAATTCTTGTGGTGGACCTGTGAGCTACCGTGGACTTCTTGTGATTAAAGAGGCCGAAAGAGAAACAGAAAGAGATTAATAGAACTTCGATAACTGACACAAAATTATAACTCGACGTCATCAAGGATCGTCGCTACTCACCTGCTTTTCATCTGTGCCTGGTACAAGTCAGAAGACCTGGCGCGTTTCGGAGGCGGTGTGTTGGCAGCACTATCGTCTGGTCTCCTCGGTCTCCTGCCCTCCCGCTGCTGCGAGTCTCGGCCCTCCCGCGACGCGGCGCTGCCCGTCTCCGTCCACGAGGACGATGACTGTTGTGAATTTGTTAAATTCAGCAATTTTTGAATTGCACCCGGCACAAGATCCTTCATGAAACAAAATTTTCAATGTACTTGGAATGTATAAAATTAAGGAGTACCATTACTGGGTGTTAGAGTCGTAAAAAGTTTTAATGATAATTTTTCCGACAAAGCATGGCTAAACGTTGGGTGCCATTAAGCTTCTTGGCGCCCAAACGTGGTGTTTCATTTTGAGGTATTTTTGGTTAGTATGCTATTATTTATTTTATCCAACTATTTAGCTTATTATCTAAACTTACATTTTAAAGCTTGATAAACACAATACAGGCGACTCTCGTTAATTCGAAACTCGAAGGACTCTTAAAATATTACCAATTATCGAGTGTTTGAAATATCAAATGGTTTGAAATTTACGAGAGACACTATAAAACTTCGAATTATTTAGATTAACTATCATTCAATCAATAGAGATCGTCAAACATTTATATACTATCTCTGCAACTTTTAATTGTCGAATGTTGAAAGCCGTTGAGTTCAAATTAACGCGTCGTTTTGTTATATAGCGATGATTTGTTAGTTTGAATTACCAAGTGTATAAAAATGTATTGATTTAGTTCGAAATATAAAGAGATTTTGTAGGGAACTCGTGATAACTCTGAATTATAGAGAGGTTCGAATTATCGTAGGTTTGAATTAATGAGAGTCGACTGTATATGGAAGCAAGTTCACATTTTATAAGGAATAGTTACTCACTGGCGACGCTTTTTGATCAATGGAGGAGACAGGCGCCGGTGCGGGTACGTCTGTCAGTCCCCGAACTTGTAATAGTTGAGCCGCCCTCAAAAACTCTTTCAATTGTTCTTGTCCAATATGCACCTCGCCTTGGTACATGAATCTAAATGGAGAACATTAAGCATTATAATTAAGTTATAAAGTAATTCTTATAATTTTGAGTTAATAGCCTGTGAAATTATTGCATTGTAACGTGACTAAACTGCACCAAACCGTAATGCGGTAGATCACAACAGAGAGAGAGAGAGAGAGACAATATCACGGATCATTATTTAGTTATAGATCGATATTAGTATGAAGCCTTATTGCAAGTATGTTGACTGAATCACGAGAACACAATTAACTTCCTTTACCAACAAACGAACTGATTTCTTGTTCTGATGAGAAACTATGTAATTTCCTTTAAAGTTCTGTATTTGTCTCTTTATCAACCCATATACGTCAACTTATATAAGGCATGGGCCTCCTCTACAATGAGAGTACGAGAGATTTTTAAGGTTAGTTGCGCCGTATTTGTTGACTCTTTAATGCTCATCAAGGCCTTCATAACATTTTATTAGTAATACAAATAGTTACATATACGTATTTTTGAAGGAAGGCAAGGATAAAACGATTGTAGCCAAATTTCAACGAGAAAATGACACAATAAAGTGCAAAATAATATTCGAAACAATTAATTGTCCTTCATTGAATAAGGTGTGTATATTAGATCAAATTTAAAGTTCAAGGTGGGCGTTACTCATTTACATAATGCTAGTGTTATAGTTTTGATGACTAATAATTTTTCCCACGAATTATTTGCATATTTGTACATTTACGAATTTGTTGCAAGTGAGTATATTTGAGCTCAGCTAATGTGGTTTATTGATGTAATTCCTAAGCGACTCGATTACGAGTAGAAGATATTGCACCTTAATTATATTATGTCGATTAAAGTATTTTTAAATGTATTTTTATTACATCTATAACGATTATGTTAATTTTTTAATTTATTAAGTTCTATTATTTGAAAATTTAATGTTACTTTTAGTATCATATCTTTGCAAATCGCGTGTGAACTGTAAGTTTCTGGGTTCTTCTCAAATTATGTGATCTTTAGAATACTCAATAATGATTTAGCGTTAAGTAAGTCGACTATGAAATTAAATCCCAAATATCAAGAATTATGCGAAAAAGAATACTACAAGAAATGGATAGGGATATCTACGAGAATTCGTTTTAAAAATGCAGTTTCTCAACTGTTTTGAAAGTAGTCGATTAAACATAGTCGATTTTCCCTCGCACTGTTCTCCTCCATCTACATTTAACGTTTAAGCTCCTATTGTGTCTGAAGTATCGGACAGACCAAGGCTAAGAGCTAATACTTGTGACATTTTCGCTAAATGAAGCTCAGATTTTTTCTACACTTTAAAATCTTATGATTTTCCATATTATGCTCATGCATGATGCACTAATATGAATATTGAATGTTAAATAGAACCTAATTTATTTTATCAGTTATTTCATCTCCGAAATCAGAATAAATGTTATATTTTTAAAGTAAAAACGAATTTAAATGCGTCAAGCATTTTTTGGTTGAGAAAGAAATATGGGTTCGTGTCACCGACATGCTAATGTTATTAATGTACTTGTTGTGGAATTCTAATATGTTTATGTTATTTCAATTTTTATTTCCTAAATTAGCTATAAAACTAACATAATGGTACTAAAAGTTGGTGAGGTCTGTAACTAATCCCAACCTTGGAGAAATGGGGAATCTACCATTTGATATTGTTGAATATTTTACTTTCAGGCTTTGTTTAAGACGGATTCAACAGGATTATCTATGGACTCACCGTAGAAGACTCTCCATGTCTTTGTCGTGGACGTCCCGTAGGATGACGATAGGGTGTTGGCACGGGTTCGCCTTCAGCAGCCGCCGGAAGTAAGGACTGCACGCTGATAGCACCACCTACAAAACACATGTAGAAATAAGCGTCTTACTAGTTGGTGGGTTCTGGCCTCTGTCCGCCACACTAGACTAACTACATAATATGATATTAATACAATAAAACTATGGGTAAATACAAGTTCTGGCAACCTGTGGTGGATTAATAAAGCCCTTTCATTATGCGGAGAAGCCTTTTCCTCAGCATTAAGCACAGAATATGATAGGGACTGATACAGGAGGCTACGATTTCCTCTTGGTTGTAATTTGCAACAGCTTTTTCACCAGCAATAGTAAGCACAAAAGATGCAGGAGCTTGATGCAACCTCCGTATAACTTAAGACAAGCTGTTTCTTCAACAGCTACTACAATTGTAGATTTTAGACAGCTTTAGGTTGTACCTTATGCAAGTTAAGCCTTATGTGTGTTCGTACCTTATGCGCAGTGAAGGTGGCCCCGGCGCAGGCGAGGGTGACGTCGACGAAGTCCTCCTCATCCCGCAGCCGGCGGAAGGAAGACACCATGGCGGAGTGGAAGTCGTTCCACCGCAGCGAGTACTGCTGCTCGCCGCCGGCCGCGGCGCCGCCTGCGCACAACACTGCACCATTCATTCATTTGAAATTCATCACACACATGACTTGAGGTAAGAGGTACGTGCTGCCGGAATATTACACGATTCATTCATTTGAAATTCATCTGATACAAGGCTTGTGCTAAGCGATAGGTTTTGCTGAAATAGTACACCATTGACTACAAATATTACTGTGCTTAAATTAAAACTATTTATTGCATAATGACATCGAATATTATTGCAATTTCAAGTATTAACGTGATAAATATGGTCTGCGCAAGGAATGAACAGAAAAATGTAGGTAATAAAACGTATCACGAAAATGGCACGTCTTTCTCACCACATAGATAATGTAACCATATCATATGTTAATTAACATACATTAAATAATATTTGCTATTTAATATTTAAAATGTACAACCGGAGGCGCAATAACCCTTGTCCAACCTCTCCCTCCCCCCTCCTACTCTACTTTTATTTTACACCTATGTATCAAGGACTTTAACGCGCCGATGATTCCTAACTTACTGTTGGTAATCATTAAGCTGTTGGAAAATCTAGATTTCTTTTATTGTATAGATCTGGCAAACGAGCAAGCTTAGCCAAGTTACAAAAGCTTCCAAACTATTCTCTTTCTACATTCGTTAACGCCATGACGTCAGTGATAACGCTTCAAATTGTATCTTGGATAGCGTAGGACTAGAAGTACCAAGCTGGAATGGTTTACTAACTTTAGAAAAGTAGCTGGTAATACTATAAAAAATATACATTGCGAGCTAACTAAGTACTAATAAAAAGAATATTCGCAACAAAAACTAGTGTTATTACAACATTAAAACAGACGAACAAGTAATTTAGTAGGTAAATAATATAACAGAAATGTCAAGGTATGACACTTGCGATGCGTCGTCTTCTAATTAAGTTCACTTCATTTCCTCATTGCTTTGAAGCAAATAAACTTACGCTTAAGATTTAAATTTCTACCCCCAGAATCCTGGAATCGGCAAGGCTTTGTTTCTTTGTTTAATTTGTATTTTGCAAATTTGATTTACATAGGAATCTTTTGCCATTGACTGCTATGGTGGCATGGTGTTCTAAGTTCTAAAAAAAACTATTGATATTTAATTGAAAAATATCATAGATATGAAAACTCGACCCGATATTTTAATTCAGACTCATTAACTGCAGTATTAAAGATAAAGATCTTCCGTTTATAAATTGGGGACTAATACTAATAAAGATAATTTAAAAATAAAAAATCCCTCCAATAAGCGTATCTTAAGTTTTTTTTAATATAAATAATGTTAATGTATGTTCAATTAACAACGGGGGTGACGTTTTTGTTATTGAAAAAACTTCTTTAAAATAGGATATAAAAATGACAATGTTTTTCCCAGTCATTTACAATCAGTAATTGCCTTAGCGTTTACCAAATACCGTCTGGCGTCGAATTGAAACTTTAACCAAATCAAGAAATTCCACGCGCGTATTGAAATTTTATACCGACAGTTTTACGAATGTATTAAGCGTTATACGATAAAAGTGAAATAAGTTTGTTTGTTTTTTTGTATAAACGAAGATATTTTGTAACATTTACAACAATGTACTCGTTTTATTACACCGGAAAAGTGGCTGAATTCATCTAATGATTCACGCTTAGTAGTACGCGTAATAGCATGAGATGTGATGTTTAATCATTTTGTTACATCCTACATTTATACGGGGCCGGGGCAGCATATGCTTGTTTTTTTTTTTAATTTTTAATCCATTTAGTTTTCTCTTTATGGATGCCTGTTACAAAATATATACCTATATATCACATACTCACTATATATACCTATAACTCACGCCTTTTACCCAGAAGGGACAGGCAGGGGAGCTATGAGGAACCCACATTTTGCCTTGTATGTTCCATCCCACGATATGATGAAGGCTATCGCTATTTCGGGCATAAATTCCTGTCTAGGGGTCTGATAATTAATACAAATCTCCAATATTACTTTTCCCGACCCGGGATTCGAACCCGAGATATTAACTTTGCAATCATACTGTAGTACAAATGCACTCTGAGGTCAGTAGTAGTAGTATTTCTAAATAGTAATAATAATCTAGACAACATTAATTTGTGTAGTCGCTGTTAACATAACGCGTTCTTGGCTAATAGAATCTTCTATCTATTTATATTTAAGGAGTCAAGTATATAATAGTTTGCTTTACCAGCCATTAACTAAGCAACGAAGGATCAAACTCTTTTTTCAAAGAAGTATTATTGACAAAGTTCTTAAACTCCCGTTGATGCCCTCTGTCAGTATTTATGTGGCAATGTTAGTAATAAAATCCAAAAACTGTTCATTCAAGTATATTTTAATGTTAAATGTATGAGAGGTCATAGACCTACTAGTAAGGTGGCTTATACACTGACAGAGATTCGCGCGTGACAAAAGACGCATGAGTAAACTCTACATTGATTTTTGAAGCTTCTTTAAATGCAAAAATATTAGCTGTGCCTTTGCAAATTTAGGTTACAAAGCTTGAGCATGTAATCGTTCAAAACATTTAGAAAACCTTTATTGAAATATATTTTTTTTGATATTCATAGTGCTAAGCTCGGAGATTATAACGCAACATTCGCAACTGCTTTGGAGCCAGGATCAACTGAATGTACTAGCACCGAAATATGACAAATCTAGGTATAAACAATTGGAATAAATAAATAAAATTGAAACATATTTGGTATAATATCCACCCAGCTGTCAGATCACTAAATACTATTTTGGTGTATATCCAAAATGCGCTATTTAGGGGCAAATTGTTCCCTGAATTAAAAAGTAGATGGACATTTACTTTATTATTGATAGTCCGAATAATTAACTCATAGAGATAAACATATGTGAATTCTTTTAAGTAACAAATTATTTATCTACTTGCTAGCAAGTAGATTTTGTACGTCTAGACGTAGCAGGTGAGAAACTAACCAATCAATGAGTGGTCATGCGTTCGATTTTTGCATAAAATCTTCATGTAATATCTCGGGTATGGCGATATTATTCTTGTTTAAAATCTATACTTAAAATCTACCGCAGTTAAATCTTTTGCCGATTTAAAACGAACTATTTCCGGGTTTCTGATTATTAAAAATCATGTTCTGTGAAACATTACGCATTGATTACGTTTATAATACACCGACCTCTTTATCGTCGAGTCACGACTGACATACTATTTAATGGTACTTTTATATTCGATTCGGATAGCTACTGTTTTTTTTTCATTACTTTATTCTATGATCTAATATCTAAAATGATTTCTGCAGGCTTATAAAGTATCTTTGTTAATATGGTTTCTCAGAAGACTATTAAGAAAATTCTCCGATTCTCTAATTTATGAAATGGTAGGGCGAGACCCTAATCGTAAGATGAACTCGTAAGAGCTAAGTTATGAATGAATCTCGAACGTTTTCGCAGCACAGTATTATCAGAACCCTTCAAGAAATAGCAGATTGTCTGTAGCATATTATTCCATGTATTATATTCATGATTCTGTAGCTTATAGCAGTCCTTCACACAGCTTCCATGGCACAATTGTTTGAAACACTGGTTTTAGGCAATAACAGGGGTGTTGTGGTGTTCTTTCTTGTTTATCTGAGTATGAGGTGACCAAATTCTAGTTATTTCGGATGACCACAAGACAAGATTTGTACCATAGGACAAAAATATTCTTCATTTTGTGTATATTCTTTTGTTCAAAACGCGCGTATCAACCACTAGTGTGTAATCCACACTACCTCCATGCAAATACACGTTAATGGTGAATACTATAAATAATGCATATCCGAGTGTGGACGTTGTTGATTTGAAAAATTATTCGTCCCGTTGTTTCCGAGACGCGGCGCGGTTCGCGTGATCGCCGTGCGCGAAATCTCAATGCTTGCTACCGTTTTTACACACTTTGTTCATATTTATCGATATGTACGAGTTTATTTATTTAGATATTTATTTATTTATTTATATTTACTTTATTGTACACCATAAAAAAAGAATCAATAAACAGATTACGTACTTAAAACTAAAGACATGGTAACAAATGGCGGCCTTATCGCTAGCTGCGATCTCTTCCAGGCAACCTTTGGATGGACTGGATTATTATAATAAATTATTTATGGGGCAGTACAGAGGATGAGATAAAATAAAAGATATTTATTGCTTTTTTGTAGTATACAGAGATCCTATTTAGAAATTCCACAGTAAAAATCATAGTACAAGTGGCGGCCTTATTAAACTAAGTTTTTTTTATAGCAAATTGCAGAAGTCATTCAGGACTATGTAGGTATGTGACTGTTGGGTGTTGGGTGTCGGAGTGTCAACTTCTTTATTTGGATTATTTTGTATTGCAGATGTAAAGTAGTCGCATTTTGCTGCATTTTGTATGAAACCTGTTCATTTTAAAAAGCTCCTTAATTAGAATATTGCACATTTACTGTTGATAAATAAGACAAACGATAAAATTCCCTTTTATTAAATGCGTGAATTTAAATAGAAATACATTTAAATACGTACGAGTTAATAAGACTCAGTCACTTTATAAAAGTCAAACGAGTCTAAACGAAATAAGTTCTCAAATTTAATTTAAAATATTATGTAGGTACATTTTATAAATTGTTTTAAGGAATTTTAAAAGAAAGCATGTTGAGGATTTAAATTTTGATTCTAAATATATATTAATTTGAATTATTTTAAATATTTTTCTTTATTTATTTATTCTTAATATAAAAAAAAATCTGGTTGGAAAGTAGTTTTATTAAATGGCAAACTTCATTTAAAAACAACAAAGCTTATTCATTAAGCTGGAGTACCTAATTATCGAACTTATAATAATTATCTCATTTGTAATAATTACTTATATCCTCTATACATTAATTGTATGATATTTTAAATGTTATTATAATTTTTATGATACTAATAGTCAATAGTCAATTGATTACTTCCGTTCATTCCTGTTTTCGGTTCGACGTAAAATATTTTTAGCCCTTATTTGATAAATAACAGATTACATTGGTTGTTGAAAGTTATCGTCTAATTAATATTTATAGCGGGAAATAAATATCAATAAATATTTTTGTTGAGTGAAATGGAACGTAAATCGTCTGTTTAAAAATTGTTGTAATTTTTTCGAGTCGCATATGAAATTCCATGATTATATTTTAGTTTCGTGCAATCCATATTGCGTTTTGTTTTTTAAACATATCAATATTTATTCATAGGGCTATGCATTAATTTATAACCGTAAAATAAAATATGTCTATAGTTTTACTGGTGGTAGGTCTCTCATATGTGAGAGGCTGCCTGGGTGGGTACCACCGCAATGTCTATTTCTCCCGTCAAACAGCAGTTTAAATGCACTGGTGTGTTTCGGATAGAAGGAAATTGTAGCCAGAGTAACTACTGGACATATTGAGACTTAATATCTTGTGTCTCAGGATGGCGAGCGCAGTGGAGTGCCAAGCATTGCTTTGTAGTTCAAGGTGTTGTTTGGTTTTGCTACTGTTCATGACCGGTCGCATCGCTTACCATTAGGCGAACGGCATGCTCGTCTCGCCATTCATTGCAATAAAAAAAAAGAAGTCCATAACAAATTAGCTACTTAGAGTTGTGAGAAGGTATTCCATGAGTCCATTCCTCGATCATGGTGTGAATTCGGCATAGGCCTGTTTTTAATGGGATTAATCAGAAAGCAATGAATTAAATCCAGTAATGAACTTAATAACACAACTTATACGTACGTCTGTAATTGGCATACATATCAACTGTTTTGTTTTCCATTTTTTTATTGTATTGAATGCCGAGATGTTTATGCCTTCGTTCGCCTGTAAGCGATACGACCGCTCATAAATAGTAGCAGAACCAAACAACACCTTGAATAACAAAGCAATGCTTGGCATTCCACTGCGCTCGACATCCTGAGACATTAGATGTTAAGTTTCAATATGTTCTAATGTATCCTAAATGCTATTGATCTGTCTGCTGTTGATGTGTATTTTAAATAAATATACATCTTCTCGATAGATAAAATTGAGTGTTAAACCTCACTGATTCAATCTAAACACTTTAAATTATAACAAACAGTTTAATTACTTTGAAGAATAAGGGACAAAACATTGCAAAAAATGAAAACAAATGACATCACATACAGTTTTTGTTAATAGGTAACATAAAGTTTTAAAATTATTTACCGGTTGAAACGCTTTTACATCGGTCGGTGCAGTTTTGCAAGTTCGCTATTTTTTTAACAATTATTTATTTTTATTGGCAATAATTGCCAGACAAACAAAATTGTTTTACATATGGCTGAGTTGATTTGATTCGTTGGGATATTGGTTTTTTTAGATATGTGTTTATTGACGACAGCTATATTATATCTATATTTGTTTTGGAATAAAAAAATGAAATTAGAATGGTTTTGATTTTTTTACTTTCTCTTCCTTGTGGACACAAGCCACAAGAAAAATATTTTTTTAAGGTGACTCTTTCCAATATCTCTACAACTTAGTTCCTTAAATAAAAAATATCTGCATTTTTTTTGCAAATGATGATGAATGAAATTAGATGTGTAGCAATATAGATATTACATTCAGTGCAATGTATTCACAAAAAACTATGCTACCAAATTATAAATTTTTTTTTCGTTGACAATTCTCATCAGCAATAATTAAACGTAATAAAACATTGTCGTTCCGGCTACCCCAAGTCACCCCGAAGTTAATAAACTACCCTGCGACCCTCGTTGACAAATGTACAGACAGTTTATGATATGCTTTAGTGTGGATGCACGGTTTTCATCCCCTTCACCCCTCGCGATCGATCTCGCCGCACTTTTTGTTAGGGGTGCTACTTAGTGTTATTACATTGAGATATTTTCAAAATAATACTTTATAAGGGAGTGTTATTGCTATATTATTGAGTTGTTTTTGAGTGAAAGACATTTCGAATTTATTACACATTGTTATTATTTTCAATCAGAAGCATATTAAAGCTTTAAAAAAATGTTGTATGTGATTTAGACGTTTTTTAATGGAATGGTTTGTTTTATCAATTCTAATGAGTTGTATGAAAGTTCTGACTTTTCGGAGTCACGTGTGTATTGATAGTCAATCACCTTGCACTAAAACGGTGAAGGAAAACATCGTGAGGAAACCTGCATACCATAGCGATCTATAAGAATTCCTATGGTATGTAAGTCCGCCAACCCGCACTAGGCCAGCGTGGTGGACTATATGGCCTAACCACTCTCATTCGTACTGTCGATTGTAGAGGAGGCCCGTGCCCTGCAGTGGGACGTATATGGGCTGATACAGTACAGTATGAAAGTTTGTATTCGGCAAAGCTTTCGAAAGCTTTCTCGATTTGTATTAGTAATTAAATGTACAAATCACATATTGCTATTGTATAATCATACATGCGTGTCAATATATTTGGTTTTAACTAATTGAAAGATCTGAGTATCAGTGATTTTATTAATGTAATATCTGTGATACAAAGGTTTATTTTCTTTTATAATTAGTTGAAGTTAGATAAGCGATAAGAAATTAAGAAAGAAGAGGATAGTTCTGTTAATGAAACATTTGTTAGATTATCGTATTATTATGCTCGCCTTTTATGGCCATCATCTTCTTATCAGAGGCAGGAGGAACTGCTAAATATGTGTCTCTATATGCCTTCTTAATGTCCTTTCTAATGTCTATACCGGGTATCTCAAGACTGCTACCGAAAACGAAGCTGGGTGGTAGTTTTAGTGACTACAAACACAATGCAACTAAAAATTTCGCATAGAAACGCGACAATTATTTTTTATGATTTTTTAAACTTCGTCATTTTTGGGTGGTAAATCCATAGTTTTTGCCAAAGTAATAATTTAAACACTTTTATACCTTAGATTAGTTATAAATAAAAGGGTATACACTATTATTTTAGGACAAAATGTATTTACCACCCAAATATGGCCATAGGCAAAAAAATAACAAAAAAAAATTGTCGCTTTTTTTTGCAACTTTTTCTGTTGCGTTGTGTCTGAAGTAGCTTAAACTACCACCCGGCTTCGTTTTCGGTAGCAGTCTTGATATACCCTGTATATGTTGCAAATAGGTTTTCTATACATTTCCTAAGAGCATTGATAGTTTTGACAGTGTTCTCCAATTCGGAGAACAAAATGTATTGTGATCATCTAATAAAGAAATAACTCTTTAAATTATATTGCAATAAATAAGTGTTTTAGGAATCTTTCCGGAATGTGGGATATGGCAAAAGTAAAGCAGGACACTATATTCTTGAAAATATGATAAACTTTCTGCATGTTTCTAAACATATTTTTTATTTATTTACTCTTCAGTTTTATAGAGTTGAATATATTGCTGATATGAAATACTATAGGTGCATACCACAAAAGTGGATACCACAAAAATAATAATTATTATATAGTTAAAGTAACAAAGAAGTTATTAAATGTAGACAAAAAAGGAGAATAACACCGCAAATTTTTCCAACAAACTGCAGTACAGACGGAAAAAAACCTCTGCAAAAATAAAAAGCTGTCTAATCTCGAGTAAACGATGGCAACATCATTAAACAGCGCGATTCCACCCTCGGGGGGATCCTGAGGGATCGCAGGGACACGGCGCGGGGGGACGCCGGGGGAAGGGAAGGAGGCGGCGGGACGAGGTTGCAGGGGGGGGGGGGGGCACGGCGAGGATATCAACGAACTTGTACGGCACGCGTATGTGCGTATATAAAGTGTTGGTAAACAAGTCTACACACGTAGTACTCAAACTTTTCCAAAATGTCAATCGAACTTTTTGGTCAAAATTGATTACGCTGTAGCTATTGCCTAGAGTGTGATCACTTATCTTAAGAAAGAAAAGTATTTTTTTTTGCTATTAGGGAGTAGTTATTTATCCTGTGTAGTTATTATGTGCTTAAAAGGACCTTGGGCACCTTTTAAATTTCGGATTTTTTACTTGGGAATTCTGTAATTTTATCAAACAAATTTACTTCTCAAATTATTGCAAATGGATTGTCGTAACAGTCTTAAATGCTCTGCTATTCTTTATTTAAATCACAAATTGATATCATTAAAATTCGAATTTCGAATGCGTAATTAGGTGCTGGCCGTTATTGATTTTCCATTATGCTAAAAAATAGATTGTTAACTGATTATTATCGGGAAAAATTTTGTTTCTCACGACTACTTTTAATTATTACCTGCATGTATAAACTATTTAGGTTTTTTACTGCACAAAATAGTGAATTTTTCTGCATAAAATAAAGTTTTATTCAGTTTTTTGTGTTTTATACATTCATTTAATAAAAATTATGGCTGTATGTGTCAAAATTCCTGTTCTTCCATAAAGATTATTTAAAAAAGTTACTTATGTGGGTTTTTATGGGAGAAAGCTTTCTCGCGCGAGATTGATACGGATTATATCTGTATGCAAATATTAAATTAGTCCGACAAACATTCTGAGTTAAAATCTTATTTGTAAGGTAAAAAAATCATATATAACATATTTCGTTACAAACTTTTTACTTCATTAAATTGCAAATACTTTTGTAAAGATTCTATTGAAATATATCTGAAGTCTATAACAACTGCTCCATAAAATGAAATGAACCTTTAAATATTATAAACAAGGATTTGTTAAACAAATGGTAGAGCAGTAATCTGAGATCATGCAAATAATATTCAGGTTTTTACATCTGTTTTTTCAAGCGGTTAAAGACCTTTTATGCTGCTGTATAACAATTATATGACAAATAAAATGTATGATATCAAAGAGTAGAGATAGGTGTAAAACGGACATTATATTAGAATCGGCAGTTTGTTTGAAAATATTTTGAAAACATTATTAAAAGTTCCGACTATTCAATTGGGACTTTTTTGTGGATTCAATAAATTTTGTGGTGGACTATGTTTAATTAAAATTGCGTTGTATGTAGCAAAATAGATTTGTTGTGACAAGACTCACCTGTCTCGGTCGCCATGGCCGGGTGTTCGGAGGGCGGCACGGCGGAGTCGGGGCGTGCGCGCGCGCTAAACGTGTCCAATCCTGCGCATTCCACACGGGCTCCCAACGTCGCCGCCACTTTTAACGCCTTCACTGCTCTTACAACAACTAATCTGCCACCTTCGAGCGCCCGACGCGTTCCAATCCACGGTTCCGATTCAGAATCTCATTCGAAATTCAAACGTTTTTGCCTTTTTTAAACTTTAAAATGTTTAAAGCTTCGTATTGTGTTGAGTATTGCGTTTTTGGATGTGTTGCGTTCTGAAACCAGGTTTTGTTTACGTTATAATTTGAAAATGGATTTATATATTGCAGAGGATCGAGCGGCGACATCACATAATTTTCATTTATTTTCACGGTTCTTGAACGCAACGTAGGGGGCGGCTGCAGCGCGTTGAATACTATTTAAATGAAAAAAATGATTTCTGATTCACTAAAGTTGAAAAATTACAATATCAAAATTTGGGTTAATTAAAATAAATGTAACGACTATTAAATTAATTGCTTGAAACTTGAGTAATTTAAGGTTAATTAATAAATCGATTATAAATAAATAATTACACGTACTTACAGCAATTAATAAGTAATAACCAAACGATAATAACACAGTAAAATCGATAGCCGTTACAAATAAAACAATAAAATATTGTGACGTATGTGCAAGCACGTGACGTAATGCAAAATTAAAATTCGATCAACACCAATGGTAGGTGAAACGAGTGTAAGTAACGCACATGAGCACTGCAACGCGATAGTGTCCGCTACTCTCCGGGGGTGGTCGCGTGTCCGCTGGCGATGGAGAGCCGTCAGCGAGATCGCGCCGTGGCAATAGAAGGGCCGGTGCAACGATCGATGGCGCGCCCTGCACCGCCACAATAAGGGAGGCGCGGGCAGATAGAAATCAATACGATGTCCATCATCGCATGCACCCGCCCCCCGACCCGCACCGCCTGCGCCATGCACCCGCCGGGAAATGCATTTTCCGCGTCGCCGCCGCCCCCCGCGCCCGCACGACCCCTACACTTTAAACCGGTAATGTTACGCGAAAATTTGACGGGTCAATTTTTTATGTGATGTCCGGTGTCGAATGCACCGCTCGGTCCGTTCGCGTCCGGCTTTACCTGACGCACGCGTGCGTTCGATTGCGCGTCACGCGGGCGACTGTCGCGCGCCCCGCCAGTCGGGCCGAGAATAAACAGCGTGGGGCGCGCGGCGGCGGCGGGGGCGCGGCGGGGGCGGCGGGGCGGTGCAGCGCTGCACGCCCACAGCGGCCGCCCACGGCACCGGACGCGGCCCGCCGAGCGCCGCCGACCGCCGCCGACCGCCACCGACCGCGCCGACCGTTGCGCTCTCTGCGAATATCTACCGATACTCTGTATCCGTATTGTATGGGTGCGATACTTGAGTCGCACGGGACGCAACTCTACCACCATAACGCTCGGACGCGATGCCACTTGAAAATTGCATGTTCCACTACAAAAAAAAAAGTCTATATTTACGTTGCTATACAATTATAGATAAATTAATTGCTTAATTGTAATAAAAATATACTAGTAGTGTACAAATATCAACTTGAAATTGATACTAGAATTTTTAAGCTATAGCAATAATTTAAGAAAAAACTTTGTGTTAATGCCTCAGATTTTTTAAAACAAAATAAAACCACATTATAATGCAAATTATAGGCTATAATGATAATGTTAAAACAATATTTGCTTTCTGTATATTTATTTATGCTGATAAAAACAAAATAAAATTTGTTTTTCTTGAAAATAATTCTAGGCAAAACATGATTTCACTTAATCATTGGCAATTTTTATTCAATACATTTAAATTAAAGCTATTTATCAAATTCCAATTAAACTATACAGGGTATATCAAGACTGCTACCGAAAACGAAGCCGGGTGGTAGTTAGAGCGACTTCAGACACAATGCAACAGAAAAAGTTGCAAAAAAAGGCGACAATTTTTTTTTTGTTATTTTTTTCCTTTGACCATCTTTGGGTGGTAAATACATTTTTTACTAAAATAATAGTGTATACCCTTTTATTTATAAATAATCTAAGGTATTAAAGTGTTTAAATTATTATTTTAGCAAAAACTATGGATTTACTACCCAAAAATGACGATATTTAAAAAATCATAAAAAATCATTGTCGCGTTTCTTTGCGAAATTTTTAGTTGCATTGTGTTTGTAGTCACTAAAACTACCACCCAGCTTCGTTTTCGGTAGCAGTCTTGAGATACCCGGTATAATTAATCATTTTCTCAAGCGCTTTACGCTGTTACAATATGTCATTGCACTGTCTGTAATATAGCAATTTTGAATTATCTTTTCACAATTCAAATTTCACGTGCCTTATTAGAATTTGAATGTTTCATTGATTTGTTTTAAATAAATTTAACTTATCTTTAAACTTGAATGTGTAATATGTATATCTTTGTGATAAAATTTAATATTCGCAATAATCACGTCATATTCAAATTATTGTTAAAAAGGTAAAATCACGTATCAATTCCCTATCTCGAAAATTTGAATATTGTTTTAAAACTTAATCATTGAATCGTTCAAAATATTATGATTTCTAAAATTATAAAAAAATAAATTTAATATTTAAAAACATGGATATTTTTTATACAAATTTATTTTTCTGTTGCTTGATTGCGAGTATCCAAAGTTCACGCAATTTAATTGATTTTGTTTATTAACTCTTAGGAATAAAAGTTCGATACCAAACAAGTAGCTTTGATAACATAAACTAGGAATAAGATCAGATGTCAGCACTAAAACTTTTTTTTTACAACACGAATAAATATATAGCACACCGACTCTACATTAGTGAGAGATTATGTCTCAAACAATACCTTTTTAAAGTGATCGAGTCACGTTGTAAAAGTATAAAGCAAGGATTGCAGTATGAATAGGTGGATTCAACCAGATTTATTTATTCATTTAATTAGTCCGATCACACCAATTACGCTAATTTACAACAGAATAAAGATGAAAATAAAGCATAAACATTTAACATCTAAAAAAAAACTGCTGTAATCATTATTTATCGCACAGAAAAATGACGTGAAGCAATGTTTCGTGTTTCGTTTGGCGTATGAGATTCCCGGAGGCGTTGGTGGTAGGATATCCCTATTTGCAAAATGGTGACCACAGTATTTTATATTGCATCTGGCAAATGAGTAAACAGGTCATCTGGTTGTAAAAATTCTCTTCAGCGATAGAAAAGTGGAAGTATTATTTTCCGGAATTTTCTGTTTTCAATACTATTCAAGTTTTACGTGTAAGGATAGCTTGTTTGTCAGAATAAAGCAACATAAACAGCCAAAACGCAAAATGACACATGAAGTCTGCAAAATGTAGTCATTATTATTAGCAATAGTCAATTGTATAACAGTAATTATTATGCATTATTTTTATTGCAACGAATGCCGAGATAAGCATGCCGTTCGCCTAATGGTAAGCGATAAGAGCGCTCATGAATAGTAGCAAAACCAATTAGATTAGCTAGATTTCGGTAGCACTTTTGACTTTTTTTGTTTTTTAGTGCTATCTACTACTAAACTATTATTGTCTTAAATAAATAATAATAATTTGCGAATATACGCGTGTGCTACAGCAGGTGTAGTGAAGTAAACACTCGCAGGTGGCGGAGTTGTGAGATTTCGCGACCGCTGTGTTAGGTCATTGAGTTTGGATGCTTTTATTGTATAATGGTTTCTTAGATTTACTCGAATGTTACACATTGAAATATATTTGTATTTTACGGATTTTATCGTGGATTTGGTTTGGTGTATTGGATTCGGGATGACCGTGAACACGAAAGCTGTAGGTAATGTTATTGAAACGTCGCGTCGGGAAGTTAAAAAATGTAAAAATATAACCAAATCCGTATAAATGAAAGTTTTATTACAATATTTTAGTGTGTTAGTGTGAATTTAAAACGTTTTTACTACTGAAAACTTTGGTGACTTTATGTACATACATAAACTCACGTCTTTTTCCCAGAAGGGGTAGGCAAAGGTGTAACTATGACACCCACGCTCCACCGTGTATTTTCTGTCCCACGACGTGATAGGGAGCGAGCCTATTGCAATGTCGGGTACAAATCACTTTTCAATATCACTTTGTCCGACCTGGGATTCGAATCCGAGACCTCAACTTTGCAATCATACCGTAGTATAACTGTACCACCGAGGCAGTTGCTTTATTTATAGCTATAACACACTAAGTTAATTATGTATTTTCGTAATATATCTAATAATACATAATAGTGATAGAATATTTTAGATTTCCTAAACTGAATACTAATAAATTATTCTGCTATTGAATACTTATATTTCATGTAATTCCATTGTTTTATTATTGCACAAAATAAAATAAAAAATCTAACTTTTATTTTGGAAATACCTAATATGTACAGTATTAAATGTGTGGTCATGGTAACGTCTGTTACACTTTACAAATAATTCTAATTACTGTACTTAATAATTAAAACCTCAAAACCAACCGTTATGAATTTATTTTCCACACATTTCGTTTTATAGATGGCCTCCGTGGCGCAATAGAGTTGTGTCCAAATTCGATTTTGAGAAGTGTAATGGTTCCTAAAAATATCGCTTATGTAAAACATGAATTTGAAAACAGCATCAAAATTGGATGTAAAATGATTGAGATACTAACATTTTTAAAGTGCGACACTCGCTGTCTCTTTCGCACGCGTGCACCTTATTGGAGATGACGTCACGTCTGCATGTTGCATCTTTTTCTATTACTCCTACCACCAAATTTTACATATTTGTAACTTGCTTATTACTTAATGAATTCAAAAAATAAATTTATCATTATGATTATTTATGCATAACGTAACCTTTCAATCAAAGCAATAATAAAAATGTATGACATGGATAAGATGTTGTATTTGAATCGAAAGGATGCGGTTTCGAACTCCGCACCAAAACATAATTGTGTGCCATAAGTAGGTATTTGTATGAAGTGTGTGGGTGTTTTGAAACACTAAATTATTTCGTAGTTTTTGATATGTGTGACATAAGACTTGATCTTAAGGATGGGAAAGCTTCTGGGAATTAATATTTAAAGAAAGAAAATAATTTCGGTAGTGACCCAAATTAAGAAGGATAAGGACACACTACAGTATACTGTAAATAATCTAGTTTGTATTGCTACTTATGGTTCTTTTATATTTAGCTACACTGCTACTAACAAGACTATTTCAAAACTTAAATAAATAAATACACCAAAGGCCCCTTTCCCACGGCATCCAGTTCCGCGGGAACGGTTTTTTTTAATGTATGCAGGAAGCTGGTGAGAATATTCCCAATAAACTATACGTGTAATTAAACTGGATCCTGCATTTTACTCGACATTGTCATCCAGTTTGTAGTGACAAAACCGAATGTCAAATTCGGATGGATCGGTTTTTTGCTGGATACTGTAAACAGGATAATCGTATGACTGCTAGTATTGCAGCACGTACACTACTAAACGGGACGTGCAAAAAACGGAATGTTGCCGTGTGAAAGTAGCGTAACGGTCAAATCCATAGTCCTGACCCCACACTAAGCTTGACTCTTGGGTTGTGGATATATTTTTTTTAAATTAGGGAAAGAAACAGGTATACAATGAAAATAAAGTATTTTTTTCGGACTTAAAACTATTACTAATTATACATATACCCAACAACATTACCCACAAAATAAATATAGTAAATACTACATAAACTCAGCTACAAAATTGATATTAAAAGAAAATGAACATATTCTAAGTAAAAGAAAATGAACATATTCTAGGATGTCGGGAACTATGAGATATGAGGTCGTGAGACTGAATGATACATGACCGGTTATCGACTGTATATCCCTGACAACTTCTGCAGAAGCCATAAACATGTTCTGGTGCGGTCACAACGTCTCGTATGTTGTCCCGTGCCTTGTCACTACGAAAGGTACCCACGATTAATTATTTCCCAGACATCAATCCCGAATGTAATTTGTTTGAATGATTGGACGAAGATATTAACCGACCGCTTGAGGTTTTGCGAGCGAGATACTTCACTGATTACCTTAATTTTAAGTAATTAATGTACAGTGTGTTAATTTATTAATTAAAAATTTAATTTATATCTTAATTTCATATTAAATACCACCCACATCACCTTGGAAATCAACCATAGTACATTTTTCCCAACACTTTCTCCCACCAAATACAAATCTGTGGAACCAGTTGCCAGCAGCGGCAGCATTTCCGGACGAATACTACCTAGCGAGCTTCAAAAAACGAGCATATTCCTCAAAGGCCGCCAACGCATTTTCGTGCCCTACGGTGTTGCTCATGGTGTTGTCTCGTTTCACCCCTATCGTATATATTAAAAAAAATCTGTCCAAAACGAATTTAAACATCATCATCATCATCATCATATCAGCCACAGGAAGTCCACTGCTGAACATAGGCCTCCCCCAAGGATCTTCATAATGACTTGTTGGAAGCGGCCTGCATCCAGCGACTTCCTGCGACCATAGTCAGATCGTCCGTCCACCTTGTAGGCGGGCGTCGGACATTTCGCTTGCCTGTACGTGGCCTCCACTCGAGAACCTTTCGGCCCCAACGGCCATCGGTTCTACGAGCCATGTGCCCGGCCCACTGCCACTTCAACTTGCCAATCCTATGGGCTATGTCGGTAACCTTGGTTCTCCTACGGATCTCCTCATTTCTGATTCGGTCTCGTAGGGAAACTCCGAGCATAGCCCGCTCCATGACTCGTTGAGTGACTTTGAGCCTTTTAATTTAAACATGCTGAACTAAAAATATTTAAGTGACTACGACAGTTTTTCCGCCTTGGTATACAGTGGTCAGTACCTGACATCAGTAAATATTAGACACCCAAAAGGATTTACGACTATTTCAATCATCAAACGAAATGCAACATCACATCTGTGATTTACGTAGCTTTTCTATGAGAGCGATATCAATTCGATCCGACCTAATTTGTATTGCAGCATTCGAAAGCCACACCGAGGCTCTACCTCATCGAAGTGCACAATCAGCCCATCAACTAACCGTTGAAAGACCAACAACCGACCAAGAAACTCTTCAAAAAAGGAATATCTGTACAGGTTCAATCCTCAAATACTTTCTCCCACATACAATACAAACGGAACAATCTGCAAAGGCTCTGTAATGCGCGTCCGGCGAACATTCGTCAAACGCCGCTCCGTAAATCTTTGCACGAGGGCCGCGGGCAGCCGGACGCGGGGGGAAGGGGGGGGAGGGGGAAGGGGAGCCGCAGGGGGGCACCTCCCCCGTCCGGGGCGGAGGGGGGTTACGTAACATCCGGAAGTGCGGATTAGGAATCAATAGTGCGCCCGTAATGATAGTTGTAATCTGTTACTGCGCTGTGCGGCGCCACCGCCCAGCTGTGGGATTGTGGGGTCCGCTAGTGTGGGGTGTGGTAATGATTAATTAGTTATTATTCGTAATAACGTAAATGTCATGATTGTTTTTTTTTGGTACGGGTTAATTAATAGATAAAAAGTTATTGTAATAATTTGGGTCTATTATGCGATTTGTAGTTTATTGATAGTTTATAGTACAACAAACCAAAAATGAATTATTGGATATTTATTTAATTTTACAGTATTCTGATTGGACTGCTATTGTTTCAAATCGATGTGCCGTCATCGTTTCATGTTACGTTATTAATAATGTAGATATCATTCATGAATATATTAATTGGAAACCAAGCATGAAAATTATGTTTTTCCAATTTATAACACTGTACAACCTACAGAGGTACGTTGGAATTGAACTTGATACCTCATAATTTACAATCCATGTGCTAACAGTGATCAATGATGCGCTTTATACTTGCCGATGTATTTTGTTACGACCTCAACCAACTGGTGTAGTGGGTAGTTGATTGGTATACTTTTCTAAAAGTTACTGGTTCGAGCCTCGTCTGAATAACACGTGTTTGTGTATGTGTCGTTTTTATTAATTATGCTACGGTAGTACATTAATATACCCCTTAGTCATATTGGGATTAATCAATTTAAAGGCAAGATAAAATATAAAAAAAATCCTACGGAGCTTACGCTGAGCTATGTAGTTAGAATCCGAAATGTGACTCATATTATGACTTATTGTGGATGGCAAAAGGCGTTTTCCCATAACCGATTACAGGAAAATGTTCTTGATTCTGAACATTTAGTTTTATTCACAGCTGTGGACTCAAATAAAAACAGTATGAAATTGTCAATAGTTTCTTGGAAGTAAAAATATGAATTATCACAACGGAAAAATACTTTTTGTAATTTAATATTTGTCATATTACAAATAATATAAATAAAGATAAATATAAATATTAATTTAATTATATTCACATTTATGTAAGTTATATAATATCTACGCAAATCACTTGTGAATATAACAAAATGCTTAAAACAACGCTATTTTCTTTAAGAGGTAATGCTGGTCAGTTAACAAAAAGAAAACAAAAGTACAAAAAAACTTAATGAAATCGTCGAAAAATTCAGATGGTAATCCATAAATCCTTTGAAATAAATGCGATTTCGGTGCACATCGCGCGTAGCACAAGTGGCGGATAAGACGGCCGCCCGTTCCGCCGCGTTTTCGCCCCTTTCGCCCTTTCGCCCAGCGTCGCCGTCCGCCCCTCCGCCCCTCCGCCCCGGCGCGTCATCGCTGGCTCATCCGTCACCGGCGCTGCTGTTGTTGACAAATGTCTTCCTACAGACACTTCATTTGGGGACATGCTTAGATGGAAAACATTTTTTAAGCGACGGATTATTTTGCGATTATGTTAAAATTTAATTAAATATCTTTTTAGTTTAATCTTATCTGAAATAGCTTGACATTTGAAAACAATTAATTATTTGTTATTAATTAATATTACAAAGCATTGTGGTATGCTCAGGTAGAAAACCCCTCTAAAATCCAATGCCAAAGATATTTCTATCCAAACGTAAGTAGAGCTAATACCTGACTGATTTATTGATAGCCAATATTTGGCCAACATTTTAATTCCTAAAGTAACATTACTATTGTTACCTTAGAGTACATTTTTTTTATTGCATTGAATGGCGAGACGAGCATGCCGTTTGCCTGATGGTAAGCGATACGACCGCTCATGAACAGTAGCAAAACCAAACAACACCTTGATTTACAAAGCAATGCTTGGCATTCCACTGCGCTCGCCATCCTGAGACACAAGATGTTAAGTCTCAATATGTCCAGTAGTTACTCTGGCTACAATGTCCTCCAATCCGAAACACAACAGTGCATTTAAACTGCTGTTTGACGGGAGAAATAGACATTGCGGTGGTACCCACCCAGGCAGCCTCTCATATATGAGAGACCTACCACCAGTAATGATAATTGCCTCTTGAATTTGGTTTTCAGTTCGTAAAAATCCTGCATAACAAACTTTTCTCTTCTTAATTTGAGGGTCAAGTCCCCTATTTCAACACACACGGTCTTCGCACCTCACGCTTTGATCTGTCATATAACAAGTTGATGATTTCGCGAAATTTGACCATAACTGGATCTGACCAAAGTAAAAAAAACACATAATTTGCGTATAATATAAATAACTTAATAACAATAATAACTTAATTCTTCGTAATCAGTTTTATTTCGCGCTTTCAAATTAGAAATCGTATGCTCGGAATTGGTTCTATTATTAATTTTAATAGAGTATCGGATATTGAGCATAAAATAACATATTATATATCTAGAGCGTTATTATAACGGGAACAATGTAATTACAATAAATAATAGAAAATAGAAAACCCAATGACAACATTGATTGACAATACACATAGATTTAATAAGATACTATTCTTGGGGCGTAGGTGTCAGAAACTATAAGAGCCAAATTGGCCTCAGAAAACCTCGCTTTGAGACATTATATTAATGAAACTTCTATTTCAGTTTTATCGATACTGCGGTCTCTTGTTTTTCAGCCAGTGCATTATCCATATCTTATATGAGTCACTGTTACGGGTTTTCCAGCATCGTGAACAGTGGTCGCTGACGGGCCGGTACAAACATTCAGCTACAAGCAATTCCATAATTCCCTAAGATACACGTCGCACTAAAGAAGTTTACAATGTCTATCATAAAATGGTTAAAATACCGAAGTGAAAAATTCACGATTCTCACTCTTCCCGTGACCACTTAACACACAAGCCACTTTTTTCTAACACATCCCTATTTATTCCTATAAAAGGATGCCATTCATAGTATCGGTAACAAATATCATTGATCCCGATACCAATACTGCTTAAAATTAATTATACCAATTATTAAGGTTTGTCTTTAAACGGTATCCTGTTTTATCCCGGACGACAGATTTTTTTAAAATCATCGTCTTTACATTTTGTTCACAGAGCCCCAAACAAAAAAATATTTTTTATTGAACTTCAAGTTAATTCGGTTAGAACTCCGGGCCTGGATCTGAATTATGTTTATATTTATTGTATATGTGTATATATTTTCCCCACACAAAAAGTTTAAGTTAAGTTAAGTTTACATCGTAGTATCTTCGCATCGATACTAAGTATCAGTAAAATGGGCATTCTCCTTTACATATTTTTTTCGCGTCACACTTAATTCCATCTGCACAGCGGACATCGCCAACGTATCCAACCCTATCCATAATATTGTTTCAGGAAGCACCATTACACCCCCGCTCTCCCTTCGCTTCATACGTGACTCGTACAAAAAGCTGACCCCATATATACGGAAATATAGTGTTTTATTTCGTGTGCTGAGACAATCGCGGTTTAACCGACTTTATAAAAAAGAGTTATAGGCTATAGGAGATTGTTCCGTATTCATACCCGCCACTGCGACTCCTGTAAGCCAGGATTGAAAGCACGCATTTTAATCATACCAAGCATTGAATCTCAGCAAGTCTCCGGGAATTTCTAACTTGTCTTTAACCATTAGGGTATTTGAGTATAATCACAAATACCTACCACTACAATAAAAAAATAATAAAACAATCTTTAAATATTAAAATATAACTATTATCTA
Organism: Hyles vespertilio; assembly: GCA_009982885.2. Classification (NCBI taxonomy): domain Eukaryota; kingdom Metazoa; phylum Arthropoda; class Insecta; order Lepidoptera; family Sphingidae; genus Hyles; species Hyles vespertilio. Next base: position 23,792,517 of record CM042807.1, read on the forward strand.
CGGATTTTATATCACCATAAACGTTCGCGTAAATTTAAGAAACCAGTACTAAAATAACTTATATCATGAGACAAATATTAAGACTTAAAAGAAAAAGTGATAGCGTAGCGTAGGGACATCTTACTGTCCCTTTCACAGCTGCATACTGTAATGCATATAAGAACGAGAAAGACGACTAAAAATAACACTATTCGACATCTTTCTACTCTTAATACTCCCGATTGCTCAGCTTTTGCTTTCAAACAATTTGCTGCTTGTGATGTTGAGAAAACTATTAAGCTCATTTCATCGAATGCAATGGGTAGCGACTGCGTCACCCGTAATATGATTCTGCCTATCCTTGACGAAATCTTTTTTCTAATCTGTGACGGCACTACTGTCTCTTATAGTGACATAGTAAAAAACCTTGGTTTATTTCTGGACAAGTCCTTTACCTGGGGTCCGCAGCTTAAGGAGCTCAGCCGCAAATTGTTCGCCTCGGCAAAGTCCTTGCGTAGACTACACAACCTTCTACCTGTTGCCACGAAGATTTCATTAGTGCAAACCCTCCTTCTCCCTATCCTTGATTATGCCGATGTCAGCTATCCAGATCTCACCGAGGACCAACTTAATAAACTTGAGCGCCTTCAAAACTTTTGTATTAGATTCATATTTGGTTTACGCAAATATGATCATGTTTCGGAATTCCGTGCTAAGCTCAAGTGGTTGCCCATAAGACTTCGTCGGAATGCTCATATTCTCTTTCTTCTGTACAATATATTGTTTAATCCTCTTACCCCCTCTTACCTCAAAGATCGATTTGTATTTCTCCACGACTCACATACTGGATCCCTACGGTCGTCAGAGAGTTTGGAGTTGAGAATGCTCGTGCACACCACCACTTTCATGGACAAATCGTTTACTGTTAAGGCTGTTCGATTATGGAACGCATTACCAGTTGTGGTAAGACGGGCACGATCACTATCATCATTCAAAAAACTTGTCAAAGATTATTACCTTTCTCACTGAACTGACACATTGATGTGGATAGCATTCCTATTTGCATGTCTGGAACTTTATTATATATATATATATATATATATATATATATATGTATATATATATTATGTATATGTATGTATTTTCTGATGTATGTATTCTTATGATCTTATATATGTATATATATATTTATGTATATGTTTATATTACATAATATGAGTATTTATGATTATTTTAATTAGTATTTTGCATTTTTTTTTTCCCTTTCTAGGTAGGTTCTATCCTTTACACTTTTGACTGCCCTCTGTTTATCCTATTCTTAAATCCATCCCATGGTTGTCTGTAAGACATTGCCTTTCGGCGATAAGACCGCCAATTGTACTTTTTATATATGTAATTTCTCTCTGTATTTGTTGTCTTTTTGTGCAATAAAGTGTAAATAAATAAATAAATAAATAACTAGTGACGTCAATAGTTTTGTTTTGCATCCCTTTTCTTTTACACCTACTACAAGCTTTAAAACGTGTCTACTTTTTTATTGTGAACGGATTTATAATATTATTGGTTTAATGGTTTCTTAGATTTACGCGAATGTTACACATTGAAATAAAACTATTATTTACGGATTTTATCGCGGATTTGGTTTAATTTTTACATTTTTTGAATTCCCGACGTTTCGATTACTTTACAGCTGTCGTGGTCACGGGGCGGACTGAGGTATTAGTCATCCGCTCAGTGACTTACAATTTAACTACCCTTAATTTAAAATTAAATTCAAAATTAAACCAAATCCGCGATAAAATCCGTAAAAAATAGTTTTATTTCAATATTATTGGTTTGCTAAATTTTGGATATGGTAATATTTTTGATACAATAACAAAGACTTAAAATCAAATAATTACAAGGAGTGCCAAATATCTTTATCCCCTTCCCTCCGTAGCAAGGAGATAAAACTATGAACTAGAGAGGTAACCTTATACAAAAAACAGAAGTTAAGGGTTACATATTTTGTTTCAGAACTACCACAATACATCCCCTCGCGTTATACGTGACTCGTAAAAAAAGCTGACCCGATGTGCCGAGACTAGTTCATATGCGGTGAATATAGTATTTTGTTTCGTGGTGTTGAGATAATTGAGGGGTTTAACCGACCTTATCAAGAAAGGTATACGTTTATAAAAAAACTAAATATATGGAAGCTTTATAATAAAATGGTAAAAAATATAAACATAAATAAAATAGCTGGTCTAATGCGGGTTGGCGGACTTTACATACCATAGAACTTACAAATTGCTATGGTATGAAGGTTTCCTCACGATGTTTTACTTCATCGTTATAGTGCGTGGTGATTGACTATCAATACATTCATGACTCTGATAAGACAGAGGGATTTGAACTCGCGACCACCATGAACATATTGGCAGCCGTGTCTGTTCCGTTTACCAACAGGCCACCACATACTTCGTGCCTCCAATTTGGCTATCTATAATTCTATAAAAAATAACTACTCATATTTTTTCAACCATTATCTACTTCAAAGTGTAGGAAACGCTCTAGTCTGTCTTGTCTATAATGGTACAAATGCACCCGTGATTCGAACCCACTTCACGCGCCCTGAGAATCGTTGAAACCTTTGATGTTGAAATTTTATATTAAAGTATTCATGTATCGACCGTAAGGGGTGGAGTCCATACAATTTTAGCGTCCAGAAATATGAACCATTTTTTATTTCTTATGTCATTATTATAAGAAAGATCGGATTTTTTTAATTTAAAAATTATTATTTACATATCATTACTGTTTTTACTTTTTACGCAGAACCAAGCATAGGCATTACTTATCTTCGTTTTGGTAAAATCAGTTCTGGTAAAATATTGTGTGGACCGAACCAGCGACGTCTCGTGTCGTAATTGACTTCCCGCCACCTGAGTCATGATGAGTGTCAAATATATCAACATAAACTACTAACTATACATTATTACGGTAATTATTGTAGAAGTACTTAATATTCAAACCTGTTTCCGTAATCGTAAAAACAATTATGTACTTGAAAATTAATGTGTTGATAACTAAGCGTCATATTTATCTTCTACGCAATAATAGAAAAATAGGTACATAAATGAAGACGAGTCGAGGTGAAGACGAGTCTCTAGAGACAATGGATCTAGACTCAGAATCGAAGGATTTATGTTTGTATAAATAGTAGAGAAATTAAGTGACGGGCTTATCAATTCTATTGATAAAATGTTACTTCAGTGGTCCCGTGGTAATATGTAGAGGCCATAGATTAGTCTGGGGTTTGATACCAATGTCGAGCAAATAATTTTTGTATTTGTGTTTTTATATGAAAAATATCATAAAGGTACCCGAAAGTGAATTTAGTACTACCTCTGTGAAGCTATACGGAAATGTAAATAAATAAATAAATAACACCTAACAGTCACATACATAGTCCTGACCCCACACTAACATCGAGTCTTGTGTCGTGGGTATCAGGAACTACGAGAGATTTTTTGGTCTCACGTACACCCAGATCCAGAAGAAATATTTGTGGGCCGCACAAACATTTCTCTCGGTGCGGGGATCAAACCCGCGGCCTCTCGTATCACAGGCGGCGTCTAACCGCCTGCGCCACGGAGGCTGTCACAAATAAAACATAGACATATGTAAACGTAGACATATGTTAAAATATGTAAAATTATGTTTCGCAATATTTTATTCCACAGTCTCAACTTTATCACCTGCTCAACTTCGCGTTCCTCGGCGTTTTTATCTCGTATAGAAAACCCCCTTACATCAGTATCCCATCTTTCGCGCGAATAACTTTCCGCACTATCCAGCGTTCAGTGGAAACATTTTGATTTGAACTATTGTGCCGGGGAGTCCGAGGGGTTGCGGGTGGGAAGGTAGGGGGGGGGGGGATGGGGTGCTGTTGTTGCGGTGCTCCAGTCTGGTAAGGGCGGACGCTGTTTGTGTGAAGTGGATGGTTTGTTTATCGATAGGTATTGGGTTTGTGAATGTTAATGTAAGATTTTTTAGATTTGTTCTTTGTGTCCGGTTATTTTTAAAATGGTTGGTTGAATGGGTAACTGGGTATGTGTTAGCAGCGAAAATCGATTTCAGAACTTGTGCTATTAGGCTACATACTTGGACTAAATGATTCGCATAGATTTTGACTATACGAGTAAATATGACTACACGTTAGAAAATACCATTCCTCGTGAATTGAGACTCTGTTTTAACATTTTTTTATTGCTTTTAATTTCTTGACGAGCGTGCCATTGGCCTGAAGGTAAATGATATGATCGCTCATGGACAGTAGCGACGCTTGACATTGCACTGCGTTCGCCATCCTGAGACATAAAATGTAGAGTCTCAATATGTCCAGTAGTTACTCTGGCTACAATGTCCTTAAAACTGGAACACAATAGTGCGTTTACACTACTGATTGGCGGGAGAAATAGACTTTGCGGTGGTACCCACCTGGCGGCCTCTCACATATGAGAGACCACTAGTAAACAATCTGTGTTTATGATCAAGTGCTTTATGGTCACTTTATTAAGGCAATATTTTTTCGCTCTAAATCTCACAGCGTATCTCTGCATGTTTTCGCCACAGCCCATAAGTCACGGTGGTCAAAGAATGGGGTTAACTGGTGAAAAATACCCCTGTGTAGTGATCTGTGCGGTGACGGCGTAAACAAACCGATTTGTCCACTTCATGGTAAACATCGGATGAGCGGCGTCAAGCGTTTTATTTGTTTTCCCTGTTTTCGCATTTATTTTATTTTTTTGTACCGACAAAAGGTATATTTTATTTTGCGAATGTTTGTCGTAGCCTATTTCATACTAAATATAACTTTATTAAAAAATAATCAAAAATAAAAATATATTTAGTACGAAATAGGCTAGAACTCATGAGTAGTGTCCGTACAAATCATAAAGGCATCTGTCCACTACACGTATCATCAGCACATGTTTTGGGACTTTATTTAGGAAGGTATTTATATAAGTTGGTACTGAGTGCTTTTGTAGGAGGTTGTGTTAGTTCTTTTGTTTGATTTTCGCAATTTGGTTGGATAATCCGCTTGATGATGGTAAGTTGCTATTGGTTTTTTAGCTCTTTGGCTAGCCAAAAGCCTAACCCGTACCGTAAATACGCTTAGTTGACCTGGCAGGCGTCATATAATTTCGAATTCCTCATGTCGCGAAGAGCTGTCAGGTATGTTAACCTTATGGTATTTTCCTTAATTTTGAGATTGAGGTAAAATTAACTACCATTACGTTTTTTTTTGTATAGTCAAACGTTGTAATGCCCTTCAAATAAGATCACACCCAACTGAGCTTTCGCTTATTTTTATTCTATAAAAAGAAAATAATTTTAGGTATTATTATAATATAGAAAATATTTCTTTATCAATTTTCTGCAATAATTCCAAATTGCAATACAAAATAATTTATCAAAAATTGGTCTCAAAGCAATAAGTTCACTCGTCACGCAATGACCCATCCAATTATCAAATAAAATCTACCATCACAAATAGTTTGGATGTGGCCCGGCCGCGTGTCCGTCGCCCTTCCGCCCACTCCGCGATTCCGCCACCTCCGCCACCTTCCGCCCGTCCGCCCCCTGCTATATTTAGGCGGGGTGGCTCACTCACGCACCGGAAGTCGCGCGTTCAGCCTTACTTGTTTCGTGTTTGTACAGAAACATGAGATTTGTTGTATTGTCTGTTTTTTTTTCAGTATATTTTTTGTACCATGTGATTGTTCTTAGTAGTTAAGTTATCTTACGTTTATTGATAAGGCTATATAAATTTAAATTTATATATTTAAAAATTAAAAATAATTATAGATATTTCAGTAGAATTTCTGTACAGTGTAGTGTGTACTGTAGACCCAGTAGCAATTCAAATAACCAAAATTTTCGGTTTGTAAAATATCAAATGAGTTGACTAAGACTGAAATTCAGAGCAAGCCTATTATTGCTTGACCTTAGAAAAACTAGAATTGGGAAGTGATTAAATACTAGATTAGAAAAACTACCAAATTACTATATTATGAATAGTTCTTGGAAAGGCGAAAGATGATTGAAAGCTCGTTCCCTAATTTAACGAAACATGAATTGATATGGTTGGAATTTTCAAAATTAGAAATTGGTGTTTAGCCTTCTAACATTTGCCATTGCGAAATACTATTATTCACGACTTTTTTATTTCATCATCATCATCATCAGCCTAAACTGTTGTCCACTGCTGGACATAGTCCTCCTCCAAGTTGCGCCATTTTACCCTGTCTTCGGCTTGTCGCATCCAGCATCTGCCAGCGACTGTTTGCAAATCGTCACTCCACCTAGTCGATGATCGTCCTATACTACGCTTGCCAAGACGCGGTCTCCACTCAAGAACACGTCTGCTCCAGCGGACTTTTTTATTTAAAAATATTAATCAAAAAAAAGTATATTTCGACTATGTGCTTATATTTTATGAACAGATAAGTGAAGTGTCCGACGCCCGGTTACAACGTGGACAGTCGAGTTTCGATCTGATTAAGGTTGTAAGAAGTCGCTGGAGGCAGGCCGCTTGCAACACGTTGATGTGGAGATCCTTGGGGGAGGCCTATGTTCATCAGTGGACTTTTCCTGGCTGTGAAGAGAGACAGGGTAAAATTAAGATGTCGAAATTAACTATAATAATAGGATTTTTTTTATAAAGATTGCGAAACATCCTTAAATTACGTGACAAGTCCAACGTATACATGAGTCATGTGTGTAAGTGATTCATTTCTCTCAGTGGGTTTTGCCGACTACAATCACTTTTGTAAGTACGCGTATTATTGCGAAAGCTCTGGTTTATCATGATCTTTACCTTGGTGCATAGGAATGATTTCATCTTTGCTAATGATTATTTGGATCATTGGTTTTTAATTATTTACTTTAAAAATTGAGGTTGTTAAATTTCCTAATTAAAATTACAGAACATTTCTGTATGCAGGCCGCTTTAAACAGGTCGTTATGAGAATATTGGTGGGACTTGTTTTGGGTTAGAATTTTTATGGCTGAAAAGAGAAAGAATGAATTGATTTGAATCTTGTCCACTACGTTGGTTTGGCAGATACGCATTCAAATATTTGTAATTCAAACTAATTCACTTACAGCAGACATATAGCTCCAGTGACTTTTGTTACTCTGTCAGTCCCCTAGTAGTATTTTACATGTATCAGCCCATATACGCCCTACTGCAGAGCACGATCCTCCTCTTTAATCAAAAGTATTATTGAGAGGGGGTTAGGCCGTATAGTCTACATACTGGCCTAGTGCATGTTGGCGAATTTCAACATACCATAGAAGCAACTCCTTTATTTCCAATTCCTCCAATTAATTTAACTTTCTTATTAATTTCGTTGCGGGTTAAAGACAAGTTAGACATTCTTGGAGACTGGCCGAGCTTCAATGCTCGGTGTCATTATATTGCGTTCTACTATTGAACCTGTTTTACAGGAGTTACAGTGGTGGGTGTGAGGGCGGAACAGTCTCCATAAAATACTATAGAAATTCTTTTGAATCGCTATGGTATGCAGGTTTCTTCATGATGTTTTCGGTCCCCGTTATACCCCTAGTATTATTATTGTTAAAAACCCCGTACTACGTCCTTCCCGGTACTGGTTCCAATTAATGGGAAATGTACACAAAACATAATATTAGGCGGATTAGCGTAGTGGTTGATTGTTTCCAAGGGTAATTGGGTTGGAATCACGCATGGCTAATCACGCTGCAGTCGAGGTTCCCTGTAGGGAATGATTTTAGCGATTGGTTTTTGTAACTTTTTTATAGACTGTGAATAGTGTTCGTTAAGATTGTCTCTGGTTTGGTGGTGGTGTATACGCTGTGAACGTGAGGTGTTGAGTTTGGTACCCAAGTTATGAATACATTTTTTAGAGGTTGTTTATAAATGTTTTTTTCTTCATCATTAGTCTAGTGGCCGAATGGGTAGTTTACAAAGTTCTGGGTTCGATATCAGTTCATAAATCTTATGTAGGGTATTTTATTAGGAACATGTTTTCAATTTGTGCCCGGCGTAGTAATTAGTTGAATTTTATTCCTAATTCCTATCATAATTACCTATAGACTTTAGCCTATAAGCCTTTATTGTAAACAGTGAATTCCTAAAGCCACAGAACCCCAATAGTTCCAGCTAACAAGTCCCGCAGTTCAATTAGCAGTCGCGTGCCGTGGCCGGGCGTCGAACCGCGAGCACTTCCGCGCCCAAATTACATCGTACATGGTCGTGTCCACTGCATTACATGTAATAACCATTCCTGAATGTGTTTGTCAGTAAATTTATCGATATGTAGGGTATGAGATCTAGTAGTCAGCCTTTTAGTGAGAACCCAAAATTTATACATCTGTATTTTTAGTCTTAAACATTTTAGATAAAAACAGAATTTATTTGCCGATAGGTTGCTTAGTCAATTTTGTAAAGAAATGAACAAAACAACACATAATAGAATTATAGAAAAAAAACAACATTAGACAAATAATAGCACTCTTCTCCAGTAATCAGCCTCATTTTCCCACTAGTCAGTCACCTCATAACTTGTAGTCATCCCCTTCACTTAATTTTGCTTGCATATTTCGCATAAAAATTGTATCTGTATCAGTCCATGTACGTCCCACTGCAGGGTATAGCCCTCTTTTGCAGTCCAAAAATTAACGGAGATCTATTAGATCAGTTCACCACGTTGGCTCTTCCCCTCTGGAATTTTAATTTTCGTAAAATATTTTAAATCAATATATTCTACGAATTTCGATGTATATTTATAAGAAATAACATTGACATGGAAAAAAAAACTAGCCGTCTTGTTAATCTTACAAAACAAGATTCAAAATGGCAACTTTTGCCGGCACATATGGAATTATCTTTCCTCTTTCTAAAATAACAATATTTAAAAACTGGCCAGTATTTAAAATCTAAGATAATACCTACGTATATTTCATATTTAAAACTGTCTACGATTCAAAGCTTCCTTTTATAAAAACATTAGGAGAATATATTTTATATTCATTTAAACAAGTTAAATAAAATCGATTTATGTACACACTAATTAATCTAAAACAACTGATTATAATCATTTACAAAATACCGCATCGTACATACAAACAACTCTACTCTACACATTTGTGTACTCGCGTGTACTCCATATCTATGAAAACACGACCCACGCACACGCGTACAAAGTACATTCGCGCAATAAAGTGCGTGCAATTACTCTAGGTGTCCGCGGGATGAGCCCTGATTAGTGACGGTCAGGTGGGCGCGCGGGTGGGGGGCGTGCGGGGGGCAGCTCGATAACCCACGCCACTCCGTGCCCCCCGCGACCCTAACTACTCCCCACTGTTTAGTGCAGGGGGGGCGATCGCCTCAACTTAAGTATTGATTCGCGCGAAACGTGATTTGTACTCATCTAGAGGTTAGCCGACGATTCATTGCCTGCGCTACCGAATCGGATTGTTTATATTGCTGGTTTGGTACTAAGCTGTGTTGGGTTGTTGGGTATGTGAGCATCAATGTACGCTGTAGTGAAAGTGTAGTCGCGGTTTTGTTCCGGTTCCGCGTCCTTTTTCAACGGAGGTGTTTACGCGCGAACCGCGGTCAATAGGCCCCGGGCCGCGCCTACGGTTGTCTTCCTCGGTAATGTTCTATGTCACGACATCTAGCGACTTATTGCCGAGGCCTGCTGTTTTATTTACTAAGTGCTCCGCTAGTTTCGGACGGGAATTAATTGACTTTGATGTGGAAATGCCATTTTCTTTGGGCTCAGATTTTACTTGAGCTTTTTGGTAGATTTATGGGTTTTTAAGGCTCGTTTTTACGAAAGCGGGAAATTGAATCTTTAATAATTGTCGAGTGGAATCGGAACCACGATGAAAAATAGGTACATGATAAGGATAACAAATATCTGTAAGTGCTTATTGTTATAGGTGTACTAATTGCGTTCTTTTTACTGATACACGATAGGGAAAAATATATATAGAACTTATTCTAGATCTAGATACATAGAATTTATCTTAGATATACATAGAACTTATTCTTAATATGATACGAGTATGAGCCGCCAATCCAAAGCGCAGGGCTTTCTTCAAGATCAAAAGTCTTCAATTCTAAATTATAGAAATGTACGCAAGATTGTTAGTTCATGTATCTTCGTTCTACGAAATATATCTCCTTCGACGTAAAAAATGACCCTCTCAATATAACTAATGCTTGTAGTGGAGTAACGTGCTCGGCAATGGGCTTTATCAGCTGATACGATATTACTGGTAGCAGTTCTCTCATACGTGAGAGGCCGCCTGGGTCGGTACGACCGCAATGTCTATTTCTCTCGCCGAGCAGCACTGTGTACGTGTAGTGTTTTGTTCCGGATTAAAGGACATTGTAGCCAGAGTACAGGACATATTGAGACTTAACAACTTATGTATCGGGATGGCGAGCGCAGTGAAATGTCAAGCATTGCTTTGTTATTCAAGGTGTTGCTTTGTTTTGCTCCTGTTCATGAACGGTCGTATCGCTTATCTCGGGCGATTAGTATGCTCATCTCGCCATTCAAAGCAATAAAAAAAAAGTAGTAAAAATATCTCCACCAACTTCATTCGTTCCTGGTACTTTAAACTTCGTCATGTCGCTTTATGAATGTCGGTGTGTATGCGGGTCGTAAAAATGGTATTCTCACACTTGTCCAAACATACCCATAGAAAATGCACTAATTAATTTACTTAAATGCCTTGGTATCAACTGCTTCTTATACCAGAATCATTATTGTCACCAATCGGATTCTAATAGTTTTTTTCCGCTGATTACTAATTTGACATTACAAACCTAATAAATACCCCATTTAAACTGCAGAATTAATACTTAAAATATTGGTCACACAATTTAAATTTTTAGTAGGTAGAAGCAAAGTTCTAGAGTAGAGGCCACGTACAGGCAAACGCACTTTCGGAGGCCCGTCTATGAGGTGGACGGACGACCTGGTTAAGGTTCCAGGAAGTCACTGAATGCAAGCCGCTTCCAAAATATCTATATGGAAACCCTTGGATGAGGCCTATGTTGAGCAGTGGACTTCCTATGGCTGATGAGAAGAGAAGAAGAAATTGATTTTTAACTAACTGACTTACGAACGTTGTCGAAAATAATATATATTTCGACAGCCATTATGCCATACTTATTTTCCCGCAGTAATTCTTGGATTTAATCATATCTTGCCGGCTATTCTAAACAAATGGCCGTAATGTGGGTGACCTATATACGGCGCACCTTCATTCTTCATTGCTAGAATTTAGTTCGCATTAACTACACGACTTTGCTGTTTGGGGTGACTTTGTATGCTTTTATTTTGATGGTAGGTTTTGGTGCGGTCAGTTCTAACTTTGGCATTAATGGAACGAGGAAGATGCTATGGTCATAGACATAATCATACATAAACACACGCGTTTTTGTCGTCATATCGGGCATAAATTCCTGGCTCCGGAATGATAATTAATAGAAAAATCCAATATCACACTGCTAGACCTGCAGCTTTGCAATCATACCGTAGAATAACTGCGCCACCGAGACAGTCAGATAATCAGCACCCAAAAGCTACTTTGGTACAAATCAGACGTATTATTTTTACTTTTATTGTAATCAAAATATAAAATCACAAACGCTGCATTTTTAAATTGCAACAACTCTTTCTAGGTATCTTGTATCAGTCCGATAGAAGCCCTAGGCTCCTAGGTCTTGTTACAAATGAAGGCAAAAGTTTAACTGATGAGAAGATTCCAATACTGCGTGCGCCAACCCCCCTTTTCCAGCGTGAGTGAGTTGGAGCCAGTAGTTATTTATTAACACACAATGGCGTAATCTTGAGATAAGCCTTATCCTGTAACTAACGGATACAAGTCGAATATAATCTGAAGTGTTAGGTTTCTTTCCATTCCTAACAAGACCGTTTTATTCTCTTTTGTTATGAAATTGTGAGATTTCTATTCAGTATCAGGCTCGCCCCATATCACATCGTGGGACGGAACATACTAGTGAAATGTGGGTGTTCTGGCACCACTGCCTACCCCTTCGGGGAAAACTCCAACTCACGCCTGTGACTTGTGTGTCTGGAATCAAAAATTTTTTAATTGCTTTGAATGACGAGACGAGCATGCCGTTCGCCTGATGGTAAGCGATGCGACCGCTCATGAACAGTAGCAAAACCAAACAACACCTTGAATTACAAAGCAATGCTTGGCATTGCACTGCGCTCGCCATCCTGAGACATAAAATGTTTAGTCTCAATATGTCCAGTAGTTACTCTGGCTACAATGTCCTTCTATCTGAAACACAACAGTGCATTTAAACTGCTGTTTGACGGGAGAAATAGACATTGCGGTGGTACCCACCCAGGCAGCCTCTCACATATGAGAGACCTACCACTAAATTGGACGTATTTTTTCCAATAATAGCCAAAGACGAATCTAACCGCGAAGTATCGACGCGCTACGTCACCATGTCAACGTCCTAGAAATATTTAATCAACCGGTTTCTCTATACGTGTAAAATCATTTGATTCATAAAAATGTGAGGCGACGCAAACGTCTGTATTCTAGAAAAATAAACGTGTGAGTAGGTGTTAATCATTCATGTTTTTTATCAATTTCAACAATCTGATATTGTGTTTCACGTCTTATTAAAATGTTAAGATTATCAAAAAAGGTAGTTCTGGGTTGTAAAATTGTATGTTTTTCTATAAAGATTGTATTCAAAACTTTATTTTTAACAAAAGTTTCCGGCGAACTAGCATACAGATCACCTAATGTTACGTGACCACTGCCATCCATGAATATCATCAACGACCATCAAATTGGCAGAGAAGCGGAAAATGGATATGATATAAAGAGGAAAGAAGTATGGGACGTCCGACAATCTCAATGACAAAACATCATCATCTTCAGACACAGGACAGGACAAGTCCACTGTTGAATATAGGCTTTCTCCGTGGGTTTCTACATCGACTTCGGAATTCGAACTCGAGACCTCAGCTTTGTAACTGTATCGCAGTATAACTACAACACTGAGGCAGTTCTTGTAATCATCATCATATCAGCCACAGGAAGTCCACTGCTGAACATAGGCCTCCCCCAAGGATCTCCACAATGACCTGTTGGATGCGGCCTGCATCCAGCGACTTCCTGCAACCATAGCCAGATCGTCCGTCCACCTTGTAGGCGGGCGCCCGACATTTCGCTTGCCTGTTCTTGTAATATTAAAATGATATTTATAAAATCTGCTCAAGCGATAGACTTTGATCACCACCGATCATGAGCACTTACATCACGTTTTAAATTGTAAATGGTTGCAAATAGCTTATAAGAGTAATACTTGGATGTTTTGTCTACATTAGACAAAGGAAACAAAAGCTCCAGTAATAAAAATGATACTAGACAGTGTAGCTGTATGATACGTTGCTAGTCTACCGGGTATATCAAGAGTGCTACTGAATACGAAGCCAGGTGGTAGTTTTAGTGACTACAAACACAACGCAATTAAAAAATTCGCTAAGAAACGCGACAATTTTGTTTTATTATTTTTTAAATATCGTCGAGTTTGGGTGGTAAGTCCATAGTTTTTGCTAAAATAATAATTTAAAGCCTTGCATACCATAGCTTCTTTAAAAATAAAAGGGCGTACACTAATATTTAAGAAAAAAATTATGTATTTACCATCCGAATGTCTGTATCAGCCCATATACGTCCCACTGCAGGGCACGGGCCTCCTCCACAATCGACAGTGCGATTGAGAGTGGTTAGGCCATATAGTCCACCACGCTGGCCTAGTGCGGGTTGGCGGACTTACATACCATAGGAATTCTTATAAATCGCTATGGTATGCAGGTTTCCTCACGATGTTTTCCTTCACCGTTTTAGTGCGTGGTGATTGACTATCAATACGACATAAAAAAAAAAAAAAACAAATTTTCGCACAAAATTTAGTTGCAATTTGTCTGAAGTCACTAAAACTACCACCCAGCTTCGTTTTCGGTAGCAGTCTTGATATACCCTGTATAATTCATATCTAAATTCGGAAATTTCTGCCATTTATTTAATTTAGACTTTTGGCAAGTTAAAGTGACTCCAAGGAAAGGTTGAGGTCTGGGAGATAGTCTATTGCGTTACGATGTAATTCAATGCAGAATAGGATACCATGCTTGTGCAAGCTGCGAGCCATCTTCTCTATTTGTAATGATGTTTTTTTTAATTTCAATAAAAAATGTGAATACAAATTAATTGAAAATGTAAAATTAAACCAAATCCGCGATAAAGTCCATAAATAATAATTTTCAATGTGTAACATTTGCGTAAATCTAAGACTCTATTATAGATTAGATTAAATCGAATCACCCGTTCGTTCAACTTTTGTGAAAATACCTTATACTAAGGATTCCATCTAAGCATTACACCCACGCAACGAAACCACGAAACCGGCCATCGATAAAACAACAATTAATTTTACAACGCACTTTTTGATTTTCTAACATAATTACTGTAGCTATGTGTAACCATATTAATTTAACTAGTTATCATACGGCACCGGATGCATATCTCACGTTAATGTTAATATGTAATTGGTCGGTGATGTCTGTGTGTAACGGGACAGTGGAAATGTGCTACACTACCTGTTTTGTAACGTTTTATTGGCTAGATGGCATTTTTTTGAGGTTGGTGTACATTGCTCGCTTTGTATGGAGTTTCGCGTGGTTATTGCTTCCCAGTGGGCACGCAATGTATATTTATTTGTAATGTGTAGATGTGTTTAAGTTATAGGAGATCTTCATAGAAATTATCTTTTTTTACGGTTTAAGACCATACTCTACCACTTTGTTCGCCTGTTGCATAGGTATAATTGAATTAGCAAAAGTAATGAATTAATTTGTAATTTTTTATTTGGAAATACACAAGAGTTTATATTAATTGGAAGCCATAAATCAAAATTTCTGTTATTTTCATACAACATATCTTCAACATATCAACAGAATAATTATTGCTTTCACCATTCCACCGCACAACATCCAAAGAAAATCAAACCTTCAAGAATTCAGCGGTAAATCAAATTCAATTAGTAAAAGCGGGGTTGTTCCTTCAGTGGGGGGTGGGCCGGGGGTGGAAGGGGCACAAATGAAAAATGGCGCAATTAGCCCCGTAGACAGTGAAAAACAAGTGCACTCGATCTGCCGGCCGACGTCGCCGGAGCGTTAACACGTCGATAATGCCGGGTACGGCCTGATATCTGTAATGGTAAGGGTGTGGTGGAATGATTGGTATTGGAAAATCAACTTTTGGACTTTTCTCTATCTCTTTTATCTTTTTTTATCGCCTTGCTCCGGCAAACGTACAGGTGACTTGATGATAAGTGATCACTGCCCTATGAATATCAAAAACTCTCGGATCACGGATCATGCCGACGCGATCAAATTGGGAGGGGAGCGGGAATGAAAATTAAGGATCAGGGAGGGGGTATTGGGCTTGTTCACTCTTCGCTGTTATTTCACGTCGGTCTCCTGTGAGACATTGGTACCGCTAATCAATATTACCTATCCAATAGTTGTTGATTTTCCAATTTATAAAAATGTTTAAAAAGTATACGTCACGCGACATGCATTGATTTGTTTATGTGTTCTCTTGTTGTTGTCAACGTTCATGAGCAGCGGTGGTCACATCACATATTGGGCGCGACACAAGCTTATTTCCACAAGGGAAGCAACAAAACATTCCCACTAATATAAAGGCGAAACTTGGTGTGTCTGTTACTTCTTCACGCTCAAATGACTAAACTAAGTTCGATAAAATTCGATATGAAGGTAGCTGATACCAAGGGTAAACATAAGCTACTTTTTATACCGAAAAAATTAGGATTCCCATAGGATGTTCAAGAAGTATTCTCGCACAAAAGGCTGGACTAGTTTAAACGAAACTTTGTATAGAGGCAGCTGATACCCTGGATTAATGCATCGAGCCGCTAGTTACATACCTTTAATTTAACAGTTAATATTATTTAAAAAGCCTTGGTGGTTTTGCTACGGTACGATCACAACGCGTTGGTCTCGGGTTCGTTTCCCGGGTCGTAAAGTGCTA
Source organism: Hyles vespertilio (assembly GCA_009982885.2). Lineage (NCBI taxonomy): Eukaryota > Metazoa > Arthropoda > Insecta > Lepidoptera > Sphingidae > Hyles > Hyles vespertilio. The sequence goes on from CM042807.1 coordinate 23,808,654, forward strand.
TTGGATTTTACTATTCCATATCAACCCGGAGACTTGCTGATCTTCAATGTTCAATGTCGTTAAAATGCGTGCCACTGTTAATCCTGGCATACATGAGTTGAAGTGGTGGGTGTGAGGGCCGGACTGTCCCCTGTCAGACGAGAGTCTGGGATTTGTATCCGATTTGGCGAAAAGCTCATCCCCTTTCACATAGTGAGAAAGAACATAGATGGAACGCGTGTGTCCTTTTAGCACCCTGTGCTTAGCCTTTCTGTAAAAAATTCGAGATGTTTACTTTGAAAGAAAAAGGAAAACTTACGGATTAAGATTTTGGAAGAGCAATGGGTAAGGAAATAGGAGATAACAACATGATTAATGAAAAGAAATTGTAAATAATTTTTTTAACCTGCTGCCCTGCTCTGAAACAGGTCCTAAGGTCTGAGGAAAAATAAGATATTATCGAAAAATGCATAAATTAACAAAAAAGCATGTCATTAGAAATAGTACATAAACTTCTAAAAACTGACTACAGAAATTATATTTCTTCAAATAATCTTTTTCTTGCATGTTCAACTCCAAGTTTTCTTCCCTGAAAGGTTGTCTTGTCCTAAAGTTAAAGAGGCTTGGGCAGCGAGTTCATGACCTCTGTTCGGTAGCATTCCTAAGTTATCAAGGACGCAGATAACATCGCCGCTCCAATTATTCTGATAACGTGGGCTTCTAACTAAACAATAAATCCTCGCGAGCCCGCTAATCACGAGCACTTGTACTCAATGCCTTAATATATATTTCTATAAAAAACGTGTATTCCAAGATCTTGTTTTTTCTTTTTATTTCGAGACCAATAACTAAACTAAACAACTAAAATAAAACATTGGAACCGTACTAAGTCGATTAGGCGTCCATTATAACAGTACAGCTAAGTAAATATTTTATTAGTTAGACGAAAATTGATCAATCGTTATCGGCCAAGTCAATCAATCTTTAATTTCGCTTGCAATAAATCAATAAATTCGCCATTAATTTCGCGTACCGCACAGTCTTGGAGGCTGCTAAATAATGGATCGCCATCAGGTTTCATTAGCGCCTCGCGGGGGCGCCACCGGCGACCGGCCGCCGGGCGCCGCCGACACCGCGCGATCAATATCACGCGAAAACACCCGAAGTGCGACGATTGCTTCCGAACACGCCCGAACAACGCCGAAGTATCCCGAACGCGCGCCGCACATGACAAATGTCACCGTGATACGAGCCTGCAGTCTTCAGGCCTCGCTGAAAAAACGTGAAAATTCAGCAGAAAAGTGCCTTTATTGTAAATTGTGAACTGTATTCGTTGTGTGAACGTTGTAAACAGTGTGTTCAGTTAGTGTACGCGTATACAACATTTGTCTATAGCGTGAGTATTTTGACAGCTCCTTGTTGGGGGTAGTCAAGTATTTATTTCAGGATTGTTGTCATTTGAATTAGTTTACAGCCTTGTTAACTGTTCTACAATGATTCTTTAGCCTTCTTAAGCCTATATGTATCATTTGTAAGAGGTTTCAGGGCGGGTCGGCCTGAGTTTAGTGATGAATTGCTAAGCACTTGAGAAACAATAGTGGCATCTTTACGTTTGAGCACGTTTCTGAAGAAATAAACGTACTAATCATATAGTATACGTTCCTAAATAATGTTGTGAGGTGTAAAATCGATACAGATTTTTATAAAGTGCAAAGTAAGGCTAAGAAAATATATTAATAAGATTACAGGGAGGTCGCTACTGCGCATGACCAGCAATGAGCTGCTTTGCGTCATACATGTTTTTGTTCGTAATTTCCTATAAGCCAATTTTGCATTCTATTTTTAAAAATATGAAGCCAGCATTATATTTAAAAGTAATAATAAAAAAAATACATTCTAATTTCGAAACGTCTCAAGTAAAGCCATAGCCAATACTAGCAATGTTTTCTTATTATTTATGGTATTTTTTTTCTATGTGGCCAGTGTAATTAAAACGCCATCCAACTATAACGGCCTATTTTGGAACGCTACTGTTAACCTTGACCGATTTTCATAAAAGCCTGCGGGAGGCGCTGCGGTTGCCGCACCGTCCAGCGTAGCGTGACCTCCGCGGATGTTCCTCTCGGTTCTCCTCGCACCTGTTAGAGGGTGCGGGGGAGGGGCGCAGAGGGTCCCGCATGGCTGGCCACTACGAGAGGCTGCGTTGTGCCAGTTGAAAGCTCTCAGCGGGTGTGAAAAGGACGGATCCGTGTTGATATGTTACTCGGATGTTTTTAATTTGTTTTATTACTTATTAGTGCGTGGTGGCCTGTTGGTAAACGGACTAGACGCGGCTGCCAACATGTTCACGGTGGTCGCGGTTTCGAATCCCAGGGCACACCTCTGACTTTTCGGAGTCATGTGTGTATTGATAATCAATCACCACGCACTAAAACGGTGAAGGAAAACATCGTGAGGAAACCTGCATACCATAGCGATTTATAAGAATTTCTATGGTATGTAAGTCCGCCAACCCGCACTAGGCCAGCGTGGTGGACTATATGGCCTAACCACTCTCAATCGTATTCTTGATTGTAGAGTAGGCCCGTGCCCTGCAGTGGGACGTATGTGGGCTGATACAGTTATTACTTATGCCCCGCGTGGAATTATGAAATGCGTGTTTTATATCCGGCAGAAATTAATGATATAAGAGATGTATGACGGAGATACACTTTGAAATATTAAGTTGCATTAAAACATACATTTATTCACGTCTCTGTCTAGCTTGCCTAATGGTATCGTACTTTTATTTTTTACGACAAAAAGGCGTTTTAGATTCGAGTAGCATCCTATAGTAGCACATATTTGTTTGTTGGCTGAGATCGCAGGTTTAATTCTCAAGTCAGCATAATTTGTATCTGGTTCTTTGCAATGAGAATATATCTTGAAAATTTATGTTAGCCAAAATCGTTGTCATATAATCGTAAGCAAAACCTTTCTGCGACACGTTGTAGGGTGGCAGATTCAACAAACATCTGACCTCGAGCTGATGATGAATAGAAAAATCCAAGAAGAATCGGGATTTGAACCGGAGACCTCGGCTTTGTAACCGTACCATAGTACTACTACGCCACCGTGACAGTGGTCCATTTTTATTGTATTTTTTTAATAACATACATTGTTCTCATGACAACCATTTTAAAATAAGTATAAAAATATTATATCTGCTAAATTAGAAAGATCCGGATAATAATTTTAAAGAAACATAATTACAGTTATTAAATATACGAACGATATTTTCCATATTTTTAGTGCTGTATCAATAAAAATATATTAAGATAATTATGAAATAATTTAACGTGGAATGAAAAGTGCCGAAAACGTCATTGCTTGTCCAGCAGCAACTGGATTATAATCACACAATTATTTATTTATTTATTTTTTACGTTTTGTTCGACTTTTGTGTGAATTAGATTTTAAATATATGTTTATGTATTCATAATCGTTGTGTTCTTGCTAATCACCAATCGTTTTACACAGCAAAGCTTAATCCTTTAGTATTTGGAACTTTTCCACTGTTTGTATATTTTTTATCGTATTTGTTTTTATTGTTTATTTGTTAAATCGGTGTATTAATACTACGCTACTCAGGAGACTGTACTATATTAGCCTATATACGTAACACTACTAAAACGAGCCTCCCCTACAATCGAAAGTATGATTGAGAGGGGTTGGACCATATAGTCCACCACCCTGACCTAGTGCGGATTGGGGCACTTTATATATACCATACACATTCTTACAAATCGTTATAGTATGCAGGTTTCCTCACGATGTTTTCTTTGACAGTTACAGTGCGTGGTGATTGACTATCAATATCAAATCAAATCAAATCAAATCAAAATATTCTTTATTCAAATAGTCTTTCACAAGATCTTTTGAATCGTCCTTTTCTGCTACCACCGCTTCGGAACGTGTTGTGGCTGTGAAGAAGAAGCGGCGCAATAAACACATGACTCCCGAAAAGTCAGAGGTGTGCCCTTAGATTTGAAGACGCGACTAACGTGGACATATAGGCAGCCGCGTCTGGTTCGTTTCCCAACGGGCCAACACGCACTCAGGGGACTGTCCCGCCCTTACGGCCGAATACTGGAAGGCCATTCAAATAATAAGTTGCTCTTAACAGCGCACGGCTCAGTTAGCCAATACATTTAATCGGGATTAACGTAGTTAAGCGCAACTTATTTTTAAGTTGCGTTCCAGTATTCGGGCGTATTACTCGCAATTATGTTTCCTGTAAGCCAGGATCAACAGAGTCACGCACTCATTGTGGACACCGAACATCAATGGCTGTTGTTATTCATTTCATAATTCTGAGTGTAGACTGGTTTACAAATACAATATATTTTAACAGTTTTTTTTTGTTTTGTGTATTCAAATGAATTAATAGTTAATTAATTATATTTTAATTTATTATTATGAATGATAAAGCCTGATGGTAAACTATATGTTCGCTCATGAACAGTAGCAAAACCAAGGAACACTAGGAATTACAAAGCAATGCTTGGCATTATTAGCAAATTTTAGAGTGGTATAAGAACTCATCAGTATTTGATACGCTCAAAATCTACCATTAAATTAAGCAAATTTTAGCGGTAAATTTAAATATTTACGCACATAAACATTAATAAATTAAAATGTGAAAAACACGCTTATTATAAATTACCATACGAAAGTAGATACGTGTACCTATCCAATCGTAAGTTTGTTATCTAGTTAAAATGGCCATATGTAACACGTGAACCCATGATAGAAGATCACGGCGACATCGATATGATACCCGGCAGACAAACAACTTTCAAATTACCCATGACCCGGCGTTCGCGAGTTTGGTGCTCCGCCACGCAGTGCGTCAAACGTTATAAATTTCTATAAGTGTTTTTCATAAACGCTTTCTTTTTCCATTAAATAGACATTGTGAAAGTATTATATATATCAAATAGTATGTTATAACAGTTAATTTATACGTCTGAGCGCAGTACCGATATGTAAATCGACTCACAAATTTCAATAATGCATACATAATTTTAATATAAAATATATATTTGCCGCGTTCTCGTCTTGTATGTTATTACTAGAAACTAGTGAGTCATTTAGATTGTTACTCGTTTAGGTTTAAATGTGGGTTTTCTCGTCTTAAATCCCATTTTATAACATTTAAGATCTTTTTAATAGTAATGATCTCAGAGTTATTTGGTATTTTTAATATACGAAAGAGAATTGAAATACTTTTGATAATCACTTACTACTGTGTAAGTGATTATTATTTTTTTAAATTTTAAAACTTTATTTTTTTTTAATTGTGAATTTGTAAATGGATGCTTGTAAAATCACAAAGCAGCATAGAAAAAATCACCAACATACTTTTTAAGCAGCAGAAAAGCGCTTTTTCTAAAATAGCGTGCTAGGAAATCATATTCAAAAATATTGTACACCAATGGAAATGTAGGCTATTATTCAATTTCACGACAGGTTGCAACATAATTTTTAATTAACATTTTATAAACAAACATACACGAATTTTCGTATGTAGTAGCGAATAATCTTTTAAAGATAAGTAATAGCTATCAGCAAAAACTTGTAATAGATAATTGGTTTTAAGAAATTTGTGGGTTTTTCCTTTACGATTGTTTCTATTAAATATTATTGTCATGTCATACATGTTTTAAGGAGGATTTTTATGTAAATGTTTTAATTTTATTATTTGTAAGAGTTTAATATTAAATTAACTTAACATATATTTGATATAAATCAAGGATTACAATAATAACGAGTAGATAGATTATTTAAGAGCTTATTTCGTTAATAACTCTTTCAAACTGTGTAAATAATAAATGAAATATTTATTTTTTTATTTCGATTAATTTGAAATAAATTATTTTGTTGTATGAATGGGCCTTCTAATCCGGGCTGATGCGATTTTGCCGCAGAAAATTTCTTTTTCCAATAGTCAATACTATTTAACTTATTCATCTCTCCTATTTTTAAATGTCTGGTTAAATTTATTATTTCCGCATAAAAATTCCTCTTCATGGGGGATCTTCTACGTTGTGTAATTAAAACTATATACTCAATATCAATGGTTTCGGAACACTTAAATAAAGCAAGGAGAATATTATTAGAAGAAAATAATTTTCATCACATTTTTTAAATATTTTGGTCTTCCTGTGGCTGAAAATAATGATGGTGATTGTTTTAATACTTTTTAGACAAAACCTGGATTTTCATACAGCGACATCATACCATTAGATTCAATAGTCCTAATGAATACGTTTGTTGCAGCACGGCTGGTGTGCCGTGGGGGGTATGCGCCGTCGGCGCTGAGGCATGAGCGGGGCGCGCGCCCCCGAACCCCGCGACCAACCGCGCCATCCCCACCGTAATCACCCCCAGGTAACGTTACTCACCACGTAATTTCCTTAATCCGTCTCTGGGATAAGCGTTTTAAGCGCTATTGCAACTTTTCTCTGACTCGAGCGCTTTGACGCTCGTTTATGTCTTTTGTTAAGGCCATATGTGGCCAACTACTTTGATTCGAAAAATCTACTTATATTATTACTATCTTATTTAAAGTTAAACAATGACAAGTGTTTGTATATTTCATCATCTATATGGCCAATCAGGGCCATCGCGGATAATAAACAACTTAAAATCTGTGTTATACTTATTCACTGATCAGCTTTAGATGTTGATATTAGTTTAGTTATAAAAACAATAACAATAGAGTCTACATGAGGGCAATGAACTCAAAAGTATATTTATGGTATATAAATACATCGGGTTTTAAATATAGTATATTAAATTTACTCCTTTTGTGATCCACAGAAGATATCTTATATCGAAAGGTTATTATGAAGTGATAATTTCCTCTTCTTATTTAAAATGATGTTTTTGGAATATTGTTTACATAACTTTTGTGGAATTAACTCTTAAAAGTCACCGTCTTTTTTAATGAAAAATACATCAGGATTATTTAAACACTTTTAATGATAAAGATAACAAGCACTTAACTTTAATGAAATTGAATTATGCTCTATGTTAAACAAAAACATGAATTGACCTGTTATAAATTTGTTTTTATGGAATGATTTTCCAAGCCAACACATTTCTATCCTTTCTCTATAAAATAGTCATAGTAACTAACCTTTAGAATTTTATACATTTCTAAAACAATATTTTCCAAGTCGCAAAACACTTTGAATCTAGTCGGTTCCTTATTCGGATCATTTGATGCAACAACGGATTTAATTTAAAATAGTTAAAAAACATATATTTACATAAATGTTGCCGTCACTTTAGCAATTTATTCAAAACTTGCTTGTTTACAGATATGATGTCAAAGATAATAATGTAAAAGTTCAAGTTTCTAATAATGTCATATTCCAGTTGACACAAATTTATTGTTTTCTTTATGATTGTGCATTCACTTATTTATTACAAAGCCTTAAAATTACTTAATGTGCAATAAGGTCCTAGAGGTTCAGCCTTTATATTTCCAAGGTCTAACCTACTATCAATAGATTCATCTATTTGACCTATCTACTTGTCCTATCTTTGTTTACCAAACACATAAAACACTATAAAAACCTTTTTTAATTATCCAATGTTTTGTCGTATCGGAACAACTATTGAATTCAGTTTGAGCGAGATAAAATATTAAATTACTAAAATAGTTTTTAAAGTCTAGAAATAAGGTCTTTAGGTATGAATCATATCATGGACCAGTATTTATTCGCATATATTGTATTATCATTTCGTATGGAGATACGGAGTGCATCAATTCAAATTTTCGCATGGCAGCCTCGTGAATTTGCTGTGATAGGCGGGATGCTACTGTTTGCGCCGCAGAATTAAATTATTATCGGAAAGTGTCTTAAAGTTTTGATGTGATTTCCATTGATTACCTTATCTTGGATGTTCAACTTTCTTCGTGTCTTTTCATCTTTTTCTTATTGCGCCACTTATCAAAGGCTGGGCTTACGCCTATAATCTACTCTTAGATACTATAAGGTTCTATAGGTGTACGTAGTAATCATCAGAGGAGTATCATAGTCAGTTGTGTAACCTTTATACTCGTAAACCTGAGCTATAAAAAAACAATATTATTTAAATAGGGTGACATTTAAATCTGATTTTGCTATATACCATGCGACACAATTATATTTTTGGGATAAGGAAAAAATACAAGTAATACAAATTTTATTCAAGCTTGTTATTCCGAATAACCAGCACTTCAAATCGTGATATCAGTAATAATTAGGAAATACTGTATATATTTTTTAATATTTTCCTCTGAAGCTTTGGTTTTTGCATTAGGATGTATTTTAGGATCTTATCAATTTTATATCATATTCATGAAATTTAATGCCGTTTGTGCTGAATTAGAATAGTTTTGCCTCCTGTCTCATAATGTGAGAAGTGTTCTTGTGTTTGCAACATCTTTGTGTAGCCTATTTGTAACCTTAACAAAACTTAATCTTATTCTATGTATGTGACTGTTGGGTGGGGTGTATTCTTTATAGTTCTCTAAAATATCACTTTCCTTTTTCCAGGGGGGTTATTGTGTACTCCGAAACGACGGCGAATTAACGAACATCGCATGTAAAACTGTACGAATATGCCTAAATACTTTACAAAATGTTCGGATCCTGTATCGTACGTCGTAATCTTAGAATAAGTTCGAAGTGAACGAAACAAATTTAATTGAGAATAGTATTGACTTTTAGAAATGGAAACATTTTATCTTATATATTGACATTCAACGTCCGAAAATTCGAACTTCGTGTCGGAGTATAGAGTCACTCCCCACATTAGTAGGTACCTAAGCCAAAGATACAATTACTATCGATTAAAAAAATAATCTCGCACAACTCGCGAAGAAAAAATCTCGCGCGAGTGACCTGCGCAAAAAATTCTTTCAAAATTACACAGGGCACGTCATATAAATCGCAGTGCCGTTTGTTTTTAATTAACAAATAAAAAGGATACACAATCGGCGTGGTATTTGGCGAAACGAGTCAATGTGCTCGTTGTTTTGATGTTATTATACGATTTCGCGCCACCCACTTCAGCTTAAGCGGAGCTTATATATGCTTTTATTTAATTTATTGAAAAGTTTATTTAAAATGTCTTTAGTTGTCTTGATGGACTCGCAGAACTTGAGGGATGTAAATCGTGTAATTTTGAGCTCGAATCTAAGTAAAAAAGCCACTCTGTGTGTAGTTTTCGGTGTGAAAAATGCTATACTAAAAATACTTATGACAGGAATTGGGAGAAAACTAGTTTCATATCTAGCTATACTTCAGAATTGATCTTAAATTACCATAAGAAAATTAAAAAGTATATCTAATGCTAAGAGCAATGTTCTTTGGACAATTTGAGTATCAATGTGAGCTTGACGAATTGTGTCATTTGACGATTAACTCAATAATAAATAAGATTTTAGCTATAAATGTAAATGAATATAAGCGTCTTAGCCTTAACACGCGTGACGTACCAGCGCAATCAAACTATTTCTCTGAACACGCAAATTTTGTGTAATTACCCTGAATGGCGCTCTAACTACCTCTACGTATGTTAAACAAAAAATGTACCGTTTGTACCTTGTTTTAGTTGTCGCTATATATTTCAATGTGTTTGTGACTCACCTCGGTGGTTTAGTGATGTAGATTGATACTTGTATAGTGTAGGTTCGATTTCCTGCAGGTGTTTCTGGGATTTAAATTGAGTTTTGATGTTAGGCGGTCGTAAGCCGTAAGACTATTCTTTTCGGAAGATGCTTTTGCTTTGACGTAATGGTGTACCAACTAATATGTTAAATTAGGAGCATAGATACATAGAGTACTTTGGTCGACGGGGAGGTAATGCCGCTGACATTAAGTCCGCGTTGTATACTTTTCTATATAAGATAATAAATAAATAAATAGAAGAGTAAGTAGAATAAATTGCTGGTTAAATGTCATAATTATATTCTGATTGCATATCACTTAAAAGTATAGTGTATCTTTTAGAAAACTACACCAAACTTCTCTATAACTGCCGTATCCAAAAAAATATTAGTTTATAACCCACATTTTTCATTTTGGTGTCTCAAAATAAAATTGAGTGTTGGCCACATACTGTATTCTATAAGTTATGAATTAAGTGACATTCATATTGAACTAGTTATAAGTTGTTAAGACCATGTCATAATTAATAGACATCTAAGAGCGGGTTCTAATCCGTGGTTTCTCATTCATAGCCACGACACTTTGTCTATGAACCAATTCAAATATTATATAAATTAAAACGCTACGTCCCACCGGTATCTCTATAATACATAATTATTAATGATGTTTATTTAAAAACATATTTTATACTAGTCCTCATAACTGCCTCAAAGGTGAATAATTATTGCAAAACATTTTAATTATGTCTTGCCATCATCATGTCATCAAATAGAGTGTATTCAATTTGTCATCACTGTTAGATATACGCAATGCTTTGTTTTTGGATATTCTTAATAATCAGTGTGAAGATCGATAGCAGGTTCGATTCTTAGATGAATATTTCTAAAATATCTAGAGGTTTAAGTGTGTGTTTGATGCGTGTTTGTTTGTTCTGTTTTTTGTACAAATTTTTTATCGTTAATTCTTATACATTTCGAGTGTATCTTAAATCGTACAATTAGTGATGAAAATATAATTTTGTATGTTCCATATATGAGTAGAATAATGTACGATGGTCATGTAATATTGTAACAACAGCTGACAAATCAATTAAGTAAAAGAAATTATCTTGTTTATTTTAAACGCACTGACGATATGGAATAATCTTAATCGGTAGCAATTATTCTGCAATTAATTTGCATATGTTATTAGGAAGATATGTATAAAATATTTCTTTAACTAATGCCCCGATCTTAAAAATAAATCAATATATATAATAACCTTTAGCCAGCTTTACCACACAAAACATCCCGCCGTTTGTGCTAATTTAACCGGGGCATTAATAAAGTTTTTCTCAGTGTAATCCTCTCCCCCCTCCCCCCTCGCATGTCAGTCGCCCCCCTCCTCCCGCGGTGGGCGTGTCCGCGTGCGCCGGCGCACGTTCCGTGAATCCTACAAGGTCGTCTGACCTACTGATGTGCTTTGTAAGACTTGCTGTACACTTGGCGAGACGGTTTGTGCGATTTGGCCGTATTTGAATTTGCGATTTGGCCAAAGAGCTTGCAATTAAATGAATGAATAAATAACATCCAATGGTTACATACACATAGTCCAGAACCCATACTAAGATTGAGTCTTGTGTCGTGTATTTCAGGTACTACGAAAGACATTTCGGTCTCACAAACACCCAGACCCGAAATAAATATTTGTGGGCCGCACTAACATTTTTCTCGGTGCGGAGATCGAACCCGCGGCCTCTCGTTTCACAGGCGGCGTCTCACCTCCTACGCGGCTGTCAATTACTACTTTTATTTTTATTTTTTGCTATGAATGACGAGACGAACATTCCATTCGCCTGATGGTAAGCGATATAACCGCTCATGATTACAAGCAAAACCAAACATCATGAATATCACAGCAATGCTTGGCATTCCACTGCGCTTGTCATCGTGATGCATAAGATGCTAAGTGTCAATATGTCCAGTAGTTACTCTAATTATACTAAAGCTGCTGATGCAGGTCGGTTCCAAAAGGTCACTGCAGATATTCTTTATTAAAGTTTTTAGAAGTCGATTTCTTGTAGCTGAGGGATGATGATGATGATGATAATGAACACATTCTGTGAAATCAATAACCGTTTAACATAATATGTTATGGTATTGAATAAACTTTCATTAACAATATTTCAAATTAATATTACATTTTCGTAATAAGATATTTACATTTCAGTGTCCTTATTGTGAACACTTTTCATATCTGTAGAATCCGAGGTTTTATTGGTAGAGAAAGCCGCTGCCACTTTGTTCATAATAACTAAAATAAAGACAGTAAATTATGTCTCTCTCTTTCTCTCTGCAGTCGGACCCTCATGACTGAGGATCGTGGTCATCCTTGGATGTACCACATTTAGAGTGGCTTATTTGTCTCCATCGGTTTCTGTTCATCGCTTGTTTCACCAGTTTGTAGCTACAGTAATAATTATTTCAGTCTTGTATTGTATATATTAATATATATACAATTGTTCACTGGTGGTAGGTCTCTCATATGTTGAGAGGCCATCTGGGTAGGTACCACCGCAATGTCTATTTCTCCCGTGAAACAACACTGCGTAAATGCACTGTTTTGTTTCGGATTGAAGGACATTGTAGCCAGAGTAACTACTGGACATATTGAGACTTAACATATGTCTCAGGATGGCGAGCGCAGTGGAATGTTGCTACGGTTTGTGAGCGGTTGTATCGCTTACCATCAGGCGAACGGCTTGCTGGTCTCGTCATTTATTGCAATAAAAAAAAATATATATATACTATATTATACTTTTATATATAATATATATGTATATGTAATAGTATTTATTTTGTAGCTATGTTTAAAATTCATAAACCGCATGTCATACGTCCATGCAATTATCGTCATCAATCCACTATAAATTTCATCGTATATAGTGAAGAAAAACAACTAATAAATACGTCGATTAATGCCGCTTAGCGCATATATACCCCGCCTAACAACAGGCGAATACAACGATCATAATGCCTTAGTACAGTTAGGATCGAAGGAGAATCGTTTTTAAAGAATATATTTGTCGTATTGAATATTAAAGTGATGTTTAATATGCGAACTAAATAATATACTATGTAAAGTGGTCAGCTTTATAAATACTATACATATTCAGTTAATCGCCTAATACCGTTTTAAATGAATCTAAAACATTTATTGTGAATCTTATTTACTATTATGGCTTGTTTATTTACGTTTCGCAACTCGTGGTCCGTCGAAAAATATTAAATTGATGTTAATTTAAGACTGTAGTCCTGACTCCACAAGAAACAACTAGTTGATCTTCGAGTTCATGCATATCTGAAATAAACGGGGCTTTATCCCGTGGTGTCTCGTTCACAGTCGGTATCTCTAATAACAGCGCTTCGAAAGCTAAGAAAGAAATCCTAGCGTCTACACACATCGTAACTCCCCGATAATCCCAACAATACAACATTACACCAAACAAATAAAAACACTTACAAAGAATTATTCAAAACGAATCACGCACCGCCGAGACAAAGGTTAATTTAAAAAAAACCTCAGATCGGATCGAGTCCATTTTTTGTGAAGTTACGTAAGAATAGCGAACATAACTGTGCATCGGCACACGGGAACCGAACCGGCATACCGTCGGCGGGCAGCTCGCGAATTATTCAGCAGTTTCCGAGAAGGGGCGGCGGTGTGGTTATAAATTTCGCGGAGCCATCGGTACCTCGTTATGCGGTACAGCCTACATTCCAGGCATTTACAGTTGGCCTAATAAAAAGTGTCTTTCCACCATTGTTTGAGAGGTGAAGAGCTTGAGAGGGTTAGAATGGACTCTAAATGGCCGTAAACTGTACAAATATAAAGACATAAGAATACAAGTATGATCACTTCGTTGTCTACGGTATTTTTAATGGTTGTCCGTATTGCGATGATTATTGCCATCGGTAGTGGAAAACTCGTCCAGTGTAGTCCAAAATACATGAATATTGATGATGATCATATTTGTTTGTATTTGTTGATACGCCATTTCTAAACCCCAAAGCTCTACATTCAAAGAACAATTCTACGCGGAAACACACAGACATTTCATAAAGTCGACACTACGCGAAACTAAATAAACGAGCGCTCTCCAAGAATATTTCTAAGTCAATTAAATTCGGCCGAAGATGGTCATCTGACTCACCTTTTATTTTTTCGGCCATTTAAATGTTTCTCTGTTATTATATAGCGGGAAATTGGGTTTGTTTCTTATTGAAAAAATAGAAAGAGTTGTTGACAATCGTAAATGCCTCGATGATTGTCCTTAGTAATTAGCCGTTTTCGCGATGTTAAAGCCGCTTCCAAATGTGTGAGTAGGCGTGTTATAATTAATAGGCGATTTAAAAGGAATTGCGTGGTGAAGAAATTATCGTAGGTTATTAACCAAATGAAAATAGTGTTAACGTAAAAACTACTTACCAGTTGTACATACCAGTGGAATGAGATTTTCTGTATTAATCCGGAAAAGTTATTAAAATACACCTTATTATAGCTACGGTGCAATCCAAATAACGTCCACCGAAGAGTTCTTGATGATGATTCGATCTGATGATTCTAAGACATTTATCATCGCCACTATGAAGCCGGACATCATCTCACAACAATGGGTGCAAGATCAAGCCGAGTGGTCAACCTAAGCCACAGCGATGCGAGGCGCAAACTCCTTCCTTATTTTTGTTCATGTTCTTTTTTTGTATGCTAATTTATTCCATGTGTTTTATTTTAATACGTGCATTGTATTTTGGACAAATATATAAGTTTTTCTTTTTCTCTTGCTGGTCTGCTCGAAACTGGATATACAGGGGTTGATCCCAATCGTAGCGCACTTACATGTATGTTGGACTATCGTGCCTTCGCCTACCGTCGTATATCCACTATATACGCTGCCTGCGTAATACAAATACCACATACATACATAACTTCATGTTTTTTTACGAGAAGAGTTAAGCAAAAGTGCTCCTGGTAGCACTTTTGCTTTTGTCTTGTATGTCCCATCCTACAATGTGACAGAGGGCCAGCGTATCCTATATGGATACAAATTACCGACTCCGGGTAGGTAATATATAGAAAAACCCAAATAAAAACGAAGATAGATAGATAGAAGATCATACTATCAATTTTGGACCTCGCTTGAACCAAGCTTATATCAATGGAATTAGGATGCATCTCGACGCTACAGCGGTAGAGTCTTTAGCCATTATTTAAAAGTGTATAAAACATATTTGTAGGTATTTGTATCTTTATTTCATAACCTCTGTTGACACTATGACGTAACAACTAAATTAAATTTAACTTAAAAACTATTTTATACATTAGATTTTATTTTAAGTTATAGCATTGGAGTTTATCTCATGGCTATATAAACGACAGTCTAATCTATTTCACAGATTCACACAATTCCATTGAACCAGACTTACACTACCTTAGTATTGATCTAATACGTTTAATAACTTAAAGGTTCCGTAGAAATATATTCTGTTTCAGCCTATATACGCCCTACTGCAGGTTACGGACCTCCTCTACAATCGAGAATGTTTAGGCAGAAATATATTGAGATTGTAATATGATTATGTGAAAGGAGTTTGTAATATAAAATCGAAAAGTAAGTCAAGTAAATCTTGTGGACAATGGCGACAGTCGTTTATAAATATTTACAAGACGTGTGGTAGTAAAACCAAATAATCTTAATATCACGCATTGAGGTTTAAGAAAGAAGAAAGACAACATCGGTATTGTAAAACCTCTGTAGGCTGGAACAAGTATTACTGTAATACACAAAAATAAATATTCTTTGTTTGATTATTTCCGAGTGCGTCAAATCAATTCTTTCCGAAGTAATCTGAAGTAAAGTAAATGTAATTTATCAAATTGCAAATCAAACACATCGATACTAAAAAGCATCGTTCAACATTGTTTCATTTTAGTTAAAAAATTTTACAACGTTCCGCTTTACCTTCAGGTGGACTGTATGCTTATTTGCCCCCCATAATATAAAAGAAATAGTTCGATAATTGACATTATCAGCGAATTTCAGACTTCAACCCCTGTCAAAACATCACAATAGATTTTAAGAATAGTTTTTACTACCATCTTGTGCTGTGTTTACGGTACCCCGATCCCGCTGCCGGCTCATAAAGGTGCCCACACACTGGCTAATGAGCCGCCGCGTGTTTACGATCAATAAATAATGTTACTTACGTGCAATGACCATATGGCCGAGTGTACATCACTTTTAGACCGAGATCGTGCGTATTGTGTGGACTTGGGTCAATTTTTGAGTATCAATCAATATTCGATTAAATGGTGTGTGATGGCTTTGGTTTCATATTAGTCGTATACATAGATTGTCACAATAAGAGACAGATTAAGACTATACTGAACTTGTGATCATAATAGATCCATACTCCGGTGATTAACGACTCCCCAAAATTATTGAAAAATACTAGCAAAATATCCATTTGCGGTATATTTTTTCATGTTTCCGTATAATTGTGTCGAAGTGGCGCCTTTTACGGCGATTAAGACAATCATAAGGTCAATGAACTTTTCCTGTTATATAGTATTATATTTCCGGTGGAAAGATTGTTTATGCAAAGAATTAAACTTGTTTGTTGAATTTTGGAGCGTTAGGACTAGTTGTGGTAGAGCGTTTAAAATCTGCGGTGTTAGTTTTTTGTTCTAGAGTTGTTTTTAGGTGCAGTGCTGTCTAAATATATTTTTTTGTATGGATAGATTAGTTACATTGTTGAAATAATTTTGCCTGTGTAATGTGTATAAAGATACAATGGGGTTGGCATATCCTTCTTGGATAAAAATCTCATATCAATTAAAGAAAAAAGTCAATTTCTATGCCGGTCGAAACAATAGGGTTGTATCCAAAGTAAGACTTTGAGCAGTATTTAATCGTTCCTTAAAAATATCGCTTATAAAAAATGTAAATTTGAAAACTAAATTATAAAATTGTAGGCACATGATCTTTCTAAGCTTTTTACTGTTGGTAACAAGCGTTTTGTTCACTATGGAAATAGGCTTAAGCCCTATAAGCAGTAGCGTCAGCAAATTATTTTTACTTGGAACGATATACCTTACCAAAGAACAAATATCTTATAGAGCCTATTGACCGAATATGCACGTTTGCACAGACAATTTTTACGAATTCTATTTCCTACTAATATTATAGAATCGAAACTTTGTGTATTTGTTACTTATTTATAGCTCAAACAGCGGTGTTTAAATACAAAACGGTTAGTATGCGGAATAATATGTTTCTGATGTTGACGGCGAAGCTGAGCCAGGTCCGTTAGTTTGAAATAAATGAACCAACAAAATTATAAGTTGATAGTCTATAAATAGTAACCATATAACTAAGTTTAATTTTTGATGTACAGGACTATCACTACTATTTGATGTTTACAACAAATACCACTTACTTGGACACAGGCGAACTGCATTGCTGATAATCAAATCGTGTTGCTGGAATTCAGACTGAAGACTGCTTTCTTTATTTCACTCACACTATTACTTATTTTAACGTCGGCGAAAAATGAAATTATTTTGTTATTAATTAAAATAATTTATATTTTATACGCAGAAAAAGAAAAAACAACGTTAAGTACCGCCTACTTCAAAAACATCGCGTATAACCGACACAGTGAGAGCTTCAACGACGACCGATGTCGTCGGAGTCTCAGTAACAACTGATTTTTTTCGAACAAATGGCGGGTTTATATACCCTGAAACCAGTCGCAAAATCACAAATACCCGCAAACATTTGTTAAAAAAATAACCCACTCAAATATCTCCCGCCGATAGGTATTTTATACTTTATCAATTCATTAATATATTTGATCCCATACACCGCCTTATTTCTTTATAATTGTATTTGTATAAGATAATTAGAAGACAGGTGTTAAAAAAAGTTAAATACTTAAACATAAATAACTTTTTACAGTTTATTTCACTTGTTTTTATTAGAAGTTTGTATTCATTTTGTTTAAATCCGAAGTAAAGTATTTCTTGCTGGTGGTTGTCACAATCGTCATATTTAAAAGTATAATGTATATGCAGACAACTGCAATATCTTATAAAATACACAAAGTTAAATATGCACTCAGATGACGTAATATACAATAAACTGGCGATGCAAATTAACACATTCGGTAAACAATTAACAAAATGAGAACTTTTTTCTTTACTTCGCTCTCCTGAAAAGTAAATGTTTTGTCCGTGACTTATTTTAATTTGCACCCGTTATAAATAGACGGCAATATACTTTAAATACAATGACAGGTAGACTTTAACGAATTTTTTACACAAAATGAACTCAATACGCGACCGATTTCCGTGGGTCACTATGACGGGTCCTTAAAAGATAGGTAAGTAAGAATAAATATGCCTATGTGGTGATATCACTGCATTTAGAAATGCATTTTATATCGAAAAAAAATATGATTCCCCATCTCTGTGTATGACCTACGAGGATTGACGTCATGCAGGAAGGTAAAATCAGTATCAGACTTTTTAACCTCTATCTTTTAACGACGAGCACATGAGTACGATTTCACTGTTGTCTTGTCTTTATGTGCAACATTACAAAATATTAAAATACAAAATATTTTATGTAAAAAAATATTTCACAAGACCTTTGAAAACTTATATTTAACAGGTCTTAAGAGGAAACAATGCAAAAAATTCCTTGAGCAATACGATTATTTTCGGTTGTGTTTTCGTTTTTTATGTTCATAATAATACTTTTTATGCAAGGCTTAATTAAGGCAAGTGCGTGGTGGCCTGTTGGTTAAAGAACTAGACGCAGCTGCCTTCATGTTCACGGTGGTCGCGGGTTCGAATCCCAGGGTACACCCACACACAGCCCATATACGTCCCACTGCAGGGCACGGGCCTACTCTACAATCGAGAATACGATTGAGAGTGGTTAGGCCATATAGTCCACCACGCTGGCCTAGTGCGGGTTGGCGGACTTACATACCACAGGAATTCTTATAAATCGCTATGGTATGCAGGTTTCCTCACGATGTTTTCCTTCACCGTTTTAGTGCGTGGTGATTGATTATCAATACACACATGACTCCAAAAAGTCAGAGGTGTGCCCTGGGATTCGAACCCGCGACCACCGTGAACATGTGGGCAGCCGCGTCTAGTCCGTTTACCAACAGGCCACCACGCACTTTATATTTAGAAATGATATTATTCTTAGATAAATTATTGTAACCATAATGTTGCCACAGGAAGTCCTTTGCTGAAATCGGGTCTCCCATAATATTTAACGTAATAAGATCGAACCTAAGTCTTTTTTCACAGCTATATTTTCACCTATCACGCCACCGTTCCAACCAAATGTGATGTATTAGTTAGGCGGAATTTAATTAAAGGAATTCTGTTTGATTCACCATGTAAATGTCAATACTGATATAGAAGACATTTGACTTTACAAAGTAAGCAATACATTCGTTTAGCCGATAGCAGGTTTTTATTGGTTCAATTAATTGGAACAGGGGTCAACACAGCCGCAACGTGGTGGGAGGTACTGTGAGATATTAGGTTCGATAACCAGGCAGTGCGAAAATATTTGTATAAATATTTGTTTTCTTTTTTTAATTTTATTTTTTGATACCTAACAGTTTTAGAATGATATCGATAAACGTCTTCTGTCGATGCATACTTTGTTTTCATTAGATTGCTAAATCTAAATAATGTGTTACAGTCACTTTTCTGGCTATAACAGATAGATATTTTTATACAATAATTATCTACAATAGGTTTACTTCTTTACAAATACAAATCTTTAAATCTAGATATACTCGTATATCAATAGTAATCAATTCCTTTTAGGATTGAAACCTCAATTTCTATTCACTGCATTGTCCGGATTGAACTTGCTGACATGACATCAGTCACTCTGTCGTACGTGAATAAAAATACTACAGTAATTGAACCCAGAATCGAAACATACATTCCATGCCCGCAGCTAAAATAAAGCAATTACACGTATTCAACACAAAACAGCTAAAACACGTTTCCACATAATAATTGTACAAGTATGGTATTTCAATTGGAATTCTTGTTTCGCGAAGCTCCCTCCCACGCAATCTTTGATTTATTTACAAAAATCGTACTTAAACCCAACTACATGTCTTGGACATTTTTACTACAGCGTAGGTAGGTAACTATTATTTAGAGGCGTAATAAATTTCTTTCAGAATTTTTTAACCAATACTGAGTTTAAGTCGCGAACGTAATGATACATGTAACTGTATTCGGTTTTATAATGTACATAACGGTAAATGTAAATAAATGATTTGGATATCTAATGATGTGAAGGATTAGTGATTTGTATGTTTTTACTATATTAATTAATATATGTAATATTTAATTGAAAGAAAATATTTGAAACTAATTTATATTTTATCTGAAATTCGGGACTATTTTGTATGTTTGTTACGCGATTACGCCCGCAATTGTGAACCGATTTTGAAAATTTCTTTTTTGTTGGAAAGCATGATATACAGGGTTGGTCCCATATAAAATTGGTGAAGACCTGATGAATATCTTAAGATCTGCCGACCAGAACTCCTCAAAATTAAACGGTCCAGCATTAATTCTTTTTGCGTTAGATTAAGTATAAGTATATTATTACAAAGGGTGGGTAAAAATGGGAAAAGGGTGGGGGTGGGGGGTGAGGGGGGTAGAAAATAGGTACAATTGTTAATACTCAATATCTCCGGCAGTTCTTAACCGACTTAAAAATAACTTTTTTGTCAAAGAGTATTATATGATAGGTTAGACCAAAAAAAATATTGTGAAGACCTGATGAATATCTTTGGACCTGAAGGGCAGAACTCCTCAAAATTGAACAGTACAGCAATAATTCTTTTTACATTAGGTTCAGTATACGTTTATTACTACTACAAGGGGGAGGGGATGGAAAGGGGCGTGGGAAGGGGGGGGGGGCGAATATATACAAAGATAAATACTAAATATCTGCGACAATAAATAAATGATTTTAAATAACTTTTCTTCGGAACGAATTATACAATCGAAACGAATTATATAATTAACATAATGTTGGTCACATAAAATATGGTGATGATCTGATGAATAGGTACATATCTGGAGAGCAGACCTCCACAAAACTTTGCAGAAACGCAATGATTTTTCGTCCATTAGGTTAAGTATATGTGTTTTATAACGGGTAACGAATGATTACCACGCATAAGTGTACTCAATATCTCTAGCAGGTTGAGCCGATTTTAGTATTTTCTTTATCATAAAAACGAAATGACAGTGTAGCTTCCTTAAAAATCATAAAATATTAATTTTCGTTTTTGAAATCATAAAGGATCACAGTGGTTCATTTTTTGTATACATTGATTCCAGTTTTTCATTATATGATTACCTTTGGCATTATTGCAATGCTTATGAAAACTAAAAAGTAATAAATAAAATAATTTAATTAAAAATTAAAAGACCGACTTCAATGTGCACTACAAAGTAATAAATAATATATATTTCATTGTGCTAGCACACATTGATTAATTTTCATATTGACTAGACTAGCCAACAAATCTTAAATACGTAATATTTTGAAGGCGGGTCGCCAAATGACGAACACGACGTCCTACACTTAAATTTAATTTGTGTAAAACATCCTAGCGAAAAATACGCAATTTTACACGCAATATTAATTTACCTTAATCTATATAAACTCACGCCATTTTCCCAGAAGGGGTATGCAGAGATTCTCCTGGTATCAACCAGGACACCCACGTTACGCCTTGCGTGTTTTGTCCCTCGGTGTGATTGGGGGCGAGAGTCTATAGTCATATCTGGTGCAAATTCCAGTCCCTGTCCTGATAACTACATAATAGAAAAATCGCCCGTCCTAATATATCAGCTCTTAATTAACATTGTTGAGCATCGGACTTATCTACAATCGAGCGAAACATACAAACTTAACAACCCTTCCCTTTCTTATACATTCCTCACTATGATTCCTATCACTGTTAAAGTAATTGTATACACATATAAATATGCAAGTGACTCCAATAAGTCAATGGTGTACCCTGGAGTTGAAACCCTTGACCACTATATATTTGATCATATGCAATAAATTAAAATTAGACCACACATATGACACATATTAATTCTATTAAAATTTCAACAAATGTATACGTAGGATCAATATGTTAAATTAATTTGTTTCTAGTATACATATGGACCTAACTGAGCGCCAACGATACATCTACAAGTAGGTAATATTCAACTGTGTTACATTACTTAAATTTGTTCTCGATTGGCACTTGGCGACCCGCCTTCAAAATATTACGTATTTAAGATTTGTTGGCTAGTCTAGTCAATATGAAAATTAATCAATGTGTGCTAGCACAATGAAATATATATTATTTATTACTTTGTAGTGCACATTGAAGTCGGTCTTTTAATTTTTAATTAAATTATTTTATTGTTCCTATTATTATAATTTTTCGTTCAATGGTTATAATGTGTTATCGCATAAAACTAAAGATTGTGGTCCCCAAACATTTCAACCAGACCAAGTAAATAATGCGACTTACATTTCTTTCATAATATACATAGGTTATACTATTATAAGGTAACGTAACAAATTAAGAAATCTTAATACAACAAGGAAAATGAAAGCGTAACTAAAAATATTGAAATCACAATTCGCAAGAACATACAGGAAAATAATTTTCTAATGAAACGCTTCTCTTAATCTGCTATAATTGTACCGTAATACTTAAAAACAGAAGTACTTTTTTCGAGGTAATTTATAAACAATGACAATCTATATAAGGCGTATAATTCGCGACAACTTTCTCCATGGAAAAGGATTTAGTCATTGACGGTGTATCCGCATACCAAACCGGGCCATATGACTAGTCGACAGTAATTAATCCGAAATTGTCCGCAATAATCCTAAACACGATATAATTGCTGTCGGTGGTTGAACTCTCAGGTTTTATAGATTTCCGTATAGGTGCGGGCCGTGAGTCGTGACTCATTTGTTTTGGATTCAATTATACTCGTAGATTAGAAATTAGAAATATGGTTTATTTACTGGTAGGTCTCATCTGTGAGAGGCCGTCTGGGTGGGTGTATATTGAGAGTTAATATCTAATGTCCCAGGATGGCGAGCGCAGTGAAATGGCAGGCATTGTTTTGTAAGCCGTTGGTTTTGCTACTGCTCATGAGTTATCCTATCGCTAACCATCAGGCGAACGGCATGCTCGTATCGCCATGCATTGCAATAATATTAATAAAAAAAAACATAGAAAAGTATAGGCCAAGATGTCTCTACCAAATTGTGAGGTAATAAAAATATATTTGCTTATTTATCACACGATATACGGCAGGTCGTTCACCTTCTATATGTTTCAGTGAGATGTAGTGTTTATAATTATGTGGTGTATATAAGTTTCCAGTGCTGCTAGATTATGTCATTCAGTTTAGGTCACATTTTGAAGATTTTTGGTTAAATATGACTAACTTGGAATTAGGAGAGTCTAGAGGCAGACTTTTCGTGTTTGGAAAAAGTTTGTGAAGTTACGGAATTTCATAGATGATATTCTATTTGTCTCATAATTTATAAAACATAAAGCTTGGCATGGAAGCTTGTGTCGGTAAATTTCAGTTATTTATAGTTGATATCCTATATTCTATTAATTTGTCTGAATACCTATAGTATAAATAAAAATAAAAAACTTTCAAGAAATAATCGCTTACAATCGTCAACAAGCGTTGAGAATGAGAGCTGTATCGTTGTATGTACATACAGGGTATATCAAGACTGCTACCGAAAACGAAGCCGGGTGGTAGTTTAAGCGACTTCAGACACAATGCAACAGAAAAAGTTGCAAAAAAAAGCGACAATATTTTTTTGTTATTTTTTTCCTATGGCCATATTTGGGTGGTAAATATTTTTTTTCCTAAAATAGTAGTGTATACCCTTTTATTTATAAATACTCCAAGGTATAAAAGAGTTTAAATTATTATTTTTGCAAAAACTATAGATTTACCACCCAAAAATGACGATATTTAAAAAATCATAAAAAATAATTGTCGCGTTTCTATGCGAAATTTTTAATTGCATTGAGTTTGTAGCCACTAAAACTACCACCCGGCTTCGTTTTCGGTAGCAGTCTTGAGATACCCGGTATATACATCACTTGTAGTATGCGTATGTTTGTAGAATGCGTGCGCTCCCGGGTCCCGACTCCGGCCACGCAACGGGATCATGCGTGCGTCCACTCTTTTATTTGCCACGCGGCCTCCACGCATTCACGGGACTGTTGATGCCTTTTTTAATTACAGGTTCACTTTCTCCGTTTGTGGACGATATTGTAAATGGTTTGTGTGTGAGTGTTGCTTTTGTTTTATATTGAGATTAACAATACGGAATTTGTATGTATTTTTTTTATTGATTCTGTATGTTATTACATTACGGAAAATAATATAAGTCTTTGAAAATATGAACCAAAAAGTACGAAAAAATAATCAAAACTGCTATCAGTTTCGAAGTATTTAAACACCATTTTGGCGCGAACTCTCTGTGTCGTCAGCTTCCTCGATATCAACAACAAAGTGGTTGGCGTCTCATGCATATTTCCTATTGTTTATGCTTCTATCACTTAAACCTGCAAATATACGTTAAATTTATTGGACTGTATCAGCTCATATACGTCTCACCGTAGGGCACGTCCCTCCTCTACAGTCGAGATTACGATTGAGAGGGGTTAGGCCGTATAGTGTACCACGTTGGCCTAGTGCGGGTTAACGGACTTTACATGCTATAGACATTCTTACAAATCGCTGTGGTATGCAGGTTTCCTCATGTTATTTTCCTCCAACTTTATAAAGTATATTTAACGTGATAAAAAATAACAATACGATACACATAATAAACTCATGCCTTTTTCAAAGAAGTGGTAGGAAGAGGTACTACAAGGACATCCACGTTTCGCCTTGGCAATGAGACAATTCGTTATTAGACCAAGAGCCCGTGGCGGCCAGACCTTCGTAATTTTATAAAAGCTGAAAGTTTGTGTGCGCATGCCTCTGACATAGGCATCACACAATCAGCTATAATGAAGTTCCGATCGTGGTTGCTTTGGAAGTTATGAGCTTTAATGTTTCTGGTAATATGAAAGAACCATCCAAAGTGTCTGAATACTAAGGAAATATTTGTTTATGGTTGCATTAATAACATATATAAAAGTCAGATTTTATTTTATTTAACGCTGACAAAGTTACATTATGTTAAAGTTTGAAGATTGCGTGATATTTAATAACATGTAATTTTGGCGGCGTTATCGTATAAAAGCTGAATTTTATATATGTTATGAAAGCAACTATAAACAAATATTTCCTTGGTATTCAGGCACTTTTGATGGTTCTTTCATCTTGCCAGAAACATTAAAGCCCATAACTTCCAAAGTAACTACGATCGGAACTTCATAATAGCCGATTGTGTGATGCCTATGTCAGAGGCATGCGTACACAAACTTTTTAGCTTTTATAAAATTACGAAGGTCTGGCGGCCACGGGCTCTTGATCTATTATAGTTGTCAAATCAGCAAATTCTGGCTTATCAATCACCACAATCGCAAGGAATAATAATTTGAAACTCCTCTTATTTATTGTCGTGTTTTAAGTCTGGCGTTGTTCCTATCTGGTTTTTTTGTGGAACGAAGTTCCTTATCGCGCGTTGTGAAAGGGGACTAGACGAAAAAAAATCTCACGAAATGTAGGCACGAAAATCTTTTGACAATCGTTTTTTATTTCTTTATTTGAAAATGATGTTATACATTTTATTTAACTTTAATAGAGGCAATAAAATATCCAAATACATATTAATATGTTAAAGGCTATAGTAAAAACTAAGAATACGCTGAAGCCCAAAATTAAGTGGGAAACGTTGCGACAATTTCTAATTTTCATCAAATGTCATAAATAGAATTGGTACAAAAGAAACATAAATTGCATAAATGTGTGAAAAAAAAAAAAACATAATGATGGTGATACCCAAATGATTCTTTTGATGGTGACATATAATTAAAATTACATAATAAAACCGTAATACATTGATTTTCTATCCTCCTTAATAAATGTATTATTATTTACAATTTTAGTTTGTTACCCTGCTGTCAATCATCAACCCTAGATTTGACTATGTATATTTGCCAATTATTACTAAAATTGAGCCTAATGATTAAGTTTATATTACATTATATTTGTTATTTTACAAAAAAATGCCGTTAACCACAATGTGTCGTAATTGATTTTGAAGATGGTTGTCCTGCGTGAAGTCGTAACGCACCGAGAAGACATAGGATTCGCAGAAGTTCCAGGCCACGCGCCCCTATTGGTCAGACACGCGATAACGTGACGCAGCGCTCACGTAATTGGAGGAATAGCCGCGCAGCGTCGGCGTACCGCCAATCACACGTGACGCAAGCCGTCAATTTTACTATAAATGACTATAAACTAAAAAAAAAAAAATATTACAGTTCCTTCACTAATTAATCGAAAGGAACTTCGTTCCATCCGGGTGTCCCTTGACACCACTCAACTTTTATTCCACTGAATGGCGAGACGAGCGTGCCGTTCGCCTGGTGGTAAGCAAACCGACTGCTCATGAACAGTGGCAAAACAAAACAACACCTTGAATGACAGTAATGAGTGGCAATCCACTGCGCTCGACATCTTGAGACGTAAGAAGGTAATTCTTAATAATATGTTCAGTAGTTACTCCGGCTAAAATATCCTCTAAACTGAAACACAACAGTGCATTTACACTGCTGTTTAGCGGGAGAAATAGACATTGCGGTGGTACCTATCCATGCAGAGTCTCACATATGAGAGACCTACCGTTAGTAAGATGTGGTGTTAGATGTTTGATGTCAGTTCTGGGCACTCTGTTGATCTTGGCTGAGATTCGCAGTAGAGGGTAAGGACAGGATAATCTCTAATAATAATTGCATGAAGTTAAATCGTCCTCCCGCCATTATTTTTGTCGCGCAGACTGCAGTTTGCACCGCACATGTAGCTAATAACTTCGCGACGCATTTAACTCGACTTTGATGTTAATTAAACGTTGTAGCTTTAATGGAGCCGAGTTTTTGTTTAGAAACTAACTGGGTATTGCGGATTCACTTGTCATTATTAATAAATATACTGGAATTTAAAATTACATTGGATTTATATTTTCAATGTTAGAAGTGTTAGTTTATAAGTTAGAACAAAATAAAAATATGCGTTGGGGTAACAAAGTAATACAAAGATGGAAAATAAACTCTTATATTTTATACATGTTTAGGGTGTTATCCCAACGCACTTTACTGTCGTTTTGATGGTGTAATCTGAACCGTGAGGTCAACTCCGGCGTAAAATAATAAGCGTTTTTGCAACATGCCTATTAATCACAATGTATCTTTATGTAGCATAAGGTTTGGTAAACAAAAATACTTAAATATTATGTCACTTTATTTAATTAACTAATAAGATTTCTTTCGACTGCCTGTTTTACTTCAAATATTGTGAGAAATAATAAAGGAATTATGTACACACAGACAAAGTTTTTATGTATGTAGATCGCGAGAGGTCACGGGCGTTTAACCTCCTTAATTGATATTGCAGTATCTGTACAAAATATAATAATGGTTTCAATTTAAATTCACATTCATTTGTTTAAATTTAGATATTATTTTGTGTAGTGTCATGGTGTTAATGGAAGCTCGGACATTTTTGAAAATTACATACATACATACATAAACCCACGCCTATATCGCAGAAGGGGTAGGCAGAGTTGCCAGGACACCCACATTTCGCCTTGTATGTTCCGTCCCACAATGTGATAGGTGGCGAGCCTATCGCCATATCGGGCACAAATTCCTGACTCTGGGCTGATAATGAATAGAAAAATCCAATATCACTTTGCCCAACCCGGAATTCGAACCCGAGACCTCAGCTTTGTAACCATAATAAATAAATTTAAATCTAATATTAAACCACAGTTCACAGTTGTGTAATAAAGCATATTATAAATTTCAGAATACTTAGAAGATAGTAAAGCGTGGGTATAAAACATAATATAAGTCCCCGAACCGGATGTGTGTGTACTCTGTTTAATATAATTGAAATAATTATCCCACTTGTTTCACCATAGTTGTAGGCAATTTGAGTACGTCATGCTCGCTTAAAGGTCTGTGCTTGCGGCGGCGTCGTGTGCCGGGTCGATCACTTCCCTATAACACGGTTGAGGAGACCGATGGCTGGCACATGTGTCATACTCGTGAACGGGTGCTGCTTGTGTAGACTGGTCTGCTCAATTTGCTTATATCCCATTACTTTGTGATGGGTAGTGTTTGCGGGTCGGAGTGGTTGGTGCCTCTGCCGGCCCTGCCTAATAATATTAAATTACTTTGTTTTTTTTTTATTGCCTTTCATTCCTTTTGCTGAACAGTTTATACCGATTCCGCGGTCTGGGCGACCACACTTAACTTAGCCGTACAATATAATTATTATTATGAATAATTTATGAACTGCTCTGAATTTCAACTCCTGTATGATCACTGTATTGTAAACTTATTTTGAAAAGAGCAACGCTAGAGTTTCTTGCCCGTTCTTCTCTGGCGAAAATAGCCTTGTGAACTGGGTGGTAGAGGAAAAAAGTGACTGAATCTAAATAGTCTATGACATTTTATGGATTCAATAAATATTTTCATTTCATTTTCATTTTCATTTCATAGCTTAGTACAACTACATCAACGAGGTAGTAATTTTAAAAATTACTTAAAAATAAAGTTTGTATAATTCAAATTACTCAGGTTAAGGTTATTTGGAAAACGGAGAAAGGGTTTTACCCCGCGGCCCGGTATAGAATACTGTACTGTATCACTCAATATACGTCCCACTGCAGTTCACGAGCCCGGGTTAATGATGGATATATTCGTTGAATACAATT
Organism: Hyles vespertilio; assembly: GCA_009982885.2. Lineage (NCBI taxonomy): Eukaryota > Metazoa > Arthropoda > Insecta > Lepidoptera > Sphingidae > Hyles > Hyles vespertilio. The sequence continues at coordinate 23,837,391 of CM042807.1, forward strand.
GTGTGTAACAAATCGCACCTTTAGAATTAAAGAGACGTAACTAAATCTTATTTTTTGGGACTTTTCAGAGTTATGTGTGTATTGATAGTCAATCACCACGCACGAAAAGGGTGAAGGAAAACATCGTGAGCAAACCTGCATACCATAGAGATTTATGAAAAAAAAACTAGAGTACGTAAGTCCGTCAACCCGCACTAGGCCAGCGTATTTGGACTATATGGCCTAACTACTCTCAATCGTATTGTCTATTGTAAAGGTGCGAAATATAGTCCTGACATTAAATTAATAAACACATCGATTGTTATGTTTACCAAACAAACAAATATGTTTTTTAAGACATAAATAATATACTTGGCATAGGGACCTAACTATCCCTTTTCGCGATCTTACACACTCCACCACAAAGTAACCCAAATAAATAAACTGAGAATTCTAATGTAAGAACAAAACGTTAGAATATTATATTTTTAGCTGTTTTATGAGTTATTAGAGCAGGTGCGCTCAGAGGATGTTATGATTCTTCGCATGATGTGAAATAAAACTAGATTGCGAACAAACAGCCAATGTGTTGATCCATGAATTATTCAACGAAAATATTTGAGGTTAAGTTGGCTGCTGGGGTATGTTGGATAATGGTTGGTTATAGATTGGTCGATTTTATTGTTGGGCTGTTTTTGGCGTAAACTTATTTTATTTATTTAAATCTTTATTGTACACATAAAAAAATACAACATACAGAAACTAAAAAAAAAATACAAATGGCGGTCTTATCGCTTAAAGCAATGTCTTACAAACAACCATGGGATGGATTTAAAAGAAGGAGAAAGAGAGGGCAATGTAAAATAAATAAATAAAAGTGAGGAAACTAGATAATACTCATAATATCTAAACATAAAAATACACCAAGATAACATACATAATAAAAAGCATAAATACATACACATATTCCGGGTATCTCAAGACTGCTACCGAAAACGAAGCCGGGTGGTAGTTTTAGTGGTTACAAACACAATGCAATTAAAAATTTCGCATAGAAACGCGACAATTATTTTTTATGATTTTTTAAATATCGTCATTTTTGGGTGGTAAATCCATAGTTTTTGCTAAAATAATAATTTAAACTCTTTTATACCCTAGAGTATTTATAAATAAAAGGGTATACACTATTATTTTAGGAAAAAATGTATTTACCACCCAAATATGGCCATAGGAAAAAAATAACAAAAAAAAAAGTGACGCTTTTTTTTGCAACTTTTTCTGTTGCATTGTGTCTGAAGTCGCTTAGACTACCACCCGGCTTCGTTTTCGGTAGCAGTCTTGATATACCCTGTATACATATATAATAAATACAAATTTTAAATGATTTAGAAGTAGGAAATAACATTATCCACTAGAATCTGTTTATTTAAAGAGAGGGGTAATGTTCCTTAACTTGCCTCTTGAACGAAGACAGCGATTGCGCCTGTCTCACCACAACAGGAAGCGCGTTCCACAATCGAACTGCTTTGACAGTAAAAGACTTGTCCATAAATGTCGTGGTGTGCACAGGCATTCTCAGCTTAAGATTCTCGGACGACCTCAAGGACCTCAAATGTGAGTCATGAAGAAAAATAAAGCGTTCTTTAAGATAAGATGGAGTGAGAGGATTAAACAAAATATTGTAAAGAAGAGAGAGAATGTGAGTATTCCGACGAAGCCGTATAGGTAACCACTTGAGCTTAGCACGAAACTCAGAAACGTGGTCATATTTGCCAAGACCAAATATGAATCTTATGCAGAAATTTTGAAGACGCTCAAGTTTATTTAGTTATAAATTTAAATTATATATATTTGCAATTATTTTGTAAATATAGATTAAGGACCATGTATTGACTTATCATTAGAGCTATTTAATCGCCTACATGATTTATAAACCAATTTCATATAGAAGTAATTTGAAAAATCATTTTAAACTTAAATTCACGTGTTGGGTCTTTCTAAGGATATATTTTTAATTAAAGGTTTTTTTTTCAGTGCTGGCTAATCCCAGTTAATTATATTGTGATCTATAAGGTGTCATTAAAAAGGAGCTTCAATTTTTAATTACGTAATTAAATTATACTAGTAGTCGCCTAGTGGTCGAAATTCGACCAAATCAAGAAGAGAAAACGTTTTTACCTGTATGATGATGTTGTTATTCTGATATTTCGTGCACATTTAAATGTACGTATCTCTCAAAATCACTTATTTATCCTGAAGTATATGCAATTATTGAAATCGTAAACTACAATAATTGCTTTGAACCAGCAATAGCAAATTATATTTTTTTTTACCTGAATGTTGTTATTGCAGATTGCTGCTACAGAACTTTCTTTATGCATGTAATGATAGTCCGTGTACATTTAAATGTATCTTACTGCTACACAATTTGTATAAGCGCTCAGTATATCACGTAGTATTCGTCAAATAAAACTTTTCTGTTTGACATTCAATAAAACCACAGTAAACAAACTTTTCTGTTTGACATTCAACTATGTTTATATTATACAAAAGAAACAATTTGACCACAAAGTATGTATACGTTTACAAATACTTGTGTATGCGTGTGTCAAATGCATGCTGGTTTGTGAAATGTTTTATTTATTGATTTAATGTACTTTTTATGCATTATTATTAAAATCTTTTTTTATATTAAATGAGGCAAATAACTTTTTTTTATATGTCTTACTCTATGTCTATGGACAAAATGAAAAACAAAAAAAAACAATTTGACGTGTACAAATACTTGTGTATGTATGTGTGTGTGAAATGCATGGTAGTGTGTGTAATGTTTTAGTTATTGATTTAATGTACTTTATAAGCATTATTATTGAAAAATATTAGCGTTCTGCACTTCTCCTACACATAAACTATAAGTGTGCCAAATTTTATGCTCCTGCGTCCGCGCAATTTTCATAAAAAGGGGACCAAAGTTTTTGCATCACGTATTAATATATAGATTAACTTGTACATAAACGAAATACAGACTTGCATGAATGTTTTCTTATCTTTATATTTAAATCCGGATTCATAAAATAATATAATTTTACCTCATCATAAAATACAGTAAACCCTTTCGCAAAAATCCACTATCCGGTTCATGAATGGACCAAATTATAGCCAACGATTATCCAAATATAATCCAAATCGACGAGGAGATATTAATTTAAATATCATCAGAATACAACAATAGAAAGTCGCACACGTAATCCTAACAGGAAATTGATAAAGTATAACAGTTAAACTAGTGATCGCACCTTGATTTTCTTGTATTCATTTGGCAATTATATATAGTGTGAAATTCGAAATATACTAAGTTATGATAGAAGCGTTATTGAAGATATGTGAGCATTTGGTTTCAGAGATATAATTCTAACTACCGTACTCAAAGACATTTAATGTCAATTGAGTCATTACTTAATATAGGTTTTAAGAAGATAATCTTTACGGATAAAATAATATTAATGTCTCTGAGAGCGGCCATTGGTATGTTTTTCGTTCCTTTTTTTGCACTAATTAATTTTCAGATGAGTATAATTTTTCTTTGATAGGTACCACAATCCTCTATTTCTCTTGATGGGCAGAATACTTCCGCATTTGATTATATCTTTTAGATTTCGTTGATACCTAATGATTCAGTTTATGTTCCATATTTCTGCAATTTAAAATACTGTTCATTTTCTGGCCCATTTGTTTCCTTACTATCTAACTAGTTGAGGCACACAGACAAGACACCTAATTTAACAAAAATGACTATATTTATTCATACAAATGACGTACAGACAATTTATGAAAACACCAAAAGCGTCGGCTTGTGAGCCAATACCGTTACGTCGAATGTTATTTATGCCTTATATTATATACATATTGTAAGTTATATCCGCGTGTGAATGAAACGCGACAATTATTTTTTATGATTTTTAAATATCGTTATTTTTGCGTGGTAAATCCATAGTTTATGCTAAAATAATAATTTAAACGCTTTTATACCTTAGATTATTTATAAACAAAAGAGTATACACTATTATTTAAGGAAAAATGCATTTACCACTCAAATATGGTCATAGGAAAAAAATGACCAAAAATGTTTGTCGCTTTTTTTTGAAACATTTTCTATTGCATTGTATCTGAAGTCGCTTAAACTACCACCCGGCTTAGTTTTCGGTAGCAGTCTCGGTATATCCTTTATATATAAATCCACATAAAATAGGGAAGCCTTGCCGCTAGGATCCGTGTAGTACGTAAACTTCACCAGTACTGCTTGGTCTTTTACCGTAAACACATGTCGATCCAATTCCCTCGGTTGCGCCACAGCTAATCCCAGCACTCGGTATTGCGCAGCGTCGGTATTTATTGCGCGTGGGCGGGGCGGACGGAGCATCTTTTATTGATATCCGATATTATGCATTTAAATGAGAATATTTAATTTACAACGTGGACACGTGAAATGTGGCCAGTGTGGCAATACCGATGTAGTTGGAAATTGGAACAGTTACTTTTAGTGTCGCTTGTTAGTGTACTATGGATTAAACTATCGAACTAAGAGTTCTTGTTCAGGATTCGCCGGTTACTGGTTTGGTAGATAAGTAAGGTAGATCTATCGAGATAGATCAATTCCAAAAGTTTGTAAACATCATGTTTGAAGTGTTGTTTGGTTTTACTTCTGTTCATGAACGGACGTATTACGTTTCGCTATTGACTGTAATAAAAGGAACCTTTATTTTGGCTATAATACAGACACAACAATCTTAAAAAATCATTAACAAATGTGAGAATTACGAATTCACTGTGTAGCCGCAATCAGCCCCCAGCTAAGCAATATGCAATGCTCCAAGGAGCAAAGCGCTAGTAATTTTGCTGGGTACCTGATGTACAGTACTAAGTGAAAACTATATATGCTCCAAGTGGAGGTACCTTAAGGTAAAATGATAGGTATCTATAAATATAATGTCCTTAATAATGATTAGTTCGTAGTTGGTAGAGCTTAACTGTACATAGCTAAAGCCGTACAAATGGGTCGAATTGACCGGGGAATCACTATCTCACAAAATCCGATATAGTTTGTTTTTGAGATTTTTTCAGTGAGTAAAATTGTTGGAGACTACTTGGCTGAACTCTTGCTCTTTCTAGGATATCCATATTCGACTGGAGAGCGACCACCTTATACTATGGTGGAAAAGTTTAACTTTTTTTGTTATTTATTGCAATGAATGCTGAGTCGAGCAGGTTTCACTTGATGGTAAGCGAAACGACTGCTCATGGACAGTAGCAAAACCCAACTACAACAAACTAGAAAAAAGCTATGCATGGGATTCTACAGCTCTCGTCATCCTGAGACACGATGATAAGTCTCATATGTCCAATAGTTACTCTAGCTACGATATCCTTCAAACCGGAACACAAGGGTGCATTTACACTGCTGTTTAGCGGGAGAAATGTGTTAACCTGGCGACTTCTCACATATAAGAGACCAGTAAAAATATATCCACTACCAGCATTGTTCGTAAACATAACATTTTAATAGAAGATCTAAGGCAACCAGAAAACAATACGGTGTAGCCTTGTCGGAGGTTGAATCACGATCTTTGTAACAAAGCGATGCCATAAACATTTTAATACATTAATATTTTCTGTTGCGTTTTAAATGGCTGTAAATTATATCGCATGTAATTAAAATAATAGTTTTTAATGCTTTAACTTTTTGAAGTTGGAATGTAGTCAGCGCTACATAACTTATATGTAGCGCTGACATTGTAGGTAATGATTTTAATATAACCGACAGAAAATGGTAATGATAATCATGATTTATAGCTTCTCATCATGTTATGTTAAACGAGATTTGGATTAATATTATCGTGCTGTGTTAAAGTAACGCACATAAAGCTTGTCTCTTCCAATCACATACGTATCCCGAGTTTTTCTTGAATGACAACATCCATCGACCATTGTCAAGTGCTCTTTAAGCACACAAAAGATTTTATCAATCAACATTTCGCACTTCGCACTTTAACAATTATAGAGATTTAACTAAAAAAATATTTTTGGGAAACGTTCATTAAAGATTTGCATCATAATTTTTGTACCTAAGGAAGACTCACTCGTCAATAGACCGTTCTTTAATAACGTGTCGATGGCGTTCATTTTGAGCCAATATATGATTAAAAGCCAATTTTTTTTAGTTAAGTCACTTTAATTCTAAAGGTGTAATTTCATAAATTTAAATGCATGGATCGATGCAATATTCACAATAAAATGTGGAGATAATTGTGATATGGACACGTGGTGTCTGGCGGCAGGCTGCGCGGGAAGTGGGTCACGCGCGCGCCCTTGAGTACAGCACACAGTCGCGCCACAGTCGGCACACAGCCGTGCGGCAGTCGGCGAGCAAAAAGACCACGACCGGCTGCGCCCGCGCCACCGCCATGCGTGGCCTTGGCAATGGACCGCCTGATACAATTGCAAATTGACGGGTTGCCAGTTTTGATGTTTGGGGGAATTTAAATGGATATTGTAATATTTTTGGTTGTGGTGTTAATTTACATTTTCAAGAACAAGAAGATCCTGTTAAACAAATCATATTCATAACCTCTCAATAACGGAAAAAATTCTTTTGGGGTTTTACTTTAATATTAATTTTATTAGTCCATAATCGCCCACTGTTGAGCACTCTTATACACAGAAAAGTTCGATTGACAGGGCTTAGCCCGTAGTCCAACGACGCTGGCCTAGTGCCCACAATATTCAATAAAACCAACATAAAATATACGGTACTCCTAAACACCTAAAAATTCGATTGATAGAGCTCAGGCCGTAGTCCAACACGCTGGTCTAGTGCCCATAATATTCATAATATCCATAATTAAAAAAGTACAAGAAGCTAAAAATCAAAATCAAAATAGAATTCAAAAATGATTATTCGAAAATAAATTTATTTTTACTGCCTTTTCCTTCTCCTATGTTGTCTGGTAGAATTTGCCTTAATGCGATAACCATTTGTACTTTGTTATTTCACATTTATGTATACCGTTAGGTTTTTTAGTGTATACTAAAGAATAAATAAATAAACACACATCGGGCTATGTTCTTCGCGTGGCAACCCCGTCTGGCTGGGGTCACCTTCCATCGGCGCGAGTGCGGCGCACGCGATAATTGTCGATGCGGACGCGTGCGCGAACCCTATACTCTCACTTTCAATGCATTTCGACTCTTTGTTGTGGGATTTTGTTTTTTTTTATCATATGCTTTATTGAACGCAAATATACATCGGTTTATAATTGGAATTATACTATTATAAAATGTGTTATCGTTTATATTTTCTCCCCGGGAGTTTAAGACAAGTATGTTTGAATGAATGTCTTGTAATTACCCATAAGTATCAGTGGCGGTACTTCCATACAAGCCCAAAAGCCCGGCTTGCCTTAATTAACACGCATATACTCAATCCTAAAGGCAAATTAGTATCTTAAATAAAATAAATTCGTTTAATGCAATCCGTCTATCATTTTTAAATTTACGCGCCATAATGGAACCCCGCGCCTGCGACGGAGCACCCGCGCCGCGCCTAAGCGAGCGCCGCGGTCTAAAACTAATTGATAAACGCGTGATTAAAAAGATGGAACACACCAAAGTATTATCTATCTTTTTCTCTCTCGTGTGCTTTTACCTGGCTTTTGGCGTATATTGCCCTCTCAGTCGCACCTATGGGAGAAATGCTACTACCATGACACTACGTACCTATACATATAGCTATTTTTTAATGCAATTTGTACCAAGCAAAATGCCCGGCTTCGCGGAGTGAAGTTGTGCACTTGACATGTCATATTATGATCCAAATTTATCGAAAAATATTTATGTTTTGCTACAAGTTATATTGGATAATATATAAAATAAATTGATATTTTTTGAGACCGTATTATGATGTTTTAAGTATGTTTATTAATATATAATTAGAATACTTAATTTGGAATTATCCATCATTTATGACCTGTGGCTAGCTTCACGCTTATTATTATGTCTTTCGAGCGGACGATTAACCAGTAACCACTGAGTATCTACGTGTAGTTTTCTTTAAATTATAGTATTGTACGTTTAATACGTATAATAATGGGTGAAAATGTGCCTTGTGATGGTTGGAAGTGTGTGCAAGTGTTGATCGGCGAGGAAAAGGTAAATTCATTACATTTCGTAGACAAACAAGTACTCGTATCTGGTCGAAAACCTACGCCTGATTTGTTGTGTATTTCTCGAAAGTAGTAAATACTATAGAATACAATTTTATAGATCAGTGCACATAACTACATAGATTGCTGGATGTTCTCATACTAATAAGTTATACTGTCGGTGTTGTATATTTTTTTCCGAACTAGGTACTTAAATTTTTGGAATTGTTCCGGCTATAGTGATTTAAATAATTTAACTGGTACTTTTATAGTAATTGAAAAAAGCATGTGAATGCATTAATATCTTTTCATAATTCCGGTAAACAGCGTATACAAATAAATAAATAAATAAATGAATAACACCCAACAGTCACATACATAGTCCTGACCCCACATTAAGATCGAGTCTTGTGTCGTGGGTATCAGGAACTACGAGACTTTTCGGTCTCACAAACACCCAGACCCGGAAGAATTATTTGTGGGCCGCACAAACATTTCTCTCGGTGCAGGGATCGAACCCGCGGCCTCTCGTTTCACAGGCAGCGTCTAACCGCCTGCGCCACGGTGGCTGTATAGAAACCTGTGATGAGATTTCAAAACATTACGCTCACGTAGACAGTAATCGTAGTATTTTTCAGATATTCCTTAGCTTACTTTCAGGGCTCATGATGAATCAAAAAATTACATGCATACACAAAAACATAACATGAATGTATTAATAATAATTTCTGGCCGCGAAGTTAAACACGGCGCCGTACTTGTGCTATTGTAGTACCGTTTATTAATTTACAAAATAATTACAATATAAAGTTACGTATGCATGCCCAAAAGTAATTTAACTTATACATTTTGTTTTCGGTTTCGGTCAGGGGTGCTCCTATCTAGTGGTCATGGCTTGTCCTAGAATAGGTGCTACGAGTACGCGACCTCGGCCCCCCGAGCTACTGCAGTCACTACAAACATTCCCTTCCATGACTGCAGTATCCACTCCTACAGGCCATACTCTCCTTTCCCAATATATCCTCTACTCACAAACCCTATTTCCTTTCCCCCGCTGATGATGGGCAGCAGCGTCGTCAGCGCGAGTCCCCTCCTGCGCTCGCCAACCCGCCTGCCAAGCGTGGCGAGTATTGGCAAATCCCCTCAATGGCGACACAAAAATTGACCAGGCCCCCAGTCCCCGGCAGCCCCACTATTCCTGGCGATGGTAGCAGCCATGGTTACGGTGGGGCAGGGGGTGCTAAGAATCCCCGGGTTGGCCCCGGCTACCACCCCCGACGACGACTGGCCCTGGTAACACACAACATACGCACTTTGAGGACAGACGAGAAGATTGTCGAACTGGAAGAAGAATTGAGCGGGTTACACTGGGATATTCTGGGGTTATCGGAAGTCCGAAGAATCGGGGAGGATACGATAACCCTGAAGTCTGGTAACCTGCTCTTCTACCGGGGGGACGACCAACAGTCCCGAGGAGGTGTCGGATTTCTCGTCCACAGGTCTCTCATCAACAACATCGTATCCATCGAAAGTGTGTCGAGCAGGGTAGTATACCTTATACTCAGAATATCCAAAAGATATTCGTTGAAGGTCATACAGGTATACGCGCCGACCTCGACACACCCAGATGAAGAAGTAGAGGAGATGTATGAGGACATTAGTCGGGCCATACATATTTCCAAAACCTACTTCAATGTTGTTATGGGGGACTTCAACGCAAAGTTGGGCAAGAGAAGCGATGCAGAGTTGAAAGTGGGGCAATTTGGACATGGGCAACGGAAACTCAGGGGTCAGAGGCTGGCCGACTTTCTGGAAAAAGAGGGACTCTTCGCGATGAACTCTTTTTTCCAGAAGCCGCCTCACAGGAAATGGACCTGGTTGAGTCCTGACGGTTCTACGAGAAATGAGATAGATTTCATCTTGACGACGAATAGACGGATGTTCAGTGATGTCTCTGTGATCAACAGGGTGAAAACCGGTAGTGATCACCGAATGGTTAGGGGCACATTGAATATCAACGTCCAATTAGAAAGGCGCCGCTTGATGAAGTCTACGCTCCGACCTACTCGCGCCCATATCCAAAACCCCGAGAGCTTTCAACTCGAGTTGACAAATCGCTTTGATTGTCTAAGAGAAAACCTTGCAGTGGACGAGTAAAACAGCGGTTTGGTAGAAGCTGTCCATACGGTGGGATCTAAGTATTTTAGACCTCGCCGTAGAGATAGACCACAAAAACTCTCGATCCACACTCTTGACCTCATGGCCGAACGTCGATCTTTGACGCTGCAGTCTTCCGTTGACGCCGAAGCATATTGGCGGCTCAATAGACGGATCTGGAAGTCCTTGCGACACGATGTCCGTGCTCACAATACTGTGAGCATTAAGGAGACAATTGAGCGGAACGGAGGCTCCAAAGTGTTTGCAAGAGACTTGTCTATTGGGCAAAGCCAGTTGTCTAGGCTGAAGACGGAAGACGGCCGCGTGGTATCGACGAGGGCAGAGGTATTAAGGGAGATCGAGAGGTTCTACGGACAGCTTTACACCTCGGTTGCCGAACCTACTGTTAGCTCGGCCGAAGACCCGAGAGCCGAGTTAATCCGACACTTTAGCGATGATATCCCGGACATCAGCCTGTTTGAGATTGAGATGGCCCTCAAACAACTTAAAAACAACAAGGCGCCGGGTGAGGACGGAATCACTTCAGAGCTTCTGAAAGCGGGCGGAACGCCGATACTGAAAGTCCTTCAGAGGCTCTTCAATTCCGTTCTCCTCGAGGGCTCAACGCCGGAGGCATGGAGCAGGAGCATGGTGGTACTGTTCTTCAAAAAAGGTGATAACACTTTGCTGAAGAACTACAGGCCCATCTCGCTCCTGAGCCATGTCTATAAGTTGTTTTCAAGGGTCATCACAAATCGTCTCGAAGGCAGGTTTGATGACTTCCAGCCTCCCGAACAAGCCGGTTTCCGAGAAGGCTTTAGTACCATAGACCATATTTATACGCTACGGCAGGTTATACAAAAAACCGAGGAGTATAACTTGCCGCTTTGTTTAGCGTTTGTGGACTATGAGAAAGCCTTTGATTCGATCGAGACCTGGGCTGTGCTACAGTCTCTTCAGCGGTGCCACATAGACTATCGGTACATCGAAGTGTTGAGGTGTATATACAACAACGCCACCATGTCGGTCCGAGTACAGGATCAGAGCACGAAGGCTATTCCACTACAGAGAGGCGTGAGACAGGGAGATGTCATATCTCCGAAACTGTTCACTGCCGCGCTGGAAAATGCCTTCAAGCTCTTGCAGTGGAAAGGATTCGGCATCAACATCAACGGCGAGTATATTACTCACCTTCGATTTGCCGACGATATTGTAGTCTTGGCAGAATCGCTGGAAGACCTTAGCACTATGCTCGAAGACCTTAATCGAGTTTCCCAACAGGTGGGTCTTAAAATGAACATGGATAAAACGAAGATCATGTCGAATATCCATGTTGTGCCCACCCCCATTGGAGTTGGGGGCTCGACTCTCGAAGTTGTAGACGAATATGTCTATTTAGGACAAGTGGTCCGGTTAGGCAGGTCCAACTTCGAGAGAGAGGTCAATCGTCGAATCCAACTCGGTTGGGTAGCGTTCGGGAAACTTCGCGACGTCTTCTCGTCCAAAATACCTCAGTGCCTAAAATCGAAAGTCTTCGATAGTTGTGTGTTACCAGTGATGACATACGGCACCGAGACGTGGCCTCTCACTGTGGGCCTCATTAAAAGGCTCAAAGTCACTCAACGAGCCATGGAGCGGGCTATGCTCGGTGTTTCCCTACGAGATCGAATCAGAAATGAGGAGATCCGTAGCAGAACCAAGGTTACCGACATAGCCAATAGGATTGGCAAGTTGAAGTGGCAGTGGGCCGGGCACATAGCTCGTAGAACCGATGGCCGTTGGGGCCGAAAGGTTCTCGAGTGGAGGCCACGTACAGGCAAGCGAAGTGTCGGACGCCCGCCTACAAGGTGGACGGACGATCTGACTAAGGTCGCAGGAAGTCGCTGGATGCAGGCCGCTTCCAACAGGTCATTGTGGAGATCATTGGGGGAGGCCTATGTTCAGCAGTGGACTTCCTGTGGCTGATATGATGATGATGATGATGATTTTGTTTTATTCATCTATTTAAAACTAATGATGGGCCCTTCAGTATTTTGGCAATATTAGATGGCCGTGCAAATCGCGCCATCTATTAGATTTTTTCGAAACAACTTGTTGTAATAGATTTTTTCATAACGGTGATAAAGGTAGTTATTATTTTATTGGTTTTTATCCTAATCTTATATAGATCGTGTGGTAGGTCTAGGACTGCCTCGATGGCGCAAAGTTGAGGTCTCGGATTCGAATCTCGGGTCGTTTTCTATATTTTTTATTTATTTAATTACATCGCATAGGCTCGCCCCCTATCGCATGATGAACACGTTCATCTTTCTTAATACCATTTTGCTCCTGAACCAATACATATTCTTACTAAAAAAATATTGGGCTTGCCCTAGTCCACAACCCTAGGCACGCCACTGATAAGTATATAAATCTTATTGATATAATGGTTGAACTTTAATGTCAATGAAATAGGGAGAACAAAGAGAAAAAAAGGAAAATAAATTATGAGAAAGAAATTTATGGGCAATTCTTTCTTCATGCTTTTAAATACGTCCTGACTCCTGGAGAAGAGGAATCATCATTAGATAATTTTTAAAAAAAGGTCATAAAAACAGTTTAATAAATTATATTTTCATACGCTAAAACTGAACTCATACTGGTGGTAGGTCTCTCATATGTGAGAGATCATCTGGGTAGGTACCACCGCAATGTCTGTTTCTCCCGTGAAACAGCAGTGTAAATGCACATGCAAATGCAAATGTAACTGTTGTGTTCCGGGTTGAAGGACATTGTAGCCAGAGTAACTACTGGACATATTGAGACTTAACATCTTATGTCTCAGGATGGCGAGCGCAGTGGAATTTTGCTACTGTTTATGAGCGGTCGTATCGCTTACCATCAGGCGAACGGCTTGCTCGTCACGCCATTCATTGAAATAAAAAAAAATATACGTACGAGTATAATATGTATAATGTAACACGCGTGTGTGCGGCAGGTGCGCCATTTAATTTATACAAGTAATGAAATCATTTCGTACATCCTGCCGATATTATTAACCCTTTCGAACGTGTGCAACGACATTGCGATACTTTGTTTTTGTTTTTTAATATGGTATGTAGAGTTTATAAAGGTTACTGATTTAAACGATACTAAGCGAGTGCGATTTACGGGTTAAAAAGTTGGGTTTAAAAAGGGGTCCATCAGTTTAGGGACAAATTGTTAAGCGTTAAAAAATAATTATCCCTGCGTTAGATGAAGACAAGAAGATAAAGAGTACTTGTAATTTTTATGGTATGTACCTATACCGGGTATCTCAAGACTGCTACCGAAAACGAAGCCGGGTGGTAGTTTTAGTGGCTACAAACACAATGCAATTAAAAATTTCGCATAGAAACGCGACAATTATTTTTTATGATTTTTTAAATATCGTCATTTTTGGGTGGTAAATCCTTAGTTTTTGCTAAAATAATAATTTAAACTCATTTATACCTTAGAGTATTTATAAATAAAAGGGTATACACTATTATTTTAGGAAAAAACGTATTTACCACCCAAATATGGCCATAGAAAAAAAATAACAAAAAAAATTTGTCGCTTTTTATTGCCATTTTTTCTGTTGCATTGTGTCTGAAGTCGCTTAATCTACCACCCGGCTTCGTTTTCGGTAGCAGTCTTGATATACCCTGTATATGACTCGAAACAAGTACTATAGAATTTGATAAAACAAGATCGAGTCAAGAATACTTGAAATTGCATAATAAAAATGAATAATCTGACAATATTAATACTATAACAATAATGGAAATATGTCACAAAATTATTAACTATTAAAACAATACACTACAAGTTTCGGGACAATAAAACGCAACGTATCAAACAAGTCCGAACTAAGAAAGTGTTCCAATAAAAAATTTAACATTGCCATTAAAATATTTCCCTTTTATTTAAGAAACGTGGTGGAGCTATAAAAGTTGTCGCAACGTGCGTAAAATACATTTAGGGGGTCGTAAAAAATGTATTCGCCGTTTTAGTGGGGGTGGGGTTTGATTGTTTCACGAAAGGATTGGAGGAGATCCGGAAAATATCTGTTTAATTTTTATAAATTACATACGTACATCGACTCACTGCCTCGGTGGCGTAGTTTTACTAGAGTATGGTTCGGGTTCGAACCCCTGGTTGGACAAAGTGATATTGTATTTTCTTATTCATAATCAGCCCAGAGTCGAGAGTTTGTGCCCGATATGGCGATAGGCTCGCCACCTATCACATCGTAGGATGGAACATACAAGGCGAAATGTGGATGTCCTGGCACCTCTGCCTACCCCTTTTGGAAATAAAAGCCGTGAATTTTGTATTTATGTATGCATTTCGTGTACCTTTTCTAGATTTTATCTTGATTATTACCGGCAATAGACAATTTGGAGAAGTATGGTAAATACACGTATAAGTCAAATAATGTATACGTAAGACTAAATTATTTCCAAATTCGATCTGAAATTTGGCGAGAAAAAATACTTATGCATAATTACAGGCAAATATTACGTCATTATCTACAAATTACTCGCTTTTAAGCATCATCTTAATAACCACATATGAATTTGTATTCGCACAAACATCCGAACAGATACATTTTGCATTTATAATTTTATCCCTCAACGAAACATAACACTTTAATAACATAATCTTACCCATCTGATGACACATCGCGGCGGCAAAACATGTCTTACGTACACAAATTATTTAAAACTCAACCTTAATTACAAATACATAAAGTTCATGTTACAAAATCACAGCAATGTTGTCCCAGAAAACTGCTACATGAAAATTATCCTTAACCGACAGAAAATAAAGTTGAATGTTGATTGGCATATGTTCTTCGAGATGCAACGATAAGAGGTACCTGCAAATAAGTACTGAGGTGACAGTGAGATGTGATTTTGTGTTTGTTCTGTGACTTTCCTTATAAAAGTCTCAAAAGGCAGAGGTACTTACACCTTTGTAGTGAGTTATTATATTTGTAAGTGGCAGTCATATAGTCAAATTTATATGAATATATTATGATTTCATTCAGACCGATATTATTGTATTCTGTATATGTATCAGCACATACAGAATACAATAATATCGGTCAGTATGTATCCATCCATCAGCCAAAGGAAGTCCATTGCTGAACATAGGCCTCCCCCAATGATTTCCACAGAGACCTGTTGGAGGCAGCCTGCATCCAGCGACGTCCCGCGACCTTTACCAGGTCGTCAGACCATCTTGTGGGTGGACGTCCTACGTTGCGATTTCCGCTACGTGGCCTCCATTCGAGCACTTTCCGACCCCATCGGTCATCAGATCTCCGCGCTATGTGCCTTGCCCATTGCCACTTCAACTTGCTAATCCGGTGGGCTATGTCGGTTATTTTAGTTCTCCTACGGATCTCCTCATTTCTGATTCGATCTCGTAGGGAAACCCCGAGCATTGCCCTCTCCATAGTTCGTTCAGTGACTTTGAGCTTCCTAATAAGGCCCATAGTGAGAGGCCACGTCTCGGTGCCGTAAGTCATCACTGGCAACACACAACTATCGAAGACTTTCGATTTAAGGCACTGAGGTATTTTGGACGAGAAGACGTCGCGTAGTTTCCCGAACGCTGCCCAACCGAGTTGGATTCGACGATTGACCCCGTGTGTGGTTACGCCGTATAGTGCAGCACGCTGACCTAGTGCGGCTTGGCGGACTTATAGTGCGTGGTGATTGATTATAATCAATACACGTGACTCCGAAACTCTACAATGAATACATATGTTGGCATCTGCGTCTGGTCCGGTTACCAATTTGTTTGTGTAACCATTATTGTGTCTACTGGCAAAAACAACCACCTCTTGCTGGCGCAAACTTTATTTAGATGACAATGTATTTACCAGTAGATGCAATTCCCTTTGTAGTGATAAATGAAAAAATACCATGTTTACGAATTACAGCTTCAAATTTTCTATTTTTTTATTTTATTTCGGACTTAAAATAATTCTCCATCTTTCGTCTCGTACTATATATATGCTAATCATACACAGCCTTAATACAGATGATATATTTTGTTATTCAAATGTTTATAATACAAATACCCTATACAAACTTGTATTGGCACTGGAAATACGTACAAGTTCAAAATACCGCACCTATGGCATGCGGGCGGCGGACGCGCAAAATCTCACGTACACGGTGCAGCCCGCTTGAATTATGCGGTTGTTATATTCTTAGGTAGGAAATACATACAGACATACATAAACGCACGCAATTTTCAAGAGGTAGGCAGATGTGATACTAGGATAATCACGTTTCGCCTTGTATGTTTCGTCTCATAACACATCCTGGGCTCTTCCCCATGGGCATAAATTCCGGATTGTTGGTCAACATAGTTTTACTGGCTTGGTCAAAATTGCGTATACACTATCTGAAACTGAAATGAGATACACATTTGTTAACAGCTATTGGCGAGACGAACATGCCGTTCGCCTGATGGTAAGCGATACGACCGCTCATGAACAGTAGCAAAACCAAACAACACCTTGAATTACAAAGCAATGCTTGGAATTTCACTGCGTTCGCCATCCTGGGACATACGATGTAAAGTCTCAATATGTCCAGTGGTTACTCTGGCTACAATGTCCTTCAATCCGAAACACAACAGTGTATTTAAACTGCTGTTTAGCATTATTTTGGCATTGTTTTGCATTTAACCAATGACATGAAATAAGACCGTTAAATACGTATACTTTATTAATAGGGATTTACGTAGATAAAAATATGCTATTTAATTTACACAAAATTTAATATTGTAATATAAGCCATGATTTTTATTTCATTGCCTCAACGTCAAACATATTTATCACCAAAATTGCCTAAATAGCGTTTAAAAACCGATCTACTTGAACCCGACCAAAACTCTCAAAAGTACAATGTGTTGCAAAGTGTATTCCACCTGATGTATCTCCCCCGCCCCTCTCCTCTCCCCGCAGCCTGTGCACTCACCCCGACCACCCCCGCGCGGCCGACAAAAAATAATATCATATCTCGTTACCCAATCTACCTTTTGTTACTCTGAGGTTGATAACTTCGGATGCGGTGTCCGGTTCAGTTTTATTTTAATAAGTCAAGATTAGGTACTGTTATACAGTCTTTAGACAATATTTAAGTTAAATAATTGCTTACATATACGTTTAGACATTTAACCTGAATTTTCGACACCAATTGCTGTATCACAGAGACGTTTAATGTTAATTAAATCATTATTTAGTATACATTTTACGAAGGGAACCTATACTATGGAACAATTTAATAAAAAAAATGTTACTATTTATTTCTTTATTTAATAGAAAGGTTAAGCTTAGTAACTAGTACGGTGTTCTGCAAAACTGTACAACCAGTTTGTCTGCAGGATTTGTTTTACATGTATTTACACTGGTATATTAGGGCAAGTTGGCTAAATAATGCCTGTTAAGTTTGGACTTAAGTATGCTTTTGACTTATGACCTCGAGCATACTGTTGAGAATGTACGGTATGTGTTTTTTAGGGTTTTATCCCCGTAAATATAAGTGACTCTAATTGAAATTAAACGTCTCGGAGTGCGGCTGTAAGTAAAATTATCGAAAAAGTTTACATTTTTGTGACGTTTTCGCTTCTGGTTAATCAAATTGTGCAAAAAATGCTTTTGTGTTTTGTTTGTTTCAAGGTCTCTCGCGAGAGTTATCTAAGTGTTTCACAAAGGAGGCGCCTATGCCCAGCATTAGACACATGACGTGGTCTATATTTTTTAAAATCTTCAATAAAAGTTTTAAAGTATGTTGTCTCTTAAAACAAATTAAAGTCACATTTTATTAAAACAATTCAACCACCACATCCTCTGCGCCTCCGTTCTCGTGCCTAAAACAAAAAGCTATTTCGTACAGCTCGATATAAAACCGTATCTATTTTAAATTGACGTCAGTCTATTCGGCCATATTTTTTCCAACCTCTTTGCCGTTTAACAACACAATAAATATTTGTGAACGACACACGTACATAAATTACAGGGTATATCAAGACTGCTACCGAAAACGAAGCCGGGTGGTAGTTTAAGCGACTTCAGACACAATGCAACAGAAAAAGTTGCAAAAATAAGCGACAATATTTTTTTTTAATTTTTTTTCCTATTGCCATATTTTGGTGGTAAATAATTTTTTTCCTAAAATAATAGTGTATACCCTTTAATTTATAAATACTCTAAGATATTATAAAATTATAAATTATTATTTTAGCAAAAACTATGGATTTACCACCCAAAAATGACGATATTTAAAAAATCATAAAAAATAATTGTCGCGTTTCTATGCGAAAATTTTTGTTGCATTGTGTTTGTAGCCACTAAAACTACCACCCGGCTTCGTTTTCGGTAGCAGTCTTGAGATACCCGGTATATGCATTTAACTGTTATCACAATTCATAGGTAAGTGATGGGTGATTTTTTTTGTTATTGCATGGAATGGCGAGGTAAGCGATACGACCGCACATGTACAGTAGCAAACCAAACAACACTATGAATTACCAAACAATGACTGGGATACCACTGCGCTCGCCATTTTGAGATATAGATTTATTATATCCAGTAGTTACTCTGGCTACAATATGCTTCAAATCTGTTGAAAAACCTTTCTTCAAAAAGTTGCTGACACACGTAAATGCATATAAACTGTCATCACAATTAATAGGTACGTGTTGGATGAAAAGTTTTATGATTAAAAGGAATTAAAAAGTTTTAAAAGAGGGCTAAAGTAATGTTATCTTGGGGTCGGGCGTTCAGCGACAAGGTGGACGAACGAAGAAAATATTTAGAATGACCCATTATTAGTTGTGGGCTTTCTATTTCTGGAAAATAAGAGACGAATAAGTCTTCATATAATCAATTTGCTGATGATCTGATCTATGGCAATAACTTTTGATTTAGGAATCTCCTCATCAGTTATTCGCCGTTTTTGGTTAACTTTAAAACTCATGCAGATTCAAATATTAAGTTTCATTTACGTCATGCCTGATTGTTACTCTGTCTTGCCCTAAACATTTCTCTTTAGTCAGATATGAAGATCACTGTACGTTTTCCCCAAAACAATGATGCAACGTGTAACACAAAACGCGAAATATACGTGTATCACATATTCATAATTTACAAACACCTCTTTGTCCGGTTTTATAGTCGGCGCGGTGTTTAAATAGAGGATCGTAAAAAACTCAAAAACGCATCACAATAGAACCGTTTTATTGCTGGCGGTAATAACTTTTTAAATAACTACTTTTATTGAAAACATGCTATTTCGTTTCGATTTGGATTCTGTAAATTTAAGTGGGAGAAATTCCGCAAATTTTCCATTTTAAATGTCGTCATTAGCCATAGGAGTATTAGAGTTATGTGATGGAGATTCCAGCAGTCAGTGATCCCTTGCAAGCTTTGTGATATCATGTGTTAGTTATATTGACGTAATATGTAGACAGCGCGGAAAGCGCGTAAAGTGTTCCGACGTAAGTGGTGCGCGCGCTCCAGTTTATCTCTTGTATAGTTATAGAAACTTCATCAATTGATCAATTATTGACATTTTTAAGTTTATGAGTACATATTCCTAAATTTAGGATATTTTAGGTGTGTAAGGGTTGAGGTCTAATATATATACAAGTGGCCTGTTTGTTAGTTTGTTTACGACTGAAATTATAACCAATCGCGACCGCAGACGCGTATTTTTGTTACACTGGTCCGGCATAATGACAACACTCGTTGTGGTGGCACCTGAGTGTAAGCGCAAATGCCGTCCAGGCAGTATCGAATAGCATCAGACGACAGTCCCAAGCCATTCAATTCGCCGGTTTGCTAAGATGCCTCTTCACACTACGGCAGAAGTTACATCGTTATACACAAACACATTCATACTTCTTATATACATGCTATTAAAATTATTTCCAGGAACTTCCTAGAACCTCCATCCATTGACCAATTATAATTGACACTTTTTAGTTTAATCTCAAAATATGTAGTATCAGACAATTATAATGCGAACAATCCATATCTTCCTACCCAAGACTGAAACCCTGGACGCTCAGATGCATCAGTCTCCACTAGACCAGCAACATATAGAAGTATGTACACGTATATAATTTATATGGACATTAACACAAATACTGAGCACGGAGACGCTCTCCCGTGCCGCTGCCATAAATTACAGATATTCAAATGACTCCGATACGAATTTGGTACCGCAATTAACACGCGGACTGGTTTCTGATAGTGATGCGTGGTGATAATTGAAATGTATCGATTTTATCGTGGAATTAAATGCGTTGAGTTGGTGTGCGGTGGGTTAATTCATCATTTGAGCTACCAGAGTGGTTTGAGAGTATAAGAGTTACTTATTTTATTAAGAGAGGTTTTGGAAGGAAAACAATAATAGGTACTATATCTTTCACATCTCTTTCGTCTTCCATTTCTTATTTTTAAAGGTTGAGAAATCATCTATGTACTGTTCTCTGGCTTTTGTAGGTTTTCATTAGGTATAGAATCGGAAATGAGAAATTATAAGAGATAGTATTTCTTTTTCTCTTTTTGTATTGAATTGAAATCGATATACTGCAACAGAATCAATAAGACTGCTTGATGCTCAATAAGCCCTCCTTCATTTCGCGTCTTCTTCAGTCACTAAAAGTATAAACTTGCGTTCTTATTCATTGTTTACTTATTTTATTGGTAAGTTATTGAATAAATGTATATACAATTTTACTCTTTAGCAACATTTCACCATGCACCCAATAATTAAGAGTTAAAACACCCAAGGGCAAACACAAATCGAAATTAATTACCCTCATTAAAATCAATCGATAAAAACATCGACACGCGCGCAGCACTGTGTCACACAAAAATGGTTTTATTCGCTATCTAGCCAATAAGTGTGTAATGAATCTCGTAAGTACCTATGAGATAACAACATATTCGGTTAAGTGTGGGCACAGCCCGTTTTTTTATACAATCGTGTTTTTTTTTCATAAATTCATGTATTTAATACCGGTTTCGCGCTCCGTGTCGCCAACACTAACATCTTTTTGTGTAGTTTATGTGTTGTAATTGTCGAGTTTATATTTCGACGATTACATCACTATTGTGCTATTCGGATGTTCTGTCTTTGTCCTGTAAGTGCGGTGTTTTATTTCACGCAAAATTGTTTATGTTTGCTGGAAGGATATTATTTTATATTTGTCCAAAATCCATTTAGAATATCAATGTAATTATTGTGTAAAACCCATTTAAGCGAAAGAAGTATGTGAGCCACCCATATGCAAGCTTTTTCGAGCCGGTCAGCAAAGTTGTATTGATTAAATATTATATTTACGACTTATAATGCATGTGGCCATCGGCGGCATTGTCATTTTTGATCAAAAAGCCTCTTTTAAAATTAAATGATAAAACCATATTCATGTGGATAAAACTATAGTATCTTTCGATAAAAACACATACAAATTCTAACTAGTAAGTTGATGATTTTCTGTTGCCATTTTTTGATGTCCTCACCACGGGGTGGCGTGCGATATGGCGTGGACGCTCAATCGCTCTGTGTCTTCGGTTAATGCCCTTTATCATATCTACATTTTTACAATCTTCTTATCTAAAATTATACGAGATTATAATATTTTTGTTACATTTTTGGAGCTATACCAAAAAAACAGTAGGTTTTAACTTTAAATCATCAGCCACTGTGGGAAATAGAACTTTCTTACATTGAACAAGTTTTTAATGTTTGTGTGCTATTAATAAATGTCTAGTCAGCTTGGTCGACTATATGGCGTAACCACTCTTAATCTCTACTACTAGTAGTACTCTTGATTGTAGAAGACGCCCGTGCCTTGCAGTGGGACGTAAATATATTTAAACACCTAACGGTCATATACGGAATATTTTGAGCTGCACAAACAAATAATTATCTGAAAGTCGGGGCCGAAAGGTTATAGAGTGGAGGCGACGTACAGGCAATTGAAATGTCGGACGTCCGCCTACAAGGGGGATCGACGACCTGGCTAAAGTTGCAGGGAGTCGCTGGATGCAGGCCGCTTCCAACAGGTCGATGTGGTGACCTTTGAGGGAGGCCTATGTTCAGCACTGGACTTCCTATGGCTGAGATGATGATGATGACGAAGAAGTGATGTTATACATGCAAAGTTATAAAATATGGTAACCAAAATTTGGAATTGAATATACAATTATCATTTAAATTCACACTGAATCTAGAACTCATAAATATATTCAGATAGATAATATATTGTAGATCCAGCCAATCAGCTGTCCACACATGGACATTACCGTGGAGACTGTTACGGCACAGAAAAACAAATGCAAGAGTTTTATGCGACGCTTACACAAGCACCAGCGCTTCTGTTTACTTATTTACATTACTTGAGTAGTGATGGGACTTGTGGTTGATATACATTTTTATGCTTAAAAAGTGAGCTTAATTTTGGCATCGAGGCATAAGGTATCGATAAATGAAAGTTTTGAGTACGTCTGTTGTGGATCTGAAAATACGCTTTTACAACTGTATTTGTCGTACTCCGAGGTCAAAACTATAATACGTCAGTTAATTTTGTAAGTTGGTATTTTTTGTGATCAATTCCAGGATTAAACTTTGTGCTACTAAAATAATAGTCAGTCTCTTTTCAGGAGAAATATAACCATAAGAATTACATTACATAGATTTAAAATTTGATTCGTCTGAAATAACTCAAATATCGATAGTTTGTTCACACCACTAGAAGTATACAGGAACTGATAGTTTTGTCCGTTTATGTGTTGTCTTGTTACTGTTAAGAGGTATACTTACATGCGTTTGTATTCACAGTTCAATAGTAGGAAGCCATGACGTGTTGGGTAACCAAGTTCTATAAAAAAATTATGCCTTGTTTTTCAGATATCTAGATTTTAGCAGTGTA
The DNA here is from genome assembly GCA_009982885.2 of Hyles vespertilio. NCBI lineage: Eukaryota > Metazoa > Arthropoda > Insecta > Lepidoptera > Sphingidae > Hyles > Hyles vespertilio. The sequence continues at coordinate 23,860,691 of CM042807.1, forward strand.
AATATGTTTGACAAATTGTTTATCTTTCTTTAATAAAAGGCACTTGACTTTTACTCCAATAGAATTTGCCAACAACATAATTTTACAAATAAAGTTTTTTTTTAAATTTTGATATTGATTGAATAAATCGATGTTCAATTCACAATACTCTCTTAACCAATGCACCAAGAATTTAAATATAAAGGTAAATACACAACTTGAGTCTTTTTTACGATTTTGAGTCCATTAGTTGCTACTAACTGAGGCATAGTTTGACGTAGCAATGCTCCGGAAGCTCTGGGTTCGATTCCCGATTCGTGTTTGCTGTTCTGAGCTAGTTATGTACCAAAGTTGTAATGCTAGTTGTTTTAAACATTTAATTTAAGGTGTCCATAGAATTAATGCTTTTCTGTTAAATAACTGAATCTATCTTGTTCAGTGTTTTGTTTTTAGATGTATTATTGTAGTGGTGAAAAATATATGAAATAACTAGCGCCGACAGTTAAAAATGGCCATTTAAAATCATGTATAGTGTAATATTTCATACTAGAGATTTTCATCACATGTTTTCTAACATATTTTAAATTTGCACATTATTTTATAATATGATCTATTTTTCACCACCACAATACTAAATGCTTATTTAGCCGCAACACGATCACACATATCGACGCTTTAGTGTTCACATTGAGCACTAGACATAGACTCTTCATTTGCATGACCTAACTTTTCTAGATGGACCCTAACTTGTAGATGTTTCCATAGTAAATATTATGAAAGACCAAGAAGTATTGGTTGTTGTTCATAGAATGTTATTATGGGTAGTAATACAGTGGGATGTTTTATGATAATGCTTGTTTTTATATATATATATATATATATTTCCTCATATAATTTGATTATTATAATTTTCACACTTATATTTTCTGGGTTAGATATTTTAAATTATTTGGATCATTTTCTATCTATTTATTATACATATTATAACAGTTCACTTTAAATTACTACTTGTAAAAATGCATGGAATCAATTTTATGTCGTTTTCACTTATCAACAAACAAATACATATTAAATAATTACACACACTATGTCACCCCTGTATATCACAGGCATTATGAACATACACTATGCACGATCCAGACAAATCAATGTTATATGTATATATGTTTTATTATATGATTTGCCACGTACATTTCCAGTAGCACATTTAGAAATAGCCATATTGTTACTAAATTGAATTTAATGATGTACAAAGTAATATTTAATATCACAAGAGGTAAAGTGTCTTAAAATTCCTATAACCCACATTTAGATCGCCAGTCAACATACAGTTAAGTTGATATCATACAGTGGCTAGGGTTGTCGCGCATCGAAGTGTCGCATTGTGTGATCGGGGCGGGGGTGTGACGTGGTGCGGTGCGCAGGGCGGGGGCGGCGGCGGGGGTGAGCGGCGCGCGAGTCGCGGCAAGCGTCCCTCCGGCTCCTCCGCGTCGGGCTCTCTCGGCAGAGGAGCACTCTCCGACCCTGACTTGCAGAGCCGGCTGCAGCCCAACCTCAACGCCTTCTGGGTTCGTACCGACTTGCATGGATGTCGAATGTTTTGTGCCAGCCCTATTGTCAGTCGTCTTGTAAAGTCAGAGACAACCCTATTGCCCCCAAAACGATGATCGACTACAGTTAACATATTATGTCTATCCTATTGTAAGTAACAGTCGTCCTGTAAGAACACAGTGGTGACCCTATGACCCTAAACAAAACTCGGTTCTGATTATCAAACACCCTGTATTCGAATATGAAAGATACTTTCTCATTTATAGTCCTCTTACTACCAACCATCCAAACAAGATTTGATTACAGGATTCAGAGGAAACGAGATATTTTTATTATAAACTATGGTATACCTAGTATTAATAAGTCAGGATAGGTGAATTCTACCATCTTCATACATCCTATTTGATACTGCATTCTCGTTTCTATTCCTTGTATCTTCTACTCTTTGTTCATCTTCAGAAAAAATATTTTCGTCTATTGTTTAATTCTTTGTTTCCTATCTTTCTGTTGTTAATTAATATCATAAATATAATTCATATCTCTTCTTCCACATATTCTCTATAACAACCTTTATACATACTACACCATAATCTTCGTCATTTTCTTCTTGCACCATCGCTCTTCGCTGTCACCTTAACGAAGCTTGTTGCATGCTAATTCAGTTGTTTTATTTTTATTTGCTTTGTGTTTGTATATATTCTATATCTTGATGTGGGTTTTGCAGGATCGAAGAAATTAACTATTGTACTCATGTACATTTGTACAAAGTCGGTATTATAATTTTATCTTTCTTATTTTGATATTTTAAGTCTTTAGTCAATGAGAAGACCTTGTATCGTTTGTTAATATTAGGTTATGTAATCAAAATATCACTAAATGTAACTCGTTTTGATTATATGAATGATCTGGCATTGATATAAAAATTAGCAATATAATTAAAAATAAAAAAGTTTCAACAAGGGCCAAATAATGAAAAATCTATGATGTAGTTAATGGATACTACAAAACCTGGCTGACGATATAGATAATAAAATCTAAAACTGGAAAACAATAGATGACATATGAAACACTGCGGTGATTATTAATTTTAGAAATACGTGAATTAGCATGTAGGCCTTTGAAATGTTTCTGGCACGAAATCTAATTGGGCACATGAAGAGCACACAAATTAAAAAGTAAATTTATGTAAACAGTTCGTACCACAGAGAAACAACACAAATCATCGGCCTAAACAAACTCGATCGAGTAGACCACGGTGCTAAATTAGAAAGTCTGTCACATTGTTTATTTCAATCGTCTGATCTGATCATTATCTTTCTGATTTGTTATTTGATAAACCTTGCCAAAATAAAAATATAACTTATTCTTTTATATATAGAGTTCAATATACAATAAATAACAATATCGATACAATTCTATTTCCTTATTTATTAGGAGATGTTAATGTTGTTATTGAGTGCGAAGATTTGCATACGCTCAAATGGTCTGTATTGTGTGATGGCCTTAAACTTTAAGTGATGCGCTAACCATTACTTTATCATACTCATTTTGAATGAAGGTTGCTTGTCTCACTGGAATTGTACTAATAAATCCAACTTTATTTATGATATCTTACATAGGTTACTGCTGTAATTTATATGATTGGCAGACCGTTTTTATTACATCAATGCGCTGATAACTGGTACAATGCATCTGACATAGGAAGCGAAGTGGTTTAATTTTTAAATAATATTATATATCGATACCTAGGAAAGATAAAGCTATATATAGAGTTTGTTATAATCATGCTCTAAAATTTAAACTACCTGTAGAACAATTAACTGGCCAAAAGATATTTTTTTATTGCAATGTATGGCGAGATGATCCTGCCGTTCACATGATGGTAAGCGATATAACCTCTCATGAACAGTAGTAAAACCAAACAATACCTTGAATTACAAAACAATGGTGTGGCATTCCACTGCGCTCGCCATCCTGAGAAATAAGGTGTAAAGTCTCAATATGTCTAGTAGTTATTCTGGCTACAATGTCCTTCAATCCGAAACACAACAGAGTATTTAAACTGCTGTTTAGTGGGAGAAATAGAAATTGCGGTGGTACCTACCCAGGCGGCCTCTCACATATGAGATACCTATCATCAGTAATATAAATATAAATTGACAGTAAAAACATACATTATAAAAACGATTCAGAGTAAGTATACTAAGATTAAACTAGTTTTTTACTAGCTTAGTTTAAATTACATAGTACATATCTACACCTAATGATGATTCGATTTTGAACCTGTTGGGTATTTGATATCAAATCTTTCGATGTACTTACGCTTACAGACAAAAGCAGACGCCCTGTATTAAATCATAGTGTTTTTAACACAGATATTAAAATAGAACATTGCAGTGCAAACAAAATGATTTGACAAAAATTAATAGGACCGTACCACTCCTCTTTCTGTATTTGTGACACCTACGCTGTAACATCATTTTTGTTTCCGATGTCCGTTCTAATATAATACCTTAATGGTTTTAAATAACTTATTTACATTACAGCCTTAAAAATAACAACAAGGTCGTATTTTAAAACATGTTGATCCAAAATGTATTGTTTTAATGGATCAGATTTTGATAAATTTAAATGTTTTGTGCTTATTTACGATAATTATACCACAGCCTAGGAATAGAATGTAAATGTATGCCATCTAAACACGCTTCGAATGGTTAATTTGTTTAAAATAAAATGATAAATATAAAATAAATTCACTTAATAGTCATAATTTTTCTTCAGACACTAAGTTGTCTCTAATCGGCAATGAAATTAATCAAAATGAAAAATAGCAGTGAGAAATACAAATTTAACTTATAATATCTGCTAAACTTATAACATGTAAACTTATAATATCTGCTTAAATGTTAACTTTATCTTTGAATGTAGTGTAGATTAAAATTAGTCTCCTGGCATAAATAATGTCAAACTAGATGACTGAAAGAGTAAGCACAATATTTGTTACATCTACACTTTATCACGTAGGTCAATTGCAGGTAGGAGAATATAATAATATATGCTAAATTTAATTATATTTTTTCGATGCTGAAATATTAAACTTTAATTAAATAAATAATAATAAATAAACCCAACAACCATAGCTAGGGCGCCATTTCACCTTGTCACCACTGGCCAGAAGGCGGGACGATTTGAACTAGAGAGCCGCCAGGGACTGTATGCATTAAGCAGCAGACCGGGCACTGTGGAGACCTCTGCTCTATCTGGTTTCTCTGACCTTGGGAGATACCTATGTCCAGCAGTGGACTGCAACGAGCTGATAATGATGATGATGAGGCTCTGATCGTTGATCATTTGCCTATGACCTCCTTTCCAGAACTTTTTGACGCAATTTACTCCTAGAATATACTAATAAAAATAAAGTATTGCACAACTTTATCTAAACACAATTGTGTATAAACACGATTTGTTTCGGCGCAGTACCGTTGTCTGTCTGCCAGTTAATTTATGGCCCTACCGCGTCGGTTCCCAGACTTTACGACCGTGCCTTCTTATAAGCATCGAAATTCCGTATGATTCTAATAGACATCACTGACATTGTTTATATATATATATATTGACGGTTCTCAAAGTTTTACGTTTGGAAGCAAACAAAAAATTGAATTTAATTTCTTCGTGAAATATGTTTTCATTGTGTGTTCTTAATAATCTTTTCGGAGATAAATTAATCAATATGTCAAGCATTTTACAAGCCTTATACAACGGAGTACAGGCAAAAATAATCCCATATCTATTTAAGTACTTGTATGAAACTACATTTTAGTAAGTCTTTTTGTTGTTATATTCTTGGAAACTTATGGTTACTATTATTGAGCGTCTCTGAGTAAATTGACTGTACAAAGATTTGTTCCCAAGTTGCCAATGCCAATTGATAAAATCGATCTCGAAAAAAATAACGGTCTTAAAGACTTATAATAAAGCTTACCATTTCATTGATAAATAAGTTATTAGTTTTATTTTACTACTACTATAAGCACACATTTAGCAATATTTAAATATGGATGACATATAGGAAATAATAATTTTACATATATTTTCATCCTTAAATTATGAGTTGACAGTGAAATAACTTTCTTTAAGCGCGAACCGTGCTACACGTCGCTACGAACCGCTACGTCACGTTTCGTAGCACCATCTACGTCGGTAGCAAGGCGACAGTTTGAGAACCGATCACTCGTTTCTACCGTGCATTTCACGCCGTATTATATTATAATCATATTTTTACTTAGCACATATTCGTTTAGACTTTACTTGTGTGCGTAAACAAGTTACAAATAAGTAGGTTTTTATACAAAATTAAAATGAGGTTCAATTAATTACCGTTGATGTTTATTGTATACATTGACTAGCGAAATCGTTGCAATCGGTTAAATTTCTGTTGTAATAGCATAAATGGCTATGTAAAACTAGAAATATATTTGATTATACGATTATTTTATGTTTTGAATTACAATAGCAGTCAGGTAAGCTGTTTTTTTAATATGTTGGATTTTTGCGTCGCGGATGGCCTTCACTGAACTCTTGATTAAATTCTGCATATATTTAAAATGTTTCGCAACAATAGTCTGTGTTTGTATGAAACCATACCTTTGTACTTGGAGGCAAAGAGGCTGTATTTAGTGAGTGCGGCGGGATCTAACGCGGGCGATGTTTTACGATGTTTCGCGGTACGGATTGTGTTACGCCGGACCTTGCGCCTTTTTACACTCTTTCTTAGCGGAATTGGGTTTTTGAGTGTTAGATGACGCCACTGCCGGACAGAAGGTTCATCAATAAAAACACATAATGGTTAGTTCAGGTACCAAAGTAAATTGTACGGAATTATATTTTTGAACTTGCAATCAGAACATTATGAGTGATAGATCGGAAAAGTAAACGAATTGAGTTAAAAATTAATAAATATAAATAACAGTTTATTACCAACACGACCTAGACTCTAGTGCTATTAAAAATATACTTATAGTGATTCTGATTATGTACAGAAAATCCCAAATAATAATATCATGCCAGCATCCCATCAGGGTAGAGAGATGTATTCTAAAAAAATAAATGTGGGCGAACTCAATATCATCATCATTTTAACAGTCGACATTTATCCACTGCTGGACATAGGCCTGTTCTCTATTACAACATTTCTGTCGGTCTTGTGCTTGTCTCATCCACAGTTTTCCTTGAAACCCAACGATGTCATCCACCCATCTGGTGTTCTGCTTATCTTCGTCTTGTAATCCTCGATAGAATCAGTAAATAATAGTTTTATTTCATTGTGTAAAATTCGCGTAAATATATGAAACCAATTTAATTTTTGTTTCACATTACGCCTTCTGTGCCCAGTGTGTTGTGTCCTCGCTCGCATTACAGGGCCGTCCAATTAGCGACGGCTCGGCCGCACACCGGCGGACTTTTGTTGCCAATGATTTATAGGTAGAGCTTTATTAGCTCGCACTGCCAAAGTTTTTGGGACTTTTAATTACGCTTTTAAGTAGATTTTGACCTGGTTAGTGTTACAACCGATGTTGGAGTAAAAAAAAAAAATTGTTGGGTGTATTTAAAATTGCATCATTGGGAAGGTAAAGAACAAATTATCAGCCGATAGGAGGGGAGTTCAATTTTTCATTAATGATAAAGTTATCATAATATATTGTGGGGTTAATACTTATTCGATTTGTCTTGACATTTAAGTTCAAATTTTTATATTTCAACGTGATCACTCTTCTATACATATGTAGGATTTGAATGTTAAGAAGAAAGATGAGTAGAATGGAACGTTGACGTATGACTGATATGGAACGTGGTTTGTGTGAGAGAGATGACTAATGAAAGTATTTAAGATGGAAAAAGTACGAGGATGAATGATATAGATGTTTAAGTATGCAAGGACGGAATAGAAGAGAACAGTCTGGAAGACGACGGAAGACGGGAAAGACGTAGAAGACGTGAAGTGAAGACGAATTTATTTAACAGTAAATATATTGAATATTACCAAGACGATCCTAGTTTGATTTGACCCGAGGCGGAACTATTCCCACACATATATATTTTATTTAAACCTACGCCTACATGGTGCATCATATCACGAAAATACATTGTACTACATGAAATACGAGATTGTCATGCAGTAAAATACAAAGATACCATTATTAATTTCAACCCGAGCGCTACTTAAATTTTTTGAAACCCATAAACCCGAACTCTACCGCCAAAGCAGTTCGTGATAATTAAAAAAACGTAATGAACCATTACTCGTGTATCTATAACAAAATCTATTAAACTTAAGTAATTACACGAACCCGGAATCGAACGGGTAACGCACAGATAAATTACGAAGATAGAGTTGACAGTGGCGTGCGGTGATGATATAAATTAGAATAAGTTTTAATTAGGCGACCACACGCGTTGGCTCTACCAACTCTACCAGCTCTACCAGCTAGGGAGAGTACGTAGGTGGATAATGTAGAGACGGGTTTGAATTAACGACACCGTGGTGATGTATGTGCACTGAACCGAACGTATGGGTGTATGTTCTTTTATTAATTGTAGGTAATGTGATACTGTGACGAAATTATTTTAGATTGGAACAAAACAAGATACATCATATAGATATATCAGAAAGTGTTTTGACAGCCTCCGTGGCGCAGTTGGTTAGACGCCGCCTGTGAAACGAGAGGCCGCGGGTTCAATCCCCGCACCGAGAGAAATGTTTGTGCGGCCCACAAATATTTCTTCCGGGTCTGGGTGTTTGTGAGACCGAAAAGTCTCTCGTAGTTCCTGATACCCACGACACAAGACTCGATCTTAGTGTGGGGTCAGGACTATGTATGTGACTGTTGGGTGTTATTTATTATTTATTATTTATTTAAGTATACATGATCCACGTGCCCCCCATATGTATTAGCCTCTACAATTGAGAAGACTTAGGTTTTATTAATTTCCACTACGTGGATCTAGTGGGCTTTAAAAGACTTGTCATAGCTTTGAAAATCATACGGAGAACTTTCAGTGTAAGTTTCCTAGGTTTGGTATTTAACGTTATATACTCTTAAATTGTTTTATAAGCTTTGCTGTAAATTATCGTACGTAATCATTGTTTTAGTAGATCAGTTGCAGAGTGTAATTAACACGCCCAAAAGTGATACACAATACTAAAACTACGATACTACTAGAAACAACTGTAGACTTTCCAGTTTCAAATAAAATGTTTATTTATCACACCATTTGAGTCGGTCATAAAATCGAACTTACCATCTCTTGTCTCATTCACCTTGACATCCACTACGACACCGAGGCTATAAACAATTATTCCTATAATAGGTTCACCAATAAAAACTTATATTCACAAACGCTATTTCCGACAAGACGCCAACATTTTAAGAGTTGCCAACATAATAAACTGCAATTTGACTTCTCCAACTCCCAAATACTTTTTATGTGTACCAACATTAAAAAACACATTCGGCGAACTAGTGTAAAAGTGATGTAAAACTCCTTATTGCTTTATTAATGGCGTATTTATAGATTTGACTGCCTAATAACATTCGGTATATTTTATGAGTATTTTAATGAGTTTTCGCTTAGTGCCCGGTGCAATATAGTTCGGTTAATTAGATGGGTCGATTAAATTTCTAACATCGCACACTTTGCTTTGTATCTCTGAGTGGTTTTTGGATGGGTGAAGCGGGAATGCTTGGGATGAGAACGGGTTTCGTATATTAATTAATGTATTTTTATTTTTTGGGGAAACAAAATGGTTTATGCATTTGTTATACAATTTAGACTTTTATTTTAATTGAAACATTGATTAAAATAAAAAGCGGATAAACCTGCAATAAGAAAAAATATATTTGCGTATAATTCATATCTGCGTTCAGGTCTATGTTTCATGACAGAGAAATGTTTCTGAAAATATTTAATACAAACGACACAAAACACTATTAAACGGCAGAGTCAAGATTATGTAATATTGCGTATCAATGCATAAAAATAAAACAAACAAAAGCTAATACACAAAACTTTATCATCTCATCAAGTCATCACTAACTCTTACACATCCAACATAACATGCCAATTAACATCCAATATTAAACATTAACGCATCCCCAAAGCCAAAGCCAGATACCGAAGTAAACAATTTTAACACACCGCGAGCAGGTATAGAACACTATCTGGAATCGTAAACGGCACTCGTCGAGAGATTTTTATACGTCCATAATAACAGATATAAAGTACTCGGTTTATATTAGTGTTTATCTTTCGATCGCTGCTTTATTGAGGTATTGGGAAACTGTATTATTGTACGCTTTTATTGAGATATGTCGACGTGCGAGGGGTGGGTGTTTGTGGTACATCGAAATGTATTAGATAAATTCATTGATTTAAAATCTAAGGATAGGCCCTTCAGTATAATTAGAGTTGCAAAAAGAAGACAGTGAAATTCGCGCTAAAATAATTATTAAATTTATTTATTATTTATTTAATCCTTTTTTGCACTGTACATAAATTCTATAAAGATATAACACAATAAAAAATAGTAGTACAATTTAATAGATTTCGTCTAAACATTGTTAAAAATATTATGTTAATTTTTATTAAATTTTCTATTATAATATAAGCAAGCATTTTAAATCGTACTACCACTAGAGATGCATTAGAGCGCGCGCACCACTTACGTCCAATACTTTACGCGCTTTCCGCCCGTTCCATATATTTATGTCAATGGATAAAGTAGATTAGGAAGCATACCATAGCAATTTGTAAGAATTCTATTCTATATTGGCCAGCGTGGTGGACTGTATTATGGCTCCACTCTCAATCGTACTGTCGATTGTAGAGGCACGTGCCCTGGAGTAGTATATGGGTTGATAGAGTACAATGCAGATACTGACCAGGCTATTTTGCTTACAGTAAGTAGTCACTCCACCCATGAATATTTTTTTGACAATAATAAAGCCATGCTGCGTTTTCATTAAAGCGGAGACGAGCGGAGCAGAGCAGAAAAGTATAGAAATCGATTAATCAAATTATAACACATATTAATAATCGATTCCTACACATCTGTGCTCCGCTTATCTCTGCTTCAGTGGAGATGCAGATTTAAGACCCCCTTATAAATTATAAATAAATAAACTCAACAGTCTCATACATAGCCCTTCATCTTATGTTGGGTGTGTGGGTATAAGGAACTACGAGATCGAACCCGCGGCGTCTCGTTTCACAGGCGGCGTCAAACCGACTGCACCACGGAGGCTGTCTAAAGAGTTATTGTATTGTATTGTGTAAATGGAAAATATCATGACATAACGTATCCCAAACTACAATGTGGTTTGTATGTGATTAATTTGCAGTAAAATAGACCTGTCACCCGCGGATACATTGCCTAATTAAACAAGGAAAACGAACACATCGTAATAGCTAACAGTAATATCACTACCAAAAACGTATATGGCATAATATAACAATTAACAGCTATACATTTTATTCCCCAATCAGATAAAAGATGATGTAATCGCGCCGCAATGTAAACCGAATTCAACCGAACTATTCGGTTATTCTAATTATTTTCTAAGAAACCGTCGGTAATTTATACGAGTGTCGCATGCGCCGACCAGTTCCATCTCTAGATAATGGTGAATTTATGTACCGGTACTGGACTTTCGTCATGAAGTACATCGCTTAGTTGGGATTGAGAATTTTAATGTTTAGTTTTTGTATGGTTTTATACTTGTTGGTCCTCTGGTAGGGTGATAAAGATAGCTTTAATGTTATATTTACGCGAATTTCCCCCCTGTGACCAAGAAAGCTGTTAGTAATCGAAATGTTACAAGCGTCAAAACGTGGAAAATTAAAAGTGTAAAAATGAAACCAAAACCGGGAAAAAATTTCGCTAGTAAAAGTTTTATTTAATGGCATGAATGTTTTTAAATAGTTTAGACCATAAATGACGTAGATGTTAATTCTTTAATATTAAAATTAAATTTTATATAAAACGGATTTTATCGTGGATATAATATCCGTGGTCACGGGGCGGACTCTAATATTATATAAGAGTTTTATTTCAATGTGTAATATTCCTGCAACCATAATTAAAAATAAAATTAGACAACTTCTTTGTAATAATTACTAGAAAATCTACTCAACCGCCACAAATTACATAAAAGGAATTACAATATAGAAGGAGAAAATTTAAATAAATGATTCTCACTAATGATTTACGTATTTGGAAGTAGGCGGTGCCAAATATTGGAACGATTCGGCATGATTTTATGAAAAAACTTTCAAATATTAGATACAGAAAGTGCTTTATGTATGCATGTATTTAGATCGGTATAGTTTTCTCTATGTATCTATGTATCTCAATAATTGAGTGGACCAGATGCGGCTGCCAACATGTTCACTGTGGTCGTGGGTTCGAATATCAGGGCACACCTCTGACTTTTCGGACTCGTGTGACTATTGATAGTCAATCACCACGCACTACGAGTATCACGGTGAAGGAAAACATCGTCAGGAAACTTATCAAACCGATTTGTAAGAATTTCTGTGATATGTAAAGTCCGCCAACCCGCACTAGGCCAACGTGGTAAACTATATGGCCTGACCACTCTCAATCGTACTCTAGATTGTAGAGGAGGCCCGTGCTCTATGGTGAGACGTATATGGACTGATACAGTACAGTAGTGATTGATTGGAACCAATAATCATAGATCACTTGGTTGTTCTGTCTATAATCAGCGCTACGAAATAAAAAGTTTTGAACCATAGTGGACTTACTCTTGGAATACCATATAATAAGAATGCAGATCAATATGTAGGTTAATTACATAACGCGACTATTCTCAACGCCATGGCTTCCCCACATATTGCACCGAAGCACATAACTTTGCATTAGTTTGATACTCGGCACAATCACAAACCGTTAATCGGTTACAAGATTCCAAATATACATTTTTGTGTGATTTGTGTGTGATTGTGTGTGTATCTGTGTGTGTGTGTGTGTGTGGGTGTTTGTGTGTGTAAGTGTGTGTGTGTGCGAAGGCTTGTTTTGGGGAACATCTCGTTATTTCTGTTTTATTGTATGAATACTTAATGACATCGGCGCGGTGTTGCGACACCGGCAATTGCTGAACTTAGCGTTTGCTACGGTAAAATTGTCATAGATTAAGTGGGCTGTAGTAATACTAGATGAGATTTTAGGTATTAATTGATACTGAGCTAGTATAAATTAGTATTATTTATCATGTATTAGTAGTATTACAAAACTAGTATTAATTTGTGTGTTATATTTCTGACATAACTAAGGTATAATGTATACTAAGGTATATAAAATAGGTTTACAATTGTAAGGTATCCACTGATTGAAGATACTCATACAAAATGAGGGATATTCGTCTAGCGAAATTTCTGAGCAATTTATACGAAGGCGCGTTAATCTATAAAATACGCTTCTTCGTATAAATTGCAAAGAAGATTATAGAATCTTCTTCATTAAATTTATGCTTTTGTCGAAATTTTAATAAATCTTACTATGTTAATAAGTTCGAAGATATGTTTTTCTCCATAATAAAAAACATTCCATTCATAAAGCGATAAAATTGGTGTTAATATTCTCATGAATATGCAACTCTAGGTAAGTCACAAATGAAAAACATATTGATTTTTCGTTATTTAGAACATTTCGTTATTTAGAAATGTAAATGTTATCTCCTCCCAACATGCAAATATACTTCGAATTAATTTCGTATTCAAAATTATACATATCCAATTGAAAACTGCTATGAGTTAATTAGGTTTATTAGTCGATTCAACGGTAATGTTTTTCGGTACGTTTTCTATGTTTTTTTTTTATACTGGCACGACACAGTGACTACATTTCACATAGTGGTAAGTGCAAATGCCGTCCAGTTAGAGTATCGATTGGCATCAGACGAAGGTTCCGAGCAATAAATTATTGTTTTTATGATAATAATTATTATGAGTGATTTCGTAAAGTTAGTATTATATTAATAATATAAGTATTTTTGGAAAAGGTCTGAACGAATCGCTGAAATGACACTGCTTTTAAAAGGTTAATTCACAATTTTTTGCAACTGCCTGGGACGCTATGCAAATAAAAAGGTAAATGATAATTTATTGACTATACGCTTATGTTTAAAGATGATATTACATAAAAAAATACATACATATTCAGAATCCCACATTAAAAATTCCTTACTTGCATTTTCACTTGACTAAGCAAAAATGTGACATGATTCAGACCAGATGCGGCTGCTAAAATGTTTATATGGTATGTAAAGTCTGCCAAACCGTATTACACCAGCATGGTGGACTATATGATCTAACCCCTCACATTCGTACGCTCATTATAGAGGAGCCTCGTGCCCTGCATTAAGACGTACATATATTGGCTAACTAAAATGATCTGTCAGAAAAATAACCTCCGCTTGAAATATTTAAAAGAACTATCATAGGTATTATAACTCCGTACATAACCCAATTAATCAATGGGAAGCAGACACTAGTAATTGCAACAGGTTTGTAATTTAGCCAAACCAGAATACATTATACAAATAATTAACACGAAACTAGTTCATCAATGATGTAAATAATCATTCGGAATCAATTATATCGTTTGTACACACACATCGTTAATATAGCGTCATAACTATGAAATACTAGTGGTTCGACTTGGCTGCACCCGGGTGCAAATATACTTTTACAAATGGCGGCCAAAATGTTCTATTTCGATTCTCAATATAGAATATCGACCAAATGAACCACGAAAGTGAGACGACCAGTGGAATGATAAGCATTGCTTTGTAATTCAAGAAGTTATTTGTTTTCGCTACTGTTCACGAGTGGTTGTATCGCTTACCATCAGGTAAACAGCATGCTCGTCTCGACATTTATAGAAATAAAAAATAAATAAAAATGGAATATTATTATCTCGTATTTGATGTATTTGTCACTTCTGCTTCCCTCCAATAGGTCACAACGTGACGGTAAATGGCCTATCCAACACAAAAATATTTTTTCACATCGACCCAGTAGTTCCTGAGATTAGAGGTAATAAACAAATAAACTCTTCAGCTTTATGTATTAGTATATATTAACATACAAACGAGCGGTGTAAAACAAACATTGTGATCGATATACATTTTTTAAATTATACATGGATTTTATAATTACTGTGCGGATTGACGCAAGTTTTATGACCAATGTGATAGAAAAACATTATTTTATTTATATTTTTCGACATATTTTTAGTTATTTTCAGTATTAAGTTTTTGCAATCCGTGAGCGATGAATCCCAAGATTTGCCATATGTCTTATAAAAAATAAATGTTCTTTAGTTTTGCATTATTATAAATATATTTCGATCAACTAAAACAATGAAATTTTACACATTCATGCTTATTATATTGAGCTTGAATCATTCTCCACCAGGTCTTATAAGTCTCGAAGAATTATTGACATCTTAGGCAGAATACTTTGTCTCTGCCACTCACCCCTCTGCGTCCAAATCTCTATCGCCATTAGAATTGAAATTGATAAGTAGGTATGTGGCATATGCTTGTTTATGGCCATCTCGTATCTTTATTATTCAAATCTCTCGGACCGGTCATCGTTTAAGTTAATTGCGCCAGTGTCGGACGTACACTTGCACGGTTTGGTTTTTTTCTCTTTACTGATTATAACGTTTATGTTTTTGTATATTTCCATCATTAATTAAATACTAACAAGTATGTAAAATTCAGTACCTACATCCTTGTGTTTTATTGCATGTTTTGAATGTAGTTTGTAATAATTATAATAATCAGATGAATGTGTTTGTACATGTATATTGTATACTCTGTTGCTGATATATTATCTCAGTCATTTGACTCTCAATTTTGAACGGGATAGTAATTGCTCTAACTTAAACTTGACTCACCACACGCCATTATTAAAGAATATTAAAGAAACTCCTTTCTCAGATCAAATATATCGCCGAAATTGCTATGAAGACTGAAAATCATTGAAGTGAATTTGTTTGTATTTAACTGCTCCTGCAAAATATATCATCTTATCATATCATCTCTGCATCACCCTAGGTACGACTGATAAAGAATGCCCCAGGCATTAAGTACACCTCTACATAATTTGTACGAAGTGTAAATAAATAAATAAAACCCGAAAACACCCCAGATATCCTATTTTTTGATTCCAGGTGAAATTTTAGTACGGACGTTTTCAATCTCAGGTTCCGGAATCGAGGTTCGAACATCGTCCCCACTACTAACTTACTAGTCCAGTTCGCTACCAACTAGACCATCGCTCACTCAATCTAGAGATGTAAGCCGTCAAAACTTAAGTTCAGCTCCTATGTCCACTTTTTTTAGTCTATCACCCAACTAAAATGGCGGCACTGACAAATTCACCATGCAATTAATAAATACCATTAATCGTAAAGTACTGAGTTTTAATTCCCAATCGGCGTGCGTTAGCGTGCGCCAACATACGCGGTGTGTATGTTGGCGCAGTCTAATTGTAATTTATTGTGATTACAAGCCTCGGCGTAGTGCGCTCCGATGGTTTCCCACGATCGGCCGGTGTTACTATCACACTTGCTGACCTACAATTAATGTATGCTGATTTGTGGCTTTTATTTTGGCGTTGTGGCTTAAAAATAGAAATTAAAATGGTAGGGGTACTCTGTAATTGCCTGTCATTTGTTTGGCCTGGGTTTATTGTTAGTATGATCCAGATTGACTAGAGTAGTACGCTGTGATAGAAAAGACCAATGTAAAATGGCAAGTCGTGTTTCATTGGAGTGAGATTACCAAGGTCCCAATACTTGCGTGCTTTGTCTTTCCATTTCCCGTTCCATTTTGGAAGGTGGTTAACACTCTTAGGGTTTGAATGTTGTACCAAGAACCACATGGGTGTCGGCAGAGATGTGCTATCTCAAAAATAAAAATGTCAACTGTCAACATAGTCCCGTGGTCTTCTGTAGTTCAGAAAAACAAGTTGCCAAATTAAAATGGCCTATTGTACTGAATAAAAATCGAAAAACAAATTTCAGCTTTGATCACGTTGTTGATATATTCATGATAAAAATATTAGAATAGTGTCTTAATTGTTTGTGAATAGCTTAGTTTTATGGCATGTCTTATTTATGGGTGTGATTCTTGATGTAATAAAGTCCTTTTAAGGATTTTTTAAGTGTCATGGAAAATGGAGGTACATGGATCCTATATTGATATGTTTATTTGACTCGTTTAATAAAACCATAGGTAAGGTATGAAATATGCCGGGCGGCACGGCGAGCCCACTGGGCGATACTCGTCAGTCCATATCGCCTGTCATCTGTAATTCGCGCGGTGGCCACCGAGAGGTTTAGTCGGTATGCCGGCCAAAGATCTTCTTAGATCTGGGTAGGGACTCAGGTTGGCTGCGATACCTGCACGGTGAGGACAATTGTCCCCGCGTACCGGGCTGGAAGGCCGGCGATCCCGCTATGACCCATTCCGACCTCTCTCGAGGTATCGGAAATAAGGTTTAAAGAGCTTTACTTCCGTTAAAAAGTAATCTATGAAATAAAAGGCCCTTGGTTTCGCTTAATTCACTTTGTATGAAAAATCTTTAGAAGGACTGTGATTCTTCGAAAATATGTTAAATAGACCTTACCAAGCTACTTTGTAATATTTGGTGTTGTTTGGTTTTGTTACTGTCCGTAAGCAGTTGACAGCGATACCATAAGTAGATGGCAGGCTCGTCTTGCCGTTCATGCCTATAAAAATATATCTGGTTGCATTTTCATTCAACCCTTGACCTTAAAATATATTTATTTGTAATTATGACGCTGATAGGGTTTTAAAAAAGAAAAGCATCATAAGCAACAGTATTTATAATATAGAGGGAGCGCTGGGGTATAATATAGGTGGTGCCGGGCCACCCTTTTCGACCCTCCTATTGACAGTTTGTCCAACATGCAAGATTTACGTGGAAAAGAAATATACACATAAAAAATTTAGTGTTATTTCAATCCACTCAAACTGATTTTAAAAGGATATTAGCTTAATATACTTTTGGTTATCAAATTAATTTATAGCAATTGTTCTTAAATAATTGGTTCAACTGCTTCCCAAAACGAAGCCTGCCAAAAAAGTTTTAGTGACTACCAATACAATGCAACTCTATATTATAAATACTCTAAGAATCATCATACTTAATTTCTTAGGCTGTTTGCAATCGCCACCTTAGTCAAGAACGAAATAAGTGTTGTTCAACATTTAAATTTAAGGAGTAAGGCTGCAATAAATGTGTATCTAATTATAACTGGACGGGTATAAAGTGTTTTTAATTAACAAAACGAGACCGATAAACGTCAACTATTGATGTTTATTACTCGCGATGAGCTCTGTGTGTGTGTGTGTGTGTGTGTTTATGTGTGTGAATGTGTATGTATGTGTTTGTGATATTTTTGAATAATTAAATTCGTTTGTGATGTGCGGTGAAACTCGGTGCTGTACCGAACGGCTGTTAGGTAACGATTTTACAGAAATATGTAGAATTATTGGTATTAATATGATAATTTTGTATAAATGTGTTTTGTTAATGCGGAATAGTGTTTTTGGTAATACATATTATGGAATCTTTTTCCAATGGATTCATCAATCACAGAGCTGACTCTAACTAGACAGTGGGTTTAGTATCTTGTAATATAAATATCTTATTACGAAAAAAATATAAATATCACATCACATAGACTAAAATAAATGGTTTTAAAAGAATATTTGCCTTTTACGGACGAATCTAATCCACTATGCAGAGGGAAGCTGCCAATTAAGAATTAAATTTTACACTCTTAATTAATATAATGAATAAATTACAAAATTCTCGGGCGTCGCCGCGCACGTAAACAAGTCGAGTAAAGTAAGGCACAGTGGTGAGGAAACATCACTAATTATGAAATATTACCGATTTACAATAATTTGATACATAAATCTACCGCGTGATATAATGCGATGAGCTACTCTTAAATGAATGTGTTGCTACACCAGCTAACTGTCAGTAGAAACTTTTCACCCACATAGATCATTAGTGGAGTGATTATTGACTGCTGAAGTGGAATTTATAGCATAGTATGTAAACCAGCCTAAAAACCAATTCATGATTATTTTTCCTGTTCTCTGCTGATTCAACTTTCTCAAGTTTTTCCATAGGAATTAGTTGGATGTTCCCTCGTTTGTGAAAAGGAGAGTTGTTAAGCTCTTGTTCAGATACCTTGGAGGAGGCTGAAAGGTGTATGCTGGTGTCACTGGCCTGAGGAAAATGGTTAAGCTCCCGTTTCAATGCGTGGAGGAGGCTGAAAGTGTGCTGGTGTTACTGGCCTTTCCATCTTCCCAGATATTGCGGCCGCAATGAGTCCCTTACAAATCGTACCGACTAATAACCCTCGGTGACCATCAGACAAATTATGGTTGCCACCAGAAATCCTAAGGCAAGAAGCACCGCAATTTACTTCCTCACACTCTTAGAATGATTACTGGTCGCTCTAATTTGCAACTTGCGTACATAATTACCTTATATCACTAATATAAATGGAAATGAATATGAATGAATATGGCATAATATACTGGTGGTAGGTATCTCATATGTGAGAACTCACCTGGGCAGGTACCACAGCAATGTTTATTTCACCCGCCAAATAGCATTATAAACGCACTGTTGTGTTCGGAGTTGAAGGACTTTGTAGCCAGAATAGGTACAAAATGAGACTCAACATCTTATGTGTCAGGCTGGCGAGCGCAGTGGAATGTTGCTACCGTCCATGAGCATTCGTATCGTTTACCATCAGCTGAATGTGATGCTCGTCTCGCCACACATAGCAATAAAAAAATGTTACTAAATATTCTATCTAAATAATATCTATGATTTCAAAATTCACAATTGGTGCGTCCGTGGGCCGCGTTAGTAAATGCTAATACGCGACGTTCCGTTTCGCATATATTACAAGTTATGGACATTGGACAATACTCTGTGAGATATGAGGCGGTAATGCCGGATTTTTATGACAATTGTGGTGCTTGCGTCATTCTCGTATGGGCGGTTGGGAGACTTTAAGCATAATAATTTGGCAGTGTAGGATGAATCATTACGTTAAGTTGGAAAGTTACAATAGATAATGTGGTAGTTACATCATGCGACGGAATTGTGTTTTCCCAAAAAGTCACTAAAACTGAGGAAATTATTTTAATTTCTAAAATCAGTAGTGGCCACTACTTTGATATCATAAGTTTGGCATTTGTAATTTTTTTTTTAATTTATAATATAATAGATTGTACCTCATAATTAATGCGATCAACTGGTTCCCGTTGTAAAAAGAGCTTAAATTCTGAATCACTAAGATTACAACAATCATTACGGTTCCTATTATCTAATCTTACAATTCCCTTCTTCTCATCACTTCTTTAAAGTCTTTCCCAATGGCATATTGAATATGATATCCATTTCACGGAAACTGGTAGCTACCTCTACAAATCCATAGCGCAATACTAGTGCAGTAAAAGTCATCAAAGTGTTACCGCTAGTCAACCGGCGACCGTTCGGCCTCACAATTAACAAGAAGTTTACGCCGATGCTCAAGGCATATGTTAATTTATGAGATGCGCCTAATGATGTTCTGTGTGGACATATTTTACGCTTTTTAATTTTCGATGGAAATGTTTTTTAGTTGACTATAATTTTGCATGTTTGATTTGTGAGAGAAAAGTTTAATGGTGGTAGTTCTGTCATATCTGAGAGGCCGTTTGAGTAGGTACCACCGCAATGTCTATATCTCCCACCAAACAGCAGTGTAAACGCACTGTTGTGTTCCGGTTTGAATGACCTTGTAGCCAAAGTCATTACTGGGCAAAAAATATTGTGACTTAATATATTATGTCTCAGGATGGATAGCGTAGTAGAATGTGACATTGCTACTGTCCATGAGGCAAATGACAACCTGGTCTAGCTATTCATAGCAATAAAGTTTGTTAAAATCACCTGAATTATTCTAATAATTATATCAATCTTTATGCACTGGTTTGTTTTCTTTTCCCCATTTTCATTACGGTCTATTTTCCGGTATCTTTGACTTACATTAAGTACACGTACACAATTCATCAGGTATGGTGGCTGACTCAATGTTCAAATGAAAGGTGAAAATGACGTTGCAACTACGTCATGTCGGGTTTAGCGGCATCACCCCTGTCGAGGCCGGTCATTCGTGATGAAGTCAACATCACCATATCTCATATATACCAACGTATAAATTATGTATAGTTTAAACTTTTCTGCGTATGATATATATCAATTTAATATTCAAAACGTCTTCTCCCGATATTCAATTTTACACTATAAATCTTATTGCGCAAATTAAACATGTTTAAAAAAATATGTTGTATCGAATATTACGTAAAGACGTCACCAACAAACATGCATATTACAAGTATTTTATGTAAGTCAGTAAGAAGGGAAAGTTTAAGCGACACTAAATCTTTTTTGCGTATTTCTAAATTCATAGAGCACTTGATAAAGCGAATGTAAAATTAATTTAAAACGAAACAATATATCTCGGCGACCTTTCACTAAACTTTCCCATTTTACTGTCTTGTACAGGCCCCTATAAAATATCCATAAAGTGACTAATAAAATGTAGGAACGTGATCTACGTTTGTTGTTTAGGCTGCGCGCGTGCCGGCGGTTTTAACGACGCGTTTATTTTCACGCGATATATGATTAATATCGCCATGAGTTGCGAATGACTGATACTGCTGGACTTAGATTTGCGTCAAAAATTTCACAATAATCGAAGAATCAGGTACCCCTTACTAATAATAAAGCTTAACTAAAATCATACAAAATAAATTATACAAAGCGTATAATTTTAGTTCTGTACAGATACAGAACTAAAATTATACGCTTTGTACGAGTGTCAGAACCGTTATTTGCCTGATACTGAAATGTGCATGTGACTGACATAACTATCGGTTTTTTCAAAAAGTCTAAAATATAATTTCTCAATTCATTATGTTACGAACGATACGATGCAATAAAATATTAAAAAATGTATTATGTTAAAAATCGAAGATGATGGGTCAAGTTCAAGCACTGTCCATTGGAATTGACACTCTCATCGTTCACTCTGCAGAGCGCCTTATAGGAGACTGGGCGAACACCTAAAAATCCAAGCAATTATGAACTCTGTTCCTTTCATTTTAAAACTCGCTTTGTTTTAATAACTTAAGTGTACCGTTGATATAAATTAATCGCCACTTTGGGCGTGATTTATTGTGCTTAACACATCAATGTTCGCCGATAGTTTCGAGCCTCTGACGGAACGTCGAAGATGCTCCTAAAAATATTTATATCCTCATAAGTATTTATTTGCATATCACTATATAACTGTGAAGGAGAACATAAAAATATACCACGTTTCTCAATTAATTGTATGAATTATTAATGTCAATAAATGGTTAGCGACATATAGATTGGTTGGTTGAATTTCTAAATTCACTTGCTTTCTTTGATAGTCTTTATGCCTCTTTTTAGGAGTTTAAGGCAGACCACATTTCTGAATCGTTAGTATCAGGCGCATCGCATATATGTATCAGCTCCGAGATGCGTCCGATACGTACGATGCAAATATGTGAACGCCTGCCTTTAATGAAGTATATTGGTATTATAAAGCTGTTATCAAAATAAGAAAATAACATAAATTCCTAATGTAACGTAAACTAAATAAGTGTAAATTCAAATACATCAACTGTCCAAAACTGGTTTAACGCTCGCAATAACTCCAATAAAAACATATCACCAATAAAATAGCATGGGAAAAGAATTTGTACGATATCGAATAATAAGTTCATTAATATTAAATAATATAAAGCGCTTCGTAACGGAAGGTCACATAGTGGACTTAAGCCTAACCACGTCATAGATAATTGTGAACATTGACCAACCGGCAGGCCAACCATACGTACGGGCTGCTTTTATCTGGGTATTTCCTTTCACATTTATCTTACATAGATATAATTTATGCTCAAATACAGAACTTATATTTATCTAATGGCTATACGAAAAGCCAGGACTAAGCACAGTAGCGGATTTAGGATTAACGACGCCCTGGGCGATATTCCTACAGCACCCTATAAGTTCTATCGATATCCCATCGAAAGAAAGTAAGTCATTGATAATGGACATCACATTATGACATTACATACATTACAGGTTCATCATCATCATCATCATAGTATGTAATTCCTGGTATTCGGCTCCTTTCTGCATTGGCACCCTAGGATCATCCCCCATCCGCGCCCTACCTTTACACCGGCCCTGGATCAGCATACACGGAGTATTGCCGTTTTTTTAGGAGCATTTCATTTAATTGTTATGTTTATAATTATTCTCTATTTAACACAGCTTGTCAATAATGAAATTTTTGTTTCTTTCTTCTTTATATATATGCCTATAAATCTTAGGTAGGGGAACCAATATTGTTCTCCATACATTCCTCTGGTGCCAAACCGATATTGAGTGAGCCTTTCACCTGTTGAGCTATTTCTTCAACATATTCATTCCTATCTTGGTTTGTGCCATGATCCACCTTCTTGCATAGTCTATTTCGCCTGATCTCCGTCGTATCCAGTTGTACAACCATTGACTTACATGTCTTCTTTGGCGACATGAACTTAAACCTATTAAATCTATCTCTTTATTCTACATACTGTACCTAGTCAGGTCATAAATTCTGTCACATGTTTAATATAAAATAATTGAAACAAGTTTATTCATTATGTAACCATTTATATACTAAAATGAACTTAACAAAACATAGATTCTTATGACACTAAAGTTTATTCAAAATGACCTCCGTGATTTTGAATACAGGCCTTCAATCTGCGCGGCCAGTTGTTTATCGCAGCACGAACGAGGTCTATGTCAATATCGGCGGCTGCCTTAATCCAGGATGTCTTGAGTGACTCCAAATTGGGACGAGGCTTTGAGCACGCCTTTTCCTCCAAGTGTTGCCATATCTTGTAATCTAACGGATTCAAACCTGGACTGGAGGAGGGCCAGTCTTCGTGCCGGATGAAGTCGATTTCACGCGCCACCAGCCAGTCTTGTGTGCTCTTCGCTCTATGAGCTGGCGCCGAATCTTGTTGGAATACCCAGTGCCTGTTATTGAACATGGTATGAGAAACAGGATACACAACTGCATTCGTTTTTACACCTTTCTCACAAAAATGTACCTGTGTTAAACCCCAATAAGAAACTCCCAACCATACCATGAGCGAGGATGGAAAATGACCTCGTTGGACACGCGGAATACGGTTGCTCGCTTTTTCACTACTGTTTGCGTACACCTTATCATTTTGTTTGTTGTAGCTCTCTTCTACGGTAAAAATTTTTTCATCTGAAAAAAGAATTTCCCGATATTTTTTTCCCGCGTACCGCTTCAACAAAGCGCGGCATCTCTTCAGTCTCAGGTCCATTAGACGAGCATTCAAACGATGTCCTGTTTTTCTTCGATATGCCCGAAGCCCTAAGTCTTCATTTAATACCCTTTTACTGGTGGTAGGTCTCTCATATGTGAGAGGCCATCTGAGTAGGTACCACCGCAATGTCTATTTCTCCCGTGAAACAACACTGCTTAAATGCGCTGTTGTGTTTCGGATTGAAGGACATTGTAGCCAGAGCAACTACTGGACATATTGAGACTTAACATCTTATGTCTCAGGATGGCGAGTGCAGTGGAATGTTGCTACAGTTTATGAGCCGTCGTATCACTTACCATCATGCGAACGGCATGCTCGTCTCGCCATTCACTGCAATAAAAAAAACCCTTTTCACCGTGGTTCTGCTTAACCCCATCCTGAAGGGCCAACAGTTTCTGCTAACATTTGCGATTTCTTTGAATTCGCGCCTTCACAGCTTTTATCACTGCTGGAGTCCTAACAGACCGAGGGCGATCACTTTTTGACCTGTCATCTACACTAGAGTCTTCATTGTATCGTTTGATGGTACGATAAACGAATCTTTTGGTTATATTCAAATTTTACAGTATGTCAAAAAATTTAATTGGCGCGTAACCGCAACGATGCAACGCAATAACTGCAACACGGTCTTCTTTAAGCTTCCACTCCATATTTAAAAATGAGTAAAATTCTAAAAAGAATACATTTTTTATTTTTATGAACAATTCGAAATTCGAATTCATTAAACTTTTTTGTGGCCAGCATTCTAAAAGAAAAGTTTTTACTGTGTGACAATACTTATGACCTGACTGTGTATATTAGATTTTCCTATTCATTATCAGCCTGGAGTCAGAAATTTGTGCTTGATATGCTGATAGGCTCGCCCCCTAACACATCGTGGGACGAAACAAACAAGTCGAAATGTGGGTGTCCTGGTACCTCTGCCGAGACCTTCTGGGAAAAAGGCGTGAGTTTATGTATGTAAATAATATGTAAGTAAGTTTATACTACATATGAAGACCATGTTGTGTTAATGCAGCCACTTGGATATATTTTATTTACTGATGAATTTTTATAGATATTTTAAAACGTGACCAAACCACCTGAACAATACCGGAACTAATTCGACCAAAAAAAAACTAGATTATTGAAATTCATAATATATAAGAATATAAAGCTCTAATTGCGTATCGCAGGAGGTTGTGGTATCTAGTCCAATTTGCTTTCCAATCCGCAGTGGTATTATTTTAGGTTTAATTTATGTGATTTGTGATACCCCATTCATTGGCGGAAACTGTTGGCGATTACGTTCACATCGACGACGTTCTTTAGTGAAAAATATACGGGGAGATATAGCGTGAAGAAACGCTGCGGTTTAGAATTATTCTATGGCGAATTTGTTTTAAGTCTTTTTGTGTATTTTGTGTGGGATATGCGGGCTCTGGATGCTTTGGAAAATTTTGTATTCTACTTATACTGTAAAATACTCAAGAAATTAAACTTATTTTTTTTTTTACTTTTACCTCCATATTTATTTGAGAATATTAGATTGATTTGTATTCTGTTTTAGTCTAACAAAGTGTGTAACAAAATAATTCAAGAGGTTGATACCATGAACAAAGTTTTCCGCCAAATAAATGTAACTTAACCATAAACACGTTGCTTCATTAACATAGATAAGCATTAAACGTGAGTCATCTTTTCCCCAGTAACTGCGCAAAAATATGACCATTTCAACCTTGATCAATACCCGAGCGATAAAGGAAATATCTACTGTTTTTGTACTACAATCTCAAAGATAATATAATTTGGTAAGTAAAAAATGTACTGCGTGGTGTATCGGCAATTATGTATGACCTATCCTCATGCAAATTCTCATGTGAATCAGTTTACCGCGTGACTTGGCCATAAACATCCGACTTCCGCGTCTTACTTCACTGTTTATTGAAATTATATCTAAATTAATGTTATAAAGTGGTAATATCTGATTTATTTGTTTGCATTGAATAGGCTCTGACACTATTGGATTAATTTGAAAAGTTCGTTCTCCTTTAAAACACTGCATTATTCCTGATGAATATAGGTGATGGAATATTTTCAAAAAAGTCTATCTGTACCTAAGGAACTAGGCTGGGCTGCTAGTTTAGTATAAATTATTACTAGCACGTTAGTTTATAGGTAAATGGATGATAAGTGATAACTAATAAATAAGAAATGTACAAGAAAGTTTTAAGATGCCTCGAATTTAGTTTTATTTCTCAAATTATTTTATCTCCGATTGATAGTAGTAGTAGTAGATAGTAGGTTTAAATACGTGTTCAATTAGGGATTGTAGAGAATAAAAAAGAACTAACAGTAAAATGACGGCAAAAACAATATAACTTTGGTTGTGGGTATTGGAACCTAAAAATAACTTCTAATTTTACAATATTCTGGATATTATATATCCTAGAGAAATATTAAGAAAAATATTTAATTTTAAAAAAGAGTGTTTTTATCCTCGTAAACACACGAAAAAAAAGACCGTCGAATATTTTGCCGTATGTTTCCAAAGTCAGTGTGGCTTATTGGGTACAAGTCGCCATAATGTATTCAGAAACAGAATTAAATGATTTTAATTAAGCAACATGGATAGATTTATATCATTTTATACGCATCTTTACCAAATTCGGCCTCTAACGGTAAGTTTTCCTACAATTTAACCGCTTCTATGGGGTCAATGTGTCACCGATTTAAATAATATATATCTTTGTATCGTAAATGTATTTGCTAACGACCATTTGTATATGAGAGAAAATTATTTTATTACATGTAGTGTAGATGTTTTTGGGTGTGTAAATTATGATTATGAGTCAAAGGTGAGGTTTGGAGATATCTGGTAATGTTTTCGTATTGGATTCAGTAGCACATAACCCATACGACACTTTTTAATACATTATTTTTAAAGACATTAATATGTTTTCTTGTATATTGCCAAATATAATTGAAGCTTTCCAAACATTTATCAGAGCTGACGTCGAACTCGCAACATCACTTACAAAAACGCATACTTTATTCCTAGAAGGAGTAAGCAGAGGTGCCACACGGCCACTCACATTTCGCCATGTATGTTCAGTCTCACGATGTGATGGGAGCGAGCCTATCGCCATATCGGGAACAAATTTCTAACTCCGGTCTGAAAATTAATAGAAAAATTAAATATCCCTTTGGCCGACCCGAAATTCGAACCCGGTACCTCCGCTTTGCAATCATATCGATGTACAAATACACCAGCGAGGTAGTCGCACTACCTTTTGCACACAAAGATTACTTATGCGCCTATCAATTGATTTTATAAGAATATGATTTATGACGTTACTGATTACTGTGTAACTTTATAGAGAAAACACATTTATTATTAAGTGACCGAGCCAAAAACCCTCACACATTTTTTCGGGTCTCAAGCAACCTTTAAGAATGAAACGTATAGCCACCGTGCCGCAGGTGGTTAGACCTCCGCTGTGAGACTAGAGATCGCCGACTCGATCCCCGCACTGAGACGCAATTTTGTATGTGTCTGGGTGTTTGTGAGACCATACAATCTTTAATTTCTGATACCTGCGACACAATACTCTATCTTAGTGTGGAGTCAGGACTATTTATGTGACTGTTCGGTATGTTTATTATTTATTATTTACAGTTTCTGTATCAGCCCATATACTGCAGGGCACAGGCCTACTCTACAATCGTAAGTACGATTGAGAGTGGTTAGGCCATATAGTCTACCACGCTGGCCTAGTGCGGGTTGGCGGACTTACATACCATAGAAATTTTTATAAATCGCTATGGTATGCAGGTTTCCTCACGTTGTTTTCCTTCACCGTTTTAATGCGTGGTGATTGACTATCAATACACACATGACTCCGAAAAGTCAGAGGTGTGCCCTGGGATTCGAACCCGCGACCACCGTGAACATGTTGGCAGCCGCGTCTAGTCCGTTTACCAACAGGCCACCACGCACTTACCAACAGGCCATTATTTACAGTAGCTGGCATATTTATACTATAGTTCCAACAAGGCTCCAAGATTAAGACCTATGCATAAAAATCTAGCTTTATTTAGCTCTGATAGTTTATTTCCGAAACACGTGTAACCTCGTTTCCGATGGTCGTTTCCTATTTGCGATACTTACCCACACACACACACACACACACCTGTCGCGAAATATTTTTTTATTTTACGTAATTTTTAAAACACATTTTTCGCATCAATTTGGTAATTTCTAAGCAAAATTATTACGGTTTTTTTTTAACATATTATGTTGTATATTTATTTTATACAAGTTTATTTGATTTAAAATTCTAGTGGCAGCAAAAACTTTTTTTATATCAAGTTATGTATATCACAATGTATATACATATCATTAATATATATGATTATATTCGATAATTAATCGAATATAATCATACTTTATCCGAATTTCGTTTCGTAGAGTTACAGGCTGGCTTAAGTTAAGTGAAAAATTCGAATACAACAAAACTAAAGGCTGTCCATAATTTATATACAGCATTTTAGAAATACAGTTACTGCTGAATCCACAATTGTCAAATTGGAATTTAAAAATAAACGTTACACTTCATACATAAATACACAAATTCACGCCTTTTCCCGGAAAGGGTAGGAAGAGGTGCTGTTAGCAACTAGGAAACCTACGTTTCGCATTCTAATTCATAATTATTATTACACTTCATAACATTTAAAACAATATAATACAGTGTTAGAAGCGAAGTAATAACTCCAAAGGTCATGTTTGTGGTGTTTTTGCTCGCGCCAGATGGACCGCGTTAGGCCGGGCCTCGGGACGTTTCGCCAAATGTTGTGCACATGCAGTGCAATGTGCTTGTTCTTGTGCGGTACACACGTTAGAGATCCTCGGGGGATGGTCCAAATAATAATAGAAAAATCTCTCTGTATCAGCCCATATACGTCCCACTGCAGGGGACAGGCATCCTCTACGATCGATAGTACGATTGAGAGTGGTAATAAAAAATATATTTTTTTAATTTATAAACACTTTATTCACATTCAAAAGAAAAACAAATGAAATAATTTTAAATCACAAATGTAAAAGTACAATAATTGGTCGTCTTATCGCTCAATGCCTTTGACTTACAAACAGCTATAGGA
Organism: Hyles vespertilio; assembly: GCA_009982885.2. NCBI lineage: Eukaryota > Metazoa > Arthropoda > Insecta > Lepidoptera > Sphingidae > Hyles > Hyles vespertilio. The sequence continues at coordinate 23,889,940 of CM042807.1, forward strand.
TGGATTTGAGAAAAGGAATTAACAGAGGGCAGTCTAAAGTGTATATGGGATAGAAGCTACGAAGGAAAAGTATAGAAAAAAAACATAGACATATACATACATAAATTACTAAGAAACATATGCTATAATATCAGACCATATACGTCCCACTGCACGGGCCTCCTCCACAATCGAGATTACGATTGAGAATGGGTTGGCGGACTTTACATACCATATCTAAATTAATACAAATTGCTATTATATAAATTGGTATCACGATATTTTCCTTCGTCGTTGTAGTGCGTGGTGATTGACTATCAATGAATGTTATAATTAAACTTAATGAAACAGATGTTACATTCTCGCGAGGAATAAGATAAAGAGAAGCTGAAAACATTTAAATTAAGTGTCTACATACTTAAAACGAATAAAATTGGACGGAATGTGTATCCTGGCACCTTACAGTTAAAATTAATGATTGTGTTACCAATTTGAAAGAAAAATTCATTGGAACTAGAAGGAAGGTAGACTCTTTAGCGCCCGCAATCTAAAGGAAGAAAACGACGCAAAGCTGGTATTTTAAATAATTTTCTATAAAACACGGTTTATTTAAAGCATAGCATTGCTATTTTCTTGTAATATGTAAATTGAATCCGCTTTCTCTTCAATAATATCCGAGTGCGCGACAACACATTTTTTTTCATCCACTTTCATAGTTACTATAACAAAAACACAAACGATATTATGAACCCTAAAACCTCGTAAATCATTATAAAAAATATTTGTTTTTTCCTATTATCATTTCCAAAATGATTGATTTATAAAAGAAGAAAAACATTTCAAGCTCTCCATTCGACATTTATGGGTGATCAACGCATATTTAAATTAATTGAATAATATATAGCGCCATAGTTAACCATTGATCACATGGGAATTTGAATCGCAGCCATATACTTTCTATTTATATTACATCGTTTATGTATAATAAAATAACATTTACATACACACCGCTTTGCTATGCATATATTTTGAGCCTCTTAATTGATGCAACAACATGTACTTCGATAATTTAAATGGGTGCATCTAGAATAATGCATATAGCTGATCCAAAGCGTAATATTCGCATATGCATAGTATTACTACAGCTAAACCTAATATGCAGGTATCCTTTATGATTGAGAAAGCTCAGTCCAAGTCCGGTATGGGTTAGCAAGCCATAAAGGGATTTGGTATGAATAATGTAAAAAAAACATAATTTGTACGGTTGCCTACGAGTTGAATGTTTACTGAAAAAAATAATTGAATATTATAGACTATGAATAGTTTAAAAAAGTCCATAATTTGTGCGGTTACCTGGGCATTGATTATTTTATAAAAAAAGGATTGTAGTGGAGATATATTTGAATGAAGCTTTTAAAACAGTAGTGTAATTGTACGGAATACACGAAGAGTCATTAACTTTGCAATATGGTGCGTTTAGTTTTTGCCTCGGATTCTTAAGGAGGCGTATTTTTTTCTAATTTTCGGAAGTGCAAGGAGCGTGCCATCTGCTGTGTCAAATTACATGGGATTGTGTGACCTCCGCCATCGCCGTTTTGTCTATTAGTTCATTTTAAATTAAATACTTTGAAAAATGCCAAGAGAATATGAGTACATAATATTATGGTGTTAGGATATCCATGTTAAGAAATTGAAATTACTCTCATATTGTCTAATATCAATGACACTTAATGTAATACATCTTAAATAGGAGTCAATAGTTATTTATTTTATATTTTATGGTGACTCACGATTTCTTTCTGATAATTTCGTCGTCGGCTAAGCTAGTGCCACTGAGACTCAATATCAATTCTTTGTGTGCCAGTGATAGGCTATCCTTAATCGGTCCAATGATAAGTAGATAATATTAGGTATCAAATAAAGTAGGCTATCCTCATTTCTTTCAGTGATGAGTAGATGTTAGGTGATTGATGAAGTTTTGTAAAATCATTGATTGGAACGCAATTGCAAGCTCACATCATGCTTCCTTTAAACTTCTTTTGAAGTACAAGAATTATATATAATTGCTAACATTTTGACCAGTTAAAAACATATGATTGGCAACATCACCCGTGTGACCTAGCCTTTAAACATTTGTGCAATAAATTGTTGTTATTGTACTAAAAATACGGATAATTGCCGCCTCAGGCTCAACTCGCGAAGACTAGTTGAATATCTATGGTTGAAAATTTTATTTATTTTTTGATTTTATTAATTTGCTATTAATGATGATTGTGTGGGTCTTGCGTATGTCAAAAATATTAAAGATATTTTGTTGGGCAATTAAAATGAATAATATAATAGGTTTCATAATTGTCACGCGTAGTAAAAACAGTTTAGAGAATGTGTTAGGTCCAAAACCTTCGTCTCGTGCCCAGCTATTGGACTTTTATTGGTCGATGTAAACAGGTATTCCCCAGTTCAAATTAGAGTCTTCTTGCGAGCGAAAACGGAAGAGTTTTTAAAAACTGCGCCGTTGGGTGCCGGTTTAAAGGATATTATAGCCAGAGTAATTAGTGGACATATTGAGACTTAACATCCTAGGTCTCAGGATAACGAGCGCAGTGGAATACTAAGCATTGCTTTGTTTTTTGTAATTCAATATGTTTGGTTTTGCTACTTTCAATGAGGGGTCGTATCGTTTGCCACCAAGCGTATGGTATGATCGTCTCACGACTCATTGCCATAAAAAAAGTGTAGAAATTATGTATGCAAATATTTCTTTATTATAATATAAAATTAATAAAATTATTATTTCAACAATACATGTAAAAGTTATTAATTAATAACAAATAACAAACCATGTTTGATGTATTCTAACGCTCAAAGACACAGGAAGCATAAGTTCTGTAGCCAATGTTTAAATATCGCGATGAACAAAAAAACACTAATTATATAGCTTTGTGTAGACACACATGTTATTTTCTTATTAGCGCCAAATTAATAGCTGTTAAACAAGCTTATTATTATGATAAATATTTTTATATTCGATTTTCAATTATTATTTCGTTGATAGGTATTACATATATTATATTGTATATTGTTATACATATTAACTGCATGAGTGCCGCAGTTGTACTATGGTTACAAAACTGTGATCTCGGGTTCGAATCCCGGATCAGGCAAAGTGATATATATTTTTCTATTCAATATCAGTCAGGAATTTGAGCCCGATATGGCGATAGGCTCGCCCCCTATTTCATCGTGGGGCGGAAAATACAAGGCAAATCGTGAGTGGAAACACCTACCTACCCTTTCTGGGAAAAGGCGAGAGTTTATATGTGTATGCATGCATATTAATAAATACTTTGTTACTTTATTGGTGGGGCTTGCCAGGCCCTTGGTTAAGTCGGATCTGTAGCAGCCAAAATACATCCCACTGCATAGCACGGGCCATCTCTACAATCGAGAGAGTACGATTATTGAGAATGATTTGGCCATTTAGTCCACCACCCAGTACTAGTGAGGGCTGGCGGACTTTACATACCATAGATATTTTTGCAAATAGCTTCAGTATGCAAGTTTCCTCACAATATTTTCCGTTTTTTTTTTTACTCTGGCCAGGCATAGTGGCGGCATTGCACCTGATGGTAAGTGCAAATGCCGCCCAGGCAGAGTATCCATTGGCATCAGACGGCAGTCCCATGCCAATGGAAACAATTATGCCGGCCTGCTAAGGTGCCTCTTCACACTACAGCGGAAGGACCCAGGATTGTAGGAAGGAGGGAACACGTGAGACGGCAAACAATTCCACAGCCTGACAGTGCGGCACAAAAAAGAATTAGAGAACCGTTTGGTTCGCGCCGGGATGGTGTGGACCGACAAACTATGGCTTCGCAAGCCAGCACGCGTGGTTCTGGTTAGGAATATAGAGGAGGGGATCAAGTTGAGCAATTCTTCAGAGTACTCACCGTGATAGAACACGCTTAGAGAGGCGACATCCCTCCGGAGTTGTAGTGACTCTAAGTTGCTCGTAACGTCTGCATCATTCACAATGCGGATTGCCCGCCGCTGCAATCCATCCAAGGCATCGAGCAGGTACTGGGCGGATCCATCCCAGAGGTGCGAACAGTACTCCATACCCGGCCGGACCTGCGCTTTATACAAACGATAAAGCTGACCGGGTGTGAAGAACCGACGCACCCTGTTCAGGACTCCAACCCTGCGTGATGTGGCAGATATTACGCCCTCGATGTGATTCCTTGGATTGAGATCACAGCGGATATCCACACCAAGGATACTCAGGTCATTCCGCACTGAGAGGGGAGCACCCTGAAGAACGGGGAGGGGAGAGAACGGGGATTTTTTGCACGTGAACGCACACACCTGGGTTTTCTTGGCATTGAACTCAATCATATTCCTGGAACCCCATGTAGAAATGAGATTCAAGGTCCGGTTGAGCTCAATGACAAGATCTTCACGTCCCCTCACAGTTTCGACTCGGCAACCCGGAGGCCCACAGTGGTATCGCCCATGAACCGAGCTGTCATCTGCATAGCAATGAACCTTCACTGATATAGTTCGTCGCGATCGATAGCTATCAATAAACACAAGAAATCACTGCATTTCCAAATTCATTGTAGTTTGCCGTGCCAATAAAACAACAATAATAATTAACGTTAGCAAAATTCGCAATTACAATACAGACAACTCACGTTTCGTTTAGCAAATAAAAAATGGTATACAAAAAAACCAAACCAATTTGCAATGTACACGATATAGCTCAGATTACGTTTAATTGCAATAATTGTCTATTGAAAAAGTCATTGCGGCGAGTGGAGGGGGGTGTGCGGGAAGGGGGGTATAAAAACATCTCATGAACCTAAACACACGATATTCGATAAAAAATATGATGAAACTGAGTCAATGTTTGTGCTTTTGTGTACTGGATTTGCGTGAATGATCTTTACGGGCTATAGGTCAATATGCAGAACGCAAGTACTAAAAGGGAGTTGAAGTCACGTCGGTCGGAAATAAGGATAAGTTTTGCCTACATAAGTATCTGTATCTGTATCAGCCCCTATACGTCCCACTGCAGGGCACGGGCCTCCTCTACAATCGAGAGTACGATTGAGAGTGGTTAGGCCATATAGTCCACCACGCTGGCCTAGTGCGGGTTGGCGGACTTACATACCATAGACAATTTTATAAATCGCTATGGTATGCAGGTTTCCTCATGATGTTTTCCTTCACCGTTTTTAGTGCGTGGTGATTGACTATCAATACACACATGACTCCGAAAAGTCAGAGGTGTGCCCTGGGATTCGAACCCGCGACCACCGTGAACATGTTGGCAGTCGCGTCTAGTCCGTTTACCAACAGGCCACCACGCACTTCCTACATAAGTAGTTACCATATTTGACGCCTAAAATCTTAGAGAGAAACTGAACCTGCCTGACGAGCATACCGTTCACCTGATGGTAAGCGATACGACCGCTCATGAACAGTAGCAAAACAAAATACCTTGAATAACAAAGCAATGCTTGGCATTACACTGCGCTCCCCACCCTGAGATATAAGATGTTGAGTCTCAATATGTCCAGTAGTTACTCTGGCTACAATATCCTTCAAACCAAAACACAACAGTGCATTAACACTGTTGTTTGGCGGGAGAAATAGATATTGTGGTGGTACGTACCCAAGCGACCTCTTACATATGAGAGATCTACCACCAGTATTGTCCCGCTTTAGAACTCTACTGCGCATGTCAGGTGCATTCTACTCGGCCATCGGCAGCTGCGATGGTGTGGACATTTAGTGCGCATGGAAGAAAACAGAATACCTAAATCTGTATTCTATGCAGAATTACAAACCGGAAAACGTAATTCTGGCGGTCAATATCTCCGCTATAAAGATGTCCTCAAGAGAAATTTGGTAGCATGCAACATCCCGACTAACAGCTGGGAACAAATCTCGCGGGAACGTCCAGGCTGGCGTAGATCTGTCGCTGATGGTGTACGCAATTTTGAAGCACTGCGTCTTGAAAGTCTCGATACCAAACGCCAATTAAGAAAGACCCAACCCAAGCGGACTTATAACTATACATATTATAATGCAGTGGGCCAACTATACTGCTTATTATGTAACCGCACTTTTACCACCAAATTCGGGTTCGCCAGTCACATTCGAGCGCACTCCAGAGTATAGCCAGGTGTCGCCGTCGACGGACACGTCGTGGAGGATAACAACAACAACTCGGTCAGTATAAAAATACTCCACCCCAGCAAACACTGTAAGGTCATAATAAAACGAAACACTATGTAAGTCACACAATAGTTAAAAAATCGGCAGGTTAGCCGTCGCGTACCTGCGACGAAATTATTTAATTTTCACCTTCATTAATCATATTTTTTGTGTTGGAGTCAGGTACCGGCCGACTATTGCGCGTAATGCTTCCAAACCTTTTTTTTCTGGCGAGATATGCCACTTTATCTCTATATGAAATGGTCCTATGAGTTTAAAATGTGAATTGTTTTGCGGCGACCACCTGTATGGCGCTTTGTGATATGCTTTTTGACTTTTTTCGTGTTATGTGATATTTCTCACGCAATGGATATGTTGAGATTAATGTCAAATGTCCTAAGGTTATTAGTTTGTCGACGTTTTCTAGTTGAAGAACCCCTTTTGTAACTTTAACTACTTATATCATATTTCTGTTCATTTTTATCGTTATATTAGTTTCACTTACAGTGATAAATATTTTTTAACACTTTTTAACACTTACTCTTGCAAAGTGTGATCAACTACTTAATACACAGACTTCACTTTTAGTTTACTTCCATTATAGTTTAATAACTTCACATTCAAGTCTTAGAAACAACTATTTATAAGTATCTTATATTTAATTATTGAATTAAAGTTATCTAATAATGCACACATTATCAAAATTAATACTATTCTTTACAAGTTGCATTATGAGACATCTACTTATAATAGGAGTACACACTACTTGCAAAATTACACACACTTGTTAACAAAACCAAAGAAGAATACATTTAAACAAAAGCAAACAAATCTAGGAATCTAAAGAGTTATAGCTAATATTGAAAGAGAATCTACATCTAAAACTTAATAACTACATATATCCGTTATATTAATAACAAAACAATGCCTTCACATAAAAAAATAAAGATTGTCTATGGTAGCCAGCAACATGTGGCACAAGTGACTTTATGGCCAATGCACAGGTAAAGTTTTTTACAAGGATATCACAGGGTTGCGACATGAAGAATTATTTTTAACGTACACAAAGCAGGTAGATGATTTTTTTATATTAAATTTACGAAACAATTCGAGGGTTTTGCTATTAATGTAGATAAGCAGGTGAATTGTGAATTATACAACATGTATTTGCTTATGAATTTAGAATGCTCCGTGCAATATTTATTTATGTAATAATTAGTAGAATGTTAAATGTTGTTCTGACTCCAGACAGTGATATAAGATGTTGGTGTATTAAAGTCTCATTGAAAGCATACGCAAAACAAGTATTTGGTAAATGTTTTTTTATGTTTTCCTGCATAATGACGGCACTGCACTTGATGGTAAGCGCTAATGCCATTCAGGCAGAATATTGATTGGCATGAGACGGCATTCTCATGTCATTTGATACAGTTATGCCGGCCTGATAAGATGTATCTTCATTCTACGGCGGAAAGACCTAGGGTTATAAGAAGGAGGGACCTGGTATACAAAAACAAATCCGGGGTTCAAAATACACCATAAAATTGCAATTCAAATGTCCCTTGGAGTTGTAAGTAGTTACAGGTATCACCTATGATACTGGAAGACAGGGTTACAATCGTGCACCTCACGGTTAGGGCAATGCCCTCCAAACAGAGTTAATAATGCAATAAATAAGTAAATACACCTGACAGTCACATACATAGTTCTAACCTAACATTAAGATCAATTAAACCTCGTGTAGTAAGTATCAGAAACGATAAGAGACTTTTTTACCTCACAAAGATACAGACACGAAATAAATATTTGTAGTCCGCACAAACATTTCTCTCGGTGCGGAGATCGAACCTGTAGCCTCTAGTCTCACAGCCGGCGTCTAACCGCGCCACGGAGGTTGTCAGCCAATTAAAATTCACAATTATAATATCTAATTAAAGTACACCATTACAAGATGGTTGCCTCTCTTGCTGGTCGATAATTTAGCTTTGTTGAAGCTCGATATACACAGACTGTCTCTGAAATGATCTCCCACATGACAATCATAAAGGAACTTCTACCATCGGTCTTTGGACTGATAATAAAATCCTACTATTAGCTAATGGTGTCTGACAATTCTAGTAATCTGTATCTATATTTGTGTCATCCTTTATAAGTCCCACTGCAGGGCACGGGCCTCCTACAGTCGATTGTACGATTGAGAGGAGGTTGTATAGGCCACTGAACTGGCCTAGTGTGGTTTGGCGTACCTACATATATACGGATTTGTATACTGTGAAAAGTCTTCCAAATCGCTATGATATATAAGTTTCCTCACGGAGGGTAAATCTATAAAGCCTTATAGATTGATAGTTCAATACACACATGACTGAAAAGTCAGAGTTATGTCCTGGCACTAGAAACCGCGGCCGTTGTGAAGATATTTGCAGCCGCGTCTGGCCATTTACCAACAAGCCACTAAGCACTTTCCGTATTATCTTAGTAATATTATTTCTAATTAACTTTAATCCATATCGCCTGCTTTCTAGTTTGCGTAATGACACGCATATAGCCTGCTGCCTGACACTAGTTAAATAATTCAACAGTGTCATTGGTCGGTTTATGTCGGCAACCGAATCCGAGAGCGCGGGTCGTTGCACTTTCACCTCGTCTCTAAATATTTACGAATTTGTCTCCATACGCGACGGCTATTGCTTCATTTCTGATAATGTCTTGTTTTTTATTTCAATTTAATGTTTGGAATATATACTTGTGACGATTTATCGAGTTGGAACGGATAGTGTTGCGTCATTGGTTGTGTGATTACCGAAAGTAATAAGCATAATGAAATGCACCCAACAGTTGCCTACTCGCTCACATGATAGTTTGTGCATGGTAGATACTAGCGAAATCGCATTTACCTATACTCTGAGTGGACCGCTACTAAGGAGTTTTAGTAAGTTGAGTGGTGTATACGTTTTTGCGAGGAATTTTCTCTTAACACTACCATCTAAATATTGGTTTTGAATGCCAGCCCAACCACAAAGACTGGCACAATTTCACGAAATACTGTCCTCTCGAAAAAAGATGGAGTACATAGGGATGTGAACTAGTCGTAAGTGTAACAGATGGCGAAGTGGAATAATCAAAATCTCAAACAATAATCCCTAAATTGTGATTGTGTTTAGAGTCAGCAATGACCATTTACTATTGCCTGAACCTTGGGCCCTATAGCATCTCTATCTAATAAAAAAAAGAACATATAGTCGATTTGAGAACCTCCTCCTTTTTTGAAGTCAGTTAAAAATAACCTCATTATTTACGCCACAAATGCTAATAGAAAGAGCAGAAAGATACATTAATCAAGCATCAGAGGGCGTGTCCAGCTATTACATGATTACCTCGTAATGTATTCATAAGATTCTCTATTTGGCGCATCCACGAGCCATTATAATACCGCGCTGTCATGGCCGACGTCATAAAACATATAATATAAGTACAGGCTACAGAGTGGTGGAAGTATTAAGTTATCAAACTTTATTATTAAGCTACACCATGATGGTTAGGAGAACTTATTGCAAAGAAGCATAGGGACCCGCGTGAAAGAACATATAGCTGACGTCAAACATCGACGCTCAACGAAGTCTGCAGTTGCTGAGCACATAGAAGAAGGCTCCAAGCATTACCTTCGTTTTGACCAGCCCCAAGTCCTCGCGAAAGAACACCGTTTCCTGCCCAGGATGTTTCGCGAGGCTATTGAAATTAAAAAACATCCAAATTTCAATAGGGAAGATGGCTTGAAGCTTGCACAAGCATGGGATCCTATTCTACACTTAATTAAATCGGAACCCAAAAGACCAACTGCCAGACCTCAAGACACAGTGAGCTCCTTCTGCGTGGATCGGAACGCCAAAACAGATTAGTTATTTAAATTAACTTTTTAATTTAATAATTCAAAATTAAGGGTAGTTAAATTGTAACAGTCACTGAGCGGATGACTAATACCTCAGTCCGCCCCGTGACCACGAAAGCTGTAAAGTGATCGAAACGTCGGGAATTCAAAAAATGTAAAATTAAACTAAATCCACGATAAATCCGTAAATAATAGTCTTATTTCAATGCAAAATACTTTTTTTTTCTCTTGTACTGTCTCATTCCACTACGAGGCAAAGGTCTACCCCCTTGACTTATGTCTCAGGATGGCGAGTGCAGTGAAATGCTTTGTGCTTTGTTGCATTGCTTTGTAATTCATGGTGTTGTTTTGGTTTGCTACTGTCCATGAGCGGTCGTATCGCTTACCATCAGGTGAATGGCATACTCGTTTCGCCACTCATTGAAATAAAAAACAAAGATTTTGCTAAATTATATGCCTTTTTTTGCACTTTTGAACAAAATTCATGAAATTATTATTTAACTTAAAAACCAGTACTAGGTATGAGATTCGTCGTACAAAAATAAATATCAGGCTCGTTTCGTCAGCAAAACGGCTTAAAGTTACCTCGAAGGATAGGGGAGATCGGACACAGAATGGGAGGGTTAAGCAAATAGCTTGTGGTATAAACTTCACTATCAAGACACCCCCATGACACGAAGCTATTTTAATTCCACTCATGCCTTTCACCCCTTAAACAACCCCGCAGCCAATGTTTACGTTTAACAATTCGATTTTTTATACGCACATAATTTTATCATTATTCTTCGGAAACATCACCACGTTTACTGGAATTTTGATTTTATATCTTATACAATAAAGTTCAAAGTAGATTTGTTTTGGTATAAGGAAGCCTAACTTTGCTGTGTAGGAGAGTCGCGATTGCGTTTATTTTGAATTTGTTTTTTGCGCGAGGTACTGTGTGTCCGGGCCGCAGGTAGTTGGGGTCACGGGTTCGATGCTTTGTTTGCGCCGTGTGAATTAAATGCGGGTAACTTTAAAAATGTTTTTGTGACGAATATCGTAATAAATCTTCTAATGGAGGTAATGTATGGTATAAGCTCCATATTGACCTTACGTTGGAAGTTTTAGAATTGACATATTCAATTGAAAATGCTTAATATGCGAATTTCATTAAAATTTGTAGATCATATTTTTTTTTTTATAATTCTTTCGGTATCTGCCCATATACGTCCCACTGCAGGGCACGGGCCTCCTCTACAATCGACAGTACGATTGAGAGTGGTTAGGCCATATAGTCCACCACGCTGACCTAGTGTGGGTTGGTTATAGTTCAATATAGGTCCATAATACAGCCTCCATGGCGCAGTTAGCTAGACGCCGCCTATGAAACGTGAGGCTGCAGGTTCGATACCCGTACCGAGACAAATGTTTGTGCGGCCCACATTTATTTCTTTCGAGGGTGGGTGTTTATCTTACTAAAAAGTCTTTCGTAGTAGCCACGACACAACACTCGATTTTAGTGTGGGGTCAGGGCTATGTATGTGACTGTTGGGTGTTATTTATTTTAGTAATTTGACTACTATTTTTTTAAATAAATTGATTTTAAACTTATTTATGATTCAAATAACATGAAAGAGTATTTTTGGGAACGAAACAAAATACACTTAAAATTATTATGACCTATAAAATATCTAAAGTGGGCGCGTACATAAATATAAATGCCCCGACATTGGCCTTATAATATTAAATGTACGATAATTTTGATAAGTTCCAAGTTAATGAACGACAAGTGAAGTGCGTGGTGGCCTGTTGGTAAACGGACTAGACGCGACTGCCAACATGTTCACGGTAGTCGCGCGTTCGAATCTCAGGGCACACCTCTGACTTTTCGGAGTCATGTGTGTATTGATAGTCAATCACCACACACTAAAACGGTGAAGGAAAACATCGTGAGGAAACCTGCATACCATAGCGATTTATAAAAAAAAATCTATTGTATGTAAGTCCGCCAATCCGCACTAGGCCAGCGTGGTGGACTATATGGCCTAACCAATCTCAATCGTACTGTCGATTGTAGAGTAGGCCCGTGTCCTGCAGTGGGACGTATATGGGCTGATACACATACAGTTAATTGTCAGTAAAAACAATATACCTTTGGTTGTGGGTATTGGGACCTAGCAATAACATATAATGTTTCCAATGTCCAGATTGTAGATAAAGATCATAGATTAAAAACATGAGTTTTTTTTTGTCATAACATAATATATGAAAAACAAACGAAAAAAACAGATCATAGATTATTTTGCCGTGTGTTTCCAAAGCCAATGTGGCTTATTGGGTACAAGTCGCCATAATGTATTCAAAAACAGAATTAAATGACCATAGGTGACCACTGAAAACCAGCGTTGCGCTGTGGCTCGCGTCGCAGTGCAACAATAAGCTGAGTGGTCACCTACGTGTCACATTTATGCGACGTACAAACTCCCTTTTACTGTCTTTTTGTTGTTAGCTATATATATAAATTTATGTTAAACGAGTGTGTGCGTCATTTTATTTGTGGCTAATAAATGAGTTTTCTTTCTTCTTCTTTCTTTCTTCTAAATGATTTTAATTAAGCAACATGGACAGATTTATACAGGACACGGGCCGGTACGTATATGGGCTGATACAGTAATGAACGAGTGAGGTACTGACACTGTTGCATAGAATACGACTTTAAGTAACAAATAATATGAGATAAAACTATTGAATCCTCGTGGAGATCAAATAGAAAAAAAAAACAAGGCACGTGTTTTAGATTAAAAAACACTATGTCGATTTGAGAGAAAATTTTCGAGCGATTACGGGTATTTAAGGTATTTAAAACTATTACTGATATTATGAGAATCTGTAGAACAGAAAAATATTTTCTAGAATATGGCTGAAATCATTGCATAATGTTTTCTTTAGAATAAATATTTAGTTTAGAAAAACGAAAACTACGCTTTAATCAAAGACCGAATTAAACCAATAAGTATAATAATTGATAAGTGAAAGATTAGAAAATGAAGTGAAAATATATTCATTTTATGGGAGAAAATCTATGGTGCTTAAGGATATGTAATTGCTGTAAGCAAGAGCTTTTTATACATCAACTACTACTACTGGTGGTAGGTCTCTCATATGTGAGAGGCCATCTGAGTAGGTACCACCGCAATGTCTATTTCTCCCGTCAAACAACACTGCTTAAATGCACTGTTGTGTTTCGGATTGAAGGACATTGTAGCCAGAGTAACTACTGGACATATTGAGACTTAACATCTTATGTCTCAGGATGGCGAGCGCAGTGGAACGTTCCTACTGTTTATGAGCGGTCGTATCGCTTACCATCAGGCGAACGGCTTGCTCGTCTCGCCATTCACTGCAATAAAAAAAAAAAAAAAATCAACTAGCGGCCCGGCCCAGCTTCGCCCGGGTACAAATAGATTTCTGTTAGATATAATATGTACGTATTATACATATAAATTTTTCTCTTAAATCACTCTATCTATTAAAAAAAAACCGCATCAAAATCCGTTGCGTAGTTTTAAAGATTTAAGCATACAAGTAGGACATAGGGACAGAGAAAGCGACTTTGTTTTATACTATGTAGTGATGATATACGTACATATACAGGGTATATATATACAATTTTTAGGTTTTTATGAAGCTTTTATTAGCATTACCAGTATGCCGGGTATATCAAGACTGCTACCGAAAACGCAGCCGGGTGGTAGTCTAAGCGACTTCAGACAATGCAACAGAAAATTTTGCAAAAAAAAAGCGACAACTTTTTTTATATTTATTTTTCTATGGTCTTATTTGGGTGGTAAATACATATTTTTTCCTAAAATAATAATGTATAGTCTTTTATTTATAAATAATCTAAGGTATAAAAGAGTTTAAATTATTATTTTAGCAAAAAATGATGATATTTAAAAAATCATTAAAAATAATTGCCGCGTTTCTTTGCGAAATTTTTAGTTGCATTGTGTTTGTAGTCACTAAAACCACCCGGCTTCGTTTTCGGTAGCAGTCTTGATATACCCGGCATACTGGTAATGCTAATAAAAGCTTCATAAAAACCTAAAAATTATATTAGATATTTCTATTTATTATCAGCCCTGTGCCCGATATGGCGATAGGCTCGCCCCCTATCATATCATGGGACATACCAGGCGAAATGGGAAACCTACCCCTAATGGGAAAAAGTCGTGAGTTTATGTATGTATGTAAAAACCTAGACTCAAAATCTTAAAATTACCAACAAAAATCTCAACCACTCAATCCAACAAGATATTTTACATCAAATAATCAATAAAACACGATTCAGAAACGACGCAATAAAAGAACATCTACAATTGCATCGGTGCACGTTCGCGAGCGTCACTAGAGGGTGTCGAGGGGCGCGGGGGTAGCTCGGGGGGGTGATGCGACGGGGTGCAAGCGATAAATCACGTTTCGCCATCTTTGTTCGCGCCTCGGACGTGAGAATCCGCCGATGCGCGATCGCTAGAGCGCACGTGCAGGCTAGGCAGGTCAGATTGGGAAAAAATGCTTCGGTTTCCGGGATGGACTGTGTTCTTAGTAATTGTGGATGCTTTTAGGGATTAACTCCTTAAATTCATAAGTATACTGAACTGACAACCTTTATTCGCGTGACACTCTGCAATCGAGAGTTCGATTGTGAGGCGGTAAGCCAAAGTCAATACAATTCTGTGCTTCAATAACGATACATATACTCATACACTCTCACATTTTTTCTAAGTAGGGATAGGCAGACGTACCAGTATAACCACTATTCCACTTGTGGGTGCCGTCCCACGACATATTAAGCTATCTTACCTACCTATTTATAAATATATACACCGTATTCATATCTTTGTATTTATGTGTAATGAAACATATAATGCCACGAAATATGTAATTAAATCTCTTGTTAAGGTAGATAGATTATAGAGACCGGCCGTAAGTAACAAGTATCTCTCAATAGTTTACACTGAAAACTTTTTTAATTTGTCTGATTTTGTATTTATTTTTGTTCTTTGGTTTACAATAAAGATTTTTGTAGTGCATTGTATTATACAATTTAATAATTTATGCACAATTTTTTGTTTTGGGCCATTGGTCTTGGTTGGGATTCGAACCCCCGGCACTTTGCAATCTGTTCACCACCCACTTGGTGATGGCGGCTCTATTTATTGTCTTTGAAAATCCAACTACAAAGGGGTAGTAATATATTAAAATATCAATCCAATATTGGTATGAACGGAACGTAAAATAATGGAGGCATGCTAAATGAAATTAATTTGGATTAAAACGTTGCATTGGGGAGTACTACCCCTGTTTTGCACCCTTTTACAATTATATTGGTTTCGTGCGTTGAATTTCAACTTAAATTTTAAAGTATCATTACTTTGATGCAGGGGCTATGTTTATTGAGACATTTTTGCTAATATATTAAATGTTCAGTTGTAATACAGATCGAGGTCGAATGACCTTTGAAGTGTAAAAAGTACGTTATTATTTTTACCAACAAATATTATTATCCAGTTTGAGTGTAGTAGGATGGATCTTTCTTAATTTGTCATATCAAGTCCACGACCCAGTATGTGCACTCTACCAATAGAGACTCTGTGTTTGACTGTTTGGTGTCTCTATTGTTTTTTTTTTTACATTAGAATTAATTGAATAGCACGCATGTATCTTTGTGATCAGGTTGTTGATGTACTGGTACCACTTCTACTGGTGGTATGTCTCTCATATGTAAGAGGCCGCCTGGGTAGCTCTCTGAAATGTCTATATCTCCCGCCAAACTGCAGTGTTAACGCACTGTTGTGTTCCGGTTTGATGGACATTGTAGCCAGAGTAACTACTGGACATATTGAGACTTAACATCTTATGTCTCAGAATGGCAAGCGCAGTGGAAAGCCAAGCATTGCTATTGTCCATAAACGGTCGTATTGCTTACCATCATTCGAATGGCAAGCCCATCTCGCCATTTATAGCAAAAATAAAATAACCTTATTTCTCGTCAATCCACGATTTTATATTCCTAACCAAGATTTCTTCTATACACCACCAATTGAATAGAAATACCCATTTATTACAAGCTGAAATTGCAAGCGTTGACGGCAGTGGAACAAGTGACAGTCGACCAAACGACATGTTTGCTTAGGACGCGGCGAGGCGGCCTTACTATTTGCCCCAATTATACACCCTTGTATTGCTATTATGGATGCGATAATGTACCGAGGGGGATAGGGGGAGAGGTAGAAGGGGGTGGCAATGTTTTTTCAAGAAATATTATCATAGCAAGGCAAGTGTTACGTTTATCCGCAGGTAGAGGTTTTTATTTAATTTTACGAGTAAATACGAAATTTAAATTGACGTTGTGAATTTTATCGTGTTGAGTTGGAGTTTTGGTTTATGCTAGTGGTGGGTAAGAAATAAATAAATACTCCCAATATTCACATACATAGTTCTGACCCCACAATAAGATTGAGTTTTGTGTCGTGGGTATCAGGAACTACGAGAGACTTTTTGGCTTCACAAACATTCAGACCCGAAACAAATACCTTTGAATCACACAAATATTTTTCTCGATGTGGGGATCGAATCCGCAGCCTTAAGTTTTATCACCGGCGTCAAACTGGACGCATCACAGACCTGTTACCTTAACCCAAATGATTCATAATAATTTAATTATGTGATAAAGACAAGCCTCCACCGTAATGAGTGTATCATTAAAGAGGGGAAGTGGCGTCCTAGGCGGCGTAGTAATACCTTAGTGCCCTCGTGGCATTCAAAGCCAGCCCGATGTCGCAAACACTGTACGATAGTGATGCGCCGCAACCGAAACCGAATGTTTAAACCGAAATATGGTATGCACGTTTGTGAGATTCGGTTACATTATTATACGGATATTTCCCCATCATCCACTGAAAGTCCAAATCTGACTTCAAAACTCCTTCAAGGTCTGAAGGTCGGTGCTGTATCGGAATCGATTTTCAGCTGAGCGTCAAAAATAAATTCGGTATAGAAGTTTTCGGAATAGGTTTTAACCGAAAAAATATATAATACACCAATCAGTCACATGCAGAAACCGAAACCCAGTTAGATGTTATGCTATGGAGACCACACACTACAAGGATTATTATTCTAAACAACACAACGAGATATAAACATTTGCTAATCATACAAATATTTGCATCAATGCCGAAGTCAAAACCGAGAATTCTTTTTCCCTTTTCTGATATCCTGGTTGAATTTTAAAGCCTAAAAATCATGATTAACCATTGCACCACGTTAGCTATTAAATCTTTATAAACTTTTTGTTCCGGGCCTAGGTGTTTGTGAAACCGAAAAATCACTCGTAGTTGCTGATACCCACGACACAAGACTCGATCTGTGTGGAGTCAGGACTATGTATGTGACTTTTGGATGTATTTTTTTAAATTATTATTTTATTTCAATGAACGGCGAGACGAGGTGAATGGCATGTCACCTGATGGTAAGCGAAATGACCCCACTTGGACAGTAGGAAAACCGAACAACACCATGAATTACAATGCAATGCTTATTCCACTGCGCTCGCCATCCTGTGAAATCAGATGTAAAGTCTATATATGTCCAGTAGTTACTTTGGCTACAATGTCCTTCTAACCGAAACACAACAGTGCATTTACACTATTGTTTGGCGGCTGAAATAGACAATTACTAATTATCTTGCAAGCCGAAAAAAGTTCGAAATTCGGCATAGGGTTGTGTCCATCCCCATCCCTACCCGCGCTAGGCTGTAGTGGAGTGCAGTGTGCAGCGACCCAGATTGTACAAAGAGTGCACGCCTCCGACCTGTCTTACCACCTGACCTGGTTGATTGACCGTATTACACTAAACGTAAATAGATCGTGTGTTTTGACTGGTTAGAAACTGTTGTAAATAAAGGTAATACTACATTCAGGAAGAACAATTAGGTGAGACATATTATTAACAAATCGAAAAATTATAAAATTCGAAATCAAAAAGTATAAATTAGTTCAGTAATAATTTCCTGCACAAAGTATATTTATATTTTACAAATAATCCGTCATTTCCTTATTTCATAGCCCCTTCTCTGATGTTGGTTTTATTTTGTATACGAAAAATTGGATGCTTTTCAAGACATTTCATTATTTATTAATTATATACACACAGATATTAAATGTCGAATCATAATTAAGTAATCGAGTCAGAGATTTTTTTGGAATTTTTGATTTTTATAGCCTTGGTGGCGTTGTTAGGCGCCGGCTGTGAAACGAGAAATGGCAGGTTCGATTAAGTACCGAAATATTTGTGTATTATATTCTTTATTATTATTTGTTTTGGGTCTGTGAATTTGTGAGACCGAAAAGTTTCTTGTAGTTTCTCATACCACAAGACTTCAATGGACTATGTATGTATGTGACTGTTGGGTGTTTTTATTTATTATTTTACTAGAAAGCCTCCTTCCCTAGTTGAAGTGCTCATTGGCTGTAAATACGCTTGTTGTAATTAACCAATAAACTCACATAAAATCCATCACCAATATATGAAGGGCGAATAATTTTATACCATGTACAGTGTTAACCTCTGGCAGGGTGGACGACCTCTAGTATCCCCTGCTGGTCAAGTTCAGTCGGGATCGATTCATATTAATGTGTAACTGAAAATATGCGATATACAAACATATGCACATGTCATGAATATATCTACATGGTACAGATTATAAGGCGAGATTTTGTACAAAGACTTATTGTTTGGTTCTGGACCTTTTCACAAAGCAATTTTTATTTAAAACAGAAAATTATATAAAAATTGGCTTACATGATAATATGCTTTTATGGTAATATGCTTTTATGGAATCACTAGGACCTTAGTTTTTGGATTATATAAACTCATTTGCAAAAAAAAACGGGCACCTAAGCAATGAACCATTTCAAATGTTACTATTGGTTTGTTTGATAATCATAGGTAGTTTTACTTTCACAATTTTGTAAATTAATTAGCAAGTAATCGTTTTCGTCAGTATTATCATAAAATTTTGATAAAATTTATGGGTTTTAATGCTAAAGTTCACTAGTAGTGTATGCTCGCTAGTAGTGCATATGCTCGTGAAGTAAAAGTTAACAAAGATTTTTGTTTGTTTTTTCTTTAATAAAGTAAAAGCAGATAAATGTTTAGTATCGAGTGTGACCCCCTCTAGCTGAAATCACAGATTGAATTCGTCTGGGTATGCTAGCGAGGATATCCCGGATACTTGCTTGCGGAATACGTTCCCACTCCGCGGTAATCACATTCTTCAGCTCTCTGATGGTCTGCGGAGCCGGTTGTACTGATCTCACGCGTTGTTTCAGAACGTCCCAGACATGCTCTATAGGATTGAGCCTGGTTCTGGAAGAAAACCATGTACCCAACCACTGGATGATCGTTTTCTTGTGAGTCGCGCATTGAGAAATCGCAAGTCTTCGTATGTGGACCTTAAGAACAACCTCGAAGAAGTAAGAAATTTGCATATTAGTCTATGGACGGTCAGGAGGAGGCTTCTCGCGGCCAACATACGCAGTCATCGCCCGGCCCGCGGCCCTAAGTTACTCCGTGAGCACAGAGTTGCCAGGCTTAGGTTTGCTCGAAATTGTGAGTCATGGACTCAAGAAGACTGGAATAGGTTATTGTTCTCCGATGAAGCCAGAATATCTCTGTTCGGTGAAGATCGACGTCGGCGAGTGCTACGAAGATGAGGATAACGCTTTGCAGAGGCTTGTTTTGAAGAAATCACACCTTATGGTGGAGGCTCTGTTATATTTTGGGCAGGAATAAATTCAATGGATCGTACAGAGTTAGTCTTCATTGAAAACGGCTCACTGACTGGACATCGATACATAACGGAAGTTCTAATTCCTCATGCACAGCCCGCATTGGCCGCTTTAGGCGAAGACTCAATTTTTATGGACGACAACGCTCGCGCCCACCGGTCTGGCGATGTGGAAGCGTATGTGCAAGAGGTCGGCATTCGTCGTTTGGATTGGCCAGCTCAAAGTCCCGACCTCAATCCTATAGAGCATGTCTGAGACGTTCTGAAACGATGCGTGAGATCAGTACAACCGGCACCGCAGACCATCAGAGAGCTGAAGAATGTGATTACCGCGGAGTTGAAACGTATTCCGCAAGCAAGTATCCGGGATATCCTCGCTAGCATACCCAGACGAATTCAAGCTGTGATTTCAGCTAGAGGGGGTCACACTCGATACTAAACATTTATCTGCTTTTACTTTATTAAAGAAAAAACAAACAAAAATCTTTGTTAACTTTTACTTCACGAGCATATGCACTACTAGCGAGCATACACTACTAGTGAACTTTAGCATTAAAACCCATAAATTTTATCAAAATTTTATGATAATACTGACGAAAACGATTATTTGCTTATTAATTTACAAAATTGTGAAAGTAAAACTACCAATAATTATCAAACAAACCAATAGTAACATTTGAAATGGTTCATTGCTTAGGTGCCCGTTTTTTTTTGCAAATGAGTTTATTTATAGAGTCGGTTTTGATCTAATTGTTCATGTTGCAACATTATTTACATTCTTATATAGGCAAGATATGCATCAGACATTTCGTAATTCTAAAATAATACTTATATTATTTCGGAACAACAAAGTATGTGAACTGCGCCCTAAGTTCAATGTTTTCTTACTAATAGATGGATGAGCAACAGACAATTATTAATAGCAGTGCAAATACCATAAATATAATAATTAACAAAAATATCTAAAATCTCTCTAATATTTCCGATCTGGACACAAACATCCGAACTTTCAGTTATAAATATAAGAAATAGGTAATAACTAACAAATGTAACTTAAAATGTCTCTAATATTTCCGATTTGGAAATCAAACCAAGGAACTTATACTTAAATAAAATTCAATATTTTTGCCCCATGTGCACCAGCATTGTTAACAAACAAAGTAATACAAAGCACATTATTCTGTACTCGTTTAATAGAAAAAGTATACATTATTACAGTATTATTTCTAGTTGGATCACTTCGAATGGCGCGCGCGTCTGTGTGGAAAATGTTCAAGCAATTTGTGTCTTTGAAAATCTTTAAAAATTCAACCGAGTGTAAAGTTTGCGATAGATCATACTGTTGTATTCAAAATTGTACAAAATGTGAATTGTGAGGTACTATGGTATAAAATTATAAACGGTAGCACTTTTTTATGTTCGTGAAAAATCGTTGCCGATGACGCACATGGTCAATGCCAATATAATTTGATTAATATTCATTACACCTTAGGTTATCAGTTGTTATTCAAATCAATGGCTAAGAAATTGTATTGCTATAATATATATTTCAGATCAGATCTTCATATAAAGACAAAAATGGTTATTATATAATTTGGAAAAAAAACTTTTTGTGAAAAGTACTATTTACGAAATAATATTATAAAATAATATTTAAAATAAAACAAACAATTCTTATAATTGGTAAACTCAAAAGCATTTACAGTCTGAAAAGTCTGTCTCTGATGTTGAAATAGCAACGACCTCAACACGATAAAAATGAACGTTTGAATTTCAGCATCTCATTGAAACACAGTGTTACCAATTGTGACAAAAATCTGTTGAAATTCTTACCTGATTGTTATAAGATAATTAAATAAATCGAGTCTCTACATGTAAACTTGGCTTTAAAAATCTTCTGTATCTATATCAGCCCATATACGTCCCACTGCAGGGCACGGGCATCCTCTACAATCGTGAGATCGATTAAGAGTGGTTAGGCCATATAGGTTTAAAAAATTTATATCCCATAAAATCCGTTTGCCAAACTCAAACTAGGTGTTGAAATAAAACCAAATCCGTCATATAATTCGTAAATAATAGTTGGTTTTCAATGTGGACGATTCGCGTTGTTCTAAGAAACCATTATCAAACTAGGTGGTTTTTACACTTTTTCCATATGTCTAGTTTAACTATCCATTTCACGAGCCTCATCAATTAGGATAAAAAAAAGGTTACGTATTATAATTTATAAAAACAAATTCACCTTTATAACAAGCTTTTTTTAAAACATGTTTTCATATCACATAGCTAAAGCACTATGCAGATATATGAAAGTATATTTTCTATTTCCAATTACCCCAATTTTCGGGAGAATAAAGATACTTGGCAACACCGTCTGCATATCGCCGGTACTGTACTGACAGCTGTACGAATACTTAACAATGTTGAGCATATCCTTTGGTTTAGCAAGTCTGATAGAGGCCGATACCCGCTGATTTGTGAGTCAATGCCGTGTACTCGACCTAGGAGGAACGGCAACGAACATTCTGGACTCTTTCCCTGTATCACGCGTACATAAAAATACTGGTAATTAAAGTCAGGAATAGTGAAAAATCTACAGAAAAATTAGAGGAAGTTTTATTCCTTTGCCGAGGTCTGATTGGTGGATATTATAAACTGATAGACGGAATAGAACATTTTGACCGTCATTTTGAAATGTGTATCTGCAGCTAGCCGAAGGGCAGTCAACCCACAGGGCTAGGTGGAGACTATGGATCAAGAATTTCGATATTGATTTTTGATTACTAGTTATTCGTTAAAATAGTGGCTTACCTAACTTAAAGCTTACATTATTGACCTACGTAAGTGTCTTAGGAATAGCCTGTGTTTAACCAGTTTTGAAGATACATACATTAGCAGTGCAAATACCATAAATGTAATAATTAACAAAAATATCTAAAAACCTCTCTAATATTTCCGATCTGGACACAAACATCCGAACTTCCAGTTATAAAATATAATATAAGAAATAAGTAATAACTAACAAATGTATCTAAAAATATCTCTAATATTTCCAATTTGGACATCAAACCCCTGATTAATATTGCAATTACAATGCACACACAAACGTTTGTAAATGAAATAGTGCATAAATCCACATTAGCTGCTGACAGCTTGAGAGATCTAAAACCCATTCGAATAGATCATACAATTAACAACAAAGGCAAGGCTCTACCACTCTACCAGTGTGATCAAAGTGTTCCTAATCACATCGCTTTGGCGCATACGTCCCGTGTGCATTCCGCTTTCGTATTCAATGAAGTAGAGACGTTGGGATGGTAGAGACGGTAGAGTCGCTACAGCCTTTGATCGTCTAGTGGTTAGTGCGATTGTGTTGCACTGTCTGTCTGGATGCACTTTCAGATTTGAATTAGAGCGAGATAGAGCTATTTCACGCCGAGTTAGAAAGGGATGAACGATTGTTCAATGAGCAAAGAGAGGTAATTGATTTAATCGAATGACGTGAAACCGTATTGTAATGTAGTTTGTATGGAAAATTGTGTGAAATTTTTGTAGCTTATGTTTGAAAATTGATTAAGTGAGTTATTTGATGTATGTGTGGACATGTAAAGAGAGTGTGAGAATGTAAGTGCCAGTGAAGACGACCAAAAGTAAGAAAGATAAAGTTTGTTTGGCTTACAAGATGTCTGTATAAGTTTCTATACCAGCAAAACCATTGTAACTATTTTCATGTTAAATCCATTCATTGGCATAGGCCTCATTCACGTTCCACCGTTGCCTTGTATCTTTTATAAATGGTTTACGGAATTCAAGATTTCAGGCCATTTGCCTAAAAAATGTATGTGACTGTTGGGTGCTATTTAATTATTTATTTATAGCAGTGGTTCTTAACATTTAGTCACGAGGGATCATTTGACCAAATTTTTGTATAGCCATTGACCACCTGGTTGATTGACTGCTTTGGTTCTTTTTTAATACAGTAACAAAATGTAAATAAATAATTAAGTAAGAAAATAAAGAAAATAAAGAAAAATAATCCAAATTATTATAAGTATGGTCTTATGGATGGCTCCGAAAACCAGTAGAGATGCTTCCAGGGTCACCAGTTTACAATCACTGGTCTATAGCTATCACGTCCAGAGTCCCTACGGATGCCTGAAAATACACTCATCCTCGAATCCAGGTGATTCCGAGTATCGTGAACCTGACGCAGGGATAATTGACGTGAATTTACGAACTGCAATAACCTGACTCATATTCGAGCTTTCTCACACGTACCCTTAATCGGAGCAAAATTGCGATTCCAGACGTTTTACTAAGAAATTTACAACTCTTGTCCTCTTCAAAACTAACCTAACCACCACGACACTTCGATCGAAATTGAACTCAATGTTTGAATAATTAAAGTTGAATGTTGTGTGTGCGTGGTGTCGGTTACTGTCTTTTAGTGTTGGGTAGAGTGTTAAGGAGGAAAATTCAAGAGAATAAAAGTGGTACAAATGAATGAAATACGTCCAAAAGTGCAACCAGTCGGATGGCTCGGCTCGCGACCCACTGCCCGAATGAATCACAAGTGCAGCCTTTTGGAGCGACCGTGAGTGGCGTGAGAGGGTTCTGTATAAGTAATTTGTTTTCAGAAGGCGAATTTAATTTGTTATATTTATAATTCTTGTTGAGAATCGCCTGTTTTAACTTCGAACTTTGGCAAGACATATTTTTATCAGTAAACTGGTAAAAGGGCCGTGGGTTGATGATAAATCTACAGGATCCTCATAATCTTCTCTTTTTAATCTTCTCCTCATCTAAATCTTCTTCTACTTAGTACTATCCGAGCTGGTGTGAGGGTCCGCCTTCCAGCTAATTCTCTATTTCGCCCGATCTGTGGCATCCTCAATAAGGCCATTGACCTTCAAATCAGGATCTTCATAATATTATGAGGATATTCATAGGTATTGTTATTAATAGAAATTTACGGTGTATAGAAGTATTCCTAGGGTAGTGCATTTTTCAAAGGAATTAAATACAAATTTCAAATTATCGACGGTAATAGTTTGTCTCCAACTATAATTTACTCAAACTACTCTAATCTTAAATCGATATGCTGACAAACAGATGTTAATGTGGTTACCTTCAATAGTCCGATAATACCGTGGTTTTTAATCACATCCTACGGATCACTAATGGTCAGTACACCGCACACAATGCAATCAGACCGCCGGATCGGAACCTATGCCATTCCGAATCGCATTATATTTTTTATTGATTCAATTGAACTTGAAATATAACTAACATGCAACCCGCGACTTCGTATAAGTTTTGGTTTGTTCTCCAAGATGTTTTTCAGGGTTCAACTAGTAACACTTCGAAATAATGAATAAATATGTTTTTATTATTTCCTGTATTTAACCTACATAATACAAATAGTAAAAATTTGCGGCAAAAAAAAAAATAAACCAACATACATTCGCTTTATTTTATTTAGGCACTAGCGTCCGGAAGTGCGTGGTGGCCTGTAAGTGCGTGGTGGCCTGTAAGTGCGTGGTGGCCTGTTGGTAAACGGACTAGACGCGGCTGCCCACATGATCACGGTAGGTCGCGGGTTCGAATCCCAAGGGCACACCTCTGACTTTTCGGAGTCATGTGTGTATTGATAGTCAATCACCACGCACTAAAACGGTGAAGGAAAACATCGTGAGGAAACCTGCATACCATAGCGATTTATAAGAATTTCTATGGTATGTAAGTCCGCCAACCCGCACTAGGCCAGCGTGGTGGACTATATGGCCTAACCACTCTCAATCGCACTGTCGATTGTGGAGGAGGCCCGATGCCCTGCAGTGGGACGTATATGGGCTGATACAGAGTTCGGACCTGCTTTCGCGCGGGTATAGCAGGCTTTTGAGTCCTATCCACATCATTAACATATTAGTTATCTCGTGTACTTAATGTTTTGTGTTTAGTTCTCTACTATATTATGTGTGTACACATGCATACATAAACTCACGCCTTATATCTGAGAAGGGATAGTCAGAGGTGCCAGGACACCCACATTTCGCCTTGTATGTTCCGTTCCACGATGTGATACAGGGCGAGCCTAACGCCATATTGGGCACAAATTTCTGACTCCTAGTTGATAAAATGAATAAAAAAACCAGTATCACTTTGTCCGGGATTCGAACCTGAGACCTTCAGCTCTGTAACCGTACTGTAGTACAACTA
Source organism: Hyles vespertilio (assembly GCA_009982885.2). Classification (NCBI taxonomy): domain Eukaryota; kingdom Metazoa; phylum Arthropoda; class Insecta; order Lepidoptera; family Sphingidae; genus Hyles; species Hyles vespertilio. Next base: position 23,916,084 of record CM042807.1, read on the forward strand.
TGCCACCGAGGCAGTATATTATGCATGTATGTACTCGTATAATAAACATTCCTCTTGAATCACTTAATCTATTAAAATAAACCGCATCAAAATCCGTTCCGTAATTTTAAAGATGACTTTGTACATAGTATAAATATATAGTGATGATACATAACTGCGTGATGGAATGACTTTTTTTTTTATTGCATTGAATGGCGAGACGAGCATGCCGTTCGCCTGATGGTAAGCGATGCGACCGCTCATGAACAGTAGCAAAACCAAACAACACCTTGATTTACAAAGCAATGCTTGCTTGGCATTCCACTGCGCTCGCCATCCTGAGACACAAGATGTTAAGTCTCAATATGAGTAGTTACTCTGGCTACAATGTCCTGATGACTCCAAATTTATATTTTTTCCTTATCTCACATTCACGGGGGGTCGGCGTAACATGATTTTATGCATGTCACATAAAGATTTGGCCTTAATATTAACGACCAGCCGACTTGTGGTCAATCTTTTAGGTGTAATCATTTTTAAGACCAAGATAAAGAAGTTGGTCTTCAGCTCCTATACCACGGATTCGATTCCGATTTCAAGATATTTATCCCTCTCTAGAAGCAAATAAAATAAATGTATAGCACATCTACGGTAAAAAGTACATGGTGGACGTTCACGATGGTCGCTGGTACTAATCCTAGGGCACACCTCTGGCTTTTTGAAGTCATGTGTGTAATTCCATCACCACACACTAAAAGGTGAAGGAAACCTCCATACCATAGCGATTTGTACATTTTAGCACGGTGGTCTATATGGCCTAACCGCTCTCAATCGAACTCTCGATTGTGGAGTAGGCCCGTGCCCTGCAAAGGGACGTATATGGGCTGATACAGTACAGTACAGTACACCTACGATACACGAGGAATCTTAGTGTGGTCCACGACTAAAAATAAAACAAAAACGATATCTATAAACATATGATTCCTCATATGAATCATGTACAGCGCTTCTTTAATGTATTATTATATCAACGTGTTCATCATAATTGCTCAGGATTTAATGATTCACACGTATGACGGGATAACGTACGGACAAAAACTAATGTAATAATATCTTTATTGAGAATATGAACAGACATTGGCGGGACTCCATGACTCCAAGGATACGATGTGGGCGATCTGTTTAGTTCAGTAAATGCTTATTATTTTATGCACGCGTGATCAATGATTTTTTGTGGTAAGACTGTCGTTGAGATACGGAATTTAGGGCAATGTTGTTCCGATGAATGCGGCATAACTCAAAATTAAAGGAAAGCAATCACCTTAACCTTTACTATTTATTTATATTTATAATTTTAAATTAGGTATAGAAAACAGAGATTATGATGAAATTTAAAATAAATACAATCTGTGGCTTTTTTGCACAAGGCAATCTCTTCCAACCTCAAGCCTTTGATTCGATCGAGACCTGGGCTGTGCTACAGTCTCTTCAGCGGTGCCACATAGACTATCGGTACATTGAAGTGTTGAGGTGTATATACAACAACGCCACCATGTCAGTCCGAGTACAGGATCAGAGCACGAAGGCTATTCCACTACAGAGAGGCGTGAGACAGGGAGATGTCATATCTCCGAAACTGTTCACTGCCGCGCTGGAAAATGCCTTCAAGCTCTTGCAGTGGAAAGGATTCGGCATCAACATCAACGGCGAGTATATTACTCACCTTCGATTTGCCGACGATATTGTAGTTTTGGCAGAATCGCTGGAAGACCTTAGCACTATGCTCGAAGACCTTAATCGAGTCTCCCAACAGGTGGGTCTTAAAATGAACATGGATAAAACGAAGATCATGTCGAATATCCATGTTGTGCCCACCCCCAATGGAGTTGGGGGCTCGACTCTCGAAGTTGTAGACGAATATGTCTATTTAGGACAAGTAGTCCGGTTAGGCAGGTCCAACTTCGAGAGAGAGGTCAATCGGCGAATCCAACTCGGTTGGGCAGCGTTCGGGAAACTTCGCGACGTCTTCTCGTCCAAAATACCTCAGTGCCTAAAATCGAAAGTCTTCGATAGTTGTGTGTTACCAGTGATGACATACGGCACCGAGACGTGGCCTCTCACTGTGGGCCTCATTAAAAGGCTCAAAGTCACTCAACGAGCCATGGAGCGGGCTATGCTCGGTGTTTCCCTACGAGATCGAATCAGAAATGAGGAGATCCGTAGGAGAACCAAGGTTACCGACATAGCCCATAGGATTGGCAAGTTGAAGTGGCAGTGGGCCGGGCACATTGCTCGTAAAACCGATGGCCGTTGGGGCCGAAAGGTTCTCGAGTGGAGGCCACATACAGGCAAGCGAAGTGTCGGACGCCCGCCTACAAGGTGGACGGACGATCTGACTAAGGTCGCAGGAAGTCGCTGGATGCAGGCCGCTTCCAACAGATCATTGTGGAGATCATTGGGGGAGGCCTATGTTCAGCAGTGGACTTCCTGTGGCTGATATGATGATGATGATGATGAATCTCTTCCAGGCAAAATTTGGATGGACCAAAAGAAAGGAGAGAGAAAGGACAGTCTAGGGTAACAACTAACATACCAGTATTACAATTTTATTTTACTATCTAGTAATTGACCCCCTGACAGAGTTTCTTGTTCTCAAAGATTTGTCTGAATGGGTACCACTGGCTTAATTAGTTATGCTTCCAAGGAGCAGTGTATACTTTGTTAACTGCTAGTTTGAGTGACCTTGCATCAGCAATTATCATTTAAGAGTGATTTGATCGATTATTATCGTCGTTTACTTTAACAATGAAGTAAAAGATCTTGAGGAAATACGCGCCTTAAAGAATAAAAACATTATCTGTAGTATTTGAAGACTATCAATTCTCTTTCTAGCCCAATCTAATGGATTAAGATATCTTATTCAAAGAGCTTCGTGTTCTGCAGTTTAATTTTATTGCAATTAATGGCGAACTGAACATGCCTTGCGCCTGATGGTGTAACAATACGACTGCTTATCAACAGTAGCAAAACCAAACAACACCTTGAATTACAAAGCAATGCGAGGCATTTAACTACGCTCGCCATCCGGAGACGGAACATGTTAGGTCTCATATGTCCAGTAGTTACTCTGGCTACAATATCCTTTAGACCAGTTCAATTAAATCGACTCATATAATATAATATGCCCTAAAGAGCCAATTCTGTATTAAACGTAGGTACGTACATATAATTAAACATTCGAAGCGCGTCCAGTTGTCGGGCCGGGAACAACAAAAGTTTCGAAATTAATACAGGTCGGTTTCTTTACCCTTTTCAATCACTATTGCCCCTAATCGCGCACGATTTCGTTTATATTCCACATGCGGTGGCTTTGTCAGCGGGTAGCGATTTTATATTTCACAAAGCGATTTAAGGTACACTCTAGTGGTAGGTGAGCGGCCGTCTTTTTCTTTCGCCAAACAGTAGTGTAAATGCATTGTTGTATTCGGATTTAGAAGACACTGTAGCCAGAGTAACTACTTAACATGTTATGTCTTCGGATGGCGTGTGCAGTGGTATGCCAAGTATTACTACTGTCCAAATTCGGTCAGCATGTTTTTCTCGCCATTTATAGCAATAAAAAAACTATTTTGGGGAACATTTATTTAAGTTGTTGTTGTCATAAATTAAGCGATGAATGCTGATAATGTATTATTTTCTTTAGTTCTGTCTAAATCGTCATTAGTTCCGTATTTAGTTGTATTACTATTATTAGTCCAAAATTTTAATTTATGCAAATACACATAATCTACGTTTGACATGATAGTTTCCGTTTGAAATAATAGTGTACACTGTACAATATGTTACGACTATTGGATTTCCAGATTCTTATCTGACATCAAGCATCTGGCCTCTATGGTAATCAATTCCAACTATATTGATGAAGAAACAGATTAAATAAAACAAACATACATTAACATATTTACAACTTCATCATATTGACATAGGCCCAACCTGCACACAGCCAAAACTAATTCATTAGATTATATTATTATCAGATTATGGATCTGTAACATATAAATATTTAATAATATCACGTGAAATTGTTTATTCACATTATGAATTAAGGACAGCTTCAATAAGGTTAATTAGTTTTAAGAAAGATGTTTTTTTTTACTGCTGGATTCATCACATTCCCCAACTTTTGAAGTAATACAATAATACCTACCTACTTTTATCATCAGCCAAAATATACAGCGACTTGATCCAAGCAATTTACATCCAACAAAAAAAACTACCATTACACTAACTATACAAGTCAAATGATAAAGTCAATATGTCAAACGCGCGTCTAATGGAGCGTAACAGAAACGCGCGCAGTATGACCACATCCCAGTTTAGTTGCACCATATGTAAATCGTCGGGTCCTTCCGAGAACGCGGCATCGCTCCCTAATTATTTTTAATTGCCGCAAGCACGGCCTTCGACAATTCGACTATATCATTTTTCAACGTCTAGCCTTCGGTTCATTGCGGATGAGTCATGTAGACCAGTGCATGCGATTTTTTTGGTTATCGGTCCTAAGTAGTGCTGTAAAGATTATTTTTGCGACTATTAGTATGGTTTAGATATTGCTGCACTTTGTTTAAACACATATAAAGTGAATTAAGTCTAAATGTTTTCGAATAACGAACGCTAGTGTTTCTTGAACCGGATGGAAGTGACAAAAAACCGTCAGTCCTAAATTATTTGTATTTTAATTTTATAGGTTTAAAAAAGTATTTTCAATTTCAATAATTAAAAAAATAACAATAAAAACTATGTATCTCCCAATTTTTGGTAACACATTTTTTTGACATTGCCATTGTTTTAACAATAAAATGTTTACTGGAAGAGCAGTTTTCAGCGAATACAAATATTCAGCGAATACGAATACTCAGCACATATGAGTATTCAGCAAAAAATTATATTCAGCAAAAACAAATATTCAGCCAACACGAATATTCAGCGAACACGAATATTCAGCGAACACGAATACTCAGCTTATACGAAAGTACGGCGATTCCGGATAATCATCTAACATATACGTATGCCTCCCATCACTACTAAGAAGACAGCAATCGTAAATCAAAGTTGGCGCCCTGTTATTTTGCGCTCTCGTAAACACCGGGAAGGTTAAGTTTTTCGGCAATAACTGTGTATTTGGCATTTTGTAAGGCGTCGCTCCGCGGGTGGTTAGGCATCCTTTGTTGATTACCGTAATAGAAATGTACCCGAGTTTTGTTTTTGATCGCCGCACTAAAGGTTCGGTTGATTTTTATTGATTTCAGTAATGTGGAATTTATTTAATCATGATCTCACCATTATACTATGCCTAACATAAAACGTTGTACTGGGCTATCGAATATATTTCGCATAATACAGAGTACTCCTATAACAATGATTACCCCAAAATTTCCGTATCGGATTAGTCGTGCATACATACATGCATAAACTCACGACTTTTCCCAGAAGGGGTAGAAGTGCTACCAGGACATCCAAATTTCGCCTTGTATGTTCCGTCCCACGATGTGATAAGTGGTGAGCCTATGGCCATATCGGACACAAATTCCTGACTCTGGACTGATAATTAATAGAAAAATCCAATATCTCTTTTATTATTATCATTTAATGAATTTAAAAACTATTATTGAAGCAATAATTTTTACTTAAATATCAAATGTAAAATAGTAATTCCGTCTTTTACTTGTCTTGTTATCTAATGAAGATTATCGATAAGATAAGAAACAACTTGATTTGTATAATACCGAAAATAAGTTACTATAAATGCCAAGAGTTGGAACTTGTCAATTTGTAGTCAATTCTAGAATCTATTATTTCCAATATCAAGATCCTTTTGATAAAATGATGCATGATCGATTTAAAATAAATATCAATAATATTTTTAACTTACAAATTCTAAATTATGTGTGTTATTTTATTCAAGCATACACGTGATCTAGGAGTGAGTTGATAATTCTGAAATTTGTTATTTATTCCCTAACCTTCTCTAGAAAGAAATGTATTATATTCTACAGAAATTGAAAGCATACTTTATAACACTATCAAAACCTATTGCCTAACTATTGGTCATTTTTTTTATAGCAGTGAATGGCGAGACGAGCATGCCGTTCGCCTGATGTTAAGCGATGCGACCGCTCATGAACAGTAGCAAAACCAAACAACACCTTTTATTACAAAGCAATGCTTGGCATTCCACTGCCTTTCCTTGTGACATAAATATCAGACACTAGGAGAGTCCATTCGGTTTGACACCACAAGACCTAGCAAGTATTGGCGAGATACACAAAATTATCTGTGTACGGAGATTAACCGTCCCATATTTCAGCTCACAAACAGCTTATTAAACACCAGTACCATTGAGGTTGTCACTTTTAATTTTATTTGTATCACTTTTAATAGTGTTAGTTACGCTGTTGTCAGTCAAGACGCAGCATGAATCTGTATCAGCACAAACACGTCCCGCTATAGGACACGTGCCTCCTCTACAACCGAGAGTACATTGAGAGTAGTTAGGCTACATATTCCACCACGCTCGTCTGGAGCAGGCCTCAGACCCGACGAAGTTTTCCAAATGCTGCCCAGCCCAGCTGGATTCTTCTTCGAGCTTCACTCTCAAAGTTGTTTCTATCTAATTGCAGCTTCTGCCCGAGGTAGATATATTATGAAACAACTTCAAGAGAAGCTCCATGCACAACGATCGGTTCCGGATCAATATGTTTATTAAACGTTATTTTGGTTTTATCCAAATTCATCCGGAGACCGATGCGAGCTAAAGAATCAGCTAAGCTAGTCAACATATGGTGCAAATCCTGCACGGATTCAGCCATTATGACGATATTGTCCACACATCTCAAGTATGAAATATATTCGCCATTGATGTTGATGCCGCGACCTTTCCAGTTTAGGGAACAGTCTTGAACATATGTTCAAGACCCTAAACTGGAAAGGTCGCGGTATAGAAGATATCTTCTAATGCATTTGAGAACAATTTGAGGGAAATCACGTCCCCTTGTCTCACGCCTCGATGCAGAGGGATATGTTTAGACTGCTTATTCTGTACTTGGACGGAAATAGTGGCAGCTTCGTACTTTGATTTCAACACTTGGATGTATCGCCGGTGAACTTGGCAACGTCGCAAGGATTCCAGAACAGACCAGATCTCAATGGAGTCAAAGGCCTTCTCATAGTCTACAAACGCCAGACATAGGGGCAGGTTATACTTCATTTTCATTGTATTCATGGGTAGGAGCTTGGATCAAATATACACTAGATACACAGTTCCCTGTAAATGTTCTGTTAAAAAGTGGCTCCGATGCATTGAAACAAAAAAAGTAAACAAAAAGATCACATATTCCAAATATATTAACACAAAACCCACCTTATTCCTGGAGCTTAAAGTAGCTTTTCACATAGGTAATATTGTTTAAAGTTCTGCGACGTTTTAGAAGCAACGGTCGGTGCGTGACTGAAGGCGAAAGAGTGCTTAAAGCACTCTTTTTTGGTGCCATTTTCTAAGCGCTCATGTTGTATCTAGTGTATGTGTATATTTGATCGAAGGGTAGTAGTTATTAGTTACCATCAGGTGACATGTTTGCTCGTATGCCGGATTTAATGTATATTATATAACCAAACAAAAATTTTACGATCTTTATTGCAAGCGAAACTATGTGAAAACGGTTTTAATAATAAACATAAATATCACTTATCTATGCCTAAACTTTAAACGATTATAGCATAATGGAAATGAATTCAATGGCCAATTTTATCTATTATTAATACCTTGTACATAAATACATGATAATGAATTGAACATGGTTATTTTAAGAAAAATAAATTAACATTAGACAGAATGACTGTCTAATGTTAATTTATTTTTGTTTGTTTAATGTGTTTTCAGTGAGTGTGTTAGAGTGAAATATAATCCTGCAGCTATCCACTCACTGAAATAAATCTGTCTTTTTTAAACGTATTTATCTGTATTTGTAACATCTCTGATACGTCCAATTGCAGGGTACATGCCTCGTCTGAAGAGGTTCTCAATTCGTCGGAATCTATTTTTTTAATATTAAGCAAAGTCCTTGAGTCATATTGATATTGTCTTGGTTTACCTATTAGTCACTGGCGCTTCGCAGTAGGCTGTAAGTACGTGGAATCGGACTTCGGTTTCTAATTAAGTGATTTTTTTTTTTTTATTGCATTGAATGGCGAGACGAGCAAGCCGTTCGCCTGATGGTAAACGATACGACCGCTCATGAACAGTAGCAATATTCCACTGCGCTCGCCATCCTGAGACATAAGATGTTAAGTCTCAATATGTCCAGTAGTTGCTCTGGCTACAATGTCCTTCAATCCGAAACACAACAGTGCATTTAAGCAGTGTTGTTTCACGGGAGAAATAGACATTGCGGTGGTACCTACCCAGATGGCCTCTCACATATGAAAGACCTACCACCAGTAAACCAGACTTGTAATAAATATTATAAAACTCGTTACGATGACGGTATGAATTGTTGGTTCGAGGGTGCCGCTTGCGGTTTTAGTGGTGGATTATTTATTGTGGTGTATTATCCTGAAATGCCGTAGATTTTTCTTTTTATTTATTCTTCTTTATACATAGAATAGAAGACAAAATAATTATAACTTTATTAATTATTAATTAAAGTATATAAGTTGACTTATTGTGTAGTAGTGTTGCAGTTTCCGATCTAGGATAATATGCACTACGTCATATGAATTACAGTTTTAGCATCATTAAGCTGACAAGCTCGATTTTTGTTATTTGTAATCTCTAAGACGTGAAATAAAATCGGAAGTGAACTGTAAATCCTGATATAAGAGATGCGCCCTTATCTAATAAAACTGAAATGGTAAATATATAACAATATGTAAGCGTGTCGATGATCATGCGTAGTAGTAAAGTTTCAACAGGTATATAATAAAGTATTTCTCGCGGCGAACCACTATGGATCTTATAAATAAAATAAAACCTACATTAACTTACACAAAGCATCGTCCCAACAATGCTTAATTATTTATCTACAAAAACAGTACCACAAAATACCTTAGTCGAAACTAAACAAGTATTAAATACGATAAAAAATTCCGAGTAAAACGAAACATAAATTCCGAATTCCATTATACGCGTCGGATTTATCTGAGGCGCGGGCAAATTGAGCGCGTCACACCACCCCTGTTTGCGCAAGTGTCGCGCACACATGCGCACGCGCATGGGGAGTATTCTCGATGGTTAGATATTTTGTCACTAGTGAAATTTGAATTTCGATGATGATCATTCGTTGCTAAGATCGCGCAATAGATTTTTTGGACGATGCTTTTATGAAGATAGCTTATATGAAGACTGACATAGAATTGCATCTACTATTTTCTGGTCATGGTTGCGTTTATAAAACTTTATTTATTTTCTTTACTAGTTGACCAAATCATTCTGGAGTATACTCAGAATACTTTTAAGTTACATCTAATGCATGCTATATCGTTCCAATACACTTGTCTATTAACACTCAGTGTAATATTCACTGGACCAAAATGTCTCTCAAAATATCGAAGTATCCAGAATGGTGGCGTTAGATGCACACACGCTCACACGCAGGTACCGAAAGTTAATTGCCTTTATGTGTTCATGTACATCTACCTGAACGCGGGTTAGGCCGTCGGCAGGAGTTAATGATTTCCATGCATTACTAGTGCCTCGCACCAGTTTTTTTCTTATATCAATCTCGGAAATCTTGAGTGCTCTTATCTTAAAATTTGAGTGTTAAGTGATTGTATTTGCAAATCATTGTGTCGAGGTAGCGATGACTCTTACTTGTAATTAACAACTTTTACCTGCGACTTTGGCAGCGTAGAAGTACGCTTCTAATTGATCTCAATGAGGTCATTTCCTATAATGAAAAAATATACAATTTTAATTTGTAAGATAATTATTAATAGTATGAAAGTCTTCCCTAGCATGGTGTGGTACCATGGCACAAGAATATTGGTTGATGTTTACTTTTTACTACTTGGGTGATTCATGAAGGATTACTTAAGTGCTAAGCTGTCATATTGAAAATAAATTGGACAGAAATATTATCTGTTTCGGGTATGATGGCAGGTAGAGTTCGAAAGTCATAACATAATAATGCAAAACATTCTTTGCATTTTTCTCTATATGTAACAGCTCTGTTTACTATCATCACCTTCCCCCAAAGATTTTCACAATAATATATTGCATACGATCTGTACCCACCGACTTATACTCCATTGCTAGCCTCCTTAGTTATTTCTTTTGAAATAATATAATTTAATTTTAATTACACAATTGGATTACAAACACACGTAGCAAAACAATGGTTCTCAGAAATCATGTTTTTTTACTCTAATCAGATTCCAAAGAATATCTTCCCTTGTAACGATCGGTACTCGTCCTTATGAATTTACACTAGTTGTGTCTGTCTTTGTCTAGCTATATGAAGTTAGACAGAGATAGTGACGTTGCCTCTTTCGCGGGTTTTATTACGATTGTATTTAGAGATGAGATTTGAGTAGTGGTATCGATAAGAAAAATGTGAAGGTGATTCTTCATCTACAAAAAAATTATCTGTACGAGCCGTCTAAGTAAATATATTTGGTACATTTTGTTATTGACTAAGAAATTCAAGCATAATAAGCTCTTATCACGCATCAAAATAACACTTTCTTTCGCTATTTTTAGATTTACTCCTAACATCAGGTTCAGTGAGACTCTGACTTACCAGTATACATTGCGTATTTTCAGTTCTCAAGAAAAATATACGAGTATAGTTAGGAAAAAAAAAAGAATTGGGCTACTTAGTAATTACGGCATATAATATCGATAACCCAAATATCGCACTCATCCCATCACCAGTAGTTAAAGGGCCCGCATTATCGAGTACCTGCGCTTTGAACCCTTCAGTAATTTTTAATTGACAAAAAAACACCGGCCCAGCCGAATTTATATGTGGAATTTATTTTATTACGATCATGCGCCGCGCCGTTGGCGTGGCAGCCCTTTGTTATTCAAACACTTTTTCATTTCGTTTGGGACGATATGTTACGAAAACAAAGCGATGACTTTTTAGAAATAATTTTACGGAATATCGTGGCTTATATGACTTCCCTCTGTCTCTCTCTCTTCGGTCATAGGAAGTTCACTGCTGCACATATGAAAGAAAGAAACATTTATTTGTTACAAGCAATGGATTACAGCGTTAAGTAAATTACTACATACAATATGCACTCGTATAAAAGTGCTTGTCAACAAAACGGCTCAAGCTCAGCATGTGCTGGTATAAACCAACGCTGGTCTTCCGCAAGGCCGGTAAGTGACGTCACAAGCACCAAAACATAATACGCCTCTCTCGTGGATCTCCACATCGACCTGTTAAAAGCGGCCTGCATCCAGCTACTTCCTGCAACCATAACCAGGTCGTCCGTCTACTTTGTTCGGACGTCATCACTTACAGAGTGACAGTTTTTCTGGCGTGTTGACTTATTACTATCATGGATACCCGTTATCACATCACGATATCTACTTCAGGTATTCATCAGATCATGTCATCTGTAATCATAGCTACAAATAAAGAAGTACTGAAGTTTAATATCAGGAGGAAACCTATGTAAGTAGGTACTTACGAAGGATACTTATGTTTCTTCTTCTGAACTATTCTCCAGAAGAATTTGAAGGGTTTGTTATGTCTACCATTCCGAATTAGGTAAATGTGGTGGACCTATGGCTTGTTAACGTCTCAACCTATTTTCCACATTGACAATGAGATCGCTCAATGACCTCGCATTTTTTGCAAAACAAAATGTAAGCAAATGCGCACATTCACAATTCTTTTCCACAAAATGATAAATAGATTTCCAGTGCAGACCAGTAAATCACAAATATATTATTAAATATTTAACATTTGACAAATTGTAGTGTTTAAATTCCAATCAATCTAGACCAAGAATTAATTTAATATCCCAAACGTAATTAAAGACATTTCCCATTGTACTAAAAAGCTAGATTTTGTGGATCTAGTTGTAAAATTGAATATGTTTTGAGTTTAAATCTTACGAAAAGACATTAATCATGACTGACGAATATATTAATATTAATTTATGATTCTTACAATCTTTATTTATTGTTGTTACAAGCGCTTAAGATAGAAAGTCGCCCAATAGTGTACTGTCAAATGTCGTTGAATTTAGGCTAGAATGCATACTGGTAATATCTAATGTGCATGGACGGTATTCGTAGATACTATCCTAACACACCTTCAAACGGGAACTCCTAGCAACCAGAATCTACAGCATTACACTCTTAATTATTGACTGGCTTTTATTTTGTATAAAATCGGAGAGGGAAGAGGAAAAGAATAAGAAAAAATATCTTACCATTATTTGGTATTTCCAGAAAATATTGATTTAAAATGAAAGATTCATTGAATTGTAAATTCATTCCCGTAAATTCCAATAGGCTAATACTTAAATATTACAATTGGTCTACAAGTCATTATAAAAACATAGCACCGACACATACGATCTGCATGGAAATCCTAAAAAAACATGAACCCGTTTTTTATTCCACATGATACCATTACACCCTTATTTTTTTGCCCTGGCAACATCCATAACAATTGAATGCACATGCCCGAACGTCAATCGCATTAGAAAACCAAAAGTGTTTGAAATGTTCGAAAAAAGAACAAAAAAATATAACAATTTTTAACGGGCGATGTAACGATAGCACAGGTAGTCGCGCCCGGACAATGCGGGCGGCTGCCAGCGCGAAATATCCCGGTAATGAGCACAGTGTCGCGTCATAATGGCGGCCATTGTCTATGCGGCTGGGGTTGCCGCTGTACAAAAAAATCTACTATTTTTTGTGAATACATCACTCAGTGCGATAATGGTAATGGAGTTTTGTGGGAAAAAAGTCATTTTCGGCTCCGTACGGTAGCGGGAGAGCGTTTTGAGGTTTTGTTTTATAACAATGAGGTATTTTACTAAATCTTTAAAATATTGTAAAGAAAATTGTATAAGTAGCATTGATCAACGAATCTTAATTTGATTGAGACATTAACATAAATGATTATAATTAATTTCGTTTTATGCAGATAATCTTTGAGAATCTTTTATCATAGTGGTAATCTATGCGGACTAAAAGTTCTACCACAACTTTATGGTTCCCGAATGAGTAGATGACCTCCAAAAATATTCTTGCTAAACATTCTCCACCCTGGATATTATTCTATCCCAATCCAGTGCTTAGTTAGATATATGCTTTTCACCAATAAAAATACCAGAATAACTAGCCAATAACAACAAGGAATAGCTAAAAAACAACTATATAAAAACAATTTCGTAACAAAACAAACCGTGTCAAATAATTTCATCCGAAATTCTTTGATAAATACAAGTCGCTTTATGTCCACACACACCAAATGCTTTAATTATGCTAATATAAAATGTAATCGAATACTTGAAAAACATTAATTTAGAAAACGATATTGCTCGTCTTGAATTTAGGATAAAATAATAAAACACAGAAACTGGTCTGATGTTCGAGATTCTCGCGGCTTACGTAAAATAAGTGTACCAGTGGTTTACCAAATATGTTAATGTTAGAATCCAGTACATAATTATACTTTTTGACATTTTAACATTTACTTCCTGATGATTATGCTGTGAGGTATTTTATTTATTTACTATTTATTGTACAAACACAAAAATATCATAACAATATAAAGAAACATCGCTTAAAGAAACATCTGTTAAAAGCAATCTCTACGCGACAACCTTTGTATGGATATAAAAGAAGAAAGAAACGGCAGTAGATGTATGTTGAAGAAAGATAGTAATTATTCATCACAGATGCTTAATTTTTTATTGCTATGAATGGCAAGGCGTGCCATTCACCTGCTATACGACCGCTCATGGACAGTAGCATAGCGGTTGGCATTCCACTGCGCTCGCCTTCATGAAACATAAGATTTTAAATCTCATTATATCCAGTAGTTACTCTGGCTACAATGACCTTTAAACCGGAACACATCCGTATATTTACACTGCTGTGTTACCTGCCCAGATGCCCTCTCACATATGAAAAACTTACCACCACTGACTTGAAAGATAGTAGTCATATAAATCCACTCACACCTAAAATATCTTACGACAAACAAGTATTTTACCAGCGCAAGGGTAAGGAAGACTGTTAAGACTAACAGCATTCGTAGGAACAGAACCAATTAGCAAAGACACTAGTCTGTTCCAGGTGACTGATTTCTCTTTCTATCTTTCTTCAGCCACAAAATTTCAATTGCTGAACTTATACCGGGTATCTCAAGACTGCTACCGAAAACGAAGCCGGGTGGTAGTTTTAGTGGCTACAAACACAATGCAATTAAAAATTTCGCATAGAAACGCGACAATTATTTTTATGATTTTTTAAATATCGTCATTTTTGGGTGGTAAATCCATAGTTTTTGCTAAAATAATAATTTAAACTCTTTTATACCTTAGAGTATTTATAAATAAAAGGGTATACACTATTATTTTAGGAAGAAATGTATTTACCACCCAAATATGGCCATAGGAAAAAAATAACAAAAAAAATTGTCGCTTTTTTTTTGCAGCTTTTTCTGTTGCATTGTGTCTGAAGTCGCTTAGACTACCACCCGGCTTCGTTTTCGGTAGCAGTCTTGATATACCCTGTATTTAAAACATTTTTTCGTTATGATGTGAAAGATATTCGGATTTTCTAAATAATTTTAGAGTCGTAAGAGTATGTTCAAAAAGAACAAGAACTTGAGAGCGCTGAATAGCACACTAAGCATTTAGAGTGTCATCAGATATTTTTGGTTATGCTTTTGCTTTATAAATGTATTCTTAAAAGCTTCCAGTGAGTCAACATCATTCGAATTCGATTCGAGATCCGAGATATCATGTAATAGACACGATGGCGTCCTTTGAGGCCATTTACATAATATAGATTTGTGCAATAAAATTAAATTTTAATAATCGTCTGTTTAATGTTCTTGACGCACCAGGCTATAAGACATTAAGACTGAGATAGGAGGTTTAAGCAAGGCCCAGTTTAAATAAGGAACTAGTACTCGTAATTTGATTTATGGAGGAATCTTCTTATTAATGTCTTCATCGTCGTCTGTTGTCGTCATGTGCTTGGAACTTCTCACTCAATTCACCAAGTATGAGCAAAAATATAGGAAAGGTTCTCAAAATACCATTAACAAAAACCCCGCGCATGGCTCCGCCCATACAACTACAATCATAAATGAAACCTCAGCAGTAACCGCATGAATCATTAAAATTCCCCAAACTATTCACACAGTAAGCTAACTCGTAAAATTAATACCGCCACGTATTCGGCGATACCGTCCATTGGTATATTAAAAATTTAATAACATCACAATAATGTCAATTTAATTCATACAAGCTTAATTAGCATTTACCTATTGCGTCGGAGGCAATAAAAATTGTTTGGAAAAAATAAGTAACGACCAATAAACTAAGTCTAATCAAGTTTTTTAAAAAACTTCCTCGTAACATCTTTTAATTAAAATAGAGGCGACATTTTAGCGTTGCATCTTAGCGTCCAATTATTACGTTCATAGAATTATAACTAAGTTTGTGTACACTTATTACACGCCACGTCAATATGCATTTAATAAATGTAACTGACATTTCCCATTGTACTAAAAAGCTAGATTTTGTGGATCTGATTATAAAATTGAATATGTTTTGAATTTAAATCTTACGAAAAATTAATCATGGCTGACGAATATACGTATTTATATTAATTTATGATTCTTACAATCTTTATGTATATACTTTATGTAAATATGCATTAAATAAATGTAACTGATTTTAAAATTTGATTTTACCGTGTTTTGGTATCCCTAATTTACTTTTTGATAGCGCAGAAAGGGAAATGTGGGTTTGTAGAAGTGTAGTGATTATTAAAACTTATAGAAATGTTATGCTTCATGTCGGTATTCCTCGTGAGGCTTCAGTACCACTGAATCGATAGGAAATATTAATTATGATTAATGGTTTAGTTATCTAGGTTATCTATTTTATTAAATAATTTGTATAGATATTATGAAAAAAGCTAATGGACATCTTACGCATTAGAAAGTAGGTGAATGGTGAACGTAACTTATGAACAAACGCATACTACGATCGGAAATCGAAGAAGTTTTGCGTTGCAAGTTGCTATCAAAGATGGACTGAACCGATGCTTTAAATCTACCGATAACATAAATTCCGGAAATCATAATAAACGAGTTTTGTGTTGAATTAAATATTTAGACTAATATCTAGACATAATATATAATGTTTTGCATAGAAATACGCAGTAAATGTCTTACATAACATGATTGATAATATGTCATTCCTTATTCTGATTATGAATGAAACCATGCCTTTTACATATGTATTACACATTTATAAATAAAGGCGTGGACATCATCGAAATCCAACAGTAAAAAACAATGATGTTACAAAGTATTGTGAAACAAGCACAATTTGTGTGTCATAATATACATGCTCATAAGAATAGAGTATTGGTCTAAGAATATGTTTATAGTCGCGCGTGGCTCACAGAAGTGCAGCGGCGAGACGTGGCGTGGCGTGGGCGACGGCGAGTGTGTCACCACATTAATTATTATGTATAGAAGCTATATAGATTTAATGTTGATAACTGTACTAGTTATAAAGGCTGTATCGCACGCTCTTTAAAGAATTATAATATTGTATTTTGTTTGAAATGTTGCGCTACTGGTTAGTTTGTCAAAACTTTTACATTTGGAGACTGTGTTTCATTAGATCCGTCTTCATTTCGTGTGAATTACTGGTTGACGAATTAATTATGGTAAAAAGCTTTTTACATAACGGTTTGAAGTTAGCTTGTTTAGGATGAGGTTTTAATGGGAAATGGGTATGTAGTATTAATGTCTAGTGGAAGAAAGAAGGGGTAAAGATAATCCTTCCACTTAGAAGCGGATTCCAACCAACCTTGGGGATTTTTACAGGAGACTGTCCCGCCCTCACTCCCTCCATGGTTACTCCTGTAAGCTAGGATCAACAGTTGTAACATTGGGGATGTCGTCAGTCTACCTTTGATTAGATTTGTCGCTTGTGTTTTAATGAAACGAAATCAAATCAAATCTATCTGTCCACCAATATATTTCATGAATTTTTTTTTTTTTTTTTTTTTTATTGCAAGGAATGGCGAGACGAGCATGCCGTTCGCCTGATGGTAAGCGATACGACCGCTCATAAACAGTAGCAATATTCCACTGCGCTCCCCATCCTGAGACATAAGATGTTAAGTCTCAATATGTCCAGTAGTTACTCTGGCTACAATGTCCTTCAATCCGAAACACAACAGTGCATTTACGCAGTGTTGTTTCACGGGAGAAATAGACATTGCGGTGGTACCTACCCAGATGGCCTCTCACATATGAGAGACCTACCACTAGTAAAATTCAGAACTGCCTTAATGTTAGGTACGAACCGTCTCTTAAACTAGCAAAGCTTTTAAGCTTTGCTCGACCACGTTGCTCTTAATGAGGTAGGTGAGCTTACTGACTTATTTTGAAGTACATTTTGTCCGCGATTTCTACACCCACACTCCCACTTAAATTCCATTCAGTAGACTAATATTTACTAATAAACAGTGACACTAGAATAAGCATCGATCTTCCGCGATACAACAAACCGGACAAAATTAAAGATATTACAAGATAAGTGGGCAAATCACCATACAGAGACGCGCCAGTGTTGTCACCGGCAATTGTAACAATATTATTGTATATTTATGTTAATTTCAACATTTACTTGCCACGTATAAATTAAGTAGGTGCGCGGGCGCAAACGGCTCTAATGTTTAAACGCTTTTTGTAACTGTTTCGCGATTTGTATCAGTGGTTATTTTTCACGGAATGTATTATTTTAGTGAGGTGTTCTGTTACGGTGTGTTTTTATGGTGCCAGGTTAGGTGACTTGATTGAGATCGTTTTGTGTGGTTTTAGATATGTTTGCTCTCTTTGCGAGTATCTATGAGTTGAATTTTTTATGTAGTTTTGACAATTGTTGTGGTGAATTTTCAAGTATTCCTGACCTGACAATGACTTCTTTCATCGATATGTTGACTAATACATACAAAAAAATCAAGAAAATCGATGGTTAGGATTACACCTGTAACTTTGTATGTAGGTATGATCCGTTTCGCGTCATACTAACCCACCGTAAATATTATGTTAAAACGTATTCGGCCGATACTAATCTATTTCCTACGTCCCTTAATTTACGCAACGGTACTGTACTAGAGTTTCATAATCCCTCTAATCTGCTTAAATTCGAGTATTAGTAATAAAGTTACGTAAATAGTTTTTTTGGCAAAATCCGCCAGTGACGCAATCGCAAGACAATGAAGTCCCACAAAATACTGAGCGAAGACAACGGAGGCGTACAGCCTCATCTGTCAAAGCGGTCCGTTTTTAAAAGGTCTTTAAATATCGAACGAGCCGACTTGTTATTGTTATTTATATTAAGACTGGCCGAATTGTCGGGACCCTTCGCACTTGGCGTTCGAAAAAAAAAGTAAATTTTCAAATAACTTCTTAAGTTGTATGAGATAAGAATGCGTTTGGTGTTTTCCATTACCGACACAGTGTAATTCTGAATATAAGGAATGTGTAGGATTGCGCGTCTCGCGTGTTAGGTACGCGTTTTTTGTGCGCGTGCAAGTGAGACGGCCGCAGAGTCGAGACGAGGGTCTTTCGCGAAGTACACTAATGGGGATTATATGGGATTGCTTGCAGCGTTACATATTGCTTTATATCGGATCCGATGCGCTCGTTTTTTGTGCGCTTCTGACCTTCAGTGTACATTTTGTACGAAAATAATTCTCTCAAAGTTTTTGGAGATTGTTTTAAATACCGGAGATACATGGCGCGGTTTAAAGGAGTGCCAACTTGTAGGCCACGTTGTTTATGGTAATGCCAATGGTTTTTTAGCTTCCGTTGGTATTGTGTAATATATTTGGATGCCTTCACTTGTAGATAATTTAATGTAATGATGTACGGCTCTATTTAAAGTTTAAGGCCAAATTGATGCGAAGATAAGCCAATGATTATTAAATACAATTAATTGAAACATAAAAAGTTGTTTTTTTCTCGTCTTGATTTAATCATATTACTTTTGTTATTTATATTAACCTGTTTAATATAAATTGTGTTCAGCTATTGTTATATGTCCTTCCAAGAGATTGGGAGGTAACAAATTTTAATATTACTTTTGTTGAATCTTTTAAGCTTTTCAGTTCCCTCAAAAGCTCCTCGAGACTGCCTTTTGTAATTCGTGTCATAATTTTTGCTATCATCGTGTTCTAGAAAATCATTCGGAAGATCTTATCTCTTAAACCTTGTTCTAATTATATAATATTTAGTCTTTCAATTGGTTTGTTCATCGTCGTCTTTCCTTAATGAGCACAAAATGGACGTTATCGGCAAATTGTCTCATAAAGTAAACTATACCACAATTAACATCCATATTTTGCTCCAAGTAACACTAATACCTTACATTTTACGAGCAACATAATTTAATTATCGTAACACAATAAAGAAAAAGCGTTTTAAAAGCAAGTAACGTTAAACAAAATCGCATCAATAGAGCCATTGTGTCGGCGCGAACAATTCCCGTCGACTGAGACTGCGGACTCAGGAAGAGGGATAGGGACCTAAACCACTTTGTTATTCATTAAATACAGTATTACTGCAATATTTATATATTGACAGATTTCGTTTCGATTTTGCATTAGTTTTGCACATGGTGTTAAGTGCTTAATTGTGGTTCTCATATGTGAGAGGCCGCCAGGGTAGGTGCCAACGCAATCCATGAGCGGCCGTATCGCTTATCATCAGGCAAATGGAATGCTCGTCTTGCCATTATTGCAATAAAAAATTGCTGTAAAATAAAGAGCATCTAGAGGCAACAAAATAAGTTTAGAAAAACTTAATTAATAATGTTTTAAAAATCATTTACCGCCATTAATATAAGTCTCAAGGTATATATTATATACTAAAGGATGAAAGAATATTTACTATTCTCAAAATAAGAGCAAAATTTCATTTAGGCAATAATTATAAATATAGATATTTGACAAATAATTCTGGTCAAGAAATAAATATGATTATTTTTCCGACCCAAATATCGACCAATAGAATTGCACCATTCGACGTCACGTGGTACAACCTACATGGTATTATACTGATAATTTTTTGAAAATTTTCTCTGGTAGTTGCTATATATAAAAAACAAAACATGATCCAGTCAAATTAACCACACGTCAAACTGACAGGTTGAATTCAATTGTGAAAATTGGAGATTTTGCATGAAAATGAGTTTGAAATTAAAATTTGGGACGGAAAAATAATCCCCCGAATACCACACGAGCTTCAAAATTATCTGGCATTTCCCTCAAGGTTCCCTGCAAACAAATAAAGTCGTCAAGTTTTGACTCCTTCATTTGTTTGCAACGAACCTATAGGGAAATGCCAGATAATTTTGAAGCTCGTGTGGTATTCGGGGGATTATTTTTCCGACCCAAATATCGACCAATAGAATTGCACCATTCGACGTCACGTGGTACAACCTACATGGTATTATACTGATAATTTTTTGAAAATTTTCTCTGGTAGTTGCTATATATAAAAAACAAAACATGATCCAGTCAAATTAAGCACACGTCAAACTGACAGGTTGAATTCAATTGTGAAAATTGGAGATTTTGCATGAAAATGAGTTTGAAATTAAAATTTGGGACGGAAAAATAATCCCCCGAATACCACACGAGCTTCAAAATTATCTGGTATTTCCCGATAGGTTCGTTGCAAACAAATGAAGGAGTCAAAACTTGACGACTTTATTTGTTTGCAACGAACCTATCGGGAAATACCCGATAATTTTGAAGCTCTTGTGGTATTATAAGTGAGTGTAAGTATGTGTCTATTTCTTCTACGAATAAAATTAAATTTTCAAAACTTTTACTTCGAATTCAAAATCTTTTAAGAATATTGCCCAAAAATCACAATCTATATGTTACCTAAAATGAAAATTTTGTTGCTTGAAACCACATCACTCACTCAAACTCACCAAGAAACACAGCAAATCCTTTCTGGTCCTCGCAGTGAATCCTGGATGCGTCCCAATTCCTGTATGTAGCGCATTGGGTCACATTGAGGCCGGTCGTCCTTGGCGCGCACCCGTTATGCGCCGCCCGCGACCGCCGCGCTGCACACATTGTTCTGCGCATTCGGGAATTATGCTCTTAAATTGGTCGGTTTTTGGTGGGGTTATTTGCGAATATAGTGTGATAATTGAATAGGGATGCTTTATACAGTCTTTCTAGAAGATAATTGTATAAAATAGACGGCCTTCGTGGCGTAATTGGTTAGACGCCACCTGTGAAACGAGACACCGCAGGTTTGATTTCATTCAGCATTAGTTTCCAGTCTGGGTCTTACTGAGATAGAATAGTCTCTCGTAGATTCTGATACCTACGACACAAGACTCTATCTTAGTGTGGGTTCAGGACTATGTTTGTGACTGTTGGGTATATTTATTTATAGAGAATATATATACTATCAGATACAGGGTACCAATTTGTTGTTTTGCTTAAAAGATTTTATCTTTGAGAGAAATATTTTCGTCTGCCATGTTTGTTTTAATTCCTCTATTTTTATTAATTCTATATAATTATTACGGAACGAGCCAGTATCAACAAAAGAGATACACGAAGCTTTGACAAAATATGCTATGTCTTTACGTGCCCCTCTTAATAATAGCTCCTAAGTTTCCAATAACAAACAAGAGTAGATTAGCATGAGGGACTGAAGTTACAAGAAAATGAAATATTTTAGGGGGAAAGTAAGTACTAATTCAATATTACATAGCTTTAGATAAATGTACCTGCGCATCTTCAGCATCAACAAAACTATTCAAACAATTCTACCGTCAGCGCTTGCTAAGTTTTACGGCGCTGTAAATATTTTAACTGGGTAACTTTTACGAGTGATGGCAAGGGTTTGGGAGGGGTGTGAGGGTGAACAATACAAATTGCCACCAGCATCCGCGAGGAAATGAGCTGTGTAGCTTTTGTTATTGTTTTAATTGGGTTTGGTATTTTATTTTGTCGTGATGTTCAATATTCTAACTTAAATTTAAAAAAATGTGGATTTATAAAATTGGGAAAGTTAAACTGATAATTATAGATACTAAATAATTTGCTGATGAACGAAAGACTGGTGGCAGCAAATTCTCCATGATTTCCATAATTATCAGTTAACTTTCCACTACAAAAGAAACAATATGTGAATCAACGAATTTTGCGAAGTTGTTCGATATAAAACTCCAACTTCGACCTTTGCAGTAACAATCCAGTTGTGAACTACAATGCCATAGCTGTCTGATGAAATAGGAACGTACAATTATCCGCGTACAAAAACATACATCACGTATTATATAATTACTCGTGACCTCAACAAATCAGCGGCGTTGTACCGTCTGGCCGATCTGTTTTGATAGCGAAAGTTCTAGAATTTTCTGTATTTATGTGTGTCACGTTTGTACAATCATGTATATTTGTTTCTGTATATGCATATGCTATACCTTTACAGGTAGAGATTATTATTGGCCCAAATTCTTTCGACCATCATTAATCTCGTAGTTCGTTTCTAGGTACATATAAATTACCTTAAGAATATGAGATAGCATTTCAAAAGAGTATACTACTCTACACCACAAAGATGAAAGAAAGTCCACTGCTCAACATAAGCCTCCCCCAATTATTTCCATGATGACCTTTTGGAGGCAACCTGTATCCAGCGACGGCCCACGACCTTTACCAGGTCACCTGATCACCTCATTCTCAATTTCCAATGATCTAAAGAAGATTGTAAACACTTAGGTACCATAAAGAGAACCAACAATACATCTGTCTTCACTGGCTTAGGCGCAGATTTATTCAAGAGCACGTTTTCTATTCAATGTGTACTTAGACACGACCGACATGAGAGTTAAATCGTGTTATTCCACAATTCACAGCAGTAAAAACCCTCGCCCTCATAAAAATATGACACAGCAAATGAATTCGCGAGCGAAAACTAGTGCAACATAAAACAAAAACCTAAATAGTCCACGTTGAGTGAAGGGCGGTGTTGCGCCGGAAGCGACCATCGACGCTTTAACTGGGTCAGTGGTACTGTCCCACCGCCCCCTGCCGACGCCCACCGCGACACCCCAAGCCCCTCGCGGCCGAGTTCGCACTTGTCAGTTTCGTTTTCCTCATTAAACGACAATAGTTGCGGAATCAAGTTAAGGGGGGGAGGTTGATGGAGATTTAAGTTATTATGATGGTTATTAAAACCAAACAAGTCAGAAATTGTCGCCAATCCACACATATATAACTGTCTTCTGGTATTGAAACTATGAGGAACATTTCAGTCTTAGTAAACACAGAGCGGAAACATATATGATTTGATCACACAAATATTTCCTTATGGGCGCGAGTTAAACTTCACCCTTTTGTATCAAAGTGAGGTGAAGTCTAATTTAAAAATGCATGCTATAAAATAATCCACTAACGTATACATCACAGATGATTGCTGACGTACCCTTAAAGCATCTAGACTCTAGAGGCATAGTACGATGTGGTTTCTCCGCATCATCACACATCAGTGAAATAAATTATTGTACTCGTATCGGAATTTCGGACGTCCTCCCACAAGCTGGATAGACAAACTGATGTAGGTTGTACTGCTATACGCAGACTGTTTCTAACACGTTCACCATACTCCACTTCAGTCCAGTCTCCAGTCCTCTAGCACTTACATAACATACATAAATTCACGTTTTGTTCCCAGATAAAGGTAGGCAGAGGTACAGTCAGCGACATAAGTCGTTGAACACTTCACATTTTTTGATAAGCTTTTTATGAATTAAAATTTGTACGTACTACTCTGTAGTCGTAAAATATAACTAAGTAAAGTCATCTATGCCGAGATGTGCCATACGATATTGAAAATAATTATTATTTTGGATGATAAGACAATTCCAAATCTCGTGAATGTGTAGCGACTTATGTCGCTGACTGTACAACCAGGACACCCACGTTTTGCCTTGTATGTTCTGTCTCACGTCGTGTTAAGTGGCGAGCCTAACGCCATGTCGAGCACAAACTCCTGCCTCCGGGCTGAAAAGAAGAATAATGAATAGAAAAATTCATTACCACATTTTTTTGACCCGGAATTCGATCCCGAGACTTTTCAATCGTAACAAAATAGAACTGCGCCACTGAGGCAAGCAGTTCGTTCAGTCATTGTCGTGGCTGTAATTTCTTAAATCAAATGTGTGTAGAAGAGTGAATTGCCCAAACAGACTCTTCACTCCATAAATATTCCCAAAAACACAGAAATGGTATATAAATATTTGAATCCAACCCGTGTAAAGATCTAGTATAGTACGAAACAATTTGGGTCTGATCGCCCCGACCGGGCTAATGTCGGAACACACAGCACCTGTCGCTTGCAGCGCCGCTTGACAGTTGAACGTTTCGCCAAACCTAGTGATGGCATGTTGTCGATATTCACTACCCACGGTTTCATACTGTTGGAATGTTTATTTAGACTCTATTGGATATGTGATGTGTGAAGTTAAGTAATTACTTTTGACTCCAAAACATTTTGACTCAAAAGATAATTGTTAGATATTTGTATTTACTCAGACACTGGTAGTCAAATTGGCGTGATCAATGGATAGTTACTGAAGTACTGAAAAGATAAAGTAATTCGTTACACTATCTTTATATTTCAACAGTTCTTAAGTGATGAAAATCTGCGTTATGTTGGACTTGCTTTAAGCATAACTGAGATAAAATGTAAGTGAGTGTTCGCTATATAGGTATAACCAATAACTAATACAGCTGTTGCGTATTTCACTATACAAATAATATGACTGATATTATATTAGGCCCCATATCTATTAAAGCGTCTCCTCAAACATCCATTCTTCATTCACAAGTTCATTCTCTTCAAAAGACATTTCGAATCGAATATGTATGTGACTGTTGCTGGAAATCAAATCGTAAACAATACCCAGTACAAGCAATGGGCTATTTGTGTGGCCAATTAAAATTTGGATGTATTAAAACAAATCAATGGGCGGAGGCGTCTGGCCATCGCTACTACAGACTGTAATTGAAATCGTTCAGCATGCCTCTAATTAGACAGCAAAAAACGGGTCACCTCCATCCACATTGTAATAATAATCTTCATGTGATTTTTGCTTTCGCGGAACTGTGGCGGTTAGTTTAGTTTATGATGGTAGTACTTTTGGTTAAATCTTTGGGATGTTTGATGTTTTAAGTATTATGGTAGACCTATGATATCGAACTGCCATGTACACCTCAATGATTTCCAGAAATTTTTCAATAATTTCAGAAAACGTTGTACAAAATAGTTTACTTGGCCCCCGAATCCAGAACATTCGTGATCTTAATCCGTGCTATCTGCTAGTCACTAAACTAAACATCTTATTCAACTTCTGTCTGCCGTTATCCTACATTTACTTGAGGTTGGCGCATTATGAATCTTCAGTCATTATGCAATATCGAATTTCTTTATGGAATTCCAAATCTTAAGAGCGCAACGTCGCGTCGTGACAAAATATACTTCCCTAATTATTGCCACTACGAGTATAAAGCAGTTTAAATTTTACAAATTTTTATGGTTTTACAGGTTATATATCCATCAAAGTATTAAAATCAAATAAACTTGCATTTAGAGCAGTCATTCTTGTGATTTTTGGCAGGTTACATGTCCATCAAAAATATTAAATTCAAATAATACGTATATTTATACTCAGTAATACTCATAACATTGCTCAATAAAAATGTGCAAAAACTCTTGATAGCCCTGCTCAATTACATTAACACGATATACTCACGTCAATGCGTAAAAACACGTTTAACTACGAGTTAAAACAATCGGAAGACAAGTACGTACGACTCATTGCTCGATCATACGAATCATGTATGTGTAGTTGCGCAAGCTGTTTGCGACGAGATTTCATCAGAAAGTGACTTGCGATCGCTCTTATCTGAAGCTGTGACAAATGTAATTGTAAGTCATCAAAGCACTTAGTAAAAGTAGTACTTGTAAAAAATAATTCACTTGTAATCTTTTCGTCCAGTTATTTTTTCTGTGTGAAGTTGGTTTACAAGCTTTAAAGCTCGCAAGCTAGTAGAAACCGTTCAAACCGTTGAGATCAATCAATTTACGTATCAGCATAAAATTTGTTAGGTATATCTATGGTTTCAATGTCTGGGTCAAGTTGGTTATAAATGTTTGTAATAAACAAATAAATAAAAAAAATAAAAAATAAGTGCTGCATATGCTGGGTTGTTTGTAGCGAAATCTTTAAGTTTAACTAATTTTATATTATATTATACTAAGACTATTTGACTGTTCTCTTAGGAAAAAGCATTATTAATTCAAACTGCAAAGAGTCAATTTAATACGAATTTGTATCATCGACACCGTTCCCGCAATCCCTAGCCGCGAAATCATAACGCTCATTTCAGTAATGGCGTGTCGGACAATGCATGCGAATGCACAACCCGCGGGACCCGCCGGGACGCGCGGGGGGACGCGCCGGGAGGGGCAGGGCTCGTGCCCTTCAACGTCGGGTCACCTTGCTGCAGGTACATGCGCGTGCGCCTATTGTCCGCGCAACCCGACACCAAAACAAAACCGTAACACGCCATTTGAAACTTTACCACCCAAAATCAAAGTTCAAAATGGAGGCTCGAAATTATCGATGCTCTAACGACTTCCAATTTCGAGTTTGAATTTTAAAAAACCAATTGCATTTTATAGGTGAGCGTGACAGGATAATTTAGGGAAGGAAGAGTTCTCGGTTTATATGTTTTTTGTTGGATAAGGTTTTTTTCGTCGGTTCATTATTCGCAAGGTGGTTCGCTCATGCGAGCTTGCGGCCATTGTTTTTGCATTAGACTCGCATCTAATCTGTGTCATGTCTTTTTTTTTGTGTAAAGGTAATTTGAACGTCTGTACACATTATTTATTTTATTTGAAATATTTCCTATATAAAAATGCTAGTGACATCGTCAAGTAAGAATTATGTAGGTCATTTGGATAGTTCCACTGCCAAAATCCCCTTTAAAAACTACATAGGATTAGGACTGCAAAAAGTCTCTTGTAGTTTCTGATACCTACGACACAATACTAAATCTGAGTGTGAGGTCATTATATTATGTAGCTTTTGGGCGTATTTATATATTCATAATTTTTTTGAAATGAAATTTATAGCTTTCAAAAGTGTGCTTATTGCAATATTACGAGGCCAGTGTAATGGAATATTGATGAACGAGAGCGAGCATACAGTTCACCAGATTGTAAGTGATCACCTCCGCCCATAAACATCTGCAACACCATAGGTCATGGAGATGCTTTGCCGGCCTTAATTTAGCAAATCCATTCCTAATGGTAATACAGTATACACTAATGAACAAAGATACATACGAGTATAAGGAACTCAACCGACAAATGAACCATGAAATTCCCCGCCACATGTAATTAAAACACTTAAACGCTATGAGTAATGCACACATCGTCAGCAGTGCATACATTTCCGAACGTTGATCAGTTTTTGCGTCAGGTTTTACTGACATTCTAAACTGAATCACATCGATGTGTTCAATAGTTGCGATGTAATTAACACTGACGTTTGGCGTACGTTTCTGGTATAATTACAAACGCGAGTTTTTTACTCAGTGATTGTTAATTTTTTATTTATCATAATTTTAATTGAGGTAACAATATTACAAAAAGATTTAAACGTTATTGAACAACGATTTGTTAAATGTTTATGGTGTTTATTGTAATTAAATGTAGGAGTTGAATTTTTGTAGGCATTTGAGTATGCAGTATTGATTGGTTTGACATGGCATATTATATTAAGTGGCCTACTTTACAGACAACGTTGGACATATAGTAAATAAAAAAATATTTAACACAAAACAGCATTATTACTGAATATATAAAGTTTTAAAAATGTTATTTTTGAAAATAACAAAGCATGACTGGGTCAGTGGCGTAGTTGTACGAGCACAACTGTATGATTACAATATCAAGCTGAAATCTTGGGTTCAAATCGCGGGTTGAGCAAATATTTTATTAGATTCTTCTATTCATTATCAGCCTTGAGTTAGAAATTGTTACTGTCATGGCGATAGGCCCTCTATTACATCAAGAACGGAACATACAAGGTGAAAAATGGGTGTCCTGATGGCACCTCTGTCTACTCCTACCGGCATTCAGCTTATCTCCAAATTATAACAATCCTGCAGTGTCATCAATCCCACATGGGATTAGATTTCAAAAAGAACAAGGCCTTGCAATTAGTATGTCATTAGTCAATATACTTATTCAATGGAGTCCCACACAGTGCCTGTTTTACATTAAAAGCATTGATATTCCCGGGAACATGATGACGTGTCCCGGGCGCCTGTTTTCCTCCTGGATACATTAAAAAGCTTTATTCGTGGAAAAGCTCATTGAGTCATACATAGCTCATGCGATGTTTACTTGTCGTTTTGGAATAATTGGTACAGCTATTCGGACTTATGTATAGGGTTAGATCCTTCCGTTATTAAATTCTTTAAACTTGGCAATTATAGCTATCTACGATACTTGTCGTAATTTTGACTGTCTGAACCTTTACTGGTTGCCTTGATGACGTAGTTATCATTCAATGTAATTAGAACGCTGAGCTCTCGGATTCGAATCTCGGGTCGGGATAAATGATATTGGATTTTTAAGCTTGAGTTAAGAATTAGTATATCCGGTATGACGATAGTCTAACCCCTATCTCAACATGGGACGTAACACGCAAGACGAAATGTGTGTATCTTGACTAATTAGCATCCGTAGTATCTAGTGGTAAAGTAAAGCCCGCTGAGTTTGTTCGCCGGGTCTTCTCAGTCAGGGCCGCGTTGGATCCGGCAGTAAGCCTAAACATACGGGACGTTTCGGAAATACTTATGGTCGTTGTCTTAAATTGGATCCAAAACAAGCCCACTGAGTCTTATTCGCTGGATATACTCAGGACTGGGTCGCGTCGCGTAGTTTCAGTGGTAGTGTAAGCCCACTGAGTTTGTTTCGCCGTGTCTTCTCAGGAAGGGCCGCGTTGGATCCGGTGGTAACAATAAACCGCTACGCACCGTTGTAATGATATTCATGGTCCACTAATTAATTTAATATTTAATAAAATTTAATATTGTATTTCTTTGAAAAATAAATTACCATAAAGACATAACTAATACTTTAAATAAAATAGGAATAAAAAGTAAACAAATAAATAAAACTAATTCTAAATAAAAATAAAATTAATTTAAAATAAAAAAAATTACATAAATAAATTAATTAAACCAAGAAATTAAAATAAGTAATACTAAGTATAGGAAATGTATTGTTTATAGAGATTAAGTTATATGTGTATTGACTTGTTATAAGAGCTTTTAAATTGCCTACGTGACCAATAAATACATTTCATTTCATTTCCTGTCTACCCCTTCTGGGTGACAGGATGATGATATAGATTGGATAAAATGCGTGAATGTATGTCTGTAGTTAATGTATATGTTAACGGAAATGTATGTAATCCGTCATTGTATGCAATTCCTAGGAAATCTATGTAAATCCTAAAATCGCACGGAAATGTGTAAAATAAATTACATTAGACACATTTCCTAGGAAATCTATACATTTCCTAAATAGTAATCGGAAATGTAAGATATTTAATATATCAAGGGGTAAGCGGGGATAGCGGAGCGAGGGGAGGGTATTGCATCATCCGATCGGGCAGTCGGCGCGCTCGCGCTAGTGCAGCGTAAAAGGTCAATGCGTGTAGGTTAGGTTAGGTTAGGTTTTTTTTTTATTGCTGTTAATGACGAGACGAGCATGCCGTTCGCCTGATGGTAAGCGATGCGACCGCTCATGAACAGTAGCAAAACCAGAAAACACCTTGAATTACAAAGCAATGCTTGGCATTCCACTGCGCTCGCCATCCTGAGACATACACATATAGATGTTTAGTCTCAATATGTCCAGTAGTTACTCTGGCTACAATGTCCTTCAATCCGAAACACAACAGTGCATTTAAACTGCTGTTTGTCGGGAGAAATAGACATTGCGGTGGTACCCACCCAGGCAGCCTCTCACATATGAGAGACCTACCACCAGTAAAGTGGTAGGTTAGGTTAAGTATTATAGAATTTAACGCTATGATTGTTATTTGTTACCTGTGATAAAAAATATTACTCTCATTTGAACAACGTGTTTTATTACAGAAACCATTATTCTTATACATTTCCCAGGATATGTATGTATAAAATAATTATTGAAAGAATGTTTTATACATTTCCTAAATAGCTTCGGAATTGTATACATTTCCTAGGAGCAGTATACAATTCATAGACTTCATACATTTCCGGTAACATATATAACGTTAAGAGCTTTTTTGAAACGAGCTTTTTTTTAGAAAACTTGAACGTTAAAATAAAAATAAATCCTATAAACATTTTGTTTGTTTTGATGCGAAAATTGAATCCGTGGCATTTCTTTTTACTGCCGGGCTCTTAACCCACTGCGCTTTGAGGGTTGTAAATAAAGCGACTACAATAGGTTCTCAAGAATACTATTGACTTACAGTAACAACTTTGCTGTTGTGTTCTTGTCTAAAGTCCAGAGACTTTGAAAGGATGACAATACCTTGATTACGGTTTTATAGCTCGACAGCTACGGTGTACATGATAGCTATAACAAAATATTAAAATAAGTAAAAAAAGATTATATCTGTAAAGAAATATTAGATATCCTTAGAAAATTGTTTAAAAATATTGTGAGTTCAAAACTTGTCTGTTATGAAAAAAATACTAAATAAAATGGATCGGATTAGTTTGAATTTATTAATGTTATGAATTCTTTAAATTAAGTAAATTCTCGTTTTTGTGAGAAAGTTTTCTGTCAATCCATGTCGGTTAAATGAATATAATAAAGAATTAAAAACAAATACCATGCCAATAACAAACCAGAGAAAGTTAACATCCAAATAATGAACATGTGTTTGTATTTTAATTAAGTATATTTTTAGCAACAACGTGACAGTTCGCGCAGCAGTGTTGGCCAACCTGCCGGGGTTGCTCGATGACACCTGTCAAATGCACATATGACACCGCGCGGTTTCCGAACGAAACGTTTTGTTGATAATTATTTTTGTTTTATTTTGAATTTCGAATTTATTAACAATTTATTTAAAATTCGAATGTAAGGTTTAAGTTTGACGGTTAAAAGAGCGTGATGCGTGATTTATTTTTGTTTTAACAAAAAAAGCCAATTAAAGCAGGATACCTATTGTTTGTTTCACAGGAATCGTCGCCTACATTGACGCTTATATCGTCAAAGGTAAGTCGAGTATCAAAATTGGTATTTTGAGAGCATTCGCATCATTCATGATCATTGCTTAGCCAGTGAAACAAATAATATCCTGCGTATTTTTATTTTATTTTTTTAAATTGATGTTATTTTCGGGGCTGGGTTATGTGAGTGTTGCATGGTATTTAGACGCGGCGCGATCATGAACCATTAGCATGTTACTGTATGTTGTGAGGTAATATTATTTTCGATGTTTATAGCTACGTACAGTCAAGCTCTACGGATTAAGGTCTGTGATTTTAATGTTAATTTTACAGAACTTATTTACTGACGGAATGCGTGCTATAAAGCAAAAATCGAAAAGTTTTGACAAGCTTAAAAAAACATAAAGGATTGATTTAATAAAAACCTAAACGCGTTAAAACTTTAGGTATATGAAGAAATGTGACAATGAAAAATGTAATAGTTTAAAAAAATATTTCTGTTATTTTTATTATATTTAGACTTAAACCAGTTACAGGGATGAGAATTCAAACTCGTATTTAATCGATACTAGCGTAGTATTCTGCATTTTATAGGTATATACAACATTTTATTTAAAACAACAAAACTTCTAATTAAATCACATAAAATAAATATTGAAACTACTCACCAATCAAATAGATACAATTAACATTAGCCAACTACGATCTATAAATATACTACACGTCCCTTGGCAACAGCCTCATTAAAAATTTAATTTGAATTAAATACCCGCACACAAATTACCCGGCAATATATATTCCAATAACAAATGCATAAAACGACATCCAATGCGCAATTTATTGACGAGATGACATTTGAATGTCCAATCAACGCAGCATTAACAATTAAAATAAACATTTTTATACAGGAATCGGATTTGTATTAATCTTTTGCATTTATGAATGAAGTAATTAATTTTGAGAGGATTATTTGATTGTGATATGTTGTGCGTTTTTTATATATTTGATAAATAAATTCAACAGTCACGTACATAGTCCTGACCCCACTGATTGATACAGATCAATTAAGTCTTGACTTGTGACGTGGGTATCAAATAAAAGGAGAAACATTTCGGTCTCTAAACACCAAGAACCGAAACAAATACCAGTGCTGGGATCGAACCGGCGATCTTGCGTTTTACTACAGGCGTCTAACCAACTACGCCACGTTAAGGTAAATAAACTAAATAAGATGGCACAATCTTTCAGGCTTCAGTGACTTTCTACAAGTTCTATTAAGTCACATGTGGGTTCCGAGGTGGTTGTGTAGGGTATATGCGGAATTATAGGCCTAAGTTTTTGTTTGTTTAACAAATAAAATGTATAAAAAAAAGATGTGTGGCACTCGGACACTGCCGCGGTGAAGCTATTGCATAGCATTTTTTATTAACCTATGTAATTATAATATATATATATTTTTTATTTATGCAGTATTTTTTTTTCCTTTGTTTTTCGTTGATGTTAATTATACAGATATTCACTGTTGTACGTGCGAGCTTCGTAGAGCCGTACCATTAAGTAAATACAAAGAGGAGGTGCCCTAACGCCGAAACTCTAAGCAGGCATGAGTCACCAGATTGCGGGGCGAAGAGGGGGATTACGTATGCGCAGTAATGCCGATACAACCAATGCCACCTAGCGGCGAGTTACTGAACTAAAGAGACAAGCCTGATATTTAAAAAGTCATTAAAAGTTCTGCTATTCATCGATAGATGGCAAAACTAAATATCGAAAGAGGTTAGATTACAATTAATCACGCAATAGCTTTGCAATTCGCATTTAAAAGTACTGGCACATATGAATCAAAATAAAAATATTAAATTTAAATTTCGATCGGAATGAGGTTATTTTCGTTACGGAATTTCGGGATTCAGTCTCCCCGCTCAAAGCCCGCGATAGAAGCTATGCAATAGCTTAAAAATGACTACCTTTCAGGTGGACGTCTAATGCTACTTTAACCTGTGCATAATGTCCACTGAAATATTTTTTGCTTTTATTAAATATCGGAGCTTTACGACTATAATATATACCTATACATTGAAATTAGCATCAAATGAACTTCGTAATCTCTGAGAGTATTTTTCGGAACAATGAATATTCCTTGAGTCAGATACACTTGTAAAGAATACGCAGAATCTATGAGTCGTGTACAAAAATAATATCGTTAAGTTGTCATATGTAGTCGCTGTAATATAATAGCGTAATAGTTCTTAATAATGAAACACTCATTCCGGTATTTTTGGAAGGATATAGAGACGATGTGAATCTTTAACTAATCGTAACTTGTAGAAGTGCGGCCAAGAGTCAGACATATTTACGATCTCGATATCTCATAGATTGAAGATACTTTATGGGCAGAAATCCTGGAATATATTAAAAAGCATATATAGGACTGGTTGGTTACTGGACACCAAGTCTACAGACATGCTGTAAAATTCGTAATATAAAGTAATAATGACTCCCTTACTGTACACTGTAAAAACATAGCTTCTTTGTAATTCTCGTACTCAACGAATCTAAAATATAAAAGTTAAACAAAACAACACAAATACATAATACTATCTAAAAATTAGTTCATATCAACAATCAATAATATAATCTATCAATTTGTTTTATTTATCACAAATGAATCAATTCAAACGTCAAATAAATAATTTACGACTATATTGTTGGTTGAAAATTCAAATTGTGGAAATTAGTGAGATTAGTAATTTACACAAAACGGTAAAGTCGATGTATCATCGTGATGGATACGATGTCTCCGTCGCGTTAGATAATTGTCTCGGCCGACATGTGACGACCGGACCAGATTCTGTGATTTCTTTTTGATTACTTCTATCTATTGAGTTAAGCCGCTGTCGTATTGTGCGATATTGACTATAAGACATATTTTGCGGACGGTTGAATATTTTCATATTTTATCTAATCTCTGTGCCCTTGCTGTAATTACATGAACATGTCATTAAAGAGCATCAAAGGGAAGTTTTATTTATAAGTGGTGGGTCTCTCATATGTGAGAGGCCGCCTGGGTAGGTACCACCGCAATGTCTCTTTCTCCCGACAAACACCGTTGTAGATGCACTGTTGTGGTCCAGATTGAAGTACATTGTAGTCATTGTAACTAGAGGACATTAGGAGAATTAACATTTTATGTTTAGGATGGTGGGCGCAGTGGAATGCCAAATATATATATAAAAATTAATATAACTCATGGTTTTTTTTTGATTTGCTACTGTCCACGAGTGGTCGTATCGATTAGCATCAGGCGATTGGCATGCTCGTCTCGCCATTCATTGTTATTATGAAAAAATTGCGTCTAAAACTTTATTCTAAACCTCTTGTGGTCTATCCACTATTAGGGCATTGCTGAAATAACCTATTACTTTGAATAACAATCAAACAATTACATATTTAGAGTCAGTAAAATTATGGCGGCTTGCTAAAGTTTTATTTCTATCTCAACTGAATTTTACAACGAGTAAGTTCTGTTCTTCGATATTTAAAAGTCATGCGTCTATTGGTTGCTAATTTACCATACCATAGCGATCTTTAGAATATTTTCTGTCGCATGAAGTCGGTAAACTCGCAATAGGTCAGCGTGGTAGACTATGTCCTCAGGCGTCTACCATTCTATAGATTGTAGAGGCATTTTGCGCTTGACAGGGGTGTATATGCTAATAATATTATAAGAAATACTCATGAGTCATGGCTGGTTATTATTATCTACGCAGATACTGACAATCATCCCATGACCAATTTAATTGTATCTCGTTTAGGGTTCATTCCTTTTATATCGGATAAACAATCAGAGCGACCTGCACTTACTAAAAAGTGCAAGCATTTTTATGTTCTTTTTTTTTATTGCATTGAATGGCAAGACGAGCATGCTGTTCGCCTGATGGTAAGCGATACGACCGCTCATGAACAGTAGCAAAACCAAACAACACCTTGAATTACAAAGCAATGCTTGGCATTTCACTGCGCTCGCCATCCTGAGACACAAGATGTTAAGTCTCAATATGTCCAGTAGTTACTCTGGCTACCCTACCTCTGGCTTTTTAACCAACTTCATCTTTATTCCTCCATTCCCTATCCTTTAATCACTATTGCCAGTATAAAAGACAAGACAAGATCCAGTCTTGTAAATTTGGAATAGTGTGGAGTGCGACACCGCTCCTCAGTTGGTTTATTTCGGTCCAGTACTGTTATACAAGGCCGGTTGATCACGGATCTGCGGCACGCACGCCGTTTGCCTTAATTTATTTTAATTAAAACGCGCTGCGTCTGTCGTCGGCGCGAGGAAATCGCTCCGGTGGGTGGCGCTTGTGTAGGAGCTTGCGGACGCCGCTGCTTCGTTATTTAAGAACATAAATATTACGTATAATAAATAAATAAATCCAACAGTCACATATCTAGTCCTGACCCCAGAGTAAAATGAAGTTTTGTGTTGTCTAAGAACTAGAAACGAAAAAATAAATAAACAAAACGATTTATTGATACATCGTGGAGTGCATAGAAATTACAAATAAATGAACAAACCTGAAACAAATACTTGTGGTTCACACAAACATTCGCTCGGTGCGGAGATGGAACCCGCGGTCTATCGTGTAACAGTTGACACCAAAGAAACAGCGCCACGGTGACTGTATGTGATGAATTATAATTATTTTCGATCTGCCATGATCCTATGCTTAAGTGGTGTAATGGAATTTTCACAAAAATTTCAAAATGGATAATTTATAATTTTACGATGTTATTTAAAATTACAACATCAAAACTAAATTTCTGTAGCATATTTATACTACAGGCTTATTAAAGCAACCATGATATACGTCATATCCTTGTCCTTTATAAATAGCGTGGTATGAACAGGTAGCGCCACCTATTGAACATTATGAAAACTAAAGCTTTTATAGCATTTGTACTTCAAATTAAAGATGAGCAGAAGTCTAATTATTTACTAAAAGTCAATAATTAGCTTAATGGTTTATCATTGTGTATTGTATTTTGGATTGTATTTTGTACAATTTTGTCGCGGTTTCATGACTATATTATTTAATTTGTGCAAATTACCAAGAGTGGGGTGCTGATATCCGCCGAAATAATATAATTACAAGTAGTCAGTAAAAACATAATATTTTTCAAAACATACCCAACTCCTAGACAACATCATCCAATTCTGATAGGCGGAGATGATTATTTCTATCCAAAAACATTGAATAAATAATAAGTGAAATTGTTGAATATAGGTTTATTATGTTCCATAGCGTTTTGTGCTG
This sequence comes from Hyles vespertilio, assembly GCA_009982885.2. Taxonomy (NCBI): domain Eukaryota; kingdom Metazoa; phylum Arthropoda; class Insecta; order Lepidoptera; family Sphingidae; genus Hyles; species Hyles vespertilio. The sequence goes on from CM042807.1 coordinate 23,952,954, forward strand.
ATTGGTGTAGAGATAATTAGGCATAGCTACCGGTTCTATTGCGGGTTTGGCACCTGTGTTTAGATGGTCATTTAGATCCATAAAGATTGTATTTATAAGTGTAAGGAAGTACGGTGTTTAAGAATTGACAAGCGTTGAAAGGGCTGGTTTATACTACGAATGCAGATTACTCATAATATAATAGATAGATACACATAGTTATGGCTGTTAGAAAATGCCTTTGGCATTAAGCCCCGCCTGTATACTATTTGTATATGAAGTATCAAATAAATAAATAAATAAATAGTTTATAATAATATTTTATAACAATTCCATGGTTGTAAGAAATTGCTATAGAGGGTTAAAGACCTCCATTTTTACTTTATTTAATTTCTTCTGTATAGAATTTTAAGTTTGTATATAATAAATATTTTAATAAATAAATAATAATTATGGACATAGTTCTGACTTCGCAACAATATATCTTGGGTCGTAAAGATCAAAAACTATGACAGACTTTTCGATCTTAAATACCCACACCTCAGTGCGTTGTGGCCTGTTGGTAACGGACAAGGCGCAACTGCCGACATATCTACTTGGTGGTCTCGGGTTCAAATCCCAGCGACCTCTGACTTTCCGAAGTCATGTGTGTATTAATAATCAATCACCACGCACTAAAACGGTCAAGAAAAACATCGTGAGGAAACTTGCATACCATAGCGATTTGTTTTAATTTCTATGGATATAAAGTCTGCCAAACCGCACTAGACCAGTGTGGTGGAATGTATGGCCTAACCACTTTCTATCATATTGTCGATTGTAGAGTAGGTCCGTGCTTTGCAGTGGTACGTATATGGGCTGATACAATACAATACAAATCTTACTCGATTTTCGGACTGCAGAAGTCTGAAAATAAACAAGCCTATGTTCAGCAATTCCTGTGGCTGAAGAGAGAAAGAGAGAGAGCCAAAAGTGACGATCAATCTGTTTCTTAATAATTTGACTGCAGCTTAAATATACGTGTTGTTAGTTTTCTCGCAAAACGCATTTTTTTTATAGATTACTTGCACGCTTAAACTCTCTGTATATATGTGTATAATAATCTACGGCTTGAACCGCGCAAGGACAATTCGTCTCTTTACCTTAATTGCTATACAAAAATCGTATGAAAACATACTTGCCAAATTCCACTAATCTTTAGTCTGAGAATTCGCGTTAAGCTGTGGTATTTCATTTTCCTATAATATCAATTATACGGAAACATTTACTTAGCATACGGACAACTAAAACAGGTTTTTAATACTCTAATGATATTGTTTAACGCTATATTATGCTAATCGCACATTGAGGATGTAAAGTTCCAATTTCTCCACCTTGCTTTTATTTATGTCTCTTTCTATCACACCAAAGCTGTATATCGCTATCTCTTTCTCACCTAAACATATAATAATGATAATATATGTTTGAAGCATTATGTGTCGTATTAAATTTTTACGATTTTGTTATTGAAATTGCTCATTTCTCGTGCGAAAAAAAAGTAGTACACAGGAATGCTAATCTGAGATTAAAATAATAAATTAATGTAATGTTATTTGCTCGCATTTAATTTTGAATGATTATTTAAATTTGAAATAAACAGTTTTAAAACTGTATTGATTAAGAAATGAACTACTAGACTTTATGTAAACAATCCATTCCCAAGAACATGCCTTTACCTTCATTTACCACAAAAAGAGGTTAAAGATTGCTAAGTTCGGATAGATACACCAAGAAAATTTCTCAAAATCCACTTGTAAAATATACTGAGACATAGCTAAGCAGACCTACAAACACATTTCTATAAGCTATCACAAACTCATTCAAATTATTTATTTATATCTAAGCAAAAAACAACAATCCGCTCAATAGTAAGCAATAAAGATGTCTGTGACCCGTCGCCCCCCCCCCCCCATACCCTGCGTCTCCCTTCCCCCTCACTCCCCCACCCCTTTCCCTCCCGCCGACGGGTCATGTGTACACATATGTCTCGTATAAAAGTTGTCACACTACTCATTCACTTGTAATTTCCTGCTCTTTTCACTTTATACTAAAAATAATTTTTCGACTGGTGTGGGACGGATTTGGGTTGAGCGCGTGGGGGGTCAGTCTCCCGTTTATATTTTATAAATGTAATTGCGAGTACACTTTCAGCATATTTTACAAAGGTCATGAATGTTAGCACTGGATATTTGTATAACTTAACTATTAATAGAACTATGATATTGTCTTAAGTGTCATGGTTGGTTCTTGAGTAGAAAACCGAATATAGTTTCTTAGAATGTCTAAGATCTGTAGCTGTGGTATCTAAATTCGATCTCATTATAAGTAAGCTTTAAACCACACGATAATGCATATATCCTCATAGTTTGATTTTGAAATAAGTCTATCGCAGCGTAGGTGCTCTTGGCAATTTGTTTTTCACTCCAGGTTATAGGTGCAAATCTATATGTACACCGATCCTCAAAAACTTGACATTACCCACTTAATTTAATCACGTTGCTTGCGGACGCTTAAATGGATACAACGATTATGGACAATCTAGTACATTTTTTTATTAGTAATATTAGGAATTGCCTTTGAATCACTCACTGAATCTAATAATTTCATCACTCTCATAATTTCATATCACCCAGGAGCCCAAATAAAAATCCACACAATCCCGCCCTTATACTACATGGACCTTGTAGAGACTAGGAAGAACTTCCGTGTTTTCCGGCGTTTTTGCCATACTTATTATTGGAATCAAGTCTAAAAGCTCACATAATAGGTCCAATTCAAATGTAATAATGATATGATCCGTGGTGTTTTACAGCTGGCTTCTCCGGCTGTAAAAGTCTATTTACGAGGTTATTTATCTGTTTAAAAGTGTTTAAAAGTGCGTGGTGGCCTGTTGGTAAACGGACTAGACGCGACTGCCAACATGTTCACGGTGGTCGCGGGTTCGAATCCCAGGGCACACCTCTGACTTTTCGGAGTCATGTGTGTATTGATAGTCAATCACCACGCACTAAAACGGTGAAGGAAAACATCGTGAGGAAACCTGCATACCATAGGGATTCATAAGAATTTCTATGGTATGTAAGTCCGCCAACCCGCACTAGGCCAGCGTGGTGGACTATATGGCCTAACCACTCTCAATCGTATTCTCGATTGTAGAGTAGGCCTGTGCCCTGCAGTGGGACGTATATGGGCTGATACAGATATTTACCTGTTTAGTTCATTGTTTTGTCGCCCGCTTTGCACGGAGGGAAGTGGACAATAATTTATTTCCAACTCCTCCTATTAATTTCACTTTCTGATTAATTTCGTTGCGGGTTAAAGACAAGTTAGACATTCCCGGAGACTCGCCGAGCTTCAATGCTCGGTGTCATTACATTGCGTGCCACTGTTGATCCTGGCTCACAGGAGTTACAGTGGTGGGTGTGAGGGTGGGACAGTCTCCTACAATCCCGCCCTGCTTGTAACAAGAGAGATGCCGTTCGGTTAGTGATTGCGCTCAGAATGTCCTTCTATAAGAGTGCTGACACGTCTATTACGTCCGGCAGGTTTTTATAGTAGCGAAGACTGCGTTGCACCTGATTAGCGTGTAGTAACCATGAAAACCAGGGGTATGGTAACAGCATCGTGGTTACGGGTTGGGAGTTACTTTAGATTGTATTTTGCCGCATCAATGATTGTCGGTCGACCATCTTGTAGTGTACGAACAGCCTGGTTAAGGTTGCAGGAAGTTGCTGGTTGCTACTTAAAACAAGTCAATATAGAAATTCTTGAGGGAAGCCTATGTTCAGCAGTCGACTGCCTGTGGGTGAAGAAAGAGAGAGAGGGAAAGAGAATAATTTCCTAGAGACTGTCCCGCTCTCACACTAGCCACTGCAACTCCTCAAAGTTGCGCGCATTTTAGTGACGAGCGTTGTAATTAAGTAAATCTCTGCATCATTGTGTTGGGGCATATTTTTCCGGCCTTTGTTTTTCTTCTTCTTGCAATCCCATTTTCATTCCTAATGGCGTGAAAACGCTGTTAACAAGCAAAGTTGTATGGATTGGCGACTAATAATCATATATCACCATATAACGATCTATGCTACATGATAGTGTCAATTGACACACATATATCTCGCTGGTAGACATAATTATTCCGACATGCTCGAAGTTGTAGGTACATCAAGTGATCTCGGAAAATGCATCATTCCTGTGGGTGATTATAGTATGTTGTACACTAGGTATGCATGATCTTCTATGAATAGGTACGAATATCCAACTTTCAAGAAACGCTTACATATCTATACATATAAATAAAATTGAAGTGTCTGTTTTAAGAGTGAAAATAAAAAAAAATGTCCTACTACATATCGTTATATACACGATACCTGTGCCGAAAATGATATTTAATTATTTTTTTTCTGTCTGTCTGTCTGTTTGTTCCGGCTAATCTCTGTAATGGCTTGACCGATTTTGACGGGACTTTTTTGTCAGGTAGCTGATATAACAAGGAGTAACTTAGGCTACATTTACATTTAAATTTATTTTAGAAAAATAAAGTAATGTTGCAATGCCCGCGCGCAGCTCACGCGCATGCCACCACTGGGCCGTTACGTCGGGCGCCTCCCACCGCTTCTCCCACCAACGAATCAATATCACATTTACAAAATATTGTATATAAAGAATTTTTTCAGTAAAGCTAATACAAAAAACTGAAAATAAGAGTTACCGCCGTTTGCTAAGAGATGGCGCCACCGTAGAGTTAGACCGCAGTATGGTTTCGTTACAAAGGTTGATAATTAAAATAAAAATGCAAAAACTAAAACAACAAAACTAATTAAACTAATTAACTTTTATGTTAAATTCCACGCAGACGAAGTCGCGGGCACAGCTATTCTATATAAACTTAAACAAACACAATAATTTTCCTTAAAGATGTCATGATTTAAAGGTTGAAAGCTTTAGAATACAAATATAAAATAAGACTATTATATTATGTTCTTAATGGCCACGTGGCATAGCCTAGTGTAGGAATCACAGTTGTCTCTTATTGTAGAAATTATTTAATTGACCTCATGGCCGAACGTTGATCTTTAGCGCTGCAGTCTTCCGTTGACGCCGAAGCATATCGGCGGCTCAATAGACAGATCTGGAAGTCCTTGCGACACGATGTCCGTGCTCACAATACTGTGAGCATTAAGGAGACAATCGAGCGGAACGGAGGCTCCAAAGTGTTTGCAAGAGACTTGTCTATTGGGCAAAGCCAGTTGTCTAGGCTGAAGACGGAAGACGGCCGCGTAGTATCGACGAGGGCAGAGGTATTAAGGGAGATCGAGAGGTTCTACGGACAGCTTTACACCTCGGTTGCCAAACCTGCTGTTAGCTCGGCCGAAGACCCGAGAGCCGAGTTGATCCGACACTTTAGCGATGATATCCCGGACATCAGCCTGTGTGAGATTGAGATGGCCCTGAAACAACTTAAAAACAACAAGGCGCCGGGCGAGGACGGAATAACTTCAGAGCTTAAAGCAGGCGGAACGCCGATACTGAAAGTCCTTCAGAGGCTCTTCAATTCCGTTCTCCTCGAGGGCTCAACGCCAGAGGCATGGAGCAGGAGCGTGGTGGTACTGTTCTTCAAAAAAGGTGATAACACTTTGCTGAAGAATTACAGGCCCATCAAGCTCCTGAGCCATGTCTATAAGTTGTTTTCGAGGGCCATCACAAATCGTCTCGAACGCAGGTTTGATGACTTCCAGCCACCCGAACAAGCCGGTTTCCGAAAAGGCTTTAGTACCATAGACCACATCCATACGCTTCGGCAAGTTATACAAAAAACCGAGGAATGTAACTTGCCGCTTTGTTTAGCGTTTGTGGACTATGAGAAAGCCTTTGATTCGATCCAGACTTGGGCTGTGCTACAGTCTCTCCAGCGGTGCCATATAGACTATCGGTACATCGAAGTGTTGAAGTGTATATACAAAAACGCCACCATGTCGGTCCGAGTACAAGATCAGAGTACGAAGGCTATTCCACTACAGAGAGGCGTGAGACAGGGAGATGTCATATCTCCGAAACTGTTCATTTCCGCGCTGGAAAACGCCTTCAAGCTCTTGCGATGGAAAGGATTCGGCATCAACATCAACGGCGAGTATATCACTCACCTTCGGTTTGCCGACGATATTGTAGTCTTGGCAGAATCGCTGGAAGACCTTAGCACTATGCTCGAAGACCTCAATCGAGTCTCCCAACAGGTGGGTCTTAAAATGAACATGGACAAAACGAAGATCATGTCGAATGTCCATGTTGTGCCCACCCCCATCGGTGTTGGGGGCTCGACTCTTGAAGTTGTTGACGAATATGTCTATTTAGGACAAGTGGTCCGGTTAGGCAGGTCCAACTTCGAGAGAGAGGTCAATCGTCGAATCCAACTCGGTTGGGCAGCGTTCGGGAAACTACGCAACGTCTTCTCGTCCAAAATACCTCAGTGCCTTAAATCGAAAGTCTTCGATAGTTGTGTGTTGCCAGTCATGACTTACGTCACGGCACCGAGACGTGGCCTCTCACTATGGGCCTTATTAGGAAGCTCAAAGTCACTCAACGAGCTATGGAGAGGGCTATACTCGGGGTTTCCCTACGAGATCGAATCAGAAATGAGGAGATCCGTAGGAGAACTAAAATAACCGACATAGCCCACCGGATTAGCAAGTTGAAGTGGCAATGGACAGGGCACATAGCGCGGAGATCTGATGACCGATGGGGTCGGAAAGTGCTCGAATGGAGGCCGCGTAGCGGAAAGCGCAGCGTAGGACGTCCACCCACACGATGGTCCGACGACCTGGTAAAGGTCGCGGGACGTCGCTGGATGCAGGCTGCCTCCAACAGGTCTCTGTGGAAATCATTGGGGAGGCCTATGTTCAGCAGTGGACTTCCTTTGGCTGATGGATGGATGGATGATGGATGGTAGAAATTATTAAAGTTATAAAACTTTTTATAAATGCCAATGTGGCCAAAAAGTTCTCGAATGGACGTCCACTCACATGGTGGTCAAACGACCTGGCAAAGATCGCGGAACGTCGCTGGATACAAGTTGCTAGCAACAGGTTACTAAGGAAATCATTGGGGAGGCCTTAGTTCAGCAGTGGACTTCATTTGGCTGATGGATAGATGATTTTAAAATTCTGCATCTTCAATATAACAGACGTAAATACCATACGTATAAATTACACTGCGTCTAATTACCAACAATTTCATTAGAAACCAAATAGGATGTCCTGATGACGTCATACATCAAGTACATTACTCATCGGTACGAGTGGTGCAATGTGGCACATAAGTAATGCAATTGCGTCCGGATTGTCGGTTACTCATGCTCTCGCCGTGATTACTTCGCGTGCTTCTACGATGAGTAATGCTTTGGAGAATGGATGCACGACCTTATGAATGGGGGTATTGATGAAAGAAAGCGTAATTGTTGTATTAAGTAATTGAAAGGCATTTTTATATGAAGGAAGTTAAAAAATGGTCAGATGGTTCAGTTCTAATTTTCTAGGAGGATATATTTTGAGATATGATTTATGTATGTACCCTGCAGCAGGGCTTGAAAACAATACCAATTCACATTAAAAGTATCGGTAATTACCGGTAATTTCATAAAGATACCTGTGTATCGTTAAAATTTAGTAGCGGTAATTGAGTATCGTAACGAAACACAATTGTTATGATACCATAACGTTATCAAATAACAATATTTTTTTACGTCGATAACGTTAAAAATATCGGTAATTTCATAACGTTAATTTATGCGACGTTGCCGATTTTCTCAAAGTTCTCTTGGGCGTCCCACGGCATACACCACAAACGCATGCAGACAGCCGCCACGTTCTTCCTATGAATGTGGTTGGTTGGTAAACGTTGCGAGTTGCCGGAAGCGAAGGTAACGAAATAGTCTCATAACGTTAAAAGTATCGGTAAGTTTGAGCCAAGGTAACGAAATACACTCATAACGTTATAAGTATCGGTAAGTTTGGTAGTACCGGTATTTATATTTAACGTTAAAATAACGTTAAATTGGGTATCGTTACTTATGAAATTACCGATACCTGCTTCTAGCTCCATTAACGATACCAAACTTTTACCGATATTTCAAGCCCTGCCCTGCAGTGGGACAAAGTGAGAGCTAAAAGTTGTCTGAACCACAGGTATTTGTTTCAAGTCTGGGTGTTTGTGAGACCTTACAGTCTCTCGTAGTATCCGATATCCACGACACTAGATTCGAACTTAGTATGGGGTCAGGACATGTGACTGTTGTGTGTATTTATTTATTTAACTACACCACCTTTATGTTAATTTTCGCCAGTGCTTTGCTCGTTGGCTAGGAGGATGCACTGTAAGCAGGTGAACTGAATTTGGAACCTGATAGACAATAGTGCAGCCCTTTCCATCTTATGGTATCAAACGATCTAATCCAATTTGAAAATTTACCTGATAATGCTCCAACTCCTTACTGAGGTGTATTAGACATATGTACATGTTTTAAATACAAATTTAAAAAATATCATTTTTTAAGTTATCTTTAACCAATATGTTTTGTCAATCCTAATCAGCGTAGAAATATTTGTGCTCACCATTGCCAAATATCTGCATAAATTCATTGAAATAAATCTTCATAAATTCAAATAAATTATTCAAAATTTCTACATTCACTCCCGAACATGAAACCCATTTGCGCGACAAGTGTACATCCCATGTCCAAGCAATGGTGCGTAGAGTCGAACGGTAGAGTGTCGGCGCGTGGTAGAGCAGTAGAGTGGGTAGCGTCGCGCCGCCCGCTCTATTTCCGTACCGCTGCAATAACACCACCGATGGTATTTTTATTGCACACTCCCGTTTTATTTCAGTTACAATTTGACAAAATAAAAATAAGAAGGGCCCTCGCTCTAACTGTACAGGGTTGCCACTTTGATTAGTACTATTTTTTTATTTTATATGTGCGTGGTTGTCTGTTGGCAACGGACTAGACGCGGCTGCCTACAGGGTTAACCGAGGTCGCGGGTTCAAATTCCAGGTCACACCACCGACTTTTTGGAGCCATGTGTGAATTGATAGTCAATCACCACGCACTATGACGGTGAAGAGAAATCATTGTCGGGAAACCTGTATACTACATATATCAATTTCTATGAAATGTAAACTTCACCAACCCGCACTAGGCCAGCGTGTGGGTGGCGGTGGCAGCGGTGGGTTATAATATGGCCTAACCCCTCCTAATCGGACTATTGGTTGTAGAGGAGGCTGGCACAGTACAATACAGATATTTTATTACGTAAACGGGCGTTCAGTATAGCGATCTATGTGTCTGATGTAGGACAGTAAATGTAGGACAGTTTTAATGGTACCTAGGTTATAGAAAGACTTCATTTATGACGAAGATTGCACCACGTTTGACCACTGCATTACTGCCGAATCACATCACCGCCTTGTTATTACTGCCACTTTAAACATTTTCGGGGTACTTTATATTATGAAGCATTAAAACATTTGTGAGAAAAGATCCCTGGCACTTTTATTTTATGTCTATTAGGCTCAACTCATCAAAAATTATTCAATTTCGATACTATTAAAACTAACTTAAACTTTATTTCTAATTAAAACAAAGTCATCTACTGACAACCCTACAACAAAACGTAACGTGACACGCGACCACCAATCCATCGCCGCTCGTCTCAGACACGATCCCGCCGCCGTCCTCACCCAGCCAGCAATGTACACACAATGTAGTGGATCTTTAATGAGGGTGCATTCACCTCTTACTAGTGTAAGTATAGATGTGTCGCGCACTTTAAAAAGGGCTTATATCCCAACTAATTGTGCGGCGTTTATGACATTGCATGTATGAATCAGTATGGAGTGCTTTCTTGGGAACAGGACGGGTTTCCGTAATATGGGAATTTTCTTTTCAGAACACGACACTAATGGACTGGACAACTTTATTTTTGTGACGTGTTTAACTTTAGCCCACGTGATCAGCCACTGTTTGTACGGAAAATAGAATTGAAGTGTTCTTTATTTACAGGTTATAAGTTAATTTGATTAGGCGGAACTGCACCTGTTTTGATTTGGTTGTTTTTAAACTCAAAAATATCTTGTGCTTAAATAGTCTGTTTATTTATCCTTTCCAATGATCGTAGAGGATAATTTTTAGATAAACTCAGAAATTGGAACTATTGTGATTATCTTTAACAGCACGAATTCTACTGCTAAGCATAGGCCTCCCAAGGGATTCCCATTGCGGTCATATCGCAGATATTGCATTCAGCGTATCTATACTACCTTTCTTGTTCTTTTTTCTACCTAGTCTGTCGACGTCTAATGAAACTCTTGTGGTCTGCAGTCTCCAATGTAGAATAGCAACGTATGAATCATCTCATAATGATATTTTGACAGGACGTACAATTCTGCCACCCACTTTTGGCCGTCATGGTGGATTAAAAATACTTATGACTAAGTTGATGGTAGGTGCATATCTAGTCGGAAAATCAACAACCTTTAAACATCTATAAAAATGTCATGCTGGCTCTGAAAAAATAGTGTATCAATAATACACAGGCAGCGTTTCAGTTGTGTTAAACAGCACGTTCTCTACCAATAACAAAAAGTAAAATAAAGTGTATCTTCGTGACTTCTTCATATTTAGTAACATTTAAAGAGAAATTAACCACAACTCGTAAATATCACCCGAGTGAGGCGTCCCAGACGTACTTACAGATACCATCGCGTCTGCAAAGCTATAAACACGATAGCTTGTATAAATCCGACACCTGTCTCCCTGTCAAAACTGTGGAAAAACTTTATGGAAATTATCTATAATATCGCCACGAACGAAGTACATTGCCGGTTTTGTTAGGGCGGTAAAGTTTCTGCGGTTGTAAACCGGCGATGGAATGCGACGCGCTGTGATTGTCGATCACGCGAGCGCCCCGCAGTAGTTATTTCCGTTGAATAATTACCAGTCGTCAATTGCCGAATGTTTTGTTATGGTGGGTTTTTGATAATATTTCACTGTCTATAATGGTAGAATAAAGTGAATACAAGGCGTGGAAAGTATAGGGCAATCTAAATAGAGTACCACGGTGTTGTAAACGTCTTTCGCACTCACGAAAGATAACCATCCATGGTACATGGTACATACTTTTATTCCGGCCTATACTTAACCAAATATTTACAGGGCGTGCCTGTACCATATGAATAATTTTCATTATTGTCGTCATTCGGACTTATTGTACTGTATCGTAGCCCATGTACGTCCCACTCCAGAGCACGGGCCTACTATACAATCAAGAGTTCGATTCACAGATGTTAGTCGATGTGGTCCACCACGCTGGCCTAATACGAGTTGGCGAGTTTTACACTGACTGACATTCTTATAAATCACTATGGTATTCAGGTTTCCTAACGATGTTTTCCTTCATGCTTTTAGTATTCCATCCCGATGAATTTCAGTTAAATTAATTAAAGACGACCAATAGACGGCCCTATTAGACTTAAATTTCTATCACAAGCTTTCTATGAGAAACGTGAACAAGTAATTAAACAGGACTCGATACTTGTGTCGAACGGCGAGACATAATCGTCCGACGCCCGTGGACAGTCTGTCTAGACGAAACTGCACTTAGTATCAGATGCTGTGTCGTCACTAAGCTGGGGAAGTAAAAAATATAGTGTTTATTTCTTATACATTTATCTATTTATTTTAGTAAGGCTTGCAGACTAATTATAAAATGAGTATAAATAAATGTGATATGAAAAAAAATTGCTGACACAAAGCCAATACATATTTTCAGCATCATACTTAATATAATAATTACATACATACATAATTATGTTCGTTTAGATTTATAATTAAATTGATAGAAGGTAGAAGGTTATACTTATAAAAGTTATTAAGGTATTAGAACTGATATTTTATGTAAAATAGTTTTTTTAAATTGATAAATACAAAAAATTATCTATACAGTAAGTACATAGCATCAATTTAATATCCGAATACTAAACAAAAATACCAATACTCTTATTTTATTACAAAAAGTACCTATTCAAAACACCCCAACAATCGCACCAAGCACAATACGTATCGAAATAAAGAAATTACCCTCGAAAACTAGCATAAAACAAAACTTAAAAAACCTTTATTCGCGAAGATAAAACTCGTGGTGAAGGGCGATAAAAATGTGATTACATGGAGCTAACTGAAAAATAACTTCGCCGAGGTACGGCCGCGAGTAAGTTCGCATGGTGTTAGTGTCTATTTCACACAATACCACAATTTCGTACAGCAAACTTGCCCGCGTAAGTATCGGACGCACGCACTTTGTTCTGGGCTGCGTTTGGTTTGGGCAAGTGCGATGGGAGAGTAACTAGCGTAAGTCAAATTGGGGGACTTCAGGTACAAATGAATAATGTTGATTGCTGATGAATACGTTGGCAGATTACAGTTCGAGGTATAGTTTCTAATCTCCTCTTTATTCATTGATAGTTTAAAAAGGAATCTTGATATTATTACTTGTCACTGTATGAGCCAGGATCTATATAAGCCCTCGGTAAACACGTTTTAAAAATTTAGCAAAAAAATGGCAAATAAATTAGCGGTTTAGAAACAGAAATAATTTAAAAAACACCTTACCAATTATATTTATTATGTGAATTTCAATGCGCTTTTGATCTAGCACTTATCGTATTTTTGAAACACGCAGAGCTTCAATGGTCGATGTCATTAAAATGCGTGCCACCGTTGATCTTGGTTTACAGGAGTTGCAATGGTGGATGAGAGGGAATGTCTCGTAACTTTTACTAGCCGAGCAAGTTACTATCCCGTTTAAAGCGACACAATGCGTACAACACCGTGCTATAAGCAAGTTCAGCAATTAAGGCAAAGCACGCGAGGCGCCGACGTCTCTGCGCGCCACGCACCTCCCCCTTCCATCCCTTCCACCCTCCCTCATATCCCCTTCCCCTCCCCAAGTGTCGGAATTATTGCCCAGATTTTTCATTAATGTTTATAGACACTTTCACGCTATCTCCACAAGTTTATATAATTTCCACGAAAACGCGGGTAATTGTGGTAGAGTTTGCAGCTTTATGAACGGGATATTGGAGTCGAGAAATGTTTTAGATGTTTTAAATATATTTTGGGCGATTTTTTTTTACTGTAGGCAAAGGTATTTGAAAGGATTTTTGACACGCTTGTGGTTTATGTTATAGTCATAATCCAAGGAAGCCTTTCTATACCCTTACATACAATTAAATGTAAAGTTATTAATTTGTAAGGATATACTTTTTTTTATTTTGCCAATTATTTATTTATATTTTTTTATAAAAGTCTTTCGATGTAGAGTTCTCGAGGTCTTAATTGTCTTCTATATTTTGTTTGCTGCAATTATGTCGACCGTCCAAAAATTTGGCTGGGATATACCAAGTGACCGATAGGCAACAGTTACTTATTCCTTTACGATAATTATGTATGGCCAAACCATATTATATCACCATTTGACAGCCTCGGTGGCGTAATCGGTTAAACGCCGCCTATGAAACAAGAGATCGTGGGTTCGATCCCCGCACCGAAAGAAATGTTTGTGCAGATCACAAATATTTCTTTTCCGTCCAGGTATTTGTGAGACCGAAAAGTCTCTCGTAGTTCCTGATACCCACGACACAAGACTTGATCTTAATGTGGGGTCAGGACTATGTACGCGACTGTCGGGTGTTATTTATTTATATATTTATATTCGTCTTATTAAAAATAACTTTAAATATATTAACCAACTTTAAGTTGAACACAAAACATAATCGTGCAAAACCAATTCTACCAGCAAGGCTTCGTATTGAACAATTCAAATTTATTTTAACTGAATATATATGTTAACGGAAATGTATGAAATCCGTCATTGTATACAATTCCTAGGAAATCTATATAATTCCTAAAATCGCCCGGAAATGTGTTAAATAAATTACATTTGACACATTTCCTAGGAAATCTATACATTTCCTAAACAGTGATCGGAAATGTAAGATATTTAATATATCAAGGGGTAAGCGGGGATAGCGGAGCGAGGTATTGCATCATCCGATCGTAAAAGGTCCATGCGTGTAGGTTAGCTTTCTTTATATATTTTTTTTTAATTGCTGTTATGACGAGACGTGCATGCCGTTCGCCTGATGGTAAGCGATGCGACCGCTCATGAACAGTAGCAAAACCAAACAACACCTTGAATTGCAAAGCAATGCTTGGCATTCCACTGCGCTCGCCATCCTGAGACATATAGATGTTTAGTCTCAATATATCCAGTAGTTACTCTGGCTACAATGTCTTTCAATCCGAAACACAACAGTGCATTTAAACTGCTGTCTGACGGAAATAGACATTGCGATGGTACCCACCCAGTCAGTCTCTCACATATGAGAGACCTACCACCAGTAAAGTGGTAGGTTAGGTTAGGTTAGGTTAGTATTTGTTTTTTTTTTTTTTTTTTTTTTTTTTTTTTTTTTTTTTTTTTTTTTTTTTTTTAAACATGTTCCGTGGTAGTAGAAAGGTTGCCTGACTCGGACACGTCTGAAGCGTCCAGTCGAGTACCGTCTATGATGGGGCCTCCTGCGGAGAGGACCGCGCCACCCCGGGACTTCGACTCGGAGTCCGGGGCGTGCAGCGACTCAGTCTCAGCGAGACAGACTCCCGCACTGCCAGCAAAAAGCTGAAGCAGCGCCCACCGGCACCAGAAAGCAACGACGAAGCTCTTGCCAAGGCCCAAAAGGATTACGAGGCCGCCGTGGCTGCTGAAAGCATCACCGAGGCTGAGATGCTGGAGGCGGATGAGGTCGAGCTGCGGAAGGCCAAGGACGCGAATCCTAGGACCAAGCCGGCGCCAAAGGATCCTCCCCCAGCCACTCATAGTGAGGCCTTATCAAAGATGGCAGAGCGGCTCCGACACATTGCTCGTACGGCCAAAAATTTGAAAGGTACGTACGTCAAAGAGATAAAAGATAGCGCGTCGGAGCTGCTCGAAATCGCGCAGGAGCCGCCATCAGCCGAGCTCGCCCGAGTCGAGGCGGAGAAGGCCAACCTCCGGGACAAGGTGACGGCGCTAGAGGTGGCCCTCACCGCCCAGGGGAAGATGCTGCAGGACCTGATGGCCATGGTCCGGACACAGCAGCAGCCAGCAGCTGAGTCGGCCGCAGGCGGATCAGAAGAAGCGGTTAAAACGCTACTGGAGGTGCACATGGCAAAAGTAGATGCCAAGCTGGAGGCAATTGCCATGCGACTGCCTCCAGAGCCGATTCTCCGGCCTCCGCTGGCCGCCGACCGGGCCAGGGCCAAGGCGGCCTCGAAGCCGCGGCCACCTGTCGCGGGGTTGCCGGCCGCTTCATGGCCTGCCCTGGGAGCGGGGAAGGGGAAGGCAGCCCCTACGGCCGTTGGCCGCCCCGCACCAGCCACACCTGCGGTGACTGGCCGCCCCGTACCAGCTACCCGGCCGACCGCGGCTCCGACGGCTCCGCCGCCAGGTGCCTCTCGTGA
Source organism: Hyles vespertilio (assembly GCA_009982885.2). Classification (NCBI taxonomy): domain Eukaryota; kingdom Metazoa; phylum Arthropoda; class Insecta; order Lepidoptera; family Sphingidae; genus Hyles; species Hyles vespertilio. Next base: position 23,968,516 of record CM042807.1, read on the forward strand.
GCCTCGCGGGCGCAAGCGAGGTAACCGGAAGCGCGCCCCGCCCCGGTCGCAGACGCCACACCCGCCCCTTCAACCCGCCACATCCACGGAGACTCCGTGGACTGTGGTGGCAAAGAGGGGCAAGAAGAAGTCCCGGGCGGCTCAACAGCCGGCCCAGACCCCACGCAGGGCTGCTCCTCAGCTCCGCCTCCCACGTAAAGCCGCCGTGACTCTCACGGTAACGCCGGAGGCGTTGAAGCGAGGAATCACATACGCACAGGTCCTGCGTTAGGTCCAAACGAAAGTGGACCTGGCCAGCCTCGGCAAATCGCGACGGATAGCCACCGGGGCTTACCTCTTCGAGGTGCCCGGGCCTGAGTCGGAGGCGAGGGCCGACTCCCTCATCGCCAAAATGAGGGAGGTACTTCGCGGGTCGGGGGAGGACGTACGTGTCTCCCGGCCCGTGAAGACTGCGGAACTGCGGGTCTCGGGGCTGGACGCATCGGCCACCCCCGAGGCAGTCGCAACGGCCATCGCCCGTCTCGGCGAGTGCTCACCCGACGACGTCAAAGTCGGGGAGATTCGCGACGAGCGCTCGGGCCTGGGCGCGGTGTGGCTCCGCTGTCCGGCGAAGGCAGCGGAGAAGGTGGTGAAGGCAGGACGCGTCCTTGTGGGTTGGGTGGCAGCGGCAGTGCGGCTGCTTGAGGCCCGGCCCCTACGCTGCTACCGATGCCTATATAAGGGGCATGTGCGGGTTCAATGCACCGGCGAGTGCGACCGTAGCGGGCTCTGCTACCGCTGCGGTCATCCGGGCCATAAAGCCCGGGAATGTTCTGCGGACCCGCACTGCGCAATCTGTGCGGATGCAGGAAAACCCGCGGACCACCGGGTGGGCGGCAAAGCCTGCGCTGCCTCCTCGGTCCCGCACCGTACTCAACGCGGTGTGGGAGCCGAGGTTGCGATGCGGCCGCAACCGCCCCGCCCTGAGGCGATGGAGATCGCCCATACATAGATGGACTTAAACTTCCTCCAGGCGAACATCAACCACTGCCAAGGAGCACAGCACATGCTCGAACAGTCCCTGGCGCAGTGGTTGATTCACGTGGCTGTGGTCGCTGAGCCATACTCTGTCCCTGCCCGCGACGACTGGGCAGGGGACCTTGATGGCTCGGTGGCCGTCTTCACCCAGGGCGCCGCCGGCTCTCCGCCCTTCGAAAAAGTAGCGAAGGGTGCGGGATGCGTGGCGGTCCTGGTGGGAGGGGTGTGGATAGTGGGAGTCTATTTCTCTCCCAACAGGTCCCAGGCGGAATTCGAGAGTTTCCTCGCACGCCTGGGGGCCCTGGTACAGCATGACAGCCAGCCTCGCCCCGTGCTTGTAGCCGGCGACTTCAACGCCAAATCATCGGCTTGGGGTTCGTCGGTGACCGACACGCGGGGCGAGGCCCTGGAGGAATGGGCGATCTCCATCGGGTTGGTCGTCCTGAATCGGGGGTCGGAGAACACGTGCGTGCGGCACAACGGCGGTTCGGTGGTGGACGTCACGTTCGCCACCCCGGCCCTTGCCCGCCGTGTTCGGGACTGGAGGGTTTTGGTTGAGGAGGAGACGCTGTCCGATCATCTCTACATTCGGTTCAGCGTCTCATCCTCCCAGGTCTCCACCCGCCAGTCCGGTGGTGGTCCGACTGCCCGATTCACGGGCGGCCGACGTTGGGCCGCGAAGCGCCTCGATGTGGAGGCCGCGAAGGAAGCTGCCATTGTTCAGGCGTGGCTCCCCGTGCCGGACGGGCCGGTGCGGGTCGAGCAAGAGGCGGAATGGTTCGGGGTGGCGATGTCGCGCGTCTGCGACGCGGCCATGCCCCGGGTCACCCGCCTCCCAGCGAAGCGCCAGGTGTACTGGTGGTCGGCCGAGCTCACAGAGCTGCGCGCGGCTTGCCAGTTCGCGCGCCGCCGACTCGCCAGGCACCGTCGTCGTCGGACCCGTAGACCCGGCGACGACGAGCAAGAGCGGCACCTTCTCGACCTCCACAGAGAGGCGAAGAGAGCGCTGCGGGTGGCCATCGCGCAAGCGAAGGCCGCGGCGAACGAAGAGTTCCGGAGGTCTCTGGACAGAGATCCATGGGGGCGTCCGTACCGTGTGGCGATGCGGAAATTCCGCCCATGGGCGCCCCCTCTGACACAGAGTCTCCGGACCGATCTTGTCGAGGACGTCGTCGCGGCCTTGTTTCCGGCCACCGAGGAGTTCACTCCTCCACCGATGGCGCCACATCCACCGGCGCCATCGTCGTTGGTCTCGGTAAGGGATATCCCGGAGGTTTCGCCGCAAGAGCTAGAGGCGGCAGTGCTTCGGCTGCGGAGCAAGAACTCGGCCCCGGGGCTCGATGGGGTGCCCGGTCGTGTCTGGGTGCTGGCCGTCGAATCGCTGGGTACGAGGCTCCGCGGCCTTTTCTCCGCGTGCCTTGAGCAGGGCATCTTCCCGTCGCGGTGGAAGACGGGCAAGCTTGTCCTGCTTCGCAAAGAGGGGCGACCCGCAGATTCGCCCTCGGCCTACCGGCCGATCGTGTTGCTCGACGAGGTGTGCAAGCTCTTCGAGCGCGTAGTCCACGCGCGCCTCGTCGAGCATTTGGAGGGTACGGGCCCGGATTTGGCGGACTGCCAGTTCGGGTTCCGGCGGGGCCGGTCGACGGTCCACGCGATTCTGCGGGTGAAGGCACAAGCGGAGCGTGCGGTGTCCCGGGGTAGGGTCGTGGTGGCGGTGTCTCTCGACATCGCCAACGCGTTCAACACCATGCCCTGGGCCTGCATCGAAGAAGCACTGCGGTACCACGAAGTGCCGCCCTACCTTCGGCGTCTGGTGCACTCGTACCTTTCTGACAGGTACGTTGTGTATCCGGGCGCCGACGGGTGGCACCGTAGGGAAGTGTCGTGCGGTGTTCCACAGGGCTCGGTTCTTGGGCCGCTCCTGTGGAACATCGGCTACGACTGGGTGTTGCGTGGTACCAACCTTCGGGGCGTCGCTGTCATCTGCTATGCAGATGACACGTTGGTGACAGCGACGGCCAGGACGTTCCAGAGGTCCGCCCTGCTCGCCTCGTTCGGTACTGGACTGGTGGTGGGCAGGATTCGGCGACTGGGCCTCACGGTGGCCCTGAATAAGACCGAGGCCGTGTGTTTCCACGGTCCTCGGTGTGGGCCTCCGCCTGGGGCCCACATCACAGTGGAGGGCGTGCGGATTCCCGTCGGCTCGAGGATGAAATACCTCGGTCTCGTCCTCGACAGTCGATGGGATTTCCGCGCGCATTTTGCGGAGTTGTCGCCGAAGCTGGTGAGGGCGGCAGGTGCACTGGGGCGCCTGCTGCCCAACACTGATGGTCCTGGCATCCCTTGCCGAAACCTTTATGCTGGAGTCGTGCGGTCCATGGCCCTCTACGGGTGTCCCGTTTGGGCCGGGTCCCTGGGCGATCGCTGCGTCCGCCTGCTGCATCGTCCGCAGCGCATGGTGGCGCAGCGAATAATCAGGGGCTACCGCACGGTCTCGCACGAGGCGGCCTGCGTATTAGCGGGAACTCTGCCCTAGGTGCTGGACGCGAAGACCCTCTCGTCGGCTTTCTTCCGGCGAGAGGAGGCGTCCGGGCGTGGGCAGAGGTTGGTTCCACAAGAGGTCGAGGCCATGTTGGCCTCCCTCCGCAGGTCTGCTGTGGAGGAGTGGCGTTCCAGGCTGGAGAACCCTAGTGCTGGTACGAGGACCGTCGCGGCAGTGCGACCTGTCCTCGAGCAGTGGCTGGACAGGCGCCACGGCGCGCCGACATACCGGCTGACGCAGGTGCTCACCGGGCACGGCTGCTTCGGTGCGTACCTGTGTCGCATAGCCGGAGCGGAGGAGTCCGCCGTGTGCCACCATTGTGGCAACTGCCGTGAGGACACGGCCCAGCACACGCTGGAGGAGTGCCCAGCCTGGGACGAGGAGCGCAGCGCTCTCATCGCGGTCGTGGGAAGCGACCTTTCGCTGCCGGCCGTGGTCGCCGCCATGGTCGGCAGCCGGAGTTCGTGGCGGGCCATGCTCTCCTTCTGCGAACGTGTCATGTCGCAGAAGGAGAGCGCCGAGCGGGATCGGGAGCAGACCGATCCCGCTCGTCGCCACAGGAGACGCAGGAGGCGCCGGGACAACAACTAACCCGGCGCCGCAGAGGCCACGCGGGGCCGCCGTCCCTACCTTGGCGGCCCCCGAGACGTGACGCTTCAAGCGTCTCGTGCCGCGTCGCTAAGCGGCGGTGCACATGAGGCGGTCCTGGCGCGTCCGCTCAACGGTAACCCGGGGCCGTCTCTGAAGTGCACCCATGGTGGCCGACGCGGGGTTTTTAGTCGGTATTTCGGCGCGTATTGTGGTAGGGACCCGACCCAGTGGCCGCCCGTCCACATCCACGGGCGGCACATCTCGCTGGGTTCGGAAGGCGCCGGTGAGTCCGACACACCCTCGCCCCTTCGGGGGTGGGATGGTCCGTAAAGGGATTTTCCCCGCGAGAAAAAAAAAAGTATTTATTTATTTATTTATATAATATAAATTCTATAATAGTTAAGTATTATAAAATTTAACGCTATGATTGTTACCTATGATAAAAAATATTACTCTCATTTGAACAACGTGTTTTATTACAGAAACCATTATTATTATACATTTCCTAATACGATATTGGAATTTTATACAATGCCTAGGAAATGTATACATTTCCCAGGATATGTATGTATAAAATAATTATTGAAAGAATATTTTATACATTTCCTAAACAGCTTCGGAATTGTATACATTTCCTAGGAAATGTATACAATTCCTAGACTTCATACATTTCCGGTAACATATACATAAACTAAAAACATTTAATTTCATTGCAAAATCATTTTTGATAGTATTGAGCGCACCGTATTTGAACCCGTACCACGAAATGTAATTTACAGAACCATTAGAACTATTCTGGTTTCGAAATAATTGATATTTCTCAATTGGTTATCGAAGTACGTTCCGTTATACGCAAAAATCGCTAATAGCGCACTTATGTTTTGCGATATTAAAATAAATATAAAAATGCCATAAAATTCCGAAACTGTTCCATCTAATTGAACATTTCAATTATTATTGCAAGTGTTAAAAGAATGTTTGTTTGTCTGTTAAAAAAATAAATGTTATTATTAAAACATTTCGATTTAAAAAAATATTTTCCAGAAGATTTTATCATCGCTTCCATCTGCGTTGTTTATATTTATACCTTTTTTTCTATAATGACCAATTAGAATTATAACTGTATAGTACAACTTTATATCTAAATTTGGCGCCCTGAGTACTCAATATTTGCAATTCATATTTTCAAATTGTTGTATATTTGCTCTTGATCGGGTTACTTACAAAGATAACATTCAGGAAACATACGGTTCTGACACATTATAGTAACTGAATTTAAAACAATAAATAATCATTATCAGTATCTATTCGAGGTAATCTAAATCAGTTGTGGTTCTAAACTTCTCTAATTTTCCTAAAAGATAGCAAAAATTACTGGATACATTCTGGCATTCGTTCGAAGGTCAGGTGAAGCCGTCGGTCAAAGCTAGTGTAGCAGATATAATTTTTAACAACGCACAAACAATTGGAACAGTGATTGCGAATGCCGGCAGATTTATTAAAACTAACACAATGCCCGCCAATTACTGTGGAATCGATTATTTGTAATTGATTTTTAGCGGGTTGTTACAATAACTAAACTGTTTTATGCAACACTGGGAAGAGAACGCGACTTTTCTTCCTTTTAATCTCTGTTAATCTTATGTAGACTTGATCGAGAGTAAAATTGAAAAGCATAGATATAATTATTCTTATGAATTAAGTTATGTGCCGTCAGGCATAATTGTAAGCTTTGGTTTGAAGTATGATGTTTCAAAACATGCCCTTTTAATCACTGGTCTATCTAAAGCGAACTAAATCGGGGCTTTTAAGATGTACTATGTATCATTACATTATTCATAAGTAACAAAATCGTGATGGATAATCTTAACCGTACTTTTATATGTACCTACAGTCTGATTTCACAAAAGATCAATAAATAACCAACAAACAAACAAGTATTCATTTTTACACTTAACTTTATAAAATACGCTAGTTCATACCGATTTGCCAATTTCAATGTAAAACGTTTGCGCCATTACGCTGACACGAATCCATGTCAAAATGGCGGGCGAATCAAAATGGCCGCCTGCATGTATTGTAATTACTGAACATTCCGCGAGAACCGTGCGTATTTCACATTCGCGGGCGAGACTAATCGGAAACTTTGTTAAACACGATCTAAAACTATTAAAATGTACGTTATTGTACCTCGTGCCGACAATCGACATACTGTTAGCGTAATTGGTGTATTGTTTTTGTTTCTGTTGATTAGTTTTGTTGTAATTTTATGTTGATTCATCAAATTGGTTGGATTTCTTTGATCATCGATTTGCAACATGATGCTCCCGATTCTATGCTCCCGATGATGATTTTTTTTGTTCAGACTAACACTTGCGATACCTTTAAAGATCAATAATTTTACTCCTTGGCCTAACCACTATCCACTCACAGTCTCTCGTAATTTCGATTGCAAAGGAGGTCCGTGCCCTGCATTGGGATGTATTCAGGCTGATACAGCTCTAGCGCTAGGACCTAAGTATTATATCTACTTACCCTTCCTTATTTAAGAGTGTAGTAACAACACATTAGACAAGCCCTGCCTGTTCCTTTTGCATTGCCAAAGACTTCCGTTAGCGGCTTTCTATCAGGAGACTCTCTATACGAAAGCCTCTGTGGCGCAGTCGGTTAGACGCCGTGTGTGAAACGTGATGCCACGGGTTCGATGCCCGCACTGAGACAAATGTTTCTACGGCCCACAAAAATTTCTTTCAGGTCTGGGTGTTTGTGAGACCGAAAAGTCTCTCGTACTCTCTCGTAGACTCTACCACAAAAAAAGTGCAGACACATCTGCGTATTGTTTATTGTATCAATTAGGAGAAATAATATCGGAAATACGTACATGTAACACTATAAATCGTAGTAAATCATGGTGTTCGGCGCGACACGTGCGGAGTGATTCGGAGTCACAGACCGCCCCGGAGCGGTAAATAACTAAATAAAAATGTGACAAATGCGAATTACTACGAAATGTGCGCACAGCATTTATTTATAGAGCACTGATGTTGTACTTGTTGCTTGGTTTTGTTATCTATACTAATATTATAAAGCTGCAGAGTTTGTTTGAACGCGCTAATCTCTGGAACTACTGGGCCGATTTGAATGATTTTTTCAATGTTGGGTAGTCCATTTATCGAGGAAGGCTATAGGCTATATATCATTACGCTATGACCTATAGGAGGAAAGCAGTAGTGATATTTCTAGCAAATACGAGGAAATTTTGTTAGTTTTCGTGGTCCGATTGGTCGATATTCTAAACTGATAGTCAAAATTAAACATTTTGACCGCCATTTTAAAACGTGTATGCACCCGGGCGGAGCCGGGCCCGACCGCTAGTAACTAAATAAAAATGTGACAAATGCGAATTACTACGTAATGTGCGCACACCATGTATTTATAGAGCACTGATGTTGTACTTGTTGGTTGGTTTTGTTATAGTCGGAGCCTTTTTGACGTTTCAGAAAGAGATTTGAATGTGGTGTGGTGTGGTGAGAAATGAATGATCATCATTTACTCTATAAAAAGAAAAGAAAACATAAAGGCTGGTTTTAGAGTCACGCTGATTGCGCGCTGACCGTCAGCGCTGACAGCTCAGCGCGTAGTTTACGGTCATACATTTCAACTGTCAGCGCTGACGGTCAGCACGCGGTCAGCGTGACTCTAAAATCAGCTAAAGAGTTTTGCAAATGTCTTTAAATATTGACGTAAGGCAAGGAAGATCTTGTAAATATTTTAATGCAGCACCGTTACTGATAAAAAAAATTCTGTAGGAAGAAATGTATATCACCACTAATATAAAACTGGCATTATTATACTTTTAATTTTTACCAGTAACGCAAAGGTTATCCTAAACCGCGAAATTGTAATTTTAATAATGAAAAGCATGTGAGAAAGGATTCTGTCAAAATGACAATCGTACTTGAACGTGACTATAGCTAGACAACGTAAAAGCGAGTTACAAACTGTAGTAAAGAACGTGTTGTCGTCTTGTTTTATAACACTATTAGTTGCGTGGGTGAGGCATCGTGTGCGTCGCACAGCTAATGTTACACGTATAATCTATATACAATATATCTAACGTAAACATATATGACGTACATTACGCGATGACGTAGAATTTTGTTTGTTATAAAATTGTCTTTCTGATTTCAATAATCATTATTCAAAAGTTTAACAATGAAGTAAAATATCTTGAGGAAAGTAAGGAAATCAATTGTCTTCCTGATTTCAATAATTTAACAGTGAAGCAAAATATTGTGAGGAGAAAAAGGAAATCTGAATACTGTCTCTCCCTTTCTCTAGAGTCAAAGGAACTTAATTGCTGAACATAGGTCCTCCCCGTGGATCGCCACATAGAGTTGTTGGAAAAGATTCCAGCTACTTCCTGCGACCTTAATTATCAAGTCCTTCGTTTACCTTGTAGGTGGGCGTCCGACAATTTGCTTGCTTGTACGTTCTACGTTGCGTGTATATTCTACCATATTTGTTCTAGGCACAGAGGAAATATAAAACGTTGTTAAAATTTATGTTCGTAGTAAAGATTTGGTAGAATATAGAAACTTAAGTGTTGTGTAATTAATTACAATTGCTCTGCTGTTCGCATTCTTTAAATCTCTGGATCCAAAATACAATAGAGTAAATGTACCTTACGCAATTAAACACACCCAATAGTCACATACATAGTCCTGACCCCACACTGAGATCGAGTCTTGTGTCGTGGGTATCAAGAACTACGAGAGACTTTTCGGTCTCACAAACACCCAGACTCGCAACAAATGCTTGGGGTTCACACAAACATTTATCTCGGTGCGGGGATCGAACCCGCGGCCTCTCGTTTTACAGCAAGCGTCTGACTGACTGCGTCATGGAGGCTGTCAGGATTGGATACAACTTGTCGACCATAATTCCTTAACACATGATCACATTCCTTATAGCCCTTAGTACGTATTTATTTTTCCAATTAATCGTATGTCGCGTGAAATACAGTTACCTATTTATAAACGTAGGAGTAATCCGACGTAGTGCGGCGATATCACGTATGTATTGGGCTATTTCTGACGCCAGTACACGTGGAAGGGCTTCTGGTGTATGTGACAAAATTGTACGAACTATTCACGTTTTCGAAATCTTGTAGCTGTTTACCACTATTTCAGTACTGAACAATAAATATAAATATACTTTATTTGTATACACATAAATATACTTTTATTATATTAGCAAACACACATTAAAACATGCAAGAAGCTACAGACGTATTTAGCCACAGAGGCATTCAAATGTAAAATTAGCTGATAATTAAATGAATGGGATATTATCAAGATTGTGATGACAAATAATTCAATATATGTTCATCAACATTATGTTTATTTTTTTTACTGGACTGTGCTGTATCATATCATAATCACCCATTCCTAAGTATGGTCAAATCCACAATCGATAGATGAAAAATATTTGGCTCTTGTGCAATACATGTCTAATGAGGGACATTTCTTTCGCTGCATACCTATAGGTCAAATATTTATTGATAAAACCACAGGATAAAACAATATTTCTGTAAGCGTAAGAAAACCTGCTTAGTTTCATTATAATAATTAAAATTATTACCAAATAGTAGCTATTATAACGCATCAACAAAACCATCATTATAAATATTATAGAAATACGCATCAAACACATTTTTACAACGTTAAAATTGTCTTCCGCTGTAATGGCGCCGTATTATAAATCAAAGGAATATATGCAATAAAAATGCGAGTAAAAATACCCGGAGTCCCGTATATATCTCTCTGCTCTAGTGAATAATCTTCGGTACAAATAACAGTTTACGGAGACATTATAAAATAGGCGCCGATGATGGAAAAAGCGGAGACAAAAACATTGGATGCGGTAATTGAAGCTAAATAGAATTAATTCATGTTTTATTTGATGAGCTATCGTAAAACCAGGTGATATTTTGACGGCTAAGCTAAAGAATACAAGTTCGAGTCCATGGCAGATACTTTTTTAATTGATTAATTTTAATGACTTACTCTTACTTTTCGGTGCAATGCGGTTTAGTAAAATACATATAAGCCGATGCAAAATATTTACGATTGAATGTTACGGGCCGGCACAATTATGACGGCCTTTGCATCATGTATTTATCATAATCAGGATAGAGCAAGCGGCTACTGCAAAAATCAATCTTTTTTTACATAACAATGAATGGCGAGAAGAACACGCCATTAGAGTGATCGTGAAGCGACACAACCCCTCATGGACAGCAGCACAACCAAACAACACAAATTACAAAGTAACGCTTGGCATTCCTCTTTCTGCCGTACTGAGACGTAAGATGTTAAGTTTCAATTTGTCCAGTAGTTACTCTACGATGATTTGCAAACTGGAACACAAGAGTGCATTTACAGTACTGTTTATCAGTCCATAGAATTGTCCAGATACTAGGCAGTGGTGGCTAGGGATATCCACATTCGTTGAGCTTATTTCTGTTCCATATATGATAGGAACTATAAAATTATCTTATCATAATTTAATTTTACTTCTAGGCAACTTAAGTAACATTCTCAAACCATACAAAGCAGACTGCCCGACTTTATCTTCCAAACGACAACCTTTAAGTCCATAGCCCATTCACCACCAGAACTAAGCCCGCATATATTAACTCAGGACTTAACGATCCAAGCCCTTCCGACTACTAGACTAATTAGCCGAATTCATGCATACACATACATTCATAAACTCACTCATTTTTCCCAGAAGGGGTAGGCAGAGGTGCCAGGATACCCATATTTTGCCGTGTATGTTCCGTACCACAATGGGATAGGTGACGAGCCTATCACCATATCGGACACAAATTCCTGATTCTGGGCTGATATGGAATATAAAAATCCAATATCGCTTTGCCCAACCCCGAATTCGAACCCGAGACCTGAGCTTTGTTACCGTACCCTAGTACAACTACGCCACCGAGGCAATTAGCCGACTCCATACAGTGAATATCTTCATACTCCCCGCGTCGAGTGCATCACGCCCACGCGCTGTATTTCGGTTGGCAGCATTGCCACATCGCAGTGAAATATGCCCAGACTCGGGCCCCGTGGACCCACTCCGAAGCCGCATTTTTTACTTATTAATAACGGTAATGTCTGCATCGTTAGACCGATGCTTGGACAATTTAATTTGTAAAAAAATGTTTAAATTTGTGGCGTAAATATGGTCTCGCAATGAGACATTGTTTTAAAACTAACATTAAAATTTAAGATTATATATAGTTCAACTCCTGTGTACAGTCAAATCTTTGTCTAATTTACAAATATATTTTTCGTATGATATATTATATATTATTCTTGATATGCAACGTTCCAAAAAATTGTTGAGCTCCAAGTTAAGCATAATTTTTGCCAACTGATGAATCTGGAAATCGAATCTAATATTAATTTATTTCACAACTCACACACATCGCTATTACACCAACAAATCTACAAAACATGAAAATATTAATATCAAAAATCAGGATCCCAAGAATAAACCTAAAATAAATAAAATACCAAACTAATCTTCATAAAAGGAGCTGACTTCCCTCCATACATTATTCATAAAACCTGTATGGATCACTTGAAACTGAAAAAAAAATATCTCAATCTCCACGTGCTAGTGACGGAAGCGCGATGTACCCCCCCCCCCCCCCTTCCCCCTACCTCCCACATTCCCACTGGGGAATGGGAGAGAGGGGGTCATCCCTCGGTCCTCCGTCCCCGCGCGGACAACTAGCGGCTATTTCTAGTGGCGGAGACACTTCGATGTACTTTACTGAATGTGTATGAGTTTTACAGCGTAGAGTTATCTGGTTGTAGAAGTGGGAGTTTTTATTGTAATTAGGTTTATTATTTGTTAACTTTGTGCGAAGGGAAAAACTAGTGTTGAATATATATTTTCTTAAGAATATTTGAAATCGCCTGCATCCAGCAACAGTTCTCCGCCCTATTAGTCTTACCCAATGCCCTTAAACTTGCTAATTCGACTTCAATACTTTTTTAAGTCATACAAAATTGATGATAATTATTACTATTATTCGAATAATATGACACAATTTGTAACATAATTTTGTACTTACGGAAGATGGATGGAGCAGACCGAAGTATACATCTTTTTGTCTTTCAAGCGTCAGTAGATCCTTCTTTAAGAACGGGTCGATGGAGATAGTCATTTTGATCCATTGACTTATATTCTACCGATAGACGAGGCGCGTCATAGAAACTATTTGTCCCGTATTTGTCAAAAGCTCAGTAGCGACATCTAGTACGTTTACTTGAATATTACAAATTATGATCAAAGATTATTAGACAGACAAGACAGTTAATGTCAATAATAGCTTTGCCTAAGATACTGCGTAAGTATAAATACCGCCATAGCAATAATATATTTGTAATGTTTTTTTTATTTACGTGAATAATTCATGGAAATGATGTAAATGAAATTAAATACTCTTACAAGTGTACAAGTCTGTCAAGCCGTCAATCAGTGTACAATCAGTCTGACATTTATAATAATAACATTTTTGAATTTTTAACAAGCTGATAAACTTTTTTCGAGACTAATAGACAAAAGGAAAGGTACACCAGAAGTTTACAAAAATGACTACCGCATTTGGAATATCTGAAATCTTCGTATCGAAAATGAATTGAATAAATATAGGTATGTTCTCATGGTAGCCACTTATATCCATTCCAATAATTCTAGACAAATATTATAGAGATCTCCTTTTTTCGTAACCGACGCGGAAGAATATAAAACAATTTTAAATGATATTAGTCTTCAATAACAATGGGTTCGAATAGTCCATTAAGTAATTCATATTAAGAAATGGGGTCTAAATACTATCCACTGTTTCAAAACATACATACAACACACATATTTTGATTTATTAATTAACAACATATGATTAAAATAAAATACTAAAATCAATTTGCAACTACATTCTTCCAGCATATTTGTATTTGTAATGTATTCGAATAGTTTATGCCTATTTGGTCCTCTGATATGAATGTCCCTTGAATAATCTATATCTTATATAGTTCGTCTCTCTCACTCGACGGGCAATTTTTATGCGCGGAAATGAGATATACGATTAAGGAGCTCACCTTGTATTTTAACGAGCTCTAAAATATATTTAATCCATTAATAAATAAAAGATCTGTATTGTCGGCATCATTCTTCAATATTATATCACCTACGTTGTATTCTTTAATTATATTGTAACTTCAGAAAATTTCGCTGTCGGTTTGACGGGGAAAATTCAAAATAAATTACTTATAAATATAAACAAAGAGGCGTATTATTGCGCGGCCGCCACGCGGCAGACTGATTCGTGTGCGGTGCATGCACCGCACTTGGGTGGGACACATTTGTTACAAAGAACGTCTTATCTAGTGTAACATTGATATCGATGTTTTGATCCAATATATGATTAAAAGCCGAAATCATTTTATTTTTTTTGGATTAGGTCTCTTTAATTCTAAAGGTGCGATATACACGTTTATCTATCGTCTGTTCCTTGGATTTACATTTTAGTTACGTTTAGTAAGTCCAAATAAAAACTAGCCACTTCTATCCATTCCTAAGCGTTGTGAGTCGGCATGCTTTAGTCTGTGTGGACGCATCCGGCGCGTACTCGTCGACGGAGCACGAGACTACCGCACGCGCCGCGCAGCTGCATGCTACGTATCGCGAATACACGCCTCTTCTTATTATTGAGTTTTTATATTGTTTCACTTATCAAATACACTAAAAATATACATCAGTCTTGAATGGCGTGGCTCAAGAACCAAGACATTGTTAGCCACCTACTTACAATGATTTGTGTCTCGACAATTGTTTTCTGCATCTGGCTCTTGACCCATTGCCAATTGAGACCCTCTGTAGATGTTGGTTGAAACATAAATTGAATTACATGGTAAACAATATAAAATTATGAAATATGCAATCACTATATTGACTAATATATTCATAGATTTATCTATAGATCAGTTAAAGCTACATAAATTTTGAATAACAACAACACAAGAAAAAAGTAATTCATTAGCAAACATTAAATTCTGCACATAATAAATGCTAACAGTTGATTATCCCACTATTATTTCAAACAAGTTGAAGAGAGTGGTAGCTGCTAAAAACTTACATGTTAGAAATCCTCGTTGACCACGCTCTCCGATATTAAGACTTTGATCCGAGGATCATTGATGGAGATGTTCAGTGCGATTTGAATTCAAAGAATGAGATCGAAGGCGTTAAATCTATCATTTTCAGGCCTGGTTAATTTTATATCCATAGCCGTCTGTACTTAAGCTTGGTATATCTTTGAGACGGTACTACCACGTATTTGATACCTTGGATGGATTATAATGACGGTTCATCCGTAAATTATGTCCGTCCATCTGTTGCAAATGACGCTGACTTTAATTAATGAGGAATTTGGACTCGCTGCAGTTAGGAAGAGTTTTAATTCCGGGTATATCAAGACTGCTACCGAAAACGAAGCTGGATGGTAGTTTTAACAAAATTTTGTGCAAAAATTTGTGACGAATTTTTTTTGTAATTTTTTTTTCAATCGTCTTATTTGGGTGGTAAATAGTCTTTCTTTAACAATAGTGTACCTACACCCTTTTATTTTTAAAGACGCTATAGCACAGAAGGCTTTAAATTATTATAGCAGAACTATAGAGCATGCTAAGGCTACATCAATAAAAGGTGGTAATGTTAATTTGAAATAGCAATAATTTCCATTACTAATAAGTAATGTCCCAACTTGGTACGGAGTTAGTGATCGTCGTCGGGTGAACGACACAACGCATCTATTTCCAACTGCAGTAATTATATACGGCAAAAGGAAAGAGTCGCCTTGTCCGTCTGTCGCGACTGCGCCGCTCTCAATGTTTGTGTAGAGCTAAGTATGGAAAATTCATTCATTTTCTTACCAAGGATACTTTGTAGCTTGATTTGGCGTCGTATCAAACTTTTGAATAAAATTATTTCTTTAGTGTTTCTGAACTTCTGGACTTGCATTTTAATTTAACTAAGATGTAATTTGATGCTTGCCTGCTTTAATTGATTTAAGTGGATTCGACATTTCAAATACAGTGTGGCAATAGAAACACGATGAATAAATAATAAATTGATTAAACTGGACTTCCATTTATAAGCATCAGTCAAAAGATACATGCAGACTTCAAGCAACAGCTTTGACGTTGCATTTCATTCAGCGAATGTTTTTTTTTTTATTATTTTTTTATTGCAATGAATGGCGAGACAAGCATGCCGTTCGCCTGATGGTAAGCGATACGGCCGCGCATGAACAGTAGTACAACCAAACAACACCTTGAGTTACAAAGCAATGCTTGGCATTCCACTGCGCTCGCCATCCTGAGACACAAGATGTTAAGTCTCAATATGTCCAGTAGTTACTCTGGCTACAATGTCCTTCAATCCGAAACACAATAGTGCATTTAAACTGCTGTTTGACGGGAAAAATAGACATTGCGGTGGTACCCACCCAGGCAGCCTCTCACATATGAGAGACCTACCACCAGTAAGTGTTGATTCAGGACTACCTATGTGACTGTTGGGTGTATTTATTTTTGAAAATAATTAAATCCAACCCGTTTAAAAATTACTACTTATGTTTTCGTAAAGTGCCACAGAATAACAAACCCCAATTAAAGTACAAAAATCTGTTTACAACGGATGCGACGTGGCGAGCCGCCAAAACGTGTACCATCGTCATTTCGTTCCAATAACGTGGAAATTATTTAATACCGCGCTTTGCTTACATAAATATAACACTGAAACAATGTTTTGTGAGCACTCAATAGTAAGCCTGGCGGAATGCCAAAACATCGTATACGACTCGCTGGCAGCTGTGATGCATAAAGTCCTGGGTTCGATTCCCAAGTAACGCAATTCAATTAGAGTATATCAAGTTGAAAAAACTTAATTGAATTTTCTAGAATTGTGTACCCTTCTCGGTGACATAATCGTCCTTTGTTTTCCTATAGACGTAAATTAGTTACCTAAGCAGATATTATGCCCAATAGAAGACTCTGACGCCAACAGTGATAGTATTAGGTAGAACGAATGATAAACAATTTTACCTTAGTCTTTCCCAGAGGCTCTCTGAGCTTCAGCACTTAGTATCCATAAAATAACCATAACTGTCAATCCTGGCTAAAGAGCTGGCTGGTGAAGCAGCAGTGCCAGTTTAAGGGCGAGATCATCTCCACCCCTTTAAGGACAGAGGTGTGAGCTTATGAAACAATGTTCAGTGAACACTCAATAGTAAGTCTGACGCATTGCCAAGTGCCAACATATATAGCGACCGACGGCTAAGTGTTACCATTATGTTCACTTCATTGACGATCTGTCCGCGGTTTAGTGACGCACCTAATCGATGTTTATGGAAACCGTGTTCATTTTATCGATATTATTTTTAAAGTTATGATCTTAGTGATTATTGCCCGCGCACCAGACGCGAGTTATAAAAACAGCGATAGGTTATTAATGTGTTTCCGGCTTTTTGAAATTGTTATTGGGTTTATTAGCTATGAACATGTTTGCGAATTGTTTCTATTGTAATTTTAATAGCCCTGTTCGATAGCATAGCGCCATCTATGTGTTTATAATTGAACTGTGATGATAGTGTGAGCGCCATCTGCTTGTACGTGAGAGAAACTTGTAATACAACGAGTGTAGGAAACAAACGCGACGAACTTCTCGTCAAGTTTTACCGACATCGTTTTACTAGAAAAGCATAGATGGCGCTAAATTCTCTTTAAAAATTGGTACTTACTGTTGTGTTAAATATTTATTATCTCGTTAAATATTCATATTTTAATACTGTCTAATCTCCTTTTTTTATTTTAGCACCAGATTAATTATTGACCTTTTTTATAACTGACCTTTAACAATACTATAATATAATATTAATAAAATTTATACTTACATTTAAAAACAAATCCGTATAAGTAAAATATAACAATAAACCATATTTAAATAAACACCTAATCAACATTAAGTATAAAAATTCAGAACAGAATATTTTTTTTCACTCTACCCTCAAATCTAATGACAGGTCATAATATAATCGATGATTGATTACCAACATATTAATTCAATCATGAAACATTGAATCTCATTGCCAACCCGCACTTGACACCTCAATGCCGATGGAGGCGGAACCGCTGGCGACACTCGCTTTTTACACCACTGACAAGTGTATTTACTGCACATTTACTCGATTTTCAACCTTGTGCACATGAGAACAAGACCAATTGGAAGTGCACATGTAATGTACTCGAAGGGTGTTCATACATCGGGAATGTGTTTCTGGATCAAGTGGTTATTGATTTGTTTGATGTACATTGATGTTTTTGTATGGACGTGTGTACATATTGCGACACTACACTTCACTCGGTGTATAATAATTAATATTCTGATCCCACAATTAATCATTTCATGATTATACTCAACTATTTAAGGAAATGGCGGCATTTTGTTGATACCAAGTAAAACTGGCTCCATCGTTTAGAATGGTGACAATTAATGTTTAGAATCTTATATTATTTTTTGCATGCCATTCGCCTGATGGTAAACGAAACGAGCGCTCATAGACAGTATCAAACCAAACAACACCATGAATAATAACAATGGGCATTTTACCGCGCTCACCATGCTGAGACATAAGATCTTATGAAAATGAAAATGAAAATAATTTATTGAATCCATTAAAATGTTCAACATCGTTTAAATTCAGTCGTCTTTTTTATCTACCACCCGGTTCGGAAAGCGGTTTTCACTAGAGAAGAACGGGCAAGAAACTCTAGTGTTGCTCTTTTCAAAACCAGTTTACAATTTAGTGATTATTACATAATTTACAAGTTTGTTTAAATCAGAGCAGTTTATTGAAAATATTTTTAATACGAATATTATTATATTATAAGTCTCAACATATCCAATAGTTACTCTGGCTACCATTTCCTTTAACCCGGAACATAATACTGCATTTACACTGCTGTTTGATGGCAGAAGTAGATTTTGCGATGGTACCTACCCAGGCGACGTTCTATATATGAGAGGCCTACCACCAGTAAACCTTTGCCAATACTTTCGCTTCTTTCGTTTTTCCGGTAGCTAAGACAGACGCTGCGCTACATTTTCTCGACGAAATATAGATGGCGCCACGAGCAATCTTAGGAGTTCACAATTCAGGGAAATGTTTTACCTTTCAATATTGGATTCCATTTTCTGTATTATGAATTTATTGAAATCTATCTTTAATTGAAAGGGTTTTCTATTAGGCAACAATAGACTTTTTAATATTGAATGTGAACATACAGGGTATATCAAGACTGCTACCGAAAACGAAGCCGGGTGGTAGTTTAACGGCCGTTCTCTATATCCTATCTATCTTTAACAGGGGGTTAAAATGGATATCGTTACTATGTCGATACCACTGTATGCTTCAATAAACAAAGATAGACATACATTATTATCTTGCCTTGATATGTATAAATATATGCACCTTATCTAAATATCTCTGTCTTTCTTTACTGAAGCAAAAAATGTATCGAAATTTCGAGAGAAATCTCTTGTTAAAGATAGATAGATTATAGAAACCGGCCGTAAGCAACTTCAGACACAACGCAATAGAAAATGTTGCAAAAAAATGTGTCAATTTTTTTTTGTTATTTTTTTTCTTTTGTCGTATTTGGGTGGTAAATCCATTTTGTCTTAAAATAATAGTGTGTACCCTTTTATTTATAAATACTCTAAGGGATAAAAGAGTTTAAATTATAATTATAGCAAAAACTATGGATTGACCACCCAAAAATGATGATATTTAAAAAATTATTAAAAATAATTGTCGCATTTCTCAGCAAAATTTTTAATTGCATTGTGTTTGTAGCCACTAAAACTACCACCCGGCTTCGTTTTCGGTAGCAGTCTTGAGATACCCGGTATTGTTTTTTGATCGATGAATAATGCTGTGTCGCTGCATAACATTTTATAGGATAAAGGAATTTTTATGACTAATATGTCTTCATTTTAATTTCTGCGTGTATTCTCCATTGTTTTCTCCGTGTACGATTCTCCACGTCATGTTTCAAGTCTAGAGCCTGCTTACAAAAACTTTATGCAGTGAAGTCTCGGTTGTATTTGTAAATCAGAAAATTTTATTAATCGTAGGTATTACTGCTTTTTCTGTTCACTCAATTTCACTCAAGGATAGAAATCAAATCATAAGCAATATCAAGCGTAAAAGATGTTG
The DNA here is from genome assembly GCA_009982885.2 of Hyles vespertilio. Taxonomy (NCBI): domain Eukaryota; kingdom Metazoa; phylum Arthropoda; class Insecta; order Lepidoptera; family Sphingidae; genus Hyles; species Hyles vespertilio. Next base: position 23,988,024 of record CM042807.1, read on the forward strand.
TATTGAGCTCTAAATAGGTGTAAAATAGAGGCAGGTAGACTATGAAGATGACTGCTTGTGGGAAATTAGTATCCATGGTAACCTTCCGGATTGCATTCAGTATACAATATTGTAAAACCCTAAGGCCCGTCGCAAACGGAGCTACTCAAAAAGAATTGGTTACAAACTCTAATCAGTAACGGGTAACTTGAGCGCCACCGCCCATACATTATCATACGAGGTTCGCACACGACGCGATTATTCACCAACACGTTGGTAACGCGTTGGCAACTAATCTCGTGTGATGCGTCGTGCTGGTCGCCGCGCTACTCGATATCCGAGTTTACCGAGTGTTTTGTTGGGAAAAATGAATGATCGAGCCTTAAATATTCAATTTGTATTAATTACTACTGTACCAAGTTTAAATAAAAGCTAAAGGCTTTAAGCTTTGGACATTTTATAGACTTCTATAAATATTTCTACTGTTTCACACAGCTATTGTGTTGCAAATGATAATCTGCAGTTCATATTCTTTCGAATATAAATATTTGTGAGCCCAAACCTTCGAAAATTCCATAATGTTTACTTCTTGTTACCCGGTGTTTTGGTAAATAGAAATAAAAGAAGTGACTAAAACATTGCAATTTGAGTAGCGTCGTGTGCGAAGTACAGTTTCTAACTGATTTGTAATTTGAAATTGCTGATTAGTTCCACCATGTTTGAGTAGCTCCGTGTGCGAAGGGTGTAAAGAGCGATTAACGCAAGTTGGATTACAACTCATTTACCGTCAGCTGCTCTATCATGTCAGATTAAAAAATCATCTGACACTTCAAACGTTCAATGTACTCGCAACAACAACCCGAATCGTTCCCGTCCACGCATCCAACACACACAATTATTTTTAGATCAGAGCAAAGACGCGGTCGCCCGCGCCTCGCCGCGCTCGCGTCTCTAAAACACCATGTAACCCATACAAATCATACAACAAGTGATTACATACAAATAAGTGCACAGATAAACAGTGAAATGTGTGTGTTATGACAAGAGATGGATCACTTCAGGCGGCCGCGGTTCAAGCGCCCCAACAGAAGGGTATGAAAATTTAGGTTATAATTTAATTTGTATGATTTGTTTTGGGTTATGAGCTGTTGTCCTTTTTGTATGTATGGACAGGTTGTAAATGAATTCATTTGCGGTACAATCGAAATTTGTGTTTGTTTTCATGAATTTTCATTTTTCTTGTTTGTGGGTACTTATATTGAAAATTGAAGTTGTTATTAATTCAAATAGTGGTACAAATGTGTGCGTATAGAGACAAAACGATTGATATTTGAGACGATAACTTAATATGTTTAATAACAATTATTTTTTGTTTATTGTTTTTAACGCCCATAAGAAAAGTCACAAATGGTTCACAAGAAAGTATCAACAGCTATATTTAAGTCGATTGTAAAATCAGATTTAAAACCAAGGAGGAATCATATTATCTGATTGGATAAGACACACACACAGCTGTTTGATATAGTAGAACATTAAAATTATGTTCGACGTCATAAATAGCTCAATGACAATGAGATGATATAGCTACTATGAATGATACAAATATACATATATGTATATGGCAATAATACTTTTCATCTGTTTTCTATTTATGACAGGATAACATTAACATAATTGCCTATATAAGTATTAAATTATTATTCAAGTATTATTAAATTTAAAAGTAGGCTTAATTTACATTCAGGAATTACTATCGGGATGCGTATTATGTCTCTTAAGAACCCAATTTACGAGTCAGAACTCAACTGCGACTTAAATCTCGCTCGAAAATAAATGTTACAAATATTTGTATAGTTTGCGTGGTTTATTTCAACTTTTGACCAACAAGCCGGCAGGGTACCCAGTAGCTATTTCCCCAAGTCACAGGGCATATTATGACCGCGATCGAGACGATATGTGACTGTTTTGCTTCTATAAGTTTCATCATATCCACATCCTTACAATTATCCAATACCAATATATGATCCCTAACCAGGACTCGACCTTGCACTCTTCCTGCTCAATAACATTCCGCTCGGACGCACGTTCCGTGGCGGGCAATAAACCGCGTTATTGGTTCGAAACAGGGCGTACACATACGTGCGTTACTATGCGGTGACTCAGCCATTCATGACGATAAGCGCGGAATTTGGAAGCTACGTTGGAAGCTGCTTGCGTCAGCTGACTTCCAACAGGTGTTTATGGAAATCTTTGGAGGCGCATTCAGCAATGTCCCAGTGGCTGAAAATTATGGTAGCTATCAAAAGTACGTATGCTGTGCATAGGTACGTTTTAAAATAAAGCTTGAATGAGTAGGGCCCGACCCTATGTTGTCTCGTAGTATACTGATTTAAAATATAACAGCTTAGAGATACAACAATACGAAAAGATCAACACTAGAGTTTTTTTGCCCATTTTTCTCTAGTGAAAACTGATTTCCGAAGAAACAAGAAGAAAGTGGTAGAACAAGAAATGAATAAATCTAAATGATAAATAATAAATAAAAATGAATGAACATTTTAATAGATCAATAAATTATTTTTGTTTACATTTTTATTTTTAAAAATGACTGTTGATTTAGTTCTTAGTTCGGACTCCTGACAATAACGTTTATTAGGTACCTATGGTAGCTTTACTATTTTTTATCGTCATGACTGTTGCAATATATTAAAAAGTATTTAATCACTTTGTTCTCTGAATACTTTTTAAAACCAATCGCGACAATTGATTCGATAGTTGATCCAAAACTCTTGACAAATCTACGGTGCGTGGCTTACCATACTGAATGGTAAATTTTTACTGTAGTATATCAGCCCGTATACATCCCATTGAAGGGTAAGGGGCCTACTCTACAATTGACAATACGATCGAGAGTGGTTAGGCCATATAGTCGACCACGCTCGCCTAGTACGGATTAGCGGACTTTACATACCATAGAAATCAATACCAATGGTTATGGTATGCAGGTATTCTCACCGATAAAGTACGTGGTGATTGACTATCAATACACACATGACTCCAAAAAGTCAGATAATGATAAATAGGCTCTTTTATAAAAGTCGATTAACGAATCGCTAGACATAACTATGGTCATCGGAAAAAGACATCTTCCCAATCATAACTCCTGGAAATTCCCTGATATGTTGTTAATTCTAATATGAACAATCTCTAAAGGAAAATCCAACTATTGCAACTCGGATTCTTGGTCGAGTGCGTTGTTTCCAATGATTATCAAATGTATATTTAGCAACGAGTGTTCATCACGAGACTGATTTAATTCTCATTCAAGATTCCGCGTGGATTGATATAATACTATTTGTATTAATATAAATACGGGTGTGTTATATAGGGTTGAATCTTTTGTTTTTTATAACTGTGTCAGTCTATAACAAAATAGTTTAACTTGATCCTCTCCTTTTCTTAATGAAACGTTGCCTGCTGGCTTGGGGAGCAATAGCTAAACAGTTCAAATCATCTTAGCGCGAACCAAAATGTTCTCCAATTCTTTTCTCTGCTGTGGAATGGTTTGCCATCGCATCTGTTTCTCTATAATCCTGAGTCCTGACACTGTAGCGTGAAAAGGCATCTAAGCGGGCCGGCATGATTGTATCGAATGGCATGAGAGCGCCGTCTGATGTCATTTGATACTCTATCTGGACGGCATTTGCACTTACTACCAGGTACAATGCAGACACAGCACTGTCCCAGAATTAAAAAAAACCGTCCCACTCCAATCGAGAGTGCCTATGATTGAGAGGAGCAAGGCAATATCTTTACTAAGTGGTACCTTGGTTCTTGATTTTCAAAAAAAAAATAGCGTAAACTGTCAAATTTTTTCTTGCGCTTCGTTTAATGAGTAAGATTGCCGAAAAACCAAAACTTGGATGTGAACTATTCATATCCACCCAAATAGGCGTCGCGTTTTAATTTTTTTACATCTGGTTTTCTACAAGTATAGGTATATTCCTTTAATTAAACTGAAGATGTCACACTTGGCCTTTCATTCTTACCTCAAATATTGGTCACATTCGATGCAAACGTAGCGCCATGTTGGACAATAATCCAATCCCCGATTTAAAATACTTTCTCGAATATTTACGAAGGTTTTCACAGTATATTTTCGAACTCTTGGCGTGAGTGAAGAATCTAAGATACGGGACTGTACTATCTCATAAATGAACCATATTTATTTGAAAAATCTCGTAAAAGTTGGCGTGCACAAGTCAATACAAATTGTGTTGGTTTTCAGGCTGCTGTATAAATAGCCGACATTGGCTCATTTGTTTCGGTTCGGCAGCTGTTCAAAAGAATTATTTTATTCTGTGTAACATGATTTTTTATAATACCGCGTTATTTGTAAGTACTACAATCGGTCTGATCTATCTATACATATACATATATCTATCTACAATAAAGGATAATCCCAATTACCATAAAACTAGGGCCTATCCAAACTGGAAGCTACTGGGTTGAATTTATGCCACCAATTATAACAGTTCGAATGGTTCAACTAACAAATAGACTTGATATATCGTTTCCAAATCTCTTGGTCATACTCCAATCGATAATTTAAGTGCACTCGGGAGTGACACGATGCGACGACGACGAGAGGAGTATTGAGAAGGGAGGTAAATCTTGCCGTCAGGGATTTATTTTATGGAGTCACAGTATTAGCGGTACATAGGATCGAGAATGCGATTAATTTCTATTTTATAGACCACTAAACTGGAGGTTTTGGTGCTACATATCTATAATCTAAGCGTAGTGGATGTACAGTCAGCAACATAAGTCGCTACACATTCTCGAGATTTGGATTTGTCTTATCATCCAAAATAATAATTATTTTCAATATCGTATGACACTTCTCGGCATAGGTGACTTTACTTGGTCATATTTTACGACTACAGAGTAGTACGTAAAAATTTTAATTCATAAAAAGTTTATCAAAAACTATGAAGTGTTCAGCGACTTATGTTGCAGTTTGTACATGGGAGGCAGTGATCACTTACCATCAGGTGACCTGTATGCTCTTCGTTACTGTCTTTTTAAAGTTATGTGTATTGTTAATTGATTGTTATATGCTTTAGGTGTAGGTATACAAATCACATACATACATAAACTCGCGCCTTTTTCCCAGAAGGGGCAGAGGTGCCAGGGTACCCCACATTTCGCCTTGTATGATCTGTCCCACGATGTGATAGGGGACGAGCCCATCACCATATCGGGGACAAATTCCATACTCCGGGTCGATTATAAATAGAAAAATCCAATATCACTGCCCCACCCGGGATTCAAACCCGATACCTCGGCTTTGTGATCGTACCGTAGTACAACTACGCCACCGAAGCAGTAGACAAATCATAAGGAATACCTACATATCTGATAATTCTTCATAAAAAAGGATACCTATATACAGGGTGATATTGACACATGTTCCTTAAATTAACCTACATGTTTCTCATCACCATCATAATTTGAAAGCAATATGAGAAGATTTTTTGTCATAAATCGTGATTTTCGTTTTCACGATATTTGGACTTCGCATGTAGATAAGAGTATTTTTACCGCTAAGATGAATTTCAGTTCGGTTAAGGAACTTATCTGAACCAAAAGAAACTCAGTATCTATAGGGGTTGATCAAAAGCCTTGAAACCTAAAAAGCCTCGTGATGACAAAACTATCAGGCATTTCTTATTCAAATTTGGCACAATAGTACCTAGGAGTATTAAGGGACATGTGTTTTAAAGTAAATACCATATGTCAATATCACTCTGTACAATGTTTATCAAGCCCAGCGAACACTCTGGCATCATATACCAACATATGACAGCCTCCGTGGCGCAGTCGGTTAGACGCCGCTTGTGAAACGAGAGGGCGCGGGTTCGATCGCCGCACCGAGATAAATTTTTATGTGGTCCGCAAATATTTCTTTCGGGGTCTGGATATTTGCGAGACCGGGAAGTCTAATGTAGTCCCTGATACCCACGACACAAGATTCAATCTTAATGTGGGGTTAGGATTATCTATGTGACTGTTGGGTGTTATTTAAAAAAGGATTACCAACGCTATCCTTGTCAGCACTTTCACTTTCCAAAACACCCATCCAAAATCGCGATGGGTTTGAATCAAAATCGCTCAGCTCATACACCCGCTGTCAATAACACCGCATGCAAATAGTCTCGAGGGCCACGGCACTCATTTCAACGAGGATGCATCGCGCTCTGACGTCACACGTCTTTAATCACGTGTGTTATAACTTCGCTTCTTTCACTCAATATTAACTGGTGGTAGGTCTTTCATATGTGAGAGGCCATCTGGGTAGGTACCACCGCAATGTCTATTTCTCCCGTGAAACAACACTGCTTAAATGCACTGTTGTGTTTCGGATTGAAGGACATTGTAGCCAGAGTAACTACTGGACATATTGAGTCTTTACATCTTATGTCTCAGGATGGCGAGCGCAGTGGAATGTTGCTACTGTTTATGAGATATGATGAGTCGTATCGCTTACCATCAGGCGAACGGCTTGCTCGTCTCGCCATTCACTGCAATAAAAAAAACTCAATATGCGTTAATGTGAAGATTTGCCTTCACTGTGTTTTATTCTTTATTTTATCAGTTTTGTATTATGAGAATAGCTTAACTTGGTGTTGGTTGTTAATGCAGTTTAATGTATAGTTAATGGAGTTATACTGGTAGTAGGTCTTTTATATGTGAGAGGCCGCCTGGGTAGGTACCACCGCAATGTCTATTTCACCCGCTAAACAGCAGTGTATATGCACTGTTGTATTCTGGTTTAAAAGACATTACAGCCAGAGTCTACAGGGCCTTTATATTACTGTGACCTAACATCGTATGTAATTCATGGTGTTTTTTTTTATTTTGCTACTGTGCATGAGCGGTCATATCGATTAACACAAGGTGAACGGCAAGCTCGATTCGCCATTTAATACAATAAATAACTAACAATGAAATGGTCGACAACAAGAATGACACTACTATCACATAAAAATGCTATCGTGAAGTTAATACATTGCTGGTGGTGTCTTTGATATACGCGAATGTTACACATTGAAATATCGATCGACCACCACGACCCCTGACCATGAAAGTAATTTACGTATTAAAACGTCGGGAAATTACAAAATGAAAATAAATATACTAAATCCGCGATAAAATCCGTACAAATTAGTTTTATTTCTGTTGCGTTTCGTTCTCAAAGGAAGATTGAGGGCGGACAGCCCTGAAAACACATACACAGTCCTAACACCACAGTATGATCAAGTCCTTACTGGTGGTGGGTCTCTCATATGTGAGAGGCCAAATGGGTGGATACTACCGCAACGTCTATTTCACCCGCCAAACAACAGTTTAAATGCACTGTTGTGTTTCGGATTGAAGGAAATTGTAGCCAGAGTAACTACTGAACTACTGAAATAGTGGGACTTTACATCTAATATCTCAGGATGGTGAGCGCAATAGAATGCCAATTTTTTTGTTGTAATTTATTTAAGGTGTTGTTTGGTTTTGCTACTGTTCCAGATTATTCGTATCGCTTACCATCAGGCGAACGACATGCTCACTCGCCATCCATTGCAATTAAAAAAAGTATTGAGTCCTTATTAGGAACTACGAGAATTTTCGGTCTCAGACCCGAAACAATAAATTGGATTTATCAATATCAGAGCTGGAACTGGTTGACCTGATTGTATTCTCTTCAATGTGCCAAAATAGTGAAGGGATTAGGCCCGAGTCTTTCTCTTACTTTATATTTTTATTACTTTTTATTACATTGGAACCAAGGATATTGTTAATATAAGTTGCAGTAAAATTTATTTTTGAATTTTACATCCACGTGCCTAATAAGTTTTTTCTTGTTAAAAAAACTCACATAAGTTTAAGAAATCCAAGTGACAGATGTGGGATGTTATATGAATATGCTATATTTAAAGTTTAGAGTTCAAATGTCTATATTTGTAAGTATTTGTCTCGGGTCTCGATGTTTCTGAGGCCGAAAAGTATCTCATAGTTCCTGATACCCACGACATAAAACTCGATCTTAGTGGGGGTCAGAACTACCTATACGACTGTACAGTGTATCTAATTATTATTATTTATTATTCATTTCATTATTTATCAAATAATTCATGATATAACTTCATTAATATGAATGTCTTATAATCTCTGTGAAATGGTAATTAAGCGGCATGAAATCATACTCCGACTACATAATAGGGTGATATAAATATCAAATACACAGCGCATTGTTCAGTAACCATGAACCACCATGAGAGTACACATCGTCTGCTGCATGTAGGTCAGCGACGTCGGCGTGCCGGCGCCATCGATCCGGCGCCGCGCCTGCGCCCTCCCGCGCATTCCAAAACACACCCTATCACTCTATACATACAGTCAAAAATAACTTAACAAACACCTCACCAATATTTCATTACCCCACGTTCTGAAACTCGGGTCAAATGATAATGAACTCTATAAGGAGGTGATAGAGTTGAAAGTTAAATTCGAGTGGTAGTGGACAATTTGCGCCAGTGCGACGGAAGGTGCAAAGTTTTTAATTGCACTCGAACTGTGCTGTTTAAGTGAGGGGAATTTGGGTTTTTACGTTGGTTTTATACTCTTGATATTTCCGACACTTTTATGGCCAGCAGTTATTCTTAATTGTGTAATTCGATTTAATTTAAAAAGCTATTTTTATTTTTAACCTTTGTTGAATGATAACAAAGCTAAAAGACGGTATTATTAGTATCTATAGAAGTATATTTTGATGAAATAAAAATGAATATGCATATAAAAAATCACAGAACAAAATTAAAATGCTTAAACAAATTCAATTGAAAAAAGATATATTATACAGAGGTATATACCGTTGTATTATTATTCATCCTTTATCCAATATAGACCCATAAATACAATCGTGTAAATCGTGGGCGGATACAAACAGATTGCCTTCGTCCTACGTACTGCCTACGACGACTACGCTCGTAGCATCCGACGTAGTGGCCGTAGCGTCGCAATGCCGTAGACCCCGCGTAGCGTAGCGCGTAGGTGGGGTGACTTACTCAAATGTTGGGGATGTTTTTGTAACCTTTCGTAGTTCGTACAAAGAGTGTGAATGTATAAAATATTAAAATGTTTATTTTGCGCGGGTGGATAGGATCGTCATTTTGTTCTGCATCAATTAATATAAATTGCTTTAAAAAGGATTATGCAAGAAAATTAATATGTAACTTGTATGGAATTTACAGAGTTAGAGGGTATTGACTTTTAAATGTATCTCCTTTTGTGTTGACGTTTATCAAATGAGCTGCTGGAGGCTATCAAAATGTCAGTAGATATTATTTTAAAAGTCTTAAATCTTATAACTTATCTTCGCGAAAAGAACGATTCACAACAGCATCAAGGTTCTTATGTAGAAGCCGAGAATAGCATTGTAGGCTGAGGTTCGTGCCGACCCAAAGTTTCCCAGGCTGTGCATTTTACTTTGAATCATTTTGGATTATAAATACAATAGGAGTTCGGGACTGGAATCCGTGTTCCATAAAGCTCGGGAAAACATCAACTCATCTGTATAAACCCATTCTGCAGATAGTATGATTATACCTACATGAAATGTCAATCTTATAGCTTTTCGTGTAACGTGTTGAAAGTATGTGGGCAAAACTGCGGTCTCGGGTTCGGATTTTGGGTCGGGCATAGTGATATTGTATGTATGTATGTATCAGCCCATATACGTCCCACTGCAGGGCACGGGCCTACTCTATAATCGAGAATATAATTGAGAGTGGTTAGGCCATATAGTCCACCACGCTGGCCTAGTGCGGGTTGGCGGACTTACATACCATACAGATTCTTACAAATCGCTATGGTATACAGGTTTCCTCGCGATGTTTTTCTTCATCGTTTTAGTGATATTGGATTTTTCTATTCATTATCAGCCCGGAGTTAGGAATTTGTGTCCGTTATAGGCATAGGCGCGTCCCCTATCACATCGTGGGATGGAAAATACAAAGCGACATGTGGGTATCCTTGTTGTACCCCTGCCAAACTAACCTCTCAAATTATTTGCGTGTTAAATAAATAGATCGACTTGGCCAGCAGCATTACGTATAAATTGTACGATACATTATGTTTTCATGCAATGGCCAAGTCGATCTATTTATTTAAAACGTAAAGAATTTTTTATATTGATATGATAATAACTTACGTAATAACTTTATACGGAAGGTCCCTTAAGCAAGGACTAAATAAATTAATCCACTTGGTATTACATGCATCTCACAACTTTTTGCAGTAGAAAACCTGAGCTGCGAGATTTGGAATTTTTTACAGGCTGTTTTTGATGTACTTTATGGACGATATATTAAGGAAATGTGCTATTTTCCTTTGGTAATAAGGAAAGGTTATTTTTGGCAGGAAGAAGAGCTAGTTTATAAATTATTTCAATCAGACAAACAAATGCTTTTTTAACAAGTGGTAGAGCCACGCTGTTGTCAGTCATGATTCAGCATGAATGGGCATGCTCGACTGGGGCGGTTCACTGTCTCACAGGAGAACGAAGTCAAGCGAAAGCTTTGCTGTCACACTGTTTGTTTGAAAGTTTTATATTATTATTTTAGCAAATACCAATATATCATCTAAACATGGTGATATTTAAAATATCACAAGAAAAATTGTCGTTTTTATTGGCCACCTATCATATTTTGTGGGACGGGAGTTACGCAAAAGGCGAAATGTGGGTGTCCTGGCACCTCTGCCTACCCCTTCTGGGATATAGGCGTTAGTTTATGTATGTATGTATATATTGTACATCATTTGTAGGTAAATATATCATGCAAAAAAATATTAACCAGTTAAATTTTCATATCAATTGGCCTAATTGCAACACTTCATTTACTTAACCACATTATTCTGCTACTATAAAATTAACCCAAAGCTTCTCTTTTCATATTCTCATAACAAACCCCGGCGCAATTTGACAACGTTAAGTGCGTGGTGGACTGTTGGTAAACGGACTAGACGCGACTGCCAACATGTTCACGGTGATCGCGGGTTCGAATCCCAGGGCACACCTCTGACTTTTCGGAGTCATGTGTGTATTGATAGTCAATCACCACGCACTAAAACGGTGAAGGAAAACATCGTGAGGAAACCTGCATACCATAGCGGTTTATAAAATTTCTATGGTATGTAAGTCTGCCAACCCGCACTAGGCCAGCGTGGTGGACTATATGGCCTAACCACTCTCAATCGTACTCTCGATTGTAGAGGAGGCCCGAGCCCTGCAGTGGGACGTATATGGGCTGATACAGTACAAATGCGTGTTAACAAGAGCGTGAATTTATTGCGGTCTCCGCCTACGCATTACATCCCCGCTTGTAGGGTAGTTAGGGGTAATTAATATGTATCTTATAGGCCTATAGCAAAGTGTGTGTTTTTATTTCTAGAGAATAATATGTCTCTGGAAATATTTTGGTCAATCAATGGTCAAGAAGTAGATGTCAGGACGAACTTAGCGCATAACTAATGTACATATGGTACTGTTTGGTTTCAATTTGAACGACATTGTAGCCAGAGTAATTACTGGACATAATGAGACTTAACGTCTTATGTCTCAAGATGGCAAGCGCAGTGGCATGCCAAGCAAAGCTTTGCAATGCATGTTGGTTAGTGTTGCATCAGGCGAATGACATGTTAGTCTCGCCATTCACTGATATAAAACAGCATTCTTCTTAAGTCTTAAGTGGTAGGAATTAGCAATACAGCATAAATGGAACGAAAGAAAGGAAGATTTTTCCCAGCAGTGGAACATAACGGGTCATAAAATAATATTTATATCTATAGTATAAACGCCCACTACCAAGCACATTAGCCTCTATAATCGGGAGATCCACTGAGAAAGCTTAGTAAATAAACCACCACGCTGTGGTTTGCGTGGGTGGCCTAATGTGCCTTGGCTGACTTCGCATAGTAATTCTTATAAAATATCTGTGGAGGACATTCCTCACAATGCTTTCCGTCGTCGTAAAAGTCCATGATGCTTGAGTTATAATACATTTATTATGGCACTAAAAATCTGCAGATTAATCTGAGATTTGAATCCGCGTCTGCCGGGTTGATTCCGGATGGTTTTTTTTATATTATAGAGGGCAAACGAGCATGCGGTTCACCTGATGGTAAGTGAACACCGCTGCCCATGGACATCTGCAACATCGTTACAAAAATGAAATCATAATTTTTTGGCTGAAAACCAATATGGTTTTAGATCTGGAAAAAGTACAGAGGATGCAGTACTGGAATTAACCGACACTGTTGCAAAAAATTGCAATAGTAAACTTAAAACAATAGGCATATTCCTCGACTTATCTAAAGCGTTCGACACCGTATCTCTCCTCCTCACGAAACTTCATAATATTGGCATAAGAGGACTATCTTTTGAAAATTATAAGAGTTACCTTAGTGACCGAACCCAACTAGTAAAGTTGGGAGATTACACTAGCAAATTAGAGACTCTCAGTTATGGGGTACCTCAGGGTAGTGTTCTCGGACCTACCCTGTTTCTTATTTACATAAATGATCTCTGCACTCTACCCCTTGTTAACTCTAAAATTCTAACTTACGCAGATGATACAGCAATACTAGTACACGGTAAAACCTGGGCTGAAACCCGATCCCATGCTGAATTAGCCCTGCAAATAGTCATGGACTGGCTGCCAGATAATCTCCTCACACTAAATTTGGACAAAACAAAGTTCATTACTTTTTCACCGCGAATGGCATCTCAACCTGCTTCTCCTTATACCTTAACCGCGCACAAATGTTCAGTAAATAATTCGGACTGTAAATGTGATAACATTTCGCGCACGAACAGTATTAGATATTTGGGCGTGATTGTTGACAGCACTATTTCATGGTGTGATCATGTTGGTTCCTTACTCCCGAGAATCAGAAAATTAATTTATGTTTTTAAAAATCTAAGATCTTCCGCTGATTTTTCTACTTTTAAAATGATATACTATGCTCTAGCGTACTCAATTCTAAAATACTGTATCTCAGCATGGGGTAACTGTGGAAAGAGTCTGCTACTCCGTTTAGAGCGAGCTCAGAGAGCGGTTCTCAAGGTTATGATACATAAGCCCTGTCGTTTCCCGACTGGAGAGTTGTATGTCATTTGTGAGTTGCCCACGGTTAGGCAGATGTTTGTTCTTAATACAATTCTACGCAAACATTCTGAACTTTCCTTCGACGTTCAACTTAGTAGACAGAAGCGCAGACAGAATAGAGTTTGTCAGACTAAGGCTACATCTAGTGTGATAGCAAGAAGGCAATATCATTATTCGAGTCCGATTTTGTATAATAAAATAAACAAAATTCTCAATATTTATTCTCTGTCACTAAGGAAATGTAAGTTGGTAATCAGTAAATGGCTCAGTTCCCTAAACTATGAGGATCTAGAAAATTTAATTAACAGCTGATCAGTATAAACATCGGAAACGGAACTATTTCTTACCTTCCTAGTTCACCATATACATCACAGTTATTTTACACACACACACACACACACCGAAATCCACATATACATCACTAATTTATCACAAACACATATTTTCTCCCTCACACACAAATTTAAGTTGACTAACACCTACTAACTTTAAAAATATAAAAATATTAAAATTAAAACATACATATAATAGGCAAAAATTATAATAACATTTCTGTCCAGTCTTAAAAATATTAGTAGTAGTATATTTGGTTATAGTTTTGAATATTTTTGAGATACGATCGTCTTCCCTCCTGGAGGTGGGCGCTAATGACTGCAACACAGTTCTCCCGAACTAATGCAGTTGTTAACGTACACATACATTAGCTGTAAGCTTGTTTAAGTATCAATAAAATATTTGAATTTGAATTTGAATGGAATTAAAACAATATCCAACAGTCACGTGAATAGTGCCAATCCGACACAAAGATCTAGTCGTGCGTCATGACCCAGACCCAAATCATACACCAGTGGACCACACTTTGGTGGTTATACGTGTAGGTATTAGAATGAGCACTAACTTTCAGGAATTAACTATCGTATATTTTATAATCTATCACTTAATACATTCACAGACAGAGTAAGATTATAACTAAGCGATTCGGAGCGAGATGTGCTCGTGACGAGAGATGGCAGACTGTCCCTCCTCATCCAAATAAATCGACCCTTTTATAGGACTACCCGAATGAGGATCGGTGGGAATCAATCTTACAGAAAATATATTTAAGCCATAAAATAGGGTCTATCCTTTCAACTAAAAATTAAGGTCTGCCCAAACATCTGCGCTATTGTCCAAACCGAAAGGTTTACCCAAGCATGTGTACTATTGTCTAAAAAACATAAATTTGTTGCAAAGAATTGCCGCCACTAAAGAACTTAACTATAATAATACAGTTTTATTGCCCCGGCATGAACGGGCCATTACAATTAGGAAACAATAATTTAGAACAGCATCTTTTTAACTAATATTATACAATAAGGTACACAAAAATTCTTACTTAAATAAAACGACTCGCAGATGTTTTATGGTTAAACATCTGCAGTCATATTTAAAAATGAAATGCGTGTTTAAATAATGTTCAAATTACAAATAATAAGCGTGTTAATTTTAAAAGGTAAATATAAGTTGGTGTATTGCAACCGCTTTAAAAGCTAAATCTAAGTTAGCGTATTGCAACCGCCACACACACAAATATTTTTTTCGGTGGTGATCGAATCCACGGACTCTCGTTTCACAACCGGCGTCGAACCAATTCCACCATGGATACTGTCATTTTATAGACTTAATTGTATATGACTGTTGGGTGTTATTTATTTATTCTATTTATCGATTTACCAATTATCACATTACTGGTCAGTTTCTCTTAGTTCAAGGTTAACGTAAGATAAACGAGATTATAAAGGAGTTTGCATTTTTCCAATAGACTACTGCGGATAGGAAAAATATTGAAATCATTTTATAATTTATTTATATCTTCAGCTAGTAAAGCCAAATTTTCTAAGAATATAAAGTAAATTATGACAGTATACAGAAAAGGGGTATTCCGTGAATGTAAACCATTGAAGTTAAGTTAAGCTGTAATTAAAATTTATTCCACATTGAATGTGGAATTAAATTGCACTGTTTCTTTCCTTAACATTATGTAGAAAATATATATTTTTCTGAACTGAAAAGGACAAAACCTTTCGAGTTAGTGATGAACAGTTAGTTAAACATAGTGCAGTGAGTGCTAGTGAAAAAGAGCACGCGAACATTGTGTCTTCCCCTTAATAGAGACAATAAGAAACGTGTTATTGGACATATTCTTAGTAGTAGTCTCTTTAGAAGTTTAGGTTAAATTTAAATAACTGATTAGTCATAAGGCTAGATCGTTATTGAAATGATGTATTACGGCATTCGCCGTAACACAACATTTAAAAAAAAATTGCATTCAACCCACAATTTAACTTTAGCCATAGTCTCCAAAAACACGAAAACGTAGTTCCGCCTATCGTGAATGAACGTCAAAAGGTCATCGACCCGATCCATTGTTTCAACTCGGCAACATGAGTCCTGCGGCCCTCCGCGAGCAACCAACGTTTATCTCACGTGACCCACTTGTCCTAATCACTAATCTTGGTTTGACAACCGCAAGGCATAGCCCACCGCGTAGATTTGCACCCTAATACGTTCGGATAAGGTGAACGGAACGTATAAACAATACTGGTGGGATGTACAGTGTACGGCGAGGTAGTGCGCGCGCACTCATTCACTGAACGCGGGGCGTGGACGGTGCTGCCAGTTCTGAGATTTTCCCCGGTTCGTGGAAATTAACTGGGGTTCATTCATCAGCATTTTGTTTATTTGTTGTTATTTCAGTCATCATAAATATTTAAAATCATTTCTTTTTTGCTTCATTTTCCTGGGAATTATGTAAAATTTTTCAAATAAACCTTTTCACTCTTATTTCACTTTAATTGTATTTGATTGCAAGAACTTGGGTTTATTGTAATTTTTTTTTTTATTAATTCTTTAATATATCGATAAAATTATTGACAATTATGTATAGGAGATGAAGGGAGGTTTTATAAATACAACTTGTATGTTGTAACTTCCTTCATCTCCTATCCAAATATTCTCAAAGCGTCTCAGTCTCTCACACTGGCATGATAAAAGTTGTTGGACTAAATTAACTTCGTATACGCAAATTATAGATGAACTTCACATTACTCCTATACCTAGTTTAAAAAAATCTTGTATCTTCCCAACCTACCAAAACCTGATACATCGTTTTAAAAATCCTCCGTCTTCCCAACCTACCAAAAACTGCCTCAGAAACTGGCAACACTAAGACGCGTTCGTGCACGGTCGGTTTAATTCGTCGTCGGTCGCGGGTCGCGTTGGTTGTCCATGCGCGAGCACCACGGAGGAGCACGCGACCCCGCTGGTGGCGCGCGCCCCGCCACCATGTAACATGATGGGCTACAACAACCAAGGCCACGGATACAACAAGTTGTTCACGCAGGTGCGCGTTGTACATGAGTATAAGTGAGGTCGCAGAGTTGTGTGATTGTGAGGATTTTTTGTGGTGTTCTGAAGGATAAAATAGAAAAAGTCATTATTTTTATTTCATTTTTTTATGAAGATTATAACGTTGGTATTAAGGTTTAGAAGTATGTGCGTATCAATTTATTAATTGTGTGCAATATGAAGGTAAATACACGCGATGAAAAAGTAAATAAAATGAATTCGGTTTTTGTTTCCGGAAAATAATATTCTTGTTTGAGAATCGTTTAAGTACGTTCCATGTTTACAAAATATCATTAATTATATCCAATCTCCTATACTTCTATGGACTTTAATTGAATTAAAAACATTGCAATGTCATAATAAAGATTATCTTTTGTGTACCGGCGCGGAATGATAAAATAATTACAATGCACCTTATGGCACGCGACGTATCCACGATGTCTCTATCGCAAGCTGTTCATCATATTACACGGTGATCCCTACCAAAATATTAATTTTAACATTTATTTTACCCAAAATATTTGCGCTCACACAATAATTAATTGTGTTTTGACAGTGCGTTACAAACAATGATACAAATACGACGTAGATATCGCACTAGCACTTCAAAAGTGAGGCGTTCAAATTCGGGCAATTGGTGTAATTTCATCTAGTCGCATAGCAACGGCGACAGAGGGAAGACCTCAGTGCTGTCAACATAATTTATTTCGAAAATATTATCTAAAGTGTCGAATTGTGTGTTTTAAGAGTGTTAAAACAATGGTGCAAAAATATGAAACTAAATGGGACCTACACACCATACGTAAGTATATAAAAACCACACAAAATTTAATTTTTATTTTAAATTAGCAAACACCGCCTTCAATTGTGTAAGAAGGATCGCCTAATACAAAGATTGTTAAGTGCGATAGGGACAAAAAGCGTACGTCATAGATTAACAAGTCAGAAGCGAAACCGATCATACAGAAATTTGACGATGACAGTTTGAATGTATTTGGATAATTGTATATTTGTTTCTAATTCAATCATATTTAAAACGATTAAGTTATTTGTTATGAAATATTTTCATAATAAATAACTTAATCCAACCACGAACATTACAAAACACATTAGCTTCCCCATATATTTTGAATGACTATATTATATTATTTACATATATCATTGAATATTTCCAGATTTCCACGTGATGAGCTTTTGAGACGTAAATGGATATGCACTAAGCACAACTCGGACAAAAAGAGGGTATCGTAACTGGATAATTTAAAACTGATTAATATTGGTTTAGCACATTTAATTATGAATAAAAATATACACCTACGAAAAAATATATATCCACCTAAAAAACCTGCACCATCGGTTGTTTACCAGTGGCAGGGCGCTCATACGTTACCGCCATGTGTAGGTACCATCGCAATGTCTATTTCCCCCGCCACACGGCAGTTTAAATGCCATGTTATGTTCCGGTTCAAAGGACATTCTCGCCCGAGTAATCGCTGTACTTATACTTAAGATCTTATGTCTCGGGATGGCGAGCATAGTGAAAGCCAAGCATTGCTTTGTAATTAAAGGTGTATTGGTTTCGCTTATGTCCACGAGCGGTCATATCACTTGTCATCAATACAACAAATAATAATATTATTAAGAAATCGATTTTTCAGTGCCTGCTTACCATAAACTAATATAAAAAACGGTAATCAATTTATTTTTTATTTTTTCAAGTTTGTAAGCAAATAAAAATATATTTGTTACAGGATGGCGTACCACATGTAGACTCATGTAGCAACCTCAAAGTTAATATATTATATACTTATAAAACCAAATAGGTAGTTTTATTTATCGTCACCCTTCTGTCTTTACCGCTTCGATTCTATGTTTGGATAGCGCAATGCTATCTCTTTTCGTCTCGTACTTTCTGTATAATCTGTTTCATTCACTAAAATTGTCTTAAAGTATTAACAAATGAGTATGTATATGCATAGCAGTACAGTTTTTGAACGTTACGACATATGGATATGCGTCATCTTTATTAAAACATCATTGGTTACAAACACCAATATCAGACATATACTTATATGTATAATCTACATAATTGACCTCTTTCTGTTCCTCTAATTATTAACATCCGTTGCGCAGTTGGTTAGACGGCTGAGAAACGAGAGGCAGGTATTAGACCGAAAATTCTCTAGTTGTTCTTGATACTCACGACTCAAGACTCGATCTTAGTATGGGGTCAGGACTATATGTAACTGTTGAATGTATTTATTAATTTATTTTAATTATCACCCATACAAGATTCAAGCCTGCAATTTCCAGCGAATAAAGCTAGCTGTTTTGCCAATCTGTTGTCTGTTATGTAGTAGATTAGATCGACGGTTTAATACCCGTAATGTAGCGATTAACAAGTTGGCATAGATCTGGATATTTCCATTACACTCCTGGCAACGATCATGGAACTTTTATGATTGGAATGTAGCGTGGGGAACGCTATCTTCTTTTATTTATTAAAAATCACAAAAAATACCGAGTGTATCAAGAGTGCTACCGAAAGCGAAGCCGGGTGGTAGTTTTAGTGAGTACATACATAATGCAAATAAAAATTACGCGACATTATAAATATAATTTTTGGGTGGTAAATCGATAGTTTTTAATAAATTATTAATTTTAATCCTTGCGTACCATAGTGTCTTTAAAAATAAAAGGGTGAACATTATTATCTTAGGGAAAACTATGTATTAACCAAATACGACTTTTCTTTTCCTTACAAACATTTCTGATTGTATCTTGTACTAGCGACGCAGCCCAGTTCCGCCTTAGTGCATCTATACTTTTCGACTCAACGCAACGGAAACACTCAAAACCAATGAAATATCCGCGTCTTAGCAATATTTTCACTACAGCTCCTCCCCTATTGGTTATAGCGTGATCTTATACGCCCTATAGCCCCCACAAGAAATGAGCTATCCAATATAAAAATAACATCAATTTGAACTCTTCAGCTTTATACTCGGTCACCATAATTATTTCTGTCAGGGAGAAATTATTCATCTCTCCCTAGTATACCTATGGTAGAATATATCAAAACAGCACTGCACTTACCATGACGTTTTAACTCAGGTCAGTTTAAAAATATAGGCAAAATATGGATAAGCAGCCTCGGCCGTAGATTCAAAAGGCCGTAACATCCATTCTCATAAAATGAACTTTAAATAAAGCGTATAGAATATATAATAAAGATTGACAAACGATGGTTTTATGGTGTCGACGCTGACGGCTCGTTTGTTTGTGCTTACTTTAGTACTGACGTCCGCCGCCACGTACGTCATAGGGCCTGTAGTTTACTAGTTCAATAGATTATTAACTTGTGACTAATTGCATACTGGCTTATTGGTTATGAACTAGACGAGAACTGTTGAGATGAGGTGTGAGGTGTCGTAGGTTCGAATACACTTTGACTTTTAGGAGTCAAATATGTTTTAACCATTGAGCTAATATTACTGCTCTAGTCTGAGTGTTTGTGAGACCTAAAAGTTTCTCGTACTTCCCGATACCCACGACACAAGACTCGATCTTAGTGTGGTGTCAGGACTGTGTATGTGACTGTTGGGTGTTATTTATTTATTTATTTACTGTGTATAGTATAAACACATTGCTTTTAGCAATTAATTATTAGTATTTTATTTCACTCTCAATCGTACTTTCTATTGTAGAGTAGGCAGGGGCGTGCACTCCTTGTAGGCAGAAATGCAGTGCTTTACTTGCCATTCACAGATATTATAACTTTCGTACGTTTTAGATGACTTTAATTCATAGTAAATAAATGAATATACAAAATATAATAACTTAAAAACGCCTAATATTTTATAAATAGCACCTATTTGCAATCACACAAACATTATGGTTGCCACGCGAAAAGCAAGAGGCGCTGCAAAGCAAAATAATGTACCTAATCAACCAAGTCATGCCGCCGCGTCCCGCATTACATTTGTTTGTATGTGTGTAGTAATTTTAGTGTCCGTGTTCAGTCGCAAACGCACACACCCATGAATATTGAAAGCCGCGACTCCTGCGGCAGGCCTCGGGAGTTCGGCAGTTGTCGGGAGTAATCGTAAATGTTCGTTGCCTATAATCCGAGTAAAATTAATAGGCTGGAATCTAATGAATCACCTATGCACATTATGCATTTTTGGTTAGTAAGGTTTTATTTGTTTAAATAGAAATGTTTTGTGTTTCGCGGGGGCCATTTTGCTTTTTTTATGAGTTTTTGCATTGTTTACTATTTTATACCTGTATTATTGTAAAAAAAATGGATTTCTTAACGGATTTTTCATTTTAACATTTGAAAGTGTGTACCTACATTTAACAGTTTATTACTAAGTTTCTAGTCATTTGCTTTTACTAGTGTGTTTGTTTATTTTTTCCAAATGTTATTTGATTGCGAGGTTTGTGTTAAAAATGTATGTTTATCAAATGAATGAATGAGGTGGCCGAAATCTTGCGTTTATTTACATCGGGATAGGTATAGTAATTTCAACTAACCGGAACCTTGAATATGTGAAAATTTAAAGCTGACTAGGTGAGTTTTTTTTATTTTACTTATTAGAATTTCTTCCTCCGCGACGATCGATCGCTGTTTTGTCTGCGTTGCCGTAGATGATGGACATGAATAGAAGTACATCTAAGACTTGTTATGTTGGCATGGTTTCCGACTAAGAGATCTGTCGCGTAGCTGTGGCTATGCTAAAAAACTATAAAAGAAAAAGTTTTTGTGACCGAGTACTCCGCCGCATACCCAGTGTCATAATCCTGTGCACGCCGCTGAGAGTAGGCCCGTGCCCTGCAGTGGGACGTATATGGGCTGATACAATACAATACAATTTTATTTTACTGCGTAAGAACTAATGGACATATTCCTACGTATAATAATAACTTCATGGTTTACTTGAATTGAATAACTTTAAAAGTGGAAGTAAACATAGTGATGAAGCTGAGTTACCATAGAGACCTTCATAAGAAGTTCTTTAAGTAAAGTTCGCCAGTCCACAATAGGGCAGTGTGGCGAACTATTGCCTAAGCCTTCTCAATCGGACAATTTATTGTAAGTCTCTTACTAGCTCATAAATTAAGTTCACTAGTTAGATGTCAACCTTAAGATGTAATTCCATGATATAATTAGAAGAATTAAGAAGTAATTGGCAATGTCTGCCTTCGAATTTGGAAAATTCGGGAATTTCAGAGTCATATTTGTATTGATAGTCAATTACCACGCACTATAACGGTGAAGTGCCAACCCGCACTAGGCCAGCGTGGTGGACTATATGGCCTAACCACTCTCAATCGTATTCTCGATTGTAGAGTAGGCCCGTGCCCTGCAGTGGGACGTATATGGGCTGATACAGATAACGGTGAAGAATGACATTGTAAGTCAACCTGCATACCTCAGCAACTTGCATAATTTTCTATGGTATGTAAAGTCCGCCAACCCGCACTAGGCCAGCGTGGTGGACTATATGGAAATTGGTTCAACCGTTTGAGCGTGAAGAAGTAACAAACACACAGATAACCTGACCTTCATAATATTATTATAGTAGGACTATAGAAACCCAGATTATGCGTATGGACTACCTAACGGAATACAAATATCATGTCACCAAATACGGGGAAAAAAATCAGATAACACAATGTAATATTAACAAGACATATTTACGTTTTTATCACCGAAGCATTTGTTGAAATTACACGTAATTAGTCCCTACATTAAACAGCAATTAAATACTCATTAGTCATAAGTATAACAAATATTTTGTAGAAGTAAAGATAAGCTAATTATCTACAAACATATTGGTTTGTCAATATTTTTGTACTAATGTTATGAAAGAATACGTGGTGGTCTGTTGGTAAACTGACTACGGCTGCCAACATGTTCACAGTGGTCGCGGGTTCTAATCTCAGGGCACGCCTCTGACTTTTCGGAGTCATGTGTGTATTGATAGCTAATCACCACGCACTATAACGGTGAAGAAAAACATCGTGAGAAAACCTGCATACGTATCTACGCAAAGTCCGCACTAGGCCAGCGTGGTGGATTATAAAGCGTAATCACTCTCATTCGTTCACCCCCGTATAGGAGCCCCGAGGACCTGCTGATACAGATACAGAATTTTATTAACATATTAGATGACGCAGTAGATGTGCAATACTAATCAAGAATAGCTAGTGGTAATATTTGAAACGTCGCGTCATAAGTGATTATTTGCAATAACCCGTGAGCTTATAAGGACATGGTCCTAGATATATCATATAACTTACTGAAATTGTCGTATTGGTCGTTAGTGACAAATTAAACAGGTTTTTTTTCCTCCTAATTAGTGTCAAAAATTGTACCGTTTTGGATAACATCTTGATGCTTTACACATCAATCTAAGTGGATTTTTTAAGATATAAAACCTATGCTTATCCATATGTTATTACCTACTCTTAATTTAATTCTTTTTATAATGCCGCATTTGGGTATGAATTGCACTTAGGAAACGTTACTCAAAGTCGGTAATACGAGTACTATTGTATTATAACCTATTTCAAACTACGCAATTCCTTTCATATTTTAAAAATATAATTTCAATCTGCTCTTTGGGACTGCTCACTGCTCATTACAGCCTTAATAACACAAAGCTGTCTTTAATGAAGTGCGGTCTCAAATAGACTTGCTTCAACTACTGTGTCTGTAATAATAGCGGTCTCAACATAGTTAGTTCGTAAATATATCTCTCTTTTTCTCTCTTCAGTCACAATAAGTCCACTGCTTAGCAAAGCTCATCCATCAGGGATGTATATACTGACCAATTTACATATTATAACAGCCTCCGTGGCGCAGTTGGTTAAATGCCGGCTGTGAAACGAGAGGCCGCCGCGCCGGTTCTATCTCTGCACCGAGAATAATGTTTATCTGGGATCACATCTGTTTATGAGACCGAAAAGTCTCTCGTCGTTCGTGATACCCCCGACACAAATTTCGATCTTAGTGTGGAGTCAGTCATACGACTGTTGGGTGTATTTATCTATTGGAAGCAGGGTTAAATCAATAAATATACAGTAATTTTCGTAACCCAGACCTCACATTAAAATTGAGTCTAGCGACGTCAAAAACTAAGAAATACTTTTCCGCCTCACAACCACCCAGACCTGAAATACCTATGTACTACACAAACATTTATCTCTGTGCGGCTATGGTAGTAGAAATTAACGATAAAAAATCGTCAACACTATTTGAATTAGAGAGGTAGGCGCGACATTTTGTGCTGGTCCCCTGGCACTACGGAGGTCCATGAGCAGCGGTAGCCGCTTACCATCAGGCGGGCCGCTAGCTCGTCTGCCTACATGGCAATGAAAAAAATAAAAATATTTTAATTTCGCGATTGAACACAAGGCTCTCGTTTCTCTGCCCGTAGTAATAGCGGCCTCAAAACAGACTATATTCATAAAAACTGTTTAGATGAACTGAATGCTATTACTTGCTAGCTCAACGCAGACCGTTCGGTAATAGATAAACAAGTGTAGGAGGACAGATGAGTTGGAATTGTCTGATTTCACGAAACTTTTGACGGTAGAAAAATAAATATTTAATTAACAGGCCGTATAGATTATGTGGTGCTTTTAATGGACTACATTTTACGGATATTATAGCAAAAAATCAATTCTGCTAAGGTACAATGACGCCTGCATCCTTAAGGGGTATCCAGAGGGGGTAGATACAAAGGTAAATGGAAAATGTAAGATAGTCGACCCGAGCCGAAATTTCTTTCTATGAAAATATATCAGCCTAAATCAGGCTATCCATTCTGCGTGATTTTTTCGGAAAAAATATTATTTGACTTCTGCCCACTATTATAGAATATAGGATGACAGCTTCTATGAGGCCGCAGGTTCGATCCCCGCACGGAGAAATGTTTGTGCGGCCAACAAATATTTCTTTTGGGTTAGTGTTAGGGGAAACGTCCCTCGTAGTTCCTGATACCCTGACACAAGACTCGATCTTAATGTGGGGTCAGGTATGTATGTTATGTATGTGACTGTGGGGTTTTATTATTATTATAAAAGTGTATGTATATTTTCTAAAATTAAATCAGATGATGTTCCAGAGAAGTTATTTTGTATAAACCTCTCAACGCAGCGCCATCAGCACGTGATAGTGCCGGTCTATGATAAGTGTTATTACACGCAGAAATAGACGTGTCTGCTAATACTCGACCGTCTGTTTGTACTAACCCGCGATGGGAATAGATTATGTCTGGGAGAATATATGAGGTTTATCTTGACTGTATAAAATAATTTAGATTTAAACAGTGTCTAAAATGATTGAAGGGATCTGAGCTAGTTTCACGGAAGAAATATTAATTTTCGGGATATTCATACTGCTAGGAGGCAGAAACTAAGTTGCCAGATGGTTGATTCATTGCAATGCAACCACCATGTTATATTGAGAGTACCATAACAAAAAAAATCACGTCATCATCATAGCTATTCATAGCATTATGATATAAACTGTAGACAGGTTCGTAGCCTCATAATGAGAGCAGATTTTTACTATCGAAGTCGCAGACAGTATTGCGATATGATACGGAACCCTCATTCTCACAAGCCAGTCTCGAACTTGACCGTTTTTTTTTTGTGTATACGTGAATCGGCGCCTAGCACAGTTAAAAAAGCAATAAAATACGGCGCGACTACAATTCCTGCATCAAACGTTTATCCCGGTGATTTGACGTACGTTACGCTGTAAGACCTGATGTTTGTAAACTTGCCTCACCTTGGCGCCGCTTTATAATGCGTTACCTACCAATCCCCAAAATGATATTCCGGAATGTTGCAGACATATTCCGAAATAGAATAATGTTCACGCGTCAGAAATCAATCATATCTGTGACCTGTTTACTGTTGCAAATTCATCTGCAAGAGGTTCTCACACTTTGATTCACCACGGCAAATTTTGTAAGCCAAAATTGTGTAAGGAATTGGTAGAATTGGCTACTGTAGGAATAATTCGGTTCGAATAAAGGGGTAGCACTGTCCCACCAAAACTAAATCAAGCGTCATTTCTGTCGTAGTTCTATCGATGAGAGTGGTGCCAAAGGGTCATAACTTCTTTCCTCCTTTCGATTTTCCTTTCTTAAACTCCCCCAATTTGAGACAAAACGCGTGCAACTGTATGCAAGTATCTTATATATCATAAAATCGCCATTTGATATGTATATACAAGTACATATCTTATAAACATATCAAATGGCGGCGGTAATCACCTTCCATCGAGTGTATCCTCATTTATCGGATCGTTAAAATAAAAAATACAGAAATAATATAAAACTCTCTTATGCCGAGTTCAGTTGTTGACTGTAAAAACACCATAAATTCTATTTTTGAAAGAGTATTACAAATGACGTCACCATCACGCTACGAGCATACTTATGATTTAAGTGCTCTGAGAGTAATACAGCGCGACCATCGCAATGCAGCATTGCGATGATGCCACAACATAAATATCAACATCACAAATCCATTAACATACCATAATTACAATTTAATAACTCCACGCCCTGGCTGGATATAAATAAAAACCCCAATAACTGGTTCTGCCCCAAAAACAAGGGCGTAAAATATGCACAGCGGGTATCGAGCGTAGGGTAGGGGGTAGGGAGTTGCTGACGTCACCACTTCGACCCGCCAAAGTGACGCCGAAAATGCCGCTTCAGTGCCGCACAGACCTTGATCCGTCGAGCCACGACAGTAGGCTGAATGAACTCAGTTCCTTTGAATGGGATTTTAAAAAGTTGGGCAAGATGGCAGACATATTTTGTATTTTGTTATGTGTTTAACGCACTTTAGTGAGGTGAGCTTATTATGTAGTCATTAGAAATTATTGATTAATGTAGATTAGATATTTTTATGGCCATCATTCACGTACACATTTTCATTGACATTGTAGTTTAGTAAATATTCTTTCTGATGTCGAAATTAGAAATATGTATGTTTCTAAATTTTAATATAATCTAAAAATAAAATTATTTATTCTAAACTGGTTTAATCAAATTGGGATAATTGTATACTTTTCTAAATTAAAATAATATTATCTAAAATTAAATCGAGCAATAATTTTCAATATTTGTTCCATTAAAAATCTGCATACCAAATAACTTTTATGCATGTATAAATATTTTAATTACTGAGCGAATCTCGATAATTTGAAAAAGGTGGTCATAACACTGGCTTTTGAAAGAAAATCATTAATATTACATGGACATGTATGAGATTTTGATTCGCTCATTAATTACCTTTTATGTATTAATTTTACTTATGTTTACAGATATGCTAATAACACGTTGAACGACATAAACCATATAAAATACCTTTTTCTATATGTATACAAAATAAACTAAATATAAACAATTTGTTTTTAAAACATAACTTTTTTTTATTGCATTGAATGGCGAGACGAGCAAGCCGTTCGCCTGATGGTAAGCGATACGACCACTCATAAATAGTAGCAACATTCCACTGCGCTCGCCATCCTGAGACATAAGATGTTCAGTCTCAATATGTCCAGTAGTTGCTCTGGCTACAATGTCCTTCAATCCGAAACACAACAGTGCATTTAAGTAGTGTTGTTTCACGGGAGAAATAGACATTGCGGTGGTACCTACCCAGATGGCCTCTCACATATGAGAGACCTACCACCAGTAAACTTATATAACTTAACTTTATCAAACAAAAACCTAAAAGAAAATCCTTATTTATCATGTATCTTGTCTTGTCCCATAACTCAATCCGGAGCAGAATGATTTTTTGTCCTTGCTTTTGCATTTATGCTTTCGTGACTTCAACTATATGGTGCATGCGCCTAAATCAGAAAGTCGGGAAATCCCAATAACCGCTGAATTGTTTTCACTATTATCTTAAAACGAATCTGAGTCAACCGAAGATGGGGAGTGAATTGGCATGGCGCGGGCTAGATGAATGTTGTTGGACCAAAATATACTACCGTACCGTACTGTATTTAGGAGAATTGGTGATAATCGGTATTCCCTGAAATTTGGAATTATGCGAATAGACTATTACATACAAACGTACTTGCCTCTTTCATGAAGTGATTGTTCTGACCGGAGAATCAAACTCATACACCACTGTTCTCAACTTATGTTATTTTCTTAACTTAACTGTCGTAATGTTAAACTTCGTCAATAAAAGTTAAAACGAATAACGTAACTTCCTTGGTCGTTCCAAAAAAAATATTGTATTAATGGTTTTGTAACGTTACCCAACCTGTCGTTCAACGTGTTACCACCCTAAGCATATGCGCCTAACTATATGTCTGTCTGTATGTGTTATGCACTGCATGCAGTTGGCACGAGGCACCGACCAATGACAAACTACAAGCCTTTGGTAAGAACATGTCCTTTTGTTTCCTTACATGTAAGGGGAACGCTCCTGAAGTTACAGATTACAAACATACCAATTTGCTTGTTACTTAATATACTGTGCGTTAACAAAGTATCGAATTTTTAAAACCTTTCATTATTTTATAAATGCGTAATTTATCATACTGTATTTATATATGAGCGCATTGCATTGACTGCTAAATGCCATTAATTTCTAGTTTGCATACATTGCGTTATATAAAGACACAATTATAGTTATTAATTTTTTCATTTCATTTTTTTCGTTTTATTTTACCATCCAAATAAGACATAAATCCTGAAAATGGGCATCGTGAAAGTTGGAACCAACACCATGATTTTTTTTCTGGAGCGATTCCCTTACTTCCTAACGGCCTTATTTATAGACAGTTTCAAAACCTATTTTAATTATCGAATATGTTGTTGCTTTCTGATGACTTTCGAATTCAGTTTGAGCGAAGAAGACATAACATTTGATAACTAAATCTCTTTTTAAACTCAATTAATGAGGTGTTAGTGTTATGTAGTTAGTTATACTAATTTAATGACATAAATACACACTAACAAACATACTTGCCATATTATTGCGGACAACATATGTATGTACAGCTCACGGCTGTTTCGCTTTAGCGTTAAATTCTGCAATACTTAAATACAAACAACTTCGAAAAGTCTGATGCGACCCATTGGGTCTATTAGTAAGCTATCGTGCGCCATTTGGACCTTTAGTTTTATATGTTTCTTAGCTCTTCAAATATTTATTTATTCTGATATACTCTTTATTATACATATTAAGTTACATATTAATTAAATATAACAAGTAAAAAATGAAATATATTTCTAGTGAAATCTACCAATCATGGATGACTCCTGTGTTCAGAAATTACCCTATATTATAATATGGACTATATGGCCTAAGCCCTCTCAATTGTACTTTTGATTGAAATGGAGGCCGGTGTCCTGCTGTTGGACGTATATTGGCTGATACAGTTAAACATATTATATTTATTTCTTCAAATAGATATTCAACATGGAAAATACTAACGAATACATGGTTTTTATATCCAAGATAAGATCACGTTAAGTAAACAAATGTCTGGTGTGTCAAGAGCAGGGGTTCCAAATCTGTTTGGACTGCGGCCAAGAAGCTCGTATTCTCAGCTTATTTCTTTCATCGTTACTACATTGTCCGAGAGATAAGGAATGTTGAACCAGACGCCCATTTCATAAATATATATAAGGACAAGAATGCTTCGTGCCTGATTCATATACAAAAACTCCAATGTTACAAGAGTATAATATATCATAATTTGCAAGATTAATAAATCAGTTTTCTGCCTAGCACGTGCATGCTCTAGAATGTTCTTTCCGCTTCTGTGTTTTTGTACAAGTATTTTAATAATGTTTGAAAAAAGGAACCCGCAATTGGTGTAGTAATTAATAGCAAGACGAGCATTCCATTCGCATCATGATAAGCGATATGACTGCTCAGTGACAGTAGCAACACCAAATAACACCATTAATTACATAGCAATGCTCGGCATTACACTGCGCTCGCCATCCTGAGACATAAGATGTTTTGTCTCTATATGTCCAATAGTTACTCTTACTTTGATATGGGCCATAGTAAATATGGTCAATAAACACTTACATATGAGTTTCTCAATCTCAGAATTAAAGACAAAACCCTAAGTTTAACAATCCGTGTACATGAAGTTTTGAATAAAAATTTTTTCGTATGGTTTTTTTTTATTGAATTATTGTTGGAGAACGTTAATTGAAATACCATGCTAGTTTCTTAGTCTAATGGCTTCATTTAATAGCATATAACATGCATACTCCCCAAGGGGTAGCCAATATTGCATCCCACTTTCCCGATATTGTCGGGTCGTAATTTAATAAAGGACGAGCTGACAGCAATATTGAATATAATGGAATATCGAGAACATCAATGTTCTTGAATGTATTAAAATATTTAAAAGAATATTGTAGTAGGTATGTTGTGTAAGTGCGTGGTGGCCTGTTGGTAAACGGACTAGACGCGACCGCCAACATGTTCATGGTGGTCGCGGGTTCGAATCCCAGGGCACACCTCTGACTTTTCGGAGTCATGTGTGTATTGATAGTCAATCATCACGCACTAAAACGGTGAAGGAAAACATCATGAGGAAACCTGCATACCATAGCGATTTATAAAAATTTCTATGGTATGTAAGTCCACCAACCCGCACTAGGCCAGAGTGGTGGAATATATGGCCTAACCTCTCTCAATCATACTGTCGATTGTAGAGGAGACCCGTGCACTGCAGTGGGACATATACGGGCTGATAAAGATGTTGTGAAGTTACATCAACTTAATAAACATACTTATCTATGTTTATACATTATACATACTTAATAATTTGCTTTAACATTCAACGAATGTTTTCTAGATGTTATACGAGTATGTTCTAGATGCACGTTTTATAAACTTTAAGTTGGTCTTGTATGTTTATTTCATATATTCTAGGATGACAACTGAAATTGATCAATTTAACATTGCATGTAGCGCTGTATAGTTATGCATTTTATCCCCTCTCTTAGGGAAGGCCTTGCTTAATATTTTGTTCTGTTATTTCTTACAAAGTACTTTATTTTTATGTTTAATTTTAATGTAGTTGTATTTTGTTTCTGTAATTGTTTAATTTAATGAAATGTGGGTGAAGGGATTCCATGGTCAAACCGAAGTACGGTTTTGTGGGACCTATGCATCAATTTGTACTTAAATAAAATGTTTATTTATTTAATTTTACATGATCTAAAAAGATAATATAAAATTGATTTCTGTGGGTATTTAATTAAAGAGATGGTAATATTTCATCTGCCATTGAATCCCCGAATAGATAAATAATTGAGTGACAATCATTTATTATAATTTATACTATACATATTTAAGTATGTAGCGTTTATGCTACAAAATAAAATTGTATAAAAATATGCTCTTTACTAAAGGCTGGGTTAATGTGGATGGTTCTCAGTTACGATTGAGGAATTTTCCGCGTCGCCGCGTGTAGTCGACACGGTTTGACATGTGATTTCTCAAACACGCCTGGAGCGATACACGAGCGTTCGCTGCATGCTCACTTTAAACTGAGAATGTTGTTGATTTTAAACGTGTTTTTTATACATGTTAAATGAAACAACATTAAAAAGTAATAAACGGATAGTGTGTTTAATGGTTTAATGAGTTCATTTACTTGTCAGTTTGTACAAATATTTTAAGTTTTTACAGTGGAAGTAGATTTTTATAATAGTGTTTGTAGTCACTAAAACTACCACCCGGCTTGGTTTACGGTAGCACTCTTGATATACCCGGTATATACAGGGTATATCAAGACTGCTACCGAAAACGAAGCCGGGTGGTAGTTTTAGTGAGTACAAACACAATGCAACTAAAATTTTCGCAAAAAAACGGGACAAATATTTTTTATGATTTTTTAAATATCGTAATTTTTGGGTGGTAAATCCATAGTTTTTGCTAAAATAATAATTTTAACTCTTTTATATTTTAGAGTCCTTATAAATAAAAGGGTATACACTATTATTTTAGGAAAAAATAAATTTACCATCCAAATACGACCATAGGAAAAAAATAACAAAAAAAATATCGTTGCATTTTTTTCAACATTTTCTGTTACAATGTGTCTGAAGTCACTAAAACTACCACCCGGCTTCGTTTTCGGTAGCAGTCTTGAGATACCCTGTATAAAGAAAATATTATAAACACTATTTAATCATATTTTAGCTATGCGATATTGCCGATGTATATTTAACAAGGCATCTTTGAAT